>CM069432.1:221052531-225852531 GCA_035610365.1 Aquatica leii
CAGCAACATTACCAAATAAAAGAGTGACATCCACAGATCAACGTTGCTGCTGAAAAATATTATATATTATTTGGAGCCGTTAGCAAATTCTAATTTGACGATTCTACCTCCACTGCACATTAAATTAGTATTAATTAAACAGGTTGCGAAAACACTAGAAAAAAAAAGCAACTGTATTAAATACTTAAAAGATTAAAAATACTTAGTTGGGTTCGGCGATTTGGGTCGTAAACTTCTAGGTGCAAAATTATAAAACAAGTTAAAAAAGGCGCAAATAGAACGATAGAAACCGTTTAAATCTATCCAACACTGAAATAGAATAAATGACAAAACACTGGTTATAACGACAAACATATCAATGTTTTTCTAATAATTAGAGAAAGAGGTTAAGGGTTGTATTTAGTTAGGACGTCTTGTACCGTAGAATAGTGAAACGCTAATCGAGATATCTCACTTTACAGCAGTATGATTAAAAAAGTAATTTAAGTATTATTTAAAACAATCTTTTCTCCAACGAGCTAAATCGCGAAAAGTTTTTTTAATAAATATGGATAATATCACGTTACAAATAAAAGATAAGTTTTGAGTGATACTGCCAACGGAATTTATCTTTATAAGTTTTTATTCTTTTACCCCGTTACATACATGTATTTTACTGACCTACATGCATCGATGTATGTTTACATTCTACATGGTGACGAATTAATTGAGTTAGCGATTAAAAATGTTGTGTTTGTTAAAATTTTGTACAAATATAGGCAACCCATTAACCAGGGACCTGTGCCGGCGGCCACCCGTTGTTAAACAATCGGATTACTAACAAAAGGATTATAACTGTTTGTAAACTGCAGAGTAGAAACCTACTTAGTGCTAACACATTTATTTATTCAAATCAATCTAATAATACATCAAGTACGTAATCAATTTGATTAGAATATTGAAATTCATTCCATAACGAATAAAAATAAAATTGTTTCAAAGATATTTATTTACGACATATTAGCTAACAATGTTTAATAGCATGACGAAAAAAATTTAAAACAATAAATACATCAGTCTGTTAAAATAGGTACCAACATACTGTTGTCAACGCATAAATAAACAATCTTACAAATAAACATTACTAATAATATGGATCAACTATGTATAAATAATTATAAGTCAGCCTGTATATTATTTGTGTTACATGCAAATATAAATTAATTTAAAAAAGGGGAAAAAGTAACAACTTTGCAGATGTACATCCTTGACATTGAATTTCAGATACAGTTTTTTTCCACATACATTAGATTTTAGGAAAATGTCTCTCGAATAGGTAGCTGTCGTGATTGTCTTGAATCCAAAATTTCGGGTAACAATGCTATATAATAGAAATTGTTCAAGCTTCGAAAGCATTTTTTCTCTCCAAAACAAAGTATCGATTTAAATCTTTTCTACAGAAAATGACCAGTAGGAACCTATAAATCAACAAAATAAGCAAGTATGTCTTTTCTTACGATATTTAGATTGCCCTTGGATTTGGTACATGTAGCTGTCATTTTGTTTTAATTTTAATTTGATTTCCTCTACTCGTCAAGAATTTGAGTTTTACATTCTTTATAACAGCTTCCATTCGGAGTGTTACATAAGTGATTTGCACCGTATGGACATAGATTGATTTTCTACAATCGCATTTTCATCTACTACTTTGTCTGGAGATGCTGCCAAACATGGTGAATTTCATTCACAAATAAACCCCAAGTGATTAATCCTTTTAGGTATTCGTGACCTCTTGAAAATCAAATCTATGGCTCAAAGCGTCATTTTTTCCCCATATCTTTTAAAGCAGCACTTTCTCGTAAACTGTTGGTATAATACATTTTTATTACATTGTGTGGCATACGAAGTTTAGCTTTGGCACTAATTTACAAATGCGGTCAAATTTGACCGCTGTCAATATTTTCCACCGCTCTTCAGGTTCCAACGATCTGCTTCGGTGTTGACCAATAATTTTATTCAAAATTTCTTCTTGCTTCAAAAACAATTTCTGTACAAATTTCTGCGCTGCTTCAGTTTAATTATTTCTCCTAGCAACGTATCCCGGAAAAGTTGGTTCAGCTGCATCCGGTTTATAATCAGCATCTATGCGATTCAGAGTACTTAGTACGTGTAACGTATTGCTTTTTGATTGCAAATTAATTTTACGCTTTTGTTTTTCGCAAAATAACTACTACTTAAGTACGTACTATTGCAGCGTGTAGTTTTTCACGATTTCGTCAGAAGTTATTACCTAATTTATTATGCGTACTACAGCAGTTTTACTCCCCTAGTTTGATAACTACGGTGAAAAGCAAAATCTTCATCGTTTACCACCAACAAATTTCGCAATGTGGGAATTTTAAAGTGCTGCCGGAATTGTTGTGATAACATTTATGTGTATCAAACTCTTAGAATCGTAAGATACACGACATACTGCAATGTCATTATTTCCTTAAATAAACCGCTTTCTTCAAAATCTTGGAAGGATAATATTGTTTTGGTTTTAACGCACCGGTACAAAGATAACCCCGTATGATCACAAAAAATATGTTTCGGTGCATTTAAAACATCAAGTTCTGAGTTCTTTTCATTTTTTATATCTGTAGTCACATCTTGGATTTTCTAAATTGAATGACTTTAGTAACGTTACTACAGAAGCCTACAAAAAGAATATTTTCTGAGATAATGTCTTTTTAATTCTGTTTTTGGTTTTTTGACTCTCTCGTAGTTTATTTATGTAGTTACGCAAAATACGGTTTTTGCATTCATTTTTTTGTAATATACAGTAGAAGTACCATAGGGCATCGACTCCACAAGGATTTTCGATGCGCTGCTACTCGCAGATGCACCCACTAATTTTATGAATATTTCATACATCTCTATTGTTTTTTTGGAAATCCTTTACTAAAATGATCTTCCGCCTCCATTCCAGATTGATTGGACCGGTCCAATTTCCATAACAGGATGTAAGCTCTGGACATTGATTATTTTTGGCCACAAATCCTTCCGGTGATGCACACACCAAACAAAAACTTATTTTTTAACGGCCATATAGAGCACCTTCTTTGTCCCGTAGTCCAATCTATACACACGCAAACACCTCACAAAGCGTTATAATTAAGTGCGATACGACTGCTTGCTCCACGCTCCGTCTGGTTACAACTGCAATGTTTGGACACCCTTGGCTCGTCTAATTCTATTAGTTCTAATGCGTTAGTTTCGGTTTCTTCTTTGGCAGCTTTATTTATCGCGGTCAATTGCTGCTCGATTATAAATTTGACAAACTTCATCTTGGTAAACGACATGTAAGTAGCACTTGATGGACTAGGAATATCTAAAACCGCAGAAAAGTCAGTTGGGTTTTCATTAAAATTTTTAGAATCATTGAAATTTTCAAATAATATTCATTTTCAGATGAAAATATTTCTTCCTCAACGTAAAAGTTTATGTCGCTATCCATTAAATTTTCTTCAGTAGAAGAAAATGGCCGATTTCACTTCACTTTCTTCATCGTGTACACGCGATACACATGGTGCACAAACTGTGCGCACCCTTTCTTTTGCCGCACGCATTTGTTCTTTCATACTACGTCTTGTTTTAGTCAACCGCAAGTATTTCGAATTTGTAAACTCTGTACGACACATTCTCGAAAAGTAAGAATGAACAACTCAACACAGATAATCTCACTTCGTATTATGTTACTGTTTAAATGAGATGTATGTAAGTAATTTGTAGAATAAAGTTGTTATTTATATTAGACTCCTAGTAGAGCAAAAACGTTTCTAAATCATTTACATTTGTAACATTTTTAATACGCTTAAATGGTACATTAAAACGTTTATAAAACGTTTTCAAATCAATGTCATACTGCTTCAAAAGCGAATCCGAACATTGGTTTTTAGACGGTTTGAAGCGCATACAAATCGATTTCAGAAATAATACCAAAATTGACTGAAAAATTATTGCCTAAATCGTGTTTAAAACATTTTCAGTTAGTTTCCACTAAATATTAAACGTTGATGTCCAAAATAATTTACGGAGTTATCTACGTAACGTTGCAGAATAATACACAGTTATCATCTTTTAATGTTTCTAGAAACGATTTACACGTACATTTTTTGAATGATTTGTATTTGTATTTCCAAAACTATACATATGAAACCGATAAACTTAATACAAAAAGCTATTAGATAGCTTTGTTTTTTGACGATTCAGTATTAATCCATTGGGACAAAATAACGAGCCAAACTCGTGGTATGTAACCTTTGCCAAACGTAGAAATAACGAGTCTCACTCGTGATACTCATTATATTTTTTGGTTGTTTATAAAGCAATATATCAAATGACATTTTTATGCGTTAAACAAGTCCAATCGGCCGTCAAGATCAAGTTCTAGCAAGTTTTCCTATTTTATATTTTGAACGCATAATTGCATTATTTTGAAATTGAACTTTGTAATCGTTGCAAACCCCGCCTGTGCAAACGTTCCAAAAACATTTCAAAAAATCGTTTTTTGAACGTATACTTTCCTTATTTTGGATTAAAACTTAATAATCGTTCCAATGCTATTTTAAGAAACAATTTAATAAATTAAATAAACATGAATAAGTAACGACTCTAGTTATCATTTTTAGAAGTGTTTTAAAACATTTCAAGAATGATTTAGGAAATGATTTATAGAAACATTGCAAAGGGCGGACATTTATCAAATTTGAGACAAGTGTGAAACGATTCTGGTATATTTCTTTATTTCATAAAAATCATTTTGAAAATGTTGTAGAAATGAATTTTTCTACTAGGGCTGGAATGTATCTATAATTAGATTCAACCAATAAATAGGATTTCAATAATCAAAAATTAATCTTAAAAAAATAATAATCACATTTTACGTTTACAATAATTGCAGGACGTTTTTGATAACAATTTATAAATAAACTTACATTGTTTCAAAGGATTGACAATATTGCAAATGTTAGATGTTTATCAAGTAGCTAAGTTACATGCACCTCTGTAGCTCTATGATAATTACTAGAAATTTATTTAATCATCAATATCTCAAAACGACAATAAAGAAATTAAACGAATAAGAATACCTTTTATTGTTGTTCAACATCCTGTTAGCACTAGCTCTAACTTTGTAAAATATCCATTAAATGATTAATTATAATTTGTTATTATAATCTATATTTCGTATAAAACAAAAACAACACAATTAATGATAAAATACATAAACATTTTTAAAAAATTTTTTTTAATTTAATTTTGCCTGACGAAGAACTTAGAACAAGTTCGAAAGCTTACATTGAAATGGTTCTAAATAAATACAACTTATTACTTCTAAAAATATCTTTAACTAATTTAAAAATATATTGTTTGTTTCTTCCAAAAACATTTTTCCGTGTAAACAATCACAGCAATTTAATATTAATAGAATTATTAATCAATGACTTATTATGTTAAAAAAAATTGTAGCATTTTGAATAAGAATAAGTAAATAAACTTAAGTTTGGTTTGTTTAAGAAAGGGATTTAGATGTCTATCATATTACAAATGGTAAATGCTGGTTTATGGTTTAGATGCACCCCTGCAGTGAGCCAGGTAGTTGGTGTCATGAGGTTTGCAGATACTACAGGCGTTTATTAAATTTCAAAACTAAGATTTTATTTGACTAAATACAACCCTTAACGAATTACGTGAGGAAAGCAAAATCAGGTACATATATAGTAGCAAAGAATAATTTTGTAAATATAGCGTCCTAGAAGTTAGGCAACCCTCCACACATAAAGTTATCAAAGTACATATAATATAACAAAATTTAGTAATACGTAATTTTGAAGTTAATCGTTAATGTTATACAAAACTAGTGACTTCACACCCGTAGCATATTGCATTTAGCGTAAATTGAAACCATAGAAACAAAAATCTGCTTGCGTTAATTGTTATAATAGCTATATCTATGTTGCACGTATTTCACATTTGACAAATGTACAAATTAATGAAAAGGTAAATAAAGTACTAACGGTTGTCCAAGTCCAAAGAAAGTAAAATTACATATAGTATTGCTTATTGACAAACAATGAATCGTAGACAAATACGTCAAGTAATCGAGTGGTTTTCACTATTTTTATTGCAGGCGTGCCTCCAAAGCTATTCAAACATCACATAAAGTACAAATACGACTTATTCCTTCAAATTGATTCGTAAGTGTTTAATTAACCAAGAGCCCTTCTTAGTACGTGCTTCTAATTATAGCTTCCAGCGGCAGGTAACGAATTAATCATAAATCCTTCCAAATGGTCCAATACCTGGCGGTATTGTAAATTGCTATGACAATTACGGAAAACAACGTAGATCACAAAAATATCAGCATAGCTTACCCCAGAAAAACTTTCACAAAAGCAGCAAAAATAATACACCCATTTATAACACTGATGATTGTGAAAATTTTATAGTGAAAACTTCGCTCAGACTAAAATCAGCGGAAAAATAATTTTTAATTTGACATTTTATCCCTGCCTCTGCAGTAAAAGTAGGCGTTTCAAGAATAAATCTTATAAAGGGCAAATGCATAATATAAAACCACTTTTAACATAACAAAGCAGATCTTGAATTGTGATATGCGGATTAGAAAAAGTATAAAAAGAGAAACGATTGCAGTTGTGCCCAAAAGTCGTCAACAGACAATATGAAATTTTTTTACCAAAAAAAAGCAAAGAGACCCTAAATATCCAAGAAAGCAAAATCAAACGAAGAAATCTCAAGCAAAAAAATTCTGAGCAAAAAGTCGACTACCTAAAAAACAAAGAAACAAATCAGCAATCCTACAGTCACAACCACAAAATTTCAAACAGGCAAATACCCAAGTGTATCAATCCAAAAAAAATCTAAACCGCAGCACGTCGTTTGAGAATGTCACAATGGAACGGATTAGAATATTTCAAGAGCAGAAAAAATCAAAGAAAAGGAATACCCTAACAGTGACAAACAAAAATGCCGACTAAGCAAAAGTCCAGAGTACAAAAAAAACGTTGCAATCTATCCCAAGTTTCAAAACAAAAATCCACTGAACCCAATAAAGCTAGAAAAGTGACTAAAAAAATAGAAAAAGAAAAGAAACATAATTGCAGTAAACACTGAAGAAGGAAGTTACTAAAAGAAAAAAAAGAAAAAAGCGTTCAAACAACAAACCCAGATTTAGAGAAAAAAGGCAAAAAGTCAAGAGACAATTGCCCTAAAGGTGAAGCTTCAGAAGCAAAAGAGGAACAAAAGAAAAAATGAAAAGTAAGAAAGACAAGAAAGAAAGAAAAGAGACAAACGGAGAAAGATAAGACAAGATAAGTAAGTGTGTTATTCGTTCTTCTCTTTGTAAATGAAACGAGCGGGAGTGACCAACCTTTCAATGCCCTACCAACCGCCCTAGAGGCAAACCATATAGAGAATTAAAGAGAAAGAAGAAATGTTTGGTACATAAAAAGATAGATAAGCCCCAAGAAGCAAGAAATGAAAAGTAGAAGAGAAATATAAAGATAGGGAAAGACGGGAAAGATAAGGCTTGATGTTGTGCCTGATTCGTTCCTTATCCTGTAAAGAACGAAAAGAAAGACCACCCCTACGGTTGCCCAGCCAATATTCCTAAAGGGTAAACCTTCAGAAAGAATAAAAGAAAGAAAAGAGAGATGTGGTACTGCAGGTGATCAACCAATCAAGAAAAAGGAAAAAAAATGAAAAGTAAGAAAGACAGAAAAGAAAAAAATACAGACGGAGTAACGTAAGACAAGATGTAGATGTCGGATCGAACTTTTTTCTCCGAAGAAGAAGAAACAAAGGAAGTGACCAACTTTCAATGCTCAACCAACCGTCCTAAATATATAGAATAAGAATAGTAAAGAGAAAAAGATAAGCACCGTTTGTCATAGAACAAATCCGTACTAATTGCTGTTCCAAATTGGAAAGTTTACCACAAGACAAGCGGAATAAGAAATTTAAGAAAAGAAAGATCAAATCCAAAAGCAGAAAAAAGAATAGATGACGTGCTAAACCAAAAAACCGACTAAGAAGATATAACTGTATACAGACGGAAAGGTAGTTTTGTCTTGAAATAAGATGATAGAAAAGAAAAAACCAACCAAAATTTTTAGGAGACTTAACCAAAGAAAAAAATATCATTTGACAGCAAAGGTGGAGAAAACAAATTGACAGCATCCGAACCACAACCAATAACTTACCAATGATGTATTCAAAAGACTGGAACGACCAAAACTAAAGACATAAACCGGAAGAATAGAAAAATTCGAAAATCTAAAGCTCAAAAAATGAAGTAGCACTTACGACGCTTACGACGCCGATACAAAAGAGAAAAAAGAACGATTAGAAGAAAGAAGCGACTAACTACAGTTAGAAGCGACTGAAGAAGTAGATGCAGAAGCAATAGTAAGAGTTTTTACATTCCGGAGAAAATGTAGAATCCTTATGCAGAAGTGAAAGAAGAAGGTTTCGTAATGCTTGCAAGTGTTAGAACGTTTTGTCGTACTTGGCAATGCGGTGGCAACGCGACCTAGTAGGATAGCTTTGTTGTGAGTTTGAACACGAAGAGAACAGTATCGTATGAACTCCAGCAGTAGCCTTAGATCTCATATGAGGCGCACTTTAGAAGCTCTTCTAAACGCAATGATTAGAAAAAGAAACATAAAAAACCTTATACAACACATCAACGAAGAGAGAAACAACGAGGAGAAGCAGAAGCTTATCAGACCTAATTACCAAAAATCGGTAGTAGGCCTAATAATCTTAGAAACTGAAAAAATTTGCAGGAAGAGAAAGAAGAGAACGAACAGAACGTAAATGTTTATCACCTTGGGGAACGACAACGAACACAAGTATTCGGGATTGTTGAAGTAGATACAGAAGAAAAAAGTGTAGAAGCATTAAGAGAACAAGTAACAGGAATAGCAGAGCTCAAACGCTGAAGGAAAAAGGTGGTGATGCGAGACACTCCGAGACAAACACAATTCGTCAATACGAATAAGAAACTCAATAAGTACAGAAGGATCTACACCAGAAAAACTAACATTCCAATTCCTCATGTTAATTTCGAATCAGAAGGTCGATGAAGTACGAAGTGGCGGTTCTTCGCCTGAGTAATACGTATCTAAAACAATTAAACTTAAACCAAGAAACTAATAAAAGCAGTAAACCGAAGCGAGAAATCCACGTGTCACGCTAGAAATCTAATTCAATAAAGTCGATAACTTAAGAGTAAAAATCAGAAGCCAACATACTACTAAAAGCAGAAAAAAAATAAAGGTACTAGTTTTTATTGATCATTAAAGTGTTTTTTAAAATACGTATACGTCATGTGGTTTCATAACAGTCGTCTATCAAGCAAAAAACTTTTTCTATGGGTTAGTATCTTCTAATGACATTTTTAATCTATTTTTACGGTTTCATTTTCTTTAAAATCGTGCTTTTTTCATTAGCTTACTAGTTCGTTAAATATAATTCGTTTCACACATGTGGACTTGTGAATCTGGTTTTCTGTTCGTTGCAAAGTCGTTATTTAGAACTACCAAAATTGATGGATCCTTTATATACGAATTTTAAGTTGCAAATGTTAAATATTAAGAACGTTAAATAATGTGATTTTTAATTTGCAATTACCAACAGCGTTTCTTTGAACTTTTACTTTAGTCTGCTTTTTATTTAATTAAAGAGACCGTACATCAACTTATATTTTATTTATTATTAAATAAACTTTAATTATTGTTAGTCTTTTTGTATTATTGTATACCTCACTTTAATATTTTAGAAGCCCAATATTGTTTTTCTATTTTGCAATGTATAGTAAAACAATTAAATCACACGTTTACATAAAAATGACATAATTAAAATATAAAACTTGGAAATTAAATAATTTGTATAACTTTTATTATAAGTTCTGTGGTTTAATATGTTGTCACACAGGCAACCAACATTACTATCGGTTGGTGTATCAGGTTGCAGTAAAATATAACTGTTACCAAAGCTGTTAGATCAAACACTTTTTTCGATTAACTAATTTATAATTTCAGAAAAGTTGTCTACTTAAATATACATTTTATTATTAGAATAATAAAAAAAAACTTATTCAATTAAATTTACGTTCGTTTGTCAAGTCGTAAAATAGAAATAATACAATAAACATCTAAAAATTAGTAAGATGTATAGACATAATTATTAAATAATAACATAATCAATTTTTAACTATGCCAAATTTTATTAAGAACACAATATGCAAAAAACTAAGGTTTCTTGACGCAAACAATAAATTAGAAACTAATGTGTAATAAGATTTAATAAATAAACAATAATACTTATGTTGGCGTCATAAACACATAAGAGTCGTTTTGATAAAATTAAGTAAAATTAATTACATTGATGAACAAGCTAGGTGGGCCATGAACAAATCAACTTTTAGAGAATAAATTACTATAATTAGATGTTAATAATGTCATAAGAATTCATTTAAATGCAAATAAGAATTTTTAATATATTTCAGTAAAATGATATATAAACTAGATTTATCATTCCGTTATATCTGGTATTAAATAAAGTATATACATACTTATTTTAAACATATTTTCGATAATTTATTACATGTGTATGTAAAGTTAATGTTAATAAATTATATAAAACGTGTTAAACACTAAGTAACCACGATTATTGTTTTTACAGTAACAGTTATGATCATATTATATTAAGAGGTGTTTTATAATACTGAGCTTTAAAGATAATTTATGCAATCAATTTAACAACAATATAAAAACTGATGCACGGTAATTTTTTTCAGTTGCCAAATTTAAATTATTATAGAATAAAAAAATAAATTTTTGAACGTTTTCTCAAACTCCAATTAACTCATATCATATGAAAATAAAGCTCAATGTGGAAATTTTTATATAAATTAAATTGTAAGTTTGTCTTTAAATAAATAACAAAATTTTTAACTAAATATGGAATAAAGTAACTTCAGCTATTAAACAACTGCATTAATCGCACCAAAAAAATTGTATTAAAAAGATAATACCAAAGAATGTTTTTGCTCAAAGTGAGTAAACTATTTTAATTGTTTATCTATTATGTAACATTTTACTTACACCTTAAATCAAATTCAAAATTAGCATATTTACGTAACATTCACTTAAGTTCACAATCAGATCAAAAACATCAAACCTATATTAAACTCGACAAGTAAAATTCTGCACCTTTACCTGAACGTGTATACTAAATTCCCTGTTCATGTGGTTTTATTTACATTAGTAAAACTGAGTCGTTCTGTCATCACACACTTTTCAAAAATATGATTATGCTTTATTAAAATTGCAGTGCACAATAATTTGTGTGCTTAATTGCAAACAACAGTTAATAAATGTAAGTTTAAAGAAATGTGTTCACAATAATCACTCCACGTTTAATACGCGTGATAAAAATTAAATAAAAACATGTCAAATTACCAATACCAAAGGATATTACTACTTAATAGTTTGAAAATTACATGTTTAAGTATTTACAGAATTAAAAAAAAGGTTTTTGAAAAACTCAAGGTCAAGATTAATAATAGGCTTGAAACTATGAATATAGATGTGATAATTGTGGTTTTAGCTTACGTTTGAGTGTAGTATTTACTTCACTTATATACTACATGTCAGTAGTTTCCAATTTAATTAAAAGAATCATGTGATATCATTTGACTAAGATTAAGTAACATTCAATTATTAATTATAAAAAAATTGTAAAAAAATTCTTTAATAAGGTAATCTCTTCCTATTTACTCTTACATAGATAACTAACAAATAAGAAACAAATATAATGATGATTTTACATATTAGTTTGTTTTAAAAACAAGTTTCAAAAAAGAATTGTGTTTCAATTGGCAAGAAAGAAGACATGTGGTGTACTGTAGTAAACCACGTTAATTAAAAATAAAACAATGAAAATATAATAATAGTAAACAATGGAAACTTTTAAACCTCCTAACTAATTTAGTGTTCAACCAAAAATGTTAGTAAAAACTGGAATTATTTTTAAGCAGAGGTAATTTTCTAAAAGCTACACAAAGTCTGATGAAATTAAAATTGCTATGCTATTATTAAATTGTTTGGAGTAAAAATGGTTTTAAAATTATATAATACTTTTGACACTTAGCAGATGCTGTCAAAAATAATTACAATAAAATAATTAAAATTTTTAATAATAATTGTTCTCCTTAATTTTACAAGAAATTTAAAAACGAATTTATTTTGGATTGCATATTTTTAATTCAAATTTCTTGCGTAAGCATTTTATAAATTCAGAAATACTTTATCTATAAAGAGATATTATTTTTGAATAATAAAAATAGTTATCCCTAACAGTTTAAAAACTGAATTACTAAATAAAAATCATAGTAAATTTCATTTTGGTATGGTTAAGAAACAAAGAGCAAGAAAAATGTTATATTGGTATAGGATGAATAGAGACATTAAGATCCTTACAAAAAAGTTGTAAATTGTGTGGAAGATATCAAAAAGATTATCTAGTTATGAACCTTTAATAAATCCATGAAATCCTAATTTTACCATTCTATAAAATTGATTTAAATTTAGCTAAATATAGTGGTAAAACATAGTTAATTGTGTAGATTATTTATCTAAATGATTAGTTTATGATAAATCTATACAAGAATCAAAATTAAAGAATTAAGACAAATATTTTCCACGCGTGGATTGCCAAATAATGATAATAATCCATTTAATAGTTATGAGTTTCTTCAATGTACCTACCAAAGCATATGGCATAAAAATAACATATAGAAAGTACAGAATATCCAAGGTCAAATGGCCCAAAAAACTGTAGATATTTCAAAGCAAATATTTAAAAAAGGCAAAACCTGAAATTGATATTTGGGACGCATTACTTAAATATCGAACACTTGTAGCTTAGAATATTATCATTCAGAGATTTTCATAGAAGTAGGGTTTTAAGAACAACGTTACTTGTACCTTTGGTATCGTTAAAACCGAATATTAGATTGAAACAAGCTTTAAAGAAATTTTACTGAAAATAAAGTTAAAAAATAAATTGTATCATCAAAATGCAAAAATCAAAAAAACTTTTTTTTAATGTTGGGGATAATGTAATTTTAGAAAATAAAGCTTTTAAGCTAAGTGGAATAAAGTTTACATTTGAAAATCTTTTATTGAACCATGTGAATGACAAATGTATTTTTTGATGATATTAATGCCAGGACAATGGTAATAGTAATCTTAGTAACAGTGATGTAACCCATAACGAAAACAGCGCTTTTTTTAAATCACTCCGATCAGGTTTATTATTATATTATTAATAAATATACCAGAAAAATATAAAGATTTGGTTATGTAGGTTATACTTTTGGCGAGAGGGTGTTTTGTATGTTATTATATGCAATATAATATCGTAGTTGTATTAGAAAAATTATGTTACCTAAGTAATAAATTTAGTTAGTTAAATTTGACAACATTTGCATTGTAGACATTACTTGCAGCGATATTTACAGAAATTACTAACCATTCTTTATAAGCACTGAGCTTAAGCGTTCCAAAGAACATGTTTTTGCTGCAAATATGTATCTAATTAATTTTTTTGCCGAATTTTCTATTTATGTATTTATGTTCTCTGCTCCAGTTTTTAAATGAATGCTATAGCCCTTAATTAAAAAAAGTTGTAAGTCATTTATAATAATAATAATTAAAATAAATTTAAAAAGTTTCCTTTAATAAGCTCGAATAAATTTAAAGCTGCACATGCCCAAATATGAAATTGCTGTTTTAATTAACCTGAATTTTAATATTTCCGGATTAAAGTTAACATTCCGAATTTTTTGTAAAAAGTATTATCATCATTTGAACGTAATTAGTTAGCGAGAAAAATTGACACGACATGTCGTGTTGTTTGTCTTTCACATGTAATTGTTCATTTACAATTATTTTAATTTATTTGACTTGTAAGAGAAATAGTTTAACAATTATTCATGTTAATTTTTAATTATTATTGTGTACAAGTTTCATGTCGTTTAGAGTTAAGGACTATTCCACTCCTAACTCTTTTAGTTGGCCTGAAGAAATGCACGCCTTGTGCACGAAACGTCATATAATAAAATCTTGAGTGGTTTAATTGCCCTTCTAGTGAAGAGAACTTTCTACAATCTAGTCATTAATTCAATATTAAAGAAGGACGAAACTACAGTACTTAATTATCAGATGTTGGTTTGACTCCATTCACAACTTCCGCCACCATTCGCAAAAAAGACTACAACTACTAATGCAGTTTGCCAGAAACAATAAGAAACTTCTAATAACTGAATAAAATGGCTACCGGAAATTGCAGTTTTCAGAGAAGAACATTTAAAGTTTAAGTCTAAGTCATAAACAACTTGCCCATCGCTATATTAATACCAAGTGTAGGAAAGATTTCGAGAAGCTTATGTATGTGCCAATTAAGACGCTACTCCTATGCTGTACTTATTCCACTGAAAGAACAAATCAAAATATAAAGAAAGAGAAACAGGCACAGGATTGATATTAAATTCTGTTAGTGGAGCAACAAATACAATTTGTTGATAATTTTACAGCCAGAGACACATTTAATATACAATTTTAGATGTGTTTCTGCGTTTTGTCGTCTTACAACGTTTTTGTTTGTTGCTCAATTGTCGCATAAAATTTAATGACAGCTATTCCTGTGACAGGTAAGTCTTTGTCAATGTTTTGGATGTATTCTATATTTAGATTTGATTTCGCAGCTAAAAAAACAATACATAATCATTTTAGACCATCTTTCTTTTACATTAAACGTAGTTAATATAACATGCTGTAATGTAATATAGCCAGTTAAGTAAAATAATTGTTTTTTGCAAATTCGGCGAAGCCCCGGAGCCATTTAGCAATGGTTACCTCCAGTTTTAACTTGATACGAACAATTTGGAAAAAATCTTAAGTGCCGATTCTAGAAAGCGTAATAATAGTATAGTAATTATAGTAATAGTATTTTTAACAAAGAAAATTTTAATTTTGTTCAAAAATAACTGTAATATGCAGCAAATCTGTTTGTTCTAAGTTTTTTGAGTGGCCCTGTACACTAAATCCTATATATTGTTTCTCCAAAATGTGACAATCTCTTTTACTTAAAAAATGTAATGTAAATAAATTTAAAGGTGTAAATCTGTCTCCAGAGATTTATCAGGAAGATTCACAACATTGAAACTTGACTGGGCATCTTTGAATTATGTGTGTAGGAATAGCATAAGTCTTACATGACGCATTGCTTTCACTATCCTCAATTGAGCATCTAAACCTTGTAAGCATAGTTTTTATAATGTTTCTTTTCTTACTATGTAACATTAGTGTTAGTCAGTTCTAATTAAAATTCGACAAAAAGACGCTAAATTGCTTGTTTCCAGTAGTTTTTTGCTTTTTTTCTTGACAGATTCCAAATCTTCTATACATTTAAGGACACAACATTGAAAGTATAAAAAGTATACAATTTTTTTAAATATTATTAAACATGTTTTTAGTAGAGTTAATAGATGAATCTGGCATGCTTCTAGAGTCTAACATTAGTTTCCACTTAACCAAGATGTAAGAATAGCTGCTCAGCATTGTTTTTAAACAGAAATACTCTTAGGAATTAAAAATTGTTCCATTTTTAAGACTGTCTACTGATTCTAATAAGATTGCTTAACAAAATCACTACAGACCGATCTATAAAAAATCTGCCAAAAAGCCTTATTTTAAAATAATATAAAGACTTTCCAAAATTTGTCCTACTTTTCAAAATGTACTACACTAAGCTAACTTACTAATCAACCAGTAGCTACTAAATACCCTCATACATTATTATATGAAGCTCTTGGGCTGCTTAGCACTTCTCTACTATAATAATTACAATTTCGAGTCGAAATTAACTTTCAAGAAGGACAGTTATGTATGCAAAAGATAATGTCAAGTTAAAATGTAAACTAATAGAGAGAAATTTCCGAATTTTTGGAGAGTAAACAAAAACTCTAGTCAATAAATTTCGAGCATAAGATATCAACGTGGATATATTCATAGTACGCCAATTTTGATTCAAGCGTAGATGAACTTATAATGGTCGCTAAACGAACGTCTAAAGGACGTATTTTGTAGCCCGTTTATGAGACGTCCAGTCGGAAAATTCATAGTAAGTCCAGTTTTGGTCCATGGACCCAATGGATCTTTAATGGATAGCTTAATGGACGTCTGTAGGAGATTCAGTGCTGTGTGGGAAAGCAAGTTCCAAAACAAAATTCCTTCATATGACATATTGTTACCATTTACAGCTTTATAAATGATCCAACTGTTGATTACAGCAAAGGTCCAGTATGTTACAAAAGAAACGTAGACGGGTTATCTATCTGAACCTGCTTTACAGAGTATTTTATTGTCTACATTTTGAAATCCACTACGTTCATTCAACACGTTGTTTTCTTTATTATTACGCTAAATAGAATGAAGCGTACTTAAAAGTAGTATATTTTATGTGCGTAATTTATCAATAATAGACTTATCAACTGCTAAAACCGTCGTTGAGTATAATTCCGCTTTTGTTGTTTTCACATAATTTTGGAATTTCGCTTTTCCTAAAAACGATTTACTGTTCCCGCTAATGTAATATTTTCTTTTTGCCAGCTGTTTTGCCAACAACAAGCTCGTAGAAAAATTGTCCAGTAATGTATTAACATTTCTTGACTGTATTATATTAATTTTAGGCTAACGTGCTCTGCGCTAGATATTTGTCATCCTTCCCTCGGCAAAGAAATTCATTTACTACTTATTTGGAGACTGGAATCATCAGCCAACCAAAACTTTATACCAAATTTATCTGGTTTTGTTGGTCATGTATTAAAGTAAAAACGACATCTTCCTTTTAACGGTGGCAGCTGTTCATCCAAACGTAATGTTTCCTTCAGGCGTGTGGCAACTTCTGCAATTAGATATAAACCTGTCCTCACGCCCCTTCTAAAGCACAGAAAGCACCATGTGGCCCACGAGCAAATAAAACGGTAACAAAAAGTTTCCAAGTTCTGAAATAGATATGGTCCAATCATCATTTCCTTCTGTCTCTTGGTCTCGGAATTTACAGTGTAATTTTGAACCTATGCTTTAGAATATAATTGTCTATAAATAAATGGATCTAACAGTCAACACATCCCCCTTTTTGCAGTTTGTTTTGCTTCCTACTTCTAGAGACACAGGAAGTTTCTAGCGATTTTTGGAGTTTTTCTACCATTTACAGTTTTTCGTGAAATTGACGAGTTGAGGACTAAGATTGGTTTTACCAGTATCGGATGTAGAAGAATTGTTATATTTACTAATTATATAATCCTCATCAATTTTACTGAGAATATATCCATCATGATTCTTCCACTTCAAATATGGATGGTGATCAGCATCCACTGTTATCTTCTGACAATTTTTTTCTTCTAAAGTACTGCATAATGCCTGTTCTGGGATAAGTCAATAAGAATTTCCAAACGCTCTTGGCACAAATTTATAGCATACTGCGCAAGCTTCTGCAGCGCTGCATTTATATACGCATAGCTTGTAACAAACTATTTCTCCAGCGGGTACTGTTGATCCCACATCCACGAACAACTAAGCTTAATAGAGGTCGGCGGGTAGCGTAGATGACTAAAAATATTACAAAGGTAAAAACGTGAAGCGCCACCTCTTTAAAGCAATTAGTAGAATACCCAGATTGAAAAACCAGTATTATTTTCTTGTTCAAGACGCCACTGCTGAAGTTCCCAATCGTCATTAACCACCAAGAATAGTAGTTCTTCCGGAGACTTGTTCCCTTATTTGTTCTAGTCGTAAGAAACAATGGCGCTGCAATCTGCCGGACAAGGATTTTTTTGATAAGGTATCAGCGTTCTGATGGCTGTTTCGAGCACGGTGTTCTGTGCCACAGTCATAGTCTTGCAATTTCTTGATTTATCTTGCCACTTGTCATTTCCGGATTACAAAATTGAAATAGCGCTATTTTAATGCGGCGTTTATGTTTTACCTTATCTGAAACTAAAAGATTTAATCTCTCTTTGCAATCGTCAGAATAGTTCCAGATATTTTGCGAACGCTTCAACTATTCAATAAACACATTAAGGTACTGTAAAGATATACTAATCAATAAGAAAAAAAGGTTTATAGTTTTATACAAGGAATAACAACAAACATTCGGATTTGATGCAGGATGCTAAAGAAAGCATTTTCGTATACATACACAAATTGTCATTAGAAAAAATGCAGCAATTGTACTAAGTTCACTTTATCTAACACTTTGAAATAGAACAAATGTGATTTTTTCTTTTTATTTTCCATCAACACCCAAAATTGCAAAAACATTATTTGCTGCTCATTTTTGTTCCACGTCAATAGTTTTCATCCAGAGAAACCTACATTTTACGGATTACACCTTTTTGTCTTTCTCTAAGGTTCTGCCAACTTAGTTCCAGAAGGGAATCTTTTTGTTGTAGCTTGTCAGGAATATTCTGTTTGTTATACTTTTCAAAAAAAAATTATAATTTTGGTGACAGTTTGTTGGCACTAATAAAATCTGTCCACAATGCTTCTAGTAAACCCTGAACGTTTTGGACCGGTTTTGACTCAAAGTTGTAATTAAAACTTGTGTTTTACTTTGACGTTTTAAGATTTTATTATGCGCGTAGGTATTTTATAGTTTAAATGCTGAAACTTAAAATTTTTAGTTGCATTTACAAGCATTTCACCAAATTTCCAAAATTATATACTGTTTCATACTAAAAAATCGTTTAGTTTTTTGACAGACTAATTTAAGTTACAAATATACTTTATCTGCTTGTTCTGCAACTTTAGCGATCGAAGTGTTTCGGACAATAACCAAGTTTGTAAAGCCGTCCCTGCCTACCTAATGCCAAAACCGACTCGAAGGTAAACCGTAGCGAGGTCTGTGGATCTTTTATCGTTAGAAGAACAACAGCTAGTTCCTTTGGATCTAGATCCTACTCAACACTGAAGCTCTAAGTGTGGAAGAAAACACAATTCATCCACCTGTCCTTCCACCTGATCCCAAATGCAACAACTGTTGTGGCCCACATTTAACTTATTCTTTTGCATGCGCTGCCCGCAACGCCCTTCTTAAAACTACCAAAGACACCGCTCATCCAACAGCTAGCGACAGCGATAGCGAATTAAAATCCACTTCCCTCTTCAAAGATAACGTTGCAGACAAAGATCTAAGACTAAAAATCTTCATCAAAACCCTCACTCTATCGCTTATGTACATGTTTCTCCAATCGCCGCAATGAAATCATTAAAGCCAATAATAAAAACACCGCTTCGATTCAACACTTAAACGCATCGTTTTACCAACTCACTACAATTTAACACGAGCACTAATGAAACTGATTGTTGGGACAGTCAATATTGTTGCGTACGCCGTAAACGACCTCTTATCAAAAACTTACTTTTTCAAGGAAAAATCGACGTTCTTTAATTTACCAAAACCAAACTAAAAATTGCAAAACGATTTCTATACCTAACTCGTAGTGTCGCACTACTTTCCAACCAGCCAATTTCTATTACCGCCTCATCTTCAGGATCTAGTATGCATTACAGTTACTGTACATTTTTCAAATAATTCTGTAATTTGTTTCAGTTATTATAATCCACCGGAGAACAGGTTATCAAACAATCTTCTAAATTTTGTATTTGCTTATCTTAATAGCGTCTTACTGGGTGACTTAAGCGCACGACACACTTAATTTGTTGATTCTTTAACAAACTTAAATGGAATAATTATTTTAAACGTACTACTTAGATTACTTCTCTGGCGAGCAAAAAACAGTAACCTTACGTTTTTTGGACATCAAGGGACGTCTATCGTTGATCATATCGTATGCTCAAAAGCTCTAATTCAATATTTTGATCGAAATTGCTATATAGAGACTACTATAACCTCTGACCACCTTCTAATTCTTATTAAAACTTCACTTAGTATTCCACACTTACCTGCACTTTCATTGAAATCAAATATTTTAAAAACGTCATATGGAAACAATTTGCATCTGAAAAATTTGTTCTCAAAAAAACCATAAACAGATCACGTAAACAACTTCTGGCAAACATCCTACAACTCTCAAAGCAAAAAAAAACAAATATTTCGCCGTTATCTAAAAATTAGAGAACAGAATTTAACAGATTAAATCAGACAGATTAACAGACAGATTCTACAACAACTTCCACACAAAGCTTTAGCACTACTATCCAACATATTTAATAAATGTTTAACTATATTCTACTTTCCCACACCGTGGAAATAATCCACTACTATTATGATTTTCAAACCTGGTAAAGACCCAACTCTTCCTGACTCATACCGCCTGATTTATTTATTGTCATGCATTGGCAAGTGTTTCGAACGGACGCTAACAACGACGCGATTTAGAAATTTTTCCAAACAAAACAATCTTTAACGAAACTGTCAGTTCGGATTTAGGTCCAACAAATGCACACAAGACTCTCTTCTAAAACTCCAAACCTACACCTTAAAAGCGCTAAATCGAGAAAATGTTTTCAATCTTACTTGACCTAATTTTCGAAATGGGCCAATAAACGGAGAATTACCCTTAACCCAAACTCGAGCAATTCCTTTTAGACATCGCAATTTCTCCCAAAAACATCAACAACTGCATCAAAATGTTACTCTCTCGCTATGGAACACATCCATACAACTTCAAGATGAAATAGTATACCTTGGCGTCAAATTCATTAAGACTTTAAACTGAAACTCGGACTTGCAAATCTCTTTAAACAAAATTAGAAATCGCACAAGCCTACTGAGCGCCCATCGCAAACGATTTAAAAAATGCCACCCTAAAAGTTAACAATACACTTATCAATATTTACTATCTAACTAACAACTTCATAGTTTCCTACATGTGAATTAACTCGTACGTAGCTCCGTTCCTACAAGATGGCGTTTAGCCTCAGATTTATTTATGAATTTAACACTCGAATGAGATAGATCTTGGCAATTTGTTTTATATAGTTGTGGAAACTGCATTAGAGTATTCCAGTGCTGATGAGTCCAAATAGGACGAAACAGCTGTCCACTGGTCTTTAATGATAATTTCTGCAACTATATAAACAATTTTTTTCACTTGCGTAGTACAGTTAAGAATATTATGCCACATATAATTCAAAAACATTTTTTTGAAATTTGCGGTTGTAATATTTACTATTTAACTAACAACTTTATAGTTTCCTACATGTGGATTAGCTCGTACGTAGCTCCGTTCCTACGATTTATTTATTATTAATTTTGTAAATTGTGTATAAAGCACATATTACTTTTTAACTTGTTGAAATTTATGTATATATATTTTGAAACTTATTTTCATTTGTGTGATGTCTGTTTTTGCAAATAAAAATTTACATTTCAATTGAAAAATATTTATTTTTGTTACTTTAAATTCGAATTTGGTACTTTGAAAATAAATGCTATAATAAGTTTACGTACATTTGTTGAATAAAATCCACTAAAAATTATTTATTTTATTGATTTAATTTAATAACTTATAACACACTTATTCCATAAAAAATAAATTCATAATATAACAATTTGTAAAAGTTATTATAATTTTAAAAATACTGACGCAACTGGAAAGCATCAGTTTAGTTTAAAATAGATCAATAAAAATCGTCCACAATGAAGTTATAAACATAGAGCATCATTATTTCAAAGAATCATGTTTAGATATTGATAAGCTTTTTGTGATCAAAGAAAATTTCACGCTTATGAGGCCTTTTACAAATCTGCTTTCCAACTTGCAAACAAAGATGACAAAGTTCGAACAAAGATAAAAACGTCATTTTTAGTAGGACGTGAGGTAAAGACGTAATATAAAAACATACATAGATAGAAAACCATAAATGTACAGTCAATACCAGAATGCATTACATATGTTTGTAGAGTTGGATACTCTTATCTGACGTTCTTGTAATTGATACTTTTCTTTGCATTGTTACCTAGCCGGCTGATTACGTTTATTGTATTTTAGTTTTTTAGTTTAAACTAACGTTACAGACGTAAGCTGTCAGTAGAATAGGCAATAGAAAGAATATTAAATTACACAATTTATATTTAAGTTCTTTAGGTATGATAAGAAGGGTTGATAATTTTGCAATTCTATTATTTAGGATTTAGCGCACTTACTGTTAATCCGTGTTAAACGTACATTTGTCGCAGGTTGCTTTATTTTATAATTTCATTGTTACTATTTACTCGTTCTACGTTATTTTTAATTTTAATTTATTGTTATCGTTGTTGTTACTTAATTTTTTTAATTTATAATTTTTTAACCGTTTGCAATGGCAAATAAAAAAAATAAAACACTAAAAAGAAAGATGTCAATGGCCGCAAAAATTAAAGGAAAACGGTAAGTACATTTTTTGGTTTACCATTTTGATATTAAAATTATATACTGTATTTTTAAATGAAGTATTTGAACACTATTTTATGTTCTTTGCAGTTCTGCAAAAATTAAACAATGTGGCAACTTTGAAAATGTTGGTGATACTCCATCTCGATCTAGAATAATGTGTAATGTTGAACCTACAAATACCAACTTAATTTGCTTTTTACAACCTATATTAAACAGTAAATAAATATGTATCAGTTACAAAACATGCATGATAGTAGCGTTTCCAGACAAGAAAAGATAAAGTAGCGCCCACGCGTATTCATCAGTTTAGAGAAAGGCTTCTTACACGGAATGTACATAAAAAAATACAACAAAAACTCTGCAGATGGCAGCACAGTACGATGCAAAAAAATGCAAATCTAAAATAATTCCCCTGGCTTTCGGTTTTATTTAATTTTTTTAAAACTTTTACAGTAGCTTCACAATACGTAGCTCGAGGGCATGGGTTACTTTTTTTTTAAATACATTAAAAAATGTGAATATTACAAAAATGACTGCTTTGATTAATTAATATCTAATTTTTTGTAATGTATTTTGAAATAAAAAAGAACCCAGGCACTAAAGCAAACCTTTATCTATGGGTAAAAAAAAAATTATAATAAAATTGCAAGTAGTTTAGAAACAACAGTCTTTTTGCTAGACCCCTAAAATTAGATCTTGTAAAAGGCCTCTTATAATGTAAATGTTACCATAGCTAAAATAAATATTTTATAAGATATTTTAGCAGTAGGTACGTACGAGATGAAAATATTATTAACCATATACTTAATTACGCTATTAAAAATTTAAATAAACCATAAAATTCTAATTTAAAAATACCGTTTTAGAATCTAAAGAAATACGACCACGTCGATAACAAAAACTTTTAAACAATAATAGAATATCTTTGATTTTCTTTGGAATTTTTATACTCGGCATTTACATTTTAAATGTGACCATAAAACCCAATATTAGTAATAAATATCGTTTTATTAAGTGTTTAACTGCTTCTGTCTAAAAACTTTTGTGGGTGTACCTGGTTGAAATTTCAAGAAAGTTGCTTACCTTTAATCTTAAATTACGTATTGTAATTTTGTAATGCTATAAAAGTATAATAAATAAACACTAACACTGTTCAACTTTTGCGTATTCTTGCATGGAGAAAATGGCATTATTTATTCCTCTGTTGTAATTAAATAAAATTTATATGTACGAGTAAAGATGGTATTTGCGTGTCGCACTTGCAAGACCAGAGGCTGATTAAAAATAAAGAAAAAAGAAATAGCAGCAATCACTTTAATAAACTGTAATCATAATATTAATAATGATTATAAAACCCATAATAAAGTGTAAAGTGATATTTTCCAGGTATTTATGACAACTATACGATTACTGCAGTCATCTTAAATTCATTAATAGTCATTTGGATTCACGCAGAGACAGATATACATATCTCATATTTCTTACTCCAGTCCTTTGAGATAATCAAGCGGAACGTATAATAATAAACCTACGTCTTCTGAAATCCTTTACAAATACAGCTACTAAAATAATAAACACAACGAGGAACCAATAAAACATTACCATAAGCAAACAAAAAAAAATGATGCAAATGTTTGAAAAGAAGCTACATTTTGGTATACGTGTTCACAACTACATAATACTAATAACAATAAAAGTACGGGTGGTCTTTTTAAAATATTTATGAAGTTCTAATTCCTTGTTTCAAAAAACTATTACATTTTAAATTCAACATTAACTGCGCCTTGTTATATACGTTGTCAAATAACGGTAATGATGTTCTGTTTTTGAATAAAGTTGAAACTGACGTTCGTAGTATAATTCTTGCTGTTGCGTTATGCATTGAAGCAAAAATTAACCCTGCACTTTTCACAGATTTTTGTAAAAAATTCTTGTTTGTAATTTGTGGACTAGTTATTTTGTACTTAACGGCTAAAAGTTCACGTGTAAGATATAATTTTCTACTGGCTGATTGCACCAATACGACTAAAAATTTAGATACAATTGTTAAAACCATAGCAACGATTTGTTTAAGTCGTATTGGTACAACCGGCCGTTAGTTACATATTGTTATATAGGTACATAAAGTTGGTCAACAGTCAACATGTTTTAAGTTAACCTTCCGATTACCATTATTCCCAATATTTTTTTTAGCTGAGTTTCTTTCAATAATGTTTAATAATATATAACAAATTTTTCAATTGTTATTTGTTTTGCGACGTAAAAAAATATTGTTTGGCAGACATAGAACAACACAAAAAGAGGTCGTTGTAAGATACTATGTCCAAGAGCAAATGACAAAAAAAAATGTTCGAAAACATATCAAAAGTGCAAACTCTTTGTATGTAAACAACGTTGCCAGAAAAAAACTACAATAATATGTAATAGTTGTTGCCCTCACTATAATTTATGTTAATCGGTTTTCTTTACAAAATAAGAAAAAACTTGGGCTCAAATCTGACCCCACTTGGTAATCGGCGTCTCAAAAATTGCTTTGTAAGAGGGTTAAAGGCTATTATAACCAATAATAACATATTCATGTGATTTATGACCACGCACTCTTAACAAACTATTTATAAACAATTGGTCATAATCACGTTGGGACTTGGGACGTTAATAAAAAAAAATCAAAAACAACGTTGGGATATTCACTGTTCTAACTGCACAATTCTTTTCAGAAATTTACTGACACCAAAAATTAAAAAAAAACAAAATAGTGTTAAAAAAAAACAAAATAGTGTTATCTCATAAGACGTAGTTAATTTAACAGGTTGAGCGCCATGGCGGTCATTATGTCCGTTCGTGTTACTGCTTGAGAGGCCACGGCGGCCATGATGCCCGCTCGCCGGCTTATGATTTAACTGGCGATCATTCCATGGTGACCGCTCTTTTAATGAATTTTACGTTAAGGCGTGACCGATATGGCCCCACAGAATATTTATTCGCCTTTGAGTTATAAAAATCTTTTTTTTTAATTGAGAAAGAAAATGCGCATTTTCAAAAATTTAATTTGATTTTATTTATATAACGTTATTAAAAACTAAAAATAAAATAGACAAACAAATAATAAAACAGAAAATACACTCTGGCATTACTTATGGTGTATTCGATTGAAGCAGTCCAGACACATATGAGGAATATCGACACAGTCGCCGCAGAATGTTGTTACTTTTTTTACCATACTCTTGGTAATTTTATTTTTCTCTTTGTTCTTATAACACCCTCGACAATACTTTCGTGTATCTTTTGCCCTTCCCTCTTTTTTCTCCAGTTTGTGATTTCTCATCAACCTAGTTTGAGAATTGCGTGGACCAGGATTATCAACTGCATTATTTACTTCCACAATTTCTTCTTCTGTCTTCAGCAGCCCGTCCAACACATTCTCCCTAAACTCTGTGATACCAATCCTTTTACCTGTTACCTGATTGTAAATGAAATGTGCATTTACTAAAGTTGTTCCCAGTAAGAGTTCAATGGCTATTTTTCTGTACCACTTTAGAGTACGTCGTAACGCATTACTGTAACTGGATAATTGGTCAGACAAATCAATTGACGACTTTCCATTATTGTAATCTATGATTGCTTGAGGCTTTTCTATAGGTCCAGTCCTTCTTTGTATTGTAACCATCTCATCGGTATGATTTGTGGACAGCATAAGTACGTCCCTTTTATCATGCCATTTCAGCACACATATTCCACGTTCGTTTCCTCTGGCAACAACTTCACCTTTGCGTAATTTTTTTTAAGTGACCTCTTTCGGATTTTCTATTCGATTTGATCGTAGGGTTCCTAATAAATAAGTGTTTTTATCGAGTAATATATTTGCTAATTCTAAACTTGTATAAAAATTATCTACTACGATAGTTCTTCCACAATTCAGCAAATCTTTCGCAAGTGTAGTGACAACTTTTGTGGGTACAGAACAACCTGCATCACGTTCTTTACCTGCATAAATCTTCAAATTACAGGTATACCCATTTTCACAACTTAACTTGAAGATTTTTATGCCGTACTTGTGTGCCTTCTGTGGAATGTATTGCTTCATAACAAGCCTACCCTGAAACGGCACAAGACTTTCGTCAATACAGATAGTTTGTTCTGGCGTAAATATATCTTGATAGTTTTTTGTCAGTCTACTAACTAAAGGTTGAATTTTGTGCAATCTATCACCCTCAGTGCATTCGTCATTATTGGAGAAATGCCACATCTTTAGTAAAATTTCAAATCTATTTCTTGGCATAGTGGATGGCGCTACTTCATTTTTGTAGAAAGAATTTCGACTCCAATAATTTCTAATTGAATTCATTTTTACTAATCCCATATATCCAATAAGTCCTAAAAACTTCTTTAGTTCACTGCGACTTGTAGGTTCCCAGGAATGGAGTCTTGATTTTCTTGCAGTATCAGTTTCATTAGTGAGTATCTGTGTAGCGTACATGTTCGTTTGATTCACCATTTCGTCGAATATTTCATTTGGAGCAAAAGCGCAATAAAATTCATACGGAGATTGGTCAGATAAAAGAACAATATACGCTGGATTGATTCCATGGGGACTATCAAAATTGAAGTTTTGGTGGTTTCCTTGAGGCACTGACCAGTTAGAATCAGTTGACATCTGCTCACCAAGATTCATAGCGTCGTCATTGTTGTCCATCTCACTCTCATTATCAGGCACTGTAGTTTCACGATTCTCATTTACACGGAGAATTTTCTGCCGTTTGATGGGATGCACATTACCAGAAAATGTTTTACTTGTTGTGGGAATCGGATCATTGTAATTCGTTTGATCAATTCCGTCATCCGAGGAAAAAGTCTCGGCTTCCCCAGATTCGTAAATAATGAGGATCCTCTACTGAATCCGTCGAACTAAAATCATCAGAATCGTTTTCTAAAAAAAGCGAAAATTAAATTACCCGCATCTAGATAATTACACTCTAAATTTATACCTTTTTCATTTATTATTTTTGTCCTTTCCATGATAGTTTTAACACGGTTGCTGATTCGGTTCATATTGACAAAAAAGAACACAGGCACAACACGGTAACACAACAGAGCCAAGCAATGCAAATTGTAAACTAAAATCTAAAGCGCATCGCGTTCTGCGCCTACACGATTGACTTATCTATCGCAAAATCGTCCGTTGCGTATGACCGCTGCGGCCCTGAGGATCTATACCAACCGTTTAGGCCACGGCGGTCACGTGTGCCCGCTGGCCTATTTTATAGTAAAAAAAAAGTAAACAAAATTTTCTTTACATATTTTGGACTTCTTAACATGTAAGAATACCTATTGAATACAAATTTCATACTAACATTAGAATGTCTTCCGGTTTGGGCCGTGTCATAGTTGCAACCAGAAGCTGCCCACGTTCCGCCCACTTTCGTAAGGGGCTTCATCAGGGCGAAAAATAAATCGCAAAACTCAAACAAGCAATCGAAATCTAACTAAGAACTTCTCAAAATCCACTTGTAAAACAAGCCATAACCTAAACTATGAAAAGGTAAGAAAGAAAACGATAACCTGAAAAAGCAAACGAAAATCTAACAAATAACCACTACCGAGTTAGGTAATCAACTTGTGAACCAAGCCAGATTCTAAACTAGGTAGAAGTGACTTAAGAAGAAATAGTCTCCGTATTTAAAGGAAAAGGATCGTCACGGATGATTAAGCTCGACCCTGATTGGGTTACGGTTGCTATTATTCGTATTAACACTGGCAAAATCTTTGTATCATCTAAAATTCCTAAATCCAACATTTCTAAGTCGGAAGAGTCAGCTCTAAAAAGTCTTCGTAAGAACCTTGATATTATTGTTCTTCCAGCCGACAAGGGCAACGCCACTGTAGTTTTGAACCAAATTGATTATGTTACGAAAATCAATTCTATTTTGTCTGAGGAAACTTACGCTCTTCTAACCCATAACCCCACTTCGAGGATTGAACGCGAGGTTAGCCAAATCATCAAATCTTCCAATCTACCTCCTGAAACTAAACGTCGACTTACCCCATCAGATTCTAAACCACCTCGTCTATACGGACTTCCCAAAATTCACAAACAAGGTATTCCTTTTCGACCTATCGTCAGTACTATCCAATCTCCTACTTACAAGCTAGCTAAGTTCTTGTCCAACATTCTTTGCGAGTTTACAGGTAAAACCTCTTCTCACATCCTCAACTCTCAGCATTTTATTCAACGTCTAAAAAATATAAAACTTGAACCCCAAGATCTTCTCGTGAGCTTTGATGTTACTTCACTTTTTACTAAAGTTCCTATTAAGGATTCGCTTATTATCATCAAACAAATTCTGTCTCAACATGGCAAGGACTTGAGTTTGGTTCCTCTTATTGAAAAGTGTCTATCCTCTACTTACTTCCAATTTGATAATAAGATTTACGAACAACTTTCTGGTGCTGCTATGGGTTCTCCTCTATCACCTGTTGTAGCTAACATTTTTTATGAAATCCTTTGAAACGGTTGCTTTGGAATCATCAATATTAAAACCTAAAGTGTGGTTTAGATAAGTTGACGACACGTTTATTGTTTGGTCTCATGGTCATCTTGAATTGTCTAAGTTTCTTGATCATCTTAACAATCAACACTTAGATATCAAATTTACTATGGAAATCGAAAGTAATTGTTCTCTTCCATTTCTTGACGTTCTTGTGACTCGTAAGTCCGACGGACTTCTAGGCCATTCTGTTTATCGCAAACCCACCCATACGGACAGATACCTTCATGCTTCGTCTCATGATCATCCTGCACAGAAACGTTCTGTTATTGAATCTTTGGTTCATCGTGCCTTTTTTATTTGCTAACCTGAGAATCTAGACTCGGAACTTCGCCATCTTACTAAAAGCTTAGTGAACAATGGTTATGTAAAGCGAGATATTCATCGAGTCATTAATTAATCGTCGTCTACATCCACGTACTCGATTACCTAAGGACATTTCTACTTCCGAATCCAACCCGAAATTGGCCTTTTTACCCTACATTCACAAGGTTACAGATCAAATAGGGAAACTCCTTCGTAAGAATGGTATTAAACCCATATTCAACTCGACAGGCAAAATTGCTCAGATTCTTCCTTCTCCCAAAGACAAATTTCCTACACTTTCATCTCAAGGTGTATACCAAATTCCCTGTTCTTGTGGTTTAGTCTACATTGGTGAAACCGGTCGTTCCGTCATTACTCGCATTTCAGAACATGATCGTTCTATAAGGAAAAGGTATACTTCCAAGTCTGCGGTCGCTGAACATCATTTTACTACAGGTCACAAGATAGATTTTGATAATGTTTCGTTGATTGCCAAATCTCCATTCTTTTTCAACAGGAAATTCCGAGAAAGCATAGAAACCATCAAACACCCCAATAACTTCAATCGCGATCATGGTTTCCGAACTATCCCTCTTTGGTTCCCGGTTATTAGTCATTTATCAAAAACACGACCCTAGCAACCGTAACGCAATCAGTGTCAAGCTTAATCATCCGTGACGATCCTTTTCCTTTAAATACGGAGACTATTTCTTCTTAAGTCACTTCTACTTAGTTTAGAATCTGGCTTGGTTCACAAGTTGATTACCTAACTCGGTAGTGGTTCTTTGTTAGATTTTCGTTTGCTTTTTCAAGTTATCGTTTTCTTTCTTACCTTTTCATAGTTTAGGTTATGGCTTGTTTTACAAGTGGATAACCTAACTTTTGAGAAGTTCTTAGTTATATTTCGATTGCTTGTTTGAGTTTTGCGATTTATCTTTCGCCCTGATGAAGCCCCTTACGAAAGTGGGCGAAACGTTGGCAGCTTCGGTTGCAACTATGACACGGCCCAAACCCGGAAGACATTCTAATGTTAGTATAGATTCTGGTCGTGGAAGCCTTCGCTATTACAAATTTCATGTTGGTCCATGGAGAAAGTTTTAAGTTTTCATCATGGCGCTCAACCTGTTAAGTTGTTCTAAGAACGCACATGCTTTCCAAGTTAATTCTCGATGATAACGTATTTATACAGATATTTAAATGATGTAACGTTAAGTAGACCAGTCAAAATACTTGAATAAATAAATAACACTGCAAAAATAAAGCTAAATATGCAAAGCAACTACTAGGTTATAGGTTATTGGTCATGTATAGAAACAAATCTGAGAAGAAAATTGATAACATAAATCAGAAATTAGTATTACTAAAGAAAGAAGTATACTGTAGGAAAAATTCGTTCGTATTTTTTAATTCACAAAACGACTGTTGTCAGTTAAGTATTGATCAAACTGCCGTATAAGAACCACAAACTGAAAACGTAGTAAGCAGTCAGTATAGTTGTAAAAGACAACACTAAAGAAACGAGTGCCAGCTCTTTCGTCCTTTTTGGGACTCTCAGCCCCGTGATAATCTAATGTGTTTTCTTAACTATTACTCAGAACTACTGCTATAGATAAACGTAGATGAGAAAGTCAAGTACAGGTCATAGGAACGAAATTTTGCTGATTAAGACTTTACTAATAGTTGTTTCCGCATCTGTTGGGTGGCGAAAATACCTAATTGCTGTCAATTTCATTACTGTTTTTTGAAGACAAAGCATTGTTCCCGCCATTATTGTCCATTATTTTTGAGTCTATGGTTCGATTCTTACAGCCATTGTTGTTATTGTTTGTTTGTTCGTTGTGTATCATGGATTTAAAAGACGTAATACGTAAAAATAAGTTCTATACAAATAAAACGTATAAAGTTCCTTTTTTATGTTGATCCTAAGTGTGGAAATAGTATTCCATTTATATTCATGCCATCATATGTGCAAGGGAAAATAATTCAATACAAGAAAAATTTTTCCAAGTAATATTTGATTTTCACTAAATATTACTAGAAAAAATAAATATAAACAGAAATTAAATAAATTTAAATTTTCCGTTTGTAGTACTTAATTTTTCCCGCGTCCACTGTGAGCGTTGTAACTTGTTCCAAATCATAATACACAAGATGACCATCTATGTTTATCTATGACTACTGCAGTTATATCTCGTAACCATCCGAGTAACATATATGAATAACAAATGGTGTTTTCATCTCGTGGCAAATTCCACGTACTAAATATTAAAGAAAGAAGTATACACTGCAGTAAAATTAGGTGGCGTTTGTTAGTTTACAAAACCACTTTTGTTTTGTGAACCAACAAATATCAACTAATTTTACCTGTAGTATACTTCCCAAACAACACATTGGTACAAAAAACGTCTAAATGTCCGTCTAATAAACGTTAATAACGCGTTAAAAACCGTTTTAATGTATAATAAACGTCTATTAGCCAGACATTTAGACGTTTTTTGTACCAATGTGTTGTTTGGGTTCTTTCTTTAATATATAGTACGTGTCACGAAGTGGAAACACGATTTGTTATTAGGATTACTATAAGCGGTGTTTTTTCTGTGTAGTAGCATACGTCCGGCCTGTTCTTTAACAAAATGATAACATTACTCGATTGATAACATTATCCGTGATTCGAATAAGCAGCGTGCGCTGTAAAATAACTTACATTTATAAAACGAAATTAATTTGTTTCATAAAAGAATTACATTTATAAAATAGCATTAAATAAAATCTCTTGACCCTGATAGATCGTTCTGTAAACTTTTTTTTCTGTTATAGAATTATGAGACAATGTAAATATGTTCATTCTTATTTACCAGCACTTAAAAAATTAAAATCAAAAACTACTGTGTTAGTTGAAACTTGAAAAAAACATAAATTAATGAAATTGAATTTTATTTAACTAAAAATTGCAGTATTGACTTAGCGCTCGTTACGGAGAAAATGCAGATAGAGACTTGATCAGACGATAATGTGACTCGGTAACGTAAGGAGGAAGAAGTTTGCGTTGTTGTTATAATCTGGTTGGTTAATGCTGTTTAATAAATGGATACGTAGACGCATGTTGTATAAAAAATGAGACGTTAACAATGCTGTGATAACGACTTTATTTATTTTTTGCCATTCTTTTACGATGCAGAGAAAAAGAAAAGAAACCATGTTAAAAAACGTCGTTTTATGATAGATTCGTAGCATATACATTAGGAAACAAAATTCTTTTAAATGTAGCAAAAGGAAAAGAAGAGATTAAAAAAAACTATTGTGATCAACACAAGACTTTTCTCTAAGGAATTTCTACATATTTTTTATTTTCAAAAGAAAAACATCAAAAGAATATAGAGAATTCAGAACTCTTAGGTTTATAATTTTATTTGCTTAAAAGAAATAATAGTAAAAATACTAAGTATTACACATAAGAGAATTTTTATTTATTTTTTTTTATCCTACCCACTTTGAAGTGATATGTACACGTTTGTATTGACTTTCTAGGATGCTATAATCTTTCTCCTTGATTTCTTTAAGATATAACCAAAGTATAGTAAATTAAGGTTATGTTTTCATATCGACTAACTCATGTTTGTGCGCCTTGATATTACTTTCCCCTAAAGTAAATCAGTAAAAATCGTTATTTTTTTTTCTAAAAGAATTTAGATTATATTTGGAATTCATTTTAAATTATAAATCAAATATCTAATAAACTGTTAATCTTAGAATTTTTTTTATTTGAATAAATTGTTAAGAAGAATTATCTCTAAAGAAACTGTAAAAATAATGTGAATAATTTACATATGTACAAAGTTATATAAGAAAAACGGCAAAACTCCCAATTTCAGTTTCTTTATCAGAGCCGTCTTTTGATAAAACTGATAGAATATGAAAAGCCAGCTCCATACCAAATTTCAAATTACTAAGACTTTTAGTTCGAGAGTTATCGTGGGTACAAAGTTACACACATACACACACAGACAACAAATTTTTTTTCAAAAATACATTTCTCTGATTCAGAAAACCTTGAAGTGTAAAATTCTGCAAAAAATTGCGATCGCTATACTTATAGGAAAGTAAAAAGCGGCAATACTCACTTATTACAAAGAATGAAAAATAGAAGAAAAAAAACATCTAAAAAAACAAGGCGTGCTAAAAGTATTTAAATCAATAACTAATGAAGTACAACATTAATAAAAATTAAACAATAAAAACCATAAAAATATCTTTAATTTGGTACCTATAAACATCAACACAATTTTTTTTGTTATGAATAATTACTGTTTTAATTTTAATTTCAGATGAAAAAGTCACGTTCTATAATTTGTTATGAGTGCTACGGCCATACAGTTAAAGAAACCGACTACGTTATTCACTCAATTTAAAATAAAAGTTAAAATTATTGCAAATGTGTAACAAAAACAATTAAGAGATTTGCAATAGAAACGATAAAATCGTGAAATATCTAATCTTATACATTCTTTTTATAACGTCTATCAAATTATTGAACACAGAAAACAAAATAAAAAGTATAGAACCAATAATAATTGTCAAAAAATACAACTCATTTTAAAATCAAAGAAAAGCATAAAATATAAAACGATGCGATGTCACTTTGCAAAAGAAACCTTTATTTTTTCATGAGACCGCGTATACCAAAGATGCTTTCCTTGCGGTTTACCTCGCGGTCTAGATCGATGTCGATGTCAAAAAAAATAGTTTCCTTTTCATCGCGATAAAACTTTTGCATTGCAAACTTAAAATACTTATTCAATTTCACAATTAAAACTACAATTTTTGAAACGTTCCCATAAACATGGATGTAAGCCGCGACCGCAACCTAAACCTCGATCTGAATCGCGACATAAATCGCTTCATCTTGGATATGTTCGCACCCCGAGTGTTTTACGAGATTATTATGGTTTAAAAAATGACAGATTTAATTGGGTTTTATTTTTTACTTGCTAGTTGCAGCTTTTAAAACACGATTAGCGATACAAATAACTATGTTCTTAATTAAATTTCCTTTTTTGCGTTTATTTATATAAATTATTTAAAACATCATCTATTTATTATCTAACATTGAATAGAACTGTTTCAACCTTAATTAGATAATATTTTAAGCATACATTTAAAATGTTTAATTTTATAATTAAGTGTGTGCCTTCCACTGCTTTGTAATTGTTATTTACCTATTCTATTAATTCGAGATTGCTTTTATAATCAGTTTTAAAAAAGTTTTAATATATTTAAAACGTCATCTATTAGTAAAATAACTATGCAATAAATGGTTTTTATTCTTAAAAAACTCCAATTTATTTTCTAAACAAACATTTTCTTACAACACTTTTTATAAATTAATTGTACCTATCAAAAAAAAAAAAACTAAAATAAATAAATTAAATACGAGGATATAAAAAATTATTAATGCATTAAATTAAACTAATATGCAACACTTTCAGAATAAATGCACAATAATCTAAATTGCCAAAAATTGCTGTATCTAGGAAACTATTCGTCGTAGAAACTAACGGTAGAAAATGAGATGACTAAAGTGGTCAAAAAAAATCCTGGAAATGACTTTCAGGTTTCCACAGTAGCCGCTAGGGGCGTAAACGCTATCTAAAACTTTTGAAGTGAGTTTTTTAAAGCTTTATTCTAGTAATTTTGTTTAACACTTTTTGACGTATCTACTAAAATAAAGTGGTAAGGGTATTTCAATGTTTTTTGTAAATAAACAGCTGTAACTCCTAAACGAATGAACGAATTTTAGCAAACTTCGTCTCGTTGCAAAAACATTGTTTACTCCATCAAACCCATCTTATCTGTGATACATCTGATTTTTAGTGATGCCGCTACAGCGCGTTCTTTGATACAATAACAGAAAATTCTTAGAACAATGATATACAATAATAGAACTTTTTTTTCATAAAAATGTAGTGAAATTATACTTTAATAGACTAGCGGAAACCGTATCTCGATATCTTATTCTTACTTAAAATTCAGTATTATTAAAAAAATCAAAAGTCGATTATCAAATTAAGAATCAATGATAAAATTTACAATCTTATAGTTTTTAAATAGTATTATTCTTAGTTAAAAAAAATTTAAAAAAAACGTGTGGGGTACAATAATCAATGCATATAATATGCACGTGGAAGGTAAGCAAAAGTAAGGCATTAAACCTATTAAAATGCCTTTTGCAAATGATAAAGCTATAGATATGGTTGCGGTATATTTTAAATGTCTACAAAGTGCGACATTGGTTCAAAGTTTAGTATAAATTTGCGTAATACTAGCAGCTTTCCATCTAAGTTGAGAATACTTTAATGTCCGTCGTTTTTCTTTGCATATAGATTTAAATTTTTAATTTTATTCATTGACTTTAATAATTTTATGTTAACTAGAACATTAATAGTATTAGACGGTATGCTTGTTGGACCAGTGGACTGTCTCCACTCATAACCTTTTCTTGTAAGTTTTTTTGTCTTTATGTTGTACCTGTTAACAAATTTAGTTAGTTGTTATATACGTGTGTAATGTTGTTCACTTACCGTAAATAAATTTTCAGTGGCCTAAAGAAGTGCACACTAGAGGCACGGAACGTAGCCATAAAAATAGTTTAGAGTGGTTTTTATTGCCCCTCCTAAGGAAGATAAGATCTAGTACCAATTAAACCATGACGTTGATTTAAAAAAATACGGCAAACTACGAGCGTTTCTAAAAAGAAAATCTGAAGGTTTTGAAGCAAAGAAGTTCTCCAGTCTAACCTTGGAAGAAATTAAAAAAAATTATCGACAAAGCTCCTGCTGAAGTTTTTTTTCTTACATAAGATAAATATTAACTTTAACTTTACTTCAAGGTATATCTATTTTTTGGATGTATGTCGCTAAAACGAACTATATAAAAATTAATATAAAAGGCGTGAAAAATCTCCAACCACAGTTATTAATACCTAAGACTAAACAAACATTCAACATAAACAGTATTTTTTAGCGTCATGGGCTAGAGATCTACACAGGTAGCTGAAGGTTACATTGATTAATCTTTAAGAAACAAGACAACTACAGCAAATACTATTGCTAAGAGATAAATAGTAATGAAGCATTGTATTTCTTTACAGCAACCGCAATTCCAAATATGTATTCGTATTAAAAAGTCTTCCAAAGCTATTACTAGTTCACAACCAATTCAGTTTATTAATTGTACTATTATGTACTTATTTTAAAGTTATTAACAAATAATGTTCTTTATTGAAAATCTCAAATTAATACATTAGTCGTAGATAAATTAGAGTTACTACTCGCAATAATTGCTATTATTACCTTGGAAATGTTACTCCCTCGCCGCTTACGCGGCTCGGTTCCTAATTGTTCCTCGGGAATAATAGCTGTCATTATTCACTCGTGGTATAATCTACTATTATATTCTACTTGTTACTAACTATAATGAAACTATATTTTTAAGTAAATATAGTTACCGCTTTTAAATTTGCTGTATGTATCAATAAACTTATAAAATAATTAATAATTAAAGGAACAATCTTAAACTGAAACAATATTTTAGTTTTTTGATAATGGTAACGAAATAACCAAATGCCAAACAATATCAGTGATTAAAAAAACGTCAATAATTGTATTATAAACCTATAAAAGTAGTTCGCAACTTTGGCAACGATAACTTCATCAGAATAAAGTAATCCTTAGTAAAAAAATATATATATTTGCAATTAAATGTAACTAACTATTACATTATCTTGTATTTATGCACATTTTCAAAGATATTAGAAAATGTGTACTTTGAGAACTAGTAAACGCAACACTGCAATTTATAATAAATATGAATGGTTTTGTAGATGAAATAATTGAATACCCGTTCAAGCATATTAAAACTTTTACAAATCGATTATAAAAACTTAAATTTTAAATACAAGAGGAGGTACAATTTACGCACGGCATTATTATAACATTTTAAACAATTGATTAACAAATTAAAATTAAAAACATTTAATATTGTTTAGTTAAATAATTAATAAGTATAAAAACGAAGATGTAGAAAGCTATGAAGTTATTGCTTCGACTGTTAGATAGTAAATACTACAACTGCAAATTTCAAAAAATGTATTTGAATAATAGAAGGCATAATATTTCTATACGCCTCTGGAGCAAGAAATGGTAGTCTTTGCCACGAGTATGAAAGTTTGCAGCCGAGCCAAAAGTGAACAGCAATTCATACGAGTTGGCAATGCACATTACTTAAGAATTATAAACTATACATTTTCTATGACTTTATATTTAATTATTTATTAAAGTAAAATTAAAATAAAAAAGAACATTTGATTGATTGGTTCAGATTACAATTATTTTATAACACGTTAAGCGCCGTTAAAAAGATGCTGTACTTTTTGTGGGGTCAATATTCTTTTTGTAGTTTATTTATAATCAACAGTATACGTACTAATTAAGTACAAAAAGCTATATTATGCCTGATTTTTTAAAAATGATAAGCTCGACTGCCTCCATGGATAGGACCGATAAAAAAATACTATTTTAGTTAATAAATAATGTTGTGCTTTTACAAATATTATTTTGTCACAATTTGTAAGCAAAAATTAATAAACACATATAAATTACATTTAAGAAATTATTTTTCAAATCTTGAAGTAACCTCCCTTCAAAAATTCATTACTGATTAATTTAGATAACTCGTAAGTATGCCTAGCTTATTCTGAGAGGCGTCCCTTTCAAATGGTAAAACTTGTTACTTAATCGGTATTCTAGCCGTCAACAGCAAAAATGTTGCAATGACCAAAGCGGTCAACATAACGCGACATTTACTTATACAACTTTGTTATAAATGATAAAATTGTAGTAATAGTACCTTTCTAAAGCTCGAAAACAAAGCAAACTTAAAAAATACAGTTAAATAGAGAATTTTAATGATTTTACCGTAAGAACGATGTAATTTGTATTCCTTCAAAATCTATTAAAAATACAGTTCTTACAAAACTTGTAAGGTTTTTAATTGTAGTACAATTTTACATTTTTTTATTTGGTATCCATTTATAGTCGTATGGATAGCCATAGCAAAATATTTCATAAAAAGATCAAACCAAAATTTTAGAAAATTTTAAAAACAAAAGATACTAATAATAAATAATTATGTTTCTACATGGTGTATCTGATTAACAAGTTGTTATTTTAAAAAGTGAAATTAGCGCATAAATACAACCAATAAAAAGTTAAAATAGAAATTCCATTAAAAAAATCAAAATTGTTAACAAAATGAATCGTAAATTACGAGCCTGTTGCATTAAATAGTGTCCTAAGAATGTTAACCTCGTAAATAAAACAGTTTTTTTCTTAGCAATTTGCTAATACCTAAAATTAAAATAAATACAAAGTAATGTTATAAGATACGAGTAGTGAAATTACAGTAATTAAATCAAATTACTATTGTAAGAACTGCACATTTTTTAAAAAGTACACTAAATAATACCTAAAAAATAATGTGTTTACACATATTTAAATGTAGGTTATGTTACGTAGGTCAGTCATTAGACTTCAATAACTTAAAAAACTAAATATTTCTGTAATACTTTGGCACTAAAGTTCATTTTTTTTAGTACAATTTGCAATACTTGCACATACATAGAAAAAAAAACAAATATTAAAATTTGAATTTTATTGAAAATATTTATACTTTTACTTGTATTGGTACATAAAGTGGTCTTTCTCGCCCATTGATTTATGAATCATATTACTAGCCGTTTATTAGTACTCCTGGCTTCTATTAATTTTTGTTACCTTATTACCGCATTTCCTGGTTTTACATAAACAGTTCTTCCACGAACTGGTAAGGTGTCTGGTAAAGTTTCTATCCTCCTGTTTGATTTCCAGTTGATAATTTTAGTTCTTCGTTAAAGAGGGGCATAAAAACTACTCAGGTTTTTTAGGGCAACGTTTCGCGTACCATGTGTACACTTTTTCAAGCCACTACATTTTATTAAATGTAAGTATTCTAGAAACAATCAAAACACAATACAAATGTTATAATAATAACAGATATGAAACGACGTATAAGCTTATAAGAAAAGTTGAGTAACTGAATCCGGTGGATATAAAATATTGTTGAAATCAAATCAGTAAATTAAAATCATAAAGTAAATAACAAATACAAATTAACACCAGACAAATAATGACATGTATAATCAAAAATTCAAGGTAGAAATGTTATCAATCTATAGAATTTTAAAATGAAAAAATAGTTGCTAACAATCAAAACCTATATAAGAACTCATTTTGTTCAGGTTTATAAAGTGGGTAGGTATATAACCCAAATTGCTACATCGATGCATTAAACATGTTAACAGATTGTTACTGTTACTAATATGGCTGAACATTGACGATTCAAAAATTTTAAAGGCAAACCAGTTAAAAGTGACCAAGAATTATGGCGTACAATATTTATTTAAAAAATAAGATCGACAAAAGTAAATTTCGAGCTGTTAAGCTAACAGCTGTTGAAGTTGGAATTGGAATTGCTCGTTTACCTAAGAAAAACAAATCACGAGAAACACATTACTCACAGTATAAATAATCCTAACTTCAAACGCACTACATTTTGGAGAAGTTGGAATAGATTGAGTTTTAAATAGTTGTGTAAAACATACTAAAACATTCGCGAAGTTTTTGTAAAATTCGAGAGCATTCACGTGTTTTTTATTCACGTCTAGAACATTCACGAAATAATATAGAGGATTATCAAATGTTTGCAGAAATGTATAAATGCGGTACAAACAAATCATAGGTCAGTTATTTCAGTAATTCGAAGTCGGCAGTGTTAAGAAGATTATTCAAGTTTAAATAAATAAGTGATTAACGCGTGTCGAGATAAATATAACGGAGTATAACCTTGTACGTGACGTGTAATGTAAACAAGTGGCAGTGTTTAGATAAATAGAAGTTATCTGCTGATTTTATCTTTCGGTGAGTGCACTATATAAATTAGCGTAAGTGTTTGTATTCACTATTCTTAGATTTAATTAGTTCGTTAGTTATAAACGTGTAAATATTTCTAGATCAAATAAATTAGTTTTAATAAACATTACAATACAATAAAAGAAGAAAAAGTATGTGAGATTTAGACGCTACCATTGAAAATATGATGGAAATTATTATAAATTTACAATCTGATAATAGCTCTTAGCAAGTAAGCAGTGAATATTTATAATTTTTTACTAAAAAGTTAAAATTTTCTAGACAATGTTGAAATTACAGTTTAATGTGTTTTTCTAACCGCACTTAAAATGGGTTTGTTTGTTCAAATAAATTTTTGTAAAAATAACTTGGAAACTGCAATAATTACATTTAATCAACATGATCATAATGAGAAACTTTTTTACCACTAAAAATATGCAATATCATAGAATAACAGTTTTTTGAAATACAGATATTTGAAAAATCTATGACTATAAAAACTTACTATTTTCAAAATTTTCCTCGTATATAAAAGCATCAAATAAGTTGCTTTGAAACATTGCCTTTGAACGTAGCGCCACCTACTACATTTTCTTGTGGAATAGGGTATAAAAAAGTAATAAAATTCAATTTAAGGAATTAGTGGTTTCGATGCCATTGTTTGACTAAAAACTGTTTTCACCTTTTTTACAATGAGCATTTACATTTAGAGAATGCAAAGTAAAGTCAATTGCCTAAATGAATCTAAAATATTACAACAATCTTTACTGCAAATTTTTTTAAATATAAAAAAAATTGGCATAAAACAAAATTGTTACCAAAACAAATAGTGCAAACAAGAAGTCAATAAAGAAATTACGTGTTTTAGCTTACAATTACTTTTAAATTTGTAATTTCAATGTATAAACAAGTGATTTGCACTAGTATTGTAACACATTAACACCATAACAATTGATTGTTTTTGTAATTTTTATCTTGTCTTATTTATTATAACGTACAAAGTGTTTATGATTATTTTATGATTATATTGTAATACAGGGTAGAAATATACATAAATACTTAAGACTTAAGAACTGCATTAACATAAGCATAAATAATAAAGTACAAATATCAGGTATGTTTGGAAGAAACGTCTTGATATCTTGCAACTACCGATGCATGCCAAAAAATAATTGGTCTCTTCTGAATTATCATGCAATTGGTCAAAACTGATTAATTTAATAAATACTGACTTCTTTAAGTTAATTTGAGCATTGTCAATCTTGCAAATTTCAGTAATTATATAAATAAATAGAATATAAATATAATATAAAAAGTCTTTATAATCATAATAACACTGTACAGGCAAAACTCTGCAAGAAAACTAGTAGTACGATTGCAAATTAAGTGCTTTAACTCATTTATTATTGCAAACTTAGTTTTTCTAAAATATATTTACATTCAATTACAAGAAAGTTACCACTATTCCAACATTTGCAAACATCACTTAAAATAATTATTCTACAAACCAAACTCTTTTTGCTGTATCTATACGTAAACTAATACAATAGCATCCCTACGGTTTTAAATATTACTTTGTTTTTACATTTTATAATTATGATGCAAATAATATTTGTACCAGTTTTCTAATAATAATAATTTGCTATACGCTAATGTGTCGTATTATATGCGTCATAGAAAATAGTTATTTATTTGTGTAAATTAAGCTTTTTTTTACAAAAGGGCTTTTTTAACCCAAAGGGTAGCAACGGTTTTAAAAATGCGCTAGTAGTTATGACATCTCTAAAACTTCTAGTTCAGTTATTAGCTGTAGCTATTAAAGTACCAGCTCAAATGAGAGTTCAGACACCTACACCAATATCTTCAGATAGCACTTTTAGTTACTGCGTATACTGCCTACATTACTACCAAGACAACTCGAATTATATTCCATTCATTTGCTTATGATCAAAGCTATTAGCAATACTTTCCAATGATAGCAGTAGTCGTATTGCTTAGTATTATTAGTTTAAATAATTTAAATTAGTGTAAAAGCTTAAGGAATAAAATTCCCTAAGATATGTCTAAATAAGGTTGAGTTTAGTATACCGGGTGATTTCTTAAGCACAGCCGTCAAATTTGTCTTAAAAACGATTTGGTCTAGTAATATGGGAAAAAAATTTTTTTTCATAGACTTAGTCACATAATATAAGGAGTTCACTGAAAATATTTTCACTTTTGAAAACCTTTTAGGCCGGGGCAAAACTTATTTAATTTAACGTTAAAATTGTCTATTACAAAATTTCTAAATCTCCATACTAAACTGTTAGGCAAAGACATAACCTTGATATAGAGAAAAATGAACGTGTTGTCGATTAGAAATGTTTTATTTCAAATAGTATGTAGCTGTCGTATAGTACCAAAGATTAGATTTGGTGTGGGATACTTGACGGACAGATTGCTGTTCCCTTTATTTTTTATGGATTGCTAAATGGTTGTTGCGTAATGTGTCGAAAAATAATTACTAATATTTTTTAGTATGAACTGTAATTTGGTTAAAAATACAGCAGTTTACATGCTTTGCTTTATCAGTTTGTTTTTCTACTACCCTTCAACGCAGCCCCGAATCCAACATAGCCAAACGAAACCCATTTACCTTCACTCGCAAAGGCGTGCGCATACAATTTTCAAATAATTCTTAACAATGGTGGTAGTTTTTTTAGAGTTCATAACAAATACATTGCTAGATTTATTGGATGACTATCCTTTGAATAGTCGTCAAAATATATGGCTGCTTTGCACATTATGTAGGTGAAGTTCGGAACTATCTCAACGATGAATTTCCCGATCGATGGATTGGAAGAGGAAGTGCGATTACTTGGTCACCCAGGTCTCCGGATTTTACATGTCTACATTTATTCTCTGGGGACATGTAAAAAAAATTAGTATACCAAGATCCTATTACGCGCCAGAACATGTTTGAAGAATACAGAACACCATACGGTCTATTCCGAAGGCGGAATCAGAAGCCCCTGCACTGTCAACCAGAACAAGAATCAATGAGTGCATTCTAAACAATAGGAGGCAATTTAACAATTTCGCTATTGTGGTTTCACAAAAGACATTTTTAAACATTTTGTGTCATATCTCCCATTCTTCCAATGACAGAGTTAAAATTTTTTTATGATAGACTTGCTAATTTGTGTACTTTACAACTATACTAAGCGCATTATTGCTTTGATTTAATTTTTAAAGAAAAAAGTCTGCGAGTTTTCACTAAAATGCGTCATTAATTTGACAATAAAATTTCAAGAAAAAAGTCATATGGTGTTTCTAATGTAGAATCTTCCGTACCATACGACAGTTACAAACTATTTGAAATAAAACATTTCTAATCGACAATACGTTCATTTTTGTCTATAAAGGTTATGTCTTCGCCTAAGAGTTTAGCATGGAGAATTTTAATGTTGAATTAGATACGCTTTCAAACTAGGTAGGTTAATGAATATCTTTACATTAGCGGTATAAAATATAATTTTAATTCAAAAACTGTGATAATAGTTAATCAAATTGACTTGGCATTTTAAGATTTTTAATTGGTTATTTACGTATCGTAGTATATTTTAAAGAAAATACACACATTAACTATACTAGCAAATACCATAAAAGTTAGTCGAAGAATTAGTTGTTACGTTATTAAGTAAAACATTTAAATAAAACGTTTTTAAATGATTCATAAAAAATACTACCACAACATCACTTATGGTTGTAGTTTAATTTTTTTATTCATTTTGAAGTATTACCAAACCAGAAGCAATTCTATAAGTATCGTTCAGCCAGCTGCTAGTAATTTTTGTTTTTTTTTCTTTTTGATGATTAATTGAATATATTAAGTAGTTGCCAAAAACCAACATACATAAAATTTAATAACTTATAATGTATTTTAAATTCAACGGTAATGTAAAATCAACATTTACTTCCATTCAGCGAACCAAGCACCTGTTGCGTGTGGTCCATAAGTAATAACTAATAAACATTTATTATGCTATGACAATGTAGATATGTTGTGATCAACCCACAATAATTCTTTAATTTACTATTTTAATGTGGCTTCAAATTCCTTTATTTTATATTCATTATCATAATTTAGTTAATTCAAAAATTTTATTACAATCCCGTTGCGTTGCTTCCAACATTTTAACGCATTAGTTGATTCGGGGTGTCGCCGGTTCTTAAAAAAAAGTTACATTTAATTTTAGTTTACAAATTCTGTATAATGCCAACAATAAACCACGTAAAGATAAACGTAAAGTCCAATAAGATGATTCAAAATTTACACATGTACAGAAAAGATGCAGCTTAGACTGTGCTTTTTTATTTGGGGGTTTTATTGAAAAGTCACATGCTAACGAAACATGTTATTAGTATGTAATAAAGTATATAGTTATTCATTCGGGCAGTAATTCTCACCGCGGGGGTCAGAAAGACGCCTGCTGGTAAACCTCACCTTTAATAGTGTTATTTATGTTCGAACTGGGGGTCGCTCAGCACGGGTACTTTCGAGCACCTTTAACACATCTCAAATACGTTGAAAAGGTATTTGTTTGCTAATCGTTGAATTTTATTTATAGTTATTATTTTTGTTTTAAGATAATAAATTCATTAAGTACAACCTAATTGATTACGTGGTGACACTGAATATCCGTGGTATTTCGTGGGAACATTCTTACTTAATATACCGGTTATTGAATTTATTTTGTTGTGCAAGACAACGTCAAATTTTGTTAATATACTCTCATTAACTTCAAAATATTAAGAAATACACCTAAGCCAAAATTTAGTTTTGCTGTTTTAATATGTCGAACACTCAATTGGTTTTATTTTCACCTATGTATATAGTACCCAAACTTTGCAAAAAATAATGCGTTCTGAAAATTTGAAACACTAGAGCTAAAAGATAAAACATAATTTCTGCTAACGTTTATTTAGGTAATTAAACTTTACTAAATAATTTTGGTATGTGTTCCAAAACGAGTAAACAAACTCTAGAAAACAAATATGTATATTAAAATAAAGTATTAACAAACTGCTTAAATAGACAATAATAGAGTTTTAACTTTAAAATGCACTGTATCCTTGTAGGGTGTGCTTAAATACAACTAAGAATATTTATGGCACACAAATGTTGTTAACAAACGTAAAATAACTTAATAAATAAAATCAGTAAGTTTATGCAAATTTTTATATTGTTACACGCATTATTATGACACATTATGCATACATTCGGTTATTTATTAGACGTACAAAATATACACTTTTTGTGACAATAGCAAGTTTAACATCGCTAATCATTTCTATTTATGTGCTATGTAAGTATTTGTTTAATTTATTTTTTTATAAATATTAATGTGATTCTTTCATTTTACCTTAGAATTTAGTCTAGCATTCATTTGTAGCTGGAAATTTGGATTAGAATTAAAATCCGATAGCAAACTCGTACTAAAGAATCATCTTCTTTGTTATCAAAATTTGGTGTTTGCTCCAATGCAAAATTATTATATTACAATGTAAGTAATTCTCAAAAATACAAGATCTAATAAAATCAGAGATATCTAATTTATCATGACAACTGTTTTAACATTTTCGTGGCAAGCCAGTCAATTTCTTTAGTCAAATTTTATGAAACAGTGACTTTGATAATACCAGATAAAACAGTAACTTGTAAACAGAATTAGTTTGTCAGCTGGCATTTGGAGGTTGTTAGGGTAATTCACATAAGACACTTTTGTACTTAGATGTAACTAAATAACTCCCGTAGGGAGTGCTTGTTTAATTAAATTGAAGTGCTATTGCTACAGAAAAATAATGTAAACAGAAAAGAACTTGAACCAAAGATAACGTATAAAAGGTTGTTAGGTATCAATAGATTATTATCCGAATACTTTAGAATTTAAATTTAGGCAACTGTACGATTTTGTCGTAGTTTCATTACTGCAAATTTTAATATCTCAAAAAATAGATTCAATCATGTATGTCACACAATTAATAGAAATTAGAGTTCGCGCAGGCTTTCCGATAAACGGTAACGCTATTTTCCTACAACTGCCCAAGCGCACAAAATATCGTAACGCTAAATAATTACCTACAAATGCTACATTTGCCAAAATAGCGGGCTAAAGATCCTAAACCTTTATGTGAGGTTATGTGCACACCTTTAATTGACAGTGACGTTACATGCTCTGAAGCAACATTTAAAATATAGTCGAATTTTTCTAACTTTGAAAGTGCGTCATAACTGACGTCACTTTTAATGTAAATGCCACTACCAAAGTATCAACTCAACTAATAATCACTAAATTATTATTTTAGTTTTTTTGGTAGAAAAATTTAAATATTCTTAATATCTTTTGTTTAAATATTGCAAATAAGTAATCTTTTGTAAAAAACACGAGTTTTTAGAATAAGCAAAGCTATTCAAAATTATAAGAACAATAAATGTTTTAGTTGTCAAGTTGGTACCTGTAGCGGAGATGCCGGTTTGAAACTGTCATATTTATTCTAATTCTAACCTCGCTTCTCTGTTATTTAATTTTATTCATTTCTTGTTATCAATCAGTTCTTTTTAGAACTCAACTACCGTTCTGTTAATAATTACACGCTGTGTTAACTAAATATGCGCAAAGCACTACAACAACAATTAAAAGAACTTGTAAGTCTTTCGATTAATTATTTCGAACAGGAGAAGAATAACGGGGTACCACTTTTGCCACTAAATTGTGTAACAAAAATGGTTTTATTCCTGGAGCATCTTTAGTTTTTTCTTCTAATACATAAAACCTAAATTATCATGGAGAAATGAATCAAAATATGTAACTTTTTACAATGGTATTATGGATAATGCTGGATACCATAGTTCAGTTGACAAAAACTACTCCGACAGCAATATGGAAGAAAGTCGAGATACAGAATTGGCTTACAACTAATGAAATAACATATGACCAAGACTTGTTGAAACCACGATTATTGTCATTAGTAAAAAAGTGAGTTTATTGCAATCCAGTATTTTATTATTAATAAATAAATTTTAGATATAAGCCACCAAAAAAATACATTGCTGATCAACTGGCCAAAAAATATAAACATAAAGTGCTTCGCTGGTCCCCATTTCATTACATTTTTAACCCTATTGAACACATTTGGGGTATAGCTAAAAATTATTTCAATAGGCATATAGGAAGGGATGGTAACGGTATGAATAATGCAGTTCGTATGTGGCATTAATCGTTAAATCATGTTACACCACTGATGTGATCAAAGTCAATTAGTCACTGCGAAAAAAATATACAAGACTAGTGGAACCGAGAAGTAGGTTTTGACAAGGAAGATGTTCAACCTTTAATAATAAATTTAAATGAGAGCGACGATAGTAGTGACCAAGACTCCGACACTGAGTAGGTTCCTATATATTCTAAATTGTTTCTGTGAATATTCATGTTAAAACCAATTTTATAATGAATTCAAATAAGTAAAATATGAGTAATTTAAAGTTTAATTTCATTTTATCCTTTCGAGTAGGCAACTCCTATTTAATGTAGAATTATAGTAGTTTTGTTGTAGGTATTTATCTTTTGCTGTCGATCGATTATTCAATCTTCAGGTTTTTGTGAACTACACATAAGAAGAATTATGTTATTTATAGAAAAACTAAAAGTTTGTTGTAACATACTAAAAATGAGGTTACATCTAATTAGCTAATTCGTTGACGTTTACACTTTCAAACTTATAAAAATTTGACTATATCTGTTAAAATGAAGCGTTTTTAAGGTTATATGTAACTGTTTGTTTAGCGTCATATGGATAGCTTGGTATATATATACAGGTACTACCGATCCACAATAACAAAATAGTTTATACCCGTGGAATCAAACTTATATTAATAAATAACAAAATACAACAAACACAAATAACATTAACAATGATATACGAATTACTTAAAGTTTATAGTTTACTCGACGAACACGAATGAGAGTGAGTTCACCTCTTCTATCGCTTATATTGGAGTTTTCGTATGCACTTCTGCCAACTGTAGTTTTGCGTTTTTATAAAGTTACTAACTATATTTTCGTAACCACCACAGTCATCAAGATACCGTATGTGCGAGAACTCTACATTGCAACCAACCGCTAATGGTCAATAGCGTATAAGTCACATGATAGCGTTAGCATAGGTTTATCGTAGCATTTGCGGTTTAAAACAGTTTCAAAACACAAACTAATCTGTCTTTTACTGCTTAGTTCCGCTTGGACTTGCACGGCTACGCGTGCTGTGTGAACAACTGCTACCTAAATTTAAGTTTGCGTGCGAACGTACCTTTAGCGGGTTTGTTTCCGACGAGTCCGTTGAAGCATTTTGCGCATATGATGCATACAAAATAGTTGTATGAATCCTCTAAATTATTAAATTAGGTAAAAAATAGTGATTTGCGTTCCATGTAAAGATAAGTTTACATTATTATTCGAGGTGGCAGTGTATAAACCAAAGCGGAGCTGAAGTTCATAAGCCACCGAGAATAAAAGAAATAACTTACTCTACATAAAAAATAAATAAAATGAAATATTTGACACATTTGTGGCGGTTTTAAAAATATAATCTAGTGTCTGACGTATGATGACACCATGGTGCTTGAAATATTAGTGTATAAACTTAAGTCTAGGTATGTTAATACTAGTTACAATCAGTGTTTCAGAAGAAATTTAAGAATATTCAGATATTGAAGTCAGTGCTAATGCTGCTCTAGTTTCCTTGCTGCCGAAAAATTCAAAGATTCGGTATGAGCTAACATACAATAGCTTTAAAGAATGGTGCATTGACAAAAGTGTTAAGACAATGGACGCAACTGTGTGTCTAGCATATTTTCATGAAAGAGCGTCTCTTCTGAAGTCTCCAAGTAGTTTATGGAGTGAATTTTCAATGTTGCAATTAACAATGTGCGTTTATGAAAACCTTGATGTGACAAAATTAAAAAAAAAAGTAAACTCTACTTTTACGAAGCAGGTAGCAGTGCTATTATTTTCCATACTTTTGCAGTTAATAGCATTTCTTAAGAGAAAATACGATGGTTATATTCCCAAGAAATTTAAGATTTTTGCAAAAGAATATGTAACAAAGTTTCTTAGCGATGCTCCGGATGATATGTTTCTTATGATAAAAGTCGCGATAATATTGGAAATTGCTGGTGCTTGCCGTACAGATGATCTACATAATTTGAATGTTGGAATTGTTGAAATGAAATCTGACACGAGAATTGTCAAGATTCAACAATCAAAGAACAAAATTCCTCAAATATTTGTTGTTGTAGTAATGAAATCGTCAATTGGTTTAAGATTCTTGAAAAGTACATCAACTACGACCTGATAATTTTAAAGGATCACGATTCTTTGTGCGTTATAGCGAGGGAAAATGAGTTCGGCAAGTAGTAGGGAAGCATACACTATCTGCTATACCAATGAAAATTGCACAATTTCTAAATCTAGAAAATTTCTCAAATTATACAGGTTACACTTTTAGAAGAATTTCCAGTACCTTGCTCGCTGATAGCAGAATTCATACCCTTGCTTTGAAGAGAAAGTAGGTGGAAATCCCCTACAGTTGCAGAGCGGTATGTAAAAGATACGTTAATTAATCAAATACAAACGGGCAATATAATTCCATATGGAATTACTAGAAGTTGATCTCAAGGCCTTGTTGCTGAGAAAAACATATCAGACGTCAGTGTAACTGACCATGACAAATAATAGTGTGAATCATAAATTAATTAAAAATAGATGTTCTAATAATATACGGTAAAGTGGAAACACGATTGTAACGCTAAGGTTTTAGTAATTGGAACTAATACCGAAGGTAAGAACCACATCGGCAGGATTCGATAATATTCGATCGCTGCTGGTCGCTGTAACAAGGGTACATCACAACCAAAGATTACCGGCCATAAAGTGTTTAAATCATTTAATTTATGGTTTAAATCTTTTGAGAGTAAGTGAAAAAAGTAAGCATTTAAAAGTGTTATTGTTAATTATTTGTTTTGTGTTTTCAGCGGTTTCCACAGGTTGAATAAGGAGGATTTCATCATTAGTGTTTGTTGTTCGTCGATTGTAGTTTGTTCCTATTAATAATTACGTGAGTACATTTCTATTATACATTTATTATTTTAATATGTCATCGAAAAGTATTCCTTGTATAATTCCGAATATCTACGGTCAAAAATTATCTATGTAAACATTTTTTCTTACTTTCTAAAAATAATCGAACTTGGTTAGATTTGATTGCTAAATCAGTCGACATTTCTTCTATCAAGTCGTACAATCGAATTTGACGTTAATGTTGAAAAGTGCGCAAAAACTGCCAGAGACGGTTTACAATAGCGAAAAATGAAAATTTACGACAGTTAAGAAAAATAATTTAGTTTTTTGCAAGTTGTTTTAATTATAGGTTTATTTAGATATTAATTAGATAAAAACGTCAAAATTACGACGACGACAGTTTTGATATCCATAACTACCTAATTTTGTTTGACCAGTGTACTTGTTATAGAAGTGTTAATACTAATTTTATGAATTTATCTAACCAGCGCCAAATTTAAACGCCCGTCTATCATTTGTGAATACAATGTACATAAGATGCAAGAGTTTCAGAATACATTTTCTCTATTTCGACATGAGAATTAACGATTTTTACACTAAAATCCGTGTAAGAATAAGCAAATTCTTAAACGAATTTTAGTAATGTTAGTTTTTTCAAAGTTGGTACCTTTACATCCTAAGTTGACGTTACATGAAAAAGAAATCAAAATTATTTCAACTTAACAATTGAAATTAAAATTTTGATGCCAAGATAAAATAAAAACGTCGTATTAATTCAAAGTGTTTACTTATAAAGGTATAAAGAGATAATTTTGAATGAGATTTTAGGTTAACATATAAATTTCAATATGTCAAAGTATAAGTGTTGCCAATTCAATAAAATATAGGTTTCCCAATGTTGTTTTAAAATTAAAATTATACGAAAAATATTAAATATTGTATCGATCTAAGGATGCGGTACTTATCAGCTTTAGCATTTGTTCCAGTAGCGCATGTTACAGAAGCATTTAATCAATTTACTGATTCCGACATCTTTCCTAAAGAATAGCAAAATGTAATTGGTTACTTCGAAGATACATGGATAGGACGACCTACCAGGAATAACAGACGAAGAAGTCCTCGTTATGAACTTGGTATGTGGAACTGTTACAAAAGTGTCCAGCAGAACCTCCCAAAAACAAATAATTCGGTAGAAGCATGGCACCGTGCCTTTGAATACCAATTAACTTGTAATCATCCTTCCATTTGGAAATTTTTGGATGCCATAAAAAAGGAGCAACGCCTTAACGAAGTAATCATAGAACAATTTCTTGCTGGGCGAATTTCATCTCGGCCCAAAAAAAATATAAAGATCTCGCTCTTCGCATTTCACGATTAGTGAATACTTTTGACAACAGAAATTTGATGGAGTATATACGAGGAATTGCGCATAATATTTCGCTTTAATTAATATTTGTTAATCTGTAAATGTATAGCACTTACTCAACAGAATATATGAAATGTATATATTTGACTAGCACAAATAAAATATAAAAACTACATAATTTAAAATTATTTGCAAAACCAAATATCTATAATATAATATACAATAATGTAAATAAAAAATCCAAAAATATAGAAATACATAGATTGAAAGAAAAACAATAAAAGACAACAGCAGTATCTTTGCTTTAGAAGAAAACCAAATTAAACACCAAGGAAAAGAAATTAAAAAAATCAAATATTCCATTGTTAAAAACACAACTTAAAAATTCTAACTCCATTAACCTAAAAAAGAAAGCAAAATTAAAATGACCTAGTTTTTTCATATTTGATTTCCAGTCGATATAGGTATGAACCGTCCATACCGGCCGTACCAGGTAAGGCAAAGTCCTACCTTAGGTATTAACGGACTAATTTGCTCTTCGGAAAATAACTTTATTGCATCACTAAAACGCTGAATAATACCAGTAAAACCTACCTTATAAGGTCCCCTACAAATTTGAATATATTCAAGGACTTTTCGCACAGTTTAAAGCGAATTCGGTAAATTATGCATTCGGTGAATTGTCCCTTCGACGAATTATCCGTTCGGTAAATTCGCCGTTCGGTCAATTGTATTCGGGCAATTGTTTTCGGTTAATTGTTTTCGGGGAATTGTCCTAAACCCATAAAGCACACGTCATAGAACACGTTTCATAAACTCACCGCTGCGCGGCTCGTGTATGAAATCCGGTCTCGTGATTGAAGCGCGTTTATTCTGTAACTTGTGTTTTAATATATTATTCTCTATTTCGACATGAGAATTAGCGATTCTTACACTAAATTCCGTGTAAGAATAAGCAAATTCTTACACGAATTTTAGTAATGTTAGTTTTTTTAAAGTTGGTATCTCTGCATCCCGTACAAAGTCGCCGTTACTAGAAAAAGTCCCGTAGATCCGATGTCTGACTTGGCCAAGCATCGGACTATGCATATTGGCCCAATCCTGGTTATCCATCAACAACCATTCGATAGTTTTGATCATAGTACACAATCAACAATCGTTTCTCGGCCGATACTGAAATTCACTAAATTGGTTTCAGTCTTGCATCGATTTTATAGGTTAGATTTAATGTTATTTAATTTTGTAACTTTATTAAAAGCTAAATAATTAAACAATTTAATTTAAAATGTCCAAAGCATACCATCGCGTAAAAAAAATCGATTATTTAAAAGAAGTGGTAATAATTGTGTAAATAATCAAAAGAAAAACAATTTATCTTTAAATATAAATAACACAAACATCAGTAACTGCAGCAGTGGTAATATAAAAACGCAAAGTAAATTTAATAGTTACAATAACATTATAAACAAAGACAGTATTGATGAAAACAGTGATAGAGACAGTGAAAGTGTTATTGATGAAAATACTGACTTAAATGTAAATTTTCAAGAAAAACTCAGGCAGTGGGCACTGAAAAACTTAAATAGCTTTCAATTAAATGTAATATATGAATTATTAATTCTGTTAAGAGATGAAGGCCATCCTACGCTGCCGAAAACAGCACAGGCATTGCTAAAAACCAAACAACACCATGCACATCAATCAATTTTAAGCCTTCAACAGTCAAATGGCGTTTACAAGTATTTAGGTATTGCAAATGGACTCAATAGAATTATTTCTCCAAATCTATTTATTGAAGACACAATTGAAGTATTGATCCATATCAATGGTTCATATTTAGTTGCTACTATTTGCCAATTCTGGGTTGTTACGATTTGCCAATTCTTGGTTACCACGCGTGGTTCAAACTTAGTTGCCGCGCTTGGTCGATACTTGATTGCCACGCTTGGCACGGCGTTATCATTTGCCGTATTAACCAGACCTGGTCAGCTACGTTTACTATCTTCGGCCGATGCTTAACTACTGGACGCCAGTTCTCCCCCAGTAATGGGCCACTTCTCATTCTTTGTATGGGATTGTAAGTTGACGTAACATGGAAAAGAAATCAAAATTATTGGAATTTAACAATTGAATTTCAAATTTTGATGCCAAGATAAAATAAAGACGTTTTATTAATTCAAAGTTATTTACTTATAAAGGTATAAAGAGATAATTTCGTATGAGATTTTAGGTTAACACATAAACTTTAATATGTCAAAGTGTAAGTGTTGCCAATTCAATAAAATACAAAAGTTGCCAATGTTAAAATTAAATATAAAACTGAATAAAATAGAGAAAATAGTATAAAATACACGCCATAGAATACGTTTCCATTACTCCACGGTTTCATAAACTTGCCGCTACGCGACTCATGTATGAAACCCGGTTTCGTGATTTAAGCGCGTTCATTCTTTAGCTTGTGTTTTAATATACTATTGTCCACGCCCATTACTAAATGTTATTCTTCTAAAATAATTTTTAATAACAAAACGTAAACATTCTTACTCGCTGTGTTAGAATATTGACTCTAAAACACTAGTGTCTTATGTAATTTACATAGATTTTCATTCTATAACAAGTAATAGAATGAATATTCTAACATTGGTAAAACTAGATACCAGTCAAAACTGTCAAAAATAAAGTTTGACATATGTGATTTATGATTAACCTATAATTTAAAAATTTACAAAAAATTTAATACACTCTTTTTTAATTTCAATAATTATACAAACAGTATAATCATATAAACGTTAATACAATGTAATAAAAATAATGCTTTTATTCAAGTGACAATATAGATAACTCAAATTTGCTTAAATTTTATCTTACATTCATCTCATACTTTCTGATCGTGGAGAAAGTATGGTATGTTACTCGGTTGGAATAAAAACTCAATATTCGTGGTTCCTTACGCTCGCTTACTTTTAAATGGTTTTAGAAAAATTGTGTTTGGTAGTAGTTGTGGAGAATATAGTACTTTCTTCAGGACTAGAAAGTATGTACTGAATGCAATGAAAGAAAACAAACAAATTTACGTTATTTGCATATACTGTATATGCACGTACGGCTAATTTTATTTTTATACAGTTAAACAAAAAAATCATTTTTATTTCTTACATAATATTAACATTTATAACGTATACTGATAGTGTTTGTACAATTATTAAAATCAAATAATTTTATAAAAAATACATAAAACGCGTGTGTTTTAGAATATATATTCTATCACAAACGTAAGAATGTTTACGTTCTGTTATTAAAAATGATTTTACAAGAATTACATGTCGTAGAAAAAAAGCATTTTACTAAATATTAAATCAAACATTTTTTTTTTAAACGTGTCAGATAAATGTTATAAATGAAGCAACAAGTAAAATTGTGAACTTTTTACGACTGTTATTTGATAATATGTAAATGTCTTCTAATTTAAACATATAAAACATTTCAAAAAAATGATCAAATTCTTTACTAGATTAATGTTAATATAAAAAGTGCAAACAAATGTTTTGTTTATTTATTAAAATTTAAAAAAAAATCTAATTTTTTGAATAATAAAATGTAAAAAAATTGAAACCAACAATAGTTATTAACGCCATAAGGCCGATATGTAGCAAATATTTTGTTCATAGCATGAATGCTTTAATATTTACTATTATTTGTAAGACTTGCATTTTTCTTCAATTCATATTAAATTTATTAGTCATCTGTGCATTTATTATAGCAATGGTTAATTACGCACTAAAATTATTTGAAAAAATTTGACACGATCGAAGCAAATGGAAGATTTGTGGAAAATCCTCAAGATATTCTAGACGAAGCGGTTGCAGCAAGTAGTGACCTATTGCACATGAAAACAACGGAACAATACATAAATAAATATGAAGCTTTTACAGCGTGGAGTAAAATCAAAAAATTCCTTATGGACTAAAATCTATGCTAACAACCTATTTGAAGCTCCATGATAATGTTAACATTTCCAGGTTGGTATTATGCTACGTTGTTTGTTATTATTACAAGTTCCCGTTATGTTCTTGCTGATATGGAAAAGTTTTTACTTTGCTACGTTAAAAATCTAAATGATACAAACCAAATAAACCGAAAATATTGATAACAAAAAAGTGACAAAATATCTAGTCGTGCATCAAACGAGCACCATCTGCTAGAAAAAATTATTGCTGTATTTGCAATATTTGGAGCTTGCCGGCGTGTAGAACTCTTTTTGTTGCATCTGGACAAAATAGAAGATGTTAGTACATTTTTAATTGTTACATTGGAGGATACAAAAAACCAACTTTTTTACTATCATAGAAGACGACACACCCTTTCAAAGTTGTACTTTATTTAGGAAATACGCGGCACTTCGACCGTCAGGCTTAGAAAGTCAGCGTGTTTTTGTGGACTATATGAGCGGCAAGTGCACACGACAGTTTGTCGGAATTCATAAAATTGTAAAAATTCCAAGAAAAATTGAAAAGTACGCAGGTTATAGTTTTAGAAGATCTGCTGCTTGAAAATATAGGTGATATTTTGACGTTGAAGAAATTTTCGGGTTGCAGTGGTGGAGCAATATGTTGAACAATCCATTAGAAAAATGTCAAAATTTCCAATTTCTAATTCGACGGAAAAGAGCATCAATCTCAATCTCATCATTAGAAAATTGCCATGATTTTTCGGTTACAAAACAAGAGATTTCTGTTTCTGTAGTACTAAGCCTAAATTTAGAAATTAATTATTTTAGACATCAGTTGCTCTTTTGATTTCAGTTGTTGTTCTCCTACTAAATAGTTTTTTTTTTATAAGATTGTAATTAATATGAATAAAAATTGATCAAAAAAACAATCACAATTTAATTGAAAAATCCGTCAAAGCTAAAAAAAATATCCTTCATGGACAATAACTAAAAAAATATCCGCGAAGGCCTATATACATAGGTATCATATCAATGAGAGATAAATCCGCTTTTTTCTGTCTAGCATTTTTTGAGACTGATTTTAATAACATGAATACAATTTAATATGCTATTTATATTGTCCTTTCTTTTGCTTTTTAGTATTTTTAAAACGCACCATTTGAATTTTTTTAAATCTGATAAACTAAACACATTATTCTAAATGTATAGACAAATACTATTTTGAAAGGATAGACATTTTTTCTATATAACTTTCTTATAATGATACATCTACCACTTTACTATAACTTATTTATTATTCTTTACTAATACTATATGTGTTACACACCCTATTACATCTTATCATATTTACACTGAATCAGGATATTAGCGGAATTACAACAAAAATAACTAAAATTAAAAAACTCACTTTACAAAAAATTAAAACAGTAAATTAGAATAGTGCCAAGTTATAACGTCAAAAAGTTACAAACTGTTACCATCTGTGTAACCAAGAGTAAATATGAAACTCTATAAAGCATATTTCAAATTAAGCAAAATAAAACTAAGAACATTTAAAAAAGGTGCGGTTTACTGTATTTTACTGTTTTTAAATTCCACATCACCAAGAAATTCAATGAGGATTTTTATCCTGTTGGTAATTTAGGAAGCAAAATACTAAAATGCTTAATTAATTAATTAAAATAAGTTGATACATGTTTTTAAAAGTATGAACTAGTCTATTAATTTATGTTTGACTGTTCAAGAGTTTTACATTTACAGTATCTTATGTAGTTATTTTTATAAAGTATTATTTCTTACTAGTTATGTTTTCGTGTAGAGTGAGATTGTATCAAAGCAATAAAAATTGTTAAAAAATAATAAATGACTTATTTTTTATTACTTTTATCTATTTAAACAAAGCACAACTAAATTACAGTAAAATTGTAGTTTTCTTCTAGTGAATTTTTACTAGAAAATAAAATATTTTATTAAAAAATCCCATTAAAAAACTATCACAAAATGTATGTACATATTTTCTAATTTTTGTATAAAAACAATTTTGTTCTAAAGTAAAGCATATTGATATTTCATTTTTTGAAAACTATTACTTATGTACATTATATAAATATTTTGAAAAATATAATAGTTTCTCCAAGATTGCATGTAAATTATTATTATTATTGAAATATAAATTCAAGTTTTAAATTTGTTTTATTCAATTATTGCTTGTAGTAACGTGTACGTATGTCAAATCATAAGCAAATCAAAAATTAATTTTATTGTAAAATAATTTATTCACTCAAGAATTTTTTACATGACCACAACATATTTATGGTTTTTTATTAGTTAGAATTATTAATTAAAATTTGTTTTTTGTATACGAATATAAAAAGTATTTAATTTCCAATTCATTAGTTTAATTTGCATCAACACCACAAAATAAATCAACCAGATCAGATGCCGTTTATTAAAATTTTTATCCGGTGTGATTTTAATAATTTTTTTTGTCAGATATTTTTAAAATCTAATTTTGGCTAGTTTAGTTTTGCTTAAGTGTTTTGTAGAAATGTATAAACTTTTGGATTTTTAAATTCGACATCTATACATTCAGCAAATGCTGAACATATGTTAAAGCAATATAAACAAAATTATGTACTTAACAAAAGTAGTATTCTTAAATGAAGACCCCTCATAAAACTAAGACTGGGTTATGATACTTAACTGCTCATAAAACCTCATCCACAAAAACATAAATGGAACTTAAACGCTTTTCATCTAATCACCTACACACATTGACTGTGACATAAACAACACAAAAATATATGTAAATAGTTACGTTCTGAACTGTTGATTATTTTATGTAAAAGCTTGTTTATAATTTGTCAGAAATTTTTTTAAACAGTGGTGTACAGTGTTTTATTGCTAATGATTCATTCTAAAAGCATGTACATCGTAAACAAACCGTTTTATTTTGAAAACATGAAATTAAAGAACGTATACTTAAGTTTTGCAAAAATCCTATTATTTTTATTATTATTACCTATCATGCATTGCTATTAATGCGTTTAAATGTGTCTATAATATAAATTAAGATTTTTAAATAAAGCCAATGATTTTTAAGTAATGTTTTTATGTTATAATTTCACCTATACTGTTAAAAAAATGAGATGATAATAATCACAGTTTAACTTTGCAATTCAAATTCATTTCGTTTTTCACATCAATAAACATTTACTACAACATTCAAAATGCAAATGTAATGTAAAACCGCACGTATTATTAGTAGAAAGATTTCTAAGTTATTACTAACCCAAAACTAAATTAAGTGTCGTTTCTATAGTTTTCTTAAATTTATTCAATTTAAAGAATCATCAAAATAAAGTTTGTATTTCAAATTTATATTAAAAGACTACATTCCTACAAAGTTTAAATTGATAATGAAGTTGAAAACAAATATTAAATTAATTCGTATATTAACTTCAAATTTTAAATAGATTTGTTATTTAAAAAAGTTAAATTATCACGCATTAGAAATCAAAAATACATTACACTGAAGTAAATCAAGATATTTCTGAACTTAAATTAGTCTCAATACGGTACATGCTAGAAATCCAACAAAAATAAATAAGTCCAGTGACCTTAAACACTAGTTAATGTAACCAACTCAAATAAAGTATTTTATTAGAAGATTACATTCTTTAGATAAATACTTTCGACATGATTTTGCAATACAACTACATATCAATCAAAATTTAGACTTATATAAAATATTAAAGAGTTAAGAATTTTACAGCGGAAAGAGTTGTCCTACGTTTGAACTATTTAGGTGAACATCAAGTAGTTGTAACCTGCGTTTGATTTTCTTTGTAAAAGATCCCGTAAGTTTTTTTTTGTTTCGATTGATTAGTTTAGTATTAGCATCAAGAACGTTTTGCTCGTTATTTGTGTGGTTTGAGTTTAATGGTATTTCAAGTTGTTTTCAATCATTATTGGAATTTTCTTTTAAATGCATAAAGATCCGTAGTTTTGTTTTTGAATTAGTATTCTACTTAGTTATCTTCGTAAAATAACAATTCTATATAATTTACGACTTCCTTTTTGAGTGTAAGTTGATACATTTTCTTGGTAATTACACTTTGATTAAGCTCTATCTTGAACCACCTGCAAAAATGCAAGTCTCAGCAGTTCTTGTGGGAAATATTTTCGTCGAGGTCTACGTGAGGAGATTCACGCGACTAATTATAATTTTCATCTTTGTTCTTTTCATTTGTTCAATGTTCTTTCTTTTACCACGATTTTACTGCGCACATTTAAGTAATTAAGTAGGGGATACGAAGTCTTGAAAAAGTTTGATTTTTGAAGGATGATTCGATCGTGGGTCGCAATAAAAAATACCGGTTACCGTGAGATATAGCAGAGTGCGTAGGGGACTTTACCCTCTGACGTTATGTAGAACCGCGGAAGTTAATCAGAAATCGTGAAAATTAAGTGTGGTGGAGAAAAAATGTTAATTTTCTTCAAATTTCGTATAGTACGGCTTGTGTAAAATTCATGGTTTCTAAAACATAAACTGTTACGTTTGTGGGATTTAATGTGAGGTGGTATGTGGTTAAATCCTAAATTCGCCTGTGGCGGTTATAAAATTAGATTGTGAGATAAATCTTCCGTCGTCGTTCTTTTGTTTGGGGAGCAGCCGAATTCCATCTGGGGTTGTAGTTTTCAAAAACCACTGTGACCTGAAGCTCAACTGGTATCTCCAATTAAGAAATAAGGTATTTATCGATTTTGGTTATTATCATGTAGTGACCCGCGATTAAAAAAATGCAGTAAAAGCTTTCAATTTGAGCCAATTGAAACTACGACTAACGCTAAATTTAATTATTTCAATGAACGCTTGAAGTGTTTGCGCAAAATTAAAATAAATTAACTTTGTTTTGGTGCGTTTGAGAAGTAATTCGTATTTCGAATATATGATAATGTAACGACTTATAAACTATATTTTGTTTAGTTCGAATTAAAGTTCGGACATATATTTTATAAACTGTATTGTTCTTAGATATTTAAATTGTTTAATTTCTTATGCGGACAAGGCCTTGAGACTTATTTGCGTTGTTTTATTTGAAAACATCGAGTTAACGCTATTGTAGTAGCATTTCTTTTTATAAATTTTAATTTAATGTTTTGTGTGTAGATTTTTCATTCTTGTTTTGCTTAAGATTATTTCATTTCTTTTATTAAAAATTTGTTTACTATTCATTATTGTTATTTTTTTTTTTGTTATTGTTTTAAATATTCAATCAATAAATGTTAAATTGTTAAATGTAAAGAGCTTTTATTCATTTAGCCGCCGCATACGTAAATTATTTTGTTTTAAGTGTATTTCAGAATAGTTACAACTCAAGGTAAGTTCTGGGGTTGTAACCAACCAGATGAGCTTTCGGATAATCAGGGGTTCGAAAGCTACCCTTATAAAAACCTTGATTGGCGCCCTTACCGGTTTTTGACTATTTTACCGTTCTAGTTCAATTTTACGACGATCGCGTTTCCAATTTTTCACGGAATTTAAATTACCACCCACCCCGTTCTCCATTGAGCTAGTGGCACCCCCGTTTATGTTACTACATTGCAGGCAGTGACTTTGTGTTAATTTTGGCATGTAACATAGTGCGCAGCAATAGCACATAAATTGAAAATTCCCAACTTGCAGTAGAGGATTTGCCGTCTTGGCCGCCTTAGACCATGTAGTACCAGGCGCCCCTTTCTCAGCTTTCATCATTTAGGTACTACATATGGATTTACCTTTATCGAAATAGACTGTTATTCTATACGCCCAAATGTATGTATATGTAGTCAGTGGTGCTAACTTTTTTTTACCGGAACGCGTATATATAATTATATAGACAGGGCCGATCCTGGGTAGGCAGCCGCTCTGTGCGCTCTCTTGACGACGGGGAGGGGGGGGGGGTTTCCCAGCAATGCACATTTCAGATGAAATCGGTACGTTTGTCGGCATTTTTCTTAGCATCACCGTAATAAACTAATAAAGTTTAATACATCTACCAATACTGGAAACCAACATCACGGTTCGGAAAAACAAGCCGGTTCGTTCCGGGTTTTGTTCCGGTATGGGTTCGGTCCAAACCCTTGTTTATAATAATACATATAAAAATTCGTCAAAAATTAGAGAAAAAAAATCAGCAATTCTTTTTAATTTTTTTTTCAATACGTCAGCCAATTCTCGTTATCACAAATCATCGTTAGTTCCGGAACGCGTTCCTGTCCAAAAAGGAAGTACCGGAACGACGTTCCGGAGCGTTCCGGCTCGACAACACCACTGTATATAGTAGAATTACTGTATAAACGAATAGGTTTAAAATAAGGAAACCATTAATTAACTAAGTACAAGTTTATTCTCATACAAGGTATAAAACGTATTTTACGTGTTACAAAACGCGTCTACACTTAAACGCAGCAAAATCATAAATTAAATATTCGCAATCCAATTTCTTTAAATAATCTGTTTCTATGTTGAGCAAAGCTAGATCGTTTAACCTTTGTTCTGTCATTGTTGTGCGTAAACAGTTTTTAACTCGTTGCAAACAACAAAATTATCTTTCTCCAGAACAGTTACTGGCGGGAGTATACACATATACACACACATACGCGAGCGATATCCACGTTTGGGTAAATGGTTTGAAGACCTTCAGGTCGTAACCATTCCAACAAACTGACAGCACTCTTCCGATTCTCATTTTTAATACTGCAGTGAGCACAAAAAAAATTATTTCTAAATCAGTAGAATAAACCATTTGTAAGGCTTTAGCATTTTCTTCGATTTCTGGCATGCTTAGCTTTGTCAGGTTAGTAACAAAATAAAATTTATTATTAAGTTCTCTATAAACGTCCCGTCGTTTTCGGGTTCTCCTGTCAATGTATCAATTATCGCAAAAAATTAGTGATTCTATCTTCGGCGAGCTTTCTTTTCGTGAGTGGTTATATTATGGCTATTCTTATCAAACCGAAGTTCAATTTATTGGAGTTTTGGTTTGTGTGACTGTAGGAAATTAATCCATTTTGATTAATCTTAAGGTAATAAATGATTTGAATCTCCCCATGTATTTATTATATTTAGAAATGGCACATGGTTGGAGGATTTGGGATCTTTCTTTTCTTTTCTGTTGTAACGCTTAGTAGAAGTTATCGGATTTATATTAAAATTGTTAGTGCAAATTGTGACGGCTGAGTTGTCATTCCATCGAACCAGAGACACTTTTGATACATCATCATATGCCGATTTATACGATCCTCTACTGGTTTTAGAAATTACTTTCACACTAGCTAAAGAGCAATGACTTATTCTGATATCTCTTATTGTTTCAGTTGCAAAAAATCCTTTGCTTTTTAAGTAAACAAAAAGTTTAAAAGAAGAAAAAAAAACAAATATCCATCTGAGGAAGAGAGGCGCCAAGATTTGAAACATTTTATTAATAGTAAACTATTTTTGAATTGGGTAACCCATTTCAAAGTTCATATCAAACAGCAATGTAAGCATGTATAAAGATTGCAGCAAACTTATCGTGACAGCTATAAAACTTGCAGCAATATTGTCATGACAAATTTAGAGGCTTGTAGCAAGTTTGCTGAAAATTAACTAAAGAAGCAATAACAAGCTTGTGACAACCATGTTTCGACAAACTTGCAGCGATATTGTTACGTCTTGCCATGACGAGATTTGGACTTTGCAGAAATGTTACAGTCCTATGTCGTGGCAAGGTTTAAAACTTATATAAATGTTATTGAAATATGTAATCGCAAAACTTACTTACTTACAGACATATTAACGTTGCTTGTCATGGAAATTCGTCCAACTTTTAGTAATATCGCTGTACTTTGAAGATAGGTGCAAAGAAAAACAAAAAATTATTTTGCTTACTGATATTGTAATTAAATAAAGACTTGTTTCTACAAACTAGTTACAACTTCATTAGGTATTGTCTGTTTGTTTTTCATTTTCACCTGTTCTGTTCATCGCTCGGTTTGTTGACCTAAAACATAAATTTAAGAATGACTTTAATTCCTGATTTAATGGTAATGTTAAATAAGCTAAAAGCATGCAAAACTTTAAATATTTAAAATATTATTATTACACAATAGACAACATACATTAATAGCATTAAACTTCATTACTAGTGTTTGCAAAATTATTTAAAATTTTTAGTATTAAGTATAAAAACCAATAAGTGCACTAAAATGCATTAATACTCATCTAAAAAGTATACGATGAGTAAACACAAAATTAAATCATAACGTGGAAGAATACAAACACCATATAAATGACAAACATAAAAATGGCGAGACATGCGCCCGTATTTATGAGTTTACACTGGCATAATTTGCAAAAGAAGGTTTTCTGCAAGTTTGCAGCAAGTTACTCTAATTTCTCAAGCGTGTCGTCAAAATTGCCAATATTTCCAATAATTCTGTAAACTTGCAACAAGATTCGTAAACTTGGCAAAGAAAAGGCAAGCTAAAACCAAACGTAAGTTTACATGCTATCTGGGACGAAACCAACGAAAGAAAATATAATTTTCTTGATGCTCGATGACCATGTTTTCCATTGTACAATTAAAACTGTTAGTTTTTATCAGAAGAGCAGTAGCAGAGATAGTAACACTGACTTTGCCATCTCGCAGCAGCCACAAAATGCAGCCGTTAGACAAAGGTTTTTACAATGCGTTAAAAATATATTTTTCTAGCAAATGCGAGAAGTGGATGAGAAACCATCTTGGCAAAGCTATAACTACATTTCAAATAACTAGCATTTAACAAAACGGCGACAGTTGCCTGTGTAGCTGAATGTTTCAAGTTCTCTGGGATATACTCATATGATAAAGAAAACTAGTTCGTCCCTATAAACTACAACTTGAAGAACGAAGAAAAAAATATAAAAAAAAGTGAAGAAATAATACTTTAGCTTAATTTTAAAATTCTATAATATTTTTAGTTAGCACAAAAACATGAATATTATATCATTGTGCTTTAAAAAGCTTTTAATTCATACGCGTAATCTTAACAACATTAGTTCGCAATTCTACCTGTACGAGCCTCTAAGACTGCACATTTTCCATTATTTTTTTCCTCTCATAACACGAAAAATTATTACCAAAGCTTGAATTTAGTATAAGATCAATTAACCTTAATAAAGATAATTAATTGCGTAATGTTGGGAAACCGTACTCTACCTAGTAATATTTTGATCCAAGCGTCGCGCGTCGTCGCGTCAGGGGACCGTTAAAAATAATAAAATAAACAGTACAAATAAAGAGAAGCTTGGTAATGCAAGTGTTGTCATTAGAATAATGATTGTAAGTTGTGTGCGTTAATGAAAATTAAAAAAATATTTTTTTAGTTTATATTGGCTTATAGTTTTATTTCCACGTACCGACCAACAGGTTAATGGCTCAGTAATGTAATAGTACAAATATAAGCCAATATTGTAAAGTGACAAAGAAAGTGGTGCCGCGTAAAGTTTAAAGTTTTCATGAAAGTAAAGTAAAATAAAAAGTAAAGGACAATAGAAAATGAAAGTGCAAACTGTACGTTTTCAAGATTGATAACAATTGCCAAAATTGAAAATTTTGAATTAAAGTGATTTTAATTTAAAGTTATTGGTCAGTAATCGAAAAAACTAATTTTAAAAATCCAGATGTTGTATAGGTAAGAAAAGACGAGAAAGCCATGTTTATCAAGAAAATTTTATCAGTCAATACTGAAAGGTAAAACGATGCCAGAGTACATAAGTACCGTACTTGAATTGGTAGAGAAATTAAGAGAAATAAGTGACTTTCATGTAGCTGCATTTTTACTCGGAGATTTACCATGAAATGAGTAATCACCTTTGGTGACCGCATTAGATGCTCGTCCGGATGATGAACTTATGTTAGAGTACATAAAAAAACTCATTGATGAGTATACTAGAAAACATGATGATTCAGAAGGAAATGATGAAAAGGCACGTGAATGTTACTATTGTCACAGAAAAGCTCATCTAAAGAGAGATTGCTATTTTATGAACAAAAATTTGGAAAGATATAGACAAAAAAAAACATGAAAACTCATAAAGCTAAAATGACAAAGGAAAAAACGAAAATTAGTTTTGTTTTTTTGTGGAACAGGAAAATAGCAGTAAAAAAGAATAGTTTTTTGACTATAGTCATATGTGTAATGATGAGACAAGTTTTAAAGAAATTGAAAAAAAGCAAAATTATGGTGGCAAATTGACAATACATGAAAATTCAAAGAAAAGGTTGTATATTCTTGAAAGACAAGATAAATAAAAACAAAAGAAAAATAAGGTTAATTGATGTTTTACATGTTCCAGAGTTGCAGAACAATTTATTATCAGTATCAAAAGTTGTTGCTGCTGGTTATACGGTAAATTTTGACAAAAATTACTGTTATGTAAAGAAGAATAATATAAGTACTCTAAAAGCGAAATGATTTATACCGAACTTAAAGTGAAAAATGTAATTTGGTAAAAATGTCATGTGAGAAAGTTGCAAATTACATGTATATTTGGCATAGGCATTTAGAACATAAAAATCTAGAAATAATATTAACATTGGTTACATAAAATCTTGCAAATGGAATTAAAATTGAGGATTGCAACGTCATAAACCAATGTATCTCATGTGTGAAAGGAAAGTTAACAAAAAAACCTCATCCTGTTAAACTAGTGTCAAATGTCACACAAGCTCTCAACATAATTCATAATGATGTTTGTGGTCCTATGAAAACACCAACAGTAAGCAAGAAAAAATACTTTGTGACGTTTACTGATGATTTTTAGATTTTAGAATTAAAAGAATTTTTGAGTAAAATGTAAATTCAATTTGATCGATACCTGCAAGTTTTTAGAACTGATAATGGTTGGGAATACACCGGCAAAAATGTTTAAGCATTACAGAAGAAATTTGGAATTAAGTTTCAATACTGTACTGTCCCCAACAAAATGGAATTTCAGAACACAAAAGCCGAACTCTTATGGAGTCTACTCGATGTATGCTGCTGGATGCAAATTTGCAATACAAATTTTGGGGTAAAACAATTTTTAATGCGAATTACTTGTCAAATCGATGGCACTGTACACTGTATAAAATGTGGCATGATAAGAAGCCTGATTTATCACATTTGATTATGTTCCGAAGTCAAGCATTTATGTATGTAAATCCAGAAAAACGAACACAACTAGAAAACAGAGCAACAAAAGGAATAATGATGTGTTACAGCAAAGGAAGTAAGGAATATAGAATTTCGATAAAGTAGTCATTAATCAAACAGTTACTTTCAATGAATTTATAAATCAATCATTTCAAAAAATAAATCATAAAAACAATGAAGAGAAAAGTAATTATAATCTAAATCTAAATAAAGAAGAAACCAAACATAACAAAAATTTAGAAGAAGAAAACAAATACAAAGGTGAAATGCAAATTAAACTGACATTCAAAAAAGATGACTCAATTGTAAAAGGGGAAAATAAAGAAATACTACAAAACATAAATGAACAAATTGAAAAGGAAAATGTTTCAAAAGAAAAATATGAAAACGAAATAGAAACAGAAGCAATTCTTACAAGATCTGGAAGAGTATCAAGAAAGAAGTCTTCGGATTACGTTGCTTATAACGCGTCAAGTATCATTAGTCTAGATGAAAGTCCGAATAATAACGATCCAAAGACAGTGCAAAAAGACCCAATTAGAAAATCATCAGAAATAAATAGACTTATTGTATTAAGAATAACTCAAATGACAAGAAAAAGGTTAACATTTGAAGAATCAGGTAACATTCTAGGTCTTGTAGATGCTGATATTTCGAATGATATTTGTGACAGAAGGTCATAGTCTGGTTACGTTTACAAAATTAGAAATAGTGTCGTATCTTGTAAATCACAAAGGCAATCTTGTGGTGCATTCTTCAGTACAGAGGCTGAGTACATTGCTATTTCAGAAGCAAATAAATCATTATGTTAGAGAAGTAGTTTTGAAAAGTATAATTGAAATTCGTTATTTGTGTACAGAACATATGATAGACGATGTTCTCAAAAAAGTCTGCCAAGTATTAGGCATACGTTTTGTGTTAAAAACTTTAATTTACAATAATCAATGGATTAAGAGCAGGTGTTCACATTTTTATATCTAAACCATTTATTATGCACAAATCATGTACACTGCCTCAAAAAAGTAATTGACATTTTTAAGCGCGACCTGAAAAGTAGGCAACCAAACTTACGTTATAACAGAAGGGCTAGTTAAATTTGACAACATTGGTATTGTAGACATTACTTACAGCGATATTACAAGGTTACTAACCATTCTTTATAAGCACCGTCTCAAACGTTCAAAGAACATGTTTATTTGCTGCAAATATGTATCTAAATTGTACCATAAAGATTTAAATTCTTTTTTGTCGAATTTTCTATTTATGTATTTATGTTCTCTGCTCAAGGTTTAAATGAACGTTATAGCCTTTAATTAAAAAAACTTCTAAGTCATTTATAATTTGATTTATGATGTATGTTTTAATTAGCCTAAAATTTTTAATAATTCCGGATTAAATTAAAGTCAACATTCCGATTTTTTTTGTAAAAGAAGTATTATCATCATTTGAACGTAATTAGTGGTTTAACAATTGTAATCCTATTTCCCATTACAAATTCTTATAACATTTATTCGTAGTTTTTTTTTTATAGAAAATGTATTTTTATGAATATGGGTAAAATCCAATGTTTAATTGTTTTTTTGATTACACTATCGTAATACACAGAAAAAATGCTTCCACTTTGCTGATTTAACCCAATTTATGGATGATGTCGAACCTAATAGTTTAAGTATTAGACAGAAGGTACGCGTAACTCAAATTTACTTATTGGTGCCTGTAGAGTTTTATTTTCAGGCGGCTTTCGTAAAATCTTATTTATATTATAACAAAAAGAACAAGTGGCGAGAAAATTAATGTTATTTTAAAAATATAAGATCTTTAGTTAGATGTAACTTAACTAGAAATCAAAACTAATATGAGTTTCGTTACCTATAAATTAAAACAGAACTCTTACAGGTTTTTGCTAAAACTAAGTAATGGAAATATATTACCAAACATAGGAAAATCAGTCTTTTTTTTGTACAAAATGATCAACAACGTGTATTTCTAAATGAATAATATAAAGACTAGGTCTCAACCTTGGTTTAAAGGGAAAATAACTTTTTTTAAATACCCAATACTTTGAAAACCTGATAATTATAAGTAACGATTAACCTAAAAAATGTCACATCGAGGGATATACATAGGTCGAAGCTGAGAGAAATGGCTAGTATTTAACACGTTCAGCCCCGCGGCTAAATTTTCGTCACAGCTTATGCACCGCAGGGCGAAGTTTATTTTAAACCTTCTTCACAGCTCATGGGACCGTATTTAATTGTGCTTTAACAGTTGTATTTGAGCGTCCTGTATCCTTAAAGCATTGCCTTACCCGAAATATTAGTTTTTCTTATTTTTCCTTTTTTTTTCAAGTAATTCAAATTAATTTTGATTAAGTATAATGTTAAATGTGTGCTCTGTGTACATTTCCTGTTATTTTTTTAATTTGAATATACGAAAAATGACAAAATTTAAAAAATGAAACTATTATTAAATATAATAGCAGTAAGGTTTTACATATCACAAAAAAAATTTTAAAACATTGTTATCTGTTTTCTTGAACACTAAACTATTGTATGATCATTTTTCTCTCAAACGGAGAACGGGTTTATGGACCCCACACAAGTAACATGATTTTTTTACTTTTTCGCGTTTTGAAAAATTTTTTTATTATTTTTCGTTAAACTTTTACTTATATTTATACACCATGTAAAGTACGCAATGGCAAACAAAAGTTATTGGGCCAATGGAAACTATAAAAATGTTTACTTGGGACTAAAAATGTTCAATAAAAATTTAAAAACAAACTGAAAAAATCCCAAAATTTTAAGCGTTGTTCCATACTATTAGAAACAAATTTATGTGTCGCAATAGTAGCCAAATTTCGACGTAATGCAGAAATTTTAAGTAGACGAGGCGGTTCCAGGGCCCTGCTTTAAAGAAATATCGTGTAAAAATAAGATGAGAAAATGCAAATATCCCCAAATAAAGATATAATATTTTATCTTGCTTTAAGTAATAAAACAAGTACAATAACATTAACAAAATATAATAATACAAAGAAGTAAAACTTTTTAACGAAATAATTACAAAACATTAATAATTTATAGTTTTTAAACTGTTTTTAAATTTATATCTTTATATACTTTTTTCCTTTACTTTTACTTATTATTTTGCCTTTTTTGACAATGTTCCAAGTCCAAATAAGATGCAAAACATTACATTTGACAAACGTAATGAATTTTGTTCACATAATTATTTTGAAAAAACTAGGATTGTTGATTATAAAACTAGTTTAATTACATACTAAACAAAAAAAATTTACAAATGTTTTTCTACTTTTATTACTAGTACTTAGTGTATTAAAACCAAAATCAAAGATTGAATTAAAATTTAATAAAAATGAATACAAAAATTTTCATCAAAATTAAGTTAAAGCAGTGTTTCCAGAGACCCGAAACCCCTTTCTTCTGGGAGGTGTTCCATACCCCCAGTAATGCTCCCTTCTGCCTCGTCATCACTAAGTAGAGTATATAAAAGGGTTACTTAAAATTCATTTGGTAATGTTTAATATTTAGTGTTGTTTTGTGTGTCAATTTTGTGCAAAATGACACGTTTTCCTGGACAAGCAGAGTTATCACTAGAAATTACAGGAAAGATTATTGCTTTACTAGAATGTGGATTTTCTATCCGAGTAATTGCTGCATAATTTTTTATTTTGCTTTTGATAATATTCTTTAATATTAGCAGTCTTTTCAATTTTAAACATGGGTATATATACCTATTTTATACGTATTATATGATGTATAATTCAATTGCACAGGTACACACTTACATTACAAGAAATTGTTTATAATCAAATTATAAAAGTTTCAGTCACATAGCAATTGGGTATCAAGTTTTTCACGTCCCTCAAGTTAGCAATACAAAGTTAGCAAATCAAATAAAACATAGTTAGGAATTTGTTACTTATTTTTTTGCGAAAGAAAAAACTTGTAGCTTTCTTACTTTTTAATTATGCATTAAACTTAAGGCAAATTATAGTACACCATTCTAAACAGTGTTTTAATAAATCGGTAATCGGTTTAAAATGTGTGTAGAATTTGTTGCTAAATTGTTGTTAATTAATTGTAAAAGAAAAAAGCTGATAGCTTTATTATTATTCTACACACATTTTAAACACATTTTTAGAATGGTGTACTGCTAATTTGCTCAAGTTAGCCGAAAAACGCGTTACTAAAAAAGTAAAAACGTTACAATTTTTTTTCTTTCGCAACAAATTCGTAACTAAATTTTATTTGATTATGCTAACCTTGTACTGCTAACTTGAAAGACGTAACTTTTTCATTTAAATTAATAACATTACTTTATCGGTGCCTTTCAGTAAATGTAAATCTTTTTGAGCAGTTTTAATTAACGATTATTTATTTTATTAGAAAAGTGTGGTCCATTATTGGGTTTCACGCAAAGAACAAAGCGCGGAAACTGATCGTCTTTTGCAGGGCGACCATAGAAGTGGAAGGCCACCTCTCTTATCCAGAGTTGAAAAAAACAACATTATCCAAGATCCTCGTTTGACTCCATTCACAACTTCCGCCACCATTCGCGAAAGACTACAGCTCAAATGCAGCTTGCAAACAATAAGAAATACATTGAAAGCTGAGGGAATAAGCTGCTATCGACCTATAAAGAAACCTGTAATAACTGAAGAAAATGTCTACCGGAGATTGCAGTTTTTAGAAGAATATTTAAATTTTGATTAGAAAAGTGTTGTTTTTTTAGATGAAAAAACCTTGTGCACTTCTCAAGATAGTAAAAAAGTTCTTTGGAGGCCACGTAATTCTAGATATGAATCAAAACATGTGCAACCCAACAAAAGAAGTGGGAGAATTAGTGCTGCGTACTGGGGATGGATGAGTGATGCTGGCCCAGGGTAATTAACACGTGTCGATGGACGCTTAACTGCTCAAACTTACCTGACGATTTTGGAAGACGTTATGTTGCCCTCCGTACGAGCAATTTATTTAAGTCACCGGATTTGAACCCTGTAGAAAAATTGTGGGCGGCGGCCGTGTGTGGGTGGAGCGACGAACTGAAAAATAACAGAAATACGAAATATAAACAACTTGCATCACTATATTAATACCGAGTGGGAAAGATTTCAAAGAGCCTTTGTATGTGCCAAATTAATCAATTCGATGCCAAACCGTCTACGGGAATGTATAAGCAATAATGGCCATTACACCCATTACTAGCATGTAAAATACAAATATTTAAATAAAATAAAATACTTTTTTATTCATGTTTTTATTAGGATTTTTTGTATCTAGTTTTGTTCTTGTAATATAAATAGTGTTTATCTATAATTTATAATAAAATCTAAGGTATGCATTTCGCAATTTTCTAATTTTGTGATTTTTAGATTTACAGCATGGGTATGTATTTTCAAATTTTATTTGAAATTTTTTTTAGCGTTCTGTATGATTAATTAGGATTGATCTTACAAAGGATATGTATCATTTAATTGATTTATACGAGTAATTTAAAAAAGGGTAATGGAAATTTATACTGCCATTATGTTTTAGTGGGAATAATACTTCTTTTGCAAAGAAAATCGGAATGTTGACTTTAATTTAATCCAGATATATTAAGACTTTTAGGCTGATTAGTACAATAGTTTCATATTTGAGCATACAGTTTATCATTATTCCAGCTATAAATGGAATTTATTTAATCATAAATAACAATTAAAACTTTTTAATTACTTAAGCAGAGAAGATAAATAAATAGAAAACTCGGCGAAAAAGAATTTATAACTTTAGGGTACAAGTTAGATGAATACAGTTCGCGCGCCCAAAGAATGCTTGAAGGTTGGATGCGCATTCGTCCAACTCCAAGTCTGTTAAGTGCGGCATGTCAGTGGCGTCGCCACCAAATGCTCGTTCCGTTTATCATCATGTATTACACTAATTAAGAATTTATTTCTGTTATTAATTTACATACGTACTTGTTAATTTAACTTTATTGCAATTATGGCAACAAAACGACAGTGAACCATTTTGCGTCTTATGTGAATTTTATTTTCAAAATTTTAAAACTCATAATACTCAAATTTATTAGAAAAATATGTATAAACAACAAATACTTTCACAATAGTAAAATAAATAGTAGTTTTGCGGCGCATGTAATGATAATGGTATTTGCTGAAATTCTCATCAAAGAAATCCTAATAGTTGACATTCCTTAGTATCATTAACAACATATTAGCAATTATTCAAAAATGTTTTTATGAGTTGATTCGATTTCAACTGTGATTCTGTCAAAGATACCTAAATAATATTCTTAAACTATAGCCTATTCTGTTTCTACAATTAAAAATCGAACTTATACTTTTATTATTTGTCAAGTGTTTAAACTATTACTGTTCATATGTAATTCAAATAAATAAAATATTTTAAAATTTGTTGTGGTTTGGTGACGAATGATTGAAAACGCGACACGGACGCCACTGGTAATGCTTTCAGTCGGTATTGCGTTAACGAGTGCGGCCGAATGCACAAACATCCATGCGCGACACGAGGCATTATTTGGGCGCGCGGGCTGTATTTGCAAGTAAGAAACATGTTCTTTCAACGCTTGAGGCAGTGTTTATGAAGAATGGTTAGTAACCTCGTAATGTCGCTGCAAGTAATGTCTACAATGCCAATGTTATCAAATTTAAATAGGCATTTTGTTATAACGTAAGTTTGGTTACCTACCTTGCAGGTCGCGCTTAAAAGTGTCCAATTACTTTTTTGAGGCAGTGTACACCTATTTTATTAAAAAAATGAATAAGTCATAATAGCAATGCTTGAAGTTGTGTACGTTAATGAAAATAAAAGATATATTTTTTCAGTTTACATTGGCTTATAGTTTTATTTCCACGTACCGACCAACAATTTACTTATAATAAAAGTAAAAATCCAACCAACACATTTTATTTTTTACTTTTTAGGTTTTTGTGCATAGGTTATTTAAATTTTTATTAATAACTAAATTGCGGCGTAGCGACGCAAACCTATTTTTGTGCTGCCAACATCGCAAACGTCAATATTCGTTCGTTAGTGTAGTTACGTAATGAACGAAAAAAGCTCTAGGGTGGCAAAATGAAAACTAGGAATCCACATAAAATTAATTGTTCAAAGTCAATTAATATATTAGAACGAGTATGCGACATGTGGAAAAATCATTTTAAAAATCTTGAAATTCAGTTAAAATTGAAGAAAAACGATGATAAAGTTAATGTCAAATTTGACAGATTTAGTAATAAATGTAGTACCAACATTGTATTTCTGTTGGTTTTTTGTTTATTTTTTTAAAAAAGAATGTAAATTTATAAAGGGCAACACAAAAAATAATGTACATTACTCTCGTCGAAAGAATCATAGCATAACTCACTCACATGCAACGCTCGGCCGTGCGGCCTCGCGTCGGTCGCATTAAGGTTCGTTATGCTATTTCTTACTTTCGACTCTTGTTACGTAAACTACTATTAATCCCTACAAAAACATCTTATGACAATGACATTAATAACGTTATTGAGTACTTGAAAATTACACGTATCGCAAAAACAAAAATAACAAATATGATATCAAAATCGATGAATGTTACTTTAAATTAACTTGAGTTGTGTTAAAAATGTATATAGTTATTCTATTGTATATTTGTCTTTCTTTAAGCATACATTACTATATTTATATTTCAAATTTGAATGCTGCTGTTTTTGTGTGTATGTAAATGTATTTATCCAAGGATACTAAATGAATAGGATTGCTCGATCGCTCGATTTATTCTGCCGAGATCATGTGACGCGCTGACGTCACGCGGAGACCTCGCTCTCTATACTTCTATTACAATCTGTATTAAGATGCACTTTAAAAGGCTTCTAAATATTTTATTTGAGTAAATTTGACAACTTTTGATTTAACAAGTAATGGCAATAATGTTCATAATCGAAATATTTTTTTTTATTAATTAGTTTTGATGTTTTTATAATTTTTAAGGTAAAAATTACATTTAAACATAATTAAGTTAAAATTAATCTGCTGTTTAAATTAATTTCACTTAAACGGAAAGAAACTTCCACAAAAAATAAATAGCATTTCCTGTTTGATGCATTCACTTTGAACAAATTAAGGACCATTATCAGAATGAACTATAAAAATATAAAGCTTAGTGAAAAAAGACGTGGATGCATTCATTTTTAAATTGAACTACAGAAAAATTTCTATTAATTTTATAATTTATGGACAAAATAAAGTGTACTATTATTGGTTAAATAAATGTATTCAAATTGAAGGTTGACAAAAATAAAAAATAACAACACACTACAAGTTTATTTTGAAATTTTATTTAATTTTCTTCGTTTTATTCTTTCTTCATCGGTTTCTTGAGCTGTTGTATTTGCTGTTTTCTTTCCACGTCTTTTTTCACTAAGCTTTATATATTCATAGTTCATTCTGATAATGGTCCTTAATTTGCAAAACGCCATAATAATGTCCAGAGAAATGTTTTCTTTTTTCTTAATTTTAATACTTAATTTTTTTACAACTTGCGGGCTTTTTTTAAAGAATCACCGTGGAAATGTTCAAAGTGAATGCATCAAACAGCAAACGCTATTAATTTTTTGTGAAAGTTTCTTTCCGTTTAAGTGAAAATAATTTAAACAGCAGATTAATTTTAACTTAATTATGTTTAAATGTAATTTTTTACCTGAAAGTTTACTAAATTTATATTAATCAATTTTATTTAAAAAACCTAATAATTCATTTTGTAAATCTTGTTCATAACTCTCCTCTGTAAAATGAGTAGAACAAATTACGCTAGTATTTTAGGGTTCATGTTATCAGCCCTTTTACAACGCCTAATCCATTCATTTTTAATTGTAATGGACACTAAATCTATATAATCTTAATTTTTTTATTTTAGGTTGCAATCGGGTTGTTATCGCAACCAAATACCTCAGTATCTAACATAATGTAAATAAGTTTACATTTTAAATTAAACCTGATAATAATTCGAAATTCTTATAAGCAACTTGTAGGCACGTATTTGAATCAGTAAAACATCAACAAATATAATAATTACTATTAAAAAAATCGCAAAACCATTGGATTTAAAGTGTATTTAAGCACTATTTATAATCAGCGAGCCGATATGTGGTCTCCGGCTGACGTCACGCGTCAAGATTTACGGGAGTGGGGCGGCTTACATTGCGAGAATACGAATCGAGCAATCCTATTCATTTAGTATCCTTGGTATTTATCTATTTATCGCCTGTCAACGTTATTGCACTACAACTTCCTTAATGTTTTTTTTTCGTTTCAAGATTCTAAATAAATGTATTTTATGTATGGTACACATTCTTAAAAAATATTAGTATCAATTCAAATTTTCAATTTGTTTTTGCATAAACTTAAATAATGTAATAAATATATATATAATTTCCTGAGCTGACTTGCATAAGCACTTAACTATTTTTATTAGAAAATGTTGTTTATAATTACGTATCCGACATATACATTGTTATATTATATCTTTATAGTTACTAAAACTTTAACTGATGCTTTTTGTTGTTTTGTTAGTTTTTACAAAATCAAAAATGTTAGGCAACATATTATATAGATATATATATAGTACCTATACACAACTTTCTATTTTCATAATTTATATCTACTACTGAAAATGTGACTATGTCACTGTGATAAAATAAATTCTGACTTTTGAAACGAACATTATAAATAACTCACTTTTAATTTGGCGAAAGGAATAGTTGTCTGTATTCGACACACCCTCGGTACGGTTTACGGTTAAGTTGACGACGTAGGTATGTGGTTTAAAGTTAAAATCCTAATTTATTGCGGTTAATACAAAATAATAATCGAAGATATAAGAAGTCAAATGTAGTCAAGAATAAATTATGGTTTTATAAGCTATAGAATAACTTATACTTTTATTATATGTAGTTTTAATTTGTCTTTTATTCTTTATTCTTGTTATTTACGTGTTTACATAAATTGTTACTTGCCTATTTCTATAATTTATTACATTATAAATAGTAAAAGTTACAAAACCACCATTTTAATAAGTACTAAATTTTTTAAGTTAGTTTAAGTTTGTTTTTGTTAGTAAACACTTAATCGTTTTTAATTATATAATTCAAAGTATATTACTTACCGTAATATCAAAGCATTTTTTTGGAGCAAAACTTATACAAAAATTCAGAATTTTTGTTTTTGTAAAGAAGACATCGTGTAATCTAAAACTATTATTATCTTTCAAAGATTTATGCAGAAATTTTGTACGTAACAAAAACTTTAAAACTGCTAACATATGTTGACAATGCAAATCAGAAAATCAGATTGAATATTATTTTTAAACAGTCTATTTTATTCCTAAATTAAAAGTCAATAAAAACTAATAAGTGATAGATTTATAGTTTTCTTTAATATATATACAAATTTAAATTATATTTTTAAACATTTTAATCTTGTTTGAATATGTACATATATGTATTATCACCACATGGTTTCAATTTAATAGTAGTGCATTGTAAAAAAAGTAAGTTTTTAATTGTGCAAAATGTTAAATATAAATGAATAATAAATGTCAAGAAATATGATGGGTTAACAATAGCAAATTTTACAAACGAATTTCCATACAGTACTGTGTCATAAAATAACTACACAATAGATGACAATACATCATAACAAATATTTATTGATTTGTTAGACACTTTTTTACAGAAGAAAATTTTTTATTATAAATATCAATGGTAACAAAGCAACCGTAATTTAAAAATTTTTTGATAGTTTAACGGTATCTCTATTATTACTAGTATTTATTTATATGTACATAACAATAAAATCTTAATTTCAAATAACAGAAGTATAAATATACAAAAACCATAACAATAAATATCGGACAGTGTGCAACTTTTTTTACAATCACATTAAATAAATACCTTTCTATAATAAAGTATAACGTAAACAAAAGTTTGGCTAAACAAACACTAATAAAACTACCGTTTTAGTTTAGATTTATATTTGGTAAATATATTACAAAAAAATTCTTACAATCAAAAATTGTGAAAGTATTAATTTGTGCATTAACAAATAAAACAAAATATAAAAATTTTTAAACTATTTATTAGTAAACCCGTATCAATTAAAATAATAATAAAATTTTTTTATGAGTTAGTAAATAAGCCCTAAAAATTACTTTTATGACATTTAAATTTGTTGTTTAATATAGTGTATTATTAAATAACGTTTTTTTAATTATTATATGAGCGTGAAAACGATCTCAATTATTACTTTAATACAATAAAAACCGTATAAGGTATTTTTAATATACATTAAAACATACACTGTATTAATTCTTTAAATGTACTTACATATATTTAAAGTAGATTAAGATAACTATTGCCGTCAAGATTTAAAAACGTCATTGTTAAAAAAGTTTAAAAAAATATCTAATATATTAATAGCAAGTGTAACTAGTAATTGACATAGATTTAGTATGATTATTAAATACAGAGTTGCGCATTTTTTTTTATGTTATATATATTAACTTTATATTGGATGATTTCATTATATTTATCTACCACTGTTATATTATAACTATGATTTGACACTCTTTAAAATGTCATAATAACGATGGATTAATAATCGTTAAGCTAAGTACTGACAGTGCGGATTTTGTTAGCGCAACAGCTAACTTAGTGATTTTTCCATTGTCTAGTTTTCACAGTGCCGCGTTTTTTAGTTACTTTTGGTTTGGCTCGACAGATAAGAAAACATCAAAAATTGACAAGTGATAGTTGTATGTCAATAACATAGCCTTTTTAATGCAAGTCGTTTACTGTGAGTGATGCATAGATAAAAGAGAATAGAATAGATGTTCAACTCGAATTACACAGGTGTAACTGCTTATACATCTAGGAGGCGCTGCCTAAAGCTTTTCCCCTCACCGTTAGGTGGCGTTTGAATCACCGAAAAAAATTCAAATATGCTTTGTTTTTCGTTATCATTTTGACAGCTTGACGTTTTGATTGCGTTTAGTGTTCACCGTGAAGTATTTTCTGCTGTGATTAACGTTTTTTTAAGCGTATAATAATGGTCGGTTCGTATTGTGCTGTTTCTGGTTGCTGTGATTCAAAAAGGATTTTATATAAGCAAAAGTGACGTTAGAGTTATATAAATAATATGCGAGTATTTCTATTACTGCACGGAAAAAAAGGTTATGCGGAATTGATATGTATCATGCAAAAGGCTGTTGGTTTTGAGTCAAGCCGATGTACGCTTGAATTAAACTTCTATTTTATTAGATTGTCGCTGTAATTGCATTGCAATAAGAGATTTAGTTTAAATTTTAGTACATTTACGTTGAATGTTATTTGAACGTGGATCAATTTTAGAAAAAAAGCAAATGCTTTAAATATGAAATCGTAATGATTAAATTCAGTATAATATTTCTCTCCGTGTGAGCTAAAGCTTCCTATAACCTCTCAAGAACAACTTGACGCTTTGAGAAAGTATCTTCAAACAGAAGAAATTATGAACAATTCTGTAAGTATTGTACTGGTTTCCTAACTATTCATTTTACATTTAATGGATGTGTAATTTTAGATAAGAGAAATTGTAAAAATATGGAGGACAACGCGAAGGACTTAGTTCATAAGAAACTAGTTCTTCCAAAATTGATTAATAATGCTGTTTTACACGGTTACAAATTACTTGGCCAAAAAAAAGAAAACCTTTACATATTTATTAACAAAAACACTTATACCATTTGCCACAATGCCAACATAAGTACATAATAATTCGTTAGGTTCAATATTAAATTCAGCAAGTAATCTGTTTTTTTTTCAATGCAGTATAGGTGTTAATTAGTTTAGGTAATTGTAATATTATAGATTGTTAAAAGCAGTTGGGAGTGTATTAAATAATATTGTTAGTGTAAATGTTTTTATTAAGTTTGTTATACACTTAGTTACCTATTAGTTAGTAATTATTAATTATTATTGTTTACAATTAAGTATCTACTAATAAGATATCTTATAAGGTTCTGAACCGTCAAAATTTACTCCTGCTAGGTTGCGTACTAGCAGCTTAAATACTTAAAAAAAAACAACCTTCATTTCATCATTAAAATTGGTTAAAGTGGAGGTTGAGAGTTTTCTTTATTTAAGTACTTATATATCTTAAACTTATTGTAATTTAAAAAATTAAAACTTTTTAAACTGACGTTTTTATTGTTGTTTTTAAACTTAACATTAATTTTAATTAAAATTAAAACTGTACTCCAATATTACAGAATTTAAATTTCGCGCGTTTTTAAAAAAGCTTTTCCCCTGGTTGTTTGGTGGCGCTTTTGCTGTCAACTTCTAAAGTCATTGAGTTGGACATCTATTTTATTTTCTTTTATCTGTGGAGTGATGGAACAAAACAACATCGTAATTGGTCATCGAGAATGAAAGTGGCAAAAACTCTGGTACCTGCGACACCGAAATAGTAGACAAACATTACAAAGAATGCGGTTCTTGATACGTAAAATTTTCAAGAATAGAAAGAAACAGGGTGATTTTCATAACTTGCTGGCAGATATGTGCTTACATGTGCAAAAAAATATTTCAATTATCTTAGAACGGATTGTGAAGACTTTGATGAAAAAAACAAGTGAACCTATATTGGTTCAAGAAAGGCTTGCATTTACTCTGCAGTATGTATGCTTCAACGCCTCAACATATTTAAATGTGTGAAATATCATGTTTTTTATAGGTACTTGGGTTCCGGAGATAGTATGGTTTCTAAGTCATACGCATTCAGAATTGTCCTCGATAATAAGTGAAACATGTCAAAATATCTGGTAACATTTAAAAAATGATGTGCCTACAGAACTAGAAAAAACATGCAAAAAATAGAATATGCATCGGTGCAGTAGATGACAAACATATTGTCATACAAGTCCCACCCAACACTAGATCAGAGTTTTATAATTATAAAAATTCCTTTAGCATTGCGCTGATCGCGGTTTGTGACGCTTAGTATTTATTTACATTGGTTGGTGTTGGCGACAAAGGCAGACAGAGCAATGGGGGATATATATTCGCCATAGTAAGTTTGGCAAGCGACTATTAAATAACAGATTTCAAAACCAGTAACAGTAAATGATACACTGGAAGAATTGTTTTACTTTATAGTAGCAGATGAAGCATTCCTTCTGACTAATTTCATTAAGAGACCTTACCCAGGACGTTTCTTATCTTTGGAAAGACAAACATTTAATTATAGACTTAGTAAAACACGCACTATCAAGAACACTTTTGAAATGCTTGTTTCCAAAAGCCGTTTTTCGTAAACCAACAATAGCAAAATTGGAAACAGTGGAAAAAATTATTTTAGCGACTGTCTGCCTCTACAACTGGTTGAAACTTGAAGATATAAACAAACATGTAAACCGAAAGTATTATCCGACAAATTTTATTCATAGAAAAAATTTACATCGAAATATAATTGACGGAGAATGGAGACATAATCTATTTACTAGTAATTATTTATTGCCAGTTGGTCAAATGGATGGAATTGCATATTCACAGAATGCTGCTGCCATTCAAACCAATTTAACTTATTATTTTATGTTTCAAGGTGCCATAAATTCTTAGTAGAACAGATAAAACAATAATATTCATAATGTATGATATAGGATAATAATAAAATACATACAAATTACATACTAAACTAGTAATTTTCATAATTTTCTACCGCTTCATATGCCATTTTGAGCATTGCCAGTTCAAGTCTATGTTTCTCAGAAACTAGCAAGTCATTTAACATTTTACCCTTATAAATGTCAGCTTGGACAGGAGGTGGCGATTTTAGTACGACATCTCTTTTTGCTAGGTGGTAGCATTGATTATATACGTTTATAGATAGTCGGTCGCATAGGAGAATTGGGTGCTCAATTTCATGCTTCAAATTTTTCCAGTAGATGTTGCTAAGATTAATAATTTTAAAATAATTAGCAAGCGGTGCAACCCAAGTCGATTATTTTAGTTACAGCTATTTCTTCTTAGAGGTGCTGTTTGACCTTGATCTGCGTGTTTACTAGCTCGTGAATTCGAAATAGCATAAACGTGTTCAAAGTATAAACCTTGTTAGGTGTATGAAACGATATTATCTTAGATAAAAAACAATTATTTCTTTATGGATTGGAACACTGGATTATCTCTTGTTATGTAAACAATTAAATTATTCTATATGCAAGATGCGGTTTTAACAATTCAGTTACTAAAACATCTAAATTTAAATTATTTTATTATTAAATATGAAAGTTAAACATTTTACAATATTGTATGAATATATACAAACGATTTTATTTTACTCTAAATTCTTATAAGGACAAGTCGTAATCAACGACGAATCGACGGTCAACTACTGGAATCAATGTTGTAACTTAAGTCTGAGATAAAATCGCATAAAATACTGTTTTTCGAATAGAATAAGATAAAAAAGTGCAGCTTGAAGCACTACAAATCCGATTAGAGGATCTGTGAGGATTATGCTGTGGGTACCGGAGTTTTTTTTTGTACTAATAGTATTTTTGCCGAGGGCAATTTGCTATTGTATTATAAAATTACCAAATCATTTATTTTGTAAAATTCTAATTTTTGCATGTGGTTTTGCATAATCTGTGTTTACTTTAAATTTAATTTATAGTAGTTTATTTAACGAGTTCCTGTGTAAATTGGACGCTTTTTTTCCCAAGAGGACATTTTTAAACCCGAGTGAAACGAGGGTTTAAAAAGTCCTCGAGGGAAAAAAAGCGTCCAATTTAAACAAGAACGAGTTGAATACAACATTTTATTGCTCGAACAGAGACTAGAAGGCCCACTAAGTCTCAAAATCTTTCAAAAATAATTTGACGTTTATGTTGACAAGTGTGCCAAAACTGTCAAAGACGGTTTACAATAGCGAAAAATTAAAATTTATGACAGTTAAGAACAATAAAAGTATTTTCATCTTTACAAATTAAATATTGCACGTGTAATTACCAATACATCGGCGCTCAAGCGGTTTAACAAATATTTTGTTTGTTTTGTAACTATTTTTTTTTAATTTTAAACTACTGCAAGGGTACCATAAATTTTATGACCGCAGTAGCCCGCCTAGAAAAAATATTCCATTGCTCTGTTTAAACTATTTCAATTCTGACACTTTCTTTTTATAATGTCAACAGCAGTGCAAAACTATTTTGAATGTAAAAACTGTTGGAATATGTAATTTATCAATTTGTAATTCATTCTAAAACAATTAATAATGTTGCATCAGCTAAAACAAATTACTTACTTAAAATAAATATGCTTTATTGTTGTTAACTATTATAAATTTTAATTTTTCGCTATTGTATAAGTACCGTCTATGCAAGTTTTTGCGCTTGGGTTTAAGATGATTGAAAAACTGCTAATTTACACAGGAACCAACTATTTTTTATGTATGCGACAGTTATGATCGCTATTTTTTTCTTATAATCGATAACAGTTTTTGTAAGAACTGATTATTTAAATTTATTATTCAACGTAAGATAAGAGGTATTTATTTCATTCTTGGCGTTATCACAGTCATAAATCACATAAGTACGACTGGCGCCAACCAAATACGCGCGAAATATCCAATCTAACATTTGTACAAATACACTAGAAAACTGTAAAACAATAGCTAAAAAGGTGCTATTAAAGTACAGGTTTTGTTACCGACAGCTACTGAAAATGTCCACGATCGCAGCGCTGCATCCAGTATCCAGAACTAAAATTTCCTGTGTCCTTTTTATGAGCGTCACACTTTTAACCAAGGACCGACTATCTATAAAGGTATATAATCAATGGTGGTAGTAAGGAGTCTTCACTCGAGTTCTTCTTTGGTGAAAGACCAGCTTTCGGACTTTTGAATGGTACTTCAAATGTGAGATTGGTTTTTGCTTTCCGTAGAGCTATTGTATCACTCGGAAATTGTAACTGTTTATAGTGTTTCCATATTACTTTCTTCTTTGTATATTCGTCCCTACTGTGTTTATCCACTTTCCCCTTTCACAAATTTGTCGAGTAAATTCCTTTATTTCTTTTATTTTTTCTGAAGCACAGCAATTCACTCGGTTTTTCCGACCATTTTAAAAATTTACAGTCACAATTTATCCCGCATAGGTCGGCTTCTCTGTACAAGTGGCAGTCGGTGATCCCAAATAGCTTGACGAACAAATACCGCCGGTATTAGTAATTCTTTCAACGTGTGTCAAGATCTCAACTGTCAAATCTTTTACCACCACTCTTCATAAATTAGCAGAAAATGTCAGTTATGTTTAACCTTGACCCAAATAAAACAATCACAGAAAATCGGTATGCGAATACGTTGCTGTGAGTACGGACCTTCATGTATTCATGTAGTATTTGTACATTTGATGTAGAATATTTTACTTGTGCACATCCAGAAGCTGTACAATTAGCTGTAACAGCAATACCTACTTTGATTCCAAAAACATCGAAATCCATTCAATTATTAAATCTATAGTGATCTCAAAACTAGATGAATCCCACGTGACATATGAAGTAAAAATTATACCACACTAAACAGTTTAATAACTTTTTCGTCATACCTGCTTGTCATTTTTATAATTTTTAAATAAAATTTATTTATAGTTCTTTTAGTGGATTACAAGCTAATAAAGCTCTGTTTTGTATGGGAACAAGTATAAAAATTAAACACACTTGAAACGTTTTTCATTTCGTTGCTGCTGGCATCATCTTTAGAAAAAGTTTTTGAAACTAGTTTAATATTTATTAAATCGCTAGTGGCACTCAAAACATTAAAAGAAGATATTTGTATTTACTGTCCAGAAGCGTTTCTTGAAGTTTGTAGATTATCTGCCGGAAAAAAAGTTATTTTGGTATTTTGATTTTCTTGCTAACTAATACATCAATATACTGCTCTGCAACTATTTTTACCCAGCAATGTGGGTGTTCATCTGCAAAAACATTGACCTGTGTAGTTTTAAAAACTCGGCGATTTTCTTAGGAACGGATTCAATTTTATGAACTTCTACAAACTGTCTTGTCTTTTTACCTTTTCTGTAATTTACAAACACACGTTGTCTTTGTAGACCAAAGGACCGAAGGGCTACATACTTTTTATAGAGCGTACAGTTTTTAAAAAGAGTGCCATCTTCCGTAATACTAAATTTCAGATAGGTCTTATTTTTTGTGCCTTCCACTTTTACGATTATCCATTTTCCAGTATCTTCTATATCGTTTGTTTGCAACGCACAAAATTCTTGGCGACGACAAGCACCAACAGTTCTAAACACTAAAATAACTTTGTCTAGCAAAATGTAGTCATCTGGTGCTTTCAGAAAAATCTTATGATTTGCTCATTTGTTAGGGTAGTGTAACTTGTTTTGTTGTTTCATTAATAGTTTTTAATATTACATCCACAATATAAGTTACAGAGCAAATTAAATTGTTTTTCAAACAACGTGGGTCTTGCAGTACTCTATGTGCAATTAAAAAATTAAAATTTACCCCGATTTATAGTGTAAAAACTCGTATTTGTCTCCACAGTTTACACAGACGTATCTGCAACCGTAGACAACGTGGTATTAAAACACTGATAAAGCTGTTAATTTATGTTACAAACACATCTAATAAAGTTACGAGTGTTTTTCTACCTTACGATAGCATATTAGTTACAAGGATTAACACAACAGTATAGCACGCGGTTTGTAAGAAGACGATGAGCAGGCGCATCACGAAGAATTGCGGTGGGTACCGATTATAATTAAAATACCAAGCAGTGGCGTATCACAAGAAAAAAATATATTTATTAGCGTGCTGCTGGATTCTGCACCAACGTCATATAGTAGAAAATGGGAAACTTCAGAGTGGTTGCATCAAAATGGAATTCAAGTTCCTTCGGACTTATATAAACTACAACTTGAGAAAATTATACTAGAAAATAAAAATCTATATAAGACATGTAAATTCAACAAGTTAATGAGCGATCATGGGCACATTGTCTTACGACTTCCGCCGTATCATCCGTATCTAAATCCCATAGAATTAATTTAAGTACAGATAAGAAGAAAGTAGCACAAGAAACGTTACACTTAAGTTAAATGATGTCATGGAATTGGCAAACACAGCGTTGAAAATTGAAAAAGCCGATGTAATTAAGTAATTAATACAGAAGACAAATATCTTGAAAATAAAAAGAAATTGGATATAGAAACTGATCAGTTAGTTATAAACATTGGTGATTATCAGTTTAGTGATTTGAGTGACAGTAAAGATAAATCATTTTAGACAATTGTTTTATTAATACCAATATAAAGAGTGTATCTTCTTTTTATATGTAATCTGTTTCCGAAAAGTGTTCGAATGTTAAACAATATGAAGGAAACTCCTAGAAGCAATAAGAAGATAACGTTCCGGATATAAATAGAACCTGCAACAAACGAAAGGATTTATTGTGAACTCAGCGCGAGTGCAGTTTGGTGACCTTTACGTTATCGTATGCGCGATAGTGAAAAATAAATATTGCAGAAATAAATCAATTATTAGTGACTTATTGTTAGTTTTTAAATACTAGTTATTAGGTAGTTGCTAGTGTTTCTAATTGGTACGTTATAGTTTTTAATTCATATTCGTTTATTTTAATTTAGTTATTTTTGTTTAATTATTTGTTAACTGTAGTCTCTAATAAACGATTTTAAATTCATGTTACAATATATTTTATTCATTTAATAATAGTATTACTTCTAGTATACCTTTTAATTATAATAAATTGCGTATTTAAAAAAAATATCGTTCATTGAATTGCTTCGAATATATCATTAAAATATACATTATGCACGACGCGACACCAAGGAAGTAAACTCGTAGTTTGCGCATAGGGGGCTCGTCTTCTTACACACCGCACATTGAGTTTTAGCGTTGACTGAAGAAATGTCTTAGCAATACATTTTTTAAACTAATCCATTGGTATATTGTTCATTGCCTGCTTACTTTTTGTAAGAAATATTCATCCATTTTAAAACATAATCACCTTTAAATTTAAACAAATAACCTTATTATGGAAATTGCGTTATCCTAGTATAGATCAAATCAAAAAACAGTAAATGTCAAAGAATAGGTATGCTTTGACATTTACTACTTTTTTACGGTTTTAATTAAATAATTAATGAATATCTCGTTGCATTACCCATTCTAATAATACAGTATCCATTAAATGTTTATTTCATTACATATTAGTGCATAACGTTAATACAATTTAATTACGGGTTTTACTAAAATTTTAATGGATAAAGTAAATTCTGTTATTCATTAATGTTTTGATGATAAAATTAGAATACCATTGTTCTTTAAAATCAAATTCTTAACATAAAAATGATTTCAATAATTCATTAACAAGTTATAGGTAGAAATTCATAACGCATTATTAAAAGAAATTGTAATTTGTCAAAATAATAGTGTACAACTTATAGATTTTATCATAAATGTAATTTAGAAACAAAAAATCAAGGCCTACAACTCTGCAAAATAAAGAATTTACTTCTACAAATAAAATAAAAATGTTGCGAAATCATGCAAACTAGTTTGTCCGTTTTTCGGAAAAGATACATTATCCGATGTGTCTGCATTTTGGTTCAAGGAGTTTAACAGCGGTAATTTTAATCTAATCGACTCGTTGGGTCTCGGAAGTGCGACAATGATAATTAGAAACAACTACTTGGTAACAGTTTGACACAAACGCAAAAAAAATTACAGAAAAGTTTCAAGTAACGCAGCAAACAATATTCAAACGTCTGCATCAAGATGGGACAGATCGAAAATGGGTTTCACATGAATTCACTTGAGTCAACAAAAATCAACAAGTAGCTGCGTGTTTTTCTGTGCTCAATAAGCAGCGTCAAAATCTTTCTTCTAGAAAATCGTTACAATGAGAAATGGATACTCGATGACCTATGACACTCTGAAACCTAAATATTTTCCCGTCAAACCATCAGCAAAGATCACAAAACCTAATCGCTTCGGAAAAAAGATTCTTTTATGCATTTTGTAAAAATCAAAGGCGTGCTTTAATACGAAGTCTGAGTGAAATAGTTACTGCGGACTGCTACCAACGTGAATTAATATACTTAAGTTAAGAACTAGAACAGAAACGTCTTATACTGGCAAAGAAAAACGTCTATTGAAATTTTTGCATGGTCGCACATTCCCTTCAATGCGAAGAACGTTATAATGATCCTTGGTTAAAACGTCTTACAATAATTGGCGTATTTACCAAACATTTCTCTATTCAATTACTATTTGTTTCGGTCCATACCACACGCATTATCCGATATGCACTTCTAAATTAGTGGATGGCATCCGTAAACGGATTGACGACTTTATCGTGTCGACAAATTTATCAACTGCCTAAAGAATGACCTAGAATTGTAGAAAACAACGACAAATATTTTGAATAAACAACTTAATTTACTTTCTTTTAAAATAAACCTGGAATTAAGTAAAGACATGTCTACATATAAGAAGCAAGGTGGAAAAGTTTTTATTACTGGAAAGAAAATATAGGTTAGTTAAGAACATTCAGTAGTAGCCGCCATATTGAATAAACTGCGGAATAGATTTGCGACCTTATTATACAAATTTTTTTAATTTTTGTTTTTATATATTGTTAGAAATTATTAACAGAATGCCGCATGCTTTATGATTTTGAAAACATAAAGTAATATTTTTAATAATTTTTTACAGGAAGCGTATACATACATTTTACATAGGTTGCGGCACTCTTTGAAATCAAATAAACACATTTAGTAAACACATAAAGAATTTCGTAGTTTTTGCGTAAAAGTGACTCTCGGTAAGTTTAAATATTATGCTATAACATACTCCCGCCTACAATAAAGCAAGTAATTATAACTAATAGAATCTGGCAACAACTCGTTGAAATAGTTCGGACTGGATGACTACTTTCGTTGATAACGTTATAAAATATAAGTTATGGTCATAGCGTTTAATGCTTTAGTAAGAATTTAATTAAGGTTGGGATTTCGTCTATGTATTTTATATAGCACTCGCGCGTGCATGGGGCACAGGAAATCTCAAAAAACATTAGTTGTAAGAACACAAAAATGTGTTCCTATGAAAGAGGAATGTTGTCAGCGATATAAGCGATATTTTTCAATGGTAATTTTCTACTTCTTTTGTAAACCATGCTTATACCACAGATAATAAGGTATACAGATAGCCAACCGCATGCATTAAATTGGACAATACTTTTCTAGCGGCCAAATGAAATTAGTTTGGCGGCAACACACTTGTGAGATTAGCGCTGTAATAGCGCTACCCAAAGAATAGTCAGAAAATGAATTGTAGAGATTTTGTAACTATGGTACATCTATTTGTTTGCAGATGGCTAAATATTTGTATGTATATCGTTATATTCTAATTACTGTGACAGTCTTATTTTTTGTTATCTCGTAATTCAGCATTTGTTTGTACAAGGAGCACGTACAATTGCTGGAAAGTGAACACACGATTTTTTTACACTTCTTATTTTATGATGACAAATACGCATTTTACCTAAGGTGCTTCAAGTTATAAAATTATAATCCTTACATAATTTAACAAGAATGTATATAATAATAATAATAATCAAATTAAATCTATGAAAGTTACACAAATGTCAAAAAATATATAATTATATCGGAACAATTTGTTAATTTTTGAAAAAATAATTTATTGTCATTAATTTACTAGTAAAAACATAATAAGAAAACACGTATTTAACACATTTTCTCTTGATTCAATAAAGTTCTTATTTTTTCGATATACAAGATTTTTTGAAATGTTGAGATGATAATTTCCTGTTCAAATTATTCCACGCTATCACTTTCATTTTCTAATTTTTTTTTTAGAAGTTAATATACTAGATATGCAAATATCCATTACTTGCTTGTTGTTAGCCCCACTTTTTTTGATAAACTAAAAAACTACTATTGTGCTGAATTGTGTTCAGTATGTGCTATCTTGTGCCCTAAAAACAATTTCTTTTTTTCCTTATTTATTTTACGGAGACTATCAATCAAAAATTACTAGTGTGCTGAATTGTGCTCAGTATGTGTAAAATAATTGTTATTTCTTTTTATATGTAGATTTTATAAAACAACAAATTGTTTTTTTTTTTTAATTTTAAAATATTTTATTTTTAGAATCATCAGGAAAAAAAATTGGTTTCATACTTTTGAGTACCACCAAACACGCGTACCACAGTTTTGGAAATATAAGATTTGTAGATACAGTCTTTGGATACAGTACAAGTTATCCCTCTTGGTGATTCTGTTTACAAAATCCACTTTTCCTTCGTAGTTTTCTTTATGTTGGTGTCTCTGTAACAGTTCCTCCTAAATGCTTGTTTAAGGTGCATCTTTTTTCTTTATACTGCAAGTTGTAGCTTTCCTTTTGGGGTCTCTTCACGTCTAAGAAAAGTAGATTTCCATTTTGCTCTTTTTCTATAGTAAGCTCGATTGCTCTGTGCAGTGCGTCGATGTGGCCCAGAAATTGTAGGTTTCTAATAGATGCCATCATTAGGTAAAAAAAACATGCAGCTTTGCTTACAATAACTATAAAAAATTTGAACAAATATAGTCTCTGTACCTAGCATTATTGATGTTAAAATTTTCTAAACTAACACGACAAACTAAATCGTTTAGAATAGAGATTCATAATATTTCAAATTTCTGGCAAAAAATTTGAACACATTAAGACGAGGTTTCAGTCGATCTACAACTCTGGAACACGCGTAGATATTATTAACAACATTTTAGCAAGTACTCACAAATATTTACTTACTATTGTAGTAATCTTTCAAGTCATCGATTTTAGAACAATTGACAATAAACGTGTTCTTAGAAGGAATTTTAGTTTTGTATAAAGTTTTTAATAAAGCGAAACTTTTTGGTATATTATTACGCCAATTGGGGTTTTTGAACTTAAACGTTTGTAGTGAAAGTTTCGCTTCGTTTAAAAACTACAGAACAAAATTAAATCTCCTTCTAGGAAAACATTTATTATTAATAATTCAGGGCCAATGACTTGGAAGATGACCACAATATTTGTGGTCGAAAAAGCTATATGACAAAATTTAAATTGTTCTGTTTAGTAGTTTCTGAGATTTCTAAGTAAATGTAACGGAACGACAGCAGAAAGTAAAAAATATTGTCATTTTCATGAAATTTGTAAGCGTAAAAAATATATATAAATATTTATAAAAAAACGAGGTAACAAAAATTACGCATTACAATTTTTACTTAGGTAACTTTACATTTATGATTAAATATTACTGCAGAAAACATGAATAAAGTATTGCAATTATTATTTTTTACTATTACAGACATGTAATCTTAAATGTATACACGGATTGTTTTCAGTCTAGTACAATAAACAGTAAGATGTCATTTTTCATTTTGTATAAAACAAAAAGACAACGTTATCTACTATCATAATAATAATTTTGCCGCCATGAACTCTGCAAATGGTGAAAAGATAGAAATTGTTTCTGCGGCACAAAATAGCACTTACTGAGCACTACTCAGCGCAATAGTTACTTTTCATTTTATCGAAAAAGGCGAAGCTATGTATTATCGTAAAAACTTTTTTTTTGTTCATAAAATCTGCAAATAAAAAGAAAGAACAATTGTTTTCACGGCACAAAGTAAGTACATAATGGGCACAATATCAGCACACTAGTTGTTTTTGATTTTATCGAAAAAAACGAGGCTATCTGTTTTCGTAAAAATTGATGGTTTTTTGTGAAAACAGTAAATGGAAAAAAGGAAATTGTTTTTGCGGTGCAAGGTAGCACATACTGAACACAATTCAGCACAATAATATTTTTTAGTTTATCAAAAAAGGCGGGGCTAACTATACTGACATATTTTCAATGACGCTCTCCAAAATTTTTTCTGTGTTGTTGCATTATACACAAATTCTTGTACACGTTAACGAAATCTTTAAATGCCATATCGTTCATATCTGCTAAAGTTGCATATAAAGCTCAAAATAATTTTAACTGAGTAAGATAGTGGAAGAAAATCATCTTCATCCCAATCAAATTTGACTCCTCTTTCTTGAAAATCATGTTTCACAATGTCTGCTTTTTGAAAATAATTTATAATGGTTTGCTGTTTTACATTGATATTCCATATTTTGCTAAGATCTCTAATGGCGTCACCTCACCTCATTTAAGCATCTACGTTATCTTCTAGTTGTTTTTAGTGTACTCGTGCAGTTCTTAGAATAAAAACGTTGTAATAACATTTGTTTTTGGTGTCAGTAAATTACTAAGAAAAAATGTATAGTTTTTAGAACTAAATTAAACATCATAACTAGGTCTGAGTAGTGGTATCAATATTCGATACACAAAATACTGTATCACTCACCTCTAATCATAACATCATTACAACATCGATTTTCATTTTTTTTATTTCACAATGTCAATAAACTTAGAGCAGTAATAAATGTAAGATGTCCGTAATTTTCGATTTATTTGGCTCCAAATTTAAATATTTGAAATTTTGCATTAGAACAATACTTTTTGCTTGTATTGATGCTATAATTTCACCTTTTAAATTAATCCGATACACGCTGTATGTATTCATGTATGTATTTACTCGTTTCTAATCAATAAAAAAAATCATTTGGTTATTTTTGTCAAAAGCCCCAAGTGTGATTCTATTAAGCGGCATGCACTGTATTTATTTAATATAGTTTAATTCCTTTATTGGTGTTTAATTTATTTCATTATATCTACTATATTGGTTTTTATTTTAATAAAATATTTTTTATATGTATACGTTGCCTTCATTACAGCTTAATTATCAGTAAAAGAATAAATGAAATATATAAATTATTCAATCATTGTATTTTTTTGTAAACTTTACATTTTTTATATTTGATAATTGGTAGTCAGCAAAATTTAACAGTTTCAAATTTCTGTTGTTCTGAGTCGACGATTCAACTGATATGTAACCGACATTAAAGTTACCGTACATAAACATTATTAGTCCGTAAAAGTTTTAAGATAATTTCTTCGAATTTTATTACGTCACTACTACAAGTACACCATCTGTCAAAGAAAAGACAATTTATTTCAAAGTTGTGATGATTATTTTATCTGCTACTCAAAATAATTTTTCTTAGTTTGCCATCTGTTGTTAATTTTTCCTACGTTACAAATATTATAGTTAACTAACATTTTTGTATCCGTACTAACTGCCAAAACTTTCATATACGTTGGCTATCTGTATACCTTATTTATCTGTGCTTATACTATTGAAAAAAAGAAATTATAAAATAGCTTAGGAGAAGATGTAAGTATTTTACTTTCATTTGAGGGTTTACAGTTTTAGTTACGTTAGGTAGTTTTTGAGTGGTCCTGTTCCCAGTGACATATATTAACGATTATACTGCAATGTCATTAAAGTCGAAAATTGAACATATAAAAAGCCAACTTCGGTTAAAAAGTAGCTACCGACACACACAATTTTAATTTAGCAGCAATAATAAATTCATCCATTACAACGCAGATGGCGCTGTGAACAGTCGATGACGCGCCATGAGTATGATATTTCAGTACTTATCTTTATTAGTAAAAATAAACTTTGATGCATAAGCAATGTGTTATTATACAAGATCTTAATTTAGTTTGACTGTGCATTTTTAACAATTTACAATATGCGCATTTAGTAAATACGTCACAATTGAGTTAGGTCAAGATTTTGGTTGCAAACATAGCTAAATTTTAACGTGATTTTGAAGAAATTGATTACAATTTATTTTGAGTTTGCATTTTTAACAATTTTAATTTACGAATTGGTATTTGTGTATACTAGTATAAAAGTATAAGAAACCTATTCTTATTTTTGTTAGAAATAAAAGAAAATGCATTGCACGCCGCATATCAAATGTTATCACTTTATTAAAGAACAGACCAGACGTATGACACTACATAGAAAAAACATCGTTTATAGTAATCATAATTTCGGTTTATGTTACCAATTTTCTTCTCAGGTTTGTTTCTATACGTGAACAATAACCTATTTAGTATGAATTGTTTAGCTGAATTTTCACAACACGCTTTTTTAGAGTAAAAAATGTTATCATAGTACCTTAAAAATACTTGTTTTGTATATTCAGCTTTATTTTGACTGATCTACGTAACGGTACATAATTTAAACATCTGTAACACGTAATCTTTGAGAATTAACTTGGAAAGCATGTTCGTTCTTAGAATAACTTAAATTAACTGCGTATTATGTGATAACGTTATTTTGTATTTATTTTTAGTGGCTATAACTTGATTGATTTGATTAGAACGCCGTATTTTTGAATTTACCAAAAATGTAATTTTTAATTACCTAAATTTTGCTTACATAACTTAGACTCTTTTTAAATATTTCAGACGTGAACGTTACCTATAATTTGAGAAAATTCAAATTATTTAAAAAACCATAAAGTCATTCTCATAATTGTGATTAAAAATAAAAAATGTAATAATATACAGGAAGTTTCATTTAAAAAAACTTTTTATTTTATTATATATCAATATTTCGATACGTATCGATATTTCGATACGTATTGGGTATATCGATACATGCCAATATATTGATACGTTTCGATATTCCGATACGTATCGATATTTCGATATATCGATACAAATTGCGTATCGATATGCGATACACAAAATGACGCATCGCCCGCGACTTACTGCTCGACGCAGTAATGAAATTTTAATCAAGGTATATATATAGTATTTTATTCACCACCATTTCTTTTTTCAATTTGTACTAATTCGTATTTTTTATTTTTATTATTTCCTGTAGTTGTTTCTAATTTTTGTAAAGTTAATTGTCAATTTGGATCGCTAGCATAGTAATGGTAATAAATGATCCACTACCCAACTTTTTTTAACTATTCATGCACCAAGAGAATTATTACACTGTGTGTTGCTCAACGTCAAAAGTGCACACAAAATTTTATTTTTTGCTTTATATAATATAAAAACAAAAAATGAAGAAACACATCAGTTTCTAATGTACTAAATCTGTAAATATATGTAGCAGTTTAGAACAATAAATAGTTTGACAATTAATTACTTATTTTACAATCACAATGAATGAATGTGCAAGATGTTCTCAAATATGTTGAAAAAATGCACTAAAAGAAATAGAAAACTTGTTATCATCTAAATCTAAACAAAAATATGAAACAAAATATCATCATTCGTTTGAATGAGGTAGATAATGATGGCTAGATTTGGAAGACCAACAGCAAGATAACAACGGTATTAGCAAAATCAAGACTAGGACTCAAGATTGGATGACCAAGACTAGCTCTGCAACATATTGGCAAAAACAAAACTATCTTGCAAGACTCTTGCAGTTTTTTTCTTATGACAAACGATTAATTATCTTTTTTTATTTATCCCACAAAAAAAATTTGTTTTCCCAAAAAAATTATTGTAGTTATACGTGAAAGTAAAAAGATGTTTGTTTAAAAAATAACTAATAAGTAACCACTATAATCATCTTAAATGAAATATTTACTTAAACCAAATAAAACTATTTAAAATTTGGCTAAAATGTAATTTATTTGAAATAAATTATGTCAAGAAAGCATTTTATAATTAGGGTGTAGAATAAAACAAATTTAGTTTTCCAGAAAAAGAAAGTTTACTGTAAATTTGTATTTAAACAAAACGATATTCTAAATTTTAAATAAAACATATTTTTCTGTCACATATGAATAGAAACCATATAAGTAGATAGGTACCACTAAATTTTTAATTCTAATCGATTCCTAAAGTGTTAACAGACCCTGTTATAAATTTTAGCAACATTAGCTTATTTGAATTAATTTAAGGCCCAAATTGTTAATTCTAAATTTGTACCAAAAAGCACGTTTTACTTGGTTTACACTAAAGGCACCTACAAAAGATTTTAAACCGGCACGGCGCCTGTAATATTCATACAAATCATTCAAACATGCACAGGCGCTGTTCCTTTTTCAAAACAACTGAATTCTCAAAAATTAAAAGTACATTTATTATAAAATAGAACGGACGCATTGCAAATGCAATAGTGCTTATTATTTAATATTTGCGAAAAAAAATTGTCGATTTTTTTAATTATATGTATCCTTTTGTTGTTTAAAATTTTTAAAAATTATTGGTGTATATATTATCAGTTTATGACAATTTAAATTTAGCCATTCAATAAAAAAATGTAGGTATATATAATGTTAAGGTTCTTCAAAATTAAGAATGGAAATTAATTAACATTTGCTTATGTATTTATGTATTTTGATAGTTTATTGAGTATAAAATTAAATTAAATTTCGTCATATCATTGACATGTAAAATTAAAAATAAAGTAACTTAATATTAAGAAAGGTCCCAGTAAACACAAAATTGATAAGGTTTAGTAACAGTTTCAAAACAAAAAATTTATGATTCACTCTTGTTTCAAACATAAAAGAAACCTAACTGCAATAAAATAGCTAAAAGTCCATCGCTGTGTCACTTATTTGAATCAGTATAGTTTCGGTATTTTAAATTCAAATCTGTTGCAAAATAAATGTTGCATTCGGTTTACGTTTTAAAAGCTTCGTTCTTGGACTGATACTAAATGATCAATAAATATATGATTTTCTTGTTTAAATAATGTACTCAAACAGTTTCAATAATATAATAATACATTTTCGAATGCACGTTTTAAATTTTATTGCACAATAAATATTTTTTAAAACAATATCACATTGAGTTTTTTACATATATTGCAACTTTCTTTGATGTGGTCTTTTCACGGAAGTCTCGAAAACTGCATCAGTTACTGTTGGGTAGCAACTTTTAACCGCATCTAGAATAGAAATAAATATTTCATTTATATACATACATAATCATAGAGTTACACAAAATTAATTACATTTTTTTAATCAAAAACAACAAACTTAATATAAATATCAATTTAGCAATCACAAGAAAGTTATAAAAACACTGTGAATACCTTTAGCTGTACATAATCGTATAGAAAACTTGAGGAATTGAACTGTAATTATAAAATCTAAAGTATCATCAGATTTACGCAATAATCTACCTTAACGCAACCATGTGTGTTAATTTACATTTTTTTAATACAAATTAAAACATGATACATAAAGAACAGAAATGATAATAATATTGATTACATTTATGGATTATAATAAAATATTTCGACTTACCGTTTATTGTTCCATTTTGTAATTGTAGATACACAGCATCACTTATCAAACTACAACCGCTACAACCGAACAAGTGAAAAGATATCAATTTGCAGCGCAAGCGTTGACGACAGTAATCAAAAGTATAGTAACAACTAATGCTGACTAATCACAAAGTACTCGTTTTTACAAGAACGATTCCACTGTTTTAAAAATAATTCAATCTTATTTAATCGATCTTCAAACAATTCTAGTTATTCAAAAAATATTCGGTTTTAATAAATCAGTTTTTAGACGGTTGCTGATTATGGGAAAAAAATTGCTAGTACTGAAACGGTTTAAAACTGGTTGTGAAAAATCGGAACTCTTGATTTATTCACTGTCAGTTACATGTATATAATATAAAAATGGAACTAACACGAAACAACTTAATGAAACAATTGTTTTAATTTTGTGACTGTAACAGTTTCAATCCGTGTTTACTGGGGTGTTTGAATCCTTCAAACGTAGGAGATGACGAAAGAAAACAAAACTTACAGTGTTTTTTGTAGGCGACGTTTCGTGTACCTGTGTGTCCACTTCATCAGGCCTCTATGTTTAATAAATGAAAAAAACAATATTAACAAAACGTAAATACAACTCAAGTGAACAAACAAACTTTTTAACTAGTTGTAAAAAACTAAAACAAAACAAATCGTTTACAGAAACTAACAACAAAAACCAAGTCAAATGTATAAAATAGACAAGTTACTTACAAAAAACTAAACAAGTAGTGATGGTCCGCCAACACAGTCGTAAAAATTTAACAATGAAAACAAAACAGGAAAAGACATAAAAGATGTGAAACTTAAAAATAACATGTAAAGAACGAGCTCACTAACATCACACAAGATCAAAGAACAATAATTATAAAGAAAAATGTTGGCCATGCAAGATAAGTGAAAATTTTCGAGGTCATGACATTTTTGTGATTAAATTATTGTAAACAGTACTAAGGTTATTAGTATCTGTGTTAAAATTCACATTTTGTTATGTTTGGTGATGAAAATCATCTCGGCAATTAGTCTTTTATTAAATTTATGTTCCAGATCTAAAATCGTAGGATTACTAAAGTCAAAATTATGGCCCGTATTAATGTGATGTAGTGCCAAAGCCGATTCTGCTTTCTTGTTTGTACAACCACATTGATGATTTTTAATGCGATTGATGGTTTTTTGTTTAGTTTGACCTATATAACATTTGTTGCATCCCGTGCATTCAATTTTGTATATGACATTGTGTTTGTCGTTTAATTTTATTTTATCTTTTATTCTGGTGTAAATGGTGTTGTATACCGTATTGTTATGTTAAAATCGGAATGAGTCTTTTAGTTAATCCAGGAACGTTTATGATTTTAGTGTATTCGTAATTAGATGTAGTGTTAGTTTGGGTCGATAGTGATGGTGTGATCGTAACTTAATATTCTGTATCATCGTTCTTATTGCAGGTGTAGTAGATTCATCAAAAGAAAAAAAATGCTGTCTAATCCACATTCATTTTAAAAATTAAAAATTATAATAAATACGTGTTTCCACTTTTTTAGATGGCTTAAGTATTAAAAAAGCTGAAACATGTGTATATTATAATTTATGTGAGTTAGACAGAATTTTTTATTTTTTATTAAAGTAACTTAATTTTGTGTTCAAACATCCATTAAAATAAATTTTGTTAACAACATTGACTTTCATTGTGAAGTTTCATTCATAGTTCAGTGTAAAAATGCAAGACTGCACCCAAACAACACATTGGTACAAAAAACGTCTAAATGTCCGTCTAATAAACGTTAATAACGCGTTTAAAAACGTTTTAATGTCTAATAAATGTCTATTAGCCGGACATTTAGACGTTTTTTATACCAATGTGTTGCTTGGGCAAGAGTCAAGGCCGAGATTAAGGATATTAATACAAGAGCAAGACTAACTGGTGCAAGACCAAGACGAAATCCAAGACCTATGTGGTCTTGTCTTGGTCTTGCGTTTGGCCATTACTAGAGGTAGACAATGTTGCATTTGACAAAACATAATTCTGGACTTCCATCGTCAATCATATTCAATAAAATAAAGACAATGGAAGTCCAGAATTGTGCTATTTTATCAAAATATTACCATTTTTGAGAGCGTAATGAGAGGATGTTATGAATTTATAACGCCCTCATATAACGCTCTGGTTGATATGTATTTTGCATCCTAGGCATTGTTTTCTTGAATCAAAGCTGTGGTAATACATAATTCTGATGACAAAGTATTTTATTCTTGCATGCACATTTGCTAGCTTGTAGAGTTATAGATTTGACAAGAATGCACTTCATAGTTTGACATAAAGAAGAGAGTATATTCAGACCCATTTACATTACGCTTTACATGGTTGATTCACCGAAAATTGACCACAAAATTAGCAATGTTAAAAAAGTATTTAATAAAGCACCCTTGCATGTAGCATTTTATAAAAACGCATGTGATTTGCCGCTTCCATTACAACTTGTTCTAACGAGATAGAAAGCATGTTAAACTCTGTATTATCTTATATAGACAACTTTTTCGTTATTAAAGAAATCATACCTTCTGTTAATAGGCTGCAGAAGGAGCTGTAATTTTGCATTAATTTTAAGCTTGCGATTGTAGCATCGTGCGACATGAAACGTAGTTTTTCTATATATATTATATAAAAACATTTTAACAGATAAACGCCAAAGCCTGTTACCCGAAAATATATATCAAAGAAATGTTAGTGATTTATTGTAACAATCAATCGTAAAATTGCAAAAACTGTTGATTTGTGTATTGTAATAAGTAGACGGGTTAAATCCTAATTAATGTCTTACGTAATAGAAGATACATGTTCTATATTTACTGAGTTTTGTTTTATTTTAATGTTTATTTCGTATAAAAAATTTCATAATTTTTACATTTTGTTGTAAAATTACTTTGAAGGGTTGTTTTTGTATATACCTATTCATAAAAAAAATTCAAAATCACCCATATGCGTTCTTACGAGCAGACGGCAATCTATGTATTTAATTTTCGGTAATTTTAAAAATAAAACTTTTCTAAATATAAATTATATAAATTACACTTAATATTATAAATGCAAACGTAAACTAGAGAAAATTTAAATTAAGTTTGTACTTGCTTTTTATCTTTTTACATCCGTAATAAATAATAAATTATGTTTACAGTTATTAAAGGAACATTTTATGAGGAATCCTAATTGAAATAAAATAAGTAATAACTAAAAAAAAACTTAGAAATATAAATATTATACTCGAATATATACCAAGATATTTATGTAAGGGTGCTTAATAAATACGTCAAATTCTTCTAATTCTGAAAGAAAAATCCCATAAATCTCAACTCATACTGCTTCTGTACATGCGACTTTAGTCGACTTCCATTCTGAATGAGTTCATAAAGCACATAAAAATTAATTGCTGTAGAGTATTTATGCCACCGATGAGTATACAACATGATACTTAAGTAAAACCGATCTAAACGCCTCCTTAAAAAAGACAAGAAGAAACCAATGAGATAAACACAGAAGATTGCTCCTCCCTGGACTTGGATCCGGAGGTTGGCGCGTGTTACGTTCCATTAGTAAGCGATTAGCCACCGCTTAACGTCATATTAACTTTGAAAAACATCATTTCAGTGACGAAAGAACTTAAATTTGAAAAAGTGTTAAGTGCGATGGAAGTTCAATACAACGATATTGCAACTAATTTAAAAAGTAACAAGCAAACGAATCAATTAAAATTTGGAATCGATCGATTACTTGGATCCAATAATGAAAGTGTTTCGAAAAATGAGTCCGTATCAGCGCATAATTTAGCAAAACCTTTACCAACAGTGGCAATTCCTTGTTCCGGTTGTGTTACGTCTTTATTTAGATGCTGCAGGTTAGGTACACATGAAAACGCGCTTGTAGAGCACTCGGAGATGTTTGTACATCAAAATTACGGCACATCTACTATACCGTCTACTATTTACACCGTTCAACCCATAAGACCTTTTGCAACACGACCAGGTAAGCAATCAATTTGATAACTAAATAAGTCATCAATTATCTTAAACTGATGGAATTTTAAATAATTGGTTTTATGAAAAACGAAATTTTTTATTGATGTTTATAATATTTTCATTGACAACTTTTGATATAAGTAATAATAAATATAAGTGTACATGTATTTAATAATTTTTATCAATATTAAGTTGTTATGACTACATTTTATGGTAAAATTGACGTATTTTAGATGCATACAGCTTAAGTCATTTTTAGTTTACCAATTGTTATTTTACGTCTGAAAGCTAATACAAAATCTAATTAAATACCCAACAGTGATATCTTAACATTAAGTAATTTATTAAACTTAAGATTATTTTATTTCACAAAATTTATTTACTACATTAAAACAAAAAATGGTACAAATTATTATAAAATTAAAATATTTGAACATATTTATAAGATATAAGTATCATCTACTTTTTATTACTCTAAAACATTGATTTAATATAGTCGTCATTCAAAGCAACGTATATTGAATAGGTATTTTTTTAGATTCGGGCTACAATTATTATTAAAAGTGATGATTTTGATATATATTATTGTAGCCCATGCCTGCATATGTAGTAGAGCATTGTAACGTGACGTCACGACCCTTACTACGTCATTTTCATATACAGTTGCGAAAGGACTAGCGCGTTTAAAGCCCGCAATGCTTTCAATATAGTACTTATTAAAACGTGGAACTTGTAGGATGTATTTTAAGTGAAACGGTATGTTTGTCGTACGTAACTTTCAAAACATGCAAAAAATAGTGTACAATTTATTTTAAAAAATGAATTAGTAATTCTGTCGTTACAAGAAAAGCTTAAAATAAAATATCTCGAAAAGCCGCGAAAAGCTATAAAAATACTGCATTGCAGATTTATCGAAAAGAAAACAATAAATTGAAATTGATCCTAAATGTATCTCGACAGTAACAAATCATTTTCCTGTCTTGCAACAAGTCCTACCCAACGCCACTTCAGCTCCGCTATTCGTACCATCACATCGGTTACCTTGGTTCTTCTCCTGAATTCCTCATTTCTGATGTGGTGTTTTAGAGAAATCCAGAGCATTTCGCGTTTCGTACTCCTTTGTGTCATTCTTATTTTGTTGGAATGTCGTTTACTTTCCGTTTTAGATTTATCGGGATATTTTGGTTCTTTAAGATGTAGTGTAGTTTGCCAAAGGCGACCCAGGTGAGTCCTATTCTTTGAATCACTTCTGCTCCTTGATTTTCTTTTCCCAATCTAATGGCATGGCCTAGGTATATATATTCGTTTACGTTTTCTATTGTTTGGTTGTCAATTTGAAGTTCGATGTTATTTGGACTCATGGTTTTGGTTTTGCTGATTCGTCTGTGTTGTTTGAGGTGAGGACTATGTCGTCAGCAAAACGTAGGTGTTTAAGATAAGTGCCATCAATTTTCACACCTTTCTATTCCCATTTTAATTTTTTGAAAACATCTTCTAGGACTAACGTAAATAGTTTTGGTAAAATGGTATCCTCCTGACGAACTAACTTCTCTTTGTATTTTTATTTTATTAGTGGTTATGCCTTCTTCAACCTTGATATGCATTGTCGCATTTTAGTAAATGTCCTTTATAATTCCCGCATATCTAGAATCGATTCTGGCATTTTCCATTGATTTTAGAATGGACCATGATCAAAAGCCTTGTATTTAATGTCAATGTGAATAGGCAACACATAATTCAGCGCAATTTGAAAATTTTGTTATCAAAGAACAAGCGCTATAGAAATTTTGTTAGTAATTGTAAAAATGTAATTTTTAAATCAAGGTGCGTTTGGAGATGGTCGATAGTACTATATCTCTTCCTGAAGCCTGCTTGTTCTACGGGCTAGTAAAAATCCAGTTTTTTTGATAGTCGGTTTGTGAGGATTTTTGTGAATAACTTATACAGGTAGGATAATAAACTGGTGGGACGGTAGTTTCCTATGTTTGATGTGTCTCATTTTTTAAATAAGAGGATAACTTCTGCGTTATACCATTTTTCGGGTATTCTCTTTTCTTGCAGACACTTGTTCAGCAGTAGTCCGATTACGCTTTTCATAGTACCTCTCCCAGTCCCATCATTTCTGTTGAAATTTTGTTTCATTCCGTTCTTCATTTTCTTCAGAGTGGTTTTTATTTCGTTTATACTTATTTATGGCATCTCCTCCGATCCTATGTTTGTTACTATTTTAGCTTTTTCCTGTGGTTTTAGTTTACAAGTCCGTCTAAAAGTCCTCTATAATTTTGGCTATTTTGTCCGATGTTGTAACTATCGTTCCCAATTTGTTTCTGAGTTTTATTAATCTCGCTTTCCCTTTTAAAAGCTTAGATCTAAGAACTTTCATATTGTTGTTTTTTTCGATTGTGGTTTGCATTAATTTAATCTTGTGGGTCTTACATATTTGCGGATCTCTTTTTTAATTCTTCTGTTTACTGTTCTGTATTCATCGGTTTCTCTATCCGCCTTAGTTTTCTGTTCCATCAGTTGTATCGTATTCGAACTGCATGTTGTATCGGTTGTTTAGTCTTATTATAGTTTATATGACTCGTTCAGATATCGAGTGGTATTTTATTACTGCATGCTTAATCTTTTTGTTTACTATAAAGCCTACGCCTCCAATATGATGGTTTACATCCGAGTTCTTCTCTACTCACCTAGGGTAATTTCGTTTTGGAATTTGTCATTTACATTTGTTTGGTTGGTTTAGTTTGAAGGTTTCGGCAGTTAAAACGCCACGTTTGTTTAGCGTGTTGGCGAGTAGTTGGTTTGCAGCCGCCCAACTTGGGAACAGATGCTGTTTGTGACCGCTCACTCTGAGACAGACGTCACGTTACCTGTTGGTGCACGGGAGGTATTTGATTTCCCTCCTACCTCTCATATCTGGGGGGCATTCCCTTATCCGCCACCTTGGGTCGCTGCTTCTAGGGGTTACAGGTTTTCCCGAGAAGTCTCTTTAGTAGCTTTATTATTATCAAATTTCAATTCACACAAAACAAAAATCCGTGGTTTTGAATTGTAGTAGTAAATTAGAAAAAAACAATTATTAGTAGTCCGATGTTTCTAGGAAAAAGTCGAGTCTATTATAGACAAAGTCATAACACAGTAGTTATTTAGCCTGCGATGATGAAAATAACGTTTATGTACGTTAACAGGGCCGTATCCAGTGGATGTGTTTCCCGGATGACGTCAAATACTACGAAAAAACCCATGATTGGGTGTTTAAATTATTATTGTTTTATTGGCAAAATTAATTAAATTTCTCAATCATTCAAAACAAAAATGTAAAATGTATTTTTTACTGGTCTTTGATAGGGCTGCCATTTGTAAAATCACGAAATCAGGGCAAACTTGTTTAAAATCACGGATTTTTAAACTGCAAATTTTTTAAATTATTATAATGTAAATTCAATCATGGCAAATTTAAATTATTTAATACAATATATTATTTATTTTTGTATTCATTATTAACAATACACAAATGTATTATATATCATGTACATACATATATTGTAACTAACTTAAAGATAGCTTTAAGGTAAAAAATTTAAACCATTAAACACAATTATTAAATTCTGAACCAAAAACCTTTCTAGAAACGATTCTCTATATTAAATATAACAGTAAACGCACATAATTATTATGCTAGTTTAATTACAACAAAATTATCTTATTATTATTATTATTATTATCTTTTTTTATCTTTCCTGTCAAAAAAAATCTGTAAAAACTGACACGATTAATGTCCTTGCATCAAACACAATAATTAGCATTAGCATTAGTAGTTTCTCGATAAATCACAAAAGACTAAGCCAAGAAAAGATTGAAATAAAACCTCTCGGAAGGCCTACCCCAAATTTGGAACTAAATCAAGCCGATAAAGCAGCAATACGTAATTGTACACAGCATTTTTTCTAGTACAGTTTATAATGAAAATAAATGGGCATGTCAATGTCGACTACAGAAGGTGAAATTTTGAAGATTTTTATCTTTCTTCTGTTTTCATGTTGTCGTTTTGCCATATTACATTTTTTTCTAATCTAAATAATACGTTTTCCCTCTTTACTGAACACATAGATGTATACTTTGAACTAAAATGTTGTAATGACAGATTTTAAAAACCATTTTCAGTTTACTTTTGTAAGTTTAATTATCTCAAGTAATTGGCACATTTAGTATGTCTTTTTTGATATATTTGGTAGGTACTCTAACTAACTTTTGTTTTGTTTGTAAGCAATCACACAACACACTAAGCTTTAGCGACTATGATTATTGATTATTATATACAGTGTGTCTATGGATAAAGTTGCAGAGAAAATAAACTGTTTATCTTTCATTCTATGGAAAAAGTGTACTTATAACAAATTCCGTGTTTAAAATATCCTAAATTTAATAAATATTTTTTTTTTCATATTTAATTTCAAGGAGGAGTTGACACTTAGTTTTAAAAAACAAAATATGTTTTCTTAATATTTTATTTTCAAATTATTTTTTATTTGAAACCAGTCGCTCTAAACGTTTTGCAAAGACAATTTAAGATTTTCATCGTAGTTTTTGTTCTGGTGCAGTATCACTGCTATCGTACCTAAACATTTTTCATTAAAAATTTGGTTGCTTATTTGTAAGTAATGGCTCTAGCAACCCCTTTTCTTAACTAATAAAAAATTAAATGTTTTTGTTCATGTTTGTCTAATTACTGTATGTATTTTTAGCTGTTACTTATGTTTTATCGTTCAGTAGTGAGTATTCGGAATATCACGTGTTTTATAAAATACTTGTTTTCGTTTTGATTTTCTGACATACTACAAATAAAAAAACATTCAAACAATCTAGTTAAAATTTTGCCTTGGGATAGCTAACGAACTTCAGTAGAAAACAATAAAGATTCATATTCGCTCCCATTTCTGCACACAGTATTCCAAAGATTCGCGAATTTAAGACTCTCGATTTAACTAATGCATTCAGTCATCGTGTTCCAAAGTTCGTCTGGCTAAATTTTGATCATTAATGCTTCTCGATGTATGCAGCATGTAAAATGTATTATCGGATTTCTTTGTTTTACACAAGAGACAAAACCTTTTTTACTACACGTCATTGCCGCAGCACCATCCGTGCAAATAGCAATGCAATGACTCCATTAATGTTATACATTTTGATTAATTTTCTAAACAGCGTTTCTAAAATATTGCTTGATACGTTGTGAATACGTTTTTCAACAGTATCGGCAGACAACGACATTTTATTAATTTCTTTAACTTCATTGGGCCCAAGCATAAGTCGTACAATTTCCATGCATGCTGGTTTATTGAGTGTTTCGACGGTAATATGTGGTTTTTTCTTATCTGCAATTAATTTTGCATTGGCCGTTTTTATAAATTGCCTCTGTTTTTGATCTAAGCGCCTCTGAAAATATAGTTTGTATTTTTGGCGTAACTGGGATTGTTGGAATTTAGATGACGATTTAGTTTACTTGGTGCCATTGACTCATTCAACAGCTGTTTGCCGCAAATAAAGCATTGTGGCTTTGGAGCCGTTTTGTCACTGTTATATTTATACACTTAAATATGTTTTGTAAAAATGCTTTATTAACCAAAGGAACATTTATTTTAAATTAACTTAACATGAACTTAACAAACAGTAGCCATGTTGCTAGTGTTCGTTCTTTGTGTCCTCGTTGAGGGCACCACCAATGCTAATGTATATGGTGTTTCATAATATATTTAACACCTCCCCTTTTCACAAAAGTTTAATACTTAACATAATCTCTATATCTAGTTGGAGGCTTCACAACGCGTCCTGATCGGGTTGTTGTGAGACCTGTACATTCTGATGCGGAACAGTCATCTTTAACATCAACAGTAATATTTGTATTATCAGGTAATTTATTATCTTGATGGTCGAAATCATCATAGTTGTTTGTACACATTTTATAAGCATTTCTGATATGCTTTAACACGCTGGAGTTTCCCTTTATTGTATTACCTCTTTGATATGTAACTAAATACGACCTAGGCGTGCTATGTTTACTAATAATTTGTGCGGGTTCCCAAGTTTTATTTTAATTCTGAAGTATTACATTTTCCCCATTTTGAAAATTGAACTCATTGGTTCGAGAATGCTGATCATAAATTATATTTTTTGCTTTGTAACTGCTTATTTACGATGCAATTATAACTATTCTTATTTATATTTTTATGCTTTAATAGATTACTGTGAATTGGCAATTTAGTTCTAGTTCTACGTGCAAACATCAATTGACATGGTGACAGTCCTACACCTATTATTGGAGAGTTTCTGTATTCTGACAAACTAATTTCAAGATCTAAATTATCTTCAAAACATTTTTTCAGCATTTTTTTAGCTGTTTGCACAGCTCTTTCAGCCTGTCCATTACTTTTTGGGTAATGAGGCAAACTTGTTATTAAATCAAACCCGTATGATCGTGAAAACTTTTTAAATTCATACGATCCAAACGGCATATTATCGCCTATTAATGTATATGGTATACCATGTGTTGAAAAAATTGTTTTGAGCCTGAGTATTACTTCAGCGCTTGTTTTGTTTTTTAGTTCGATAATTTCAAGCCATTTTGTAAAATAATCTTGTAATACTAGATAACTTTTATTTCTAAACTCACAAAGATCACATCCTACTTTGTTGAAAGGAACGTCCGGAATATCATGACTAATTAAAGAATGTTTGGTATTCGAGTTGGAAAATTTTTCACAAATACTGCAGAGTTTTATTTTATTTTCTATGTCTTGGCTTAACCCTGGCCAATAAATTATTTGACGTGCGCGTTCTTTTGTTTTGGTTATCCCAAAATGGCTTTCATGCAGCAAATTTAAAATATATGGTCTAAGTTCTAAAGGAACTACAAGTCTATTATTTAGAAAAACTAAATTTTCCTCAACCGATATATCACTTTGTAAATTAAAATAGTGTTTTACGATGTCATCTGTCTTATTTTTACTTTTAGGCCAACCATTATAATGATAATAAATAATTTTACTTAATGCGAGGTCATTTTTTGTAGCTATTTGAAACTCGATTTTTTTTTCTTTTGATATATTCAAACTACTACTAATTGAGTGAACCTGTTCTTCTATCCATGTATCACTACTAGTATCACTTTCTTGTAAATAAGATCTTGACAGTAAATCTGCAATATGTAAGTGTTTTCCGGGTAAATATTGCAAATTTACTTTATATTTCGATAATTTTAGTCTTAATTTTTTTAAGCGGTTTGACGATATGTCACTAATTTTCTTTTTCATTATACCTAGTAAAGGTTTATGATCATTTATAACATTTATTTCGCGACCATAAATAAAATTATGATGTTTTTGAGTTGCAAAATAAATACTAAGAAGCTCTTTTTCAATCTGAGAAAAGTTTTTTTCATTATTGGTAAGACTACGTGATGCATAACCAACTGGTTTGCCGTCTTGTAACAATACATTTCCTAATCCATTTTGTGACGCATCACACTGTATTGTTACTTCTTTATTTGAGTCGAAATTTACTAATACGGGAGATTCAGAAATTTTTTTTTTCATATCATTTAATATTTCAGTGTGATACGGTAACCATTTAAAACTAACATTTTTCTTTAGTAACTCACGCAAAGGTGCATTTATTTCTGAGTAATTTGGAATGAATTGGCGTAAAAAATTAAACATTCCTAGAATCCTTTGTAATTCTTTAACATTATTAGGAGCATTTATTGCATTAAGTGCTTTGATACGATCTGGTTCAACTTGCATTCCATTTTCGGAAAAAATATGACCCAAATATTTTACATTAGTTACCCCTAATTGAATTTTGTTCTTATTGAATTTAACGCCTATTTGCCTAGCTCTATCAACTACTTGTTTCAAAATTTTATTATGATCTTGTATTGTATCAGCTGCTATCAACAAATCATCAAAATAAACAACAACCCCTGTTATGTCACCAAAATTTTTGTTGTTGATATTTTGAAAATATTCAGGTGCCATAGAGATACCAAAAGGTAATCTTAAAAATTTATAGCAACCAAACGGCGTTGAAAATGTGCACAAATCACTTGATGATTCGTCTAACTTTACATGCCAAAATCCATCTTTTAAATCTATGACACTAAAATATTTTTTATTACATAACTTTTCTGAGACTTCTTCTAATGTTGGTATAAGCACATTGGCTGGTCTTTTAATGACCGAATTTAAGTTTTTTGGATCTAGACATATTCGAATTGTTTTATCTTTCTTTTCTACTATCACGATGTTACTGATCCAGCCATTGGGCTTGTCCACCTTAGAAATAACACCTAATTTTTCTAATTTATGCAAATTAAGTTTTAATTTTTCTTTTAGTGTGAATGGAATCCTTCCTGGTGGGTTAACCATTGGAACAATATTTTTATCTATTTCTATGTTACACAAATCATTAAAACATCCTAAACCTTCAAACAAATCGCTATTTTCTAATATGAACATTTCCTTTGAAATTAAACCTTCTTTAACATTATGTAACCTTTGAACCAACCTTAGTTGTTCACAAGCTTCAATTCCTAATAATGGAGTTCGATCATCATCAACTACACAAAATTCCTCTACATATTCCCTATCTCTATGTTTACATTTTAAAATTACAATACCTAATGGTTTTACCATCGAACCTCCAAACCCATTTAAAACAGTATGACATTTTTTTAATTCAAAATTATTAAACAACTTCATGAATAAATTTTTGGATATAATACTTACTTCTGCATCAGGATCTAACTTAAAATTTATGGTTTTATTTTCTACATTTATATCTTGGAACCAACATTTATTTACTCTATCTATTACTTTTATATCATCAAGTACTAACAATTCATTGTCATTTTCCTCTACTTCTTTTACAAGTCTTACCCTGCAACATTTTTTAAAATGATTAAGTTTATTACACCTTGCACAATGTTTTCCGTAGGCTGGACATTTTCGCACCCCGTGTATGCTTGCACACCTCGTACACTTAAATTCAGTGTTTTTATATACAACTTTTGACACTTGCTTATCATTTTTATCCTGTATTTTTATTTTGTCTATATTAATTTTTTCACGAGATAGTGTATCACGCTGTTGTTTAGAAATTTCTGCTGCTCTACAAAAATCAACTGTTTTATTTAAATTTAAATCATCACTGCCCATACGCAATAACCTCTCTTGCAGAGCTTTATCATTTATACCGATTATAAGTCTATCACGTACCATTTGATCCTTTAAACAATCAAACTCACAATTTTGCGACAATTTTTTAATTTCCGTTAAAAATTCTTCAAATTTCTCACCTTCCAGCTGGTCTCTTTTGAAAAATTTGTACCTTTCGTACACAATATTTTTCTTAGGACTACAGTATTTTTCAAATTCTTTAAGAACATATGGTAATTTCTTTTTATTTTCTTCATTTAACTCAAATGTGTTGAATAGTTCCATTGCTTCATCCCCTGCTTGATTTAATAATATTGCTACTTGTGTTTCTTGATCTAATTTATCTTTACCGGAAGCCTTCAGAAAAATTTCAAAAGTTTGTTTAAATTTTCTCCAATTCTCACTTAGATTGCCGGTTAGACTCAAACATTTAGGCTGTTTAACTTCACCCATTTTAAATTTAACAATTGTAAAATTAATTGTTATCAAACCACGTGGTATAAATTTCAATGTGTTGTTATATACACTTATAACTTTTAACAAACTTTGTTATGGTTCTGCTCCGACTGCGCCATGTTAATTTATACACTTAAATATGTTTTGTAAAAATGCTTTATTAACCAAAGGAACATTTATTTTAAATTAACTTAACATGAACTTAACAAACAGTAGCCATGTTGCTAGTGTTCGTTCTTTGTGTCCTCGTTGAGGGCACCACCAATGCTAATGTATATGGTGTTTCATAATATATTTAACAGTCACCACACCAAAAGAATCCATATTGAATGTAGTCTTCGTTCTCTACGCATTACGTAGTTGTCTGGCAACTACGTAGGCGACGGGCGCTAAAAATTATTTAGCTATAATATTATCTTATTTGACCGCGTCACACCTGTATCGGCTCAAAGCACACCAGTGTGTCGTGGCACACCGGTTGCGGAACACTGCTTTAGACAACAAAGTCTTTAAAGATCAATAACACAGATAACGTGCTAAACTAAACCAGAATCTCAGAAGCATTTTTTAGTATCGACTATACCATAGACTCATACAACTTTATGTTTCTGGTAACTAAAATTACGCTTTAAGCTATAAAATTAATATCACAAACAAAAATACTGCATTTTCAAGAATATTTATTTTTACAGGTCCATTTTTTAAGAATAACCTTTATAATTAAATTGTGTTAATACTAATTGACTTAATTCACCTTGAATCTGTTTTTTAATAATACATTTGTAAAAGTATCAAATCAAAATTTTTGTAGTAAACCTGTAGCTAACCACCATGCCATCTCGTAGAATCAGAATTGCGTCTGAGTTATATTCATATGTAGAAAACTATGGAGTATCAAAAAATGTATTTAAACAACACGCGGCATAATATTCCTAACTGTACTACGCAAATGCAAAAATTTATTCAAAAACCATCATTAAAGAAAAGCTGTTTTGTGCAAATAGGACCAATACATTTTTTTAAATCGTGGTTGTAATATTTACTATTTAAGAACTTTATAGTATCCTACATGTGTACTTAACTTTAGTGTACTATTATAGTCGATCCAATCGGTGCTTAAATAAACAGGGTCGTATTTTAAAAATAAAAATATAGGTACACAAATGAATTAAAAAAATGTTTTCGTTTTAAATCAAAAACGTCACAGCATTTTTAGATAGTACAATAACCAATTGCATCGATCATTGTTAGATGTATCTACTTTCTCTTAAAACCGAATCGAGTGTAGTAAAGTATAAATTCAGGTTTTTGGGTTTTCCAGTAAAACCAAATATTAACACTTTTGCAAAAAGTGCTTGAAATTTGCTTTCGCCGTTTTTTTAAAAAAACACTCTCTGTATATTTATATATAGATATAGTGGTAATTACGAGACATGTTTTATGATTCATACTTGACCAATTAGAAAATTAAAATAATATAGTATACTTATTTCACTAATTTTTGCAGTTAAAGAAAGATAGCTAATTCTAGGTAATCTTTAAAAAGTTGACAACGCTTATCTCTATAACGTAGGTTATTGATAACGCCATTGTACGCGGATAACTTAAACAACGTTTTGTCATTTTATGTGTCAGTTTAATTCACATTGAATTAAATTAACTGTTAATCAAACATAAACTGTTTTTAAGTCAAAATATCGTAATATTATGTGTTATAATTATTCCTGACCATAAGTACTTTTTAGATATTAAATTCTTTTTCAGTTTTATTCCGTAATATAAATAGTAGTATAATTATCTACATTTCAATCCTAGGTTTAGACGGAATTGAACCGCAGTACATTAATTTCAGATTATCCATTTAGTAGCCAAGGTCTTTTATTGGGTTTGTTTTTTTTAAACATGTTTAATATATAATAACATAAGTTGATAGCTGCCTCAATATTTTATTTTTTCGGTATTACAGGTATCAAATATGAGCGTGAGTGTCAATAAAAACATAAGACATCTCTTGTGATTGCGATTATATATGTACATATTGTTATTATTTTTATTATTATTACTTTTTTTTAATGTAAGTTACGTATTAATTTTTAACAAGAATCATGTACTGCTATATAACTTTTTTTTTAATTCATCTTATGGCAATTTTTGTTGTTGTTAAAATCAAGTATTATACATTTTAACTATTTTAACACTTTTTTTTACGTACACTTGTCTTATTCACCTTCTTCTTCTTCCTTGCCCTGATACTATAATCGGGTGTCAGGTTGTGTTCAGCTGTTTCTAAAATCCATTTCTTCCGGTCTTTGACATATTCTTTCATTTCCTTTATCCATTTTTCTTTAGATTGTTCAATATTGATAATTTGATTTAGCCATGTTGTTTCTGGTCTTACCTTCTTCTACTTGTTTACATTGCTTAGCCTCCATCATTTTCTTGGGCAATCTGTCTGGTTGCATTTGTATAAGATGGCCAAACCATTCCATCTGTTTATTCTCTATTTGCATATTGGTTCCTGATTTAGCTGGGTTATTATATCTTTTTTATCCGATTTATCCTAGCTTTGTTGATTATTTTCCTTAACACCCTCGTTTTCATAACTGTTAACTTGGATTTGTGTTTATGATAGATAGTCCAGGTCTCACTAGAGTATAGCATTATAGGGTTCGTTATTTCTTATTCTAAATCATATTTCCCATCGTTTGTAAATGTATTTCCTACGTATTCTATTGTTTTTACTTCTTTTATCATTTTTTATTATAGTTAAAATTGTATATTTTATTCTCTGCTGTTTTATTGAATATCATTGCTTTACTCTTATCCTTGTTAACTTCCATATACCTGTTCTCTATTTCTTCTATACAACCATATAAGAGTTCTTCAATCTGAATTGGTTGCATATTTTTATATCATAATGTGGTTTTCAGACTTATGTTGTTTTCTCTAATATTTTTCAAGATCCGATCCATTAGTATTATAAATAGTAGCGGACTACCTAGTATGATTCCTATTTTTAGCTGTACGTTTTAAACTCTACTAAACCGTTGTTTTAAAAAATTTGATAGTTTAGTATGTAAGAATTAATGAAACTGTCACACAATATTTCACTTTTGGGAAAACCATGAAGCTATAAATACATAGATGAAGTTTGAACATTATCTAAAGTAATAAATATCCTACAAAATGTTTTTAACCTTATTAGTAAAAAAAAGTTTTCGTAAGAATTAAAAAATTTTATTGTTCAACTTCAGTTAGTGAGTTCCGTTTATTGAAGTATTAAGTGTATAGGTAATAGGATAAGTACAATTTTTTTTCAAGAAAACAAAATATATCGTAACAAACGATACGGCTATGATTGATATTTATTTGACCATTGTTTTCCAATTTATTACTAATATTTGTAGACGTAATAGTCTTGTAAAAACCGATTAATGTTAATTTATTATCAATATTGCTTAGTTTTTGAGACATTCAGATACAAAACTAAAAAAATTATTAAGTTAAATTTAATAATAGTAAAACATTTCAAAAATGAAACTGGCCACCCATAAAATCTTAAACAAATTAACACAATATTAATCTGTTATGATAGCATCTTGAACAATACAAGGATTTGACTTCTTTAGATCCATGTATAACAGCTTTACTACATCTAACAAAATTATACTACCTGTTCAGTATTATTTATGGTCGATCATAGATCTTAAAATTTCATGCGTTAAAAATGTAAATGAAAAGATAAAAGATATTCATCCTCAGGTAAAAATCCTTAATATATACTAATTTAAAAATTAATCAACAGACGTTTTTATATCGTTATATTGTTGGTTTAGGTGCATATTTTTAACTTCTTTTGTGTCAATTATAGATTGAATATATTCCCAAGATGCAATAAAATAAATAATTTTTATTTCTCAGAAGCTACCAATTGATGGTTTCAAAAGATCGTTTAATTTAGTATAAGTCACGATACCAATAAAATTACCACCTAATTTAGTAGACAGTGTTATTGCTTTTACAACTGTACAACTATGATTATACTCGATCAAAAATATATGTGTAGATATACTACAAAATGAGTAAAAAATAATTTAAACATTTTATAGTTTTGTGGCAATCTTGAGGTAATAACAATTTAATATAACGACTATTATACATTGTACTTGCAATATTTAATTAAGCAATAAAAATAGTTTGCTTCGCCATAAACTTTATGCTTCCATAAAGTTAAAAATATTAGCCCACCGTTTTTTTACACCTGAGTTTTACGACTTGGCAATGTTTAAGTTATTTACTTTTACAATATAATAAACAACTTATAAAAATAATTAAAACAATTTTGTAATTATCTTACTATTTGCTTTAATTGCGTCACTACTGAGTTTCCCCTTTAATAAACATTTTTGTGGTGTTTTTTTTTCAATTCAACTTTTGATTGAAAATTATTACTTAGCCATTAGCAGATTAAGTGTTTTAAAATTAATAAATGTAGAATTCAATCTTTAAAAATTAATAAAAATTTAGATACAAACATATAGGTGTATGTCTATAATACCATCGTAGACGCATTCAACAAATCACAAAAGCGATTTCAAAAATTGTTAGTCAGTATTTATGATCGTGTCCAATTAAAAAAAAAGATGTTTTCAGTTGTATCCTTTTGTTGATTTTGTTTGCCAAAACAGAACTAGGTGCATTAAGAGTATTTAAATCGATGTCTTCATTTACTTCTACCTCATTTTGTATGGTTTACTATAAACTTTTAATGCTGCATAAGAGTAAGTTAAGATACATCCTATTATGCTATTAATAACGTACTCTGTGACGAAAAAAGCGTTAGAATTTTTAAACCAATCTTAGCAGAAATGTTTAACTAGTCAAAGGTAGTAATTGATTAAAATTTCAAAAGATAAAAGCATTTTTTATCAATAATGAATTGTACCGCCCCTATCAGTTTCACACTGCCGCACCCCTCTTGGCATGGATTCCACCAGCTCGTCGATTTCTTTCTGAGCTCTTGCATTACAAGCAATTTGTAATTCATGCCGAAAAGCTTCTAGTGTATGTGGAGAATTGGCTAATTGCTTGAACCCATTATGTCCCACACATATTTATTAGACGAAAGATCGGGAGATCTGTGTGGTCATGGCAAGATATTGACATTAACCACTTTGAAGCGATCTATAGAATGCTTTCCAATGTGGGGACGGGCATTATCCTGTTCAAAAATCGAGTCCTCCAGCTCCTGGACGAATGGAAGGATATGGGGCTCTACCACTTCATCAACGTATCGGTGAGCAAACATATTACCTCGGATGAATACCAATTACGGCTTGCTTCCATAAACAATAGCATAAACGCCGCTCAACAGCAAACTGCAATTATCATGCATTCTCAAGCAGAATCGGGATTCGTCACTGAAAATCATCCTATGCTATTCCACGTCTCAATTTAGCCGCAAGCTACACCATTCCAAACGTTGCTGTCGATGACGAGCCGTTAGCGGAGACACGACGACGACGGTAAACTGTACGAAAGGTTACAAGATGTCCTTTGTTTCAAAACCGTTGATCGGCTATCGATCTCTTACTGCCATTAATCAAAGATGGCAATCCTGGACCACATTTGCTTACTCGTCTACAACGTATTTGACCTTCTCTAGACTATGCTTGATAACACCGTACTACAGACGATTGGTTACGGTTACCAATTTCTCTGAACAAAAAGCCACCTGCACGTAAGCCAATAATGCGACCTCTGCCAAATTCACTCAGTTGTATTTTAACTTTTAAGTGAACAATCAGTTTATTTAAGTTTTAATGTTTATTCAATTTGGCAGTTACGTATCTTGATGCATATTCAATAAGACTATTTGCTTATTCTATCAGTAGGAGTATATTTAACATCATTAATTACAAAATTTAAAAAAAAATACACTTAAAACCATATTACCATTCGTTAAGAAAAACTCGTTAGATAAATTTGTTTAGCAAAAATATATTTTTTTAAAATCTGAGATGCCATCGAATTATAAAACTAAACAAGTGCACCTACATTTAAGTGTCGTTACATATCACTTAATTTGTTGGAATTTAAAAGGCGGAAGTCACTTTGTTTTGTTTTACAAATAATTAAAAAAAACAATTTTTAATGAAGGCACCATGAAATTTAACCTTATCTAACATCTTTATATGATTTCGTTTTCGTGATTTTCTTTCTTCATAAAATGATGTAATTATGGTCAATATAGATCATTATATGGATCCATAGAACTAGTCAAAAATAATATATTATTTTAGGTAAATTTTGTTTTTAAAACCTACGTATTCTTTTCATAGTCGCTTATTTTTTTGTGCTACTTTAGTTTTCCAATCTGAAAGTTTATGTTTTCTTCTTCTTTTCTTTTTTTTAGAGTTACTTTTGTGCTATCTTTCTCTCCAACGATGTTATCAACAATTTCGGAAAGCAGATTATTATACAACATCATATTCCTCATCAGCATCAACAGCTGATTTGCCTTGACCTTTTTTTCTAGATTTTTGTTAGAATTGCTAGACGATAGTGTTGTTAGTGGTTTATATGATATATGTTGATGATACATTTGTTGTATGGCTTTATGCCAAAGATAAACTAAATCAGTTCTTTCAGCATCTAAACTGTGCACATAATAGCATTTTCTTTCTTTCTTGATGTACTGGTGAGAAAGAAAATTAAAGAAAAATTAGGGCATTGCGTATATAGAAAGAAAACACACACTAATAGATACTTAAACGCCAAATCTCACCACCATCCAGTACAGAAGAATACTGTTTTCAATACTTTAGCTAAAAGAGCAATGCGTGTGTCAGATAATGAAAATCTACAAAGAGAAAAGGAAACACTGTTGGAGTCCCAAAATTTTAAGTGTTGTTCCTTTACTATTAGAAACGAATTTATGTGTTGCAATAGTTGTCCCACCAAATTTCGACGTAATGCAGAAATTCTAAGTAGAGAGGACGGTTTTGCCCAAGGCGCCACCACTATTAAGTAGGGTATATAAAGAGGTTTTACTTTACGAGACTGTGGATTTTGTATCCAAGTAATTGCTGCACGTATGGGTTTATCGGTAAGATAATTTTTTTGCTTTTGATACTATTCTTTAATATTAGCAATCTTTTCAATTTTAAACATGGCTATATATATACCTATTTTATAGGTATTATGTGATGTACAATTCAGATTGCACAATTATTTACCTACATAGCAGCAAATTCTTTATAATAAAATTATTAAAGTTTTAGTCACATAGCAATTGGGTATCAAGCTTTTCACGTTCGTCAAGTTAGCAATACAAAGTTAGCAAAATCAAATAAAACATAATTAGGAATTTGTTACTAATTTCTTGCGAAAGAAAAAACTTGTAGTTTTTTTACTTTTTTAATTATGCATTAAAAAGCTGATAGCTTTATTATTATTCTACACACATTTTAAACAGGAAATAAATTCATTAAAGCATTTTTTAGAATGGTGTAGTGCTAAATTGCCTCAACTTAAAGGCATAACTAAAAACGTAAGAATCTTACAATTTTTTTTCGCAACAAATTGCTGAATATATTTTATTTGATTCTGCTAACCTTCTACTGCTAACTTGAAAGACGTAACTTTTTTACTTAAATTAATAACATTATTTTATCGATGCCTTTTTAGTAAACGTAAATCTTTTGCGCAGTTTTAAATAACTATTATTTATTTTATTAAAAAAGTGTGGTCCATTATTGGGTTCAACGCAAAGGCGCGGAAAATGATCGTCCTTTGCAGACCGTCCATAGGAGTGGAAAGCCATCTCTATTATCCAGAGTTGAAAAAGATAACGTTATCCAAGATGTTCGTTTGACTTCATTCACAACTTTTGCCACCATTCGCGAAAGACTACAGCTACAATACAGTTTGCAAATAATAAGGAATACTTTGAAATCTGAAGGAATAAGCTGACATAGATCTGTAAATAAACCTGTAATAGCTGAAGAAAATGCCTACCGGTGATTGCAGTTTTCAGAAAAACGTTTAAATTTTGATTGGAAACGTGTTGTTTTTTCAGATGAAAAAACCTTCTGCACTTCCCAAGATAGTAAAAAATGTTTGGGAAACCACGTTATTCTAAATATCAATCAAAACATGTGCAACCCAACAAAAGAAGTCGGAGAATTAGTGCTCCGTACGAGCAGTTTATCTCGAAGGACCAATTAGGTTTATTTAGGACAATTCTCCTATACATACGGCAGCGGTAGTTCAATAATGATTTTTACAACATCCAGAAGTGGAAAGAGTCTGTTGACCACTTAAGTCACTTAATTTAAACTCTATAGAGAATTTGTGGGTGGCGGCCGTGCGTGGGTGGAACGACGAACTGAACAATAACATAGAAATACGAAATATAAACAACTTGCATCGCCATATTTAATCAATTCGATGCTACACCGTCTACAGAAATGTATAACCAATAATGGATGTTACACCCATTACTAGCACGTAAAATACCTATATTTCAATAAAATAATATATACTTTTTTAATCATGTGTTTTATTAGAATTTTCTGTATCTACTTTTGTTTTTGTAATATAAATAGTGTTTATGTATAATTTATAATAAAATCTAAGGTATTATAGGTATAATTTCTATTAAAATGTAGTAGTACGTAGTAATAATCTAAAAAATAAAAATGCAAACTACGAAATTGCAAATTGCAGTTCATTACTATTAAATTTATATTCCCTCGAAATAGGTAATACTTAAATTAAATGTTAAGAAAAGAAAGCAGAAAAATGCATTTCGCATTTTTCTAATTTTGTGATTTTTAGATTTACAGCATAGGTATGTATTTTCAAATTTTATTTGGAATTTTTTAGCGTTTGTATAAGAAATTAGACTTGATTTTATAAAGGGAGATATGTATCCTTTAATTTTTCATACAAATAATTTGAAAGAAGTAATGAAAATTTATACTGCAATTGTTCGACCATTAATTACGTTTTAATGGTGATAATACTTCCTTTGCAAAGAAAATCGGAATATTGACTTTAATTTAATCCAGATATATTTAGACTTTTGGGCTAATTAGTACAGTAATTTCATATTTGAGTATACAGCTTATCATTATTCGAGTTATAGATGGAACTTATTTAATCATAAATAACAATTAAAATTTTTTAATTACTTAAGCCGAGAACATAAATAAAAAAACTCGGCGAAGAAGATTTTAAAACTTTAGGGCATAATTTAGATAAATATTTGAGGGTAAGAAACATGTTCTTTGAACGCTTGAGACAGTGCTTATGACGAATAGTTAGTAACCTCGTAATATCGCTGCAAGTAATGTCTACAATGCCAATGTTGTCAAATTTAATTAGGCGTTTTGCTATAACGTAAGTTTGGTTTCCTACCATGCAAGTCGCGCTTAAAAGTGTTCAATTACTTTTTTGAGGCAGTGTACACATCAGAGAACACACCTTCTATTCGTATTTCTTCGGCGTCAAGGTGTTTGTTGCACATCTAAAAAATCCAAAGTATTAACTGCAGAACAGATAATTAAATTGGTATTTTCGGGGCATGTCGACGACATGATTTAATTAATGGACGTTTTCTTGTATTATATCTTCGATTTGGCAAAAACCATAAATCAAGAAGCTTTACAGTTACAGACGAAAGTTGTCCATGTAGCATTTATCGTAAACATACCTAGTATAAGTATTACATTTAATTAAGAGCTAGTTAAAAAGAAAGACTGTTCTTCCACTATATACATCTATTCCTAAAAAGCAATGTGCTATAAAATTAGCTGTTTACAAAAAAATCCTTATATGTCACTCGATCCAGTAAATTTAAAACAGAATTTAATATAAAAGTTTTGCAATAGATACAGTTAATTAAAAATATATATTAGTCTACAGTTATAAATCTCTGCAATCGTATATAACATTAGTTTCATCGCGTGAAAATTGCACTTCAACAAAATGTTATAAGATCAAAAACTGTTAAATTACATTCAAAGTATACTTTAGGAAAGAACTGACTCTTGTTTAAGTATCTAAAAATTATTGTTATAAAATTAGTGGTTAGTATTGTTACTTACAACCATCTACAATTAAAGTCACTAGTGGAATGTTACTTCTGAAAGTTGGAAACAATGGAGCACGGGAAACGCTTTCATAGAGCATAAACAAATGCAAAATACATAGGTTTTCATTGAGGTATAATGAAAAGAACTTTTAGAAACACTTTTTGAATTGGAGGCGTTTCTAAGAACCAATGCGGAGATATAAAAATGAAAGTAATTTCGTGATTAAACAGATAAAATATTTTTGTTACCGTCCACTGGTTTGTTTAGGTTTTCATTTGATAGTAAATGATAATTCTGTCAAGTAGATCATCACCACCCATACTCGGTATACTTTTTTTTATTGTGGCCATCGTCTACAGTAATCATATGGTTCTACTTGCAAAACATTTGACAATAAAATAGTTATTTGTATCACTAGTCCAGAAAGTGCTATTTTACGAGTATGTGTTGGATTTTAAAGTAAAAAAGTCAACAGTTTTTTAAAACGAAACGCAAGATTTTATTTATTTTAAACAACTCAAAACTTAACACCTTATTCTCTTACACCTGCGTATTACACCTTACTTAATCTACTAAAACACATTATAAAAATAACTATAACGACCTCTATGAAAATGATCCAATATTTAATTTGGGTTTCTACAATCTAACAGTATGAGCATATTTGTAAGCCGAAGTAAAGCCGAGGCCTACAAAAAGCGAATACTAGCAAAATACTTTTAGGACATGTGATACACAACAATTTTTGTGCTGACCTTTATAGTATAAATTAATTAAAAACAGTTATTTAAGTATTGATTTTTAATAAAATTTAATAACATATGTTTGTTGATCAAACTGAAACCTGTAATGACGAAATACATTTGTTTTTGAAATTAATTTGACAATTAAATAATAATATTACAATTTCACTTATATGAAAATAAAACCATTGTTGTTTTTAGCAATTGTAAGATATAAGCAAACTTGTTATATTTGTTTAAAACAATTTTCTTTAGTGCTATTCTAAACAACAACACAGATAATGGTGTATGTTAATAAATCTGACAAATTGACTGATGACGTTTAATTAATTAATTATTACGAGTGCCAACTTTTAGTTATAAAATTCTTCTACACTTTACCGGCCTAGCCCGGAAAAGTAAAATATCCGGCCGATTATGATGCTTGTAAAATACGTCAAAACGAACGGAAGCACAAAATAGTATATTTCATTACTAAGCTTGAAAGAAGGCTTTTCCCGTGCGAGCTTGCTTCGCCTCACACGAGAACGCATGCGAGAACGGAAAAAGCCCTTTCCGCCGTGTAATGAACGATATTTTTCATTATACCTGTCTACAAAACTAGAATAAAACGTATATAAATTAAAATACATATGTCTGAATCACTCTTCATTAAAACAATGCATATCTAGAATGCATTGAAAGTTTCATGCATAATTGTTTTGACGTGGGCCAATATTTTAAAAGATTGACTCTGTAGAACATAATTTTGAAATACTAGAAAATATTACTCAGCAAGCAGCAGAAGTACGAGTACAATTACTTCCTAAAAAATCTTGAGACAGATATGAAAAAGAGGGGTCTAGGAAAGTTTACCGAAAACAGTTTACCGACGGAAAGTTTATCGACGGAAATTTAGCCGAAAGGAAAGTTTACCGAAAGGAAAGTTCACTGAATGGAAATTTCTCCGAATGGAAATTTAATCGAGAGGAAAGGTTACCGAAACACAATTGACCAAAAGGAAATTTGATCGAAATTGTAAAATTGCAAAACGAATACTGTTACAGACATATGCCAACGTTTCAATGAATTGAAACGTTGGTATATGTCTGTAAAACACATCAATTTGGAAATCCAGATAACGCTGTTTCATTTTTTAATGCTAAAGCTGAGTCGCGGATCAAACTGTCGAAATTCTATTGAATTGTTGTTATTTCTCCAAAGTAAAGTACCTACTATTCGCAAAAAATTAAAACTCGGATTTGTGTCTACAATTTCTTTAAATTTTAAAAGAAAAAAAGACCAATGTATTCCTTTGTGTTATTTTTAGGACACCATACATTATTAATTAATGTAACGGCATTCTTCAGATAATAATTAACGCAGGTATCTTAATTTATTTTTAATTAGAAGTATAACAAAAATATTTCCTTTAATCACAATTAAGAGAAAGTGCTTAAATTTTCTTTTATTGTTTGTTAAATAATGTTCTGCAGATATTAAATTTTAATGACCTTTAATACAGATAACTAGATTCTTCGATTATTACCCTATCAAACAGTATTATGCTAATTATAAATGTAATGATAATGGAGGGGTATAAGTACACGCGTTTTGTTTATTGAAAAGTAAGATTGTCTGAAAAGTTCTTGTGGATTACACACTGAAATGGCGCTCGAATTTATCACTAGTGTAAAAGGAAAACGAAAATTGTTAATAGACGGTTACATATATTATAAAGATAAAGTGGTGGAAACAAAAATGTATTGGAAGTGCGAGAAGTATAGTAAATGGAAGTGCGGTGCACGCATCACAACGCAGGGTGATACTGTTCTTAAAAACAGTGGTACTCATAACCATATCGCGAACGCAGCTGAAATAGAAAGCATGAAGGTGATGAACAATATACGCGACCAGGCTATGCGTACACAGGATGCACCACATCGTATCATATCCACGGCATCTATTGGAGTTAGCAAAGCAGAAACGGCCACCATTGCAAAAGTGAGCAGCATTAAGAGGACGATAAGGAATGTACGGAATAGGCACGAAGCTGACCCAGCATTGCCTATTTACCGTAGCGATATTGTGTTCCCGGATGTCTATAAAAAAACCAAAAATGGTGAACAATTTTTGCTTTTTGATTCTGGCCCTACTGAAGATCGCCTGCTGATTTTTGCCACTAGAAAAAACCTCCAACTTTTGGCTCAAGCTGACCACTGGTACGCAGACGGTACCTTCAAAACAGTACCACATTTATTTTATCAACTGTACACTATATGTACATGGACTACGACATAACATTGCCATTCCTCTGGTTTATGCATTGCTACCAGATAAAACTAGAGGCACCTATGTTCGACTGCTACAAAAGTTGAAAGAACTACTGCCAGGGACCACACCACTAAGCGTACTTACAGATTTTGAATCTGCCATGATAAGCGCTGTTGCTCAGGAATTTCCTACATCCAGACATCGTGGATGTTTCTTTCATTTTTCGCAATGCATATTTCGTAGTATTCAATCGGCAGAGCTTAAACAGAGGTACGAAACAGACGAAGTTTTTGCTTTGAAGTTACGGTTGTTATCTGCGATAGCATTTGTTCCCACAGCCAGAGTAGTGGACGCATTTGAACGACTGTGTGATGAAGATTTATTACCTCCAGAAGCACAGCCAGTGCTCGATTACTATGAAGACACATGGATCGGACCAGGATCGCCGACCACCACATTTCTCTCACGATATGTGGAACTGTTTTAATGGAGTAGAGGAAGCCCTACCCAAAACGAACAATTCGATAGAAGGATGGCACAGAGGTTTCAAGCAACAAATTGCGGCTGATCACCCCAACATCTGGAAATTTATCGAAGCCATTCAGAGAGAGCAGAGCCTACATGAGCTTCAGATAGAACAGTATATAGGTGGTGTAGACGGTCCACCTACTCGTAAAAAGTACAGAGATTGTGCAGAGAGAATAATGCGAGTTGTTACAAATTACAATCCAGATAATATGATCGAATTTTTACATGGCATAGCTCATAACATAAGTTACTAACTCACCATTTTGAAAACAAATAAAAAGTTCGAAAAGAAAAAAAAAGATAACAAAATATAAAATAACAAACAAAGTTGACTAAGGAGTTCATTTCCGACTTTTAAACACGCCAGTATTCTGCTGCCAGTCCTAAGCCTGGGTAAAGTGTAAAGGAAAGTTAATAAAAATAGCTTAGTAGGTAGTTCTCAAAATTGAAAAATAAATTTGGAATGCCCTGTAGGTACATGGTAGATCTAGCGAAGTAAACTGATTTAATATGGTAGTAAAAAAGGAAGAATCTGAATTAAAGGTCATTAAAATCTAATATTTGCAGAACAACACTTAATAAGCAATAAAGGAAGAAAAAGCAATTCCTCTTAATTGTTATTAAAAGAAATATTTTTGTAATACTTGTTATTAAAAATAAATTAAGATACCTGATCAGTGATCATTATCGTTTGTGGAATGCAAATTTTGAATAAATTAAAAATGACGTTACGTTAGTTAATAATGTATGGTCTCCAAAAAAATTATACAAAGGAATAGATTTCGGTCCAATTTCCTTTCGGTCAATTGTGTTTCGGTAATCTTTCCTTTCGATAAAATTTCCAATCGGCGAACTTTCCTATCGATAAACTTTCCTTTCGGTAAACTTTCCTTTCGGTCAAATTTCCATCGGTAAACTTTCCGTCGGTAAAGTGTTTTCGGTAAACTTTCCGGTAGCGGAAAAAGAGTATCGTTTGTTCTATGAATGGCGCGAAGAAAAAAATGTAAAATCTGTGAGTGATGATGTTTTTCTTGTTTATTTGTCGGAGAAAGCTAAGCTTTTGAATCCATTTACCGTGTGGAGTCGATTCTCTATCATAAAAAGTTATTTATCTATTAAAGAAAATGTAGACATTAGCAAATAAGTACAATTCACAGAGTATACTTGCGTAATACTTAATTTTTTACTTATACATTCATTTGTACAAACTTCCACCAACAATCGCATTTCTCAAACGTCAAGGTGTTGGTTACGTCCCTAAAAAAGCCAAAGTATTAACAGCAGAACAAGTAACCAAATTCATTTGTGAAGTTTCAAATGAGAAACGATTATTGACAAAGGTTTGTGTTTGATTTATATGTAAAAAATGTTCCTTCCGATAGTAATACCAACCATTTTCGTACAGGTACTTTTGATATTTGGTATTTATGGAGCATGTCGACGCGTCGGACAAAAGCAAATCGGAGAGTTCGACTAAAACTGTAAATATCAGTAACAATCCCAATTGTACCAGTAATGTTACATTTAATTAATTTATTGTTAAAAATAAAAACTGTTCGGTTAGTTCTTCTTCTAAAAATTTTGTGTAAAAATGCAGATCCCCAAGATTAATTTCATGGCGAGAAAATTTGACTTCAATAAAAACGTTATTATAAGATCCGAATAAGACCGAACACTGTTAAATTACATTGAAAGTATACTTTAGGAAAGAATTAAATCTAGCTGAAGTATCTAAAAATTATTGTTATAAAATTAGTCGTTAGTATTGTTACCTACAATTAAAGTCGCTAGTGTAATGTTATTTTCAAAAGTTGGCAACAACGGAGCACGGAAAAAACTTTTCCCGTGCACTGCACGGGAAAGATGACCTTCATAGCTCATAAACAAGTACGAAATACATATGTTTTCATTGTGGTATAATGAAAAAGCCTTTTCAATGCAATACATTAATTTGTTTTTGGACTTGACACTATTATAAAAATTCACTATTCGTGTCATCGTTTCACTTCATGTTAACTCTCAATTCGTATTGCATGAATTTTTTCAACATTTCAAAAGTAATTTTTAAAAAAATTATTACGCTTTTAATAGCGATAAATGTTTGTTAAAAACCAAACTTAACCTATTTTACAAAACGTCTAATAAAAATATATATCGTTTTTAATTATACATTATACATATGGATCTACAAAACTACTTATACCGTATAAAAATATTTAAACAAATGCTTTTGGAATCAAAGAATAAATACGCGTTACATTTTGCACATTTTGGTTTAGATTTTCGATTACAGTTGGTCTTATTACATTTTTCCCTCTTTTCTATTCAGACAAGCCAATGCTTTATTTGGTCCAATTAATTGAACTGGTTTGGTCTTGGTTCCGAACATATTCTTTTCATATTTAGTTCAAAAATAGAACTGCTAGGTCTCCCGATTTTTTTATTTTCTAAGTAAGAGCCTTCTTTACACATTTTTTTAGCAAGAAGAGTTTTGAACATTAGTAATGGGATCATTTTACTTTGCTTTCCAAGTCGTGTTTAAAACCTTATGTCAAGCAGCCAAACATACACTGCCAACCAGAATATGCGTATGTTCTAAAAGTGTTTCAAATAGTCTAATCATAGCTGAAGCGCCAAATACTAAATATGTAACCTTTTGTTTCAAAAAAGATTTTAAAACAAAAAATTAGTTCTGTAAAAATAGCACAAACTAAATTATGAAGTCCTTCTGGTTATCTTTTAATAAATTCCTTCATTTGGCAAACTTCTCAAAACGTAAAGTCATATGTTTATCAACAACAATTTCATGGTATCTGACTAGAGATAAACAACTTCGTTTAACATTTTCCTAAAACTCTCTTCCTCTCAGCATTTTCATTTTGTCTAACAAATCTAGATCGAAATTTATTTCCAAATATAATTTTAAAAAAATTATTTTGTATGCACTAAAACTTGGTGTCTATTTAGGTAGACGCAAACTTTTTTTCTACACAAAAAACAATTTATAAGAATAACTAAATAAATATGTAAACAGAACATTAATCTAATATAGATCGTAACAAACAACTGCAAAAACATTGAACAAACATCTTAATACTGTCTAAAGTAATTCGTCGAAAAGCCATCATTTCATTAGCTGATATTTTCGTAGGAAAACAAGTTCTAACGCGCCGCATTTAAACTACTCAGGCATATTTCACTTAAAATGCATGTCTACTTCAATGCACCGACGGACTTGCTGCTGTAGATTTGGGTGCCAGAAATATAATAAATACACATTATATTTCTTTTTAAATATATGGGATACATTCTTTAACACTATCTTTTAAACTGCTAGCAAATTGCTAAATTGAAATTCGAGGAGCTGTAAAATGCATATTATATCTAATAATTACTTTTTTAAATAATTTTATATACAAAGCAAGTCACAAATACCCCTTGGCAGTATAAGAACTTACAGGAATTTAATTTTATACAAACTTGCATTCGTTTCAGAAGGCAAACACAATGTAATACACTAAAAACTAGAAAGAACGTTTTAGTGTAAATTATCGTATTTGTCTACTGTGATAACGCGATGAAAATATGAATCTACGTATATATAGTACTGCTAAAAACATCTGCGTGTGTTCAATATTTTGAACATAATTAAGCATCTTAAATGTGAACTGTTCTAGAATTTTAATTTCGACAGTATACACAAACCGCAGCAGATGTTTAAAACCAATTTCCAATAATTTTAACTAAAAATTTTTTTTCTGGGACAATACAATTACCAGTAAAATTTATGTACATACAGTCAGGTTTTTGTACTATTGAAGTTGTTGTACTAGTTGTACTAGTACTACAACTACAATAATAAGTCAACGAAAACGTTTTCTAATAAATGCTCGATGGTATTCAATTTCATAAACCAATTAGAAAAAACAAATTTATTTAGTGTAAAATACTGGCGTACTGCATTGACTACTACTGTTAAACGTTTTACAATTTTTGTGGTAACGTTTTTTATGTAAAATTTTGCGACACTTGTACGCGTATATTCTCACACTTGCTTCATAAATCAAAAATGAACCAATGTACCGTTTTTTCTTTTACATTAACTGTTGTTACAGTTGCACTTTAACAAAATTCGTTTGTTACATAATCGACAACGATAATTACTACATTATTTGAACTTAGAACTGCATGCTAAAGCAAATAAATATTTATTAATTAAAAAACTCAAAAACGTTTGAAATCGTAACCCGTATTAGAATTAAAAATTTATATGATGAATATGTGTTACAATTGTTTCTTTACAGGACCGCATAAAAAATATAACGGAAACAAGACAAGTTGAAATATTGAATAATTTACATTGATTGAGCCATTATAATAAAAATTTAAATAATTAATGAATAATAAGTAGGCTGTTAGATTAAAAAGATTAACAATTACGACCATCATGACCGGTCCAAATAATAAAAAGAAAGTCAGCATTATCAATTTTTAATTTTAATCATATTGGGACCAACAATATCTGGCTTTATAATTTTTTTAATTAAAACCATCCCAATACTGGAGTACGAAGATCTACTCCACAATTTAATGACATCGATTTCATACCACTTACGACGATTTAACATTATTTTTTTAAGACTTTCAAAATTCTCAAGTTTAATTCAAATTCTTCAGGTGTAATCTTTGTCAAAGCAGTTACACTTTTATATATTTATTCTTACACAAGTCAACGTTTGCCTAAAAAAACTATCATTAACTATAAGTATAATAATTTCAATAAACACATTTTTTAAATTTATAAACAAACTAAATAACATAATAAAATATATGGATTGTTAGTTAATGTTATCTGTCTACTGCAACTAGTCTTAAATCTGTAAACGACGTTCTAAATTATCAGTAGCAGGATGTAATCAGATGTCAGGACTCTTTAACACTAATAAACACTCAGGATTACGTCTGGTAAATCTCATGCGCGAACCATATGCATATACAAACATTGTTCTGAAATATTCATAATGTTAGCCGTAGCATCAAAAGTCCATATGGTTTATTAGTTTCAATCAGTTATACCTTGATGAAAAATTTATAGATCAAGTATAAATATCCTGCATAAAAATGTCAAAAGATCGATAGATCTAACACAAGGCGTTTTACAAAATTAAATGTAAAACTCCTGTAATAAACAAATACTTATTCTGGTTCAACTTATTTTCAGTGCGCAATGTAACTTAAGTATCTATTCAAGAAACGCCTATAAAAATCTTAATAAAACTTAAAACTTAAGTCAGACATTTTGACTTTACTGTTAATAATATCTAATTTTATTGTGTTTAAAACTAAACGTTTATAACCGATGATGAGCCCCAAATTTTATGCGTTTTCTAATCTAAACAAGTAGGTTTAATGTTATCATAAACATGAGCCCGACACTTTGGTTTACAGTAGTTTTCTTTAATATTTCTGTTTGTATATACAGGATTGTTAAGTGTTTAGATGATACTAATAGACATGTATCTATATTGAGAACATTTGGACGAATTCCTTTCTTTATTTCGTGCAAGCTGTGGGTACAATAAAATATATAAATGAAGCCGGAAAGTTGACGCCAGAACCAAAGTATTGCTGCCGTTATGTTTATTATCCTATTGTAAAACTTAAATTAAATTCAGCTTTAGCTTACTATTTAAATTTGTAAATTATTATTGACGCAAAAAGTTATAGTGTTATAAATTGTGGTATTGTAAATAAATTTTTATTGAAATGCTACTTTAAAAATCATTTATTTATTTATTCTTTTTTTTCTATGGCTAATAAATATTAACGTTTTTTGATATTACTCGGTAACTGTTATATATTCTACAAAGTTTCACATTAGGTAATATTTTGTAACGTCATAAAAGCGTTTTCTTTTCTTGTCCATCTTAGGTTATAGTTCCGTTGGGTTTTTCGTTATTTTTCTAACAGTGACAACTTTTATTATTTTATTTTTGCGTTCTTGTTTTAATTACCATTATTCTTTTTACTTTAGAAGTCGTTTTTTGCTTTTACTGTCACACATTTTTCAAGATTTAAAAGTATACATTTACAGCAACTCACTTCAGTTTTAAATTGAAAAGTATGAAAAAAACATTACATAAAATGAAACAACGTTTCTGTCACATAATGTTTATATTAGAGATATTTAACTTTGTTTGGGGCCAAAAAGTCTTCGTAAAACTTAAATTTAGCAGCTTGCTATTAATTTAAAATATACGGTACTTAAGCGCTGTTATAATGTGCGTAAACAAAATTAATTTTTAGACAACGCAGGAATGACTGCGCTGTTTACTTAAAGCGCGATGTTGGTAGAATTAAATCGATCTTCAGAACAATTTTTGCAGCACTGGTCAAGAATATAGAACATTTTATGTAATGTTCCAATAATCGAATAGCGTTGACGCACGTTATAAAATGTAATTACAGTACGCCATTTGTTAAATTAATAATAAATTATAACTAAAACACATTTGTTAATTTAATATTGTATTAGTAAGTAATCCACATTTAAAAAATTAGTTAACAGTTTTCCTTAATGTATTTTTTCCGGGTGTTTTTGTTCCTCTAGGTTTGTTTCCCAAATGTTTTTCTTCAGGTACTTTTTTCCAATTTTTTTTCAGGGGCTTTTTTTGTAAGATTCAATTTTGTGTGTGGTTGTTTTTGGGTTTAGTCGATGCTGCAACGTTGATTAATGTTATCTTTTATCTTTTTCAGAGTTTTGAGCATATTTTAAAATCGACATTACATTATAAATATTAACGTAAAAAACATTTAAACCTGAATGCTTGCTTTTGAATTTTTGTATGAAATAATAAGTTTCCGTAATTTATTTATTTATAATTTGTTTTAAAAAATATTTTGATTTTAGTGTTTCTTTCTGAGGGTTTTGTTTAATAGATTACGTTCGATTGTCAAGTTTGAGAACTGCAATTACTATTTTTTTATTCAAGAAAATCGTAGCATCATTTTGAAACAATTAGCGTTTGGTAACAATCGACTATTTCGAATGATTTTATACAAATTGCGCACCTCACTCGTATATCTGTTTATTATATAGTATTTAAGAGTATAGTTAAATTAAATTAGAAACAAACTGTTAGTATACCATCATTATTTAGTGCGTAAATATTTACTAAAAACAAAAAAAAATATAAAAAAGGGAAAAACGTAACGCTAGAAATTTTAGAGATTTCATGGTAATATACACAACACTAAAGAAGATACACGCTTCTAAGCATTTCTTGTGAAAAATTAAAAAAACAAAATGATTTTGAACCTGCCGCCAATGAAATTTCTACGTACGTTTTTCTGTCTTATACTTTAGTATTTACTGCTTTACAAAGCGTTTTACAGTGCAAAGTTTGTTATAGTGATATAAAGTTTTAAAAAATAATAATAAGTAGGATCGGAATTCACTTTGTCTGTAAAATGTAATTATGACACAATGTTTACAATTGACTATTGGCCAAAAGTGAAATATACATTTCAAGTAAACAAGCGTGTCACTTTTGCAATAAAACTACTTGGCTTATCAGGCATAAATCTTTTTTCTTTACTGATAGATTTAGGAACTGGATTGAATAAAAGTGGTTACTACAGTATCCTTCAAACTATACATATTGCCGTAAAAGTCGTAGCTCAAATTGTTTTTGTAAAACCAGTAAAAAAATCAAGCGGAGAAAACATTAAACACGGCAACACTGAAAAAATTATAGTTTCAGGCGATGGTTCGTGGGCAAAGAGTGGTTACACATCGCTTCTAGGAATTGCTTCTTTGATTGGAAAATATAATAAAGTTATAGATGTAGAATAAATAACACCATAGAAGTAATAACGCAGAATATATATATATTTATTTATCACAGAATATGAAGAAGGTACATAAATATAAGTTTTCGCAAATATTTATACTTGGGTCGAATGAATTATAAGTTGCGTCGACTAGTGAGCAACAACAAGCTGACGCTGTCGGTCTGAACTTTTACATAAACATGACGTCTGAATTTATATTCACAAAATTTAAAATTGTAGACAAACAAACAACTTAAGACTTCGAGACTCAACGCGCACTGCGTTTTTGTGAAGCACAAAAATATTATTAATTGAGTTAACCTAACATAAAAAAAATAGAAAAATAGAAACAATAATAATCACATTTAGGTTTTATCCAGTAGGGGATTAGCTAATTCCGTATTTGAGATACCTAAAAAGTAATTAAGAAAAGCGTTTTAGATGCTTGATTAAACTAAGATTGGCAAACCCTTTATTTTGTAGGAGAGGCTATAAAAACTACTTTAAATGTTTTCTAAAGGCGACGAAGTGGTTTTTCGTGTATTTTACATTAATTGTTTTTCGTAATTTATTAATTTTTGTATTAATGACGTTATTAATTATTATAATAATAATTAATTAATTAATTAATAATTAATTATAAAAGCAAAAATATATTTAAAATGTCTACATGTATTGTATGTACACAAACTGTAACGTCGAAATCGCCGGGAATTCAATGTGCGTTTTGTGATAAACATTATCATTATAAATGCACCGATTTAAATAAAACTCAAGTTGATTTAATAAAAAACTCTTTGTCTATATATTGGAAATGCAATAATTGTAGTACAGAAAATAAAAAAACTGCAGAAAACATGGAAAACTTTTGTTCTGGTTGCAAAATTATTCCAACATTATTAGAATCTATTAACAAATTAAGCGATACAGTTAATGAATTAAAAACAAATTATTGAAAACGATTCGTTTAAACAAAATTAGTAATGGAGGAAATGATGGTTGAACTTACGGATAGACAGCAAAGAGCAAACAACATAATAATTTATAAGCTACCTGAATTAGAATCCGATTGTAGCATTACAGATGCTAATATAAAAGACAAAGCAAACGGAATAGAAATTGTAAAATTTATCTCACCTACCGTAAATACTAATAATGTTAAAGTGATGCGACTTGGCAAAAAAGATTCCAGTAAAACTAGACCATTGAAAATATGTTTAGAGTCTAGAAGAGATGCATTAGATACTATGAAAAATAAATATAAATTAAAATCGTCAAATTTTAATGTATTTGTAGGATTGGATGAAACTCCAATGCAAAGGAAATTTTTCAAAATGAAAAAAACAGAGCTGGAAGAAAGAGTTAAAGCTGGAGAAAAGGTCATGATCAGATATGTAAAAGGAATACCAACAATTGTCAGTGCAAAAAACTATTGATGTCAGTAGGTCATGTCAATATTCGTTCAATAAGCACAGCTTTTAGTTTATTTTCGGATATAGTAAAACAACACTCTTTTGATATATTAGCAGTTAGTGAAACATGGCTTACTAATGATTATCCAAGTGAGTACATTGACATTGAGAACTACCAAGTAATCCGAGCAGATCGCCCAACTCGAGGTGGAGGTTTATGTGTGTATCTAAAAAGTGGTTTTAAATGCACTGTGTTTTATAAAAACTTAGTATTTAATACGGGTATTGAACAACTTTGGCTCAAAATTAAAATAAAAAATAAGGTTTTAGGTTTAGGAGTAATATATAAACAACCTCATGTAAATCTAAACTGTTTAGATGAAGTTTTTGAGATTTTAGAAAATATTTATCTTCAAGTAGATCACGTCGTTATTGTGGGCGACATTAATATTAATCTGTTGGATTCAAAATCGCGTGAATCGCAATACTTCTTAAATAATCTGAAAAATTTCAATCTAAACCAAATTGTTGAGTCACCTACTAGGATTACTAAAACGGGTGAATCACTTATTGATGTTATGTGTATCAGTAACAATCTAGCATATTCATGTAATAGTCACATTTATATGCAAAATATTAGTGATCACATGTTGACTCACTGTACTATAAATGTGTTAAATGTAGTAAAAGGTAAATTAAATAAGACGAACAAAACATTTAGAAAACTGAATTGTATTGATTATGATAAATTTAAATTAGATGCAACTGAGCAAAACTGGCAGCAAATTTATTATTCCAATGATGTAAATACAAAAGTAAATATGATGAATCAGTTAATAAACCACGTTTTTGACAAACATGCGCCTATAATAAAGTTTAAAAAAAGAAAATATAGGCCTCCATATATAACTTATACTATAAAACAAATGATTAAATTGAAAAATAAAGCATATAAAAGATACATAAAAACCAAAAATGTTAATCATAGAATGTATTATGTAGATATGCGCAATTACTTAACTGAAGCAATTTATAGAGAAAGAAACGCGTATATACAATATGAGTTAAAATCAAACAAAAATAATCCTAAAGAACTATGGAAAAAACTAAAAGGATGGGGTATAAAAAATGAAAATAAAATTAATCCATCTCTTAATTTAGAAAATGAAGTAGATGTAAATACAATTAATGACTATTTCATAAATGTAGCTGGAAATGCAAATGTCAACAAAGATTTAACGTTATTTTATCAACAAAATGTATTAAATAATAGTTGTAAGTTTAGATTTAAGTTTATTACGCAAAGTGATGTATATAAAGCGCTTTATAGCATTAAATCAAATGCAATAGGTGTAGATAATATTAGTTTAAAAATGTTAAAACTTGTAATCCCATTTTGCATAGATGTAGTTGTACATATTATAAACTACTCATTAGAAACGGGAGACTTTCCGTTAGTCTGGAAAACTGCAATTATTATGCCTTATCCTAAAACTCGAAATGCAAAGTCACTGTCAGATTTAAGACCACTAAGTATACTACCAACTATGTCCAAAATAATTGAAAAGATAGTAGCAGCACAAGTAAAAACTTATTTATATGATCATAAGATACTCCCAACATACCAATCGGGATTCCGAAACAAACACAGTACGCAAACTGCACTGTTAAAAATTGTAGATGACATCAGTATTGCTATGGATAAATCTGAAGTCACGTTTCTTGTACTACTGGACCAAAGCAAAGCATTTGATTTAGTTCATTGGGAGCATTTGTGTTCTAAACTACATTATATTGGGTTTAATAAAAACGCTTTGAATTGGTTCAGTAATTATTTAAGTTCTCGTAATCAGATAGTGGTGTATAATAATAAAACATCTAGTTCAATGTCAACTAAAAGTGGAGTACCACAAGGCAGTATACTAGGACCTATTTTATTTTCTATATTTATATATGATATTAATCAATCCATTAACTATATGAACTATCACTTATATGCTGATGATATGCAATTGTATTTATCATGCTTGCCCTCAGATAGTGCCGACGCTGCTTTAAAATAAACGACGATCTTAATAGTTTTTATAACTGGTGCAATAACAATGGATTAAAAGTCAATCCTAGTAAAACGGTTGCTTTATGCATTGGACATAAAAGAACGAAATCAAAAATAATATTAAGTCAAGTAAATTTATCTATGCATAATGTTGCCATAAATTTTGTACACAAAACTAAAAGCTTAGGATTGATTATTGATGAACAGTTATGTTTTGAAGATCATGCTAATGCAATATACAAAATTTGTCTTTTAAAACTAAAAATGATGCAACAATTAAAATATACTTTAACAAATGACACAAAACTAAAACTAATAAAAGCACTAATTTATCCAAAAATAGATTATTGCTCTACAATATACTACAATTTTTAAATAAGTCGTACAGAGACAAGTTACAAAAAATACAGAACGCTGGCATAAGATTTTCCTATTGCGTACCATGGAGAGATCATATCTCACCATATTTAGACTTTTGTAATGAACTTAATATATCACAAAGAGTTAAATATTTATATTGCATATTTCTTTATAAGTTAATAAAACACAAGCAACCAAATTACTTATATAAATTATTAGCTCTAAGATCCAGCAAGCATTCTATAAACATTAGAACTGACAATTACTCTCTTCCGAAACACAGCACCTATAAATTTGAACATGGTTTTTCATATTCTGCTGCAAAACCGTTAAATTTTGTTATTCATTTATTAGTTTTAACAGAAAAAACTTTTAAACAATGTGTAAAACAGTTGATAAAAGATAATAACTAAAGCTCAGGTATTATAGAATAATTTTTTAGGTTTTAGTTTTAAGAAATGCGTTAAGTTAAATGTTTAATTCAATGTTAAATATGTTATTTAAGATTAAGTTAATGTTCTAGAACATGTTATATTTAAATTATGGTTCTTATAGGCAGGGTGGAAGAACGGTATACCGAACCTTGTCCTTTTGTGTATTAATAAATGTTATTTTATTTACACAATAAACATTATTATTATTATTATTATTATTATTATTATTATTATTATTATTATTATTATTATTATTATTATTATTATTATTATTATTTGCGGACCATTCTACTGTGTATTTGTTTTTCGTAAGTAATCATCTATATTTATCAAACAGCATTTATAATAAGTAGAAGATAAATTTGTAGTTCTCAGCGAATTGTAACTGCCTTTTTACTTATGTTGTTTTATATTTAATAAATTTAGTTGGCTGAAGAAGTGGACACAACTGTTCTACTAAACGTCGCCCTAAGAAAATATATAAAGTAGTTTTTATAGCCTCTCCTACAAAATAAAGGGTTTACCAATCTTAGTCTAAAAAGTAATATTAAACCCAATATAAACGAACATATAATGTTAGCGCAAGTAAAAGGTCCCCTTTAGCATTCAATCATTTAAAAACGCAGTTTTCGTAGTAATCCGTCTCCCAAAAGAGGGATAATCCTGAAGGTTTTCCTTGACGGTGTATAAGCAATAACGTTAACTATAACGTAACGTCATGAAAATTTTTCGACCACCAGGTGTTACGAACGTCACTGATAAAATTACAGGTGGAAGGATCGGACCCGCTAAAGAATTAATTTAAGCCCTCAATATAAAAACGTTATAAAATTACATACCCCAAAATAAGCCACGTAGAGTATCGTGAACCAACTTAATAATGAAAGCTTTTTGTTGGGCCGGAAAGACCGCTAAAGCGGTCGGTAATTTAGAAAACGTTAGCAGCAAATCAAATCGTTTTGACAACCAACTACGAAGAAAAGGACCGCGTATGTCGCTGGACAAATTTTATACTAGAAAATTGAACTACCAATTTTTTTACATAACAAACGTAGTTAAATTACTATGGTTACAGTTGCTATTCTGCACATTTTCAATTACACTTGAATCTGTACACAAAATGCATTTTGTTAAGCTAGGTCAGTAATGCTAAGAAATAAATTTTAGTGTCTGCTTTAATTATTTTATTAAAAATTTAATTTGTAAATAATGGAAAATTACAGAAAACAATAATAAACACAATACATCCATTTATCGCGTAGTTTCAATGAACAGTCAATTTCCATTTGTTTATATAGTCAGACCGGCCTGAAAACCTTAATTGCAAATATCTCAAAACTGGGCCACTTTAGGCTAAACCTTTATTATTTATCTTTATTTCAGATACACCCTGTATAAATGTTATAAATTTTACGAAGAAAAAAAAATAAAATAAAATATATACCATAGGTTTTAAAAAAATGTGTCGGCCATTGAAAAGAAGAACGGAGCAACTTATATAACAAAAAATATTTAATAAATAGAAAACATTAAATATGACAACTTTTATATAAGATCTTTTTGTCGCATTTAATTAATAAAAATGCCAGTTTACTTTTCTAGAACTTTGAATTGCCCGGTATATGTAGCGACACATATGAATATTACTTGCATACATAGTACATGTATGTATATTTATTAATAATAATATAAACTTTTTTTACTCGGTCCCTTATTTCTTATAAATTATTTATAATATGTTGTTTTTAGTATTAGGATATGTAAGTATACTTGCCACTGAGTTCTTTTTCTCTACTCGTCTTTCAAGGACAAACAGTAGTAACCACAAATTTCAGATATATAAAGTGTCTATACTCATTTTTATTTTGGGTTTAATAATTTTTTTTGTAAATTATTATTTTTAGTTATTTATTCGTGTCTGAACGTTCAAAATTATATACTATATGTATGTGAAAACTATATGTCACAAATTTGGATAGGTTTTCTTTGACTGAACAGTCCAATTTTGGATGTTAGGACCCACTCGAAAATATCGCATACAAATTATTTTACTTGCTGGTTGTCCTTCTTTAACGCTAGTCAGTAAGTAAATGTGCTCTTCCATTCACCTCTATCCAGCGTCATTTTTTCCCAGCACTTATGATCTTGAGTGTTTCATAGAACTGGTATTTATATTTTTTGCACTGGCCTCCCTGCTTTTTACTTCCTACTGTGTGTTTTGCGTACAGAACTGACTTTGGCAGCTGGTTATGCTCTATACAAGTTATGTATCCGGCCCATCGTAGATCAAATTTGGTGAGAAGTATGTATTTCAACGGGACGAGTGCCCGCGCGTTTTACAATATAAAAATAAAAAACACTTTTAAATATTTCCAAATACAACCAAATTTGTGTAATGGTAAATTTACTCTTATAGCTTTTTAAATAATAAATTAAATATTCTATAACCCGTTTTAATATATTGGATAGGGTCGTATGTATTATACACAACTCAAAATCGTACAGAGATATTGTTGAAGATAAGATGTAAAAGAGAAATATATACCATATAAATATTTTCAGCAAAAATAATATCTACAAATATTTTATCATGTTATCTAGTTATTAATAGCGCAGTTTTGCTTTGTTAGCATCGTCTTTTTATCAGTTTGTCATTTTCCGTTTAACTTTATCGTACCGACACTTTTTGCTGCACAGTTTAAAAATATTGAATTTTGCGCATAATTTCAGCAGTTTAATTAATAAAAAGACGTTGTTTATTGCTCCTAGAAATGGTAAATGCTATGGTACATGTTACATGGTATGATGCAAGCTGAGCGGCGTCAAATTTAAGTTGCAACCGAATTTCAAGTTACGCAAAGCGTCATAAGTTGCTTATGGTGTCGCTATAGGGCTACTGGTGAGGTACGTAATCAACATCTTAGTAACCATCAAATTACGACGGCAGTACAAAACCGTTACGTCCAACTTAATGCCCAACGTAATCCAACCTGCACTACCCGGCAGCTACAAAATCAGTTCCACCAAACCTATGGCGTAATGGTTAGCAAGCACACTATTTGTAATGGGTAACTTGAAGTACACTTAAGATACAGACGATTTTTTAAAGTTCCACCTGTTACGTGCATAAACTTAAAAATGCACTATCCTATATATTGGTTGAATTAAAATTATTTTTCCAATTCTTGAAGCCATCTATCGAGCATCGTTGGTGCCTTCCGACTGAGTAGACTTAAAACTGTTTTATTAAAACATCCACGTGTTGTGACACGATGTGTAATGAAAATATCTATAATTAATTTATTCTATGCAGGGTAAGTCATTTCTATTCGTTTTTTAATTAAAAGTAATTTCTATGTCTTTTCATTAGCGCCATGTGCTACCTCCCAAATCTGGGTTTTCTTGTCTTAATTTCTTGTTAAGTTTAAAATCTACTATGGAAAAGTTCTAATAGGAAACATTGAACCTATGAACTCTGCGATACAAGGGCAGACACAATTGAATTTCTATTTGGAGGATTAAATAATACCACCTTGTACGAAAGTGAATATGCACCAGATACGATTGGTATTTCCATTCGGAGCCAATTGATAACTTATACCATCTTGGATAAAAGGACATATGTAGTTTGTAGTTTGATTACAGGAAGCCAGTAGAAAAAGGTTTTCTGAAAGTACCCCTGAATTCTGGTAAATGAATTTTTGATTTTAAATATGCGTAGTCGCTACGGTGCTGCTCCTAAATCATATTTATTACTCGTGTCTAAACCTTCAAAATGATTTGCTTCTTATTACTATTACTCAATTAGTTTAAGTTAAATTGCTATCGCATGCTGATTACATCAGCCGTCAATTATTATTATTATTATTATTAATATAATTTACTTACAAAGATTTTTATATGTTCTGGTGGTTACACTCTTGATTTAATTGTACAGTAAGTTGCCGATACTTCTGATGTTTTAGTACCTACGTATACTTGTACTCAAATTGAATTTACCTACTATGATGTTATAAAATTATTTCTAATTGTTATTGATTCAAATTTTAATCTTTTTATATTTATAATTAAATTACGATTATTGTTAACGATTTGGTTTCTTTCTTCGTTTCCTCCAGCTTTACGAACCTTAAAAATTTTATACAAGTTTTGGTTTCCTGTGCTGATCTATCAGGAGCTATGTCTGCAAAAAAAAATTTGGCGTCCCTAATAATAAAATCACTTGAACCATCCCTCTCTCCGAAAGGTATTGTTTTAATTCGTTCGTAAACTACTAGAAGCTTGTAGCACACCTCTAAGAACAATAACGCAATTGTACAAACGAACAATGGTCATATGTATTAATCTCTGATGAATCCAGGTTTGCTATGTACTGTAATTCAAGAAGAATTTCAGTTTGCAAGCAGCCAAGACACTTAAATCGTTTGAATGCATTCCAAGAACTTCATTCTTTCAAAATCGGTAAAATCATGGCATGGACTAACATAAGAATTAGTGGAAAAGCCGATCTCGCTTTTTTTGAATGTAAATGACTGCTCAAATTTATATGAAATAACTTGTCTTACCTGTCGTAGTACAGAAACTTTGTGAAATTTCATTTTCAGACAAGATAATGCGCGTTTGGACCAAAATAGCAAATTCGGTATTATAGTGGCCAGCTCAGAGTGCGGTCATGAACCCGCTAGAACTTTTTTAGAATAAGTTGCAAACAAATACATTAATATAATCACTGAGACCATTTTAGTGTTCTTCAAAGAGAATTAAGAGCAATACTTCAAGAAGAGATTGACGATTTAATTTTAACAATTTAACAAAAGAAAAGGGCAGTAATAAACAATCGTGGAGGTCATACTGATTACTAAAAGTCGCTGTTGCTGACATTTATCCAGTTAAACATTTTTAAATTTTAAGTTGGTTGTTAACAAAATAATTAACTTAATTTTTTTTACTTTAATTGATTAGGTGCTGTTTTTATATATATATATTATATATATCCTGTCAATAGTTATTTCAAAATGGAAAACAATTATTTTAATTGTAATTATGTAAATATCTTTGCACGATTTTGAGCAGTATATATTAATGTATTCTTTGTAAATTATTTAAAAAAATAAATTTTATTTATTTATTTTTTTGAAGCTTATTAAACTTTTAATAGCGCGGAAATAAATTATTTTTCAAATGAAAAAAAAATATAAACCAAACATACCGCTGAATTTCTTATTATATTTCTCAAAAAAGGACCTATCACAAGTAGGATCGTGCCAATTAAAAAAAAATTAAGTTAAGTTGCTGGAGGTCAAGGGGTTGATTTTACAAATATTGTTTAAACGTCAAAATCGTTCCTCTCAATATTAAAATTGACTTGTTTTGACATTTTTTTATTATAATTTACAAATAGGACCTCTTTTAGAAAAAGCATTAGAATTTGATCATCAAGAAATTCGTAAAAAGTAAGATAAACCATACGAAAAAGGTAACGCCTGTTATTAAAAATTAGTATACAATAAATGTGTTGTCGTCGTCATTGTTTTTATATTTGGTTATCTATTTGTATAGTAAAAATTATTGCCAGATTATTGTAATAAAGTAACAGTAAACTACCTAAATTTTTAGTGTTGCAACTAACCGTATGTACTACAAAAATTATTAAAAATCATTATCAAATAAATTTAAAAATAGGTCAGTTGTAATAAATAATATAAACACAGTCCGATTTTACAACTTCTTAATAATTATAGTATTTAAATACATGTGTCTTAAGTACTTTGCATACTTGCATAATTTTTCTTGATAAACGTTTTTTTAATATTTAAATAAACAAAATAAAAAATTCTATTATAAAACCATTCCACATTTATTATATTTATTTACGCCGCGTGAGGTCCATCTTGCAATAATTTATCACTATCAACCTTAATTCCGTAGAGTTAAAATAATAGTTCATCAACTCAACATTTAAGTCGCTATTTGCACATTTATTAATAGGTTTAAACACAATCGAATATGCTTTTCTAAAAATAGTTTTAAAAGATTGTATAAATATTGAGATTAAGCAAAACATAATAAAATTAATATGTGTATTTCATAACTGATGATATTCGATTTTGCATTGAAATTCGAATAATCAATTGCGTAACAAAGTTTTCATTAAATTAAAATTCACATCGTTAAATTTACATATGATTAATAGATAATTCGCTATATTAGATCAATAAATAAATTCAATTTCAACGTATTTATATTTGTATAATCGGTTCTATTCTGCAAACTTTGACAAATGGAATAGAACTGGTTTGCATCGAACCGAAATGTAAAATCAAAATGCATTAGTTATCGCGTGAAATTTGCTTTTTATGATTGATAGAAGCCAATCATATCAATATCAACCATTGAAACTTACAGAATACTAATTTTAAATAATTTCGCTTTTATGCTTTAATTTGTATTCGATTTCAGGCATTTCTATTCAATTAAAGAATTGGAGAAAATTCAGATTTATAAAAGATCACCGAAAACCAATTCACTAATTTTTTTAATGGTATTAACAATTTACCAAGTATCTTAAATCACAGAAATTTTGTTGTTGACTTTATTACTTTATATTATGACCAAGTATGGGTGTTCCATAATGACGCGGTATAAACCGGAAGTCACTTATGATCTAAATCAGTAGTTCCCAAACTCTTTTGACCCACGGACTCCTTTTCACAGTCAAAACTTACTCACGGACTACTGAATGAAAAATTACATAAATGCATAATAGATTACAAATTTAAATTTGATGTCTTGAATGGTAAATATTGACGTAAAAATAATATATCAATAAAACATTTTGTTGAAGAATTATTTATTGAAATTATAATTTTTGTTTTAAAATACAAACAAAAATTTAATGGCTTGGATCAACGTAATGGGATGTTATGAGTATATTTATGCCCGGCTCAAGGTTTGTGAGTAGGAACCGTAAATTCCCACGAGTACTAATTTCTAGTTCTCTCCTCTTCCCAAGTTTTCTTTGTACAGCAAAATTTTTTCAACAAACGCAGATATTACACTCTTAGCTTTGATTAAATTTAATGTGTCACCTTGTAGTTTCAAATTAGTCTTGTTAAAACTGGTAAATAAATCAGTCATATAAGTGTTGTCACTTTTCGAGATAATTAAATTGCGTCGCAAATCACTGTCTTTACTCTCCAGCAATTCCAACACTAAATTAAAAAGCAAAAATAAGCGATCCAAACATATACGATTATAGTCATCATCATTTTTCAAACAAAAGTTGAGCAAATAATCTCTTATTTAAAGCACTCCTTTTCATTTTATTAACTGCTCTAATGATATAATGTAGTGATGCATGCAAACGTTTACTAGGGTTTTTTACGACCAAATGATGTCGATCAATTACACAATGTATTGCTAAAACATTTGGTATAGCTTGTTTTAAGTATGCCAAGAAGCCTCGGTGTTGTCCTACCATTGCCGGAACACCGTCCTAGCAACGGAAATGATATTAGTCATGGGTATCGCTTTTACATAAAAAAATCTTGTTAATTCAGTAAATAACGTTTCACCTTTTGTATCAATTTTCAAACATTTAGCCAATAACAATTCTTCAAAATATTTTTCTTTTTTTACAAATCTCTCATAAGCTAAAAGTAAAGCTTTGTTTCCTGATAATGTTGACTCAATAAGCGGTATATATAATTGAAATGTTTTTAAGTAGTCATATAAAGAGCTTTCTGCACACTGAGCCATTTCGTAGATCGTCATCTCTCTTAGATGTGGTCCCTATGAGTTCTTGCAATGTGGGTGTTTTCAAATATTTTTTTTTGATTGTTTGAAACTTTAAATCCTTTTTTTGTCACTATAGATTTTTATTAAATGTTTCTTAAGCTTAGAAGGTTTAATTAAATCATTTGACATAGTTTTATTACATAGAAGACAGATAAGTAACGTACTTATTTCCTGTTGACGGAATAAAGCCATATTTCATACATTTAACATTGTATTTTCAGAATTTTTTCTTTGGTTTACTCATACTATTATGTGAAAAAAAGGTCCAAAAAGATATAGGAAAATAGATATATATCAAAATTTTTATTTGCAACAAACCATTGTTAATTATAATTTTTTTTTAATGAAATGCTGCGATGTAACGCTTTCTTAAATTAATTATTTAAAATTTAAGGATAAAATTTTATGTAAATATCACATATTGTGTAAATACTTATTGTGTACCAATTAATTTTTCAAGAAAAATAAATAATTCAAAAATTAATTAACAACAGAATATAATAATACAGTAATATACAGTAATTACAAACATTCGCGGACTTGGTTCTTCCCGAAAGTAAACAAAATAAACGACAACATAAAATCATATTAAATTATAAAACCTAATATACGTCTAATTTTTTTTACAGAATCATTAATACTATATTCTTTAGAAACACATCTGTGTTAGAAAAACTTACAATATTTTCTTAAGTTATTACCAACTCCTACCAGCTGCAGTGGGATAGTAACTATAAATGCAGGTGAATTCCAATTGGAATTAATCGTAAAGAAATATTACCCTAGCTCAAAAGGAGAGGAGAAGTAGGTAAGAAATAATAATGCAGCCGAATTTGGAGGTAGCTTATATAATCTAAAAAAATCTCAGATAAACTTAAAAGATTTAGTAAATAGCCAAAGATATAGGCGCCAGGTAGTTTATTTTGAAAACAAATCTTGTAATTCTGGCAATATTACCAAAGCCAATCAAAGATACCAATACAAACAAAATCCAGAACAAATTTCGTATTATCAATACACACAGTAAATATACTTAACTATACCATAGATATAAAAATAATATATAAAAATTAGACATAAGTTAATATAAACTCTAAATACATAAGAGTCAATAACACAAACTAAAGAAAGTTAGTAATTTCTACCGTTAGGGAGTAATTTCCTTCGGTGCAATAATCGTAGAAACAAATTTTCAGTAATTACTCGTAGAGTAATTAAAACAAATTAAATAATAGGGAAAATTTTCCAACGATTAAGTAAACTAGCATCGTAAATTTTCCATGGGCTGTCTCCAAAGAAATCCTGTAGATAACGATCCTACGTCGTAATTATTCCAAATCAAATGGCAGAAAATTATAGACAAATTGTCTCTATCAGAAATCGTAATTACAATCGCAATGGTTGTAATACATCACATAACAGCACCCGTCGGCCCTTTAGCATCGAAGAGATGTACGAAGTCCTTGACTTTCACCCGCCATCTTTCACTCTTTTATTCTTTGGAAACGGTTACATCCAGGAAGAAAGCAGCTAACAGAAATTAAGAAAAAAACAAAAAACCCTCTGTAACAATTTTTCTAGGTTAGCAACAATAAAATTTGGATTAGAAAACTTACCAAGCTAAGAATAAACCATTTAAACCTAACTCGTATCTCTCTGTAGAGACATATTTTATATTTACATTGCAGAATATTAGTAAATAAATTATTAACTGGTGCGTTCATTCGAGAACGTTGCTAATTAAAAAGAAAACGTAACAAAGTTTTTAATAAATAAGAAATCCTTAATGAATGTTAAGAGATTAGTGTACGAATAACGGTGATATATATTTTTTTTTAATCAATTTCACCAAGAGGGCAACTTTGCTTAAATAAATTTAAATTAAAAAAAGATATTTATTTTACTCAAATATACTATCTACCTAACAATACAAAAAATTATACTTCTTTTTGTCAAAGACTAGGAAAATTTCACATCACGCATAACACAGAACTAAATTGTTGATTAGATGCACAACTCTTTTATAGTTCATATTATAGACTAGTTGGTGCAGGTATGGATAGGCGTGACTCACCGCGATGTCTGTTATTACTTCTATTTTATGCACCTGTCTATATTTATATTTTACTTAGGACTTAGAAATCTCTAATGATTTATTCATTGTTATTTATTTTATTTTCCATATTAATAAAAATGTGTCGCAATTTTTTAATTTTACATTAATCTTTGCGAAATCAATTTTAATTTTTCACGGCCCCTCTAAATTATTCCTGTGACCCGTGTAGCTTCATAGAGACCACTTTGAGAACCACTGATCTAAATAATAAAGGACAGCCAAAAAGCTGTGTGAAATAAAACTTGCGTTTTAAAAAAAGTATTAGGAATTTAAAAAATTATAACAAATACCGCCAAATGTTGAGTAGCATATTAAAACTGTTCAAGAAGAAACAGAAAATGTATGAGTTACGGTAATTTACATTTACAGCAAATACTATACAGCGCATAATATTAAAGGAATAGTAAAATATTGCAAAAATTTTAAGCTAACATTACCGGTTAGTCAGACTAGCGTACCTAACTGCACTAAATTTTTTATTAATTAGTTAGCAGTACATATTTGTATTGATGAGCTAAGAAACATAAAATCAAAACAAACTCTACAACTAAAAAATCTAAGTTTGTGGCCGTATACTGATTCGGGATTGTGCTGTTTTAAAAGTTGCAAGTGCCCAGGACAAAGTCATCAGCATGTATATAGATAGAATAATCAAAAAAAAAATTCTTTGTTGTTATTAGACACCGATGCAAACCAGTCTGTAATAAAAACCGACGTAGTGCTTAAAGCTGATACTGACAAAAACTGCATTCAAAACAGACAATATAATGTCTGTAGGTGCGCATGGTAAAACAGACGTCGATGTTATCATTAGCAACCAGAAGTTATGTCATTGAATATTATTTATTACAAGTAGAAATGAATGTATGGTAAAAGTAAAGACAAAAAACTATACTTTGATTTAAAAACACAATTAGAATTACTGTAACTAGTTCCGACACTAATAAAAAAAATTCTTAAAGAAATCCAAGTGGAACACTGCAAACGACTACCAGTTAAATAAGTAACCTCAACATGGACTTCATAACGGTAAAGAGAAACATATCGTCGATAGTCATCTGCGTTAATGATAGAAGCAAATACTGCATAAAACGATGTTGTTTTCGTGTAAAAATTTAAAACAAGCTGAATAAGAATAAATAGGAAATATGATAACGCATTACCAACGTGTGTTTGTGACAGAAAAAAACATAGAATCATTGTATTTTCAAGCAGTCCGTGAATATTTACGATAGCATTAGTTAAAAAAATGTATTTTACCGCTTCTAATTGCTTAGTTTATTATTTGGTAGACATTGTAAAAAAACGCAACAAATAAGACTAATGACACCTTATTAGTAGTATTAGAGGTTTCCTTCTTGCCGATAATTTTTATTAATACCATTCTCACATATTAAAACTTCATTAAAATATATAATTTCCATGTTTGATCACTTAGTTAACGTTTTAACATTTTAAAAATGAAGAATGTGCCTTGAAAGAAGATTTATTAAATATTCAGATACAGTATCAAATATTATTGAAGAACTAATTAATTAATTAATGTAGACCAATGCAGGTACTACGTTAGCTTTTAGTAAGTTTGATAGAAATTAAGAGTTAAATAAAATAATGAAACAACTTATAAACTGCACGTTATTATTTAACAAACGTTGAAAATAATTAACAATTGTTCGTCTAACACAATCATCCCCTACTACAGGTAGAATACCAGGATTATTTGGTACATCTTTATCACCGTCCTCTACAATTGAATTATTATCTGGTAAGTTATCTCGGTGATTAGAAGCAAAATTGTGTAAAATTGCAGTTAGCACAATGGTATTCTCAGCAAGGGGTAGATTAGATTGCATTCCCAAGGATAAAATTGGAAATCATCTTTTCCATATGCCAAAAATTCGTTCTATAACATTTCTGGTACGAATCTGTATATAGATTTTTTGTCTGATTTTGTGGGTGATGAAATGGTGTTAAAAGATATAGTTTTGACTGGGTAACCAGCATCACAATAAATTGCTCATATGGCTAGGTTCAAATCGCAGTTTAGTTGCGGAATTGTTAGATATATAACTATTATGTGTAGCTCCCGGTCAACGTACTATTACACCTTGAAAGCTGCTGTTGGCATCGCAAATTCCCTGAACATTCAGCAAAAAATATCCCTTCTTATTTCTGTAATGTTCTGCATTTTCACTACCTAGAGATAATAATTTGATATAGGTGTCATCTACTACACCTAATACACGAGGAAATCTTGGAATATTGATGTTCAGTCTCAGCAAAGTGAATAAATTTAAGACGTAAATCAACAAGTGCATTTGTGACACGTTGTATGACTTTGCCAGTCGTAGATTTATGTATTCCAGCAAAATCGCCTATTGTTATATAGAAGTTTCGACTAGCATAAAATCTTAATACTATTAATAAGTGCTCTTGTGCATGATTATTAAAATAAAAAAATCCATTATTAATTCATTCAAAATGCGATATAATATGTATTTCTTACCTTTCTGTTAGATGTTGCAATTTATTTTCAATACTTGCCAGTAACCATCTAACACTACGCTACGATAGTCTAAATCGTCATAGAAATTCCTGGTCGGTTCACCTGTTTAGGTGATCTATACGGCGCTTGCAACGTATTGTCTGTCTCTGTCAAGATTAATTATTTCAATTAGGTTGCTTATGTTTTTTTCTAATTCATCAAACACTGCAATTTTAATTTTATAAAAATAATAATATATTCAAATTTATATCAAGTTTATAAAAGGTTAAATACGTTTGTGCTGAAATGTTTAAATCGTAAGGAATCGGAATCTCGTAGCGTTATTAGCATAATAAATAAGTTATTGGAGGGTTTAAGTTCCTAATAAAATATTAAGAGAATTAGAACTGTTATTTTTTAAATTAACTAAATAAATCTTACTAGCAAGCTTATTAGCAAATTGAAAGATCGGTCACTATACACAATCAGTACATATTAAATATTATTTGTATGTTTGTTAATCAGTTTCTTTTAAACGCCACCAGGTGAAGTATCGCTTAGAAAAAATTGCCTATTGCTTAAAAAGTTTACACCTCCAACCAGTGGCGGCTCGTGAAGTCGGGCTTAAAGTGGGTGGCATTTTTTAAAATACTTGTAAGTAATGTGAACGTTTTCAGATATTATTAAAGCAAATGTTTTGGAGTTAACTAATAAATTCCGTTGAGCAATGTATATGGCGTGCATATACTTCATATTTTTTAATTTTTTCATTATATGTATTAAGTACATTCTAACCTGTTCCAAATTTTTTCGGAAAAAAACTATAAACATGAGAAACAAAAAGGCATGTTTTAATTGTAAACTGCACTAGAAAAATGCCGTGTAAAATTACGTTTTGCAGTTTTATCTGCTTGATTTAGTTCCAAATTTAGAGTCGGCTTTCCGAAAGATTTTATTTCAACCTTTTCTTGGCTTAGTCTCTAGTGATTTATCAAGAAAATACTAATGCTAATGCTAATTATTATGTTTGATACAAGGACTTTATGAACCAGTCATCACTGTCTACAATATTTAATAAATTTAGACATGCAATGGTTTTAGTGACATTAACGAATCGTGCAAATGTTTTTAAATACAAAAAATGATAAAGTAATTTATATTTTGCGTACGATCATATGATTTGAACCGTACACCGTAAACTTAATCAAAAATTACCGTTTAAATGGTAACAGTGTATAGATCTGTTTTATAGAACTTAATATTAAACGTTTTGAGTTTTAGTAAGTCATAGTTTACTATTCTACAGTTTTTGAAACTTTTTTCTAATGACGCAAACATCTAAATTAAAATTGATTTTAACCTAAATCAAGATACGTGTTTAGAACACACTCATCGCTCATAATTTATTGCATCTTATTTTCAATTTATCACATTTGTAATATCTAATATTGAATTGTAATGCTTTAAACTTAGAATTAATTAAATGATGTACATATTTGTGCTGCCAACATCGTAAACGTCAATATTCGTTGTTTAGTGTAGTTACGTAATGAGCGAAAAAAGCTCTAAGGTGGCAAAATGAAAACTAAAAATCCACATAAAACTAAGTGTTCAAAGTCATTTAAAAATCTTGAAATTCAGTTAAAATTCAAACAAACGATGTTAATGTCAAATTTAACAGATTTAATAATAAATGTAGTACCAACATTAAATTCCAGGTCATTTTTTTTATTTTTTAGAAAATGAATGTAATTTTACAAAAAGCAACATAAAAAATACGTGCGTTACCCTCGTCGCAAGTATCATAACATAACTCACTCACCGTAAATTTCTATTAAGGCAAATGGTTTGATTTTAATTAACCATTTAGTTGTAATTATAACATGTTTTATTTTTATAAAAAAATATTTTTTATTTACTTATCGCAACTAAACTTAGAAAATACACGCTATATTAAAAGGTGAAAATTAAAAAATCATCTGATTATTAGAAATAATTAAATTTAAAAAAAGCACACTAAACTAAATCTGGCCATTAATTGTATGTATTTTTTCAGCAATTCGAATACCAGCTTTGAATCAAAACTCGACAAATACTACATCCAGCACTAATTCTACAACAACTTGTACAACATCAATGGGAAAAAGAAAACGATCATGGTCGAGAGCCGTTTTCAGTAATTTGCAAAGAAAAGGTTTAGAAAGACGCTTTCAGTTACAAAAGTATATCACCAAACCAGACCGCCGACAACTTGCAGCAACTCTCGGATTAACAGACGCTCAAGTCAAAGTGTGGTTTCAAAATAGAAGAATGAAATGGAGACATTCAAAAGAAGCAACTAAAACTGGAGACAATTCGTCGGATTCGACACAAGATAGTGATATTCATATTGATGTAGATACAATTACTGATGTTGACTGATTATTAGTACGCTACACTTTTTTTAATGTATATTATATAAATAAGAAAACAACCTTTTTTTTTAATTTCATGATAATGAGAAAGCCTATTTTGAAGAAATGTTAAACTTTTTAATTTTTTTGAATATTAGAAGTTAAAGTTTTTATGGCTGCTATTTCAAGAGAATATAAAAAATAAATAGTTAACATATAAAAAAATCTATCCTAAATATAATCATTAACAAAATAATCAATTTATTTAAAACAACAGTAAAAGAAAAGACTGTAAACTAATTTTTCTTTTTTTGCATCAAGGTTACTCGAAATATGAAAAAAATACATTAAAAAAATTACTTTGGTAAAAGAGATACATACAAACAATTTGAAAATGTTTGTGTATGAATTATATTTATTTTGCACCAAAAAAATCAAATAGTTTGAAGTCCTGTATACTTATTTTTAATTTCTATTTATGAATTTATTTTTCAACTGTTTATTGGTAAATTTTCATACATCAATGACGATGCAGACCTCAAATAATTTTAATAGTCTCTCTTCATTGGCATTTTACGTAATTGGCTTGTTCAGTACTGCCAAGTTTAATATTCTTCATTATAATTAATGCTTTAGTACTAGTTCTCTAAATAGAATGCATCATTGCTATAAAACTCAGATGCATTACTCCAAACCTACTAATGTAAAATATTGGTCAAATAAAAAAACCTACCACATTAAGATTAAATTATTAAGTAGATCAAAAGGTATACTACAACAGAAAGCGAGTAATTGATCATATGAAACGTTTTATTGATGAGAAGCTAAGCCAGTCCACGATGCCTTATGATTAAAAAAATCAAATCTTTATAAAAAAGTTTACATGTATAGAGTTAACATTAGAAATCATTTCTAATTTGGAATTCGGCTTATTACAATCTTTTGTAGTTAGTGATATCATTTGAAGATAATAGAAATCTTACTGAAAATCAGAAATAGTTTAATTTGTTACAAGCTTTATGTCTTACGAACCTTGCACGGCCAACTCACACAGTCGGAGATAGGGGAGGTTCACAGGAAGTATGCTTAAGGGCGACAGATCTGATCCAAGACAACACTTCTGCCTCGATCATGACAGACGGTCCAAACTTGTAACTAAATTTGAGGTTCGTAATCCTTATTACTCTGATGTTTGAGTAACCAAAATTAGTTAATAGATAACGAGAATTACAGGAGAAAGAAAAAAAATAACAAGAGAGATTAACAAATATAACCACTTTAATGTGTTAACTTAGAATATTAACAAGAGTATATGAAATTTCTCCACTCATTCATGCTCGAATGATTTCTAAGTATAATTAACAAATATAACAACTTTAATTTAGTAGCGTAGCAAATTGACAGCTATACATTAAATTCTCAATCCATAAATACTAGAAGAACTAACAATTATCGTTAACAAGTGTAGAAAACTTTGATGTCGCAACACATAAGATTTACAAGATTATATCGAAGTTTCAGTGCATGAATGCCCGCAGTATCGGCAACACACAATACACATTTAAGTTAGGCCGAAACGAACAGCACAGAAAATCTCGTAGTAAATATGTTTTTCACACACAGCATGCGATACAATTAAATGAATGATTAAAGTTACCTTATTGGTACATAAGCAATAAACGTAATTACGGTCATTAATATTAATAAAGATTCTGTGAGTAAATTTTGTGACAACGATATAAAAAAATTAAGCAAATAAACTCACCCGAATTCCAGTGTCCACTTCCGCAAAGAAAACGTTTTCCCCGCCAGCGGCCTGTAATAAATCTTTAAAAGCAAATCGTGTCACACACTAACTCACGAAGAATAGGAAGCTACAAAATTAGTATTAATAAATCATGAAATATTATATAAAAACCCATTGTATCGAATACTGTAGGCAGCAATTTAAAACAGGTGGCTGATAACCCAATCGACTTCTATTCCCAAGTCAACATCTACGACGCATTGTTTGACGAGACCTCGAGGTTATTTAAGTAGTAGGCCCTCACAACAGCTTATATGCTCGGTAGCGATATTCATTAATGGTACTTATGCATCCTTATTACTGCTTGAAACACACAATGGGCTGGCAACGTGGTGGAAACCGGCTATCACAAGAATATAGAAATTACGAAGGACCCTTAATAGATTGAAGACAAAAATATCTTACCCTGTGCCGAAAGATTCGTAATAAATTCGCAATCGCCTTATAAATTTGTGTTCATCACACGTGATGTTCTTAAAAATTTAAGAATCAATTCGAAATCCTCGGCACCGGCCCGTTACTGTAGTTGACAGCTTCACGATTTTGTCGTAAAATGACAGTCACGAGAAAAGATCGGTAGAGGGCGTCAAAACCGGAATTTAATTTTAATTCATATACAGGGTCTTCCGTAATGAAAATTTCGTACGTAACAAATTATAAATATCTTCTACACGTATGGTTGTGGAGAATGCATTTGGCCTTCTCAAACGATTTAGACGACTAAAATTTTTTGATATTAAATATTTAAAATCTAACCAGTGACGATACTGATGGTACAGTAGCTAATGTTGATGAAACTTTCAAAAGAAATATAATCTATTTGTAAACATGATTCAATAAGTCTTGTACGAAACACACTAGTATTTTGTCATTTTTATATCTACATACCTAAATAATAAAATAAGGATTTAAGTGTTAATTATAAATAACTAAATTCATTAACTGTAGTAAAAAAAACCTCCTACCCTAAATTTATAATAAAATAATTAAATGCAGAAATCTTGTCCGCGACTTGAGTTTAAAGTTTAAAGATGGAAAACAAGGACCTAACTATTATAATAAAATAATTAGATACCGTAAAGTGGGGTTACTTGTAATCCTGTGGTAACTTGCAACAATTTTGCAGTAATGTACTTTTGGCTCTCCTATTAAGGTTAAATCGTGCTTAAACTATGACAGTGTTTATATTTAGTACGATCGTGTCGCTTCAGTTGTATGCAAGTAACTCGCTTGTAAAAATAAAATTGTTGGAGTTTCGCGGCATTGGACATTATTGAAGAAAAATACTCAAACTTTATTATCAAATAACTTTTTCTGTCGAGAGCTTATTTATGTGCTGCGATTTACATGAAAATTGAATCCAATGTGCTTGGATGCTTATTCTAAAATATTAAATATTAAGTCATACATATGGAATTACCAAGTCGACTCTATGAAGAAAAATGAGAAGTTTGTTCTCACTGACTCTTGGGAGACAGTCTGTCTTTTCCAAGGAAGGGAGGAAATATTTGTTAGTAATATTATTTTGCCTGCACAGTGGCAAATTCCTTTAACTTCCTATGACATCAAGTTAATAGTAAAAGAATACTTAAATTGCAAAGGCATTCGGGAGAAGAGATTTGGACGGAATAACAATATATCAGGCGTAGATTGGCACTTTTTAAACAGGCACAAATAGTAAATCTGTTTGTCAAATTAGGTATTTTTTATTATTATTTAATTTCAGCTCTCTGCAAGATTATGTGAAAATATAAAGCAAACAAGAGCTAAAGTGTCCAGCTTCATTGTTGTACTAAATATGGTGTCAGCTAGAACAGCTTGGTCTTTAAAGTTTTTATCGATGGCTGCAGCTGTCCGCATTGCTTGCATGTTTTGTGGTAAACATCTTTGCCATAGACTTTGTAGTAACGTTTCACTGACGTCACTTCCGGCTAAGTTTTTGAGATGTCGCATAAATTGTGATTGCGTCCTATCACCTATTGTTTCGTGTTTGAGTAATCTTTTGATAATATGCTCTTTCAAGATTGATCATCTTGAGACTAGTTGCGTTTTTAGTTTCTCGTACGTTTGTTGTGCTTGGGGTGCTAATGGGATATCCTTGATTTCTTAGATATACTCATTTTTTAAATTTGCAATTGTGTAATTAAATTTCGTTTGGTCGCTTTTTATGTTGTTAATTTTAAATTGAGTTTCTGATTGGATAAACCATAAAGCTGGTTCTTCTCGGCAGAAATTTGGAATCTTAAATGTAGTTATTATTTTACTGATTTGGGCGTCATCAACTTCGCCGAGAACGTGGGTTCTCACACGTGACCATTTTGTTCTTTTTGCGATGCACGTGTTTTTCCTTAACGATAAAATAGTAGTATAGAAACTTCCTCGCGTTATTTATTTCACTAGTCGGGGTCACCAACTTTAATTAACCGGGTTTTCACTTTAAAAAATAAATAAAGGCTGTTTACAGAATTTATTATGTCGAGTATAAAGTTTACGTTTTACCTCAGCCATGTTTTTGAAGGAAGTGGTCTTAGTAACCGATCCGGTAAGTTAATCCCTACTCTCGTTCTTTTTTTTGCTGCCATCTACTCGTTACCTACTTGTCAAGTAGCGGCAACATATATTGCTACGATAACACTACCCATTACCGGATAACAATCACAATAATTTCTATCGTGAATTGGTCTACTATTTCGTTTACATGCAGTCGCGAACAAAGTTGTAATCAAAAAACTTACCACGCCAAAGTTCTTTGTAACAAGTAATAAGTGTTAACTAATTCCAAATTTTATTTACAAAACGTGCGTAATATTACTTCGTAGTTTGCCAAAATCTGGCTTTGTAATCAAAAGAACTTAAATGGTATAACATCAGCGTACTCAAAACAAACTTCAAAACATAAAGTTAAAGGTGTTTTAAATTTACGAGTAAAAGTAAAATGATTGAGTATGATCTATAATAAAATTCCTAATCGTTTCATATTAACATAAGTGGTACGGTGAATCCAAATTAAAAAAATGCTTAAGGCTGAATGAAAAATTAGAAAATTTGAATACAATTAAGAAATTTCAATATACAATACGTTGAAGAAAATTATAGCATAGCGCAGGTCATCTATCGTCATCGATAGATACTAGTGATAAGGCAAAATCCACAAATGTAAATCATTTGACTTCAATAGCACAGCTTTCGAAGGTTATTAGATATGCGACATCCTTTTCTTGAAAAAATTATTCTTCCCACAGTTTAATAATACTGGGAAAGCGGCCTCGATTCCAGTAAACTTCCTACAAGAATTTTAGATGTATTAAAACCAACATGCATGACGCCATCTTAATTACCGGTAAACACCAATTTCATCAAAAAAGTCGCTTTAATCCTGCTGGTATACTAAACAATTCTTCATAACAGTGTACTCGTTAGAAGCGTAATAAAAAACCGACGGTAAAAATTAAATAGAAATAAGAATTACTTACAATTTACCGGACAACGTCTTAACCAAATCGACCGCTCACAACGACCCAAATTTTTCTTTCTAATAACTTAATTCTATTTTTATGCTTATTCTCCCGCCGTGCTTCCTGGGTTTTGAAGTTGGTAACTAGTAATATTTTTTTTAGAGTTTCCACTTTCATCACCTGTTGCTGTTTTTTATTTCTTGAGGTCAGTTTTGCAAATTCATTCGTAGCTTCTTTATAAAATGTGTCTTTTCCGAAAAGTGTGTCTGTTCTGGAAAGTTTATTTTGATATGTCAGCAGAAGAATCCGAAAGAAGGGCATTAAAAGAATGTGAACTACTATAGTTTGGTTTTTAGCCTACCAAATGATCCATTTCTTCAAAATATAAAAAACGGGTTCGCTTTCGTGTAATATTATTAAGTTACTTTTTGAATTAAAATATAACCACAACAAGTTTCTCTATTTTAATCCGAGTCTTCTAAAATGTGACATAATATAAATTAAATATAAATATAAATATAAATATAAATATAAATATAAATATAAATATAAATATAAATATAAATATAAATATAAATATATATATAATATAAAATTGTTCATAACAGATATTAAAGTTCTTGGTTATTCTTTTATGTAAAGATTTCCAAATGCAGACCCAATACTAAACTTGAAACGATATTTATTTCCATTACGGCAAATAAAGTCTGTATATATCGCTCCTATATGACTATGCTTATTTAGGACAATAGAAATAGATATTGTTTCGAATCGCTCCAAGTTTGTTACTACAATTACAATCGGAATTCATTCGATATAGATATAACAATGTAAATTTTTTTTAGTTAGATTGTGAAATACATAATTCTGCAGAGTTAGTTAACATAAAGTGTATTGTTTTTTACAATCTTACTTAACAAAGTCGAAAAATCTAAGAACAAAATCAGCTGAACAATATTGTTTGTAAATCGGAAATTCGTTATAAAAAAGTTCAACTAATTAAATAATGATTTTTCTTTAAAATAGGTAATCGTCACTTATATTTTAATAACAAATAGTTATAACTAAAAAGTGGACAGTCAGGCAAATGCCTGGAGCCTGCCTATTTTGCCTTTTTGTGTAACTTTTTGTCTTTTTAAACAGTATTATTTTATATTGCCTTTTTACATGTAAATTTTGAAAACTTTGTGTAAACAGTGTTTTAATAGGTAGATGACAATAACGCATTACAGAATTTTACTTAAATTACGTATAATAATATTAACATTTTTGGTCAAAAGGTCTTACCACGAACCTATAAATAACAACAAAGATTTTCATGTTTTATTAAACAATGGTTTCCAGAAAACATTAAATACAAAAGCCGCTTATAGAGAAGAACTATTGTAAGAATTTATACTAGGATTATGTATAATGACAGGTTTAACAGAACACTATTTACAAAACCAAAAGGATTTCGGAATGAATGAATATTTTGTAGGTCTATTCAGTACCTAAGTAAAACAAACAAACATAGATAATTCTGTCCGGTGGGATTCCTTTAATGACTGAAACATATGACTAAAATATTCTTTGTTTGTTATAAACACCTGTGATATTGTCACACTGTGATAGTCTATTGCTGTTGTGCTGTGAGCAAGTTTTAAAGAATGCCACCAAATAAACAATCAAAATTTGAAAATTATTACAAGTGAAGTAAATTGGACAATAATTTAACAACCGACGGGAAAAACCTTTTTTGTCAAGTTTGTTCAAAATAAGTAAGTTTGTATTATCTTAATTTAAATGCTTTTAATTACTTGTATATGTATTATTTTAGATCGGTGCTACTAAAAAGAACCATGTAAAACAAATTTGCTCCACTAACATCTTGTGATGTCGAAAGAACTTTTTCCTTCTATAAAAATATTTTAAATGATAAAAGGCAACAGCTTCTTGGTCAAAATATTGAAAAATATTTGATTTGTGCTTGGGAAAATAATAGCACTTAATAAATATTGTAAAACAAAAAAATAAACTGTAAATTTTAATAGATATTTGTGGCTTCTTTATTGCTTTTTTGGTAGGTCTAATATGCCTTTTATGCCACCTTTTTTGATATTTTTTCTTGCCTTACTATCCGCTCTTTAGTTACAACTTTCAACTTTTTTTTGTCACTATACACATTTAAAAATTTGGCGGTACACTAATTAGGTACCACAATGGTTACGTTTTTAACATCGTTAACTATATACATTTCAGTAACGATTAAAAATACGAACTTACAACTGCATTTAAGCTCTAAAAACGCTGCTTATAGAATTATAAGCATCCTTTTTCTTTTTGAAGTTGGAATGATTAATTTCATTTATTTTGTATTTTGCAATCCTCTAAATTACTACAAATACATAAAACAATAAGCTGAAAATTAAAAAAAAAATTATATGTTAAATGTATCATACGTCACCAGAATCTTTGGTATTGCTGTCATTAGTATCAATAGCATTTTTTGGCAAATAATTTGTGAAGTTTATTACAATGACCGATTTAAATCGCATAACTTCCGTACTGTCACGTTATCATTCCATATAAGCTAAAATTAAGTTAATTTTTAACTGATTCATTTATTGGATGTGGTTTTGATAACTAAACAAAAAGAAAATTAACGCACTTTTGTATAAATTCCGAACCAGTGAAGTATATTAGTAACTTAAACAATATAGATAATTTACATGTTTTTTTAAAATTTTAGATATGAACTCTGTAGTAGAACATCTTCTGGCACACCCTAGTCTATTAATATTAGCAATTACGTATATTGCAGTATTTGCCGTATTAGTTCGCAAATGGAAGAAACACAAAAAACGAAAAACACAAGAATATGAAGAAATTGAACTACTACATATTGAAGTTCAACAAACAGAGCACATTTATGAAAATATAGTTTCTTTAAACAACGATCAAGTAGCTGACCAATCGATGGTTATCAACGATCAACCAATTAACGAAAACATAATTTATTCTGAACCACCAATACAAAATGTTATTATATACGAAAATTTACATATGTAATGTATACCACTATTTTACGATTTTTTGTTTTCTATTAAAATTATTAAATATACAAATTCTTATACTTATTTAAATAATACCATAACAAATAGTACACATCTACTATTGAAACACGTAGAATTACCGTAAAATATAAAAAAGTTTGGTTTAATGAACAAAATAAATTAAACTTTATCTACAATAATAATGTTAAATAGTAAATGTTAACGTATTCAAGAAACAACTAAATATAAAAAAAAAATTGCGAGCTAAAAAGTTTAGAAAACATCTATCGTTTTTACCACGTTTTTCTTAGATTGCTTTCTTGTTTGTTCGTCCGCAAAATTTCAAATTTTGTAATCGATTTTTCGACCACTTCTACTGCACTAATCAAGCTAGAATTATCGATGACAATACAATATTCAAACATCAAAAAATTTAAAAAATTTTTGCCATAACTTGAAGATTTCTGATATACGACAGTTGTGTAATCTATGTAAGCCGGGCAAGTTTTTATACTGTTTGTTTAAAACTTTATTAAAATAAATTAACATAAAACTAAAAAATTGCAAAAAAATAAATACTTCATAAAAAACATTTTTAAAAAAACACGTTTTTCCCATGGATTAAAAAGTAGAAATTTTTTTCTTCAACTTAAAACGTGGGCGCATTTATAAGAACTTATATAATTTAAGAAAATACATTTAAATGCGCCCACCTTTTAAGTTGAAGAAAAGTTATTTTCTACTTTTTAGTCCACGGGAAAAACGTGTTTTTTTAAAAAAACTTTTCCCATTTACTAATTATTGCAAGTAAAAATAAAAATTACTAAAAAAATTAACAAAATAATATTACCGACGTACAAAAAAAAAAGATTTGATGTCAAGAAACTAATTATAGATAATCTAACAGACAAATAAAAGAAAAAAAGAACATTAAAAATCCTATACTTATCCTATAAAAAATGTATAACGAAAATTTTTTTTCAAAAATTTTTTTGGATAATTTACGTTTCAAGGTCTCCTGAAAAAAATTTTTTTTTTCATATTATCTCGGTTCTATCAAAAGATGGTTCTGATAAAAAAAAACGTCATTTAAACAGTTTTTCTGATATAATTTTCTAGGTATGTAAATTATTCGAATTACTTTTACAGTTTTTTGTACAGATAATTCTAGCTAACAATTTATTCAAATAAAACATTTTTTTAACATTAACAGTTTATTAGGTATTTGATTTATAATTTAAAGTGATTTCCATATATAATCTAGGTTAGAATCCTACCTGCGACAATTTTCTTTTAAATCAATATCTTGAAAGGAAAGCAAAATACGTTAAAACTAACATTTTTTTTTATATTCTTGTGACTTGTTTATACACGGAGTGCTGCATCTTCCTTACATTATCTTTGGATGTGCCCACGATAAGATAAATCGTGAGCCAAAAGTCCTAGCAAATTGAAAATTGGTGTGGAACTGGCTTTTCATATTCTCTCGGTTCTATCAAAAGTTGCGTCTGATAAAGAAACCGGAAGCGAGTGTATCCGCCATTTTAAACAGTTTTTCTTATATAATTTTGTACGTATGTAAATTAGTCGAATTATTTTTATAATTTCTTATAGAGATAAATTTTCCTAGCAATTTATTCAAATAAAAAAATTTTATAACATTAACAGTTTATTAGATGTTTCATTTATAATTTAAAATGAATTCACAAATATAATGTAAGGTTCGAATCCTGCCTGCAACGATTTTAAAAAAAAATTCGATATCTTGAAGGGAAAACAAGATACGTTAAAAATAATCATATTTACTGGTTTACTAAAAGGGAAAGCAATATCGAAGTGCACAAATATAGGGGTTAGTCAGTATGACAACATAAGCTTAATTTGCCATATTTCGATTATATATTTAATAAAATCGAGCAAAAAAAATCAAAAAAATTATAGCACGGTAGGAAGTCAATACAAACGTGTACATATCACTTCAAAATGGTTTTATGACAACATAACCTTAAAAAAATGTGTAGACACTCCTTCACCATTCCTTATTGGAAAGTGGTGTGGTGACACACCAGTTTTTTTTAAACAGAACCGAAATTTGTATCTGATAAATAAAAATTTGTTGCCATAACGGCAATAAGTTGGATGTAAAAAATTACACTATTGTGATCAAGCTATTGAAATACTATAGACAGTTTTACAAGGCTGCGTTCAATGTGATGTATTACTTGTGTAAAGGTGTGAAATTTTCATTTTTTGAAATTTATCAAAATGTGGTCTAGGTGCAAAACCCTCCATTGTGAAGAGCAAATGCAAAAAACTGTTAAGAGCTTACTGTTCAATATATTTGTATAAAAAACAATACAAGTCTATTATGTTGTCTTTAAATTCTTCAATTTGTGCAGTTTTCTAAATATTAGACGGATATTTAATTTTAATTTTTTAATCACAATTCTTCCTGGTAACTATTATCAAGATTAAGCTTTCCTGCTTTGACAGATTCAGTAACCTTCACATAAAATTCTAGATTTTTGTTCGCCATCCAATTAGTCTCATAATGAACTTTGAGCAAACTAGCTACCTTTTCTGCTGATTAAAAGACGTAAACGTTTGCCCTCTTTGAGAATTAATTTTGCAACACCCACACCTGACTTATAAATTACCTCGCCTTGAACTAAGATATTGTTATTAGATTTAGAATGCTTAAATCTTTTTGTTAGATTAAACTAGAAATGCCAATGTCCAAGACTTGATATTACTTTTGAGACAGCGTTTTTCAAGTCTTGCGCCATCCAATCTGTAGCTATCTCGCGTACAGTTGCATTTTCTTTTATAATGTTGCAGTATTATTTTCTTTCAGTAATACCTAGGGTTCTCTTTACTACTCTTTCAATTAACCCAAAGACTCTGCCGGGTAGCATGAAACTGTGGCCAACTACTGCAAAAGTCACTTGAATGTTTTGTAGTTTTGAAGCGTTGTTCAGTCAAAAACATAACATTCTCAACATAGTCATCTTTTTGTTTTGATCAGCACATCCATATGCAAAAATAAAGCCTTCCTCGATGGGTTCACTAAAGTTGAAATGTGTAAGACAGTAAAACATGGCTGAGGCTATTACGCTTGAATTGAACTCAGTGTCAGTCCATACGTACGCTAAACGTGATTCTTGATAATTTTGTCTTTCGATAATAAATTGAATACCAAAAAATGGTACAGATTAAACTGTTGACTGAACTATGCAGATTGATCGGATAGTTTTAGTAAAGATAATTTTTTTTTACAATCTATTGAAAATGTTATTCTAAGCATGTTACTATTGAGAGTCCCAAAACCAATTGTAATTTTTGATAAAGTAAGAATGGAAGTAACATTCTATTATTTTTAGTGCATCCTCTACTGAATGTTTATACATTTTTGCGAGACGTTTAATATTAAGTTCGCATAGTAGGTATATTTTATTGTAATTGTTTTTGTCTTTTCGGTTGTATTGCGGCTTTCTTTGGTGTTGTTTGCTGAGCACCATTTTAAAATATATGTATCTTTATAAATTTTACCTTTTTTAAAATAAAAGTCGGCCGTATGTATTTTTGATAAGTCACTCATTCTTAGTTTATTTTATTTAAAGTTTGGCATTTTTTGTGGTTACAGCTTGGTTTCGAAAGGAGGGTTTTCGCTGCATACCTAAGTTACCTTCTGTTAGTAAAAAAATAACATTTTCTATCAATTATTTACAATAATTCCACATTAATCCAAGGCGACTGATTAAATGGAAAAAAGTAAAGAAAATCACATGGTTAAAAATCACGTGACCAAACCAATGCTGCTTATTAGTTGCTATGGATATGGCGGAGTTTGTATTTAAACAAGCGGTGGAGACGGTGAGTTTTGCATCTAAAGGTGGTGTTTATTTAACGAGTTACTGTGTAAATTGGATGCTTTTTTTCTCAAGAGGGCATTTTTAAAAAGTCCTCGAGAGAAAAACGTCTAATTTGTTGAATACAACATTTTATTACTTCAACAGAGACTAGGAGGTACCCAAAGTCTCAAAATCTCTCAAAAATAATTTGGCGTTTATGATGACAAGTGCGCGAAGACTGTTAAAGACGGTTTACAATAGCGAAACATTAAAATTTATGACAGTTAAGAACAATAAAAACATTTTAGCACTATTTTAAGACTTTTTAATACACTTTAATAACTGCTTAATACATTACGGTACATTATAAACATTCGATAATATTCTATTCTACTTTATTTTAAGCTATTAGCTGCTGATATACTAAATTGAATGCTGAATTTAAGCTGCTACAGTTGCTGCTGAAGCAATTTTATGATGGTCAGGTTCACATTGCTGTCACAGGTACAGTGACAGCTTAAAGACAACCAATATTTGTAGCCAAAAACAAAATTGTATCTTATTTTTAGTATAATATATTTATTTTTACCATATACAGTACATATAAACAAAAAACCCCGGAAAACATATAAATTGAAATGTCAGTTTTAAGCCGGTAAAATGCTTCAACAAATTACAATTTAAAAATTGAAGGTGATACAGTATTTACAATAAACATAGGACATATACTTTTGGCTTTCAATCATTTAATGCAATAGCATTGATTAATAATGCTATAACTGTAGATTTAATTATTTACTTTTGCTATTTATAGTTGTTTAGTGACGGCTAACAAAACTCACATGACTGATAAATAAAAAAACGGTTCATTCTGAAGCCCGAAACACCATTAAAATCGTTGTTGGGTTTTTTGATAAGGAAAAATCAGATGTATGATCATTTCTATTAGAGAATGTACCCAGTTAGCTGCTGCGGCGACAGGAAAATCGGTTTCTTTTATTAAAAAGATAAAGTTATTTTGAATGTACAAGATTATTCACACTATACGGCACGGAATATTACGCCCAAATAAATATACAATATATTTACCAATGTTAGCGGAAGATCTAATGTGCTGTATATGAAGAGTTGAAAGTATTTAAGAAATGTGTAATTATTACTGACCCCTACACAACCACATGTAGGTAAATTATGGCTTAGATAGTCAGTAGTGCAGTAGATACAATTTAAGAGGTATCAGTCCAGCACATGTAGGCAATTATGGCTTGGTCCACTGATACGTTAAACCGTCGTAGTATTAGTAGTAAAAGAAGTACAATTTAAAAAGTATCAGTCCTGCACAGCCTCATGCAGGTAATTATGGCTCGTTGTAGTAGTTCAGGCAATTAAAATACGGTTGCAAAATGACTGCTGTTTTATTAAAGTAACGAGTGTTTATACACATAAAATCCTACATTTAACTATTTCATTGTTAGCCTACATTTCAGGTTACATATTATGCCATTATAAAATATTTGCTTATATCACAATACACCCTATGACATTGGAAAAAAATTGCATATACACATTAGACATCGTAAGGAATGTGTCTATCGGATTACATCACAAATATATATTAAATTTGTAATTTTGTATTTCTTTTTAAATATAATTTATGTTTGTAGTTCAAACTTCCACCTATACCAATGCCTACATTCTCGGGTGGCTATAAGAAATGGATAAGTTTTAGATACCTTTTTACTTCTCTTATTCACAATGGTAGTAGTTTGCTTAACATTGAAGAACACCATTACTTAAAATCGTCTCACTGGTGAAACCAAACAATAACTCAACAACTATACATTAAAAGAAGCAAACTATAATGACGCATTTGAAAAGCTTTAAGAAAGGTATGAAAACAAGCGTATCATAGTAAACAATATCTTAAATCGTTTGCTTACTCAACGAAAGTTAAACTCAGAATCTGCTCAAGGTATTAAAGATATTTTAGATACTTCTGATCCTAACTTTTACAAGTCAATTTTTATTGATGCTTTGTTAGGTGCCTGCGTGCATCCTCACATAATACTTAAAGGCTTACATCGATATAATTCTGTTATTGCAATTAAATCTCGTCTTGGTTCGTTAATATCAAAAAGAGTGTTACAAACTGATGCTGCTATCCAACAACACAATATTATAGTTCTCACACGAAACTAGAAATAGATCAGTTATGAAACAGTTTGGGAATTGAAGAGAATCTACCACACAAAAAAGCTATGACAGATCTTGAAATACAATGTAAAGAACATCAAATGGAGAAACGATTAAGACATAAACCTGACTATGTTAATTTTATGAAGCAATATAAATCACACGGTCACATGATAAGAGTATATGAACCAGAATTGAGTATTATATCCTGACCAATGAGCTTAAGTACGATGCTCAGGGTAGTCTTCGATAGCAGACTGTTGATTGGACATTTACTGCAACACGATATTAGATATTTACTTACCTTAAATTCTGCTTGGCTGCTGATATCCAGAAGATGTATAGACAGATATTGGTCTCCAAGGAAGAATTTGAATACCAAAAAATCTTGTGGCGCAAGTCCTGTACAAGAGGAGCGATTACTCTGTGTTATTTAAAGAATATCTTTCGTTTTATATATAGAAAATGAGTTTAAAAAGGATATGTACACAGACGATCTAATGAGGAGAGCGTCCACTAAAGAAGATGCTGCATGTTTGCATTGAAGAATGACGGAATTGTTAGCATGCGGTAGTTTTTCCTTGCATAAATGAGCGTGTAATAGTAAAAATTTGTGTTGCGTAACATTTCAGTGATAAAGAGTTACAAAGTGCAATGTAAATATAAAAATAAAAAATACAATAAAAACGTTAGGTGGTATAAAATGCAACTCACAAACTGATAACTTTAAACTTAACTTCGAATTAAACTTTAATATGAATAACAATGTAAACAAAAGCAATGTTTTATCTACCATTGCTAGAACTTTTGATCCTATAAGTTGGTTAACACTTGGTGTTATGTTACTCAAAATGTGTATGCAGAAACTGTAGTTAGCTGGCGCAGAAAGCACTCACCTTCAACGAGGGAAGGACTTCTGGCAGTACCACTAGAGTTGAACTGCATGGTTTTAGTGATGTCTCTTGAGCTGCATATGCTAGTGTAATGTACTTTAAAGCTTGGGAAAGTGACGGTAAACCTAACGTAGGGCTAGTAAAACACATTTCACTTCCATGCCTCAAACTTTGCGATGCAGTGCTCTTAGCTAACTTATTTCAACACTTGAAAACTACATTGAAAATTAAGGATGAGCATGTGTATGCATGGACAGATATAACTATAGTTTACGCTTGGCTTCGCAAAACACCAAATTCTTGAGTTACAACTTTTGCTAGCCGTACTTCAGAAATATTATCTTTTGCTGAAATCTTTCAATAGCACCATGTTAATTCCACAAGTAACCTAGCCAATTTGGCGTCTCGAGGCTATCATCCAGCAGCAACTCAGAACTGTGGTGGAGTGGCCGACAATTTTTCCACGATAACAATGTTAGTAATTACACAAAAACTGACATTCCTGATACTTTATTAAAATCTAAACTTAAAATTAAATCAAATATTCATTATGTTGATAATGTGGATGCTACTCATTTAAATTTTTTTCGTTTTTTAACAAGTTAATACGTGTTACTTCTTACTGTTTGAGATTTACTGTACAAAAATTACCACCACTTTGAATGAACCTAATTACCTCATAACTAAAGAGTCGAAAAGAGCCTTTAATAGTTGCATTCGCATCTCCCAATCAATATCCTTTGAAAAGGAACTTAAATTACTTTTTTTAAAGTAAACAGGTTCATAAAACGAATAAGATATATACACTGAATTCTTTTTTTTTATATTAATGATATTATTTGTGTCGGTGGTAGATTGCAAAATGTGGTGATATCAAAACACATGAAAAATTCTATTATAAGTTATAACTGTTCTCTCTTAAGATTAATTGTTTCCGAAGCTCATTTAAAATTGCTGCATGGAGGAAATCAACTTACCCTTAATTTACACTAGACAAACATTTTGGATACTTATATCTAGGGTTTTAGTGAAAACAGTAATTAAAAAATGTATTTCTTGTTTTAATCATAAGGCTATACCACCTGCCATTTAAGAAAAGTTTACTTGATTTTACAGTCAAATCTGATCAACCTTATATTAAGTGAAATAGACTTTGCAGGACCGTTTACTATAGTAATATATTTCAGTCGTTGTAAATATGGAGTGATCACGGAACCAATTTTGTAGGCGCGTTGCGTGAATTAGATCAGGCTTTAGGATTTCGATACCTCAGGTAGTCATTAAGATTGCTGAACTAGTCAACGATCAACAACTTAAAACTCTTAGTGCTCCCCATTTTGGTGGTTTCTGGAAATGTAGTGTGAAAAGTGTCATTTAAAGCGTGTTATGCTACAGACATCAATGACATATGAAGAATTTTCCACCCTACGGTGCCCATCCAATTGCTGTCCCAAATTGGAAAGTATACTTCAAGACTTTAATGCCGACGAGCGGAATAGAAAACTCAAGAAAAGAAACACCAAATCCAAAAGCAGAAAAGAGAATTCTATAGATGACGTACCAATACAAAAAGGCCGACTAAGCGAATATAAATATATACAGACGGAAATGTAGTCTGTCCCGAAGTAAGATGGAGAAGAAAGAAACCCAACCAAAAGTACTGGAAACTTAAGCAAAGAAAAGAAAATCAGTGACAGCAATATGAGAGGAACAATTGGGTAGCATCCAAGCTACAACCAACAAGATACCGACGATGTATTTAAGAACTCGAACTACCAAAACCAAAAGAAAAGAAACAATAGCAAAGGTCGAAAGTCGAAAGCCCAGAAAGTGAACTAGCACTTACGACATTTGCGACGCCGATGGAAAAGAAGAGAACGTTAATTAGCAGCGACTGAAGGAGATACAAAAGCAATAGCAGCGGCTTTTACATCCGGAGAAATAGACGATCCTTACGTAGACGCGTAGACCTTGTAGCTACACCAGTGTTGGAAAGCTTCATCGCTGCTGGCAAAACGTGACGTAACCTAATAGTATTATAAAGAACAGTGACGTATAAACTCAGCAATCTTAGAGCTCATATCAGGCCAGTAGAAATGATACCGAAGAGCTTCCAACGTACTCCTAAAACTGCGGTGTTCACGTTCAGATGGAAGATGGTGATCGTGGATTAGTTGTTTGCGTTGGTCCGAAGGAACAACTAATTTCCACACGCAAGAGTCAGACAAAGAAATTGCGTACACGTTTACATAGAAGACCTTTCACAATACACGAACGAGAGAAACGACGAGGAAAAGCAGAAACTTTAGAAGCCAAACCTAAGTACCAAGGATCGGTAGTGGGTCTAATAATCCTAGAAACTGAAAAGAAATTAGGAGGAAGAGAAAGAAGCAAAAGAAGAGAACGAACAGTACGTTAAGGCTTAGCACCTTGAGAACGACAACGAACACAAGTATTCGGAGTAGAAGTAGATACAGAAGAAGAAAGTGTAGAAGTATTAAGAAAGCGAGTAGCAGGAATAGCAGAAGAGACGGAAGTAGAAATTGTACTAGCAAAAACTACAGATGGCTTTTGAACTTTGTCATCAATCTCTGTTGTTGAGAAGCGGAAAGAATCGCGAGAATTAATGTTAGACTCCAACCACTTCCCTAAAGATATTAATTGAGCGACAGATGTGATCTCAATCAATGCTAAAGGAGGTTGATAGAACGGCGTTAGATTCCGGCGAATAACCTTGAGCTGCATTTGCTCTGAGACCGGTTCTGCTAGCTGAAACAAGAGATATCGCATGGAGGTAACGTAAGTACCAATGGATTCGTTAGACCCCATAGTACGTTTGCGAATAGTCTCCATCAGACGATCGTCGTAATCTACAGGCAAAAACTCCGACTTCAACAAAGCAGCAACATCATTCCACGAACGTAACGAACTTCGATTCGTCCTAAAAACAAGAAGGGCTTTGCCAGATAAAACTTCAAAAGCTGAAAGAAAAAGTTGATGCTGTGAAACACCACGAGACAAACACAACTCGTCAATACGAATGAGAAATGCTATAAGTAAAGAAGGATCTTCACCAGAAAAAGTAACATTCCAATCCGCCAAGTTAATTTCCGAATCAGAGTCCGATGAAGTAAGAAGTGGTGGTTCCTCGTCTGAGTAATACATATCGAAAACAATAAAATTAAAACAAGAAACTAACCAAAGCAGTAAACCAAATCAGAAATCTGCTACCACATGTCTGACTAAAACTCAAAATAACAGTAAGTACAAGTAGTATCACTACCAAGTAATTAATCTAATAAGACAAAAAAAGGTTAATTGACGTAGTCGAGTCAATTCAAAAATCAAAGCAAAAGTCCGATTAAAAGAAACGTAAGCAAATTACTAATATAAGGTCAAACCGCAGCACTAAAATCAAAGAAGTAAAAGTTAGTGAAGTAACTCCGATGTCAATTCTTGCAGCAATAACTAAATAAGCGAAACAAAGTAAATCAAACCCACGAAAGACTAAGAAAAGATAAAAGAATCAATAAAGCTAGAAGAAATTATAATCGCACACACCAAATGGAGCCCCTAAAGTTGGCAGCCAAAATTTGTTACAAGCTTATAGATCTTAAGAACCTTGCACGGTCAACTCACACAGTCGGAGATAGGGGAGGTTCAACTAAATAAGAGTTAAAGGGCGCCAGATCTTTTATAAGTAAAGCTTCTATCTCAATCAGGACAGAAGGTTCAAGCCTGTAACGAATTTCCACAAAGAAAGATGGGTTACCATAAAGAAAAGATAAAACAGGTATAATAACTTGAATTTAATGATGTGGAGTAACTATAATTCAGTAACGTAGAATATTAATAGGGATAATTCAACAATGTAGAGTATTAACAAGTATAATTTGGTAACGTAAAATATTTATAAATATCATTCAATAATGTAGAGTATTAACAAGTATAATTCAGTAACGTCGAGCCTTAATACCTATAATTCACTTACGTAGAGGATTAGTAATGATAATTCAGAAACTTTTATGATATATTTTAAGTACATAAATGAAGGAAGGGTCAGCAACCCACAATACATAAGTACACCTCGGGTGTCAATAAGCGAAGAAAATTTCCCATTAACTAACGAAGGTTTACAGCATGCAATACCACAGAATTAGATATTGACAATACTTAAATGGTATTAAAACTATTGCAATTGCGTATATCAAATAAATTAAATTTCGTGAGTGACCTTCTTTGACAGCGACATAATAATTAAAAAGAGAACTTACTTACCCACAATCCAGCACTTCTCCGAAGAAAACGTTTTCGTCGTTGAATAGCCTGAAATAGTATGAATGTAAGTCGTGTCAACGAAAGGACTCACGAAAGTCGAAGTCTACAAAATTATTAATAAAAGAAATTAGATATAAGAACCCGATATATCGAATGCTGTTTCTCCTAATTATTAAGAGGTGAGTATCGCAATCGACTGATGTCTAAGAAGTAACATTCTTTTTCGGTGTGGATAATAGGCCTTCAATTATTTATCGATGTTTATTCCTACTTGTGCTTCATTAATTAAATCGAAACATGTGGCCAAAGCGTGGCGGAACGGCTATCAAATTAAGAAAGAAATTACAAAAGAATCCTAACAAAACGGATGTAAATATCTTACCCTGTGACGAATAAATTATGTTAAATACGTAATTAATTTATAATTTCATTTCCATCACAGTTGATGTTTTATTAAATCTTTGGATTTAAACCAATTCAGACGACACATGCCATTTTAGGTAGTTGACAGCTTAAAAATGAATTCCGCAACATGTCAGTAACCAGAAAGATCGGCAGAGGGCGTCAAAACCGGAATCTAATTTTAATTCAATATACAGGGTATTACGTTATGAAAATTTTGCACGTAACAAGCTATAGAACATTCTAATACCATTCGATAAGCAATTAAAAACCATATTTCCTAGTAAATTAAAAAACATCGCGTTAAATTTAAATTAATTAAATTTTAGCCACTTAAATTTCTTAATTGAAAGATTTTAGATTTTGAACACCCTGTATAAAATGTAAAGTTTGTTATAATTGGAATATAAATTGGTTATAATTTAGTGTAAATTCTGGTCCCCATAACTATTGTTACTATTACGGCATCTTAAAACCTGCCTCTAAAAAAAAGGGATGGTTCTTTAAGAATATCTTTAGATGGATTCCGGTATATCAATACAAACTGTCCCTAACATCTACACCATGAATAACAAGTTCCCACGTCGAAAATGTTGGTTAACGAGATGCAGGCGAAAACTGGTTATTCTGGGAGTCAAGAAACACTACAACATCATCTGCACCAAACGGGTTTTAAATTAAAAACTGTCACAAAACAGAAAATTAGTAATGGGAAGAAATGGGCCTAGAACGATTCAGCGTCGCCGTTTCCGCACCGAGACGTTTCAACGTCCGCCGTTTTAGCGCCGGTCCATTTCAGCGCCAAAAAGTTTGTGCTAAATTAAATATTGGTATTTGATTTAATTTTAATAACATTGTTGATATACTTATATATTGGTAAATATTTGAAATAATTGCGGTTTGATTATTGATATTACATAATTTAATTGTTTTCTTAAAATATTATAAAGAAATTGCCTCAAATGTATCTGGTATTATAGATTAGAAAAACGAGTTATTAAGAAGAGAATGAAATGAAATGAAAGTTTGCAAGATACCTATTTTCTTACTACTTACTTGTTAAAGACCTTTAACAAAAGTTTTATAAATACAGTTTTGTAAATGTCTGTTTACACTGTCATGTATTTTTTTTTGTGAAAGATGTTTGATATTCAACTTTTGAACAAAGAACAATAATTTGATTACAATAAATCAAATGATTGTTATAAACACCTGAAAGAGATATAACAAACATACCATTAACAAATAACCTTCCCATCTCAATTTTCCAGACTTAGGACTAACATCGACAAAATACATGGATGTCAATATTTAAATTATCACAAACTTCTTGGCGTTAAAATGAACTGGCGCTGAAACGGTCGGCGTTGAAACGTCCTGGCGCTGAAACGACGGCGCTGAATCGTCCCATTCCCGAAAAAATAACATTGTTGTAAATTTACCTTTAAACAGGTAAAGTTAGCTAAACATGTTAACAGTCCAGAGTAAATAAGTAAACAAGTGTACTTACATAGGTATAAGTGTCATTCACCCGGTATAATTTATCTGATTTTAAAATTGCTGTTTTCTAAATGTCTAAAGTACTTATGTGATAACTTATAAATACGAATAGGTTCATAAAAGTTTAAAAAAACATTTTAACTACCACAAATAAGATACAGAGTATTTAAATCAATCTGAAAATACCGTACGCCATTTTATTTTAAAAAAAGTATTAGTAAACATTGTTAGAAAGATATACATAGAACTAAATAAAACGTAGACAACAACAATTAAACAGTTTCTCAACATATACAAACAATGATAATTAAAGATAAACAATCTTATTTGCTTTTGTACGGTAATCTAAAACAGTATGCAAAATTAAACGAACTTATAATATTACTGCTAAATTCAAAAAAATTCAATAAGTACGAATGGATACTAGTGCAATATTATCTGTGTTGCTTTTTAATGCAACTGCTTTTGTTGTACTGGCAATTTCTTTACAGAGAAATAAAGATGACGATGTGTTGATAGCCCAATCCAAACATGATAAAAATAAATCCTTAAAAAGATGGTACGTAGTGTTTGTAATTAACCAAGTACTAATAAGAAATGTTTGCTATTTTTTATTATATTCAGACTGCTCTATGAAAAATTTTATTGTGCCTACGTTAGCATTCTTAGATATAACGGTGATTATTGTTTTGTGTTTAGCCATATGGTCGTATTTAAACCCAAAACTATAGATATAAAACATCCAAGAAATTTTAGCTAATCTTTTTTTTGTATTTGTTTGCATATTCAGATAATGTAAGCAGGTTTTAAAACTGTATTTGTTAGTACTATTTTAAATAAGTTAAGAAAAATGAGATACGTCGTTTATTAAATACTATCAAATTAATAATTTTTATTACAATTAATGTTCTAAGATTAACTAAAAAAACATAAATATGTATTTGTGTGGCTGGAAATTGTAATTTTTAAAAAATATTTAATAAAAACATTTATTTGATTAAAGTAGGTATACCTAAAGACAATTATATTTAATGAAATGTCATTTAAAATTAGTAATACTTGACAAACCACAATTAGGCGAAGCAAAAACCTGAATCTTAAGGAATTAGTAAGTCAATAGGAATAACTATAATTATTAATTAATAATCAATCAATAATAAATGAGAATCGCCATGTTTTACTAGTTGTCAATTATAACTGTACATGACGCTATCTACAATTGTTTCGCTTATGTCAAGTAGAATTAATTTTCCCGTTAATTTTTTTGTGAAATTGCATTTATGTATAGTATATTGTATTGATATTTATACCGATTCAAAAAATGAGTTTCAAACCTGTGTATGTATTTGTAATAAGTATATATAAATATGTAAAATGTTTTTTTAATTTTTAATAAACACCATCAATGTGTATTTGCATCAAAGATTGCTATCAACTTTCCACCAACCATATCATCCTTTAAGGTGTTGGTTATTTTTAGTAATAGACATCTTTTAATTGATTGTATAAGTTGATAATTACTTGTCCGCTAGCTAGTAAGTCTTAGTTTGTTACGCAAATAAAACTTAAACTAACCTCAAGAAACAAACGAAAAAAACATTATAGATATAATCCCACTAATCAGGGCTGTCGCTAGCAGTCGACTGGAGGGCTTCTTGATTCAATTATTTAATGTGCGACAGATTCTGAAAGTTACCTTCAAAAGTTTGATTGTTTTTATCGGACAATAACAAAATGCCAATAATTGGGTAATACAAAGAATAAATAAATTAAATCAAGAAATCTATGGTTTAAATCAATTGTTTTCAAACTTATTTTCTCTCGTAGACGCCTCACCAAGTTTTTTGTTGTACATAGACTACTTTGGGAATTAATGATCTAAAACCTACACCATTTGCTATGTTTTTCAGTTTGGGTAGATCCCCTCTTTATCTCTGATACTGATTTTTTGCAACTTGAAATGTGTTTTTGAAAATTGCAATAATGCTACTCACTTTGAAAGTTTTAAACTTGTAATATAGTGTGAAAAACAAATGTTAACTTTCATACATTTATTAAATACACTCAAATTAAAACGAAACAAATAAAAATTTAGTACCTATCTGTTACATAAAATAACTAAGCAAAAAATAAATTCTTTTAGTAGGAGGAACGAAGTTGATGTTTTAATAATAAATGTTTAACATTTGTCATCAATTTAGTTATTCCTTCAGTTAATGACATCCAGCCTGTTTCTTTTCACTTTCCCATAAGGAAAGAATAGCGATCGCAATTTTTTTCCAAAACATTTTAGGTGTCTTTGTGTGTGTAACGATGTACCCACGATAACTCTCGAACCAAAAGTCCTAGTAACTTGAAATTTGGTATGGAGCTGGCTTTTCACATTCTTTCGGATCTACCAAAAAATGGGTGTGATAAAGAAACCGAAAGTGGCTGTATCCACCATTTTTAACAGTTTTTCTTATATAATTTTGTACGTATGTAAATTATTCGAATTATGTTTACTGTAATAATAATAATTTTTTCTGATTTACTAAAAGGGAAAGCAATATCGAGGCTCACAAATATAGGGGTTAGTCGATATGACAACATAAGCTCAATTTGCCATATTTCGGCTATATCTTAATGAAATCGAGAAGAAAAATCTAAACTGTACCTTAAGCTTTTTGTTAGTGTTTATTCCGATCAGTTTCTCTTGTAATACGACATCCGCTTCTTCAATTTCACCTTATTGATTAATTATTCACTGTGGAATTATCATTTAGTGAAGCATATTACCGAGTGAAAACAACCTCAACCCAGTTTCAAAGTCTGAATAAAGAGAATAAAAACAAATTGAGGTGCTGAAAAATTTTGCACCATCCAACGTTTAGCTTCATTGGGCAAGAAACGCTGAAATCATGGACTTTGTTTTAATTAAATTTAGACTATCACTTTGTAATTGTTAACCTTATTAAATTTAGTAAAGAGAAACTCTAAAATAGTCTCAAAAAGTGCCAAAAATTTTGTCTAACATAATAAGCTTTTCGACAGCCATCGTATTTCAGTGTAAAGGAGCAATTGATGAAAACTCCTCATTTTGTTCACCCAACTGCGCATAAAACCGCATATTCAACGTATTACTTCGGATTCGGTTTATTGCATCAATAACTAATTAAAGAGATTCGTGCAATCTAACATTTAGATTTTTAGCAACTAAATGTTGTCGATGAATTACACAGTGTCTTGCTAACACTCCGAATAGATTTAGTTTTAAATAGCTTATAAATCACACTAATACCTAACTAAAAAAAAGAATTGTTTTTCCAAGAAATAGTCCTTCAAAATGTTAAATATTGATTTGCCTTGTCTGTGAGCCAAGTACTCGATGTTAAAATCGACAGCTTAAGAACGTAACGTCTAAAGCTGTAACCTACTTGATGTTCCATAAAAGTAGCAGGATGTAGTTTACGTTATTCCGCATGCCTGCTGAATGCTACAAACACAAGGTGGATTGCCAGAAATGAGCATATGAAAGATCCAGAGTCCAAATATCAACGTATCTCGAGAGGTTTGGTTGTAACTTACAGTAATGAGCCAAAAACAAGTATCCAATTGCAAAATATATTAACAACAACGAGTAAAGCACCACAAGCAAGAAACGATTAAGTGTGTGTTCTCTAAAACGTTCGACAACGGAATTTAAACGAATTTGTGGATTAGCACTTAGATCGTCGACACTACTTATCTGCGAAGATGTAAAAGCGCTACTAACTGCAAATTCGCCACAAAATTAGATTTAATACCAAAAACCTTGCAAAAATGGGCTCTTAAAATTAACCAAGTAGGAACACTATCGAAAACTACGGTTTCTGCAGATCCGGTGTTATCGGAAACAGTTAAAAGTAACATCATGCGTCCGATTACATTTACACCATCACCTGTTAACAAATTTACATCACCACAGGTGACTAGGAATAAGTCTGTTATCACCGGATAAATGAAAAACTTGGTCACCTAGCGACAACTTACGATCGGGGTCCGAGTACAGCCCTTAAACTCTGCCGTTTGACGAGCGGTCAAGCACTTTGTCGAACCAGGCCTGTATTTAGCCTTACAGTTCAAGGAGGAAGGCCAAGTTATGTTTTAGAAAGAGCGATAATAAAAAAAATGGTTGTCCCTCTGAATATCAATTGATTCAGATAAATCCTTCATGTTAATTGGCGTAGGTGCAATTTTTAAAAATGGACGAGAACCGTGTATAAAATCCGTCAAGGAAATTAATAAAACCCCAATCCATCTTCAGGTTCATATAGTATAAAAAAATACTTTTCGTATTACCTTTACTTTTTAGTGGTAACTCAAGAAGTTTTTTCATATTATCACAGCGAGTCGGGTTACTTACACGTGTTGATGAATTAAAACATGTACGGATACAAGCATTACCAAACACAAGGTTGGGGTCGTGTTGGTGAAATATTTTGTGAAATAGATAAATAATCTCAAAGACTCAATTGTACATATATCTGCGATGTTATCAGTGTAAGTCATTTGGTAGCTTGGCGCACTCTGTTTATAATATCATTGGATGATTAACTAGCAATTCACTTGTGATATCATTTTTATTACACTTTCGGCAATTTTAAGGAATTAGTTAAACATGCCATTAGCTAATTGCATTTCTAGAAAAAAAACGTAACTTTTCTTTATTATCTGTTAATTTGTGTTGGTACGAACGTAAATACGAACAACCTAAATATATATGTTGTCAAGATTAATGTGTGTAGACGCTTATGTAATTACCTGTTAAAATTATCACAAGTGCGCTTTGTCTCTGATTGCGTAATTGCTTGATTTGCATGGATTATATTATTATTCTTCGTTGTTTTATCAAATTATATTCTTATACCTACTTTAGTTTGAACTCCTATACCTACGTGTATGTGTCGTCTAATTTAAGGATCTGCTAATACTAGAACTATTTGTCTTTTTTTTACGAATGATTAGTTACTGCATACTTCGTAAAACTAATTATTGCTTTTATATGCTTTTGTTATGTTGCTATTGCAATAAATATATTTGTTATTATACTTGTGTGGCTCGATTTGTCTACCTTCAGTGTTTGTCAGATGTAAACATTATATTATATTATTACATTATAACCGGAATATCGAAAATCAAGCTAAATCTTATCACGTATTCACCCACAAGGCACTTTCCAAGGCTCTGAGCTACCGCCTATTGTAGGTTAGGATTGTGTCACCGTAACAAAATAACATTTTCTAAAAAAACTAATTTAATTATTTATTGGTTAATCAAAAATAATTAGGTAATTATATATATTTTTTTTTATTTAAAAGTTAATTCATATCCAATTATTATAGGTATTGATACATATTTTGTTCAATATTGTACAATAAAAGCTCATAAAAGTCAATCCAAAAGTACCAAAAAAAAAAAGAATTTAATTGGTAACAATTAAAAAAATAATTTTTGCCCGTGAATCAATATTCTTTGACACTATCGATCCATTGGTGAAGTAAAAACCTACCTCTCATTAAATGTTCGTCCACACCAATATTTTACAAAGTGTTCTATGGACTGCTAACAGGTCTCTCCTAGTCACGCAGTAATTCTTTTCTGGCCTGGACAAACCCTTGCTAAAATACGCGATTTCTTTTTCTTGTCCGTCTTGCACCTGTGAAAAAAAAAACAAAATTTCCGTCTTTTTTTGGATAACTTTGAATCGGCGAAGTGACTAGGGCTTGTGTTAGATGATGGAAATCGGTTTCGCATTCTTTATTCTATCTAAATTCTGCACTTTTTTTCGGCCAATTGCGTTAAGGGTTTGACAAAATTTGCAAATCCGGGTACAAATCGATCATAATAGGCGCACAACCCAAGAAATCTTTGAACCTGATGTTTGACGATTGGTCTTTCCCATGCTTGCTGTTGTAAGATCAATGTGGCAACACGGAAATGATGAATAAAGGGGGTCGGTGATGCAAGACACAGCGAACATGTTGACATATTTTGATGTTAATAGAAAAGCTCCTTATTCCCAATAACTATAACACTTGCAATGTTTGAACTTTGTCTGGATCAGTATATACTCCATTTCTAGATACGACGGGGCCAAGGTATTGCACTTCTTTCTTAAATACATGGCACTTATTTAGGCTCAGTTTTAGATTTGCCAGACGTAGTTGTTGGAACACTTCTTTTAAGTTATTAAAATGTTTTTCAAAAGATGTTCTAAAACAATCCGCGCCAGGGTGCCAGCAAACGCTCAAGCGTCGCTTCAACATTATATAAGCCGAAGAGCATTACGGTGAACTGCCACAATTCAGTTCCAATTGTAAAAGCCGTCTATTCACGGTCTTTGGGTTTCAATTCTATTTGCCAGTAACCACTTTTTAAGTCCAACGTAGGAAACCACTGGAATCCTGACAGGGTATCTCAAGCGTCGTCAATTTTCGGTAAAAGCTGTATTTTTTGGTTACGTTGTTAAGCTGTCTTTAGTCTACGCAAAACCTCGTTGACCGATCTTACTTTTTAACTGGTATCAATGAGAACGCCCATAGATATTTTAAGGTTCAATCGCACCATCTCTTTCCATATCCGTAATTATTTGGTCGTGTTCTTTTCTTTTGGACAAAGGAAGTCGACGTGGGTGCTGTATCGGCCGAATGTCTCCAATATTAATTTTATGCTTCATTACATAGTTCTTCTTTTGGAACCACTCTCCAGAGTAAAACATCTTAATATTACTGAATCAACACTTTAACTTTAGCCAGCTGATCTTGGCTCAGGTTTTGGCACTTGGAGATAAGAATGTCTCATAGATGTTGTGGGCACTTCTTTGGCAACGTAGCTTCACTAAAATTTACGCATCTCACACTTTGAGATACTGGCGTGCATTGACCTGTTACGGTCTTCTTTTTCAACGTTACTAGATCTGCATTGACATTCAAGATTCTTACTGGCATCTTGTTTTTCACTCGAACTAATGTTCTGCTTACTAGTAGTATTCAACCAACTCGCCCTCCATTGGTACGATAGCGCGAATGTAGTCTTCCCGGAAATTTCCATCCAGGTCTGCTATTACCACACTTTCAGTCCTTCCGGAAAAAAATCGCGTATTTACTCAATAAGACTCGCACGGCTGCCTTCTCTGACAAATCAAAAGGAAATTCTTCACCGTCGATCTTCAGGACGTCGTTCATATAAAAATGGAACCCAGACTGCTTTATAACGTCCATTCCCAGGATAGCTTCTTCCGTGAAGTCGGCTACTAGTACTCCATTTCCTAAACCAATGGTGACTTTTACTTGTCCGTGAGTAGGAATTTCTTTGCCCGTCGCCGTTCAAAGTCGTACTGTTACTGTTGATGTTTTCTTGTTTTATAATAACATGTCAGGACGAATTATGGTCTTCGTCGCTTCTGTGTCAACCAGTAACTGATAACTTTGTCCATTAATCTTACTATCAAGATAAATGCTAAGGAATTGCTCCATAGGCGATGCCATTTAAATGGTAATTTTCGGTGCATGACTAGATGAAGTTCATTTTTGTTTCTTTTGCTCAACTTGTTCAAAGTTTTTAGAAGCGTTTCTTGTCCTCTTCTTAGGCTTAGTACGGTGGCTCGTACGTGACTTATTTCACCGCAGATCAAAGTCGCCATTCCTCTTTCCCGAAACATTTGTCGCGCTATTCACCTGATGTTTTTTGTTTGCACGAGTACTTCTGCAGGACAACGGACCTCATCGCTGCCTTGGTGTGAGGCCTGTTTCGCTGTTTTAAACTCTAAGACGTAGTTTAATGCATCATCCAACGTCTTAGGTCGAGCTAGCTGTAGAGTCAACTGCATTTCGTTGTCTTGAAGTCCGTCTACAAAACCCTGTATGGCCAATTGTTCCAGAAAACTATCAGGTGTCGTAAGATGCGCAAGTTGTGTCAGTCTAGCGATAGCAGTTCCAAACTCTTGATGGCTCTCTGCAGTTTTATGAATGCGGTTTTTTATTTTATCTCAATGTACATGTTGCAAATAAGCTTCTCCATAATCTGATTTCTAAACGTGAAATTAACAATTCGTAATTTCTTTGGAAGTGGTCAGGAACAGTCTGAAAAATTCCAAACGCTTCTTCACGTAAGGCCACTATTAGGGACGTCGCTTCTTGGTCGTTGCTCCAACCATTAGCACTAGCTGCGGCTTTAAACTGCTTGTAATATGTTGACCAAGAAACTTTTTCGTCAATATTTAGATGTACATCTTTAAACTTGTGAGTGGTTTCTTTTCTATGTTTCATTAGTAACTTTGAAAGCAGCTTTATTCTTTCAACACCAGCCTTTAGTTGTTCTTCGATAGTTTTTATTCCATTTTCTAACATTTTCTTCGACCTTTCTAGCATTTACTTCAATTTTTCTAATAAAGCTATCAAAATCCATTGCTTCGGAAACTTCAAACAAATACGAGCCAACGTCTATTCCGTTTTCTTCCAATTTTTTGCAAAGTCGTTGTTGTAACACAATTTTAGTACCACTTATTTCTAAATCACGTTATTGTAGTCCATTTTTTAAATCCGCGACTAATTATATATATTATAAAAGAAAATGTTTAATAAACTAAATTTATAAACACACACGAACCATGAGCTTATCAGTTCTTTGTTTATTTACACGATATTAACGAGTTTCAATTATCGCACACCTGTGTCATCAATGTAACGTCTTATTAAATCTAATTTATTTATAAATTAAATATTTACACAATTTAATTTAACTAGTTTTAACTAACACTAATAAAATTCAACGGTATTTAAGAAAACAATTAACATGAATTTATATATTACTATCACCATTCTATCACTCGGTATTTATTGTCCGTAATTTTTATTTATCTAAAACTGGTCTTTGTTTATATTTACAACACGTTCGCAACGTTATATTTATCTTTTCACGCGCGTTATACACTTAATTTATTTAAGCCGACAAAGTCTTCTTAACACTTCTTCCCACTGAATTCGAAAAACTAAACTCGATCTTTTTCGAATACTTTTATATTCTTCCGTTATCCGAATCCAGAATATTCAAATCAGCGTTCCGAAGTTTCCAAAAATACTTCGGGAACGCTTCAGTATATTGAACATAAAACTTTTTTGCAATTTTTTACACACGTACTTACTTATTTTTAAAAAATATCAAACCTTAGGTTTTAGAAATAAATAATTAATAAATTTTTATGTACACTGCATCTCAATATCATTTGTTACCTTATTTATTTTAAAAAAATAACAAAACCTCCAACTATTATTTTTGGTGTGCTGATTGCTTTAGTGCAGTTCTATGACGTATCTTCATTCGTTTGCAAATTTATAAAATCCTAAACGGACAAATTTAACACAATTATTGCACAGCACGTACTACAATAAAATAAAATAACTTCTACAGTTTGAAACAAGTGGAATAAGTTTAGTTAAACTATTTAATGCCTGTGTTTTAATTCATAGATTATTTACACACCTTCATCTTGTTTTTATCGTAGTATTTGTTTTTATATTATTTAAAAATAAGTTCACATTTATTAGCTATTATAAATTTTTACGTATTAGAGAACAAGGCATTGTTTTCAAAATAATTTTATTTCTTATTTACGATCTTAATTGTTGACGTTGAAAACTAATATTTTTAGTATAATGAAACAATACCAGGAAATATACGAATTTAGATATCAGTTTCAACCAAAAGACGTCAGCCGTAGAAAATTAGAAGAACACGATAAAATCCCATTAGTAATATTCAATACCAGGTTGAGTAACATTATTTTTATCTGTAAGATAAGTGATATCATTGATATTGTTCGTTAGTGTAAATTTAGTTGCAAATTGTAAATCAGTTAGAAAAAAAATCTTGTAAATAATGAGTTACTATGCAAGAATTACAAAATCTCGGTTATAAACAATTGATTATAATCGGTTTATTTATAATAATTGGAATAATCACTTTGGGTACGTGCATCATGTGCTGCGTATATCTCTGCAAATGTGGAAAAACATATTTGGAAAAAAGAAAAAAATGGAAACGATCATCTTCATTTATTTATGAAAGTTGCAATGTTGGATTGCCAGGAAATGCAGTCATATGATATTTTTTTATAACGGTATGTAAATAACATACATGTTTTTATATTAATTAAGAATTAACGTTGTAGAATTTTAATAATAATATTAATATAAAGGTTTTATTTGTAGTAATACGTAGTATTAGTCGTTGAAAGACTATTTTAATGCAACCAACAAAACAGCAGTGTTCGCCACATCCTGGAAAATCAGTCAATGAAGTTATTTTCCACTAAAAAAATAAATTGTATACAATCGTTTGGACTGACAAAATGAAATTAAACTATTCTTAATTTATTATTTATATTAATACAATTTGAGTGTACTATCGAAACAATAAACATTATAAATGTTGTTAGGCTATCAAAATTATTTCGAATGCAAATTTGATAAAAACGTATAGTTTTTTTTCCCTCATCGGATCTGACTGTTTTAGTATAATCAGTATAATTTAATCTATATATAGTAAAGTAACTTTAATGTAAATTAAATAATAAAAACATCATCGATGATATAATAGTCATTAAGAAAAGTTTTTTTCTAATAGTAAGTTCGGTACGGCTTGGTGTTTAATTTCTCTAACGCAACAAATTTAAAAGAGTTCTAAAGTTTAGTTCGATAATAGCTTTTTTCATTTTTCAATTTGCCATTATTTGCTGTCTAGCTTTGGTTCTTTTACCTGTAATTTAGTGTTGGTGCCACAGAAAAGTTGTCGCAAAGATGCCACATTGTACGGTTTTATATTACATTTTAAAATACTTTGACACTGGTTTTTGCAGATACTGATCTTAGATAAGGTTAGCAGAAAGATGAATTCATATTTTGTCCCAAATCTTCCATGACAGTAATTAAACTTAATTCATGTCAGTTTTTAATAAGTAGAAAATTGCAATGTCATCAGGTTGAAGCTTGTAAAATGTAGTGATCCAAACACTAATATTTTTTTAGCTTAAAAAAAATATACTTCAATATGTTTTATAATATTTAGACGCACTTATTTTTATATTAAACGCATTATTTATTTAGAATCGACCGAAAATCGTACTTTGTGGAACTATCATCATTCTATTATTAATTATAATGCAACAAAAAAAATCACCAAAGTGAACAAAAATTTCAAATAACGGGAGAAGATTTCAATTCAAAACCGCTGGTAATTTGAATACCTGCACCATAAGCAAAATAAAATTATTGTTTTTGTATTGAGTATGTCTACATTAATTTGGGTAGGTACTTAAAATAAGCTTAATACATTAATGTATTGGTTTAAATAAAATGTAAAAAAAAATTATTGCAAAGTTTTCTATAGATTCCTGAAAAAAATCGATTATTAAAAATTTTGAGTATTTTGCTTTCGATTTTTTTCTGGATTTTTTGAAGATTGGATTATGATCGAATCGGAAAATCAATAATTTAAAAAAAATCGACAACTCTACATCAGCTCACTGAAATGTATTAAATAGTAAGCCAAAAGACACACTTACATAACAACTAAATTCTTTAACTGTTAATTGTTCTTTTTTTTTCATTCCTCTTTAGATTAATATAACACTTGAATTACTTTTTTAGCTCTTCAATGAGGAAGGGCATCAAAACACTTCAAGTGCCTAAGAACCGGCTACGTTTGGTACCGCTGTGTGCGCACTTCTTCAGGCCTGTATTAAACCAAACAGTTATTTTATATGGTTTAGACAATCAAGTAAATTAATTTGTAAATTCATAAGCTATCTTAAACTACAATAAATTGACATTTACAATTTAGACCTTGACTGAAAAATTATAAATTGTCACGTTTACGTTCTTTAGTGTTTAAGTTTTGTCATATTCTTATTTTTAATGTTAATTTATTCCGCAATGTTAATTATTGTTGTAAACATTTCGAAATGTAGTCCTGGACACACCACGTTATAAGTCTAAATTGTAAGTGCAAATTTATTGTAGTTTAAAATAGTGAAACGTTCGAGAAATTACTTGCAAATGCAAGAGCCTTCTAGAAGCTGTTATCTATTTTCTAGAAGTTATAGCGAAAAGTAGGGAACGCTCGAGAAGGATTTCCGTATGTCTACATATAGAGCGACGAGACAGATCGTAGGTCAGTTATTGCTGGAATGTGAATGCAGCAGTGTTAAGAACATTATCAAGTGGAAATAAATCGTTAGCACGCGTGTGTCTACATAAATATACCGAGAATAATCGTGTACGTGATTTATAGTGTAAACAAGTGTAAAATCCGAGGACGTTATCTTATCGTAAGTGATAGTGTTATACAACGGTTATACATAAATTCGTGTAAGTGTTTTCATTAAATATTATTATTAGATTTAATTAGTTCGGTTAATTTAAAAGTGTATATATTTCTAGAATAAGTAAACGTATTTTTAGTCGTTTTAAATAAATTAGTTTTTAATAAAAATAAATACGCAACAATAACTACGTTAATTTGTCAAAATTATTTAGTCAACTGATGATTTATATGTTCCTTTTATGTTTATTATTTTTTAGAAAGACATTTTGTTTTTAATGTGATATTGTTTTTGTATAACAAATTAAAATCATAAATTATTATCATTACTAGCTTTCTGTACTACAACTTCTCTATAAGAACAGGAAAAATTCTTATACGCTCATTCTAAATTGTATAATAATGTACAATAATTTCGTTACGTCTCGACGATAATTTGTTGTGAGATATCTTGCAACGCTGCTCGTGCATATCGCAATTTTCAAAAATGCTAAAAGGTAGTGTACAGTTTATTTTTTTAAATGAATTTGTATGACTGTTGTTAGAAGAAAAGGTTGAAATAAAATATCTCGGAAGATCTACTCCAAATTTGGAACTCAGTCAAGCAGGTAAAACTGCAAAACGTAATTTTACGCGGCATTGTTTTAAAATGCAGTTTATAATAAAAAAAACTTTTAACAAAAACAACCGACTTCAAAAAATGTACTAAAAAGTAAAAAACAATATAATTTAGTGGTTACAATCGTCAATGTAAATTAGAAAGTTTATCCATTTTCTTATGGTTGCCATTATCAGAATTTAACCAAATTGAAAAAAGATCACTTCTAAATACCCTCTTTCTGATAAACAAAAAAATCATTGAAATCAATCAGCGTGGTAAAGATTGATCGATGAACATACCATACATTAAAGAAATCCGACAAATTAAGAACCGCCTCTTTTCTTTGAAGTCTGTTGAAAAATAATTGAGTATGTGAATGTGATACGATAAATATGCCTTGTTCTGTTTTCCGTTTTTATTGTTTTATTCCGATGGAGACGATAAAACTTTTGCAAAACATAAAGTTTTTGCACGCTATATACATTACACAACGTAATTTATTTATTAACTTCAAAATATTTTATTACCTACATAATGCCATAAGGATATCTGAAAACGTTCACACTACTTACAAGCATTGCACCAACAACTGATTTTGTAAGTTTCAACAAGTTTATTTTAAAATAGCACATTTCTTTAACTATTAAATTTATGAAAACATTTAATCCTATATTAATTTTCTTTTTAAACTATAAAATAACACCACACAATTCTAAAATAGTTTTAGACTAACAGGCTTACACTCAAAAATTATTACTTAATTTAAAAAATTAATTTAATTGGCATGATTTTGATTTTAATAAAAATCGAAATGTCGCCCTTTATATAGTAAATGAAAATTTGAAAACGTAATTAAGAATCAAAAAATTTGGCCTAAATCCTGAAGAATTTTAATTCAAATTTCTAATTATTATATACCATCATACATGAACGTAACTACCGAAACTGTGGCTGCGGGTATCGCTATTGGAATTGGATTCTCCAATAGTGGAGGATTGTATATGACTTCGTTTCGTTTATATCACTAAAAATATACATAAAGTACACCAAAAATGTAAATGATGCTTAGATAGTTGCTGCAACACTTCAAATTCAGTAACTACTGATAAGTGCTGATCAAAAAAATCTTACACATGAAAATGCTCTAGCGCGGAAGCTGTTGTTAGACAACATTACGAAAAAATAAGTACTGCACCGTTTGTGCTAGAGCTGACAATAAGCAGCATAAATCAAAAAATCACACCTCTGTTACAAGAATTATGAAAAGTCGGCGAGTAATTAAGAAACAGCAATAATAGTCAAAGCTTTAAAAAAAACTGGTGTGGTCACTACATGACTTTCCTATAAGGAATGATGAAGGAATATCTACAATTTTTTTAAAGGTTTGTATTGACTTCCTAGCATGCTATAATTTTTTTTGAAATTTTTCTCCTTGAGTTCATTAAATATATAACCAAAATATAACAAATTAAACTTATGTTGTCATATTGACTAATTCCTATATTTGTGCGCCTCGATATTGCTTTTCCTTTTAGTAAATCAGTAAATATGATTATTTTTAACGTATCTTGTTTTCTCTTCATGATATCGAGTTTTTTTCTAAAAAACACCGTCGCAGGCAGGATTCGAACCTAGATTATATTTGCGAATTCATTTTAAATTATAAATAAAATATCTAATAAACTGTTAATGTTAGAAAAATGTTTTATTTGAATAAATTGTTAGGAAGAGTTATCTCTATAAGAAACTAAAAAATAATTCGAATAATTTACATACGTACAAAATTACATAAGAAAAACTGTTAAAAATGGCGGATACACCCACTTCCGGTTTCTTTATTAGACCCATCTTTTGATAAAACCGAGAAAATATAAAAAGCCAGCTCCATACCAAATTTCAATTTACTAGGACTTTTGGCTCGAAAGTTATCGTGGGTACATCCAAAAATAATGTAAGGAAGACGCAGCAATCCGTGTATAAACAAGTCAAAAAAATATAGAGAAAAATTGTTATTTTTAACGCCAAAATTGTGAGTTATTTTTGTAAAAAATAAATTGAAACTATAAATTACCTAAGCATGTTAGTGGAAAAGTATTCTATTTTTCTATAAAACGTAATTATAAAGCGCGCTGTGCAGCCGCCATTGCAAGGTTCAATTCAATGCAACTACTTACTAAACTTCGTAAGACAATCGGTAGCGCAGACTAAAACGACTAGTTGACTTTGAGTTAAAACAGGATCTTAAAATAAAAACTGTTTTTAAGAGTTAAGAAAAAAATATCCAAAAAGACATAAGAAAGTCCAAGATAACAAAAAACTGCAGAGTTAACAGATTACGGAGAAAACGGTCAGAAACAAGATTTATCGAAAGACATTTCTGTGATAGAAAACAAATCGGCAAACAAAAGAAGAACGAGATATACTGTACAAAATGAAACTGTTACACAGGCAGATAACAGTGCGGTTTCTCCGTTAGGTCATTTGGAAACTTTCTATTATTCATTTACAATTGCAAACATGTAACGTTTAAATTCTTAACGAATGCGCAAAAATATAAGCGGAAGCGATACGTTTAACTCGGGAGGCCAAACCGGGATCCCTACCCTGGTAGCTGTATCTTGTCTTGAAATTTTGAGAAGGGATACTTGTTGGCGCTAGATTTAAATTCAAAATTAAGTCCACTACATTACCCCTTCTCTAGTAAAAGCGTGTCGAATTTATTCAAAGGTTGAAACAAACTGGTAACTTCACTGCTCATCCCGACTTTGTTTTCGTTACTTGGGGGTTTAACGGAATTCCAATTGAAGTGTCACTGCCCTCAGTCACAGTCCTTAATTTGTTGCAGCCTGATGCCGTTAGAAAGACTGGCTTCAGTCTGTCTGCCAATATATTTTTTAACTTGGTCTTGACTTTCACTTGAAAAATTTTATCAGTAATCCGAGCGACGATTTTGTACGACCCGGTGTAGGGGGGTTGTAGCGGTCGTCGAATCGAGTCATCGCTTACGAAAACGTGACTGCACTTTGATAGTTCAGACTAAACGAATATTTGTTGCTTTCCATGATGCGTTGCAAGCGTCGGTCGCAGCTGTCGCGTGTGTTCACGTAGTTTTGTAGATCATTGCTGACTTCCTTTTCACTGATGATAGATTCTCCGGGCAAGCTTAATGTTTCTCCATACAACATTTTTGCTGCGGAATTTTTGATATGTCGTGCGGAAACCCAACAGTACCGTTAGTAAAACGTCGGCCCATTATTCGGTTTCGTGACAGATAATCGCATCTTTTAACGTTCTGTGCCAGCGTTCTAGCATTCTGTTGCTTTTTGGGTTGTATGCTGTCGTTTTTGTTCGTTTTGTTGCTAACATATTAGTTAGTGAAGACAACAGAACGGATTCGTATTGTCGTCCTTGATCTGTAATAATAGATTCAGGGACTCTAAAACGAGAAATTGTAGCCAATTCTTTAATTAAATACTGTAATTATTAGAAATTATGGTTTATTTTTTCAATTCGAACAAAGGTAAAAAGAAGAATTTTATTAAACTTGAGAAGAACAGGTGTATAATAATAATTTAATTACGCAAAATCAGAAAAAAGAAGTGTCTTTGAAAGCTTATTAACTTTTGTTTGCAATTTTTGTCATAAAACTGATACAATTTCCATGAATTACACGAACACATAGATACAGTGAACTTTGAGCAAATAGCAACTGGTGTTACAGAATATCGTTTTCCAGAAGAAGTTAGGGTTGTGGATCTGCGCCTTACTGGTCTCGCGCTTTAGTGGCCCCGCGCCGACGAGTCTTGCGCCTAAGTGTCTTGCGCCTACCTAGACCCGCGCCTTAGCGTCTCTGCGCCGAAGTGGCCCGCGCCGAAGTGGCCGCGCCTAAATGGCCGCGCCTAAGTGGCCGCGCCTAAATGTCCTAGACTGTGTTTAAGTGTACCTGCTGAAACCGGCTGCTAGGTACTGGAAAATGACCGATAGGCGATTTTGTATGTCACTGTACTTTTGAACGTTAACATGGAATACAAGTTCGTACCCATGCGGTAACGTCTTTCCGCACTAATGTACAAACGAATTTCCTTGTTTACTGTCTCAATGTGGATTCTTTGCTTACATGTGCTAAATTATGAGTTGCGTTAAAAATTTGTCGGTGTAATGTTTTAGGGATGTACGGACGAATGTTACCTGTAGAGATGTCACAGTATAGTGGTGAATTGTCACTTGCGGAGAAATACTGTTGCAGCATAAGTGAGGTAGTGGGCGTATTTAACAAGTTCCAAAGTTCTGCGTTACTGCTTTATTCACTTGCGATTTCTCTTAAGTCTATCGCGGGTAGCTGAACAGCTTCGAGGCGGGAGAGGGCGTCGGCCACGGTGTTATCCGCACCCGCTATAAAAATGATATCTGTGGTAAGCTGACCTATAAAATCGAGATGCCATTGCTGTCGTGATGTAGCTTTATAAGATTTTTGCTGGGACGCAAATGTTTATGGCTTGTGATCCGTTTTTATTATTACACGATGTCCTTCGATTATGCACCTAAAATTCTCTATCGTGCCATATATTGCGTATAGCTCTCGATAGTAGGCACTGTATTTTTGCTGCGCCTCACTTAGTTTTTTGGAAAAAATGCAAGTGACTGCCATTTATCAAATGCTTCTTCTGCTTCTGAAGTCCATTTGATTACTCTTTTGTCGTTACGCTTGCTATCCTTGCAGTAGCTGTTCAAAATTGCTTGATTTCTTGCACCGTTTTTAATAAATCGTCTATAAAAATTTATACTACCCAAAAAACGTCGAAGTTCTACAATAGCTGTAGGTTTCTTCATGTTAAGAATTGTCTCAATTTTGGAAAGCGAAGGCATTGTCCCTTCATCGGAGATGAGATAGCTTAAGTATTTTAATGGTTTGACTCCTAGTACGGACTTGATGGAGTTTACCGCGATACCGTAGGTGTTCAGCCGCTGGAAGACGATTTCCAAGTGTTCTAGGTGCTTTTGTTGGTTGGCGGAAGTCACTAGAATATCGTCGATGTAGCAATAACAAAATTCTTGTCCTTGTAACACCATATTCATGAAACGTTGAAAAGTTTGCGTGACGTTTTGCAACCCGAACGTCATGAATGAAAACTCAAATAATCCAAATGGCGTAGATACGGCAGTTTTCTGGATGCCACCTTCTACTACTAGAATTTGATGATATGCTTGCACTAAATCTAATTTAGAAAATACTTTTTTAGCATTTAGTTTATATGAAAAATCCATGATGTGCACAATTGGGTAACGGTCGGGTACCGTAACAAAGTTAAAGCGACGGTAATCTCCACAAGGTCGCCATTCACCTGACTTCTTTTCCACTAAGTGTAATGGCCTAGACCATAGACTACTGGACGGCCTACATATCCCTTGCTGTAGCATAAAGTCGGATTCTGCCTTCGCTGCTTTTGCTTTCTCTGGAGGGAGGCGACGTGGGCTGTTCAGGTGACGATGTGGTGTACTACCATGTGCTTCCTGGTTGCCGTAAATACTGTTGTACAGGTTATAAATTGAAATTTCGCTAATATTTCGTGATAAATTGAGGTTTTTGCCACCGTTGTTACGGTTACGACATTGCATTGAGCTACCGTGCCTATTGTTGATAATCGAGTAATGTTGTCGATTAAACGGCAATTTTGTAAGTCTACGAGGAGTCCGTGATACCTCAAGAAGTCGGCGCCTAAAATTGGTCGGGACACATCGGCTTCTATAAATTTCCACCGAAAAGCACGTCGTAGGTTTAAACTTAGTGATTTTTTACCGTACGACGCCGACGGTCCGTCTTGTTTTCCGATTTTGTTGCGGCGCGAAAATTGCACGGTGATCTACACTTTCTTGCGTTATTTCCGAATTTTCGGTGATAATAGCACTGGCTGTCGCGATTTGCACTTTGACCTCGCGAACGTGAATAGGGTCATCTGTTCCATCTTGACAACCGTTCGATTTTGTTGCGTAAGTTCCGCTATTTGTCTTTCTAATAAAGCGACACTAGTTGTAGATAATTCTTCCTTCGGTGCCTGTTGTGGGTGGGTTGATTTACTAATTGCGGCAACGCTGTAACTACCAATTTTCAAAATTTTATCTGCTATTTCCGCTAGTTTCTCTAACTTTACGTCTTTACTGACTGATAATACGATTTGAATTTGGGATGGCATTCATTGCAACCATAGCGTGCGTAACACTCCTTCGTCTATGCTAAGGCCTTCATTTTGCGTAAAAGTTGCGATGGCTGTCTGTCTCCCAACTCTAGGTCGGTTAACAATGTCCTTAGTTGCTTCTCTTGTGAATCTGTAAACCTGGCTATTAGTTGGCACTTCAGGGCTTCGTATTCATCTGTAGCAGGTGGGTTTTTGATAACGTCCGCGACTTGTTGGAGGACGTTAGAGTCCAATGCCGCTACAAACGTATAATATTTGGTGGTGTCAGCTCAAACTCCAAATTGGTAAAACTGCGCGTCCACCGCAAACCACAACAATGACCGCTTCTTCCAAAAGCATGGTAGTTTAATGTGTCTGATTTCGCTGACTTTCGTTGAAGCTTTTGGCTCTTGGTTAACCGAATTGTCGTTTGAATCATGTTCTTATTTGTTGCAAAAGTCGCTTTAGCACTTTACACTCCACGCCTCGTGTTAAGTCGAAATTTATTTAACTTTTATTTAAATCGTCACGGGTCACCAATTTTAGCGTGTTTGTCGTTAATCAAAATAAAATTACAAAAATAAACATTTAATTATAAATTAAATAAATAATTAAGAAAACAGTTAAAGATAAATAAAAATATAAGCGGAAGCGATACGTTTAACTCGGGAGGCCAAATTGGAATATATCCCTTGCCTGGTGGCTGTATCTTGTCTTGAAGTTTTGAGAAGGATACTTCCATTAGATACGCTAGATTTAAATTCAAAATTAAGTCCGCTACAGATCTATATGCTAGTATTAAAAATTCAATAGTACGCTTAAAATCGAAAGCCCCAATATAATTATAATTAAAATAAATTGACACTTTCGATTTTTAAAATAAGAAAATCATTTTCAAATTAAAATAATTAAATTTGATAATTACGAAGTATAAAATTACCAAAAACCTTACCAAACTTACACGTGCGCACAATAAACTTTTCTTGTTTGTTTTTGATAAGATATTTCTTAATTTATGCTTCGTAATCATCACACACAATTACAACTTTTTTCGTTTGCCAAATTTAATTATTTTAGTAGTAGTGACGATTTTAAAGATCGAAACAGTTGTCAAGTTATAGTTTATATTACGGCCTACGATTTTAACAGTTCTATTGGATTTTTAATTTAATAATGTGTTGATATAATATACATACATTTTTATTTACCTATTTTTTTTAATATAAAGATTATACATATTCGCTAAAAAATAAAAAATATAAAAATCATATTTGGTATCCGGAAACCGTAATGTCAAGTACAGCTGAATTTACTAGGTTTTTTTGAATAATCGCAAAGGTATACGGTTGTAACAGCGCCACCTAAAGCACATTTTTCTTTGCAACGTAGACCTAAAAAAACGTACTAGTTTTTAGAATAATTATTTAACTTTACTTATTTTTCAAGATATATATTCAAACACCGACATGTACATGTAAGCATTACTAGTTTATTTTATGATTAACACTTGAATGAATTAATCTTGTATTATCACAAAGTGCTGCATGTTTTTTTAGTGTGTTTCAATTAGATTTGAAACTGCAAAATTGTAAAGTTGTTTAAACCTTTCTTCTAACACAATTCGTGTTTAGTTTGTGTAATCTCATAATGAAATTTTCAAAGCGTTAATTTTAAAATTTTAATTATTGCTGTAAAAACAGACTAAAAGTAGATAAACAGATATACTAAAAATAGAAAAAAAAAACAGAAATTTATCAAATATGAACAGATAAGCTAAACAATACAGCTAACTTAAAGTAGACATGAAGAAAAATGTATCGTTGTTAACAAAGACATTTTGTTATTCTAAAAATGCTGTTTGATTAAGTTAAATAAACTATTGAAATCTATGTCAAAGCTATTATAACTAAAACAAAACGAGTCTTAAAAAACATATTGGCTTAGCATTAATTTCAGACTGTTTCATTTGGTAGAAAATAAGTATGTTCACGCTCGGATGTACGCTAAGACTCGCAATTTTTTATTAGAAGTGCGGCATGTTAAAGTGCCACCGCAATCAGGTTCGCGCCTGACCACGTCACTTTGTTGTTAATGTCAGTTCATCAAAGAAATCAAACCGCAGATAAACCACCTTTTCCTAGAGTACCTACACTAAATTATTAATAAAAGCTTGGCTAAAAAACTAGAAATACGTTCTAAATCTCAAACAAAGAAAAGACCTGCTTAAAAAAGCTGATCGTATTTTATGCTATTGTAAAGTTGTTGCAATAAAATTAGCTTAGTCGTTAGGAAAACCTAAAGAAGTAACAGTGCTTCTACCGGGCAACGCAGCAAAATACTAATTGTTGGTTAGTTCAATTTACAAGATCGCAAGAATTAAATACATTTTCATAGAAACGCGATCTAAATCTTTAACATAAAAAATTATTACATTTTTGAGTATCGTCAGCACTCGAAAACGCTCTTAATGTATTTCCACAATTATACTAGAATTTATTGCTTTCTTTTACTGTTTACGTTGGGATTTAAAACTAAATTATTATCAAGATCAGTTACTGATTATCACGAGCTTGCTAATCCAACGAGTAAATCTTTATAGTATTTTAGTTTAGATTCTTGTCGTAGACCCATTTACCATAAAATAGATTATACATCATATGTAGAATTAATTTAATAAGAAAAGCGTGATAGAACCATAAAATGTGATCTCTATGACGTTTAGTCATGTTCTTAGACTTCCAATCAAAACTAAATTAATTTTTTTTCTAGAACACAACCGTTTTTATTTTCGGTTTATTTAGTTGTTGCTGCACGCAAATATAGTACTTAATCGCCGATTTTAAGAACATTTTAACAATAGTGTGAAAAAAAAACACTAACAAACACGTAATAAAACATCTATGTGTTACGTGTGTGTGTGTGTGTGTGTGTGTGTTGGATAATTTCAATACTCTTTTATAAAATTTCAGCAACCGTGAGCAACTGAAAAACAGTAATATTGCTACTACTTGCGTCTATCATTTTAAGTAAATTTTTACAATGTCGAATACTTTATATTTATCGCATCATACGTTATAAGTTTATTATTTACTCATTTCTACCAGTTATCATTAGTGATTATTTGTATAATATGCACCATATTATTTTTTATTAAGTATTTGCATACTTTAAGATTATTTATAATAACAAACACTTTTACATATAATATAAAAAATCTAGATTAATCTGTTTCATTTAATATTAAGTAGACCGACGATATAATGTTATTTTATTACAGGCTCGATAAGTTTGATGAACATATTAAAAAACTAAATGATAAACCAGTAATAGTAGTTCTTATTCATCAAATACTACTAAAACTAATTTATTTTTATATATTTTTTCCTAACTACGTTTCGCATATTTATCAAATACCTTTTTTAATGTGGATAGATGTAACGATACTTTCGTTAGTAATTATGTGCATAGAAACTTACCACCAATATCATCATACTGAAAATTCGGTAAGTAGGTAATTAATAAAATTCCAATCAAATGTTTTTCACTTCTTATCTTATTATAGGTTGCGTGGAATGTTTCTAATTTCAAAAAAGCAGTTTTGTCATATCAACAAAAATGGATACTTTTCTTCGGAATTAATGTATTAATTTCTAAAACTGTAGGCTACATGCTGTTGTTTTTAAACCCTAGCATTGATTACTTTACTATACCTTATATGACGTTTTTTGATATCAGTTCTCTGTCTCTTCTAGGACTTTGTTTGTTATCGCTAAAAATTGTAAATTAATAAAAATTTTGATATATCTAACAAAAATATTGTATTTAACTTGTTACCATAAATAGTACTGTTTTTTTTTAATTTTTGTTTATATCCTTCCCAAATTCTGGTGTAGAACGAATTTTACAATGACAACAAATATTACTGAATTATCAAATCGTTTTTGTCATACAATTAGATTTGACAATGAATTCTATAACAAATACGTACACACGGTGTTATCACAAGTGAACCCCATTTGGTTCATATGATTAATGAGATAATCAAATGCGCCGAGTTTACCCCAAATTAATTATTTTATTTTGGTAAATGGACTTTCTAATACTGTTACGATTATATTAATTTAGCATAAGTTTCAATATCTTCAATCAACGTGACGTCATCATAAAAATTTTCCGAATAAACTAAACCACATTAATGAAATGGCGTGTGAGTCTCCAGGAACCGCTAATGACAATAAGAGAAAATTAAAGTAAATCACAATAACATGAGCAATGCTTACCCCAGGAAAATGTTTACAAAACAGAGAAAATACTACACCCATTTATACCATGGATGAATGTGAATAATTAGAAGTGATAACTTCGCTGAGCACTTACGTTAGAACATATATGCGAAGCAGACCACAGTAAAAGTAAAAGTTTTCTCCCATCGATATTTCGATATCAAACATTAATGAATTAACAGCACTCCCTTCCAAAACAGCGGGAAGTGGGCGTTCCGGAAATAAATCTTATACATGATACCATACCATAATAAATAAAATAAATAATAAGTAAATAATAAGTAAATAATAAGTAATAACAAAAGGGGGAAAGGGATGAATAAAAGAGAAAGAGAGGAAGAGGAAAAAGAAAGGCAACAAATATTTGAAAGAGGAAAGAAAACAATAAGATCACCAGACATTAAAAAGATATCGGAGGAGAGCGAAGGAAAAACCTCAAGAACAGAAGGAGGAAGGAAAGAAATGGAGGAGTTAAAAGAATTAATGAGAGAAATGATGAAACAGATGGAAGAAAATATGCAAGGAATAAGACAAGAAATCAAAGAAATGAAAAAGAAATGGGAGAAAGAGAAAAGAAGTGGGAGAAAGAAAAAGAGAAACTGGTGGAGAGAATAGAAAAACTGGAGAAAAAAGCGAGGAAAGATGGAAAAGAAAGAACAATATTGTGATAAAGGGGTGGAGAAGTGAAAAACCACAAAAAGATTTAGCAGTGATGCTGGAAGAAAAATTAAATGTAAAAGTAAAGGTGAAAAAGTGACAGTAATAAACAAAAAGAAGAAAAATGAGATGGTGGTGGCGGAAATCGAAGGATGGGAAGAAAAACAGAAGGTAATGGAGGAGAAGAAGAAATTAAAGAATACAAGAATATATATAAGTCACGATTTGACATGGGAGGAAAGAAGAGTGCAAAGAGAAATAATGAACATAGCGGTGGAAAAAGAGCGGAAGGAAAAAGAGTATGGGTAGGGTACAGAAAAATGGAGATAGACGGAGACAGATACATATGGAACGACAAGGATAGGGGACTGTGCAGAGAAAGAGAAGAGAAAGTGGGGAACCAAAAGGCAAAAAACTAAAGGAGCAAGGGGGGGGTAAAGGAGGGAAAGTTGACGAAACGGCAAAGAAAAGGAATAATGAGAGATGGAAATGGAAAAGAAAAAGAAGGAGAGAAAAAGAAAGTGAGGAAGAAGCATGGGGGAGGTGAGTGAGCTGAGAGTATTGTTTTGGAACGTAGCAGGAATAAAAACAAGGAACATGATTTCTGGAAGTACATCAAGGAACAGGATGTAGTGGGATTACAGGAAACATGGATGGAAGAAAAAGTATGGGAGTGGTGGGAAAAAGAGTTGCCGGAGGAATTTGAGTGGGTGGTGCAACATGCAGAAAGAGAAAAGAAAAAGGGAGAGCAAAGGGGGGATAATAACGGGAATAAGAAAAAAATGGTTGAACCAGGAAAAGAAAGAGAAAGTGCAAAAGAGAAGAGGAGTTGTAGAAAGGAACATGCAGTGGGGAAAAACAAAAATAAAAGTAGTGACGGTTTATAGCAGTAAAATGAAAGAGACAAGGAAAAACATAGAAGAGATGATAGAAGAGAGGGAAGAGGGATTGATAATAGTAGGAGGGGACTTCAACGCAAGAATAGGGGAAGAGGGGGGAATACAAGAAAGAAAAGGGACGGGAAAGAGACAAACAAAGGACAAGGTGATAAATAAAGAGGGAGAGGAACTGCTGGAATTGTGCAACGAAAAAGGGTGGGAAATAATGAACGGGAACAAAGAAGATGGAAAGGGGGAATTTACGTACATAGGAGGAAGGGGAGAATCAATAATAGATTTTGTAATGACAAATGAAGAGGCCGCAGAAAAGGTAAAGACATTTAAGGTGGGAGAAAGGGTAGAGTCAGACCATCAACCACTGGAATTGACAATGGAAGGAAGGGAAAGAGAAGAGAGAGAGGAAGAGGAGAAGTACATAACTAAAAAAAGTGGACAGAAGAGGGTATAAAAAGATATAAAGAGAGAATAGGGAAAACGGTATGGATAGGGAAGGAATTACAAAAAAGTGTAGAGGAAATGAGAGAGATGATGGAGAAAGCAACAGAGAGAGTCAGATTTAGAAAATGGAAGGGGGAGAAAACTGGATGGAAGAAATGGTGGGATACGAAATGCAAGGAAACAAAGAAAAATGCAAGAAGAGCATTAAGACAGTGGAAAAAAGGAAAAAAAAGAAAAGAAGAATACAAAGAAGCAGTAAAAATATACAAAAAACATGCGACAGAAAGAAGGAGGAAAACAAAAAGAAACAAGAAGAGCAGATTAAAGGAATAAAAACGGAAGAAAATGTATGGAAGTACCTAAAGATGCAGAGGAAAAAAACAGGACGACAAAGGGAATAAAAATTAAAGAATGGGAGATATATTTTCGGAACCTGTTGGGAGGGGAAAAACAAAACCAGGAAAAAGAAAAAACGAAAGACGTGGTAGTAAGTCAAGAAGAAGGAGATAGGGATAGAATAAGGGAGGAAGAAGTAATGGAGGCGATAAAGAATATAAAAAGGAAAGGCGACAGGAGAAGATGGGATACAAGGAGAAGAGTGGATATACGGGAAGGAAAATGTAGCAAAAAGGATGACGGAAATAATAAACAAAATATGGAAAGGGGAAGGATGCCCAGAGAGATGGAGAGAGGGAATAATATGCCCAATACATAAAAAAGGCGAAAAAAATAAAGTCGAGAATTATAGAGGGGTAACATTATTGAGCTCGGCATACAAATTGTACGCGACAATACTGCAAGAAAGATTACAGAAGGAAATAGAGGAAAGAAGTTTGGTACCAGACGGACAAGCGGGATTCAGAAAAGGAAGAAGGGCGATAGACAACATATATATAATGAAACACTTAGCAAATAAAGAACTAGAAAAAAAAAAAGAGGGAAAATGGTAGCACTATTCGTAGACCTAAAAGTTGCTTTTGACAAAGTGAATAGGGAAAAGCTGTGGGAATATATGAAAAGAAAAAATCAATGAAATATTAATACAAAGAATAAAGGAAATATACGAAGAAACGAGAAGCAGGGTTAAAGTGAATGGGGAAGAGAGTGAGAAATTCATAACAAAGAGAGGGTTGAGGCAGGGATGTCCACTGAGCCCAAGCCTGTTCTCAGTATATACGGGGGATCTGGAAGAGACAATGAGAGGACAACAGACAGGAGGGATAGTGGTAGGGAAAGCTAAGGTATGGTCGTTGGCGTATGCGGATGACATAGTGTTGGTGGCTAAGGAGGAAAAGGAAATGAAAGAGATGATGAAAACGCTAGAGAAATATATGAAAAAAAAAAAAGAAATGGAAGTAAACACGGAGAAAACAAAGATAATGATATTTAGAAAAGGAGGGGAAAAGAAAAAGAGAGGAGTGAAGATGGAGTGATGAGAAAGTGCAACAAGTGAAGGAATTTACATACCTGGGCTACACGATGAAACATGATAATAAAGAGGGAGAACACATAAAGGAACAAGGAAGGACAAGTCTGGAGTGTGGGGGAAAGAGTATTCAAGATGAATATAAAAAAAAGAAAATTGCTGTTCGAAAAATTAATAAAGGGGGTGGTAATGTATGGAGCGGAAATATGGGGCTGGAAGGAGTGGAGGGAGGTAGAGAGGTTACAGGAAAAATACTGGAGATGGGTGTTAGGATTGGACAGGGATACACCGGGGTATATTGTGAGAGAGGAGGTTCAGATAGAAAAAATAAGGATTGAGACAGGAAAAAGAGCAATAAAATACGAGGAAGAAATGAGGGAAAGAACAGGTTGCAAAATTCTGCAAGAATGTTGGAAAGAGATAAAGGGAGGAAAAGTGAAGTACGGGCAGGAGGGCAGAGAAGAGTATTACAAAAGAAACGGGTACGCGAGTGAAGAAGTGGAGAGATTAAGAGAAGAGGGGGTAGGGACAAGAGAAGAAATAATAAGGAGAGATAGAGACATCGAAAAACAAGAAAGATGGACAAAGATAAAAGAGAGCAGATATAATAGGAATTATAAAGATATCAAGGGTGAAGGGGTGCCGGAATATTTAAAAGACAGTGAGATTAAAAGCAACAAAAGGAAAAAAATGGTGGCAAGGTTTAGATGTGGCAACGAGGAGTTAGGGAACAAATATTGGAAAGAAGAACCAGAAAAGTTGTGCAGGCTATATGGAGAAGAAACGGAAGACCTTAACCACATGAGAAAGAGATGCAGGGAACTAAGAGAAGAGGTGATGAAAATAGTGGATATCTTAGATAAAAACGGAAAAGGAGCGGAATGGATGGAGGAAGTATGGAGCAGGAGGAAAAAGTTAAGGGGGGAGAAGGGATAAGAAAATGTAGTATATATGTATAGACAACACGACCAAATTTGTAAGCCAAATGGCAATGAATAAAGTTAAACTTATATACATGATACCAAAACACTTTTAACATAACAATCTATACGACAATTCAGTTGTCACTTTTGTATTTAGGTTTATCAAAAATTTTTAGAGGCACCACACAAAAGACTTACAGAGTTAATGGACTTTCTGAATCAAAGATTTCAGTCACTAGCATCAATCACTGTGGCCAAAAAGACACCTTATACCGAAATGCATCAAACTTCTAAAATTGGCAACTAAAATTTTAATCTACATTTTACAATCCACAATCTCAACTACTGCGGATACTACAAACAACAAGATTCCATATATGTATGTTTTGCTACAAGCTTAAACCCTTGTCCACAATTGGCAGAACTTAATTCATCAAAGACCGATGATTCTGCTTCAACTGCTTAAATCACGATTTCAAGGAGAGGTGCCGAAGTCAAATGCGATGCCAAAATTGTGGTCAACAGCATCATACGATGTTACACAAAGAACCACCGACCAATTCGAAATCGTATAATGGAAAAGACTGTAACACAACCTCCAAATATTCAACCTATATATCGAAAAAAGAAAGTCCAAACTTGCAAAAAAGGGACAACTTCCCTCACAAGTCATCTTCGGAGATAAGACCAAACTACGCTTCTGGCCACGGACCTGGTACAAATTAAATCAGCATCAGGAATCACGGAATATTTACGAGTGCTGATTGATCCCGGGTCGCAATCATCAATCGTGACAGAAAGAGCAGCACAAGCAGGAATACTAAGAGAGAAGATAAGATGCAAAATAACAGGCCTTGGAGCTGGAGATCCAAAAGTACCAACCACAAAAATTCAAGCTGGGGTACACCCTCGTTTTCTAAGCAACTTCATATTAACTTTCAATATTCTGGTGATGTCAAAGTTGACACCATTATTACCAACCTCTGAAATAGAATAGACCAGTTCAAACCAACTTACAGAACTACATTCTTGCATGCTAAACATACAGCAAGTCCAGTCCAATTGACGCCATCCTGGGGAGCAAAGAGTTTGAAAAGATAATTCTGCAAAGATTTAAGAAAACGAAATGCTACCACATTAGAGTAGTGCCACGCTACCTGCTAAGCAAAAAAAAATACTACATCTCACACCAACCAATTATAAAAAAGTCAAGTACCACTACAAACTAAAGGTAGTATTTGACGCATCATCCAAAGCATCTAATCGAGTGACCTTTAACGAACTAATGCACGGCAGACCAAGATTGCAGCAAAAACTCTCCGACATCCTACTACGGTATAGAAAATATCAAGTTGCATTCAGCGCTGACATTAAAGAAATGTACCGTCAAATTAAAATCTTTGAAGAAAACCAAAAATTCCACCAAATCCTATGGAAGTTTGACCAATTCACGCCAATACAAGAATTTTGTCTCACCATTGTAACTTATGGAACAACCTCTGCACCATTTCTTGCCATAAAAACTCTTCAACAATTGACTGAAGACGAAAAAGAATCATACCATAAAGCATCTGATGTCGCCATAAAAGATTTTTATGGCGACGATGTGTTATCTGAAGCTGATAATATTGAAGACACCATTTAACTACAATCTAAAATCACAGAATTGCTAAAGTCGGGCATTAACTGAAGAAATAAAAGATCAAGTCTCATTGGAGATAAACGAAGACAAAATACGGAAAAGAAAACAATTCATTGGGCACCGATTAAAGACAACTTTTGTTTCAAAGTGAGTACAGCTTACCATCAGATTGTTTCAAAACGGACCATCTTATCACAAATTGCTAAACTCTTCGACCCATTCGGATGTTTGGCTCCTGTGATAATAAAGACCAAATTATTAATCTAAGAACTTTGGTTAGATAATTTAGAATGGAACCAACCTTTTCCTGAAAATATCAAAGCAAAGTGGACCTGCTTTAATGACGAACTCAAATGTATAGAAAACATTAGTGTATCACGTTGGATAAAGTACAGAAATGTCATGGATATGCAACAGTACAGTAGAAGTTACCGCCACACTTCTAACAGCAAAATCTAAAATTGCCCCAACTAGAGCAAAAACAACCATTCCAAGATTTGAGTTGGGTGCCGCGGTCTTATTTGCCAAATTAATAAAGAAGACCATCATTGCCTTGAAGATTCCGAAAAGATTAGTCTTTGCATGGACTGACTCGATGATAGCCTTAGTTTGGATTAAAGGAGAAGCATCCAGATGGAAAACATTTATAGCCAATCACAGAAGACAAATCGGCGAATATGATATCCCGATGAATTGATTATAGCAAGATAAACAATTCTTCTCTCTAGTGGAATGATCTAAAATGAGTTATAAATCAAGTCTAATGGCCCAAACAAGTTCAATCGTTCCAAACAAAAAAATAAATCAAGCACTGTTACCATGTCTCCGTTCATTTGCAAGAAAATCCAATTAATAAATTCTCTTCGTTAACAAAAATAGTCCGAGTTATGTTCTACTGCAGAAGATTCATCAACCACACTAAAAAATGGCCTAAGCAAACTGGACGTCTTTTGTTTAAAAATTGGATGCCACGCTACTACAACTGATTAAACAAATTCAACAAGAAATAATGTCCAGAAAGATCAGTACACTGCAATTAAAAAACCGCTTGAAAAAAATAGCAACATCTTAAACCTGGATCCATTCGTCGACAACAATGAGATTATTTAAGTAAGAAGATTAAGGAAAAAAAATTTTGATAATCAATGGGAAGAAAATCGTTTGTTTTATCATCAATGAATATATCAAATGCATTCGTTACAAGACTCATACCATCACCATCATTTCTCCATTCTGCAGTGGACTATGTCGAGTCCATCCAGATAAGAGCGACAATGGTACCAATTTTGTCGATGCTAGTAGATTCTTGGAAAGAGAAGTCACCAACATTATCAATCAATCGGACGTACAAGATTCTCTGACAGCATCTGGTACGCAATGGCATTTATTCCCCGGCAGCTCCCCATTTCCGAGGATTATGAGAAGCAAAAGTTAAATCCATGAAATATCATTTTAAACACATAATTGGAAACTCAAGGTTAACCTATGAACAACTAACAACACTGCAACACCGAATAGAAGCCTACCAAAACTCAAGACCATTGTGTCCATTAACCAACAACATCGATGACACCGAAGCTTTAACACCAGGACACTTCCTTATTGGGAGAGCCATTGTATCTCCACCTAACCCTATAACAAATAACATCAACACAAATATATCCTGAAGATGGCAACTAGTCTTGAAGATAAAGAAAGACTTCTGGCACGCCTGGTCTTCAGGCTACCTAAATAGACTTCAAAAAAGATACAAATGGAAAACCAGCCAGGACAACCTAAAAATGGGAGATCTACTGTTTTCAAAAAAAGATACTATCAACCCAAGTCTTTGGCATTTAGCCTGAATTACAGTAGCCCACCCAGCCAAATATGGTACCCTCCGAGTCGTCACATTAAAGAAGCCAGATGGAAACACCTTTAAACGAAGCATCCAGAACATAATTCCTACACCATTATTACCAAAAAAATCAAACGATTACTAACACAAATAAGAATGAAACTGAAGTACGGAGCAGAAAACCCACATCTATAAGAGTCAGCTTGCTACTTATGTTGTTGGGATTCATCTTTAGCACACTCCCCAAATCCACTCAAGCCAATTATACGCTACAACTTCCACAACCAGAACTATACATAACACATCGACCACGCAAGAATAGAACCAGGAATATTCAGACGAAACACAATGCACCGCGTTAATAAATTATCTGACCGACCAAAAACACCAGATGCAATGGATCAATAATAGTATGAATAGAATCATCCACAATCGTTCAAAGAGAAGACTACAGAAACAACTTTTCATTATGTACTTGGAGTCAATAATGAGGTTTACAAAAATATCAATTATCTGGAATAAAATCAGCAACAACTAATCAGATCATCAAACCACCAAACTAAATTCATGATCGCTGCGTTATCAACGTTCAATGACACCAAAACAAGAATCAACAACCAATGGAAACGATTCAGAACCAAATTGAACGAAAGCATAGAAGTAATGATTCAGGGCTACTGACTGACGAGAATAAATTAAACATTCATCCACTAAACACGTATCAACTAGCAACTAACTTTATAAACGATCATTGCAACTACTATTTACAGCAGTTGGAAGTTTATTTCAATCGAAGCCTTTACGATATCATCACACCTGTCCATGTCCACAAAATCGTAGAAGAAGCCAACAGTAAACTTCCAAATAATCTCCAATAATACGAATAAATGCCGAGCATGATGAAGCATACATCTACCTCCTTGGTTACTTCCCCATTGCCGACAGTACCGACTTCGTGATGATGAAATCAACTCCAACACCACTTAAAATTGAGAATGGATCATATTAGATTATAGATATACTAAACGAAGTTGTATCTGTGGATTACAACACGCAGTTATATTTCTAGTTAAGTGACGAAGAATTTAAAAACAGAATCACTACAAAGCATAACAACTATCTGTGTGCGCCAGCTGTCGTAAAGAACATAGAATCAATCTGAATTTCAAAATTGACGAAATATACTAACGTAGTGGACCAACCAAATGCAAGATCCGAAAAGATAGTATACACTCTAACGTATAGAAGCAACTTTGTATAGTCAACACGTGGATGTTTATTGTCAGCAAACCCATCAAAATTGCTATAACGTGCAGCTGTATAAGAGATGTTTTACTCAACATTACATGAGTCGTTTAAATAACGGAAGATTGTATTATTAAAACCAAGCTAAATATACACACTTAAAAGGGTGGAATCTGTCTCTGTTCTCTTCAGTTATACCAAAGCGATCTCTCTTCCCCGGAATCTGACCTTAAAACTTCACAACCACGCGAACATTCAGAAAGAACCGGTGATTACACCCTTGGACAAAACTAAAGGAATCGATTAAGCAAAAGACAAGACAACATTCCATCACCACCAACGGCGTTACCACCGCAATTGGATTGGACACAGTAGTTCTTGTGTGGAGAATTTACTACTTTTGTAAGCAAGATCCGAGGTACCGCAGGAAAGAGCATTTGGATGAGCAGATCCATCCAGCACCAAAAACAGAATGATCAAGCTTCAACCATTGAAATAAGAATCCTTCCGTTGGAGAGGCGCCAGAATATTTAAATTCTAATGTAAACATTAAAATTTGAACGTTAAAATATTATGTAAAATAATTATAATTACTTAATAAGATCAATAAACCTTTCAGAATTCATCGGTCAATAGCATGCCATTCAGCATAAAACTATAGTCGCTGCATTCCTTAGCCTCGTTAAATTGTAGAATTCCTTGATACAACTGGTGAATTTTAAACAATTTCTCCTTTAATGGTAATATATTAAATTTACGTCACACAAACTATTGTATAAATAGTTACGGTTTTCAAATAAAACAGCATTCAATCAAAAGGTTGTTTTGTTACAATACTTCTTTCCAAGCCTATATTGAGACGTGAGGCTGCGTTCCGAGAGTATTGCACCTCTTGCCGGCATCAAGTGAATTATAACCTAACTTACCTTAACCCTTAACAACCATTTCTTCACAAAATCAATTATTCAATGTTTCCTAAATTTTTAACTTATTTGTTTACAATCCATCTTTTAATAATCCCATTTGCATACCTGTCACCGGAACAGTTAAGAAGTAAACTTACAAGTTCATACGGCTGATGGTTCATCTCAAAGCTGTCAAGGAAAAATTCTGATACCGATTACCTTGATTAAAGTCCAAGTTTTAGAGTTTCTTGTAGTTCAGTCTATAACTCAATCAATTATTCTTGGTATGGATTTTGGTTCCCTTTTTGCTATTCTTTTAGATTTAAAAAGTAAAATTTTAGTTCTATATCTTGCAGTCAAAGCAATTCTGAAATGATAAAGATACTATCAGTTGTGAACAACAGCGAACTCGGTCGCACTAATTTAGTCAGCATTACACTAACCCTGGTCCTGCGTTACCTTTTAAGCAAAGATAATATCTTCCGTCTCCTGCCATGCAATCGCGTTTACATAAAGAGATCGACGAAATGTTGAAACTAGGTGTTATTCGTGAATCAAATAGTTCTTGGAGTAGTCCAGTTCCATTGGTAAGACAAAAAACAGAATTCTATGATGCACGTCGTCTTAATGCTGTTACAAAAAATGATTCATACCCATTATCTCGTACTGATGCTATCTTAAATCGTCTTCGTGATGCAAACTATTTAAGTTCTATAGACCTTCGTAAAGCTTTCTGACAAATTACGTTTGAAAAATCTTCAAAACTGCCTTTTGTGTTCCAAGGAAAGACTTCTTTGAATTTCCAGTTATGCTTTTCGGTTTGTCAAACAGTCCACAAACACTACAGCGTGTTATGGATCATGCGATTTTATTAGATATAGTTTTTATTTACCTTAATGATATTATTATTGCGTCTTCTACTTTTGAAGCACATATCAGTTGCTTCCTGTTTAAAGGTAGCTGGGTTTACAATAAATTTCGAAACATTTCAATTCTGTCTACCGTCCCTTCCATTTTTGGGTTTTGTAGTTGATAAATAAGGTTTACGTACTGATCCTGGTAAAGTTTCTGCCATTGTAAATTTTCCTACGCCTAGAAACACAACTGAAATAAAACGAGTTTGGTTACTATCGTCGTTCAATTAAAGATTATGCTACTTTGTTTGCGCCAATTACTTCTCCCCTTAAAGGAAAATCTAAGAGTCAAATTATTGCGTGGTCCGATGAAGCTGAAATTACCTTCCAGAAAATTAAACGTCGTATTACGTCAGCTTTCGTTCTTGCCTTTCCAAATTTTAGTCGTGAGTTTTTCATTCAAACTGAAGCTAGTGATGTAGCGTTAGGTGCTGTATTATTTCAACGTTTGGATGACGGTTTGGAACATCCTATATCTTTTTCAAATTGTACGTTAAAGTCGACTGAAAAGAAATATTCCACTGCAGAATAAGAATTACATGGTGTTATTTTTGAAATCGAACATTTTCGTGGTTACGTTGAAGGTACTCAGTTTACCCTTATTACGGACTGTGCTGCTTTGAAATGGTTGAATAATTTAAAGGGAACCAATGGGTCGTCTATCGAGATGAAGCCTTCGCTTGTCTCAGTTTACGTTTAGTGTCTTACATCGGTCAGAAAAACAAAACATTGTACCTGATGCGTTATCTCGAGCCGTATCTTCTATACATTTGTCTACTTTCTCTCCTAATGAATGGTACCGTGATATGATTAATAATGTTTTATCAAACCTGGATCAGTATCCATTCTTTAAGATCGACGGACAATTTGTACAAGTATCTTCCTTTTCCGTTACCTTTGGAATCAAACTTATCCGATCGGACATTTGTTGTTCCTTTTTCCAATCGTACCAAGATTCTAGAACAGTATCACGATGATCCCACATCTTCTCATTTAGGCGTTTCTAAAACTATGGCTAAAATAACTGATTTGTACTATTGGCATAAGTTAAAAGTCTCTGTCAGTAAATACATTAAAGGTTGCAAAACTTGTGCAGCTCACAAAAGTGAAAACACTTTACGTCCCGGTTTCATGGGAAAAGAAAAAGATATTGATTTTCCGTTTCAGTAAGTTAGTATGGATTTGATGGGTCCCCTGCCCAGAAATTAAAAAATAAATATTTGTTTGTAGTGATTGATTGGTTTAATAAATTTGTTATGGTTCAGTATCTTCGAATGGCTACCACGAAACCAATTATTGAGTTTCTTTCTTAACATCTTTGGCGTTTCTTAATTGGTTATGTTTGATAATGAATCGCAATTTTTTTCTAAAAAATTTAATAGTTTATTAACTGAAATTAAAGTTCAGAAAATTTGGTTAAACGCCAAATGTCATCCTCAAGTAAACCCAACCAAAAGAGTTAACCGTGTTTTATATCTTCCTACATCGACAATCATAGTGATTGGGATTGTGATATATTTAAGATCTGCTCGACATAAAATTACTCAAGTGTCGCCCTCCTATTTAATGTTTGGTAGGCACGTGCCACTTTCTGGTGACTTGATGGTCCTGCCCTGTATACGGATAAAATAGAAATCGCCAACAGATTATTTTGGTCTAAAAACTTATCTCATCTTCCTGAAATGTATAAAGACGTAAAGCAGCGACTTCATAAAGTTTATGAAACTAAATCAAAACAATACAACTTACGTAAACGTCATGAAACGTTTTCTCTAGGTGATATAGTTTTGAAAAAAAAATTTACTCTCTCTGGTGCTTCTAAAAGCTATTGTAAAAAACCCGTTCCGAAATTTGTATCGTGCAAAGTTACAAAGGTTATTTCTCCTCTTGTTTATCAGTTAGAAGATTTTGATGGTACTAATCTTGGATGTTTTCACGTCAAATTAAATATTTGGAAGAACTTAAATAGAATAAATAAGAATAAAATAATTAATTATAGTTTTAAAAGCTTGTTTTATAACTTTTTTTAAAATTTTTATTTATTTTGTTGTTATTCGTGCAAGTAGGCAATTTTGTTTGTATAATTTCTATTTACCTTCAAGATTTTGTAAATTTTTCTTCTGAATAAATTTACTGGCGCATATCTATGTTTGTTTGATTTTGTTCGTTGCGTATATTGCATAATTTTACGTTTCAAGGTCTCCTGAATCAGAAAAATGTGTTTTTGACAAAAAAAATTGGGCGTCTGTGTGTAACGATGTACCCACGATAACTCTCGAACCAAAAGTCCTAGTAACATGAAATTATGGCGCTGGCTTTTCATACTCTCTTGGTTCTATCAAAGGTGCGTCTGATGAAAAAACGAAAGTGGGTGTATCCGCCATTCTTAGCAGCTTTTCTTATGTAATTTTGTACGTATGTAAATTAATCGAATTATTTTTGCAGTTTCTTATAGTATTCATTCTTCCTAACAATTTATTCAAATAAAAAAAAATTCCAACATTACCAGTTTATTACATATTTTATTTATAATTTAAAGTGAATTTCGTATATAATCCTAGGTTCGAATCCTACCTGCGACGATTTTATTTCGAAAAAAAATCCATATCTTAAAAAGGAACACAAGATACGTTAAAAAATAAATATTTTTCTCTATATTCTTTTGACTTGTTTATATACGGAGTGCTGCATCTTATTTAAAATATTTTTGGATGTACCCACGATAACTCTCGAACCAAAAGTCCTAGTAACTTGAAATTTGGTATGGAACTGGGGTTTCATACTTGCTTTGTTCTATCAAAAGATGGGTCTGATAAAGAAACCGGAAGTGGGTGTATCCGCCATTTTTAACAGTTTTTCTTACATAATTTTGTACGTATGTAAATTATTCAAATTATTTTTACAGTTTCTAATAGAGTTTATTCTTCCTAACAATTTAATTCAAATAAAAAAAAATTCTAACATTAACAGTTTGTTAGATATTTGACTTATAATTTTAAGTGAATTCCATATATAATCCTAGGTTCGAATCCTGCCTGCGATGATTTTTTTTAGAAAAAAATTCCATATCTTAAAGAGAAAGCAAGATACGTTAAAAAATAACAATTATTCTCTATATTTTTTTGACTTGTTTATATATGGAGTGCTTCAACTTACTTAAATTATCTTTGGATGTACCCATAATAACTCTCGAACCAAAAGTCCTAGTAACTTGGAATTTGGTATGGAGCTGGCTTTTTATATTCTCTTTGCTTTGTCAGAAGGTGGGTTTTGATAAAAAAAACCAAAAGTGGGTGTATCCGCCATTTTTAACAGTCTTTTTTCTTATATAATTTTGTACGTATAAAATTATTCGAACTATTTTACAGTTTCTTATAGAGATAATTCTTCCTAACAATTTATTCAATTAAAAAAAATTCTAACTAATTAACAGTTTATTAGATATTTAATTTATAATGTAAAATGAATTCCAAATATAATATAGTTTCGAATTCTGCCTGCGGCGATTTTTTTTTACTGATTTACTAAAAAAGTCAGTAATATCGAGACGCACAAATATAAGGGTTAGTTGATATAATCTTAAGATCTCAATGAAATCGAGGACAAAAATTTCAAATAAAATTAGAGCATGCTAGGAAATCAATACAAAGGTGTACATATCACTTCATAATGGTTTTATGACAACATAATCTTAAAAAAATATGTAGACATTCCTTCATCATTCCTTATAGTCGTGTGGTGACCACACTAGATTTTTTTATCTTTCTTCAGCGTATATGCTTAAAAAATTTAATTTTACGTTAATGTAATTGAGATCATCATTCACAAAATTGTGATGACAAATTATCATTCACCGTTTAACCTACTTTTGAATCAGAACATACTTCGATATATGAATTTAGGTTTTTTTTTCAAAACATTACACGAGGTTTAATAACTAACTTGAACATGAAATGCCACTCCCTGTGAAGAATTATTAAGATTGACACCAACAAAATCTACTGGTGTTACTTCCAGATTTGTGTTAACAGCCATTTATTTAAGTTATAACTAACCAATTAGTCTCTGTTTAGGAACACTATGAATCTTTTGACTTTAAAAGAGTATTTCATCAGAAATTGACACTTTGTAGTAACTTATTTTTGATATTAGCTATCTAAGTAAAAATCGAAAAACCACCTATTTATTAGTATTACCAGTCAGTGATAATGTACAATCAACGCTATTTATGATATCATAATTATCTCTACGTGATACGGTATCATTAATATTTATATTTAGTAAATATACTGCCATATCAAAATGTCTGATATTTATTTAGTTACACTTACATTTTTATTAGTTTTGCTACTGTGTTTTTGTTTTCGCTGTTAATTATTCTAGGAATTATGTTTTCTTGCATAAGACAACCACCGAAAAATCATAATAAAAAAAACTGCGAAGCTACTTATAGATTGTCTACTATCCTACAGGAAAATTATCATTATTCTGTTCTGACTCCAGAAGAACCACAACTGAAACAAGTGGTAAGTAAATTGTTATTAATAATAGTTGTCTGCATTGATTCTTTGTAGGAATCGTTCAAAAGCAAACGCGCATTTAAAAAAAATAGTTTTATTAATTTATTTAAATAAAATATAATTCATTTTGTATATATTTTATGATGTAATAGTTTTCACTGTAAATGTGTTGATAGAGTACCAATAAAATGATTATAATAATTTTTTTTATTAACAGTTGGTAACGCTTAAGATCATTTCAGATTTAAAGAAAATAATAGATAATAAAAACCTTAGTTAAAATGAAATAAACGTTTTTATGACTTCGGTAATATACAGTAAAACCTCTCTTAATCGAACTACCCATTTTAACATGCTCACATTTAATATAAAAGTATTTCTACACAGAGAACGTCGTATTTTATCAGAACAAGAGTATATACTTAAACAGTAATATTAGCAAAATCTGTTTTGTGTGCATAATGCATTCTCATAAAGTAGTAGTGAACATCAATATTTTGTTAAAATTAAAAAACCATTTGGCAAAAAATACAGTGCACGACGATTAATAGAATCACGTTAGGACCTAAGGTGTTTGATAACAATAACCGAATGATAACAATATCCGAAATTCAGAAGAAAAAAAAAATAAATGTTTCTTGTTAGAAATACATATATACATACGTGATTAACAGGTTGTTCATTTAAAAAGTGAAATCATAGCATCAATACAAGCAAAAAATGTCAAAATAAAAATTTTTATAAAACGTATAAGAAAACAAAAATTTTGAGCTAACGAACCTGTAGTTTTAAATAGTTGGTTGACGCCGGTAATAAAAAGAAATCTAAAACAACGTTACGATGTTTAATTCACTGTTTTAAGAACTACACAATTCTTTTCAGAAATTTGCTGACACTAAAAATAAATACAAAATAACGTTATCACATAAGACGTAGTTAGTTTAAGTTGTTATTCTAAGAACGCACATGCTTTCTAAGTTAATTCTCAAAGATAACGTATTGACAAATGTCTAAACACTTGAATAAATAAATAACACGCAAAGCCAAATATGCAAAACAACTATTTTTAGGGTACAATGATAACATTTTTCACTTAAAACACGCGTATTGTGAAAATTCAGCTAAAACATTCATATCAGATAAGTTATTGTTCATGTGTAGAAACAAACCTAAGAAGAAAATTAATAACATAAACCGGAATTATGATTACTATAAGCGGTGGTTTTTCTATATAGTAGCATACGTCCGATCACCTGTTCTTTAATAAAATCATAACATTACCCGATTGATAACATTATGCGTGAATCCAATAAGCGGTGTGCACTATATTATTAATCTTGTGTCAACCACCTGGTTAAAATTTGCTTTTGCACCACTGATAAGTTGATGGTTCTAAGCCTAAGCAAATATTTTAACTCAGGATTTAATGGTTGTTTCTTAATAGAAACTTTTAGCTTTAAGGTAATACATAAATAATACCATTAGATAGAAGTCTGTAAATGTAATATTTTAAATAATACATGTTTAGTTGGCAAAAATTTAAAAAAATAGTCAAAAATCAGAACACGCAACAGCAAAACATAAACATATTACTAACTCTGTTTTTCAATTTAAGATTACTGTACGTAAACCAATGTACAAAATAAATGTTTTTACCAAATTAATTTAAAGCATAAAATGCCCACACTAAAATGTATTTGGGTTTCCTATTAAAAACAAAAAAAAATAATAAAAACCAATTCCGAGGTTTTACAACTATAACTATACACAAGAACTTGATTATCTTCAAGATATAATTTGCTATTTTTACAATAACATTGGTACGGCGACTTCAAAAGCGTTGTGGTCTCAAACATTACCATTTCCAACATGACCTCTGAAAATGCCATCGTGCAGTGCTGAAAAGGTCGAGATAAACTGGCCGCAAAGAAAATGTTACAACCCGGCTTTAAACTTGTGAAGCGTGTCTACTCGGACAGGGCTGCGCTAAGTGAGAAAAAATACTACTTATTCAATTTATATTACGTTCAAGAAGGTTTAATCTATTGCTTATTAATTAAATAAGTAAAGCTTAAAAGTATATTATGATAAATTTATGTACTTAAATAGATACTACAAAAATATGTCACTCGTAACATTGTTAGCGTTAAGATATAATCATTTATTACTTTCCAAGCGTTGCTATTACAAATACAGTGCAGGCTGCATATTGAAATCACGGATAAAGTTATCAGTTAGTAAGTAAATGGCTATGGAGATAGAAACGTTAAAAGCTGATTCTATACCTGCGTAATTCGAATAAATTTTGACTAAACCGCAAGCCAACTGCTGAAGAGCCCCAAAAAGGCGAAACGGTCGTCCAATGGTTCACTCTGGTGGCATTTTCACATTTACATTGACATTATTACCTTGCAATGTTTATACCTTGTGTTTTATTCAATACTTATTTGAATTGCGCGGGTTTAAAATCAGCTTTCAACGTTTCCATCTCTATAGCCATTTACTTACTATTATTATGCATAGTAAATGTGTACTATGACGATTGCTCTGCCATCGAATTTCACATCAGTTAGGTAATATTATCATTTTAATAAAGAATGGGCCAGATGCATAGAAAAAATATCAGTAATCATGATTTTGGTTTATCTTATCAATTATCTTCTCAGGCTCGTTTCTATAGATGAACAATAAACAAACTTATTTTGCATTAATTTTTTTTATTAAAGTTCATTTTGTCCATGTGAATTCAATTAATAAAAAAAGGAGAACATTTTTTGTTTATTTGCAAGCTCATAGCGTAAAGAAGATGATTCATTGATAAAATAAAAAAGTATAGAAAAGAGTGTGTAATGATGCGGAAACCGGCTCTGTACTTTTAAGAACATTGGTGAACAATTCGGTAATTAATACGCAAGAGTTTTACCCGTTTAAGTTATACCCTACCGATTCCAAGACAAAGCGCGCAGCGAACCTTTCCATAGCAGCAATCAAGTGAAACGGATTTAACTATAAAACTCGCTGCACCAACTTCACCGGGACCTTTTCACCGCTACCTACTCCTAGTAAAACCTTTTTTGAGACCCTCTCGCCGTAATCGCATAAGCACCTAAAATCCCAAATAACGTTGACAACTACGCGTACTCTATTTTTGACGAGTTACCCGCTATTGCACGTTTCGATCCAATTTTATCAGCATTACATCATCGAAGTCATTCATCTGCATTACGTTCGCAATTCAGTAAGTTTTTATTATTCATACCTGTTTCATTTATCATTGTTGGCAGTGGCTTAATACCCTGCGTGTTGGTCTGGTTGGGCGTGTCCTTCCCGTGAACGCGATAGGTAGTTATTCCAACCACCTGAGTGTTAACTGAAGCCCGTCCGCGAAGTCCCGATAACTTTGGATAACTTCCTCATTAAAGCAATCTATTAAACTAAACAAATACATTAAAAAAATACAAAAATTTGCTACCGGTACGTGTCCAAAGTAAATAAGCATTTTAAAATCACCGGTTTACCCTTGTGCATATAGTATTTTAATCATCAAAATTTCATTGCATTTAATTAGCCCCATAATTACAATCATCCACCGATGGAGTTCCACTAAATTAATAGTTGTCAAAAAGAGTCCCCGCATTGATTAAGACCAGTAAACAAGGTCAAACTACCGTATTTGAATTAGGCCGGTCGCCGATGTTGTAATCGCATAAACACCGAAAATCAACGTTTGCCGATCAAAAAAATAGCACCTTTGTACTTACCTGGAACATCAAAATTCCTGTACATCCTTAAATCGCTATAATTTTGAGTTAAAACTACCGAAATCACATACAATGTTTAGAAGAGTTGTGCAGTTTGAATGCTCTAAATTAAAAGATTTTCGTGATTATCTTACTGAACATCATGATAAACACCAAGAATTACATTATATTTTATCAGAAACTCAATATAACTCAAAATTTTTTTATTGCAATATCATGAATTATCTAAATAATTAAATATCATGAATGTTTTTTAAATGTCTGTCGAGAGTATATTTTTGAGAAAATTGCTTCCGACAGATTTCACTTGGGTTTCACAAATAAATGTACCACTTGTACTCATTTTTAAGCGTTGTGAATGATTCATCGCAAAGTAGGTCAAAAATACAATAATATTAACTCAGTAATAACGATAAATCAACAATCAAAACATACAGAAAGTTTTGAATCAAACGCACAGTCGGTTAGATCTAAGGAAAATAAGATTCGCGCCAAATATTTAAATCTCAAAACGACATATTGACATGATTGGATGCATGCATTTAGCTCTTCGTAGAACTAATAAATGAATAAATACTAAATGAATATACAACTCCGAAAATAATTTATGTGAACGGAAGCATTACAAATTTTACGTTTAAACTAATGAATTAATTTTGTGCTGTAAATTACATGTTATGAGAACACTATATGTATTAAGTTAACGTGTTTGGTTATTAATTTTTTTCCATTAGCTACCCGAGACAAAAACAGTAAGTAACGACGACCAGCCCAGTAAAACGTTTGTTACAAGGACAAGAAAATGTATTATATGAACTAAACTTATTATACTTATTACGATTATAATATTAAAGTTGTTTTTTAATATTCAATACATGATCCTGTATATACCTAACTAATAAAGAACAATCCAACTACCGTATAGGCAACTAACAATACACGTATGCATATTGAGTAAACGTTGTACATTCTTATTAGGGGAGGGACTTAACTTCTATCTGTTTGTCAATTAAAATATAGTTATTTCGTTTATGATTATAAGCGACTTTCGGCTTAGATGGCGTCGTAGTTAAACACCCAGACTTTTTAGGCTTGGTCCTAGTCTCTCCTTGAAAATCAAAACAAGAAGTGGACTTAGCCTTTGTCGTATTGTCGTTCGTGAACCAAAACAAACTGACGTTTCGCAAGACATTGCTGCTTGCATCTTCAGAGTGGTAAATGTCACTGACAGCCTAAGAAGTCTGGATGTTTAACAACAAGCCGAATGTCGCCTATAATCCTCTTAATAATAGTTTTAAAGCCAGTTTTTCAAGAGATACAACATAATATTTAATGTTTTATTTATTTACTCTTAAATACACCACTGCCAATTTTAGAAATTTAACTTGACCCTAATAAATTTGTCTTGCCCTATGTTTGAAACTGATATTAAACCGTAGCACAATTTAATTTAAAAGTTTTGCTTTTCGAGTTTTCGTTATCAAGATTTTTGATTAGAGATTTTCATCACGGATCATGTGATCTAGTTAAGTATACTGCAACTTCTTCTGAATCTTGTTTGTTCCGTCGATTGGTATAGTATATTTTTCAGTTTACTTCCAATTATTTTTATAGGTTTTATGTAACAGTACAAACGCTAAATTGTTCCGGCTTTCCAGAATTCTTTTGTTTTCAAGACATCTAAGGCGGGTTGCACAAAGCAAATCAAAAATGTAACAACTGATTATTTCTCAAAACAATTGCTACATAACCAATGAAACCACGTTTATTCGTGATGTAACAATTGATTTCATAAATAATCACTTGCTACAATTTTGATTTGCTTTGTGCAACCACCCTCTAGTAAATAATATTTTTAATCAGTGCTTCATCTCCTAGTTTTAGCAATTCGAAAATTACCATTTTCCTAAAACTTGATTGTTTTTAATGCTTTTATAGCATTTTTGTGTTTTATTTAAATAGTTTAGATGATACACTAAATAAGTTTTTAAAATTTTGAGTTTTAAATTGTGTTTTCCACTTTTTTAAACAAGTTAAAATACAATTCTAGAACACAATTATTACAAAAATAAAAAAGACGCTTATAAGCAATAGTTAGTTATTTGTATAACTAGTTCAGAAAGTGCCATTTTGTGAGTATGAGCATATTTGTAGACCGATGTGAAGCCTACAGCATGCGAATACTCGCAAAATACTTTCAGGGCGTGTGATAAACAATTTTTTTTGTACTAACGTTTATAGTATAAATTTGTTAAAAACAGCTATTTAAATATGTTGATAAAACTGAAACATGTAATGACGAAATTCAATTGTTTTTTAAATTAATTTGAGAATTACATAATTTCATTACAATTTAACTTATATGGAAGCAAACCTATTTTTAGCAATTGTAAGATATAAGCAAATATGTATATTACATTTGTTTGAAAAAAAATTGTTAGTGTTATTCTAAATATTAACACAGATAAAGGTGTACGTTAATAAATCTGACAGAATTACACAATCACGTAAAAAATTAAAGATTATTAGTGCCAACTTCTAGTTATAAAATTCTACTACACTTTACCGTCCTAGACCGGAAAAATAAAATTTTCGGCCGATTATGATGCCTGTAAAATACATCAAAACAGGCGAAAGCAAAAAAATTAATTTGTGTAGAATTCGTATATAATTAAAAAAACATTATCAGTATTCGCCTGTGAGACTTCAGTGGATAAATTGGCAAATACGAAAGAACCGCATAAAAGTAGAATACACACACAAAATTTATTAAAAATAATAAAACAATTTATATTTAGATAATTAAACAAAATTATGTAATTCCTCTCTGTGAGATGTATACAAAAAATCGTAAAATCAAGTAGTAATTACAATACAAGAAAGTACAACGTAATGATGGCCAAACGCTAGACCAAGACATGACCAGATAGATCTTAGTCTTGCATTAGTTGGTCTTGAATATAGAGTTTTGATCTTGTTCACGGTCTCGAAAAATTAAATTACTTGAATAAAAAATAAAAGATTCTATCTAACCCACATAAATCAAAATAGACACGACATTTTTCGGCTTTTTTAATACTTAAGACATCTGGAAGTACAACTGCATTTGTAAATGGATTAAGTATTAAAAAAGTGGAAACATGTATTGCTTATAATTTTTATTATTAAAAATGAATGTGGATTAGACAGAATTTTTTACTTTTAATTAATCTACTAAACCTGCAATAAGAACGATGATACAGAATATTAAGTTACTTTATTTTTAATTTAACAAGGTTTAATTCAATTTTATACTCAATAAATCATCAAAATACAAATACATAAATACGTATGCAAATGTTAATTGATTTCAATTCTTAATGTTAAAGGACCTTAAAATTGTATATACCTATATTATACATTTTTTATTGAATCGCTAAATTTAAATTAAAGACAAGTAAAAATATTTGTGAAGGTACAACCTTGTTGAAATGTGCTAAAGAATCGACAATGTTTTTCCCACAAATATTAAATAATAAGCACTATTGCATTTGCAATGCGTCCGTTGTATTTTATAATAGATGTAATTTTAAGCTTTGAATATTCAGTTGATGTGGAAAAGGAACAACGCCTTGGCATGTTTGAAGGATTTGCATAAGTACTATAGGGACCGTGCCGATTTAAAATCCTTTGTAGGTGCTTTTATTGTAAACTAAATAAAACGTGCTTTCTGGTACAAATTTAGAATTAAGAATTTGGGACTTTCCCACAGGTTGTTATTTTACGTGTTATTTTATTACTTGTATATACTTTTATTAGATTATAGAAATGTGAAAAGTTTATATTCGATGAACTCAAAAATTAATTCAAATAAGCTAATGTTGCTAAAATTCGTAACACCGTCTTTCAACACTTTAGGAACCGATGAGAATTAATATTTTATTGGTACCTATTTACTTATATGGTTTCTATTCATATGTAACAGAAAAATATGTTTTATTTAAAACTTAAAATATCGTTTTGTTTAAATACAAATCTACCGTAAACATTCTTTTTCTGGAAAACTAAATTTGTTTTATTGTACACCCTAATTATAAAATGTTTTCCTGACATAATTTGTTTCAATTAAATTACATTTTAGTTAAATTTCAAACGGTTTTATTGGGTTTAAGTAAATATTTCATTTAAGATGATTATAGTGGTTACTTATTAGTTATAATTTTATTTTTTAAACAAACATCGTTCGACTAAAGTCGAAACAAAATAATTTTTTTAGGAAAACAAAAATTTTTTTTGTATGTGGGATAAATAAAAAAGATAAATAATTGTTTGTAATGCAAAAAAAATTGCAATAGTCTTGCAAGATAATCTTGTTTTTGTCGACATCCTGCAGAGCTAGTTTTGCATCCAGTCTTGGTCTTGCAACCTTGAGTCTTGGTCTTGCTAATGGCGTTGTTATCTTGAAAGACCAAAACAATTTTGGCCATCACTACTACCTACAAACAATGTAATAATAATTTATGTAACAAGCGTCGAAACTATGAGACTTTCGATATGTTACATACATTATTTTTTGTTCCGCTTAATGTAAAATTTTTGAAAAAACTTATAAGATCACCATATTAAAACATAAATATAATGTTGGTAGTACATTTATAACTAACTGATCTGTCAAGTTCAATGGTCAAGTTCGGAATTCGAATGACTTACATAATACCAACTCCTACATATATAATACTCTAATATTTGAATTTATGGAATTTTTAAAGCGTTTTTCATCTAATTTTAACTACATTTCAGAACAAACCAATTTTCTACCAGACACATACTTCTGCTAATGTAATTCAAGCGTCATTATTAGTAAGGTACTTTTTGTTTTAGAAAAAATGCATTAAAATCAATGCAAAATCCAAACATGTAGGTAGTGAAATAGTTGTACGTTCTCGCAATATACAGTATATATATATATATATATATGTACAGCCTAACCTGTTGCAATGTTGATGTTGCAACACTGTTCGAGTTTTATACAGTTTTATACGCATCGCGATACGTACGGTTTGCAGTTTTCAACTTTTATACGTATAAAAACATTGTCACAGGTCCTACAAAATGTGTAACTAAGAAAATATTAAACAACAACCTTTAATTGTTCTTAACTACTGCATTTATATGTGTTTAATTAGGTACAGTAGGAAATAACAACACATGTTATATTGTTATATAGTAAAATGTTTTTTTTAATTAAATATCCAAACTGCTAAAGTAATGTGTAATGTGTTGCCTAACGTTCACTTATTTCAAATAATGTTATCAGCTCGTTATAAATGCCTAATAAAGTAATACATATACTTCATATAAATGTTAAATATCTATCAAATGATAAATGTAAGCATATACTAATTTCATTTAATAAAATTTATCTTATTACCGACGCCTAGCTCACTCACTCAAATTCATAGAACGTTAATTGTTATTAGTGTTAGGTTCGGCGTAGAGTAAAAACATGTAAACAAGAAAATATTTTATCCAAGTTCAAAATAGAAAATTCTTATTGTTAATTTCCATTTATAAAATGTACAAATATAAACAAAATCAACATAATTCTGCAAGACAGTCGACCATTATAAATGCTGTACCATTAGAATCGAGATAATGTGACAATAATTGTTTGAACGGCTATCTAACCATGGGGCAAAAAAATGATAACAACTAAAAATAAAATGTTTATTTCGCTACTAAAGACATAAGTAAATCTTGACTGTTATTTAGCGGGAAGTCAATTGCAAATTATATCATACTGCAATATAAACAGTCTTACACTATGATAAGAAAGTGACGACATATTTATGTAAACGAATGTTGGCACAGGTTTATGCTGACTTGCACTACAGCCGGCTTATGAACGATAATAATTATCTTCTCGTTTTTACTGATTGTAAATTTTTAATCTGTAATGAACATATGTTTAAATAACTCAAGTCTTAACTTTAATTGCATGGATCCATAGATTTCGATTAATTTTTTTCCACATTTTCAAATTCATAAAAGAATGTACAATTAAAAGTGTTAAACAATATTTTGGTCGATGAGCTGTTTTAGAGCAATTTGATCGAGATAGCAAAACGTCACTGATGCTAATGAATTTATAACGTATCGGGAAACATATTCTCCAAATTTGGTAAAGTTTTATTAGCTAAGATTGAAAATGATCCTTATTATCAGAAACGATAGACGACAAAACAAGGTGTCTAATGATGTGTGAAATTACAATTTTGGATAGACGGTTACCAAAACACACAACGACAAAGTCAAAGATTCGTTTTTCGCGTGTTCTGATAACAACGTACTCGAGTTCGTCAACTAATCACAATTATATAAGGACATCAATCAATTTTTTTTAAACTGTAACTAAAATAGGGTACAATTAGGTGTAAATAAAATTTTATGAGAAGAACTACAATAGACAAAGCTAAATAAACTTATTATCAAAGTTTGAAAATAATCGATATTATAAGGAACGATAAGGGACAAAACAAGATATCTAATGATGTGTCAAATTACAATTTTGGATGAAAGGTTACCAAAATACGGAATGACAAAGTCAAAAATTCTATTTTTCTCGGGTTATGATAAGAACGTACTGCGGTTAAAACGTCAACGTAATCACAATTATATACGGATTTCTTTCAAATTTTTCATATATGTAACTAAAAGTGCGTCTAATTAGATCGCGCAAACAAAATTTTGATCTGACAAGCCGTTTTAGGGTTATCGAACTTGAAACAACAACATCGTGAGATGTCGAAAGTGAGAAGAGAGTGAAAAAGGCAGTTTGGTCGAGATAGCAAAACTTCGTTGGTGGTAATGAGTTTATAGCCTATCGGGAACCATCCTATCCAGATTTGGTAACGATTTGTCAAAAATTGTGGATTTTAGTCATGTTTCGTAATAAAAACTGAAAATTATAATGCAGTATGTGTAGCACTTGACACAAAGCTAAATAAACTTATTATCAAAGTTTGAAAATCATCGATTTTATAAGGAACCATAGGGGACAAAACAAGGTATCTAATGATGTGTCTGTTAGATTTTACTTTATAACTTTAAGATGTCCGCGGGTTAAAAACACATTTTACATTTTAGGAAAAACACTTTTATTGAAAACATAAAAACGAACTTAAAAACAAAAACTGTCATCAACACAATCAAAACCACTATGACGTTAGCAACTACCTTAGAACAAGAACGAACTTTTTAAATGCAGTGTTGCCAACGTAACAATAATACATGTTTAGTTTACATTTCGAGCCAAGTTTCAACACCCTCCCTTAAACTAAACTTATTCATATTACAAATTCAACAAATAGATTTCAAAGTTACAAAGCAACAAACAGATTTTAGAATTACAACTTCAAGTATAGTATATTATTTTTAGTTTTACGTTTCAGACATGTAACATCTTAAGCATGCAACAAAGTATGTATAATTAACATTAAAAAATATCAGTGTATAAAATTATTTCTACCATTTCCTGAAAATGGTTTGGTTTGGCCTTAGTGAAAATATCGGCCAGTTGGTACTCTGAAGGACAATATTTCAACTCAATGTTATTCTCATTGACCTTTTCTACAATAAATTTGAAACGAGTGTCTATATGTTTAGATCTCTTAAAAGATCCGTTATTTTTAATCATATAAATTGTACTTTGATTATCTATGTTCAGATCTACCCCTATATCCTCATTCGTTATTTCTTTAAACAAAGATTTAACAAAAAGAATTTCTTTTACGCAATCGCTAGCGGAAATAAATTCGCTTTCAGCTGAACTAGTCGAAACAACTGGTTGTTTTTAGTGCCCACACTATGGGTCCACCACCGTACATTATTAAAAAACCTGAGGTACTTTTCCTCGTATTTGGGTCACTTGCAAAATCGGCATCACTATATGCCTCCATAGTATTTTCCCCTTTTTTATACATAATACCATAACTAGATGTTCCCTGTTAGTATCTAAATATTCGTTTTATCTTTTGTACATCTTCTACACTCGGATTTTCCATGTTTCTAGAAACAATATTTACCGCGAAATTAATATCTGGACGGGTCCTATTGGCTAAATATAACAAGCTACCTACGGCCTCTCTAAATGGAAAATTCGTTTTGCCCTTTTCAATATTTTCATTTACCTGTTCAAACACTGAGGGTGTCTTTACAGGTTTACAATCACTCATACCATATTGACTCAACAAACGTTTCACATAGAACTGTTGATGTAACACCACCGTGTTATCATCACCAATAACAAGCTCAATTCCGACAAATGACTTTGGATTTTCTATTATTTTAATTTCAAATTCACAACTTAATTTGTGTAACAAATCATTAGCTTTATCAATATTATTAGAGAAAACCAATCCATCATCTACCCATACGGCTAGAATTAAATCTCCTTCTTTGTTTTAAAAAACTGCTTTATCAGTTATAGTTTGCTTTTGTTCCATTGGTATGGACTCTGTTTTAGACCATACAATGATCTTTTAAGTTTACAAACATGACCTTTCATTTTTTCATAGCCCTCTGGTAAAGCCATGTACACATCTTCATTTAAATAACCAGACAGAAAGGCTGATTTTACATCAAATTGCTTAATACACATATTATTAAGTTGACTATAAGCTAACAACATTCTTAAAGTATTCACTGAAACCACTGGACTAAACGTTTCTGAATATTCACTTTCACTTTGCTCACAACCCCTAATCACCAGACGTACTTTATACGTATTATCTTCCTTGATTTTAAAAACCCATCTACATGACAAAATTTTCTGATCACTCACATCCTCTTCTTTCACAAAATCAAACACATCATTTTTACTAAGTGCTTGCTTTTCTTCATCTATAGCTTTCTTCCACAAGTGTTTATCTTCACTACTAATTGCTTCTTTATATGTAAGTAAAACATAATCGTTTAATTTTGCAGGTATTTTCTTTTGACGAACTGGTCTAATTTTGTTTTGTATAATATTTTGTTCAGAAACTTCTTCTTCTTCTTCTTCATTTTGTCCCACTACTTCTTCTTGTTCTTCACTCTTTTCATTTTCTTCTTCATCTTCTTCAAAAATAGCTGTCAAGAATTCACAGCTGTTTTTATCCAAATCATCACTGATTTTATTTTTACTTTCTCTTTCTTCAAAAATAACATCCCTTGCTAAAATCACTTTTCTTTGTACTGGGTCCCAAACTCTATAACCATTTCCTAAAAATCCAATCAATTTTGTTTTAATGCTTCTACTTTCTAACTTTTTTAAATAGCCAAGTTTTTTAATATATGCAGTACTTCCAAAAATTTGTATGTTTGAAATATTTGGTCTCTTCCCGTACCACATTTCTGCTGGAGTTACTTTCACTGTTTCAGAAAAGCTGCGATTCAATATATAAGTTGCAAAGAATGCACTTTCGCCCCACATATTATCATTCATTTTTGATTCCAATAATAAAGCTCTCATTTTATTCACCAATGTTCTCCCGTATCTTTCACTTTTACCATTAAGTTGAGGAGTATGGGGAATCGTGTAATCAAATTTTATTCCCTTTTCTTTAAACCAGTTTTTCATTTCAGTGCTGGTATACTCGCCACCTCCATCACATCTGAGCATTGCTACTTTAAGTGACTTTTCATTTTCTATTTGTGTTATGTAATCTTTTATATAACCGAACGTTTCACTTTTATTTTTTAATGTAAACACGGAAACGAAATGCGAATAATCATCCATTATTGTTAGTAGGTATCTTTTTTAGTCCCATGTTTCTACTTCAAAAGGACCTATTACGTCAGAATGCAGTATACCTAGAAGTCTATCAGCTCTCTCTCGTACTGTACTGAAAGGGAGCCTTGTTTGTTTGGCCTTCACACAAATTTCACACACATCTGGAAGTTTGTCAAAATCTTTTTCATTAGCTAACATTCCGTCCACTAGTTTTACTAAGTTTTTTAATGAGGTTTTACCAGAATGGCCCATACGCCTGTGCCATTCCATTGGACTTGCATTCGTTTGACTTAAAAGAGCAACTTGTTTCTCACCAGTTTTAATAGTATACAACCCATTTGACTGTTTTTTACCTTGTATTATGTTTTGACCATCTTTACTAATTTTTACATCTGTCTTTGTAAACAAAACTTCCATGTCTTTCTCAGTTATTTCGCTCACAGAAAGCAAATTCTTTGTTAAATCAGGGACATAAAGAGCTTGATTCAATTTAAAATCGTCTGTATTGACCTCTCCTTTCCCATAAGCTTTCATACTTTCATCCTTTTTTGCTGTATTTATTCCAGACATTTCTTTTTCAAAGTTATTAAACAATTCAATATTATTAACTAGGTGTTCATTACACCCCGAGTCGACCACGAACTGAAAATGTTTATTTTCAACAGTTTCAATTTTATGAGTAGCCATAAATGACACTTTTTCATTTTTATTGTTTGTATTATTTTTATTTTTATCTCTAAAAAAACAAGATGATTCTGTATGATTTTTCTTTTTACAAATACCACAGTACATACCTTCATTTTGTTTTTGTCTATTATAATTATTATTATTTTGTCTGTTTTTATTATTATCTTTATTTTTATTTGGACAAAATCTTGCCATATGTGAACTTTCATTGCAAATAAAGCAGCTTCTATTAAATGAATCTTTTCTTATTTGTTCGGTTGTTTTAAAAGCTACAGCAGCATCTGACATTTTATTTACTTCTTTGTACCTCGCCTCCTCTTTTACTAACCTGTTTGTTAAATTAGTTAGTGTTTTCTCAGCTTTTGTTGTGGAGTCCCAAGCAGAAGGGAAACCTTGCTTTTTGAGGTACTCAGGAATTGCTACTAAAATTCTAGATATTATCATTTCATCACTTATAGTTTGTTTCAAAGTTTTTAATTTATAAACAATGTTTTCAAGGTCACCAACAAATGTTGTCATATCTTGACCTGTTTTATATTCATACGAAAAAAACTCGTTAAATAAATCTTCCAATTTTTGTTCTTTTTCACCTTCAAATACAGAGCAAATTTTTTTATACATTTCATGAGAGGAGTCACAATTTAAAATAAGATTTAAATATTTTTTATGTATTGTTGTCACAATGACCTTCATAGCTTTACCATCTTTTTTAGTCCAATCTTCTAACTTTGCAACATCTACGCTAGCGATTGGCTTTAATACATTTCCATCAACTATATCAATCGACCCATTTGATTTAAATAAAACTCGTACCTGTAATTTCCAAATTGGAAAACTTGAGCCGTCAACTAACTTTTCAATTCCAATGTTGTAACTTGAATCACTTGCCATTTTGATTTCACTACACAGGGATCTTGCACGCCGTTTTTATTTGATTTTATTTTTATTGTAGAATTACTACGGTTTTTATTTTTATTTTATTTTAAACACCATTTGAATTTTAACCGCGTTTTGCTACCATGTTAGATTTTACTTTATAACTTTAAGATGTCCGCGGGTTAAAAACACATTTGAAAACATAAAAACGAACTTAAAAACAAAAACTGTCATCAACACAATCAAAACCACTATGACGTTAGCAACTACCTTAGAACAAGAACGAACTTTTTAAATGCAGTGTTGCCAACGTAACAATAATACATGTTTAGTTTACATTTCGAGCCAAGTTTCAACAGTGTCAAATTACAATTTTGGATGAAGGGTTACCAAAATACGGAATGAGAAAAATCAAAAATTCGTTTTTCTCGTGTTATGATAAGAACGTACTGCGGTTAAAGCGTCAAAGTAACCACAATTATATACGAATTACTTTCAAATTTATGAAATTTGTAACTAAAAATACGTGCAATTAGATTGCTCAAACAAAATTTTGATGTGATAAGGCGTTTTAGAGTTATCGAACTCGAACCAACAACATCGTGAAATGTCGAAAGTAAGAAGACAGTGAAAAAGGCAGTTTGATCGAGATAGCAAAACGTCGTTGGTGGTAATGAGTTTATAGCCTATCGGGAACCATCCTATCCAGATTTGGTAACGATTTGTCAAAAATTGTGGATTTTAGTCATGTTTCGTAATACAAACTGAAAATTATAATGCAGTATGTGTAGCACTTGACACAAAGCTAAATAAACTTATTATCAAAGTTTGAAAACAATCGATATTATAAGAAACGATAGGGGACAAAACTGGGTATCTAATTATGTGTCAAATTACAATTTTGTATGAAGGGTTACCAAAATACAGAATGAGATAGTCAAAACTTCGTTTTTCTCGTGTTATGATAAGAACGTACTGCGGTTAAAACGTCAACGTAGTCACAATTATATACGGATTTCTTTCAAATTTCTCATATATGTAACTAAAAGTGCGTATTATTAGATCGCGCAAACAAAATTTTGATCTGACTAGCCGTTTTAGGGTTATCGAACTTGAACCAACATCATCGTGAGATGTCGAAAACAACAAGAGGGTGAAAAAAGCAGTTTCATCGAGATAGCAAAATGTCGTTGATGTTAATGATTTTGTAATCTACCGGGAATCATCCCCTACAGATTTGGTAACGATTTGTCAAAAATTGTGGATTTTAGTCATCTTTCGTAATAAAAATGAAAATTATAATGCACTATGTGTAGCACTTTACATAAAGCTAAATAAACTTATTATCGAAATATGAAAATAGTCGATATTATAAGAAACGATAGATGACACAACGGGGTATCTAATGATGTGTCAAATTACAATTTTGAATGAAGGGTTACCAAAATACGGACCGACAAAGTCAAAAATTCGTTTTTCGCGTGTTATGATAAGAACGTACTGCGGTTAAAATGTCAACGTAACCACAATTATATTCGAATTTTTTCCAAATTTCTTAAATATGTAAATAAAAGTGCGTACAATTAGATCGCGCAAACAAAATTTTGATCTGATAAGGAGTTTTATGGTTATCGAACTTGAAACAACAACATCGTGAGATGTTGAAAACGTGATCAGGGTGAAAAAGGCAGTTTCATCGAGATAGCAAAATGTCGTTGATGTTAATGATTTTGTAATCTACCGGGAATCATCCCCTACAGATTTGGTAACGATTTGTCAAAAATTGTGGATTTTAGTCATCTTTCGTAATAAAAATGAAAATTATAATGCACTATATGTAGCACTTTACATAAAGCTAAATAAACTTATTATCGAAATTTGAAAATAGTCGATATTATAAGAAACGATAGATGACACAACGGGGTACCTAATGATGTGTCAAATTACAATTTTGAATGAAGGGTTACCAAAATACGGACCGACAAAGTCAAAAATTCGTTTTTCGCGTGTTATGATAAGAACGTGAGATGTTGAAAACGTGATCAGGGTGAAAAAGGCAGTTTCATCTAGATAGCAAAACGTCGTTGATGATAATGAATTTATAATCTATCGGGAACCATCGTCTCCAGATTTGGTAACGATTTGTCAAAAATTGTGGATTGGAACGTACTGCAGTTAAAACGTCAACGTAATCACAATTATATACGGATTTCTTTCAAATTTCTCAAATTTGTAACTAAAGATGGGTACAATTAGATCGCGCAAACAATGATAGGGAGGTTTAGAGTTATCGAACTCAAACTAACAACATCGCGCGATGTCTAAAAAGAGAAAAGGTTGAAATAGACAGTTTGATCGAGATAGCAAAACGTCGTTTATAACCTATCGGAAACCATTCTCTCCAAATGTGGCAAAGATTTGTCAAAAATTGTGATAACTCCTCGTATTTTTAATTGTATTAATATCCATACATTTTAAAAAAAAAACAATAAAACCTACTACTATAACTTCTGCTAAAACTGACAAAATACAGTTTTTAGATGCTTTTTTATAACAAATCTAACTGATTTCAATAAAAGATATAAAAAAAAATTATGAATTTAAATTGCATTAGATTTAAACGATTGTAGTAAAACTGGTAAAGATAACAAAATGTGAAAATAAAATCATAACACAGCTATCTACCTTTCTTTTACAAAAGTAACTCAATTTAAAATAATACATTAATTTATAAAAGGTCATAAAACAAAAATGTTTTTTAAAATAAATTGTAATAGTATGCTAATTGTGATAACAGTAGGACATTGCTGTTACAGTAAAAACCGTTGGTAAAAATTGAGATAACACATGGAATAAATGTCGAGTCAAACTATGTATCAATTTCAATACTTTAGATAGGTCACGTCCAAATACGTTACTACCACAGTAATTATACTGTGTTTCTACTAAAACATTTTACGTAAGATTCTATGAATTCGTATTTAGTATCTTTTTGTTTTGTTTAAATAAGTGACATAATATTTAAGTAGTATCCTGTAGTATGTATAATAATAGCTCCTATACCTAATTAACTATCAAAACTGGTTTAGTTCAAGGTGTTAGTATGAATCTGCTTGCTGAAATTGATAAGGAAGTTTTCGGAATTGATATTATACAGGTTCTTAGCTTTGTTGTAACTCTCTTGGAAATTATGAGTTACATATTCAAAAACCAGTAAAACAACTATAAATATAACATTCAAACACTTGTTTTTAAACATTATGACTGACCCAATGTTAAGCGAGCACACCTACAATGAGGTTTGAATAAAGTTTGTTTTCTCAAAGTTGTACCACCTATTAAAAGCTTATAAATGATTTCAGTAAAAACAAGAATTGTTTATTCCTTGACAAACGTTTAGCAAATATGTCTGATAAAGAGACAAAAATTTGAAGTTTACACGATTCGTAGTTCTTAGTTTTAGCTTTAAGGCGTTTTTGTTATTTTCTCCTCTCGCGGATGATTGGTTTATTTTTTCTGTTTGATTTTTTTGTTTACTTATGCGTTTACTTTTAAGGGTTGAATTCAATTTAATTGAAAAAATTAGAAAGAAAGGTAAATTACAATTTTTTAACAATAATGTTAATTGTAGCATTTTCTAATTGCACTTGCATTAAATATGCACGTTTTTAATATCTATATGTGTAAGTACAAAACACATAAGGTGAATGGCATTAAAACTCGGTAATTAGAAATTTCCGAATATTGAATTCATTTAAAAATCAAAATTATACTGATTTTGTAATCAACGTCATTTTTATTAAAAAATATATTTTCTATTAAAAAAGTTTAATACCGTATTTTCTATTAACAACACCAATTATTAATTATTATCATTTTATTAATGTTAATAATAAACATTTTCTGTATTGTAAATACATCGCGAATAATTTAGAATACTTGTAGAATACAAATTCATTTACATACCTATAATGTAGGCAACACACATTGGGATTCTCAAAACAGCGTTGCCACAATTATTGCGGCAAGTACGGCAAAATATCGGGACGCGTAGCAATATTGCAACGCGTCCACGATTATTGCTATAGGTATGGAAGCATAAATTTTGCATTGCTACAAGTACGACGTTACAAATATATATATATATATATATATATATATATATATATATATTCTAAAAACCTTCATATCTAAAAATGTTTTTAAAAAAGTATTCAATATTTTCCAAAATTTGAGGAATTTACAAAACAACAAATATAAGTATTACAAACATTTAAAACTAAAATAAGAAAGCATTGTAACACATATTTAACATTTTATCGCATTTTATGTTCGCAAACACAATTTTTAAAACTAATAATTTATACATCTGCTTTTCCTTCATCAACTGTTTTGTATCAAATAAAACCATATATTTAATTTATATTTTAAATTGTTATAAATATTTGAACAATAGTATAATTACTCAAAACACTTCCGTGAAGGTATTACGTTACTATATATACTAAAAACAATCCAGTTCGCACTGAAATTATTAATAAAGTTATAAACAAACACCTTTTGTGTGGACCGTAAGTAGACTTCAAAAACTTTCATTCAAAACAATATTCTAACAGTACAAAAAACTAACTCGACCTCATTTTATCTTTACTATACGATGTTATTGTTCATTACAAAAAACTCACATTTAACAATTAAAAAAATTGCATAACAGTATTTAATACTACACAATTTATTAATTTGTGCTTTAAATTCAACTTATCGTTTATATCGTAAATAAATTTGCATTATAGTATCCAAGTTTTCCTGTTTTAATATAACAATATAATAGAAAAACACGACATTGTTATGGTATTCACACTGTAAATTGTCAACAACACATTATGCTATTAAGTTCTGTTAGATTAATCATCTTCCGCATTTATGTATATTATACTTGTGCAACCAAAGCGTGAAACCATCTAATAATTAAACAAAAATTAGAAAATAAATACTCTAATTTGACTTAATGCTACTTTCTCATATCTACTTAAATTTGTTAAATCATAAACAAATAAGCTTACTGAAGTACAATCATAGTTTCGTATAATTAGTTTTTTTGTAATATGCTTTATTTAATTATTATATTAACTGTTACTCACTTCTTTTACTTCTTACTCCTTTCACCTTTCTCTGCTTCTACGAAATTACTAAGCTATATAAAAGAAATTTTCCCAGAAACTTAAATTTTATTTAGTCTTTTGGTTTTTCTCATCTACACGTTTCCACGTACGTGTAACACAAACAAAATTAGTTTTTATAAGGTGCTGTATTATCATTATCATTAAATTAAGTTATTACCGTATAACCAAAGATTATATCTATAGAATATTGTAATAGTTGCTAACATTCAAAAGCGTTTTAACTATATAAAATAAAAAAAAAAAAACTATAAATAGATAATACAGTATAAGAAAATTAGATGTAGTGTTCCATCTTCTCATTTGAATTTACAATGAAGAAAATAATTAAGATATTATGTAGTATATAAAAAAAAACTATAAAATTAACTACATTAAAACTAGTAAGTTGATATTACAAATTGGTGTCAGTTCAACTTCTTATAATCATTAGATAATTCCTAAATCAACTATACAAATGAACATAAAATGAAAAATCAAAGTGATTTATGAGTAGTACACGAATAATTTCGGTGAGTTGAAAAAAATTTCATTCAGAAGCATATGTAAACGATTATGATAGAAAACTTCTTTAAAGAAAAATGTTGTTTTTCAGTTTATAGAAACCTTGTTATAGCACACGAATTTATAATTTAAAGAAAACTGCACCTGTGAATGTTGTAAAGGCTTGACTTTTAAAAATGTGAAACCAAATTTACAAAATAGTAAAAAAGTGTTAGTCAGTTGAATAAATGCTTAATTTTAAAAAATAATTTAACATTATTGTAGTTTACAAAAACACACAAAAGTCATTTAAGGACGAAAGCCTTCATCTTTCCCAAAAAAGGTTAATATTACTATAGTAACGTTTCTAGAACTCTACACAAGCAAGTTACATTTTTTAGGCGTTGATGTGTTCCAACCGTTTAATTTACCTTAGAAAAACAAAGCTGCATACTATTGATTAATTTAACATTTCAGAGAACCAATCTTAATATAAGTAGAGTAGCGGGATGTGCAGAAAATCCTTTAAAAAAGCATTTTGTTATATAGTATCTGTCTTCAAATGATAGAGCAATATTTACTAAGATTGATTTTCTAGCAAATGCTGTAACAAATAATCTATTTATAATTCATGTTTCGTTAAAGAACCTAGTCTATGAAACCAACGGATAAACAGATATTGAAAACTGCAGATGACAAGTTTCTATTTCTAGATGATGTGCGAAGCTATCTTGAAACCCAAGCTATAAAACAATCATCAAGATATAAAAAATAAAAAAAGTATGTTACCAACTAATACTTTTGAGAAGGATTAAAGAAAAAACCACAAAAAACAAAAAAGAAAACACGATGGATTAAACAGAGTGATATCAAAGACGAATATCACCATTGTAACATACTGAGATGATTCCGTTTAAATTCCAATTAAAGACGCGCAAAATTACGGAAGGATCGTCATCTATCGGGAAGACTGAAAAATACGAATTGCGCCGTTTTACGCATGACCCATTTTAAGAAGGGTTCGCAGACGCCAAGGGTTGAACGTCGAGGTAGAAGCGCGCCAGCCTGTTGTACAATCAGCCTTTTTGATATAAAATTTGTGTTTTGTGTTATTTATAACAATGTTTTTCACAAATTATTAATTAAAACTTACTAAATCGAATGTATTAAATGATTCTTTGAAATGTAATTTAAATTCGTAGTATCTTATTTTATAACTTCATTTATGTGTAAGTTTAGACACAACATTAAACGTCGTAGATTTGATTGTAATAATTAACCATTTATTCTTACGTTTAAACATTATAAGAATGAAGGGGCGGGGAATTAAAAAAAAGGCTTAAAATGCAATATACAGTTGTAGTGTTTTCTTTGTTTTACAATTTCAATAACTTCCGTTAGTATACGTAATTTTGTATAATACATTTATGATTAGAAATGTAACCGCAATAATTAAAAATTTATTTATACTTAAATTTGAAGATTATTAAAATTGAATGTAGTTTTATGTAGATGATTTTTTGTTTGTAAAAAGAAGTTATTTAAAGTTCGTTACCACTTTGTTATTTCTACATCTTGACATATTTTAGAATCAATTTGTGTTAATCTATTAGATCATTTTCTCTGCAAGGTATATATGCTAATCTCTGGCATCAATTCTAAATTATGCATAATAGTTTATTTGTTTTTTTTGTACGTTTATAATTCGATGATATAAAGTTGTTCAATGTTGGATCCTTTCGATCGTAATATTTACCTATTCATGGTGATTTTAATGAATTTGATAGCAGAGAAAAACACCAGTGTATGCATTGCTTTGTAAAATGTAATCTAATATTTTATTTACCGTGATGGACAAACAGCGTGAAGTCGCAAGTAGTTCTGATACTATGGGGAACTTGTTTTTATGTGAAGTACCGCATCTTGGGTCTATGACAGGTGTCTGCTTTTATGTATTAAAGTCGCGGTAGGCTTCATCTATCATATTGGACCCTACATTTTATAACATTTGCTTGATATGTTATAGTGTGTTTATTATTATTATTATTGTGTATTTTTAGCACACGTTTGTTTGTACCGACACTTCAACTTTAGCTGAGTTGCTTTTGTAACCAGGACCTCAGTACCTACTGACAGACCGTCAGTTAAATAACTCTTCTTTTGTTTAATTTAATGATGTTTGTGCTTGTGTTTATGTGTGTTAGGATTTAATGCTGTTATCATATCTGTGTATTCGTTTAACTGACTTAAAATTAGGGCTGTCCTAACTTTCCCATGTTATTGATATCTTTAATTATAAACTGGCCGTTAGCCGTAAAAGGACCGGAGGGGTTTCTTCGCTATATTCTTCCCCTCCTACTGTGGGTTCCACCAAACAAGTAAAATTTCGGTTAAAATTTAACGAGTTCTCCTTGAATAAAAACTACGATTTACTTTTGCTGTGTGTTTTAATGAACTTGAAATAGTTTTCCCACTTACCGAGAGTAAACAGTGTACAGCTTGACGATCACAGCCACAGCGAGATGTAGCTGCTATGTTTTTGTTCGCGGGTTTTAATTTTCAAACGTGAGTGAGTTACATTACAATACCACAGCGTTTGAATAACTAGCAAAGACTCTTAATGTAGAATCTTAAGTCATAACATATAACCAAAAAAATGTAAAATTTGTAAGCATGTAAAAATATAAAATTAACTAAACGTCAATCTTCTAAAAAAAGCAAAAACGTTAATTGCAAGTATTACTTTCTTAATATTTTAAAATTATGACAAAAATGATTTTACTGACTATTTTTTAAACAGTCCTTTCAGCATCATTTTTCACCATAGTATGATACTACACTGACTACTAAAACGCTCAGCAGATGGTAATAAGTCCCTCCCACAAATGTTTTTGTGATTGGTTAATTTAAAGTACGCGGCACAATTACATTAAAAACCTGATGCACTTCCCAAAATTATTGTGTACTAATAATCTTCATATTTCAGCGTTTCAACTTTTATCCGTATTTTTTGTGTGTATACAATTTATTATTCTAAAATATATTTCCATCTGCTATTGTTGATATAAGGTAAAAAATAATTTCTTTTAAGATACCTATACAATCCTAGGCTATCTAATATATACATTATTATCGATCTTTTGCCAATAGAAAATAAATATAACACAGATCACGTAATGCCTTCTTCAAAAGTATGCCATAGGTAAAGGTCAATATTAGATAACGTTACAGATGGAATAAAAATCGCCCTAAGACGTCTTACGCATTTGTTCTTTTTGTGTCATGAATTACCAACAGTACAGAACCTTGTGGCTTGCATTAACAAAAATAAGAACGTATCAAACTTTAAAGTTTTAAACAAAGAAAAGTGTATTGTGTTTGTGATATACGTTATTTTATAGGTACAGAAAAAGAAATCGCAACAATATGCTACTTGAAAAAAAACGATATCTTAGTAAAAAAATTGGACACTCCAGTATCAAAATATGTAAATAACTACTAAGTTAGGGTTGCTTAATTTCTTTTCTATTATGTTCCTTTTTAATTATTTATATAATATACAGGGTGTCGCAAAGAAATCTACAACATTTTTGGATTTATTTTAATAAATAAATCAATTTTTATGTTTTAGATACTTACGAAGTATCTAAGTTATAGAAGTAAAAGTGTAAAATACATCATATTTTTTATTTCAATTATAATAAACTTTGCATCTTATACAGAGTGTTCAAAAATTTAAATTTTTTAAATAAAAACTAGAAAGTGGCTATAACTTGATAAATATAAATAGAACGACATAATTTTTAATTTACTAGGAAATAAACTTTTTAAATGCCTATCAAATGGTATTAGAACGTTTTATAGCTAAGTCTTGCCGTTTTTACACAATACGCTAAATAATCGTTTTTTGTACCATTTGATTTCTTTAAATAAAATTTCGGATAAATCTATTGTCTATTGTATTTAAAAAAATCAGATAGTTAGCAAGTATAAAAATAATAATAAAGTATATTTTTACAAATGTTTAGAAACTTGAAACGTAACTTATAATCTAACATATAACAGTAATAATGGGTACAACATACCAACGATGACATAAAACAAAAGCCAAATATTTAAAGCAAATATTCGAAATGCCAACCATCTATTTCCAAACACCCACATTTTTTTTTTTGAGAACCATCACCGACTCTCGGCAACATTTACAAGGTTACGGTTTCAAAAACGTCTTTTATGCGTCTTTTTATATCGTGTGGTGTCAGTGGCGTATTGCAACCACTTCTTTTTACGTATACTCCAGGCTAATTGTGAAATCAATTTCTGCTAATCTACTTGTTTTATGTATTATTTATCGTCAGTATGATGTTATTACTATTATAGTATGTTAGATTATAAATTATTATTCTTTAATTGTTAATTATCCAATATTTTTAAACACAATAAGCAACTAGATTCATCAGAACGTTTATTAAAAAACATCAAATGATGCAAAAAAACAATTATTTAGTGTATTATGTAAAAACGGGAAGACTTAAGAATAGAACATTGTAATACTATTCGATAAGATAATTTAAAAAATATGTGGTTCTATTTAAATTAATAAATAATAAAGTTTATTATAATTAGAATATAAAATATGCTCTATTGGTAGACTTCACTGTAAATTTTGCCCTCATAACTTAGATACTTCGTAAGTATCTCAAACATAAAAATTAGGTTATATTTTGACAAAATTTAAATTATTTAAAGACTTTAAGGTTTAGGCTTCATAAACGTTATTAGAACACACATTTATTTTGATCGGAGTATTAAAACATGTAATAATATACATAGTGTTTTATTTGAAAAAACACAACTTTGATACTTTTAGAGCTTTTGTAATGCCATCTATAATATAAAAATAATTTTAGAAGTAACCATATTAGACCTTCTTATATAAAACGTAAAAAATGTTTTGTTTACAATAACTCATATTGTTTCTATTTTAGACAAAAACATTACATTTTCTCAATCTACACTTTTTTGCTTAACCCTTACATTACTAAACATTTTTTACACATTAGTTACTAAAGATACGCTCCGTATGTATACAAAACGACCAAATGCGGTAAGCTCGATTTTGATATCAGTTGTCGCTGGTTAAACTTTTAATAGAAATGAATAGAGTAGAAGCATTTTTTTCTACAAAGTATTACTTGCTTCATCTGAAAGTTCAAGTAAAGACGAAGACGTTGAAATTCGGGGACCAATGAGTAAGGTTAGGGGTGAACTGTGAATTAATAACCTATTCTAAACTTTTGTTTACAAATGTTGTAGTTCCTCGGCCACAAATTTATAATTATATTGCACTGGTGGAAAACGTGTACTCCGAAGAAGAATTCCGAAAGAATTTCCGTACGTACAGAACAACAATTGATCACTGTGTAACGTTATTAGAGGAAGAAATCTCATCCTACATTACTGATATTGGGAGGCATACTATACCTGCTAAACAACAGTTAATGATTGCGCTTTGGTATTTTGACACGTCAGACTCTTTTAAGTGAGTAAAGTACTTTCTGTAGCATTCATTTCTAATAGAAGATGTTTTTTAGATCTATTTGTGGTCGATTTAATGTTGGAAAGATCACATCGTTACGAACTGTACGCAGAGTAGCCAACGCTTTAATCAATTTTGCCCCAAGCTTAATTATTTGACAAGTAAGTAATATTTGGAAACAGTTAAACATGGTTTTAATCATATAGGTTTTCCTAACACTATTGATGCAGTTGATGAGACGTACATAAGAATCTCTCAACCAAAAGAGTATGGCTTATCATACATATGTCGGAAAAATTATACATGTGTTATTTTATTTATTTAGTTTTACTTAATTATAATAGGTATCTAAATTAGATGCATGTTACAGGGCATATGTGATCAAACTTTAAAATCTATACATTTCTATGTTGAAGTGGTTTGTTCCACGCATGATGCAATGGTACTGAAAAGAAGTGATATCTGGAGTTTATTAATAACAGAATTAAGGAAAAGATGATACACATCTTATTGGTGACAAGGCATACCCCTGTCTTCCTCAATTGATTCCGACATATAGCCTCACACAGCTGATATTGATAAAGCAGAAGAAAATGACAATATTCAAGGAATAGATAGAGAAAAACTTCGACTGGGCAACAAAAAAGGAAATAAGCTGTGCCAGCATATGACTATTGAAAAAATACATAGGTATATAAATTTTCAAATAATCTGGATTAATAAATGTCAAAAAAAAACTATTACATGTAAAATAAACGTAAATTATATTTCGCACTTCAATTTTGCTTTGTTGACAAAGTTTTTGGTACAATAAGACGTCATATTATTATTAATCGCATTTCCTAACATTTTTTCGGAACCACAGAAACATCATTTCTCTTTGTTCCATTCGTTCCTTTTGACGCCTTGTTTTATTTTGATCTATTTCGTATGAAAAAATTGATTTTGATAATCTTCGTTTTCTACTTGGCAAAATTTTATCTTGGCTCCTATCCTTTACTGTCTCTTGGTTCTCTGTGTCATTGTCATTTTTTCTATTTACACCACTACTGCTAGAAACTGTGAGTACCGGATTGAAATGTAGGTCATAAAAATAAATTTCATGCATTTCATCGATAAACTTCTGTGTGGGTTCACCACCAGCTCCTCTATTGCCGGATCTTACTTTCGCATACGTTTTTTTCAAATTCTTCAATTTTTATATATATATATATTCTGTTCAAGCAGGTTATGACTAATTCAATTCCACACTTCCTTGTTGTTATGTTTTGGATACTTAAATTTGTCTTTATGTTGGTTGTACGTTACAATCAACAACCTGATAGCATTGTCTGGTCACCCACAGTCTCATTTGATGTCGTCTCATTAAGTACATGGTGCTCAGGGGTACTAGCAGAACTTGAACAACTTGGTAATAATTGTAATAAATGCTGATTAGCGATCATCGATTTATTTAAACGCGTTTTCTTTCCCCAAACTAAGCAACTTATTTCATCAATTGAGAAGACAATTACGGGACGCAGAACCCGAACTTTGGTCAGCCTGGTTAACATACGGAACGTATCTTAAAGTGGATACCTGGGTATCTAATTCTAAAAAATGATTTGAGCTTAATTAATACTTTATCAGACCCATTTTTTAATAAAACCAAGAGAATATGAAAAGTCAGCTCCATACCAAATTTCAAGTTACTAGGACTTTTGGTTCGACAGTTATCGTGGGTACAACCAAAGATAATAAAATAAGATGCAGCACTCCTTATATAAACAAGTCAAAAGAATATAAAGAAAAATTGTTATTTTTTAACGTATCTTGCTTTCCCTTCAAGACATGGAATTTTTTTTCTAAAAAAATCGTAAGCAGGATTCGAACCTAGGATTATATATGGAATTCACTTTAAATTATAAATCAAATATTTAATAAACTGTTAATGTTAGAAAAAAATATATTGGAATAAATTGTTAGGAAGAATTAACTCTATAAGAAACTGTAAAAATAATTCCAATAATTTACATACGTACAAAATTATATTAAAAAAACTGTTAAAATGGCGGATACGCCCACTTTCTGCTTCTTTATCAGACCTATCTTTTGTTAGAACCGAGAGAATATGAAAAGCCAGCTCCATACCAAATTTCAATTTACTAAGACTTTTGGCTCGAGAGTTATCGTGAGTACATCCAAAGATAATGTAAGGAAGATGCAGCACTCCGTGTATAAACAAGTCACAAAAATATAGAAAAAAATGTTGTTTTCAACGTATCTTGCTTTCTCTTCAAGATATGGAATTTAAAAAAATCGTCGCAGACAAGATTCGAACCTAGATATATATGGAATTCACTTTAAATTATAAATCAAATATCTAATGAACTGTTAATGTTAGAAAAAAATTTTAATTGAATAAATTGTTAGGAAGAGTTATCTCTATAAGAAATTGTAAAAATAATTTGAATAATTTACATACCTATAAACTGATATAAGAAAAACTGTTAAAGATGACGGATACACCCACTTACGGTTTTTTTTATCAGAACCATATTTCGACAGAATCGAGAGAATTTGAAAATCCAGCTACATACCGAATTTCAAGTTACTAGGACTTTTTGTTCGAGAGTTATTGTGGCTACATCGTTACACACAGACAGAATTTTTTTTGTCAAAAATACATTTTTCTGATTCAGAAGACCTTAAAACGTAAAATTATGCATTAAAAATTTGTTGAAAAAAAATTGCGATCTCTATACTTTCCTTATAAGAAAGTAAAAATTAAAAAAGTATTTAAACGTTTATGATTGTTCTAACGACAGCATTTTAAAGTTAAGTTTAATTTATCAACTAGTAACAAAACGAAACAAAGAAAACGGTATTTGTTTGTTCAATAAAAAAAAAGAAAACAACAAAAAAGGTTTCAAAAAATAACGTTAAACTTGTAATAAAATACCCCGTGACGAAAACGTTTCTGATAAATACTTTTTTGAAACATACGACTAATAAGTATAAATAAGACTAACTGGAAAATAATGTCTTTATGTACCGTGCAATTATAAAAACTAATTGCAATTACGTTATAATGATTAATCAGTAAAAAATATTCCTAGGTTAAATAGAAATGCACTTATAAACTTAGAACGGTGTGAAACAGATAATTTACTTTTTAAATACAACCTGTTAATTTGTTTAAGTTTCTGTGACATAACGGATCCGGCGCTGTAGTAACTGTATATACATTACAAGCTTGAATAAAAATATTAGCACATTCATGGCCTCATTTTACTAATACATAATAAAACAAATATAACATGAAACACATATTTAACATAAGTTTGATTTAATTTGAAAATATTTTACCTTTGACAAGTGTAATTTTCAATTATATTCATTTTTACTACATAATAAAAAAAGGAAGTTGCAATGCAATTCTTACGGCAATTACCTGATTCTATACGTAGTATTTAAAAATGCAAAATTTATTTCTGCTAGCTCTAAAAGCTTAGCGCCGACTACGAATTTCTAGAAAAATTTCCATCACAACATTATAACTATAAAACTATAAACATTAAAATTTAAAAAATATATATAACCAGCTGAAATATACGCAATTTAAAAAAAATCTTGGCTTCAACGAATGAATTGAAACATGTACTTATATATACAAAAAACAAAATAAACGTGTTTTTAAGAACATAAACATTATACATGGTCACTGATAAGTTGATTATCGGAGAAAATATATAAGGTATCAAAAAAGTTTTACACAAAAGTTTTAAGGTTCTTCAATGTCTACTAGACAGTAATAATTTTTACTATACAAATTTGGTCATAATGGCGTGGCACACCAAAAATGTTTTTCAATGGAACACCCTGTATATTATTTGATATTTTAAATATATTGACTTAAGAACAATAATTAATGAAATGACAAATTTCTTTTGAAAACAGTCTGTCGTTCTGAAAAGAACCGATTGCGATGTTTGTTTGGAATCCTATTTTATTAAGATGCTGAAAACGAAATTCTCTAAATAGTTTATCAAAGTACCTTAGAAACGAAGCATTGTTCTTTTGTTTTAAAATGGTACCATACCAACGAATGTCAAACATTCATTTAGTGTCAACAGTGTTTGTGCAAAATGGCAAGTTTGAGTGAAACCGAACGTTTCAAAATTTTTATGATGATAGGATATGCTGATAAAACACTTAGCTTTGCTCAAGTGGTGATTATGTTCAATGAGTTGCATTCTGACCGGAAATCAATCTCCAAATCCACAGTTTTGAAATCTTTGCATCGTTTTCACGAAACTGGCTGTGTCAAAGATAGATCTAGAACTGGAAGGCCTGTAACCGTCACAAATGAAAAAAAATGCTTTGAATACAGTATGATGTGGTGAAGAATCAAAAGATTGCGAAACGGAAAAATTCCGTCCATATAAAATTTATCTATTGCAAGAACGCAATGAAATCGATTTTGATCGTAGCATCGAGTTCTGTGAAGTTATTATGGAGAAATTGCGCCAAAATTTTAACTTTGCCAACTACATTTTGTTTTCCGACAAATCTACATTTTGTTTGAATAGACAAGGAAACGAAGATACTGGTCAGACCAGAACCCACATTGGATAGAACAAGTTCACACCCAAAAACCGCAAAAAGTAAATTATTGGTAGACATATCGTAGAACGATATTTCATAAACGGAAATTTAAAATCTGCTCGATATTTGGCACTTTTGCAAGAATCAATTGTTGCATACGTTAATCGATTATTTCCGAACAATAAAGATCCAAATCTACTAGCGGCAGAAATGTAGTTTCAGCAGAATAGGGCACCCCCTTATTTTAGAATTGAGGTACGGGAATATTTGAATCAAACCTTTCCTGACAGATGGATAAGGCGCCGGGGAACTATTAAATAGTCAGCTAGGTCTCCCGATATGACGCCACTTGACTTTTTTTTTGTGAAGTCATGTCAAAAATGTAATTTACAAAAATAGACCACGAAAAATCAAAGAGTTGCAAGCAAGGATAGTGCATAAAATTATATTTCTCAAAACGCTCTTCTAAATACAGTGCAACATTTTGTTCAGCGAATTCATTAATCAGGAGGTCAATGGTGAACACTTTAAGCATCTTATAAAAGAGGATCCCAAACGATCATAACAAACATCGCAATCGGTTCTTTTCAGAGCGACAAAATGTTTTCAAAAGAAATTTGTCATTTAATTAATTAATGTTGTTCATTCAATAGATTTTAAAACCATAGCGTTTGTTTTCAAAACTCCATTACCCGGAAACGATTGAATTTAGGTACATTATGCTTCTTACAAATTTTGCATAACTTTTTTTAGGTTAAATATGAGAGTAAACCAACTACTATATTGTCTATCTTATCTCATCATGTAAAAACAGTATCGGTCACAATTAGCAAAGGCGTTGACTAATAAGTTCTCGTTTCTAGTTTATACTAATTGTAAGTGACATAAAAATTAGAACGCTCAGTAATTATTTTTTCTTCATGTTTAATACGTTAGATACGTGAATAATTATAATTTGAATGGAATCGGGCACGTAGAAGCAAAGAAAAGTTAGTAATGAGTTGGGAATCCATGCCGCGTTGTGCACTCATTGACAAGTCTGGTCATACTCCTAATGAGATAATCTTTTTCCTGAAGAGTTTTATTCCCTGCTACCTGTGCGGTGTCACAAAGTGCCGCTAGAGTCCATAGGAGATGGGGTAAAATTTTCAATTTCCTACTAATAATGTGCCAGACATGCAGAATTAAAAGATCTGGAGATGTTAGTAACCAAGGCAGGAAATCAATTTGATTACGCTCAAAGTAGTTTAACGTACTTCTAGTTACATGTGACCTTGTTGGAACAATGCATTTTCAAGAGTCCTGATGTAAGGTAGAACATGTGTTTCCACCATGTAACATTGGGCGGTCATGTTGCCTCTGATGAAGACCGAAGGTGACCTACTACCGAAAGCAATACCTACACTATAACTATCACGGTGCGATGCACATGTCTTTCCACGAAAAATAGAAGATCATGTCTTTTACCAAATCGCCTTCTCACGCGTTCCTGGCCATCATTCATAACCAAAAAGAATCGCGATTCAATCGCTAAACACTACCGTATTCCATTCCCATTGAATTTGTTATCTGCATAATTGTAGTTCGCATCCGAATAAACTATCCATGTTCTGCAAACCATTTATCTGCAATCGCCCTGTTAGATGTTTAGCGATCCTAAAACGCCAAAAATCTGAAGCGGCGTTCTTGGACGGCGCGCTGTGCCTCTTGTTTTTCGTGTCCAGCCTTCCTAAAACCAACCGTGGTACTCAAACTCCTATTCGTCCTAGTGACAATCTCACTAAATGATAAACCAGCTTCACTGAAGAAAATTTGCTCTAAGCAATAGCAGTAACGGACCCCCCTCCGCAAACATCTTTGTATGATTCATGTTTTTGTGTAATTCTTAAATTTTGAAACATGATTATGTTTGCTTTGGTAGCTAAAATGTTATTAACACAAAAGGAATTTATGTTTTAAGGATATCATACTTCAAAACGATCATATTGGACAGGGGTTGTACAAATTCAAGGTCACAAAAACATACCCCAGACTACTTACAAATACAATATTTACGTCTACTGGAAGCGCGTCTTATAAGAATCACATTAGAAATAACAATTTTTATTCCAGTATCTGGCGATTCCACTAAAGGGCGATAATATTTGTTCATTACTTTATCAGGCAATCTATTGATGACAATAAATATTAACTGTAAATAGCTATAAACGACGGAAAATACGTTGATATTAAGCTATAATGGGCGTCAATGCAATTGTGGGAACAACGTTAGAGTGTATCTCCTACTACTGATGAGCCCCAAAAGGGCGAAGCAACTGTCTAGTAGTTCACTCTAGTGGCGTTTGCACAATTGCATTGACATTGCTTATCCCCTTTTACGTTGTGGTTTTATCCAGACGAATTATTGAAAGCTGATTTTGAATTTCGCGGGGTGTTAAACTAATTCAACGTATTTTCCGTCGTTTATAGCTATTTACAGTTAACTATAGACACATAGTAAAATTATACTATGAGATGGCTCTGCCATCAAACACTTTTGAATAAATATTAAGTAATAATTGTTAAAAAATCTGTTATTTTACGTTGAATGAAAGCACCATGCAAAAACAAACTGACTAAAATAGTAACAAGTAAAATAATGTTTATATGTGAGTTTTGTGAAGTTGTTTTCAAACATATTTTCGATTGATACACATTTTTTGAAGCCATTGAAAATCACTAAAAATTGATCAACATGGTAAGTCTAGTTTGTTTCTGTTTCCATTGTTTGAAACGTGTCGTATAATTGTTCGTATTCATCATAAACGTTTATTTATTGTAGAAAAAAAAACTGCAGAAAAAAAGCAATTAGCTACAAACAGTATTGATTCTTATTTCATTAAGAATATAAAAGTTGTTACTGACTCTGTTCCCAGATATTTACATTCAACTTCCACCGATGAGCCAGAACAGCAAACAGATTATGTTCCAGATATTGCTGGCGTTGAACCGGATAATCTGAATATGGGTAACGCAAAAGCAATTGTTGAAAAAGTTTAACCCGTCGGAAAATTTCAATGTGTTTCGTATGCATCTACACCCATGACCGTTTCAGGGGCCCATTCAATAGTTTCCACGAATGATATCGGTGTAGTTATAACAAAAATCAATGACCTAGATGGTTTTATAAAATACAAATTACTTCAAACGCCGTAGAAGCCATTTGTCTGTTATTTATATACTCATTCAAGTCACAATAAAAAGGGAAAATTGATCGCCGATATTTCAACAGTCACTATTTAAATGAATCCAACAGGCTTGCATTATCAGACATTGATAAAGAGTTGTACTGCAAATACTGTGGACTTTTTGCAAGTGATGCAAGTGGTTGCCATTCAAATTTTTTAAAACACCATTAACATCTTTTGCGCAATTGGGCGGCAAGGATGGTGCACTTACAGTTCAATCCTCTAGGAATTATCACCAAGAATCAGTGAGAAGGCGTTTGAATTTTATTATGACTTACGAAAATCCGACATAAATAATTAATCAAATTTCTTCTCAGTGTGTGGTTTAAGTTATGCAAAACAGGAACAGACTGCGCCCCATACACACATAGGTTCAGCAAGAGATAAAACGTTGGAAAAACATTTCGAAAATTCATCTTCCAAAGCCACATACATCACCAAAAGACAGAAAATGAAATAAGCGGTTGGTGCCAAAAAGAAATTCAAGAGACATTGATGACTAGAGTCAAGGTCAGGTCAGGTGTTTATTTTGTCATTTTTTGTGACACTATGGATATAAACCATATCGAGCAGCTTAGTCTGAGTGTGCGTTATGTTCACGAAAAAAAAATAAAGGAGGATTTTCTAACAATTGTAGATGCTTACAAATCTATACCTGATGGTTATTTAGAAAATCAAGGGAAGCGTCTGACTGGAAAAGCATTAGCAGATATAAAAGGAAAAGATCAAGAAATTATTAAAATTTGTCGAAACGCCATGTTTTAACTATTCACTTAATAATTCGCGAAATTTCAAATCTTTACATGGGTTGTGTTAAACGCATTAGTGCAAAAAACACGATGCTGTTATGCAGTTTCAGTAATGTCACCAGCGATTTATCGAAACCCTTGAAAAAATTTCTGACTGAAAAGATACCACGACATCAATGCAGAATTTTTAGTGTAAACAGTTTGTTTGAGCAATGTACTTTCCATAACCCAACATTTAAGTTTGTACTTGCAAACACCGTATGTTGATCTGAAAAACGCTAGTGCCGCATTAAAACACACTTTGAATGTTCTCGAAAAAATGAGCTATTTTGTAAAGCATTAAACCTGGCCAATGAATTAGGAACAAATATATCGTTACCGCTACTTGCAGTCCGTCAAATAAATCGTGCGATTTTCCCTTCTACTTCTCCGGAAGAATATTATTGTCGAGAAATGTTTGTACCATTGCTCGACAATATTGTAAATGATCTGCGAGAACGATTGCCTTCAGTGATACTCGATTAAAGATGTTTGAAAACAGGTATGGCTAAACATGTTCAGTCTCTAGGTGTTCGTAATTAAAGTTTATTTTTTCCATTTATTCTTTAGTTACTCAAAATGGGTTAATTATATTATATTATTTTATTTTTATTTTTTTATATAGATTCTCAAAACCTTCCCATTAATATATTTAATTTTAATTTTTATATTTTAATAAACGCTACATGTTTCGACAGATTGTCATCTTCAGGCGTATACTATAAAATGAAAAAATATAAAATCGAATCTTAATTAAATATAAACTTACATTAGAATTGAAAAATCAAACTTCAAATATTACATAAACTTTAATTAAACTTTTCTTGGAAATGAAGCTACTAATTTTATTAGCAAATATAAATTATTGGAAGAACATTGTAAAAGACAGTTTAACAATGAAGACTTAATACCAAAGTTTGCCACAGAGGTGCTCGATGACTGCAATAAATATTTGTATCCAAATATTCGTATAGTTATCCAAATCCACTTCCACTTCCAGTTATTGTGGTTACTGCAGAACGAAATTTTTCGATTCTTCGTTGTCTAAAGACATGATTACGTTCGCAAATAGGAGAAAAAAGACTTACTGAACTTACACTTTTTCATCCGCACTATGACATACAAGTTGATGTCGAAAAAGTCGTTGAAGGATTTCCGAAGATGAACCGAAACTTGATTTTGTTTTATCATTGAATAATAAATGTAAGAAGAAATGCAACTTAAGGGGCGATATCGTATCGACTGCTTGGATCGAGATATAGAGGTCGCCACGTTCGTATTGGATCGAGATTTTTCAGTTCTTGCGTGTCTGTCGACTTGTAAACTTCGGAATTGAATTGAAAGTTTTTCTTGGGTTAACATTGCGATACGATTTTTGAAATTCTGGTAGTAGTAATGTTTGTTTGAACTTTTGTTTAGTTTAAGTGTAAATATATTATTGATTTATTTTTAAAATGGGAAAAGTTACAGATCACGGTTGTGTTTATATTAATTGTTAAAATATGTTAGAAAAACTGTGGAAATATAAACATTGCCACAATGGACTTGGAAGATTTAAAACAAAAGAAGATTTGTGAGAAGCATCTTCGTAGATAATGTATAACAACAAAAGGAAATTTTAAACACACTGCAGTTCTTGTTCTACACCTTCAATCAGGTAAATATTTTTAAATTTTTTTTTCTACCAAACGTTTAAAAATGGTTTAAATTAGCATCGGAGAATCTCCTTGTCCGGATTCTTCTTCTTCTTGTTGCACTTAATTGTACAATAACTTAAAATAATTACTGTAAATCAGTAGCTGAGATCGGTATTATTTTCTACGATCAATGATCGTAATCATGGTATTTAGAATTAATTAGTAATCGACTGCTGCTAAAAAGTCGCTCGTGTAAAGTTAGTCATAAATCTAGCCATAAACATTCGATTCTCGTTTTCCGGGATACAATAACGTTTGGAGTATTGAAAATCAACATATCTAAGTATTTTTTAATATTGTTTCTAAACAATAAATTAATTAAAATTTATTCATATTTAGATTTAAAAAAAATACATATTTACAAAAATTCACAGAAACTAGATACTACTGTGATGTTTTTTTCCGACATGACGTCCTATTTGAATTCTGATGCAAACTTACGAACAAATAGTTCAAAGCATTAATAAACAACATATTAAAAAATAAGTGTCGTTCTTTCGTAAATTAAATGTTTCTATTTGAAATTGACCCTGAAAAGATTGTTGAGTAATTAGTAATAACTCGTGTTGATATTTGTCTCAAACAAGATTTATGTATTAAAAATAAATTTGCAATTCTTTTCAAATACGTATTGTCATTTGTAGTTAATGCTTATTGTTTTTAACTTCCTGTGTTTTTATGATTTACCTTGGTGTTTATATAAAGCTAGGTTTTTCCCTAAATGCTGAATGTGTGACACAAATTTTACAAACGTTCTTTCCTAGAAGAGTTTTCTATTTCTCTTTGAAAAGAATGCATTGTTAAATTTCTGTAAACAAAAAAAATATAATTCAATGTTTAAATTCATGTTACTTTTTTATTAAAAAATTTGTATGTGGTTTAAAATTCTTACGAGGAAAAGAGCAAAGGGGTTATTTACCTACAAAATTTTACGATTTTCCGTGAACTACCTGCATACTTAAAGTTTATTATACATTTATTAAAGTAAATATTATAGTGTTATATTAGTCTTATTTGTTTATGCGACAATTAAAAGTATTAATTTCTTTTCCACAACCGCAATTGTTATTTTATAAGCGATCAATGATTGCGATCGTTATTGTACAGACGCTCGATATCGCGATCATTATTTTGCATAATGATCGATTCATCGTAATTGCATAATCGCTCTGGCCATTGCTTTAAATGTTTTTGTTGATGTTGGCATGTCGAATAAAAATATCGTTTTTGTAAATGTTAGGGCAGCATTTCTGTAGCACCTTGTCTAATAAATACTTAGTTTTTAAAAAATAAAAAATTATAAACAAATTTTTTTATGTTTATTTTAGCATGCTGAAAGCACTTCAATACAAATCCAACAATACATAAAATATTTTTACAATTGTTTAAAAAAAATCGCAAAAATTTTGAAAATACTAATACTAATTGCATTTTCAAAACTTTATTTTTAAAATACTAACAACTTAATTTTTTTTTTACTTTTTGGGCTTATTTAGTATATTTTTTTACAGAAGCTGTAATTGTTGATATGAACATCAACCTAAGATACTCAAATGTAGTAGTTTCTCAAACATATGGAATAAAACGTCGATTGTTATTTATTGATGACGATCGTGAAGACGAATAAATTTATTCTTTCTACAGCACCAGTTCACTAAACGAAGGTATAAGTAGACAAGCAATAATAAGTAATTTTTTTAATATATGTTTTATAGTTGAAGATACGTCCTATAATATTTTGAAGATATCGGAACGACCACAGTGTGTTCTCAAATTCGTCAAGCCGTTAAGTTTTGACTAAACTACGCAACATAGTGATACAAATAGATTCTCCGTCAAAAATCCTTTTAAAGAATTAATTGGTCAATTATTTTTTCAGAAATTTAACATTAATTTTAATTTAAAATTATTTAAATTACCAGTCCACTAATAACAAATTCGTTTACATATGTTTCGAGCTTTAAAATAATGATGCTCATCTTCAGAAAATCTACAAAAAATGTTTACAACTTTTTTAAATACAAAAAATGTCATCAACATATCTTTTCCAAAATATTATTTTTTGTAAGAAAATTTGGTGTTCAGAAATATATTTACTTACTAAATTGTTTAAGAAGATTTCAGTAAAAATAAGTGATAAATTTGATAATCAATTTTTTAAACAAAATCTAGGTTTTTCAATGGGTTCTCCTTTATCACTTTTCTCAATTTTTTTAAGAAATTAAGTAAAGGTAACGATTTCAAGATTTCTTTTTCTAATGAAATATTTATTTAATTTTTAAGCTACTTAAAGGTAGTAAAAATAAAGCTATTTAAGCTGTATAGTTGTTTCTGAAAGGTGGTTTACAGTTCCTTTAGAGCTTCTTTAAAACTTTGCTAGTACCACAAAGAGCTGTATAAGCCCGATTTTAATGCATTAAAGGAGCTACCTAACAGCAACATAACTGAGGAATTTTTATCTACTTAAACGCTTCATGGAGGTTTTAGTTTTTTCACAAACCACTTAAAAGTGTTCTAAAGAGTAACTTTAAAAGCTAAAGTAGTTATAAAAAAGCCGGTTTTAGCTGCAATTTGCTCACTGGGAAATTCTTCAATTACTACAGTTCATTTATATTAAAATATCAAATAATTTTTTGTTGAACTAGCAAACCAATTTCAATTACGATTTTAAATTGCACCATCTTCCTTTTTTAAAATAATTAACATTTAACATTTTGTAAAACTTACATTTTTTTAATTATCTAGTTACAAATTTTTAGATTTGAGATTGTTCGAAAAAATGTAGGTTAAAAAACTTTTTGTAATCTTAACTTTTTATAAGTTTTATAATTTATTATTGGTGGACTGGTAATTTGAATAATTTTAAAAATTGACGAATAATAACAATAAATCCCCATAACAATTTTCTTTTAATTTAATTTCCATTGTTTTAGTTATTTCTATGTTTTCGATTTATATTTTACAAAAATAAATAAATATTTGAATATACATATTTTTTTGTTTTCTTAAATATAAAGCATGATATTGTTTAAGTTTATTTGACATTGACTTGTGTCGTAACAATACAAGCTATTGTTTATGATATTAACCTGTTTTGAACAGGTAAACGGTAAAGTAAACACAAATATAACAAAAGGTTCTAACTGGTACTTCATAAGAAATAAGTAAGTTCGCAAAATAGAAACCACGATTTTGCAGATGGCAGCAGGTCTTAGTCTATTAGTTTATGAAAAGAGGGGGTACAGACGGGTAAAAAAAAAAAGAGAAACAAGAGAGATAAAGCTACAGTACGATTTTTAACACACTAGTTGCGCCTCTTCTTAAATTATTACTCAATGGTTTTATAAATTAATTATATATTATATATTTAATTACAATAATTGGATAATTCATAATACTTTTGAAACCATACAATACAATACAATTTTATCCCACTTAGTAAATAACCCTCCCATCCACAACATCTCTTATATCTCCCATCCCAAAAATAAGACCTGGATCTGCCACTGGCTCAAGATATGACAAATAGATCAGAGAACCACTTAGAAATGTAATGCACGATAATCAAAGGCTTACTGTAGTTAAAAAAGGCAATTGCCACTTATCGTATTTTAAAGAACAAAATGGGACGACACAAAAACCAATTTATTATTTATGACTCACAAACTGATCGTTTTTTATTTCAACCAAAAGAAACATATGTACAAAATATTGAATGGGTGTTCTGTCACCTAGTATAATTCTGTATTGCAGTTCATTATTTCTATAAATCTAACAAGCAATTTATTACTATGAAATATAGGTATTCTCTATCCTGTCCTCTCCTTTCAGTTTTTAAAACTGCTTTATTGCCATTTCACTGTGAAAACGGCTCTATATAGTATCAACCTAATTACAATCTAGGTTTTATATGCAATCAAGCCACTAAACCTTAGTTTTAAAAGTTGTCACTAACTTTCTTGTCTTAACTCTAGAAAAAACATACTCGATCAAAAATTTAAAAAAAAAGTAAATACTGTAGGTATTAATTTAAATATTTATACATACTTTGTTTTATCAAAAGAATGACATTATAAGCTATTTGTCGCATAATCGCCTCTTATTTTCTCATTCAAGTCTCTCAACAAAACAATTTTAAACTATTTTGAAATAATTTCTTACATGTATTAATTTTGTGTTTGTTGTTTTTTATTCAAAAAGTATTTGATAGAGATGAATTTCTAATGTATAATTTAGGAAATTACTCTAATGCAAATTACATTTTTAATGAAGTTTATTATTTTTTATTGCACTGACCGAAACACAACAGCCTCGCCATTATGTAAAAAGTAAATTTTATATTAATAATACACCAGAATAAATCAAAAATATAAAAACTATTAAATGCCTCTCTCCAGGAAAATCTGCGCTCATTAACTAATAATTAACACATACCAAGTTATTTAAAAGGTAGCTAGTATTTCGGTGACCTCTTAAATGTCATTTCGTGCTGACTGCATTAAACGGTTTATTAAATTTCTTTTTTGCCTCCTGACCTTCCACAGTGTCTAATTTGCATACCACAGTTTTTAAAAATGTACTTTAAGGTATTAAAAAATATCTAGCATCAAATGATACATTTAATTAAAAATACTAGTTATTAAAAGTTTTTCATAATATTAAATTCTCAAAAGTCTAACTAATTATAGTTAAACTTTAAAAATACAAACTTGCTAACTAATTAAAATTATGATTTTGTAACTTTTTGCAAAAACATGAAATTAGTATGGTGTAGCGTTTATTTTGTGTATATGGATGGTCACCATTAAACGATCAATTTCTTTATAAGAAAATGATGACATGTTTGATAAGCATCTAACAAGTTTGGTTAATTTATACGTACAGTACTAAATTTTTAAAAATTGATTATACGTAGTAACCGGAATTTCCTATAACATCAAAAATACAGTTTGTCGAACTACGATAAATATCTTTATATTTTATACCAAAAATATTCCGTAAATAGAATTTAACAGTTACTTAAACGTCATGTTGTAACAAACTCAAATATTCCTTAAATGTAAAAGACAAGAATAAAAATTACCTCCTGTAATTATTTTCAAAGTTGCAGATTTTGCTTTTGTGTTATTAAAAATTATCATAATAACAACCGGTGATTAAAAAACCATTTAAACTAATACTATTCTCAAATTTCAAAATTAACGCATAAATACTACACTCAGATCTTAGATATAGATGGAGAATACTAGTAAACAACACGTAAATTATAAAACATGTTTTGATAGCGTTAAAAAACTAGCCCGTATCGATGATAAGTCAAAAAAATGACTATAAAGTTATATAGTAACAATTTCAAGTTTAAATTACTGTGGTTGATGTAAATCGGTTCATGTAAAAGCTTGTTTAATAAAAGTTTGGATGTTAAAGATAAAATTATTATTAAGGAACTTATATTAAACATCACAATTCATTTGTTTGTCATATATCGTAACTTCTTCTTTCTCTTTTCTTATAACCTAGTTTTGTTTCTTCTCAGCTTCCAAATCTCGGCCAGCCTCTTAGAAAGCAGATGTCCAGCTTTCGCACCATCTTTTTGGAGGTCGACAAAGGGGTCTCATCGAATTCGGTTTTTCATCCTTTGCCTATTTTCCCCTGCGATTTATCGATGTGGTCTCTCCAATATCGTCGTCTCGATATCGTAAGCCGTACTATATCTTAAATTTAGAGATCTTTTCTAATAACTTTGCTTCTTATCTAGTCTCTCAAGCTTACTCTCTTAATAGCTGTTAATGTTTTCATCTCTGCTACCCTCATCATGTCTTCCTCTTATAAGTGTTTAAAGCTCGTTATCTTAACTCCCAAGTGCGTACATTCCATACACTGAGAAATGGGTTTGTCGTTTAAAGCCAATTTACATCTAGTGGGCTCTTTTGCTATGACCATTAATTCAGTCTTCTGTACAGATGTATACGCATTAAAAATTTCTGCTCTTGTTTGAAACCGATATAGCAGTCGCTATAGATCGTCTTCGTTTTAAGTCATCAAAATTACGTCGTCATTGCATCGTAGCATGCTATAAAAACAACAAACCAAAATTAAAAACTTATTTTAATAAAATAGTTTTGTTTTATAAAGTTGTTTAAATGTAAAACTTCGTTTTATAGACTTGGTTAAATGAAAAAGTTTGTTTGAAAGTATTTTATTGAACCAAGTTTCTAAATTTGGGTTGTTGCTTTTATAATATCACGATATATAGGTAATAAACAAATCACATGTAAAAAAAAATAAAAAACACACAAAATAATTGCGATAGATATTAAGTTGGTTTATTTTGGTTCATTTGCTTTTAAGTGCGATATTTAAATGATTTATCAAAACTTGCAAATTAAAAGCAAAACGGCGTTCTATAGTGTTCTGTTTTTATTTTAAGGAAGACGAAACAACAACTGCGACTTCTAAAATATGTAAAGTATACAAAAACAATGGATAAAAATATGTGTGTCTCAGAAATGGTTTTCAAAAGTTTATTCCAGATACTTGTTTAAAATTGGGTAATATCCAACAAAAAATCAAAATTTAATGCCGACCAACTGAAAGCTTTAGTAAATAGAACACAATATTATGCAAGAGAATAGCTTGCTGATAGACATTCTACATTTATTCGTCCAAATGTTAATAAAACTTTAAAAAGTTTAACATTTTACGTAAAGAAAACGATTCAATTATGATATTCCTGATAATTGGTAACAAGAAATGTACAGTATAAAATAACACGTTGTAAATCAACCTCAGCCACTACAAATACTGGGAATGATCAACGAAAGAGACTACTATCAGATTGATAGATTTGGAGTAGTTGTTTTTATAACCTCCTATTAAAAAGTAATATGATTGAGCTTTTCTTTTACGTATCAATTACTTTTTTACTGAAAATTTCATCATTAGTAATTTTGCTGAAAGACTTAACACTTTCATTCCAGTTTTTCTTATAAAACTATTAATTTGCAAAATTATATCGTTAGAGATCAAAACAAATAGCCAGAAGCTTTCGGGCTGCATTACCTTACTCATCCAGCATCGTAATAACGCCATTGCATAATAGTTATTTATGCACTTAGAGCGTAAAGAGGCTTTTATGACGTAAGACATAATTTTACGAAGAATACGTCGAAGTTACAGACACAACTATATGCACGGATGAAAATTTTTTAATTTAAAAATATTTCTCAATTAAATTGAATTTTTGACACAAATCTAGTATTGCACGTTGCTTTTAAAATGTAGCTATGGTAGCAAGTGGTAGTTATATTGTCTAAAATATGGATTTCTTCTTGGTCTACAGAAATATGAAATGCAACAGGCAAGTTGTCAGGAAAAATGTTTTTGGTGGAATTCCGAAAAAAATAGCTGTCTGAAATTGCCGAATCCTGAATTATATACTTGGCACTCCATTTTGTCGCTCATCGACGACGTTGTTGGCAAACGCTGGAAAAGAAATGATTGGTATAAAACAACTAGAATGCTGGAAGTTAACGTCAGTTGCAGAACAGTATATAGAAGATTCTGTATCAAATAAAATTAGGTTAGCTGAAAAGGTATTGACTAGAAAAGACAATGTATCTTCTATTAATACTAAATTAGGAACTACCAAGATCTTCGATCACGTAGTAACTAGCAACAATTCAAATTTGAAGGGTAATTCTAGTAACGTGGGTGCATCCTCAAATATTAATATGGTTAATTGTTCTAATTGTGTTGTTAACGTAAATTACCCACAATGAATTTTTAATAAAAAGTACAATTTTTATTTCTAATGAAAACTTCATTTTGCAAGTGTTTAGTTTATTAGGTACCTATGATATCGTTGTTTGACGTTCACATAAGCTTGTGTATAATATTTATGATATGATACAAGATGCGTCAACATTTTTATAATAATCGTGGTATAATGAGAGGGTGTTATGGATTCATTTCTAGCTCAAAAATGATATTTTTCTTTATATTTTTGTTTAGGTTTAGATGATTACAAATTTTCTGTCTTTTTGTACATTTTTTCCACATATTTGGGTATAATTCTTACACAATCATTATGATTCTAAAATTAACTCTGACAAATAAAAAATTAAACATCAAATTATTTACTGTTATAGACTACTAAACATTGTAGATTTAGTAAAATAAAAACTAAAGTAATCGTTCATTTTTAGGTTTTATATTATATAAAGTAAAAAATAAAATCTTGTATGCACAACTAGCGTTACTAGATGATTACGCCCCTGCCGCATAAACATCTTTTACATTCTGTAAAAATGCTATAATTGCTCTAAAAATATATAAGATGTATCTAAATTTTCAAAATTGGACCCCACAAAAAAACAAACAAAATGTATAGTGGAGAAAAAAGTAGTCATTTTTCTGTTTGTAGATATCCTAATAGACTCATTTAACGCAAAATAAAAACTTAAGCCAAAATGTAAGTTATTACTATTGGACCAGAAATTCTTTCGATCTGTTTTAATATGCTACTTGATATTTTTGATAAGAAAGGTATATTGATGCTACTAATCAGAAGTAGCTAACATCAAAATTAAAATCCATACCATTTGCGTGGTTTTGAAATTGTTCTTGCAAAGGTAAAAATATATATTTATATATTATGGTACTTAATTCTTTAAAAACAAAAAAATGGTAAAGCTATTTGTTATTTAATAATTTTTGCAAAACCAAAATTTTGACAGTACTATAATAACATCGTTGATTTATTACTTCAGCATTGTATAACACTATATTATATCAATCTCAATGTATGTAAATTAATCCAAATGTAGTTTAATATATGTGAACTACTTAGCTACTAGTTTTCATTTGAAGAAATGCAATTTACGCCAAATTACTAAGAAGTCTTCGGAAATAACATAAATTTTTAATTTTGGACGTCATAAGTTGGATAAGGTAACTCCACGTAAACTTACATAGTTATGCTCTCTCGCAGGTAAGTGGGTCATCCTATATATAACCAAGTTCAAGGTATTCCTTCGGCATTCTTAGTGATTACTTCTTGCAGTGCTGTTATTGTACGCTACCTGTAAACATCGTTAAAGTGATTCATACAACTCTTAACCTGCAACGTAAGTAGTTATTTTACAGTAATATTTTAAAATAGCCTGTAAATTTCTAATGTTGCCTTTTTTCCCAATTTTTTTTTTTAATTTCAATAACGAATTTTATTTGCTTAATCATTTTACTGTTAACGTGATTATGTTAAGTTAAGTTAGGTTGTTCTACTAATTTAACCCATATTGTATTTGACACACTTATTGCAAATTTTTCCGAAACTATAGTGGTATTATAATAAGATAATAATATACCAATTATGTACTCTATGTAATTTGTGTATAACAACACAATACAATATTGTGTATAACCAATGCAAGTGGTACCTAAAGGTTAATAACCGGTCGATGGATTTTCCATAAATTGCAAATCAATTACCGAGAGAACCCGTTAATACAAGTTTAATTAATTACAAAGAGGTACAATCTTGCGCAAGCAAGCAGGACAATAGAAGGAAAGTGTTCATGATTTTAAAATCAAAGCTTCCGTTCAAAACAATAACATATAGAAATTGTAATAATTATGATTGTCACCTCGTAAGACTTACGAAAAAAAATAATTTAATTGCTGCAATTTCTTTGTTTTAAAGTTCATCCATTTGTGTCCTCAACACTTATTGTTTGGCGTAACTAGAGAAATTACGAGATAGAAAGTGTAATGCACTAAAATATATATAGTATTAAGAAAAAGGATAACTTAAGTAGGTCGGCTAAATTGGTTTGACGAATTCTAAAAACTTTCATACGGTTTTTCCTTTTTTATTAACAATAATAAAATCATCTTCATTAAATAAAATATGCAAATACAAACTATGAAGTTGAAACAACAACTATACAATTAAATAAATAGACGATGTTTAAGACATTCAAGTTTTAAATGTTTTTAAACCATTTTACAGTTACGTCGTGTATCCCCAATACCGTATTGATCTTCGAGTTCATCTGGCTTGTGTATCTTTGTTTGAAGGAACAATTAACACAACCGCATGCTTGCATGCACTAGTTATGCAAAATTTACTGCTTTAAAATATAAAACACATAACGGAATAATGAAGAATTGGTTAGTGGTACGCCGACCTTTAAGTAGGTCGATTAAGAAAAAAGCATTTTAATTGCATCCTTGATATCGAAAAACGTAATGCAAACTCGCCATCCATCACTGCTTTATTTTAATTCACTCTCATCCACGATTAACCTGCAAATAAAAATAAGAATTAATTAAATTAAAATGCAATTAAATTAGTTTAAATAACAGCATCGTTAAAATATAACTTTAAAAATATTTTTTATTTTAGAATGCATAAACAAACAATGGGATGGACTTTACTTGTGCTATTAACAAGTAGTCTTACAATAAGCACGTTAGCTTATCCTAATCAGCAAATGCATAGCGGTTTTGTACCTGCCAGAACACCCCAACTACCTGCCGAACGAATAGAAAGAAAATTTGCAGAAAAACCAAACGCTATTAAAAAAGTTGCGTTAGATAATGTATCCGATCTTGAAACAAATGCCATAGAAGATAGTTCGCAAAATAGTTTTTCTTGGTCTAACATTTTAGGTAAGATACAGTTTTATATGATCGTCTGTGATTTACTTAATTTTTTATAGGCGTAATCATGCACATGCTGTTTACACCTGCCGCTCCAGCTGGCCCAAACAAATCCGAAGGTCTTGACGATTCCGTTGCACCGTCTCCTTGGGCAAATTTATTATCGGTCGGTCTGAAAATTCTTACAGCTCTTTTAGGAGGAGGTGCCATCGGCGGCGATGGTATCGATAAAGTTGATAACGGCTCATCGCCTTTACAAGTGAGTAATCCTTTCTTAAATTAACTATGTATATATATCATGATTAAAACTTTTGAATTTTCAAAATTGCCCCTAAAACACTAATTTAAAAAAAATAAAAAACGTTTTTTCAAATGTCAGTTGGCTTAAGCTTTTAGTATAGCTATTATTAATTCACCACAAATGTAAATAGATGTTTAGTTGGTAAGCACTTGTAGTTGCTTGGCTTGCACAGGAAATTTTAGCGGCGATTCTTCCTACCTTCCTGGGCACAAGGGATCGAGAACAAGTTAATACAATTGCTAAGCAAGCAGGGGAGGTAAGAGTTAATTTTCACATTATAAAATCTAATATTTCAAACACTTTCTGTACATACAGTAATAAAAATACACGTTCATTAGTAGATATAGACAATTTCGAATATTGTGTTATAGTTCCTAAACATCATTATGAACCTTTTGGAAGCTTTGAAAACATCATTTTCCCATCGATCAATTGCAGCTCGAAGTGTAGGAAGAAAAGATTCAATCAGCGATGCAGCCGTTGCCGGTATTAGCTTAATGAAAGGATACGTTCGGTCCCTTGGAACAAACGAAGAAACCTGTATGCAAAAGTACATGTGTGATGCCAACCGTGAATGTATCCACGACGTTGGGCAAACTTCAGTATTCTGCCATCTGGGAACGTAAGTACTCGTCATCAACTTCCTCACACGAACTCCAATAATGTGCTTTACAGATACGCAGTTAGTTTTATAATGGAAAGATCAGCTGGAAGTACGTTTGATGTTTTATATGAAGCAGGAAGACGAGGTAGATCTGGAGATAACTGTCATCAAGCTTTCTTAGAATGTAATGAAGTTTGAAACCCGTCCACTTGTTCTTAAGTTAATCGACTATTTTAGACAAAACCAGTATTAAAACTGACTTCAATGAATAAAACAAACGTCCGTAGTATTTGGTTTCAACCTATGTTAACAAACTTAAATTTTTCAAAAATCTAATTTATTGGACGTGCGTAGCTCAGGTTTCTAGGTAACCAGTGATAAAATATTGGTATTGTTTTAAAATCATAACCATTCTGTTTTCCACATCTGATAGGATAAAGTTTAAATTTATTTATAATTATTGCAAAGACTTGTTGTTAAGAGTGGCTGTTAATGTGTTTCGTGAGATTGTATGTAATATGTATGATAGAAGCGAATATTAATATAAGAAATTCATGTACTCTATAGAAAAACAAACATTCCAATATGTTTGAATAATATAAGTACTTTAAAACGTGTTATTAAAAAAATGTTAAGTTATTCAAATTTATTATTAAAAATTACAGTAGTTCATTAGACACTTTTTGTATGTATTATTTAAATCTTAGTGTGTATTTTAAATAATTTAATTTATAAATAAAACTTTTTATTTAATTTTATTGTTTTTCTAAAACCTTCAGACTGCATTAGATACAAAATACATAAAAACAAAATTTCATTTTTGTAACGGAGCAATTCATTTAGCGCAGCGCTTGAAAAAAAAACAGTTATATTCTCAAAATGTTACGATAATCACTTAAAAAAAATGAGCAAAATGTTCTTTAAAAATCGCTATATAAATCACTAAATATATGACCTCAATATTATAAAAAAGTTTTTTTAACTGTACATAGTCATTAGCATTTACAAAGAAAGTCAAATCTGAGAATCCATTACCTATTATATGTACATGCATTATATGTATGTTTTGACAAAAAAAAGTACATGCAGTAAATTAATGTTTATTTTAGTGTTTAAGAAGCATTCTTTCTTGAATTTGGACAGCAGGATAATGTCTAAAAAATATCACCGCCGACAACAAAGCAATGCGTTCATTTGTACTATTGTATTTATAAACAGTGACAGTAGTTAAATATTTATTATTTTACTTCAAATTTCAAACCGACAAAGATTTATTAAAATTGTTAAAATGAAACATTTTAAATACTTTCAAAATTTACTAAATTTCCTCGACTAGAATGACCATTTTCCATATAACCTTAAAATAAAAAAATTTGACATATATTTGATGTCTCACAATGCAACAATCAGCCCTGTACATTCGTACGAAATGCATCGAGTATCACCGTTCTACTATGTTATTTTAATTAATTAGATTCACACGTTTTCAACAATAACTAACCGAAAACTAAAAACTAATTCGAAACAAAGATATTAGATCATCAACGGTTTACAATTTTTTTATGTTACAAAAATACCATTTTAGAATTATTTCTAGTGGCGTATTCTTGTGTTTCACAGCCTAAAAAATTTGTACATCTGCTTGCAAATTTTCCCGTTATATTTTGAATTAGTTGGGTACATTTAATGCAAAAAACTTCTTATTGAGGTATTATTGAATTAATATATTTTTACTTTCCTATAAGAAAAGTATAGCGATCGCATTTTTTTTTCAAACAAAAAATTATTTCATAATTCACCGTTTCAAGGTCTCTTGAAACGGAAAAATGTATTTTTGACAAAAAAACTTGGGTGTCTGTGTGTAACGATGTACCCACGATAACTGTCGAACCAAAAGTCCTAGTAACTTGAAATTTGGTATGAAGCTGGCTTTTAATATTCTCTCGTTTCCATCAAAAGATGGGTCTGATATAGAAACAGGTAGTGGGTGTATCCGTCAATTTTAACAGTTTTTCTTATATAATTCTGTACGTATGTAAATTATTCGAGTTATTTTTACAGTTAATTCTTCCTAACAATTTATTCAAATAATTTTTTTTTCTAATATTAACAGTTCATTAGATATTTTATTTATAATTTAAAATGAATTCATAATCATAATAGAAGTTCGAATCCTACCTGCGACAATTTTTTTTTAGAAAAAATTCCATATCTTGAAGGAAAAGCAAGATATGTTAAAAAATAAAAAAAAAGCCTATATTCTTATGACTTGTACTACTTAGTAACTTGAAATTTGGTATGGGGCTCGGTTTTCTTATATAATTTTGTACGTATGTAAATTATTCGAATTATTTTTACAGTTTCTTATCGAGATAATTCTTTCTAACAATTTATTCAAATATTTTTTTTCTAACATTAACAGTTTATTAGATATTTAATTTATAATTTAAAATGAATTCACCAATATAATACAGGTTCGAATACTGATTTACTAAAGGGGTAAACAATATCAAAGCGCACAAATATAAGGGTTAGTCAATATGACAACATGCTCAATTTGCCATATTTCGGTTATATCTTAATGAAATCAAAGAAAAAAATTTCAAAAAAATTATAGCATGCTAAGAAGTCAACACAAACGTGTACATATCACTTCAAAATGATTTTATGACAACATAACCTTAAAAAAATATGTAGACATTCTTTCATCATTCCTTATAAGAAAGTCGTGTGGTGACAACGCCAGTTTTTTTATTATCATTAAGGTCTTGTACTTTAGATTTTAAATGTGATTTGATCTCGGGTCAACGGTTATGTTCACGATAAATTAAAAATAGAACTCAAAGATACCGACTTTGTTAAATTACTTGCAACAGAATCAATCCAAAATAGATGAGAGCTCTGAAACACTCAGGCACGGTTTTTCAATTAAGGTTTAAACTTTTCATTAACTCACCTACAGTAAATTTTAAAATTCTGTCATATTATTGATTAGCACAAAACCAATAATGACAGTATTTTAAAATTAACCTAAGTTTATGTTAACCAAAGTATAAACTATGATTAAAAACTGGGTCTATGTGATGATCTAGATCAGGTTAATGCGACTGATATAATTATTGTTCTATCCGCCACAAAATTTGGTTATTTAAAATCGTAAGCTACCGCTTCAACAAAAGATGTTCCAATTTCTAATCCACCAAGTTCGCCCAAACAATAATCTTGTATTCTTTTACAAACAAAAGAAAGTGCTAGACAGCAAGTAGAGCCAGTTTGTGACTACCGTATATAAAAATAAGAAAAAAGAAAAGGAATTTTTGAAATTCATAAATCTCAATATCATCTAACATCTACTGTGAAGACTTAATTTCTTAAAGATAAAATGTAGCAGATCACAATTTGTAGAAAAAAACTAGAGCTGAACAAGTTTGTAAGAATCGAGACATAATGGTTCCTATTATAAAAGCAGTAATACTGTAGACGACAATGCTTGTCAATGCATGGACGTAGAGACTACGGTGAATTTGAAATTAAAAAGAAACAGGAAAATTTTCGTTTATAGCTATGAACTCGCATTGAGTCTAGAGATACTAATAATAAATAAAGAAAATAATTTTGCCGCTAAATGCTTTGTCTTATTGGCCGATAAAACTGCCAACATCAATTTTCCCTATGAGGTAATGAAAGAATATAAACTAAATGTATATAAAATTTGTAAACTGCTGCAAGTAAAAAATGGTTTTACGGATAATCGAAAAAATTCTCGCCTATCATTACGTGGTAGGCAAGCGATATTGCTTAAAAAGGGTCTTAATGTGTCATGTGATACTGTAAGAAGGCGTCTACTGGCTTATAACGTAAAATTTCGCAGCGTAATAAAAAAACCGCTACTGTCGGAAAACACGTTAAAAAGAAACTCACTTGAGCCAAGGGAAGTTTGGATCGCAATTGGGAGAATGTAATTGTTTCAGCTTCTTTTTGGACACTTTCTTCTGTCACTCTGGCGTACCCACATCAATAAATTCATCCAGCGGCTGTTTTTTTAAACGAAAATTTAGTACTTTGCACATCTTTACAGGTAATTTAAACCCTGCTAAAATGATCTAAATATATCAAAACGTTTTATTACCATCTGCCCAAAAATGGTTTACAAATAAAAACATATATTGGCTTCTGCAAAAAGACAATGATCCGTAACAAAGGAGTCGTCTTTGCACAGCGTGGAAAGAAGGAAATTACGTTGATGTATTAGATTGGCAATCGCAGTCGAGGGATGCAAATCCAATAGAAAATGTTTGGGCCCTCATGAAGTTAAAGCTTCGCGGAAGGATCTAGACTCTAAAATAATTAGTTTATCAAAATCGACTTATTTGGAGGTCTTTGTCTCTGGATTATGCAATTAAATTAGTAAAAAGCATGCGTCGGAAATTCCAGTCAATTATTGATAATGGAGGCTGGACAAGTTATTAATAATAAAACATATTCATTTTCTAGTTTTGACGTACACGCTTTTGTCAAACAGACTGTATGATAATATCATCCACAATTTCTAGCCCATACATTAACTGTCCATCTATGTTGATGATCCAAAACTCTTAAAATATGAGGATTTACATTATCATAGTAATAATAATTACGACGATTTACTCAGTCATTACTATGAAAGGTAGCTTCGTCGGTAAATAAAACAACGGATATAAAGCCTGGCACCATCTATGCTGGCACCCCATTATGTAACATCCACACACATAAAGTTCTTCTCGAGTTGAAATTACCTATAGTCAACTTTTGATGCAACTCTATGTGATAACGATGATATTTATGGCTTTTCAGTAGTCTTCTCATTATAATAGTACTAATTGTACCAAGTTCTTCATTAAGTTGTTTAGTGCTAGCGATTGGACTTTCAACTACAGCCTGCGATACCATAAATTCTGAATCTTCTGTTCTGACAGTTTTTCTTTAAACAGTTGCCTTCTACCTTACCGACTCTGTTTGTTTGAATCGAACCAATAATTTTTGTAATGCAGATACTTGCAGCACGGGGATCAGGTTATTTTTGTTCATAAACACGGGATGCTAAGAGACAATTATTTTCACATCCACCTAAATAAACATCATGTCCACTAATTCATTCTGTAAAAAATTCATTTTAACATAAAGTTAATGAAGTAAAAACTATTAATAGGTAATAATGTGAAAATTATACACAATAATAAACAAAACCTACTAGAATAAACCTGCTTGATTAAAGTAATGCTTATTTTGATTTGATTGAAAATTTATGGAGATATTTATAAATACACATTTCAATAAAAAAAAATGAGTTTCAGCAATTTCAAAATTAGAGCTTTCATACAAAATAAGTATCTTTTAGACGATTTAAGTACTTCTCACTTTCATCTACAAATTAGCAAAAACAAATTCCAGAATTTTAAAAAATACTAGTTGTGTGACCATTTCTTTCTGATGCTGCATTTTTAAAGAAATTGCTCTAAAATGGCAACCCTACAATCAATTTAAAAAATTTAAAAAGTATTTTTCATCTAAATTAATCCTTCATCGAACAAAATAAAAAAACGGAGGGAAAAAAAGTGTAACTTTATGCTGCTCAGCGAAAGCTAAACACACTGTTAAACAAAAATATTTTTAAAATATGCAGCTTTTCAATAGAAACGATTACAGTACTAAACATTTTATGCTGACATTTATACGACGGCACTAGAAACCGAGGCCGGAGACTCATAGCAAGAATATTTCAGTGAACTAGAAACAAAGTTTTAAAATAAAATAAATTATGTTTCAAGAAAAGGTGGTACATAGTAACTTAATAGTCATAATAATTTGTATTTTTCTTTTGGATAATTACACATGTGAAGTTAAAGCTTAACAACGCTAATGACCGGAAAAGAGTAAAAACATTGAATTTGTAGCATAGGAATGACACAGTACAAGTTATAATTAGTATTACTAAAACTGCATTTTAAAACAATAATGGTTGTGTACTTTTATTGGTAGTCATTTCTAATTTGCATCGACCTAAACATTGCTTTTCCCTTTCGTCACCGAGCTTCAATTTTTTTTATCGCATATAAGGATCTTTCCCTCCTTTGTATCTATCCTCGCTGTCCATCAGTAATTCGCAAGCAAACTCCATTTGCCTTGGTATCGCTTTTCCATGGTTACAACGTCCTGGTGAAACCTATCTCCATATTTGTCGTTTACGGCACACTTCAGTCAGCACGTTGTCAAATTCTCCATCTGTTATAACGTTTCGTATGTATATTCCTAAAAATACGCCTTCTCTAATTTGTAACTCACTAACTCTCGGATACTCTAGTTTCAGATACAATAACTCTCTAACGTTCCGATCTTGTGTTTTAATTAAGTTTTTCATTAAGCCTAATTTAATATTAATGTCATATTATTATTATTACATGAAACGTTGTTAAAAATACGTTTTTAAGATCAACTAGTGGTTAGTTGGTAATATTTTTTAGATCCGGAGTTAGTGCTTGACGTAATGCACATTTTCCCTTACCAACAAAAAACAACAATATTTTGTATAGCCCAACTGCAGTTCAATAAGAAAGATTATTACTTTCAAGTCTCCACAGATTGGCCACTTTTAGTCTTTATACCGGATATGTTCTAGAAGATATCGCATGTTCTCGTATGTTTCCTTCTTATAAACGGCACAAGGTACAGATAGGTATTTATTGCCATTGTTAAACTGTTTTACGCTAAGTTTTAAAAAAATCAATAAATAGGCGCGAATTCCTTAGTTCATGTTTTTGTTCCAATGCATCAAATAAGCTTTCAATATTCGTGGAGTAAACCAAATTCTTTTCTTGAGCGAAAATATATGTAACTCCTTATTCACGTTTTCGGAAGCCAGGTACGTCACCTTCGAGAAAATTCCATCCTTTTAATCAAGATGCTAGTAAAATCTGACTTTGATTTTGCTAGTTTCTCGAACCAACTCATTCAGTTCGGCCGGTGAAATCAAATGTAGTTCTATTGAACATCCAGGTGCTTGAAAATCTAGATCTATATAATTATCAATTTCCTATGCGACTTGCAAAATACCAGTTCAATCACTAGTGTATTCAAGTTTTTCTTCGTCCAAACTCCACGATTCTGGTAGTTTTAAGATAAGTTCTTCACTATGTTTGTCAGGCCGTAAAACTGATAGAAAAATTAGGATACTGCACAACATGGTTGAACTTCGGCCCAATGCCTTGTATGTTATAAAGACAAAAGTAATCAACTATGGCATGGTCTTTCGGTTCTCTCCACACCATTGGTACTGCAAAGAACATTTTACGCTTCGTACCTCCCAATTAACTTGTAAACAACGTTACATACATGACTTATTTTGATCTCCTACTTTTACTCATTAATAAAGTTCGTAAGATCTTCTTACAAGTTGGGTGAAATAGGTTTTTTAAAAGTTATTTCCCCACAAACGCTATAAAAATTGTTGACATTATTTACACACTACCTAAGCATTGTATTTACTTGTTAATTCACAGTCAATCACATTAGTAACGACGTTTCGCGGCGCAACATAAAAAATACCGTAACTGCTAACGTCGTTAAAAACTTATTTGGGATGCGTATTTCTTTCAAGTAATAGGCAGGAATGAGCTTGTTTTAACACAATATATTTATCACTGCTGTTACACAAAATTGTGCAATATTTATTATTTAGATAAACCTAGCCAATATTATGTTGATGGCAATCCTAAATAGCATTGAATTACGACGCGGAAGGTAAAAATGTTATATCAATTATGCAACAGGTGTTCGACTTTCCAGTAGTAATGTATATATAGTGTATATTCATTTATTCTGCATACATCATTGATACAATTTTTATGATTCTATATTTCTATGTAAAAATATACGAATAAAAGTATTTGATAATTGAATTTTGAGAAACAAAATTACCAAATGAACAATTAACGTATATTTTAATTATTACATTGTCCTAAAGTAGATTTTAATATAATTCAAATATAGTGTGCGTGTTTTGAAATATATCAAAACATCACGTACAGAAAAACATGTTACCTTTCTAATTACTTCAATAATAATTAAGTTATAACTAGGCTAAAATAGCAGTATTTTGCACGCAATAGTAGCGCAATTATCAATACTAAAAATTGATTTCTTAAATAAAAGATTTTCTCTTTTAGTTCCTATCAAACGTACCTACTTAAATATAATAAACGAATTATTTGTAAAATCTTTCCAGTTGATCAAAACCGCCACTAACATAGTTAATAATACCTAGTAACTGTTAGGTACATGTTTTGAGATACAACGTTGACTATTATTTACGCCATAACATGCCACGGTAAACAAAACGTAACTATCTGTAAAGACAAAATTAAAATTTATAACTGTATTTGAAAATTCCTGAAGTAAAACATACATTTATACAATATCATTCAGTTTCTGTGTAGTCACTTAAGGTATCACTAAAATGGTGTCCCAATCAATTTTATCGAGTTTACAAAAGGCTACTACGCCCAACTTGGGACTTAAGCTAAAACCATCTATATTACAAAGAACGCATTACAGTGGACCTTCTGGTGGAGCGTATCATCAACATCATCACATATTTCACCACAGTAACAGTGGTAGTGGTCACAGTTAGTAAGTAACTTATTTATTTATAAATTTATACATTCATTATTATTGTTATACGACAGTTAATCGTAGTAAAATCAATATCAACGTTTACGTTTATAGAACAGCGAGATCCCAATTTAATATTTTTTACATTTAGCTGATACAGTTCTTTTAGTAAATAAAAAAAACAAATATCTTTAATTATGAGAAACGCTGTTATTTCTTCCTGCATTTTTAAGGTACCAAAATTTTTCTATTAAGTATTTCGACTTTGCAAATAAAACTGTCCTGCATTTGTAGAAAAACAGCAAACCGAAACACAGGTTCCATTCACTTTAAAAATGTTTGTTACGAGCAAGCTAATTGTTAGGTAAGAATATATAAAATATCGCAATACATCCAAATTATCATTATTCATCATAATATATGGTACATTGATACAGCTGATAATAAAAACTGTTCGCTTGTTTTCTACCAATATAAAATACTAAAAAAAATGTTTATAAAAGCCAAACGTTAATATTTACTATACATATACAGAGTTCGTTAAAAGTTTTTATACTGCCAATCAAAATTGAATTTGGATTTTTTCTAATATTAAGTAAATGGTTATTGGCTTTATAATTAAAATATATTCAAAAGCGTATCACTTCCGGTTATCATCAACTTGTTGTAGACTTTCTATTCACTTTATTAATTTTACATGTAATTTTAAAGCTATTTTGTTCATAGCTCATTATCCCAAAAATCAATGGTTTCTGAGAATTTTCACATTTGCAACATCAACTTTAAAAATTCATATTTTGTCAAATTATGAAGTTTAAGCTGCGATATTTGTATCACTATTAACTAAAATTATCATCTTTTAAACGACTTTTTGTAAAGGTCCAACACACACACAGAATGTTCAAAATATAATGCCAAAGTTAACAACTGTTGGATGCGTAGAACTCATTTTTTTTGGAACGGCCTATACATAATAGAATGGTTAAAAACACAATAAATTTCTGCATCGATTGATATAATAGTTACCTATACCCATCTTTACCTGTTAATGAGTTATAAAGACTCGTTTGATATTAGTACAAATTTCAATTAAAATCAGTATTCCGGGTAGTAGGCTGACTAATACATATGACATTTGTCACTAATCTATCAATACACATTGTTGTTTGATGCAATCTAATGCTAACAATTATGCAGAACGGTTTAGAATGATGGTTTCCTATGCCCCTAATAACACTTAATGAGTTATAATTAGTATAAATTTTAATTAAAATTACTCATTGTGTAAACTTGCTGTAAAAAATTGTATATCTAAAGTAGCCAAAAAAAATCCTGGAAATAATTTTTTAGTTTGTAAAATGACCACCAGGGGGGTGTAACCGCTGTCTTGATTAAAAAAGTGATGCTTCTCGAAATTTTGCCTGATTAAGGTAACAAAAAGACGTATGCTTTCTAAAGCTAAAACAAAATCAAGTATTTTTCGTAAAATATTTGTTGTTGTTGTAAAGTGGCGAGAAGTGTTCAAAGGTTTTTCCAAAGAAGTGTCTAAACTTCAAAACAGCTCAACTGATTTCAATAAACTTAGTATTGTTGAAAAGAGCATTCCTTAAGGAACTAACTCTAAACAAATTGTAGAGATTGCGATTTAGGATCTTGCCACTAGAGGGCGTTTTGATTGAAATTTGTACTAATATCAAACATATAAGATAAGTATAGGAAACCATCAATAGATGCAGAATTTTATTGTGTTTTTAACCATACTTATATGTATAAGCCGTTTCATTAAAAAAATTGAGTTTTGATCATGTACAAGTTGTTAACTTTGGCATTATATTTTGAACACTGTCACCGTCCCGGTGGTTTTTGGGGCTGAGAATTTTTATCCATATTTTTTTTTTAATTATTATGTTGTAATTACGGGTGTGTTTAGCATTTCCATCGTTCATTAAACTTCTTTGTATTTTCGAATTGCGTATTTCTTGGTAACATTTTAAAAGTTTCCATTGTATTTATTGACATTCATTTAAAATTATTTATTATCTGGTAATTGAATATCTTTTGGCGACGGATGTCTGTGTACGTGCCTTAAACCCATTAAATTTTTGAAACTTGAGATTTGATTCATGTTAAAAATTATTTTACTTAGAATTATTCTTTGTTCAGATGTCTCTTTGTATATTTTAAGTTTAGATTAGAGTAAGATTTATGTTTCTGAACGCGTTTATTACTCTGTTCCCATGGATTTGCTGAGCTATCATTCTTGTTATATTTCATAATCAGAAGTAAGTGCTGATTTAGTTGTTGCGTGGGAAGATTCGGATAAGAATTGTCACGTACCTAAATTATGTTAAGTTCTTTGTCTTAAAGTATGATGTAATTAATGTAAGGTTTTGATTGGAGATTTTGTTTGTGAGAAGGGGCTATTTAAGCTTCATTCTTTCCAGAGGAAAGTTAAGTTCCTTTTTGGCCCTCGAAAAAAAAAAGAAGAAGAGGTCAATTAATATAATTTCGAATCCAATCAGAAATTTTGTATAATTGAAATTTGTAAAACAAATAGTTGATTTAAGTTCGGTTCAAGAAGTCAAGTGTTTTATGCGGGTAATTAACACCGAGTTTTCGGCGACGCATTATAAATACAGGTGATGAACATTACGTTACTTAAACATTCTAATTCAAGTGGCAAATTAGAACCGCGCTTGTGTGTTTAATTAAATAAAGGTGAACTACGAAAATTGGTTAAAATCAAACGATTGAGGCAAGAATAAGACCTTGAGGTGAAAAGTTCGGTAAACGAAGAATGTTAAAGTGTGGGTAATTGAACGAACAAGCGGAACATCTAAAGAATTGACGATTGTAATAATTAGGTCCGGGAAAGTTGCCGGTTGTTCTCCCAATTGAGAAAATAGTCGCTACTGCGGACTTTATAAAGTTTTCCCGGCTAATGGTACTGTATCGACGCGTTTTACCGATGCTGAACGCGTGTAACGTCTTTGACGGAGTTAAGTGAATCGATTCTGACAATAAAGTGTTGAGTTTTTGTTGTAAACTAAGGATTAGTAGCTGTCAAACTGCAGGCATACCTGTAAGTACCTTTAACAACTTATCACCTCTTCAACTGAAGAACTTGCCTCCAATTCGATCGTTAGAGGAACATCACGGACACCAGTTATTTTCGACGCGTACTTTTATTTGATTTTGTTTTTGGTTGATTTAAATTGTTGATTAAAGTCAAGACGGGCGAATCGATCAGAATAGAGTCTTAGAATTCAATTATGTCTTGATTATCAAACTTTAGACCCTCTGACTCGGTTCGCAGTCTTGATTTATTATTTCGTTTGATGTTTTGTTGTATGCATGCTTTAGTTGTGAATTAAGTTAAGGTAGTTCTCGAGTAGCGGCATTTATCGTTTGCGGCGAGTCGTACGTATGACCAAGCGCTCTGCGGCTGATTCCCTGTGCGACTTTTAAATTTAAGATTGATTTGAATGATTTAATTAACCATTTTACTTGCTTTAAATTTTAATATACGAATTATTATCTCATATTTGACTTTCTCTGAATCGCCTGTTTTCATCTACGGAGTGTTCGAATTTCCGGTTTTGGCGAACATTTCACAGTGACTAAAAATTCGGTGGCGCCCTTAACAACTCTTCCTGATTTAAGTAAACTCGGCAAAAGGTAAGTGAGAGACAAATAATTCGACCCGCCCCTTCTCGACTAAGTTAGCTGGCAAACCACCATCCCATTGTTACCTTCTCTAAACCATCGTTTTAGAGTGTAACAGATTGGCGCGGCCAACGTGGAGCCCAATTGTCTCTCACTGTGTTAAGAAAATACCTAATTTTGACGTTTCATAAATTTGTTTTTACCTATTAGTCGATTATTTGTTAGATTGAATTCTGTTCAGCGTTTTAGGTGTGTTAAGAAAAATTGTGTTCGATTTGTTGTCTTTAGATCAATTGTTGTTTCCGGAGTGGAAGTCGATATTTCTTTCCACAAGCTTATTTGATGTTTATTTATGTATCGTTATCGGCGAGTCATTGACCGGATCACAAAGGTCAGTTTTTATTAGTTGGCGCGTGCTAATTGAGATATTCTTTTACATCGGGAATCCGATTGAGTCAACACTTTTCTTTTACACTTTAATTTATAAAGGTTCGTTCACGTTTAATTATCTACAATGTATAAGTTAAATATCGCCAGATTATCACATGAGGAATTAAAATATGAGGTTTCAATTAGGGGTGGAGATACCACCTTAGGAGTTACTGCATTACGTGCTTGGTTAAAAACATTTTTAGCAAAGGAAGCAACGGGAAAATCTCCAATCCGTCCTCCTTATTCTTTTGATTTTGTTACCGATAAAGCTGCAATTACTTTAGTTATATCCGAAATTGACGCATTAATTACCGAATTGGTTACCAGTCCTTCATCAAAAACTTCTTCTATTATCGAAACAAAATTTAAGCATGCTTTAAATAGAATTAATAACGCCATACCAAAAAAAGGTGATGATTCTGAAGTTAAAGAAAAATTACTTCAGGAATTAGTCGTTCTTATTTCCCGTTATGAACTCTTAGATCGTCAAGTGGTCGCGGTGGAAAATACTTCTGATCCACCGGAAGAACCTATTGATGTCAAATTAAACATCGAAAGTACTCCTTCCACCTCTAATGTGAATAATATTTGCCAGGTTGCAAGTACTACGGTGTCTCCAGTGTCAACTAATCATTCGAAATCGACCCCTTGTTGGAAATGGGATATAAAATATAAGGGTAATAGTGGCTCACTGTCTTTGAACTCCTTCTTAGAAAAAGTTTCCGAATACCAAATTTCTCGTAATGTTGGTAATGATCAGCTGTTTGCCGAATGTTTAGATTTATTCCAGGATCACGCATTAATTTACGTGCGCTCGGTTAAGAATGAGGTTAATTCATGGCCTGAATTGGTTCGCCTTTTAAAATTACAGTTTCAGCCTGTCGACTTTGATGATAAATTATTAGAACAAATTCAAAAACGAACCCAATCCGAGAAAGAACCGATCGGAATTTTCGTAGCAATTATGAAAGGAATGTTTAATCGTTTAGAAACTAAATTATCTGAAGACGCACAGTTAAAAATTTTACGTAAAAATATTAGACCTATTTACCAATCGCGATTAAGTTTAACCCAAATTAACTCTATTAATGAATTAATTGAATTAGGACGTTTAATAGAAAACAGTTTAGAGTCTATTGAAAATTTTACTCCTCCGGTTAGACGAAAATACGATTTGGAAGGCGACATTGCGGCCTTAGGTATCCCGGATGCGCCAGTCGCGGAAAGGAAAATTGAGACACCAAAAATTAATATCGAGACGCGTGATCGGCCTGTTTTTAATCGTGTTCTCAATAGATCATGTTGGAATTGCCAAAGTAAACAACATTTGGCACGAGATTGTAACCGACTTAGGTCAACTCAATATTGTTATCGTTGTGGTCATCGAAACGCTACCGTACGTACGTGTCCAAATTGTTCAAAAAACTTCCAAAGAACGGATTAAAAGACCGACGAGTGGTCCGTTCCGCTAATCAAGTACAGTCGGCAATATTTTATAATTCCGCATTTAGTGAACGTGAAACCAATTTTAAGAAAACCAAAATTATTTTAGACTATGTTTTTGATGCATCTGAGGAAGATCAGCGTCCATTCATTAACGTTCAAATTTTCGGTAATGACGTACTCGGCCTTATGGATAGCGGTGCTACGCGAACGATCATCGGCGATAAAACCTGGCGTCGTTTAAACAAATTAGGCGTTCGTTTAAATAACAAAGACAAAATTAAATGTACTGTAGCTAACGGTGAAACTATTGAATCTATCGGTTCCGTTGACTTGCCTATTGTGATGAAGGGCAAAATGACTTTAGTTAACGTCCTTGTAGTACCGGAGATATCGAACACCTTAATTCTTGGAGTTGATTATTGGAAACAATCTGGGTTCGTTCCAGACTTACGGAAAGGTCAGTGGAAGTTTGCGTCGATCGCCACCGCTGACGCAGTCAATGACCCAAAACCAGCTGTCGTGTCACGCGCGGATTTAACAGCTGAACAAAATTCTAAATTACATTCGGTGATTGATCCTTATTTTTCGGAATCAAAAGCGACGTTGGGTTATACTAATTTGATCGAACATGAAATTAAAACTACCGCCTCCCCAATTAAGCAACGGTATTATAGGGTTTCTCCTTATATGCAAAAACAAATTGACGCCGAGTTGGACAAAATGTTAAAGTTGGATGTGGTCGAGAAATCTAGTAGTGCGTGGTCGAGTCCTATTTTATTAGTAAAAAAAAAAGATGGCACGCATAGATTCTGCGTGGATTTCCGAAAGTTAAATAAAGTAACTGAAAGGGACGCTTACCCTTTACCTTATGTTTCAACCATTTTAGACCAATTACGTGATGCTAAATTTATTTCTTCTTTGGATATCAAATCTGCGTATTGGCAAATTCCGTTAAGTCAAGACTCAAAACAATATACCGCGTTCACAGTTCCCAATAGAGGCTTGTTTCAGTTTAAAAGGTTACCTTTTGGTTTGGCTAATGCTCCGGCTTCATGGCAGCGACTCATTGATAAAATTCTTGGACCCGAATTAGAGCCCTATGTCTTTGTTTATTTGGATGATACTATTATATGTACTCCAACTTTCGAAAAACACATTGAGGTGTTGGCTGAAGTTTTGAAAAGATTCAAGGAAGCGAATTTGACCTTAAGCTTTGATAAGTGCCGTCTTTGTCAATCTGAATTGAAATATCTCGGGTATGTCGTAGATTCCAACGGTTTATCGGTAGACCCCGAAAAGGTTGAAGCAATCATTAACATCCCAACGCCTACCACGGTATCAGAGGTCAGGCGTCTGATTGGAATGGCTTCATGGTATAGACGGTTCATACCGGAATTTTCATCAATTATAGCACCTTTGACTAATTTGTTAAAGAAATCAGCAAGGTTTGTTTGGACTCCTCAATGTGTAGAAGCTTTTGAAATTATTAAGAAATGTTTAGTTTCAGCACCTATTTTATCTTGTCCAAATTTCGATTTACCATTCACCGTACAGGCCGACGCTTCTGACTTTGGCATTGCGGCCGTACTAACGCAGAATATAGACAATGAAGAACGGGTTATTTGTTATAGTAGTAGGTCTTTGACACGAAATGAAAGAAAGAATGTCTCGCGGTACTTTGGGCCATCGAAAAGTTACGACCTTATTTAGAGGGAACCCATTTTACGGTTATTACGGACCATGCCTCTTTAGTATGGTTACACAACTTAAAGGACCCTACCGGACGTTTAGCGCGTTGGGCTGTACGTATGCAGCAGTATAGTTTTGATATAGTTCACCGGAAAGGTAAAGACCATGTCGTTCCCGATACTTTGTCTCGTGCCGTACCCGTGCTGAATGCAATGACGGTAAGGAATTCTGCGGTCAGTGAACCCGACAAATGGCTAAATAAACTCATGAAATCAATTGAACGCGACCCCCAAGCTTTCCCGAATTGGAAAATAAATAACGGTAAATTATTTAAACACGTCTCGGTAGACTATCCAGACTTATCTAGCGAGTCAGATAACTGGAGGGAGGTAGTTCCTAAGGCGGAACGTTCAGCCTTATTACATAAATTTCATGACGAGCCCACTTCAGGTCATTTGGGCATTTTCAAAACTTATGAGAGAATCTCTCGGCTTTATTATTGGCCGAAGATGAAAGTCGACGTTGGTCGCTACGTAAGGAAATGTCATACGTGTATTGCTCATAAGCCCGAGCAACAACGCCCTGCTGGATTGATGTCACGTCATCCAGTCGTAGAAAAACCCTGGCAAATGATTGCTACGGATATTGTCGGACCCTTGCCACGATCAAAAAGTGGATATTCGTATGTATTGGTAGTGGCGGATTGTTTCTCAAAGTTTGTCTTGTTCTTCCCGTTACGTAACGCTACTGCTGCGGCAGTGACTAAACGTTTAGAAGAGGATGTCGTCCTAATGTTTGGAGCTCCTCAATATATCTTATGTGACAATGGGACTCAATTCCGTAGTCGTGAGTTTACTAAAATGGTAGCCCAATACAATTCGCGAATAATTTTCAATGCGCATTATCATCCCCAGGCCAACCCTTCCGAAAGAGTAAATAGGGTAATGAAAACCATGTTAGCCTCATACGTAGGGATAATCATCGTGATTGGGATAAGTACCTAGCCAAAGTGGCTTGTGCTATCCGAACTGCCGTGCATGAGGTAACCGGCCTGACACCATATTTTACTAACTTTGGTCAAGAAATATGTCTTGACGGTTCCCGTTTTGGTCCTACATCCGACAATGCCGAACTTAATGACATTACATTCGGCGATCGAACTCACTTGGCTCCTAGGAGCAATGTTTTTAACGATGTTTACCGTGATATTAAAAAGCGATTAGAGGCCGCTTATATACGATCAAAAAAATATTATGACTTGCGTCGTCGTGCCGCTCCTTTTGAAGTTGGAGATACCGTTTGGAGAAGGAACTATGTCCTCTCCGATGCTTCCCGTCATTTTACCGCTAAGTTTGCACCCAAATTTGTGGGTCCTTTTCTAATTCGACGCAAGGTGTCGTACCAAACTTATGAATTATCTGATGCTTCCGGCACTTCAAGAGGTGTGTGGAACGCAAAGGATTTGAAGCTCGATCCCTCCCAAGAATAATTTTTTTTTATTATTATAATTTTTTTTTATTATTTTTTTTTTATTTTTTCGTTTTGCGCCGTTGGTCAGATGTTTGTGTCGGTGGTTTTGGCGTTTTGCTATCTCAGGTAAGGTTGCTTTGTGTCGGTCGTGGGTTAGTTGTGGGATTTTACAACATGTGGATACCGTGAAACATGGCGTGCCCTCTTCTCTACTCATGTCCGGTGCATCGTGTCGAGCCTTGCATTGCGTCCAAAATCCACCGATTCCTTTTGGCTTACGGTACCTTTTTTTTGTATTCTTTCGCTTTTATTTTTTTTTTGGTTAGAGTAATTTGGGAAATCACTCTTCTTGTAAGGGGGGTGTCACCGTCCCGGTGGTTTTTGGGGCTGAGAATTTTTATCCATATTTTTTTTTTAATTATTATGTTGTAATTACGGGTGTGTTTAGCATTTCCATCGTTCATTAAACTTCTTTGTATTTTCGAATTGCGTATTTCTTGGTAACATTTTAAAAGTTTCCATTGTATTTATTGACATTCATTTAAAATTATTTATTATCTGGTAATTGAATATCTTTTGGCGACGGATGTCTGTGTACGTGCCTTAAACCCATTAAATTTTTGAAACTTGAGATTTGATTCATGTTAAAAATTATTTTACTTAGAATTATTCTTTGTTCAGATGTCTCTTTGTATATTTTAAGTTTAGATTAGAGTAAGATTTATGTTTCTGAACGCGTTTATTACTCTGTTCCCATGGATTTGCTGAGCTATCATTCTTGTTATATTTCATAATCAGAAGTAAGTGCTGATTTAGTTGTTGCGTGGGAAGATTCGGATAAGAATTGTCACGTACCTAAATTATGTTAAGTTCTTTGTCTTAAAGTATGATGTAATTAATGTAAGGTTTTTGATTGGAGATTTTGTTTGTGAGAAGGGGCTATTTAAGCTTCATTCTTTCCAGAGGAAAGTTAAGTTCCTTTTTGGCCCTCGAAAAAAAAAAGAAGAAGAGGTCAATTAATATAATTTCGAATCCAATCAGAAATTTTGTATAATTGAAATTTGTAAAACAAATAGTTGATTTAAGTTCGGTTCAAGAAGTCAAGTGTTTTATGCGGGTAATTAACACCGAGTTTTCGGCGACGCATTATAAATACAGGTGATGAACATTACGTTACTTAAACATTCTAATTCAAGTGGCAAATTAGAACCGCGCTTGTGTGTTTAATTAAATAAAGGTGAACTACGAAAATTGGTTAAAATCAAACGATTGAGGCAAGAATAAGACCTTGAGGTGAAAAGTTCGGTAAACGAAGAATGTTAAAGTGTGGGTAATTGAACGAACAAGCGGAACATCTAAAGAATTGACGATTGTAATAATTAGGTCCGGGAAAGTTGCCGGTTGTTCTCCCAATTGAGAAAATAGTCGCTACTGCGGACTTTATAAAGTTTTCCCGGCTAATGGTACTGTATCGACGCGTTTTACCGATGCTGAACGCGTGTAACGTCTTTGACGGAGTTAAGTGAATCGATTCTGACAATAAAGTGTTGAGTTTTGTTGTAAACTAAGGATTAGTAGCTGTCAAACTGCAGGCATACCTGTAAGTACCTTTAACAACTTATCACCTCTTCAACTGAAGAACTTGCCTCCAATTCGATCGTTAGAGGAACATCACGGACACCAGTTATTTTCGACGCGTACTTTTATTTGATTTTGTTTTTGGTTGATTTAAATTGTTGATTAAAGTCAAGACGGGCGAATCGATCAGAATAGAGTCTTAGAATTCAATTATGTCTTGATTATCAAACTTTAGACCCCTCTGACTCGGTTCGCAGTCTTGATTTATTATTTCGTTTGATGTTTTGTTGTATGCATGCTTTAGTTGTGAATTAAGTTAAGGTAGTTCTCGAGTAGCGGCATTTATCGTTTGCGGCGAGTCGTACGTATGACCAAGCGCTCTGCGGCTGATTCCCTGTGCGACTTTTAAATTTAAGATTGATTTGAATGATTTAATTAACCATTTTACTTGCTTTAAATTTTAATATACGAATTATTATCTCATATTTGACTTTCTCTGAATCGCCTGTTTTCATCTACGGAGTGTTCGAATTTCCGGTTTTGGCGAACATTTCACAGTGACTAAAAATTCGGTGGCGCCCTTAACAACTCTTCCTGATTTAAGTAAACTCGGCAAAAAGGTAAGTGAGAGACAAATAATTCGACCCGCCCCTTCTCGACTAAGTTAGCTGGCAAACCACCATCCCATTGTTACCTTCTCTAAACCATCGTTTTAGAGTGTAACAACACTCTGTATGTGAGTTAGTCCTTTACAAAAAGTTGTTTAAAAAATGATAATTTTAATTAATAGTTATACGAATATCACAGCTTAAACTTCATAATTTGACAAGATATGAATTTTTAAAGTTGATGTTACAAATGTGAAAATTCTTAAAAACATCTAAATATCTCAAAAACCGTTAACTTTTGGGATAATGAGGTATAAACAAAATAGCTTTATAATTACACGAAAAATTAGAAAAGCTAATAAAAAGTATGGCATTCCATTTGAAATAAAAAAGTTGATGTCACTTTCGGTATAACTGGAAGTGATACGTTCTTGAATATATTTTAATTGTAAAGCTAATAACCATTTACCTAATATTAGAAAAAATCAAAATTCAATTATTATTGGAAGTACAAAACATCTGCTCAAAATTAAATGTTAAGTTTTAATTTGAACCCGGCACAAACCTATTAAGTTTACTATTTTGTTTGTATTTACACCTAAGTTGGTATTGAGTCAGTATGACGATGCAGCTAACAAAAATGATTTACAACATAGTAAAAATGCGTTACTTTACTTTAGAAACTTTAGCTTTCATTAATCATTCGATAACACTTTCTGATAAGTCGCGAGTGGGAATTGGTTTACCCAAAACGCCTATTCCTCGTTTATACCAAATCGATGAAATTTGTAGATTTTTTTTTAAGGTTAATTAGCATTTCTGAGTGTGTACATATTCACTATATTCTTTTGATACAGCTATAACTTTTATTTTTAATCAAATTGTGTCTTAAAACTGTACATAAATAAGTAAACGTAAAACGCATTGCAATAAAATCTGATGGTTCTAATAAAATTTCGTAAGAATAGTATTGTGACCAATAGTATATTATATACCAAGGTTGACAAGTGTATTACTATAGCCCTAGCAACAAGATTATATCGCGAGACACGTCATATAACAAAGATTTTTTTCTGGGGACTAATATTTATATTTATGAAGTCCTTTTCGCGTATTAGCTTTAGCTGACAAAGTGTGCCGAGAACGCAATTGATAAGTCTACAATTGCGACAATTTGATTAGTGCTTCTAACAATAAGTGTTAAAATTAAAAAAAGTTGAAAATTGGAAGATGATGTGGATCAAGCCTTATTTAAGTAGTTTATTCATCAAAAATAAAATAACTGAAGGTAAAATTATTGTTACAATTTTGCAAGTTAAAAAAATGGGAAAAACATTGAAGGATTATAACGACTTTATTTGCAATAGAAGTTGATCGAACCTTTTAAGAAGCACCACAGTATATTAAGCGGAAAAAGGCAAAGCTGTAGCGGTGAATAAAAATTTTATTGACGACTGGGTAAAAAACAAGGCGATATACACCACAGACACGTTTTACGACACTTTTAATGTAAACGAAATGCGCTTATTTAATTTTTAAGCTAACGCCGAATACCACATTAAAAGTTAAAGTTAAGAAACGTAGATATAGGTGAAAAATTATCAAAAGAACGAATAACAGTTCTTATTTGTACCAAGTTCAAAAAACGGAAGTTGCTAGCTAGTTTAAAAATCCGAGATGTTTTCAAAATGCAAGAAGTCCCTCAGTAAGCACCGTTGATCAAAAAAATTTAAAAGTTTCCTAAACCTCTAACGCAAACAAGACGTTGAGTTACATTAAAAAGCAACATGTTTTATTACTCGTAGACGCCCAGCGAATCCTAACTTAAGCAATTTAAAAAATATGTATTTATTATATTTTCCATTCTAGATAATTCTGTGTTGTAGACTTTTCACAAACCGAGCTTTTACCGCACGCGCAGTGGACATCTTCAGAGACTGAAACAAACTCTGAAGAGGTCCACTGCGATATGTGACAAAACCTCGGCTTGTAAAAAAATCTACAACACGGAAATTATCCAAAATGGAAAATTCTTAAAACAAATTGTTTTCATAATGCTAGGTCAGAATTTGATATTGATGATGACTTGCCGCTTTCAGAGTGAATTAAAACGATTAGTATGACTAATTTTACTGAAGACGTTATTGCGAAATACTTACACCAGGATAGTAAAAAAAATGTAACATTTGAAACTAAAAACGATAATGACGAAGACAAAGAATATGATGAAGTAGAGACGATTAAAAGTAAGCATGTCGTACATTCAAAGGCATTCGGTGTTTTCTAAAATATTGTAGTGTTTTAAACAGTTTTGCAAAAGTGGAAAATTGCGTATAGTTTTTACTGAGCCACAAAAACATAAACAAAAGAAAATTACAGACTTTAGTCTAATGTATATGGATGTACATATGCAATTTTACGTTTATAACATATTTCAGGTTTTTCTTTGAATAAATGACATTTAGGTATATGTATGACAGTAGTATAATACAATATATAAGAGAAGTTAATGAACAGAAAAACTTGACAAGAAATGAAAGTTAGATCGATCATTAAAAGGAATCTGAAGAAAAGACTACTAAAATGGTATGGGCATATTGAGAAGAAGCCACCTAGACAGAAACATATATATCTCGAATACGTCTGAAATCGAAAATACTTCTTAAAAGAGTGTTATGTAACTATTTTGAAGATTAATATACAAAATTCTTTTTTAATAGGTTTTAAAAAAGTTTCTTAAGGATAAAAGAGTAAGATGTTTCAAAGATGTCTTTAAAAAATATCTAAAAAAACCTTTTTTGAAAGTTGCCGTTGCAAAATGTTCTTTAATCTTTTTCAGGAGGTTTAGAAAAAATTGATTATCACTAAAAGCGTAAAAAGTTGTACACATTTCTCTAAGAATGATTAAAGAAACTTCTACAATCTAAAAGAATTTAAGAGCTCTTCAAAAAACGTTTTCCCTAGATTTTTTAAGGCGTTTGAAAGAAAACTTCTACAGCCGTATTCATAGTCGTTCGCCGACGACTCGCTGGCGTTTCTCCGCTCGCCAGAAGGAAATTTCAAGGCAGAATCGTTCGCCAGCAACGACGCGCATGCGTTCTACCACAAACTTCAGTGAAAACCTGGCAAGTCGCTGGCGAACGGTTGGAGGTAGTCGATACCATCTCCGGCAATTCTCTGGCATTTGGCAATTGCGAATTTTCGTTATTTTTAAAAATAAAATGGAACGTGAATTAAAAATAATTTATAATGCAAACAGAGACATTTTTGATCTGCAAATTTACATACCTCGTCGGTATCACATAAAGAAACTAGTATAAATGTTTTTTGTTATATTTTTATTTCATTTTTCTTATTTAAAAGCTGACATCTGACTATTAATTTAAATATTATAGGTATATTCGAGCAATTTAAAAACGGTACAGATTTAGAAAAATTATAATACAAGACCACAAACGAAATTACTAATAGAGGATTACCGGTTCTTATATTAATTCTATCTATCTGAATTTGAATAAAAACATTTTTTTTCCATGTTAAAAACAAAAATAATATCTTTACTATCGTACATAGATAACCGGTTGCAGAAATTTGATATATTTAAACACATGCATTTCATGTAAACATGTAAAGAAATGAAATGCGCATGATCAGTAAGACAAACTTTTGCCGGCGTGGCGAACGGCGGGAGAACGACTATGCAACACAAATTATGTTTTACCCGTTCGCCGGAGAAACCTCCAACAAAACCGCCAGCAAATCGCCGGCGAGTCGCTAGCAACTCGCCGGCGATCGTCTATGAATACGGCTGCTAGAGTTTTATAAGCGCACTTTTAGAGGTATATAAAAAAAATAAAACTTCTTTGTGAGAAATCTTGTAGGGCGGACAATGCACTGTTTTTAAGATATCTTGAAAACTAAAATAAAACTATTTACTAAACTTCTTGAATGGAAATATACTTCTAAAAATCTTCTTTGAGAACCAAATTTCTACATGGGCAATGGGCATACTTCAATTAGAACCACATGATAAAAGAAAAAGAAAAAGATCGTCTATGAAATAGAAAATGTATATCAATAGTATAAAGACAAAAACACGACTGGTACAGTGATATTAGAAAAACCAAAAATTATAGAAGTTGAAAACAACGAGCCCGTAGAAGAAAAGTCAAAAAAAATTATGAATCGAATCATTGCCGTGTATTACAAACTTCATATGTAATGTACTAGTTTTTGAAAACGACAGTGGTTCGTTTTAACCGGCTTAGGCTGTTGCACAACGTACATTCGACATTACAATTTATGAAAAAATGATTGTGCAATCAGGTTTAATATTTTCTCTATTTTGTAACCATATTACTTATAGTTTTAATGAGTACAATGAATATAATGCAATATAAAGCTAGACAAGAAGAGGATCGTCAACAAGTTTGTTTATGTTTATACCCAAATAACAAAATTCTCGTAAAAAGATATCTTTTTAATACCATTTCTCGGGTATCAATTAGACATCATTTTGACCACTTTTTTTATGCAAAATTTGTGTCGAAAATTCCGCATGACATCGGTATCTATAAACTGTCACTATCATTTTTGAGGCATCAAAATGATATGATCTATAAGAAAGCTAAATGCCACTATGATGTCAAAATCATATCACATAACATGATTATTCCCTCTTTCTGTTATCAAATTTGTATTAATTAAATTATATGCTCCCATGTTGAATAATACGAATATGCAGAATATAAATAATGATTATTAACTCTACTAAGTTTAGTGAAGATCTAAACTTATAAATAAAAACTGTAATTGCAAATTACATATTGGAATACAATATTTTAAACTTTGATATGGTAGTAGACATCGTTTTAAAAAGCATTTAAAGTAATAAAAAAACTGAGGTTATACCAAGTTATACTTCATCGGACATTCTTCGTAAGGCTTCGGTGCGTAGGAGGATGCGCTAAATTATGCTGATTAGTTTATAATACCGCCAAAATAAAATGAAATATCTTAATAATTTTTTTTATGTACACCATTTAGCATAAAAAATTATTAATATGTTCTATGGTGAAACTTTTATGTGTAAAATTTTATCTATTTACCTTTAATAATTATTGTTATTCTACGACGTTGAATCATTATTTAATTATTTTATTATTATTATTATTTTTATTATTATTATTATTGTCTAAAATAATTTGTTTTTTTACAAATTGTCTTTTGCGTAAAAAACACAATAGATATACATATTCGATTCCTGTCCTGTCCTGTCCTGATTAATAATTTCCGAAAAAAATATTATGCAACCTTTGCAAAATGACCAATATGAAAAAGTATGTATAATACTTTCATGAATTTTGTAGGAACTAAATTGATGCTTCGAGTGTTTAAATTTTTGCATTGAATTTATAACAGAATGATACATTGACAACGATGGCAGCGTATACAAACCACCAAGCTGTCTATTAGCTATGAAAATCGTACCACTAATTTTGTATCAAAATATTTTCATTAAAGTGACTATCGGATGTCAATAAATTGATACCAATGCTGATTAGGTGGTTTTTAAAAAATATTAGAAAACAAATAGACAGCAGCAGCAGACTATTTCCCCAAAAAAATTAAAGCCGGCTTCCCTCCGCCAAATCTTTCTTTATTTAGTGAGCAATTAACAATCGTTTCGATACATTTTGTGAAGTATCCCAAGAATATTAATTAAATACAAGATAACCTTGTTTCTATATAAATATGTACCAATTAGAAAGTATATGTATTTCCAAACATAGGAATGGAAATTCCTACCTCTGTTTGTTGTACAGTACGAAGTACTTGTAAAATTAGACTTTTCCAGATTTAACCAAATGCTTTGAGTTGTAACAACCCTACAACATTAATGACACTGACACTAGTGCGACGATACAACACTGTTCGCGTATGACTATAATTAATTAAAATATGTGTTTAATTATTATTACTCATATATGGCGTTCATGTAAAGAATACTAAATTCGACATAAAAATTTAATTATAACTAATTTTTTTTCAAAATGTATATACATATATAATTCGCATAAGTCGGTGCTTTAAATTGTTTTTTTGTGCTGCCAACATCGCAAACGTCAATATTCGTTCGTTAGTGTAGTTACGTAATAAACGAAAAAAGCCCTAGGGTGGCAAAATGAAAACTAGAAATCCACATTAAATTAAGTGTTCAAAGTCAATTAATATATTAGAACGAGTATGCGACAGGTGGAAAAATCATTTTAAAAATCTTGAAAAAATTGTTAAAATTGAAGAAAAACGATGTTAAAGTTAATGTCAAATTTGACAGATTTAGTAATAAATGTAGTACCAACATTATATTTCTGTTGATTTTTTTTAATTTTTTCAAAAATGAATGTAATTTTATAAAAGGCAACACAAAAAATAATGTACATTACTCTCGTTCGTTATGCTATTTCTTACTTTCGACTCTTGTTACGTAAACTACTATTTTTATCCCAATATTTTATACGGAAAACAATATCTGGCAGTATATGTCCAAACAATATACATATTTAATACTATTTCTTTAGAAATCTTCACTTGTTTTGATGTCCCTGATTGAAGATTCTAAAAGAAAAAGTGTTAACTATAAACCAAAGAAGAATAAAAGCTATTAGCAAAGTAGCTATTATAGTCGAATTCAGGTTTCCATGGGTTGCATTCGGAATACAATTTTTCATTCTGGGTAATTTCCGTATCGTCGGTATCAGACGTCGCAGTTTGATTGATTGCGCCGTGAACTCTCGCTTTTACAGACCAGCCTCCGATCGATAAAACTGGTTTCCAAATCTCCAGTAAAGGAAAACTAGTATCTCGGTTAATATTAAAAGGATTTTTAATTATTTCAATGAATTACCTAATTTTTCGCTGATAGTAGTCAGAAACATTAGTCAAAATCTTAGTATTTCTAAACATATTCTCCTATATATGCACGACCAGTGCAAGAAATGCTATAAACGCCGTCAAATTGACAAGGAATAACGTCCTTCATCGTATTGAGAATTTTAACATGCTTTCTTTAAAATGAACAAATAAACAAACGCTTTCTCAATACAGACAAACATTTGTTCCCAAGCTTATAACAAATAGTGAAGTAATATAGAGGCAGTAATCGGGAATGACAAAATCGGATGGTGCCAATTGCGCATAGATGCATTAATAACCAATAACTTTTCAGAGAAAGTGTTGGAGATAATTGAAATTAATTGACGCCAAAACCAATTATACTGGTTTAAATAAAAACGAATCACAAAATTCCACTGTAATGGTTCATACAAACAAACAACATATGATTAAACATATTATATGAGGTTTGACTTATCCACATATCTAACAACAGAAATTTGAACAATAGCTTTATGTAGACTAGTCGGAAAGATCGCGATAATTTCCCACAATCGATGATCGCAATTATTCTGTCGATGATCGCTTAAAACTTGATGATTTTGTGATTATTTTTTTAAAAAGTAAACTAAATCCTTTTTACTACGGCAAACAATAAATTACACCTTACAATTACCTACTCAAGATACTAATTCTCGTAGGTGAGGATTCGAGTTGAATAGCTCGCGAGTTAAATATATACATATATATTTTTCCAGAAATACGATTTATTTTGGTTAAACTCGGCATGATACAAAAAATATATAGAGGATGTATTATTCGATTGAACGAGGGACTAGCCCGTAACCAAGACGTCATTAAGTAGGAATTGTCAAATATTGAAAATCTAGTACAATTGCACGTAATTAATATAGTTTATGATAGCGCATAATAATAAATTTTCAAAATATTTACAAACTGATCGGTTGTTGTATTCGTATTTTTGTACTTATATTAGTTTAGCAACTTTGAAAGTTACTAGGACTGAATCATAGTGTTTGTAAAAGAAAATTAAAATAAATATAAATCAACGAAATTAGAATAACTGTGTCTTGTAGTGGCGGCTCGTAAGGTCGGGATTAGGATTGGCCAGATTTTTTAAAATGCTTGTGGATAATGTGAACATTTTCAGGTATCATTATGGCAGTAATTTTATCGGCTTCGTCGGAATAAAACAGTAAACATGACAAACAATACAAGGCATTTTATCGTATCACAACCACATACCCACTTACATTTCAGCCGACTTCAAAAAAAGGAGGCAGTTCTCAACTCGTCGGAATAAATTTTTTTTAATGTATGCTATGTTCAGCAATTATTGTTTACAACGCTGACCGATCTCGATTATTCTTTTTTTTTTTTTTTATAAGAAAGATAGTAACTTAGTAGTGGTCCCATTTTAATTTGCTCAAATTTGATGAATTCACGAGAAAATAATCTCTCAAATTTACATCGGTATAACCACTATTGATAACATCACTAAAGAAAAAAATAAAATTATTTTAACAAAAAAAGAATCCACTTAAAAAAATGCATCAAATAAAATGCACTAAAAAGTAGAAAATAATAAATTTAAGTTAAATAGATTACAACTGCCAAAAGTAATTTTAAAAATTAATCCTAATCCTACGTCAATGTCGTCGACTTCAAAATGTAATTTCATGTAAATAAAAGCGTCATTTAATTGTAACTAAATTAAAATAATTTTTTACTTTTTACTTCATTTTTGAAGTCGGTTCTTTTTTTTGTTAAAATTTTATTATAAACTGCACTACAAAAATGCCGTGTAAAATTACGTTTTGCAATTTTATCTGCTCGATTTAGTTCCAAATTTAGAGTAAACTTTCTGAGAAATTTTATTTCAACATTTTCTTCTAAGGACAGTCTTAGAAATTCATTTTAAAAATTAGATTTTAACTATTTTTTTGCATCTTTCAAAAATTACGTACGCACGTTAACACTTAGTACACGTTCTACTGATCAATCACTACTAAACCACAAGCTATAACAGCGCGAGCCCTTCCGCACGTTAAATCTGGAGAGCTCGCTCGGTAACATAATATGAAAACTAAAATTACTTTTTAGTTTTAGTGCAATTTCACTATACACTGAAATAAATGTGTTATTCTACTGGATGAAAAACTCGAAGAGGCCAATATTATTCTCTTGCCATGGCCACCCCACTGAGTAGCTAAACCTTCCTGGCAAGTTTGGTCACAACCCACACCTTGGTGTTGCACTTTCAATGTCACAGAAGCTTTGTTTTAGTTCACCATTCATATATCACAGAAAAAAAGTCTAAAAGGCTAATATCTGAACGACGAGGTGACTATCGTCTGGAGCCGTTTCTTAAAATTCAACAGCCGATAAAAATTATATTTCAAAAATTGTAAACAAAGCGACTTACATGCGGGGGAGCTCCATTATGCAAATTTTACGGAGTAAATCATCAAACACACCCCATTTCGTGTAAAACACCACGCATTAGAAAATAACACGTTGACACTACAATATGTCAAAAACTTTTAGTTATTGTAAACGCTCATAAAATTCATTACGCTACCGTAGTTAGATATATAAGTTATTTAACTAATATAATAAGTCATTAAAGTTCAGGCTTGCATGAAAACAATCTCAGTTGTACGAACCATAACTAATAAAAATAAACGATTAGCTACAATACTTAATATCTTTAGTACCCAATTACCCAATAAATAATAAATCTTTCATGTATAATTAAAAATACCTACACCAAACATTTACAAATTATAAACTTAAATAAAGGATAATGGAAAATTCTTCATCATCCTAGTTGAAAAGCTGTTCGAGGGTTATGTTTTTAAAGATTGTTGAATTTAGTTATTTCATAATTATATTCCATAGATAACAGCATGCTACAAGAATCTTAAAATACATTAATGATATATTCTCTGAATTATCATAGAATACAATTGTGCTGTTAGAAAAGCTGATATCAAGTAAGTATGAAAAGCTTAAGCAAGAACGTACACATAATTAAGCTAGTTTTATTCATTTCATTTCACTGCGTATTTACTCACTGTTGAACTCAAGATATAGAGGATAGATGTTTCTTTTATTTGCAGAGATATATTTTGTGCATTTCCAGTAAGTACCCCGATCTACAAAATGGACATGCCCTCACCTAGACTCCCCTTCCCTGACGCCATCACTGTTACTCAAAAGTATCCGTTTGTGAGCAATGAATTATCTCTTGAACAAGTAATTTAAGATCTTAATTGATAAATGATTACTTTTATAATTAGTGCACACTGTTAAGTAAAACACAAAAAACTAGTCAATTTTCGGAATAAAAAAAAATGCATTACAAGTTTTAAGCTAAGTTAGCTGCTATCCATTCATACGTTTCTGCCAATCCGTTGAGCAATCAGAAAGTAAGGATTTTTTGTAGTTTCGCCTTCTATCCGTTGACAGAGAAGTTGATTGAATAAGGTTATATACAGATAATATATGCCATTTTTAATATTATTTACTTAATAAAAAATGAAATGAATCGGAAATGGTAAGTAAGTACATTCTTTACGGTTCACGTTCTATGTATTGTTTCATTAAAGGATATTTGGCTGTCCAACGTTTAACGATACATCAACGGATAACAACAAAATGTATATGCATTAGACTCATCAATTAACGGATCAACGAAAACGTGTGAACGGAGAGTAGCGAACCCAGCTTTACATGTTTTTCATTTACAAGTTATACATGAATTACAAATTGTCGTTGTATTAATTTGATTATTTCGACTTTTACAGAGAAATGATTTTTTGATTTTAGTAGGTCGCCACTTAATTTCTTCGTCGCCTTCGGTAACTTTATAACTACTGGGTAACTATAGATTTAATGCTACTAAAACTTTAACAACGCATTGTTACTATACTACATGGCCTTCTCTACTGTTGATGCATCGCTTAGTTTAATGTGAAAGTTTTTTTGCAACTGTAGATTCTCTGATTAAGAGTAGTATTCGTACTAGAAAAATCAAGAGTAGAATGATAACTAAGAGGCTAACTACGTGCTTGTTCGAAATTTCTAACGCTTTTTGGTATAAAAATTCTCAGTACACACGAGTAAGTGAAATTTTCAGTTATTCTAAAACGATTTTGTTTGTCAAAAACTAGAAAATATATATAAAAAGTACGGTCATATTTCAGTAACAGAATAGAAAACAAAAACAATATGTTACAGTTGTATAGTTTAGATTCAATTAATCATTGACTCAACAACAGCAAAATTTTGAAAAATATAAGATTGTAACTCAAAACTGTGTTCAAATTGTAGATTTGTTCAGTCACAATAGAATTATACTTATATTTATGAAATAGAAAACACATAAATGTAATTTCTTCAGATCTTTTTTATTTTAAAAACTGTAGTTTTTTTATTTATAAAATACTGAACACAAATGGATCATTTAGGCGTATTTTATCGTAAATGTTTATTAAAAAAACATTTTGGTTTGTGCGTGCTAAATCTACACCTCGAGTTTAAGTTATTCATAGTACTGGGTGGCCAGATAAGAATGCAAAGTGCTCTATCTCGAAAGCTATTCGTCGTAGAGATTTGCGGTAAACAGCGATATGACTAAAGTGGCCAAAAAAATCCAGGAAATTATTTCAGGTTCCCAAAATGGCCGCCAGTGGACATAAGCGCTATCTAAAACTTTTAAAGTGATTTTCATTAAAATACATCTATCCATCAAACCCATCTTACCTGTGGTAGGTCTGATTTTTAGTAATGCCACTAAAGCGCTTTTTTTAAATGACTTTTCTTCCATAAAAATGTGAGATGATACCTTACTAATAGGCTAGTGAAAACCGTATATCAATATATATATATTTCTATATAAAATAACGAAGAAAGAAAATTTAGTTATCATGAAATTTTAAAATGACGCTATTACACCGGTATTTATTCTTATTCTTTTTTCAAGAATCCATGATGAAATATCATGATTTTTAAATATGTAGTTTTATTCTGAGTTCAAAAATTTAAAAAAAACGTGTAGAGGCATAATAATCAATTCATATAATATCCAAATGCAAGGTAGGCAGAATATCAAGAGCACGCCATGGAGGAAAAACAAATTCCTAAAATCAACTCGTCAACAAATATTAAAATTAAAATATGATTGCGGTATATAGTATTCAAAATGCGTCATTGGCTTAAAGAGTATACAGATCGATATCTAAATCGGTGTTTACGCGATGCGAGAATTTTTCCGCGTTTAGTGCGAAATTCGCGTAATACTGACAGCTTTTGACCTAAGTTGCATTGTCTCTGGCATTGGGTATATCACGTACTACTCCTAAACATTTTAAAGGATCATAGGTAAGTTTTTTATGTCACTAAAAATGCTTAATTGTAGATAACTTCTGAATGTTTTATGTGGTAGTCACAAGTCTTGCATAACTTCTCGTTGGGAATAAAACCATTTGTTTTTTTGTGAACTTAACCTGTTCAGCACTGATGAAGTGAACAAGTTAGTTCACGAAAATGGTAATAAAACGTTAAAAAACAAACACTGTGGTTTTATTCCCAACGAAAAGTTATACGTTACTTATTTCACAATGTGTTCGTTATTTCAAATTTTTAGGCTGCATCCATATATGCTTTTACATCAAACCTTAAATGACGAAGAGTTCGACCGACGGATTGATTATTGTCATTGGATGTTGAGCATGATTAGGGAAAATAGAGAATCTTTATCAGAAATTGTAGAAGTGATAGAAACGTTAATTTGCATAATATGCATTACTGGTCTGACAACAATCCTTACAGGCTTACTGGTTGCGCGAATTTCCAGGATTTTCTTTTGGCCACTTTAGTCATATCATTTTTTTACCGCAAGTTTCTACGACGAATAGTTTCCGAGATACAGTACTTTGCATTATTATCTGGCCACCCAGTACATATATAGGATACTCATTTCTATTGAAAAGCTGCATATTTTAAAAATATTTTTGTTTATACATTGCGTTTAGTTTTCGATGGACAGCAAAAGTAGCACTTTTTTAAATAGTAACCCATCAAATACTTTTTACATTTTTTAAATTAGTTGCGGTCTTGCTATTTTAAAGCAATTTCTTTAAAAATGCAGCATCAGAAAAAAATGGTCACAAAACTGGTGTTATTTGAAATTCTGGAATTTGTTTTTGTAAATTCGTAGATAGAGTCAAGACTACTTAAATAGTCTAAAAGATTTTTTTTAATTCGCGATACCATTGCCATGCTTACTTTGTATAAGAGAGCTAATTTTCAAATTTATGAAACATTTTTTTTAAATGGTACCTACCCTTGATTTTTTTCGAATGTAGTTTTTAATTCTCTATTCATTTGCACTAGTACTTTTTTCTTTTAACACCTATGGAGATATTTATAAATTTTCAATTAAAGTACAACAAGCATTATTTTAATCAAGCAGGTTTATTCAGTATGCTTTGCTTCTATTAAACAAAACAAAAATAGTCAGTAGAAGTTACTTATTGTGTTTAGCTGTCACATTATTACCTATTACTACTTTCTATTTCATTAACTTTCGTTTGAAATGAATTTTCCACAGTACGAATTAGTGGACATGGTGTTTATTTTGAGTGAATGTGGAAAAAATTGGCTTCTCGGGTTTATAACAAAGATATCCTGCCTGATCGCCGTGCTCAAAATATTCCGTGAATTACAAAAATTGTTTCGATTCGAACAAACCTATTCAAAGAAAAACTGTCCGAACAGAAGAAGCAAAATTTAGGGTATTCCAGACTGTAGTTGAAAATCCAAATGCACCAAATAAATTAGTGAAGAACTTAGTAAAATTAGTGCTACTTCAATGAGAAGAGTACTACAGCCATAAATATCCATATTATCACATTGAATTGCATCAAAAGTTTACTATTTTAAATCGAGAAGAACTTTATGTGTGTGGATGTTAAATAAACTTAATGAGGTGACGGGCTTTATATCCACTGTTTTATTTACCGACGAATATACCTTTCATAGTAATGACCGAGTAATTCCTCGTAATTATCATTACTATGATAATGTAAATTCTCATATTTTAAGAGTTTTAGATCATCAACATAGATAGATAGTCAATGTATGGGAAGGAATTATGGATTATGTCATTATAGGACCTTGGTCATTTAAATGCCGACAGATATCTAGAGTTTTTGAATCTTTGAAACAGTTACTAGAAAATGTTCCGGAAAACACAAGAAGGACCAAGTGGTATCAGCAAGATGGGCCCTGTCATTTTGCTAGAAATGTGCGTAATTATTTAAACGAACAATATCGTTATCGATGGATCGGCCGAGAGGTCCTGTGCCATAGCCGGCAAGATCTCCGGATGTTACTGTCATTTTTTTATGGCAGATCGTAAAAGATTACATATTTCAAGAAGATCCTACTACACAAGAGGTAATGAAAAACAGAATATGAACCGCATTTTCTAACGTCACACACGAAATGTTACAAAATGTGTGTGGATCTTTACGGCGAGGACTTGAGACGTGTCTATAACAAAATGGGCAAAATTTTAAACACTTGTTACATTAATTTTTATTTTTTTTCGGTTTTTTAATAGTCTCCCTCTTTATGTTTCTTGTTTAATATAAGCAACACCTACTACAATAAACCTGCTTGAGTAAAATAATATTCGTTGTAAAATTTATAAATATCTCCATAACTGTAATTTTAAGAGAAAAAAGTACTGGTGCAAATCGATTGAGAATAAAAAACTAATTAAGAAACAGTTGAAATAAATCGAGGGTGCCATTTAAAAAAAATGAGTTTCAGCAATTTGAAAAATTTGAAAATTAGCACTCATACAAAATAAGTATGGCGAATTAAAAAAAATCTTTTAGCATATTTAAGTACTTCGGACTTTCATCTACAAATTTACAAAAACAATTTCCAACATTTCAAAAAACAACAATTTTGTGACCATTTCTTTCTGATGCTGCATTTTTAAAGAAATTGCTCTAAAATAAAAACGCCGCAAACAATTTAAATTAATAAATGAAAAATTAAAAAAAGTTTAAGTTTATGCTGCTCAGCGAAAACTAAACACCCTGTATAAACAAAAATATTTTTAAAACATGCAGCTTTTCAATAGAAATCAGTACAGTACTAAACGTTTTATGCTGACATTTATACAAAGGCACTAGAAACCGAGGCTGTAGTAATGGCAAAACCTGTATATACAATCGAAGAAAAGAAGTAATTCAGTGATCATAGCAAACACCGCATTTTTACAATACTAGTTTTTCTTAATAAAATCAAATAACAATTTAAATAATTTAAAAAAAAAGAAGTGATAAATGATATTAATATATATTAATAATGATATTAATGAAGATATCGATTTGGTTAAATAGGCAATTATGTAGAAATTTTCGTGCTGATTTAGATTATCTTTAAAAATAATTCGAATTCCGAGCGGTCCCGAAGTTAAACAAAAAAAACCGAAAAATGCATTTTTTGAAAAAGGCTAATATTTTGTTTATTCTAACAGTTACAAAAACACTTTTCGAGCAAAATTTATTTATTTCATTGTAACAAACTAATTTATGTTTTGTAAAAATATAGCACAAATACAGTTTTCGAGATAATGGTAGTAACTTTCTTATTTTAAATGGGCGCCATCTTGGATTTTGGCATAAATAGATTGAATTTTTTTTTCTGTCTTCAACAATGTACAACAACCTATATTTTAAATGAAGGATAACAGCAAACTTATTATAATTTTAATGAAACTCAGTAAGCCATGAAAACAAATGAATTTTAACAAAACGCAAAACAAATTTGATTAAACATGAATTGAGTCTTTGTCACGTACGTTTGTGTTACGGGTGGGTTTTTGCTGCTTACTTTTGTCTAATACATTAGCATATGGTTGTCGTCTTTCTGGGAAATTATTTTCATAGTCTTGAGCAGCAAAGTGCGAACTTTTGTTAAATCTAATATAAGTTCAAAACATATCATATTGTTAGTATAGTGGAAAAGTAGCCGATGGAAATAAATGATTAATTTATCATTAAAAACTGATAAAACACCGATTTGGTGCACAAACTAATAAAACTAAACGATCTGACAGTATGGGAAGTTATTTGTTTTATCAAGTTTTGTTAAATTTCATTTGTTTTCATGACTAACTTGTTTTAATTTAAGTAATATCAAGTTTGCCGTTATCGGTCATTTAAAACATAGGTTGTTATACGTTTTTGAAAACAGAAAAAAAAATACAATCTATTTATCTCAAGATCCAAGATGGCGCCCATTTAAAATAAGAAAGTTGCTACTAATATCTCGAAAACGGTATTTGTGATAAATTTTTAGAAAACATAAATTAGTTTGTTACAATGAAATAAATTTCGCTAAAAAAAATTTTTTGTAACAGAATAAGCAAAATATTAGCCTATTTCAAAAAATGCATTTTTAGAATTATTTGTAAAGATAATCTAAATCAGCACAAAAAACTCGACATAATTGCCCATTTAACCGAATCGATATCTTCATTAATAACAAAGATACACATGCAATGCAACTCAGAATGGAACACACTGTAATATATATTATATAAATATAGAACAATTATCGATTTTTGTTTTTATTTATAAACAATAACTGAAAAAACTAATTTTTTTTCACTGTTTTTAAAACACTTACAAACAATTTCAATTAGGGAAGATTTAATTTTAAAGTTTTAAAATTTGAGATTTATTTTGAAGAAAAATACTCCGAGTAAATAATTATGAACACGAATTTATTTTATTTCAAATATTGATTATTATTATTAAAACCAATGGTATGAATTAATTTAAACCAACGTTTAAACTTAAAATGTATTTTTATTTCCAGTTAAAATTAAAAGTTTTAATAAATCTAGTAGTGAAAACAATGGGATGCAGATCACGGACGAGAATATTATTACATCCACTTAGACTTAGATTGTGTCACGAAGAGCGAAGCAAATACATAATATATAAATATATCATACAGTAAGGGATATATTTCAACAAGCACGAAGGAGTCGAAAACATGATTTTTACGTAAGATGGAACCAGTTAAAAATTGTTAACTGTGGTTTTTCAAGATCATGTCATATGCAGTCATTTTGCAAATTCATGGCCATCGCCTGATCTAAAGCCAGCGAATAGCTGATTAGTGGGTTATTTAAAATTCGATGTTTAGAACATGCCAATAACGCTGGAGGTATTAAAAGACAGCAAAATTCTGCAAGTTTACCAGAAATGCTAAATAGTGCTGTATAGAATTTGGAAAAATGGTTGATTACTTTGAACCAATAAAATAGATGTCATTACGAGCATTTGCAGTGCTTGACATCAGAAATCCCATTATCTAAGCAACTAGATTCCATTATCTTTTTATTAATTTGATTTGTTAAAATTATATAATATATAAAATGTATCCATTACTTTATGATGACGCCACACTATTTCGTATTTTTCAATTGAACTGAACACATTTTCGTAATGATGTACCGATTAGGAAAAAAAAATACGCAGTGTTAGTGTGCGTAAAGATAATTAAATCAACACATCTTCTGTTTATTAGGGATGACAAGTATATATTATTTAGGTAAAACAAGCTGCTTCCGCATAATAGTTGCAATGGGAAACTAATTGTAAATAATTTCCCGAATTAAAACGTTAACATTTTTTGTTTATTTTTTTTTTTTTAAATAGATACCACTATTTTTTTTTGTTTTAGTTCCGATCACGATGGAGGAAAAAAGAAGAGCATAGCACTTTCTGCATTAACTTTATTAGCTTTTTTGTTTTTCTTAAATATTCTTCAAAATTGCCTTGAAGAACAAATGGTAGCGTCAACTGCCAGCACCCAAGTTGTATTTTTATCGGCGAAGCAACAACTTAAAGAGTCGCAGAAAAAATTGGAAGACGAGAAAATATCTAATTTAGAAAATAATGATAAACTGCCAAGCGTTATCAACTACGAAAGAATCAACAAAAATTATTGATTTGTCATTTCTGCAGTTGTGTCGTTTCATATAGAAAATGTGTTTAAATGTTAGTAGTGGCTTATAAGAACAACAGTTTGAAAAATGTTATAATTATTTATGAAAAATGTAGAAAAGTTGCAAAAATTTTAATTCTAAATGTAAAAGCGCGTATTAGTTGCATAGTATAAAACAACATTCACACGTTTAAGATATTTTTAAGCTTAAAATACATAGTGAGAAAAGTACAGTGTAGTTTCATTTCTCTTAAATCGAGCATATATTGAAGTCGGCTAGCGATTATCTAAAAGAAGATTTAAAAAAACTGTAATTGCATGTAATACACTTTTGTAAAAAATATATACGAATTCAGTTGTTTATCCATAACATATGCACGGCAAACTACATTGCACGTAAATAAGTAGAAAATAAAATCAAAAATAATGGATACAATTTTGTTTTATTTCATATTTAAGGGAACTTTTATGCTTTATTTATTATACTTTCACATCTTTACAATTATTAATCTTATTTGCGAAAGTGAACAAATATTATATATTCTTAATCTATCACAATGAGAAAAAACTAATTCAAGCTACAAAGTCTAACTACTCTTTCACAAAAGAATCGATTAAACGATAAATTAGAAAAGAACAACGAAACTCTAATAATAAATCAAAAAAAAAAAACTTATTCAGTACTTGCTATAACGTTCGATATATTTAGTTTGGGTTAAAGCACTACTTCCCATAGTGGGATCCATCATCCTGTCCCAATTTGTCTGTCCGACGACAAAACCTATTGCTCTCATTTTCTCCTGTTGTTTTCTTTCTTCAAGATCAGCCCACCGAACCTATAAAAATATTTAGTCATAATATTGTTTCTTCGCTTTTCTTTTATGTATTATTTCACCTGATTTTATGTTATTAAAAAAGTGGCGCGTGGAAAATAACAAAAATGATTCAAAAACCAAGAAAGGAAACTGTTACGCAGGTTGCAAAATGAAAAACCAAAAACGTTTTTGTAGAGTTCACGAGCGTTAACATTTGTTAACGTATGGAATAAAATGCAATACGGAAATGATGAAAATACTCTTGGCATGGTACAATATCATGCGCCCTTACCAAATGTTTGAAACGTTAACTGCTTCGATGTATGTTATAAACACTTCTCAAATAACTAATCTGAAGTCAAGTTTGAAAGCAAAACATGAAGAAAATGTATAGAATGACGTTCGCAGAATACTCCTAAAGAAAGTATGAATGAGATATTGTGAATCATACTTACCCCAATTTTGAAAATTCCAAAAATTAATCAATTGGATACAGATTTTAATTAATACAGGATAAATGTTAGTGTACGAAAAGCTTTTTACGAAAGAAATTACGAGCAGAATATATACAAAAATTAATATTGGTTTAATTAAATGCAAGGTTGCTAAGTTCTGGTTTCATTCAATCAGTGAAATTTTCAACGGTTATGTGAGCCGTCAAGTTGACAGTAAACTTTTGACAAATATTTGGTAACTGTATTGAAAATCACGAGAGCTTTATCACCCAGCTGCAATTTCCAAATATCATGCAGCCCAAAATATTATTATTTTAATCAAATGACAGAACAAGCAGAAAGAATCGTGAATACACTTGTTTAAAAAAATTGGACTTCTAGAACATTTTATTAAAAAATTTTCTAATACAAATGTTTTCTAAGATGTATCACTGACCTCACTTTTCCGATAAACAGGTTTCGTATGCTCAAATGCTTTTGCTACAACACGTATTACTTTTACGAAGAAAATATAAAAAATAGTATTAGGGTTCTATTACATTCAGAACACAACTTGTTAAAGATAATTACTTTCGCACAAGCCTTCTCGTAGACAGAACCAGTAAATTTGCGAGGTTTGTATTCTAAAAAGTATTTAAACAACGTGTCGACAGGCACAAAACTCGTTTTCCGAAATACTGTTAACTATTTGTCTCACATTCTGTTGAGTGTCAGTTTACAGCAGTTTTTAATTTTGAAACCAGAAACCACAAGAAGCATTCTGGTTATACATTTGATTCTATAATTGAGTCTTTCACAATAAGCTCGGTTGTGATAAATGACTCACTTATCACAGCAGTTGCTTTGAGCAGAATACTAACCGTGTTGAAAAATTCTTGATCGCCTAATGTTTTGTTTCTGTATTTGAAGAAAAGTGGAAACTTGACGGATGCTGTTTCTCATCTGACTATTTAACAATCGAATCACGAGTTCGCAAAAATCTGTCTCAATTAACCGTAATCTTATAGCTATAAATATTAAACTTAATCGTTTGTCAAACGGTATGCATTGCATAATAATAAAGTTTGTTTATAAATTTTTACGCACTATTAAATCCTTGTACTAATCAAACACACCCGACTTGTTCATAGAACAACTATAACTGATGCAAGTAGTAAAGCACGCCTTCGACTCCTTCACAAAAAATTTAAATATTTCGTGGATTCATATACTACGTACGTTACGTTGTATTAAATGGGTTCGCCGGATCGAGTTTTGATGCTAGTATTTTTTTTGTTATAAGATTCTACGACAACTGCATGCATGGTAAATATATGAATATTATTGAAATTTATGTGCGTTTTTATATTTATTGCGGTTTATTGTTATAACCCAATAAAAAACTTGTATGTACTTAATTTTTTTTCTTTTTTGGCGCGCAGAAGGGTAAGAACTGGGAGAAAATACACATACCTCAAAGACAAACCAATGTTTTTACTGTATCAACTAGTGTGTTACTAATCATATACACAAGAAAAACAGTAACAGTAATCATTGCAGCATCTGGCACACCTAGGAAGTGTTGGGCTTCCACATTTGCATCTTGAGAAAACTAACGTTGCTAAATAATATATCAATTTAGATTGCGAATTACGCGTATAGTAAAATATCACAGAATACCTACATAGTATATTAACGCACAGAACTTTTTCATTTTTACCATTTTGGAAATTACTCAGAGACGTGCTTTACTACTACTACTACTACCGTCTTTATGGTTGGATTTAGTGTTCCATGTACGTTGGGTTCTCCTTGTCAGTATTACTTTTTCGCATTTAGTGTTATATTGCTCCACTTTAAACTACAAATCAATTTAAAATGTATTTACTTGTAAAATTACGTCACATCCAACACTACGCGTTCCTTTCGGAGGTTAAAGTGTCACAATTTGTATTAATATCGATGCCATAAACTAAAAGTCACTGTTGGAACCACAAAGTCAAACTTGAATAAGTTAAAAAATAAGTACGAACGAGTTATTGAACCATTTTAGCGTATAAAAACAGAAACAATTTCTAGTATGACTTTACTGACCCTTTTCTGTCCTGGTTTGGACGAGACTGGTTGTACCCAGTCGTCGTCCAATTGGAGATAGTCCTCCATTGTGCGGTTTGGTCGGAGCGGCTTGTTGGTGCCATCAAGTTTTGCTGCAATGCAAAAAAACTTCTTTAAATTTAGAAATAATCCTTTTGTATACCAATATTATTACGCTTATAAACATATATTCCAATACTTAAGGTATTATACAAGATATTACCATAAAACAAAAAGATGAAGCGCATAGTATAATTTTATGTAACAAAAACTCACACTCATAACAATAGCGTTAATGTTTATATAAACAGAAATGACTTAGATATTCTCATTGTGCAGGACACACAATACATAATTATGTAATAAATAAATGTAGATTACCTATGGTATAAAAACGTAATTAACCAATAGAAATTCCAGGCTTTTAATATCCCACGAATAAATATAAATTAAACTGTGCAACAGTAACAAAATAAATAAATTTATAATCATCACATAACTACACTATCCACCTAATTAACTTACCGAGATTATCATTAGAATAGTCGAAGTTGTCCCACTTGCTTGCAATCAAACGTTCCTGAAGGAATTCTCTCTGTTTAAAATTATATTAGGACGAAAATGTCATGCACATAAATTAGAATCAAAATGAAAAAATTAACAACCGAACGAAAATAAATTTCTACGGTGTTCCTAAATTTGTAAATAAAAATAATCAAACTGAATTATCACATCTATACCAAAAAGGATTTAAAGTTGAAATACCGTGTTTTACCAATTTCCGATGCAGCCGAACTTGCTTACCTCTTCATTCAAATTTTCACTGGAGGGAGAATTAATTTCTTCCATTTCCACTTCAGAAATAGATCCTGATTGAATTAAGCTGGTTGCATCTACAACTGGATGATGCGAAGGCGTATGTTCCCAACCGGCAACGCATTTTTCAATTTCAGACTCTGACCGTCCATGTATATTACGTTTTGTACAAATCTGTACATCCAATTCCATTTGGCAAATATAAACCTATACAGTTAAAGTTGAAATGAAATTAATTTTATAAAAACAATTGTAGTTTTTTTTTTAAATTTACATCCATTGACATTACAAAACTTTCAGTTTTAAACCCAAATTTTTTTATGCCGCAAAATGGAGTTACTTGAAAATACCAGGGATACTTCATTACGTATCCATCTCATCAACCCTTGCCGTCGGTACATGGATTATTCAACAAACATTGTCCGTTATTTGTATCACACCACCGATCTATCTTGACCGTACGTGTTTCATTTTAACGCTTCAATTTTGATTGCATTACGGCTTTTCATTATTTAAATACCTTTTTTGTCTAGAGATCCTGATAACTAATGTGCCTTGTATATTTTAACCCCTAAACATGAAACTTGGCCGAACACTTTGCATAAAGCGATCTTAAAGCATAATGCGGTCAGATATTGTTTACAAATAATAAAGAAACCAATCACGGTGCAGCAGAATAATAACTCCAAACATCAACAAAATTTTTAATACACAAAGAGAGATAAGAATCGTCACCAACCTCAATTACTAGATTTAAGTCCCAACAAGTTTTATTGAATCCGTTCGAGATTGAAAGAACTAAATATAGTAGAAATAAAAAAGTTTAGATTCTAAAAAAAATCTGTGTAATCTATAATTAATCAATCAATCTATCTATCTATTTATCATCCACTTCCCATTGTTGACGATTTTGGTTTAAAAAACTAAAATTTAATTTTGTCGGAATCGAGTTTAATCAAGTACTCCCATTTTACGATAACAAATGAAGTAAATCAACTCACCTGAAACCCGTTTTGCTTAGCAAAACTCCACATTTCGCCAAAGTATTTAACTTTGTCGTTAACATTGTCGACTATAATAAAATTAAAGTAACCATCTGTAATGGTTTTTTTAAACGACTTCATTAAAGATTGTCGATATATGCCTTCCATGTCTTCCTCGTACTCATAAACCATTTCTTTGACTTTTACTCTCCTACCATCTTCTTCTACTTCTTTCTCTTGTTCCACCATAAAATAATCATCCAAACATAATATTCTAGGAGCAGATCCGCCATTTTCAATCTATAATTATACATAATTGCATCAACTTTAACTTTACTTATAAATTTCACCTCTTTATCTTTTATAAGTTTAGCCAAAAATGACTTGCCGCTTCCTGGAGGGCCTCTTAAAATAATCACAATTTGAGGAGGTCTAGTAAATCTGCCTGGTGGACTTAAAATATCTTCAATAAGCAAAACATTCGACTTCGAAGTAGAAGCAATAGTCATTTGTTCATTATTTTGAGCAGATTGTTTATTATCTTGTTCTGTTTCTCCTTTTTGATTAGCGAGTGTATCAGAGTTGTCGAAATCAAATTCCTCATCTTCAAAATCGTCGAAATTACTGTCAAATAATTTATCATCTGTATGTGCTCGTTCGTCTTCGTAATCAATCGTGCTTTTATTATTATCAAATTTCACATTGTCTTCACTCGGTTTAACTTTCTCTTCATAAAATTTTCTATCCCTGTCATCATAACTCCGTCTTTCTTTGTCGTCATGCGCTTTACGATTCCTATTATCAAAACTTCGTCTGTCTTTGTCATCGGAAAATTTACGACCTCTGTCATCATAAGCCTTCCTATCAAAATCATCCAAAGGTCTACGATTACGATCGTCGTAGGATTTCCTTCCACGATCTTCATATTTGTAATAACTGTCAAATCTGCTTTTTGTTGGATAAGACCTATATTCTATGGGTCTAGAATTTCGCGAAGTAGCCAAATCAAATTCAGGATATTTACTTATCATTTCTGTAAGCCATTTAGGCCTAGACGGATATGGAATTCGATTTAAAGGTTTATTGCGGTAATCAAAAGTATAAAACGGCTCTAAGATAATGTCTAAGTCATCTAAAACACAAACAGTTTAATTAAATTAAATTAATCAATAGTCTCATACCTGAAAGTAATGATTTATGATCATAATCAACGACAGTTTTCGTTTTCCAAATTCCTTGGTCACCTTCAGATTCATCAGCTTGTGAAGTAACGTTCGCAGTGACATCTGTATTAGATGGTGGCGTTTTACTTGCTCGATTGAAATTATCCTTTTCTGTAGGATTGGTTTGCGGTTCCCTAGTTCTTGTAGAAATATCATCATTTCGAATATTTGATACATTTCGATTACGGTTTCCAACCGCGCTATAGGTGCACTTAGAAAAATCTTCAGATTTATTGCTAAATGTATTTGGAGACCTTCCTGAACCTTCAAAATTCAAAGCATTTTGAGGTTTATTGTTAAGGTTTGTCGAGAAATTATCCATGGGCATATGCATTTTATTAAAATCTGGTTTTCTCGTAAAATCCTCATTGATTCTACCACTTTTCTGAAGATCCCTTGGCAAATTAAATTCTCTATTGGAAAATCTGTTTGAATCGTCAGTTGAAACGTTAGACCGTTGTTGCACAAGATCGGAATTTCTAGGCATTAATGGTGCTTTATTTTGCAAATTTCCGCCTTTGTTAAAATTCCCACCGATGTTAAAAGAATTCATATTAGTATTAAACTTCCCAGGTCCGTTATCTAACTTTTCCCGATCAAAAGGGCCTCTTTCGTTAAAATTTGGTATGTTTCTATTAAATGTGTTACAATCTTGATTAAATTTATTTGGTCCTGTACCAAAATTTTGATTTTTTTGATACCTATCAAAATTTTGAAAACCGCTATTACCAGCATCCCTATTAAAGGGCATAGGAGCCCTATTAAAATTATCGGATCCACGATTAAACACTTCCGGTCCTCGATTAAAGTTCGGTGGACGTCTAATGAAAGGATCATTAGAGATGTCGAGGTCTCTATTAAAATGATCTATATTTTTGGGAAAATTCCCAGATTCCGAATTAAAAGTATTTTTATAATTGTTTCCAACTCCTCTGTTATCGGAACCTTGATTCCAGTCATTAGCTGAACGAAACATAGTACTACTGATTTGCCCATTGTTAGATGAGCTTCTATTAAAACTATCAAAACCTTTATTGAAATTCGGAAAATCTCTTTTTGAATGAACATTTTCTCTGTCAAACTCATTCGAACGAAATTCATTATCGTTCTCAGGAAAATTTCCCATATTTTTATTAAACAAAGAAGTTCTTTCATTATTACCAAGTTGACCAAAATTGCGATTTGTATCCATACGATCTTTTTGATACATGGCAGATGAGGCTCCTCCTCTGTTAGAGTTTTCTCTAGTAATGTCTAAATTTAGCTTATTTTGGCAGCCTGAATCGCGAGAAAGATGCTCAAAGGTATTAGAATTTGCCGCATCTAATTGCTCAAATTTTAAATGTTCGCTTTCAAAATCATCATACTCTTCTTGTTGATAGTCTGTAGGACTAAATTTAGGCGAATCAACAGTAGATGGCACCGCAGCCGTAAGTGATCGGTTCTGATTTTGATTTTGAGATACTAAAGAAAGCATGTTCATAAATTTTTGATCTCCTAGAATGCTATTAATTCCTCTTGAAATAGCTTCCAAGTCCGGTTTAGGGTTTTCATTAACTGGAAGAGATTCTTTCGTATTTTCAACTTCTGCAGAGTCCTTCACTAAATCTAAACCTGGAATTCCTCCAGAGGATGATGATTTAAGAAAGTCACAACCTTCTGCGTCAATGTTAGAGTTTTCAATATTATCATTCGGTAATTCTACTCCAAATGATTCGTTCGCTTTTTTAAATTCAAGCGGTTGATTATTTAATGTCGGAGGTGGCCTTAAAAATTCCATATTTAATGATTTGGATCCAACGTTTTGAGTGACTTCAGGTATTATTTGATTTGTTACATCGTGAACTTTATTTCCTTCTGTTTGTATCCCAGTATTAGGTAGATCAGATTGGCTCTCTGTTCGAACTTGAGATTGTTGAACAAATGGTAGATTGAGTGATGATTCTGGTTCGGGTTTTTTTTGTAATTTATCACCAAGTTGACCTAAGGTATTAGTCAGTCCCAATCTTTTTCTTTTCATTTGTTCTCGCCGTTCTAACAATTGCGAACGCCAGGTTTCCCATTTCTTTTCGTATTCTCTATATTGTTCCTTGTCTGGGTGATTAGCATTCTGTTGTTTCCATTTTTGAAATTGAGCTTCCCAGTCGTGAAATTGTTTATCAAATTTTTTTTCGGGTTCCGATAATTCTTCAGTGTTGTTGTTGGCAGGTACTGACGGAGATGCTGCCCAGTCAGCAGTATTTTTAGGTTGGCCCTCTCCCCATCGCGCCGGTGGATTAGTCTCTTGCTTCTTTGTTTCATTTGTTTCTACTTTATTTCTTTTAGAATTGTCATTGTCGACAACGTTAATTCCAGGACGTTTCATTCCGATCTCAAATTTATTTTCATTTTCATTGAGCACAGGTGGAGGCTGGCTGAAACGGTTAAAAAGTGGTTGATTTCTGTTTTGATTTTGGTTCTGCCAATTCACATTCGGCCCTCTATTATAATTTTGGTTACGATTGAATTTTTGTTGATTATTAACGTCATATTGTGAAAAATTGTTTGTAGTAGTTGGTGGTGGATTGTTTCGATTTGGAAGCAGTTTACTATCAAATGTAGGATTTGCATTAGGTAGCTGCGGTGGTGGAGCTGTAGTATAATTTGCAGGTGTAACCGGAGGAGGTACGTTTAAAGTAAATGTTGCTGTTGGCGTAGGTGGAGCCAATGGTTCATCCGGCGGGGGTGGTGGTTTTGTGGTCTCCGCTGGGGGAGGTGGAACATTCATAAATGACGGAGGTGGTTGTGTTGGAACTCCCGTCTGCGCGATTGCGTTCATAGATTTCTGATACTAAAATATTTGAAATTTTTTAAGAGCTTAACGTCAGATTATTTCAAAAAAACCTCTGCTCCATATTGTTGTTGCCATAATTGGAATTGCTGTTGCCATTGAACCCATTGCTGCCAATTTTGGTGTTGCATTTGAGCCCATTGCTCAGCGGTATATTGACTTGTTGGTGCCGCAGAAGCATTGACATTCGGAGCGGGATTTATAACTGGCTGAGCAATGCCTGACTGTGGGACATTAGTATTTGGCCACTGTGGCCAAGACATGTTGCTGTAGAATAATAGAAAACATAAGCAAATCATAAGACTATACATTATTCTTAACACTAACCTGTTTAAGGGCTACCAAACAATTGATTCTTCGCTGACGTCTTTACTCCTGCAGTCAATTATAAGGCAAGAATAAATATGGTAAAATATAATATGAACACAACAAATACTTTTCAAAAATGTATTGTATGAAACTGTTAACAAATACCAACTTCTATAAATCAAATCTCCGAAAATCAATAGAAAAAATCATAACTCTTTAAACATTTATACCCGTATACCTAACTTCTCAACAATATTGAAATATTTATCTAAAAAAACCTTTTGCAATAAAACCGCCAAACACCAAAATATAGTCGTTACAGAACAAAGTTCAATAGCAAACGAAAGTATCATATATGTATATAAATTAATTCTACAAAGACATTAATCCTAAAGTTCATATTTCACGCTATAAAAAAACGAAGATTAATTAAATTAACTGTTTAAACCTCAATTGCTTGTACTTACCAACACAAAATGATTCAAAAATGTATGTACATACATTATTAAAATGCTATGAATTACTTACAACCCGAACAAATGTCTTAATATGCATTTTGAGATAACTTAAAAATAAATTAAAAAATAAATTAAATAGAAAAAAAGGAAACTTAAACAGTAATTAATAGAAACGATAATAATTTCCACTTTAAAATTCATAAAAGGTATATCAAAATATTACTTCTAAAATCGTCCAATATATTTATTATAGTACTTGCATAAAGATTAAAGTTTTAGTCTAAGTATAGTTTTAAAGATCTGCAAAAAAATCAAGGACTTTGCATGTTAGGTTTGTTAGCCGAATGATTAGAGAAGTGAACTCTTATAATGAGAAATAATAACATGGTTACCCTCACGGTATACCAATTCTCAATACCAATAATAAAAATTTAAAACGATTTCAAACACATTACAATATTTTTAACAGAAACATATGGCATTAAAAAAAACTTTAAATTTTGGTAAAGTTGGCACTGCAAATATATTGCATTTCACGGTGTCGAGTAAGTTAAGTAGTATATTCTAAATTATCCACAAGCACAAAATATAGAGCAGAACTTTAAACAGAACATAAATATTCTAAAGTTTTGTTCAAGTTTAGAAGATATATTGTTTCGTATACGTGGGACATGTTCAGTGCCATAATACAACAGTTGTATGAAATATTTGTGCAATCGGCATCGGGAATGCAATATTCTTTAATATTTTACAATATTGTCTGTGTGCAATACTGTGCAATGCGAGTGCAATATAAAATACAAACGATGTCAAATAAGTATACTAGACCGAGGCCGTTATTTATGTTTTAGTTCTCTTGGGTTTCACTTTCAACATTCTGAATATAGTTAAATGTAATACCTTTACTAATCCTAGTTAAAGATATGAGTTGGATAATAAATAATTTAAAACATTTATATAGTGAGTAATTAAAGCGTTTCTAATCAAATAAAAAAAATAGCTAGTCTATTCGAAGTGATTAAACTAACTAAGAAGTGCAAGTTACGATTTGTACGTAGGTCAGGTTCAAACTTGCTGACTCGTCAACACGGTCTTATTTACAAGTTATTACATTTTTCACACAATTTGTAACCGTAAATGCAATTTATTACAGTATCCACTCGTAATAAACATAGTATCTGTTGTTTCTGATTGGTTATTTGAATCACGGAACATATGTATATCGTACATAAATTAATCGTGTTTGACAACTTTACTTATGTTCCTATTTAAAAGACGATACAGAGAAAAAATAATTAAGTAATCTAAGTTCTTTCTTGCTTTAGTTCAAGTGAATAAGATTGCTTATATACATTTCATATAGGCTAAATCACTGTATGAAATAGTTCAGAGATTTTAAGCTTTGAAGTGTCAGCATATGCCAATCTCAAAGAATAACCCATGCATGTTTCAGTACATACAAAAATAAGATGAAACCGCAAAAAGCTCATTATATTAGTTATGGTTCATTAGATTGTACCCATATTTACTTGGATAACGGTGGTGATTCTAGAGCTAATATATATAAACAGAACTCCGACCGGAAACGGAAGGACCACTTTTATTAAATCAAAACCAATCGGCGGCGGCACTCGGCGTTTTGTGATGTCGCGTCGTCGTCGTTACATAAATGGCACGACGAATCTGAATAACTTTATAACGATCGCATGGTCACGCACCGCCTACGAGTCTTTAATAAAACTGCTTTATCAAGTTTCGATGGTAGGTTATGCCTCTACCATTATTGTAACGGTTAATGGGAATAAGGGTTTGATTCCGTAGAAAGCCTGAGAAACGGCTATCACATCCAAGGAAGGCAGCAGGCGCGCAAATTAGCCACTCCCGACACGGAGGTATAGTGACGAAAAATAACGATAAGGAACTCGTTCGAGTTCCTTTGATCAGAATGAGCACACTTTAAATTCTTTAAGTAGGATCAATTGGAAGGCAACTCTGGTGCCAGCAGCAGCGGTAATTCCAATAGCGTATATTAAAGTTGCTGCGATTAAAAGCACGTAGTCGAAATTGTGCCCTAAGCCGGTTCGTCGCTCGGGACGTCCATCGGGTACCACGAAGTCGTCGACGGTCCAGGCGCAAGCCGGCAATGTTACTTTGCACAAATTAACGTACTTAAAGCAACCTAAACTGTGCTCGCATAATACGTGCATGGCATAGGATCTCTGTTCTATTTTGTTTTTTTGTGGAACGCACAGAAGTAATGATGCAATAATGATCCAAAATTTGACACGGAATTTATAATGTTAAGTAATTTCGCCAATAAACGTATACTTATGTTTATTTTCTTGTAGATATATTATTTCACGCATTATATTTGTATAATCTACATTTTTTTAAATAATTTTGTCTCCGTTGGTGTAATATGATATATCAGCAGTTACGCTGGCAATATTGCAAAGATTCATAATTTCTTTAGAACAAAGCACGTGGAACTTCATTATGGTCATATATGTCGTTTTGTACTAATCTAATCAAATTAATTCAAATAAAAAAGTAAGAAAAAAGCTGGTTTTATAATTTTTTTTTATTTTCTATAATATTTCTGTTTTTGTGATAACATTCCAGTTTAAAGCTTTATGTTTTGAAGCTTAAACACATATTAAAATACTTTGTGCTGATTTAGGAGTTGTCTGTCCCGTGGGCAAGGTGGATAGTTGTATTTTTTTTCTTTTTTCATTTCATATAATAAAAATATTATAAAACTATTATTTTAAGTGGTTTTTTCAAAGTTATTATCATGGTCCAGAGAAACTAATTTTAGATGTTAGAAAGACAAAACAATTAATTTTATGATAACACAACAAGAAGTAGAACTTATAAGGTTCGTTAATCACGCTAATCGCTATTAGTATAAATATCGTCATTTACATTTTTCTTTCAGTGACATTTGCCACTCTGAAGATGCAAGCTGCAATGTCTTGCGAAACGTCAGTTTGTTTGGGTTCACGAACGACAATACGGCAAAGGTCAAGTTCTACTAATTGTTTTGGCTCTCAAGAAGCGACTAGGAGCAAGCCTAAGTCTGGGTGTTTAACTACGACGCGGTCTAAGCCGAAAGGCGCTTATAATCATAAACATAACAACCGCGAAAGCTTAAGATTTTATACAATTAATTTTATTTCATGTCCTATAATTGTGTCAATGTACATACAAAACAAGAAGAATACTCGCACCTATTTCAAAAGATGTCCATCAAGAATAACGTTACTACTTAGCTGCACAATTACTCATGACACTATTTCAAGAAAATTTGCCACAGTTGTTATGTCCTAGCGGTTCCAGCAGGTAACAGCATACAACAATTTATTTACACTTTTTGATAAAACATCAATAATAATGTAACGCATATTTGTTACTTTTATTTGTGTTTTAAGTAAAAAAATCAGAACATTAATGTTTCATTTCAAGGCTAAATGGGCAAAGAAAATTTAGTCACATTTATTACAAATTTTTTCAAAAAGAAGTCCTATAAAATATGTAATCGGATTATTAGTATATTATAGAAAAACATATACGATCATTCTTCTCATTAGATTTTTTGTTTTTTGCATAACAAAAATTGTTGATATTGCAACAATTAAATATATATTATGAGTTGTTTCATTAAAATTGGCAAAACTGTTCTTCAAAAACACGGATGGATAAAGAAAATTGTTTCGAAAATATTCTAACAGTATAAGAATTACTAGTCTTGTAAAAAGAAAAACAATAACAATTGAAAAACTTACCTTACTCAATTGTTAAATTTATTAGCATCCACAAATTTTCTAAATAGACAGTTGTAAGAATAAATAATACGTATCTCATGTCAAAGTGTTATAAAATAAATAATTTCACATTTCACGAAAAGATTTTTTCAGAAGATGATCAAAATATTCTAATTCTACTATTAATCACCCTGAACAAAACAATATTATTATCTTCACAGTACAGTTATCTACATAGTTCGCTTACTTTTAAGACTAAATAATAGATAAAATAGTTAAAGAAATTATGTATTAAGCAAGGAACAATTTGACGTTATATTAAATACTTAAAACTACGTATTTGCCAACCAAGGTTATTATTTTTTCTTTAAAAAAACTAATTTTAATAAAATATTTTTAGGTTCATTTTATTTGGCTATTCTTAAAAAATGGTATATTCCGTAACAAGGTTGGAATGAAAATCCGATACGAGTGGAAAGTTCCGTGTCCGAGCGTATGAAAGCGTGATTAACTATCCCCATTACTATGTTTAAGAAAGTTAAAACTTAATCACCGACAAAATCTTAAAACTAAAGCTAGAATTCATAAAACTAAATTTTATTTTCATACAATCAATCTATCACGATGATTCTTAATGTAAGATCTGTGAAGTAATAGTTGCAATTTGCAAGTATGTGGTTTTAATACGTATACATAGTATATGTACTTTATTTAAGTAAGGCAAACATAATACACATACACATATTTATATTTAATTAAATTTATATTATATCAATTCAATGTGAGAAACGTTTAAAATCCAACAAACGTTAAAATTAAAAAAGAAAAATAAACAAAAAAATAAATTATAGTATTATCAAACATAAGCAACAAAATAGTAAGTATACCAAAAAGTCGATGGATGAAATTGATATACTATATATATATATACATATATATGTAAAACGTTTCAAGCTTAAAAATAGTATTCATTTTTGATTCATTGCGGGAAAACTTAATATTTTGTTTGTTAATAATTTTACGTTAAATTTCAGAAACACAACGCGACGCTGCTAAATGTATTACTGCACAAATATATCTGCAATTGTATAAAACTTATAACGTCCACGTGCAACAGAATTTCTAAAGGTAGAATTTTTATTCTTTAGGTGCAAGATTTTTTAAAACTAATTGAAAATGCATAACAGCATTAACCGTTTTAGATAACATTTTATTTATTCAGTATGCGTTTCAGCAACGACTTTTGTAACTTTAACAACCATATTAGAAAATCACCAACTGTCGTCTATTAAATGATCTCCCAATCAAAATTTGTGATAAATGATCGGTTACACAAAAGGTATATACCATTTAAACAGGAATAGTAGAAATAACCATAATTTAAATAAACTTATACAGACAAAATAGTCTGAAAGCTTTTTAGAACACTCTTAAAACATATGATAGTAGACTAAGACAATAAATATCACATAAAGTTTCACTTTTCGGCCTTATTTCTATTGCGAAAACATTAGTTTACCAAACTTCTTTAGTGCACCGTTGATTGAATAACACTCAATCAGCCCGAGTAAAACCATCATACCAAAATAAATAATAGGTAATTTCCAAATCAAATAGATAATTGACCTGTCCCCTTTCGAACAGTTCATTTTTTGATAGAGCTTGAATCAGGGATATATTTCTTTAAAACATAAGATTTTCAGTTAGTTTTAACGTATAATTTCTTAAATGCACTATACCAAATAGTAAACAAAAAACAAAATTGGAATTGGAAGTTTCTGACACGTTAAATATAAAAAGTGTGTTTTTATGCAATGTATTTTTTTTAAGAATTAGATATATTTCTAGAGCGCGACTACATCAAAATCATGAACTGCAGTATTCACAAACGGTTATTAAAGATGTCATAATTAAATTTATCTATAATAAATTCGAAAGTTTTGAAGATTCAATTCTATAACATAAAACATCTTATTCTTTTGATGTTGATTAAAATAAAAATCAATAAGTAAGTTGAATGATTTCTAATGCACGTTGTAGATTATTGTATTTTAAATGTTGCACACAATGATGCCGAAAAATCAATCGAAATTAATTACGCAAATTGTATAGGTGAACATTTTCAGTGTTTAATGTTCAATTACATAAGTGTACTACCAAATTACAACGGAAGATAAAAATAAGCTTCCAATTAAGAAAAAGTACATATGCATTTTCTGAAAAAATGTGTTTCAAAACATTAAATAAAGCATGTTTAAATGTTTCTATTCGCATTTGATTTAACAGATGATTTATGAACGATTAAATTTAAAAATCATATAGGTAGTGTAGAATGTGTAAGAACTAGGATGACGATTTCTTCAAGCAGAAAGTAATTTTGTTTTTAAATATATATTTTTATTTTAGTTTATTATCGTTAATTGTAATATTTAATCAAGAGTAATCGAAAGAACAATTCTCTCAAATAAAAATAACAACGCCGTTTATGAAAATTATATAAAATAATGCACAATTTTTTTTGCATAATTTACACTTTAATTAAACGGTTATAAATTTCGAGTTGTAGATTTTGGATTAGTCGCAAGTGTTTTTAATTTAACATAAAAACGTAAAATATGGAGCAGTATAAAAATACTAAGAACAATGTATCCACAAATGCTTTCGCTATTACAGTAACCATCAATAGTCATATATTGTCAACACATCGTCTCTGACACCACGAGTGAACGAGAAATTGAAGTAGACCAAAACTAGACGAAATATTGACTATTCATAAGAACGCAACACATTATTTTGATGTTACTGGTCAGTCGCGCGGAATCGATAAACCGTTGATGTACTAATTTATACTATCTTATTGTTTCTAATTAACCTGCTAAAGCACATGGAACTGAGAGAGTAAAAAAGTAGTACTAATTTAATAAAACAAGGATAAAAACTGATCATATGAGCTTTTTTTCTTTTACATATTACAAGATTTAATCCGGTTATTTGCGAGTGCAGATTGCCGGCATTAACAAGTGTTAACGTGCACATCGATTCGCAAAAAAATGACTTATGGAAATATATTTCTCAATGTATTCCTTTACTCAGACAGATTACTAATTTTGACTTAAACTTCACATTTAGACAATGTTTATTAAAATGACCGATAAACCGTAACTGAGATTACGAAACCAAGCGATTTGTCTAACGTACAAAAAATGTATCGTCCCCTTAGAGCAGAACTATACTATGTACAACAAGTTCGATTTTCTGATTTTGTATGCAATGTCCATATTAAGGCGTCGGTCGTTTTATCTACTGCACAAGTATTCTATGTCCATTCCAACGGATTTTGCCAAAATTAGCCGATATAAAAGTAGACTTATCTGTTCAGATCGTTTTAAATTTGGAGCAGAACTATTGGATCTAACTAACGTAGAGTGCGTTTTGTTAGCTATCGCAATGAACAGATTAATTCTGATTTGTAATCGATCAGTTAGTATTGTTGTTATTAGTGAAGAGTATTATTGTGTAACTTTCTAAAAACCAATATTACCTTCAAGAGGACTACGGATCCAATAAAATATAAGTAGATAGTAAGAGTAGTAATCTTACTTATCCTGTATTATAAAATTTATATATGCACTTTATGGTACTATTGGTTACTTCTTTTTTTAGTCTTTATTTAGTCACGTAATAATGAAGTGAGGCAGTTCTAATTAGCAGGGATAGATCGGTTTCAATTAATGTTTTTGTCACTTTTGACTGAATGGAATAAATCAAGGTTTCCGAATTTTATTAGCAAACAGAATTATTTGCAATCACCGCAAACTTTGAATTTAACCGCTCAACTGTTTACTTACATGCAGTCGTTAAACATTAAGAATCGACAATATAATTAATAACGCCGCTTAAAGAACGAAAATATTCAAAAACTTAACCCACCGAAGTTCCCTGATATCGAGCAGTAAATGTTCAGTGCCCCTTATGTACTTATGGTCAACAATGAGCGTAGTAGGTAAACCTACGTACGTTATGTGCCTAAATCCGGCTTTGGTTTCAATCAAATCGATCAAAGCAACTTGACGGGCGTTCGGTCAGCGTACACACGACAGCTGTATTGCATAATGTTAACGATGCTTTAAAATTTACAACTTAAAGTAAAAGTTTTAGTATGATCTACGATTAAATTCTTGAATGTTAAAAATTAGAAAAATTATTAATGCGGTGAAATCAAATTAACACAAGCTGAAGGCTGAAGATAGAAAATTATAAAATATAAATAAGAATTTTTTTTACAATACGATATTTGAAGATAAGCTTGATAAGGACTCAATGCAGTAACCGCCATATAGGAATTCTACGAAATAAGGTACTAGAGGTTACTGAATCATTATCTTCATCAGCAACAAGAAGCAGATTTCCCTCGGATTACTAATTATGAAACGTTTAAGAAACAGTGTAAACGCATAAACAGATTGGAAAGGAAACGCCAGACCTGAAAAGACAATTAAACTTCCTTGTGCAAACTGTATAATAAAATGCATCGAAAAAGTTTCTGAATCCCAAAGAACTATAATATTTCAAGCTTTTTGAGATTTGAAGAATGTTAATAGGCAAAGAGAGAAAACGAAAACAAACAAATAATGATCGAGAAGACCTAAATGAAAATGCGGATACTAGAAGAACCTTCAGTAGTACCTACTATTTACCAACAGACGAAGTATCCAAGGTCCAGGTCTGCATTTTTTTTAAGTACGTTTTGTATTAATGCACAAACTGTTACAGCTTCTAAAAACTCACTTTTAGATGAAGTAGTAAAGCAATATCGTAACCACACCAAACAATTAATAGTCTTTATTGTAGACAGAAAACGAGTCGCAAGTATCCCCCAAAACTTAACATTTCTAAAATGTTTACATTGTATGAATATTGTCTAGAAAATAAAGTTACAGAGAGCATGTACAGACATATCTTTACGACTGAATTTAACGTATCCTTTTTTTTATCAAAAAAAGAATCTGTGTGATATTTGTCATGATTTAAACAACAGTTGTCCCGAAGATAATTTGGAAAAGAAAAAAAAATGATACCGCATATAGAAAATAAGAATTTAGAATGAATTCGTACCAGATACAGGGAGTCGAGGAAAATGTTTTCTTTTGTGCTGCAGTGGTATTACAAGCACTAAAAACGGACGTTGAAATCGTCTATTACAAATTAAAAATGTGTGTTCATAATTTTACTATTTTTGATTTGGCGTCAACTCAGTCCTTTGCTATATGTCGCATAAATGTATAGTTAAGAGGGTCTTCCGAAATCGGTAGTTGGGAGTTTTCTTTTATTTCGGATAAGTGTCCCGGACAGAATCGGAACATTTTCCTCTCTTCGCTTTATTAGTACGTAACACAAAAGTAGGCAATTAAAATTCAGCACACCTTACATGTTAAGTGAGGACGACTCCGTGCACAGCGTTATTGAGAAGGCAGCAAGACATGTCACATCAGATCAATGGTACGCTCTTGTGAGAACGTCAAAACGGAAGAATACATACGTTGTAATTGAAATGATTCAAGAATTTATATTTCATTTAAAGTAGTTACAAGAAACAAACTTCTTGAGAGGAGAAAAACGAGACAAACGAAAAAGTTGACTGGGGCTACATAGTTCTAGTTCCGAATATTGTCTTTTATAACGAGGTTTACAAATCTGAAGATCCAATTAAAAAAATAATGAAATCTTAAACTTTCGCGGTTGTTATGTTTATGATTATAAGCGACTTTCGGTTTAGACAGCGTCGTAGTTGAACACCCAGACTTAGGATTAGTCCTAGTCTCTCCTTGAGAGCCAAAACAAGAAGTAAAACTTGGCCTTTGCACAAACGACAATACGGCAAAAGCCAAGTTCTACTTCTTGTTTTGGCTCTCAAGGAGAGACTAGGACCAAGCCTAAGTCTGGGTGTTCAGCTACGACGCGGTCTAAGCCAAAAATCGCTTATAATCTTAAAAAATCATATTTAACATAAAGGACGACAGTCAATGGAAGTTGAAACGAAAAACTACAACAAAAAAAAACAACCAGAATATTACATTCAGCTATTTTGAAAAATAATATATCAACATTGTTGAAAAATAAAAAAGTGCTCTCTGTAAAATTTTTATTGTGTGAATAGTTCTGCTCCAAAGAAACGGTATACATTGCGAAACACGTCAACAAAAAGAAAACATTTAACAGAAATATTTCCGAAACTGAATCAATAAACCTAAGAGGGTTATCAGAAAAACCCAAATGAACGCGACTTTTTCAACGTTTATGTTATGTGAAAACGGCAACTTTCAAAAAACTACTACTGCGGATTCAAAGTACGATATAATGAAAACTTAACACCTTTCCAAAAACAATATGAAACAACCTTATTTCTGAGACCATCTTTAAGCAAACGGTTACTGATATAAAACAAACGGCGTCCAATATTAGTTAAAGATATTAAGCGTCATAAAAACAAAAGTGGTCCAAATCATCATTCGAATCGTAAAAATTGTTCGCGAGTAAGGTGGTCAGACAAATTTAACTTTAATGCGAGTATAATTTGCCTTATAGGGACTATAAAATGTATTTAATATCTATGCATTTTAAAATATATTAATCTTGTTAAAATTCCGTTATGTTCATATTTTTTTAGGTTTTTAAGACACATATGTATACATGTGGGACGTCGAGTGGACAAAGAATACTAGATAGTGTGTAGTCCCCAATTTAAAGCACACGAAAATCAACGATATAAGACTGCACGGCTACTAATGATGCCAGGAAAATATTCGTGTGCCAAGACTGGATAAAACATGCCAAATATTAATCAGTGTTGTCTCATTAGCCTTGTCGTGAAAAAGTATTAACAACAAATTTTAAAAATTTCTAATTTCCACCAGAACCATGAATCAGCTAGTACTAAACAGTGGTTTAGTAACAACATTGGCACCTGCCATGTTCAGCTAGCCATACTAGTTGCTAGCACTCATTCGCATTAAGCACCTATGTAGCATGTACTATAAAAAGAAAAAAACACGTGCCGACAGCATACCATCAAAAATAGTCTAAAATATGCTCTCACACTAGAGTTGGATATGATCAGTGCTCGCGGATGTAAGACTTGTATACAGTTTGTCTTTAGTTTTCCATAATTCTAAAGATTGATACCTATATTAAATAACATTTAATTTTAATAAAACAATATGTATCATTAAAATCAATGTAATTTTTTTTCAAAACAAAGGTAGAAGTACCATAGAATTTTGTACACAAGTTAACAAACGCAATCCTAGTGTGACAATAATTCAGTTTCTTGTATCAAAATATAGTCACGAAAGAAATAAAAGTAAAAATGTATTCCATTATATAAAACACTAAAATAATAATTATTAATTTTATAAAATATATTAAATTCAAGAACATTTCTAATAACGTATAAAAAAATAAGGCAAAAGATCGTTTAGATTATTCAGAAAGAAGCAAAAAAGATTTGCAAGAAAAAATGAAAAATATTCGTATCATTTCCCACTACATGTATACCAGGCATATCTATAATTTTATTCACTATGAATAAAAATTTGACTTTGTTGTGTTATAAAATCATTTGTTTAATGTTTTCAATTTATGAAAAATTTAGTGTTGTTGGTGTTGCAAAAGTAATATTAAGTCTTAATGGTAATATTAATAACACTTAATGTTTCATCACTATGTGAATGAGGGGAGGCGTAATTATAGATACTTGCTTTAAACACTTTATTATCGCGATACGGTAATCAAATTCATATTTGGAAAAATCAGGAATTTCATTGATATTTAGTCTGTTTTTGACTCTTTTATTTAAACTAAATTCCTGAAATGTAAGATCCAATTTAGAGGATTTGATTATGTTGTTTGGATTTTTTTATCGTATATTATGATAGGGTGGAAATCAGATGCACAACCTAATTGCTCAATAATGTATTCAACAAACGAGAACAGAAATAGTAACTGTAAATAAATGCATACCAAAATTGCCACATTTAACAATAATTCATTAAAAAAATTCAAATATTAAAAACGTTTAACTGCCAATACTTATAACAGCAAATTTTTGTAAAATCTTAATAATAAAATCAGTAAGTTCAAACTTTGACAGGTTTAATACAGATAATCTATAATCATAATTTTTCATTTGATAGAAAAATTAATATGTGTATACACCTCCAGTGTAAAAAGAATATAAAAAATATATAAAAACAGTGTCGAATTTGTTTTAGAAACAAATAAATAAACAAACAATTTATCGTTTATAGTATTGTGATAGTGTTCACAACCTTTGTTGCTATTAGTTTGTATTTATTTATGTTAGTAGAGATATATATATATTGAATTATTTCGTAAAATCCATATTAATAGTTGCTGTATCTCCTTATAGTTTACTAAGAATTGAAGTACTTAAAGCAGCTACCATCAGACACAATAATTCGTATCGTAATATAATTTTCTTCATTTCAATATAAATCTGGTGAATGGATATAGCAGAGAAATAGTGAAACTATTTAACTTAGAAACTTGTATATGTTTACTAATGTCTAATAATCAGTAAACATATTGATATATGAATTTATATCGCTACATATACATGCACAACAATAATGAATCATTGCTATTATGCTCTGGAGAATCAAAAAATCAAGAATATGTATAACCTTAAAAGCTGCACTTAGCAGAAAATTAATGAAAACAAAATCATAATCATCAAAGTCGAAAACACAAGATTATCGCATTTAGATTAAATACAAAATGTAATCAGTTTTATTAAACAGCTATAAGTTCATGTGTTAAATAATCACATAGATAATCGGAATAGATAAACTTACCACAAACATTTGTTTCACTTTTAGTAACAGCTTCTTACAAGCTTCTGAAGTATCTGCAAGAAAGTACATCGTTATTAAGCATACGGTGACAAAGCGTAACATGTATTAGTACCTTTAATTGATGAATATTTATTTAATTCAATACACTTTTCTTGTTAATGATGATAACGAAAGGTTGTGCGGATCTACAATTTTATGTCATCCATTTGCAATTTAGTATTGATATTTACATGTCTAACAAGCAGTGTTGCCACACCATATATTATTATTTTCATTAATTCATTTAAGTTTTTAGTACACAAATTGCCATAATTTTACTACATTACGTTATTTAAATCAATTTGCAACATGTATGAATAACTGTTTTTAATAAATTAAAGTATTATTTACATTAGTGTTTTAATCAAGTGTTCTTTAAGTTTTAAATTTAAAACGACCGCGTATAACGGCAAAGAAGTGACACGGAAAATATGTAAACCAAATTTTAAAATTTTGGTAGCAAAACAATATTCATGATCGAGTAGTTTTAGATGCTAGAATAAATATTATAAAAAACTTGATGCTTGATACTGTCTTTTTTTACCAGAAGTTTTTTACTTTATTAAAATTATACATATTTAAGCAATAAAAATTCAATAAGTAGTATTTCGGTTACTTTTCTATTACAATAATTTTACATTTTGGATAACTCCCGTGTAGTCAATTTCTAAAAAAACTATTTTTGTCGCACGCGTGCAGTAGACATCTTTAAAATAAACTGATTGATTGCGCCTTGAAATCCCAATCTTTATAAACTGGTCACCATCAATCGATAAAACTGATTTTCAAATATGCGGTAGAGTATAATTCGAATCTCGATTAATATTAACAGCTTTTCATTATTTCAATGCATTCAATAAACTTTCGTTGATAGTATAATTAAAACCACGCGCAAGGAATACTACAAACGTAGTCTGATTGAAAAGGGATAACTAAGTCTTTCAAAAGCTCAAAAATTAGTATCATTGTTATATAGAAAACGGACGAGTATAGTGTTGGGTTTGAGATGGTCCCATTTAAATTCAAGTTTGGAGAAAGTGGCGAAATTAAGAAGAGGTAGCGAGTGCGAAGTAGCGCGCACAAATTTATTCTTAGAGGTGTTGTAAGGTTTAAAAGTAAGAAGTCCGGAAGCAATCGGCGGCTTATTATGAATCTTGTTCAAGGTAGCAACACGGTTTAAGATTAATAGCTTTTTTTTATCTTTTGTGTTTTTGTTTAATTCTTTTGTAGTTGTCAGTCTTTGTAACTTTACAATTTTAATCCATGTACTTATGTCTTTGTTTGTTTTTGAATTTAACCAAGAAGATTTTTCCACTTGGTTCTTTAATTTGTTTGAAAAGATAGCGCGAGCAGACATTTTATAGTCCCGTTACTTCTTTGTTACATTTATTTTATTTTCTTTTCTTAGTGTAAATTTATTTTTTTATTTGAAAATTATTTTTAGACAAAACGATTTTATTTTAAATTGCAATTTTGTTGTTACTATTTATAATGCAAACTTGCTCCAGTCACGTGAACGAAGGATACAGTATGATTTATTGTAACTTTCTTTTGTTTAGTCACTGTGAGAAGTTATAATTGCTTCATTTCATCATATTCACCCGTTAATAGCGGGAAATAACAATACGTATAATAACCGGTACCAAGGTCAACATCTTAAGATCGCAGGTTGCTTATGAACCTTGCTTGTATATTATGAGCAATAGTGCAATTTGACATTTGACAATTGCCGATTTTATGAATTAAAGTCGTGGTAGGTTGCTTCCTGACATATTGACCCTACCTTTATAACTTTTGTGTGATATATTATTGTGTTTGTTAGACGTGTGTATTTCTGGTCCTTGTTTGTTTGTCCCGACTCAAGCAGAAAAATAAATCTTGAATACGTCTTAAATGTATAATGTACCTATTTTGAAGATTAATATACAAAATAATATAATGTTTCAAAAATGTCTAAAAAATGTTGTAACTCGAAATGGTAGAGCTATTTCGTTATCAATCATTTTCCCACAGAATTGAAACACGAAAGGTTAAATTCATCTATTGAATGAACTACAAACACAAAATAAACGTTGCTTTTGAGCATTAAGGTCCTAAACAATATTTTAGAAAAACATTGTCAGTACAAAGTAATTTAAATGTCGAACGGTGAAGATTCGTTGCAACGCACGAACAACAGGTACTCGCGTACGTACACAACCGTAGCGCAATTTGGTTGTTGCATGCCTGCCGAATCTTTATGCGGCCTGGATATGATCGTTTATGTTCTCCAGTGAAGCTACAATATCTAAAAAATCTTTTTTAAAAGTTGCCGTTGCAAAATTTCTTTTATCTTCTTCAGGAGGTTTAGAAAAAATTGATTATCATTAAAAACGTAAGAGGTTTTACGCATTTCTCTACATCCTCCCCCTTTGGATGCAACTACCGTCTCGAGTGACATTCAAATCTTGGTTCATGGTACTGTCTCTCGACTAATCAAACAAAGTTGGGTTTATTGTTGATGTACAACAACATTCCCTTACACATGGATGTTTCGGTTGTCGCCGGCGGACAGGTCGTCCATCACTAAGTGACTTCACCGTCATGACTACTTCTGGAGCTGCTGTCATGGTTGTGCTTGTGCATCTGGTCCCTAGTAGAGCAAAACGTTTCTAAATCATTTACATTTGTAACATTATTTTTAATACGCTTAAATGGTACATTAAAACGTTTATAAAACGTTTTTAAATCAATGTCATACTGCTTCAAAAGCGAATCCGAACATTGTTTTTTAGACGGTTTTTGAAGCGCATACAAATCGATTTCAGAAATAATACCAAAATTGACTGAAAAATTATTGCCTAAATCGTGTTTGTAACATTTTCAGTTAGTTTCCACTAAATATTAAACGTTGATTTACGGAGTTATATACGTAACGTTGCAGTATAATACACAGTTATCATCTTTTAATGTTTCTAGAAACGATTTACACGTACATTTTTTGAATGATTTGTATTTGTATTTCCAAAACTATACATATGAAACCGCTAAATTTAATAAAAAAGCTATTAGATAGCTTGTAACAAACCATTAAGCTACGCCGCCTCTGGCTAAATATAAGTAATGCGCGCATGTGTAAGCAGCGATGACATTCATTACTAATAAAATGTATCACGCGTTTTTGTATAAAACTTAATAAAGCAATAATTTGTGCAAGTGTTGTGTTTTAATTTTTGGGATGTTAACAGTGGAGGAATTACAAGGACCTTACACCCTTACAAGCTTTGTTTTTTGACGATTCAGTATTAATCCATTAGGACAATATAGCGAGCCAAACTCGTGGATTGTAACCTTTGCCAAACGTAGAAATAACGAGTCTCACTCGTGATACTCATTATATTTTTTGGTTGTTTATAAAGCAATATATCAAATGACGTTTTTTATTCGTTAAACAAGTCCAATAGGCCGTCAAGATTAAGTTCTAGCAAGTTTTCCTATCCTATATTTTAAACGCATAATTGCATTATTTTGAAATTGAACTTTATAATCGTTGCAAACCCCGCCTGTGTAAACGTTCCAAAAACATTTCAAAAAATCGTTTTTTGAACGTATACTTTCCTTATTTTGGATTTAAACTTAATAATCGTTTCAATGCTATTTTAAGAAACAATTTAATAAATTAAATGAACATGAATAAGTAACGACTCTAGTTATCATTTTTAGAAGTGTTTTAAAACATTTCAAGAATGATTTAGGAAATGATTTATAGAAACATTGCAAAGGGCGGACATTTATCAAATTTGAGACAAGTGTGAAACGATTCTGGTATATTTCTTTATTTCATAAAAATCGTTTTGAAAATGTTGCAGAAATGAATTTTTCTACTAGGGGTTGTTTACAACTTCTTGATGAATCTTGGGTCATCCTCGACTTCTGATGGGAAGAATAAAAGCAAAAACTTCATCGTTGTTGTCGTCCTCCACAAAAGGTCGAAGCGCGGACACATGATAAAACCTAATAATCTCGTTTGAGTTGCTGACACTCGCGATTTTGTACATGTTCGGCAAACACTGTGTATTTAATAGATACGGTTCATCTCAGCGAAGTGCAAACTTCGACGTATATCCTTTCGCGGCGCCACTTAATGCGTGCACGTCCACAAAGCTTTGTCACCAGGTTCATAAGGAGCGACTTCCTTATGACGTAAGTCTGAACACTGCTTAGACGCGTCTTGTCGTAGTTCATTTGTCTTACGGGCACGACTGAGAGTACTAGCTAGTACTAGGTTTCCATTGTCGATGATTCACGTCCATTGAAGCACGCATTTCTCTTGCAAAGGATTGGTACGCTGGGGTATATCTAGTGGATACATTTTCGGCACTGTTATCATGGCTAAACGTACAGAGGGTAACGACTTATTGGGGCATCTTGTGTGGTCTTCGTGTACTAATATTGATAATTGCGTCTTCAAATCCTTGTTTCGTCGTTCCTTTAGATTCGAAGACGGATGATAAAGAGGAATCAGGTTTTGTTTTATACCCAAACAATAGGTAACCTTTTGCATGACGTCACTAATGAATTGAACACCATTATCACTGATTATACGTCTAAGAGTCCCATATCGGAGAAATATTTCATCGATCAGTACTCGGGCACAGGTCTGGGCGGTGGCCTATTTCAAAACAAATAACTCCATCCATTTAGTTCCGGTATCTTCCACAGCAAGTACTCAACGTTCTCCATGTTCACCATTCGGCAACGGCCCAAACAGATCTACAGCAATCTTTAGGCAAGCACTTGGGTTTGTAGCAGTCCTGTCGGTTGTAGATTGCTTGGCTTAAATCTTTGAGATTCCAAACATTTTTGAACATGGCTGACTATGTCACGCCTCAGTGTAGACCAGTAATACCTAACACTAACTTAAGCGATGGTTTTGTCAACACCATAATTCCGGCATCCGGTGCATCGATCATGGAGGATATCTTTAACGCTTGAGTTAGATATGACTAACCGTGTCTTTTCGGATTCACTATCAGGTGAGTATCTATGGAGGACGCCTTGCGTCATAACATGTCCTCGATCCGTCCATCCAGAATAATCACTGGTGTCTGCATTTTGAGATTGAAAACACTCGATAATCTGCCATAGGTCTGCATCTTCCAATTGCTTTTCTCGAAGATCTCGAGGTGATGTGCGCGACATCATAACAGTTACATGACATATTCCATAAGAATCATTTGTTGTCTCGGTGGACGGCGGGTAAGATAACATATCAGCCACAACGTTATGTTTGTATGCTTGTAAAGTTAATGCACACCTAGCTAACCGGCCGCTCGGTGAACGCAAAGACATGAGCAACTTGAGTGGTTGGTGATCTGACTTAACGATGACAGGCGAACCCTTAATATACCCACGACATTTTGTCACAGCATACACAACTGCTAACGCTTTGCGCTCCGTGGTGCTGTAGTTATTCTACCGGTTAAGGGGGGTATATGAGCTCGCGTCTGTCTGCAAATTATACGGCAGGTTATAATCAGCTTGACACAAAATTGGAGACAGAAGGTAGCAACCGTTTCAGTGTATCGAAAGCGTCCTGTTATTCGCGTTCCCACACAAAAAGTAGAATTTTTCGCGTTATGGCGCACAAAGAACGTGAAATACTGGCGAAATCTGGTATAAATTTTCAAAACCAACTATACAGGTTTGGAGGAATGACATCATATGCTTGACGTTATGGGGCAAACGCATCTCTAAAATTGCACTTATTTTATTCGGATCTGGTTCGATTGCGGTCGCGGTGGCCACATGTCCTAAGTACTTTACGCGCGTACTTGCAAACGTACACTTATTGTATCGATTTACATTCCACTTAAATAATGGTAAACTGTTACGCGCAAAAGTTGGAACAATAAAACTTGACTGAAATAAAGTAACATAAACGATGTTTTACCGGTGCTCAATGAAGTTATATTCAAAATTTCGTTATTGTTTTTGGAAAACTCGACAGAAAACATAATGAAAAGTCAAAAATCAAAAAACGCCAGGAAGGAGCATAGCTTAATGGACTTCTGGCTCTTATCAACCACAAGCCCGCTCCTGAAAGATAAACTCTAAATGGATTTACCTTAATACAGTGTATCTTACTAAAATGTTACATAACGCAAAGGCCGACGGAATTAAAAAGTTTGTTTACATTTAACTGTTTAACATTTATTTGAATACTCAAAGCTAACAAAAAAAATGTAAGTAAACAAAAAAAATAAAGTTAACTGAATAAACGCATAAAAAAACCAATAAAAATTTAAAGAAATAAATCGCATAAAAACAAAGGTAAATTTTAATTACCTAATGCATGGCCGTGTCAGCATTAAATGGAAATTAATTAAACACAAAATAAAATATCTTAACAAGAATCACAATCTTAATAGAAAATTACGAAATTTTTTTGCTTCAAATATAAATTTTCTTTTTAACAAATGTTTCGTCACATAGTTTTGATAATTACGAAAAATTATTATTTTCTAATTGTAAAATCAAGAAAATTGTTAATTTGCAACACTCATTTTCTTAAATCCCAAAGCTTTTAAGACACTTAAACACGTAAATAAAATTCACCAAATTAATAAATTGATACAACATATAAATACCTTTTGTCGTCATAAATGCAGAAAAGAAATTGTGGTTGATCCTGGGTTGGCAGATGTAAACAGGAAGAAACGTTAAAGGATCTCCCCAGAGGACTATGTACCGTCGGAAGGTTCTCCTTCTAAATAACCGCTACCAAGACAAAGATATAACCGCATCGTACCACTCAACCAACACGGTTCTACATTACGTGAAATAAAACGGAAAACACGCGACATTCTCTTAAAAACTGTAGATTTCACGAATAAAGAGAAACAAAACTCCACTAACTGCACTAAAAAATTCATGTCTTTTACATATTACTTCTGCGGCGTTACTTCATCTAAAGGGGATGAGTTTACCACCTCAAAACCAACTAACACTTATCCTTTTAAAACATTACGACGACTGTCAACCAAGTGGGACTTCCAACTTCCACCAAAATCTTTATATATTTATTAACTCAATCGACTACCATTTCCACAATGGCTGTGTTCGAAACTCCATGAAAGAAAACAAGTGGATGCAAACAGATTAAATAACGTCACAAAAGTAGTGTTGGGCAACGGCCCTTGCTTCTGTGTGAACTGTCGAATTGACAAAATATCATATTTCATTATGGTCATAAAGATTGTGTTACGTGCGAAATTTTCACAACGGAGTACCCTGTGTATCGACTTAAAAATTGGTTTCTGGTTTTGACGCCCTCTGCCGACCTTGTTGGTGACTGCGAGGCCATTTTGGAAGCTGTCAACTACTTGAACCGGTCGGTGTCGAGAATCTTGAACTGATTCCTAAATTTTTAAGGGCATCCCTTGTGATAAATACAAATTTATAAGGCGATTGCGAATTTATTACAATTCTTTCGGCACAGGGTAAGATATTTTGTCTCCAATATATTAAGATTCCTTCGGCACAGGGTAAGATATTTTGTCTCCAATATATTAAGATTCCTTCGTAATTTCTGTATTAATGTGATAGCCGGTTCCACCACGTTGTAATCACCTGTTCGCTTCAATAAGGAATAATGATGCATAAGTACGATTGATAAATACCGCTACCGAACGTATAAGCTGTTGGGAGGGTCTGCTACTTAAACAACAACGAGGTCTCGTCGAGCAATGCGTCGGAGATGCTAATTTTTGGACAATAATCGATTGCGTTACCAACCACCTGTTCGTAATTACAACCTACAGCATTCGATACAACGGGTTCTTATATCGTACTTAATGAATTATTAATACTGATTTTGTAGTTTCCTTTTTCGTGAGTTATTGTGTGACACGAATTGCTATCAATAATTATTCTAGGCTGCCAGTGGGAAAACGTTTTCTTCACGCCAGCAAGCATTGGATTGGGTAAGTCAATTTGATTATATTTTATTCGCTGTCATAAAAGTCACTCACGGAACTTTGATTACTGTCGGTGTCTATAAGTACGTTTATTGTGTATATACCACTAAGGTAATTTCAAGTATCATTTGTAGTGTATCGCATGCTGAGAGTAGACAATATTTATTACGAAATTTACTTCGCGATCTCGACGTAATTTAAGTATATGCTTTGTGTGTTGCCGATGTCCGTCATTTATGAATCGAGAAATTAGACAATACTTCGGTTAATCTTGTACGTTGTTAATTCAAGGTTTCTACACTTATTAATCATACTTGGTTAATTTGTCTAATGTTTATGAATTGAGGAATTCAACATACTTCTGTCAATTTGCTACGCTGCTAAATTAAAGTTTTTATATTCGTTAATTACACTTATTAATATTTCGAACATTGATGAGTGGAGAAATTACATATATTCTTGTTAATCTTCTACGTTAATACATTAAAGTTGTTATACTTGTTAATCTTTTTTTTAGGGCAACATACCTTTCTCTTCTAATTGTCGTTACCTATTAACAAATTTTGGTAACTCGAACATCAGAGTGACAAGGATTACGAACCTCAATATTTGTTACAAGTTTGGACCGTCTGTCGTGATCGAGGCAGAAGTGTTAATTTGGATTTGATCTGGCGCCCTTAAGTATAATTCCCTTGAACCTCCCCTATCTCCGACTGTGTGAGTTGGCCGTGCAAGGTTCGTAAGACCAAAAGCTTGTAACAATTGATTGAGACTTGAATCATAAAACTGTCTAATAATTTAAAAGAATGACTTCATTCTAACGTAATTTTATCGAACTTACACAAAGAAAATAAGTACGACTGTACTGAGAATGTACTTCAAACAAAGAACCTTTAAACAAACTTAAAATAAACAAACTGCTAAAATATATATTCAATTACAATTATATGTATTTTAGAAGGGAAACATAAATTTTTGACCGAACAAAAAAAATGTCAAATAAACACAACCGTAGAATACGGATGATTTGACAACGTAATCATTTCTAAATAAATAAATACAAAATTTTATCCACAACTTTGAATTATAAAGTTAAACTTAAAAACGTAAAATGATTTCTTAAAATCAATCTGAAATCATTAAAACCATTCCAAAATACCTGAAATGAATAACGTCAATACAAATACCGGGTCTTTCACGAAAGTAATCGAACAACCTCATACGATGTTCACAAAACGTTCAAACACTGTTTTCAAGTCCGAGATATGACGATCAAAGGTAGGTGAAAATAGCAGCAGGTCATCTAGGTACGCTAATATCGTAACGTTAGATAATCCTGAACGGAATCTATCGATCAATCGCTAAAACGTCGATGGCGCGTTATATAACCCGAATGGCATTCTCATAAAGCGATAAATACCAAAGGGTGTAATAAATGCAATTTTATCACGATCTTTCTCTTTAACAGCGATTTGGTGGTATCCAGCCTTCAAATCTAAAGTTGACATGTACAACGTGGATGAGGTAGCGTGCAAGAGGTTATCTATCCTCGGTAATGGATACCTGTCATGCACATTAATATAATTCAGGCGGCGGTAATCTACGCACAGTCGAAATGTGTCATCCTTTTTGGGCACTAATCTAATACTACCGGTGACGCATATGGAAATTCACACTTTTCTACAATTCTTAGCTCTAGTAACTTATCCAGTTTTTGTTTAAGGATGCCATGCAGTTTTCTTCAGAGAAAGGCGGTATAGTAGTACTGAGATTGGTTTGTCATCAGTTAACCTGATCTCGGCGTACGGAGTCGCTTCACCATTTTCAATAAAAAAAAATTTTTATATTTGTAATAATAACATAGTTTGTAATGTCTGTGGTAATGTAGTACGGTCCAGATCGATAAAACCTGATAAATAATCGCCGTAGATGTTTCGCATTTTTGCAGCTCTTCTGCTGACAAAAAACTAGACTCACATGACCTTGAGCGTAAATACATGCAATACGAGATAATAAGAAAAACACAACTCAAATTACTGTAACTATTGCGATAAGTATCTTATCCTCTTTAGAAACAATAATAAGCTTTTTTATATACGTACATTATCTTGCACGATTCATACATTGAGATTAACAGCTACTTATTTTGTAATTTTGAAAATCTAATTAGTTGGAAGTGGCTACACAACAAAACTATGCCTAAGTAAAAATGCTTAATTGAAAAAGAGGAAATTCACGATTTTTTGAGCAGTTGAAAGTGGCAAATCTCGATACACGTGATTTAGAGTTCTTTTTGAAGAGTATTTAAGTCAAGGAGCTTTTACCTTACTCTTTAAATAAACGTGTTGAGTAAGTAATAATAACGTTAAAATAAAGTCGGAATAAGATCCTAATGTGGACCGCGTCGAATAAAAACCCTCTTATATAATTATAAAAATCAATGCAAATTTTCTCATGTTTATGACAACCTGTCAAATATAATTAACAAAACAAAAATGCTTATTTTTACATTTGAATTTGTCGCATAGGACATCCCATCGTACGTTCTTCATTGACATCCTGAGGACGTCCTATTAAAGACATCCTAAAGAGGTCCGTTTTAAAGCCCGGGATGTAAAGACATCATTTGGACATAAAACGAACGTCCCTGGGACGTCGTGTGTTTACTGGGGCTTATTTAACATTACTATAAATCAGCAATTCTTAAATTTATGTTTTAAGTGAACACACCGAGCGATGAATAGCACAGGTAAAAATGGAACTAAATGGAATTAAAACAAACAGATAATACCTAATGAAGTTGTAACTAATTTGTAGCAACAAGTCTTTAATTATTTACAATATTAATTATTCGTATTTCTAGTAATGGAACGAATTCATCTGTGGATCATCATTTGGACTCGATGTAACTCGTTCCATAACCGGTGCATAGTGTATTTAAGGTTATGTTCAAAGCGTATATAATCCATGAAAGATGGTCGCCATAGTTAGATAGAAAAGAATGGTCATGCAGTTTCTGATATTAAGTTTAGAAACTACAAAAAACAAAAACCTATTAGCGCATCAAAGATAACAATAAAGAAATACACCTTAACTTATTAGTTTTTTAAATTAGTACCAAACTTCGACAATTAACGGTATACATATGTCGGAGGCACCAAATATAAGCCTGCCTACGGCTATGCACTAATTTGTTTGTGTTGCCATAAATTATGTTTAAAATGTTTGGTCTTTGTAACTTAATAACTTAGAATCAACCAATAAGGGTTGGATATTTTGTAATATTGCCTTATATGGGCATAGGAACGACACCAGCTAAAAAATGTAACTTGTAAGAGGGCAGTGAAATGATATTTGGTAGTGACAACTTGATAAAATAAAAGAGCGGGTGTCGGATCGTTTGTTCCAGTGTTGATCATTAAACGTTTATAAATTTAATTTTTATATTAATGAAATCAGTTTTGTTTGTTTGTGTTATTGTTTATTAATGACTTTGTTTGAAATTTGTACTCGTAACTTTTGCTATAGTAAATAAATTGTGTAAACGGTCAGTGTCGTGCGTTATTCACTTATAATAAATTGTCGATACAGTCTAACCCAGCACAAACGCCCAACGAAACCCCTTTTATTTTCGATGCGTCTCTGACATATACATGTATAATGTATTTTACGAATCAGCTGATAACCGGGATGTATCTATCACTATCGAGAGGGTCCAACTAACGAAAATCCCTTGGGAAATCCATAACGTTCCGTCTTAACTCTTAGTTGCACAAATAAACTTTGTATTCAAAACTTCAAAGGTACCGGACAGCGATGATCTGATTGGTTCTATAAGTTTTATACTGTGGTTGTATTAAATTTTAAAAAAAAGTAGCTTTAGATCTTTTCGGTCAGTTAAAAACAGATGAAAAGAACACAACAGTGTTACCGATCCACTTTTTAAGTCTATATGACTATAAACATTTTAATATTTAATTTTATTTCATGCAATAAAATATTTAATATGGCAACAATGTTTTTAACACTTTTATTTTGTAATTTTTGTGGTTATGTCATTTAAGAATTTGAAATCTGATTGTTGCAATAATGAATGTCTTAAATAGAACCAGATCAATATGGATAAAAAGTTTTCAATCTGTTAGATTTTGTACAGTTAAAGCTAATAATGACATTCAGGAATTAATAAATCAAAATAAAGTTGTTGTCTTTATGAAAGGTGTTCCCGAGGAACCGAGATGTGGTTTTAGTAATGCTGTTGTACAAATTTTACGAATGCATGGAGTCACATATGTTGCTCATGATGTTTTGAAAGATGAATCCTTGCGTCAAGGTAATTTTTTTCAATTGAGCATAATTTTTTGACTTATTTGTCTATAGGAATTAAGGAATTTTCAAAATGGCCTACGATTCCACAAGTATTCATTAATGGAGAGTTTGCGGAGGTTGTGATATTTTACTTCAAATGCATCAATCAGGAGATTTGATTGAAGAACTACAAAAGCTGGAATCAAGAGTGCTTTATTAGATAAACATAAACAAGATGGAACCAAGAAAACAAATTAAAATAATATGTACATACTTCTGTAAATAAAAACTAGTTATACTTAATGTATGATCTTATTGAGATGGATACATAAGTTTATTAATAAACACCTTAATTTGTTTAAGCACATCTGGTTTATTCTTCACATTTAGTAAAGTGTAAGCGAAATTTAAGAATTTGCTTTCGTCAGGTTGAGAATTAATTACTTCTTCAAATCCAAGCATTATCAAGGTATCACTTATGTTGATGTCTGTTTCTTTTATGGAATTCTGCAACATTATATTAGGGTAATTATTCATAGATATAGCAAGTACTAAATTCAAACTGCAGCAACTTTAAACTCCAGTTTTTTTTTAAATACAGGATGTGCAAATATTATTTCTTTGTTTTGTTTTTTTTAATTAATTTTAATACACAAAAGAATATTTTCATCTATTTATTGGTAAAAGAAGAAACTATTTAAGTAATTTGCAATAACATCCTGATTACAATTTTGTTCTTAAACCAAGCCAACAGTTTTCAGCTGGTACAAGAACTATTTCAAACCACAACGTCAATTAGTGAAAACAAATACTGTAGATTAAGTTAAGTAAAAGATACAGGACAGTGGGAATTGCTTCAGTTTTTAATGAGGTGTTTATCTTTCATATTCAGTATTCATATCAAGTAGTTGTATAACCCTTCATTTTGAATTAAATTGAATAGCGTATCTGAGCGTTATCGTTCATATTAAACATTTGTCAAGTATGTCAGAATAGAAAAAAATTTTATACTCTTCTTGAAGTAGTCTCTCCTTTCGGTACCTTTTTAACTGCAATTATGGATTACTTAATCTCCATCCTCACACTTGTTGTTGGTAATAACTTTGTAACGATTTTTCGTGTTACCAAAATTCAAATTTTATTGAATTCTGTGGGTATTTGTAAAATCTTTTTAAATTTTATGTCTTTGGAAAATGTTTGTTATCAAATAGCGCATATGGTGCTTTGATTTTAGTTTTACGTTATTGTGGGAAATCGTCGGAACATTATTCTGGAGGTTTGTTTTACTAATTTCTTTTGGAAATTAATTAATTTAAAACTTCGAATTTTTTCGGATTGGGTTTTCCTATTTATAATTTAGTCTAAATAAGACAATTATTTTTCTCGAGGTTCTTCGTGAGCGTGTTTTATTTTCATTATAATTATTTTAATTTGGTTGTTTTAGCTCTTAATTTTGGATTCTTAATTCTTGATTCATATTCCTTAATTATTAATTCTCCTCCATGACGGTAATATTTGGGTTCTGAATATTGCGTTTTATAATGGTTTTATTTATATGGGTTTTTACGTCACCAGCATTTGAATCAAGTTTGATACCTCGTCGCCGCTGATAAAATTAGTTCTTAAAACAATACGGACTACCAACTAGTAGGATAAGTTAGATAATAATTTAGTTTAGTTATTTTCGTAATGTAATTGCTAGACAAGCGTAGTGAACTAATACAGATTGTGAATTTTTAAATTTTTTGTTCATTGCCATTCTGGCGTGACTTCAGTAGAAAAAAGCGTTAAAAAAATCAGAGTAGTTCGTTTTAACTACCTTGTAGAATGGTTTTTGTGTTCTGGCTATTTGGGTAACCGTATTACCATCCTTTTATAGGGAAAATGTCAATTTTGTTTCCTCTATATCTTCAATAGCAGAATGGACGCTCTATCACATGCCTTTTCAGAATAACCAGACTCCATAAATTTTGGATTGATTACATTTATAGATAGCAGCGTAACAGCACGCAAAAACATAGCAGCATTTATGGAGTAACAGTTTTGAGCAGATACTATATCGGCATAAGTCACTTCTATCTGTTGGTGAAGATTTAGTAGTTTCCCAAAGACATGTAGGTATTTCTGAAGATCCTACCCCGGACAATATGCCAACTAACTTTAAAAATTTGAAGCGGCAAATGTTTCAACCAATCACAGCTAACAAGTACCGTCCGCGTGAAAAATAAATTATAATTTATAAATATAATCGTATCGAAATTTGTCGATTGCCTAGTCCTAGTGTTTGTTGACATCTTTTACTTGCTGTTTTATTTCGTAATTTTTCAAGCAAATTTAACAGGTACCTAATCTTAAAAAAGTAAATGTAAAAATATTAATAAGTTTAAAGCGTTGCAGTGAGAGATAACCTCAAAATTTGAAAATGAATTGATTGCACGGGTAACCTAAAAACTCCCACCGAAATACTTGTTAATTTAAATGTACCTCCAAAGTTAAAGCAACACCAGCCACGCCCCTCTAGGGATTTTGTTTACTCAGGTGAACGGTATTGCCCAAATTATACAAAGTGAAATTGTAAGTTTTCAACTTTCGTGTGAAATAAAAGTTTTGCTATATTCAATAACAGTGTAACTGGAATTTTTTCTATATGCATTGTGAAGCAGACGAATGGTTTTTGAGATATAGCTCTGTCCTTATCAGTTTCTTTGTGCTCTTCCAAGAAGCAGGCGTTCATGTTTTGCCGTGGACCAGATTTAAACCCCATAGAACACGTATGGAAAGACTGTCCACTTTGCACCATCCTTCACAAACTCTGGGACAGTTAATCCACGAAATTCAAGTTGCTTGGAATGAAGTGCCACAAGCAGACATCGACCGTCTCAGTCAAATCCAGCATAAAAACAGCAGAAGATATTTTATAAACTGACTAGTACGTTTCAAGCGATACAGTCAAGATTTAAATAACTTAATCTTCGCCGCTTGCAACTCCTTAGATAATGATAGAACACTGTAAATTAAAAACTACAATGTAAGTTGTTAAAAGATATTAGGTCATACTATTAGTCTTTAGTTTAATTAAATATATGTATTTTCTACTTGCTTAAAAACAAATGTTAACAGTATATAAAATAAAGTCCAGATTTTCAAAACGCAAAATTCAATAAAAAAAAACTAAACGTTTAATACAAGAATAAGTACAATAAACGATTTAACTAAGGGTCTAATTGAAAAGTAACCATTAGCAAGAAATGATCTGAACCAAACGCGTAGTTAGGTATTCTCACTCCTTGTAATTGTTGCGTGGTTGGTAACGTATACCGAGATAATAGTTTTAGTCTATCATGCTGTTTTGATCCAGAAACTTCAGAACTAAAAAAAAACGTTTACAATATAATTTAGTCATTCAATGCAATACCTGTAGAATATATAGTCGACAGTAACCCAACCATCTTGATGTGTAGTTGCTTCAGTATCATTGTTATGATTATGAACGTATGCAGATTTCAAAGAAAAACTATGGGTTAGCGTACCGGTAGAAAATAAAGATTGATCGAAGTTTCTTGGGCTTTTATTAGCCGACTCTTTTTCAGAATGTTGTAACTGTATTAATTTCCATTCTTCGTCGCGCCCTAAAACGCTATTTTTTAAACGATGCTCTACTACATCTGCGTGTTGACATTGATCTAAACCAAAAATGCTTTTAAACAGAATAAAACTAGATTAACGGTTTACCTGTAATTCGTAAGAATTTGGGAAGTAATTTTTTCCCTGTCAAATTAGTATCTGATGCATTGGCGGTAGACAGAGATCTTACTGATAAGTCTTCGTACTTTAAAACCCCAGTTGTTAATAGTTTGTACACTACAGATTCAGGTGAAAAATTAAAGTCTCCAGTAAGAATGACAGGTAAGTGATCCTTTTTACTGAAGCAAAAAAAAAGTAACTTAACAAATGTAAATATAAGCTTAAAAACAAGACAGAAATACGGCAACACTGGACATGTAAAAACCTTCCGATTGCTGAATGTACGCGAACCTATGCTGTAGCAGCTATCATAATTATTTAATATTATTTTAGTGATTGTGGTAATTTTTTACTTTTAAAAAATGGAGTAAGATTAATAATTTAGAAAATAAGAGATAAAGATAAGAGTTAAAACTAAAATATTTAGTTGTTTAAGATAGTTGTTATTAAGAACTGACCGCTTCTCAAAAGGAACGGTTGCGACATGTCCAGTTTTTGTAAAAAAAAAAAAAACAGATTCTTGCATGATCAACTTTTGTTAGATTTGACTCATCTTAAAAGATCCGTACAATCGTCACCTGTCATGATGTCATAGACGTGTTTTCTTTACGATAGAAGCCTCAGTAGCCACTAGTTTAACGCAATCCCGAAATATAACAGACAAGCTACGTGCCCCCTCTAACTTCCGATTATGGTTTAGTTAGACGTCTTTCAGGATCTCGTGAACTGTGGCGCTGTAGTCGGTATATATCAAAATGTTGCTATCATCCGTTACAAACATTCGCCGGTACATTTTTCTTAACCTTTGCTATTGTCGTTGTATTTGTTATTAATAAGTCTTGACGTATTATAAGTAAATTTATTTTTATTTAATATATAATTTAAGAGCACAAAAGAAAATTTAAATTTAGCGGCTTTTGTTGGATCGCGCATGACCGGAGAAAGTAAGAGGAAGTAGCGATATGGCATTAAGTTAGAACCGGGGTGTGTGCGTACACATGTTAATACGTTATTAGTCAGTAGACAAAGATTTATTATGTCATTTATTTAAATTTATTTCGACGGACGCTCACAGTTCAGAAGTGGGATTGCTCATTGTGCTCGATGCTTATGTTATGTGGAAACATTTTATTATGACAACATTACGATTAGAACACGTGGTGAATTTATTATCTAAGAAAATGGATGACACAACAGTAAACGTGCGAATGTCAGTCGAAGAGATAGTGGATATTTCCTTAGCTGCATGTGCAAAATTTGAAAAACAAACTAGCAAAATTTTGTCAACACTTATACAGCCATTGAGAGGTAATGGCGACGATGTATTTTTATGATTTAAACGAATTGAATTAAGTAAACTTACAATCCATCCTAGCAAAAATTACTGTTAACAATGATTACAAAATTAGAAGGACGATCTCTGGAATGGTTTCATTCTAGCCCGGAAAATGTTATGCTGAAATATGAAGAATTTAAGAAAAAATTATGCATGTTGTTTGAAGTTAGAGAAGATACGTTAACACTCATATTGAATCAAGAAAATGGAGGAAGAATGAAAAGTTTAGCGATTATTTCACGGAAAGTGTTGTTAGGATGTAAACTGCAATTGAAAGAAGAATTTTTAATTACATACATAATTGATGGAATGGACAACCCTAGTTTACAAACCCAAGCTAAGATAAAAGAATTCCGTGACTTAAATCATTTATTAAAAGTTACGAATGAGGTAACAGCAATAGAAGTTAACTCGACAAGATTAGCGCCGACATCACAAGTTCCAAGGAAGTTAACACCTACACCAGGCAACGTTCGGATAATGACGGTACCGTTAGCAACAAGGTCAGCAGTGTTTTAATTGCAACACCAACACCATGGAACACTACCTGTCGGAATGTACTACACCCAAGCGGGAACGAGGAAGTTGTTATGCATGTGGTGATACGCGGCACTTGCAGCGTAACTGCCCTCGACGTATAGGAGGAACAGATACATCGACATCTAGGCGTGCAGCACCTGATTCGACAAGTACGTTACTGTTGGTTCCTGGTGTGACTCCAGCTTATGAGGTATCAATTGGATTGCATTTACTAAATACAAATTTTAAAGCTATTGTGGATACGGGTTCCCCTATATCATTAATATGTAAAAATAATGTAGAAAAAGAGTTTGTTGAACCTTATCGGTCATGTAACAATTACGAAGGTATTAATGGCGTAAAATTAAACATTTTAGGTTATTTAAATACGGAAGTTTACTTGCAAAAATTTGATGTTACTTTAAGTATGCGCTTTTATGTAGTACCTTATGGTACAATATAATGTGAATGTTTATTAGGAAAAGATTTCATAAGAAATGGTAAACTTAATGTTAGTTTTGGCACAGATAAATAAGGTATACAGATAGCCAACGTATATGAAGGTTTTGGCAGTTAGTACGGATACAAAAATGTTAGTTAACTATAATATTTGTAACGTACGAAAAATTAACAACAGATGGCAAAGTAAGAAAAATTGTTTTGAGTAGCAGATAAAATAATCATCACAGCTTTGAAATAAATTATCTTTTCTTTGACAGATGGTGTACTTGTAGTAGTGACGTAATAAAATTCGAAGAAATTATCTTAAAACTTTTACCATTGCTTTTACGGACTTGTGACTAATAATGTTTATGTACGGTAACTTTAATGTCGGTTACATATCAGCTGAATCGTCGACTCAGAACAACAGAAATTTGAAACTGTTGAATTTTGCTGACTACTAATAATCAAATATAAAAAATGTCAAGTTTACGAAAAAATACAATGATTGAATAATTTATATATTTTATTCATTCTTTTACTGATAATTTAGCTGTAATGTAGGCAACGTATACATATAAAAAATATTTTATTAAAATAAAAACCAATATAGTAGATATAATGAAATAAATTAAACACCACTAAAGGAATTAAACTATATTAAATACAGTGAACGCCGCTTAATAGAATCACTCTTGGGGCTTTTGACAACAATAACCTAATGATTTTTTTATTGATTAGAAACGAGTAAATACATACATGAATACATACACCGTGTATCGGATTAATTTTAAAGGTGAAATTATAGCATCAATACAAGCAAAAAATAATGTTCTAATGCAGCATTTCAAATATTTAAATTTGGAGCCAAATAAATCGAAAATTACAGACATCTTACATTTATTACTGCCTTAAGTTTATTGACACTGAAATAAAAAAAATTAAATACGGTGTTGTAATGATATGATTAGAGGTGAGTGATACAGTATTTTGTGTATCGAATATTGATACCACTACTCATACCTAGTTATGATGTTTAATTTAGTTCTAAGAACTACACATTTTTTCTCAGTAATTTACACAAAACACAAAAACAAATACAAAATAATGTTATCACAACGTTTTTATTCTAAGAACTGCACGAGTACACTAAAAACAACTAGAAGATAACATAGATGCTTAAATGAGGTGACGTTACGTAGGTCAGTTAAAATACGTACTTGAATAAATTAATAAATGCACTGCAAACATAAAGCTATACATGCAGAACGATATTCAATTATTTTAAGTTTTAGTTGAGCAGCAGGAGATTTCGTTAACGTGTACAAGAATTTGTGTATAATGCAACAGCACACAGAAAAAATTTTGGAGAGCTTCATTGAAAATATGTCAGTATAGTTAGCCCCGCCTTTTTTGATCAACTAAAAAATATTATTGTGCTGAATTGTGTTCAGTATGTGCTACCTTGCGCCGCAAAAACAACTTGCTTTTTTCCATTTACTGTTTTCACAAAAACCATCAATTTTTACGAAAACAGGTAGCCTCGTTTTTTTCGATAAAATCAAAAACAACTAGTGTGCTGAAATTGTGCCCATTATGTACTACTTTGTGCCGTAAAAACAATTGTTCTTTCTTTTTATTTGCAGATTTTATGAACAAAAAGTTTTTACGATAATACATAGCTTCGCCTTTTTCGATAAAATGAAAAGTAACTATATAGTGCTGAGTAGTGCTCAGTAAGTACTATTTTGTGCCGCAGAAACAGTTTCTATCTTTTCACCATTTTCAGAATTCATGACGGCAAAATTATTATTATGATAGTAGTCGATAGTAGACGTTGTCTTTTTGTTTTATACAAAATGAAAAATGACATCTTACTGTTTATTGTACTACGCTGAAAACAATCCGTGTATACATTTAAGATTACATCTCTATAATAGTAAAAATAATAATTGCAATGCTTTATTAATGTTTTCTGCAGTAATATTTAATCATAAATGTAAAGTTACCTAAGTAAAAATTGTAATGCGTAATTTTTTACTTCGTTTTTATAAATATTTTTGTAGTAACCTGTTTTTCAGTGTACTTTGTTTTGTACAAATATATGTTTTTCTCTTCATTTGAAATGAAATATAAAATTACTAGACAAAACTTGCTACTTTGCGCCGCAAATATGCATGTTTTAATATATATTTTTTGCGCTTACGAATTTCATGAAAATGACAATATTTTTGTTACTTTTTGCCGTCGTTCCGTTACATTTACTTACAAATCTCAGGAACTACTATACAGAACAATTTAAATTTTGTCATCTTCCAAGTCATCGGATCTGAATTATTAATAATAAATGTTTTCCTAGAAGGAGATTTAAATTTGTTCTGTAGTTTTCAAACGAATCGAAACTTTCACTACAAACGTTCAAGTGCAAAAACCCCAATTGGCGTAATAATATACCAAAAAGTTTTGCTTTATTAAAAACTGTATACAAAACTAAAATTCCTTCTAAGAACACGTTTATTGTCAATTGTTCTAAAATCGATAACTTGAAAGATTACTACAATAGTATCTAAAAATTTGTGAGTACTTGCTAAAATGTGATTAATAATATCGACGCGCGTTCCAGAGTTGTAGATCGACTGAAACCTTGCCTTAATGTGTTCAAATTTTTTGCCAGAAATTTGAAATATGATGAATCTCTATTCTAAACGAACTCGTTTGTCGTTTGAGTTTAAAAAAATTTAACAACAGGTACAGAGACTATATTGGTTCAAATTTTTTATAGTTATTGTAAGCAAAGCTGCATGGTTTTTTTTTACCTAATGATGGCATCTATTAGAAACCAACAATTTCTGGGCCACATCAACGCACTGCACAGAGCAATCGAGCTTACTATAGAAAAACACCAAAATGGAAATCTACTTTTCATAGACGTGAAGAGACCCCAAAAGGAAAGCTATAACTTGTAGTATATAGAAAAAGATGCACCTTAAAAAGCACTTAGAAGGAACTGTTACAGAGACACCAACATAAGGAAGCTACTAAGGAAAAGTGGATTTTGCAAACAGAATCACCAAGAGGGATAACTTGTACTGTATCTACAAATCTTACATTTCCCAAACTGTGGTACGCGTAACACTCACTAGTGATACACGACACCGTGCTTGGTGGTACTCAAAAGTATGAAACCAAATTTTTTTTCTGATAATTCTAAAAATACAGTATTTTAAAATTAAGAAAAAAAAACTTGTTGTTTCATAAAATCTACATATAAAAAGACATAACAATTATTTTATACATACTGAGCACAATTCAGCACACTAGTAATTTTTGATTGATATAGTCTCCGTAAAATAAATGAGGAAAAAAAGAAATTGTTTTTAGGGCACAAGCAAGTAATGGATGTTTGCATATCTAGTATATTAATTTATAAAAAAAAATTTGAAAATGAAAGTGATAACGTGGAATAATTTGAACAGGAAATTACCATCTTAACATTTCAAGAAATCTTGTATGTATATCGAAAACTCAGAACTTGATTGAATCAAGAGAAAATGTGCTAAATACGTGTTTTCTTATTGTAACGTTTTTACTAGTAAATTAATGACAATAAATAATTTTTTCAAAAATTGACAAATTTTCTATAACATGACATTTTAGTTCAATAAAAACAACCAATTTATTATTCCGTTTTAGCGTGTTTTAGTTGAACTTATTGTTATTGTTCCGGTATATTTATACATTTTTTGACATTTGTGTAACTTTCGTAGATATAATTTGATTATCATTTATATATACATTCTTGTTAAATTATGTAAGAATTATAATTTTATAACCTGAAGCACCTTAGGTAAAATGCGTATTTGTCATCATAAAATAAGAAGCGGAAAAAAATCGTGTGGTCACTTTCCAGCAATTGTACGTGCTCCTTGTATCAACAAAAGCGAATTCGATATACTTACAAGATAACGAAAAATAAGATAAGACTGTCACAATAATTAGAATATAACGATATACATACAAATATTTAGCCATCTGCAAACAAATAGATGTACCATAGTTACAAAATCTCTACAATTCATTTTCTGACTATTCTTTGGGTAGCGCTATTACAGCGCTAATCTCACGAGTGTGTTGCCGCCAAACTAATTTCATTTCGCCGCCAGAAAAGTACCGTCCAATTTAATGCATGTGGTTGGCTATCTGTATACCTTATTTATCTGTGGTTTTGGTAAGGACATTATAATCGATACGAAAATTAATGATAACATTCACTGTGACGTTACCGAAAATGAACTGTTATTGATTGATGTAAGCGGTAACGATAGTTGTATGAATTATGCTACTCTTGGTCGCGTTAATATTTGCTTACAAATACAATTGGACAATGGAAATGCTTGTAAAAATAAATACACACTACCGTGGAAAGTGAGCGATGTTCCTCTACGTAAAAAAATGTAATCATGTTTACGCAATCGACGACACTATATGGTACAAGAAAGTCTTGCGTATTTCTACGCTAAGCATTAAAAAATTTTCCATTGAAAATTGTAAATTTTTATTGATCATTGTAAAGATAGACGAATATCTTAAATCTTAATCTTAAATATAAATCGTGTTAATCTAAGAATGTTTTTTTAAACTCTGCGATAATTGTGTTTTTTTAAATGACCCTCTTGTATATTGACCACCAGCGGCCACTGATCGTAAGTGACCTTTTAGGAAAAATGTTATAAAAAAGTAACTCCGAGTTTTGTTCTAGAATAGTTTTAGTAAAAAAAAACAAAGAGGGAAAATTGGCCGTTACCGATAATCGAAGATGAAATAGAATTATTAAAAGTTAAAATAGTAGTTTACTTAACGAGTTCCTGTGTAAATTAGACGCTTTTTTTCCAAAGAGGGCATTTTTAAAAAGTTCTCGAGGGTAAAAAAGCGTCCAATTTAGAGAGGAACGAGTTGAATACAACATATTATTGCTCGAACGGAGACCCCTAAAGTCTCAAAATCTCTCAAAAATAATTTAGACGTTTATGTTGACAAGTGCGCAAAAACCGTCAAAAGCGATTTACAATAGCGAAAAATTTAAATTTATGACATTTAAGAACAATAAATAGTATATTACTTACCTAGGAAGGAAAGTATGACTTTTCAACCCGCGTAGTATTGTGACCCGAGCCGAAAGCGAGGGTCATAATACTACGCGCGTTGGGATGTTATAGTTTCCTCCCGTGGTAAGTATACAATTTTTTATCACAGCGGGATCGAAAGTTTCTTAAGAGTGCGTTTTAAGTATAGTGGGTTGCCTAAAATATAGCATTTTTATGCAGTCACCGTTTTATAGCTTTTTCAAAATTGAAAACGAATATTTATGTTTTTATTAATAAAAACTCTAAAAAACATGTTAGGCCATCGCGTAAGCTAATTTATTTCTTAAAATAAGGTTAGACTTAAAAGTTATTGATACTCAAAGTTAGTCAAGAAATGACAGTGTTATAATGTGGTTTTATAATATTTATAAAACGATTATCGTAATTATAATAGCTCAGTACGATGAAGTAATACATCAAATAATAGTACATACTTTTAATTTTCGTAAATGTTGTCTATTTTTCGAAAAAGCTATAAAACGGATTTCAGTCCATATACCTAATGTTAATCGCATCTAAATTACAGGAAATGATAATTTTTTAGTTCATCATTTATCCAATAGGTGGTCGACTGTTAACATGCGCGCATTACGTCATTACTACTTATTATCTTTATTGTTTTACGAAACACAATATGCTTGCAAGCTTGCAACAACAAAACAAAGATAATTAATTCATACAAGATTTAAACGAAACATTATCCCGCTAACACAACGTTTTAAAAAAAAGACCTATTTCGTCTTTTCGTTTTTACATAGTTATCTTCTTTGCCGTGTAATAATAATAAGTAAATTGTGCGTTTTTTCGAGTGAGAAAATTTTTGAATTGCTTACAATGAAATCAGTATTTCTCTGAAAATAATACTAACCTACGCTTTGCATTTTTTTAATTGAATTAGGAGTAAAATTTCTAAAATTCAGCTGGACAGTGGAGAAGCAAAATTTGTTAATCTTACTTCTTTAATATTTATTTTAATGTCCTCCACACTCCAGTGCTACTGTTGAAAATTTTTTTCTCAAATAATTTTAAAAAAAATAGGAACTGCCTAGAATAATTTCTTCTAATAAAACTTTGGTGGTTCCAAAAGTGGCAATTGTTACAATGTTAAAATTATCCTAGATTTATTAAAGAAAATTACAATTCAAATGTACAATTTGGACGATCAAGGAGGTGTCAAGATATAAAATAATTGTAATAAATTGTAATAAAAGTTAGGTTTTTTTAAAAATTTATTTAGTTTCAGTAACAGCCAAAAAAATATTTCAGCTGCATTGCAGTCGGAATTTGACTATAAATAACCAAAACAAGCATAAAATTTAAATTTTATTTGCTCCAATTTCTAATGTCTCGCGATTTTTTTGTGGCGACTTAAAGAATTTTTACAATCGATTTTTCATTATACATTAATTTTTTCTAATCGATTAATAAATTTAAAGAAATTGACCGAGAATCGTAAACACTACAAATATGTAGCATAATATTAAAGAACATAAATTAATTGTAAAAGAATTCGTTAGTACACATATAAATATTCTTTTTTGTACTTCCGTCCGTTTTGATGTATTTTGCAGGCATCATAATCGTCCGGAAATTTTACTTTTCCGGCCTAGGCCGGTAAGGTGTAGTAGAATTTTATAACTAGATCGAAGTTGGCAGTAACAACCTTTAATTAATTAAACGTCATCTGTCAGATTTATTAACATACACCATAATCTATGTTGTCATTTGGAATAACACTAACAAAACTTTTTTAAACACATATAACAAATTTGCTTATATCTTATGCCATTGCTAAAAACAACAATAGTTTTATTTCCTTTCAGTCGGTCTGCAAACGAAGTCTTCGTGCGGCAAAAAGTCTCATTGTGACATTTGTTATTCAATATACTATTTTCGCTTTCATAATCCGTTTTGACAGTTTTTGCGCAGTTGTCAACATAAACGTTAAACTGTTTTTGTGAGATTTTGAGAATTTGGGAGCTTTGCAGTTCCTGTTCGAGCAATAAAATATTATATTCAATTCGTTCTTGTGTAAGTTGGGCTTTTTTTCCTCGTGGACTTTTAAAACCCCCGTTTCACTCGGGTTTAAAAATGCCTACTCGTGAAAAAAAAAACGTTCAATTTACACAGGAACACGTTAAATAAATAACCATTTCCATTTCTCATTCCAACTTTGTAGATTCATTTTGACTAAATGATTATTTCTAAGTTTAGTATATATAAGTTTCAGAAAAAATCAATTTAAAAAAAATCGATTATTGTGCCATCAATTTTTGCCTAGATTGATTTTTGACGCATCGATTATAAACGAATTGCAAAACCGTTCTTTTTCAAGAAAAACTACAATATTATTAGTTATCAATAAAATTTGGTTTTTTGATTTTAAGTTAGAAGAAATTAAAGAGTAAATGTAGTACAGTAGCCTCCCGATTATCCGGATCCCGACTAGCCGAAACGTCGGATTATCCGAAAGAAACTGAACTTTTGAACCCGCCGAAACCGAAGCGAAACCAATTTATACGAAACATCTGGTCGGTCATTTCGTTGAAAACGTCGGGAAACCCAAAAATATTTAATAAAAATTTGACTGCTTATGAGGGTCAATTATACTTCCAGTCTACAAACATGAGTCATCTCTTTTCATAAAATGTTCTTTTCGGACTTTATACAAAAGGTCTTTGTAAATGGTTTATTATTATTACTTTTGTCAACATTTAGAACAAAACATTCAGTTCTAAATACGCCACTGTCAACATGAGTAACATAATAAAAAAGCGGAAACGTGTTGTTGTTACTGTGCAAGAAAAAAACTGCAATTAAACGGTTTCATAAAGGAAAATCCTTGAAAAGTGTTGCCAAGGATTATGGTGTAGGTATAAGTACGGTTTCCAAATTAAAAAAAAATCGACAGAAAATTGAACAATGGTGTAGTGTACTAGCATCCTCAACATCAAAGCCAGAATTCTATGAAACAGGGCGAATACAATAAAATTGACGAGACATTGTGTTTATGGTTTAATCAACAACGCGACCGTGGTATTTCAATCTCAGGCCTTATATTACAGCAAAAAGCAATTGAAATCGGTGAAAATCTTCTTGTAACCGAAGCTTCTGAAGATACATTTATAGCAAGCGACGGCTGGTTATCGAGATAGAAAAACCGCCACGACGTACGTTATCTAAATATTTGCGGCGAGATTTGCGGTAAAAAATTGGGTGCTAATCAAACCAAAGTTGAAAATTATAAACAAAAGTTTAAGCAACTCATAGAAGTACAGGAATATACGCCAGATCAAATTTATAATAGTGACGAAACTGGTCTCTATTACAAAATATTACCAAAGAAAATTTTAGCTGGAAGAAATGAACGCGTTGCGGCCGGCTACAAAAAAAATAAGGACCGGGTAACAATTCTTGCCTGTTTAATGTGCATTAGCAAATCCGCAAAGCCAAGAGCAAAAGAGTAGGCATTGGTAAAAGACTTATGGATTGTTTAAAAATAATAAATATAAAGAGGTAATTTATTTGCATGGAATAAAGTAAAAAGTACAACGTTACAAAAACTTTAGGCAAAGATAATACACCAAGAAGAACTTCATGTAGACAATGATGATGAAGAAGAAGCTCCGCTTCATGAAAGGATGAGAAATTTAGATGGTTGGGAAGATATTGGCCCAGAAAAAATTAAGGAGTGGATAACATTTGACAACAAAGAACAAGAAGAACTAACTGACGTTGACTTTATTGAACTTGTTAATGAAAGGGGTCGTGAAAATACTAGTAATAATGAATCAGAAGAAAATAAAGAGAGAAGAAAATTTTGCACTTTTAAGCTTTTGATTCATTAAACTGGTTAAACACAGCATTTTTATATGTAGAGCAACAGCTTAATACAACACCAAGTGACATCTTTACTTTTAGCAAGGTGAAAACACATTGCTTAAAAAAAACGCTTGGATGCAAAATTTAAGCAAAGATTGATTCTTTTTTTTCACACCACCAAAATAATATACCAATATACCTATATTGTAGTACATTTTTTCAAATAGAAACTACTATGTATTTTATTTCAAATATATTTTGTTTGTTCTTTGAATAGATACATATTTATGTACCTACATAAATATTTTACGTTATAACCCCTTTTAGTAAAAACTCATCCATATTAACCAAAATTTCAGTTATCCGAAAAGGTTTCGGTCCCGACTTTCGGATAATCGGGAAACTACTGTAGTTCTGTTTATTAGTTGAAATTCGTAATAAAGAATTTTTAAATGACATAATTAGAAATAATTTGGAATGAACCTCCACTATATGCTTGTAATTTTATTTATTTTATTTTCATACATAATTATTTTATTCGTGTTCATTCAAATTAATTCAAACTATCGCTGTTGAAATTCGAATCAGCAATTTGACTGCTATTTTTAAATTTGCTTACATTGGCACATTCAAAGATAAAAATAAAACCTTGAATGAAATTTGACGAAATTGAACCAACAACTTTTAGTGTAGAGTTGGGTGTAGTCACTATACGTCTTATTACTCGTATTAACTCATTTTGTAATATATTTTAAACAATTGGTTTTTAAAACGAAATGCAATGTATGCATGAATTTTCTAATGCCTTTATTATTTCTTGGAAGCAACTACTGAAAAGATTCTAATAACAACTTCTACCCATCTCTGATTTTCTTTACGCGTCATACGAACAGTTTTCTACTTTATAACTAAGCTGACATCTGTTTTAAATATTTTATATTATTACTTCTATTAACGCTCACTACGTATTTGGAATGTCGCATTCAAACGCGCCCTTAAAAATAAAATTTTATGTTCTTAACTGTCATAAATTTTAATTTTTCGCTATTGTAAACAGTCTTTGACAGTTTTGGCACACTTGTCAACATAAAAATTAATTTTAAATAGTTTCATAAATACATGAAATTGAAACGTTATAATTATTGTTTATTTTTTTTCTAAAAATTAAGAGTATTCTTCTCATTTACTGTAATCATGATTATAACAATCAGAATAAGTTAGCATGCGCATAAAAATTGAAGCATGCGTACGAATTCATTAAAACAATTAACCGGGAGCGTAAGTGGTGCTTTCGCCCCTGAAAATAGGGTCCGAAAGCGAACTTTCGATCCCGCTGTGATAAAAAATATTTTACAAAGCTAGACTTACAAAACGCTTTTAATCATGTTAATGTTAACCCTGAATGCACCAAATATTTGTCTTTTGTAACGCCGAGTGGTCAGTACGAGTTCTTGAAAATGCCATTTGGTTTTTCTAATAGCCGTAGCATATTTATGCGGTTTATTAACGTTATCTCTAGGGGAACTTTTGAATTCAAATTCGCATATACTACAATGACGTGGGGCATGTTGAGAAAACGCGTGAACTTATTTTGCGCGCCTATTGGTTCCCAAACATGAATTATAAAATAATTGATCTTATCAATAACTGCTTAAAGTGTATTGTTTATCAACCGAATTCCGGTAAGATGGAAGGGCAATTGCATAATATACTATTCCATTTTCCGTCATGCATGTTGATCATTTCGGTGCTTTAGAAAAATGTAAAGGCGGAGACCGTTACGTATTTTAAGTTATTGACGGTTTTTCAAAATTTTTAAAATTGTACGCTTGTCGCACAGTAACCGCGAAAGAAAGTAAAAAGCATTTGAGTAATTATATTTTAAATTACCGTAGACCAAACAAACTTATCTCAGATCGAGGTTCAGCATTTACTGCCAAATTAATTAAAGATTTTTTAGATTCCGAGAGTATATATTAGACGTGCTGATCGCGAGTAGAATCCCGAGGACAAATGGACAAGTGGAGAGAGTCAATCGCTCTATAACTCCAATGTTGTCAAAATTAAACGAATTTAAAGATCAGTGGAAAAAACAATTATTTAAGGTCGAATTTTGGTTAAAAAAGCATTGGTGAAACTGCCACGACGATCAATTAAAATTGTTCTTAGAATCATTTGAAAACCTAGAACCTATTTCACTGACGGAATTACGTGCTTCGGACATAATTATAAAGTCAGGAATATAACAAGGTTTATTTTGATAAGCGACATAAAATAGGTGTGAATAAAAAACTTTTACCGAAATTTAAGAGACCATATAAAATAAGTGTTTTATTAAATAACGACAGATATGTTGTTACGGATTTAGAAGGATATAAGGTAACTCGGACAACCTATAAAGGGATTCTTGAGTCATTTCACATTAAGCCTTGGATAGATTAAGATTACTCGCATTTGCATTTAGTACTAAGAATTAATGGTTGTACTAGCGAAAAATGTTTTGTTAATTAGGTTAATCTATTGTTGTTACGTTTGTGGATCGTGGGCGATTTAACGTCAGGATTAAATTTAGCGGCTTTTGTTGGATCGCGCCTGACCGGAGATAGTAAGAGGAAGTAGCAAGATGACATTATGTTACAACTGCGGTGTGTGCGTACACGGGTTAATACGTTATTAGTTAGCAGACAATAAAGATTTATTATTTCACTTATTTAAATTCTGACGGCCGCTCACAATAAATGTGATTATTTTTATTTTTTGTTGATGTGAGTGTCTTTTAAATAGACTAACGTTTTTAAGATTTACATCGACGTTTATTAATTCCGATTTTCGACTCAAGCTCACAGTTCACGACATAATAAAATAGTTCTTAGTTTGTTCTCTGCAGTCTGTAACCAATTTTTTGTTGAGGAACTGGAGAAAAAGAACTTTATCGGAAACACTTATTGCTGTCTACTGTCATCGCTAATTATTCTGTTTTATTCAATTTTATGTTAACCGATTCTCAATAATAGCAGAACAATTTTTGATTACATATTTAGTTATTGTACCGTATATTTACAAGCCCACTTGAGCTAGATTTCAACATTACATGGCAACATTTAAAAAACGAAAAACGTAGATAATCTGAATATTTAGGAGAAAAAACATGATTAGATTCAGCTCCCGCCAATTTTTAGTTAAATCACATTTTACGTTGATTGCAAAAATAAACATTTCATTATTCTTACCTTGTTCTATTCTCGTTAGGTTTATATGCAATTCTATCAATCTCACTCAATAATACTTGAGTTTGCGCTAATCTAACATCTTCTCTTCTTCGATTATACAGCAAATGAGTGGTTGCAACAACAAATTCGTTCTTAGTGTTATTCACAGGTGCAAATTTTGCAATAATTGCAACATTATCCCTATTTAATACTTTAATGTGGTATTGATTAAACTCAACAGTTGCAAATTCAACTAATTTGAAAATAGAACTTTTGTAATATATTGCACAGCCATCAGTTCGTTCTCCAGTCCTTCGTTTAAATATGCTTTTATATCCTAAAACTGACGTTCTAGAAAACAACTTTATAATAAATTATAATTACCTAATTGATGTAGTTGGTTATAATAATTTTCTACGTGAGACAATTGAACTTCTTGAAGACATAAAATCTAAAAACAAGTGGTCAACAATATATTACTAAAAAAATATTCTTACATCTGCATTAAGTTGTTTGAGTTCGTTCAGTAAGGTAAACCAACGTTGTTGCCATTCTATAGCATTTCGATTGTGATACTGGTACAAATAAGCGTGTCGCTCTAACAATTCTTGAGCAAGAACATTGTAACTCATTATTTTGAATGTACAGTTTGATGAACTCGGAGGAGTTTTCTTTAAGATTTTTCCCAATCCAGTTAGTTTCCATGATCGCAAAGCCCAAGCTTGTTGTCTGTCCCACTGAGCAGCTGCAAATGTATGACAAACGCATATTTAAATTAGTTACAGAATTCGAGGGCTAGAAGAATTCAAGGGTTAAAGAGTCAAGATAAACATAAAATTTATTTTTGAATGATATAACTCAAAGTAATTTTGTTTTTTTCAGTTCAAATGAACAGACTGGTAACTACAAGAAATCTGCGCCCGCTTTAAAAGTGCGGAATCGGATAGAATACTAAAGTACATTATATCGATTATACTGCGTTTCTAATATTTTTACTATGAAAGCGCTTTATAATTAATTTAACTAAGATGATAAACTTTATCATAAAATTAAATTACGAATTTTACGTCGCCGATTACATGCGAGTAATTTGAATTTGCCATTACTGTATCTTAGCAATTAGAACTAGACAATGGCACACTTTGTAGACCCCTTACTTTCATTATAGAGCTTGTTCGAGTTTACATGAAAAATATATATCTGAACTTTCCTGTGAGAAGAAACAATACCAAGAAATTATACTGAGAAAAAAGAAAATGCAAATTTTAATTTAAACAAACTTGATAAGTCAAGTTTTCTAAAAACAGTAAGATTTTCGTATCACAGGTAAAATCTATAAAATTTAATCAAATATAGTAATTAGTATTAGGCAATTACATAAGTTTTCATATATGTGAAAAAAAACGTACAACGTTGAAAACAATATAATCATCAACAAAAACAAAAATACTTCACAAAATTATGCTTAGAACTGACCAAAAAAATGTCATGTTTCCCTAGAATTCCTCATTTATTTCACTCTATGTATTATCTTTTTTGTTCTCTCTTATCGCGACCTTAATAATTATGTTGTTCCTTTCTTTACTTTTTAAGTCGTTATCAATAGATTTGTTCAGGTCTCTTCAAAGTTGTTTTGAATCAATTCTGCATTGTTCTTTTCTTTTCTATCAAACGTATTTATCTTCCTATTTTGTTCTCTGCTTTGTTTCTAATATAGTAATCTCTTTAATCTCGGTTATGACTATTCATCACGTTTTAGTTTCTGAACCATTTGCGTCTATTGTTGTCTATTGCAATTACCATGTTTATTTTTCGTTTTCCTTTAACTTCATGATTATATATTCATTTATTTCCTCACAGTTGTGGTTTCAGTTTCGCAGCGTTGGGTCTCTTTTAGAAGATTAAAGATTACAATTGCAGTGAAAGCGAGACCATGATATCGTAAAATAATTCAAAGTGAACAAACGCACGTTGACCTGCGTGCAATACTTTTATCTTTCACAGCAGAATAATAATCAAAATCAAATTCAGCATAAATAAAACATAATTTTATAATCGCAATCTCAAATTTGCACTTATAACGCTCCTTCATCCACAAGGCATGTATTACTCGCAATATTCTCAATAATATTTTCAGTTATTCTCTTTTCCACAATATAAGAGTCAACCAAACAACACAACCCAAATATAATAACAATAAAACAAGCATTCTACATTAACCAAGAAAGAAGCTTTATATCCAAACAAGTTCAAAAAAATATAATCCATTCGAGTAAAACGCAATAAGCATATACATTTAGCAAAATAGAAATCAAGAAGAAAAGCAGCGAACAAACACCGGTATCACACAAACAAACAAAGTAGTAAGCGATCAATAAACCCTGAGTAAAATCATCAAACCAACGTGCAAAAAAAACAAATTGAAAAAATACCACCGTGTATATTATTAAGTAAGCCGTATCAAAGATTGCAAATATCTTCCTAGATATTGAAAAGATAAATAATTGAGAAATATACAAAATTAAAACTCTCCAAATGCGCACTTTGTGGAGAAGTGCCCAAGAAAACTTTAAGAGATGTAAAGAGATTATAAAAAAGATTTAACCATGAAATAGAATAGCATTAAGCCAGTCAATTTCACAAATACCACCAATCCCTACAGGTACAAGTGTCCCAAAGAACGTAAACAAGCACATCTGCAGTACGTTCAAGCAATAACACCACAACGCCCCCAATATGTCAACAACAACTAGAACATAACATTACAACTTTTCTACAACTAAATATGCATTTACAACAACAAATAGAAAAACAACAGCATGCTATATCCAATTTGACGCAAGAAAAAAACCAGCGCAGAAATAAGATAAAACGCCCAACAAAAGTTTAAGTTATAATGTAAGCATACCAAATAGGCCTATGGAACGCAAGTGATATCACAAACCATAAACATGAAATAGAACTTATAACGCAGTCCATTCCACAGATAAAACATCCAGTGCTGGAGCAGCTGTAATTATTCGACAAGTATTAAAAACTATATGCTTGATGACATCCCCAGGCAGCTAACGTAGTAATTTAAGATTGGCTTGGATCAATAATTGCTTCTGCAGCTTATTACAGACCAAACTACCAGGCTAATACAGAATACCTCATACAGGATTATAAGCAATTCCCGCATAGATTCTTAGCCGGCGTTATAACGCCAAACATACCAGTTGAAGGTTCTAGAACACCCACTCTTAGAAGATGAAAGGTACTGTCATCTAAATATTGCACCTAAAACATTTCACCGCATATAAACCAATGTATTGACCAAATTAGTACCAAAAATACCAGATTGTTAAAATTTTTTGGTAACTCAAGGTTTTACAATATATCAGTTGGGCATAGAATCAAACTATGACATTGCATCTGTTTATATTTCGGTACCGTAGGATGGGGTAACTTTGGGACTGGGTGGGTAATATTGGGACAACGGGTTAATTTTAGTTTGCAGGATTCCCTGAGGGACACACTGCGTAGGTTCAATCTGCAAACGCGTTCTTTGTTTAATCCTGTACCGTGCCGCTACCTGGCGGCAGTTTTCAGAACCAGTTTACTACCACGTTGTGACGGCCAAGTTTTATTCCTTGCCATTGTTTTTCACAAAATTCTTGTTTTGATTAAACTTTCTCTTCTGCCTCAAGAACTGTGAACTTCAGATCACTTTCAAGTACGTATACACAATACCAAACATCTTCTTAAGTATCTTATATAGAATTAACAGTGTTATTAAAGTATTTTGTTTTATATAACCTATAAACTGTAAATTTTCAGCTCTTTACGGGGTAATTTTGGGACAGCCCCAAAGTTTGTATACTATTTTTTTTTACAATAGTTGTTTTTTTTTCAGCATTGCATTGGACAATAAAATGCCTAGAAATTATAAAAGAGCTCTTGACACACGGCCCTACAGAAATTACACTGAAGAACACACGAAGCAACCACTGACGAACAAGTTGTAAATAAGTTTTTTGACAACTTAGAGAGAGAACTCGAAAAAATTCCAAAGGAAAATATTTGGAATTACGACGAAACAAACCTCGTTGATGAGCCTGGTGCTGCAAAAATAATCACCAAAAGAGGAACTAAATATCCTGAGAGAATACAAAACTCATCGAAAGCTTGTACATCTATTATGGTATGTGGCAATGCTGCCGGAACAGTAGCTCCACCTTATGTGAACTATAAAGCAGAAAAAATATGGTCTACCTGGACTGAGAATGGCCCCCCTGACACTCGGTATAACTGAACAAAATCTGGCTGGTTTGATAGCAACTCTTTTGAGGATTGGTTTGTATCATTAATGCTACCAATCCTCAAGAAGCAAGAAGGGCCAACGGCTATTATTGGCGACAACCTCAGTTCACATATAAATATAGAGGTCATCAAACAATGTGAGAAGAATAACATAAAGTTCATTGCGTTGCCACCAAATGCGGCCCATCTTTTACAATCATTAGATGTTGCATTCTTTCGTCCAATGAAGGTGGCTTGGCGAAAGATATTAAAGGACTGGAAGGAGACAGCAGCAGGGAGTCGTTGTACCAGTACCAAAAGACCAATTGCCCACTCCATTGAAATCTCTATGGAACGCTATCATTAAAGGCCCAGACAATCTTATTGCCGGCTTTCGCAAGTCAGGGATTTTTCCCACAAACAGGCAGCCAGTTCTGAAGAGGTTACCATCAGGAAGCTTGGACACCTCCATTTCTTCTCTGATTGGTGAAAGCTTTCTAGAACAAATTTCGAAGAAGCGTCAGGAGGCTACCGAATGTCGAAGAGTGCCGAGGAAGAAAAAACGAAATGTCCCCCCCCTGAAAAAAGTATCTCTTCAGAAGAATTTAAAGCAGCCTTGCCAACAGAACAGTTACCCATCGATGATGACCAAGACCAACCATCCACTTCAACTGGAGTGAAAGCTCGACAGTGTAGCAAAACAGGACGACCAGATTTAAAAACACTCCAAAGAAAACGAAAAAGGAGAGACACTGATAGCAGTAGCGAGGAAGAAGATGACAGGTTTTCTCTTCAAGACTCAGAAGACTTGGAAACATTTAGTGATTTGGAAAATCCATTAACCACATCCATTCCAGATGTACAAACATCAGATTTTCTTCAACATCTAAAAGTGGATGACTTTGTTCTTGTGAGATATGAATGTGAATTATATCCTGGAAGAATTGTTCATCTCGAAGATGACGGCGAAGTATTAATATCGGCTATGAAGAAATCAGCGTCGAATTGGAAATGGCCTTCAACTCCAGATAAAATTCATTACTCAAAGGGCGAAATTGTTCAGAAAATTGATGAACCGGAACAAATTGGTCGTAAAGTAAAGTAAAGATCCAAAGCCTAATAGTATTAAAAAGTAATTATTTGCAATCTATGTGTACATGTATCATAACTTCATTGTTTACATATAATATTATGCGTTGCAATTGGTACACACTCATTTACCTTGTCTTTTCTTAGGTAGATAATGCACTTATACAATATTGTGGGGTAATATCGGTACAAAGTCATGTTTCTTGCTATTTCTAATGGAAATAATGCACTGTCCCAATTTTACCAATATTTTTTAATAAAATACCCTTGTTCCTAGAGTTATTGTCTTATTATATTTTGTTAGAGGAAGACAGGCTTTACATATTAATAATTTTTTCAGTAACCTAACTTAAAAAATAAAAAAAGAAACAGCGTAAAACTTTGAAAAGTGTCCCAAAGTTACCCCATCCTACGGTAACAGCTGGAGTAAAAAAAAACAGCAAAAAATTATATAATGAAAATAGAAATTGTGAATTTTGTAAAGAATTATTCAATAAATACATAAACCTAAAGGTTTTACTCAAAACAACAGAAAAATCTAACGAACATGAAGATACTCACATGACAAAACAAACTACGATAGAGCAGTAAGACAACTAACTAACAAAACTCAAGAACACCTCATTTTAATACCTTGGAAGTCTAATACCATCAGATGACAACAAATATTCCTAAATATATCTAAACCTCTTTGTGCTGTTGAAGATGAAGAAAATGAAATTCAAACTTAGAAAAACCAGAAGGAGCTATACTACCGATGACACAGAAAAGAGTAAGACATGAAAAACAACCTAAACCAAAAAAAAAAACATCCGATTAAGAAAATATTCAGATAAATTAGTTTAAAAAAAACTCTCCCATAAAGGAATAGTTATCTTCACACAACTAGTACATGCAGCACTCGGATTAAAATACTTCAGAGGAAAGTAGCAAAAGTTATATTAATTATATTGGAGCATAATCTATGTCATGTCATATCTATCATTCCACAAAAATTTCTAATATTAATTACCCTGACACATTGCAATGTAAACAATAAACACCAAAAAATATAATACATTTCGTTCCGCCCTTATGAGATATACTTCATTTTCTATTCCCTTTTGATCCACTTTTACATACCCACTTTGTTGACTAGAGGTCAACACCAATTGAAGGAAATAAAACTCTTATTAAAACGTTTTTTAAAATATTCTTACGCAAATGACGCTAATAATATTGTGCTGTTCACCCATTTAAGAAAATCTATATTGATAAACTGCTATAATTTGTCTAAGACTATTAAATTTTTGATTCGATTTTCATATACTTATAGTTGGGTTAAAGAAATTTCTTTCTCACTATATTTGTTTTGTTTTATAAATAAATTGCAAATACTCTTTATCAATCAGTTTTATGACATGGACAAATGTTTTAATTGTGGTCAAATTGCTCATTGTAAAGAGTAACATTATATCAAGCGTTATATGTACCGGATGAAATAAGATATTATAAAATAATCGCAGATAAAAATGCGTTTTGTATGAATATCTTAAAATAAAATTGAATTAAAATTACTGCACTTACCCCTTGTAGAATTACTGTAATCTACTGCGTCAGACCTGTAGTCACGAACATTCATTTGAGAATCAGATAAAGAATGATAGAAAACATTAGAAAATCGTAAAGAAGTGCTTGGGGAAGAGTGTAAATTTCCAGGTATTGAATAATACGTTTCAGGGACTGTATAATGTCTTACGTTACTATAAAAATTTGGATTTGACATAACATTTACACATCGTTTTTTGTAGTCGCTCTTATTTCTATTGTCATACTTTTGATTTGTACTAACTAAATTTACTACAGAGTGTACGCTTTTATCAACTTTAATACTTTCCTTGCAATTATGTCTTCTTGGTTTTTCTTTTTCTTTTTTCGAGCTTCTCCTGTGTTGATTAGAAGTGTTAATAGAATCAGTACACTCAACTTCATTGGTAGTTTCTGTTATTGAAATTGAAGTGCATGTAGTATTTTGTAAGTTACTCATTATGTGCAAATTAAATATATGAGAAAAATTTTTTGTTCTTAACCGTACTGTATTAAACGATTTGAAAACCACTGATTTTCCGAGGGTGTAAGCGCGTTTAAAATTGGGTATTGAAGATTTTGAAAGAGGACTTTTGAAGTAACTTAATTTAAACCAAAAACACTTTGTAGGAATTAATGATCGCATCCCAGTTAAAAAAAGAGTTAAAGAAAACTTACTGCCAACATAATTAAATCTGGAATAATTTAAACAAATGCACTTCTTTATAATTTACTAGAATACAAATTTTGATACAAATAAAATTAGTGTTTATCTGATTCCACCGAACAGCTGACATGAATATGGCCGACACCAAAGCAATGGTCGCATTCAGCAGAAAAAGCTGCTACCGCTACCTCAAAAAAAGTTGGTAGCGATGTGAAATGTAGGTTAGAAATAGTTACAGTTGCGCTACCAACAGGTGTCAAAAAACGTCAACCGGTCTTATTAGTGTTGTTATTTATAGTACTTTAATGGTTAATAAGTAAATTTAGAAATGGATGTATTGAAATTATGAATCTGCAGCTGTCATGACTTGGTCATTTAGTGTTGAAATTTATTTTTTGTCGGGGTTTTTGGAATCGTTTGCTTAACATGGTTTTTTGTTTAGTAGACTTAAATGTGGTAGTACATCTTTGCGTGATAAAAATATAGTTTTATCGTGTACCTTACATATAAACCCGAAAAGAAAAGATAAACGATACTTTACAACAAAGAAATCAGTAGATATCTTTATTAAAACGTGATTTAACAGAAACTAAAATAAGTAATGGTCGCATATGTTTTAGACACTTTTAATATAGGTATTTACTATATTAAAATTCGACACCTGGACAGAACTCAAAATGTGTTGCCAAAACTAGGCAACACATTTCTCGTTTCCGTCAATAAGGTGTCTCATTATCGATAATTTTACAAACACTTATGATATTACATATGATAACATTGTCGCGCCAACAAAGAGCTACCAGTTCAAATGCGGCATCGACGGTTCGATTAATAAAACAAAACTTAGTACGCGAACAAAACATACACAGTTCTCTTTATTATTTTATTGGATGTTTTTCGGCCCACGTTAATTATAACAGCAATTCAACAAATCAAAATCGGTACAAAACTATAACACACATACACAAAAGACCCTCTAAAAAAACGCGGCAATCACATTCCGCCCAAAAATTCACACCTTAACCTTACAACTAAACTTGACAACAAAAGAAAACCACAGAGTGAAACTAAACCTAAAATGGACATGTTGCGACGGTGTCGCATTGCACTATTAAAACTACAGATATAATTAGGGTCTCTGACATTCTCCCACCTGAGGAATGTTTTGAAACAACAAAATGTTCCTCAAACTAAACATGTAATACAAAAGCAAAGTATTATACAAGTAGGTACATAACCAGATACTAATACTACGATTACAGAAAACGTCGCGGTACAGTACAAACACGACCACTTCGCGTCGCTTTTACTTTCGGCACCAACACTCCCGCACGGACACTATCACCACGCTCAAAGATGGATTCGGAATCGGAGCCATCTGGATTTCCAACATTCCCCGCCGTCTCTTCGTCGCCGTGTTGCAGCATGTCTCCATCGCCAACATTGAACTCCCGAACACTGTCACACTCCAGGGGATACAGTCTTTGCAGTGGCCTTAATAACTGCCCCCTAGCGGTTTCTACTCTAACCAAACGAACTCGGCCATCTTTACCCGGTAAAAGTTCCACGATTCGACCAACTGGCCAGTTTAAACGTTTGTTGTTGTCGTCGCCGACAAGCACCAATTCGCCAATCACAATTTGACGATCAGTCTTTTTGTCACACAAAAGTTTCAATTGTCCAAGGTACTCGATACGAAATCGAGCCCGAAGTTCTTCCCGTAAAGCTTGAATTTTACGCACCCTCCGACACAATGAAGCATTGTCTATAGCGTCACAATCCGGTAAACCACACTCCACTTGCTCGCGCAAAAACATCGACGGACTTAACGCGACTAACTCTTTAGGGTCCTCCGAAAGGTAAGTTAAGGGTCTCGCATTAACAACTGCTTCGCACTCGCAAACCAGGGTAAATAAGTCTTCATAGCTCAATCTCGCGCGACCCAGTACTTTTCGTAATAGTTGTTTCAACACTCCAATTAAACGTTCCCAGAACCCTCCCCACCACGCCGCTGTGGGAGGATTAAATCGCCAGCGAATGCGCTGGACGGACGTTTCACGCAAAATCAAATCCCAATCTAGAAGCGATAAAGCATTCTCGGTGCCTACAAAGTTCGTCCCATTGTCACTGTAGACTGTTCGTGGCCTACCCCGACGCGACACGAAACGACGTAAGGCCTGTAGAAAACTCGGAGTGGACAGGGATGTTGTCAGCTCTAAATGAACCGCTCGGAAGACCGCGCACGTAAACAAACATATCCAAACCTTATCACCATTTTTTAGGTACAACGGCCCTGCAAAATCCACTCCCGTCACTTCAAAGGGAGCTGCGTCACGAACCCTGTCTAATGGTAATGGCGGAGGCTTTACAGTCAAAGGCTTTGCGTTGTACCTTCTACATGTTCCACACTTGGATATAACTGATCTGACTGTCCGTCTACCGCCCAAGATCCAAAACCTCTCCCTCAGCAAACTTAACATACCCTGAGTCCCAACATGGCATGATTGTACGTGTATGTGCATGATCAGGCTCTTAGTCAATGGATGCTTAGAAGGAAGCACAATGGGGAACCGATAATTTTCAGTATCTTCTCTATTAGACACCCTAGATCTTAATCGAATGAGGCCTTGCTCGTCGCTAAAAGGGTTGAGACCACTAATTCTCTTGTCCTCCTTACCAGAAAACGCTTCCTTTTGCACCAATTTGAAAATGAATGTCTCTGCCGCGTCCTGTTCTTCAAAAGACAATTCACCACGCTGTTTCTGATCTGGACGCTTACAATTTTGAGCAAACCGAAGTATCCAAGCCATCATTCGTACAGTTTTTGTGTATTTAGAAAAGTAGTCTAGATGCCAAGCGCAACAGTCTCCAAAATTCAGAAGCGTAGTAACCAACTTCTTCTTGCGCTCGACGTTAATTTCATTCTCGTTGCAAGTTGTATTCACGGACAACCATCTCTCATATGCTTCGTATAGCAATCTGGGCCCCCCACAATCTTAATCCAAACAGTTGTTTGGGAGAGCATCCCCTTGAGGGCAAATCCGCCGGATTTTGTATTCCTGGTAAATGGCGCCATTTCTCCGCTGGAGTCAAATTACGAATCTCGCTTACTCTATTCCATACGAATACACCCCACTCTTCTTTTCGTTGAATCCACGAGACGACTGTAGCCGAATCAGTCCAGAAAAAACAGTCAATCTGCCTTCCTATGTTCTCACTCACATGCGTATACAGCCGAGCACCTATAGTTGCCGCCAGCAACTCTAAACGTGGTATAGTCATTTTCGAACTCGATTTTCTTATAGGTGCTACTCTAGCTTTGGCAGCCAACAAGAAGACAGAAACGTTGCCACGCAAAACGACTCGCACAAACACAACACAAGCATAAGCATCTTGGCTCGCATCACAGAATGTATGTATGCTCAAATCATGTGATTCCGGGTCGCCCACCAGTATATAGCGAGGTAACTCAATTTTCGACAAGTGATGCAAATCCTTCATCCAACTTTTGAATGCTTGAGCCGTGACATCATCCACTGGCTGGTCCCAAGTTAACTCCTTCTTCCATAATCTCTGCAGCATTAGCTTAGGTAGTAAAGTAGATGGGCATGTATGCCCAATCGGATCGAAAACTTTCTGTGTTATGGAAAGAATCTGACGTTTCGTAACCACCATACTATCAATGTCAAAATTCTCTTCCAAAAGGTTTGAACTTATAGTCAAAATATCTTTCCTTGGGCACCAATTCAAACCAAGGAGAGGACATAGCTCGACAACCGTATCTGATCTTAAATTCTGGGTACGCTCCCACCCTCTCAGTTCGAATTTACCCTCCATCATAATAGCAACAGACTCTTTGATAAATGTTGCGGCCGATTCCTCATCTGCCAGGCTCGTCACACAATTATCAACATAGAAACTACGACTCAACCTTTCTACAGTCTCCTTGGAATAAACAGTTTCAGCCTCATTGCATCTTTTTAAGCACAGATATAGATGGTATTCCAACGTTGCCCCTAGCAGAAACGGGCTACTAATCAAACCGAAGACCACGCGCTTGTGACGGAAAATGACCTCTTGGCCCTTGCCATCAATCCACAAAAATTTGAGAAATTCTCGGTCTTTCTCGTTAATACTAATTTGTAGGAAAGCTTTTCTTATATCGGACACAACACCTATTTTGTTTTCCCTAAATCTTAACAGCAACGAAGGAATTAGTTCTATTAAATTGGACCCTTTCTCCAAGCAATGGTTTAACGATGGTCTGTCCTTTTCGTGCGCAGACGCATCGTATACAGGTCGAATTTTTGTTGTCGCACTGTTTCCCTTAATAACCGGTCTATGAGGGAGATAATGACCTTGATTCACGTTCACACATTCTGATGTATCCACCTTTTCGATAATTCCCTCCGCTTCCCACTCACAAAAGATGCGCTCGTACTGCTCAAACAGGTAATCATTTTTCAGTTTACGGACAGCTGAATCCAACCTCTTTTGAGCCAATTTGTAGTTATTCGAGAGAGGAGGGTGGCCCTCTAACCATGGAAGGCAAACCTCATAACGCCCATCTTTATTAACATTCACCGTTTGCAAGAAGAGCTCCTTAGCTGCTACGGCTGTTTCCTCCTTGGTCCGCTTATCAGAAGGTTCCTTGATTCCTAGCGCTTCAAGTTCCCACAAATCGGTTATGGAAGCATTCTTCACAAATAGGTTCAAAGTGGTCATAGCGATATTAGAACGTATACTAATGTCCGGCATTTTACCCATAAGTGTCCACCCGACGTGTGTTTCAATCGCTACTAGTCCGCATGGTAGTTCTCGACGGCTTCCTGTATATAAATGTCCAGCCACGTCAGCTCCTAGCAAGAGCTCGATCGGACCAGGTTGTTGAGCATCTGATATTTGGACATTTAAGATGCGCATCTCATCGGTCCATGGTCCATAAAAAACTGGACTTACCTCTCCACAAATCGTCAACTGATCTAAGGCCTCGAATGTGTAAAAATACGTCCCGTTGCAGATAGTGACGTCAAAGGAGTTGTGAGTATTTACCATCTCTGACCCACCAAACAAACAATGAACGATTTTCTCCTGACGTTTAGGTCGGTATCCTAATTGTGTAGCAGTCTCCTTTAAGATGTAAGACCTTTGCGATCCACTATCAATCAATGCTCGAATCACTTTACAACCATTCGCTCCTTTCAAGGTCACTCGTAGAGTTTGCAGAAACACCTGCGTGCTGGTCCGGTTGGTCAATGTTTGGTCTTTTCCGGTATCACTCGATGGCACACTGCCGTTGTCGACATGCGACTTCTCTGTATTCTTGTGGGTCGGCAGATCAGGACACATTAAAGCCACATGTGCACGAGTGCACAAAACACATCTTAAGCGTCCCTTACATCTTTTAGACTGATGGCCTTTCTTTAAACAGCGGAAACAGGCCTTCTTTTCCGAAAGTGCATCCTTTTTCTGAGAGTAAGTCATTTTCTGTGCCTTAAAACACGCTTCACTATCGTGAGACCCTGCGCAAAATACACAACCTGCAACTTCACAATTCATAAACCCCGTAGCTGTCGGACCTTCAAAAAATGTTTTTTGAAATGGCTTATTTCTAGTGTGTCCTTCGCTAGTGCCCATTTTGGTAGACGACGTTCTTTCTGACAAACCGAACCCCTCAGCCGCTAAGGCTATTCGCTGCTCGTTCTCTACCTCCTGTCTGAGAAAAAGCATCAACTTCTTAAGTCGAGCTTCTAGGGGAGATGAAGTTTCTTCAGAATCCGCAGAACCGTTAAACGTCGCAGAACGTTGCCAAACTCTCAGTAACTCATTCGGTAAACACGATTCTATTAGTGGAAATAGCATGGCTGAACATTTGTCAGAGGTTATGCCCAAGGTTTCGAGTGCTCGTAACTGAGTCTCAATTTGATCATAAAGAGTGGCAATATCCATTTTTTGTTTCGAAGTAGATCTAGTTAAAATAAGCTTCAACAACTCTCTCACATATACTTCGATCTGAAGATCTTCCCTACCAAATCTGCTTTCCATACTCTCTACTATTTTTTCGTAATTTTCACTCATGGCTGGATAGCTCTCGACTAATTGCCTTGCCCTACTCCCCGGTACCGTGGCTTGTACTAAATACTCTATTTTGTCATGATTATCAATAGTATTATCTTCATGTACTTTTTTGAACTGGGCCCAGAAGGCCAACCAGTCTTTGACGCTACCATCATAGTGTTTGAATTCTATTCGAGGTAATTTAAATTTTCGCCTACCTGTGGTTTCCCGAACATTTGACCTGTATGTTCCTGTGCGGTGCGAACCGGTGCCTTCTGTTGCTGAATCTTCAGATAACCTGTTGTACTTCACCTTTAACCCAGTAAATCTCTTGAAATACGTATCTCGGCCCTCCACATCAGTCTCAAGTTCGGCCTCGGTAGCACCTTCCAATAAAAGTTCGTAAATCTCATTGTCCACTATCTTTAAGTCGTCATATTTCAATAGTAAAAGTTCCCACGCAACTTCGATAGATTCGCGATCAAGCTTATCGACACTAAAAAGTGCTTCAAGTTCGTTTGCCGTTTTCGTAAACGAAGTCCGTAGCGCCTTTCTACTTTTCTTTTTAATTTCGATTTCGTTAGCCATCTCAAACTTGGTTCGAAACCACCGAACGTTTTAAAAATGCAAATACTACACAAAACGCGGTAAAAGTTTGCCGGTAAGAAATCGACACGCACTTTTGTCCCCGATCAGTTTATTCACTTCACTGTTAATCGCAAACCTTCCTTGGAAAAAACACCCTGTCCTGTCACGGTCGCCAGCTTTTATGTCGCGCCAACAAAGAGCTACCAGTTCAAATGCGGCATCGACGGTTCGATTAATAAAACAAAACTTAGTACGCGAACAAAACATACACAGTTCTCTTTATTATTTTATTGGATGTTTTTCGGCCCACGTTAATTATAACAGCAATTCAACAAATCAAAATCGGTACAAAACTATAACACACATACACAAAAGACCCTCTAAAAAAACGCGGCAATCACATTCCGCCCAAAAATTCACACCTTAACCTTACAACTAAACTTGACAACAAAAGAAAACCACAGAGTGAAACTAAACCTAAAATGGACATGTTGCGACGGTGTCGCATTGCACTATTAAAACTACAGATATAATTAGGGTCTCTGACAAACATCATACTTGTGGTGTTATCGGTCAAAGCAAACATGATATAACTGTTTTATGTTACCTATGCATGATATATTCAAACACAAATATTCAAATGCCAAAATAAATGTCAGGTATAGTCGTAATTACAAGAGGTGTCTTACGACTTATACTTGACCGAATAAAATATTAGATATGGTATAATTATATCAGTTATCTTTTGTCTGTCAGTTAATTCACATTGAATTAAATTAACTGTTAATCAAACAAACTGTTTTAAGTCAAATAATTGTAATATTATGTGTTATAATTGTTCATAACCATAAGTACATTTTGAATATTAAACTATTTTTAGTTTTATTCCGTAATACAAATAGTAGTATAATTATCTACATTTCAGTCCTAGCTTTAGACTTTAAAAAAAGTACACCTGATAGAACCCCAAACAGCAATGTAAGATTGCATCAAGATTGCAATAAACTTATCGCGACAACTATAAAACTTGCAGCAATATTGTTACGTCTTGCCGTGGCAAGATTTAATTTGCAGAAATTTTACAGTCCCGTGTCATAGCAAGATTTAAAATTTATAAAAATACTATTGAAATAAGTAATCGCAAGACTTACTTACAGACATATTAACGTTGCTTGTAATGGAAATTCGTCAAACTTTCAGGAACATCACTGTACTTTGAAGAAAGGTACAAAGAAAAACAAAAAATTATTATGCTTATTGATATTGTAATTAAATAAAGAATTGTTTTTACAAATTAATTACAACTTCATTAGGTATTGTCTGTTTGTTTTAATTCTGCTCCATTTTCGCCTTTCCTATTCATCGTTCGGTTTGAGCTGAAGCATAAAATATAAATTTAAGAATAACCTTAATTGCAGATTTGATGATAATGTTAAATAAGCTAAAAGCATGCAAAACTTTAAATATTTAAAATATTGTAGGATTGAATATTTATTAATAAAAAAACAATATGTACAACTAACATAAAATCTACCAACTTAAAAATAACGTCGTCGTCGTTCTTTCGTTTGAGTTAAAACGTCTAATATTAACTGAACCCTTATACGTTAGGCACGGAGTTATATCGGTTCCGATCGTTTGCGTACTTAATCACAGGCGCGCGCGCCTAATCCACCGCTGTCGCGACCCCATCCTTCAATATTATTATTACACAGCATATATTAATGGTCTATGGTTATTGATTAATTTAAAATATTATAAATCGAATAAATGTCTACACGCAAAAGGAATACGTACTATCGTCAGTATTTGTAACAAATATAAATTCTTCTTGTTGTTGAACCATATTTTTCAAATTTTACAGTTTTAGACTCGTACAGCACGAACACATGTACGTTCATATGGCATCCGATTCTCTGACGTCATTCGATGAGATTTTGATAAAGCGGTTGGTATGTCGCTTCACCAAAATTTTATTCAATAGTTTCGCAACTGTAGGGTTTGTTGAATGGGACCACTGATTATTTGGGGCTTAATTTAAAAAAAAGCTCTTGTGATGATTACACTAAGAATACAGGAGAAAACAATACGTATTTATAAGAATTAATAATTATGTAATTGGAGTGTACGTGTCAAACCTTGTTCTTTTTTAGTAATAATTTAATTGATTATTAAATAAATAAATACCTGGTATATTATTGTCATAATCTAAAATCCGTATGTATCTCAATATTACTTTCACACCATCTGGCTTTCGCACTTGAAGCCTTTCGTTTTGTTTTCCTAACAAGCACGGTATTCAAGCTGCACTTTCTTGTGCCCATAAAAAAAAGCCTTTTGCAGTGAGTCCAAAGCATTTGTCTTGATACAAAAAAGGCCAGGGAATAAAACGCAACCAATCCGTGTGCAAATCCCTTATCCAATGACCGCGCCACAATAATATCCACAAATCGAATTCCTTTATGTATTGTTCGAGACCGTAACTTTAGAGAAAAATTATACGCAATCTACCGGTCTTTTAAGGAGGCGTCCTATTCCCCTTTTTCCCAAAGCCTTAAGTCTCGTACTATACTCTTATAGTCGACTCAGTCAGTATTCTATTTCTGTCTACGTCGTTTTGCAAGTTTGACAGTTTCTTGTTGCTTTGCATGCCTTTTGAACGTCTTGATTCTCCACTAGCCATTTTGCTGTAGTGAGAACCAATAAATACACAAAGAAACGACTTGATAAGTGAAATAATTTTATTGAACAACATAAATTTTTAAACAGAACAACTATTATCTAGTTTCAGCACAACACAACCATAACATATTATACAAGATGCTTGTGGGATAAATAACTGTCCAATTTGCTCTAGTATCTACAATAAATTTAGTAATTATATAATTGTAAAGCTAAATAGAGCCACGTTTTACAGTATTATACCAGAATTCGGTACCAATTTCCTACCGCACACTTTAGAAAACTACGAGCGAATTGCTGATAATTATTTCTTCGCAAAACTTGAAACACCAAAAAGGAAATATCAAATTATTTCGCTGTAAAGCAAAGCTTCGTGAAGTAATTTAAATTCCGTGGTGGTTAAGTTTTAATTTTAAAAACGGGGCTCCATTTGTTGAGCCGTGCAACGATCAATAGCAAGTAGGGTTGTGCACTTTAACCCACCTAACTGGAGACCGTTTGAATATGATTTATAGATGTGCGAGCATTATTTATTTACTATGTGCAAAATTTAAGTATAAGTACAGTTATTTTAAGCATGACAATTATAACATATTAGAATATTTTAATTTTTAAACTGCGAGGTTTTACCCCATTTAAGTTAATTAATTTAAACTATACACACAACACCTAGATAAAGTATAAAGAACAACTATATTATCAATATACACATACTTTTTGATTATAAAATATGTTAATGGAAACAACAAGCAGAGGACACATGCATTAGACTTTAACAGTGCCTTAGACTTATATTTATACAGTGTTAGAAACATCCATGTATCAATATGTATAAGATAATGATAAACAAATAATTTAAGAGTACGTACAAACTTAATATGAGTGCAATAAACCCAACTACAAACTTGACAGTTAAGATTTTTAAGCATGACTGTTAATCCTAAACATCCAAATTTATTGTGCATTATATAGTATTGAGAAGTGATACAATTTTATAATGTAAAAATGCCTTGTTAGTTATTTAGGTCCCATATATACATATAGGAATAACAAACATGCACAAGCTATAACTATTATATTATTCAAAATCAAATAACATTCGCGCAAATCTTCTTAGTCTTAAAATCGAACACATATAAAACCAGCATCAAAGTCGAAATATCTCAACTGTTCAAGTTAGAAGTTGAATAATTAGCAACCAGTAATCATCATCTACACGTCTACCACCATTTTTTTGTGGATATCTGTGTTCCCAACTACATTACAAAATTCTTCAAATGAGATTTTTCCATCCTCGTCCTTATCGGCAAATAAAATCGTTTTATCTACAATCTGTTGAAGCTGTGTATCCTTTAGATTATTTCCCACCATCATTTTTAAAACCTAAAATTACACATTCTGTCAGAATAAAAAGTCAGATTTATCATAAGATAAAAATTATGTAAAAAACTATTGTTAGCTGTTACCGCGACAAAAGTGGCAAAGAAACAAGAATTGTATAGTAGGTCAGAGACCAAACTAATGTTCAAATAAACTTCTCGAATTAAATATCCTTCAGTAAAAAAATGATAACAATACAACTAAAGACACTGTTTTATTTTTTAATTTTTATTCTTTGAAGTAACGTTATCTTTAGCATATAAACAGTTACGTATGTTATCTATTGGTTACAATCAACATCAAATTGTAAAATCAATCATTCATGAGTTATTACACAAGATTGAATATAATTCGCTTTAAAGATTGTTGTTATTCTAGAATTCTATCTCTACTAGAAACTAATTTATAATATAATAAATAAAATATTAAAAAAAAGAGCGTAACATGTGCTCCATTAACCTTCATGACTTTTAGTATCGATATGCAGGCAGTAGGAAAAGAAGAGAAAAGAAGACGGTACAATGGTTTGTTACTAGAAAGCAATTATTATAAGCCTATTCTTTAAAGCAAAATTATGCAAAATAATGATTATTGGAATAAAACTGTTATTAATGTACAGCATGTGAATAATTAATAAATTTTTAATTGTATAAAATATTATGAAAGCTCTCGCGATTTACAAGTAAATATTGTTTTCCGGTTCATCAAATAACACTACTGAAACTATTCTTTAGACACAATACTTTTCATGAACGCGTGTAGAACTAAAGTATTGCTTGATTCGAAGATACGTTGAGACTTTGCTCTGTTTTTATTGCGGATACAAATTTCCATAAATTGGAACAAGCTCCACCAACTGGTTATATTAATCACACTTTGAACCTTTAGTTGGAACATGTTGTCGCATAAGAATTCAAATGTTTCGATTACCCGGTTTAAGGGACAACAGGCTATAGCGGAAAACAATCAAATTCAGCATAATCACTAATCAAAAAAATTCTTTTTTAAACAACACTGTGGAAAATAATCGTGTAACATCGGAAACTGTCGCGAAAAACAGTAGAGTCGACCAAACAGAGAGAATCAAAGAACAGCAGTCGAAGAAAGTAAATAAAACTACAATGTATACGTTATATTTAAATTGAATTTCTTTTCTTGTATTAGTGTGTTAAATCTAGTTGCGAGTGGACTAACGCTTTTAATACCCACTCCTTTATTTTACAATCAAAGCGAGTTGAACATTTTTTATGCTGGTATCGGGATCTACTGTATGTTCGAAAAACTTTACTTCTTAGCAATTGTATACACGTTTCTTCAGTTCGATATAGGTATTATGTTGTAGTCCGTGAATCGTATAAAATTGCTGAAATAGTGATGGAGTAGTCTTAAATGTCCTATCCGGTTATCAATATGAGTAGCAAGTGTCTTGTTGAAAAAAAGCATGCCATTTTCCTCATTTTCCTCTAGAACAGAATAAAATTCTAAAAACAGTTCACCGTTTTCTGTTATGGTGTAACGTTCTTGAAATATAATATCTTCTATGTAATGTCATATTACTTACTGACGGCAGTTGTGCTGCTACAACTTGACTAAAATGCAATAGATGTACTAGAAGCGTGTATTTGTATTGTTGCCGTGTATTGTTTAGTGTCAGTTCAAAATTTTTAACACAAATGATTAGTCCGCATACTGTGAAATACGGCCAGTGTTTCGGTTTAGACAGCAAGAAACGTTTTAGCAACCGAAATTGTTTGACAGATAAGTGAAGTTCATAGCCCCAATGTGACTACTGACAGTAAGGTGAGTAAGTAGGTGAGAGCTTTCAACGACGGTCGGCAAAATGTCCATGATGAACCGTCATTAGGCCGACCATCAGTAATCACAGAATATTGGGTCAATCCCGTAGACAAGATTCCTAAAGGCCGCCGATTCAGAATTTCAACTTTAGCATTGAAATTTACAAATGTGGGTAAAACTTTGTACAAAATTGTCTGTGAAAATTTGCAATTTCACAAATTGTGCACAGATTGGGTTCCTAAGCTACTTATGGAGAAACACCAAATGAAAAGACATTACCAATCAGAGTCAAAACCAAGCGAACAATCTCAACACGTCTTGTTTATGCAACAGATAACAACAAATGCAACCGCTTACTGTGCAACCCCAGGACTGGATGTTCCCGTCAACGAGTTTGCGGTCGCTTCGCGCATGACGTCACTCTCAGAGTAGTTAACCGTAGTTGTACATTGAAAAGATATACGAAAATTCAACAATATGAAGGAGAATTGCATTATTTAAATTTAACTTCACTTAATAATGCAAAAGGTTTTGGTGCAGTCTTTTGGGCAATTTTCGTATTAAAAAAATTAAGTCAAGTTCGATTATTACTATTAACGTGGACAAACATAAACACAATAAAACACAGTAGTGGCCTTATGTCCTTATTTATAGTCCTCGCAATTTTACTTTCGATGCACGTCATTAACGTCAGTGACGTAGTTATTCAACCATGTTGTCGGTATTATCATGTAAACTTACTCTTTTCGTACATTCTTAATATTACATTGCGAATTACGTTTTCATTAAATGTTTCTACATTCGTAACAGGTGTACTACGCTTACGTTTTGAGGAGATCTAAGAACCTCGTTGTTAGCAACCGTTGTACATACAGAAATAACTGTAGAATATATGTATGTATTACCACAATTTAAATATTATGTAAAAGGGTACCTCTCGCACAGCATTTACTGATATCAATAGACCACCATTATCTCGTTCAAGCTCAAAATAGTACAGTTTTGTATCAAAAATAATTATAAAAAACAATGAGCACTTTGACATATTACTTTGACGTAAAAAACACAAATTAAATTTGACAGATGTCAACAACGCTGCAACTCTAGTAAGCACACCAACAACGCGACAAAAAAAAATTCCATAAGACAATTCGGTATTTATTTAATTTTTACTATAAATAGGGTGGTATAAATTTTACGTCATTCATGACGTGCATCGAAAGTTAAATTGCGAGAACTATATAACATTTTGAATTTATTTTCTTTATAGCCAAGTGTACGAATATAATTATGTACCTATATAACTTAACAAGTAATTATATGTATATGTCATTTACAATTCAAAAAAGTTAAATTGAAACTGTCCGATGAACGAGAAAAGTATCATACCTCAAAAATTTTTATTTTTCAGTAGAACGATTTCAAAATATTTTTGTGCAATTTGAAGTTATAAATTTGACATTTTCTAGAATACAAAAATTTATCTTGATTTTGGTAGTTCATAATACTTATTATCATTCAAGAAAATATTTTTATAAACATTTTTAAATTAATTAACTCAAAAAGGAGAATTCTTCAGACGTGTCACTTATCTAGTGCACCGACGGCGACGGTATAAGTTTCTCTATGACCATACCGACAAAATACGTCTTATTTAATTAGAAAATGTTGTAAATCTAGGCCATATTTTTTTCCAATTTCCTTTTTTTGGCTTTGTAATCTTTAAGTGCCCTGTTTAGTTATTTTATGCGAAAAAATATTCTAACTCTAAAAAACAATTGTTTTGCCTTTTCACTGCAATCAATAGAAGTACTTTTCAACAAACGGTTACGAATAAAATGTTCTCCAGTTACTAATTCACTTCATGAAACACCTCATAAGTTTCTCAATGTGAGACATATAACTAGCAGATGATTTTGATAGACCACTCTCACTAAGATGATCAACACAAGAATAATTTTAATTTGAAGAACTTTGCAAAGTAGAATCTTGTACTGTACGACAATCCCGCCAGAATCCGTTATATGATAGCTCATGACGTTCTTCAATTGTAACACGGTCATCATTATTAAGTTCATCTGACGATTAATCAAGTAAAGAATTCAATGTACAATATTTATATTAGTGATCCACTAAGTGGTATATCTGGGGTATCGTTTATTTCTACATTTGAAAATTCTGAATCATTACGCTCTATCATTTCTTCCAAGAATGTAAAACCTTAGTCCATATTTGAATTCTAAAAAAGTAAGGTAATCGTGAAGACCACCTTTTGTCCTGATTATACTAAAAAAGTTTTCAATAACGTCTTGATTGAGACGTCTGCTTAATAAATAAATATTTCAAATGTAGTGCGTCGTTTAATTTTTTTACTTTATTTGTGTTGTCAATAGCAGTGTGAATAAAGTGCGGCTAAAACATTTTATTCACGCACAACTTACGAATGTATCAAGCTAAAGTCCTCGCAATTTAACTTTCGATGCACGTCATTAATGACGTAAAATTCATACCACCCTATTTATAGCAAAAATTAAATAAACACCTAATTGTCTTATGGAATTCTTTTTTGTCACGTTGTTGGTGTGCTTACTACAGTTGCAGCGTTGTTGGCATCTGTCAAATTTAATTTGTATTTTTTATGTCAAAGTGCTCATTGTTTTTTATAATTATTTTTGATACAAAACTGTACTATTTTGAGCTTGAACGAGATAATGGTGGTCCATTGATATCAGTAAATGCTGTGCGAGAGGTACCCTTTTACATAATATTTAAATTGTGGTAATACATACATACATATATTCTACAGTTATTTCTGTATGTACAGCGGTTGCTAACAACGAGGTTCTTAGATCTCCTAAAAACGTAAGCGTAGTACACCTGTTACGAATGTAGAAACATTTAATGAAAACGTAATACGCAATGTAATATTAAGAATGTACGAAAACAGTAAGTTTACATGATAATACCGACAACATGGTTGAATAACTACGTCACTGACGTTAATGACGTGCATCGAAAGTAAAATTGCGATGACTATACACGTTTAAAACAAATCCGAGACTTACGCTCAACTTAGAACCGCCCACCATGCGCAACATCCTATTTTTAATTAAATGTATCGTAGTGCTATTCTGACTAAACTTAGACGTGCGATACAGTACAAGCGATATGGCCTTTTGACGTCTGGAGTTTTGTTGCTGACAATGCCAGACCCCATTCGTACGCAAAATCTGATTAGATATTTTAGATGGGAACAGATTGACTATCCAGCGTACACTCCGGACTTGGCGCCAAACAATTTTAACTTGTTCCGTTACCTAAAGAAGTTACTCAATGCCAAGCACTTCGTCACAGATGACCAGGTGAAAAAAGCAGTTAAAGACTGATTATTCTCATAGGCGGCAGACGTCAGGCTTATGCATACAAAAGCTTGTAACCCTTTATGATAAATGTTTAAAATACTATGAAAACTATGTTGAAAAATGGAGACACGTGTAAATAATCAATGTGAATCATATTTAAATTGTGATAATTAGAACCAAAATGTTAAGAATTAATTTAACTGATTCTTTAGAAGGAATATTAGAAAAAAGATTCTGAACATCAAAAGACACATTGATTATCTAATGTAAGATTATTAATAGAAGAAAAAATATCTGTTACATTTCTCCTTGAGCAACTTTAGAAACAGATGGGTTTTTAAGTAGTAATTTCTCCTGCCTACAACCTCTAAACATCTCAAACAAAATCGCCACTTTTATCATATAAAAACGTTTCGTTTGGCGCATTTTGAATAAACTTCTTCTCAAATTAAAACTTTTTATTTTAAAATTAAATAAAAAAAAGTTTTTGGAAAAAATCTTTTATGCTTTCTTTGATAAGAAATCAGATCTTACTTTCGGAATAACCCTCGTACAAATATGGCATATCGCTACTTTCTAATAAATACTTTGGTTGAATAGACTTTTCAACAAGTATGTGACCCATCAGTCTTCCCCGAAACAGACCCTAAAAGCAGTCTCAATAAAAAAACCAACAAGAGTAGTGTGTAGTGACATACACATTCAATAAAAACCAACAATACTGTTTTAAACAAATTGCTCAAAGATATTGTCATATCTAAAGTGCAGAAATGAGTAAAGTTAACTACAGTAGGAACCAACAATAAAAACGTTATGAAAGTAGTAAAAAAATCCACTAAGCGTAGTTAGCGTATTTTCTCTCCTCTAAAAACGACGACTAATTGTAAAGGAATACTATATTTTACCCACCTGAAGTAGAAATCTTATTCACACTGAAAAAACATTTAGCTTTATATGTGGATCAATATTAAACAAAAACTCGTATCTTATGAGACATTGAAAAAAAATTGTCACTACAGAGTAATAAGGAATAAGTGAAACGGCCATTGCAGAAACGATCAAAGATAAGATTTTCACCGACTAAGTACTAGCACAGATACCTTCAGAAAACGAACGCAAAAAATTTAATTAATTTAATTTTCTTAAAGAAACGATACGGTCAATTGTAATGTGTGAATTGTCAAATAAATGGTCACCTTCTTTGTCGAATCAATCATATTTATACAAACTACATATGAAAATATTGTTATTTAGAGTTTGCCGTAACACTTTAAAAATAATTATCTCCATCTGTAAAATGGTTCAAGTTTGTTCTAAAAGACCAAGTTTTAAATAATTCATATAAAGATGAAGAGATTAAAATGCAAGAAAGCATGACCTATTTTACTAATGTATATATTTGAACTTTAAATATCTAGAAGTTTAAATAAATAAACTACTGAATTACCATTTTTATTCTACCGTAATTATCTTCTGTTAAATCGAATAGCATTACGAGTAGTTGCTGAAATTACTACCGTCGAATGGACCAACCGTCGTATTGACATCAAAACATCGCGTAGCATTTACTTACTTTTTTTTCCAAAATGAAACAACATCTTACAGCATTTGTTTATAATTTTAATTGATCTAATATGTATTAATTTTTAGAAAACTATAAATTATATTATGTATAACCTTTCGCAACTTCAAAAATTAAACATTGGAAAAAGTAGACGAATTGTCAAGAGTAAGTTGATAAAAGAAAATTTAAGCTTACTTATCACGTTGGAAATGCGATTTTTCGTGATATGATGAGTACGTTTCGTGCCACCAAGACGCATCCCCAACTCCTTGTCGCACCTATATAGAAGATATTTTAGTGTATAAACACTTGTTGCTGAATTTTTCCTGTAAAAGTTTTTTTGTTTTCTCTTGGTTGAAAGTCTAGTTATGTTTTAATTACTTGCTCCTTAATTTTTTAAAAGAAAATCTTCTAAAAATAGTGGGCTACCACAGCGCATCGATTTGTTTTTCTGTCGGTTTGTGGCAAATATTTTGCTTTGCAGGCAGACACGGAACTCAGTTCTATTGATGAATTCTACTTTCATGCGCATTCTTGAGAATCGGACGAAATGAATAACAAGTAGTCCACTGTCGCTCGTACATTAGATGACAGTAATGTTTTTTTCTTTTTCAACCGATACAACTTTTGTGGAATGAGTTGAGCTTTCGTTCAGACGGTACTTAATTCATACTCTGTGTTAAAAATTCTCGAAGCTAAATTATGTTGTGTGCAAGTATTCTGATCGGTTGAAGTTCATCGTACGACCAATAGAAATAACATCTAGAGATCTCAATTGTTTTTATTAAAGAAGCGGTCAATATTGTACTTTTCAGCGAATCCAAAAACTAATTTGTTAGGACAAAGTAATGTTAATTTTCATCAGATGAGATTTTCCATCAAGCTCAAAATATCTTTCTTCCTTCTGATATTTTAAGCGTCTCAAAAACGTTATATGTTGTTGCAGCCAAATTTACAGGCATGTCGTTATCATATAATCTTACGAACACCTATCAGTTTTCTTCTTATAGTTCCTTTGTGACCACAGTCTGCAAAGCAAACGGAATATCTAACAAACAGTTGAAAGTATCGAAACAAGATGACGAATTCGTCTATTTGCCCCCCACTGCCTTGTTCCGATCGGCTTACAAGTTTAGAACACATTCCGAAAAACTATTTAATATAATACAAAAACCTTATGTCACTCACCTAGATTCGTCATCTTGCCCATTTCAACGTCTTACTACTGTCTCTCTTACATAAATCACATAAAGCAATATAGAATTTGTTTTATTTTTATGCTCAATTTCATTTGTTGTTATATATTGCTACCTAAAAACCAATAAATGATACGTAATAAGACAAACAGTATGTAGTGCAAGGAAGACAATACGATATGGTCCAACTATTTGTAAATATTAGCGTTTGCTAACTTTAAACGCTTCAAGTTGCTAAAATGCCTTAACTAAGTAGTTTTTATAAATTTACCTAAGCATATGTAAAAATCGAGAAGGTAATCATTCCCAAAATTACTGTCCCATGTGTGCAATAATGATATAAACATTGCACACATTGCACAATTATTGCACGTGAGATTACATAATTTTGACACAAATAGCACTAATATTGCACTTTTTCTTTAAACTAATTATTCTGCTTTTATTTTAATTGATACAGAAAAATAAAGTAAACCAAACTTAACAACTAAACTAAATTGTACTTATTGAAGTGGCCGTATTTGAGAGAATACCTGAATCTGCTGTCAATACTAGGTTAATCTAAAACCTATAAGAAATTTTATCAATATATGGAAATATAAAACATTTGATAACATCATTTTCAAGTTAAAAAAAATCATTACAGTTGTTTTTTCAATTTTGACATCAAGAAGACGATTACATACAACATAATCTTCAACGAACACATAATTTGCTTGTATACATGTTTGCTTGCACTTTCGCCGTCATTCATTTTCTAAAATTAATACCCACGTACAAGTGGTAAATTTTATTTTTATTTTCAGATATTGCTTTTTGCGAGAATCTTGAGGACGATATTTTTTTTTCTAAATCTGTACGAGTTGTTTGTCTTTAAAATATTAGATAAATGAGTCACATTCAATACAATTGGTCGTGAATGGTTTGATAAAATAAAATGAATACTTCTCAACTAAACAATTTATGTATGACTATTTTTACTTGAAGATAAATCCGTCGGAATCCATTAAAAAATTTCAGCATACTGCAGTTCACAATTGTGGAGTTCAAGATATTGATTGTGTAGGACGGAAAACCAACAAACATTTCACTGCCGTAAAAATGAGACCACAGAATAAATTGTGATTCATAAAATCTCACAAATGTTTTATGGTTTTAGGGTTGTGTGTATAAAATTCTAGGTTAGTTTAACGTTTGAAACCTCTCTAATTTTATTTTATTTTTTGCATTTGGTGCATTATCCAAGTTAGTCCATAGTAAAACTTTTTTCACATAGGCGTTTAAGTTCGTGTATGCCCTTAATACGTAGTTTCGGTTACTCGTCTTTCTTGGAAGAATGTACCTGTTAAATTTTTCGAACGCACAGAAGCGTGTAGTAATTCTTTTCTTTTCTAAAATCTTCTTAAATCGGTCTGTAATTTAAGCAATGTAAGGTATGTATATGCGCACCCTTCTGGTTTCGTATAACTTGTTATGTTATCAGTCGGGTAATGTAATCATTTTATTATAGAGAAGGCTACTACATAGAAAAACATCGTTTATCGTCATCATAATTTTGGTTTATTTTATCAATATTGTATACATCATCTCCGGTAATAAACGAAATTAATCTGGCATAAATGCATTAGATTTATGTGACGAAATTGAAATTATTTTAACATACATTAAACCCGGCATAGATTACATATTTTCAAATGATCTTTTTTCAATGTTTCCATGGTTTAATGCTTCTAGTGAAAAAAGTTTTTTCTCTATTTCGACATGAGAATTAGCTATTCTTACACTAAAATCCGTGTAAGAATAATCAAACTCTTACACGAATTTTAGTAGTGTTAGTTTTTTCAAAGTTGGTATCTCTGCATCGTAAGTTGATGTTACATGAAAAAGAAATCAAAATTATTGGAACTTAACCATTGAAATTCAAATTTTGATGCCAAGATAAAATAAAAAAGTCCTATTAATTCAAAATTTTTACTTATAAAAGAATAAAGAGATAATTTTGTATGAGATTTTAGGTTAACACATAAATTTCAATATGTCAAAGTGTAACTGTAATTCAATAGAATATAAAAGTTTCCCAATGTTGTCCTAAAATTAAAATTATACGAAAAATATTAAATATTGTATCGAAATAGAGAATATAGTATAAAGCACACGTTATAGAATACGTTTCAATCATTCGACCGCTTCATAAACTCGCCACTGCGCGGCTCGTGTATGAAACCCGGTCTCGTGATTGAAGCGCGTTCATTCTGTAACTTGTGTTTTAATATACTATTCTAAGTTTACAATAATAAAGAATTATACAAAAATCATTAACAAAACTGAGTAAAATAAAATAGCTACAGAATTAGACACATCAAACTTAATTCATGAATTCGAACTCAAACACGCAAGAAAACTGAATTTTTAAGTAACATTTACTATATGTACATAATTTTTTAATAATAAACTTTTCTATACTTATAAATAAAATAAATGTTCTTTTACTTGTTCAGTATTAATTATATGCTGTTAAAATAATTTAACATAATACTTTCAAGTATCTACATCATGGTAGAAAACAATCAAGTTATGGCCCCCAGTCCCCAACAGAACTTTTATGTTTTTGGGGGTGCTAAGAATCTCCGGGTCGATCATGAAAATAGCAATATGAAATGTACGAACATTTTATGAAGCAAGCAAATTTAAAAATACATTAAAAAAATAAACAGATTAACAATTCCCAATACAAGGAATAAGTGAACACAGATGAATTGGAACAGGACAATGCAAAACAGAAAATAGGGAAGTTATATATTATTCAGGGAACAGCGAAAACAAACACCAACACGGTGTCGCAATAATAGTCAATAAGGAAGTCAGTAAATCTGTCAAAATCTTAATACCATTATCAAACAAGGTCACGCTTCTACAACTAAAAGTATACGCTCCTGCCGTAGAAGAGTGATAAATTAATAGAAGAATTCTATGATCAAGAAAAGAAGTGATGACATTATCTAAACAACATGACGTAAATATCACTATGAGGGACTTTAACGCCAAAATAGAGAAAAAAAATGGAGATTATGGTTTAGAATCCAGGAATGCAAGAGGTGAAAGTTTAATCCAAAACTGTCAAGAAAAAGATCTTAATATAGCGCTTAATATGATGTTCAAACTACCAAACAGAAGGGTATGTACGTGGAAGTGCCCCAAAGATGGAACAAACAATACTATAGTTAGAAACCAAATAGATTTTATGCTAATAAATAAAAGATTCAGGAACTGTGTAAAAACAGTTAAAACTTATCCAAGAGCGGATGTAGTAGTAAGAACTTCCATTAAACCAGAAAAAGTGAATAAAAAGAAAACGAGGAAAAATACAGATATAAGACAATTAAAACAAGCACAAAATTGTAATGAGGTCAAAAATGTACTAGAAAAAAGGTTTGCAACACTACAAGAAACCATAGACTTTAACGAAGCAGAAACGACGCAAACGTATACAATCAAAAACAAAAACTTATCGAAAGTATACGTGAAGCCAGACAAAGTTGAATAAATGAACAATGCAACAAAATTGAAAGAAGACCACCACAATTCGAAATAGCACAATATTAAAATCGGTAGTAATAAACGTAATAAGGATAGCGAAAAAAGGTAAAACACCAGGACCAGATGAGGCATTTACAGAAATGGTTAAACTATTTCAAGAAAACGGCGTTGATATTCTGTTAAAACTTTTCATTCAAATATATCGGACAGGAGTTATACCTACAGAATGGCTAAAATCAACGTTTATTACAATACCTAAAAAAGTAAACGCTAAAAATGTTTGTTTGAATGTATTAAACAATGTTGCTTGATGCGAAGTAATAACATTCTGCTGAACTTTCATTGTTTATTATTTTGAAACGAATATACACAACGTTTCGATTGCTGTGGTATCTGCAATCGGCATCAAGTGAATACTAACAAACTTAGAAACTACTGGACCTTATATACTAAAAACATTGTTCGATGAAGCGTTCAAGCGTACAAAATCAACTTAGCGTAACAGATTCATTAACAAAATTACTCAGTGAAGATTAAGTTGTTTTAGAGGTTCGATTAGTGGTTTCCATATGTTGCTTATCTCGACACTCGGCTGGCTGAAAATTTCTTTGTTGTTGTTGATGAATGCCGCTTCTTTCAATTTCCGTTTGTACCAATGTTCTTCTCTGTGTATGATTTTTGCTTCTGACCATTTCATTCGATGTTGGTTATCCCACGAATGTTGCGCGATGCCGGACTCCTCTCTATGTGTGCGTCTGATGTTCTTTCAGTCTGATGTCAAGTGGTCTTTTGGTTTCCCCCACATATGACTTGCCACATTCACATAGAACTTGGTAAATACAATTTTGGGAATTTCGACTTGTTTGTGGCTTAGTGTTGGAAATTATACTCTTGATGGTGGTCGATGTTTTTAACACTGTATTCAAGTTGTAGCTACGTTTTATTGATTCTGATAAACCTTTGATATATGGGATGCTCAGCAGTGAATTGGGCAGTTCTTCTGTTTTAGGTTGTTCCTTGGTGTTCAATTGCTTTTTCCGCAAAATAAACGCTACTTGCGAGAATTCCGCAAAATAGACGCTACTTGCGAGAAGGTACGACAACTACACCAAGAAACACACGACAAAAAATGGGCTAAACTTACACGAAACCAACAGAAAGCAGCCGACAACCAAAAGAATGCAAGAAGAACCATAGTCAACATATCGACACATCCACTGTCTGCTACAGAAACGACTCTATTAGAGAAAGGGCTCAATTTTTCGATAACACCAAAACACGTGCCTGTACTAGACATCATTGGTGCCGTCGAGACAACACGTTTGAATCCAACACAAGCAGAAGAATTTAAGTGGAAAATCAGAAGTGCTCTAGAGAAGAAAAGGAAACAACCAACATCACTAAACATGAGGAAAAAGCTCTCACAAATTTACGGAAGAACAAATGCATTAAAATACTTCTAGCCGACAAAGGGGCCGCAACTGTTATCATGGATGCCACCACCTACGACCAAAAAATTGAAGACGTCTTAAATCAAGGGAATTACCGCAGACTGAAGAAAGATCCGAAGGCAAGCTTAGAGAGGAAGATCTATCAAGTCCTAAAACTCTACGAAAGACATCTAACACCAAGGATAAGAACTATGCTAACACCACACTGCAGCAAACCGCCGCATCTATATGAACTACCGAAGATACATAAAAACAACATGCCGCTTCGACCGATAACCAGTTCTCGTAATGGACCCACATACCAGCTATCCAGATTTCTACTACCAATTGTGCAACCATTACAGAAGAACAGCTCATCTTTTGTCAAAGACTCCAAACATTTCGTTGAGATTCTGAAAACAATAGAGCTACAACCACGGGATCAATTAGTCAGCTTCGACGTAGAAAATCTTTATACTAATGTGTCAGTTGAAGAAGTTTTGAAAATCATCCAAACGAAGCTCGGAGATCATGAAAAACTCCAGGAAAGAACCACGCTGCCAGTAGAAGGAATAATGAAGCTCCTAGAATGTTGCCTCAAGAACTCGTACTTTCAAGAGAAAGAGAGATTCTTCACTCAAGACGAAGCACTACCAATGGGTTCATCTCTAACACCAGTAGTCGCCAACATCTACATGAACTGGTTTGAATCCCAGGCCATAGAGAAATCAAAATTCAAACGCAAAACATGGCTTAGATATGTTGACGATACCTTCATAATTTGGAACCACAGTAATCGGCAACTAGACCTTTTTCTACAACATCTGAACAACATCAAACCATCCATCAAATTCACTATGGAAAAAGAAAAAGAGAACTCACTTCCATTTTTAGACGTTCACGTAACAAAGAACAAGGGAATTATGGAAACGACTGTCTACAGGAAACCGACACACAGCGGTTGATATCTTAACTTTGAATCTAACCATTCCACATCTACGAAGAGGGGAGTAGTAAAATCTCTAATCGACAGAGCGTACAGGTTGTGCAACACAGAGAAAGGGCTACGAAAAGAAATCAAAAACATTAGAAACGATCTAAGGCAGAATGGTTATCCAGAAAAGATTGTAGAAGAGCTTTTACGGAAAAAGCAATTGAACACCAAGGAACAACCTAAAACAGAAGAACTGCCCAATTCACTGCTGAGCATCCCATATGTCAAAGGTTTATCAGAATCAATAAAACGTATAGGGAAAAGCTACAACTTGAATACAGTGTTCAAATCATCGACCGCCATCAGGAGTATAATTTCCAACACTAAGCCACAAACAAGTCGAAATTCCTAAAACTGTATTTACCAAGTTCTATGTGAATGTGGCAAGTCATATGTGGGGGAAACCAAAAGACCACTTGACATCAGACGCACACACAGAGAGGAGAGACTTCTAAGTCCGGCATCGCGCAACATTCGTGGGATAACCAACATCGAAAGAAATGGTCAGAAGCAAAAATCATACACAGAGAAGAACATTGGTACAAACGGAAATTGAAAGAAGCGGCATTCATCAACAACAACAAAGAAATTTTCAGCCAGCCGAGTGTCGAGATAAGCAACATATGGAAACCACTAATCGAACCTCTAAAACAACTTAAACTTCACTAAGTAATTTTGTTAATGAATCTGTTATGCTAAGTTGATTTTGTACGCTTGAACGCTTCATCGAACATGTCTTTAGTATATAAGGTCCAGTAGTTTCTAAGTTTGTTAGTATTCACCTGATGACGATTGCAGATACCACAGCAATCGAAACGTTGTGTATATTCGTTTCAAAATAATAAACAATGAAAGTTCAGCAGAATGTTATTACTTCGCTAAAAAATGTAATGAATACAGAACTATTAATTTCATGAGTCATGTCCTAAAAATCTTCTTGAGAATAATACACGAAAATACTGGAGAACACATCTTGATTTTAAAAAAGGATATCGCACAAGAGATGCATTCTATTGTATTCAAATATGAATGTAAAACTATGCGCTTGTTTCATAGACTTTGAGAAAGCGTTTGACAGAGTACAACACGATAAACGAATGCAAATTCTTAACAGAAAACAGATTATACCCGCGTGATATAAGAATAATTGGTAATCTTTATTAGCACCAAAAAGCTGCAGTGAAAGTTTAAGCTACATTGACAAGAGATATAGATATACGTCGCGGAGTCCAGCAAGAATGCATACACTCCCCTACACTGTTTAATATGTATTCGGAAGCCATATTGAAGTAAGCAGTGGACGACGATGATGGAATAATCATAAACGGTCAAACAATCAACAACATTCGTTAAGCTGTCATATTAGCTGACAGAATGAGTAAATTACAACACCTAATGGACAACGTGAATATGGTCTGTAAAGAAAGATAACTGAAAATAAATATTTCAAAAACCAAGTATATAATAATCAATAAAAATAATCGTCAATTGATAACACCGTTAAAAATGAAAAATGAAGAAATAGGACACATCAATATAAATATCTAGGATGTTGATAAATTAATCAATGGCACCATTCACAAGGGATTACAACCAGAATAGCTCGTAACGGTTTCTTTAAAATGTCCGATCTTTGTAACAGGTCATTTAACTTACAGTTAAGAATACGTATCTTGCGATGTTATACCTTATCAGTACTGCTATACGAAGTAGAAACATAGACTATAACTTAAGTTACCACAAAAAAATAAAAACCTTTGAAATCACCGAATGATAAAAATCTGTTGAATAGATAAAGTAACAAATGAGGAGGTACCTAATGAACCTCATGAAAAAAGACAAGCAAGTGTTGTTATACTATCAAAAAGAGACAATTAAAATATATCTAAGACGTGGAGAAAATACGAAATTATAAGTGATCCTACAAGGGAAGATACAAGGAAAACGTAGTGTGGGTGAAGAAGAATCTCCTGGTTGAAGAATTTAAGAGGCTGATTCCACTGTAGCACAAAATCTCTGCTTATAACAGCCGCCGACAAGGTTAAGTTAGCCATAATGTTAGCCAACCTCCAACGAGGAGAGGAACGATGAAGAAGAATTTAAGCGGACGGCAACTTTTACCTAGCACCCCGGCGTCAACGTACCTTAGCGCGCCCCTACTTGCGTCAATCTTCTTTTTGTTTGGGAGCAGAAAATAAAAGCCTAATCAATTTCTTATCAATAAGTCAGCTTTTTTAGTGTTTATCCTTAAATTGAAATTCATGCGCGTAACTAGATATCCGCGCTAGAGCAGAGAAGAGGACTAGTGCTTAGTTCATGGTAAAGCTATCTAACTTTTTTTCTACTTCGTTAAGAGCAAGTCGGGTTCGCGCAATCAGTGTCCCGTACAAAAAAATTAACAAACGGTCCATGCCCCAGCTTAAGTATATTTAAATCTAATAGAAAGTATAGTAGTATTTATACATACACTAATAAAATTGTTATAACTACAGACTAAAGCGCAGATTGAAAGAATTATGTCGCATTATGCATAAAAAAATATAACTATGTGTGAGTTACAATTTTCTTGAGAAGACCTGAAGAGATCTGCTGGGGAGCCCGGCCCACCCAGAACCCTATGCCTATTAAGCATCGATGCAGTAAACATTTGTAATGAAATAAAACAGTCAAAAAATAGTATTTTTTATCTTGTTTAAGGCCTCGTTAAAAATTTTAAAAAGCATATCCGTTTTAAAGTTAACTGAGAGAAAGGATAATTTACGTCCTCACTGTATAATTGCACAACCGACATACACAAACATATTTAATCTTATACTAACAAAAGTATAATATAATCTCTGTTTACCTTGAAACGTAGTTTGGAAAATACATTTTAAAGAAATCTATTCTTGTAGAAACGTTTAACAAAATCCAGCATTAAACAGATCTAGAGATAAACATAATCAAGCCAAGACTAAAGTTTGTTAGAGCACTACACAATCAATGTAGAGCCGAATTAAGATTATTTAAATTTAGTAATGAGATCAATGAAACAAAATCAATAATTATTAAAAGATCAATTATATACCTAGTAACATCAAAATATATATAAATACCTGAAATAATTCTCCATTTGATATAAAACCATCATTATCCATATCGTAAATTCTAAATGCAAATCAAGTTTAGAAAGCTTATCACCTTTACGCTGAATTGTGATACTCCTTGAATAAATTCTGAAAATGAAAAAGTGTTAATAAACAATGATAAGACAAAATAAAGCCCTATCAAAGAAAGGATAACTAATGCAAAGCTAATATTTACCTTTAAAATCTACTTCACCATTACCATCAGCATCAAATATATCAATAACACGTTGGACAAGTGGATTTTGTTGAAGTTCGGGTAAGGACATAAATTCATCTATGCTCAAAGCACCCGAGTTATCCAAATCTAACTTTCGAAATCGTTTTCCGAGGCGTTTTATTTCATCGGCATCAACTATAAAATTGTTCTAGTTCTAGCATGTTAATTTGACATGAAATTTTTACTTACAATTTGAGCATAGCTCCATGGGCAAGGAGCTTTCATTACCCTAAAAATAATCAATAACAAAATACATATTACTTTAGAAATAATTACATATATGAGATGGGCTTGTCCTTATACATTAGGCTAAATATTAAGCAACAGATTGATTTCCCAATATGCCAATATTATTCAAAATGATAATTTATTATGTTGGTTAGTAGGGGGCGAAAATAAATATAGTTATTCTTACCATAGTCTTCCAGTATTTTGCAATCCAATGATTATTCCACTATAAAATCCTAATCTGTCAATTTTACAATTCTAATAATACTGTTACTGTTAAGAGGGCGCTCGCAAACGTTTAAATTTTTTGCATTCAATTAGTATTGCCGTGAGCCCATAGAAGCTCCTAAAAGATGAGAAACTTTACTTTCAGTAAGATTAACCAAACTCTAAAGAATAATTAAGAGAGTAAGTAAGACCAGCATATAAAGAACAATTAAATCTGTCGATTTATAGACACTTATCCAAAGTATATATCACTGTTGCATAAATTATACGCCATATACCTGGACAAAAGCCAGTATTATATAAATTTTCTAAATAAAAAACAATATAAAACTAAATTTAAAAACTATTTATTTAAGACTACAAAAACACTGCAAAAACATAAAGGAATAAATTAGCGCGATTAAGACAATCAAAGCGGTTGTAGTCTCCTACTTTTCAGTCAATTTACATAGTCGTAATTTTTTGGAATAAACTTAATCTAAACCTGAAATATTTAATTATTTATTTGTGTTATTGACTAATATACATCTAGACAAAATCTACCTATATAATACAATAGTTTTGAAAGTAAACGTATAAGAAATTCTTGTTTGTGATAGAACATATACGAGGTGTAATCTAAAAATACAATAAAATTGCAAAACGTGTTGCATTAACTAGAAATTACTACTATGTATTTATATATTTTGCTCTTTGTTGTGACCAACTTTTTTATAACAAAAACGCATATATAAATGGAAGAGAAAAAAAATCGTAAAAATATAAACATTTATTCGATTGTTCATCGCAACAATATTACACTAATGCTATAATATGATACTAATAATGCATAACAAAAACGCTTATAATATTTTATATTGTAATCATTCTAACATATCTTATTACTTATTAAACTTCTTAATAATTGTTTATTGTACCTACAAATACAAGTGAATTAGGCGTGTGACATAAACATGAAGTGAATTGAAAAAACTTTACTATAGTCGGATTTTTTTAAAGTGGGGTTTTCCGGATTAAAAGTTTAAACGCCTACAGAGATAGACAAACGTTCTCTTTCTCTTTTCGTGTCATTATTTAAATGAGAATTTCGAAACGCCTACAACGACAATAACTTATTTACGTAATTCTACGGCATGAATATGGTCTCTTAATGTAAGAGAAAGGCGGCGCTAGTAAAATAAAAAATAAGCGTTAGAAAATGCTCCTTTAAATAATGAAACAAAAAGAGAAAGATAACGTTTGTCTATCTCTGTAGGCGTATAAACTTTTAATCCGACAAACGCCACTTTAAAAAAAACCCGACTTTATTGGGTTTTCCGATGTGTTTGGTTTTTGTGTAACAAATCATAATCATCACCATTAATCAAACGTAACTGTTATTTCTGTAAAATAACATCGAAAACTTATGCGTGAAATTAACGTTTTAAAAACATCATTGTTTTCACGGCGTACTTACACAAAACAATAGTTGATGCAGTAATATTTGGAATTTCTTGTTCTGTCCATTCTGTCTTTATTTGTCTGTATAGTTATCCTTTTTGTTTCTTTAATTTTTGTTAGACGTTATAGTTTCTCTTAATTTACTAGTTTTAGTCAGATTATAAGGTGGTAGGTATAAGTTTTCGCCGAGGGGTGTGCCACGTGAAAAGAATTGTACGAAAGATAACCTTTTTTATGAATATTACCTCATAACCCCTTGAGATAACCTTATATTACCTAGGAGTACCTCGGAAGACCTCAAGATTACATCGGATCGCCTCGGATTACCCCTGGATAACCCTTGGATCGCCTCGGATTACCCCTGGATAACCCTTGGATTGCCTGGGATTACCCCTGGATAACTTTTGGATTGCCTCGGATTATCTATTAACCTTTGCATTGCCTCGGATTATCCTTGGATAACCCCGTATCATAACTCACTTTCGAAAATTTTGTAAGTTTACACTGCACTTGTAGTTACCTAGCTATTACCTATTAAATAGGTTAAATAGAAACAAACTTTTTTATTCAGAAACGTAATATTTATTTTTTGTTATAAAATAAACGAATAATAATATAACAAATACGTAACAAATATACTATTCTTTTAAATAACAATATTAGGCAAAAATAATAGAAAACAAACAAATAGAACATAGAAGCAAATAGAATATAAACTCTGAAAATGAACATTAATTAGAATTACTTATAGGCATTTTTTTTAACTCTTTATACCCTGTAACAATTTTTCTGCGATCAATTCTTGATAACAAAAGAGGGCCGGACCCCACCATTGTTATGGGACCAAAAATTATATGTTCACTATTTACGTCTTGATATTCGTCCACTTTTGGCCATATAAAATTTTCTAATTCTTCTTTGAGAAATTTTATTTTGAATGTGTTAGGGAAAACTTTTTGGACCACTCGACCAATATACCAGGTGGTATCATAACTAACTGCATAATATTTTTCCATTTCAATTCCTTTTTGTTTAGTAATCATTACATCATTGTCAAACACAATATCGTTAGCCGAGTTGTCCGAAATGTTACTACCTACATCGTCTTCGTTGTTGTCAGAAAGGCCTTCATCACTAACGTCAGTATTGGAGTCACTATCAAAAACCCGTTTTCTTTTCTTTTGAATGTCCATTAAGCGAACCACTTCTGGTGTTACTATACATTTTGAGACTCCAGTGTCTGCAGAATAAATGACTGTGGGATCGGGGATTGTGTACTCATAATTGTCTACATCGTAAAATTCATGGTGTACTGACTTTGTTAAAGTAATTGTGTTTTCTGTAAGGTGATACCAATTACAAAGCGCACCTACTTTGCCTTTATTGATATCAAAAGTTACTGCGGTTTGATCGTATTGTGCTTGTTTGCCTTTGGCTTGGAGTTTTTTAAAAGATAATATTCTGCCAATTATTGAATTTGAACCACTTGTTACTCTTTTAAATACACACCAGTCTCCAACACGGATAATTTTCTGTTTTGTAGGCTGTGTCAATTCGCATGATTCTTGAGCCTTAGATTTTATCATTCCCTGTTTTACCCTAATCAGTCTGTCGCTGCTCAATTTGCATTTTTTAGTACTTAGAAGCCAACACAATGATGACTTTCTAATTACCATAGTGGTATTGTCATTAAATTTAATTCTTATGAACGGACCATTTTCGAAATCCGCTGTGTTCCTTATGTTGAGTTTTTGTGTTTTTGAACTATAATCTTTTAAACACAATCTTTTTAAAAACAAATTTGAGCCCGTGTTTAAAATCTTTTCGAGAGTATCACCTTCGATGTTGCAGGTCGGTGTATTGTCTAAAATCAAATCCTGAAGGATGTCATCTTCAGATCCACATTCCAATAAATCCGAAACGGATGATCCATTATCAATCGAATTGATATTACAGTTTTTAACTAGGCTGTTTTCAAGATCGTTTTCAACATCCTTAGTGTCTTCTTCACTTACATCTTCGCACAGGTTCCCAATACCTATTTTAAATCGGAATGAATTAAACTCGAAATTAACATACAGATTAAAATAAAAAATGTAGAATAGTTTTGTGACTGGTATTTAGCATAGAAAATGCAAAATGCCGATTTTCTTATGGCTGCCAACTGAAGCAATTTCTCTAGATGTTCTTTTTATATACGAAATGACGCCGTAGCTCATAGTTTGCATTTGTTATTTTAACTAAGAAATGGCATTGTTTATTTTAAATACATGTTTGAAGTACCTAAATGTAAATGAAATAGTTACCTAGCTCCGTATCGTCACATTTGTCATTTTTGAGGTACTTGAGTAAGTCAGTCAAATTTTGTTTCATATTTTGAGTAACTTTTTGGGGTTTCAGGTTCATATTATAACAGTATATATGTGGAGATCTGATTCCTAAGGTTTTTGCAATAGACATAGCATCTTTTCTAGATGATTCAACAGTTTCCTCGATCATGATGTCGCTTAAAAGTTCATAATTTCTTTTTGTTCCTTTACCCAACTTTGATGTGTTCTCCCGAGGAAAATTAAAGGAACCCTGAAGTTCAGTCTTCACATTTTGAATGAACTGAATTTTGTTCAGTCTGTCAACTACTTCGAGTTGACTGAAGTTCACTATTGTAGAAAATGTCGAAGTCATAGAACGTGTAGATCTAAACACTTGCTCACATGGTTGACTACTCCAAAGCCATGGAACAAACATTTCCTGTGTCATATTGGTATCGTTAAAAAATCGTTTTGTCAGCAATATTAAGGCGTGTGCGTTCATCTCAACTGAGAGGAAGCAATTGAGACTTATAAAATTTTCCTCTATGGTAAATTTCGTGGAACTTTTCTTAGAGTTAAGCAACCACCCTCTCCATATCCTTAGCAAAAATACACTTATCCAGATCAAATAAATTCTTTTTTTGATGTCGATATCTTTTATTAAATATGAGTCCAGCACGTTCTTCATAATTGTTAAATATACAACAGTTCCTTCGCTCCCGGGTACCTCTTTTTTTAATAAGTTGATAACTCTTTCATTGCATATTTTTTGTGCGGCTTCAAAATTCATCTTGTCAACAGAGTTAAGATCATTGTCGGTAAGCAAGTGTTGATCTTTCGAGACGTTATCAATAAGATGTTTTAAATGGGAAGAAGAAATAATGTATTCCCCAATCGGCAGTAAAATTGAGGGTTTTATTAATCTAGTTCTCATTTTAGTTCCAATATGAACCGTATCTTGGACACATATTGGGGTTGAATTTAAAGCTGCCTTGAACCATTGCCATTCACACTGTTTTTCTAACAAAATTGGAAGTTGTGAAACATATCTCATGCTCTTCATTAAACGAGTGTCACCATCTGCTGAAAAGCCAACAATTTCAATATCATGTTCTTCAGCAAGTTTACGCATTGTCTGCCATCTTTTCAATACGTCGTAATAGGTGAATTTATTGTCTGTGCCGAATACAGTCAAACAGAAAGAAGGACTTATCTTTTAATGGCTGCGCCATAATAACGTACGTATAATTAGCCACCGTTTCGTTTTGAAACTGTGCTACTATTTTCTCCAAAGATGTAGCCTGGAAATGAAATGATTACGTGTAAGAAAAAAGTTGAAGATTGTTTTAACTATAAACCGTTATGAACACTACCTTAAATGCTTCATTATTGGGCAAACCATCTTCATTCAAAGGTAGAACGAATCCAATATTTTTGTTCGTTCTTGGGCAGTACTGTATTCTGCCAGTTATTCCTGTTGCGTCTTCGCTAACCCAGACTTTGTTAGGGAGATTCCTCGCTTTCAGAAATAACTTCAGTTCTTTAAATCTGAACACACCTTCTTCAAAACGGTCACTAGCTCCGTATTCTCTTCTTATTGTAGTTACAGATGGAATAGCGTTGTTTAAATTTGCGTACAGAGTCTCGTACAGAAGACGTCCCCCGATAGTAAACAAATATGTACAAAACTTCTTTAAAGAGGCATCATATTTGTTATTTTTCTTTGATTGGTATTTCTCATTGAATTGAGCAGCATTTTGAAGTGCCTTTATTAGCAAAGCAGATACATCCGATGTTATGGCTCTTGGATTATGCAAAATATTGTCATCGGTGCATTTAGGATCGATCGAGGCATCGACGTTTTCATCGAGTCTTAAACCTAATTGCTGCACTCTTGTGATAAAATCAGTTTTCAGTTCTTTTCTCTCGCTTAACAAGTCGTTTATGTGTTGTATCAGTGGGAAATATCCTGTTACAAAAGTTTGGTTACTTGGAATTTTAAGAAGTTTTCTTTTGGTTCTGTTCGTCCGAGAAAACTTGTCTTTGGCGTTTGTCCTCAACTGAATTTTTGCCAGATGAATCGACTCTGGAATTGACTTTGTTGCACTGCAACTTGGAAGATTGGCGTCAACAGCACTTTCTAAGGGATGCATTGGCATGTTTAGGTCCTCACTTATGTTGTATTTGAGATTTTCGACACTGTTTGATGAATTTTCTTCTTGAAATTCTTCAGGAAGGATTGGATCAATTAAATTGCCTTTAGTGTAAAGGGCACTGACATCTACTTGATATTGTTCTCCAGTCATGCTGCCAATTATCTCCGAGGCAACCTTTGCCTGTTTTTGGTCAACGTTTGTGCGACCGAAAGGTACCCGATTTTTGTCATCATTTTCAGAAATACTTTTATAATCTTGCCTTGAATTATTGTCAGATTGTTGAGTCAACTGTTGATCTAAATTACTGTAAAAATTGTCATGTTGGAAAAAATCATAATCACTGCATTCTAAATTTAATTTTGATGACTTCAAATGTGTCATAATAGTGTCTCCCCTTTCATTTTCGCTTTGAACTGATTGGGGAATTGAAACATTCGATAAAATATTAATTTTTGGACTCGTTTTTCGAACTTTGTTCTTTGTATGATTAGCTTTATCGAGAGTTGTATTTTGAACTGATCTGTGAAAATAATTTATAATTGAATTTTTGCTTGTATTTTTCGTCTTTTTCAAAATATTTTCTTCTTTGAAGTGTTTAGCGAAATGTTTATAATAATTACCGATTAACCACCTGGGTTGCAAGTTACTATTCTTGCTTTCTTTTTTTATAACTATAACGGCGTTACATCCACAAGTAACAGTACCAACCATAGAATCAACGGTTAAACCACTGTTATTCATTTTACAGTCTGTCTTTATATTACGTAGTAATTTTTCAATAAGATAGAATCTTATTTTGCCATCAATGTTGCCTTTTGACACTTCTTGATCTATATCGTGTGACAACCTATTAAGTATTCTTATTCTCACTGACTTGTTTTCAGCTTCCAAATCTATTGTACTATGAATCTGTTGCTGTTTACATGGCGGTTGAAGCTTTTTTTGTTTATTTTTGTTTGATGAACCCTGAGGTGGCGCATTGGATGGCCCCTGGAGTTGTATGTCCGATGGTTTAATCCGAGGTTTGGTCGGTGATGTACCTACTAAGTTATATCTGTAATGACACTGAGGACATGTTTGCGTTACTCCTGAGCTTTTCAGTTTCTGAACAATACCGAGTAGACTCTTCTTGTCACCAGGTAAAATTTGAAATTTTTTAGGTGCCTTTTTGAATATTCCATAGTACTGCTCAAACTCAGATTCTGGAATCAGTGAATCGTGTAGGATATCACGAGCAAATGTTTCTATATGTTCTATGTCAGATTCGCAGAAGTCATTTAAATTATTGTAATTCAAATAACCAGTCACTTTTAAAAGATTTCGAAGGTACTGCGGAATATACCGCAATACGTTGTCTTCTAGTTCAGAGTCCATTTCTAATAAGAAACACTTATTTTAAATTTGAAACTGAATTTTTAGTAGGTAAGTAAGTACACATTTATTCTTCAAAAAAGAAGAAATAAAATTTATCTTTCAACGTCAAATGGTATAATAGGGTGTAACGAGTATAACTAACGATAACTAATAATCTCGTAATAGTAGATATCTGTCATGATTTAGAGCATATTTGCATTATAAACATAAGTTCCATTCCTTATAGTTTTCCAAAAAAAATAATATTAAAATTTAAGACGCATATGTTAGATGCTAGACCACATGTTTATGAACAAAATGTGTTGGAAATTATCATAGCTAACCTCTATTAAGATATTATTAGTTATACTTGTTACACCCTGTATTTAGTTTGACTTATAAATATAATTTATCTTAGAACACTAATTTTTGAATAACATTTCACTTATTCATAACCATCACTAGTTCACACTTAATTTTTGGTTCTGAATAGTGATGAGCGATATTTCACGAACTGTGATTTTTTCACTGATACCAACAAATCACGAATATTACCGATTTGTAAAAATATCAGTGATTTTACAAAGTCGTTACTTTTCATTGTGTGTGTTTCATTGTGAAATCGTTATTTCGTGTTTGTTGTGAAATCGTGATTTCGTGAGGAGTGATATTTGATCTGCACTGTTTACTGGTTGGTGATTGCAAGGTTTTTGTTTTTGGTTATAATATGAATATTGAAGCGGCGATTAGATATTGCGCGATGTCGCTGCATTTATAAGGCACGGTTCCATTATTAATTTGAATTTCGTCATTCGAGAACGCCATACGAAAGTCGTGATCACTTCACGTTTTAAAATCACTGATATCAAAAAAATTGCAGTAACGATTCAATGTTATTGAAATACGAAAAAAAATTATTATTAATTTACTCAATAACTCAGTAACAGTTCATTTTAGCAGTGGCCGCTTCTTTATTAGGTCATTCGGACAATGACCCTCCAAAATGAATAAGAAAATTATTTTATTTACTTTAAAATTACAAGAACTCGCGTTTAAATCAAATTATCAGTGTTTGAATTTCAATTTTCATTGTAAGCGCAACATATGCGAAAACTTACGAATTTACCCGAGGCTGTTGTGTTTTATAGTCCCTGTGTATTATATCGTATTATATAATGCAGCCGAATCGTAAATGATAGTTATTGTAGTCAAGAGTGCAAAGTGCAACACGCATAATACAATCTTATGCGAATTAGAAAAAGACAACTAATTGGTTTCTGCGGTTGTCAGCCGAGTCCCATTTCGCGTACTTCAATGCAATGCTTACGTCATTTATTATTATCTCCGCAATACGTGTTTGTAAAACAAAAATGCTGGAATGCACATTTTTTATCTCATACGACAAACTTTGCACTCGATTTTTTAGTTGTTTGATAATATTTGTAACCAATGTCAATGACTTTCATAAGTTAAAAGAAAATTAATTATGTTTAAGTACATATTACCGTTTTTGTTTGATAAAAAAATTAATCGCTAATAATAGCTTTAATTTTGAAAGACGTTTAGAATTTAAAACCAATGGTCGTCCTTGGCCTTTACTTCAAATTCGACAAACAAGTAAACATAAAAATAAAGAAGTACACCGTAATTTTAAAGAATCTATGTACGATTTATCAGAATGTATTTGTGGATGTGAAGAAACATGGAAAAATCTTTAATTGAAAACATTGTAAAATTTAATTAACTTGTTATTGATCATTTTGCTAATTCTAAAGATAGACGAATAGATCTTAAATATAAATCGCTTTAATGCAAAAAAGTGTTTTTTTTACTTTTTGTGATAATTGCGTTTTTTTGAATATTTCAAAATGACCCTCTGGTATGATTGACCACCAGCCGCCACTGCATTTTAGGATATAATTTTAACTTCAAGAATATGTACGACCATCGATCTAAGAAATACCGTATATTTCTTTTTATGACTTCACATATATTCTTTTGGTTTATATAATCATATTAAGACATTTACTTTTTCAAGAAGTGCAATATGAAGCAATATCTAGATAAATGGATTAGGTCATTAAAATGATTAGCTGCACAAATTGTAATGTGCGCAAGTGGCACTCCTTCACATAAAAATGTTTACCTACTCTTATTGGAAATTTGGCTTGTACGCAAGTGGTTCTGAAATGTACTTGTACCCAAATGGCATGTACGCAACGGTATGACACTGCCGAAGCAGACAGAATTTATCAACTGGTTATGAATAAGCGAGACGGTATTCAAGCAACTTGAAAAAACAACAACCTCTTCAAATCATAAACAATTGTAATGTTAATTCCTAATTATACATAGGTACTTACCGTATATATGCGCAATAAACCCTTTCGAACACTGAGCACGCGCGCCGGTTTGTCTGACGATTGCGTTTCAATCATAGAATAGAGGGGTAGCGATTGTACTCGAATATTCCCGAATTCATATACGAACTAGGTCAAATTGCTTTGTATAACCGGATATTTCATATGGATTACCTTGTATAACCCTTAGATAACCTCGTATAACCCTTTGATAACCTCGGATAACCTTTGGATAACCTCGGATAATCCTTGGATAACCTCGGATAACCCTTGAATAATCTGGAATAACCGTTGGATTACCTTGGATAACCCAGATATCACCTTGGATTACCCTCGGATTACCTCTGCTGTGTACGAAAGATTACCCCGTGGCACACCCCTCGGTTTTCGCAATTTTAAATTTATAGAGTAAGTGCGTTCGTTTTAGAGGTTAGTAATTGATTTTATTTTTTTCTATTTACCGATAGGTATTTTTGTAGTTATTTAGTATTTAGTTTTTTTAGTTAAGTAGGTACTATTTTGTGTTAAAAATATTGCAGATTATGATTTCAATCTGATACTTGATGTTATTTGCAACGTCATCAAATGATAAAGATCTTGTCAGTACGAAAAAACTTGACGCTGAACTTTGTTCCAGTAGTCACCATTTTCTAAGCTTGCTTTTTTTAAAGCTTGTTTTATATTATTGATCATAAAACGAAACATTCCGTACTTACTTGCTTACTATTTTTTTAAAAAAATTACGAAAAATCTTTGAAATGTTAGACCACATGTTCATAAAGCAAATGTGTTTGAAATCATAGCTACCCTCTATTAATAGATTATGCGTTATACCAGTTACACCCTGTACACGCAGTAATAGAATTGATTCTAACAAAAACGTGATTAGTGATCTAGTTGCTTTTGGGGCAATAGTTTAACTTGAATTGAAATAAATGTTGTCTAAGCCTAGAAAAACTGAACAAGCATCTTTTTTTCTTCTTTCCATTTACGTTAATAATTTAAGACCATGTGTTTGATTTTTGACTCATATGCTATGATCAAAATTTTCAGCTCGAGTCGAACAAAAACAAAACGTTGAGTTGCTGTTTCTTAAAATAAATGAACTTATGTACTATAGTTGATAAACAATTAGAAATGTTAAAAAATGAGAAAAAAAATAAAATTTACATATTATTAATTTTCAAATAAATAAATTCCCATGGCAAACGAATTAGACGGTAAATATTTTACGAAAAAAATTTTTTTTTAATCTAGAAAGGAGTATTTTTGATTTTATAGTTGTTGCTTAAACTATTTTGAACTAAAACGTTATTTTTACTTGAAGTTCTAATTAATAGCGTACGATATTTTCTTACACAATCAATAAAGAATATGAAAGCTGCTTCCTTGTTCAAATCTAGTTGTTTTTGTTTTGGTGACAAATTATAATCACACATCACTAAATTTAATTTATAACTATATGGTAATAACTGTAATAAAATATATATCGTAATACAAAATTCATAGTTGCTAATGTTGATTAAATACACGAATACCCAAAAATTTAAAACACAAAATAGTACAAAAATTATAAAATCATGTAGTAACCCAGACAGCTCATTACGTTTTATTGACGTCAAAATTACGTACGAGACGTCATTAAGACGTGTCAATGTCGGCATATGACGTCTGTGTGCTGCCTAGAAAGCTGCCAAAAAACAGTTTTTTGACTGTGTAAAAAAATCCTTATTTTTTAATTATTTTCTTTTTGTTTTTAATAACTTAAACAATAGGATGACAGCAGTTTGACATAATAAATTTAAATCCGTTTTTAAGTAACAGTAATAATGTTTTTTAACATTAATTTTAGAGAATCTGGGATTACTTGTAGGGAGTTATGTTTACTTAATGCTAATAACTTACGCCACTAGTCGTACATTAAATTATACAGTGATACATCGGGTGCATTTGTTATTGCTCTTTTATACCGGGTGCAGCTATTTTATGGCATCTTGCACCTACAGCTTCACTCTGCAAACAAGAGTCGGAAAATATGTCAATTAAAAGAATTAATTTAAAATTTGTACCGCGATAAATCATTTGTCCAATCATATTTGAGAATTCGAAGTTGGTACATTCATAGTTAAAAGTCGGTTAAAAGCAAATTATGACAGATGTATGACAGTTTATGAAATTTTCCAAGTGCGTTTTATTAATTGCCAATCCGTTTTATTGTGTTTCATTGTTACTCTTGCTTATTAAAAACAGTTTTTTTTGAAGACTACTTTCTTGCTTTATCTATTTCAATGTAAGTATTGTTTTAAGATTATCTTTATTTAAGAAAACTATACATTCTGAAACTCGAAACATCAAAAATGTTGTTCGGTTCTTCGATAGTCAAAAAGCTGCTGGTGAACGGGCATCTCCTTTGAACAAGGCAACCGAACTTGCAGCAGCTGCTTTTAGGAAATCATTGGTTACTATTTTGAGGATCAGAAAAGAAGCTGCTGTAGCTGACGGTGGTCTACTAGAATCACATTCAAAAAAAAGGAGAAGCGGAGGATCCCACAAAATAGTAAAAGATTAGTGTAATTTTAAAGTGCAGTTTTAAAAAGAACAGTGCAAGAGGTTTACACGGTTGACAAGCAAGTGTCAACGTTAAAAATTTTAGTGAGTAAGATGCAAGACAAGATAAATTATACTGGCGGACAAAAAAACTATTTCGTAAACATGTTTTAAAAATTGGCTTCAAATTAAAAAAAATTGAAAACCGACCAAAGTTGCTCATGGAACGCAATGATATCGTAGGTTGGTGTTCTCGTTATCTGCAAAAGTAGAAAAAAAATGCTGCTATTGAAGAAAATAAAAAACCGGTTACATATTTAGACGAAACTTTTATATTCACCCATCTTATGGGGTGAGTAAGTGCTGGCAGTCAAAGGACCAACTAGGTGTATATAAAGCTGATCGTTCTGGTCAGCAGTACATTATTGTACATGCAATGTAATTGCAACTCGTTCTCAATAAAACGGCAATGAAATTTATAAATACAAATTGTCTAGTTTTAGATATACACAGTCTAGTTAAAACTTCAAAAAAACACTTAAAACTGTATTTTGCACTACAACTGATGAATGCTGGAAAGCTTAGTAGTCGAATTGGGATTATTTTAAGCAAAATGCGTGTTATTTCCGATATAACAGACTGTATAATTGAAGGTGTTAATAAAAGTCCATTGCCCCTAGTTAATTTTAATTTTGTATTGAACTGTGCATTATTCCGCTTCATAAGAAGATTTCTTATCTTTGCGCTATGGTAGGTTTTGATACACGCATGCATGTATTTTATTTACCAATAATCGCTTATGAAAACCCTTACTATTTGTAATCGTTTTTTTACTTTGAGCATGTTTTAACGGCATTTTTTAACTTATCTACGTTTCCAAAACATATTTTAAAGCAAAATTTACATTTAGCGTGGTTTGACTGAAAAGACGTACAAATTTTACCAGTTTTTATTACGATGTTTTGGTATTTTATAGTTTTGTAACTCGAGATGGTAGAGCTATTTCGTTATCAGTAATTTTCCCACAGAATTAAAACACGAAAGGTTAAATGCATCTATTGAATTAACTACAAACACAAAATAAACGTTGCTTTTAACATTAAGGTCCTAAACAATATTTTAGGAAACACTTTCAACTATCGTACAAAGTAATATCATTAATATAAAGTAAATTAAATGTCGAACGGTGAAGATCCGTTGCAACGCACGAACAACAGGTACTCGCGTACGTACACGACCGTAGCGCAATTTGGTTGTTGCATGACTGCCAAATATTCATGCGGTATGCATTTGATTGTTTTATCTTCTCCAGTGACGTACCCTGGAAAGAGTTGCTACAGTTTTTAGTTTACTCCAATTTTATGATTTTAATAGAATTATAACAGCACAATTCGTAAAATAACGCGTGTTTACTAATGGTTTCACTGAAAATGTGAAGTTAGGTTTATTGCACCCAGGTGCAAAGGGAATGCATCGCATTTTGTGCAGTCGTTTATATGCACCTATTTTATTGCATCGGTGCAATTGCATTACCATATAAATCTTTTTATCTTTAGAATAAAAACGTTAAAATAATTATGTATTTTGGATACATTATTAAAAACATGCAGTGTATGTCATCATGAATATAATAATACAGAATTATAAATAGGATTATACATAAAAACTCTCCTTATTATTTTACCTCAAGTAAAACTATATTTTGTTTTGAATACAAACACCAGAGGACTCTTAAATTGTCTAGCTGTCAAATACACTTTCTTTCCCTCTCCCTTTTGATATCTCCTACAGTAAAAATCAGCAATGGTTTCGGGTGTAAGTATGAAAAATACAATTTTATTTCACGATTGAAAAGTCATCTGAGCTTTTTTTTAATGAAAAAAACTTAGATTTTAGTATAGCTATCACTTACAAGGTTTATTTTTCAGACTCTATACACATATCCCGAAAATTTTCGTGCCTACAAAGCACTGATTGCCGCTAAGTATGCATCTGCGAATGTTAAAGTGGACCCTACTTTTGTATTTGGGGAAACCAACAAAACTGACAGCTTTTTGAAAAAATTCCCTTCTGGTAAGGTGAGTTTCAATTTTACCCATTGCTTGCACATTAAATTGTATTTATAAAATAGCTATCTTTTTTAAATTACAATTTGGTAACAACTTTTATTACTCGTAGGTACCTGCTTTTGAATCCAGTGATGGAAAATGTTTGCAAGACGGAAATGCCATTGCTTATTACGTATCTAACGATCAACTTCGTGGCAAAAATGAATTCGAAAAAGCACAAATAATGCAATGGATTTGCTTTGCCGAAAGTGATATTTTACCAGCATCTTGTGCATGGGTATTTCCCATTCTTGGAATAGTGCAATATGACAAAAAGGTAATAGTTGAAATAAGCAGAATGTTGACGATTTGTTTTATCATCCATTAAGTAAATGAGAATTTTCATTTAAAATTTTCAAACAAAACCCTGATGAGTACTCTCATTACATTTATCATGGTAGACATTAAGTCACTAATAATTCGATTTAAATATTAACCTGTGACCATTTCTTATAAATTGATGATAAAAGTTTAAATGTTCGTGTATGTATTGATGTGTCGTGTGAGGTATTCTTTATTTCCAATGTCAAATATTGAATGTATATAAAGTGCCAACTAAACTTAAGTATCAACAATAAAGCCAGTGCTAAATATAGACTTGATTTTAACTAAATAATCTCGGTTTCATAAATTAAGTTTTTCAAAAAACAAATAATGTAGCATTAAAGATCGCAATTTTAATTTAACTTAGTAATATACATAACTCGAGCACAACATCAAGGAATAATATCTGAAGATTCTTAATTTGTTATATGATTAATATATTTAGATATCAATCTACATATTACGTATATAAACATTGCTTTTTAATGTTGAAATTTTTTTTTAGTAAACACTTTCCATTACATTTGCTGAATATCGGTAATGCTTATCTACAATTTCTATCTTTAATCGCGATGTGCGTAATAAACAGTTTATCACATGTAGTGTTTTCAGTAAGTTAATTAAATCATTCATGCACCAAAATCATGTTTTCTGGAATCTGTTTGTTATTGTTGTAACCGAAGTTCTTATTTCACTCACTTGATTCCATTGCAAAGTTATTTAGACCGATATACATATTTATATACTGTCTTATCCATTGTTGAGTCTTGCCGGTTTGAGAATCTAGACTCACCCTTAATCCTTAGCTTTGCAGACGTTCAGTATTGGTATTTTTACTCTAGATTCATAAAGATGGGATAGGGACTAATGGTATCAAATGAACATTGATCTTGAAAGATAACATGTTTTAAATAAGTTAAGAATTTTGTTCAACGATATTCAAACAATAGGATATGACTGAGAAGTACCATTTTTTCCTGTATGAATGCTCTGTCATCATAATAGATTTTGATCAGATTTCGTTGATTCACATATTTTTTTTGATACAATTGTGACGAGGGGTGGCTCACTCGTTAAATATGGTGTACACATACTAGTTCAGTACGTTCAGTACTAGTTCGGTATGTTCAATAAAAGTTCAGTAGAGAAGTTCAGTATTGGTTCAGTAAATTTTAAGTACGTTCAATATATCCGGTTGTTTACGTTTGAAAACGTGAAAAATAGGGCATTGTTTTGTCGCCGTCTCAAGATATGACATCATCCGTGGAATATTTGTGTTCTCGTGTTCTGTGATATTTGCTTCCTTCTGTGCTGATTGTGCGGTTATATTAAAGTTAATCATTTGAAATTTTGCTGTATATTCATATAAATATTATATACTTGGGTCGTTGACTGAAGAAATGTATAGACTCGCAAAGCCCATGTTAAAAATCGTAGTCACCGCAGGGTCCGAGATATAGGAGGCGCCATCGTCTACTTGGGGTCCGAGATTTCAGTTCATTGCTGGCACTTGTAGTGCTTACCAGTGGCTTCGCTTAGTAATACCGTTCTCTTTGCAAGTTCAGATGACGATGATTTAACAAACGATTTTCTATCAAGAGATACTATTAGTGATGGGAATTCTAGTTAATTTTTTATGAATTAGGGCAGGGGTCTTTAAACTTTTTAGCCTAAGGGCCAGACTGATTGCTCAACAAAGCCGAAAGGGCCAAGATCTAGCCAGAAGAATTACTAATTCTCAAATCTTTATTTTCTTATTAATGGTATAAATATAAAATATAAATTAAAAACTACTGCTTGTGAATTAAATATGTAAAATTTGTACGTGTATTATGTATATACTTATGTACTTGTACATACATCGTCGCGCAGTTGCAAAACGATGACTGGTTATGGAAGTTATCATTTTATACAGATTTGACTAAACATATTAACGACCTTAATTTACGATTGCAAGGAGAAAATCAGCTTCTGCCTGATTTGGACACACATATTAAGTCATTCTGACAGAAAATCGCTTTGTTTCAATCCCAATTAAATAAAAAATGTTTCACGCATTTTAATACGTGTCAAACATTCAGTCAGCAAACTGACACTCTATTTCCCATTGATTTTGCAACTGAAGCTTTGGGGGCTTTAAAAACAAAAATTTTAAATCTCGTTTTTCTGATATTGACGCAATTGCAAATGACATCAAGATCTTCCAGAATCCATTTATCACCGATATAGAAACCCTTCCCCAAGAACTTCAAATGGAAATCATTGATTTGCAATGTAGCGATATTTTTAAAGAAAAATATCAAAACTCATCATTACTAGAATTTTATAAGAGTCTTCCACTCACACAGTTTGATCAGGTGCATAAACTTGCTCGTGGCTATTTTACCACTTTTGGAACGACGTACCTGTGCGAAAAAACATTTTCCAAAATGAAATACACAAAAAATGTTTACAGATCAAAGTTAACTGACGAGCATCTTAAGTCGCTTCTAATAATTGGCACAAGTAAATTTAATCCACAACTGCAAACAATCGTCAGTGGAAAGTCACAGCTGCACAAACAGCTGCATAAATCTCATTAACTACTTATACGTACCTACACTAATTTAATGTTTAATAATTTAGTTTTGTGGATTATTGTATTTCTAGTCTGTAAATAAAACATCTGATTATTATTTTGTATAATTACTTTGTTTGATTTAATTTATCAAAATAAATTAAAAGGGGGGCCGGATAACAACCGCGTCAGGCACGCTAACGCGGGCCGGATTGGTGACGCTCGCGGGCCGGTGTTGGCCCGCGGGCCGTAGTTTGGAGACCCCTGAATTAGGGGACCAACTCGCGATGTATCGGTATGCTGCATCTAAGAAAAAAAAAACTAAAACGCCGTTTCAAATTCACAATTTGATTGAACATTCGTGTAATCTTAATTAGCAAATCAAGTTAAAAAGTTTTAATTAAACGGAAAACCGATTTGGTAATCCCTTTTGTAGTCACCTTTCAAAGAATATTATCAACTGCAAAACATGATAAAACAGTTATATACATTTATAAACATAAAAATTCTGCTTTGCTTCTTGTGCAAGTATCAAATTACCGGCGCCGGCGGTTTTGAATTTGTAATTTGCTATTTTAAATTATTGTGCACTTTGGCGATTTGATTATTTACTTATGATTTTTTTGTTTTTACATTCTAGTTGATTGTAGAATAATTATAATTCCATAAAGTTCGCGATTTTCGATCGATTATATTTTTGAATCAATTAATAAACAAAAATTGGATAGAAAAATCGATCATAAAAATCGCTTAAAGTTAAATATGTTGTACAGATTTTTTACCAGTGAGCCACCCCTCGAATTGTGACTACACTGTTGTCATGCCATGTGTATTATTCGCTGCAAAACATAATCAAAAGCTTCTTTACAATTTTGAATGTTGCAAATTAACTTTTTTCGTCTTCTTTCTTGCTATTTTAAATTAACAATGTAAAGAACTTATGAAAATATAAACAAAATGGCACATCTTTAAATTATATTTCCAAACTAGGAATCGAATTTTAAACATTTTCCTTTATAAATGCATATACATATTTACGTTTTACACAAAATTGAATATTCTACAATATTAATCACTACGCTTTTAAGATATTTTTACACGTGTATACAGCTGACATCATTAACAAAATTTAAAACTTAGGTATTCTGTAAGTTTATTAGTAAAATCTTGGCGAAACTAAGATCAAAAGTGACAAAGCATACAATTTGGGTATGCTACAACCCACGTAGAACAAAGACGCGTAGCAAATATCTTTTTGGAAATTCAAGGGTTGATGAAGAAAAATGTCAATTAGAAAGTAAACCATAGTACAATTGCTGTCTTTTTAATGACAGTTTGTGTATTTGTGAGTTCAAGGCATTATATACGAAAATGTTTCACTAGTCTGTACTGATGCTGCGCTGTATATGTGTAAAGCAAAATAAGAACTACAAGCGTTGTTTCCAATAGAATTACTTGTTTAACACATGGTTTACAGCGAGTTGCAGAAACAGTTTGGCTTAGTTATCCTAACGTAAACAATATGATATCAAATGGTAAATAAAGTATTTTTGAAAGCGTCAACTTTTCTCCAACTGTTTAGAGAAATTGCCAGAAATATACCAGTTCCGCCTACACCAATTATTACTCAATGTAGAATTAGGACAGAAGCTGCAAACAAAATTTGGAAATTATTAAGGAAGTTGTCGATCAATTAGATACCGAACAAAGCTCAAAAAAAGGAAATTAGAGAGCATTTGATATATCAGTTTTGCATAGCAGTTGCAATAACCAAATTTGAAGCAACAGGACTTCCTTTAAAACAAAGCATTTCTATAACAGAAGAAATATATGTACTTAGTACTTTATTTAATTGAACTAAAAAAACAGAGTTTATCACTAAATTAAAAGATTTATTTAAAAATGTTGCAAATTTATACCCTACTCGATGTATCAAATAAATATTTTTTATCGACCGATGTCATGCATTTTAATTATGCCACTATAGTGTGTGCAATGTGGAATGAGTCTTATGTGTATATTTTAAATGTTTTCACTGCATATCCAATGTCAATATATCACGGATGTTGTCCTTTCTACTACTCCCTTCTTATTGGTTTGCTACAACTTCTTTGTTTCCATGGTAGTCATAATGCGGCACCATCGACTTGCTAATACTGTGACATTCTTTTATTTGGACAAAATCGTTAAGTTTTGATCATAATATCAAAAATTAGTCGAAGTTTTGCAAATGTTGTGTTTTTATGAAGATGTTGGTTAACAATACGTGTTGCATTAGTACCTGACAAGATTTTGAGACATGTCTTCACTAATTAGTTTATTATTTGTATCTGTACATTTCTTCCAATACAAAATACACTTACAAAAATTTATTTAGCGTTACCACACCAAAGTTACAGCGCATTTCAATTGGCTGTTGTGTGCCTTCTCGAATACTGACAATAATTTTTTCCTGTTATGTTCTTAGAAAAAAAATTTTGGTAATTCAATTTTAGTCTGATAGTATACTGCCAGCAACTGACGAAAAGGCACCTGAAGGAATGCGGTTGTCTCCACTAAAACTTGATATATTACTCTGTGTAAAAACAACGCTCACTATTTACTACAAGGATGTTTATCCCTACTACTTAAGATACTGGATCGCTGACTCGGATATCAACTGCATATAAAAAAGTGTAACTAAATTCAACTAGTTGTATGGTAGACAAAATGTTATTGGTCAGTTTGAATGTAATTTTGTTAGCGACATGTGATGACTACCATCTTGTGGGTACCTTACAAACTGTTAGAAGTTCGATCAAAGAAAAGCACACAAGAAGGTAACATCACTATACGTCGTTAATCGTTCACGTAGCAATATTTTGCCTACTTTGCAAATGGCTGTTTTTGACTTTACTTTTAATTCATTAGTTAGCTATTTAGTATATTATAGAGGATGTGTAGGGGTAAATATCATTGATTTACTATTACAAATACTTACAACATCCTCCCACAAGTGTCGGTGGTCAAGTTCTAAATTTTCAAATCGATCAGAGCGAGCTTACGCGGATTTTTCACGTCGTCTAATAAAAATAAAACTAGATTGCGTAATTAACAAACTGCTTATTATAATTATTAAACTTATTTATCGTGAATAAATAAGTTTTGAAGTATTAATATTTTTGTGTCGTTTATACACACATTGTCAGTATCAAGATAACTTTCAGAACATAAAATTTAAACATAAGTGGTAATTTTCGTATTACTTAATTAGTCGTCAAGGCAGTAGATACTTATTATTAGCAAAGTATACTAACAAATAATTTATTTGATGAATTTCGTATTCATTAGTAGAGGCGTTTCATTATGTCGTGAACTGTGACCTTGAGTCGAAAATCGGAATTAATAAACTAAAAGTCAAAAATTTGACAAGTCTATCTGAATTCCAAAAACGTTAGTCTATTTAAAAGGCACTAACGTCAAAAAAAATTGAAAATATTCAGATATTTTTTTGTTTAATAAAAATGAATTTACTTATAATAATACCTAAAGATCTATTAACAACAAATCCAACGATAAAAGCAAAAATAGGTTAGAAAAAATCTACCGGCGAATGTTTGTAAGACGGATAATAACAATATTTTGACATATACAGACTACAGCGCCACAGTTCACGAGATCCTGAAAGACGTCTAATACCGAATTTTGTCATGCTGCCAACATCTTTTAAATGTCAATATGTTGCAGATTCCATTTGCACACTTCAACGGATTGTTTTACCACATGTGCTTATCGTGGTCTAAATAAAAAACAAAACGATTTAAAATAATTCTAATAAAAAATAACAGTTCTACAAAAACGAAAATACTATAAGCTTTGAATACCACGAATGCTAAGATACAACTACCGAATTGATAATTATGTTTTTAGGACCCGTAGTAATATGCACTTTGGTACGAAAGCTTATAAAATACGTTCACTTTTCAATTTTTAAAAATCTTAGTTCTTTTATTAGTATTATCGAGTTTAGAAGATTGGGACGGCATAATTTGTTCACTGTGTGCTATTTTTATGATGGCTATAACGCATCAAGAGCTTCAAAATGCTGTTAGACTGACTCTTTCAATCGACGAACAATCTATTAAATTGTGGCTTTACTTGAAATGGATGATGAACTATTTGATCAGGGACTATTGTTACATTTTTTTAAAAATTCGTTAAAAACAGTTCTCTTTACGATTTGATATAAAACAATTTATTGTTGTTTTATGAAAGTAAGGAGATATATTAAAAAAGATTTTCCACATCTTTTATCGTTCTGGATAAAATGAAACTAAGAAATCTTGACACTTTTTATTTTGTCAAAACTTTGAAATAATCTTTGCTTTTGTATCTTTCAGTCGTTTGATCGTTCCAAGGAAGATACTAAGGCAAACCTTACAATTTTAAATGCCTACTTATTGACACGTACATACCTCGTTGGCGAACGTATTTCCTTAGCAGATATTAGCGTTGCCTGTAACCTGTTGCACTTATATACTCATGTGCTTGAACCCGAATTTAGAAAACCTTTTGCAAATGTAAATAGATGGTTCACTACTATCGTTAATCAACCAAACTTCCGTGAAGTGGTTGGAGAAGTCAAACTCTGTACAAAAGCTGCCGAAGTTGATCCTAAAAAGTTCCAGCAACACAGTGCGGGTAATTATATAAATATTAGTTTTGTTCTTAAATATAGAAATTTAATTTAATCTTACAAGCTGCTAATGTTGAAAAAAATAAAAGGAAGAGTAAGTTTAGATTGTAGCTTTAATGGGATTACAAAATTTTACGTTCGTTTCTGAACTAGGTAAATCTGCTGGTAAAGACAAAAAAGAAAAAAAGGAAGACAAAAAAGATAAGAAACATCCCGCCCCAAAGAAAGAAAAAGAACCTGAACCAGAAGAAGAACTTGATGCAGCTGAAGCCGCTCTCGCTGCTGAACCAAAATCAAAAGATCCTTTCGACTCTCTTCCCAAAGGGTAAAATATACTATTTAGTAAAGTCGTTTCAAAATTAATAATAATGTTACAGGACTTTTAATATGGATGATTATAAAAGATGTTATTCTAATGAAGACGAAAGCAAATCAATTCCTTACTTTTGGGAGAAGTTCGATCCCGAAAATTATTCTATTTGGTTTGGTGAATACAAGTACAACGATGAACTAACTAAAGTTTTTATGAGCTGCAATCTTATAACAGGTAAAATGATGTTCAGTCTTATATTACTGTGAAACTTAAAAACTTGATTTAGGAATGTTTCAAAGATTAGATAAAATGCGTAAGCAAGCGTTTGCGTCTGTTTGCTTGTTTGGTACTGACAACGATAGCTCAATATCAGGTATTTGGGTGTGGAGAGGTCAAGAATTAGTTTTTCCTGTACGTATTATGATATAACATAGATTATATTTGATTTTATGTGTATTCACAGTTAAGCCCAGATTGGCAAATAGACTATGAAACTTATGATTGGAAAAAACTAGATCCCAGTTCAGAAGAAACTAAAAAGTTGGTTCAACAATATTTCTCCTGGTCAGGAGCTGATAAAAAAGGACGGAAGTTTAATCAAGGAAAGATATTTAAATAACTTTTTGTCATGAACATTGTCACCGGTTTTCGTTTTGTTAATTTCCTCCATAGTCTGTAATAATTCTGTTTTATATTTGTTGTTTTGATTATATATTCAAATGTGTTGAAATTCATTTTGGGGTGACATTAACTTTGTGCTTTAATATTTTTAAATATACAGAACTGATATTTGTACTTTTTATGATCTATTGTATTCCTTTTTTCTTTATATTACAACCGTTCTTATATAGTTAGTAACCATCGAGTATTACGGTTGTTATGCAGCCAAATTTAAATTTATCGACAGAATTAGGATTACATACATATTTGTATTGATGCAATTTCATCCACATTACAAAAAGAAATCATTACATTATAGATTATAGAAAAATTCAAGATTCGATAGCGTATTTCTCACGATCCAAAAATGAAGTAATATGATTGTTTTGCGAGAATTAAACGTTTTTTATTTTAAATGTCGCATTTTTGTATAAAATTTACAAGAAAGTGTGACTGAACTTTGCGCCCCTTTTCATGAAAATAACAATCGAAGATGCTGTAATAGTATTTATCATAAAAAGTGTTGTTTTCAAATTAATAGTGTATGTAAATATCGTTGGACAGTACAACTTAGCTCAAGTTCGAAAGCTTGCTTGTAAGATAAAAAAAGTTATGTCTCATAATATATATATTGTTTCATCCTTAGGTTTCATCGTGTAACTTTTATGTCTGAATAAGACAAAAACTAACTAGCATTTAAACTAATTCTACAAGACTAACTTTACTTGTAGGCAAAGTGTACTACATTGGTATAATTAATTGCTTCACTTAATTGATTTTTTTTATAGCTATTGCTTTGTCCTATAGAACTCCGTAAAGAATTTTAATAATTTTTAACTTAGAAAATGATCGTTCACGCAACACGTATTTCATAAACAGGGTGGGCCAATAGCGTGTTAAATTAATAAAGTAATTAAAAAAGGATGTGTAAAAGTTTTAGGGTTCTTAAAGTTTTACATTTTAAAATTATTTTATTTTTGATATAGCATTTGGGATGTCTATCCTACAGGTAATGTGTAACGGTACCAGTATATGACAAATAATAATAAAGAATGAGCGTTTTAAAAAGAAAGAAAAAAAGATAAAGTAAATGTTTGTGACACTGCCTCGTACATAGAAGACGTGAGGAAATGCAGCATAGATAAAACGTAGGAGCAGCGAGAGAAGGAAAAGAAAGAGTCTGCAGTAAGTTGCAATTAAGTAGTCTAGAAAGAGATGCTTAACTTCTTAAAATAAATCTATACAGAAAAAGGGGCTTAAGGTGAGCTACAATTTTGAAATGCTTGTAGTTAATGTGAACGTTTTCAGATATTGGCATTAAGTAGATAACTATTAAAATGATTTGAAGTTTTATCATCTTCATCGGAATAAAACAATAAACATGGGAAACAAAACAAGGTATTTATGGTATCACATTTTCAAGGTTTTCATTGACTGTAACCACTATTGTTAACATCACTAAAAAGAGAAAAATTAATTATTTTTAACAAAAACAAGAAGTGATTTAAAAAAACGCACTAAAAACTAAAAATAATGATTGATAAAAATTGAGCGTAATCTTACGCCAATGTAAATAAAAATTTCGTCGTTTAATTATAACTAAATTAAATTATATTTTATCTTACAATGCATTTTTCAGTTCTTTTTTTGTTAAATTTTTTTTTATTATAAACCACTAGAAAAATGCCGTGTAAAATTACGTTTCGCAGTTTTATTTGCTTGATTTAGTTCAAATTTGGAGTAGGCTTTTCTAGAGATTTTATTTCAACCTTTTCTTCAAACAACAGTCTATACGAATTTATTCTTAAAATAAATTGTACTCTACCCACTCAAAATATCCTCTCATTACCATTTGTAGAATGTTACCAAAGTAACCAGTGACATTGCGTTTTAACAATCCTTACTATTACAGCAATTTAATCATAAGCTCTTATGTCAGGGTAAACAACATTGTGGTTTAACGTTACAGTCAACTACAATGATATGCTGTTATTTTATCACGTTGACGCACTGTAGTTCTATAACGTTGATGTGCTGTTGATTTATAAGGTTGTTGACAATTTGTTGTTTTATAACGTTGGCGTATTCTTGTTTTATAACCATGCTATCCTGTTGTTTTATAAGATTGATATTATGTTGCTGTATAGCATTTATACACTATTATTTCATAACGAAGTGATAACTGTCACCTAACACAATTCTGTAGATGTACTATGTTAAGTTCACATCACTGATCAAGATACCTCAGTAATTTAACGTAATTAAATAAACCTACTGGCAACGCACTGTTTAGCCGGCACTCAGAATGCTGGCAGTGGACTCATTTGAAGTGCACCGTCGGTAACCAGGTGTCACACCGGCCGATATATTGCCGAATGAATCTTCTTAATGCAGAAATTGCATTGAACCAACAATAATTACACATTATGGCGTCACTGGAGACGTCATTAAATGCAGAATAAACGCATCGACAAGTTACGTATTTTATCAAAGGTTAAATGTAGAATAGCAGTGAAATATGTGCAATATAATGTCACATAAATAGTGCGCAGTTTTAAATGCATTGGCATTGTTAGTAACTTAACACAGGCTAAATGCATACAATGCTATTACCATTTTTAATTTAATAAAGTAATTTGCAAACTTAACATTCAATGTCCATATACCAAAATTTTTTTTTAAATAGAAAACGTATTTTCATTCATTCTGTTTATTGGCGTCTTTCTTGCCCACTTCCTCTGGCGTTTAGTTCGTGCTGTAAAGCTGCACCACAAATTGAATTTTTTCTTATGGCTACTGTGAAATAAAAGGTACATTATAATTCTACTTGAATAACTTATACAGTTTTTGTTAACTTTATCAGCAATTTCTAAACTAAAGTATGAAGCTTTTGAAGTAATAAAGAAATCGTGTAGTAAAATGTTTACAAAGTAAAAATTCCGACAGTCCTGTTATAAGTCAATAAACCACTTGTAAACTAAGTCAATAAGCTACTTGCAAACATAAATCATTTAGTGAGCAAACATGTTCAAAATTCCTTTCTGATAACATTTTCCAAGGAATTTGGAAACATTTTGTATGTAAACATTAAAATAGAATAGAAAGTTTCTATTGTTAAAGGTTTAAGATTAAATATGCACCAAAAAATAGTTATAACAGGTAACTCGTATTTATCTGATATTTTTAAAAGTTTAAGTGTACAATTAATCCTCTCTACAATCTACATATTAAATGATTCTAAACCTTCCATTCTCTATAGAAACAACTATAAATTGTAACAGTTTTGCATATGTAAAAATAAAAACTTTTTAAAAAAGTCACTTACTAAATGACTTTTACACTATACAGGTTGTAGTACAAGGTTTATTCTACAAATTATTGTAAAAATTACAACTACAGGAACCGAAATAATAAATGTTTATAACACGAAAGTCAAGTTTGACAATAATGCGAGTAATGCACATTACGTTAATATACCTATAAAGTTAATGATTTAAGTTTAAACCTATAAAATGTAAAATACTCTGAAACCTCTTACCATAAATTAAATTTAAAATATTTCTACAATTTTGCTTTGTTTTATCCAGACCAATTACTTAATTAAAACATGTCTCGTTTGCTGCATCTTTTTATCTAACAAAGTAGAATGAGTCGATCAAAAAAGAAATTTTAATGAAATACAACTCCGTAATAAGAATAATGAATTGGTACTTTGCATATAACTCAAAAGCTACACTAACATCCCATCAACTACGAATTTCAAAGTTTTAAGAATTTTTAAGGTTAAAGAGTAATATCGGTTATATCTGAATTTAATACTTACTTATTTTGTTAGTCAATCCTTAAATTGGTGAAAAACAAATACATTTTTTCTAAATTTGAAAGCACAGAATGTGTTTGCAAAGCACAAATACGATAATTTCTTCCTATGCTTCCTACTAAAGCTAAACAAAAGAAACAAACAAGGAACAAAAATGACAAAATCAAGAGGAGGGTTTATTGGTTATTACATCACAAAATTTAAACTTCGCAAAGACATTTCTTTTGCTTGAACAAAATTGCGATTGGTTGTAATTAATATAAAATATTGCCGTAGTAATTCTGATCATTTTTCTTTCATGTCGTAATACAATTACCTACAAATAACTTATTTTTCTTGTAAATCAAAATTCTAATAATATAATTAAGTACATCAATAATAAGTTAGAATACACGAGTTAAATCTATACTATTGTTTACAATTTTCAATTTCCCATTTCCATATACAAAAATTCGGAAAGCTATGGAATCATAAAAACTAAAAATGAGCTTTTATTTACATACCTTGCTATTTCTGGTTTACATTTATGATTGATTATTCAATTCTGTTTTCCTTTCCGCTAAAATAAAAGTGGTTTTATGCCGGAAATCGTGGTCGTGAAGTAAGTGCCTTCTTTAGTATAAAATACCTAAATCGGCAGATTGACATAACAATACACAAGTTTGAAATTAATTGTAATGTAAGTGTTATAATTACAATCAGAATTTACACCTAAAAGAGATAAATGTTTAAGACAAATAGCGAAAAACTTTGGTTTGCATCACACCCGAGTGCTGCAAATTAAAAAAATACAAGTTTCGGTTTTATAAATACCAATATATCAACCAAGAGTTGCGTGAGTATTTAAGAATAATTCTGTTTACGGCTGAATGCACGTTCACGGTGCATAATGAAGGAAACGTACAAATCCACACAAAACAACGTCTCAGTATCACCAAAATCCCCAAAATGTTAATGTTTAAGTGATAATATTACGTAATCACATTATGGAAACACTTTTCTTATACGAAAATTTAACAGGGAAGTGCTTCTTGCAGTTATTCGAATAGGATATAGCTCCGAGGTTGGCCAAAGTTGCTCAAGACAACCAAGAACTTTGGTTCCAATAGATGGTTGTCTCGCAAATTTTTGAATTTGTAATAAGGTTATTGGTCCAAATTAGGCAATTAACTGGCCTGCTAGAGCCCTCAATCTTTCGCCCAACGATTTTGTTCTTTGAGACATTTAAAATATAAGATTTATTCTGAATAATCATTTTAAAATGTGCAAGAACTGAAATGAGTGTGACAAAATATCACATTAATTACTATATTTTAGACGACAATTTTACAAGATAAGCCATTGTTTAGCAGCTACTCATGGTTTGTTTGAACATTTGCTATATTTCTTTATTTTTGCTGTAATTTAGTTTTTTTTGTTAAAATAAATAAAAATTCATTCGCACTTAAATGTAAAGTGCACTCGTTTGATTTTATATTTCATGTAATTATCGATTTTATTGCTTTTTGGTTCTGGGAAATTGTAAACATTAGTACAGATGAATAAATGCAATATTTTTTTCTTTACAAAATGTTGGCTTACACTTCTTATCTAAAATAATTGGAGCAACAAGAAAATGAACATTTGATATTTAGCATTTTTGTCACCCCAGTAAACATGAAACATACTAGAAACTGTATTTTGTGTTTTATGAAACATTTTGAAATTATGTTTCAGTAACGTTTTTGAAACATTTTTTTCCAATTTTTAAATTTAGAGAAAACATACGTTTCTGAAACATTTTGAAACGTTTTTATAACTTCTATGATCTTAATTTAAAATTTGCGCGTAGCTCTGTTGTCGATAAAACAAATTAACTATGTATTGTTGTATCAGATTGTTCTACCATAGTTTTCTACAGATTTTAGATTTATCCATTGATTTATCCGATCTATCTTTGGATGTGCTTTGGATTTGTTAGTAGATTTGTGTTATGTTATCGATATTATCTTTGTATCCTTTGTATATTATCATATATTAAAATACACGTAAAAAAATGACATCATTAAAGACATTGCATGTACATATGTTCAAATACTTTTTAATTTATTATATTGTATTATATATATATATATATAAGTATTTCTCTTTAACACTCAGTTTTAGTAAAATTAGATAAAATTATAAAAGGAATAGCAAAAAAAAAAGAATTTTGCTTGAAAGAATTATAAACTGTTCACCTAACCTTCAGCATGCATCCACACTAGCAGTACAATCAATAGATACTGTACCAACAAAGCCATACAACAAATATAAAGATTTATTGTTGTACCATAAAAGTCTTTTCAATATATGTGCAAATGTATCCGAAAAGGAGAATACTATTCGAGGATTACAAAAAATGTTTACTGATAAATTAGTAAAAAAATACTCATGGTTTTGTCGCAAAAATAATATGCAGTATATAATTTAACATTAATAAGTACACTTAAAGGTAAGAATCTTTATACTTTGCATGTTTATAATTTGGAAAGTTTTTGTCACTAAATTATAAATTTTCAACAGTTGCAGTTAGAAAAAAAATTTTCTTTGTTGACGGATAAAATATTTGAAGTGGTGACAGCAATTTGGTTAAAATAATCGAATTTAAGATCTTTAAGAAACAAAACTAAATACATTAATATAAAGTAATCGTCATTATTTTGATATATATATATATATATTTTTGTTTAAAACAACTAAATTTTTATGTTCCTTTTATTAAAAAATATGTTGATGACATAATTCTTGCTATTCCTCAAAATCAATCTAATGTAATTTTGAATGTTTTTAATAATTATAATAAATTTTTGGAATTTACTATTGAAGAAGAGGAAGATAGACATATATCTTTTCTTGATTTATTACTTCATAGGCAAGAAAATGGTATATTAAGAACTTCATGGTTTACTAGACCTGGTTTTTCAGGTCGTTATATTAACTTTAAATCATACCATGACTATAAGTATAAAATTAATTTAATAATTAATTTAAAATCAAGAATTTTAAAATTATCTCATAAAAAATATATAAATGATGATCTTCATAAACTAAGAGAAATTTTATTAAAAATGGATATCCAATTAAATTATTAAATAAATTGTTATTTCAAACATCTAAAGTTGTGAGAAATTCACAAGAAATGATTCCTACAGAAATAAAATATTTTTCAATTCGTTATGTTAAAGATTTATCTTTTAAGTTAAAAAAAATTATAAATTCATGTAACCCTAACGTTAAAATTGCTTATAAAAACATCTTAATTGGACGTTCTGTTTTTCAAAATTAAAAGATATTATTTCACAAAACTTAAAATCAAATGTAGTTTATAAAATTTCTTGTTTTGATTGTAATTCATGTTATATTGGGCAGACCGGAAGATTATTAGTTGATAGAATTACTTCACATAAAAGTGACATTAAATTAAACAAACCTAGTTGTATGTTATCAATTCATTGTAATCAAAATTTGCATTCTCCGGACTATAACTCTATCAAGATTTTAGATGAAGAAAAACCAACAAAAAGAAACTTTTTAGAAATGTTACATATTATTAGGTGTGAAACTTCAATGAACAAAAGAACTGACATTGAAGGTATGAGTATTATTTATTCTTATCTTTTACAGATAATTAAATAATTTATTTTTCTATATTTAAGTTTCTTAAATTCATTTTTTCATTCATGTATTAATATTTTTGCAGTTAATTTTTTTTAAATTATCAATTTACTTGTTAATTTGTCAATTTGACATATTTCAATTTAATAACGCTGTCGAAGTTTGTGTGATCTTTTATAATTGTAAAATTAATATTTTTTGAATAATGTTCTGTGCAATTATATTATAAATTTTTAGTTTTCCTGATGAAGCAACAAATTTGTTGCGAAAGCTTGAAAAAATAAAAAAAACAAATAATTAAGACTTTACTTCCCAATAAAACAATAGAAATTATATATATATATATATATATATATATATATATATATATATATATATATATATATTATTATGTTTTATTCTTATTGTAATATTTAATTTCTGATTCCAAGAATATTTGATGATTTTTTATTATTATTTTTATTACGTTATTGTATTGATTATTATATTACAAAACTTTGTTCAACATTTTATTATTAAAAGTAAATCATTTTAATTTATGAAATTTTTATTATTTCTATTGAAACATAGACACGTTTCTAAAGAAACGCAGTGAAACGTTCCAGAAACATTTTAGTATTTAAAACCTGGAGCGTTTCAAGAAACGTTTCTTTGGAAACGTATCTGAGGGGGACATTAAGGCTCTCGTAAACGTTTGTGGGATGTAGATTGCTATTAAATTGAAACGTTTCATCTTTTTAATACATGTGTTATAAACGTTTCTGGTACATAAAAATGTTTAATCGGACCACCCTGTATATGTAATAATAAATAATTAAATAATAATTTATGAAAATACAGAGATAAAAAAAAATCTTTGGGAAAAATCTTCAAAAGATGTCTACAAAATACAGTGACTAAATATTTAGCAAAAGTAAAAAACTGTTAAAAATAACTGTATTGCACAAAAATTATATGCATTTTACACTATCTCAAACTTAAATTTAGCTGTTTTAAGGAAGTCAAACGGGATTGTTATAATGCGTATAAAAAATGAATTTATTAGAATGTTACATAATATATCTTAGAAATTATTTAAATTTAGTATAAGGTTTGAGTTCAGATTATTCAGATTACGAATAGATTGGTGTATTAAACGCATTTCTTAATTATTTTGTAATTCGTAAAAGATAGTTGAAAAAAATTATTTACGCTTTAAATGTTGAAACAATTTTAACGTATGTATTTTAGATAAAACGCCGTATTTTAAATATATTTATTGGTGTTTTATTTAAAGAAAACTTGTAAAATATGCTTTACAGCAGATTTGTTAAGGTATAATAACGTAAAACAATGAATAATATAGCAACGAGTGATGGGCAAATTACTTAAAAAAAGTATTTGATAAGTTGATTATAAATTACTTATTACCTTTGATCAATAGTAAAGTAATGCGATTATCTTGTAATTAAATTACTAAATACAAAAAGTAATAAAAGTACTATGGCAAAGTAATTATATTCATTAGAAAGAAATTACTTTATTTAATTAAAATAATTATAATTTATTTATCTTAATAAATTAAGAATAATGTCCGTTACACGTTATACTTAAGCACAACATTTTATAAAATTTTTAACGTAGCGGCTAATGAAATATGTATGCAGGCCCCCATCTAGCACTTTTGGCGCCCTTGTGCATATTTAAAATAACGCCCTAAATTTGTATTACGTTCATATGTGAGTACAGGTACGGGTTAAGTTAGGTATTATTATCCACTATTGAAAAATAGTTTTAAAAAGTATTTTCATAGATTTGTTGTTATTTTTATTTTACAAGTACAAGCCATAAGCCATACAAGTATTTTTTCATTGAGGTACATAACATAATTATAAACTTATAGAAAACAGAAATATATTCTAACAGTATTGCAACTCAAAATTTCTGTATTTTAGTTTCAAATGTAATATATTTAAAACATTAAAAATACTCGTTTATATATCACAGGACGAAAGTGATCGACAAATAAAAACAAAACAATATTGGTATTGGGGTATTGGGTATTGTTATTACTATTTTAGCTAAGTGAATTGAGCTTTCCGTGCTTTAGTTTTTGCAAATTGTTTAATTAAATCTTCAGTGTCTAATTCTTTTAGCTGGTCCGTTTCTATATTGAAATGATAGCAAGATTATTTAGTCAGTTTTGCCCCATGGTCGATCTTAAATACTTTTTAATTATTTTGGGGTTTGAAAAAGATCGTTCTGCGGTAGCAACAGAAACCGGCATTGTTATATAATTTAAAGTTACTTCTGGAGACGTAATAACTTTTTCATCAAAATTTTGTAAATATTGCAATTCTTTAACAAGTTCCACGGCAGTTATGTCTCGTTCATCACGAGTTTTGTCGTTTAATAAATTTTCAACTTTTTGACATAATTTTAATTGTTCGTTTTCAGAATAATTTTTAAATTTATCAAAAAAAATCGCAAAATTATTAGAGTAAGAAGAAAGTAATTGGAATCTCTCATCCACTGATGATGATTACATCTAGAGCATTAAAAAAACAATCAACTTTGAACTTTAAAGTTTTGTCGTGGATCGGTTCATCTTCATATTCACAATCAAAATGTTTTTTTTAAATTTTTTGCGGTCTTAGACTTCTTTGTTTTTTGAATTTAGGTTCTATGCCTAAGCTGGATGCTATTTCTTTAGCATCAATCAATAGATCATTAAAACCTTTATCGGAGCGATAACCTTTCAAAAAATTATTCAAATTATTTAAATGATTACAACACTGAGCAACATCAAAGTTTAGTTTTTGAATAATTTTACTAACAATGCTAACTTTTTTTTTTTGGCATGAAAACAAGTTCATTTGCCACAGATGGTCTGTACAACTTTGTTTCGTATGTTTTATATCATTTGAATTATCTTATATAAAAAGTTACATATTATTTCAAAAATATTTTTATTGTTGAGAGATAATAGATATGCAATATTGAGAGGCAGTACGGCGTTATTGTAAATTAATGTTTTGTACAGGATCTCAGTTTCGTTTCTATTGTTCCAGCAATTAAAAAATATGATTAACATCACAAACAGAAAAGTTGTCACAGCTGCATGTTGCAGAAGGCACTATTCCTAACTTAGCTAAGTGAGCCGGGAATCTTCCATGATTGCTTTTCAGTCGAGAAATTGTTACTGCGGATTTTTTAGACATATGAAAATCAAATATATGAGGTATGTTTATAGGAAGCCAAGGATGTAATAGATAATAAAGGTTTGTCGGATTTTGAGAATGTTCCTTCCATTTTTGTTGCCATTTTTTGTGTACTATTTTGTAGTAGTGTCTAGTCAAATCAAAATTGGTTGTAACGTCTATAAATTTTCCATCGGATACAGATTCTTTTGCAAGTTGGTCAACCACCTCGTTCCCTGTTATTCCATTATGACTTTTAGCCCATACAAATGTAATATTTTTATTTAGAAGTTTACTTTTAATAGTACAAATTAAACTTGTAGTTTTATGACAAGTGGGAGATCTTAACCCGGTCAGAGCAGACTTAGAATCAGATATAATTACAGCTTGGTTTACGTTGTTGTTTTCTAACCATTTTAACGATTTAATTATTGCTATAGCTTCGGCAGTGTATATCGAACAGTATGTAGGCAATTTATATTTTATTGATTGGTTGTAACTTGGTATGTAGACTGCACATCCTGTCTTCCCATCTTTTGTTTTTGATCCATCTGTGTAAATGATTGTATGTTCATTATATTCGCTTAGTACGGATTTCATTATATTGTTATTTATCAGTGATATTTTAGAATATTGGGGGAATAAGACTTTAGGTTTAAGCAAGAGTGTATAATAATTAACATTGTAAATAAGTCTTTTTTTATTCATTTTATAAATATCGTTTATGCTGTTGGTTTCAAGAATTGCGTCTGTTAAGGGAGGTGATTTTTTAATTCTCCAGAATTTGTTAGTTAAATTTTCACTACATAACCGATATAAAGCTTTCACTACATCAGATTTGCAAGATTTGAGTTTTATTACATATTTCATTGATAAAAATTCACGCCGATATTCTAGCGGCATTTCTATACTTTCAGCTAGTAATGTTGTAGTAGGTGTAGATTTCATGCTTCTGATACAAATTCTCAGACATTTGTATTGTATACGATCGATTTTCAAGAGATGTGTCTTACTTGCTGATCCATAGAGGCAGCAACCGTAATCCAAAATAGAACGAACATAGCTTTTGTAAAACATTAATGCAACTTTAGGGTCAGCACCCCATTTTCTGTTAGTGACGCATTTAAGAAGGTTGATACCTTTCTCACATTTTTTAATAATATGTTCGACGTGTTTTGACCATAACAGTTTACAGTCAAGAAAGATGCCAAGATATTTATATACTCTGACAAATGGTATTACATATCCTGAAAGGTTTATATTTTCAGGCGTACGCAACCTATGTCTAGTAAATACCATAATGGCTGATTTTTCAGGAGACATTGTTAGTCCATGGTTTAGCGTCCATTTATCAACCAGCTGCATAATGTCTACAAGAGCCTTTAAGCAATCATCGTAAGTCTTTCTTCTTGTATAAATACAAATGTCGTCGGCATACTGAATACACGTAATTGAGTTATCAAACTTACCGTGCAAACTAGCTGAAAATATATTAAACAGAATTGGACTTAATACAGAACCCTGTGGAAGCCCTATATTGGATATTCGTGGACCATGTAGTTGATTGAGGTGGTCTTTGATATATATATTGTTCGATTACTAAATAAGTTAATAATATTTTTAGACACATTGCTTGAAATACCTAATTTACATATCTTAGTATAAAGTATTGAGAGATCTACCGAGTCATATGCCCCTTTTAAATCTAAAAAAAGACAAACCATATATTCGTTTTTAGAGAAGTTAAGCTGAATGTCTGTAACTATGTGGGATACCGCGTCAAGTGTACCCATTCCTGTTCGAAATCCATACTGGGTGTTAGGTATTAATTGATAATATTCAAGATACCAGTCGAGTCGTTTTTTGATTAACTTTTCAAATATTTTAACTATACATGACAATAACGAAATTGGTCTGTATGAGGGTTGCAGCTGCTTATTTTTATTAGGTTTAAGGATAAGTCGGATCACTACGTCTTTAAGATTTTTTATATATTTTCCGTTAAGAAACCAATCGTTAAATATGTTTAACAAATGTTTTTTTGCTACTTCGGGTAGTTGTTTAATAATTGTATAAGTTATATGATCTTTTCCTGGTGCAGTAGATTTAGAAGTTTTTGTTGCTACGTCTAGTTCTTCTATGTTAAATGGTTCTTGAAATAATTTAGATTTATCTGTATCATTTAGATTTAAATGTAATGAGTTTCAGTCATTTTCTGCGTAAGATGGAGCAAATTGTTCTAATAATTGGTCAATTAGATCAAGAGGTAACGGGTGCTTTTTTGTTATTTTACTTTTGTTTGACAATTTGTTGACGTATTTCCATATTTTCCTGATAGAAGTATTTTTATTTAGGTTATTAACAAAACTTATCCAGGACCTTTTTTGTTTTTGTGCAAATAGTACTTTACATTGTGCCTGGATGTTTTTAGCTTAAGGTATGTATCCAGATTTGATGTTAATTTATATTCTTGAAAATCTGTTTTCGCTGATTCACGAAGTTCTTACATTCTTCATCCCATCATATAGGAAGTGGTGATACTGTTTTAAAAGGTTTTTTTTAATATTCATACTACTAGAAGCAGCTGTGTTTATAGTTTCCATTACTGTTTCAAAGTATTCTACGGACGAGTCATTTTCAAATGATAATTCATTCAATGAAGTTTCAATAAGTGCTTTGAATGTATCCCAATCTGCAGTAGATTCTTTCCATTTAGTTGACGGGAGAATTACGCATGGAGTGAAGTTCATATCTAACGTGATGTTAATGGGAAAATGAGTTGAGTTAAGAGTATCTGAGATAGGATTCCAGGAGGCGTAGCTTGCGAGATTAGGAGATATAAGTGAAAGATCTATCATTGAAGGGCGTTCGTTGGGTCTAGTTATTTTAGTGGGCCGACCATCATTTAACACAATTAAGTTGGTGCTGTCTAGTGCGTCAACTAATATGTTTCCTTGTGCGTTATTTAGTACAGAACCAAAACGGTAATGATGCGCGTTAAAATCTCCGCCGACAAATACCTAACCACTAAACTGAGAAAATAAGTTTTCCCAGTCTCGAGATGTTGCATTGATTTTTGGTGGTTTATAGATACACAAAACTGATAATTTTTGTTGTTCAAGATATACTGCACTTGCTTCTAAGCCTTGGTTATAATTTTTAACAATTGTGATTTCATTGAATAATATATTGTCAGCTACTAGGATTGCAACTCCTCCGTAGCCATCGATTCTGTCTGCACGAATATTGTTAAATCCTTTAATTTCAAACGATTTATTTTTAGAAAGCCAAGTTTCATTAACTAAAATCACATCAATTTTATTAGTTTCAAGGAAGTTTAGTAAGTTTGGTTTATGTTTCAAAATGGATTGGCAATTCCATTGTAGAATATTTAGAATATTTTTACTCGCCATCGTTGTCTGAATCTAATAGATGTTTCAAAACTGTTTTAATTTCTTTTTGAGCTTGACTGTAAAACTCCGGAGTTAAGATATTTGGATCAATGTTTTTCAAGATATTGTTTAATGTTGTTGTAAATTTGGTGGCAATATTTGCTTCTACTTTTTCTTTATAAGCGATAAACTCGTCCCGATGGGGATTTGGTATAGCTGGTTGTGTCAAACATTTTTTTTTATCAGAAGAAGGTTTAAATGGTAACTTATCTATGAAGGTAGGTGCTTGTTTAATGGTAGTAGGTGAGATAGCTTTACGTTTATTACTGCTGTTAGATTTATAGGGTGTGGGAATGTACCTTGGTTTTGGAGTTATACTACTTTTATTTAGAGATTCTAAAGATGGAAAATCATCATTACTTAATACATCAAATCTATTTTTTATTGTTACTTTGGAATAAGAGGGGTTATTAGCTAAAATTTCTGCTTCTTTAAATGATATATTCTCGGTAGACATAATTTTTTTAATTTCTTGTTGTTGTTTATGTACTGGACAGTCTCTCGAAAGTGAAGAATGGCTATAAACTTTACAGTGAATACAAAATTCGCTATTAATGCAATCTCCATCAATATTATGAGATTGGCCACATCTTTTACATAACGTTGTTGTCGCTTTGCATTGTTTAATAGTATGTCCAAAGCGGAAGCAACCAAAACATTGCACAACAGGATAAATATAGGGTTCGACTGCAAACCTTACAAGATCTATTTTTACGTTATCTGGTACATAATTTCCTTCAAAAGTTACTACTATTATTTGCCTAGGAACTAAGATTGTTTCATTGTTTGCGTTTATTATTTTACGCTTCATTCTTTTAACTTCTATAGCTTTTCTATCACTAATTAAATTATTTAGTATGTATTCTTCTTCTAAGAAAGTATCTACTTGTCTAATTATGCCTTTTTTATGATTGAAGTATTTGGGAATATATGCAACTAATTTGTTAGCTTTTATTACGTCATGATTAATAAGTGAGTTTGCACAATTGTACGTTTTAAAGATGATTTTAACTTTAGCACGGTCGACGGGTTTGATATCAAGTATGTCGTTTTTAAAGAATGAATTGTTAAACAGGCAATGACCTACACGGACAGGTGATAATCGGGTAGTGTTGTTATCAGCAGGTTCAACAATAACGTAAAACGGGCCGCTATCCGCAACTTTATACTTATTATCCAGATCATAATTAATAACCACTGTATTTGACTCATCAGGCGCAGGCGGCATTTCGCCGCCCGAGTTGTCTTGCATTATAATTAAACAAACTTCTATAAATTTGAACAAATGTAAACTAAATTCAATAAATACCTGTTTATATAAGCACAGAACACCAACGATCGACACTTCGCGTTCGTGAACAAACTTGGAATCCTTGTTAACTTTACTTAAAATATTATACCACAATATAAGAATGCAAATGAACTCAAAATTTTGCAAATTTTTTACGTTATTTTCAAAGTTTCTTTTGCTTATTTCAAACAGAGCATCATAAACCTCCACAAATTGATACCTTAAAGGAGTTATTGCATCTATTCTACTAGACCATCGAGTATCCGATAAAGGTTAAGTTAAATTTGTTACACTAGATAAATTAGATTTCAGAATTGACCAGCGTTTAGTAGAAGTTGAAAAAAATGCAAACAGTTCTTGAGCTAAAGAAAAAAAAATTGATGTTTAAAGTATTCGATTTTGCGGCATCATTGACGACTATATTTAAGGTATGATTGCAACAAGGAACAAAGAAAATTCGCGGATTGAAATCCAAAATGTTTTTTGTAGACCATTATGGCTACCACGCATATTTGTCCCATTGTCGTAACCCTGACATCGCAAATCGTTGATATTTAAGCCTTCTTTCTCTAACGCCGACACAAGAAATTTTGTCAAGCCTTCACCCAACACATCAACTATAAGACAAAATAATAAAAAATGTTCTTCTATACTAATTCCTGTGCTCTTTAAATTAACAAATCTTATACAAACTGAAATTTGTTCTTGGTGACTAGAGTCAGGAGTGGAGTCTAATAATATGGAATATTTTGCCTTTTTAGTTAGTTCTAAATTTTGGATTTTATATTTTCACCGATTAAGTTGATTACTTCATTTTGTATTTTATCTCTGAGATAATTTGTAATCTAGTATTTGAGAGCGTTTTGTATGTTCTGACATAATCGGGTCAAATTTGGAAATAATTTCTATGCATTTTAAAAAGTTACCATTGTTTTTCTCAAACAAATTATTACTACTTATTTAGTTTCTCTGTTTATTATATTTTGAATTTCAGAATCAATTATTTGATTTTTGTTAAAAGGGTTAGAAAGATCTAGCAATTTTAGAACATTTTCGATATGTAACTTGCTTTTTTCATAAATGTTTAAATGTTCAAATCCTGCCAGTCATTGTAACCAGATTCATCACTAAGGCAAACAGTTTTCAAATTGCTGTCATAAAAAATTTTGTAACAGAAGCAGTAAAGTAAACTTTTTGTTTCCGAATACAACAACCAACAAACGCTCAATTTTTTCTTTGTTCGGTAAAATTCTAAAGAAGTAACTACTGGAAAACTTACGCCCCGACTCTGAACTATTTCTCGGATAAATATCTTTTTTGTTTTGATAATCAGCAGGGCGACGTTCTACCAATTCTTTAATATTATTAGGACGTGATTTTTTGGTCATAGTGCAGCATCTTTCAAAATGTGGCTCATATTTTCCGTTCTAGTAATTTTTGGTGTTGATTTCTCATTATTAGCAGAACTTGAAGATGTTAATAGATTGCTTTCTAGAAGATCAGTTTCTTGTCTGTTCCTGAAGTACAGGTTCAGAATATTGGGATTCAGCTGTGTTAGTGTTGTTATTAACATTTGGCAAAGTAGATTCGGGTTTTGAAAAAAAATGCGTAATTTTGACATAGTTTTCCAGTTCTTTCTCTCTTTTTCTTCTATTCAGCAAATTTTTGGTATCCAGACAATTTCTTTTTTTTTCTGACATCCTCTATACTATAAAGAAATGAATACGTAAGTAAACAAATTGACAAATTATTCATGAAAAATGGAAATGTTTCGACGTCTCAAACTCAAACTCGAAAGTATTTTCTCAACATTACTTATTTTAAGTTATTTTCAAATTTATAAATTTTTATAAATAGTAATATTAGTGCTTATCAATTATTCTGTTTCAATTTACTTCAATTAACAATGATGTTTATATAATCAAATATAAAAAGATTTTTGAGATGCAAGTTTTTGGCTTTTAATGTTTTAATAAATCTAAAATAAAATTTTTTTTTAGATGAACTTACCTTAATTTACAACACAACACACATCACTATAAAGTCTGTAAAACTAAGTTTCAAAAGCAGATATCTTTTACACCATGCACCTTTTCACTTCCCTAAGTTAATTATCGATCGGGCGTCAAGTAACAAATGAAATCGCGACCGATGCAGCGCTTAAATATATAGAGAAAAAAACGCTTGTTTGCTAGTTGGCTCGTTGGAAGCCAAATTTCAAGCTCGAACATGAATAAAATCAGATTTGTTTGAGTTCACACAATTCATGTTATGTTACGTATTACGTATTCGATCGAATAAATGCTATTAGGCGACTTTCCCCACAATGATAGTACTAATTGCTGTAAAATATATAAGGATAATACAAAAATAAAATTAATTCAGAAAACGCAGCCCCCTTGTTGGTAAAATTATTCTTAAAATAAGAAAAATGTTAACAGTAGCTACTCCTAAACTAAATCTTTCTGCAATAAAAATTCATTCTGATTCATGATTCATAATTATATTTTTAAAATCGATTCTAGATAATATTACTGACAAGTGAAATTGTAATGAAACCATGATTGACCGTTTACAGAATAAGCAATTTTAAGTTCTATTCTACCATTACAGTGTAATTACTGTGTTGTATCATAAATTAAAAATGTATAAGTATATTACTCTCTTTTATATATTATAGTATATTGCAACAATTTTTAATCATTTGATATTTTGTTTTTAGACAATCTTGAAATTTTGAATAAACTAGCCAAATGCGTGTAATCTTTTTTTCATTAGACATTGTATAAAAAGTGTGAAAATGACTATTGTCTACCTCCGCTGCTACCTGAATTTACTGAACATTGTCAGTAATTAGCAAATTTGGCGTCATGGCATCGCATGATACACAGAATCTTTCAACTCTTATCAATAAATCTAAAAATGATACGGTTCATATAACAAGTTTGCAATAGCATACGTATATATGTTCTTAGTATTAGTAGTTTATAATATGGTTTCAAAACATTAGATAATAGTATTAAAGGATAAAAATTAACAGACCTAAAAGTAAATTCTAATTTTAAGGAACTGATTAATACTTTACATATGTACGTTTTGTTTGACATAAATATAAACAATTAAAAAGGTGGCACTATTTTATAAATAAAGGGTTTAAATATTGCTTCATTGTCCCATGCACGGGTTTAGTTTGCGATAACTAAAATTGAATTAATATCTTAAATGTCATCGATTATCAAGCTACGAAGTTCATCACCTTTGCACGCACTACTTAAACTAAAAACTAACACAACCTTGATAAAGGAATCATCAAAATAAAAAAATTTGAAATATCTTGAAATCTCAATATTTTCATTAATTTGCACATACATAGTAAAAAAATAAAGTTAATAATAAGAACACAATTAGTAACATAAACAAATAAATAAATATAAACATATTTGTAAAAAAAATTAAATTAAGTTATTAAGAAAATCAGTTTTCATATTGACGTCGACTTATTACAAAAATTAAATTGTAATAAAAAAAACTCATAACAATTTATAGTAGTTCAGTAAAAAACACGAATAAATACTTTTTTAAACAAAATAACCGTGATCTTAAACACAATGTAGTTAATTAATTGTTTAGTAAGTTAATTTACAAGAATAAAAATATTCGTTTGGATTTAATTCAGCGTTTTATAAAATTCCGAACAACTTATTGCAATAAATCATGTAGTTAAACATTAAAATAAAAACACAAAATATGTATGCTACTGATATGAATACTTAAAGACGCTACTATTTTCTTTGTGTCGTGTAGTTCAAGAGTTCTTTATTCACTGCAATATTGAACGTTTCCGATTCGAATGGAAAATACTATCCAGCCAGAGTACTTTTAGATTCTGGAAGTCAGAGCATTTTCATAACTGAAAGATTTCTTAAAAAATTGGGATTGAATAAAAATAATGTAAATATGCAGGTGACATGCATAGCTAATTCCCTTTCTCACATTGATGGGAAATGCAACATTTATATGATGGCCATGCACACCGCCTTCACGCTCACCGTGTTTTGTTTAATCATACCGCGCATAACTGGTATTGTTCCTATAGTTCTTCGATTGATGTTTCTCATCTAATTATTCCAAATAAAGTTCGACTAGCGGATCCTGATTTTAATATTGCAGTAGAAGTTGACGTTGAGTTACCCGTTTCTACAAATTATTGTCCAAAGGCCAAATTTCTCTTAGAGCAAACCAACTCGGATTACAGAATACTCTTTTAGGTTGGGTTGTTGGTAAATCTTTGAATAGTGAAGCTTCCTTGAGTAACGTTACTTGCAATTTTTCTGTTGATTTCAATGTTCAGGATCAGTTTTTTCGATTTTGGGAACTTGAGGAAGTGCCTACTTCTCTATCTATGTCAAGAGAAGAAGTCCAATGTGAAACTCATTTTGCTGCTAATAGGACCAGAGATCAGGACGGTCTATTTATTGTCAAAATTCCTTTGAAGAAATGTTAGAAAATTTTTATTTCAAAGCTATAAGGTCGTTGCGCTGCTTGAGAAACAATTGCAGTGCAATGAAACTCTTCGTGTATGCGTGAGTATGTTCACCTTGGTCCTTCTGAGTGCCCAATTAATAAATGTTTCTTTTTGTCTCACCGCGGAGCACTCAAAGAGGAAAGCGTTAGTACAAAACTGCGCGTAGTGTTTAACCGTTCTTCTGCGTCCACCTTGGGATACCTCATCAATGATTTACCTGTTGTTCACAAGGACTTTTTCTCTATATTACTCAGTTTTCGGTTATATCTATATGTGTTTTCTGCTGACCTACAAAAAATCTATAGGCAAGTGCTTGTTTGTCCGTCGCAGCGGCACTTGTGGAAAGAAGACTCTCCTAAGCCAACTCAAACGTTTAAACTTAATACGGTAACTTATAGCACGCCTTTAGCCTCGTTTCTTGCTATTTGTAGTTTACATCAATTCGCCAGTGATTCTGACCATAGTTCTCCCAAAAATTTCAAAAATTATACGTGACAACTTCTACGTTGACGATTTATTAGTTAGTGTTAATTTCCTTGAAGAAACTCAAAAATTATGCGTAGGATTGCTAAATGTTTTGAACTCTGCATGTTTTCCTTTGAGGAAGTGGATGACAACGGATGCCCGCGTTCTAGAATATATAAATCCTGACTACATTAATTCGGATTTTTTGAATCTTGGCTGCCTTGCATGCACAAAAACGCTTGGTTTGTCATAGAATTTTAAGAAGATCATTTAGTGTGTTTTCTTTTACAATCTAATCAAGCAAAAATCACGTAACGAATTATTCTTTCTGAGGCTTCGCAATTACTTGACTCTCTTGAACTACTCAACCTTTGCACGGTGATCGCCAAACTTTGCAGCAACTTTGGTTGCATAAATTAGAGTGGGACAAGAGCATTCCTGATAATATCCGCTTAAAGCTTAAAACCTTTTGTCTATTAAAATACGTGGATTCTTAGACGCTAGTACTATGGCTTACGGTTCGTGCAATTATAGTTGCTTTGTGTCAAATAAAGGCAAGGTTAAACTCATATCTTCAAAGAGCAAGGTAGCTCCTTTGAAAACAATAACTGTTTCGAGACTTGAGTTTTGTGGTGCGCTGCTGCTGACTCTTTAATAAATCATGTTTATATATTGTTTGATTGTCAAGTAGTCAATTGCTACCTATGGACTAATTCAATTATCGTTTTGGGATGGATTAAAACCTTACCAAACCAGTTAAAAACTTTTGTTTCTCACCGCGTGGCTGAAATCCAGATTCCTACAAATAATTACATTTGCAGACATGTTCCTACTGTGCACAACCCAGCTGACTTACTAGATGAATTGTATCTTCCGATCTACGAAATAATAATTTGTGGTAGAGCGGACCGGAATTTCTAAACGATTCTAAGTCTTCTTGGCCTGTTTCTAAAGAAACTACTTCCAAACAAAAAAAAGTTATCAGTAATCTAAATATTCTACAGGTCGAAAATTTCCCGTTTGATAGATATTCCAATTTGAGTAAATAGGAAAGAATAATCGCGTTCTGTTTGAGATTTAAGCACAACTGTTTAAATTCGCAATCCAAAGTAGTTGGTGCCTTAACTCGCAGTAAAATAAGCAATTCTCTTTTTTGTTTGATTAGAGTAGCACAGTCCCATTCTTTAGTATTTGAATATTTGTATACTTAGTCAAGGAAAACCTTTACCCAAGAACGGTAAGATTGCAAGTCTTTTGCTTTTTTGGATTGCAATGGCTTAATACGTGTAGGGTGCCGATTATTTAATTCTAACTTTAATTTTCATAAGAAGCATCCGTTGCTGATTTCTAGCGGTCATTTGTTTTTTAAATTATTGCTGGAGCGCAAACATAAAATATTGTTGTATGCTTGCTGCTGTATACGTAAACATTTTTGATCTACTTCAGGAAGAAATGCAGAAAAGTAGTGTATTTATGCATGCAGTGTTTTAGATCTGCTCTTAAACTGATAGGTTTTATAATGGGTAACTTACCGAAACATAAATTAGCCTAACTTTTCTTTTGCGACTGTAGGCACTAATTATGCGGGCCCTTTAATACTTAAGAATCGAAAAAACCGAGGAAGCAAAATTTCAAAATGTTATATTGGCCTGTTTGTTTGTCTAGCAGTTAAATAAATACGGAATAGATTGGCATTTTACACCAACACATTCATTCCACTTTGGGGGACTGTAGAAAACAGGAGTTAAAAGTGTTAAGTGTCATCTAAGAAGGGTGTTAAGCAATGCTTTTTTGACCTTTGAAGAACTGTATACGTTACTTGCCCAAATAGAATCTATTTTAAATTTTCGCCCTCTCGCACTTTTGTCCTCTGATCCGCACGATTTTCAAACTCTAACCCCTTCGCATTCTTTGACCGGAGGAAGATCGACCGTTATGTCAGACCCAGATGTGTCGGAACAGTCCATAAATCATTTGTCTTCATACCAACGTCTTTAGCAATTGTTACAACACATTTGAAAATGGTGGAGCCAGGAGCTCGCGTTCGAATTACAACAAAAAACAAAATGGAAACTTAATCATGGAGAATTAAGGAAGTACATGCTCGTACTTATAAAAAAAGACAACGTGCCCTACTTTAAATGGAAACTCGGACGGGTTAGTGAAGTGCATCCCGGTAAAGATGGGATTGTGCGAGTTGCTAAGATCAAGATTGCGAACGGTATAGTGTTAAGGTCGTTCACTAAAACTTGTCTTTTGCCTACTGACTAATTGATCAAACTTGATATTTTTAAATTTTTTAAAGTGGTCGCCATGCTTAGGTATCTTATTTATATTTTCTTGTTAAAAACTGTAAGCCAGTGCGTGGTAATGCGCGCATGCTAACTTTCGCAGAACAGATATGTGGGAATGAATGTAACCTTTATTTTTCATCGCCATTATTAAAAAGTTGCCGTTGTAACTAAGATGCTGGGTGTTCTTTCTAATTAAAAAAGGTAACAATTATTTACGTTCAAACAGACCTGTTAAGATTTAGATAGATTTGTTTGGGGAGTAACTCCACATCAGTTTTTAATGCTCGAGTATTGTTTCCAGAATTGTTTCTTCTATCGAATACGTTGTAACACGCGTCACAATTTTTTTTCTGTAGATAAACAAGTCAGTGGGGACTGATTATAATGTACATTGATTATAACTTCCAAATGACTTATCGTACAAATTCTCGGTGATTACAATGTTAACTACATAAGAATGCCCAAATTTCAAAATTGATCACACCGTGCAACTTAATCACGACGCCCAAATTTGACGGTAGATCACAACGCCCAAATTGCGCAGTTGATCACAACGTTTCATTCGAACTTAACTCTCAATTGGTTTTGGCGACCTTTACAGAATATCGTTCCTCTGCCGCACCTTTTATATAGATTTTTGCCTTTTATTTCAACTGATTATTATAATCATTCTATGTTGGTGTAAGTCGGTGATATTAGATTCCATGTTTATTGTGTTATTAATACAAATGTATTAACTTATTACTTCTTGTAGTTTTCGGTTGTTTTGAGAGCTCAGTAGAATCTAGTTATTTAATTAAACCAAAAAGAAAGGATTTTTGTTGATTGTTAAGTTTTCATCATTGTTCTGATTCTGTTTCAAATTTTTTATTGAACGTTCGGCATTAAAAGATAACAAATTTTTTAAACTTTGACAACCATGTAAGCAATAATCAAAAACAAAAACTACAAAGTATTCTAATGATATTTTCCCAAATAATTAAGATAAAATAAATACTACAATGTTGATCACTACTAATCACAAAAAATTGTCTTATTAATCCATAATATTATTAGATATTTATTAGGAATTCCGTGTAATTATCTATTAATAAAGAATTGATAATTAAGCCGAAACGCTAATGCACTATAATCACCAAAACCAATTGGGTGTTTAAGTTGGACGTTGTGATCATCCGTGAAATTTTAGCGTTGTGATCAATTCGGAAATTGTGAATAACTCTAAAACTTTGGTGTTGTGATTAAGTTTAATGATGTGATCAACTGTGAAATTTGAGCGTTGTGATCTAATGACCGAGAATTTGTATGAAATGACAAGTTGTTATAATTATTGTAGTTCCTTTTTTTATATTTGCAACAATGGTCCGGATAGTAAACATTTTCTAGCTACGTAAAATAGAGTTATTCATAGCTTGTAGTTTTAACATGGTGTCTTAATAGCGCTTTTTAATTTCTTTTGAACTTTTGTAGCTTTCGTCCTACCTCTCTTTGGTATTAAGTAGTTTTCTGGTTCTTCTCCAATCTGTTTCATCGAATTTGTAGCCATTTTCAATATTCAGTATAAACTAGTTTTTCAAACGCATTTACAAAACTGACAACATCCTTACGAATTCAAAAAATATTGAATAGCGTCGTGATGCTAAGGAAATAAGCGGCAGGACATTAGAGAAAGCTGACTATAAATATACTAGTATCTATTCGTAGGTATATTTTTTCTATTCTTCCATCATTCGTTTTTCAATTTTTTCTATCGTTTAACCAAAGCGCAAGGTTATTTTTATAAGAAAGCGTTTGATGGGCAAAATTACGTTACAACAGAAACATATTCTAAGTTAGGAAAAAATGTTTTAGAAAATAGTATCAATATATAAATGAAATATTTTTAAAACGTACCATTACCACTTTTTTTAAAAAGAAATTTATTTTTACTTTCAAATGTTTTTAAAATAGTTTAAGAGGGCTGACGTTTGTTATACTACATATTAAATTACATATCTACATTGGAATTTTGAGATCTTACTTATTCTTATGCATGAGAGAGCGGGAATTTTATGTGTAAGATCACTGAAGCGGCTCATCAAATAATTTACTTTTCATTATCTTCCTTTATGTTTTGTTTTGAAGTTTTTTTACCTATCTTTATCTCAGGTCGTTAACACGGTATTTAAAGTTTAAACATAATATTTACTTTAAGAACATTTGCTTTTATCAATATTTTTTTAACCGTGACACAGTACAAACTGAATAACTTTTTACTAAATTTGGATCAAATAAAACAGTTTATTGGGTTAAGGTCTAACTTTGTTAAACTTAGTGTCCATTAAATGCGAACGTTTATCTTATCGGCTTTTATGTGTAGGGTCAGACGTTCATATTACTAAAAGCATCGAGTAAATTTTATTCCTTGCTAAAAGTTAATAATGTACTTAATACAGTTCGTTCATATTTTAAAACTTTTTCAATATTAATTTAGATATAATAATAGATTTTGTTGTTTAATAATGAGTAATTTGGTTAATCTTAGTAAAGAAGAACTTACATCATTTTTGAATTCTTTTGATAATATATTTTGTGATGTAGATGGTAATGCATTCATCTTAAAAAAATAAACAAAATGTTTAAGTATAAAATATTTTAGGTGTTCTATGGCCTAGAGCTGGTAGTGTTATCAGTGGTATAAAAGAAACTTTTTCTAAATTAGATAATTTTAACAAAAAAGTGCGTTTTGTAACTCATAACAACTTATTGGGGAGAAATAATCTACATAAAGTATTAAACGACATTGTTCCTGGATTAGCAATTGATGATGTTATCACACCAATTTCTATTATAATAACTTTTTTGAGAACTATCAAGTTTAATAAAGAAATATTCTTTATAGGACACAGTGCATCAAAAACAGATCTTTTTGAAGCTGGATTTAAGATAGCACTTTCTGGTGTAAGTGTTTAACAATAATAATTATAAAATTTTTAGTATTGCAATGTTGAAATTTGGAAATATTATACGTAAGTACGTGTTTGTGTAAAGCGACGTTGTATAGTAAATATTATAGCTATACTTTACAGTACTTTTAAACATTTGATTAGTTTTTGAAAATTGCGTAAAGCTAAAATTAAAATTTGGATTTCAAAGTTTTGTACTGGTGTGTGGTTAGCCAAAATCTAGTCATAAAATTATTTTTCATTTAAGTAATTTAAACATAAGTTTTAGGTATTTATTTTCAATAATAACTTAAAATATGTATGTTACAAGAATACTTGGGTTTTATTTATTATATTTTAGTAATAATTAAAATATTTGTTTATAAACTATACTTAAATGAATAAGGGTAACTTTACAAAATAAATTAATTATGTGTGCCCGGATTTTTATGCATTTTTGCACACATATAGAATCAGCTGCGGCGACTTCATGGGTGCCCGGCAACTAAGGCACCTAATAAAGATTTTTCGAGGTGCTTGGCACCCGACAAAATTATCGCTTATTTTATAAATGTGTATCTACCTGTTTTCGTAATACAATCAAACATAGAGATCAATTGCAGCACCACTCAAAGTTTTTAAAAGTTGCCACCGCTGTAAATAATTGATTGTGGCGTCGAACGTTAAACTTTGTTTCAAATTTTACCTATTATAGCTATTTTTTCTTCCACTTTTTATTGTGCCATATCAAGTTCTTCTAACGTTGGCAAATGCTTTGAGAAGTATTTGATAACCTTCTGCTATTATAAATAGTTGTGTGGCACCAACTTTGATGCTACTAATGTCAGTCGCAAATGTTTCTCAACCATGATATTTGAGTTAGACCAACCTGTTAACGTTTTTCAATTACTTTTTTCAGTTATTTATTAGCTAGGAAATTTTATTCAATTTGATGTATGTCATTAATTTTCTTTGAAATCTTTTTGGAAAATATATTGGTTTTTTTATTATTAAATATTAATTAACGCAATTTTATTATCTACACATAAGTACTATAAACTTTTCTTTGGTATTGTGTTTAAGGACAGTTGAATTTTACATTTTATGTTTACAATCCTCAGATCTACATAATTTTTCGAAAAGTTTTTATTACCGAATGGTACAGAGGGAGGAAAAGGAAAAGATTATTATAGGGGGTGATTTTAACGCAAGAACAGTTAATAGGAATGGGAAAATGTTAGTGGAGATGTGTGAAGAAAAAGGATGGTCAATCCTTAATGAAAATATAGAGGAGGGAGACAGAGGTGACTATACTTATATGGGAGGGAGGGGGGAATCGGTCATCGATTACGTGATAGTGAGTGGAGAGATGTGGGAGGAAATAGAAAGTTTTAAAGTGGGGGATGAAGAGGAATCGGATCATCAGCCACTGGAAGTGATTTTAAAAGGAAAGGAGCAGAAAATTAAGGAGGAACAGAGGGGATGAGGAGTAAAAAAGGTGTGGTTGAGGAAAGCATAGAAAGATATAAGATGAAGTTAGAGCAAGTGATTTGGAGAGATGTAGGGAGGGAAAAAGGACTAAAGGAGTTGACTGCAGAAATGGAGAAGGCAGTAGAAAAGAAAAGGTTTGAGAGAAGACAAGGAAAAAAGAGGAACGAAAATAGGTGGTGGAATAGAGAATGTAGAGAGGCAAAAACAAAGATGAGAAATGCTAGAAGAAGATGGAAGAAAGGTAGAATAGATGTGCAGGAGTATAAGAAGAAGAAAGCGAATTTTAAAAATGTATGTGCTGAGAGAAAGGTGTCGTATAAAGAGGAAATGAAGAAAGAAGGAGAAGTGTGGAAATTTCTAAACAAGGAGAGAAGAAGAGATAAGAGAAGAGGAGGTTTACCGGATATAAAGGTGTGGCTGGGTTATTGTATGGAGCGTTTGGAGGGAACAATAGAAGGACCAGGGTAGGTGATATTGCAAGGGGTAAATGCAATTCAGGAGGGGTGGGAGATAACAAAAGAGAAAATGGAGGAAGCAATAAATAGACTAAAATTAAGGAAGACGACAGGAACGGACGGTACGCAAGGAGAACAATGGAAATATGTAGGGGAGAGAGAGAGAGGATATATTTTTAATACAATATGGAAAGGGGAGGAATTGCCAAGGAGTTGGAAAGAAAGTCTAATTCTGCCGGTTTATAAGGGAGGGGTTAGGAAGGAGGTAAAGAATTATAGAGGGATTAGTGTCACTAATGTAAGTTATAAATTGTATGCCATGATTATACAAAGGAGGCTGGAAAAGGAAGTGGAAGAAAAAAGACTATTACCAGATTGGCAGATGGAATTTAGAGTGGGAAGAAGACAATGTTTATATATTGAAGCAGTTAGTAAATGGAGAGCTAGATAAGAAAAGGGGTAAGGTATACGCGTTCTTTATGGACATAGAAGCTGCGTTTGGTAATGTGAATAGGGAAAAGCTATGGAGGGTGTTAAAGAAAAAGGGAATAGAAGAACAACTAGTGAGGAAACTGGAAGGGTTATATAAAGAGACTAAGAATAGGGTAAAAATAGGGGATCGTGTTAGTGAAGTGTTTTGGTCGAGGAAGGGGCTAAGGCAGGTGTCCTCTTAGCCCTATTTTATTTGCACTGAATATAGGAGACATAGAAGAAGTGTTGAAGGGAGGTCAGTGTGGTGGGGTTGTCATGGAAGGAGGGATTAAAGTGTGGGTGTTGGCATATGCAGACGATATGGTCATTGTGGCAAAAAATGAGTTGGAGATGAAAGGTATGATAAATACCATAAAGAGGTATCTGCAAAGGAAAGACTTGGGTTTAAATGTGAGAAAGTCTAAGATGGTAGTTTTTCAAAAAGGGAGAGGAGGGAAGAAAAAGGAGGAGTTAAGTTGGGGAGAACAGAAGATAAAGGCAGTGAATGAAGTGACATATTTGGGATATAGGCTAAGGTATGATAATAAAGATGATGCGCATATAAGGGAGTTAGCAAAGAAGGGTAACAGGGTATTAGGGCAGGTATGAAGTTTAGGGGAAAGAGTATTTGGGAAGGAGATCGAGAAGAGAAGATGGCTGTTTGAAAAATTGAATAAAAGTGTGATGATGTATGGAGTGGAGGTATGGGGTTGGAAAGAGTGGAACCTATTGGAAAAGGTACAAATAAAATATTGGAAATGGATACTAGGTTTAGACAAGGAGACGCCAGGGTACATAATAGAGGAGGAAGGGAAGTTAAAGAAGATTAGAATAGAAGCAGGGAAAAGGGCGATGGGTTATGAAGAGAAAATGAAGGAAAAGAGAGAATGTAAAATTTTGTAATGTTGCTGGAGGACGGTAAAAGATAGCAAAAACATATATGGGCAGGAAGAAAAGAAACTGTACTATCAACGAAGAGGTTTCGCAAGAGAAGAGGTGGAAAGAAGGAGAGAGGAAGGGATGTTAAATACGGGGGAGATAGTAAGAAGAGATAAAGATTCGCAGGTGCAAGAGAAGGAAGGAAAGATAAGGGAAGGAAAGTATAACGTAAGGTATGAGAATATAGTGTCCAGAGGGGTTCTTAAGTATCTGATGGGGAGGAGAAGCTTAGGAGAGAAACGACTTATAGCCAGGTTTAGATGCGGAAATGAGGAGAATTTAAATAAGTATTGGAAGGAAGATGTAATGAGGAGATGTAGATTATGTGAGGAGGGATGGGAAGACATATAGCACTTGAGTGAGGAGTGTGGTGAGCTAAGGGAAGAAATGAGGGCGAGGAAGGCTTTTCTTGGGGAGGAGGGGGAGGGATTGGATTGGATGAAAACAGTAAAGGAAAGAAGGATAAGAGGGGAGGATTAGGTCTAAAGCATTAGAATAGTTAGATGGTGATGGAAAGATTTTAGGGGAGAGTTTTTTTTTTAGTTTTTAATTTCTGTACAAATTATATTATTATGTTAAGAGAATGATGTAAGGGTAACGTAACCCATTGTAAGGCCGAATGGCTAAACAATTAACAATAAATGAAAAAAAAAATATTACCGAATTTTTTGGTATAGGCGGTGATGTAATTATCAGTATTGGAAAATTCATAAATATGTCACTATAAAGTTTTTCTAAACTAAACTAATCAATACATTTTTACAGCCAGAACACACTGAAGATTCTCTTCGAGGAGTAATAAATAATTTAAGAGATAACGAAAATATTGGCGCAGTAGTACTTGATTTTGATCCTAACGTAAATTATCTCAAATTGGTTAAAGCAATAAACTATCTGCAACGAGAAGATGTACTTTTTCTAAGCGCATCTACGGGGACTTTTGCTACTATTGAAAATCGGATTATATTAGGTTTGTTAAATTGGTTACCTTAAATCGTAAATCATGTTTTTTATGTTAGGTGGAGTTATGTTTCAACAAATTATAGAAGATGCTTCTGGGCGTTCGGCTACGAATTTTGGAAAACCTTCTGATGCTCTTAAGCGGTATTTATTTAACAAGTATACCATTGATAGTGGTTCACGGAATTTATTTGTTGGAGATACGTAGGTTAAATTTATGTTATGTGTAAATTTTCTAAATATAATGTTTTAGGCTTGATATCGATATTAAGTTTGGTAAGCTGTGTGGATTTCAAACTTTGTTAGTAGGAAATTTTAAACCTGAGAATGCAAACCAAATAGTTCCGGATTTTTATATAAATAATCTTGCATTACTACATAAAATAATTTAAATTAGATTATACGGCTGTTACTATAGTTTTGTTTACAGCTATAGAGGAAATGATTCCTTTTTTTAAATAGATCGTTTTGTAATTGAGAAAACAACTTCATTTTAATCTTATAAACTAAGCATTTCTTGGAAATGTTTTTTTAAATTTCGGCAATTTACAGTTACTGATGTTGATTACTATAGTACGAAAAATAAAACGGCGTGTGGATTCACATATTTAAAGTTATTTTTATTAAACATGCGTTAAACGTGAGAGTAACAAACTTAATACTAAACTTAAAACTATTACAAATAGAAAGGAAACGGTACTCGTTATTGGATTGGTAGAAAACGTAACGAATTTTTGTTCTAACTAATGGTAGAGTTCATTTCAAGACTAAAGAACCGCTGCGCAGAAACCAATTTTGTTCCGAATGTCAATGCACTAGCTAACCAAAAAACGTTTGCACTTTTCATACGGCGTTTGAAGTGTCCACATTTATTCCACTCTTTTTCATCTTTGTTCTTTATTTTTTTATATTATATTCATCGTCTTGTATGCATTCATTTTTTAGTTCAATTAAGGGTAAACCATTACAGTTAATGTACATCGTTTACAGATGATGTTTTTAGTTAGAATTTATTTCGCATGATCGTCAAATTCCGTATTTATCCGACGCGCACCTCACGGTTCTTTAGTCGTGAAACGATCTCTAGTAAAGGTCACGGATTATTATACACAATGACGGTAATTTTAGGAAATTCTATAATTCTTTAGAGTTTATTTATTAAGTTTAATATTAAATTAAAAGAATTGTCAATGAGCATTAAATGCCTACAAAAAAATTTGCTTAATTTTGTAAAATTAGAAAAATAGAATCAATTGAACTCGCCTAAGGACTCAATGACCCAAAATGTAATGGCTTTAAATACCACCAAGATAATTCTTTTAAGTTTAGGAAAACTGACACTTATGAAAACCGTCGCAATAATAATGTGTTTGTGTTGTAAATCAAAAGTGCACAAAAAATGTTTTAAGTGCTTAAGACTTAATCACAATGCAAGATATTGTAAGATACAAAATTTAAGTCGTCAAAAATGTTACTAAACTTGTTTATTACGGTTTATTAACAAAGGTGGTTCGTTGAGCCACGTGTTCTCTAAGCACGTTTCCGTTAGCTAGCCCACCCGACGGAGTTTACTAGACTTTCCTAAGTGTTAACTACTATTTTATGGCAAATTTGCAGCAAGCAAGTTTGGTAGGTTTTCTCTCGCTACCTTCTGTGTGCTCTTGCAACAGCTCCAGCAAATTTCTATCTAAAACTCTTCTACATGTACTCTGTATTCACTCTCATCTAAACTATCCGGAATATTTTTCAACACCTATTTGGTTTAAGAAGATGCGAGTTAATTGCTCTAAAACCTGAACTGTGGTCTACCGTGTCGCGGATTGCTTTCAAGATTATATTTAGCAATACAGGAAACTGTTTTTGGAATGCAACCAGGGTACCTGTTTTTCTTTCTCTATGAATCTAGTTTTTTCTCTAGATGCAAAAACCGTAACATCTAAGCGTTGCATTAGGTTGGTGGCATTTACTGTGACAAATAAATTTTACTGTTTTTACATGCTTTGATCACTTTAGAAGACAAGTATTTTCACAGATTGTCTTGTGAGTAGATTTAACAAACGATAACAAGATTTTTAAAAAACATTTTTTAAAAAGTTTATGTTTATGCGCTTCTGTCATGTTTTGAAGCGGTTTGCCCACCTTAAGTCTAGTTGTCATATATGTTTTGTACTTTATATATAATCATGGGAAGAAGTAAATCTCCATTTTCGTTACTACAAAGGGCAATGCTGATCAAAACCCTCCTGCATTCTCTCCACGTTTTAAAGTTCAATGATATTAAAAAAAGTCATAATGTTGACTGATACATTAAGTTAAAAAGATACTCTATTATAGTTGATAGCAACAACAATGAGTTGCATGTTATGTCAAAGATAATTCGTTGCATTTTATACTGTGTGGTCAGTAGAGTTACATATTTGTATAAATCAAGTTTAAGACCAGTGATTCCTAAAGTGGTCTATATCGACCCCCAGGAGTCTATGACAACCTGCCAGGAGTCTACGTGAGCGAAAAAAAATTTGGGGGTCCATGAAATGAAAATGGGAGTCCACGATAGTGAATTTCAACATATACTGATAGTACCTATTTACTTACATTATATTATCTTATAATATAAAGACATATACATTATTTATAAAAGTACCTATGAAGTAAAAAATTTATTATATATGTTTATAAAATTGTGTAAGTTGTAAGATGTAGGCATTCGCTTTGTGGTCCCAATACTTTTTGAGCTTGTAAAAACCTGCACATAATGATATACCAGTATCATCTTGTTACAAGCATACGCGCAGTCTCAGAGCTTCGCAAACTTGCACTAATTTGTTGACAAATACGTTTATTCGTTTCCTGAATCTTGAAAAGGAAAGTGCTAAGAAAATATTTAAAAAAATATAAACTAGTAGTTTATCACACAAATTACAGTGAATCAGTGTTATTTTGTTTGAGAGTTCCGGAGAAAAGTAAGTACATTATTTTTTATTAAATTTTAGTTTTGTACTCGTAGTTAGCAAAGATAGATAAATTACGCCAATCATGACTTCAGTTATTAGTAGTTTAATATTCAAATCATGCAAAATTACACGAGTATTCCTCAATTGTTTCTTTTTTAAAGTTTTAGCAATCGTTATTATAATTACAGTGCAATCTCCGTAATCCAAAATAATTGCTGGAAGGAGATGTTCGGATTATGGAATGTTTTCGGAAAAATCTAAAAAAAGACAACTGTATATACAATATACATATGTATTTTATTATTAACATACAATATGTATAAGAAATCCACAACTGTACAGCTGCGTGTTTTTTGAAGAATTTCCAATACACACTCTCATTTTTTTTCATAGAGTTTAAATGTTTACATATAAGAAACATTAAAAAAAATTATTTTGGAATTAAACTACATATTTTGGCCGGTCACATAAATAAATATGTATATGTGCCAATATTTACTTACTTACGACCTTGCTAGGTATTTATTATTCTTTTATAAATACATATATCTTACCAAATACCTTTACAAAAAAAGTAAAAAAATTGTACTTGTGTCCATTGGTCGTTACACTGTGGGCCAGTTCGGATTAAATAAAAATTTTGTATTATTGCTCAAGTGAAACCAGTGAATTTTTACAGTCACACACAGTCGAATGTACGTAGAGATAAATCGCATAACAATTTGTTATTATTATTCGTTGTATAATATATTATTTTAACATTTTTTGTCATGTTACTTTCAAATTTCCTTAAAGTTCCATCATATCAAAACCTTAAGTAACATTCATAACATTCCTCTTCTCACATTCATTTATAATGGCAGTACGCCTATGCCTGCCCTAATATCTAAGACCATACGATTTAAATTTGACTTTGATTTTTTAATATACAACTGCTGGAATTTATGTCTTATTTAAACAGATTAATTTTGCCCACAGATGACTGATTCCATGCTCGAATCTAAAAATAAATGTAGAGAGTACAGTGTTGATTATTTAAAACTTGGCTTCATTCCAACATTGTCGGACATACAATTGCCTATGTGCCTTTTATGCAACAAAGTTTTGGGCAATGACGCTATGAAACCATAGTAGAAACCTGGCAGCCTCCCCTCCACTTTTGACGTCATTACTGACCTCGTCGCCAACGTACGTGAAGGTTTTTTTTGTGAAAGTATTTTTCTGGTTTTTTTGTGAAAGTATTTTTCTCTCTCTCACAATGAATTTTTTTCTCTCTCACACATTTTTTTCTCTCTCACACATTTTTTTTCTCTCTCACAATGAATTTTTTTCTCTCTCACACATTTTTTTCTCTCTCACACATTTTTTTCTCTCTCACACATTTTTTTTCTCTCTCACATATTTTTTTCTCTCTCTTACAGCGAATTTTTTTCTCTCTCTTACATTGTTACATCATCGCATAATTGGTAATTTTGATTGCGTCGTGCGTCATCGCGTAACTGGTAATTTTTTATGCGTCATAAAGTCTCATGATTCAAGCGAGAAAGAAAATATTTTTATTTAAAAAAAGCTTGGGTGTACCTGGATTTGAACCCAGGTTTCTTGATTACAAAGCGGCAAACTTAACCGCTGACCTACGAAAATAAGTTAATTTTAAACGCTCAATTGTTGTATACAATTGGTTTTTTAATTACTGAACAAAAGACTTGTAAAATTTATTGTACTTTATTTTTAAATTAAATTAACATTCATGGCATAATTATATCATTTTTCTACAGCATCTATGTCATTACGGTTTATCAGGATCTTGATAATTCACGGCAACTATACACACGGCATCTAATTATATCATTTCTACAGCATCCGTCGTGTTGTGGTTGATCTGGACTTTTCTAGTAGTCGATACTTTCATATTCTTTCTCTCTTACTCTTAATACTCTGTAAAGAATCGCTTATTAAAAAAAATTCTAAAAAGTTAATGTTGATTATAAGAAAAATAGCACAAAAACAGCTGCATGCAAATTAGCAAAAAAAAAATTAAATTTAAGAAAATAACTACCAATTTCTTAAGAAAAATTAATGTTACTTGAATATATCAACTGCTTCTTTTTAAACGAGGTGTTGGTTTAATCAACAACATTAGAAATTAATTAAAAAAAAAGGAATGGTCTAAACTAAATTAATAGTTATCAAATTTAAAAATCGCTGAAATTTAAAAAAAAATTTTTTTAAACTAACTTTTAATCAGGTAAATACTAAAATCAACTTTTTTAATTTAAAATAATCTTTTGTAGAGCATAAAATTGCATGTGTTTAAGCGTATAGGATTAATTTGCAAAATAAATAAACCACTTACCATTGTAATACACAGAAACATTTTAATTTAAAACGTTCTTACTAGTACGCAGCTAAAACTAAACAAAGTGTGATCACTAACAATAAAAGAAAGTGTCATTGCCAAAAATTAATTTTTACAATTATTACTTATTAATTAAAGTTTTATGATACATACCTGCCGATCCATTCAGGTCGCTGATTGTTTCAACAAATAACTTTTCCAATGACATGTAATTAGTGTAAATTCCATAAGGTAGTAGTTATTCAAAAATTTTCTTTTGGAAGCCAAAGACATTATTATTATTATAATATATAATATTTTAAGATAAATCTTTTAAATTTTCAAGTACTTCATCTTCAATGTCGTTGAATATGAAAGCAGTTAACTCCGATACTAAAGTAGGTCCAAACTTGCACGTTTTGAGTTCGTTTTGGTACACACCCCTGGCATTAAGTGTGTTATAAATTTTTTGATCTGTATAATTAAAAAAAATATACTGTGATATTAACGTAAATTTAAGCATTTTACCGATAATTTTGCAATCTGCTGTATCAAGTTCTAAAATATTTTCTGAATTTCTGATCGAGTTTAGATACTCAACCCAATTTCTTTCATCCGTATTTGAAATACTTTATGCATCTAAGAAATAATGGAACTACTAAAACAATAAAAAAATGTAAACGTTTTACTTACACTATCCAAGTTAAATAATTTAATTAAGAAATAATTTTTTAACTATGATTCAAAAACTAACGTTCAAAAAATTCAAGTTATTTTTTAAAATGTAGTTTAAAAAGAAACAAATTCTTATAGAATTATCAAAGTTATTGAAAAAGAAGTTTAACAAAAATCTTTAAGAGTTTTAAAAAATGAAAAACATTTTAAAGCTTACTTTTGTTTCCTGTTAGTTATAACTAATCAATGTAAAATTCTAAAACCATCGTTCAAAAATATTTGTTTTTAGTTTGCATTTCACACTCAGTTTTCAACTTTAGTTTGAAAATTAATAAAACGTCAATGTTTTAAATAATTAGCAGAGTTTTTTAAAGAAATACAAATAACTTTAAAATGTTGCAGAAAGCAAAATATGTATGTAAAAATTGTGTGTGTTAAAGATTTTTATTAATGAATGTAAGATTCCAAAAGCAATGTTCCTCATCATATCTACTTATTTTAACATATGTCAAATATTTTTCTACAATTGCTTATATATTTTTTAATATGAATCTTTACAGTGTTAAAAATAAAGTATTGTAATACAGCAAATATTAATATTTGTTTCAAATTATTGATAATCGCTATATAATTATAGTGACAAGTTAGGTAATAAAATCCTAATTTTATTTTTGATAACGAGTAATTGTTCATGTAGAAAGCGAGTAAATAATGTTATGGTAATGATTATGTAATTATAGTGACAAATTCTAGAAATTAAGTAAAATTGTTAAAAAGTATTTTATGTAGTACATACGAGTAATCTTAATTTGTAATATAAAAACTATTTATGTTGAGAAGCAGAAAGGAAAGAAAAACAGAAAGGGTAAATATTGCATTCGGACATTATACTAAAATAATAATATCGTAAAAAAATCATGTACCTTCTGTTAACGATAACGTGTAATATTACTTACATACAAAACAATTCTAGCATTTTGCACATTTCTATTGCGCAAACAAATGGTATTTAAAGCTACATTTTATTTATAAGAAAGAAGAATACATATACAAAAATAATCAAAACAAAAAACTACACAACACAACGAAAACATTTATATAAGAATTGCAAGTTTTATTAAAAAAAATCTACTCGTGCACATTTTAACACGAATGATTCACAAATTCACCTAAACCCAATTAACATTTTTTTCTCTACCACAAAAACAAGAAATGTTATTTTTTTACTAAAGACTTACGTACAAACAAACAACTAATTCAAATTGATGCAGATTAAAGATTAATTGTAAAACTAAACCGAATTATAATTGTATTTGTTTAAGCTGTATTGCAGCTACAGTTCTAAATTTTAAATATTCTTACTAATAAAAGTTTCCTTATAACAAAAAATCTTTGACAATTACAAGTAACGCAAACTAAAAATTACAAAACGAATAGTTAAATAAAACCAAAACAAAAACGTCTTAAAATCGTTAATAACACTAGTATACTTTTCTTAACATGTAAAAATATTAGTAATTGTATTAACTGTAGTTAACGTCAAACCAAAACTAAACAACATTATTGAAACCATAAAGATTATTTGAGTAACATAATTTTGTATTTCATTTGTTAACAAAAATTTTGATGCACTCGTTAAAACTTATTTTATATAAAACTTCTCTAAAAACACAATTTAACAAAGTTGTTGTAATATCAGCTAATTCAAAAACTACTATTAATACACTTGACTCTAAGCTGGTGAAATGAAATTTCTAATAAGATCTGTATACGTTTCTATTACATTAATATTACAAACTGTTTAAATCAGTCTGTAAATATTATAACGTTACAATTACTTAAGATTACAAGCAAAAAATGTTATTCGAAATTCATATATATATATATATAGAAATAAATGTTTATAACAAGTTTAGAACACGTTTAAAGATAGTGAATAAGTTGAAAGCTTATTTTACATCTCAACTAGACAATGTGGTTATTTTCACAATTTTTTTGAAAACGTAGTATAGTATTTAGTTAGTAAATGGCAAACCAAATGAAAAAATTAATCATTTTTGTAATAAACACGTAATTACTAACAAATAAACTTTTAATTTAACGATTAACAGAAAAGAAAGAAAACATTTTTAACAAAATCTACTCTAAAAAGCACAGTTACATAAGTGAATAAAAAACGTGTAAAATAGGAAATTTTCCTTATGCAAATTTCTATTAGTTATAGTAATTACAGTCAATAACAATGTAATTAATGACTAAGGAAAGTCACAAACATATGTTTAACGAAAACTATATCAATTTTGTTTTAAACGATTATAATTAGATACTTTTATATCATAATCTTAAGAAACAAATAAAAATTGTAAAATTGTTAAAAGTGCAATAGGAATTTACTGGAGTTATTAGAAGTAAAAGTAGAAAAAACTTTTGTCAATGTTTATAATTACCTACTTAAGTCATGCTGAAATAGAAAATTAAAAAACATTAAGAATACATTTATAACAAAAACTATTTAGCAATTTAGTTTTTCGTTCAAATGATTAAAATTAGTTACTCTAATAGGTACCATAATCTCAAACAGTAAACAGATAAACTATTTTTTTAATGAACAAAAAGCAATGCATGTACAAACTGTAAAAAAAGTAAATGTTACAATAAAACAGCTACTAAAAACTTAAAGCAAAATTTAAAAGAACAAGAGAAGAAAACTACTTAAAGAATATCTGTTCTAATAAAAATTGTTTTATAGTAAATGGTGTTATTGTTTAATTAAAAATTTTAAACTTACATGTTTTTAAACGTAGTCTATGTTCTTTGTCAAATAATAAATTACAACCACAAATATCTAGAAACATTTGAAGGTAAATAAGATCATAATTTTAATTTTGCCATTCGTTCAAAATTAAATTATTGTTTAAAATATTGTAACTAGGAAGAAAAGAAAACGCTTTAGTTATATCTGACAATTTATTATATTATATTTTTTTCTGGTTTGACAGGTTTTAATAACATTAACATTTACTAAATTCATTCAAATTGTTTAATCACTAACTGATATCTAGTTTATTAATTTAGAATTTTGTATTGAGAAGCAAGTACGCGATATTCACGAACGAATAGACTTGTTTATAGTTTCAATTTTTGTACTAAGATTTTTTTTGTATAATGTAAACCGTTAATTAAATATTATAACACGTTTTTACAATTTAAGAATTTTTAAAATTAAAGTATTAGCTCTATGGGTACTTATACGTAACGTTTAATTTTCTTCCTAAAGTTAATGTTACGAATAATTACTATTAAAATCAAACTTTATTAAAAATAGAAAACAAAATTACAAAACCATTTCAATACGCAAAGCAAAACTGATATACACATTGTCACTTAATCTATTGTAAACAATTACGAATACATTCATTTATAAATTTACAATGTACGTACGAGGTAAATCTATTAAATGTTACCTCTAGTTAGTAGCAGTGTATTTAAAAGTAAATAAATAAATCATTAAAATATATGCTGTAACGTTTAAGAAACATTTAGTGTTAGTTTAGATTATAAAAGATAGAGGATACGAAATAGAGCTACGCAAACCAAAGCAAATCGGTCTCTAATCGGCAGTGGCGGACAACTAAAAATTATAACAGGATTACTTCTTTTAACTTCAATTATGAAAAATTTATTGTATACACCCACGGCTCTTGGAATGGTTATGTTACCTTTAATAATTTGTTTTAATATAAATTATTAGTTACCGTAAAGTGTGAAACCGTCTTAGTAGTTATGTTTATGACGAATTGCTTTCTTATATTTATAAAATTTACATACAACATAACATGTACTTTTTATTTACTTGTGCAAGTTTTAGTCTAAATTTCTTTCTTCTGCTATTACTGTCACAATTAAAAACTATACGAACCACAATTCTAGCAAATGCTAAATTACGTTCAAACAAGATTTATTTAAAATATGTATTTAAAATGAAATAGCGATACACAACTTATTGTGAACTAGATCAATAGCAATCAGACACTATATGACGTGCAGCAAGTCGATTTCAAATTCTTATCTTCCATAATCTAAGAGTTTGACAATAATTAGTTTAAATTATACTGAAGAGGTTTTACCAACTAAACATAATATTTATATAGCGAGAAATTTAACTATGTTCTTTCTTTTTGAGTTATTTAGTATTTTAATTTAGAAACGCCGTTCCGTTTGAATAATAAACATAAAATAACAGCACAATTAATTTAAAAAGTATTACAGGCTGAAGCGTTTAAGGTTTGGTGTGACTGATAACTTATTTAGCTGTTAAGTTTAAAAAATAGAAAAAACTAAACATTTATTTAATAGATCATATAATTAGATACTGATTATAGTAATAAATCGTCTTAAAAAATTAAAATTGATCGATGTTAAAAAATATAATTGTCAAGGGCTTTAATGACCACAATAATATTAACTATTACTGACACAAAATAAGTAATTGGCAAAAAAATTAATTTAATGTTATAATTATAAGTTGCTCTAATTTTTATGTTTTCAACAAAACGACTTAATTGAAATTATTTTTAACGTTATTAACAGTTGTTAAACTTTTATAGTAACGCTTATTATTAGAAATTCAACTGTACAATTAAAAAAAAAATAATAAAACAGTTTAAAATAAGAAATATCTTACAATGTTAGGTAATGTTTAAACAAAATTACAGAATGAAATTGTGTTTTAATTCATTTATATTATAAAAAAAATTGTATAAAGTTTCTACAAGTTTAACGATGACATGATAAATTCTCAAAAATCACGCTGGAACTGTATTCATAGTGAATTATAAAACAATACAAATTTTAATTTATTGTTATTTGGTAGTGCAATTAAACTTTTACTTTTTTAAATATTTTTCACTTGTGTTAATGTTATTCACTCCACCTAAACTTCATCACTTTTCGGAGAATCAATTATTGTAATAACCTAACCACACTTAAAAGTTTTTGTGTTTTACATCTAAAAGATTGTATTAAAGTCAATAATTACCCTTATTTAAAACTAATAAGTTTTGCATTTTTTTAGGCTAATTATTATAAACCTGAGATTATATTAACATATAAAAAGTAAGGTTAGCTTATTACAAAAGAAGTGAGGTTAACTTATTACAGAAAGAGTGAGGCTCTGGTTCACAATAAGTTGTGTATCGCTATTTCATTTTAAATACATATTTTAAATAAATCTTGTTTGAACGTAATTTAGCATTTGCTGGAATTGTGGTTCGTATAGTTTTTAATTGTGACAGTAATAGCAGAAGAAAGAAATTTAGACTAAAACTTGCAAAAGTAAATAAAAAGTACCTGTTATGTTGTATGTAAATTTTATAAATATAAGAAAGCAATTCGTCATGTCATAAACATAACTACTAAGACGGTTTCACACTTTACGTTAACTAATAATTTATATTAAAACAAATTATTAAAGATAACATAACCATTCCAAGAGCCGTGGGTGTATACAATAAATTTTTCATAATTGAAGTTAAAAGAAGTAATCCTGTTATAGTTTTTAGTTGTCCGCCACTGCCGATTAGAGACCGATTTGCTTTGGTTTGCGTAGCTCTATTTCGTATCCTCTATCTTTTATAATCTAAACTAACACTAAATGTTTCTTAAACGTTACAGCATATATTTTAATGATTTATTTATTTACTTTTAAATACACTGCTACTAACTAGAGGTAACATTTAATAGATTTACCTCGTACGTACATTGTAAATTTATAAATGAATGTATTCGTAATTGTTTACAATAGATTAAGTGACAATGTGTATATCAGTTTTGCTTTGCGTATTGAAATGGTTTTGTAATTTTGTTTTCTATTTTTAATAAAGTTTGATTTTAATAGTAATTATTCGTAACATTAACTTTAGGAAGAAAATTAAACGTTACGTATAAGTACCCATAGAGCTAATACTTTAATTTTAAAAATTCTTAAATTGTAAAAACGTGTTATAATATTTAATTAACGGTTTACATTATACAAAAAAAATCTTAGTACAAAAATTGAAACTATAAACAAGTCTATTCGTTCGTGAATATCGCGTACTTGCTTCTCAATACAAAATTCTAAATTAATAAACTAGATATCGGTTAGTGATTAAACAATTTGAATGAATTTAGTAAATGTTAATGTTATTAAAACCTGTCAAACCAGAAAAAAATATAATATAATAAATTGTCAGATATAACTAAAGCGTTTTCTTTTCTTCTTAGTTACTATATTTTAAACAATAATTTAATTTTGAACGAATGGCAAAATTAAAATTATGATCTTATTTACCTTCAAATGTTTCTAGATATTTGTGGTTGTAATTTATTATTTGACAAAGAACATAGACTACGTTTAAAAACATGTAAGTTTAAAATTTTTAATTAAACAATAACACCATTTACTATAAAACAATTTTTATTAGAACAGATATTCTTTAAGTAGTTTTCTTCTCTTGTTCTTTTAAATTTTGCTTTAAGTTTTTAGTAGCTGTTTTATTGTAACATTTACTTTTTTACAGTTTGTACATGCATTGCTTTTTTGTTCATTAAAAAAAATAGTTTATCTGTTTACTGTTTGAGATTATGGTACCTATTAGAGTAACTAATTTTAATCATTTGAACGAAAAACTAAATTGCTAAATAGTTTTTGTTATAAATGTATTCTTAATGTTTTTAATTTTCTATTTCAGCATGACTTAAGTAGGTAATTATAAACATTGACAAAAGTTTTTTCTACTTTTACTTCTAATAACTCCAGTAAATTCCTATTGCACTTTTAACAATTTTACAATTTTTATTTGTTTCTTAAGATTATGATATAAAAGTATCTAATTATAATCGTTTAAAACAAAATTGATATAGTTTTCGTTAAAAATATGTTTGTGACTTTCCTTAGTCATTAATTACATTGTTATTGACTGTAATTACTATAACTAATAGAAATTTGCATAAGGAAAATTTCCTATTTTACACGTTTTTTATTCACTTATGTAACTTTGCTTTTTAGAGTAGATTTTGTTAAAAATGTTTTCTTTCTTTTCTGTTAATCGTTAAATTAAAAGTTTATTTGTTAGTAATTACGTGTTTATTACAAAAATGATTAATAAATTTGATTTGGTTTGCCATTTACTAACTAAATTTTATACTACGTTTTCAAAAAAATTGTGAAAATAACCACATTGTCTAGTTGAGATGTAAAATAAGCTTTCAACTTATTCACTATCTTTAAACGTGTTCTAAACTTGTTATAAACATTTATTTCTATATATATATATATATATATATATATATATATATATATATGTTAATCCCGACTGCGTTGCCAATATTATACACGCTCTAAACGTAGTTATTAAGCGAAATTCGACAATGACTTGAAATTTTAACATTTGCGTTTAGTCTTTGCAGATAACTCTCTTAAACATCTTCCGATCTAATAATTTTTTTTAAAATTTAATTTGATTAATATTGACGTAACAAATAAACTTTCTGCAGATTTAAAATAAAAGCTGTATTCAAGCATTAAACTCTTTTTATGATTGGTGCAAAGTTTGTTTTATTTGTAAATATAATTCAAAATTGTAAGCTATAACTTGTGTGTATTAGCAAATTCTTATCTGAAAAAAAAAACATACTCAAAACGGCAGCAAATTAAATAATTTTCTTTAAAATTCCGAATGTAACTCTGTTTTTGGCAACTTTTTTAAAGAAATGTTAAATTGAACCGTTGCCGCAAGTTGCACGACTAACGTAGAGTGTGTTATTTGTCATCATTTGACAAGCACAAATTAATTTTTAAATCAAACTTACAATATACCGCATAATAAAAAAAATAATGATTCTACAATCGTATTTTGATGACATACGCATATATACAGAGATGCGTCTAAAACTGAGATATATAACGGTTCTTCGGGCTAGAGAACGTAGCGTTTATATATTCTACGGGCTCAACAACAACCTGTTTACATGTTTGTACCTACATATTCTTATTTACGCACACAAAGTTTTTTTATTAAATCAGAAATAAATTGAAAGGTCAGTTTTGGGCATACAGTAAGTCATACAACATTATCATAAAATTTTATTTGAAATTAAAATATGTATGTGATAGTAAATAGAATACTCTGTTTCAAATAACGAAATTGAGGAATTCTAATAAGTAGTCTGAAACATTTTCACTCAATTTATTTGTTCCTTAATGTGGACGTTAAATGCCGATTAAAGTAACAGATTTATCATTAATCGGACCGTCACAAACTATTAAAAAAAACAGAACGAACTGCAGATCATCATATAGTAACTCCAGAAACAATGTTCGATTTCTGCTCTAATGAAATTCTTGGCATAAAAATTAGTTTTTTGTATAGAGTGTGAATGTTCAAGCTGCTGTAACATATGTATTAATAAGATAATAACATAAAAAGGTACAATAATTTAATATAGTTTAGGTTTCTCACGGTCACAGCTAGTTGATACCGTAAAGGTATTCAGTTTTCTATAATTGTGATGCTGTCAATATCGTTAAGCCAATAAGCTAAGCCTTCTAAGAAAATATAATGTTTTATTTAAAAAAATTCAACATTCCATCATATGTTATATTTACGTAATAAATCTCACTTACAATACACACAATTTCAATGAAAATGAAAACATAAATTCACGTTTAAAAATCATTCAACCTACTTGCTATACTATAAGATACAAACAAAATAGATAAAACTACACTAAATATATAGAAAACAAACATGTAGTGTTTTATGAATTTTCACACCAAAAAGTAACCAATTGCAAATAATATTTTTAACCTAATAAAACTACTTAGATATTTGCTTTAAAAAACCAAGTGTATAGGCACTAAGAATGTGACAACAACAAGACGACCAATGTAGCCTGATAAACGCGATTTCATCGAATTTCAAGCATTTTTTTGTACAAAAAGTGGGTTTTTTTGATCAGTTGTTGGGTTTATTCTTTTTAGGATATGTAAACTTAATTTCTGAATAACATTAGGTGCTTACATTAAACGACCAAGACACTAGAGTCAGTTAAAAATCACTGAAAATAAGTTAAAAAACGTATTTTTAGCAGCGCGTCATTGTTGATCGCTATTGAATAAATTTTCGTTGTGCACTCAAAAAAAGCATAAAAATTATGTTTTTCAATTCGGTCAGGTGAAAACGGGCGTTTATCAAAACTAAATGTGCGTAGATTTCTTTTTTAGGACTCTAAAATAAGTCAGCTTTTACTTTTAGACGATTTCATATGAAATGACTCAAACTTAAAAAAAATATCTTATTTCTTGTAAGAAGTGGATTAACTGTTTGTCTTAATTATTATTTTTCTAACTTTCAAGTAAATTGTCATCATAATTACTTAAAAAAACTCTGTGTCTATTTTAAAATTTATGACTGTAAGTTTTGTTTCTGTTTCTGCTAGGACAATTCTTTTTTTTCAATTTTGTTTGTAAAAGCTTTGTGTTGGTAAAACCAAATTTATTTTTTTTTAATTGTAGTGTTATCTGCAAAATTATCATAACTTTCCATAATTATTTCACGAGAAGTAATATTTTCCAATTGATTCTACAAAACTCTTTCAGACTACTAAAAAATTTCCATGCTTCTAAGAATTTTTACACTACAAAACGAGATTCCTACATTCATTTAAAGATTTTAAGTAAAAGAAAAAAAATATATGAGAAATGCTAATGTAATATCCTAAGACAATCCTTTTTCGTTATAACGTTTTTATTAAATGTATGTATTTATGTTTCAAATTATTTTATAGGTATCGCATCATGAATGAACCAACAAATCATTCTTATAGCTTTAAAGTTTCTTAGTTACCTATATTGTACTTTTGATCCAAATCTCTTTAGAGGTTTTCAAATAATTTTTTCAATACTTTAATTTTAATTTAATTTAATAGTTATAAAAGTACCACATTCTACATATAAACGTACAAACATCACGTAGAAAGTGCAAACGTTTTTAAAAATCAACTTCCGATTTTTGACTAAAACCGTTTGTATTGTTTTTGTGAAAAATTATTAAAACGTGATGATACTCAAAAAGTGCATAAAATTCATACTAAAGTAAAATACACTTATAGTATACGTTTACTGCTTGTTATTAAGCCCGTCCAACGTTGTCGCATGTTGGGCTACACAACGTACCGTCCGTGTCTGTAGACAGTTTGTATATAAAAGCGACCTCTGCAGCGACTAACTCTGAACTATTTTATATATAATGCAGATATAAACGGTACAATATGAAGCCCAGCAAAATTTTTGGATTTATTCGTTTTGATGCTTATATAATCGTATTTTGATTATATACACATGGATACGTAGATGAGCCCGAAACCGGGCTTAATAGCGTTTCTTCGGGCTACAGAGCGTAGCGTTTATATATTCTACGGGCTCAACAGCAACCGGTTTATATGTCTATATATATATATATATATATATATATATATATATATGAATTTCGAATAACATTTTTTGCTTGTAATCTTAAGTAATTGTAACGTTATAATATTTACAGACTGATTTAAACAGTTTGTAATATTAATGTAATAGAAACGTATACAGATCTTATTAGAAATTTCATTTCACCAGCTTAGAGTCAAGTGTATTAATATTTCAGGAGTAGTTTTTGAATTAGCTGATATTACAACAACTTTGTTAAATTGTGTTTTTAGAGACGTTTTATATAAAATAAGTTTTAACGAGTGCATCAAAATTTTTGTTAACAAATGAAATACAAAATTATGTTACTCAAATAATCTTTATGGTTTCAATAATGTTGTTTAGTTTTGGTTTGACGTTAACTACAGTTAATACAATTACTAATATTTTTACATGTTAAGAAAAGTATACTAGTGTTATTAACGATTTTAAGACGTTTTTGTTTTGGTTTTATTTAACTATTCGTTTTGTAATTTTTAGTTTGCGTTACTTGTAATTGTCAAAGATTTTTTGTTATAAGGAAACTTTTATTAGTAACAATATTTAAAATTTAGAACTGTAGCTGCAATACAGCTTAAACAAATACAATTATAATTCGGTTTAGTTTTACAATTAATCTTTGATCTGCATCAATTTGAATTAGTTGTTTGTTTGTACGTAAGTCTTTAGTAAAAAAATAACATTTCTTGTTTTTGTGGTAGAGAAAAAAATGTTAATTGGGTTTAGGTGAATTTGTGAATCATTCGTGTTAAAATGTGCACGAGTAGATTTTTTTAAATAAAACTTGCAATTCTTATATAAATGTTTTCGTTGTGTTGTGTAGTTTTTTGTTTTGATTATTTTTGTATATGTATTCTTCTTTCTTATAAATAAAATGTAGCTTTAAATACCATTTGTTTGCGCAATAGAAATGTGCAAAATGCTAGAATTGTTTTGTATATAAGTAATATTACACGTTATCGTTAACAGAAGCTACATGATTTTTTTACGATATTATTATTTTAGTATAATGTCCGAATGCAATATTTACCCTTTCTGTTTTTCTTTCCTTTCTGCTTCTCAACATAAATAGTTTTTATATTACAAATTAAGATTACTCGTATGTAATTTTTGAATAACTACTACCTTATGGAATTTACACTAATTACATGTCATTGGAAAAGTTATTTGTTGAAACAATCAGCGACCTGAATGGATCGGCAGGTATGTATCATAAAACTTTAATTAATAAGTAATAATTGTAAAAATTAATTTTTGGCAATGACACTTTCTTTTATTGTTAGTGATCACACTTTGTTTAGTTTTAGCTGCGTACTAGTAAGAACGTTTTAAATTAAAGTGTTTCTGTGTATTACAATGGTAAGTGGTTTATTTATTTTGCAAATTAATCCTATACGCTTAAACACATGCAATTTTATGCTCTACAAAAGATTATTTTAAATTAAAAAAGTTGATTTTAGTATTTACCTGATTAAAAGTTAGTTTAAAAAAATTTTTTTTTAAATTTCAGCGATTTTTAAATTTGTTAACTATTAATTTAGTTTAGACCATTTCTTTTTTTTTTTTAATTAATTTCTAATGTTGTTGATTAAACCAACACCTCGTTTAAAAAGAAGCAGTTGATATATTCAAGTAACATTAATTTTTCTTAAGAAATTGGTAGTTATTTTCTTAAATTTAATTTTTTTGCTAATTTGCATGCAGCAGTTTTTGTGCTATTTTTCTTATAATCAACATTAACTTTTTAGAATTTTTTTTTAATAAGCGATTCTTTACAGAGTATTAAGAGTAAGAGAGAAAGAATATGAAAGTATCGACCACTAGAAAAGTCCAGATCAACCACAACACGACGGATGCTGTAGAAATGATATAATTAGATGCCGTGTGTATAGTTGCCGTGAATTATCAAGATCCTGATAAAAAATATAAAATGTTAATTTAATTTAAAAATAAAGTACAATAAATTTTACAAGTCTTTTGTTCAGTAATTAAAAAACCAATTGTATACAACAATTGAGCGTTTAAAATTAACTTATTTTCGTAGGTCAGCGGTTAAGTTCGCCGCTTTGTAATCAAGAAACCCGGGTTCAAATCCAGGTACACCCAAGCTTTTTTTAAATAAAAATATTTTCTTTCTCGCTTGAATCATGAGACTTTATGACGCATAAAAAATTACCAGTTACGCGATGACGCACGACGCAATCAAAATTACCAATTATGCGATGATGTAACAATGTAAGAGAGAGAAAAATTCGCTGTAAGAGAGAGAAAAAATATGTGAGAGAGAAAAAATGTGTGAGAGAGAAAAAATGTGTGAGAGAGAAAAAATGTGTGAGAGAGAAAAATTCATTGTGAGAGAGAAAAAAAATGTGTGAGAGAGAAAAAAATGTGTGAGAGAGAAAAAAATTCATTGTGAGAGAGAGAAAAATACTTTCACAAAAAACCAGAAAAGTACTTTCACAAAAAAAAAACCTTCACGTACGTTGGCGACGAGGTCAGTAATGACGTCAAAAGTGGAGGGGAGGCTGCCAGGTTTCTACTAACCATCTAAGCTGCAGGATCATCTGAGAAGATGTCACCCTGATAAAACAGATAAAGATTTGAAATACTTTCAAGCACTCAAAGATAAACTTCAGAAGAGACTCACGCTGGACAGAATGTTCGTTTCGAAGTCACAAAAAAACGATGATGGTTTGCGGGCGTCTTACAATATCTCGCTCGCTCGGAAAACCGCATACTATCGGAGGGAAGTTAATTTTGCCAGCTGTTGAAGAAACTGTTTTACACAAACCTGCATCTGATATCATTAAAAGAATTCCCTTAAGCAACAATACTGTTAAAAGACGTATTGATGAAATGAGTTCTGATATCGAAAGCTTCTTGTGTAATTATTTGCAAACGACCCATTTCTTTATACAACTGGACAAGTCAACTTTACCTGGTAATGCAGCATTATTATTGACATATGTTCGTTTTATTATGAATGAAGAAATCCACGAAGAACTGCTTTTCGCAAGAACTTTGACAACCGACACAAAAGGTGAATCAGTATTTCATGTTTTGAAGGATTACTTCATTGAAAAAGCAATACCTTTATCAAATATAATATCAGTAGCTACAGATGGAGCACCTGCCATGGTTGGACGTTATCGTGAATTTATAAGGTAGTTAAAACAAAATGTGTCAGGGGTGTTAGCAATACATTGCGTCATCTATCGACAACATTTAGTGTTAAATTGCATAAATCTCTTCAATTAGTCATTGATGCAGTTAACCGAATCCGAAGCAACGCGTTGAATACGCGGTTATTTGCGCAGTTGTGTGAAGAAAATGACGAACACTTTCATCAATTACTCCTTCACACTGAAGTACGTTGGCTGTTGAAAGGCTTATGTTTGACAAGATTTTTTGCACTTTTTGAGATTATTTTAGTATTTCTGCATACTAAAGATAAAATTTTAAAAGACAATTTAATGAAGTGGAAAACAGACATCGCCTATTTAACAGATAGATAACTCTTGTAGCGGTGTAGATAAAAATTATGCAGAACTAATTTTGCAAAAAGAAGTATTCTACAAGGCCTGTGGAAAAGTGGTAAATTCTCACTTAATTATCTAAATTAGTATAATAGTATATGAAACTTTATTCAAACACAATTTTAAGTTTTTGTTTTTTTAAAACTAAATGTTTTTCTTTTAAATTAAAAATTATTATATTTAATTAATAAGAGTATTTATTTTAAGAGTAACAAAACATCGCAAATAGACCAGTAGGTCACTAAAATGGAGGTGAAAGTATAAAGAAGACGAACATTTTGCAATAAATATAATAATTTACATTTAGACCACGAACATCAGGTGTCTTTAGAATACGCACTTGTCGACGTCAAAAGAACGTTTTCAACATATAGAAATATTTTGTTCGATAGTCCTTTTATAACTTATATACTTTAAGAAATTAATAACATAACAGCGCATTTACTACTTTTATTCCGTAAGTACAAATTATTTATTCGGCATACAATATAATAATAATAATTATGTTGAAAATAAAATGCTGTTATTCTAAACAGATTGTAAGTTCTTGATAAATAGAAAATGCGTAAAACTATATACTCTTTGGTAAAACCCAAAAATAATTCGTATTAACTTGCACTAAACAGCTTCCCGCAGTATTGAAGCTATAAGCAAAGTTACCATATTGGTAAAGGACACAGCTGACGCGTTACACGACACACTACACCACTAGAAGTAAAAACAGTAGCTACACGAATCAAAGACACGAATGATGCCCGTTGGCACCGCGGTAGACTTCGATGATGCGACACATTCTCTATTGTTGCACTGGTAAATTATCTTCTTTAAGGAAAACGATATTGCCAATTTTAACTTTGGAAGTGTGACCTGTCTTCCATTTTGCTCTATGTTGTAATGATAACAAATATTCATTCTTCCAACGCTGCCAAAAATGCTGAACCAAAGCTTGTAATCTGGCATAATCTTTTAATTTGTTGACAACCACTTCTTTAAATTCTTGTTGTGGCACAGCCAATAAACTTTCACCGATTAGAAAATAGGCTGGGGTTAAAACAGATAAATCGTTTGGATCATTTGTTAAACGAATAAAAGGCCTGGAATTTAACTCAGCTTCAACTTGGCAAAGCACGGTATTTAATTGCTCATATGTAAGGTAAGCATTGCTTAATATTCTTTTTAAATGAAATTTAGCTGATTTGACTGCAAGTTCATGTAAACCACTCATATGAGGAGACCTGGCAGGAATAAATTTCCAATCTATTTGAACGCTCAAAATATAATTTTTAAATTTATTTGGCAAGTTTAAAGCTATAAGTTCCTTTTTGATACTATTAAACTTGTTTTTAGGTACTACAAAATTTGTCCCATTGTCAGAATATAACTTTTTAGGAATACCCCTACAGGCAATAAATCTTTTAAGCGCTTCAATAAATGATTGTGAAGTTAAATCCGTGACTAACTCTAAGTGCACTGCTCTTGTCACGTTACACACAACACACAAGTATGATTTAATAAACGTGCGGTTTCTTAATTTGCTATTCTTAATTAAAAATGGACCTGCGTAATCAACGTTAGTAGCAAAAAAATGGACGTACCGGTTGAACTCGACTTAGTGGTAAATGGCCCACATTAACTGTTCGAAAGTGTTTGGACGAACTTTGAAACAAATAACACATTTGTTTAAAACGTTACGAACTACATCTTTGCCACGTAAAGGCCAACAATTTTCCCGCACGCTAGCTATTCTCTGTACGGCGAAAAGATAGAGTTAAGTCCCTCCCATCAAATAGGCGCTAAATTGGAATAATTTTTTTTTATTGGTTAAAATTTTCAAGTCAGTATTACAACAAACAAATAACATACTTCAGTTTGGCCTGAGTTTAACGTTCGACATTTTGGTTAATTTATTCGCAGTTTTAAGTTTTTGTAATTTCCATTCTATGACGAAATAGTATTTTTCAATACTTTGAAAGACATTTGTGTATATTCGTGTGGAGGATGACTTCTTTATCTGAATCATCCTATTTTTTTTTATACAGAATGTTATTTAAACTCCCATAAAATATGTCATAATTTTAGTTCGTCAAATTTGTTAATAAGTAAAAACTGAATGACGCCCTTGTTTATACGCGTTTGAAATGTTTAGTTGTTCCCTCCAAGTGTTATTTGATAAATTTTAAAAATAAATGGTGTAACTAAATTAGCAAAGTTGTAAACGTATTTATTTGTAATAAGTAGAAATTTATAATTTTGTACATTAATTGAAAATTATACTTTTTCCTATGTACTTTAATCTTTAATGCCTATATCTGGGATTTCCAACACGCGGGCCGCATGCGGCCCGCGGCTTTCATTACCACCGCCCGCTCAAAAATAATAAGTAAAACCATATTATGAAAAATAACTACTACCGCTCTTCAATATTTAATAGTAGCTATATAAATATATATACCTGTGCGGATGCGGCCCCCTATTTACTCCATGAATCTAATGGCTGCCCTCAGTCATTTATAAGTTGGAAACCTCTAGCCTATATTATACATTACATAATTTTTGAATTTTCGCGCTTTTACTAATTTGAGCCGTGTAAACTTGTTTTTTCATACATTGGTTTAAATTATCATACAAAATTGAAGGAGGGGCTTAACTCTTATCTTTTCGCCGTACAGGGAATAGCATGAGAACCTGCGTGTAATAAGCTTGTGCTGGTTCAGGTAGCGTCATTGATCTAATTTGTTCGATACGATTTTCAACAAACGTTTTCCACCGATTTGAATCAGAGTTGATCCAATTCATCACAATAGATGAATCAGTATAGTAACATATTTTGTGAAAATTTAACCGCATATTTTCTTTGATTAGGCGAAGCAACTTACATAACAATAACGCACCAGAAAGCTGCTTTTTTAATGGAGCCACATTTGATTTCGCGCATAACAACGCAATTTTTACATCATTTGTAATATCTACTTTTCTACGGATTCTATCAAGATATATCATCGCAAGCATTCGAATCTCTAAGAGATCAAGAGGAAATCCCCAATGCACACTTTAAAACAGATTTAAGAAAAGCCTTTTCCTCCAAGTTTGTGAAAATTGGCTGTCCACCCGTCCTTCTTATATATTTTTCATGATACTTATTGTCTAAGTCCCATATGGCATTTTATATCATTGTGATGCCATCTTTATGTAAAATTTTCCGTCAGTTATTTCTTGAAGTGCTTCGTTTAAATTTTCACCCCATTGGCTCGATCAAACTCGCCCCGCTACACGAAGGCGAAATTCAAAATAAACCGTTAAAACGAATCTTTTTTTTTTCATAATTTCTAAAGATTCTGCTATTATTCTTAGATAGTAGTATAAAGTTCTCGATATGTCATAATCGATTCTATGATTGCTATTGTTTAGTAGATCGATCTGAGTGTTCCAGTTTAGTGTGCGTATCGTTCAATTCTTTTAATTCTACAACGGATGCTCCTTCCCGTTCATATATATCCTTAGTATGCAACTTTGGTATCTCGTCTATGATAGAAAATAATTGATTAACTTTGTATCGTGTTAATCTCTTTCTTTTTAAATTGGTCTGTAACTACAGTAGTGTAAGGTAGATATAGGTATTTTTTCGATTGTGTGTCATCTCTTTCATATAACAAATATACTACACTTGGATTTCTGTTCGCTAAAGTGGATAACACTACAGGAACTACGGTGGCACAATACTTAAACAAAAATTACTACACCTAAGAACCACAAACACTTTATAACATTCGAACGCGTTTCGATAGCTATGCTATCATCATCAGCGACAAGAATACTAAACTAATGGTAACAAAGTAACTTATTTGTACTATCGGCGTTCACGCTTCGTAACACTTGAGCTTTCACAACAATCAAGTAGCTGTTTACTTGTTTAACTAAACAAATGTTTTTTATACTATATTTATTTTCAACATGTGTGGCAACACTAGATTTTTGTAAACGTCAATATTAATATGAGCCAGAAGCTAGTTAAAATGAATTTTGATAGGTCTCTTTATTTGTCCAATATTTACTTAATTACAGTCTTTACAATTAATTTTATATATTTCCGATTTATCTTGCATTTCTACTAAGTCTTTATGATTGCCTAACAATATTTGTAAACTGTTATTATAACTACTCTAAAATCTAATTTTGAAACTATATTAGAAAAGTCTTTGGTATAATCCGAATAATTCGGTGATTTGACATATTATTTATCTATGTTCGTATTATAAGCACCTAAAGTTTTTTTTGTATAATTCTTGAATTTATGTTCTCTATGTTGTTCCTAATTTTATTTTTAATACTATTGTATACTGCAATTTCTTTAATGAACCGAAGTTATTTGTTAAAATTTTGTTTTGATGAAGGAAAATTCAATAACCTATAAACCAAAAAAATTAAAGTTGCATGTTGTGTTGTATACAATGGTTAGAATCATTTTTTATACACCTCTTAGTTGTTTCTATTTCACCGTTGTTTCTTATTACAAGAGTATCTAGGAACGGTAACTTGTTGATTTAATAAAACTAACAGAATTATGTATGAATCAGACAACTTTTCAAATTAATTTTATACATAAGAACGTGGTACTGCAATGGGAAATAGGTTATCACCGTTTATTGCCAATTTATTTATGAGGAAATTTGAAACCAGATTTAGAATATTTTTCTAGAGTTTGGCTAAGATATGTAGATAATGTGTTTGTTATCATTAAAGGGCGGAATATATGCAACAAAGCATTACCAAAATATGCGCATATATATGCATTACTTTTGCTAAAAATATGCAGCTATTTTTTCTAAATTTTCCTAAATATGCAAATGCATATTTATTAAAAATACTAAAAAATAAAAAAAAATCTTAAATAGACACATTTATATTTAATACATATGCTATTTTTTTAGCTTCAACTTATGACTCACTGTTTTTAAATGTTGGTCGACTTGAAACTTCTTCTCACAGAAAATCTGTAGAAGAAAAAATGTTCAAGCACCAAAAACAAATTTATTTTGATATGAACTAAAGCTACGATTTGACGAATTTACTAAACCAAACAGGAATTTTTAAAGTCCACACAGTCAGATATTATATTTTTAAAAAACGTGAAAAAATATGAGAGACTTGAACTTTATTTCCGAAATTGCTCTGATGCGAAGAATTATATGGAATTCTGATACCTACGTAAATTTTAAGATAATGAAATGTGAAAATGAATTAACTTACGATTTTAGAACAGGCCTTGCAAAATACTTTTTCTCCACTTAACTTTAACTCGGGAAAATACTTTATCGAAGCACTTTTTTGAATCGTAGACATATTTTAATGTAAAATATACAAAACACTTCAAAAGCACTATTACGATGTTACGTTTACTTTAAACAAATGTTTGCGGAAAACGGAAAAAATAATATTAGCCTCTTTAAAGCAGGTAGGTACCTACTTTATTTTTAGAAATTGTTTCTACGTAAATATTATTTAACAAGACGTATTTTGAATACTAAGCTAATAATTTTTTTCTTGAAAAACCCCTCAATTTCAGAAACAAATTCAATGACATTGTAATGCAATCTTTTGTCGCATTGTTATTCAGGTAGAAACGGGAAAGTTCAGAGTTCGTTTATACCGTTTCAACTTATAAAATTCGACCTAATTTATTGTAAGACAGTGAAATTTTAAAATTTTATATTAATTTATTTTTAGAATATGCAAAATAAATCGTGTTTAGCTTAAATATGCAATGTTGTTTGAAATAAGCAAAAATATGCAATATATGCATCTATATGCACTTTGCATATATTCCACTCTCTACTGTCAGCGTCTCACGAGAAGGCACTTGGGGGCTGAGGTAAGGGGATCGCAATTTTATACGTTTTCGTCACTCAAGCGCATATTACTGCTGGTCCTAAAAACATCATTATCAATTCGGTATAGTTGCATCTTAGCATCCGTGGTGTTCAGAGCTTATAGTATTTGTGTTTTTGTAGAAGTGTTATTTTTTGTGTTATTATACTTGTTACCGTTGTTATTTTGAATCGTTATTTTGTTGATGAAATAATTATAAACTCACAACAGGATAGTAATGATAGCGAAGAAAGTGACGACGATGTAAATACTGATAGTGATATAAATTAAGTGATACAAAAATTACTATTAACTTTTGTGTTCTAAAAGTTTTCTTAAAAATGACAATGTGATTGTAATATAATTGACACAAAAAGATTACGACATCGACACTTTTCTATTCACGATAAGATAATAAGTTTAAGCATGTATGAATTACAATGTTTTTATTTCGGTGAAGGTTACTTGTTCAATAATCATTTTTGAAATTTATTTTGCTTTAATGTTAATAAAACTTAAAAATATTAGTATGTACAAAAATGTTTAAGCGTTTCTTATTTACTTGATCTTGTCAATAGTTATACTTTTAGTAATAGATTAATTTACTTTCAAGTTTTATTTTTATATTTACGAGCAGAAAAAAATCACGTGGGCTTTGAGCGATATGATAGTTTAGAACTTGACCACCGCGAATTGTGCGAGGGCGCTGAAAGTATTTGTAATTACAACTACTGAGCGACGTTTTTATCAAGTGTAATATATCAAGTTTTAGTAGGGATAAACGCATTCCTTCCGGGTGCCTTCTCGTCAGCCGCTGACAGTAGTTATCATCGACACCAAAATTTCTAATCCTCAACAATTTGTTGGCATTTTAAAGCTGACTGTAATTAAGCCCTAGAAAAAGAAAATATTTCTAAAATGAATAACTACCTGAAAACTTACTTTCCGTTATTCATTGGTTTTTCTAAGAGGAAATGCACTTAACAATTGATAATTGCTGGCATAAGATTGTAACATCGTTAGCGCGGTTTTCCACATACACGTCGTTTTTGATTATTTTGTTTAGGACACATGATGTGGGAATATTGAGTATCGTCACAGTATCGCCTAGCTGTCAGTGGATCTTACAAATATAAAATTTGCGTCGCGTTTTCTGAATTGCGAAGATTAATTGCACCCACCTAGATTAAACTCCAGAAAATACCAGCACGCAGAACAGTGAGGTAGTACACCACTAATTTCTGGAACAATTAGAGAATCGATTAGTTTATTAATAATAATTGATTTTATTATAGACGCCACTAGTTAGATTGACTGGTTTAGTCTGTTACGAGAATTGTCTCATAACTTAAAAAGGCAACAACTAACACAGTTTGATTCGAAAATTAGGTCGTAAGCTTAGTGGTGCTAAATTATAAAAAAGGGTGTCAATTTGATGAAAGGTTAGGATGGGAGACACCGTTTAAATCTGTCCAAATTGTAATAGAACAAATGATGTTGATATACAGTTAAGCTGAATAAACAAAGTCCCTGGCGAGGCGTGGCTGGTGTCACTTACATTCTAAAGGTACACTCAAATTAAAAAGTATTTTGGTGGGAAATTCAAATTGTTCATATGCTACCCGTGTAAATAATAATTAGACCTTGTTGAAGTTTGAGGTTATTTCAGAAAAACACTTTATGACTCTAATATTATTAAAATAAATTGTAATTACATACTTACTTTTGTAAAAAATTAGGTAGGGCATTACAAAATATAATAATTACATATTTCTAAAACCTTGTTACGTAAATTTCTTAAACTAAAGACGTAACAAACCCAGGTTCAAACTTTAAAAGAAACCAAGCCTTCGAAACTAAAAATATAATTTCAAAATGAAACGTACACAGACGTAGTAGAACCCAAAACACAAATTAATAATAATTAGTAAATTTAAAAAAAGGATTACGGTTACGATTGTTTATCTAAATTAATTAAAAAAAAAAATTAATCCCGATCAGAATCGATTCATCAGGGTTACAAAAGAACGATAATTGCAATTTAAAATTATAGTAACATAATATAGCATTAGGCGCCACAAGGCCGTAAGCGTAAATAAAATAAAACCTGTACTTAAACGTCGTCACCTCGAAGACAGGAATCGTATGCGTTTGTCGATAACTTTTGACGACTCCGCTCTGATAAATCGCTATCGAGGGCAACAGAAAACCGAACGTAAAACACCTACAAGAATTTCCGAATTATAAAAAATATTCTCAAAAATACGCTACCAAACCTTACCGAGAAATTTCGGTGTTTAAACTAAATAAAAATGTTATTTAAGAACAACCCTTAGGACTGTATAGTAATTAACAGCCTGACCTGCGGAAACAAAACAAGGATCAGTATAAAATAAGGAAAGAAAAATAACTCTTACCGAGTGGTAGATAAGTTAAATCCTGGATAAAAAATCCGAATAAATCTTAAGTATACTAAATCCGAAAAATCCCTATAGTTATACTTTAAATTACATTTCTGGGGCAAAAATCTCGAAAACCCGAAACTTGCAACCTTAAGCAAAAATTAGCTCCAGAAAATATCCAGGCAACTTTCACAAATGACCGTTCACGATCGTTTCCTCGAAGTGCCCACGCTGTCCGACTAACTTATCGCCAAAAGCGGCGCGAAACACGGAAAATACCTCAGGGTCATAAATCGAATAAATAATAATTTTTGAACCAACACAAATAAAATATAACGCAAAATTTGCATGTAACAACCTGGCACCTTTTTAATTTTATTATTACAGAAACTATGCTTAGATTAGTATATATTCTTGATACATTCGAGTTAACAGTTTAGTGAGATACAGGTAGTATAATGTCTTCTAGATTTACCCTGGCAAGAGCGGAATCGGTTCATTCTAATGTATTATTATTATCTTTCTATCATATTAAAACACAGAGATTATGTTTTGGCATTGCGATTTTTTTGCAAATATACCCCACTTTAATAATAAAGCGTTCCCGAAGTATTTGGAAATTTCGGAACGCCGATAGAAAAGATTGTAATATTCTGGATGACGGAAGATTATAAAAGTATTAGAAGAGAGATCGGGTTCAGTTTTTGAACTAAATCGGAAGATGAGTTAAGAAAACTTTGTCGGTTGAAATAAATAAATGATTATCGTGTGTGCTAAGATACATAAAGTGCACGTTCTAGTAGAAAATAAATACGGCGTTGTAAGTGTACGTGTTTTTAATATAAACAAGTTCCGGTTAACATAAACAGAAGTTATCCACGGACATTATTTTTTGAGTGATCGTAATATATAAACTAAATGTAAATTTTAATTTTTACAACAATAAATATTTTATACTCCAAAATAGTACAGAACGCTGTGTCAAAAATCTGAAAGGTACTTATGAAATTGATGACATTTGTAATGATCAAGCCAATAACTTTTAAAGTACTTTGCGTATAAAACCAAAAATATAAACTAGTCTGCTTCTACAATAACCATAAAAGAAAACAATAATACTTTACGATCCGGATTTATGTATATGCACGTTAGATATTGATTTTTCTAATAAAAGGTTTAATAAATAGTTAATTGAGTTTTAAACTTAAGATTCTGAAATCTCACGAGGATATAAAATTGTAAAAACTTTATGCAACGTAATTTATTTATCGAAAAATACAAAACAAATAGACAAAATTACAGATCAAGAATTTATTAGATATTATTTTGTGTTCTTTCATTTTAACTATAAAACAATTTTACAAATTGAGGATTTTTTGGGACGATGTTGAGCTGTTTAATATTTTATTTAAGTGGATCGTATCATATTTGTAAGTAAAAAAACTGTTGTTGTAACATGGCAGTTCATTTTTGACTCATCTTGCTACAAAGACCTTCAAATCTGAAAAGCATTGAATTTTCAAGAAGCATAGTTTATCTTGCCGTCACCTGTTTATTCAATTAGCTAGTTGAGATTCAGCTTGCCTTTAATTTCGGTACAATTTGTGTAAAAATACTTTCTAGGTTATGCCATTGGTCATGCTTACTTATTATACTAACATTTTAATTGTTTACTAAGCCGATAACTTGTTACATATATTTATTATGAATTTCAAACCGGCTAAAGAATATATTTTGAATAAAACGTTTCAAATGGCCATATTGTAGAGAAATTACAAAGTTTTGCGGCGTATGACCTTGATTAAAATGCACAACAGTGAACTTTAAGGACATTAAATATCCATTTAAAAATAAAATTTCTCTAATGTAATAATAAAATAGTTGATTCATTGCATGTTTGTAGGATAGTTATTTTTATGTTCAGACGACTTTAAGATTTCTGGGCATTGAAAATCTTCTATTTGGTATGTACACTCAAGAAATTAAAAACTTGGACACCACGGTTTCTTTAAACCAAAGTTTGCACATTGTAAATCGGGTTTAAGCTTATCGCTTACAATTTGAACAGCAGCTAGTGTCAGCATGGGTTATCTTACAGAACGACTGTAGAGTGAATCATTACGCTAACACGTTTTAGAAAATAGGTAATTTACATACATTTCAATTTTTCTTTAAAAAATATATTTGAGGGTATCACTAATTAAACGTCACACCATATCTCGATTAATTAACGGATCAAAATTTTGTTTGGGAAATGTTGACCAAATAAAATTACAAATAGTTTTAATTTGAAAAACGTCTATAACCAATAGTTTTTTAATTAAATAAAAAAATTAAACATGGTTATTTGGGCTGACATTGTTAGCCTTAGAAAATGTGGATATTTTATGAAGTTTCATTGTTTTCTGTAATTAACACAAAAAGCGAAAAAAAATTTTTTAACATATCGACTTAATATTTAATTTTTGGACAAGAATGTATTACTTAATTATAATTAAGATAAAGTTATATTTAAGAAAATCATTTTAAAATTAAAAGAAAACAGTTTTTTAAATAATTAGGTTATTAGGTATTATAAATAAATATAGAAAATTAATAATGAGGGTGACCTCTATTATTATCAATACATTCTTGAAGGCGTCGCTCATTGACGCTATCAAGGTAAGAAATGTAAATTCCATTTTAGTTTAAAATTTCGAGTCTTATAAAAATGCCAGCTCATATCGGTGCTGATTTGAAAGCGAGGATTGTTTCGGAATTAGCGGCAGGCCGTAGCGTGCGTGAATGTTGCACGTATGTTAGATATACCAAAAAGCACCGTACGTAGGGTATTACCGAGTAAAATGGAATCGCGAACATACTTTGGAAAGAGCCATCGGAAGTGGTAGACCTAAAGTATCTACACGTGCTCAAGATCTCGAGTTGTTTGATTACGTAACAGAACAACCATTTGCTACATACTCCAGGGCTATGGCAGATACACATTTTCCCGGATGCCGTATAACTGCACAAAAAAGATTAAAGGAAATGGGAATAAAGAAGTATAATGCTGCTGCGAAAGAAGTTCTCAGTGAAGAAAATATGAGACGTCGTCTGGAATTTGCAAGGCGATATGTGAACGAACCGTTGGAATTTTGGAATCGACTGATTTTTAGCGACGAAAAAACGTTCAATAGTTGCAACGATGGACCACTACAAGTGTTTAGAATGGAAGGAACACGTTATGAAAATAATCACATAAGACCTAAAAAACGAAGTGGTTACTTTTCTGTGAATGTGTGGGGTTGGGTAAGCGCACGTGGTCCAGGAGTCTGCTGGACTATCAATGGACGTCTTAATTCTGCGGCGTATTTAGATATTTTGGAAAGTATTATGAAACCGTCAGTTGAAGTATTGTATCCAGAAGAAAATTATATTTTCCAACAAGTAAGTATTCTATACTTTCTCCAAAAATTAAGGATCTGTAGAATTATCAACATTTCTATAATGTATTTTTGTTGTTGAAGGACAACGCCCCTATTCATACTTCGCGGGTTGTGCGCAACTGGATACAAGAAAATGACTTGGAGGTGTTACCTTGGCCAGCAAAAAGTCCAGATTTTAACATTATTGAAAATGTTTGGGCTCGAATACTTGCTGTTATCCGAAGACAACACGGGCCAAATTTTATACCTGTTAACCGAGATGCATTAATTGCAGTCATTGGTACCGCATGGGAATCAATTAATATTAATTATATTAATTAAATGATAGCGTCAATGAGCAGACGCCTTCAAGAATGTATTGATAATAATGCACTCATTATTAATTTTCTATATTTATATACCTTATAATTTAAAAAAAAACTTGTTATCTTAATTATTATTATGTAATAAATTCTTGTCCAAAAATTAAATATTAAGTCGATATATTAAAAAATTTTTTTTTTCGCTTTTTGTATTAATTACAGAAAACAATGAAACTTCATAAAATATCCACATTTTCTAAGGCTAACAATGTCAGCCCAAATAACCATGTTTAATTTTTTTATTTAATTAAAAAACTATTGGTTATAGACGTTTTTCAAATTAAAACTATTTGTAATTTTATTTGGTCAACATTTCCCAAACAAAATTTTGATCCGTTAATTAATCGAGATATGGTGTGACGTTTAATTAGTGATACCCTCAAATATATTTTTTAAAGAAAAATTGAAATGTATGTAAATTACCTATTTTCTAAAACGTGTTAGCGTAATGATTCATTCTACAGTCGTTCTGTAAGATAACCCATGCTGACACTAGCTGCTGTTCAAGTTGTAAGCGATAAGCTTAAACCCGATTTACAATGTGCAAACTTTAGTTTAAAGAAACCGTGGTGTCCAAGTTTTTAATTTCTTGAGTGTACCTTGCACACTTTTTACAGAAATAACTATTTTTGTAAAAACGGAAACATTTGTTTTCAATTAGTTTTGTTATTGTAGAAGCAAAGTTCTGAAATCTACAAGAACAATGAATTATTTTTGATTAGTTTTATAATGCAATATTGAGCCTAGGAATTCGCTTGTATTATTTGTAGATTATTTAATAAAGTAAAATTTTGATAAAACGCCGATAAAATAAAATTGTCAGTTTACATCTTAATATTTTATTTTATTAAAATAAGATTTACAATGTTTTCTTTGCATATGATTCTATTGGTTACCGAACATTCTGGTATGGTGTTTAAAGTTTCTTCAACACTTTCCAATAAATAACTCCTTATTACCAATAGAATCATGTTATCGGTGCATAAACTTAGGTAGATAACAAATATAATGTTGCAATACATATAGAGAAGTAAACACAATTATTTTCTGGACAAAGAAAACATTAAGATCTAATAAAACTAAATTTAAAATGTATAATATGTAATAATCTGTAATCTGTAAATGTGTTCCTTATCCAGGTGCAGCGGAAGGTAACAATAAGTAAAGCAAGGAATTATGGTACATAAATTTAGGAATTTGTAATATGGCAACATTTGGAACAACGATTCTTAATATTGTGGATATTTTAAATATTTGAAGACACTTATTTGTTTGTCTAAATCAAAGTCTTCTAGACAAACAGTGGCAAAGAAACATTGACAATTTTTTTACTTCGTTTACTATTTTGTATCAAAACATTTTAACATTTTGCTATCTACGATGTAATTAAAATATATTTAGTCTCTAAAAGACTTGGTTTGCGTTCCGAATATATAACATCGAACACGTATATGAACAACGAGTCTTTATACAGACAGGGTCCGCGATAACCTGCCGAATATTTACAACACAGGTACTAAATAAACAACGATCATCGCGATCAGATATAGAATATATAAGAGCCGCAACAATAAAAAATCCAAGGCAGAGTGAAAGTAGATCAGATTCAAAATCCTTATTTTTCAAACATGTTTGTCATTTGCACAGATGTGGTGTAGAATAGACGAATAACCATTATTTAATAAATTACTCTTCAATATTTTTACAAACTTTAATTATACTTTTCTTGTAAATAATTTATTGTCATATAAATTTAGAATTATAACAAATAATGATTGTAACTTGTTTATTAATTATGATTCATTATGAATATGTTAATTCATCATATGTAATGCTCCTCATATATCATACAACATTTGGATAAAGTATTCGTTTTTAAACATATTTATTACTGACGTAAAGTATATTAGTAGATTTTAATTTTTTCTGATATGTTTCTTTAAAATCACATTTTTTACGTCGCACTTTGTATTTTGCCCATTCAAAGAAATTGTTTTTTAAAATCAAATCGTGTTTATTAACAAAGAAAACTAAAATGTGTAAATTTTGAAAGACTTATTTTATTCAACACTCATGTAAATCTAATCATTATTAATAAATCAGTCTGATTAGTTTTGTGCTACTTAATTGCAAATTTCTTTTGCTGTGCGCTTTGTTTAATTACGCCATAAGTTTATTATTTTAGGCAGTACTTTTAGATATTTATTTTTGCGCAATTTTTAGAAAAAAAATGATTCTGATTAATATTTTTATGATTATTTTAGTAGGTTTCAAAGTTCTTCTAATAGTACCAATTAGACATCACAAAGGTAATAGCCGTTTAAGTGGAATGTGAAAGCTGTAAGCTTTGGACAGTATGGAGGTTTAAATATATGACGTGAATGTTTATTTGTGCACAACTTCATGGATTAGCAACATAAAGATTTCAATTGATCTACATCACTCTAATAGAAAACGATGCTTATTAACAATTTCACACACAAGGCGAACACTTATGTCTGCATTTTTAAGATTGTCTTGCAACCACATCTATTTATATGTACAACATAAATCACTTGTTCCCAATTGGTAGGTTATTGTAATATCCACTTAATTCACATGTAATTATCATCACATAATTGATGTTGAAATTGCTGTTGTGATTGTCTTCAATTTCACCAACGTATATTTACGCGCTAAAATCAAACGATTCCCATTCAGAAAAGCGTGATTCTTGTTTTTGGAGTTTTTGGGTAGCTTCTTTAAGATAGGAATCCTGGATTCGGTACATACCCGAATTAGCTTGGAACATCAACGTTTCTAATATACGCTCGTTCTTTATCGCCTTTGATGGAAGTACAACCTAATTAATTAGAATAGTAATATCAAACTTTTATTTGAATTATTGATGTTACCTTTATTAATTCTTGCGGAGAAATACGGTACAGTTTTAGATCTCTTGCTAATCTTTCCATAATACATTTAAACTCTAACTTTGCATCTAATTTACTTGAAGTCTTTGTGCGTATTTTGTGTCGGGCCCAACTTAACATTGCTTCAAATTTACGTACTTCTGGGACTTCCAAATTTCTAAAAAAATCCACATTATTAAAACGTACTCAGAAGTCATAAGATAATAGTGCAAATGTAAACGAGGCTTTTGTTTTCTTTTATAGTATAACATAGTTGCAACGATCACAGTTACTGATTAAGAAATATCAAACAGGTGTTTTTAAATAAATTAAAAATTAAATTAAATTTTCGTTTACATTTGAATCTATATGTTAAATTATACCTGCACATTATCATTTGCACCATAGACTCGCTTAAAGTTAGAAACTCGGCTGTTTGAAATAAAGCGTAAGCTCTCGTTTCTACAAATGCTAGTATCATATTTACTAACTCGGAAGCTGAAGTATATCTCCAATAATAATTCTCTAAAGAACATAACATACAGCATACCTATAAAAAACGTTTGTGTTTTGATTTTAATTGTTCAATGTAAATACATACAACATCGATTCGAAGAAATTGTTTAGCGTGATGAAAGCATGCTTGTAATAACTCAGGCAAATCGTAGTGTTCTGCAGCGCAAATTAATCCAGGTATTGTAGCACATGTAAGAGGACATGATCCAGTATGCAAATAATCTAATAAAATACGAAATGTTTCGGGATCGAATTCGATAATAGAAAATTCTGTTTGTGCGAGTTTTGCTCGATCTACTTTTTGTGCGTCAGCGCAAACACTTAATCTGGGTACTGGCAGATTACCGACAGATGGTTTTTCTTTACCATCTTTGTCTTTTCCGTCTTTATCTGTAATTATGTTATCATTGTACTAAATCATACACTTGTAAAAACGATAATATGTTTCACGCGTGCCAATCTTCTTACACATTATTTAGTAAAACAAAAAAATAAAAATAAGTTTGTAAAATTAATCCAAAACATTTGTTTGAATTTATTTTACTTTAAAAGAACTAGAGAAATATAAACTTACTAGAACAGTCTTGGCTGCTGGACCATTTCTTTTTATCGTCTGCTGTTAATTGTTGAGTGTTGTGCTTCCTAATAGATTTTCCCCAACCCGCAGTTATTGTTCCCAATCTAGAAAACGCTCTTTTAACCATTGGTGAACTAGGAACGCTTTTTGGACGTGGAGATTCAATATCGGGAACTTGTAAAAAATTACTACTTTTCGGTCTGGATTGTTGTGGACTTAATAAAGTAGGCACAGGTCTAGCTAATAATTCAGCAACTGGTACCTGTGGCGATCCGAAACCTGTTTGAATACCGTAAAGCATTTCTTGAAATACTCGACTTCTGACTCCTAATATCGCACGTACTCCGATAAATTTAACCTAAGGAAATGTTATATACATTTACAATATATTAACGATATGTTTACCTTTTGCTTTGATTGTCCAACTAAAAAAACAACGTCAAATAATTGAGCATTTTGTAAAATGTTTTGTTCAGCGTTTAAAAAAACTCGTGTAAAATCTTTCGCCAACTGATCATAATCTTCAAATTGATCTCTTACACTATCTAATAAAGGAGAAGACGGCCGCATGTGGCCTATCGGTCGCCATGACCCTAAAACAATACCTGTTAAGAATGTTCGTTTATATTTAACAAAAATTACCTCGTCTATAAGGCTTTGGTATTTGACCAGTTTCCGCGTGATTTTGTAAATTAGCTACAATATCTTCTAGCATTTGCGAACGCGTTCTTTCTTGCATTCTTGCAAATTTAGGTGCCGAATAACTTGCTCGTTCACCATTTACAATTTTTGTTAATAACCATTCTCTAAACATTGGACCTTTATCAAAAACACTTTGTTCCCATAAATAAGGCTTGTACGCTCCCACTTCGTCTCTCGTTACTACAGATACTTCATAGCGAGTAGGTTTTCGTTTTATACGTGGAGATGTTCGAACTAAAGTTTAAGTTTATTGACGTTATTTAATAAACAATGACAATATGACAATTATTGTAAAATTTAAATGATTAATTTTTAAACAAAAAGTTCAGAAAATGTTTATGGCAAAATTATCTTTGTTACTACTATGACTACACAAAACTTTTAATAAGAGAACGTCCGTCGGTCGGATTGTGAATATTAAAGTGGCGTACAATAGTTTAGAATGACAAGAGCAACGGTTGATTGATCTCAACCTACATATTAAACTTGTTAATTGCAAAGATTACTTACATTTCAAAGCAGATAAAATTTGGCTTTTGTTAATGTTATGATGGGACTAATTTTGAAGACGTAAAAGTTTTAAACACGTTGGCAAAAGTATTTTTACATATAGTTTTCTTTTCTATTTTATAGTAAACGTAACTTTCACTTGAATACCGTTTCACATTATCTTGAATGTATTGTATATACAGTGTGTCAATTTAAAAACTTTGAATTGGGAATATATTTTTAACAAAAAATATGAAAAATTACAAAAACCGGTTTCTACAATACGGAAAAGAAACAAATTGACTTAGTGAGTGGCACATCCTTGCCTACCCTTACACTCCAAGTTAACCCAACTTTAAAAATATAAATTGTAACCTCCCACTTATGATACACATCTGTAAAGGTGACATTCCGCTTGTCAGTTTTGAAATAATTAGCAAATATTGAAGTTTGGGGAAATGCTGCCAACCCTTAACATTACACTGTTTGTGATGAAAGGTTATTATTTTTGAAATAGTTATCACATATTGTATCTTTTAGAATATCCATATATTTCAGGATATTGGATGTGATACTCTCGTACAATACGATGAGCATTGTCTAAATAACGACAATCAGGAGAAACATATAAATGTTTTTTGTAATTTTGTTTTATCAACGGTCTTTCATTCATTGTTTACAAACATTTACATGTCAGTATTTGTTGTTAATTCAAAGGGTGTCATTGTTAAATTTTATACAAGCTGGTTTTTTGAAAAGAATTTGTAAAAATGGTACACTCAATTGCTGAACGGGTTGAAATCATTTATCGTTACGCAAGTCAAAATCGATGTGTCTTACGGGTAGCTACTGCGTCCAATGTAAAGCATCTGGATAAAAATGTCAGAAATGTTTGCATGCGACTTTTTGTGCAAAAATTTGAAGCCACTGGTTCTGTAGCAAATATCAAAGTAAAGCAGCCATGAATTCTGGATGAAAAAACAAATTAAAACTTTGGGTCATGCCGCCATGTGTCCAACAACGTCGCTTCACAAAGTTGCAGAATTAACAAAAGTGTCACATGAATCGGTTCGGAAAGTCTTAAAAGCATATACGTTTTCTTCTTACAAAATGCACATTCTTCAGGAACTAGGGGATGATAATCCTGATAGACAAATTTATTTTTGTAAAATTATGATTGAAACACTTGAACAATTTCCTAACATTTTAAAAGACATCTGTTTTGCTAATGAATGCACATTATTTTTAAACGGACAGGTCAGCAAACAAAATAGTCGTTATTGGGATAATAATAATCTGCGTATAGTACGAATTGTGCGAATCGCAGTTAGATGTAAATCTGCTTCAGATTCAACTGGAAAATGGATTGGTCGTAGAGGAGCAATCAAGTGGTCATTGTGATCGCCTGATTTGTAACGCTAGATTTGTTTTTATGAGGCCACATCAAATCAATCATTTATAAGACGAATCCATCTGTTGGATACAAGACTAACAGCAACGAATTATCGACGTTTGTCGTTCCATCACTACTGAGGCACTTCAAAAAGTGAGACAAGAAGTTGAATTTTGACTATTTCTCTATTTAGAAAATAACGTTGAATATTTTGAACAGTTCTTATAATTACTTTTTACAAACAATGTAGTTTTATAGCGTTAACAGCATCTCCCAAAATTTCATTATTTGCTAATTATAGTTGCAATTTACATTCTTGAAGTAGAGGTGGTTGGGGGTGAAAGGGTAAGTAGAGGACCATGTCAATTTAGTTCCCTCTCCGTACTGTTAAAATGGGTTTTTGTAATTTTTGATATTTTTTTTGTAAATATATTCTCAACCTAAAGTTTTTAAATTGACACACTGTTTGTTTGAGATACATACACTAAATTGCAATATGCAATAGAATATGCCAGACAAAGTAGTAGTAATTATTAGCTAATTTAGTTTTTGGTTAGGCTTACCAAATAGAGTATTTTGACAAATAGAATCAAGTTCAGATCACTATTACCTAAACTCAAACATTTGCATTTCATCCAACTACAAACCACAACCAAATAGAAAACATTACAAATCAAACAACGACACACTAGTTGAAGTCAAATATAAAATAAATTTATTAGAACAATGTGCAAATGTAAAAATTCCATCAGAGTGAACCACTGGACGGACGTTTTGCTTTTTTGGGGCTCTTCAGCAGTGGAGGAACACTCTACTGTACCTCCACAAATGCCTTGACAGTCTTATATCTTTATATTAACAAATGATGTGATTAACATCAGTGAAATACGATGGCAGAGCCATCTCATAGTATAAATTTACTATGTATAAATATTAGTATGCAAACAGTTATAGAGATGGAAATGTTAAAAGCTAATTTTATACTCGCGTAATTGAAATAAGTTTTATTAACATTCATACATAATACATTCATACTATGAGATGGCTCTGCCATCGTATTTCACTCATGTAGTTTATTACCTGCAATCGAGTTACACAGAAAAAAAGTCAAAATATGAGTTAATGCAAACATATGATATGATTGTTTGCATTCATACTCTTCTAAAATTTAATTGTCACATATAACTGGTCGTTTGAGTGTCGGATTAAATTAGGGATTTGCGCGAGTGGAATGAGATATGATTCCCACAATGTCAATATGGTTGAACGTTGTAATTTGGTACTGCAAACTGAAATAAAAATAAAGGTAATGCAATCTTCCATTATGGATAACTCCCGTGTTGTCGTTATCATACAAGCTGAGCTTTTGTGACACGTCGCAGTGAACATTTTTAGAGCCCGGAACAAACTGACTGATTGCGCCGTGAAGTCTCGTTTTTATAGACCGGTCTCGGATTAATAAAACTAGTCGTCAGATTGAAAAGGAATAACGTTCTTTACCGGATTTAAGAGTTGATCCAATTGAAGAAGAGTAGTTTTTCATATACGGTCCGTGGTACCTTTGACATAGGGTAGATAAGCGATAAACACTAGTTAAGACACATAGATTCCTTTGTTACTCTTGGTTTTGCAGACGTAAACTTTATAATAAATTGTTTAATTCTTTTTATATTGTAATTGTTTGCGACTAATTTCTTGGTTAGATAATTTAGCTCCTTTTAAAAATTTTGGGGTTAATTTAAGAAAACAGCCCTGTACACTAAAGAATTCACTACTAATAATGTCTGCAAAGAGTGATAATGAGACAATCCATTTAAATATCTATTTGTATGGGTAGGTTTTTGATTTTGATTAACAAAAACGTACTAAAATGGCAGAGATACATTTTTTTCTAATTCTATAGTAAAACGAATATTTTGAAAAATAAGTTCAAATGACATAAAAACTCGTTGAGCGTAGAAGGACCATGTTGCCAAATGACAAAGATGTCATCAACTTGGATTTTAGATAAAATGTGGATAAATCTTTTTTTTCAAAATCTTTCATAAATGTATTAGCAGTAACCGGGGAAAGCGGAGAACCCCTGGTGGCTCCTGCTGTTTGTGAGTAAAACTTTTCTCAAAAAGTAAAATATGTAGACATTTTTCTATAATAGGTACTATGTCGCTTGAAATATTGTTTTCACAAAATAAAGATCTAACAATGTTAATTGAATTAGGGAATCAGGTACCGGCACGTTAGTAAACAAAGACTCGACATCAAAACTAACCAGAATAATAATAGGCTGCAAACAAAAATTATGCAACTTCTGAACAAAATCCCCCGAACTGAGTAGAAATTACTGAAGCTTCCCTACTAAGTTTATATAAATTTAATAAATTTGAAAAATATTTAGAAATTTTATAAATTCTGACAATAGGTAAAAAAAGAATATGAGACTTATGAATTTTAGTTAATCCGTACAATCGAAGAGTTTTAGAATCTTTCGATATTAACATTTTCTTATTGGTTTTATTAATTGACGACTCTTTTATAAGTTTGCAAAGTGTTCTTTCAACAGATGAAGAAGAATATCTGGAAATTACGTTATACGGGTTTTGTTATCATAATCTGATTGATTCATAATAACAGTGGCGTTTCCTTTGTCAGCTTTAAGAAGAATTTATCTTGTTTAAAAGAATTTATAGTTAAAAATTCAGATAATTTTGGCGAATGTTTGTAATTACTACCAGCGAAAAATTAGTGAATCCATTAAAATCATTAATAATCCTTTTAATATTAACCGAAATTTTAGTTTTCCTTTGCTGGAGATTTGGAAACCAGTTTGTCAATCGGAGGCCGGCCTATAAAAGCGAGACTTCACGGTGCAATCAATCAGTTTGTTCCAGGCTCTAAAAATGTCTACTGCGACGTGTGATGAAAGCTCAGCTTCTGTGATAACCACAACACGGTTATACAAAATGGAAAATTGTATTACGAATGCAACACGTGGAAACCAGAATTCTACTAAAATAAACGTAGTTTTTAAATGTGTAAAGTTTGAATAAAATCTACATTTAGCAAAAAAAAACATCAAATAAACATAATTACGAAATTACTAGTCAAGAGAATCTAATCTAAAATGAATTATTAAATTACTGCAATTATTTGTAAAATCGAATAGACAAAAAATTTTTAAACACTACTTATAATGCTGCTTGTGCACATAAAAAATTGCCGTTGCTAATTTTTCTTGAACGCCTCTGTTTTAACTAAATGTCTTACAATTTACGCTTAAACTTTAGCGTTATATGCTCGTTTCTTGCTCTTTCATTTCATTTTCGCATTACTATTCAGTCTTACTCAAATTTTTGGGTTCGTTTTAAATTAATCAAATTGTTCTGTATGAGTTGAGATTAGTTATTGGCAGATTCTATTATCCACGGTCGTAATAGTAACAAATAATTAAGTATTAATTACTGATAACTAATGTTATTTTACCTGCCATGTAATAATTACAACTTTTAATAAAACAGAAGCCTGAAGAAGTGCGCACGAAACGTCGCCTTATACAGACACGTAAAGTGCTTTGATGCCCCACCTCATAGAAGAATCTTAAAGAAAACGTGTCAAGTCTAATTAAGGAGGAAAATAATATACAACTTACAGTAACAATTAAGTTTTTTTGGATCGTTTTAATTAAATGTAAAAACATCAAACAATATGGGTAAAAATTTGTCTACAAGAAACCAGAAACTACATTAGCAGATGTAGTTGAAAAAAGTTCTCGATCTTGCAAATGTTATCGAACAACTGGTTCTAAAAAGCCAACGCAAAATCACCATGTTACTAACATAAATTTGTCAAACTGAAATTTTATTTCAATGTACTCGAAAATATATGAAAAACACGTTCGTTTTATATACTAAAACACATAGTTTACAGGTATCCAACAGGTTAAAATATTAAAATAAAATATTACCGGTTTAGGTTAGGATGACAGCTGAGTTTCCATGAATTTGAATTTATAAATTACTTTAGTAAATGTTAAAACATTTTTTTTGAATTTATTTTGCTTTTAATGTAATCGCAAAGGTTTCCACGGTCGGAGTCTATGCTAAGATTAGAACGTATGAGCCGTGTTGATGTTGTTACCGAAGTTGCCAACGTTTCGCCCACTTTCATAGTGAAGCCTCTTCCAAAGTAAGCGGAACGTTAGCAACTTCGGTTACAACATCCAAACGCAAAAGACGCTCTACTGGTTAGGTCACATAAAGCAGAAACTTGACCGTTGCAACGTATATGTTGGAAAGCATAAAGTAGATCAGATTTGTTTACAAAAATAAAACAATTAGGACAGTGAGAGAAACTTTTACGATTTTTAAAGCTGATCTATTCTTATAGTTAGTCAAGTGTAACAAAATGTGAATGCAGAGAATTTAAACAAATTAGTTTTTATGAAAATTAAGTTTACAATTGACATTTTTATATAAGTATTACTGCACAGTAGTACTTTTGTATATGTCTATTGGTGTTCTTATAAACAATGTTTGTATACGATAGGTATATTTAATGTACATACATTTTATTTATATTTTTAATTTTAATACTAATCTTTATATTAAAAATACTGCCACCATTTGAAAATTTAATTTGAATCTATAAAGAAAATGGTTGTATGTCTTAATACTCACTAAGTATAAAAGTGTGGAGAAAATGACTTTTGATGCATGCTGGTGAAAATGATGTATTATCCGCTTCTAAAAAGACTACGCAAACGATATCGTTTCCTATATGTCGCTTCCGTTGCAATTTTTGGGAATCGTGTTTTTCATAAGGCAAAAGGGTGCTGACATGGAACATAATTTCTATATTACGCCAGTTTGTATAAATAGAATATAATCCTGAAATATTAAAAACGTTTTATTTAATAGTGAAAATAGTATCAACGTACCTGTTAAATCATGCACTGTATCCAAACCACCCTTATATCTATCAAATCCTTTTAATCTTACTTTCTCTCCTAAAATTTGTAGGAACTCATCGAATAACATCGAATTATCATTATTATCTAAAATTTCTTCTTCGGTGTATTGACCTTCTTTAACGTATATTACACCTACTTTTAATTCAGATTTTATAAAAACCTAAAAGGAATCGTGTACACTATTAGAAATCTTTAATTGTAATTAAAAATGTTAGCAATGAAAGCATGCTGAACGTAAAGCATTTACATTAATTACCAACCTGATCTAATTTTAAAAGTTCTTCAGGCGTATCGGGTAGCTGACCAAGCGTAAGAGGTGGATTAATATTTACTTCTTTACCTAACGATCTTACTACCTCTTCTCTATTATAGCGATCAGCAAAAACACAGCTTGCAGGAATTAAACCGTGTACTGTATAACTAATTGCCCTCACTAGAATTCTGCAAAAAAAGCAATAAATATTTAATAACGATGTATTAGTATTCCCTAGATCAATAACAAATTTCAAAACGTCATCCTTAAATTGCTGTAATCTTATTACAGCATCAACAAAGATCTATTCCTAAGAGACAAATGTGAAGGAGAGTGTTTCATAAATTTTAAATTTGTGCGAAAATTTGTTATATGTAAGCAGGATGAATGATGTATGGCATTGTAAATACAGACATTAGGTTTAATGGATTTAAAAAAACAGAATTTTGAATATACGTAAGCAATACAAGTAAACATTTTAAAACCTTTTTTTCTTAATTTTATTATTTCAAGAAAAAAATTTATAAACATTTATTGTTAATAAAAGTGTTACGTTAGTAAGACTATTTGCTTAATAATGTTTGATAAGTAATTTCAAATTAATTTTTGTACATATTATTTCTAAAGTAATCCTAGAATTTAAGTTCATTAATTGTGCGATATAAAACGTTGGTTAACATAAAAAAGCCAATATTTGCAAAAAAAGAAAACGTTAAACAAAGTTAATTTGATATTTTATTTAACGTAACGTAAGCGTTTTTCTGAAGAATCGATACAGAATCGTAGTTAAATAGATACGAAAGATTCGTTCTAGGAGTTCAAGGAATATAAACTGCAAATAAAAAGATGTTCAAAATTAGCTGATGGAAAAAATACGTGGAAATATGTCTAAAAACAAAAATACAAATTTTCGCTTTATAACAAAATACTAATCGTTGTAAATAACAAACTTATTGGTTATTGAAGTTATTTATATTCTAGACAATAGGTGGTACATTGAATTTTGGCTGTTGACAATACACTGTGCTATGTGTGACGAGTGTTTAAAAAACACGTTACCGGTAAGCCCCAACGCCAAAAGAAATTATTTTTTTTGAATTTTTTTGAAGATTTTCAATACGCAAACATTTTACTACTCGGAAAAAGCAAGTGATATTTATTTCATCGGGAAATCTTGGTATCAGATGCAGTTTTTTCTGATGAAGAGGAAAAACGGCAGAATATTCTTAGAGCAGATCGCAGTTTTGAAGTCGACGAGGAAGAATTAGCTGAAGGGGGCAACCATTTACCTGTAAAGCAAGGTAGCGAAATTGAATCTAATGAAATTATTTATACGACCAACACAGAACAGTAACTTTGATTCAGAAAATGAGTTACCTTTGGTTTCATTTGTACAAAACAATAACCACCCATTACTAGCACGCACCAATATTTTCCCATGCAAAGATCCCACCTAGACAAATCGTGATATCTTAGACGCATACATGCGGACGCATTAGATTTCAAAAATAAAGAAATCACCCAACTGATGTACTTTCACAGAATATTTCCTAAAAGCTTAATTTCTTTAGTTACTGAACTAAGTTGTACTCTGTGCAAGCCATTGGTGCATCTGTCAATATATAGGAAAACAAAATAAAACAGTTTATAGATATGCTAATGATGATGGGAATGTTAATTTTTTTTTGTACGTATACTTACTAGAGTCAAGACCTGAGATACAAAAATATTGCTGATATTTTTTAAAAAAATTTCAGAAATTGATTTTGGGAACAATAATACTCAATCAAAGACCTCAGACAGATTGTTCAAAGTGCGACTTGTACTGAATGCCATTAAAACTAGTTGTAAGAATCAACCACAAGAATATCATCAGTCTATAGACGAGACGATGGTACCACATAAAAGAACTCCTTTAAGGAATTTGCGACAATGTATGCAGAACAAGCGTTATAAGTGGGAAAGTAAACTATTCGTACAAGCGGGAGGTTCTGGAATTGTGTACGACTCCTTACCGTACAATAGAAAAGGTAAAACTGATTTCAACGACTGGGAAGAGTTTTAATTGGTAAAACTATTGAACATCCATTGCGAACAAAGTTCTTTTTTGATAACTTCTTAGGTTCTTTTGAGTTAATAGCATATTTAACTGAGGATTTTGAAGTACAGATTATCAGTTTGACTCCAGCAATAAAGTAATGTCGATGAAACAGGTAGATAATAAAATTGTGATTTTAGAAAGTTTATTTGTTAGTGTTCATGTTAAGGTTTCAGAAACGAAACGAAAAGTAAACGTGCCCTGTTTTAGAACAGCGGAAGAGTACAATAAACATATGGGAAGAGTTGACTTAACGGGCATGCTAACTGAATTATATAAAGTGCCACTAAAATCAAAAAGCCGATATTTACGACTTTTTGGATATGGGATCGATTTATCAGTCACAAATGCATGGCTGTTATATCGAAAAGAAACAAAATAAAACGCAGTTGTTTTGTGTCTTTTCAGAAGAAGTGACGTATTTATTAATATATTTTTGTCAATCATTCAGGCAATGTTGCCTACAAACAACGCATTAAAAAAATAGTTATCATTCATCAAATAAATTTTATTGCTATTAAATTGTGTTATATAAAGTCAAACTGAATGTTTAGAAGTAATAAGATCAACCTTGAACACATTGTATTAATAAAAAGTGCTTACTACCATAAATACCGGTTATTGCAACTATTTTTACAAAGTATCAGATACGGGATATTACAGTGATAAAAATACACTTTTCAAATAAAATATGTTTTAAGAAATACACAATACATAATTACTTAATAGTCATAATAATATGTATTTTTTTAAGTAATTGCACATATTAAATTGAAACTTAACAGCAAAAACAAAAAAAAAGATTTTAATTTGAATTTGTAGCATAGGCATGTCACAGTACGAATTATGTATATATATAGTATTACTGAAAAGGTTTTTTGAAACAATAATTGTTTTAATCAAAATAACGTTTTAATGTATTTACAAGTGATGTGATTTGACCCAATAAAAAACCAGTTCAATAAATAATTTAAATTAATGTACTGCTGTCTTATCCTGTGTACTTTTTAGTATAAAGCTAGAATTAAAATGCAGATAATTATACTACTATTTGTATTACGAAATAAAATTAAAAAATAATTTATCATTTAAAATGTATTTATGGTTATGAACAGTTATAACACATAATATTCAGATTTTTTTTACTTAAAAACAGTTTATTTAATCTAAGGTGAATTAAACTGACACATAAACTGACAGAACGTTGTTTAAGTTATCGACGAACTCTAACGTTATAGAGATTAGCATTACAAACTTTCTAAAGATTAGCTATCTATCTTTATCTGCAAAAAATAAGTGAAATAAGTATACTATCTTATTTCTAATATATACAAAGGTCAAAAATCATTTAAACATTTTTTCTTACTTTATAAAAATAATCAAACTTTGTTAGATTCAATTGCAAAATCAGTCGACCTTTTTTCTATCAAGTCGTACAGTCGAATTTGCGCAGATCACTTTTCTGATAACTATTTCATATTTTCGGTTAAAAATCGACTACATGGGGATCCTAATGTTCTTCCCACATTACTATTAAATCCAACATCTGTGCAATCGTCTCATTTGTCAAAATCTGATTTCGAAGCTTCTAGAAATTCTGGTGTGCATATTAATATCTCATTTGAAATTGTTGTTTCAACGTCGTCATTATCTTGCGTTTCTCCTAATACAAAACCCATTAATACACCTCTATCGTCATCTACTCCAAAACAAGTCGTTAGACGTTGTCGTAAGTCATTAACACTAGGTAAAAATTCTAGTTATCGCAAAAAAAAAATTATGTTCAATATAGGTCTGTTCTTGTAAAGGTTTCTAAATTAAAAGCAAAATTAGTATCATTTAGAAAAAAATTCAAAACTGCTTTGAGATCTATTTGTACTCAGGCATGTCAAGATTTAGAGCGTAGCATGGAATCGGAGTCCCAATTTCGTAACGCAAATAAAAAACGCCCTAATTGGACAATTCCTGACAAAGTCTTTGCTTTAGCTTTATATAAAAAAGGTCCTCGTTCTTACAGATTTTTTAGACATTTTCTTAAATTATTTTGTTCCGTGACATTTCTTTTAATACAGAGATTAATATCGATGTATTCCAAAAATTACACAATCGTATTAAAGATATGAATAGGTTGGATCGATATTGTGTCGAAATATCTTTATCCAATAATTTCACTTATGACATTCGCGAAGATAAAGTAGTCCGTTATGTTGGTTTAGGGTCACTTGGTGGTCAAAATTTACAAGCAAATCAGGCATTACTTTTATGATTACAGGTATTAGAAAGTCTTGGAAACAACTTATTGCTTTTTATTTTTACTAAGAATTAGGTAAAAACTTTATATCTCAAAGTTTTAATCAAGGAAGTCATTTTCAATCTTCAGGGCATGTCTATCACGGTGGTCGCAGTTGTATGTGATTAAAGTATAACGAATGTGGCATCTCTTTCACAGTTAATCCAGAAAGATCTGATAGACCTGGCCATATATTTATGTTAATCATAAAAAGGTTGTTGCTCTTCATGATCCACCAAATCTTCTAAAAATATCAGATATGCTTTATTCAATTATAACATTAACTTAAAAAGAAATAGTCTCCGTATATAAAGGAAAAGGATCGCCACGAATGGTTAAGGTCGAATCTGATTGGGTTACGGTTGATAAAGGGCGGGTTTTCGATAAATAACTAATGGCGGGGAACCAAAGAGGGGATAGCTCGAAACCATGATCGCGATTGAAGTTATTGGGATGTTTGATGATTTCTATGCTTTGTCGAAATTTCCCGTTGAAAAAGAATGAAGATTTGGCAATCAACGAAACATTATCAAAATCTATCTTGTGGCCTGTAGTAAAATGATGTTTAGCAACCGCAGATAATATACTTTTTTCTTATATATTTCTGTTCTGAAATGCGAGTAATGACGGAACGACCGGTTTCCCCAATGTAGACTAAACCACATAAACAAGGAATTTGGTATACACCTTGAGATGAAAGTGTAGGAAATTTGTCTTTGGGAGAAGCAAGAATCTGAGAAATTTTGCCTGTCGAGTTGAATATAGGTTTAATACCATTCTTATGAAGAAGTTTCCCTATTTGATATGTAACCTTGTGAATGTTGGATATAAAAAGGCCAATTTGGGGTTGGATTCGGAAGTAGAAATGTCCTTAGGTAATCGAGTACGTGGATGTAGACGACGATTAATAACTCTATGAATATCTCGTTTTACATAACCATTGTTCACTAAGGTTCTAGTAAGATGACGGAGTTCCGAGTCTAGATTCTCAGGTTGGCAAATAGAAAAGGCACGATGAACCAAAGATTCAATAACAGAACGTTTCTGTGCAGGATGATGATGAGATGAAGCATGAAGGTATCTATCCGTATGGGTGGGTTTGCGATAAACAGAATGGCCCAGAAGTCCGTCGGGCTTACCAGTCAAAAGAACGTCAAGAAATAGAAGAGAACCATTACTTTCGATTTCCATAGTAAATTTGATATCTAAGTGTTGATTGTTAAGATGATCAAGAAACTTAGACAATTCAAGTTGACCATGAGACCATGTTGAGATAGAATCTGTTTGATGATAATACGCAAATCCTTAATAGGAACTTTAGTAAAAAGCGAAGTAACATCAAAGTTTACGAGAAGATCTTGGGGGTTCAAGTTTTATAGGTTCTAGACGTTGAATAAAATGCCGAGAGTTGCTTTGGAATCATCAATATTAAAACCTAAAGTGTGGTTAAGGTATGTTGACGACACGTTTATTGTTTGTTCTCATGGTCAACTTGAATTTTCTAAGTTTCTTGATCATTTTAACAAAAACGTTCTGTTATTGAATCTTTGGTTCATCGTGCCTTTTCTATTTGCCAACCTGAGAATCTAGACTCGAAACTCCGTCATCTTACTAGAACCTTAGTGAACAATGGTTATGTAAAACGAGATATTCATAGAGAAAGAAAAGGTCGATTTTAGTTTCATTTCGTGTCCGGTTCATTATGAAGAAATTCGTGTTTATACTGTTTCTGTGTCGTCACTGTTAATTATTCGTAAATTTTATACATAAATTAGAAAGAAACATACATTTCTTCTTTTCTTTTCAAGAAAAAATTTAATTCAATTTTTAATTTTCATGAAGGACAAGAAAAACGAGTACAGGTTATGTTGGGCTATGTTTTGTGTTAAGTATATGTATTGTTTTTTTTTTTAGTTTAGTATTTATTAATGTTACGTTTTATTTATATATTTTATACTTTAATATATGTATTTATTTAAAATCAATAACTTTCTTTTATTATTTAATTTTATTCTATAAAAAATCGCGACATTTAAATTTCCCTCCATAAAATTTTAGTTCCAATTATTGCAATGTAAGCGCTTTCAAATTTTTAACACGCATTTGCACATTTCTACCTTTTTTGTTTATGATGACAAACGTCAACTAATGTCAATTAACGATAAAGCTAATTCAGAAAATTATTCATAATACAAACAAAAAATTGTGTGTCTGTTGTACTCAGTTTAAATAATAGGACGTGTTTTCTAAATTTGCACGGTGATAACGCAGGAATCATCTTTTGTGGTAACGACTTTATTCTTTTTGTTTGTTATGTAATAATAATTTTGATCGCGGATATTAACTCACAATACGTACAGCTTTATTTATTAAAAACGACAATTACCGCCAAAAACACTAAGATAGAACTTTTTAACTAACTAACCACAACAACAGCAAATTTGTAGAAACACAAAAAATATCTTTATTTGTGTCAACTACTTATTTTAAATTATTCTTAAAACTGTATTGTGTGCACAAAAGTTAAGATAAACAAGAAGCAGTATTCAAATTCTGGTGTTAAGTCGCGTTGCTTTGTTTAGACCTCGTTTCACGTAAAATTGGGAGCGTCAATCATTTTTCGCGCACCTAATGTAGTACCAACATTTTTGTTAGCGATGTAACATACTTATCGAAATAATATGTATTGAAAGCCACACGTTTGATAATAATAGTGAACCAAGTTCTAAAAGGAGTGTTACATGGTATGGAACTAAAATTCCATTGTTAAATTTTGTCTCCAACAGAGATTACTTATGAATAGGTTGTCACTTAAAATCCAGTGGTTTGTATTATAATTCCAAAACATTTAAAAATCAAATAGATACTTATGAACAATTTGGTTATTATGATTTTTATTAATAAGTTTTTTTGTAACATAAACATATTGTTTGTCTAAATAAATTGATGATGATGCACATGCTTATCTTATCTACTAAATATGCGATATGTTTGATACAAGTGGTTATATAGGCGAAAATATGTTTTGAACAAATCTGTTTACAAATTACATAAATAAGAATTTACTTTCACCGTCAATCTATTACTTTTCAAGAGTACCAAATATTTTTTTTAAATAAACAATCGCACATTAAAAAAGTGGCGTTAAGAAACTGAAATACGTGATCGTACGCTACTGTAGTCTAATCTAGTATAATGCGTTCTTGCATCGATCCTCTTTTTAGCTGGTTATAGTTGTAGTAGAGTATTTCAAAGATATGTTCTAAACAATTTCAGATTAGTGTTTTTTTATAAATAGCGCCGTTATGCAATCAATGAGTAGTTTGAACCCAGAAGCTGTTTGTGACAAATGTTACAAATTAAGTACTGTTTGACTGAGTTGTATCATAAAAATGCAGAAACCAATATAGTTTTTGGTGATGCCGTAGGTATTCTTAAATTTAATCTAAACGTTTTGCTGGTTCTACTGCATCATGGAATCGTCTAAAAAAAGTAGATACTTATATTATAATTCATTAGTTTTATATTTCTGCAAACAGGTTGATTATGTATATATACGTACATTTCTGATGAGTAAATATTGTCGCACACAGTAAAAACTTTTAAAAAGGCCTACTATTTGTTTATTCTTATATTAAATTTTTATGATTGAAACTTAATTACATATGAATAATATCAATTAGCCGGATGCAAAATCAATAATCGCAACATGCGAAAAGGTTGATCATAATGCATTTCTTTGGGGTTTAAAATCTGGTTGATTGACAAGTTAATTATCTAACTGTTTAGATGTTATCAATTAAATTTTTGTTTAGTTTTTAATTTGTTGACTTTTTTATTGTCCTAAAAACTTTCTTAATGTAAAAAAACACGATTTTTTTTTACTATACAAAATCTGATTTACTTGAAAGTTTGCCAAACTCTGTCCGTTTCAAACATTGCAGGTCAATTATTAATTTTTGTAAGAGAGACAGGGTAGCCCACTGCGTATTACAAATTAATAAAATCCCATGTTAGCAAATTCATTTGCTTGGTAAGCAGAGTTGTGCACTTAAAACAATTTTATAATTTAACAACTAAGGCGTTTATATTAGCAACTGGATGTTTTATTAAAAATATGGTACACTAATGTAGTAACCTTTAGAAATTAAGCAATTTAAGTGAATTTGTTTGAAACGGTAATAAATACACTTTAAAATACTTTTAACAAGAATAAATAAAGTACATTAAGATAGCCTAATTTTCAATAGATGTACAAATTCAAGTAACTGTTTAATATCGCTTTGAGCACACTTAGGATATTAGTGCATGATGAAAAACAAAAACGAAAATTATTTTCAAACATACATGGTGTCCCAATTTTGCGGTATAACAAAAAAAAAATTTTTAAGTAGGACACATTTTTAAATTTTTTAATGTCTTAAGTAATTTCTAATAAAATGTTTATATCATTCTCTTTACCTAAACTTAATAGTTTTCAAGTTATTAATTTTTTTCGTAAACATTTGACAGTTGTGTCTTCAACAGAAATAGCCTATAACTTCTAGGTTTTTAACTCTATTAGTATGCGGTTTGAATTTTTGGAATCTTTAAACATTGTTTTAATGATTCCGTGTCAAACGTTGCCATATTTCTAAAAACTAACATATATTTGGAAAACTTCAAACGTTAATAACTTTCTTATTTTTAATGGAACACTATGTATGTTGTTGCATAATTAAATTAGTTTTGAAATAACCTTTTGATTGGTATAACCATTCCATATTTAACACATTTACATAATTATACAACATTTTGTACAAAAGTCAACATTTCACTACATTTCTATGCACCGAAGTTAACCAAGCTGAGACAAAACAACTGTGAAAAGGTAAGAGTCAATGTAAGATAAACAAACACAGCTAATACTTCTGTAATACGATTTATTCTTTTTTTCCAACACCATGAAAGACAACAACATTATTAAAACAAACGAGAAACGATACTAAAGTAAATGTTCAAAATGTTTTTCATTTTCATATAGGCATAAATTAAATCTCCGCAGAAAAAACCTGTTCACTTTTCCTAACATTTCAGGTAAAATACTAGCAAAAGCGTTTACAATTCGTTGCTGCATATTCATGAGTGTTGTTGGTGGTTCCTTATAAACAACGTCTTTTACGTATCCCCATAAGAAAAAATCAGGTTTCGTTAGATCCGGAGATCTAGCAAGCCATCTGGTGAGTTCATTCTTACCAATCCATTAGTTCGAAAAAATTTCATCAAGAAATCCCTATTAAATTTGCAGGTGCCCCGTCTTGTTGAAACCACAGCCTGTTTTTTGCATGTTAATGGTCATCGAAGAAATGTGGACTTACCACATGGTTTCTAACAGTTCCTCCAACGGCTGTTTACTTTTTAAACTGTTTAATATAACAAATTACACTAAATAAAGTTACAGGAACATAAAATAAACATTTAAGTACTTTAATCACAAGATTGTTTTAACAACTTATGTATGAATATTTAAATAAAGTTAATAACATCACAAATAATATTAATGACAAAGCATCGGTTACCTTAGTTCTTAGTGTTTAAAAACAAATTCATTTCTTCGATTTTTACGAGATGCATACTTGTCAATGATGTCATAAAAAGGCGTTGCATTTTGTAGTTCATTAAGTAATTTCTTTTTAATTGAAATAGTTGCCAAGGATGACAGCCTCTCTTGAGTAGTGGAACTTCTTAAGCAGTTTTTTATCCTTTTCAAAAACGAAAAACTTCTCTCTGCCGAACAACTTGGAATAGATAAAATTAAGCACAAAATACACTTCTTTAAACACATCAGTTAAACACATCGTTTTCTTTTAACGCAAATATCAGTTTTTTAACACTAACACTTCTATACCGTGGATCTCAATAAATTTTTTGGAAAACTCAAATTTCAACGACTCACAGGGACAAAGAAATTCAAGTTTATTTTTATATCTTGGAATGTAGTATCGATTTCCATTAAAACCGTGTTCAAAGTTTCAAAGAACAATACTTTCATATTTTGAAATATTTCGTCCTCAGTTTGAGTTCGCTTTCTGACTTCAATTGTTGTTTTTTTTGCCGCTGCATTAAAGCATTCATTAAACGTCGCCTCATTTCTCTTACAAAAATTCTACGAGTGTCGGTAATTTTGAAAATACTCAAAATTTATATCAAGACAGTTTTTCTGCAAAACGTCGATTAAAATATCAGGGACTGCAAAAATTTCTTTGTATATTATAATCAGCAAAAAGAAATGAAAATTACTCATTTCATTTAAAAAACGTTTTGCTTGTTGAATAGCCTTTTCATCTGCACTTGGATCGTTCATGATGTGTTCAAACACATGTTTTAAACCATCCCACTCTCAATTTTAACTAGTTTTCCATGTAACGACCATCGTATGTCTAGGCTGGCCGGTATCCGTTTCTTGATAACTGAGTTTGAAACGTAAGTTCTTTTTGCTGAATGACAAAAAATGATGGAATGCCACCAATGCTGGCAAAAAATGCGACATTCTGAAATCTTTGTTACACTTTGCTTTAAAAGTAAATTAAGTTGATGTGCTAAACAGTGCACAAATATTGCTTGAGGTGTAGTTTTTTTAAATTTTGGCTTGTAGGCCATTTAAATGCCCAGACATAACACTAGCCCCATCGTAACATTGGGCAATTAACTTGAACTTATAGCAAACCAAACATTGCTTTTGCTGTACGATCTAAACGTACGTCGTAAAATCCAAGAAAACGTTCAACCAAGACCCCTTTGAAGGTAACATAGCGTAATATGTGTGTGTGATATATTCAGAAATATAGTCGATTAATTAATTCTGTATTGTTTTCGAATCCGCATTGAATACATTTTTTATTGCAGCATAATGTTTCTGTATTTCTACAAAACTTCTTTGAAGTAATAGTGTGAGCAGTTCCTTAAAATTTCCTCTGTTTATAGAATTAATTGTATCATGTGGCCTCGAAATGGAAGCTCTTGTTTACTTAAAAATAAAACTGCATCAATAAAAACGTGCATAAAAAGTCTATTGAGTCTTACATTTTCATTGTATTTTTGTTTATACAGACGGACATTTTCTTGCAAAGCATCAGCAATTTGATTTCGGTTTCGTTGCAGCTGCTTAAATTTAACACAGTTCTTTATATGCTCGGTAGAACCGTCTTGGTTTTGAAATGATCTTGTAGCTATTACTATTACTATTTCAATTACCTTTCTTTATTTCAACAATTAAACAGGGCCAGCAAAACAATTTCTTGAAATAGTAACTACCACTTAGCCAGGAATATGTCTGATATCACGAGATTTGAAAACTTCAAGTGTGATTTTTAGTACCTTGGTCACCCGTTTTTTTTCAATATTAATTTCGGCTGCGGTCTATTACACTGTAAAATGTCTTTCTTGTCGTCTTTTTTGTAAAAAAAAAGGTTTTTCTAGCAACATGCAAATCAAATCACTTACTCGCTCCATTGTAGAATAAACGCATTTGTTATTGTTACTTACATATATACAGATAATACAGGTAAGCAATAATAGCAGGCAACTAATGCAATTACCGTTACGACGCAACATGCAAAACTAAACCAGAGTCCCTAAACTAAACCAAATAACTAAACTGCTACCCATTTTCCGGATGATAACCGATGGGCGTACTTGTGACGTCTTATGCACAGTAGTAAGCGATAGTTAAATAGTAATAATAGGTACAGTCGGGCTGTAGTGGCTGCACCTGAATAGCCGCCACTGGGTTCCTCCCTAGACATTCAAAAACCATCGATGCTGGTGATCAACTTGTCTCAAAACATGCGGATTTTCAGTCTAATAATAATGAAAATTGTGTCTATTGACAAATCCACTGTTATAGAATGTCGCTTCATCCGTGAATAAAACATACTGGAAAAACGCAGGATCCTCATGTATTTTCAATCTTGCCCAGGTACAAAATTCGAAATCGGAATTGAAAATCAGTATTACTCAGTTCTTGATGTAACTGAATATGATATGCATGATACCGATTTTTTTCAGAATGCGTTGTACTGATCTCTCGCTTATGCCGCTTGCTTCACCGATGTCTTTTTGGCTCATGTTGGGATGCTCAGTTGCAGTTAATGGCACTGAGAATTGGTTGTCCTCATTACTGATAGGTTTTATTCTTTCTTGTTTTTTGTAAATCATACTTCCCGTTTCAATAAATCTATTGAGTACGTTCCTAAAACTTTTTTTATCTGGACGTCTTCTGTCAGGATAACGTGTCGCGTAAATTCTAGCCGCCAATAAATAATTTCTAGCAGTCTCCCCTAATACAAAAATCATATCGACTAGTTTGTCATTTTTGAAATTTACTATGAAATAGAGAGAATCACTTTTTTAAGTATATACAAATCAAATGTTAAATCGACATTTACGTATTTACATTTTGACAGTTGTTTTGTCTCAGCTCGGTCTACCTTGGTGCATAGAAATGTAGTAAAATGTTTACTTTTGTACAAAATTTTGTGTAATTATGTAAATGTGTTAAATATCTCTAAAATTATTAACTTTAGGTATAGCAAATCGTTATGCCAAACAAAAGGTAATTTAAAAACAAATTTAATTATGCAAAAACATACATAGTGTTTCATTGAAAATAAGACAGTTATTGCCAAATTCATTCTAGTTTTTATCAAGTAATAGGTTAAAAATATGGCAACGTTTAACACGGAATCATTAAAACAATGTTTAAAGATTCCCAAAATCTAAATACCAATAGAGCTAAAAACGAACTTATAGACTATTTTTGTTGAAGACACAACTGTTAACTGTTTAAGAAAAAAAATAATAACTTAAATACTAATAAGTTTAGGCACAGGGAATAGTATAGACATTTTATTAAAAATTACTTAAGAAATTAAAAAACCAAAAAATATACACGGTCTTATTTAAAAAAAAAATTTTTTGTTATACCGCAAAATCGGGACATTATGTATGTTTGAAAATAATTTTACGGCATAAAGATTTTTAAACCAATAACATTTTGTACAAATAATTTTTTTCTATCTTTCACAAGAAAGGCGTTAGGAAAGCTCGACGCACTGTTGCAGGACCCTGTATATTGATTGTGAACAGAAGTTTAAAATTATCTATATAAAACGTCTCGAAAATAAAGCTTTTTAGTCAACAAATATTTTTTTCCTTATCAATCAATCAGATACAAAATAAAGCCTTAGCGTCACCCTTATCTAGAAGTATCTGTGCTGAATTAGTACATAACAAACATTTATTGTGATTTCAAAATTCTTTTATATCCGTTTGACCTACATAAGATTACTTTCATTACAAATGAAATACGCGTCTACAAAAACGTTATTTGGTGGTAGTTACTTTTGAGTTAATGTCAAGCATTTGTTATATTTTTTTTCATAAGGTCATTTAGTAGCCGTCAGAATACCGACATAACTAATTATGTAGTAACATAATATACTGCAAATTACTTAAGAACCATTCGTTATGTTTAGTATGTTGCCTTGGTGATCAAACCAATAAAGGTACTCAAGACATCTTTGAACAGTTACGATGCACATTTAGTATAAAAAAGAAAATAAATAATTGTTGTTAAATCATGGTCATATAATAAGGGTCATAAAATTATTTTAAGTATATTTAACACAATTTAAAATTATTAACATAACGGTTTTTAAATTATTTGTAATTCAGAATTACTAGAAGTAAGTGTACATAGATTTGTTTAATAAAAATTTATTGTACAAAAGAAAAAACGCAGACAGTACTATACCGCACCTTAAAGTTATAACAAATTACCTCGGCATTAAAACTGTTCTTTTCTTACGCTCTTAACGTTTTCACTATTTTACTATTATTTACATTATTATTTTATATTAACTAATAAAAATTATGCATTTATTTAATTTATCCGTAAAAAGCAATTGTTTCTTGTAACACTTTCTAGTAAAGCATAGAAAATTTATTAAGCGGTGACAAAAGTCTTCCTCAAACTTTGGTGGACAAAACAGTGCTATTCTGTATCTAATTTTGTTACCTAACCGATTTTTGTTTATTAATGAATTCGTAGACTGTAGCAAAACAATTTTCATTAAAAATCGAATTCTGTACGCACCTCTAAACAAAATCGTTCATGATCCCTTCTTAAAGTAAATTATATTATAACAAAGTCACTAATGTTTTTATCTAAAACAATACAAATCTATCTTTGTTCACACAACAACCGCATTTCTTAACTTGTACTGGTTATAATAGTATTTATGTAATAAGCGTCGAAAGTGAAGCACAGCATAACGAACGTTAATGGCTTCAAATGTTTTATGTAGTACTAACACCACCAAGCGTTTTTCTTTAAATTATCACTAAATTTTAGTATTTTTAAACAAGTTGTATTTAAATAATAATTGACTTCCAAAGCATAATTTTACGTAGATTTCAATAACTTTGTCGCTCTAGAGTTTTTTTTGTCATTAGGTAACTACACACAAACGAGTATTGATGTCTGCGATAAAAGCAACAGAAAAAATGTAAATAAAAATAAAATTTTTTTTAATGTGGACTCATATTTTATGTATGTGAAAATGCTAAAAAGTAATGTAACTTTTAAAACAAATATAAACTTCTGACTGCCATTAAAGAGGTGCGAGATAAATTAGTGGGGTAATTAAATTCATGTGGCAATGATCCGCAAAAAGGTAAGGAACAATGTAAAAAAATAAATCACTGTCAATTTTGTGTTATATATCAATATTTTTTTATTTTATTTGTCGATTGAAAAAGTGTGACAAAGAAAAGAACTACTTAATTAATTTATGCTCGAACTACAGAAAGAGGTTCTATCAAAAATCTTTAATATATTTGGAGGTTCAGCTAATAAATACGCTTTAAGTGTAACAGGTGTTCTCGTGTTAAGCGAGGAAGGCATCACAGTATATAAAGATCTTAGGAGAAACAGACCAATTGCTAAAAGCTGTCGATTAAGTTTTATTGTACAGATCAATACCTATGGAAAAAACTCGTGTACATATGTACTTGGCAATATTTCTATAATGGTTACTCCGCAAGGACAATCCAAGTTTCTATTCATACGTCTTTTAGAAGCAACATTAAAAGACAACTAAACAGTTTATCGTAATGTGGCAACTATGGTTAAATTAAAAACTGATTTTATTCAGAAAAAGACAGCATTTGGAACCTATGTACATATACATGAGCAGTAGGCGTTTGTTACACTGTACACATGCAGAAAAGCTGAGAAAATCACTAAAAAGGTCTATTGACTCTTTTAATGCAATAAGCAGAAGTTAAGGATTAGTAATAAGAAATTACAGTTAAATCTATTGCAAATGAAAATAAAAAACCATAGTACAGTGCACGCCGCTTATTGAAATCACGGATAATGTTATCAGTCGGGAATTTTCAATGCATGAATTTTTTACCTGAATTTTCACAACACGCTTGTTTAAAGTAAAAAAAAAATATTATTTAGATTGACGAATTTTATAATTGTACTAAACAAATAGTTGTTTTGCATAATTAGCTTTATTCTTGCAGTGTTATCTATTTATTCAAGTATCTTGACTGACCCACACGTTATCCTCGAGATGTAACTTGGAATTGTATAACGTAGCTCTTACAATCGCGATATCTCAGAAATGGTGACTTTTAGACAAAAATTATAAGGACCATTTTTGTAGATAATTTTAAGGTCTACAACTTTGGTCGGAGTTAGTTCTTGGATAAAACTTACCGTTTTGAAAAAAATCCAAAAAACTGAAATTTTGACCTTTGACCTCGAATAACTTTTGTAGCGCACATGGGATTAATAGGGACTTTTAAAACTTCCTTTTTCATGGTGAACCTAAGTTCTCTACGAAATTTCAGCTTTCCAGGAGTTTTTGTTATTTCAAATGTCTAAATTGACCGGACTATAGAATTTAACTACGTCTTATGCGATAACGTTATTTTGTATTTATTTTTTTAGTGTCAGCAAATTACTGAGAAGAAATGTGCTGCTCTTAGAATATTGAATGAAACATCATAACGTTGTTTTTGATTTCTTTTTATTGACGGTGTTAACAAACTATTTATTAATGTTACAAGTCCGTAATTTTCAATTTATTTGACTTTATTTTTAAACGATTTATAAAATCTTTTGTTTTGGCATTTTTTTGTTTGTATTTATGTTATGATTTTACCTTGTAAATTAACAACATGTATAGATGCATCTTATTTTATACAAATTAGTGTATAAGTGATAAATGTATAAATTAAAGTTATTTGCAATAAAATTGTCTTCAGGTATACTCTTTTAATGTAGCCAGTTTTTTTCTACTATTGTCTTGTTAAAATTAATTTTTAATTCTGCTTGATAGTTGAATTTATCGGGTTGAGGTAGGTAATTCTGCACACAGATGTTATGCAACTTCTGCAGGCATAAAATTTTTTAACAAGTTTTTATCTGGTTGTTTTATGACGAAAGAAACAACAAAAGCACAAGATTTACGAATTTCTTGAGTCGCTAACGACAGCTAAATTGCATTCGTTTAGAAACTGTATTATAACGAATGCTAACGATGTTGTCAACAAATTTATAATGAAATTGAAATGCATTATTTTTTCTTTATTGCTATTCTGTACCCCAGTTGTAGTTTATGGTTCTGTTAGTTTCTTGAACATTGTATGAGATATACAGGGTTGGGATAAAGTATGGAAAAAAGCAAATATCTTTAAAACGAGAATGACTATATTAATGAAACTTTTCAAGCAATTTTAACGACGCCTACAGCATCTGCTGTCATATTTTTTGTTACTACTGTGCTTCCGCTTTCATCAAAAATACCGTCAACATTTTTAATTCAAATGGGACACCTTGTATATTTTTGCACATTTTAATAAGTCTTGTTTTTCCGAATTTGTACATACTGGTTTTAGTGTAGAAAGTCTAGAGATACGAGAAATAAATCACTCTACAGTTAAAGCATAGGTAAATTTATTATTTACTATCTAGTAGGTAACTGTTGCCAAACTAATTGACAGAAATAAATTGTACGATTTAGAATGGTTCATTTAAGTGAAAAAGATCGTATTGAAATAATAATGATGATCGGTTATGGTGTTAGAACTCATGAAGAAGTGTGTTTTAATGATCTGCATCCTGAAAGAAATTCCGTATCACGTTTAACGGTTACCAAAACATTACAACGTTTTAGTACAACTGGGATAATAAAAAAATTGCAAAAAACTGGAAAACCGCGCACCGCAACGAACAAAGTTATTAAACATTTGATTAAGAGGAATCATCTCAAACTTCTGCAACAAATTTGGCATTAAACCATTGCATAAGTCGATGGAAAATATTTAAAATTGATTATGCGTATAAGATACAAATGGTTCAAGAATTGTCAGACGATGATTTTGACCGATGGATGGAGTTTTGCGAACGGCTGATGGACATTTGTAATAACGACAGCATTCACAAAAGTGGAATTTTTGGATGGGAATTGTTGAAAATAAGCTTATACTTATTTTTTATAGACAGAAACTTGAATAGTGACAAGTATTTGGAGTTATCGAATAACCAAATTATTCCTGCTCATTAACAAAATGGTTACTACAAAATTATTGGTTTCAACAATATGGAGCACTTCCCTACTATGATCGACGAGCTAGGGATTTTTTTGATGCAAATATTCCAAATCGATGGATTAGACGTAGAGAATCCATAGAGTAGCCTGCTTGTTTTTTGGACTTTAACCCGTTGGAATTTTTTAGGGTTAGCTAAAATCACGTGTTTACGTTAGACGATCAACATGCCTGCAGGAATTGAGACAAAGAATTATTGATGAATGTAAACTAATACGTGAAGAAGTCTTGAAAGGAGTGACTCACAAACTTATTAATAGGCTTGCATATTGTCAGGAGGTGAACGGCAAGCATTTTGAACATTTCAAGCGATTTTGTTTAAATTATTATTTTAATTAGTTTGAAGTAAATAAATTTACCTATTCTTTAACTGTAAAGTAATTTATTTCTTAGTACGTACGGATTTGAAAAAACAAGATCTATTAAAATATGCAAAAATATACAGGGTGGCCTATTTAAATTAAAAAAATTGAGAGGATTTTCGGTGAAACCGGAAGTATAGTAGTAACAAAAATATGGCATCGGATGCGTTATGCGTCATTGAACTCGCCTGCAAAGTTTCATAATTATCGTCACCCTCGTTTTAAAGATATTTACTTGGCTCTATACTTTATCCCAACCCTGTATAACTATGAAAGATACAAAAAAATTAAGTTGTTTTTTTATTTTTAATTATAGCTAGTAATATTATTGGAAGAGCTCTGATAGCTATTGTGTCATTTTTTATAAAAAAATATTTTATTATTTTTTATTGTTTGGTTTTAAAACGTCCTGCGGCGTCTCTAACCACTACCAATTTCGGTTGTAGTATGTTTTTTATTTAACTCTATGTTGCATATTTATAGATTTTCTTATTTCACCAATCCACAACCTTTTCTGACTTTTTTATCGCAATATTTTCCTTTCCATTTTCTAAACATGATCAAATGAAATAAATTGCTTGTTCTTAATATTGTTTGTAATTGATTATGTAATGGCTCTCTGTGTTTACTTTCTTATTTCTGATGCGTTCCATTGATGTTGTTGATGTTCATCCTTGTAGCTTTTAGTTTCTTTTTTGTTTCTTTAATCGCCATCCTTCTGATTCATACATCAACGTGCTTTTAACTAAGCTGTCATTTATTCTTATCTTTGTTGTTTTATATCTGTGCTTTATAGTACTCCGTTTAACAAGTTCATTTTTTTTCTACTTAAAAAAATTACGGTTGATTACATAAAAGAATACTTTTTAACTTAAAAGAAATATCTGCCGAACGTTTAAAAACTAAGTTTAGCAAACACAAAGCAATATTTTTGTAGAATTATTGCTTGCTACTGAAGTTTTGCTTAAATGTACTATTTGAGTTATTGTGCATCCGCTTGAATAGTATATTAAAACACAAGTTACAGAATGAACGCGCTTCAAGCACGAGACCGGATTTCATACACGAGCCGCGCCGCGGCGAGTTTATGAAGCGGTCGAGTGATTGAAACGTATTCTATGACGTGTGCTTTATACTATTTTCTCTATTTTAATACAATATTTGAAATTTTTCGTATAATTTTAATTTTAAAACAACATTGGGAAACTTTTATATTTTATTGAATTGGCAACATTTACATTTTGACATATTGAAATTTATGTGTTAACCTAAAATCTCATACAAAATTATCTCTTTTCATCTTTATAAGTAAATAACTGAATTAATAAAACGTCTTTATTTTATCTTGGCATCAAAATTTGAATTTTAATTGTTAAACTCCAATAATTTTGATTTCTTTTTCGTGTAACGTCAACTTACGATGCAGAGATACCAACTTTGAAAAAACTAACATTACCAAAAATCGTGTAAGAATTTGCTTATTCTTACACGGATTTTAGTGTGAGAATCGCTAATTCTCATGTCAAAATAGAGAAAATACATTATATCATAACTGTAATAAAGGAAAAAATATTTTCTGGCTTTTTATGTATGAACACTAAGCTAGATTAAAATAACATTTGTTTACAAAAAACTCATTTTGGATAAGTAGTATGTCGCTTAATTCTAAATGACGATAAAGAACATTTTGTGGCATTTTGCTGCCACAAAAAATCAAGCTTAATCGCTAAAACTAGAATCGTTGTTGATAAGTTTTTAGATACAATAAATAATTACAGTGTAATGATCATACGAACAGTAAATTAGATTGATTAAAATAATCTAAGTATCTAAAATGTATCTATAAGTAAAACTAACTGAAATGACATTTTGATTTAAATGATTATAGACCTTGTAATTGAGCAACAAATAATCTACACTTCACTCTATTAAATAAAAACTTAATCAATATTATAAATTTTAACGTTACTGACAAAGTTAAAATTGTAAAATTTTGTGTAATACCAATATAAAGAATAAAAAATTTAGTGTTTATAGTCTTTACGATTTAAGATAAAACATATTGGATTAAACGCTAATCAGAAAAAAAACGTAAAATAGATGTTTCTATCTTTATCTTACATATTACACGTATCTACAATACAAACCGCCCATGACAAATATTCTATCTTCCACGACGGAATGCGCGAGAGTTGTTGTTCAATGGTACAGCAAAGATGAACAGGTTTCGATTTTAAATAGTATAAGCAAGCTGGTAAAGTGATTATAAGCTACTTCCGGCTTAGACTGCGTGGCAGTTAAACACCCAGACTTAAGCTGGCTTGATCCTAGTCTCTCCTTGAAAACCAAAACAAGAAGTAGAACTTGACCTTTGCCGTGAACCCAAACAAACTGACGTTTTGCAAGACATTGCAGCTTGCATCTTCAGAGTGGTAAATGTCACTGAAGGAAAAAGTGTAAATGACGATATATACCGCAAAGGCCAAGTTCTACTTCTTGTTTTGTTTTCAAGGAAATACTAGAACCAAGCTTAAGTCTGGGTGTTTAACTACGACGGGGTCTAAGCCTAAAGTCGCTTATAATCAAAAACATAACAACCGCGAAAGCTTAAGATTTCACAAGCCGGTAAAGATTTTAAACAAATTATTGAAAATATTTATGTACACGAAACGCTTTAGTAAACTTTATCGTTAGTTTTACCTACCAATTTTTTTAAAATAACGTTTAAAAGATTATTTACAATATAAGTTTAACCTTAATCCTAGATATTTATTTTTTATTTATGTATAAATACCCTTTTACATATTATAATTATGTCTAATTCTTGTTCAGGAATTCCACAGCATAGTTATCTTTGATAAAATAATCGATAATAGCAACAAGAAGTTAATAAATAAAACCAACAATGAAATGTACAAAAGCGTATAATCAATTAATTTAGAAATTTTAAAGTTAATAATGCAAAAGGGCATTTATAAATAAATAAATGTACGTATAATTTAAGGTTAAGGTTAAACTTATGTTTAGAAAATTTTGTTAACAATTTTTTTAAGTACTATTTAAAAAATTTAGTAAGTAGAACTAATAATAAAGTTTACAAAAGCGTCAAAATAAATAGGGGGGTACGTCAAAGGTACACCATATGTTTAAAGTTATTTACCCTCGCGTCAAAAAACGTCTTTAAGTCACTACAATGGGAAACAAAAGGCATAAACATCGACGAATCCTTTTTAAACCATCTCCAATTTGCTGATGACATCGTCCTGATAAGTAGCAACGCGCAGGATTTGAGCGACATGTTAAACCAACTAAATGACGTATCCAATAAGGTTGGCTTCAAAATGAACATCTCAAAGACCAAAAGAATCAGTAACAGTAACAAAACAATAAAATCCCTATAAATCTAAAAAGAAAAGTGTTTGATATCTGCGTTCTACCTGTTGCAATTTATAGGCTACAAACGACGGCCATAACGGAAAAGACTGTCAACAAGTTAAGAACAATGCAAAGGGCGATGGAGCGGGCGATGCTGGGCATTAGTCTCAAAGATAGAATAGAAAATATGGAAATCCCATAGAAGACCAAAGTCGTTGATATTATGAAACGCGTCGCCGAACTAAAGTGGCAATGGGCAGGACACGTCGCTCGGCAGGATCCAACTAAATGATTATTAAAGTAACACACTGGCGTCTAAGGCAAACCAACCGCAGCGTGAGACGACCGCAAAAAAGATGGCTTGACGACATATACAAACAAGTGGACAAAAGGTAGTACCAAGTGGCACAAGACAGAGCAGCGTGGAAGAATATCGAAGAGGCCTACGTTCAGTAGTGGACAGGGCTGAAAAAAAATTTGCAAAAAGGAACTTTTTTATTTTTGTCTGTACTGTACAAAAACTCTTGCGCACTCCGTCGTGAAAAGTGGGATATTTGTTCTGGACGGTTTGTATCGTAGCTATGCGTAACATTATGTTTTCTTTTCTGGTGGGCGTTTAATCCGATATGTTTCATCTTAAATGGTAAAGACTATAAATGCATTACTTAATTTCAAAACAATAATCAGTCAACTTATTAAATTTAATACTCTTTATAACTCTTTATATAGTTACAGCTAAAATTCTTATTCAATACTTGTAGTCATTAAAAATAGACTAAGACAAAACAATGTCTTCAGACAGACGGAAAAACACACTTAATATGGTATAAAAGTATAACTAACCGATACTAAACATTTTTAAAAACCATTGCTTATAATTTAATATTCACAAAAATGAATTTTATTTGCAAAGAATTTAAAAATACGTTTATAGTTGAACTAGACTATATTGTGTTTGTTTTGCTTTTAATGTTAGAATATCACAGAACATAAGTATATATATGTACATGTTTAAAAAAAAATAACTCACATTTGCAATTTTTCAATTTATAATAAAACGAGTATTTTGTAGCTAAATTTAAAAAAAATTACTAATTTTTAATGCCTGTTACTTGTTCAATTGCTAAATATCGAAGTCGTTTTCTTCACAGAAGATTGCCGGATCGAGATGTATTCTAGACAGCCTTTAACGATAATGCTGGTGAAACCGGAGTATTTTCCATTGCAAAAATTGTTCCTGAAGGGCAATCTAGTTTTGATGTACTCGTAGAAAAAGCAATTCTTAACATTTTACTTCTATGTAATTTGTATTTAGTAAAAAGCGATGTAGTTACTAATCGTATCATAGTATATTTTGTATAAATATTATGTTAATAAAAAACTTATTAAACAAATATGTATATTAAGTAAAATAGACAAAATGTGTGTATTTTAACGTATTATACGTATATGTTCTAAAAAGTACAGTTAAAATTAAGAATATTGTAATCAAAATTGTAATAACGTGATTGAGTAAAATTACATTTATAATTATTGTCGTAAATACCAATTTTCTGATTAATTCTAACTCAATTTGTACGATGTGCTTCAAAAACAATATAATGAGATATTGGTCATTAAACAGTAAACGTGTTTAAATGTATGTATTCATTAATGTTTCAAGCTATAAACGTCCAATATGTTTGTATTAACAGTATTAACAAAACTACAACTTAAAAAATTGCTTTATTAAAGTCTCACGCAATAAAAATAATAATGTAACTTATCAACATAAATTATTTAAAATATGTTATAAATTTAATTATTATTTAATCAATTATAAGTATAAATATAAAATAAATGTATAAAATGTCATATTTCATAAATAATATAGTTTAAAAGCGATAGTTATGAAACAAATTTCAAATTTATCTGCATAAGTTAAATTATTTTGTTTATTTATTTTTATTTAAAAACGTTATTAACAGTGTCAAAACCAAAATGAAATAATATACTAAGTATGTCAAGCAAAAACGAAATCAAAATATTGTAAATACGCATACAAACGTAATTATTTGTGAACACAAATAAAGTAAAATAATAAAACAAATTTCATATAAAAGTCGATTTCACAATTATAATAAACTGTTTTAATGTAAAATCCTGCCTAAAACTTCTGACACTAATTGAAACTATACCTTTAGGACTAATTTATTTATAATGTAAAATATTAAGTTATATTGCCAATTCTGCTATTAGTTTATAATGCGATATGTTTGTATAAATGTGTAATAGATTACGCAAGAGAATATTAAAGAAACTATAATAGTAAATATAGAAGCAATTAAACGTATTCAAAGTAATAACTTATTGTGCATTTTTATATTTAATATAAAAACCTCCTAAAGTATCGAAGCTGTTACTAAGGTTTCATTCATAAAAACCAGAATTATTAATAACGACTGGTTAATTTTTTTGTTTGTACTTAAACTTAATTTTTAACGATATAATTTATTATAAATAATAAATGCAAACTTTGTACATGTTTAAGTAAAAAGATTTGGTCTATAAAATAGTCACGAAACCAGTAACCCTTTAACGGATTCAGACGTGTGACCTTTTTGGATAAGTCAATAAACTAAAGTTAGATAGACAAAATCCGGGATGTAAAGTGTAAGAAGGATGATTTAAAAGATTTAGTTTCACCTGGTCTAAATGTTCTATAGTTGTCAAAGGTTTAATATCAGCGCAAGTTTGTAAAAGCTTTTATAAAGCCTAAAGATAAGCTTTTAGGTTATCAAGGTACTCTCTTGGAAAAGTTAATTTACAAAAATAACGATGTCTGCATATTTGACATCATAATTTATATTGTTTTTTTAGTTATATAGTAAGCGCAATTTCAATGTATTAAAAAGTGATGTTTGAAAAATCATCTATACACAATTTTATTTTATTTAACATATTTTTCATATAGATTATTTTATATCAAAATAGGAACACCATCAACGATTTGCTTAAGTAGCAATTTATGTTCATTTTGGGAGTTTGACAGGCTTATCAACTGTTAAAACGGCGGCATAAAGAAATGAATGTAATGCTATGAATTATATAATTCGAAAAGAAAACTATATATTTTTTTTTTGAAAAAAAAATTTCATTAAATTAAAAATATTTTATTTTATATTTAAAGCAATTGTAATAATGTTGAAATGGTTGAGAATGCAGATAATAGTTCAAATAAAACTAGCATTTTTATACAAAAGTTTAAACAACTAATATGACAATGAATTAAATAAATCTTATACATAGTGTGAAATTAACAGTTTACAGTACAAATTACATACAAAAAACCATACTAAAACAATATACGGCGTTTCCCAGGATTGGTGTTACTAGAGGTGTGTGGAACTCAGAATTGTTGAATTTTAGTTTAATGTTTTTTAATTAAGTTCCGTATTTCCGTTTCAGGTAAAGTGTTTAATCAAAGTAGTTAGATCATTCTGAAATTCTGTATAGAGCCATAATTTGTCATTCTGAACAACTACAACTGAACTAAAACTGAAATAGTTCTTCCACAACTGTCAAGGCCTATGTGATTTTATAAAATCAAAAGTACACTAAAAATAAGTTTTAAACTATGCAGGACTTAATTACAAAAAATTTTTAGTTCCCCACAATTCTTGTAACATCACTCCTGGGACCCGCTGTTTATACAGAGTTGCCCACTTGCCCTTCTATTTTCTATAGTAACTTTAATAATAATTTTACAAAAAAACACCCTATATATTTTGTATTTTTGAAATTCTCATAAACAAAAGAACGTTTTGTTTATTGATATGTTGATTTTGAAGCAAATTTGTTGTAAAAGGGCCTTATTGATTGTTTTTTAACGACTACAGGAAGATTATCAAAAATCCATGTTTTCAAATGGAATACTCTATACATTTTTTCATGAATGGATTTCCTATTAAGTTTACTTTAATTTTTATTAAATAAGTGTTAGACCTATAAGTAATCGTTTTGGAGATAATTACCGTAGTTTGAATTGTCTTGTTTTTTCGCTCAATCCTTGTACTAAAATTAAAATAAACCACAAAAAATAACGCAATTTGCTTTAAAAATTCAATTCTTACGATTTAAAGCGTGTTCTTACTCAATAAAACAGAAAAATGAAAAAAATTGCGATTAGGTATTAAAATGTTATTCCCATAATCTGCTGTTCTTTAATCTTAACTACATTTAACAAGTGTTGCTACGCAAATAACAATTGCAATACGCTGACGACGTACGTCAGTTTAATTGCACTTTATTTGTGTTTGACAAAGTATCGTCTTTGCTTTGTTTAAAACCATTAGAATCTAATGAAAACTGTCACCTTTTCTAAATAACATATTGGTAGATATTATATAATATTAAGCTTTTGCGGTTATGTTTATGATTATAAGCGACTTTCGGCTTAGACCGCGTCGTAGTTAAACACCCAGACTTAGGCTTTGTCCTAGTCTCCCCTTGAGAGTCAAAACAAGAAGTCTTGGTCTTTGCCGTATTGTCGTTCGTAAACCCAAACAAACTGATGTTTCGCAAGACATTGCAGCTTGCATCTTCAGAGTGATAAATGTTACTGAAGAAAAAAGTGTAAGTGACGATATTTATACCAATAGCAATAAACGTAATTAACGGACCTTATCTTTCCGTTACCGCTTGACTGACTTCGTTATTTTTCGGAGTAAGTGTTTGTGTCCTTTCCAAGAAGGTTGATCTTTGTCTTAAAGAATATAATACTGGTAGCTAAGATTTGCTGAGTTTTAAACAGTCTTCTTGGTTCATATTACATGGATGTTTTTATTTCCACAGCTTTGCGGATTAGTCTGGGAAAGTAGAAAGGAGTTCTAGCCAACACTTTAGTTTGGTCAAAGTTCAGCGTGTGTCCTTGGTTCCACACGTGCTCTGCCACTGCTGACTAAGTAACTCTGCGGTGTTTGCAGTCAGCCATATGTTTAACTTTAATAGAGCGTCCCGTCTATCCTATACAACTTGATCCACAGGAACAAGGAATTTTGTAAACTCCGGCATGTTTTAGAGCCCCTTGCATGTCTTTAGCAGATGTAAACCAGGTGTTCAGGGTATCCTTAGTCGTAAAGAAAGTCCATTTTGTTGTAGGGACTCCAACAATGTTTCCTTCCTTCATTATCTGACACACGTATAGCTCTTTTAACTAAAGTATGCAAAATAGTATTCTTCTCTACTGGAAGGCTGGTGAGACTTGGCGTTTAAGTATCTATTAGTGTGCGTTTTCTTTCTATAAACGGAATGCCCCAATTTTCCGTTATTTTTTGAATGAACTGATTTAGTTCATCTTTGCCATGAGGCCATACAACAAACGTATCATCAACATATCTGAACCAAGTTTTTGGTTTTAATTCAACATTTTTCATAATTTCAGTTTCAAAATATTTCATGTAAATATTGGCTATAACTGGAGAGAGCGGTGAACCCATGACCGCTTCTTTTATTTGTTTAAACAAGTTGTCGTTATAACTGAAATAAGTATTTTTAAGGCAGAGTTCGATGAGCAGAATTTCTTCTTCAGTAATTTTCTCCTTGAGCAAAAACAACACTTTGTCGACCGGAACTTTAGTAAAAAGAGATACCACGTCAAAGCTGACTAGGATATCTTCTTTTGTTATACGCAAGTTCTTGATTTTCTCTACAAAGTCTGTAGAATCTTTAATGTGAGTTTCTGTATATCCTGTCAACGGCAACAGTTTTGCAGCTAGATAACGTGCTAACGATTGGGTTGGTGAAATGATGGTGCTCACTATCGGTCGAAGGGTGTCTCTTTCTTTGTGTATCTTAGGAAGACCGTAGATTCGTGGCATAACTGGATTTTTGACAATCAAAATTTGTTTCTTATTAATATCTATAGTAGTGGAGTTTTTGATGGCAGAGTTTACTTTAGTGCATAAGGAGTTTAAAAGGTTTCTCTGTAGACGTATGTAGCAATACTAAACAAGAGTAGTTCACTTCAGTGTAGTTTTTCCCGCTAAAAATAAGTCAAATAATTTTAGTAACGTAATCTTAAAGTGCGCACTAATGAAATTTATTTTTTACGCGTTAAAAAAATTTATATAGATTCAAAAATATAGTCAAGTTTTCTATTATTTTAAAGGAATTTAGTATAAGTATAGTTAGTTAACATCACAATGTTTAAAAATAGAATTTTTTATTGGTCATGGTATTGTTACTATAACCACATTTGTACTGGGGGCAACTTTGATCACGCCTTACGGGCAATTTTGATCACCTGTTACTAATTACCGTACAATTCATTATAATAGGTATCTACCTACGTAGACGAGAGAAAATGCCGCCGATACATAAAAGAAAATTAGGAGTTAGTCATTATAAAGATTACCATGGAAACAAAATAGAAAAGACTTTGCAAAGAATAGTTGATGATGAATGGCCAATTCGGAGGGCTGTAAATGAATACAACATTCCGTATAGTACACTATACAACAAATTTAATGGCAGGCATATACAATCCGTTGATCACCCAACCCTGTATACTTTTAATGAAGAAAAGGCGTTTATTACAGCTGCTGTAACTTGTGAAGACTGGGGATATCCGCTAACGAAGGCAGTCCTTCAGTGGATTGCTAAAAATTATATAGATAGCATAGGGCGAACTAGAATAGCATCTTGTGCAATTATTTTTGTATTGCTTAAGTTTACTAAAAAACTATTTAATAAAAAGTTTAAGCAATAATCTTGTATTTTTACTCAAAATTTAGTCAATCGAGCAGTTTAGACCTTTTTGTTATGGTATACTCAATATAAATTTGTAGTCTCATCAGCAGGTTGTGACATGGGACTGAAATGAAATGAAATGGGGTAACTTTATTTTGTAGTAATTTATTATTTATTTTGTATATGTGATCAAATTTGCCCCAACTGGGTATAATTTTGATCAGATTTTTGTATGATTGTTTTTTGTAAAAATTTTTTTTCTCTATTTCGACATGAGAATTAGCCATTCTTACACTAAAATCCGTGTAAGAATAAGCAAATTTTTACACGAATTTTAGTAATGTTAGTTTTTTCAAAGTTTGCATCTCTGCATCGTAAGTTGACGTTACATAAAAAAGAAATCAAAATTATTGGAATTTAACAATTAAAATTCAAATTTTGATGCCAAGATAAAATAAACACGTTTTATTAATTCAAATTTATTTACTTATAAAAGTATAAAGAGATAATCTCGTATGATTTTAGGTTAACACATAAATTTCAGTATGTCAAAATATAAGTGTTGCCAATTCAATAAAATAATAAAGTTTCCCAATGTTGTTTTAAAATTAAAATTATACGAAAAATATTAATTATTGTATCAAAATAGAGAAAATAGTATAAAACACACGTCATAGAATACGTTCAATCACTCTACCGCTTCATAAACTCGCCGCTGCGCGGCTCGTGTATGAAACCCAGTCTCGTGATTGAAGCGCGTTCATTCTGTAACTTGTGTTTTAATATACTATTATGATTTAAAATATCAGACTTAATTCTAAACACTACTAGCTACCAAAAGTCGTAATCTGATTTCAAAAAACTTATTCCTTAACACCATAAATCTTTATTTATTCTACAAAAACTATTTATTGATGATCAAAGTAACCCCGTTTTACGGTACAACAAAATTAACATTAACACAACTTTAAAATCCGTTACAATAGAAACATACATGCCAAGAAATATCACAATATGTAATGTATACATATATCGGGTGTAGAATGGGACAACGCAACATAAGAAATTTAATGCTAAATGTTTAATGTCTAATTATTAGTCCCCTAGTTATTTTAGAAAAAAAATGTCATTTAGGTTTATTGTAGAAACAATATTTTGCATCTACGTATACTACTGGTTTTCATTTTTGAGATTATTGTAGCAAAAAAAAAGAGAAACTAGAGCATAATTTACGAAAATAAAGGAAGCTTTAAAATAATAGGAAACAAAAACAAAACAATAAAAAATCCAACAAAATGTTAATAACACGTTAACAAATTAGTTCATTGTTTTCCGTAAAGTATCTGAATAGACTAATTCCACGCTATAAGACGGATGATCCGATTGTACGAAAATTTGTAACTACTGGTACAGTTTTAAAAAATTGCAAATGTAATAACAAACAAAATAGATAACATGCTGATAATGAAAGCCAGTTTATTGTTTTGCTAGTTATGACACCAAATCCTCAAACAAGTGTAAGCGTAATTGCAACTAACACAGAAATACATTTCACCGGAGTGCAAAAAGCATTTCCATTTCTATAAATATCAGTTACATTAATAATCGCTTCTAAGTGATTTAGAAAAAAGAAATATGTTTTGTTTTGATATGGTAAACACATGTAACGAAGACGGAGAATTTCTACAACATATTTTATTTACGGACCAAGCAACGTTTACTATAATATGCAGATTTGCAGAATGTGTGTAACTAAAAATTTACACCTTGTTTTAAATGCTACTGAGTACTAAGTAAAGATTAATGTATAGGTGGGAATATTGGGTCATCATATTATAGAACCATTGTTTTTAAACGAAAATTTAACAGCTATTATATTTTTACAACTGCTGCATGATGAAGTAGCTTTAGCACTAGAAAACATTAGAAGAAATCAACAAAAAAATTGTTTTAAATGGATGGTTGCCCTGCGTACAAGAGCTGCGACGTGTGAAAATTCTTGAATAACGGTTTTGCAAACATCTTTATTGGTCTAAGTTCTTTAATTAGTTAGCCAACTAGATCTTCTGATCTTTTGCCTAACGATTTTTATATTTGAAGATATTTAAAATCACTATACATTTTTTTTAAAAATTTAGAAAAATTTACAGATAAAATTCGAACTGAATTCCGAAAGATAACTTCTTACCAACTTGCACACGTTAGAAGAACATTTTTTTTTAGCGGCAAATAGTTATTTATTTGAACATTTATTGTAATCAGTTGATTTTTATTATTTATTTAATTGTTTAATTAAAATAAATAAATTTTTGTAATATTGTTACTAGAAATTCTAATGATTGTTTTAGATGGTATAATTTTCAATAAATCTTTATTAAAAAAAGAATTTTTGAGTTTTCTGATAATGTAATGTAATATATTTTTAAATAATTAAAAAAAACAAATTACAATAATGGACAAGACTAGCTGAAGTACAATAATCATTTAATGGCTTCATGGCTAACTAATTCTTGTTAAATAAATAATAAATAATTTTTCATATTATTTTCTGTCTCAGAATATCAAGAATTAAAAACAAAAAGAAAAAACTTAAATATAATTTTCCTCTAAAATAACTAGGGGAGACAACAGTTGGACATTAAATATTTAGTAATAAAATCCCTATGTTGCGTTGTTCGATTCTACACTCGGTATATATTCCTCTCAACCTAAATATAGATAAACAAGAAATAAAACGACTTTTAAACCAGCTACCGGAACCGTTACTTATTCTTGAAGATTTTAACAGCTTTAATAACATGTGGGGATCTAATAACATAAACAGAAGTGACAAAATTAGTGAAGATATTATGGATACATAACTTAAACGATGGAACCAAGATGTATTTCTGTATCCGCACAAGTAAGTTTTCGACAATAGACTTTACCATATGTCGAAATACGAAATATAAACTGAGAAAAAACTATACAGCTTACAGACATACTAAATGTAGATAATAGTTATACCTATTATAAAATGCACAAAATATAACTAACATTCTAGCGGACACTTTTTCATAAAAACAAAGCTAATAGTATAACATATACACCAGAATTTTTAACATATAACTAGAAATAGAAAACCAACAGACAAATACAGAAAATACAACAGATAATAGCACCTTTCAGAATTAGGAAATTAAAAAACATAAATAACGGGAATATAATAAATATCCCGACACATGAAGAGAAGTTATCACCATACGAATATTAAAACCCCACAAATATAAAACAGGTCCAAAAAACTACATGCCAATAGCACTATCAAATTGTTTGAGTAAAGTATCGTCGATTAATATAGTTTCTAGAAACCAACAATACTTTACTAAAAGAATAAAGTGGTTTTAGAAAAGATCGAAGCGCCAGAGATCAAATCGTAGCAATAGAAACAGAAGTGCAAACTGTTTTCTAGAAGAACAATGCATTTTAGTAAATGGAAACAACCCTGCAACACTCTATCCTAAAACTAAATAATACAAATGTTAAATATGTAACTTCAGTAAAATTGCTCGGGGTCACACTAGATACAAAAGTTATTTGGGTACCACATATTTTAATATTAAAGAGGGAATGTAAACGAAAACTAAATATTATGAAAACTATCGCTCACTTAAAATGGAAAGCACATAGGAAAACAATCATAAACATACAAAAAAACCTCATCAGGTCACAAGTGATAAATTGACTACATTGTGTACGCAACTGCATAACCATCTACACTAAGATTCAATGCATAATACTACTCTCAGACTAGCTACAGAAGCATTTTGCACAAGCCAGTATACTAGTAGAAGCTGGAGAACTACCCCTAAAAACTAAAATACAGCGATTAATATTAAACTACGCCATTAAACTCACAAGCAATTTTAGCAATTTAACGTACAATACAATAATAAAAAATCAAACAAAACTCAAATCAATAACTTCACTACCACAAAAAATTGTCTCCTTCCTCAAAAAAATACAACACAAGTATCTATTTTACAATCACAGCACAAACACCTTCCATGGCTGATTAATCTATTCAAAATTAATTCTAGCAAAATATTCTAAATCCGAAACTCTACCAGAGCTTTACCAAAATCTTTTTAAAAACATCCAAAACAAACACTCACAATATCGTTTCATATAAACAGACGGATCGAGATAAAGTAACAACACAGGAGCAGCATATCTACAGCCAAAACCTTAGTCTCAAAACAGCAACCGACATCATTAAAACAAAAAACTACAACAAACTAAGGGATATAAAAGACAATAGACAGTACGGGAAGAAAGGAAAACGCAAGCTGTAATCACGAGACTGCGAGTAGGACACACTCGGCTTACACAGAGCTACCTGATCCAAAAACGTGAACCTGTCATGTGCGAATTGTGCAATAGTCTCACAACAGTAGAGTACATTATAACAAAATGTAACAAACACACCAACGAAAAGCCACAATACAAGATACCAACCGCACTAAAAGAAGCACTCAACGACAACGCAGATATTACTAAGGTTATTAGATTTTTAAAACAGATACGATTATTTAACTGCTTGTAAACATAATAATGTAGCAAAAAACTAATGTAATTATAGTTATAAAACAAGGATAACAAGTAATCGTCAAGTACTTCTTGAAAAGTTGAACGGTATTTAATGATTTATCTGGAAAATGAAAACAATTACTAATTTTACATGCTGGTTATGAGCAAGGTTTTGTTGAAAATATTTTGTTATTTTTTGAAGGCAAGGAATCAAGAAATTACGACAAAGAAATGAATGAACGGTGTAAAATATGAAAAATTGGTTACAATTATGGAATAAGGCATTTGAACCAGATATGGTTTGATCTGAGATGGCAGCTAAAAATAAAACTTTTATGTTTAAAGTAAAAAAAAAACTATAAAAAGTTTTATCAAATGGGTCCAGTACTAACTGAAAAAATTGTGCAGAACATACGATAATATCTATTAATAATAACAGTGATACGACTATGCTTTCTTATTCTGGGTGTTTGACTAGTGTTGTATTGATTTATTGGGTTATAAATCGAAAAGAAAGTTAATGCATGGATGTCGAATTTTAAATTGTTTTCTTTTTTTTTATAACTAGTTAAATGCTAAACGTTTTGTTGACTTTTTATGTAGTGAATTTTGAGATGCAGTTAAAGATCGTCCATTTAATATTTACCAAGATATGTATTCACAATTAAATGCAGCATTAATCTACAATTCAATAATTGTCCGTCAATAGTTAAACAAACATTTTTTTATCGGTGGATAAGCAGTAACAGGTTTGTGTTGTGACTTTGTACTAGAATAAGGTAAACGTGTCTTGATGCATTTCTAGAACAAGGACGAGTAGCTGACGAAGGCTACATTTGGTAAGTGATTTTTGTATTTTTAAAAGTATATTATATACCAAAGTTAAGAAGTATATTATTATAGCTCTTGCTACAAGATTATTTTGCGTGACACAGAGCGTCGAGAGATATAAGTTTCAAATACTGTTGTAATATTTTAAAGCGTAGTTTATATATAGTTAACGAACAAGGTTGTTAACGATAGGGATTAATAATCGAGACATTTTAACGCCGTGAGTGAGTGTAGCGAGCGAACGCGTTAATATTGTCGAGATTATTTGTCGCCGATTAACAAACAAGTTAGTTTTAAAGTTTTTCCGGTGATTGGACGTTGGTAAACCGTGTAAAGTTATAAGACAACTATACCATACGTAACCCGATGTTATATCTAGTAGTCGTGCAATATCGTTAAATCGGTGGTTGCTAACGATTTCATTGGTTGCTATACAAAATCGTTCATTAATAGGGATCATTAACGATCTGTTTCTGATACATTATTATACGTTAATATTGTTATTAACAGACGATCGACGGAAATAATTTATTTTACTATTAGAGTTTATTAATTTTAAGTGTTAACAAATAAAGCTTTTAATCGAAATAATAATATTAAGTTAAAAATAAATTAACAGTGTTTTGCTTTGTGGTTGTGACAGTTGTCAACAGATTAATGTTAATGAACTTTAACGTAATTATGATATAAATAACATTATTTAAAATCTAAAATCTGTCGCTTATAATCATAAACGTAACAACCGCGACAGCTTAAGATTTTATATTATTTAAAACCTTTATTACTTAACACATATTTAAATTATTAAAATTCACAGTTAGACGCAAACTTCTAATAACAATCGGCAGCGACTTTCAAAAACTTTGGGAGGTGCTGCATTTTGGTGAAACAATTGACATATACATTTTATTCTTTAATGAAAATAAATTTTTGGTTTTCAATAAATGTTCAAATATATCCCTGTAGAACTTTTAATTGACGTAATTAAATTATAAATAAAATACTATTTATCATGTCAAGTCAATTATAATTAAAATGTTTGTAACATATTTCGACTTGGTAAATAAAATTAAGGTCACTATCAGACAAAACGTTTTTTACACTTAAGTTAACAATGACAAAGTTAATTAAATTAAAATATTGAAGAAGTGACTAAATAAAAGACGACACAATATAAAGTTAGGACAGACTTCACCCGGTTGCATAAAGCATTGTTAACTTTTGACGATGTAGTTAACTACCCGATCATGTTGTTAAGCGTCGTCATTGGCACAAAATCAATTGTTTTGCTGACATCATTCTGAAAAACCAACGGTTTAGTTAAAAACGACGTCAGCCAACAACATAGTTAATTCTGCTTTATAAAACTGGGTCACACCAGTTTACTTTTACACTTTATTACGAATGTGTCAATTTTATAGTTTTTAAGGCATTATACTAAATTAAACGATATAGATTTGGTGTAAAAATAATAATAATAAAAAAAAGGAAATTTTGTCATAAAATTTAGTATTTAGTTTTTTAAACAACTTTTTTTTGTATCATCAACGCAAAGCAACATATCAAAAAATCATTCTGTTTGCAACGTTATAGTAAACTGCAAAAATTTAAACCTGTACTTTTTTAAATAACTAAAGTATGAGAGTGATGTAGATGTAGATAATATTTAAAGTAACAGTGGTTGTGATATTGAATCAAATGTTTCTCTTACTTGTGGTGGTCTTATAAGATTAAAAAAAGTTGTAATGTTTCAGACAACGCAATTTTATCGAAACAAAAAATAACAGAATCAACAGCGGATATGTAAACGTTTATTTAGTTCACAACAATTTTAGAATAAAAAAATGAGCAAATGTAAGCAGATATTTTAATTAATTAACTCTAATATTTAAGCTTTGTGTTTGCATTATTTATTAAATAAATTATTCACTTTGGTTGACTTTGTACTATTACTTTAGTTTAGTGAAATCAAAAATATCAAGATTAAAATACATACTACATATATGTAAGAAATATGGTAAATTTAATAAACATATTTGCTAAGAATGACAAAACAAGATGGTTTGAAGCAAAAAAGTGTGCAGTCATTTCTGAACTATTATAAAATGCAAAAAACTACTAGTTCTACTTCTTGTTTTGGTTCTCAAAGAGAGACTAGGACTAAACCTAAAAAGTTGCTTATAATTGTAACTAAGATAATCGCAAAAGCTTAAGATTCTATACGCAAAAAACTATTCTTTTGTTTCTAATCTTAATTAACCAGACCAAGCGTTGGGTTCAAAGCAACGTTAAAATCGTTGATTGTAGTATTTACTGGAAGATGCTTAACTACGTTCTAATAAGTGTGAAACACGATTTTTTTCACCGCGCGCCATTCTCTATAAATTATCTTCACCGACTAGTGTCGTTACAGACGGTCAGCACAATATCTTACAAATGTTTTATCATCTAATGGCTCATTTTATAAACAAGGTTGCCATGATATATCGGTTCTGATTTAAATTTGTTCCAATTTTTAATCAAATCGTGTTATTTTCCCCTATTTTTTTGTGAGTGACAAACTTATTTCAAATGTAATTCAATTTTATATTTCTTTGTTTTTATTACGTTTTTAAATATAATAACACTTAATACTGATGTTTTTTTGCACAAATTTTTTTGTTCTCACTTAGGAGGGGTAAGAAAAAACAAAAGTAATGTATAATCAAAAATTACTAAATTTTAAAGCAAAAAAAGAAAATAATTAAGAAGATAAACTAGAATAATTGAACAGCGATTGAATTACCTACATAGTTATTTCACAATTAATGAAATTAAATTATTATATGTACTACTTAGATTATTAGTATTATTATTGAAGTTGATATTATTTTTATGTATGTTGATGTGTATTTCAGAAACTAAACGTTTTATTAAATTATTTTCCACATCTAAAATTATGGAATTATTAAAATCAAACTTGTGACCCGTGTCTATATGATGAACTCTTAACGCTGTATTTCCTTTTTTGTGTTGCAGTCGTATTTTTGATTGGTAATCCGATTTTTTATCTTCGGCTTAGTTTGTCCAATATAACACAAATTACAATCCGTACAGTTTAGCTTGTACACTACGTCATGTTTTTGTATTGCATTAGCTTTATCTTTAATGTTACTGTACAGTATTTTGTAAATAGTGTAAGTGTGTACATAGTTATTTTAATGTTATTTGTTTTTAAAATCGGAATGATCTTTTGTGTTACATTTGGGACGTTTATGATTTTGGTGTATTAGGGTTAGTGTTAAGGGTAGTGTTAAGATTAGTAATAGATGAGTTAACTAATGGTGGGTTAGCATTAGTTGCGTTAGTATTTTCTTTAAAATGTTAAAGTTCTTTTCACGGAATTGAGTGCTCAATCGCTGTTCAATTACTCTAGTTTATCTTTTTAATTCTTATCTTCTTTTGCCTTGACATTAAATAATTTTTGATTATACATTACTTGTTAAGTGTTTGTTGAACGTTTCATGTTCCTTGTAATTTTTAAATTTTATAGAATGACATTTTCACGTGTAAGTTCTTTTATGCTAGGAAGATAGTGTATTTTAGTTAGTTGTTTAAATCTTGTATTATCTTAGACTTACAAATTTTTAATAAATTTTAGTGGCCTGATATAGTTCTCACGTGTAGCACAAAACGTAGCCTTATAAATGGTATAAAGTGGTTTTTCTTGCCCCTCTTAGCTGAAGAACAAAAAAAAATTGTGCAGTAGATATAGAGAAGAATTAAGAATTTCACTAAACTGATGGTTTTTCGTTAGCAGTATAAACGTTTTCAGATTTGTGCACCTCTATGACCGTTAGAGATCATATTTACTTTTATCATTATAAACCGAAATTGCTGATGATTGGATTTTGTTGTATTATTTCTATACCAGTACCGAAATAGCTTTTTTAATAATTTAAAAAATTAGAATTATTATTAAAGTAGTTAAATTTTTTGATTATGTTTCTAATCTTTATGCTTGATATGCTGACGAAGTAAATATGTAAATTGATGATAAATAAATTTTAATTCTAATTTAACTACAAACCTTGATCACGCAACGAGACGTATAAGCACAGATTGCAACGTCAAAACATTTTCTTTTTATTTTAATTTGTTGAAAGTAAACGAATTTTTAATAATTTAATAATGTTTATTATGTAAGAGAATTTCTATTGTTATTATTATAAATCCGTCAGTTGATGGCTCAGTGTTATCGGAAGACGTGACCTATAACTACTTAAAGTATCACACATAAACTTGGATAGTCAAGGTTTCACATGTCAACAAATCGCAAATATTATCGTTTCTTAATTGGATGGCTCCATGCTAATTTCCTAGCGGCAAGCATACTTTTTCGGCACAAAATACGTCGCAAGGTTGGTTATCTTCCAGTAAGTACTACAATCAACGGTTGAAATATTAAATGTTACAAGTCATCATTATTATTATACATTTTTAATTAAAATGCGATTTCAAGTAAAAAAATTAAAACAAAATTATTATAAAAAAATTACGAAGTAATGTAGAATTTACAGTAAACCGATAATAAATAGAGTAATAAAGCTTGATGTCAAGTTTATGTTATTGTGCATATAAAATCGTTTGATGTTTACCTACTGTAGACCACAGCATTTAATAAAATAAAAATAAAAATAAGTATAAAGCAAAATTTTTTACTATAATGTTAAAAGATACAAAGAAAAGCTACCAATAGTTTAAAAAAACTACCATTGTAATTCTCAGTTTGACAATAACAAACAAAAAATTAGTAAAACAAGAATAAATAATTAAAAAACCAAAAACAGAATTCAGAGCCATAAAGTTAGAAGAAAAACCTTATAATCTGTTTATTTTAATGTGACATCACTACGAAGATAAAAATATTGTTAAAATTGAAGCTTATCCGCGATTATGCGTTTACTATTTTTAAACAATGATAAAATAAGTTGCATATATGTGCCACTTCAAGTATAATTAAATTGAGAATTATACAGTTTTGCATCTATATGCTGAAGTGTGCATTTTTATTTGTTAAATTACACTTGGTATGTAATCGTGTAAGACTTAAGTAGAAATTCGAGCTAACGACTTTATATAATGTCCTTACTTTGCTACGTAATATTTTCAAGAGTAGACAAAGAACACTTGTCAAGTTAAGAGTACGTTTTACTTCTATACTTTTTACAGGCACTCTACTACTACATTGAGTTTTAAATAAATTGCTCTTATATATTACGTACTGTTTTCATATATTTTACATAAGTTGAGCAATAACAAAAGAACATAAAAACAATACAGTTTTAGATATTATATTGAACACTTAATCACATTTGAAAGTTTAGAAATAGATTCGTAAAAAAATAAAAAAAAATGAGAAATTTGATATTTTATCCAACATACAATTTGATTGCGATTACTTCACATTAAAATAAAACATACTGCACGTCAACAGTACCTGTTACAAATATTTTCATTAAGCTATAAATTCATATATTTCTATTGATTGAGTATAAATCTGTCGACATACCTTATGAAAAGATATATTTCTATGCCATAAATTCTAACAACGACTTTTAAAATATGAAACCGAGGAAAAACTAGGGTCGAATGCAATAAATTACTATCTTATTGATGTTGTGAATAGATGTAATATGACACTTACCTAAATTGATCTCTAGAATTGAGAGTTTCCTGTTTGATTGAAAGAATAACGGGGCCTAAGTCCTCGTCGTTTGTAAAGTAATTCCAATGTTCTGTTCCGTAGAAATACTTTTCGTACGTTTCTTGTTCCACACTGGTTAGTTCGAAACAACCGTTCTTTTCCCATTGTTCTTCAATAGAAGTTTTTTTTCTTGGAGATGGTGATGTAGAATCTTCGTCTTCGTCGTCTTCGTATAAATCGTTACAACCTAAAATAATAATTAATATCTTTATTGATATTGTTATTTATATATAATTATGTATAATGTAGTTTTACTTTTAGCAAAATATAAAATTTAAAAAATACGCGTTTCTGGTAAGTTTGTTACTAATACGCTTTAGCATAAAAATTATGTTGTCACCAAACATGACATTTTTATAATAATCAATAATTTTGCATTAAATTGCTTGCAAAGTTATAATATTTCGTACGTTTTTAGTAAATTTAATTTATTTTATGCAAAGCTATTTTGTGCACGAAAATACAAATTGACTTTTAGCTTAAAACTCAAACTTTTGTAAAATTTCTTAAAAATACTGAAAATTAAACTGGCGTAAAATTTTTCGTTATTTGGGAAAATTTTGTACCTTAATTTAGTATCGCAATACATTCTAAACGACTCTATTTATAAATGTTTTGTTCTCGGCAGTAATGCCGTTTATTATATGCCTTGGCTGACGTATAGAAACGGTATACTCTTTATGTTAAACGTAAATTAAATTTTAGCACGATGGAAAATAATTAACTTAGTAAGTTAAAGTATATAATTGATTTTTTTGTTGTGTAAAAAATAAATATAAATAAAATTTGAAAATTATATATCATTTGATGATAAATACTGACAAAATTTAAATAAAAAAGCATTTTACTAGAAAATTCAAATAATTTATAGTATACTTGTGTACATAACATTGTTGAAAATAAAAAAAACACACTTGAAATTTTAATATTATTGAAATAAACTGTAATTACACACTTGCTTTTTTAAATACATGTTAAACTTGTATAATGGTAATTAAATTATACTAATCACACATTTCTATAAATAATTTAAAAAAATATTTATGTACAAAGTAGTAAAGTAAAATTACTATTTTTATCATTGAATGATTAAGTTTCTGCTCTGCACGATAAGTTTTTTACGCTTTTGATAAACTCTTTATTTGCCACATTTGCTACGCAAAGCTTTGACGCAAAGACCATTATCATATGCATAACATTTTGAATATTTTATTACGTATAATTTTTTTACATATACACTCAATAAATGAAAACATAAGCAAAATAAGCAATAAGCAACATAACAAAGATATAATTACGGATAAGTACAACTTGAAAATAGAGTTAAATTAAAATATGAAGTAGTAGTATTTTTTTTGTGAAGATTTTACCAAACACACTAGTTTTTTTAATTTAATCGTTTTATGCTAACTATATAGATATTAAAAAGACATTTGTAAATTAAATTATGTTGTTCTTTAATTATTAATCAAATGATTATCAGAAAATACATAAAACATGCATATTTTACAAAAAAATTACAATAAAATAAAAACAATGTAGGAGAACAAATAATTCATAAATATATGTGAATTGTTTTTATATTTAAATAGATTATTTAAACAAAATCAACTATTCTTGATGTTTTTGAAGCATAAACTATTAATACAAGACAAAGTTACTTAATAACTATAAAGGTTAGTGTGTAACTTAGTTTAAAACACTGAGCAATTTGTGATTAACTCTTTCAATGACGACAATACAATAACAACACAAATTTAAAATAAATTGTTTTGGATCCAATAATTTTGCTTGTTAGAAGAATACTTTTTGTTAATTTGTGAATTATAGCAGTTGCAACAGTAGTTGGTTTGGTTATTTTCTCAAAAATAAAACTTATACAGCAACAGTTTTCTTTTTATCCAAGAACATTGATGAAAATTAGTATCATAATTTTTTATTGCAAACCTAACGCTATTTTTTAAAATAATTTTTGTAAATTTTTCAAAAAACGAAATACTCTTGTTTTTTAATTGTGGAATGAGAAATTTACTAATTTTTTTATTAAAAAATATTTTAAATTGCTTGCTGCAGGAAACGATTTTGCAAATACATTTCAAATAATCAAAATCTCATATTAAAAATAACTCATTTAAAAAATATGTAAAAAAATTATTAAATAGAAAAAAAAGAGAATTTTACAGTTACTCAAAATTAATTAAAATAAGTGTCTATAGTAAATATAAGTTTATTGAAATACAAACATACTTTTGTTAAGAAAAAATATATCTGCAGTTCTAAAAACAACATTCTTTATATAATTAAAACGTGTACATACAACAACAAAACTTTAGCTGGAATAAAGTTAAAAAACAAGAGTAGAAAATTTAAGTTATCTAAATAAAACGATAATAGAAAATTCAAAAATCTCACCAAACCAAACGTAAAAAAATTACCAAAGATAAATACAGTAAAACTTTTATTGTTGCCGCAAAAGTATATAACAAATTAACAAACAGAAAAAAATTCAAAAATAAAATATCTAAATGAACATGATGCAAGTTTCAAATAGTGAATCAGATACTGATCTATACTTACAAATGATACATAAACTTAAATTTTTAAATTGATAAATTATTGAACACCCTGTATAAGGTGTAAAGTTTATTTTAATTGAGATATGATCTATATTACTTTTCACTGTAAATTTTGCTCACATAACTTAGATACTTCTTAAATATTTTAAACATGAAAATCAGGTTATTTTGATAAAGTTTGAATTATTTACAAAACCTGAAGGTTTAGGCTTCATAAACATTATTAAAACACTTATTTTAATCGGAGAACTTAATTTTCCTGTAATGATAATAGCGACTTAAACTATCGCCACGTGTTTGTCCCCTTTGGAATGATACATGACAATTAAATACATTCCGCTAGAAACGATAACTTGAAGCACATACTAAGGGAGATATTGGTTACTAAGACCAATTTTTCAAAATAATTTGGGGTCAAGTCGTTGATGTACTTCGTATGACGTTCAACTTGAAGGTACACCTGCGATAAGAATAGTAAAAATTTTGACTTACAAGCAATTTACTTGTGATATCTTATATCTGATTATTTCTTTTCTTACACTTTTAGCGATTTTAGGTGATGATTCAAATATGCCGATAGTTATTAGCATGACTGCATAATCGTGAGTACAATTTCCTTACCTTCTATTAATTTGTGTATTTATTAAACGTAAAATATTCAAATAGAAAATGTTTAAATGCTAAAAACGTTTATGTAAATTAAATTATTGTACTGTATTTATAAAACACGCTTAAGATGTAATTACTATTTATTTAGAAATTCTTATTAGTCAAAATTTTGTTTTTAATTGGTTGGTTTTTACTTTCTATTAATTTGTGTGATGTAGGTACAGATGTTATCACTTGTTTTTTGTTTCTTTGTTGTTCTGGTTGCAAATTTGCTAGTTTTGCATCGAATGAAAGTTTAATTCTTTGATCTATTAATTTATACTGTTATATTGTACTACAATAATTTTATGTGTGAAGTGTTGCTTATCTTTCAGGGCTTGCATCAACGTTATTGACAATAATATTTATCGACTAACTCTTAATTAATACTTTTTGAACTTCTCTCTTTCGTTGTCAAAAATAAACCTATTTGTTGTTATAACCTGTGTTTTGTCATTTGTTCTCTTTCATTGTTCGACAGATTTAAACGGTTTCTGCCAGTAATAGTTTCGGACTGTTTTGGCGCCTTTTTAATTATTAATGATTAACATATTTAGACCTACGATCCTCTCACCGAATTATATTGAGCTACTCGGTTGCCTTTAAGTTATGGGTAGAAAAGCTTGTAACATATATATAATAAACGTTTTATTAAAAAAACACAACTTTAATATTTTTAAGGTTTTTACAACACCCTGTATAGTATGAAAATAATTTTAAAAAGTAAGCATAATACACTTTATATATTTCAAAAGTGAAATGTTTTGAAAGTTACGTATTTTAGCAATAATATTCTGTGCCGTATAATGCTGTATATAAATTAGAGGTGAAAAATGGTTGTGGCCGATATTGACTAATATGATTGCCAGTATACTGATAAATAGTTGCAACACAATTAAGCACAGAATTTCTAAACTAAAATTTAACTTGCAATTAGCAATTCCACTATTAAAATTTAATAGACAATAAAATAATACGCTTGCTTCTTTGGAAGTTGAAAAATCTGACGTAATGTAAGGGACGACCTTCTAAATGCGTTTTTCAGATAAAAAAAATTTATAGTACTGGTCATATTATATTAAAAACAGTTGTGTAAGAAACAAAATAGTGTGCATATAAAAAATACAAAGTAGTACATATAGGTATATTACCGGCAATCTGTGTAATTCGGATATTTTATACAATACCTAGGCAATGTATAGAATACCTGCGGCGTCCAGGCACTGTATGAAATATTATGAATATTATTGTCCGTTACATACTTTATCTAGGTATTGTATACAATTCTTTAGGATTGTACAAAGTGCTTGCTGGCAATGTGTAAAGTAAATTGATTAACTTAGTTAAGTTACTCAAAATTGAATAAGTAAAAAAATATATATTTGTTCTAACATGAAGAATTATTGTGACATTTTGAAGTTTATAAAATTTTACGTTTAAGACATAAACACTTTTTAGTATTGCAGTATTTTTTGGAAGTACATTTTACAAATCCCTGACCTGTCCCCGTAGATTACAGATTCGCAACTATACGAAATGTCATTTCTTGATTAAAGACATCTCTTTTAAGTAATTCTTAATGACAAACTGTGAACTGCTGTCTTGAATGTAATATCTTTACAACAGTTTGTTTTGTTCTGAATTGATAAATACAGCTAATATATTGCGAGCATCACTACAGCTTTAGTAGATTTTCGGAACCGGAATTCTCTTTGGAACTGATGCAGTTCTCTGCAGTTAAGCGTTTTTTGCACATAAAGTGCAAACAATTGTAGAAACATAGGCTTGAATAGCATGTTGCATTTTCTACAGGAATAAGCATGTGTTGTCTTTTTGGTACAACCACAGCACAAAAGTGAAAAAAGAAGATCTTAAACATTTGCAGGTTCATAAGGAATTTTAAAACTCTCAGAATAGTTGTGTTTATCATTTGCCTTTTAAAGCTTCATTACGGATTTTTCATTGAAGGTCTTTGTTAATGTCGAGCCTCTAGAAGTTGATTTTGTGCGCGAAGTGGATCTATTATTAGGGATTCTGAAGCAATGGTAATACTTGGTGATGACTTAATCACATTTTCTAGATTATTTTCACTTTCTAGGTTGTAAGCATTATTGAAAAGCAAAGATATTCCAGCTTTTATTTTAGATACAAAAAGAGTTTCGTAAGGTGTTCTTTTGATACCTGAATGCAACGTTCTATTGTTGCACAAATTGCAGCCTATCACTCCAACGTTTGCTATCATTATTTTGCATCAAGCATGTTTTCGATATTCTGGCTTGCTCGTTCAACACTATTCTAAAACTACTTACAATTAGGTTTATAAATTCTTTACAGTTGTCATATTGTAGGATTATTGGTGCACCAATCGGCGTAAAAATATTCAGTGAATTGTATGCTACTTCCTCCGCGCGTTTTGTTTTCAGTGCTCTTAATATCACAAATTTTGTTAGATGATTCTGATAGACCATTACAAATTTATATTCCTTGTCTGGATGAGATTGATAGTCAATCAAATCTACTTGACAGCGAGAGTTACATTCGGATAAAAGTATGGGTTTGACGATATTTTTTTTTATGTTTCAATGTCATGGCGAGTTATATTTTTGTATCGTGCAGAAAGCTGTTTCAGCATTTTGTCTCGTCCTTTATGGCCAATACTCTGATATGTAGTTGGAATAATATATTATCAGCGGCGCAGTATATCAACTTATGTTTTTGACCAACAGTTATAGAATCATAATGCTTCAATAACCAGTAATCCCGTAAAAAGTCTCCTTCTTTTCGGCTGTTGTTGCATTTTTTTAAAAACTATACTTTTGCCTTATAAATCCTTAAATTATTTTTAATTTATGTGTTTTAAATGTAATTTAGTAAAAATATCCTTAAAATTTAATTTTTTATTGTCTTAGCGGTTAATGAGTATTGTCTTTTACTTTTTGTTTGAATATGATCAGAATTTGTTGACCCATTATAATAAGTGTTTTTACTGTTTAAAATAGCGTTTAAAGTTTTTTTTCACCTAGCGTTTTTATCGTAACAGGTTACAATGGATGATTCAAAACCGCCTAACATGTTCGAGAGTTAACAAGACGCAAATAAAGTGATGTAGAAAGAGTAAACGCTCATCACTTGCTAAGTCGAATCATAAGTCAAATAGTTTGACTCAGAACGTAATTTTTAGCTACCATCACAGCTTACATAAGGTAACAAGAACAACAAAAACTCTTGGAAATATTGCTTTAGTAACAAATTCTATAAGGAGACAATCTTGGGTCATCCCTAAGAAACGTCAATCTTAATTTGGATTATCTAGAGCGATGATCCACTACGATGATAACATCTGAGTTGAAGTCTACAAAGTTTAGGTTAAGCAAATTATGAACAAAAATAATTATGTTAAGCAACGGAATCATGTGAATGCAACGTCAGAGAGGTCTAACATATTTGAATTTTTTTAGCGGTGAGGCTTACTTTTGTTTTTTGCTTTTGAGCAAAGACAAACACAAAGGCGTTACATTAAAGCTTATTGCACAGCCTTAAAATAATTGGGTGGGTCGCTATGTAAGCTAATTCCACTCTTGGATTTTATTTTTTTGTGGAATGTGAGCATTACCATCAGCTGACAGTATTTTAGCAAAACGGAGTCTTGTTACATATTAATAAATGACTCTTAGAAACATTGCACCTGTTGTTCTTCGAAAAAATAGTTTTACAAAAAGGAGACGTTGAGTGGTTGCCTCGAAGTCTTGATTTAACCCTACGAGATTTTTTCTTGTAAGGTTATCTATTTTATCTTAAGAGCATCGTCTACAATACCAATCTTTAAAATTTAATTAATGCAAAATCTTTGTAATGACACTAATAATAATTACAATCGGATTCATTTTTTAAAATTTAAGTTGAGGCACCCTGTATATCTTATTAGTTTTTTTCAGAAATAAATAGCTATAAATATATTTACTTATATTATAATTAGTTTATTTGGTACGTGTATAATTCTAAAATTGGTACATAATTTATTTTTTTATATACATAAAATGTTATTTTGTGTGCTACAGTTTATTTTCTTACACGCTTTCTTATTGAATTTAAAGAAAATGATACAAAAGCTAATAAGTTTTTTTTGTAACTTTTTGTCGAACTAAGAAGAAAGTTTATACCGCATAGGGATTTGGGCAATGAGAGAGACTGAGGATATCAAATGAAGCAGCGTCAAACAAGTTATGCAATTAGGCAAAGTATTTTACCCAAACTAACAATTATAGTTGACTGTACAATGAAAAGTTATCTTAATGCAGAACAATAAGCTCTTATTAACATAATTTAATGTAATTCTTCCCAGTTCGTTTAAATAATTTATTATGTTGTGGTTTATAAAACACAATTTCCAATAAACGAATCAGTGAAATTAATTTGATATCGTGGCAATTTTAGGTTTAAACAAGTTACTTATTCTACAAAATACGATTCAAATAGAAAATGTTTAAATGCCAAAAACGTTTAAGTAAATTAAATTATTATATCTATAAAAATTCAATAACACCTTTAAGATGTAAATACTATTTATTTAGGAATTCTTATTAGTCAAAATTTTGTTTTTAATTAGTTGCTTTTTAGCAGACACATATTTATAAACATTATTTACTGCATTCTTTTTAACTGTTTCTTAACACAAAAGCATGCTATATTTTTTTAAAGAATAAACTGACACTTATACGTTAAGTTAATAAAATTTTAAATAATAAAAACCATAAGAACAAAGCACGTAGATAGAATATAACATTAAACAAATAATATAAAATTACAACTTTCTTTGTGTACTAGGATAATAGATTCTTAAAACAAATTAAAAAGATCAGATAATTTTAATGTTAGATCTCGGCTTTTGTTAAAAGTACTTTCTTAATAATGTTTGCGCATAATGATTAAAGCTCTTGTTTAAGTTAATTTCACAAAGATACGTTAAAAAATCTATTAAACGCAATTTAAACGTACCGTGATCGTGTGTTCTTGGATGGTGGCCATTATCATGATCGGTTGTGTCGCGGTCCTCTTCATCCCCTTCAGGGAGTTCTCGGTCAGACTCGCTCTCATCCCAAATTGTATCCGTGGCAATTTTCTGTCGGGAACATTCTATCCAATATCCAGGAGTTGGTATAAAATTATGAGGAAATTCTTCACAAAATTCATCTGCAACAAATTTAATACGTTAAAGTTTTGTGTAAAAGACATTTTGTTTTGCAGTTAGTTTGAATATTCTTTATAAAGTTTGTTTTCTAGAATATTCTAAATTATAAAAATGATTGACGGTTTTATTACAAATAATGGCCTGACGAGTAATATCCGTTATTAAAAGTTAAAAGTTCTATTCGTAGTGGTTTTATAACCAAGTATAAACAAAAAAGCTAAGTTTTATGTATTTATAAAATTTGTATTTTTATGTAATAAAGTTTTTCTTGGGTTGTAGACTAAATTAGCACTGTAAGTAAAATTAAATTTGTTTATAATACCCCTTAACGTTGTCTAAGCGGCACATCAATTTTAACATTGTTTCTAGAATGGATGTTTTTAAGTAAACAATAGCTGTGTTAATCAATTAAAATGTACAAGGAAAACTTTGATATTTTTTTTAGTTACTCACAGAAGCATAGTAAATATTAGTTTTATATTTTGGATGTTTCCATTAAATGCTCAAACTACATAAACAATTTAATTCAAGAATTAGTTGAAAACAAAATATTTATGTGAACGTACTATGTGATTATAAGTACGAAATTATACGCAATAAACAAATCTTAAGGCAAAAACTAGAGAGTATTAAAAAAATAAATATCACAAAAAGTAAATACTGTTATTTTTCTTAAAAAAACATATTTACAAAGTAAATCTACAAGACACAAAAAAAGCGATAAAACAACATTGTAGTCTGGTAAACGTAATATACTTTAAAAAAAAGAAAAAAAAAACAAAATCAAGAAAAAAATTAAAAAAAAATATATATGAAAAATTTAAAAAAGTTATCAGCTATGACTAGCAAAAATTAATTATTACCGTGGTGGAGATAGAAACGTTGAAGGCTGATTTTTTTACCCGCGTAATTCAAATAAGCTTTAAATACATTGCGGGTTAGAACCACAACGTATTTGTTTTTCTTTTAAATAAGCTATGATCTACTTGTATATTTGAAAAGTGCACGAAAGAATTGTATTTAACCTTAGGTATCCAAAACAAATGGTAACAGCTGGAATAGCAAAAAAATGAGAAAAGTGTAGGTAAAAGAAAGATTAAAGCTACTAATTCAAGAAACTAAGAGAAGCTATACAAAACAATTAAAGATTTAAATGCGTGTAATTTTTACGTACAATTGAATTAGCGTTTGTGACAGATATTACCGAAAATATTACAATAAATGTCATTTCAGGCTGACTTCTTCTTTTATTCTTATTTATTGACGAAAGAGATAAATGTTTCTGGGACTCTGCCATTTTACATTAACTAAACACTGTTTTATTCTGTATTAATAAAGTCTTATATTCTATATAAAAATCGTTTATACCACTCTCACTTTTTAAAGAATTTTCACTCATCAATTAAATTAATTAAGAATAAATTTTTTTTTATAAACACGTGGATAGTCACAACAAGGTTAAAGGTTAGAATGACTCATGTTAATATAAACGTCAAAAATGTATATAAAAAATGCTTAGTTACTGTTTTTAAATAGTAGTCCAGTCAATTCATGCACAAAAAGAGCTCAAAGTGGAAAGCTCTGGTGTAATTGTTTTAAATGGTTTATTTTATGTTTTTTGCAGTGCTGAACACAAATTTGAAACTGTAAAAAAAAATTCCGGCAAATATGAGAAATCAAAAAACTACTAAAAATAATGTTTTTTAGTGGTTTTCAGTTTATAACTTGCAAAAGTAGCTATTTACGCAAAAAATAGTCTTATAGTAAAATAAACGGAAGAAAATTACCTACAATTTATGTTTCAAATATTTTTTTGTACGTCGTATTTTTTTCACTGTACAAGGGATAATTTCCGTTTTTGAGTATTTTCGTTGAGATACAATCCAACAACTCGGTCGCAATGTCTAGTGGTAAGTGTTTTATTTGTGAAAAAACTTGGAATGAGAGTGCATTTAAAGTGGTCAAGCAAAAAGAAATAAATCTGTTAGCTTACATGTTTCATGTTAAAAAAGTTACATAAATGACAAAATGATGGCTGCTAACCTGAAGAAAGTTGCTGAACCATGCACATCGTCAGGAACATTAAGGTCATCCTCTGAGTAATTTATTGGAGAGATATGTAGAAAAGGTTATTAAAGATCAAACAGAATACAATCGTATGTTTCAAACGTACTAGTCATAAAATTTTGGCAGATGCGTGGTACATTGAAAAACGTTCATCAGAACAGGTAGAACGTTTTCGATTATTCAGTAGTAATTCTTGAAGAGATACGATTAGTACTGTATGCATTGGATGACTATTCTCCTCCAGATTCTTTTTTGGACAAAAATGAGAGCTTTCTTCCCGAGGTCTTCAGAGTTTTCTTAGAAAAAGAAGCGAGGGAACACTCACAAGTAAAAAAAAAAGTTTTAGCGATTTTCTATCCTTTTCCCCTTACATATTAAGCTATCAATTTTTTTAATAAAAAGTATGAGTTACGAATCCATAGGATTTTGAGCCTTTTATTCCAAAATTGTTCGTTTTGAAATAACAGCAATCATGAGACCATCACTACAAACAGACTCAACAGCTTCTCGTCAATTTGTTCATGACAACGCAGATTTCAACATTCGTACACTGGATGAATGTAATACCTTCCACGCAATGGAGGAAATACATTTAATAACGCCTAAAAAGCTATTACTCCAGATAAAAGAATTGTCCGAGTAATGAAAACAATACCAGCTTTACTAGTTGGTGAGATAAGAAGTGTTTCTTTAAAACATTTTGAGAAAGCAGGTTCTCTTGGCTTAATAAATATAAATATTGCGGATTTTAAACTGCTATTTGTTTCACCTGATACCTTCACACCCTCTTTGGCAGACCTGATTTCGCTTTATGGCAAGTGGAAAAATGTGCACGGGATGAAGTGATTTCATAGAGCAAATCACAAGTGGTCTCCCCTTTGACATACATATGTTGCTTGTCTGCTATTTCTAAATGCTAAATAGAGTATATACAATTTTACCTTCGAATAGCCTCTATACTTAAAGGCAAGACTTATAGTAGCTTGCTAATAAGGAGATCTCGATTTTGATAATGTTATCATTACAATAGATCGGTTTCACCTGCTGATGTCGTTTTTGAAAGTTATAGCCTACTTAATAGGTGGTAGTGGGTTAAATGAGTTGTTCAATTCAATCAATGCATTGCACTGAACAAAACAAGATTCGCCTATTCGAGAGCCATTAGAGCACATACGTTAGCTCATGTTACCCTGGCGAGAATTAACTTTGAGGTAATGGATTAAACACCAGACCATCAAAAAAACTTGCAGAATTCTTAAAAATGATAGAGACAGATTATTGATTTTGTTAGCATACGAAAAAGAGTGCGTAGAAGAATTAAAATTTAAGTTTTCTGCACAACTCAAAGCCATAGCTAACTGTGGTGTTCTTTCAAAGCTATGAATTCAATACTTTGAAATGGTTACGTTTGTTAAGCTATTCATTAAAGCTGAACGACATTTTTTGTATGCCAGATGTTACTATCTCTACCTACAAGACATACAAAACTTGAAAAACAAAATGAGCGCTTAGGAATACGAAATGATTACAGATAGCGGGTTTACAGTACGAAGGATCATCAAATTCTGGTGTGAAACATGGACCGACTTGACCATTGAGCAGTTCTTAATGAGGATAGTAAAATTGGTGGAGGGCTGACTCATGGTCGTGGGGTTATTGAAAGTATCCTCTGTAGGTAGACTAAAGCAATGATTTCCTTCCAAAATATTTGTAAGAAAACGGAAAAGATGTGTGGAGTAGCATTCACTAGTTTGGAACAACACGTGAAGATGAGAGAATCAAGGATTAAAAAATTCCAAAAAATGATGGACTGGTATACGCAACACTATTCTTTTCCTGATGTTGTAGGAGACAGCACTATAAACTGTTACATGGCCAAGGAGATTGGATTTCTTGCAGTTGTGTAACAAAATACTTAATTTTTGACCGCCAAACTATATCTAATGTCATCTCCTGACCTTTATCTACGACTAGAAAACTTCGGGAGTAGGGTAAGTACCGATTTTTGACTAAATAAAATTAAATCAAACTAAGTTTTCAGGAAGCGCCACTGGGTTAAGCAGCCGACCACGGAGAATGCTAGGATCAACCCAGAAGTCCTATCGATATTAGAATTAAATAATGGTACGACCAAAAAAAAGAGAATAAAAAGATACTTAGATGTAATCGCGATAACAGCAGTTTCTTAAGTTTTTAATAAAGCTACAATAATTTAAATATCGTTTACTATATATATATATATATATAAAGAATAATAATAAATTATTGACAATAATGAAAGAAAATAAAAAAACAAAACATCCTGCAGTTTCGTAATAAAAAAAATCTCTTGTATATGTTGGTAATTGTAGTTGTCCCACTATAAAAAACACACGTACCCGACTTAACACTTAACGTTTTCCTAGTTAAAGTTATGACCGAGAGTACATCGTGTGTTATGAGTGTGGTTATAAGTAATAGTTTTTATTCTTTGTTTGTTCCCGTTTGTCCTTGAGGTAAAACGGCTGCAAGAGTCCCTAAATGACTTTAAAATCGACATTTCGATCTCCCCCAAAAGCTAATCTAGCTAAAAAGGTCTTCTATTGTACGTATAACCTCAAATTTTTTGAACGCCACGTACAAAACTATTTCTTACAGGTCTCTGAATCAACCGTAAACAAAACCGATGTGTGCAACCAAATATTTGCAGAGATTGAGATAAAAAAAGAAAAGAAACACGGTGAAACCACAAAAAAAAAGAATATTAACATGTATTCCTATTATAGAACTATTCTAATCGTCCAAACTAGTAACTAAACGAATTCTAAACCGAACAAAAATGATCTTATTCTAAGCGTAACTAATTACTATGTTAATTCTTATCTGATTATAGAGTTGCTGTGATTGAGGTAGAACGAGCAGATAAGGGATGTTGCGACTTCCTTTCTAACGGAACTGTTAGGGAAATCCAGTAGTTGTTTTCTATTTTGTTGTATAATTATACCAAAGATGAACACTTGGTGGTAGACAGAATCGCACTTACCCACGATGTTATTTAGAATTCCAATTATAGCACAGTGTCGCACCGTGTTTAATCTCCGGTTTACTAACCGTAAAGATAAGGTTCTATTAGTACCACTAATGCTTTTTGTTGTTAATTATAGCTGCCTAATCCCACTTAGGAGTTTTATTAGCCTAGGTAAAAAAAAACTCAACTTACAGGTAATGCAACAAGCTTCATTGAAGCACTTGTGCACAGAAAGTAAAAAATTTTCTTTTTGATAGGTGTGATAACCTATCACAGAGGCCAATAGGTCACGGTACAAATTTGATCTTCATGTTAAGTTGCCTATACTCTGGCGTTCGTATTTTAAAACTCTTTACAGTTGATAGAATAGTAGGTGGTGACTTTGAAACTGTTTAATTCTACAGGAACGGTAAAGTTTTACCACTTGCTACGATGAACAATGCAATCAAAATAAGTCATGGAACAATCCCCATCAATCCTACGACTATTTTTCAAAGAATCACAATTGCTAAACAATATGATGAAAAACTTGAAAAGTTCTTAAAATACGAATTGTGCCTTTATCTGTTGCTTTTTTTTGACGATTATGGTATCAAAAACAAACAAAGCGTTTACACTAACTGAACATGTCAATTTTCAAGGATGTGTGTACGTCGTAGATAAAGGATATATGCTGCACAGAGTTGTGTGGACCAGGAGTCAAACATTTTTATCAATTTGTGAAAGTTATGTTTTATTTTTAAAATCCAGGTATAAAAACAGTGCTGTAGTCGTCTTTGATGAAACCCTCAACAAGCGAGCAAGAAGATCACAAAAACAGGTGACAGTAGACGTCATATTAGGTAAAACAATGATCCCGACAGTGCCACAAGAAAAATTTCTGGACTATATAAAAAACAAAAACCGTTTGATCTCAATGATAAAGCCCAACCTTGCAGCAGCTGGCATTCACACAAAGCAGACACAAGAAGATGCGTACAACAGCATAACACTGTAGTTATTGTGGGTGAAAATGTAGATTTGGTGTATACTTTCTGAAGCCGGACAAAGAGACTGCCAACCAGACCAATCCATCAGTGACAACATATTGTTTTTGCATGCTATGGGAGGTTGTGACAACTTCAGCCTCGTTCAAAGTAAGAAAGATGTGGTTTCTCCAAACCCTCAAGAAAAACTCTGGTCTAACCACGACGATTCTAATTTTAAAAGTTCTCGGCACATGTTGACGCTGTTATTAATGCTAGACTTACCTGGTGTATTGCATTGTACAAATTGACTGACGTCCTTGAAGAAATTGAAGTATAAATACTACCATAAATCTGCATACAAAACAACAACCCATTTGGAGTCTCTACCTCCTACGGAGGCTGCAGCACAGCATCATTCATTGAAACTATACTTTAACAATGGCTTGAAAATGAAAAAATCCTGGCAATAAGGTTAGAAAAAACTAAAGCTGGTCTGCAGCTAGTACCAACGCTACCGCCACCAGCAGCAGAAACAATTTTAAAACTTATTTCGTGCAAATGCATGAAGAACTGTCAGACGAACTGGGGTTACAAAACATCACACCTTAAGTACAGAAATTCGCCTCTTTTATAATCGTATAGCATAATGTTTACCTACATTAAATAAAAAAATATGTATTAATGGTGTTTTTTGGTATTTTTAATTTTCATTTTCATTACTGATTTCCACAATATTTTAATACTCTTTTGGGTGGAAACCATACGACGTACAAAAAAATGTTAGAGACATAAATTCTAGATAATTTCCTCTTTATTTAACTATAGGGCCACTTTTTGTGTAATTGGCTGGATTTACACGATAAAAACTACTAAAAAACATTATTGTGAGTGGTTTTTTGATGATGTAGTATATTTGCGGAGCAAAAAACATAAAATAAACTACTAAAAACAATTACACCAGAACTTTCCACTTTAAACTACCATTTGATTGGCCTAATATTGGAAACTACGTCAGCGTTACCGCCGCCAGAATCAAAAAATCTGCGCTACTCCAAAGTCGCAGCTAAAAAAATTGTACTTTAATAATACAATTATATAATAAAACTTAATCGAATAAAACTTGCCCATAACCTGAAACACAGAAGCATTTACATCTTTACATAATATAGATAATAATATGATGATCAATTAGCATCAAATCACAAAATTTGGGCAAATAAATTAAATAACGTAATGTTAGACAATCAGTAATGTTTACAGTTAAGTTTAATTAATAAAAATGTAAATTTGGACATTCAGAAAATTGTTAAAACGTATGAAATGAGATTACATGTTACGTGTGATCTATTTGAATTGTAGGTTCTATTATACTTAATTCAATTCTCACAGAATTTAAGAGTTAACGTAAATAATATTGCTAAAAAATATCCACTAAAAGTTCAGTCAAAATTATCAAACATGTAACAAATACTTAAATATGTACATGAAAATAAAATGCCAGACGACAATAATTTTAAAATTTTAGTTTATAAAAACTTGCAATTGTAATGCAAAATGTACTTTTTACCTGACAATTAGGGATGTAATTGCACTGGACCGAAATGGGCTTTGTAACAAGACTGGCATGGCTCCAATTCAAAATTTCAAACTGGCCCACAGTCAACCCGATATTTTTTTCTACTTGAACCACTGATTTCTATAATAATATGGATAACTAATACTGTAGTGTGACATTGACACCTTTAGAGAAATCATCGGCGCCACTCATTACTGAGATAGAAACTAAAATGTAGCGCTAACGATACTTTTTTGTGACAGTTTAATTGTCAGTGCAATTGTCATAAATATTAATGTTTTTGTAAAATATTTTCTAAAGAGATTAGTATGTTTAAAAATATTTAGCAAATTGTTTGGGTGCATCAGTAGTTACTTGTGCTTTGTATTCTTATTTAAATACGTATGTTATGTTCTTTAATTTTCTTGATTTCTTCGCAATTTTGTCATGCGTTTGATCGTTAAATGTACAAGTGTGTTAAGCATGTGTGATTAATTCTTAAGCGAGTTAAATGACTTTAACTGTGTTGCTTTTTGTATAATATTATTAAAACGAATTAAAACTTAATTTGTTATTAAATTTCACAATATTTATACAGTTTTATGCAATTCCGTAAATGATTATGTAATTTCAACAAAATGAATAATCACACATTTTTTTTTGTGTTGAAAAATAGCGGTACTGTTGTCAAGTAAAATTCGTTTAATTTATCTAATCTCTTCTACGCATTCTAATCCCATATTTAAGTTTTTGTCTCATAAGTATCAGCTATTCGTATTATTATAAAGATCAGTGACTTGAACCGAGTTTTACATACACATATTAAGAAATAATAAACCATATTAGTATTGCATTTTTACACAACTGCTATTAAACATATTATATTGTATTCAACTGTATTAGTTTTTTTGGGACGGCCCGGTCTAAATCAAACCGGATTTCCTTACGAACAGTGTTTGTACAGTCTCAGATTCTTATTTAAAACTGTCAATACTGTTTTTTATTTTCGTACTACTACAATATTACACTGTAAATAAAGTAAAAATTGTATAGTTTCTAAAAATAAGATAGTTTTTAGGGTTTTCTATAGTTTTTGAAATCGCTTTACTTTTGCTCTATTACTACTAATTTGTATATTCAAATATATTTTCAAAAATTGTTAGACAGTAAGATTTAAGTAACTATCAATAAAGAGAAATGTTTAAAACTTAAAAAGAATAAACATTATTTGAATTGCTATTGTTGCATTTTAAAAATTACTCAGTGCACAACTGTTTAATGTTATAACAATAATATTTGGTAGAATGGCGATATTCACTAAACAATTAATCATATTGTCAATCACGCTAAAATTGCTCAATTTGTAAGTACTGTGTGAAAACTTAAACTAGTACTCACTACCAGTAGATTAGAATACTATATTAACCATACAGTAAAAAAAACATAAAAATTGTATGCATGAGCTTAATTAACTCAATACTGACTCCAGTATCTGGTAACAAAATTTTAATGCTGTTGCTTAAGTTCTAAAAACCATTATTAACAGATTTAAAAAAAAACTAAATTATTTGTTTTTTCTTAAAGTTTTTGTTAAATTGAATACTTGGTTTAAAAAAACTACATGGTAAACATATTGCTTAGTTTGCGGTATAATACAAATATTGTGGATAACGTAAAATATCATGCAATAACCTTAGCAATAAGGTTGTAAACATAAATAGGTTTTTCCACTACTAGTTGTATAGGCTTTTATTATTACGTATAATAGTAGGTTGTGAAGCAGCTTTTTTTTTAGTGTAGATAAATAAATAACATATTTAAGTTATTTGAAGTTTGCGCTTAACTAAATACGAATCTTACCGAATTAAATATATTTTAGAAATAATCAATACTTAAACTAATAATGTTTTTAAACAATTTTAATAACTTTAGCAAAAAAAAACTTACGTTATCAATTTATTTTTGTGCAATGAATCTCAATTAAGAACAACTGTTACAATCAATCACTGACTTGATTTTGAATTTAAAACTAAAATCTTAAATTTTAAATTTGATTTAATAACAAGTAGAAAGGTTTTAATAATTCTAGTAGTGGAACAAATTCTATATATACCACAACTGAGAAGCTCATTATAACCAGCGCGACGTATATCCCTCGACGCTTCGCGTCTCGCGATATAATCTATCGATTAGGTTATAATGATACACTTCTCAACCTTGATATATATTACACTATTGAAACACAATCAATATTGTAGTCAAATTAGTAAACAAAAGTTGTAATATTATAAACTTTCGCTCTGTAAATGTAACACATGTAGTCAATTCTCGTAATAAGTATAATAAGTAATGTGTTATACAATTATATATTTTTTTATTAATAAAAATTTATATTTATGGAACCATACTAACACAAACACAATAATTACTAATGTGTGCATATATTGCTTATTTAAACGATTTTTTATAAATATTAAAAACTAAACGGTTAATTTAGTAAAGTGTTGAAACCAGATAAATGTGTTTAACTCATTTATAATCAATCGTGTTGTTGATAATAAACGATGTTATTACAGAACCAAAATTGTTTAATTTATTTTAGTATAAATTCTTGTTTTATTATTTTCTTGTGATTAGACTCGTTAACAACAACCAACCCATGTTTTTACATTCTTAAACATAACCAACTACCGCAAAACTTCACAAAACAGCTATCTAAGCTTTAAAGTTTCGAATTAAAATATTAATTGTATATATCTGATAACCACACAAATTTTAAAATTTTGTTGTATTTATTGAATTTACTTTAGAAAAGAAACTGTTTAGGTTAACAAAATCAAAAACCAGTGGTTATCCCATTTGAACTCACGCCAGTGCAATAAAACTTACGTATTTCAATTATATCTAATTTATCAAATAAAAAAGGTTTTAAGCATTTTACACTAAAATAGTTTGAATCAGTTTTAAATGATTGTTATACTAAAAATTAAATGTTTTTTTTCAAAGATAATTAATTTTATATTAAAAACAAATTTAGTTATGACAATTTGACAAGTTTGTGGTTAGTAAACTACATGATAATAATTTACAATATTTGCAGTGTATTAAATAGGTTGGGAACAACTAATATAATAAAAAATAAATACAAAATAAACATAAAAGCAACATGTAATTAGTAAAGTAAAGTATTTCGATATAATTCTTTGGCACAACATATTTGTTGTATAGTCCAAAGGTTCATAGTAACGCTAGTATTTTAAAAGGAAAATCTACCGACCAACCTATTGTTTTAACAGATGTTTTTGAAGATATTCGTTAGAGAATGGAAGTGAGTCCAAAGAAATTTCTACAACTGTCACATCAAATCAATCTATCGCTTGCTACATGTCAGAAAACTTGCAAAAAAGTCCTGCAATTACACCCATACAAGGTGACTGTGACACAAGAGTTAATGCCTTCTAATTTTTCACGTCGGATATAGTATTGTCAGGGATTTAACAAAGTGTTAAACAATGATAGCGTTTTATACGTAATTTTCCTTAGTGATAAAGCATGGTTTCATCTTAGTGGATATGTAAATTCTCAGATTGTAGAATATGGTCAACAGAAAACCCTAATACTTTTATAAAAACTTCATCCGCAAAAGATTGAAGTGTGATTGGAAATGTCACGACGTAGGATCATGGGGCTTGTTTTTTTTTAAATAAAAATATAATTGCAGACATTTACAGAGAATTAATTTTGGATCCGTTTATTAATAAACTACATCACGGTTCATTGTTATTTTCAAAAAGATGGGGACACCGCTCACCATGCTAGAATAACATTAAATTATTTACATTTAGTCAACGAATGATAAGTAAAAACAGATGACCTCTACGATTATCCAATTTAACACCACTAGACTTTGTGTTTGGTTTTTTAAAAAATAAAGTTCATTCAGAGCGACTACATATTTTAGAAAAAATGGAAAATGCAGTTACAGAAACTGTTTACAGTATTACACCCAAAATGTTATTATTTAATGTTTTTAATAATACTAAAAAAAAGAATAAACCTGTGTTTCAATTTAGATGAACAACATTTTAAACATATATAAAATTAAATATATAATATTTTACATTTGTTAATTACACTATAATTTAACTTCTATTAAACCTCATGTTTATTAGTATTTGAAATTGTGTTCTCTCTTGTACATTAAGTAGCAAAATAAATTTATATCTTATTCACTTTATCATATTTACTAAAAAATATAGAGTACCAATTTTTTTCAATTATCTGATGAGCGCTAAATTTAAACACCTGTCAATTACATCTGAACACAGTGTATATAAATTATAGTGGGTTCTAGCCAAATTGAAAAAAAAATGTTTTAAGTTATTTGTAATTAGACATCAAACAAATAGATTATATACTATTTGTGCAATATATAAATTTCAATTTTTGTAAATTTTTGTGTGCAAACAAAAAAAAACATGCATAGTAGTTACTGTATCTAAAGTTTTAATGTAACATGCAGTGTCAAATAATGTAATTGTACATTACTGTGGTATATATTTGATTTTATACGTAATTTATAGAATGATATAAAAAATTGTCATTATTACATAAAATATTTAATATAAATTGATATTCTAAATAAATATAATAATTCAATTACATATATATTTGTAAATATGATGTTATTGACGTTTTGTTTTTAAACCTTGCGTTTAATTACATTCCATACTAATATATTTGATTTCATAGTAAATTATTTACTCAACATTTACAAAATGAGTTCGTATAAAATAAAACTAGAATAATTTATGAAATAAATTTATTATGACTGTTAACAAACCATTTACATTTCATACTACAAATTAAGCATTAATTTAAAAAAAAATGTATAATATTTCTTTTATAATTTTTTAGAAATTTAATAAAATTTACTTTATAATGTTTTATAAAAAAGTTTGAGACTTAGACAGATAATTAGAAGTCACAAAATTATATAATTACGTTTAATTTTTGCCAGTCGAAGTAGTATAAACGCTTATTAAGTCTCATCAATTACAGTTTGTAAACAATTAAATAAATCAAATGTTCTCTATCAGATTTTCTCTTATTTTCTTTTAAAATGCTTATCTTTAACCAATACTGCTTAAATTTTTATAAGTAAATTTTTAAAATATGCTTGTTCAAATAATGTTTATTAGAGCAAGTATCTGCGAAAAAGACGAGTAAAAACTCTTTTTGAATCAAATATTCAAAAAATATAGCAAAAACAATTAATTTAGATTAAATAATTTTTTGTTTTTTTTAACAAAAAAATATTTATTTTGCTAGCACAATTAATATGTTGCATACAAAAAATAAATAAATAAAATAAAATTCAAAAAAATTGGTTTTTATAAAGATTTTAGATAGGTAGCAAGTTTGTAATACCTGTGAAAAATTATAATAAAAAGTTATTCTAAAGATTCATGTAAACCTGTAAATAGTTCATTTTTACCAAAATCTCAAAACTCTTACTTTAGTTTAAATTAGTATTTCTTATCAGTAAAACATTATGAAAACTAAATAAACAAATAATAATCAAAATTTTTTATTTTACTTCTTTTACTATTATTTTTAAAAGGATCATAATGTAATACTAATTTATATCATTATCGAAAATAAAACATAGCATAACGGACACGAGATAAGTGTGAGTTATGCTATAAGACTTTCGCTATATACGCTATTTTTGTGATGATTTGTGCAAAATCTGCACTGATAATGGCATCTGTTACATTCTGCTATCACAAAAGTCCAAGAATATACCTTACCTAACCCTAAATCTAATACTATTGTTTTTTCACCGTAAGTCTTAATTCGCGCACCACTAGCCGATTCTAGTTCAAACCTAGAAGTGTTGCTAGAGTATTTATCACGGAACTTAGATGGTAACACACTTAAGTCTACACCAATATCTATTAAATATTTAATATTAGATTTTTTATTGCTAATAAAAAGTCTATGATGTGAATTACATGCAGAGGCCGCTATTGCCCCTGTGTCAGCGTCACGTTTTTTGAATTGTAGGAACATGGTGGGTCACATCTTCTGGCCTTGTGTTTATATCGTCTATGGTACTAGCAATAGTCATCTCTATTTCTGCTTTTGCTTCTGGTTCTGTGTTGATAGTACTTGTTTCTACTCAAGCTGTTGTCGGTAGATGGCGATTTTGAAGTTGCCGCTAGTGGTATGTTGGTGTTCGTTGGTGCTGTTTCCGGACATGCGCTCACCGGTGCAATTACGGATAGCGTGGTTTCTATAATTTTGTCGGCAACCTTTGCAAGCTGATCCAAATCTAACGTCAGAGATACTAAAATTGGTTGTATGGCAACTGGCATCTGCTGTAGGAACAGTTCTTTCAGGACCCTTTCATTTATTGCCCGTGGGGTACTTATTAATGACCGCACGTGTCGCAATAACTGCGATGGCAGTCGACTTGGTGATAATATTGGAAACTTCACTTGCAATTTCCGGTACAGCACTGAAATAACGTGGTAAAGTTTTGTATCTTCACGTGTTATTTGCGGGGAACTTAAATTGAATTTAGCCTCTGCCATCGAAAACTATAATTTAGTTTTGTTGCCCCAGAATGGAGGTAAAGACTCTGTGGCTGCAGTTACTTGTACATTAAACACACGCCGCTTTTCGTTAACAAACATTTACGTTGTTTTTATCCCATCACGTCGGGATCACCAATTTTAGCGATAAAGGGCGAATTATTAAGTATTAACAAAAACGTATTTTATTAACTAACACTAACAGATCCATACTGTTGACTACCAGTCCATCGCAAGTGGAGTTTTTTTGTTTCTTTTTACTACTCCTGCGCGTCGTGTGGTTTTCGTAACTAAATGTTAGAGGTCGCGACAAGAACATGAAGTTTGTGGTTTGTCTTATTTTACTTTATCTGACAACTAAACGTAAAATTTCTTGCTTCTTCTTTTATGAACTATAGACTCCGCAGCAGTTATTCGCTTAATAGTGTCGTTTAGTCTGCTATTTTAGATTCTAATTTTGTACATTTTGCAAATAGAGCAGACATCAACCTGTGGTCTTCCAAACAAAAGTTTAAAATTTTTTACAAAAAATTTATAGTAGGTTGCGGAATACCTTCGTATATTCTTATAAATCTTTTCTGTGTAACAGCACGAATTAACAGAAACGTGTCTTAACTAAACAGACTTCACATTTAATGTCCCCAGTTCGACTTTGCTTTTGTTACAAAATCTAGTGCTTAGCTTGATTCACTAAAGCACATGTATTGACATTGAAATAGAGCTTATTTTTTTTCTGCATAAAACAGTGTAGATTAACGTAAACTACAGATTTTTTAAAGAACCCAATTTTTGTCAAAATGTGACTTAAGTATTTTTTTGCATAAAACAGTTCAATTAAAAATATTCTAAATACAATGAAAACCTGTTTCTAACACAAAGCAATATTTTTAAAGAGTTGTTTCAATACAAAAATTATGTCAATGTAATAAGTAAAAGTTTTATAGAAAATGTAGAATCGTTTAGTACCTGAGTTGTTAGTTTTGATAATGTATTCAGTTTTATTAATTAAAACAGTAACTTAATCTTAGTTCTATGATGAAGAAAAATTGCATATTTTTGAAAAAATATAAAAAATACATCCACAATGAAAAACAAAAAGTGGTGCTTTACTTTTCTCCGATATAAAAATAGAAAAAATTATATCGTCCTTTAATATACTTAGTTTATCATCCAACACACAAATTTATATGCATTTAATCCATCATCTACTACAGACACTTAGAACTTGTATAAACCTGCTCATTTATATAAATAACAAAAATAAACGCATTATCTTAAGAAAATTTAAATAAGAAATGGTTTTATTCTAGAACAAATAAAATTATTATTTATTATTAAATTTCACCACTTAAACTAATGTAATGCTAGCAAATTCTAGGACATCTAGCTACTTCTTATTTTCTGACTTGAAGTTTATTTTCAAACTTACTGTCATTTTTTTAAATAATTAACTTTTTTCCCATATGCACTTTTTATAATAACGATCACTCAGTAAAAGAAGTTACTCCAAAAGTTTGTAAAGTTTGAATAAAATAAATACTATATTAAACGCATAAAACAATCAAAGATTTTACTTTAACGTTTAACTTAAAAAAAGCTCAACAAATAAAAGCCAATAACATAACGCAACAAGAAACTAAACGACAAAATAAAAGCTTAATATAAAAAACAACATGGAAATTTATAAAACAGCATTGTTGAAAACCATGGACAAGTTTTTTGAGAATTGTACAGACTATTTGTCGACAAAGTTGCATCTATGTAATGGCTATGCAGTTCCCGTATTAAGAATAAAACATAAAGTTTATTTATAGCAGGAATGATGATCCTCCTCACGAAATATTACTAAAAATATTTGAAACAGATAGTAGGCAGTAAATTTAAACTATACAACAAAACGGAATAGCATATAAATCACGCCGTTGAAAGCTGCTTTGTGCTATCACTAACTGTGTTAGATTGAATAACTTATATTCTATTTTTATTTAATTTTTAATTTAGTTTATATACAATAATACTACTTCTTTGATATCCTTTACTTGAATAAATGTACATATGTGTTCGCAATACCCACGCAAATCAACGGTATAAATTAAAGAAACCTAAAATATTATACATGAGTGTAACAATACTCGGTTTAAATAAAATGTTACATTTTTCACACCGGCATCCCAAAGTCCTCCAAAATGAAAAAAATTAGGAGGTATAAATTGTTAACTTATGTAAGTAAGACCAAATAGCCATTAGATTTAATAAATTCATAAATTTTTGATAATTTGTTTTGGCACCTACAAAATTGGTACCGGTATCGCTAAATACATTTGTAGGTTTTTCTTTCCTAAGCATAAAACGGTTAAAATTAAATAAAAAGCCTTTAATAGTTAAGTTAGTAATAAATTCTAAATGTAACGCCTGAAACATAAAACAAATAAATGGACAAACATAACATTTTGTTGTTTTACTTTCGCGTCTCCTTTTTTCCTTAATAATAAAAAGGCCTGCATAGTCTACACCAACAGTGTAAAATAGGTGCATAAATAAAGTTTGTTTATGAGGTAATTGACCCATCAATTGAGTAGTAGTGGTAGCAGCGAATCTAAAGCACCTTGTGCCATTAAGCTCAGTTTTTTGCAATTGACATTACTCCAAAGACAAAAATTGATTGCGACTTGCATAAAGTAACCGTTTATACTCAGTATTAAACAAAATGTTTGTAAAACGATGATTTTTAGGTAATAGTATTGGGTACTGTTTATTATAGTTATAATTTGATAGCTGTAATCTACCACTAACCCTTATTATGTTGTTCCTATTCAAAAATAGAGTCAAACTTAGCAGAGTACTTTAATTACTTACTGGTTTTTTAATTTTCAAATTGTGAAGTTCAGTAAGATAAGATTCTCCTTGAACTAGCCTTACTAGCATAATCATACTATTCTATAACTTCTTTAAAGTTAACGGGCCAGAAATGTGTTGATTCTTTAGAAGTTATCAATTATTTATGAATCTTAAACAATAGGCAATTATTATTTTTAATCTATAGAAATTAGAATATGTTTCAAAGGGGAATGAAGTTTTATTGAAATTGAAAATGATTGTTTTTCGTAATTCTGGTGATTCGATGTTTGTAATATAATATGAGTAATTAAAGATTTAATTTTTTTGTAACCAAAAGCGCAGCACATAATTCTAGTCAAAATATTATAAGTTTCTTTTGTAGAGCAATTTTAGATTTAGCTGCTAGAAATCTAACTAGAATATTGCCAAATTTACCTACTGATCAAACAGCCGTACGCCCTTTTAGAAGCGCCTGAAAACAAATGAAACTCAATATCTATTGAATCTTAAATAAATAATTTTTTATTTTAAGTTTATTAATAGACGATAAACGTCCTTTGAAATAAAACCAATTGGTTTGCACATTCAAATGAATGGACTTGTCCCAACCTAACTTTAATAACCATAATCATATAATTGTGCAGTAGTAGCTAAGATACTACGTTTTGAGATTTGGAAAAGGAATAATAAAATGTATCGTTTTTAGAATACTATATAATACCCAATGTTTTGTGAATTTTATCGTTGAGAGAAATAAGATTATCGCTCTCTTTAGCATCAATTCAATTCAACGTTACTTTTTAATTTGTGTAAATGAAAACCTGCAGAAGGTTAAATTAGATTTGATAACAGACAATTCATCAACAGAATTTGCACCGGTTAAGAGGTTATCTACATAATAATATCTTTTTTTATAGTTTCTAATTTAATTGAAAATTGATTTTTAAAGTCTGAAGCTAATTGAACCAAACAACAAACTGCTAAATAAAGGGCAAAAGTTGTGCCATATATTACAATGTTTAATTGAGAATGTTCTACTCCGCTGTTTCCGTCCCTTCGCCATACAATTCTATAAAATTGCTTATAATCAGGATCACGATACATTTTTTCGATGTATCCTGTGATAGCAAATTGATATTTACGAAACCTAGAAATTATGGAAAATGTACTATCTTGAAGAAATCGATCAGTGAATTAGGTTTCATTAATATACCTGATTGGACTTTGCAAGAACCATCGAACACTACTCGTATGATTTTTCAGTAATAAAAATTCTAGACTGTGCGGTCTCTAGACAGTTACCAAGTTTACAGAAATTTTAGACATAAAACTTTCACCATAAAACATTATTAAATTATTTTTTGGGTAAATGGTGTATATTTATTTAGAAATTTCTAAATAAATATACACCATTTACCCAAAAAATAATTTAATTTACAAAAATTGTTTTTGAATGTGAATTTGACTATATGTATCACATAAAGTAGTTTCCTTAAAGTTACTTTCACAATATTCATCATCTGCACTATAATACCTTAGAAGAAGAAATAAATTTATTAGATTTCCAAAATTGATCGACATCCTTATGTAATTTATTAAGTGACAAATATGATATAGTAGTAGTAGTAGTAAAGACACTTGAAGCAACCCAACCAAAATTAGTTTTTTGCAAAGTAGGAAAATTTCGTTTACTAATTTGACCGACACACAAGAGGTTATAAAATACTGTAGCGGCTAGCAATAAATCAATAGATACATAAAGAATGGATCTGCTAAATGAATATGTGGAAGAATTTCGGCTGCATTGAGATCAACGAAATACGATGGCAAAGCATTTGTTATTTGTGGAAGTACTAAACAAGACAATTTGATGGAAAAATTATTCACCTTAGATTTGAACGTCACTACAACTCGATGAGTTATTATTGAAATTGAAGAAACCTAAAATATTATACATGAGTGTAACAAACTGAATACAATAGATACAATAAAATAACTAGTTACGCTTATAATGTGCACCCGTATCAAAATAATGGTAAACGTCAACAAAATAACCATTATGTGGGAGGCGATAGTTACAAGCAGCCATATTTATCGATCAAACATCGCGCTGAAAGTAAAAAAGAAGCAATTTAATATAACTGTTCAGGATTCTGTCTAAAATGATATCAAATGCCTTGGAGAATAAGCGATATCACTGTGCAACTCAAAATTGACAAGGTTTTAAACAAAACAAATAAGTTTCAAAAAACTTGTCAAAATAAATACATTTAATAGAGTTAATAGGTTAACTCAAAAAAACAACACAAATTTGGATTATTAAAATCGAATCAAAAGATTTTCATATAGACTATGACTAATCAATAAAACTTATTGCTAAATTTAATATTTTTGTCAAAATATGCACATATGTATATGTTTGTACATAGAAAAACTACGATTTACATCGACATATGCAATGGGAGTAAGTTTTAAAAAAGACACAGTTTGAGGACAAATTTTATCTAAACATTTTTTGAAACCCGATTTACAGTAGTAAAAACTGTGTTAAAAACTTTTTATTCATTTTAGTTCATAATTTAGTAAAATAATAATATTTGTATGTTTTTGATTTTAAAATTTAAAAATTATATTATTACAGTTTATAACAAATGCGTTTGCTAAATTTGTATTTAAAATAAAATAAAAAAAGTAAAATTAAACATTTTTCAACGTTTGTTTTTAATCGTGTTATAGAAGTTTGCTTTATATTCAGAGTAAAGAAAAATAAGTTTTAATTCACTTTGTTTGTATGTAAAGTTATTTTAATTTTATTTATTGTTTTTTGTATTAATTTAAATTAACTTAGGTTTTAAACATAATCTTTCTAAGACTAATTAAATTGCTTAAATGTAACAAACTAGGTTAAATAAAATTAATTGAATTCAAAACGTTACCGTAAAATAATTAACAAAATTGAATAAGAAAATTTAAATGTTAAAATACATGTCTAAAATCTTAAAGTAAAAGTATACATCTATGAAAAACATTTTTTCGCTAATCAATAAGTTACGTGAATCTGAACCTAACGACGCGTTTACTGGTACACTCAAGTAAACAATATTTTCTTATCAAGTAGGTATATATTCAAAGTCAAACTTCTTAAACGAGTCTGGGTTAACAAACAGATTGTTGTAAATAAAATAAAGTTAAATTCTATCATAGAAGAAAACTTTTAACGCACGTCATTTCAGGGTAAGCATTTATCTCTATAACATAAATTAAAGCAAATCAAAAATTAATACAATTTGTTGCATTACATTTTAGGTGCTAAGATTTTTACCCGATTTGAGTGTATGCTTATAAATAAGCAAATAAAGAAACTAACTAAAAAATTGACAATTTTACAAAGCTAAAACCAAATATTTTAATTCATTCCTAAGCAAACCCTGGATGCAAATGCGAAAGCGTATTCAAACATAAATACATAATTTAAATATTATCAAAAGAATATTTAAACGTAAGTTAATTGTATCTGTTACTATTAAAGTGAATATTGTCTAATAAGTATAATTGACTAATAGTTGTTTTTTTTTAAATTTCTACCTTGCTTCTTCAGACACACGCTTAAAATAACATTAAAAAATTGAGTTATTACGAATATAAATTCTGATGTAGATATTAAAATTTTTCTAAATAAGTACTGCTCATAAAAAAACGGTCATAAAAAGAAAATTAATGCAAAAAGAGAATCCGTAATAAATAAAAGCAAAAGCTACCAATGTTGTGATAAAAAGCGCAAAAACGTTATTAAAGTGGAACTCATTAAGAATACATTCCTCTCATTCTCATTGTTCTATTATTAAACATATTTTGCGAATGGGGGAAATATATGGACATTGTTATGTAGGTATATCCAACGAATATAATAACAAGGTTGAATAGTAAGACAATCGGTCCATAAATTTATCTTAATTACAATTATTGCACTTTAAATATTCTGAGCACAATGTATATAAATCTATATCAATTTATGAGTGAAATTAAATAACCTGTAAAATTTAAAACTTTGTTTAAATGGTTAATTAGGCAATTATTACAAAATGTGAGTATAAGAATCTTAGTAAAGTAACGCTAATGATACACTATGTATTTAGGTTATTTGAAAATAAAATTTGTTCGTCGCATTTGTACAATTATTGATTTTTCACAATTGTATAAAATTATATTTCTTGCAATGGTAATCTAATTTCTAAGGATATTGTTTGTTTATGTTCTTTTAGCTTTAATAGTAAAAAGTTTTAATGTATGTAAAGAAACGAACGTTTTGTAAGCGTAGCGTAAACGTAGTCTGAATCGTAATTCGTCAATACCTAACAGTAAACATCTTACGTAGTTTCTATGAAAAATCCGATTTTAATTTAATTTCTAATGGTGATAAAAATAGTGTGATATCTTCAACAAGTTAAATAAAACTACTTAAAAAGACAAAATCTATAATAAAATTATTTTATTTGTAAACTTTATCTAATTATATACTGTGTCCAAGATGAAGATGAACATAGAAATCTCGGAATAGACGACATATAAACGTACGGTTGTTTGCAAAATTTTTGTATCGCTTATCGTTTTTGATTTAAAAAAGAAATGTGAGTTTTTTAAAAACATTTTTAAACCAAAAGCACATATTTCTTGCACATTTTGAGTTCTACAAAATGAGGTCGTCAAAATTTGCAACAATAAATATTACTGGATATAAGGTGTAAGTTTTGTGGCGGCCATATAAAAAAAAAGTTAATGATGGTGTCGTACAAACGAAACGTCGTATCAAAAGTTTGACAACGGCAATTTGTAGAACCCAAAAAACGTCAAACTAAAGGTGTTTTAAATATAAAAACTTTTAGTAAATTAATTATAGAATTTTTAAAAAAATCCAAAATTTACATTTTTTTAAAAATCTTAAAAACGATAATTTTTGAGTTATACAATTTTTGATAAAAATTTAAAGATTGCAGTATTATGGAAAACCATAAAAAATTAGACGACAGAACAAAACCTACCTGTAAACGTTATTATCAAATATGCTACTTAACTAATCAACAATTTTAAGAAATTATTCTGAATTCCAGAACTAAATATGACAATGTTTATACTTTTAAAAACACTTTTTTTTTTAAATAATTTTATTTTGTTAGGTTATTTATTATTATAATAAACCAAAAATATAACCAAATATAATCAAGCCTGCAAATACAAAACTTAGCATTACAACTTAAGCAATTTAAACATTAACACAATAAGAAACAAAAAAAAAACAGTTAAATAATGATCAGCTCATAATTTTAACTTGCAAATATTAATTATGTAACGACAAGAACATTTTTAGGGTTTGCATATATGAGGGGTCTAATTTCTGTACGGTGAAAAGATAGACTTAAGTCCCTTCCAACAAATCCGTGCTAAATCTGAATAATTCTTTTATGAGTTCAAATTTTCAAGTCAGTATTACAACAAACACCTGCATTTTAATGACATACTTCAGTTTGACGGTCAACATTTTGGTTAACTTATTAACAGTTTTAAGTTTCTGTTATTTTCATTGATTTAACCAAATAGTATTTTTCAATATTTTGGTGTACATTTGTGTATATTCAGGTGCATACTGAAATGATTCATTAATGATTAATGTTAAAGTTACATTTCCTATTTTAGGTTACTTATTTATTTAATTAGGAATCAAGCTATGGCCCTGTCTCCACCAAAAAATGAGCAGCCCAACAGTTTTCAATGGATGACAACAAACGCATTGACCATATATTTAAAGTTAATACCGAGGAACACCCCGATAGAACTAAGACCTAAATTATCGAGCAAAAGTTCTAAGTAATTTTAGTCAAGTTAATAATATTATCTATATCAATTACAATTTAAGGTGTGTATGTGTGTCTAAAGTGTTCTTAATATTATTCGTAAATATCAAGAAAGACATGATCTTCAGGCACGAAAAGTGTATCACAAACCACGATCAATTTTGGACAACATCGATGATGCAGTTGAAAGTGCTATTCGAGGTTTAATAAATACTTTTTTTGAAAGAAATAAACCGCCATCTCTAAATAAAATGCAGGAAAATAAAAATTTACCTAAATTGAAAAGGACTACGAGTTTGCCTATTAAAGAAAATGAATTTCGGTGAGTAAACGAATATTGTTTATTTCTACACACTTTAATGTGATTGTGGTTTTGCGCTATAAATTTTCAAAAAGAACATACAATCGTATTTTTAAAACAAACGAGATCATTGCCTGGAGACAACGTTTTCTACGAAAAATCTAAAAGTACAGAGAAGCGGGTAAAAAATTGTATTTTTTTGATGAAACCTGGGTGAACGCTGGTGATACTGCAAGTAAAGTATGGAAAGACATAACCATCGTGACTTCGAGGCAGGCGAGGGAAATCGTTTTATAATTCTCCACGTAAGATCTGAAGACGGTATTGTCAAAACTAATTGAATCAAAGAAAATAAAAATTGTCATAAGGAAATGACTAAAGAAGCTTTAAAAAACTTATTTTCACAAATTCTGGGCTGTTTAGCCAAAAATTCTGTAACTGTGATAGATAATGCTTCTTATCGTAGTAGGATAGAAGAGATGATTTCAAACTCAGAAATGAAATAAGCAGACATACAAGTTTGGTTGGAAAGTAAGTCGATTGTTTACCTATTAGATATAGTAAAAACTGAACTTCTGTATCTTGTTAGAAAAGCTGCTATCATTCCAAAGTATGTAAATGATGAAACGACAAAAAACAGGGTCATACTGTTTTGTGGTTACTTCCACATCACTGTGAATTCGATCTTATTAAGTTGATATGTATTTAGTCAAATAAAAAAAGAAATCGCAAGAAACAATACAATCTATAAAATGAAAGACATTCACCATTTATTTCAGCAAGCTGTAGGCAATGTTTCTGCAGAAAACTGGAAAAATGTTATTCGCCATGAACAAACTGAAGAAGAAAGAATGTGGCAAAATGACATCGCAATGGCAAGTACAGTGGAACTGTTGATAATTTGTGAGGACGATGACTTTTCTTCATCTGAATCATCTTAAATGTAATTTTTTTTTAATGAAAAATGTTATGTAAACTTGCATAAATTATTAGTTCGTCAATTTTGTTAATAAGGTAGAAACCCTATTTATCTATTATAAGTTATAAACGTCAGAAATTTAAAATTTTGTGCATTTATTAAAAATTATAAGTTTTCTTATGTATTTTGATCTTTAATGCCTATAAGATTATATATTAGATGATTTTTGAATGTTTGCTCTCTTACTAATTTGAGCTGTGTAAACTTGTCTCTTCATACATTTGTTCAAATTATCATACAAAATTGAAGGAGGGGCTTAACTCTTTTTTCACCGTACTAATATAGTTTCAAAGTGTACTATCTTCAATTTAGTACAGTATCCAGTTCCTGATACACATCATATTGATAGCATGCTATTCATTTGTGTACCAAGGTGTACCCAAATTAAGTACATGTTTCAGAAAAAAGTTTACTTTTTTGTTTCGACACTGTACTATTTGATACTAATATGTTGAAACTGTACATTTCGCATTGAGTTATTATAAAAGGAGATAGCATAAAACATCTAGTTTCTATGTACAAAGTGGAACCACTAGGCGTGGCTTAGTCTACTATCAAGATGGATACTTTGCCAGACCCGGATTACATAAAAATTCAACTTTTAACATTAATCGCACATTATAAATTTTTCATCAGTTTATATGTTAGTATACAAAATTAAAATCGTTTATCAAATTACTTGAATTTATGCTTAGAAAAAAACTGTAGCTGACATAATTACAATGTTGCAGATGTATAATCATAATTATAAAGTTCAAATACTGTAATTTATTAAGAAAACTATTTAACTGGAGATTTGTGGATCTACGCAATTAAGCAATATGTACTTTGATTTTTTTTTATCAACTTTATTAGTCTAAAGTAAAGAAAAACTTTTTTAGATTATAGCTAATTTAGTAAAAAAAATTAAAAACTTATTAATAATATGCAACAAATCAAATGGATTATTTTAAAAAATTTAATCTAACATTTAAGTTTTATTAAAATTGATTCTTAATAACGAAATTTAAAAAAAAGTAAATTGGGGTATTAATGTATAAATTTCTTTAATACTGGTCTGCTTATATTGCGTACATACCTGTGAAATGTAATTCCCAATAATACTTTCTTATTTATACCTTTTCCACTATTACAGCTACATAAAACACACAAAACCATCATGTTTTAAATGTTTATAATTAAAAACTAAAAAAACATATAAACAAACACAAAAAAATACTATAAACGTTGAAAAAAGGCAACTACTAACATTTGACGTTAGAATGACATAAGTCTATCATCAATATGGCGGTAGTGGTGTCGTTTTAGAATAGAAAACACGGCCTCCCTATATTATAACTCAATGACATTTCGCAACTAAGTTTTGGTTTAACACGTGGAATTTGCAAAAATTTCAGAAAATATAAAAAACCGTATTACATAAAAACGTTATAATACGAAACAAACTTTCGTTTGAAGTTTTGTACCTACTTTATGACTAACCCACGTATCTACGTTTGTTTAACTATTATTTGTTTTGATTGAGCCCTAAGGTATTCGCTATTTGATTGACGTATTTCAAATCATTTCGAATTTTTGTTTCAGTGAACTTATGGTTTTACGTTGTTAAAAACATACGTTTGTCGGTTTTTGCGAATTTTGCATTTCTTTTGCGTTAATAAAATTTAGATTGCATTATAATTTATGGTTTTTACTGTCTTTTATCATTTATTTAGTTTTGTTTATTTTAACACCATTAAGAGTTATGTTTATATTTTGTTATCGTTGCATTATTCGTTGCGAAAGACACACGCGTTACTACGTATTGTTTTATTTGATATTTTTGTTCGATTTATTATTTTTGTTCTTGTTACGTCTTAGCTTTATACCTTAGGCATCTCTGTTCTGCAGCATGAAAACGCTCCTGCACATTAATCCAAAGTGGTCAAAAAAACAATTTTTTTGCTTTGTTGCGAACTCCTACCCCACTTGCCGTATTCACCAGACCTGGCGCTTTCTGATTATTACCTCTTCTCATCGATGGGACACGAACTGGCTGAGCAACACTTCAAGACTTTCGAGGATGTACGAAAATGGCTCGATGAATGAATGTCAATGAAACATGAAACTTTCTTTTGGAATGGTATCCATAAATTGCCAAAGAAATGGATAAAATGTCTAGAAAGCGAGGGCCAAGACTTTGAATAAAAAATGTTTTGCCATTGTTCTTAAATAATTGCGCATTTTTCATGAAAAAAACGACATTTTAAATTTGCGCTCCTGGTATAAGCAACAATTATACCGTTTGTGTATGTGTAAATGCATATTTTGCTGATTTACGATTGAAGACAGTTAACCAAATTTAGAGCAAGATTTCTAGTATCATTTTAAATTCAATTTACGTTTCACTAAAATTTGCTTTATTTTATTTCTTTTTTAATTAAATTTTGTAATCCATTGTTTTATTATGAATTTATTTTGTGTGTAAAATTTTGTTTGTGCGTTTCATTTTTATTTTATTTCTTCTATGTACTAAATGTTAAATTGTTCAACAGTAACAAAGTTTTTCATTAGTTATTCTGTTTGCGAGTCAATCTTTTTTGTTTTTATTATAAAATTTAGTGACTACACACTGAAAGCTAGATCTTAATAATGTGTACATCGCATAACGTCTTCTTCCATTTGGCAAGGTGCAAAGATGTTTTAAGCCGTTATTAACCTTTCTGGCGCCCTTTTCAGTTTGACTTTTACATTTTGAGTTTTTCCAAATAGTTCAAATTATAAGTGTACTTCACAACCGTTGCCACTGAGCTCCGGCAATTACTTTGTTTATGTTAACAATCCAAGGCAATTTTCTTTAGCATATAACGAAAGTAGCATACAATTTTTTTAGTGTATCAACAACCAACTTTTCATTAACGTGATTGCAGAACATTTTAACGTAAGCTTTTTCTAACTTATCCAGATTCTATTTGTCAGCTTTTCCTAAAATAAATTTATAAAATTTCAGATACAAACTGATTTTTCAATATTCACTGTAAAGCAACAGATTGTCTATTTCCAGTATTTGACTTTTTTTTATTTATTGTTTACGCACTTAGCGCACACATTGCAACTAGTTAATAACTATCTAGCAATTTAATTCGAACAATTCTTATTTAAATCTAATTTATCTTACATCTAAGCAAGTCTTAGCGGTTGATGGATGTACTCCCACTGGCGCACTCCACATATATATATATATATATATATATAGACATATAAACCGGTTGCTGTTGAGCCCGTAGAATATATAAACGCTACGCTCTGTAGCCCGAAGAAACGCTATTAAGCCCGGTTTCGGGCTCATCTACGTATCCATGTGTATATAATCAAAATACGATTATATAAGCATCAAAACGTGTAAATCCAAAAATTTTGCCGGGCTTCATATTGTACCGTTTATATCTGCATTATATATAAAATAGTTCAGAGTTAGTCGCTGCAGAGGTCGCTTTTATATACAAACTGTCTACAGACACGGACGGTACGTTGTGTAGCCCAACATGCGACAACGTTGGACGGGCTTAATAACAAGCAGTAAACGTATACTATAAGTGTATTTTACTTTAGTATGAATTTTATGCACTTTTTGAGTATCATCACGTTTTAATAATTTTTTACAAAAACAATACAAACGGTTTTAGTCAAAAATCGGAAGTTGATTTTTAAAAACGTTTGCACTTTCTACGTGATGTTTGTACGTACATATGTAGAATGTGGTACTTTTATAACTATTAAATTAAATTAAAATTAAAGTATTGAAAAAATTATTTGAAAACCTCTAAAGAGATTTGGATCAAAAGTACAATATAGGTAGCTAAGAAACTTTAAAGCTATAAGAATCATTTGTTGGTTCATTCATGATGCGATACCTATAAAATAATTTGAAACATATATACATACATTTAATAAAAACGTTATAACGAAAAAGGATTGTCTTAGGATATGATATTAGCATTTCTCATATAATTTTTTTTCTTTTACTTAAAATCTTTAAATGAATGTAAGAATCTCGTTTTGTAGTGTAAAAATTCTTAGAAGCATGGAAATTTTTTCGTAGTCTGAAAGAGTTTTGTAGAATCAATTGGAAAATATTACTTCTCGTGAAATAATTATGGTAAGTTATGATAATTTTGCAGATAACACTACAATTAAAAAAAATAAATTTGGTTTTACCAACACAAAGCTTTTACAAACAAAATTGAAAAAAAAGAATTGTCCTAGCAGAAACAGAAACAAAACTTACAGTCATAAATTTTAAAATAGACACAGAGTTTTTTTAAGTAATTATGATGACAATTTACTTGAAAGTTAGAAAAATAATAATTAAGACAAACAGTTAATCCACTTCTTACAAGAAATAAGATATTTTTTTTAAGTTTGAGTCATTTCATATGAAATCGTCTAAAAGTAAAAGCTGACTTATTTTAGAGTCCTAAAAAAGAAATCTACGCACATTTAGTTTTGATAAACGCCCGTTTTCACCTGATCAACAATGACGCGCTGCTAAAAATACGTTTTTTAACTTATTTTCAGTGATTTTTAACTGACTCTAGTGTCTTGGTCGTTTAATGTAAGCACCTAATGTTATTCAGAAATTAAGTTTACATATCCTAAAAAGAATAAACCCAACAACTGATCAAAAAAACCCACTTTTTGTACAAAAAAAATGCTTGAAATTTGATGAAATCGCGTTTTTCAGGCTACATTGGTCGTCTTGTTGTTGTTAGATTCTTAGTGCCTAGACACTTGGTTTTTTAAAGCAAATATCTAAGTAATTTTATTAGGTTAAAAATATTATTTGCAATTGGTTACTTTTTTGTGTGAAAATTTATAAAACACTACATGTTTGTTTTCTATATATTTAGTGTAGTTTTATCTATTTTGTTTGTATCTTATAGTATAGCAAGTAGGTTGAATGTTTTTTAAACGTGAATTTATGTTTTCATTTTCATTGAAATTGTGTGTATTGTAAGTGAGATTTATTACGTAAATATAACATATGATGGAATATTGAATTTTTTTAAATAAAACATTATATTTTCTTAGAAGGCTTAGCTTATTGGCTTAACGATATTGACAGCATCACAATTACAGAAAACTGAACACCTTTACGGTATCAACTAGCTGTGACCGTGAGAAACCTAAACTATATTAAATTATTGTACCTTTTTATGTTATTATCTTATTAATACATATGTTACAGCAGCTTGAACATTCACACTCTATACAAAAAACTAATTTTTATGCCAAGAATTTCATTAGAGCAGAAATCGAACATTGTTTCTGGAGTTACTATATGATGATCTGCAGTTCGTTCTGTTTTTTTTGTAATAGTTTGTGACAGTCCGATTAATGATAAATATGTTACTTTAATCGGCATTTAACGTCCACATTAAGGAACAAATAAATTGATTGAAAATGTTTCAGACTACTTATTAGAATTCCTCAATTTCGTTATTTGAAGCAGAGTATTCTATTTACTATCACATACATATTTTAATTTCAAATAAAATTTCTTACTGTATGCCCAAAACTGACCTTTCAATTTATTTCTGATTTAATAAAAAAACTTTGTGTGCGTAAATAAGAATATGTAGGTACAAACATGTAAACAGGTTGTTGTTGAGCCCGTAGAACATATAAACGCTACGTTCTCTAGCCCGAAAAACCGTTATATATCTCAGTTTTAGACGCATCTCTGTATATATGCGTATGTCATCAAAATACGATTGTAGAATCATTATTTTTTTTATTATGCGGTATATTGTAAGTTTGATTTAAAAATTTGTGTCAAATGATGATAAATAACACACTCTACGTTAGTCGTGCAACTTGCGGCAACGGTTAAATTTAACATTTCTTTAAAAAAGTTGCCAAAAACAGAGTCACATGCGGAATTTTAAAGAAAATTATTTAGTTTGCTGCCGTTTTGAGTATTTTTTTTTTCAGATAAGAATTTGCTAATACACACAAGTTATAGCTTACAATTTTGAATTATATTTACAAATAAAACAAACTTTGCACCAATCATAAAAAGAGTTTAATGCTTGAATACAGTTTTTATTTTAAATCTGCAGAAAGTTTATTTGTTACGTCAATATTAATCAAATTAAATTTAAAAAAAAATTATTAGATCGGAAGATGTTTAAAAGAGTTATCTGCAAAGACTAAACGCAAATGTTAAAATTTCAAATCATTGTCGAATTAAGCTTAATAACTACGTTTAGAGCGTGTATATATATATATAGTTATAAACTGCACGCAATTGAGCCCGATATGTAAACAGGTGCCCGATGAGCCCGGGCGGTAACGCCTTTCTACACGACGTTATTAGCGCGCTGTTAATCCCGACTGCGTTGCCAATATTATACAGGCTCTAAACGTAGTTATTAATTTTAACATTTGCGTTTAGTCTTTGCAGATAACTCTCTAAAACATCTTCCGATCTAATAATTTTTTTTTAAATTTAATTTGATTGACGTAACAAATAAACTTTCTGCAGATTTAAAATAAAAACTGTATTCAAGCATTAAACTCTTTTTATGATTGGTGCAAAGTTTGTTTTATTTGTAAATATAATTCAAAATTGTAAGCTATAACTTGTGTGTATTAGCAAATTCTTATCTGAAAAAAAAACATACTCAAAACGGCAGCAAATTAAATAATTTTCTTTAAAATTCCGCATGTAACTCTGTTTTTGGCAACTTTTTTAAAGAAATGTTAAATTTAACCGTTGCCGCAAGTTGCACGACTAACGTACAGTGTGTTATTTGTCATCATTTGACAAGCACAAACTAATTTTTAAATCAAACTTGCAATATACCGCATAATAAAAAAAATAATGATTCTACAATCGTATTTTGATGACATACGCATATATACAGAGATGCGCCTAAAACTGGGATATATAACGGTTCTTCGGGCTAGAGAACGTAGCGTTTATATGTTCTACGGGCTCAACAACAACCTGTTTACATGTTTGTACCTACATATTTTTATTTACGCACACAAAGTTTTTTTAATAAATCGGAAATAAATTGAAAGGTCAGTTTTGGGCATACAGTATGTCATACAACATTATCATGAAATTTTAGTTGAAATTAAAATATGTATGTGATAGTAAATAGAATACTCTGTTTCAAATAACGAAATTGAGGAATTCTAATAAGTAGTCTGAAACATTTTCACTCAATTTATTTGTTCCTTAATGTGGACGTTAAATGCCGATTAAAGTAACAGATTTATCATTAATCGGACCGTCACAAACTATTAAAAAAAACAGAACGAACTGCAGATCATCATATAGTAACTTCAGAAACAATGTTCGATTTCTGCTCTAATGAAATTCTTGGCATAAAAATTAGTTTTTTGTATAGAGTGTGAATGTTCAAGCTGCTGTAACATATGTATTAATAAGATAATAATATAAAAAGGTACAATACTTTAATATAGTTTAGGTTTCTCACGGTCACAGCTAGTTGATACCGTAAAGGTATTCAGTTTTCTATAATTCTGATGCTGTCAATATCGTTAAGCCAATAAGCTAAGCCTTCTAAGAAAATATAATGTTTTATTTAAAAAAATTCAATATTTCATCATATGTTATATTTACGTAATAAATCTCACTTACAATACACACAATTTCAATGAAAATGAAAACATAAATTCACGTTTAAAAAACATTCAACCTACTTGCTATACTATAAGATACAAACAAAATAGATAACACTACACTAAATATACAGAAAACAAACATGTAGTGTTTTATGAATTTTCACACAAAAACGTAACCAATTGCAAATAATATTTTTAACCTAATAAAATTACTTAGATATTTGCTTTAAAAAACCAAGTGTATAGGCACTAAGAATGTGACAAGAACAAGACGACCAATGTAGCCTGAAAAACGCGATTTCATCGAATTTCAAGCATTTTTTTTTGTACAAAAAATGGGTTTTTTTAATCAGTTGTTGGGTTTATTCTTTTTAGGATATGTAAACTTAATTTCTGAATAACATTAGGTGCTTACATTAAACGACCAAGACACTAAAGTCAGTTAAAAATCACTGAAAATAAGTTAAAAAACGTATTTTTAGCAGCGCGTCATTGTTGATCGCTATTGAATAAATTTTCGTTGTGCACTCAAAAAAGCATAAAAATTATGTTTTTCAATTCGGTCAGGTGAAAACGGGCCTTTATCAAAACTAAATGTGCGTAGATTTCTTTTTTAGGACTCTAAAATAAGTCAGCTTTTACTTTTAGACGATTTCATATCGAATGACTCAAACTTAAAAAAAATATCTTATTTCTTGTAAGAAGTGGATTAACTGTTTGTCTTAATTATTATTTTTCTAACTTTTAAGTAAATTGTCATCATAATTACTTAAAAACTCTGTGTCGATTTTAAAATTTATGACTGTAAGTTTTGTTTCTGTTTCTGCTAGGACAATTCTTTTTTTTCAATTTTGTTTGTAAAAGCTTTGTGTTGGTAAAACCAAATTTAATTTTTTTAATTGTACAGTGTTATCTGCAAAATTGTCATAACTTTCTATAATTATTTCACGAGAAGTAATATTTTCCAATTGATTCTACAAAACTCTTTCAGACTACTAAAAAATTTCCATGCTTCTAAAAATTTTTACACTACAAAACGACATTCCTACATTTATTTAAAGGTTTTAAGTAAAAGAAAAAAAATTATATGAGAAATGCTAATATCATATCCTAAGAGATACCTTTTTCGTTATAACGTTTTTATTAAATGTATGTATTTATGTTTCAAATTATTTTATAGGTATCGCATCATGAATGAACCAACAAATCATTCTTATAACTTTAAAGTTTCTTAGCTACCTATATTGTACTTTTGATCTAAACCTCTTTAGAGGTTTTCAAATAATTTTTTCAATACTTTAATTTTAATTTAATTTAATAGTTATAAAAGTATCACATTCTACATATGTACGTACAACCATCACGTAGAAATTGCAAACGTTTTTAAAAATCAACTTCCGATTGTACTGTTTTTGTGAAAAAATATTAAAACGTGATGATACTCAAAAAGTGCATAAAATTCATACTAAAGTAAAATACGCTTATAGTATACGTTTACTGCTTGTTATTAAGCCCGTCCAACGTTGTCGCATGTTGGGCTACACAACGTACCGTCCGTGTATGTAGACAGTTTGTATATAAAAGCGACCTCTGCAGCGACTAACTCTGAACTATTTTATATATAATGCAGATATAAACGGTACAATATGAAGCCCGATCAAATTTTTGGATTTACACGTTTTGATGCTTATATAATCGTATTTTGATTATATACACATGGATACGTAGATGAGCCCGAAACCGGGCTTAATAGCGTTTCTTCGGGCTACAGAGCGTAGCGTTTATATATTCTACGGGCTCAACAGCAACCGGTTTATATGTCTATATATATATATATATATATAACACTTATTTCACATGTTTTTATTACCCTTATATCACTGCACTTCACTTACACTAGCTCAAAGGGTTTTAGCCTTGGTAGTCTACGAGTAAGTTGATTGTTGTCGAGCAGTTGTAGCACTTCGACGTTTTCGTGTTCATGGAGTCTTGCTTCATGCTTTCTCGCGAATCTTTTAATTTCCGCACTGACCGTTGGCACTTGTAGGTCCTTGTGCATGTCATCATTTCTGATGTACCCAGGAGCATTAACAATGCTCCGAAGTACTTTGTTCTGGAAGGTTTGTATAATTTTGACATTAGATTTTTTCGTGCATCCCCAAAGTTGCACGCCGTAGACCCAAACGGGTTTTAGAATCTGTTTATATAGTGTCTTCCAAGTAACCACCACATCTTTTTAAATCTAATGCCAAGTTTTTTCTTGACGTGTTCTTTCCACCTGAGCTTGGTGTCAAGTGTCATGCCCAGGTATTTCGCTGTGGTAGCGTGTGGAATTGTCTTCTGATTGATCACTATGGGTAAGTAATCGATTCTGTTATTAGTGAAGTTTATGTGAGTAGACTTTGCCTCATTTAGCTTGATCCGCTATTTCTTGGTCCAATTTGTAACGTTGTTGACGGCTGTTTGCAGTTTGTTTGTCGCTGCCTCTATCTCGTTGCTTGTGGCCAGCAATGCAGTGTCGTCAGCAAATGTAGCTGTCTTTACTTCATCGCTCATAGGGATGTAGTGTTTGACTAATACATAATTTTAACACGGGCTAGTATATTGCCATTCTTTGTTTTGGTGATAATTATTGGTTTTTTTAACTTTTATCTTCTACTCGTAAACATGTTGCAATATTCGTTTTTTAATACAATTTTTGTAGCATTTTTTTAAAATACGTATAAACACTAAATCCGGAATAACATTTTTAATTTGGCTTTAGATATGCTACGTACAGCAGCGACGTTTAAGATGTGATAGCTTAGTATAATAAGCTTGCTAGTCAGGTGTCTCAAAATACAAATTATATCAAATACTAAAAATTGCAAATATACGATAAATCTAGGTACGTTGTTTAAAAATCCTCTACAATAGTGGGAATCTACAGCTTTAAATTTATTAATAAATTGTACAGTCGACTCTATTCTTTTGATGCATTTTTCGGTTTTTCTATCTCCTTCTTGATTGTTTTTGCTGGTACGGATTTTTTTGGTAAACGTATATTGTTTTTGGGTTATTCCGAATAAGTACACCAGCAAAATAATTTTTACAAACGAGCATACAGTCTTTCGTACAATTTAAAATAAATAACTTTGCTTAAAATGGTTTCTTCTTATGGCGTAAATTTTTTGGTTTCCGGCGCTGTGCTGTTTCGATTGTGCAGAACATCAGTATAAAATCTTGCACCACTTCTACCTGGTTTTGAAAAAAAAATTGTACGAAGTAAATGTACCTCCTTAATTGTTAGAGTAGGGCATTAAAAAGCGTTACTTTTATGTTCACAGGTTGGATACACAGAAAGAGCATGCAGACTGTATTAAATAACAAATACACAGTTCAGAACGAAACAATCTTTGTTTTTGGATTCTGGGTATCACCAGCAGGAAATACATTACTATTTACTTTTACCACTAATTAAGTAGATGATAACATTACAACACTAATGAATAAGTTTTTATTTTAATGGTTGATGGATATTGTACATTTTGTTACAATCTGAAAGCAGAAATTAACTTATACTACAAAATTCAATAGAAAAAATACTTACATAAAAAGCAAATGTTATATTACTAACTAAAAAGTATAAAACAAAATGTAAAATAATAAAAAATATTTATAAAACAACAAAGGTAAATACCAAATTCTAATTTTCCTACATAAAAATTTTTTTTTAATTCTTTAATCTACCATATTTTTAAAATACAAGGTCATTTATAATAGCCAATTTAAAAAAAATATAGTAATTCTTTTTTCAATAATGTTTTGTTTATTTGATACAACGGCTACGTTTTGACAAAATTATTTTAAATTTTAATTTTGCTATTAACACATTACAATAAAAAAAAGAAATAAAACACACAAGGTCAGTTAAATGCACAAACTAAAGTTTTTGCTGATAACAATGGTGACAACAGAACAACAAATGAACGTCCCGTTTTTGAGATATTTACAAAAACATTTTTATTTAAATTGAACACGCTGTATATTTTTAAGAGTATTTAATTTTGAACAAAAAATTGTTAATACATACTGACCCTAAACTTAAAAATTAACAAATGTATTGTAGCTCCAATAGCAATGGTGAACGTTTAACTTTGCACACGGTGTATATTCAACTACAAACTAAGTCAATGAATACTGTGTTTTATTTCTCTTAAAACAAAAGTTGTAATATTCAGAAGAACCAAAAAACATATATATTAGATTTATATTATTTAGATATTAGTTGTATTATTGTTTTCTTACTCGTAAATACGCCACTACAAGGAATACCCAAAAATAGCAACATACAAGAAATCTTCATGTAAATTGTTTATCTATTTAATTATTATAAAATATTACAACAATTAATTATTTAAAACTAAGAGTGATAATTTGTTATTAAATTTTTGTTAATTTCTGCGAGAAAAAGTTAGAAAATTTTTTTTAAACTTATGTATAAAAACGCTCATTATTATCTTAGATTATGTATTTATTAAAAGTTATATTTTATTTGTTTTTAAAAAACAGTTTGCTTTATTTTAATTATAAACTCCGTAATAAGTATAAAGTATATTTGTGAGTAGACCAATTTTAAAAAACCGTTTCAAATATAACATAATTGAATTGTGGAACAATAAAAACAAGCACTTCCTACAAATGTTGTAATTGATTAATTCAAAGTACGCAGGGTAATTACATTAAAACTCTGCTGCACTTCTCAAAATTATTGTGTACTAATAACTTTTGTATTTTAACGTTTCGTTAGCTTTTATCAGAATTGTTTTTTTGTACACAATTTATTATACAGGGTGTAACTGAAAAACGTGGCCAAACTTTAAGAGCGTAATATATGGATGGAAAAAATGAAAAAAGTTTCTATAAACATGGTTCCGGAAATCCTTCCTAAGGGAGATACAGCCCTTTGAAATTTAGTAAGGATTTACAGTTTTTATTTTATAACAAACATTATTTTAATTAAAAGAACAAACAAAATCGAAACATACAAACATACAAATCAGAGCAACTGCTGGAAATGGTTGCTACAATACAGGCTTGACAACGTCGAACCATCGACAGCCGGACACGCTCAAGAATTCCAGGAGTATTCCAAATTACATCAAAACTGTTGATGATACGTTCACGAAGAACATGAAGGGTAGGAACTGGAGTAGTATAAACTATATTTTTTAGGTGTCCCTATAAGAAGTAATCTAACGGGTTCAAATCGGGAGACCGTGCTGGCCACGCAACAGGTCCTCCTCTGCCAATCCAACGATTCGGATAATTATGGTTGAGGAATTCTCTAGCAACAAGACTAAAATGGGCCGGAGCACCATCGTGCATAAACCATAAGTCACGGCGTATTGCACCTCGTCCATAAGCTCAAGTAGATTTTCTTCTAAAAAAATCCTATAATTTTGTCCATTTAATGTTTCTGGCAAAAACATTGGTCCTATTAAATAATCCCCTACAATACCGCCCCAAACGTTACACGAAAATTTTTGTTGATGTCTGGAATCTCGAATAGCATGAGGATTGTTGTCAGCCCACAAATGGTCGTTATGAAAATTTATAATTGAATCTCTGAAAAATTTTGCCTCATCCGTAAAAAGCACTAAACACTGTAAATTTGGATTAATGCATTGTTGTAAAAAATCAGCTTCAATAAGAGCCTGCACTCGCTGAATGTGGTATGGGTACAATAGCTGTTCATGTAGAATTCTCCATACTGTCATATGCGAAACACCTACTTCTTCAGCTACCTTGCGCGTGCAACTTTCAGGAGTCTCCATAATTCTGTTGAGTACATCCTCTTCTAATGCCGGTGTTCGTGTATTTCTATGAAGCCCACAATCGCCACTATTACGTTGGAAAGATCCTTTTTCACGAAGACGACGATGGACTGACGCAAAAGTATTCTTATTTGGGCATATTCTATTGGGATACGTGGCAGCATACAACCGACGAGCCAAATTGGAATTGCCATTTGCACGTCCATAAGTGAAATAAATATCTGTCCATTCTTCGTTGGTGAAATTCATTATGTTAATTAATTAAATTAAGTACCTTCTAACTTTAACAATAATTAATAACTTATAAATTATAATAGTAACTGTCGCTTACTTAGTGAATAAAATCGCAGCCCGCGCGGATAATAGCTGCTGTAATTCATTATTAAAAATTGTAGTGCATAATAAGTTTTAAGTCCAATTTTCTCGAAAACCGTTGTCTCTAGCGATTTAAAAGAAGAGTACCTTTTTTGCGCATAAAACCCGAAAGATGCTAAACTTGGTATTAAATTTAAAAAAAGACCCGAAATAATAAATTTGGGGTGCAAAATACTCCCAGCCTTAGACAAAACTACCTCTTCCTAACATCCTATCAAAATAAAATTTACACCAATGTATTCACAATGAAAAGTACATCTAGAGTGGTTACTTTTGTTCATTTCGACAGCACCGTTCTTTTGTTATAAAATAAAAACTTACTACATTTCAAAGAGCTGTATCTCCCTTAGGAAGGATTCCCGGAACCATGTTTATAGAAACTTTTTTCATTTTTTCAATCCATATATTACGCTCTTAAAGTTTGGCCAGGTCTTTCAGTTACACCCTGTATAGGGGCATGTGAAACTCCAATTCCGCAAAATTTTATTTTGTCGTTCGATTTTTTAGCTGTGTTATGTAAATATTTATTAATCTTACATAAAATATTAAATGTATGATTATCACTCGCCGTTGGTTATTACAATTGTCAGATTAAAATTTTTGCTTCATATTCAATATATGATATTTTCTATAACTAACTAAAAATAAACTATCCGACTATCGCATAGGTAACATTGTATATTCTTATAATTCCTGTGCGTAAATCTGACTTAACATACTTCAGCCTTGACTTAGTGTATTGAAACTTCAGGTAGGAGAAAGTTCAATACTAGGAGAAAAAAAAATTAGTAATAATTCAGCCCCTTTTTTAGCAGGAGGGACTTTCCATTTGTTTAGCAATTGATGTATAGTTATTACTTGAAAAATTAAAAAAAGCGAATGAATAAGTAACAAAGTTAAACTTTTGCCAGTGCAATTAAAATTTTGTTTTAGTAAATTACAATGCTTAGTTAACATATTTACAGCAATCGTCTTTTAAGAAAATTTACTTTGGAAAAAAATTAAGGCTAGGAGTTTTTAAGTATAGTAAATAACATTTTTATCAGTTGTATAGATTGTTAAAAGATCTTTTTGTGTAAATAGAGATTTTTTATGATTGAAATATACTCATCAACTGTAATTAAAATAAAAACTAACATTTCAAGTAAAGTCTTAAACACTTTTAATTAATTATAATAATAATAAGAATAAGAAAAAATAAATATTATGTGAAAATAAAAAAATGTTTAATTTAAAAGCAAAAATTACAACTGTATTTCCATATTAATCACAATAAAGTATTTCAATGTTGTAATAAGAAAGATTAAGATCCATATAAAAATCTAAAAAGAAGAGGTAACAAATGCAAGACAATTATAATTCAATGTGTGTCTGAATTTGTACTACTTAGAATTCATAAAATATAAAATTTCAGCGTTGGAAATGTAGAAATTGTTGAAAAATGTGTTTCAACGAAAACGTATTACGATTCAATTTCTAGCAAGAAAAAATGTAGCAACAGTAAAATATGATAGTACGGTTAAGTTGGTACATCATTACATCAGATTAATTAAGTTGCTGCACAATTTAAAACATGTTAGTACTAATTTAGAAAAAATTATTTTAATTATAAATTTATTATTAACAACTAGAAAATTATGAATTTGGTCGCACTTAAATGCTTGATAATGCGAAAAGGTTGAAAACTATAATTATGTATTTTTTTAATTATAAAAATAACAAAACAAAGATACAACAAACCGCAAAAACCAAAAAAAATATATACAAGATACTTAATAAATAATTGCGTTTTTTTTTGTATTTGTACTATTAACAGAATAAAATTTGAACTTACGAGTACAGTACAGTTGTCTGTTTAAAGCAGAGTTGCTCAACCCAAAACGTACCGCGGACCAATAAAATATATATTTTTTGAACGCAGACCTTTGAAAACATTGTTTTATTTAATTTTTTAATGAAATAAGAAACAAAAGTCAATATTATCTTTGATGTATTTAACAATTTATTTACTACTATATGTGTTTACACATAAAAATGTAATCACAAATTAAATCAATTACTGAAGTTTACAAAATAATTACAATACATTTTTTTATATTATTACATTTTTTAAGTTTTTAATTCAGTACGGCCGTATTATATGCTTTTTATAGTTCAACGTAATATAAATATTTAAAAGTTGGCATTTTAATGTATTAAAATTTAATTCCTCTATTGTTAAACCTGAAATACTTATATTTATAAAACTAAAAACGATTTTATTTTTTTTTACTAAGTACCGGAAATATCGCTATTTGATCGTTATAAATACCAGTATTCAACCACTAATCTCCCATTGGAGAAAAATCTAATATAAAAAAATTTAAAAAAAGAGAATATTAAAAAATTATATTTTTAATACGTTTACCCATATCAATATATTTTATCGCGAACTAATATTGGCCCGCGGACCAGCGGTTGAGAAACGCTAGTTCAAAAATTGTTTTGCGATAACATCATAATTTGATTTTTTGTCACTTTCGATAATCTACACACAGCAACAAAAATGATTTGGTAGCATAGCTTTTATTGATTACTTAATGTTTATTAAAACCAATTACATAATTTTAAAAACGTAAAACACGGGGTCTTAAACTTTTTATACATTTCAACTTTTTAGAATCGGGAAACCATTAATCTAAAAATAATATTTCAATATCAAAACATACAAAACTGTTATATAATTTATTTGATTTAAAAACAATCTACCACAACCTCGATTAATATTTTTATAAATCTAAATCCAAATAAAGCAGGTTATTTATTGCGGTACGGATATTATGACGCATCCAAACCAAGGTACGTGGTAGGAATATGTTTTAGAACGGTCTATATAATGGTAAACTAATATGTGCTAAATCAAAGGTTGAACCTTTAAAACCCACTTCAATTCCCAGGCTAGAATTATGTGCCGCACGACTACTAAAGTAATTATTAAAAAAGGTAAAACAGCACTTTACTGAAACGTAAACTCATATTTATTCATTGTAATGTCTGAAGATTTTTGTCGCCAGCAGACTAAAAAATTTAAATTATTTAATACAAAATATCTAGGAGATTTTATCTTATTATCAAAAAAATGTAGATTACACTTTGGTTTATGTTTAGTGCAATTGAAATAATTTAGCTTTGGAAATTTCAGAAATTATTAAATATATCTAATAATTACAAGCAACTCACTTATAATATGTTTTACGTTTTGTAATATTTACGCAAATCTATAACTGAAAAGCATTAACGAAGTGTGACTTTGTTTTGTTTACAATGCAAACAAAAAAAATCATCAATATTTTTCAACAATTGTAGACAAGAGTAGGAAGTGATTAAATCTAGGTAAAGTTGTACTAATTATCTTTGAGTGTAGTGTAACAAAGTATAACTTTACAAACTCTCTAATAAGAAAGATTAGAGAATGATTACGTGCACCTAGAAGTGCAAATCATTGACTAAGCATAAAACTCCACTTACATGCTAACGAAGTTTACATTATCCTTTCGATAAAGATTATATTCAAATAGCTGTTATCCAGAAATTTCATACATGTTTGAAAATAAAGAAAAAAGTGTAATAAAAACAATTCTACCCAAATATTATCATTCTTACCGTTCTTCTATTTTTATAACCGGCACTTACATTTGCCCTCGAGTAAAGTTATAATAACAGTTATGCATAGTTTGATCCTTGTTTTATTTAAAAAAATCGATTGCTTACAAATACATACACTTATTTTGTCATTTGAATTTAGTATGTTAGTTTAATATCTACTTCAAACGTTTTTTACCAGTAACATACATACATAAATTGGTTAATTATAAGGATATTCAATAGCTTGAAAAATATTAAGCTATTTTTTTGGTCTTAATTAATTGTTTTTCTGAATTCTCCAATACGTAAGGTGTAAAGATTAAAAAAAAAACTATGACTTGCTAGCTTGACAGTTATTTACTGTAGTGATCGTGCTTTAACGTAAATAGATTATTTGACCTTCTTTATTATTTATTATTTTTCTAATTGTTATTTAACCAACAAAATTGGTTGTAAGGGTGGTAACGTAATTTTTAAGTAATGGCAATGCTACATAGCCTCAACGCTACCTACGTTTGTTGTTGTGGTTTTTCTTATATTTATTTTTTTAATACGCCTAGTTCAATTAAATTTTAATTGTATTGATTATAATTAGTTTTGAAATTATCAATTATAGCAATTTTTTCTAGTTTTATGTAATTAATAGTATAGGTTTTCTTTCATAAAAGAAAGGTAAACGTGCAATAGCTTTTCTTTAGATTAGAAGCAACACTCAAGTAAGGGGGAAACGGTTTATAAAGTTGTAAATAACAAATATTTTTATTACGAATAAAAATATAAGCTGACCGGGAAACAATGAAAATCTACTGTAACAATGGTAATTTAAATATACTTATTGTTTTAACAATAATTATTTTAGTTCTGCCCATATAAGTGAATAAAAAACAAAAAGTTAGTTTACTTATTTATGAAGTAATTAATGAACGATTATACGTTAATATTAAAATAACAGACGATTGACTAAAAAAGTATTTTTTTCTACGACTAACAGGTAATACGACACGTTGTATGTTTATTAGCGATTAGGCAACGTTTTGCATTTTGTTTGACCAATTTGAGTACAAGTCAAAATCATTTCGTACGTGTCACAGCCATTACCGTATAAGATATGAAATTATCAAAGCTTACTTTAGAAAACATGTAAAAATATTCTGTGCACTAAAATTATAAAATCTTACAAAATCATTTAGAGCCGTGTGAATGTGTTATTAGAATTTATGCTACAATATTTTATTAAAAATACAGAAATAACTGTATTAAATATTTGAATTTCTTTGCTGAATTAATAATGAGCGAATAATGCATACTAGTTATATATTGTTCGAGATAAATGTAATCGAAGCTTAATCTATGTTTAATCTTTGATAAATTTTCCTTGTTTAGCAAAGAAGTAACCTAGTTTAATCAGAGGTCTATGTTTAACAATTAATTATTTAATCAATGGATTTGCCCAGTTATTAAAATGACTTTGGTTTATTGATTAGTAATTAATCAATACTCGTTGAGTAAATACATAAAAATGATTTGATCTTGTTTCTTACCTGAAAATAAAAGAAAGGAAAGGATAATAAATGAGAAAATATACTGTATGAATACGTTGTTCCAAAAACCAGCAAAAAGACGATGGACGTGAAAAAGTTCGGATTCAACCACTTTGACAATGACAGTGACCATATAACAAGAACAGAACAAGACTATAAATAAACAAATTAGACAAGACGTAAAAGATTGCAATACAAAGATGATAAAAACAGTAATAGAAAACAAAAAAAATATGAAGAGAAGCTATTAAAAATAGAAAATCAATGATGTACCAACAACATCCACAACGATAAAAAGAATTAAAAAAATAGAAAAATTCTGTATTGCGCTATACAAAGAAGGAAACCCAAAACCACTAAATATCAGATCTGCAGCATAACTAGAAATGCAAGTACAAAAATAACAAAAGATACAAAAAAAACTTATGACAAAACGAAGAAAATTGAATAAAGGAACATCAGAATATAGAAAACCGAACAAGACTATAAATAAACAAATTAGATAAGACGTAGAAGACTACAATACAAAAATGATAAAAACAATAATAGAAAACAATAAAGATATGAAGATATTTAAGAGAGCTATTAAAAATAGAAAATCAATGATGTATCAACAACATCCATAACGATAAAAAAAGTAAAAAAAAAATAAAAAAATGCTATATTGCGCTATACAAAGAAGGAAACCGAGAAGTACTAAATATCACATCTGAAAGTATTGTAAATGTCGGTTCAGAAGAAATACCTAAAATTACAAAGAAAGAAACAAAATTACTGTTATCTCAGATAAAGAATGGTAAAGCCCTAGGTGAAGACGGCGTTATGACCAAAATGATAAAAATAAGGAAAAACACTACAATACAATCTATGAAAATACTCCTCTATAAATGTCTTACAGATGGAAAAATTCCAGATAGACGGCAAAACGAGCAGGTGAAATTATTGTATAAAAAGAGAAATAAATTAATAATCAATAAATATCGGCATATAAGTCTACTGCATCACCCCTATAGACTATTAACTAAAATCGTAACAAATAGATTAACAAATAAATTGGATCACTATCAACTACCGGAACAGGCCGGATTTCGTAAAAACTACAACACTATCAAACATATACAATCTCGAAAATCATTTATAAAAAAATGTAATTAATATAACAAACCACTCCAGCTTGCAATCGTCGATTACAAGAGAACGTTCAATTTAGTAGAGCTGTGGGGTGTTTTTAAAGCTATGAATGACGCAAGAATCAACTTAAGGTATAGAAAGAAACCTACTGATTCCGATTTGCGGATGACATTTAGTCAAAATATACCTGAACTACAAAATATGCTAGAACAGTTGTTTGCAAAATTAAAATTGATTTAGAGGTCCCTGACATCAGGGGGTCCGAGCAAAGTTTAATATAACATAAAAAGTTGCCTTATACATTTTTATTAATATAAAAGTTAAAACAAATAACAATATGTGACATTTATATGAAATTGATATATCTTTTCTATATCTTTTGAATCCCTTTATTCATATAACAGTACGAGTGAGCCAAAAAAAATGCAGACAAGACAGTATTGAATATATTTCTGTCACCAGGAAATAGTATTCTACCTATGCATCTTTGATGTAATGAAACGATGTCAAACCATTTAATAAAACCTTCTAAGCTTAAGGACGTTTATTAAAAATTCATAGTAAAAAAAAGATAAGGATTTAATGTATTTTTTAAACAGTTTAAAAAAATATTTGAAAACACATTGCAAGAACTCATAAGGACCCCATCTAAGAGAGATGACGATGAACTGCACGCTTTTTATAATATTTCTTTAATGATTACGAAGTTCGGAAAGTTGCACAATATTGGTATAGAACTTATTCTACCAGTTGTAAGTGTGGTAATACGCACCGTGTTGCATAAACCAGGTTTTAATATTATCCAAAGAATTGCACTGAGTAGCAAATAATACTGTACAAAAAATGATCGACAAAATGGTTCTGTGTGTAGAAAACTCTTTATGTAATTACTTAAAAACATCTGAATTCTCTATACAGCTTGACGAGACAACATTACCAGGAAACGAAACTTTACTTTTACCCTATGTGAGATTTGTAAAAGAAGAAAAATTATCCCAAGAATTTTATTTGTTAAATGTTTGGAAACTGATGCAATAGGTTAAAAAACGTTATCTACTATATTTTAAAAAAATTTGATGCAAAAGCTTTACAGTTGACTAACATCATCTCCGTTGCTACTGACCGTTTTCCGGAAATGATGAAACGACACCGAAATTTTCTGGCATACTTGAAACAAGCTATAACGAATGCATTATCGGTACCTTGTGTCATTCATTTAGATCATTTGGACTTAAAAAAACCTTAAAGAACGTTTACACGAATCACTACATTATGTCATTAGAGCAGTTAATGAAATCACAGAAAATTCTTTAAGTATAAGATTATTAGTGCAACAAAATGATGATGACTATAATCCCTTACTACTTAATACAGAAATACGTTGGTTATGTAAAAGTGCATGTTTGGATCGCCTCTATTCGGTCTTTGATTCAGTGTTGAAATTCCTGAAGAGTAAAAACAATTATTTGCGGCACAATTTAATAATCTCAAAAAATGGAATCGCTTATTTGCCAGATTTAACGTGACTAATTTGAAACTACACGGTGACACATTAGATTTAATCAAAACTAAAAGTGTAATATCTGCGTTTTTTGCAAAACCTTTGATGTACAAACAAAACTTGGATATTCCCGACCTTTTTGCAAGTAGTCAAACTCAGAGCACAAATACAGATGAATATATACTAACGCAGAAGCAACTTTTTGAATTATCCACAAATGAGGAACTGAAACCAATGTTTAAACAAGGATACGACAACGTCTGTTGCTGTTGATTACTATTCAGTCTTCTTATTTGGCAGAACGTTGATTCAGACTCATAAAAAAAAAAATGACTAGAAATTAGTACCCATTGGGATTTGCGGTTGCTACGCACAAATATTGAGCCAGACATAAATACACCCATATTATCCCATCAGGTTCATCCAAGTCATGAAATTTTTTTTGTATTTTAAAGCAGATATTATAATTTCAATAAATACATCTTCAACAAATTGTTTTATTTATATTACATCTTTACGTCCATTTACCATTCAAGACATCAAAGATAAATTTGTAATTTTTCTATTATGCATTTATGTAGTTTTTTCAGTCAGGAGTACTTACAGTAAACTCGACAAATAAACTCAGAACAACCTCAAAGGCGATAGAACCTAGAATGAGAAAACTAAGAAAGAAAAATGGAGCAAAAAACACGTATAGCGGAACTGAAATGGAATTTAGCTAGACATGTCGCTCGACAAGACCAACATCGATGGTCAAAACCTCAAAGACGATAGCTTAATGACATTAAAAACAAAGTGGGAAGAAATTGGTATCAGTTGGCACAAGAAAAAAAAGCATGGAAAGCAAGACGAGGCCTATGTTCAAGAGTGGACTAATTTGCAGAAGTCAGATAATTGCTTATTTATATAAGAATCAGTTGTAAAACAATAATCGTTGCAATCTTAATTAAATTGCATTATTATTTTATAACCAACAGATATAACAGAAATAGGCATTAATCACAATAACCAATTTTTGATTTTAACAAAGATAGCTTTGATACTGATTTTACAAAAACTCAATTCTATCACAAATCGATTTTATACTTTTCAATCTTAACGACGATTTTCGAAAACATTTATTGTGAATTGAGCGCACTTAAGTATGTGACAAATATTGCAATGGCAATAATTGATTTTTGCTAGCGATTTTAGCAATTGTACTAACAAATTTTCACATTAAATTAATACAGTTAAAAATTTTTATTTCATTTATTATTTTTATAAAATTACTTATTTATTACTTGAGTAGTCGTAGTAATAATAATAAGAATGATATAAATAAAACGTAACTTGAATATATTTGTATTAAATCGTTTTTACATTTAATCTGATTAGTACAATGTCAACATTATAACAAAACTGTTTGATACTTGGATTACGTTGAGCCAAGTTCAGATCTTTCACCTTTTATATATTGTATTTGTATTATACTTTTGTGATTTATTGACTAAGTTAAACGTGCATTTCGTATTGATCCAGAAAAAGATAGAAAAATAAAAGTTATTCGCGGGATGAGAACAGTACACAGTTTCCAATAAAACTGTCGAGTTGGTAAATGTTTGGTTTCGTTCTTTTGATAACAGTTTGCAGAGTAGCCAATATTTATATAAACTATTACTTTGAACTGTGTCACCTTAAACAAAATCAATATAAGTGAAAGTGGTTCTCTACTTGAATTTCACATTTTGTTTTAAAATTTTGTTAATTTTAAATTTATCATACTTTTTTAATTAACGTCTATTAAAAAAATAATCATTTTAGTGCCGTTTTTAAAGCACAAAAGAATATGTAAGCTTAATAGTACAATAGCAAATGTCAAACTCTAAAAAGTTTTCTATTAATTATAACCTTTTTTTGTTATAGACCTACATTGCGTTATTTATTATTTGAATATTTGCCAATTCAATATGTACAGAATAATTTTTTAGCTACCTCATATGATGTAAATCGAAGATTGGTTAGTGTGCCACAAATTTAATATTCGGTTTGGAATAAGTTTTAATTCAACTATTTAAAAATTTTATAGTTTAGTTATATGTTATTTGTTTACGATCTTAATAAAACCATATTTGTTAACAAAAAAAAAATGGGAAAACTTTAATAAAACACAAAACAATGATTTTATAATATGGAGATGTTTTAATTTACATTAATTATTAGTTTAGTAATATAATTTTATTTTAATCTTTATCTTTATTGTATTATTCACTAACACTGTGTTATCACATTAATAAAAATAAGATGTTCTTAAAAAAATGGTAATTTAAACGTAAGATATAAAAAAATAATACAAGACTCCGTTATACAAATACTTAGTAAAATACGTGATCACATTTTTGTCATTTTGCAAAATGGTCTTTATGCGCTTATTAATTTATCTCATTAACGTCGAAAGTGAAGCATACCGGAACAAACGTTAATGCAGTGTGAGGCTGTAAGCCGAGCCTTATATGAGAGTGAGTTATGACGAAAGTTACATACATTACTTTTTGAGCTTCGCCGAATTTAATGTTGGTATTCTAACAAAACTAGTCGATGCTATAAAAACTTGCCAAGATTAGTTTAATTAGTTGCTTCCTTTCTATTAAAAAAAAATTAAATTTTAAATAGAAAACAATTTATTAATCAAAGTACTTACATCATTGACATAACGTTTTTATCATTTATAATTATCTAACTGTAAAATATTTTAATTTTAGAAGCTATATTTGATTAACAAAAATTCCGACAGTAATTTCAGTAATAAAAATTTTTAAATTTAAAATTAAAAAACGTAAAAAATCAATCCTCTAGCAATTGAATAAAACATTTAAAAACTAAAAATAGGAGAGTAAGGAACATGAGAGTTAAATAAGATCCACTGCTTTCAATAATTTATTTCCTGAAGGTGCACTTTAACAAGCGTATTCTCAATTTTTACTTCTCTTCTAAATGCTAAATATATAACAGAATGTTATTCAATTTGTATTACGATAATCCTTAAATAATTATCCACAACTGCAAATTAAATGCTATAGAATACTTACAGCCTATCTAAATAATTGTTGCATTATTAACAACGAACTGTTGTTTATTTAGAATTGTTATTTTGGTTGCGAATTGACTAGTTTAGGAAAACACAAATAAAGGTTTTGTTTATTTGTCTGATACAATTTAGTGTAGTATTGTTTACTATAAGAGAATTAGGTTCGTAATTAGACACCAAAGTTTACGAAAATATTTATTACTTGTTTGTTTATTTTGTAAAATCGAAAGTATATCTAATTACTTTTACATTAATTATTACATCAGAAGAATCATTACTTTAATTACGTTTCTATACAGTTCCGTAACTATTCCAATTTGAAGAATGTATAGACATTTTAAGTTTATGTAATTTTTAAAAGTAAGCTAATTTTTTAGATTAGGTTTACACAATATTTTAAATGCTACATTACTGAAACAGTAATTCAAATTTAAACAATAAAGACTACAAAAAAAATCAAACGAACTGTTAAAATAATTATCAATTAACATTTTTGTAAAAGCATTGTGTTGTAGAAATACAAACAACCTACGCTAATTGCGTTTGTAAACAACTTTATTTTGTTTGGGCGTTTTAATGTTTAAACTTTATTAAAAAGCTCTTATAACTAAACTTAAAAATCTTATAGGCGGTAAATGTGGATTTAATATTCATTACTAGTAGTTAATTCAATGAACATTTTGAATCTCACGCTTCAATAACTTGTAATATTTCCTATATAGTGTAAACAAAATGTTTTATTTCCTTTCTTATTAAAAATAGAAAGTTATGAATTTTCGAAAAGTTTTAATTCTCAACATTTCTCTTAAGAAATTGGGGTTTTAGTCATTTTAAAGATCCTCAAAATATCTAAAGAAATACTTTTTGAGGTTGTACTTTGAGTTTGCTTTCTATTATGACAAACTGTATGATTTTTTTAGAATATTGTAATAATTATAAAAATTTTAGACATAAATGTTTTACCGTAAAACATATTAAACTTTTTTTTAGGGTAAATGGTGTATTTATTTGATACAATTTAAATGCAAGCTTTCGAACTTGATCTAAGTTCTTTGTCAGGCAGTATAAATTTATATATAATTTATATACAGAAGTGTCAACCTTAAGCTGCATTCACATAAGCGTTAGTGTACTGGTACACAGTTGCAATTCAGTTTCAAAAACTTAACCGCGCGCAACCATTTACATTGACTTAATTCTAGGATATGTATGGTAATATAGTTATTAACCTTTTGACTTTTACACTACTTGCTTACAACTACCAATCAACAAAAACAATTTGTGCGGCTAGATTTTAATTTTTGAGTTTTTTCATAGATTCTATTATTTTTGTAATATCCTTAAGGGAGTTTTAATTCTATAAAATTAAAAATGAATTACAGCATTTGTTAGTTTTAATAGAAGGCTCCTATAATTTTATATGTACGATTCATCTACGAAAACGTTCAAATGTCTAAAAATAGTTCTGAAAATTGTTTAAGTAATTTTATGAATTATGGTCATAAACGCTTCTTCTTGTTCACCAAAAGTGCTGTAAACGATTTAAACACACACAACGAATGTGTTTTTTTTCTATTATTCTTAATTACATTCCTTATTATCGTCTAAAGCATTGTCAAATTCAGAATCCATCGAAACCGCTTTGAAAAAACTAAACATCAAATGTAGTAGTTTAAAACCTTAAATTAAGTTACCTAGTAAATATTTAAAGTTACCACCCTTACAAAACGTAACCTGTAAAAACATATCCTATTTTTAAAATAGCTTGATCAGTGTATTAATCAATGGGATGTAATAATTATCCCAATAGTTTTAAACAAATTAGATTTCAAAACTGTTAGTGAATGGGAAGTATTATTAATGATTATGATACATCAAATAAAAGCACTTCGAGTTACTGTGTATTTGTCGAATTTTTAGAAAAACGTCAGTGTTATAGAGGCAATTAATTCACGTTCAGCTTCCTTTGCAACAATCAAAGTAAAAAAAGTATACGCTATACAAAGTTGTTTAAATTGTAACGACTCTCATTCTTTACAAAATTGTGAATCATTTCTGAGATTAAGCTCTATCGATAAGACTGAAAAAAAAAGTTTAAGAGCATATATTAATTGTTTACAAAAAGGTCACATTGTACGAGAATGTCGCTTAAGTAGATGTATGGTGATGTATGGCGATATTTTTATAGTATTCTTAAAATTTAAACTCCTTTGATAAATTTTATTAATATAGGTAAAATTAGTGTAATGGATGAATGCATTTTTTTTACCGTTAAGAAGGATGCTCTGTGCGAAAAATTTAACACTTGACCTAATAATCTATTGGTGAAATTTATCATGTTAATTAAACCACCCGCGAAACGAAATATCTAAGAAGATTGACAAATCATCGGTCGCGAAGAAAGTCAAGCCGTGACCTGGCCAAAGATCTCGATGAGTCATGCGGTGATTCGGTGACTTCATCTAGTTCTTCTTCAAAAAGTTCTACTGAGAAATAATTTTTGTGGATGTGTCAACCGAAAACTATTACCTCGAAAGAATAATTTTCAGAAACGGTTAAATTTTGCCCGCACATAGAGTTTGGACCACAAAACAATGGAAAACGGTCTTTTGGACAGATGAATCACAATTCAAAATTTTTGGAAGTAATCGCCGCCAATTTGTTTGCAGAGTACATTGATTTTTATCGAATATAAGCATAACCACATGAGGGCTTTTTATTTTTTTTTAATAGTGTTTTTTATAAAATAGTTTTCAACATGTATATAAAAAAGAATAAACGGTTTGAAAATTTATTCACAGCAAAGATAATGTAACCATGTAACAGTAATTGAAATCATTTAATTGAAGGTCTTCCGACAAGCAGTTGTTCGAGTTCGTTACATGAAAATCTCAACACAAATTTTGTTGTCAATTGTTTTAGTTAATGTCAATACAATTGGTAATATCAATACTTTTTGATGCTTTTTAGATTCAGGCTCATAATTACCTTTTATAACTCAGCGTGCTTACGACCTTTCTGGATTATATCTGCTTCCCACAAGTTTATCAGTGATCGGTATTAATTAAAACATATCATCTAGAAAATTCCAGACTAATTTAGAAATTTAGTTTCGATGTAGTAATTTTAATACAAATATAAACTGTTATGTCATACCGACTATTTCTAATCAAATTTCTAATTATAGAATAAATATCGACTGTTTTAATATTATTTCAAACTAGCAGACCCTCGATTTAATTAATCTAGTGAGATTAATATGTTTATTGGACATGGCATGTTTTAGAACAGCGTATGCGTAGGCGTAATTAAAAATTTAATTGGTGTCGCTTTTTACAAAACAAGATTTGGATAGATGGTATCAAAAAAAATTAACTTTTCAGGCTCATCCATCACGTCTTTTTTCCTCTCATTAAGTAATTTACAAAACGCACTACAAAGATTTTCGAATGTAGATGAAGTTGATAGTAACTCTCCTTTTTTAACTTCAGAACAAAATTATTGTGAAATTTTTTTAAGCAAACAACAACGAGGTACGCAGACGGTAGATTTATAGTACGGTTACCATTTAAAGATAACTTAGAGAATATAGAAAATTCTTATAACATAGCAAAATCTAGATTTATTTATTTTTTTTAAATTTGAAACTAATTGAAAGATAAAAATTGCATCATTGATTACAAATGTCAAAACCACATAAAGTACTCAAAAAATCATGATCACTCAAATTTTCTGTCCCATCATGCGCTTTTTAAACAATCTAGTAAAATTACTAAACTTTGTATAGTTGACAAATCTTGCAAACTAGAAGTAGGTTTATCTATAAATAGGTTACAGTTTGTAGGGCCAACACTAGAGGATAATCTATTTTCAATTTTAGTTAGATGAGTTAGTTCCTACAGCTGATATCAAACAAATGTATAGACAGATATGGATTCATCCAAAAGATGATATTGGTTGCTACATGTTTCAACCTAACGGTCATCATCAGGCCTCTAAAATTATCAACTAAAGTAAAATCTCAACCTTAAAATTCTTAATATACTTACAATTAATAATTAAATTAATAAATTAAAATTAAACAGTTTATGTCAAAATGACAATATAAATTAATTAAAATGACAATATACATTAAACGAGAAAGGTATATAAAATAATAATATTATTAACAAGAAAATTAAATAATCATAAAAATAATTTAAATAAAAACAAAAATATTATTTAAGAAAAAGAAAATCATTTCCAAAATTAACCATTTCATTTAAACATGCATCTGTTTCTAAGTTTTTATTTCTTTTATCTCCAAAAAATTTTAGACTTTTATAAGATAGAATAGCAGAACATTTTTCTTACATTAAAAACAATAATGTTGGTATTAATTTATATAATAAATCTTCTTTCGCTAATCATATATTAGAATATAACTATTGTTGATTATAAAAGTAACTACAAAATTCTTCATATTTGCAATAAAAGTCATGTCAAAAACATCAACAAAACCAAATCGAGTACTGGAGTCAAACCCTTACTAAAGTGCATAAATAAAGCATTATAAATTTTTTGAATAGAAACAGATTGCTTGTTTTATTCTTTTTTGAACGCATCGCCCAGAAACGTGACAAAACAACATATTTTATTTTTAACAGTGACATTGTTTGATCCTATTGGTTTACTTGCTCCTATTATAGTAGTCTTTATTATATTTCTGATTATACAACAATTTTGGCAATTAAACATTGACTAAGACTGTTTAGACTCAAACATGTTAATAAAATTCTATAACAAGATGCATTATAGTCCGAATGCAAGAAAAATTTAATTGTACGGTTTTGCAAATGCTTCAGGAAAAGCATACGATGCGTGTATTTACATAAAATCATTAAATGCCAAAAATGAAACACTAACTTATAACATTACTTACAACCAATCACGCGTAGGTCTGCTAAAAAAATTATCATTACCGAGACTCGAACTCGAAGATTTAGATAAATGCATAATTTTGTTGGAGTAATTCAGCAATAGTTCTAAACTGTATAAAATCACAACCGCGCTAATTTTCAACTTTTGTAGTTAACCGTGTATCCACGATTCAGCTCTTGACAAACATCTCATTTTGGTATCAGGTAAAAATGAGTAATAATCCTGTCGATCTTATTTAAGGTGTATTAATAAATTTAGATTTGTGCTGGAAATGTTCTACGTGGGTGACTAGCAACAAACCTCTAACACTGCTTGTAGAATGTTTAAAGTTGAATCAACTGCCTTAAAAAAATGACTAAGGGCTGTATTCACAGTCGTGTCTAGGTAAAGCTTAAGATCATCTTTCGCAAGACGGTCTTAAATATTTAGGATTGCTTTAAGAAGGTATGTTTGCATAGACAAAATTTAAGATAATCTTACTAAAGAAGTTGCTTTAAAACGTTGTCTTATTTTATTTAAGATCGTCTTATATAAGACGCTACAGCTACAGCTTCGTCTAGTTTCGGAATATTTGTTATAAAATTACCAATCAAATTTGTGTATGGTTTAAAATTTTATAGTCCGCGCTATTTTTTGTTACGGTAAACACCGAACACTATACAGTCTATAAGAATTTATCTAATCACTGCTATTAACTTAACTGTTTTTTTCTTTATAGCACTAAAAAAAAGAAACGAAAATTTAGATTTCCCTAAAAAAATCAGGATTGGATTAACTAATTCAACATAAACAAGAAACGTTTATTTAAAATATACTATGCCTTTGAACTGCGGGAGGCAGAAGCTAAATTAAATAAAATAAAATTAAAAAACTCAAAAAATATACAGAACTCTAATATAAAAAATTGTGTTTTTTGTCCTCTTTGTTACTGAATTATTAGCTTTGTTTTAAAAAATCAAACTTTTATTTGTTTTTTCTATTTAATTATATTTTAAAAATATGCATGTAACATAGTTACTTGAACATTAAGAGAAACATATCCCTTTCTATCCCTAACATTTCTTTAATATTTTAAAACCTAGAATATGCTCAAGAGTTATCCCTTTGCCATTTTCCTCAATATCCACATCTTGCTCAATAACAATGCCGTACAATCTCATTTCCATTCGATAGTTAAAATTTACTAATCAAACATGTTTTAAGTCTACGTTGTAGTTGACTGAAGTCGTGCTCTATTGCTTAAAGATAATTATTTAACTAAATTGATTATTTTAAATAAAAATAATAGGCTTTTACATGCTGAACCTACAGGAATGCTAAATGCAATTTGTGAAAGATTTTGGCCTATAAAAGATAGAAACATCAGTAAATTGATAGTTATAAAATGTTTTAAATTTAACCCAAGAAACATTATCAACAATGGGTAATTTACTAACTTCAAAGTTACGTTTTATGCTACCATTTTACATCACTAGTGTTGATTATGCTGGTCCAATATTAATAAAGAACAAAATGGATAGATGATGTGTTATTTAAACTTACATACTTTTCTATGAAAGCTATCTATCTTCAACCAATTACAAACTTGTTTACAGATGCATTTTAGCAGATTTTAGACGACTTATTTTGAAGGTGGCAAACCCTCTCACATCTATAGGCACAAATTTTCGTGGCGCAAATAAAGAAATCAATTAATTATACCATTGGTTGCAATCGGTAAACTCAAATATTACTAAAAAATTAATAATGAAGGTGTCGAATGGCATTTTATTCCATCACATACACTACATTTTTGCGGACTTTGGGAAGCGCGAGCTAAAAGTACAAAACACTAGAGTTCTAGGCGGTGTCCCATTAACCTTTAAAGATTTGTATACCGTCCTATCCCGAATCAAATCCATATTAAATTCTCAACCTTTATTTTTTCTCAGTTTCCATTCTAATGATTTACAAGCATTGACGTCCGCGCATTTTTTAATTGGACGATTCTATACCACACTACCAGATCCGAATGTGAAAAATGCAATCAACTGTCAAAAGTCGAAATTGGGTCGATGGCATTAATTAAGGAAGATCACATGCCACCAGCACGATGGCAACTTGGTTGTATTGTTTAGTTCACCCAAGAAATGACCAAGTAGTTCACGTTGTTAGTGTCAACTGTGCAAACGCAGTGCTTAAAAAACCCGTTGTAATTTTTTTTGTTTTGCTTATGAGTGATGACTAAACAATAAATTATAAATAATTAATTTGCTATTTATTGGTTTATTTGAAAATTTGACACCTTTCAAGGTAAACGGCATGTTAGGTTTTATATATACGATGCATCTACGAAAACGTCCCAATGCCTAAGAGTAGTTTTGCAAGTTGTTTAGGTAATTTCATGTATTATAATATTTCTTAGAGTATACACGTGTTTTCTTATCAAAATTCCGATACTGGTACACAATAATCTAAAGCTATTTTAGCTAAGTCATAGCACAACAAATCCAAAAAAAAGAAATAATTAACAAAAAAGAACGTTTACTATTTTCAGGTTTATTTCCATCGTATAAATTACAAGTATTCTTCTAGTTTGATATCTCTAAAATACAGAATCAAATGCGCAGGCTTTTTGTAAATGCATTAAACCTAATTGTACTAACGCTTATGTCAATGCTATTAAGAGTTATGACAAAAAGAGCGCCAATACAATTTGTCTATATAACCAAATATCACTATTTTGTAAATATAATTTTGTCAATGTGAAACGTGTTTGAATATTTGCCTATAACAATAATTATATAACTTCTCTATGCTTTCTTTAACTGCATTCATAAATAAAATAAGTATTAGTATACAAATTATTACATCTCCCTTTTAAAAGTTAAAAAAAAAGTTTTTGCAGCACACAAAAACATTGATTGTGTTTAAACAAATATTGATTCGTAAAATTTAGGTAAATACTAAGATAGATCAATAAACGTTTACAAATTAAGTTTACAGTATTGTAAAAAACAAAAGACGTGATTGCAATAATAAATATAAAGTTCTAATGAATGTAATTATAAGTTAAACAGCTAAAACTAAGGTAACAAGGACAATTAAATACAATAAAAAGATAAGTTACAAATAAAAAAAAATTATGACAATATATTTGCATGTAATTTAATAGCAATCAAAATTAAATAAACAATTTTTTCTACTTATATTTGTTTAGTTTTAATTGCTTTTAAATTTTTTAATTATTCTTAGTTTAAATAAAAATACTTAAAGTTTAACAGTTGATCAGAAATGTTGTTATATACAAGCCAACATATACATATCTTTTTAACATTACTATGTTTCACAATTACAAGATTAATATCTACAATAAATTAAATTGTACAATAAAATACTAAAGTGTATTTGTAATAAATATAAGTAAAATTGTACTAATCTAATAAAATTCCAATTTCTACTAATAAATGAAATAACACAATTACTCTTGACTCGTATAAAATTTACTTTGTAAGAAACCATTGGAAAATATGTACCTCAGGAGTGACGTTCGGTAGACATATTCTCTGAAGATTTGGTGTACAGTCCGCTCACTGTAAGGTAGAACACCAAACGAGCTAAAAAAAGCTTGGTGTTCAAACTTAGAGTGACCCGACTATACACACCGATTCTGTGTCGTCTTCTGTCATTTAAATACAGCTGAATTATTCACAAGTACAAAAGTAATTTACTTTAACCGTCAGTTAAATTTCTATTTCATTTTATAACATTTTCAGATGTTAAACTTCTGAGAAATTACGTTTTAAAATAATTTATTTTATTTCTATAATAAAAAAAGTGAATTTAACTTTTTATATTATTGCTTATAACTTGTGTAGTTAAATATTGTTTATCAGTAGGTCGTAAAAAGTTTTACTTTTATACAAGTGCGTTTAATTATTATATCTTTACTCATCTACTTATAATTACTTTCTTTATGACATTAAAATACAACTAATAATTAATGTTTTACAATTTTCAACAAATTCTCACTAGTTAAGAAAACGAATAATTTTGTGAAAATCTAAATAACTTACAAAAATTAGTGAAACATATAAAATCATTATTTTTAGATTTTTTATAAGAATAATAAATCGGTAAAATACAGTGTTTAATAGCATGAGCATTACATTTAAATGCCACGATCTACACATTAATACCAAAACTTGCAAGCTGAGATGATACATTACATTACATACGTAACAAATATTTAAAAAATTAAAGCCTTTAAAACGTGACTGTACAAGAAAATATTGCAGAATCGCGTAAGAAACTTGAAAGTTCTCCAAAGAATGAAAAAAAATTATGAAAAAAATTAAAATATGCAAGTTGCAGTATTTTGGATATAATAAGAAATGGGAATAGATACTTTCTTTTACAATTTATTACACAAAGCAAGATATACGACAAACAAAAACCATGGTGCAAAAAAATATTTTTTTACAGAACCTAAGAATGTGGTATGAAAAGACATTGAATGAGTTATTTAGAATTGAAGTGAATACAGTGAAGTGCTGATCGCAAACACTCAAAATTGGATAAGCACTTAAAAGAGAAAAAGAATAATAAACAACTCGGTATATTTAATTTAGTCACTTTCGGAGCTTTTGCCGGGCTGTGAATGATGATTTACGTGCCTGGTAGCAAAGTTTGTAATAGGCGACCAAAATAATTATTATTTCTCGACGTTTTCATCTTCTTCCAAAGTGCATTCACGTTGATCTTCTTATTGCTATCAAATTAGAAATTATCTTTGTAAAACAAAAAAATATTTAGGTTTACGGTACTCTAATATAGACAAATAATAACAAAAATGTTTTACTTTTTGTAAAAACATTTTCTATTGTTAGTATTTTTAGCCTTTAAACATTTTTATAATTGTGTGTTTGCGGCCAGTAAAAAAACACGTCAATTTTAATATTAAGAGGGACAACTTTTGTCATCAATTACACCCCTAAACAGTTTCACTGCTAATAATCTCTAAAAGGGCGAAACGGCCATATACCGGTTCTCTTTGGTGGTAATTTTTGCAATTGTACTGATTTACTTACACTATATATTTGTTGGTGGATTATTATCGTGTCTTTTCGCTACAATTTTCGAATTGCGCGGTTATTAAATTTACGACGATCCTCTATAGCATCGATTGATTAAATTTTATACGTGGGTTTGCTAACCAGAAGATGGCGTCGACCACAACATTTTTATATATCAAAATATGTAATTCAAAAACATGAAGCAGTTGGTCCTTCGAGAAATTTAAATTGTTAACAAACAAAACATTTTGCTTCTAAGAGCCGGATTAATTAGTGATAAAGAAAGGAAATTATTTTTGAAAATAAATTGAAGATTATCAAGAAGCTATTCTGAGGTGGTATAGTTGACGACTTCTAGGCAGCTAAAATTTTTAATCAAATTAAACAAGTAAGTCCAATTCTTTTATTCTACTTTCCGATTATTATTTATTGCGATTGTGCGAGTATTGTTATTAATTGTATTAAAATGATTGATTCAAGCGATTCTGTTGACTCAAAATTATTATTAAATAAGCGCAAACAAATACAAGCTCAATTAACTAAATTTCAAACCTGTATTAGCACATTTGATGAAAACCAAATATAATTGATTTGAAAAATAGGTTAAGTAAAGTAAAACCATTTAGGTCCGAATTTGATTCAATTCAAGTCAAATTGAGTGTTTAGAAATGCATGATAGTTTAGATGTTTGGGAAGAATTTGAAAATAAATATTTTGAAAATACTAGAAAGGCCAATGAATTAATTATTAAATATGAATCCCAGTCTAGCAATAGGTATTATAGCAGTACGGTTTACACATTTACTGAACCAAACCAAATTATTAAATTACCGACAATGAATTTACCAGAATTCAGAGGCAAATATGATGCATGGATGAATTTTTACGATACCTTTAATTCTCTTAATAATTCTAACAAAAAATTAGGTAACGTACAACGATTTTATTATTTAAAGTCGTCGCTTAAAGAAGAAGCGGCAGATTTATTGAATTCGCTAGAAGTTTCTGATTCAAATTATTCGTCAGCATGGCAGTTACTAAAAGACCGTTACGAAAACAAAAAATTAATCATTAATACCTACATTAAAGAAATATTCAATTTATCGTAAGTAGTAACGAAATCGCATTCAGCATTGAGAACGTTAATTGATAATGTAAATAAACATTTGAGAGCGCTCATTTATTTAGGGTTACCTACGGATAGTTGGGATATACTTTTAATTTATATCTTATCAAATAAATTAAATTATAGAACCAAACAATTATAAAAAAAAACAGTCAATTAAAAATAGAAATTTGCCAACTATAAAAGAATTTATAAATTTTGTTAACAATAGGTCCCAAGTATTACAAGGTAGGTCTAATAATTCATTTAACAGTCACCAAGGCAATACACGATAGATCATTTTGTTTTAAAGGAACTCCTTTGTATTTTATGTAAGAAAGACACTCATTTATAATTCCAATGTAAACATTTCTTAAAACTTAGCATTCAAAACAGATGGGACAACATAAAGAGATTAAAACTCTGCTTGAAGTATTTTAAACCAAACCATTTTAATCTTCAATGCAAAGCCTTAAATTGTAAACATTGTAACCTACCACACAATACACTAATGCATGAACATAACAATCAGACAGGTACAAATGTTTTAAGCCCAAAAGAAAACAATAATATCCAAGACAATGCAAATTTCGAAAGCGGCAAAGGTCCAAGTTCTAGAAACAACTTAACAATTGCAAACACTTGCGTCCAAAAAAAATCTGCATCAATTAGCATTCAAGACAAGGGTGGTAATTACATGCGTTGCCGAGCTTTATTTGACTCACAATCGAATTTTATTACAGAAAACTTATTTAAAAAAATAAAAGTAGATTATACTAAGGTGTATCAAATTTGAAAGTAATTTAGATATCGCGGTAAAGAGATTTAACCAATTAGAGAGGAGAACAGGAATATGAAGCTCTTGGGCACATGTTTAAAATTAATCCTACATAATAATATGAAAACTATTAATTACCGCACTATGGCGTTGGAGGGTTGTATTTGACGCGTCGGCCAAGACAAATTTAGGGTATTTGCTAAACAATAATTTAGTGGTACGACCGTGTATACAAGATATGTTTTTTTAATTCTAATTAGGTTTCGTTCACATAATTTTGTAATCAAGGGAGATATAGAAAACATATATCGCCAGATTAACTTTGCAACGGATCATTTGGCGGAAAGATTCATCCGAAGAACTGCAAGATATCAATTGAATACTTTAACGTATGGTACAGGGCCAGCGTCATTTCTAGCAGCTAGGTGCTTACGCCAAATAAGTTTAGATAATGCAGCAAATTCTCCCTCAGCCAGTAAGGTTATAGTAAACGATTTTTATATGGACGATCTATTAACAGGAGGATTCACGGAAAGAGACGCTATCGAATTAAAAGTTCAATTAAGTAAATATCAAAAAACGCGGGTATGAATTTAAGACAATGGGCATTAAATAGTTCAAATATTGTTAAAAAAGGGGTTGACAATAAACTTAATTTAGAGGAACATTATGTAATTAATACAGAAACTAACTCAACGTTATGATTACTTTAGAACATAAATACAGATTATTTTAGTTATGGTTTAAATATAGATAATGTGAATAGAAAAATTACAAAAAGTTCTATTTTATCGATTAGCGCTAAAATTTTCGATCCGCCAGGTTTAATCGGACCAGTCATAACATTTGTAAAATTAATCATGCAAAAACTGTGGAGAGAAAAATTAAATTGAGATGAGTCGGTGCCGATGAATATACATACAGAATGGTTTAATATTAAAAGTAAGTTAAATTATATAAAGGTATACAATGCTTTAGGCAAGTAACTAATAAAAATTACGTAGATTTAGAACTACACGGTTTTGCAATGCGTCATTAACTGCGTATGGTTGCTGTATCTATATCCATAGTAAAAATGCTGAGAGTAAAGTGTAATGTAATTTATTATGCTTTAAATCTAAAATTGCCACAATAAAACCATTCACTGTTCACAGATTGGAGCTCTGCGAAGCCGTCTTATTAGCAAAATTAATGCAAAAGGTAATTAAATCATTTAATACAAAGTTTTCTAGTATTAGGTATTGATCAGATTCTACAATTGTGTTATCCTGGTTAAATAGCAATCCTATCACATTTCAAATATTTGTAGGAAACAGAATTAGCGAAATACAAAAAATTAGTAGCGCTGATCCTTGGCACCATGTAAAAACTCAAGATAACCCAGCTGACTTGACTTCGAGAGGTATAGGGCCGGAAGTGCTATTTATTAAATAACGGAAAATGGTGGTATGGTCCTGATTGGGTAAATACGGAGAAAAACTATGCGATTTCAAACTTAGAAAAATTATCAAATTTACCAGGAATACGCCGCAATTATTTATTCACGGCAATTAATGATGTTAAGAACTATTATTGCTAACTAAATATTTTAACATTAATAAGTTACAAAGAGTACTAGCTGAGTTGAGAAACTTTTTGCACAATCTTATTATAATAACGCAAAAACAATATTTCGGAAATTAAATTGTAGCTACCAAATTCCCGCGATCTACCAAAAAACAGTAGAATTTTGTGTTTGAATCCTTATAGATAAAAATGGAGTATTAGGAGTAGGGGGGAAATTAAATAAAATGTTATTAAATAATGTTGATTATAAAAATTTTATCATATTGCCTTCAAAGGGTGTTCTAACAGGATTAATTGTACTTGAAGAACATAGACGGAATTTACACATTGGAGTGCAAGGTACGTTAGCCAGTGTGCGATTAAAGTATTGACCACTTTTATGGCCGTAGTACGGTAAAACGTATTTTTCATAAAGGTATCATTTGCGCGAGGTTTAGTCAAAGGAAAGTTTCGCCAATAATGGGAGATTTGTCTGTCCAAAGAATCCAGCCAGGCCGTCTATTCACACATACAGGAGTTGATTACGCAGGCCCATTTTTAATTAAGAATGAAAAGCTGTGTAACCGAAAAATCATTAAGACGTATTTATGTATTTTTGTTTGTTTTGCAAGTAAGGCGGTGCATTTAGAACTGGCTGGCGACTAGTTCACGCACACATTTAATAGATTTATTCCTAGAAGGGGAATTTGTACAATGATTTATTCCGACAATGGCACAAATTTTGTAGGTGCCAATAGAAAGTTAAAAAATGTAATTAACGTGTTAGTAGAAAAAAAAAAATTTGACAATTTTTTCAAAACAAGCGTTATAGAATAAAAGTTTGTTTCCGCGAGATCGCCGCATTTCGGAGGTTTATATGAAGCCGCAATCCAATGTGCTTACTTAATCACGAAACAAATTATATCTAATCAAGCATTAACCTGTGAGTAATTAATAACAATATTTGCCTAAATCAAAACCGCCCTAAACTCCAGACCCTTATGTCCTTTATCAAATGATCCTCATGATTTAATCGCTTGACTCCTGGATATTTTTAATTGGTCAACCAATGACCTCAGCGCGACGAAACCAGTATGCCGACAAATTGGGTAAATCATTTCAAACTAATTACTCAAATGTTCTAACACTTTTGGCATCGTTGGAAGAAAGAGTACATTAATACGCTGCAAGAACGTGGAAAATGCAAAACATCTAACGTCAGTAACCAAATCAAGATTGGCGATTTGGTGCTCCTAAAAGACGAGTTTACACCTCCAATGTTGTGGCCATTAGGCAGAATTGTGGAATTGCATCCAGATAGTGACGGTGTTGTGCAAATTGCAACAATAAAAAAAAAGCAAAAGGTTTACTGCGACGAGCAATAGTGAATTTAAGAGTGCTACCTATAAGTGAAACTAGAAGTGATTTAACCTGTAATGGAAGCTAAGTTCATAAGTTAGTATAAGGCTTGTAAGCATTATGGACAACTCGGGAATTCATGAAATTGATTTTGTTTATGTCATCATGTTGTTTTTTTTACTAGTTTGTAGAACATCTACTGAAGTTGTTTAATTGTTTTGTATTGTTATGGTGTATTAGTATTGTATTGTGTGTATCTTATGCAATTAGAATAAGATTGACTATGAAATTAATATTTCAAAGCGGAGTGGATGTTGGAAAACCAGACGCTTGCTCTACTGCAAAGAGTGGTTGGTGGAAAATTATATATTTACATCCCTTTCAAAAACCAGTTCCCTTGCAAAGGTCGTTCTGCCAACAACGTGTTTCTAAGTAAAATAAAGTAATTATTTATAATACAGTGAGCGTTTATTATTATTATTATTGGTTATTGTGCCATAAAGCAATTGGTCCTTCAAGAAATTTAAATTAAGTGCTAACAAACAAAACAAAGTTCTTTACTTCTCTTGGAAATGGGTGACGTCGTATTCTTTATAGTTGCCGCCGCCCTTCACGGAATAGCCGTTAACACGCTCGAGCTTGTTACAATCTTTTTTAATTTTAAATTTTACGTTAATCGTAGTGAAAACAATTAACAACATTATTTTTAAAATGTGGCGTGATATCCTATGTTAAAATATAGTATTTATGCTTAAAACAATGCAAACTACTAAAATTTTAGATTGATAAGTCAATTACCAAAATCCTATCGACTAGTGTAATTACCAAACGTCTTTAATTTTCAACATTAGAAACAATTTGGGATTTTACGTTCGTAAAAAGCATTGAAAATTGAGTATTGTAAACTTAATTGCAACTAATGCTTAGTTTGCATTAGGTTTTTAAAACTTGGATACAATTTTGATAAAAATAAAGAAATTACACATAGAAGGTGAATTATGAATTTCTATCATACATATACACTATGTGCAAGTTAAAAATGCACAGCATGAGAATCCTAAATGTAGTAAAAAATACAGATTTTATTTAATAAGAACAAAAGTGCACAATTGAATTGATTATGTAAACAGTTTTAAAAACTTTTTTCTGTTATTTGCACAAATTTCAACTTCTAAGCTTTTACGTAGCCACGTCGCTTTTCCTCTCTGACGATGGTTCATCAGCGTGTAATGACAACTAACTTAATTTTTTACAGACTTTTTTCGGTAAATTATTGATTTTTACGTTCGCATTTAAAACATCAAGTATAGTTATTCTATGCACACAAATCATTGTCGAAAAGAAAAAGTGTACGTTACAAAAATTATAAATAAAATAACACGAAAATGTGTACGTATATTCATTTCCACACAATAGATACGGTCTGTGTATAATATAAATGCTTTTCGCATATGATTTAAATTACAAAGATCAAAATTTTATGGCAAATCACACGTTCGAAATTAAAAGGTTTTGTTAATCAACTAATGCTGCTAAAAGTTGCACATGTTAATTAATTTATAAATTGCTTTCTACAAACACTCCAAAGAGTTTGCATGAATATTTAAAAAAAAAGTTTAATTGAGTAAGTGCATCTGTTTAAATTTGTAAGCGTAACTAAAGTTTACTTGAACACATTAGTAACAGTTTGCAAAAACATTGAATTGCTAACGTACTCCAATTACGTATATAAAGTTAGTTGTGGTTAAAATTATGATAATTATAAACTTAAAACATTCGTTAATGTAATAATTTTTTTAAATAGTTTTATTGTAAATTTATGCAATTTTTGTTTAAAAATAAAGAACGATTATTTTTAAATGTTTAATGGTTATCGTTCACATTGCCATTTGTTAAATGTACACTTGCGACAGTATAATTACGACGTCATATATCTTTCACGGCTACTTCTTTAATAACGCAATTAATCTTTAAAATTTCTTTAAGAATTCCCAGCTGTATTGTGACATTTCATATTTATACTGTGAATCTCTTGTTTGAAAATAATAAATCAATCAAGATTATGGGTACCATCTTTTAGTATTTCTCTTTTCACAAAAAAAACTTTTAAAGTAAACACCAATTAATAAAAATATTAGAAAAGTATAGTGCAACTTTGTTTGTGATATGTAACAAATTTTTTATTAGTTTCTATCTAAAGCAAACGTTTAAATTTTTTTGTGTTTAAGCAACCAACCTAATTTTTTTTAAATAGCCTTTTTTACTAAAAGTCATAATATGTCAAACTGTTTATACATACTACATATTGATTTTAAAAGATTTAAAATGTTTGAATGTTTACGCGAATTAAGAAATTTGTAGTCAAAATTGTTTTCAATTCTATCTAAATGTAATAAAACATCATTATATCATTATTATATTTAAGCTTACACCTTTAATAACAACGTTATTTTGTTGTACTCGAATATTTACCTACAAAATTTATACAAATACAAGAATTTAAAATTAAAAATAATTGAGTGTTTTGTTTTGTGACTGTGACAGTTTTGTAAATTACAACACAAAAATAAATAGACAACGTAAGTTTTTTTTACAAAATTACAAAAATTGTTTAAAAACATTATTTCTCGCCTAGCAGATATGAAACTGAATTAGATCAAACCAAAAATATTACCTAAAGTAATATTTATTGTCCCTAGGGGCGCTCAACCAATAACACGTTTTTTGTAATTTTTCACAATCTAGACACCTTTGATTAACATTTATCTATTTTAACATATTTTTTTATCAGACGTCAGTTTAAATCAAAGCTTGTTATCAAAACGAACAAAAAAGTATAAAACAACAATGAAATCTGATTCCAATTTTGCAATAAAATGAAAATGTATGGCAACTCAGACAGTGACAGAGGATATACGAATACTTCATAAGACTTGCAAGAAGAAGCTAACAACTTTTCTATTAATTTATCACCTGCAAAGTCAAGACAACGGCACGAAAAGTGCTACGAATTATGTAATAACTAGAAAAAGGGTACATGACACTTCGGTGCCGCCATTACGGCGCGGCCGTTTCGGCGAGGCCATTTCGGCGCCAGGTACGCTCTGTCGCGTTTCGGCGCCGGATTGTTTGCTGATGCTCCACTGTTACGTCAAAATAATAAAATAAAAAAAAAACTCTACAAGAATACAAAAAAAAACTCTAAAAACATACAGAAAAAACTGTACGTATTTATTATTCATTGTGTAATAAAGTAATCGCAAAAACGTATTAAACTCCTTTTGAATTTTTTTTTAAATGAAATTAACTAAACTTTAACAAAAAACATAAATTTTTAAGATACCTATTTCTAAATTGTTGATATATGTTTTTGTCGTTTATGCGTTTCTGTACCATTCCTGCGATCGTTAAGAGGTTCTTCTGTGTACGCCAACCCAGAAAATATTTTAGAATTGGTTATACCAGAAGCCTACAAAATGTACAATGGTGAACTGTTCCTCTTAGGAGATTCTCAAGAAAATGATCTGAATACGAACCGAATTTTAATATTTGGACGAAAACCTCATATAAACTGAAATCAAGACATAAAAATGCTGTATATGGATGGGACGTTACATCTAGCGCCTCCACTTTTTGCGCAAATTTATGTTGTGTTTGGAGAAAAAACAATTAATAATGGACAATCGCATGTGTTCCTAGTAATTTACAGATTATACATACGACACATTTTTTAGCATGTTCAAACTGGTAATATTAAGCAAATATATATATACCAAAATATTACTATAATTACTTTAAAATATAAAAAAAAAGATATGCCCAGCAATGAATCCGGACGCAGTTGCAGTTAATTTTGAACTTGCCCCCATTTCTGTCTTACAAGATGCTTTTCCATAAATCCAATTATTTGGCTGTTTATTCCATCTAATGCAAAATTTGCGAAGGAACATGAATGAAAATATTTTAGCACGAAATTATAATCGTGATGCAGATTTTGCACTTTCTGCAAGGATGGTTGTATCGCTGGCGTTCGTACCTATCCCAGATTACCAAATAAATTGCATCCAGTATTGAATTGGTTTGAATTTTCGTATTTTTTAATAGTAATTATAGAACTGTTTTGTAGGCCGTATAAATAGAAACGGAACAAGACGGGCGCCAAAGTTTCCACCGCAAATATGATCAGTCTACGATAGGACGATCAATGGACTAGCAAGAACTAATAATTTTCAAGAAGCAGCTCACAGGCGCCTCCAGTCCCAATTTTCTGTAGATCACCCTAGTATATTGAAATTTATTGATGGCCTGAAGAAAGCTCAGAACGGTGTGGATTTTGAGTATGAAAGATTTATTGCAGGAAATGATCCCCAAAAAACGAAGAAAATACATAGAATGTGATTCTAAAATTTTAAACATTGTTCGCGGGTATCCACAGGACTGAACAATAATAGAATATCTAAGAGAATTTACAAATGGAGTAAACTGAATAACAAATTTAATACAATTTAATTGTTATAATAAAAGTAAAAAATAAACATGTAATTTTTAAATTTTAAGTTGACGTTATTTAAAAGTACGGAACAAAAAAACACCTTATTATTTATATACTGTAGACACTTACATGTGTAATACTTTCTCTATAACAATTTAAGGTTTTCAAAAGTACTTGTTTTAACAAATGAATTTCACTAAGACATATTTATGCAACAAATAAATAAAAGCTATGTTTTTTTCTCCAGTATTTGGTGCCGTAACGTCTCGTCGTCGAGGTGGTTCGTCGCCAAAATGTCCGCGCCGTAACGGCCGCGCCATAACGTCCTGATCCGCTAGAAAAAAGCTAGAAAACAAAAAAAAACCTTAACTGAAAATCTATTACTTGGTTTTTTATCGGAAAGATTGTAAATACAGATACACTGTGGTTTAAATTTTTAATGTTGAAAAACACTTATAACACCAATTCAATTTTTTAGAGAAGCAGATAATTTGGATATCTCATGACAAAAGAAAACAATCAACTTTTTTAATACTAGTACTAATATTTTTTGTGCTACAGTGTTTTTTGTACAAAACTGCATATAATAAACAAAAAGTTTCAAATAAAACTATTGCATCTAACATTTTTTTTAAGTTTAAAAAAAATGCAGGAGTACAGTTCTACACTTGTTAGTATTAGACGGTTTTTTTATGATGGGATTATATGTAGCTGGTGGTCTAAGAGGGTTGTTAAATGTAAAATTTGATCACATAAATAATAGAGAAAATGTATTAATATTGATACAGTTCTAGAAATAAAGTAAGATCAAAAGATCTTACGGGTTTAGACCGTGTCATTGTTCTTCATCTGAGCGTGAAAGAAAAATTGAAAAGCGCAAATACGCAACGGAAATCTAACTAAGTACTTCTATAAAGTTTAGAATATGACTTGATTCACAAGTTGATTACTTAGCTCTGTAGTGGTTTTTTGTTAGATTGTCGTTTGCTTTTTTGTAGATTTCTTTCTGACCTCTTTAGAGTTTGAAATTTGGTTCAGTTGATTACTTAACTCTCTAACAAGTTCGTAAGTTCGAGCTACTTTTTGAACCCACAATAATTTTGTGCGGGTTCCTAGCACCCACAATCATTCCTCAATGTTTCTAGAAACCGTGTATGTTGAGATTAATAATATTTTGTTATCCGCAGGCAAAAATTAATATAATGAGAATGATACGTCTAATGCAGTAACCAGTGTGCAAACCCAATTTACTCCGTTGGCATTTACAAAACCATTTTTGTGCAATTAGTTCTTCAGAATAGTTTAACTTAAAACAAGATGTCAAAACGCTTTGAACATTGCTCGAGAAATAATTACACTTGCGGAAAGTTTTCTGAAGCAACTACATATATTTTCTAAATTTCAAAATGGAGAGGAAAAATTGATAACATTTAAAAAAGATAAGGTTGAGGTAAAAGTAAGCGGTTTCCAATTATAATTTTTTGTTTCTTTAAAGACTGTAAGATTTGTATTTAGGGTTTTGGATAACTATCAACAAGGAAAACGTTTTTCTCAAACTAGACTTTTCTCGTCAGCGACGTGTTCTCCGGAGGTTAGATGCTGGTTTAGAAGGCCACATGTTTGACAGTGTTATAGATCATTCCCACACAGCCAAAAGTAACCAAAAGTCGTAATAAAGGTAACCGCTTTGGATTGGCAAATGTGATCATAGAGTACCCAAAAGTACACCCAATGGTGAACTATGTCCCACTTAATCTCTCCATAGGATACTCTTATACTGACCTTGCGTGTATGCAACGGTCAACCTTTTAGGATAACCCGAAATTAACCGAAACGGACAACTTATTGTCCACTTTTAAAGCTACTCTAAAGATACTTCTTTTTAGTTATTCATTGGTCAACTTGTTGGGCTAACCTAAAGTTAATCGAAATGCCCGGTGCATAGTTGAATTTTAAAACTACTAAAAAGATACCATTTTTTGTTTGCTCAACGTTCAACCTGTTAGGGTAATCTAAAGTTAATCGAAAGTGATTGTTAATGGTTGGTATTTAAAACTGCCTAAAAGATACTAATTTTTGTTTGCTTAACTTTCAACCCGTTAGGATAACTTAAAGTTAATCTAAATGGGTATTTTACTATTTAATTTTAAAGCTGTTTAAAATATACAATTTTTGCACTTATTCATGAATCAACCTGAAGTTAACTGTAAAAGATGTATAATTGTTGGATTTTAAAACTGCTTAAAAAATACTATTTTTTCAGTTGCTCAACGATTAATGACTGCTTAACGGATATCTTATAGTTAACATTTGAAAATAAAACACATTAAAGTAAAGGTGCAAGTCTTGAAAAACAGATTTTATACGATACGATATAATACATATATATTTATTATTTATTTACAAATTTAAAAATATCTAAAATAAATGTCATCGCCTTTAACCCTTTTTCACACTTTTTCTCGATTTTCTAATCCACACCTTTGTCGCCACTAAACGTCCATTTCTGTAGTTGTGGAAACTATTCATTTTACGGAAGCTGAAATTAGAAAAAATACTTAACTAAACCACTAATATTTATATTTGATTTGATTTTTTACAGGGTTCCCAGCGATCTAGAAAATTGTAAAAAATCTGGGTATTTTAAAATCAGGGCAAACATGTAAAATTTAGAGAAAACCTGTTTCTATGTCTTTTTGTATACTGACCGATCATCTGCAATTATGAATTATGTGTTCTTTTGTGTCTGTTAAAAATATGTATAAAGATGTTTTACCTTTATAACTGGAACTTTTAGTATAACACAATTACACGAAGTTAACACTCGACTTGTACAACACGCACATCAACAAAACTTGAACGATTGTCTAGCAGGTAAAAAAAAACGACGTTCAATTTTAAACTAGTCTTAAAAGAACCCGGTGGTTATTTAAATTACTATACCCATTCTCTCCCACTTCAACAACATAATTTTAAATTATACAAACGGTAGGCGTTTGTTTAATGTTAATTCAATGATTCTTGAAATCTATTTTTGTTAAGTTTAAATTAACCCCGTAACGCACGTGCTCGAGTTAATTCTATTACACTAAATGGGCCAAAATAGGCACGCTCGAATTAATTCGAGCGCTATCGCTATAGGAAACATAAGAAAAAAATGGTCTTTTTGATTTTTTTTATTTACATCTGTCTTGTAAGCTATAAAATGTTAGAGTAATATTACTTTTCGTCCAGTTGTAAAACAAAGAAACGTTTTTTTTGAAAATTATTATTGATTTAGTAGTGAAAGACTTTTTTTGTAATGTAATATGTAAAAATTATAAAACTGCAAAGATAAGTGTTTATAGACAGTTATTTTGTGTTTAGTTATTACTTTTGGCCAAAATAAAGTTCAAAAATGTATTTTCTTAAATTTAAAAAAATGATTCTTTTGTGGTTTTTTAAAAAAAAAAGTGCTTTAAGAGGTTAAATAAGAAGTTGAGAATAATCAGTACAAATGTCATATCCTTTTTGTTAACTGCGACATGAAAACTTAAGTTACAATTTTTTTTACGAAATTTAATTTTTTTTAATGATAATATTAAACTCTGCTCAAAGTAATAACGATTTGTTTTAAAAAAATTTTGTCAGCATCGACAGAATGAGATTCTTTAAATGAAATTTCCGTTAAAACTGCAATATCTAAGAAAAAGACCTTGAATGGTCGAAGAGACCGACACAGGGATTAAAATATCCACAAATGCTATTGTTTGGTGCCCAGTTGACACACAGCCGCAATGCAAAACAAGTTCTTAAATAAATCATTTACCGTAACGGATGAAACAAAAACGACAAAAAAAGTTTTTACAATCAACATTAAAATGCCATCGCGTTTATTAATACTTTCTCTTTAACCTGCTAAACGCCTTTGAAGAAAAACTTGATATTTTTTATCGATTTAAGGGCGATAATTTGAACTATTGTCAATACGATTTTGTATCGATCCACATTACACATTATAAAAAAGTTTGTTTAAAAAAAATAATTTTTAGGTTGAAATTAAATTTAAAACATCATTAGGCTACAAACAAAAAAGAACAATGTTTATGACGATAATCGGATTAAAATAGTACATTCCAGAAAACTGTTGTGCGAGGGTAATGGTGGAACTAAAATAAAGTTTACTTCTAAAGATTTCATTGTTAGCCAATTAGATTTTTATTATACATGTAAACAGTAACTAAACTTATAAACACTAATTAATAATAATCAATTACACTTACAACTCCACTAAAATGTTTCTTTTTAAATACAAGTTTTTTTAAGATAATTAGTTTGAGCGTATACAACTACGGATCCTATATACTTATAAGAATTACAACAAATAATTAGCGAAACAATGACTGCAGGTTCCATCTGCAGTGCTTTTAAATATTTTTAAAATAAGTGTTTGTCTATTTAAAAAAAACATACCCTTGAATTTGTTGTAATTAGAGCTTACGGAGCGACTAACTAACTTCTGACGATTTTGATCAATTCTTTAAAAATTCTGAAAACTAACCGGTAATGCACAAAAAACCAAAATAAAGGTACTTTTTTGTCATGAGAATCACCAAAAATCAGAAACGCAATTGGTAAACTCATTTCTTAGTTCCTCCTTGTAAGTCGTAATAATAGTAAGAGGCAACTATTAGAATATAGAAAAGTAATTTTGGTTTAGGGTGATTTTTCTTCCGAGGACTTTTTTCCGCGATACAGTCTTATTCTACACAAAAACATTCTACCAAACCATTTTTAGGATTAACATAAAATTAACTTTTTAGAATGTCTGTTTCACAACTTTTATAGAAATTGATTATAAAACTCACCGAAAATAACATTTATGTGGTTACTAAAAAGACATGTAGTCTCATTCTGTACTATAAGGCTACTAAAAACTTAATTTTTAGGATTAACATTAAATTAATTTTGTAGGATGTCAGTTGTATAACTTTTTCAAGATATTTATTAGAAATCTCTGAAAAGATATCGAAAAGTTAACTTATAGGGTTAGTAAAAAAAAGAAGTAGTCTCATTTTATACTTGAAAGCTCTTAATAGGTTAATTTTTATGGTTACCATCAAGTTAACTTTTTAAAACGGCTTTTGAGTAACAATTAAAGTTGTCTATTGAAAAGTTATCCAAAAGTCAACCTCTGTGGGTAAGAAACGAGATAGGTCGCCATATTTTATACTTTAAGCTTATACAAAAAGTAACCATTACGTTTACAATTTGGCGTATTATTAGGAATAACTATTTGTTGTGAATAAGTTAACCATTAAGGACACGCGGTAGAACTAACTTTTATGAATGACTAAAAGGCACGATAAAGATACCACATGCTTGTCAACTTTTCAGGTTAAAGTATGATCACTTTTTAGACAATTAAGGTTAACTTTGGTTATGTGGGATTATAAATACAGTTCTTTGAAATTATAGATAGTGTTGTGTGTTGTTGAAAGTAATCCATCCACAACAACATTTTTTTCAAACTGCATATCGATTAATAAAAGCTATTGCTTTGCAAAATATTGTTTTTCGCAAAAAAAAATTTCAGATTTTGATGGATTCGGTTTTCGTTTGAACATGTACTGTTAAAAGATCTATTTAATGTGCGACTAAATAATGTAGCAAAAGTTTTCATAGTTTTTATTTCTTGTCTTCTGCGTCTCTTCTATGTCTATGCTACTGATATATGTATTAGTATTTATTCTCATGTTATAAAACTAAACATCATTAGATTATTAGTTTTGAAACTGACTAACTTTTTTACTTCTTCTAATAGTTCTTAGTTAGATTGCAGTTGCTTGTTTGAGTTCTTCAATTTTTCTACCACGCCCTGATGAAGACCCTTACGAAAGTGGGCAAAACGTTAACAACATTGGTTACAATGAGACGGTCCAAACCCAAACGTTAAACATTAAAACAAAACCTTCAGTACAACATATTGACATGTAAACATGAATTAAGAATAATTTTAATAAAATATTGTTTAAAAAAATGTTCTTTTTTTAAAAATTAGGATGTAATCAAGAATATAAAGTAGCTAAAATGTTATGTAAAGATTATAAAGCGTGTTCCAAAGTTGTGGGGAAATAAAGTTACCAGGTATTGTACAAGTGAAAGGAATCGACTGGATCTAATTTATATCTGTATCAAAATATACCGTTTGTACGTGAGAAGAGTTTCTAAAAACCTACATAATGAGCATATTGATGCAGATAAAAATCTACGTGCTATTAAAGATAAACATCAACAAGAATATAAAATTAATGCCTGGGTCGGAATTATTGGCAATTATATGGTTCGGCCGTTCCGGTTGACTAATCGTCTGTATGGCGCTAGTTACCTTTGTTCTTCAGAAAAGTTTGCCTTTTAATAATTTGCACGTGCCGTAAGAAAATATCTTAATAAACAATTTGCTGGCGGATGGATTCGTAGAGGACAAAAAGCACCTATTAAATGGGTTTCGCGGTCTCCAGATTTAAATCCTTGCAATTTTTCATCTGCGGAGTGTTAAAAACACAAGTGTACAAGGATCAAATTAATAATTCCGAACAATTGTGGAACAGAATTAAAAATGCTGTAAGAGCACTACGTAAAAACAACGATGTTTTAAGAAAAGGTCATTTAAATTTGGTTGAATTGACACGTGCATTAATAAAGCTGGAGGTCACATTGATTCCTAGTATGCAAACAAGAAATTTTTACAAGAGTCAGAAAATAAAGATGATGAGTAAACCTTCCCGTTAAAAAGTCTTAGAGTCGTATTAACACCCTAAGAAAATTATTTTAAAAAGTACAAAAGGAATACTGAAAGTAGGATAATCTTCTAAAATGCACTTTTTCCAAGTTTCATTTACTTTGTTATACGCATTTCTGAACAGCGTAGAAAAATGTCATTTTTTAAGTAGACAAAAATTTCCTTACGGGTAAATGGTATACAATACATAAATAAGGTCCAAATGACTTATTTTGACCTCTACCTAAAAAAAACACTAAAAAGTTTTAGTTTTTTTTTTGACAATTTAAATGAAGTTAGATTTGTTAAAGTAATAATCTAAAATTCATAAACACTAGAAAATAATTTATGTAAAACACGGTTTATGGCACGAAATGTTTTTACTTATAGACCCAATAAGACTGTGATAAAAACAATTTATTATATTGCAGTGTAAATGCTTTTATTACCAATTATTAAATCATCTTCTACATCAGAAATAGAAAAAGTTATTTAAAAATAGTGACACATCTTATTTTTCCAACCAGAGGCAAAACTAAAGTTGCTATTTGCAAAAACTATTTTTATACGACTAACAGATAATGCGATACATTGTATGTTTATTTGCGATTATACAACACTGTGCATTGTGTTTGACCAATTTCATTTCCGTACGGTCAAAGTCATTTTCGTACAGGTCAAAGCTATTACCGTACAGGATAATAGATTATGAAAACGTAATTTAAAAAACATGTAGCAATATTATGTGCACCAAAATTATAAAATTTCAAAACAAAATAATTTAGAACCCTTTAGATGCTATTGCATTAGTTTTAACGATACGTATAGAGTAAAAAAGATTTAGTTTGTAAATTAAATATTTTAGCTAATGTTTGTAAACGTTGGTATTGAGTGACGACTTTTTTTGTAATTAAATGGTAACATATTTTAGAAAAACTAAGTTCAAGGTAATTCGAATAAATTAAAACACTTAACTTGCAATCACACTACTTGTTTGCTTGCTGATTTTTCTTTTGATGAGAAAGAAACGTTAACAGTAATTTATCAGATTGTGCAGTGTTATAAAAAAGTTGCAAGAATTAATTATTTAGAAACATCTTACTGAAATTTGCTTAAATTAACTTAAATAAGTCAGTATTTATTAACATCGATCAGTTTTATGAACCGCATGACAATTCAAAAGAGTCATTCTCTTTTGGCATTTATCGATAGTTGCAAGATACCAAACTGTTTCTCCCGCACATGCCTGATATGTGTAGGTTATAATTTATTCTTTATTATTTCTGTTTTCGTAAGTTTTTCTATACTTTTACTTTGTATTAATTATAGTATTGTAAAACAAATAGTGTTGCTACTTTGTTACAAATGCAATTGTAACCACGTTGTACTTACGTTATAATAAATAACACAAAATAAATTTTACAGAAATAATCAATTGTTACAAGACTAGTGAAAATTTCTGGTTTATACATTAAAAAAATTAGATATTTAAAAATAATTATAAGCAAAAACTATTAATCACTGTTATCGTAACTTTTGTAAATGACTTCTTGTTTTTCATTTTCATGAATTTATTTTTATCACAATATTTTTTGTATTTGAACTTTATTATTCACAGTAGATTGTATTAGCATATTAGATGCATTGGGGTAATTAATTAATTTTTTAAACGTTCGTTAAAAAAGATTAAAATAGTTTTTACACCTATTAAACTTATTAAACCTATTAAAACCACAAATTTTCTTATTATCTTCTTACTTGGTAAAATACTATTCCTAATAATAACACCCATTTATTACAGATTATTTTTAAATATTTACAAGTTTACCTTATTTGTATGTATGTATTGTATTGTATGTCATATTTACATGTTATTCTGTGGCAGCTTGTAAGAAAATAGCGTTTACACACCAACATGGTATTTGTTGGAAAAACTTAAAGACATTTTTAACAATTCAGGTTTCTGCGTAAATAAATTTCTTATATTTACTGGTAAAAGCAAAATGTTGTAAATAATTTACATGTTTTAAACTGTTCTAGCTCATTTATATTAAATTTTGCACAAAATCAATGTCTTAAAAAATTAAATAGTAATTAATTTGAAGTTAACTAAAATTGCATGTATTGAAAACACATAAATTATGCTTACAATTTTTCCAAATAGAGGTAAATAGCTAAAAGTCAAATAATAGTTACATTTATATTTAGTAGAATAAACACTCACAAATTGATATAAAATAAATACAAAGTTTTTACATATGTATAATTCTTATTTGTCATTTTAGGTATTACTACAGGTACTACCAAAACAAAATTTTAAATTAAGATTATTTATATTTTACGTTATTTGTTCTCGTAAAAAGTTTAATTTAAGTGATTAATAATTAAAAATGTTATAGTCGTAGAAAAAGTATAGCGTATAATTTGTAAGGAATGTGTATTGCCACTCGTATGAAATGCCAGGCTCGCCTTCGGCTCGGCCGCAAATTTTTTTGCTCGTTGGCATTGGCAACTATTCCTTTCTCATTAGACAATATATTATTGCAGTTGTACTGAACAGTTTTTATAACAAACTTTAATGAAAATTGTTGAATAATTAATAAATAAAATAAAACAGAAAACGTTTTACTAATTCACACTCAAAGTCGTTGGTAATCTCTATTATTTAAATAGTTAAAGTGCTTGTTTAAAAGTATCAGTTGTGACAAGGCAATTCCCAATTTGATAACCATAACAGTCTTTTGTTAAAAAGTGACATAAAAGTAGTGCTTATATTTTTATTTCAAAAAAATAAAAACACAAAAGTACACATTATTCTAATGTAAACTGAAACGTTATTTGTTGCAGTATCAATCTTTTACACGTTTTTCTTCATGTTTTATACGCGTATACATTGGCAATTTTCTCAGAAAGTATTCTCTCGATGACGTCTTTTGTAAAACCTACTTGTTTTCGATTTATTTTCTTTGTTTTACAAACAATTTTTATTGTGAAGTAGCAACTCGTTATTAAAAAAATTAAAGAATACAGGTCATAACATAACAATGACACAATCTTTACATAATTAATATTTTTATAGAATAGTTAACGAATATTTAAATTATCTGCACCTTGTCTATATCAGTAATTTTTTTATAGCTATTTCCAATTGGCAGCTAAGTTAATAAAATAATGCTTACTATAATTTATTTTCGTTTTTATTGAAATATGCAACAAAAGAAAGTCAAACGCTTTATTGAATACTTTATTTATCTTGTGTCATTATAATACTTAATAATTGCTTTACACCAATTATATGTTTTAAGTCACTTTTAAATTCGATTTAAAAAAATAATAATTTACTATACATTTTTAAACTGCTTATTCTGAGAGACAATAACCAAAAAGCGTATGTATACTAAAACAATAAAAATTTTTACTTGTATGGAGCAAGATTCAGATCACGTCGACATAAGTTCTACTAAAGAAGTGGTGCGGGTTATTTATGAAATTACTTCACGTTGCGTTAGGTTCGTACTACATAGCTGCACGATATGGAAAAATGAATTTAAGCAAGGAGAGTTAAAAAATGTAAAATGATTGCAAAAAAGCTTGCATCAATAAACGTGTATTAAATGTTTTATTACTACAAGATAGTATGTCAAATTTTGTTTTCACAGGTAAAAGTTTTATTCTGAGCAATCAAAAATAGTAGTAAATGCTTATGTTCTATTTAATAAAGTATAAGTTTGTTTAGGGTTAATAGCCATCTAAAAGCTTTTCAGCAAAATGGGAGTTCATAATAATGTTTCATTGCTAACACTGATAATACCAAAACGCAACATAAGCATTTAATTGTTTGCCTTATAAAGCAATAAAAAACTCTGGTGTAATATCATACATTAATAATAATTTCATCAAGCTAAAATAACAGCAGGTGTTATAACAATTTAAAGTAAACAATTGTTAGCAGCTACATACATCTTTATAAACCAATTTATAAATTTAGAGAATGGTAGTCGGATGTATTGATTTTATAAATATTGTATTATTTACTACACTTGCTTTCAAAACAGACACAAACCTGGCGTCAATACATGTATACAAATTTGATTTTTTAAGGCATTTTTAATGTAGCTTTAATAATCGATTACGTGCATGGTTAAAAATGCAAATACTCTATCAAATATAACAAAAATTGTATAATGAAATTCAGTGTAAATGCAAACTTTAATTTAAGAATGTTTTTTCAATACTAGAAAAATAGTGTTAAAAGAGGTATAGTTAAACGAAAGAATTAATGTATTTTTATTTATACGATAATTTTATTTTACAGTTGGAACAAATAAACTGTTAAAAGTAATTAAAGCAATTTGTTTTAGTTAAAATGTAATTACAGTGGATTTGTTATATTTATAATCATTATAGTTGTCAAATGTTTTAAATTTTGAAAATAGATCTTACACAACAAATATTATCATTAGAATAACCAAAAATAGTTTTGTTTATAATAATTATTATAAATGGGTATACATTATAATACCTTTAATTGTAATATTTTTAAAAATATTTTTTTAAGTACAGTAAGACCATACTTAAACACTACCAAGCAGTCTCTCGGCAAGAGGAGTATTTGCAGACGTAGTCTTAGCGCCTGGAGTGCGTATTTGAAACTGTTGATATGCTTGTTCTAGGCCAATTAAACGCTAGATACTGTCTAGTGTTGCCATTTTAAACATAAATTTAGTGGTACCGTGTGATAGTACTTTTTTAATTTAATTCAGTACTTTTTAGTCAACGAAGTGTTTCCAGTGATGCTGAGTACCTGAGTTTGAACCTGTTTGTACTTATATTTTGTTTTGTGTATATGTACACTTCTTATCTTCCTTTTTGTCTTATTTCATTCACATCTGACTTAGTATTTCTAATGTTTATTTATTTTAGTCTAGTAGGTTGCATAAAACATTGTTCACTTTGACGATGTAGTGAACTATGTGTTCATGTCGTTACTAGTCGTATATAAATTGTTTTGCTGACGACATTGTTAAATCGATAGCAACGATTTTAAATATTTGACAACGCCGTTAGTTAACACCAATGTCAGATAACTACATAATTAACTTTACGTTATGCAACGGTAATTATGTTTTTATATAAGAATTATTATATATAGTAAGTATAACTAAATATTCTTTGAAAACAATTTAGCTAAGCTTTCATACTATATTATACTAATCATTGTTAGTTAAGAAAGTTTAGAATAGATAATACATTTTGTTAAAAGTAGTAAAATGTTTTAACTATTTAGACGTACTTTTTAGGATATGGAAAAAATTGTGCTAGAAAGCGGCACCACCGTAGTTACGCTGCTAGATGCCATTCAAACTAAGGGGTTTACAAAGCAAAACGAATAACATTTATTTTTGACAATTTAGTTAGTTCGTAAAACGATTTGTTGAAACTATGATCTATTGGTGCAACTACTCGGTAATTGCCAAAACAAATAAAACCCACTACATTCCAAATTTAGAAGCAAAGCAGAAAAATCTATAGCATGTATAAACCCAAACACATACAATTCTGCTAAGTTCACTGAAAAGAAAAAAGGTAATATAAATTACATAAGTTTTTTGAAATGTTTAGAATGTTGCCGCAGCAATACTCGTCGAAATTAGCTTAACTCTAATTTGAGCATAGAAAAATTGGCACATGTACAATGTTTAAGTCGAGAAGAATTTCCGTTACAATTTTAATCATAACTTAAATTTGGAATTTGGATCATCTTGGTTCAATATATGCTCGACGTCTCTTAAGCTTACAGAAAGCATAAAGCAAGAAAACGACCTCAAAAAACTGTTGTCACTACAAGCTACGCAATATAACAAGAGTCAAAATTTTTATCCTGTACGAGAAGTTAATGTACATAATTTAGACTGGAAAAAAAACAAGAAAGCACCTTTACCTTATTCCGTAATGACATTTTAAATTGTATTCATTCTAAAGATATATCTTCAAGCGTCAGATTTTTCGTCAGACATTTTATGTGGACTTTTTTTGCCTCAAATGTGGTGCTACAGATGACAATTCGAAAGTTCCAGAAATTGTAGATGATATGTGCGGTATCACAGAAAAAGCTTTTGAATTATGTGTATAAAAATAATATTTTTTGTATTTGTAGTACAGATCTTGAAACCAAAATCAATAAAATTCAGTTTCAAAATTTAATAAAGGCTGTAAAGATGTAGTGGTAAGCTTGTAAGTTTCATTCAAAAATTGTTTTAGTCATCAAAGAAAGCATAACGAACTCAAAATTCATATTACTGATACGCAAAATCTATAAAGTTCAGGTCTTGTAAGTAGAATTTAATAAAACAATGTTGTGAAATTGAATTAGTAAGTAAGTTGAATTATTTGCTAATATTCATGCATAGTAAATTTATACTATCAGATGTCTCTGTCATCGTATTACACACATGTTCAGCTTATGCACCTTTGCAAACCCTATTTACATAAATCGCGAATAAAAAAGCCTAATCCGAAGCAGCAACATTTTTTTTGTACTTTTCTTAAAATTTACTTAAATGGAGTTTATACGTCTTGTTTATGCGTCCCAACTAATGAGGATGTGTAATTTGCATCCTTCTGTCGTTGATTTTTGCAAGTGTAGTAAGCCTATAAATCTTAAATATTCCGTTACGACGCGATTTAAACCATAACTCACTTATAATCTAAACATAACAAAACTGCAAAAGTTTAAGATTCTAGATTAACGTAATTCTTTTTTAAAGTAATAGCAAAAGAGAAGTTAATCATATATATGAGTCATTCCATATAAATTCGTCTAATTGGCATAGCCGGCTAATTTTAGATTTTGGTCAAATTTTGAATGAATCTTCTTTAAGGTCCCAAAAAAGTAAATTTATGCCCAATTAATTTTTATAAGCCTCTGTTTTTCCCTGACCGAATTCGCGTTTCTACGCTACAATATGAACGTATCTACTGTGAGGTAAAACGATGCAGGGTCTTTAGTTCTTACTTTTTACTTCAAATTTCGGCATTGGTCGTTTTACTATTTTGATTCTTAGTGTGTTACAAGTGGTTCTTTTGAAACAAAAAAGTAGGTAAGAAAATACAGAGTCTATAGAGTGTCTCACGGTGATCATCGGCTAGAATTATATTCAAAACTGTAAGTTTAGCTATAACTACGTTTGTTATTAGTGTTAGCTGTTTAAATTTTGATTTTTGCGCTTGATATTTGTTTTTAATTGGGCAATATGGAATACTGATATTCTAAATTTGTTTTACATTTATGTCAGGTCTGCTTATATTACTCTTTGGACCTGCAAAACCTTTAACGAAATATATCCGCATTTGCCTGCAATGACAGAATAAAAATTCAGGAGGATTGATAAGAATCTTATAAATTTTGGAAAAGTAAATGCGCTACAAAATTTACCAAAACCAATCGTCTTCAATAAAGCTAAAACCAATGTATTAATATACTTTAATGTTTCCCCTGAAAGTTTTGTTCGTTCGGTGGAAAGAAACCTTGGATACTCTAGCAGTTTGATGTATAGAATTTTAAATAATCATAAAATGCACAATATTAAATTTTTGTCTGGTCAAGAATTACATCCTCAAAATCAAGTTCAACGGGTGCAATATTGCGAAATGATGCTTGTGAAGATTCAAGAAGATCCTAATTTTTTTCAGAAAATTATTTGGTTAGATGAATCAAAATTTTCTAAATATAGTATTATTGATCTTACACATTTGGTCGCACAAAAATCCAAACCAAACAATTATCAGTATGTTTAGCTTCAACGTGTTTGCAATGTTAACGAATCACCGCGTTTATTATTTTATTTATGACGAGAATTTAAACGGTGAGAGATATTTAAGTATTTTAAGAAACCAACTACAACATTTTTTACAAACTTTACCACAAGCCGAGTTGGATTAGACATCTGGGTTATGGCCATTGGATTTTTATTTGTGGGGCACTATTAAATCAAATGTGTACGGAATTCCTGTTATACTAAACAATCTTTAGTATATAAGCTCTAATAGTTTCTAAGTTTGTTAGTATTCACCTGATGACGATCGCAGATACCACAGCAATCGAAACGTTGTGCATATTCGTTTCAAAATAATAAACAATAAAAGTTCAGCAAAATGTTATTACTTCGCATCAAGCAACATTGTTTAATACATTCAAACAAAGAACTACAGGGTCGCGTTATCGTAGCATTGAATCAAGAGGCGACATCAAATACAAATTTGTGTAACCGGCCTAGTGATTCCATGATCCGGGCGGTGTAGAAAATATTGCATATATTTAACTTTAATTTGTTGTTATACCCTACACACGCTACAATTTGCTACAAATTTTAATTATAATTTAGTTATCGTTTGTTTGAAAATTTTTAAAGCAAACCATGTTTGGTAAACCACCTACGTAATTATAAATTTGAATAGAAAAATGTAAATAACTCTGTAGTCATTAATTTTAGGTATAGGAACATGGTATATCAATTTAAAGACAAAATTTATTTCTGCATTGAATGGACTGATAAATAAACAGACATTTTATTTAAAAAAAAAATTCTTAAGTCTAGAAATAAGGTCAAATAGATATGTAACCGCGGGCAATTTTTTATTATCCATTACAGACAATTGTGTCTTAATCTTTTGACATTGAGCACCTAAAATTCCATTTCCCTAACTTTTACCACTTAAGAGTTTCAATTTTATTCCCTTTTTTGAAATTTTTCAGTTAAAACAATTTTTTTTCTCAACTAAAAATCAACAATCAAAATTATTTTCGGAAGTGCTGCCATTTTGAAAATATTTTTTTAATAGATTAAAAACGGCATGTCGCATGTGCAAAATTTTAAATTTTTAGCTTTTACAGTTCTTGATATACTTCTAACCGATGGTCACCGTAAGACACCCTATATCATTAGTTGATTTTTCAAAAAATTATTCATTGTCCGTACAAAATGAAGTACAATCTTTTACATTGAACAAATAATCAAGCTACTTTTTTGTAATTTATTTAGAAAAAAAAACTTTTTGTGTGATTAGTGATTGTCTAACATACACTATTTAGTATCGTTTTCCGCATTTAAAATATTTTTTTTGATTACATCAAAGGAAATTCTTTGTAAGATCATTACTTTACATTACATTACATATATATCCTATCATAAAGATGACTTTGAAATAGAGACAGAGTTTTTTTATAGTTATCACGGCAAAAACCCATGTGAATGGCGGAAGAGATTTAGTTAAAAAAACATAATAAAATCAAGCTTAGAACGAACTGCAGATCATTATATATTAACCCCAAAAGCAATGTTTGGCTACTGTAACGTATTTATCAGAGCGATTTATAAATATTAATACCATAAAAATACGATAATTTACTGTAGTTTTGTTCTTTTGTCTCACAGTCAGTTGATACCGCGAAGTTTTGGGTAATTGTGATGCTGTCAATATCGTCAATCTTTTAACAAAAAATAACGTTTTATTTCAAATATTTGAATTGAATTGAAAAATGTAATGTCATAATAAATACACGTTTTTGAGCACTTCTAACAATCTTAAAAATGTGAAGAAAAATATGTTTTTGAAATTCGTTTTATTGTTTTGACGTGTGTTTTTTAGAAAACGCTTGGATTTGTTTCAAATATTTCTATAAATTTTTTCTAAAACTTTATTAATTTTTTTTATAATTTTAGTTGGTTTCATAGTTTTTACCTTCAAATAAATTTATCTTTAAAAGTTATGTAAAATTCAAAAATAAAATAAAATACTGGTTGTTTCATTAGAAATAATAAGGTTTTACGGATTTTGAAATGGAATTGTAGGAATATTATGGACATCTGGTACAATAAATTAATATTTTGAATTTACGTAGACAAAGACAACCATTTGATTACGTTAATAGCAAAATTTCAAAAAAATTTTTTTTAGGAAAAAGTTATAAACGCTTTCATAGGAGGCAACAAATGTAATTTCTTTAATTCTTTTTAAAAAATTTCATAAACGGTAAACATACCGTACGTCTGTGTAAAAAATGTAAAAATATACAGCGTGTTCTATTTAAAATAACAAAATTATTGAAAATATTTTAGTTAAAGACATCCTATTCTAAGACCCACATATGCCATGTTTGAAAACTATTACAATTAGTTCTATAGATAATTCTAATAAGTCATCATCGTAACACACTCTATATAATCATTGATTTTCTTGTAAATAAAAAGGTACAAATATATATTTTAGTAATGTAACATCAATCTATACATAATATTAGATTTAAATAATAGTTAGTGACTAGAAATTGTGAAACAAAGTTTTGTTAGTTATACTTTTAGTTAAATGTTTAAATTACGATGATAAATAGGTGGCTTTGTTGCAGTTTAAATTGTTTTATAGAAAAAAATGAACATTTTTAAATTGAGGACATTAATACAAATTTTGTAGTGGTATTATTTCAAATTAGGTGCAAGAGACTGGTGTAATACGTAAAGCAGGAAAACAACGTTAAAAAGGTTTTTCATTTAGTTAGATGCAAAATCACATTGTGGACTAAAAAACAAATAATATAAATTTTGTTCAATTATTAAATTTGTATTTTCGTTTTTATTAAGCAGATGATACACAAGTAACTCCAACTTTTTTCTTAAATACAATTTACATACACCATTAAGTAACATATAGTTATTTATAACTACTTTGAAAAATTAAGATTTGCATCTTGTCTTTAACAATTATGAGTTTAAACCATGCATAGAAGAAAAGTTAACATCTATTTTAATAGCACAAGCATAGGTATTATTGTAGACTTAATTACAAAAAATCCATTATATCAAAATATCATTTTCATAATAGAGACTGTCCTGCACTGATAACATACTTTGTCAATAATAATGCTTTTAAATGGTTATTTAATTTTAGTAAGAAACTATGTAAGGATCTTATCACGAAACAAATTTTTACAGTTATAAATAAACATAGTTTAAAACAAAGATGACCAATTCAAATAAAATATTAATTTTTGTTTTTGTTTTATGCAATATCATTAATGTAGTTTTTTAAATAAAATACGCAAAAGTTTATTTAAAAATGTAATTAAATTTAAAGTCATTATAACGTTTTTATATAAAATTTGGAAAAGGTAATAAAAACAGTAGATAGCGATAACGCCGCAAATGTTAAAAAAACATTAGCATCGCTTTTTTAAAACGTACTATACACATTTACATATAATAATGTTTATGTAACTGTTTGCAAAATATAACTTTTTAACAGATCTTTTAAACATTTTCATTGTAGTCTGAAATTAGTAATAACACGCGTACATTTGCTGCAGTGTAATATACATAGAACGTAACATCCATGTAGAGCAACATTTTAAAATGTGTAATTTTTTGCTATAATGTTTTACTAATTAATGTATTTAATAAAAAATTAAATCAAAATTTGGATTATAAAAAAGAATAAAACAAATTAATTCTATTTTTAGCGTTAAAATAAATTGCTTTCTAATTAGATACAACGTAAAAAAAAATAATATTTTATTTTAAACTTTAAATGCTAATCTATCATTACACAATGTAATTAAAAATATATAAAAATAAAAACGAGCTAATAATTCAAGCTTTTGGATTTAAGCAAATCAAATAAAACCACTATTAAAGAATACAAAATATAACATTCATATAAATATAAAACAATTTGTTAATTTAGTCAGTTTACATTTTTAAAGAAATTGCATAATGTAATGCTCAAACTAAAACACAGTAATAGTTTAAAAAACTATAATTGAAAATTTAAAATGAGTAAATAAACCATATAGGTATGTAACATATAGTTAAACCAAAATCTATTGTAACATAAGCTGTTTTTATAGACTAAAAACAAAAGTTTATGTAAATGTGAAATGTGTAGGATTAAAGATAAAATTCTAAATATAAACTTAATTTAAAGAGGCAAAGATTAAATCAAAATTGTTAAAATTGAGTTTTAAGTATAAAATGTTACTCTTAAAATACTTTCATAATAAGAGTGCTATCAAAATAAATTTAATTTAAATTATAACTGTATAACGTAAAAAAGTTATTATAAACACGTTGATTTTTAATTTGCAGAAATAAATTTTAAAAAATGCTTAAAAAAACCTTATTCAAATTTGCAAAAAAATATTTTTAAGGTAAATTTATTGTAAGTATTTTACCTAAAATATATTAGAAATTGTAGATACCTAATTATAAGGATTTTTTCCTAAAAATTAGAAAAACAGTTTTTTTTATTAAATTAATTTATCAAATTTTAGCTAAAAAGTAAACAATTTATTAATGTAAATTGTATAAAAAAATTTTGTTTCTTTTATGCATTACTGCTATTATTAAAATGTTTTTGTAAGACTAAAAAAACATAAATACTCCTAAGTGAAACGTATGGAAAGTTATTATTATGACATAATTGTTTTTCCTAAAATGTTCCACAATGTAATCGCAACCATATGACGTCGGTGTTTTTTAAAGCTGTTTCTTATTTTATTTATACAACCTGTATTTTTTTAACTTCGTTATAATTTATGTTGTCAGTAAAGAAGTTTTTCACTTTTATTAACTTTGTGATAAATTACTTTTTTGTAATTGTAACAATAGATTTAACGCATAAAAGTTTTATATTTTTTTTAATAATTGCAAGTAATCAAAAATTCAAATTATTATAATTTATGATTTTATTTTATTATACAAACTCGCATACTTATATGTAAAATGAAAATAAAATTCAGTCTACGAAAAGCTAAAATTATATTTATTATTTGAATAAAACTAAAATTGCAGTATAAAGTATATAGGTAGTGAGTTTATTAAAATCTAATTAAACGTTAATTTAAATAATATACCTAGAAACACAAAGTAAATCAATTTTGCTACATTCTAATCATACTCAGTCTTTTATACTTTTTATTGATTTAAGCATTAACATATTAAAAAACATTGAGATTTTGGTAAATAATCATCCTATGCCAATTATTACACATTTTTAACTTTTAAATGGTTTTACTACAGAAAATTTTACAAATCAATATAAAAAATTGTTTATACGTCCATAATATTTGTTAAATTTTGACTAGAGATTGAAAGTGGCATTATATTGTTGTTTATTTATAAGAAAAAAATTTGCAAACATTAAAATTGCAAAATCATCTAAATATTAAAAAAAACAACTAAATTAAACTAATTATATCACCAATTGCTAATTTTCAAATTTTGAAATACAATGACAGCTCACAATATTTTACTTTTTCATACTAGTGTATTTTGTTTTCTAATTTTATTAAATAGTGATAATAATTCAAGCACTAGAGAGATTATCTTAATTGTGTCGGCGTTTCACAATAATCTCCTAAAAATTTTTTACTCAAAATATTTTCGTTAATATATCGAGAACTAAAGAAATTACTAATAATTTTATACGAGTTCCAGATGTAAAATGTTACTAGTTTTTAGTTTTTATTTACTTTAGTTTTACATATAACACAAGTTTCGTTACTGTTTTAAACGTTAAAAGTTTTGATTTTAGATAATCAGTTTTACAAAGTGCGCAACTATTACTTATACTTTCTGAAGCTAAAGCTTTTATAACAGCGTTATAGTGCAGATACGTGAGATAAATAATTATATCAAAAACAACAGCATCTGATTGATTGAATGTTACTGATGAGGTTGAGTATGTTTAGACTTGTTGTCTGGGTCATCTGGATCATGTTTCAACAAACTAAAGTTCAGTAGTTTGCTGGTCATCTAATGCTACACTCAATTTATATTCATAATTCAAACAATACTATGAATGTTATTTTATCAAAATATGGTTTGCCGAAATTAGTAAAAAGAATATTTTGCGTATTTCAAGTTAAAACTTGGATATCAAGATAAAACCTGGAAATGCGTATAAAAAGCGCAAACGGTTATCGTTATTTAAGTAGTTACGTCTACTTAAAATTGAGAAAATTACGTGATTTTAATTTTTTTTGTCGTTTTAATAAGTGTTTATTAATTTTATACAACACTATAAAAAAGTAACTATTTTGAAATACATGTACAAATTCCTTTAAAAAAAAATATTGAAACATAAAGAAAATATTACTTTTCTCCTAAAACGTTCGTTTTTTTCTATTGTTTGTGGTGACCAAGATATCTTTATTTTTACGGTTTACTTGAAATAAAAATAAAAAATATCGTTTTAGTATATTGCGTTACAAAGGGCCTAAACAAAGAATTTGGTAAAATTTTGTTTTTTACAAATTGACTTTTAAGAAAAAAACAACTTTTTGATATATAGTGATTTTGGTACTTTTGCAATAAGCAAGGAAATTTTAACCGAAATAAAAAAATCTTGTTTAAACTATGCCTATTGTAATAATAAACAAACATGTAAAATTTTACTTTGATTGGTGCAACAATTTTTAAAAAAACTTTGGTCACTGCAACCATTTAAAAAAAACAGTTTAGAAATAATAATGTTTAAAGTTTTCAGTTTATTAATTTCACAGTTCTTCTAATTCGGGGCCATAAAAAGTGTCTTTTGCATCTAAGCCATTTTTTGTGCTCTAGTGGCCGTATGAGCGCGCTACTTGGCTATTGTAACTTGAGTCTTGTCGTTTTTTGTAATGTGATCGTAGGCATTTCGACTGCAGGGCACTACCTAATGTGTCAAAAACCTTCAAAAGCATTACTACTTTTAATTCTCCTGATAAAACAATGTGATTTTAAAACCTAGTCTTCCTGTATCTATTATTATTAAATATATTATATTTATTTAAAATGGTCACCTTATCACTAAACCTAATTTTGGTTTCTGTTGTTTGGCGTTGACTTAAGTCTTTTTGTAGATGCTTTGTTTTTATATGTAACCTTGTGTGTCTATCCGGCAATAATTCTAATACTTAAAAACGCAGAAAAAACTTTAGCAAATGTAGAGGAAACAAAACAAGCGTAACACACAAGGATTGAATCACGAGTGACACAGAAAGTGAGAGAGTGTTATCATGTAGCGCTCTCTAAACGCATATAACTTTTGAACGTGTGCTCCAATTTTTATGTAATTAAAAAAATATATTCTTAAGATGATATACATTTAAATGCAATTTGAAAAAATCAAAATTTTGACATATCCTAACTGTTTCGTCCCTAATTTTAATTAGAAAATATGTAATCCCGTGTTCCTTGCGTATGCAACAACAAGTGAAATACGTTGTCACGGAAAAAATAATTTGTAAAAAATTCAATTGTAAAAAAAAAATTGTATCGATATCAACATTTGGTAGACTCCGTTATCTTCTTTGAATGTAATGCGCATTCATGGTTCGATGGAATTATGTAGTATGGTTCGTACCGATTTGAATTCGAATAATTAATTTTGGCTACTGGAAAATACGAGAATTGGTCCCCATTAATGCAGTCGACTAATTAACTACTACCAATGGTCATTTGGATCGCACTTATGGGTAATTAAGGTACATAATTATCAGCATCTGGCAATTGTAAAAACGCGCATATGGAAAACAAGACATTATGGCGGGAAGTAGTATGGACAAGAAGACGTTGTTTCGTGTCAATTGTGGTTGCATAGGCAATATCCTTTTTTTGACTTTATTATATTTATCCGAAACTAGCCTGTAAGTAAATTGAATTATAGCCTTTGTGGCGCACGTGTAAACAATTTAAGTTAGTCGTTAGTTATCGCTTCTTTTGTCTGATAAATAATAGTAGCGACCGCATGTTTGTTGCGTACATAACGCAACTGGTCCTTGCCTAACAGTTTGCAAAGATTTTGTATTTTTCCAAACACGTTAGATAGAAACACTAACTTTGTACGGAGTCATCGAAATGTGCTTTTTTAATGCTTTGTGGCAAGTTTGTACTGACAATTCTAATAATTTAATTTTCGTAATTCAAAAATGAATTTAAAATAACTTTATACTTGTTGCCTCAGATAATTTTACTAACGATTTATTTGGACTTGGTTCCATGCGATTGCAAATGTCTTCGACAACAGGTGTAGTAACTGCATTAGGCTTTTCTCTGATTTTTCCTTTGCAAATGCAATTTCTATTTGAAAATCGATTAATCACAACTTGTTTTTGTGCTGCCAACGTCGCAAGCGTCAATATTCGTTTGTCAATATTATATTAGAAGGAGTATTCGACAGGTGAAAAAATCATTAAAAAAATTTTGAAAATCAGTTAAAATTGAAAAAACGCAATGATGAAGTCAACACAAAAATTAATGTACGTTATTGTTGTCAAAACTATTGTTAAGAATTGAGAACACTTCTATCGGTTTTTTTTTGTTTTTATTCCTAACTATCTTTTATGTACAATAATTTACAATCTTTAAGTTTGAAGTTACTTGGTTTGGTTACTATTGTCGACTCTCCGTTTTTACATGGTTCATCCCTATATAAGCTCGTGCCTTATGCGCATGACGCGCTAACAATAACCAACCCTTAAGTGGGGGCACAATATTAAATGCACAATAAATGATTGACTGCAATAACTAAATAATTAACATAAGCCGGCCACCTTGAAAGTAAACTTTCAATTACTGAACATGAAATAACTACGTCTTATATATTTACGTATTTAAAACTATCACCTTCTTTAGGTAGGTAACTAAACTAAATGAGTTTGTGACACTTGACACTAATTGTTAATTGGTAACACACACACTTTAGTAACAGGCCGTTTCACTGTCGTTGTCGATAGTTTAATGGTCACCAACCTAACTACACCATCTTTACCCGGATGGACCTCGATGATTCGTCCTAATTGCCATTTGAGTGGCGGCAAATTATCTTCTCGCACTATAACCATAGCACCTTGGATTACTGTAGAATCACCATGTTGCTTCCATTTATTTCTGGTTTGGAGTGTGCATAAATATTCTTTACTCCAACGATTCCAAAAATGTTGCGTTAACTGTTGAACGCGTTGAAATTTTGATAATCTCGTTTCCGGAATGTCCATCAAATTTGGATCTGGTACCGCTACTAAGGATCTTCCGATAAGGAAATGCGCTGGGGTTAAAGGATTGCTATCATTTGGATCATTGGATAACGGGGATAAAGGTCGAGAGTTTAGGATAGATTCTATTTGTGTCAATATGGTGTAGAATTCTTCAAAGGTTAAATGAGCGTTACTTAAAATTCGTTTTAAATGATTTTTCATCGACTTAATACTTACTTCCCAAAGACCGCCCCAATGTGGTCCTTTGGGAGGAATAAAATGCCATGTGATGTTTTCCCTACTTAGTGAGTTGCTAATTTGAATTTTGTTTATATCTAACAGTTCATAAATCTTTTTTAATTCAGCGTTTGCTCCTACAAAATTACACCCATTGTCAGAATAAATGTTAAGTGGTTTTCCTCGACGGGACACAAAACGTCTTAATGAAGCAAGAAAACATTCAGTAGTCAGGTCACTGACAAGCTCTAAGTGTATTGCCTTCGTAGAAAAGCATACGAATAAACATACATACGTTTTTATTAGCTTCGCGCCTCTACCCTTTCGATCCTTTATAAGAAATGGACCAGCATAATCTACTCCGCAATTCATAAATGGAGGATTTGGTTCAATTCGATTTGTTGGTAATGAACCCATTAAGTAATTTGGTTTTATGGGATTTACCCGGAAACATTTTATGCATTGTCGCATAATTTTTTTTACCGCATTTGTTCCAGAAATTATCCAAAATCTCTCGCGAATAGAAGATAAAGTTGCCTGAGTACCTCCATGCAGCAATTTCTCGTGTTCGTTTTTAATTAACATTGAGGTGAGATTGTGTTGTGATGGTAAAATCATAGGAAATTTTTTATCGTAACTAATGTTCGCGTTGTTTAATCTCCCGCCTACTCGTAATAAATTATTATGATCAGTAAATGGATTTAATGATAGCGAATGACTCTTGGAAGAAACAGTTCCATGCTTTGTGATAAACATTAAGTCACTTGCATATTGTTCCTTTTGAGCAATCTTAATTAGTGATAATAAAGAATTATCTAATTCCGTTGCGGTGATTGGTCCGCATATTTTTTCTCTTTTTCGTGAGTTGTGTACAAAGCGTAAACACCATGCAAAAACTACTTTTAGTTTATCTAAACTTGAATATTTAGAAAATATGTCAAACTTATTTGTTTTGGTTAGTAAACATACTGTTTTTCGCGCTTCTAAACTACTTTTGTCAAATGTGTAATTTACTATGTTTTCGGACGGCCATTGAGTTTCGTTTTTTAGCCATGACGGTCCTTGCCACCACAAATTTGAGTTTATTAAAATTTGTGGGGTTGTACCACGGGAAATTAGATCGGCTGGATTATCGTGCGTAGGTACATGACGCCATTCTTTCGAATTTGTATGTGACTGAATTTCAGCTACCCGGTTTGCAACAAATGTGTTCCAATTATTAGGTGGTGCCTTAATCCAATTTAAAACTATAGTCGAATCAAACCAAAAAATTACTCTACTAAACTTTATATTGGTGTTTAATTGTACCTTTTTAAACAAATTAGCTAATAGCACAGCTGCACATAATTCAAGTCGAGGCAATGTGACCTTACGCAACGGAGCCACGCGAGATTTTGCACAAAGTAAAGTTGTTGTAAAATTATGATAATTATCTTTTGATCGTATATAAATTGAAGCACCGTAACCAATTTCTGAAGCGTCAGAAAATCCATGGAGTTCATTTTCAATTGGGATATTACACGACACATGTCGTTTTATGCGTAAATTCCGTAGATATTTTAAATTGTCGCGAAATTTAAGCCACCTTGTATGTAATTCTAAGGGAATAGATTCATCCCAATTAATGTTGTGTTGCCATAAATTTTGAATGATAAGTTTTGCTACTATTGTAATGGGACTTAATAAACCTAAAGGGTCGAAAATTTGTGACGTTATGCTGAGTATATTCCGTTTTGATATAACGTTTTCTTTATTGTTTAATTTTATTTCATACTGAAAAATATCCGCAATTGAGTTCCAGCAAATCCCTAATGTTTTTGTTTCTGTATTTTCGCAAATGGGTAACACATTCGATTGTGTGTTTGAATTGTTTTTTATAAAATTTAATGCTTCAGAGCAATTTGTAGTCCATTTTCGGAGTTCAAAGCCGGCAGAATTTAAAATTTCGGTTAATTCGCAATAAATTCGCTTAATGTCTTCGCTCGTTTCACCGCCACTGAGTAAATCGTCTACGTAAAAATCTTTTTTAAGTATTTGACTTGTATGTGGATTAGATGCTGAAAATTCTGAAGCCAATTGGTGTAAGCAGCGAATCGCCAAAAAGGGAGCAGATGATGTTCCGTATGTAACGGTATTCAATTCGTAACATTTTACAGGTTCATTTTCATGTTTTCTAAAGAAAGTTTGCTGAAACTGCCTATCTCGCTTATCAACTATAATCTGCCTGTACATCTTAGTAATGTCGGCAGTCACTACATAAGTGTGCATCCTAAACCTAACTAAAATAGAAAATAATTCGTTTTGAATTGTAGGTCCAATCATTTGCGTATCGTTTAAAGATATCCCGGTGCTAGTTTTATTTGAACCGTCAAAGACTACCCGAATTTTAGTGGTAAGACTAGATTCGCGGATGAATGCGTGGTGGGGTAAATAAAAATTTGGATTAGACGTTTCCTCGTCCTTATTAGTTAATTCGGACATATGTTTTAATTTTTCATATTCATCGATAAATTCAACGTAATTTTGTTTTAACTTAGAATTCTGTCGAAATCGTCTTTCAAGGTTGTAGAACCGTTTTAATGCGCTTTCTTTTGAATCGCCTAACAATGACACATTTTCTTTGAAAGGTATTCTAACTATAAATCTACCGCTCAGGGGATCCCGTTTTGTTGTCTCTTTAAAATAATCTTCGCATTGTAATTCTTCTGCGGATAGTTTGTTAAAAGTATTATTGCATTCCTCTAATAACCAAAATTTCTCTACTTGCACGTTTAGTTTAATGTTTTCAAGACATAAATAGTTTTGTAATACCGTATTTGCTGCTAATGATTGACAGTTTAAAGGACCCGATATAATCCATCCTAATTGTGTTTTTTGTAAAATTGGAAATCCTTTTCCTAAAGCGTTTTGACCAACCGAAAGTAAATTGTAAAATATGGATGAACCGATTAATAAATCTATCTTATCCAAAATGTTAAAAGAATGATCAGCTAAAGTAATGTTTGAAGGAATATTTAATAGATTAGCATTAAACGAACTTGATGGCAACGGTTCTGTAATATTTTTTAAAACAAGACAATCAATGGATGCCTTATAACCTCCGTGATGTGCATAAATGTTTACGTTAACCGTATGAGTTACTTTAAAATTAGATTGATTTATTCCTGTAATAGATACATTTAGTTTTGATTTTTTCAAATTTAATTGTTCACACATATCTTCCGTTATGAAGTTAGATTGCGCACCTGAATCTAATAATGCTCGACATTCGTAAAATTGACCTTGATTATTCTTTATATTTACACGGGCTGTAGATAACAAAACTTGGGAGAAGTATGTATTATACTGCGTATTGTTTGCTACTAAATTTTGTGAATTATTATTAATTACAGTGGTATCATGAATCGTACTCGTAGATGGTTCGTTACTGCTAATTTGTGTTACTTCGTTATTTAATGGGGTTGTTTTGTTATATTCAATATGCAACAAGGTGTTGTGTTTTCTATTACATTTTTTACAATTTACATGTGATCTGCAATCTCGAATTAAATGATTTTGACGTAAACAATTTAGACATAATTGACGGGTTTTTACTTCTTTAATTCGATTATTAATTGTTAATTTTAGAAATTCTTCACAATTGTAGATTAAATGTGACTTTTTGCAAAAGCTACAAACTTGATGTTGATGTGTTGCTACAAAATTTGAATGAGTTTCAGTTTTGGACCTAGACTGGTTAACGTACATTTCCGGTTTATTAATTTTGATTGTTTCTAAAATCTGACATTTAGTTTTTAAAAACTTATTTAATTCGTTCATAGTAGGCAACCCTTGTGATACTTCAATTGCCTCCCACTCTTTTCTACTGCATGAATCCAGTTTAGAAACTATAATATAAATAAGAATAGAATCCCAATGTTCCGTCGGCTGACCAATATTTTTTAAACATCGAATATTTTTTGTGACCGTATCAAATAATTGTCGTAAATTCGAATGAGTTTCTTTTACTATTCGCGGAAATTCAACTATTGCCTTAATATAACTATTTACGATTAATCTCTTATTCTCAAAACGTTCCCGTAGTAAATCCCACGCAACCTGATAATTTGACTCTGTAATTTCAATGTTTTGAATAGTTTGTGCTGCTTCATTCTTTAAACAAGATTTTAGGTAATAAAATTTTTGAATTTCGCTTAAGTTAACATTATCATGAATTAACGATTTAAAAGAATCATGAAACTCTTGCCAGTGATCGTACGCGGAACTGAATGTTGGAAGATTAATTGTAGGTAATCGTACCTGAGTTAATGAGTTATTTGTTACTAACGAGACATCTGCTGAACATTTATCTGACTTACGAGCGTTTAAAATTATAGATTTTACTTTTGCAATGCTATCGAAATAACTATTTTCAAAGATTTCTAATTCTGGATCGTCTTCCAGTTCTTCACTATCATTATTATCTAATGTTTTGATTTGCAAATGAACTTTGTTAAATTCGTCGATTAATGGTTCTATTTTTAAAAGACGCGTTTCTAATTGAGCTATTGTTATATCATTTAAATCATTTATGTTAATTTTTTCTAAATATTTTTTAAAGTTTGTTAATGTCGTTTTAAAATAACCTCTTTGAATTCTTAATGTAGTTAATTGTTGATCCATGTTTAATAACGTTGATTGACACAAATAGAAAATTGGAATAAAGACAATAGGATATAAAAGATAGTAGGTACTTACAGAATTTGTGATTTCTTTAACTTTTACTGCACTTTCCGCTGATGGACAACCTCACGTTTAGCTGCTTCGTGGAAGGTAGCACCGCGTATGTAGTGGACAGGAATCGTTGCTTCTATGTTATTCTAACTGCACTTTTTGCTGATGAACAACCTCACTTTTTAATTATTTGTGGAAGGTAGCATCGCGTTATTTAGTGGACAGATCGTTGGTAATTTTCACTTTTTTATGCGACTCGAAGGACTATGTTAAGAATTGAGAACACTTCTATCGGTTTTTTTTTGTTTTTATTCCTAACTATCTTTTATGTACAATAATTTACAATCTTTAAGTTTGAAGTTACTTGGTTTGGTTACTATTGTCGACTCTCCGTTTTTACATGGTTCATCCCTATATAAACTCGTGCCTTATGCGCATGACGCGCTAACAATAACCAACCCTTAAGTGGTGGCACAATATTAAATGCACAATAAATGATTGACTGCAATAACTAAATAATTAACAACTATCATAGTATAACTCACTCACATGCAACGTTGAGCTGTGCGGCTTCGCGTAGCATTAACGTTCGTTATGCTATTTCTTACTTTCGACTCTTGTTACGTAACCTACTATTACGTTATTGGAAAATAAAGTAAGTAAACTTTGATTCTAAAAAAAATATGCCATTACAATAACGGTGTTCAAGAGTAAATATCGTGACATGCTATTAATATAGAATTAGAAAAATTTAACAACCTCAAAATTACAGATTTAAAATATAAAAATAAAGAATAAGGGAAATGACGAAAAATAATAATCGATGTAAAAAAAATTTCAGACGAGAATGTCAGTGAATGTTACTAAACGGTAACACCTGTACTAGTTCCACAACAACCTTGTAATTTAAATGACATCCGAAGTGAGTCAGAAGACTCAGACGCATAAGACAAATTTGATTCAAATTTTTCTGTTGACTAGAAACCTCAATTTCTCAAAATGACCTTAGTGATCTAGTAAGATGCAGTGAAATTACAAAGATCAAAATTAAAAATCAAAGATGAAAATTGAGTTTATTGTAATGATGATCGGTTCATTAAACGATTTAAAATAAAATGTACCTCATGATAGTAGTGCATATTTATTGATTCGTTGAAAACCACCTTCAAAGCAGGCTTTACTGTATTATAGAAATGGACACTTAGTTCGTATAAAAAAAACTGTAATGACTTAGCTACGATTCTTAAGAAAATAAACGATCAAGAGCATTAATAAAGAGTTGGTGGGGGTTTTCAAATACTAATCACGTTGTTAGGCCAGCAGAAGAGGTTATACAAAATATCCTTGTTTTCTTTGTTTATGGAATAGAAGCTATAGACAGCTGCACTGGACAAAAATTGATTGGTGTCCTTGAGATAGTTTAACCTCAGGCGAGAAAAACGTCATAAATATAACCTTGGTTCCGCCAGAAAAAAATGTTATTATGCCTCTTCATATTAAATTAAAGTTACAAAACAGTTTATGAAATCATTGCTAACAGATGAAGATTTTTTTATATATCTTAAATTCTGTTACACATGATACACCTTCACATGCTAATTCAATTGCTGTTATGTGACAACATTTTCTTTGGAGTCCTTCTGGTTTATTTTCATTCTATAAGTTAACAATTTTTTTAAATTTTATTTTGATTTAAAGGTAATGAACTAGATTTTCATTTGAAAGGACTTGCCTCCATTTTTCCGTATTGCATCTCAAGCGTTACTAAACTTTTCAAACTCAGTACCGGTAAATGAAAATATTTTTCTCGTAGTATTTTAACCGTTATATTCTAAATCGTCTTGATGGTCAATTTTTTATACTTACTCTCCTCTTTTTTTCTCATGTCCATTGCCCGATCTTTCAAAATTAACGCTAGTTCTTAAATCGATCTAATTTCGTCTAAAATGTATTTCCTTAGGTTGCAAAAATCCATAAAAACGTTCTATATTGCAGTTTTCAACCAGTTTGTCGATATGTTTGAAGTTAACTGCATTACATATGTTTCTCATTTGGACACTGACAGTGACAATAATTTCCCATAGCCAATTATCGCTGTAATGGTGACGTAATTTTTGATTTTGGAACATATGATACATATTTGCGACATTTCATTGGTCTTCATTTCTAACATAAAATTTTCTTAGTAAAAATACCTTTTTTTAAAACAAATTACTTGTTTTTGAAAACGGTGCTCATCTTAAAAATATTGTGTTTATTTGTGCCCACCTAAACTTGGCACCATCGCTGCATCTAACTGATCTTTCTTTTGGAAATAATAGATAAGTGTTTTTATGATGCGCCTTTTTTAAAATCTGTGGTCTTTAAACCATACAACTCAACGAACACTGAGTAGTCAACAAAATTGATAAGTAGTACTTAAAAATTTTTTGTGCAAAAATTATCAATTACAACAGGTTACAATATTGCAATAAGAAAAAAAAACAAGTAAAATGTTAAAAATCACTTTTGAAATCGGCAAAAACGTATCTACTTTTTTTTCGATCATCATTTCATAAGAACTGTCTTTTACATAAAGTTGAAAAAAAATACAAATGTTTTGATGTAAACAAATAATAAGTTAAAATATTTACTACTGATAACAAATAAAAAAATTATGTAAGTGTAACATCCGACAAAAAACAAAGCGTATGTAAAAAATGTAGTTTTACAAACCGACCTAATTAAAACTACATCTAAACACAATTTCTAAGTAAATTTGTAGTCTAAAAAAATTAAGATTTTTGGTTAAAATTGAGCACATGTATCCACTTTATTTTAATCAAAATTACTAAAACACAAACATTTATAATTAATTCTATTTTTGTGTACGGTTATTTCTATTGATTATTTTATCTAATAAATATTAGGTTTATTATTTGTTATAAAAATTATGTTTTGTAGTTACAAGCGTAAATTACTGTAAAATACGTTTATACATATTTGCCATTGCAAATGTCTTAATTTTGACAAATTGGTTTCTTAGTTGAAAGTAAGCTTTAGCATAAATGTGCCTTATTACTTTTCTAATGTTTAAACTGCTAATGCCTAGAAAGAATATTAATTGCGCTTACTTTATTTATTCGTTTTAATTACGCAGTTTAGTTTGTTCATTTTTACTTTACACTGTGAACTGAAAAGATCGACTACAATAGAAGAATTTTAATTTATAAGTGTTCCTTGTCTTGAGTGTTTTATAAATTTGTATAAATATTTAAAACAATGAGTTTTAAAATAACTAAATAGAAAAAAAAATATTTTGAAAAGATTCACATTTTTCACCGCTACATTTTTTTTAATTTTTGAAGTAACATTTTGTACCATTGGATTTTGATGAACATAATATTCCAATTTTTACTGCTACTAAAACAATTTTTGAATTTTGAAAGTAACAATTTTTCATAAATTTAATCTAAACGTTTGTAATAAATAAAGTAATATAAATATTTATGATCAACCTAAAAAAAATTTGTTTAGACGTTTAAAAGTTTTAAAGTTTTAAAACGATTTTATTACAAAAAATAAAACAAATCATCAGTCACTGTCGTATTATGATTTATCTAACTCAAATAAGTATTTCCCTAAAGATCTTAAATTTATAAAATAAAAACTACCAAAATATAAAAGAAGTTAAAACTTATGTACACACCTCAGGGTGCAATTTACTAAAAACCAAAAGCATGTCTTACAGAACGCGTTAGTTTATTTTAAGTTTACCTAAAAGCTTACGACTGATGGCACGTACTGTTTGCTTTTCAAATTTAGTGTAAACGAAGGTGCTTGCATCTTAACGCTTATAATTAATTTTGTGCCGTTTTAAAGTTATGTCGTAGCAACAATTCAATAAAAAATTTAATTAAGTTTATTGACACTTTTTATATTCTTATATAAAAATATTATTAACGTTTTTATATCTGCATATGAATAGATGTCATTACGTTTTATGCAAAAATGTCTTGAACTCAAATGAAAATTACTTAAATAAAAAAATAAGAACAGCGGTAATATAAAAACTGTCAAAGTGTAAATAATTCGTCAAAATTGAAATTCTTTTTAGTTAATCGACTAACGAAACATAACATCGATTTATATTGATAGTATAATCAGATTAACTCAATTTAAGATTAGTTTATAATTGCTAATAAACAAAAATTTTAAAACTTTTGTTTAGTTTATACGAAGAGCAAATTAAAGTTATCGCGCTCAATTGCTTCCACCCTGTTGACCAAAATACAGCCTTTTTTACACAACCGCAAATAAGGTTGTTTCTCTCTCGTCTTGTAACTTTTTTCGTTTTAAACCTCTGCGTAGTCGTATTTAATTAAAAAAGTTTTTTTGCAAACTAAGAATTTTTTTATTACGATTTTTGATGGATTAGGTAATAGCGAGTACTAGTGGTGTGGTTATATAAACGACTATACTTAGGATATTTGTCTGTTGCAGAAAAGCGTAGGTACAAGCAAATTCTGGCTGAAGATGCAAATCCAAAAACTGTTGTTATTGTATTTATTCGTTAAAAAAGTGTATTTATTTATTAGCAGTATTTTCATGGGGTGACATCAATATGCACCACGTGTGTCACCCATAGCAGCTACGCCACTGCTAGTACAGATTGCAAAATTTTTGTGGAATATGCCATTATAGAAGAAAACGTGCAAGTTAGATAGAACAGTCGATAATTTAATAACAATATTGATAATATCTATAAATAATGACAATTTTGAATCTAACATTGAGTTTTTATTGGTATTGGGGTATTGTAAGCGATTGATCAGTGTTGTATTTATTTAAGTTTATAGTACTTATTATTTGTAATACATAATTTTGTAATTCGTGTCATTTTGTTACTAGTGTTATAATTTACGTTAATAAACATTGACAGCGCAATAGCAGTTTAATTTCAGCCAGAGTTACTAAAAATATTGTTTTTTATACAAACAAATCTTCAACTTTCCATAGTGTCTAATATATTAGTTGGAACCGCTTAATTCAATTTTATTTTAACCTATTCTACACATATTTTTAATATTCATATTTTGTCCAGTTAGTACGTTAGAAAAACTCAGCGAGGTGCTGGCGTGAGGTACTCAGATGATTTACAAAAAGCTATAAAAGATGTAAAGAGCATCTACATTTTACAATATTCTTAAATCAACACTAACGCACCGTATTCTGGGCACACGTAATAAAGGATTTACTACAAGAGATGACAGAGGTGGTGGTGGTGTCGAAACATTTTGTTTTACTTTTAAACGGGTTGGTCTAAGATATGCCCAGAACAAATATAATCAATGAGTTCAAAACTACTGGAATTTATAACTGGGAATTACAGGGGGTCAACAAAGAAGCAATAAAAAAAAAAGTAAAAGACTTGTGACCAACTGTAAAATTATAATATCAAAAGCATTATCTAACAATAAAAGAAAATTAAGAAAAATTGCAGTAAGAGGAAACGGACAGGAAGAAACTCAAACAAGCGGAAAAAGAAGAGAAAAAAAAAGTTGAAAAAATAAAAGTTTGTAAGTACAATCTAAAAAATAAAATCATTAGCGTTAAGATTAGTCGTAATTAGATTTACCGGTAGTGAAGTATTAGGTAGTAGGTGTGTTAGTGTATGTTAATAATTTATTTATTATGTTATTTGGATAGTTTTTATTTCTCATTATATGCTTTAGATTGCTAAATTTTTTTAATACAATTGTGGACTACTTAAACCTAATATTTTATTTTTCATACTCTTGATTATATTAATTTTTTGATGGTGTGGGTGTTTAGATAAATAATTGATCGTTCTATTCGAGGCTACAGGTTTAGTGTACCATTCACTAACTGTAGTATTGGTAATCATGTCTTTGCTAAGCCTAACATCTAAGAAGGGTACAGAACCATCCTGTTCTGCTTCATACGTAAATTTAGAAGTGGATTATGTTTATTAAAAGTGTTAAGAGTGTATTGAATCTTTGTTTCAGGTATACATGCAATAATATCATCAACGTAACAAAATAAAAACGACGGAGTAAATGTTAAATTGTTGTTACATCTTTAAGTAAGTGATGCATAACAAGATTAGCTAATATAGGCGACGCAGGGTTACCCATAGCAGTACCAAATGTTTGAGTATACATTACAACATCAAATATAAAATAACCCGAGTCAAAAGGAAACTTCGTGAGTTGAACAACGGAGTTGTTTTATATCATGATCAAATAAGTAAGAGATATTTTGTATTATAGTAGAAATGTACTTAGATAATTAATATGTAGGAGCTCCTATACATGAAACAATGGGTCTTATCAGATGTTCATCTTTATGGATTTTAATTAGACCATACAGCTTAGGAGGTGTACTCGTATAAGTAATAAACTTTTTGTAAGTGACAAAATCAATGTGTCCATTGTCATATAATTGTTTAACTCATTTTGTTATTTGTTTGGTGAAACAATGTAACATCACCAAATCTTATGTAGTTGATGAACAATGACAATGTCACTCAAAGTAATGCAGAAATAGAAAATTTTGTAAGAAATGCATTTTCTGAAGTTACTCAATCTGATTGGAATAAACATGTTCAACATGTTAACCGTTTAGCTGACGAAATGTGGGAACGTGATGGCCTGTTGGATGAAACGGTGGAAAGCATGTCTTTTAGAGTGAACACTGGTTCATCAGATGAAGACAGTAGTGATGAAGAAGTTCACAGCAGTTAACCATTATTTAATTAGTTTTTAATTTGTGAATACACAAATATTTTTGAGGTGGTCAAAGAGAAAAAATCGCATAGTCTTGCAGTAGAATAGTTAAACTGTAACAATTAATTGATATTAACATAACATTTATCTTGTTATTTATTATAATCCAATGCTTAATTTCGGTATAATACTGTTAATATTTTAAATATGTAATATTGGTGAGTATAACGTAGGCAAAGTTTTGTGTCGGGATGATTACTGCCTAAGAGTTTATTGTTTTTCTAATAACATCTATGTTCTGTTTTAACGCAATACATAATTGTCTTATAACTATTGGTAAAATTTCGTAATTTTTTTTAAGTATAACTAAGCAAATTGTACAAGATTTGTAGCACTGTATATAAAGATCAACTGTTTTTGTAATATTACAATGAAATTAATATGAAAATAAATAAAAACACTCACGAAAACTTCATTATTAAGTTTTAAGTCTGTTGTTACTAATTTAAAAAAAACTGGGAATGTTTGAATCGCTAAATTTCTATTTATGTTTTCAGATTCCGAAAACAGCATGATTAATGCTTTGTTACTCCAAATTGTGGGTTTAAGCAATCTAAAAATGTGATTTCATTCTTATAGATAGGTGAGTAACATAAGTTCTTATATCTGAAATTACTGAGCAGTGGTATTTAAATAGAAACTTCTTATAATGCATATTACGTAATTTAAAGTATTTAAAATTGCCGCCGAAATACTTTTTACTTTGAATGTACTGTCAAAATTAAAGCGCCCTCAATCACGCCCCTTCGCGTCACTTGTTTGCTTATGTCAACTGTACTTATGTTTGTTATTCAGTATTTTAGAAAAAATCTGTAAATTTTCTTGGCGAAGTACACTGTATAAGTATACGTTTGCGTTTTTTTAAATAGTTTTTTTTAGGTTATGTGTCTGCCAATACGTTAAATCGGTTTCTAGATTTAATATCGATGTTTTAAAAGCATGGGATTATTCATTCAAAACTTGTTTGTAAAATTTTTAAATGTGTTTAAGAAAGCGCATGGTTGCTTTATTTGGTATTTCTTTCTAATCTAATGGTTGTTATGACGAATACTTTCAAACTTGTAGTGTAATTCTTAATTCAGATAACTAATGTACGTGCTCGCTTTACTTGATGAAATCCTACATGTAAGAAGGAAACGGCAGTAGTGTATATATGTCGGTGTTAAATAAAGCGCTAATCCGAAACTGAAAATGTTAAATTTTACAGACTATACTTTAGATTTAATTGATGTTGTCCAACAGAGTTTCTTTTTGACTCGAGTTATTTATTATATTTGATGATGTAATGTATACTCAAACATTTGGTACTGATATGCGTAACCCTGTGTCGCCTATATTAGCTAACCTTGTTATGCATGACGACTCCGCCATTTTTATTTTGTTACGTTGATGATATTATTGCATGTATACTTGAAGCAGAAATTTAATACACTTTTAACACTTTTAATAAACATAATCCACATCTAAAATTTACAAACAGGATGGTTCTTTACCCTTCTTAGATGTTAGGCTTAGTAAAAACATGATTACTAATACTATAGTTAGTGAATGGTACACTAAACCTGTAACCTCAAATAAAACGATCAATTATTTATCTAAACACCCACACCATCAAAAAATTAATATAAGCAAGGCTATGAAAAATAAAATGTTAGGTTTAAGTAGTACACAATTCTATGAAAAAATTTTTAGCATTCTAAAGCAGATACTAAGAAATGACAACTATCCGAAGAACATAATAAACTATGAACATACACTAACACAGCTACTAAAAATTATAAATGTCCCAAACTTAACAAAAACAAATTCCGATTTTAAAAACAGATAATATCAAAATAATATTGTATAACACTAACACTATTTACAACATATTTTACAGCAGAACGAAAGATAAAATTAACATACCGGAAAAAACAATGTGGTGTATGAATTAGACTGTATGGGTTGTCAAGTATACTACATTGGACAAACGAAACAAAAAGTCAAAAATCGAATTAACAACCATAAATACGACTGTAAAACTAAAAAAACAACACAGGGCATAATTTGGGTTTTAATAATCCTACAGTTTTAGATGTGGGTTTTTGAAACGATTTTTATCAACGTACACAAAAATAATATTAATTTTAATACGGGCACTAATAATTTAAGTAGTGTTTCTAATAACTTAATTTCTAAAATTACGAAAATTTATTAAGTGCTTTTTGCAGCTATTTTCCATTTTAAATTCATTTTTGATAACAAGTTACCTTAAAATAAATGTTTGATTATACATATCCTAGAGTTTGTTCTGCATCTTTAATTGCAATTGTAATTTATCTATACTTATTTATTGATTTTAATTATTGACTGTAGTAGTTCCATTTTTGTTGATTACGCTTAGGTCATATTTTTGAAACTTCGGTGCAATTGCCCAAACTTTCTATGTACGTTCTTACGTTAAGTGTTGCTTGTTACAACTGTAATTGGATACTGTATATCTTACTTGATAGGTTAGTTGAAGTACGTACTATAATAAATTGCAGTGGCCTGAAGAAGTGCACATTTAGTGCATAAAACGTTGGCAAAAAGAAAAACTGAGTAGTTTTTTATGCCCTTCCTAGAGCGAAGAATTTAAATTTGTTAATTAAAGTTAAATAAGGAGGATAAAGAAATCTTACCATTATAAAAACAGAAACAAAAACGTGATCTAATGGCTAATTTACACTTTGTTAAGTAGCAAGTGCAGGTGAGAAGTGCAAGTGTTAAGTGATTAGTAAAATCAAGGTGTAAACTGTCACGCTGTTAAGTGATAAGTGCGAGTGCGAAGTGCAAGTGCAAAGTAAAGTGAATAGAACAACTGTCTATTTTTTCTGTTAAGTAGCTAACCCCGCACATCCCCGTACTCCGCGATTGTAGCAACGCGAAACTATTAAATAAATATTTTTATTGTATTGCTTTGACAAGTGTATAGTACGGACGGAGAACAGAATCATGAAGTGGAATGAAGAGCAAACAATTAATTTCGTAGTGGAATATATAAAGTACGAATGCCTATATAACGTAAATTGTGCAGCATACAAAAATAAAAAGCTCAGAGAAGCAGCTCTGTTAAAAATCAGTAAAACATCGTTGTTTTTCAACCATTTTGTTCCGACACGGAGACAATCACTTGACACTTGAGACTTCTACAATACTACTGTGTAAACGTTTTCTTTACACTTAACACTTAACATTATGAAAACATGTTAACTAATCACTTCTCACCTGCACTTACTACTTAACAAAGTGTAAATTAGCTATAAGTCAATGTATAAATACACCGCTTTAAAAATGATAAAAATTTTACATGTATGCTTAATAAAATTTTAAATTCTACATAAAGATTGTTAGTATTGATTAATTTTTTATAAAAGGTAGAATAAGAAATAAAATGTTTTGTGATGTAAAGTGCGTTCACATATCGTAAACGAAAACATAATTTTAAAAAAATAATAGAAACTATTTTAATCTACATAGTGCACACAATGCCATTTAAAAAATACTTAGTAAAGTTTTGAGGTAGTGTATAAGCATATAAGCTTCTTGCCATATGTTGTTAGAGCACGCGTTGTTAAATAAGATGATTACAAAGGCTTATGCCATTTACTTTAACAATACTCATTTAAATGAATATATTATATGAAATTAAAAAAATATATTCTAACATGCTTTTTCTAAAACGGCCATAGTAAAAATTAAATTGTTATATCTAGCATATACAGAGCATGCATATTTATGTTGGAGTAAAAGCAATATTTGTTCGTTGTAGACAAGCAATATCATCCATAAAAATAATCTCTTTTACTGCTGCCCAGCAGAAAAAGCAATGAGCAGTAGATTCATTTAAATAATTTTGAACAGCAAATAAAAACGTTTTAAATAAAATAAATGTTTGTGTAACCTTTAGTAGTCGCGTTTGATGCCGTTAAAACGTCACTTTTATATTGTTTTAATATCTCAAACAGAATGTAGGTTATGTTGTGTTTTTAGTAATTTGTTTTAAGCTGACTTTAAGTTAAGTTAAGCATTTATTGTGTTTTAAAATTTATATTATAGACAAAAATAAAAATAAATAAAAACTATTACTTGTTGAATACATTAAAAACTTTACTCATAAAGACAATTTATTACCGACTCTGTTACATCAGCAAACTCGATTAAAAAACTGTTTTAGTTACTTGTGATGTTTTAGTTCGCTCCAACTTGCCTAGTCACAACTCTCTAAGTTTTTAATTCACAACACAGTATTTTTATATAAAAATTAAAAATTAAGAAATTTTGTGTCAATATAACAAAAATTGAATCAAAATGCTATTGGCTTAAATAGCGAGTAAAGAATTTTGTTTTTACAAATCTTAATAAACAAGTTAAATTTGTTTGCATAAGATTACACATTGCTTAATAACTATATAAAATTACTTTTTTTCTGTTTTATACGATAACGAAAATTTATATTTTTTCTCTCTACATTTAAATACGATTTAAATACAAACTTGTTTGTTTTCTACTTCTAAAACGTAAAACCACAGAAATCTGCTAATAAAATTATTTCATTACCAAATGTAAAAATAGCAATTGTGTTACTAAAATGTTTTTATTCAATTATTTATATGTGTATTATAATATCTAAACGAAATTCTAAACATAAATATTAAAAAAAAATGTTATAAAGCTTATAACCAATATTACTAATAATAATAAAATGCAAACATTTTTTCCAAATAGTTACAAAGGAGCAATAAAAAAATTTGAAAAGCAAGATATTTAAACAAATGCAGAAAAACTTTCTTAAAGAACGAGATTAGGGCTCGTAGTATAAATCATCCACATCAACAGATGAAAAAGGAGAAAGTTTAGATTACAACTTTGAAAATCTGAAAACTAAAAAAATCAATTAAATAATAAATATTTGCTTATCTATATTTTTTCAGCTACTATTGTATTTTACCTAAAGATATAAAACGTGAATTTTTTTAAAATGTAATAATGATGTTTAAAAATTAGAATAATATTTACTTAAAAATTGTTTATTATAATTGGCTTGTTTATTGTATTTTTGTTTCAATAATTTTTAGATACCGTTGATCGGCTGAATAATCCAAACAGTTTACAAAAATGTGTAGTGCAACATACATATATTAGAAAACATGTGAACAAGTACAAAAACGTTTTTTTTTTTCAACTTTCGTATTCATTAATTTTAAAACAAAGCTTAATTTAATTTGCAGTAAAATTAATACATACAAAGTCAAAACGCCTAGCTTTAGAGCTCTTTTTATTAGTTCAAACTTTTATTATAATAAAATTTTTAAGCAACGGACGCACTTTTTAAATTTTCTTTAGCAGCTTTTCACAGCAAAAACCAATTTCATTATATTTTAATCAAGCAAGTGCACCATCCTTTTTTAACGATCGTTTTATTCTGTTTTCCTAAATTATTAATATACTATATAAGCTATTATTATTATATTAATAAACTTTATTGTACGTTTTATTAATAATATATAAACGTTAATTTAGAAAATTGATGTTGGTACAAATTGCAAAACTGCTTTTAGTGTAAATTAAGACTTAGTATTTTACTATGTACTATAAGTGGTAAATCAGAGTAAATAAAATGTTATTGCCTTAAGAGAATTAACAATATTTTAAAATATAAAAATTTGATTTTAAAATTGAGGTTATAAACTAGAATTACAAGTATAGTTCCTATCAAAGTAAACTATCTTAAATTTTTGCATTATTTTGTTTAGATAATTAGAAACCTACGTTTATCTTTAATAAATTTTTTTTTCTAAAAAATTGTGAAAAAACATTTCTTAACCGCAATATGCAAATTATACGACGCGACGTGCTATTGCTTACATTCAACAGAACAATTTGTAAAATATAAACATACGTTTAACTAATAACAAATCTAAAAATTAAACAATAATAAAATTAAAACGTGAACTAAATATTAATAAATATTTTTGTATTGTAGAATTTTTATCTACGATTTTTTGATTTTCTTTTGTAATTAGATACAATTAGATGTAATTTCTGAGATAAAATATTTCTCTGTTTCGTATATAATTTGTTTATTTTGTGCAACTGTTTTTTACAAGAATAGTTATTGTAAAACAAGTATTACAATTTTAATGCGAGTAAGCCCGGTTTAAGGAGCCGTTACACAAAAGAATTTGGTTGCACAAAGTTGCACTTTGTAACACTGTTTTTCAGAAATCTTGTAACAATTGATTATATTTATGTTTATCTTGTGTTATTTATTATCACGTAAGTCCAAAGTCTTTGTGATTAAATTTTTAATAAAGTATCGACAATGTGCAAATGGATTATTTTTGTAAGATTATAATATAATATGTAATGAAAGTATACATAAATACTTATGAAAACTGCATTAATATAAGAATAAATAATAACAAACAGATATCAGGCATGTGCAAAAGAAACATTTTGGTATCTTCCAACTATCGATGAACGCCAAAAGATAATTGGTTACTTCTGAATTGTCATGCAGTTCAAAAAACTGATAGATTTTATAATAAATACTAACTTCTTTAAGTTCATTTCAGCATGTTATTATAAAAACGAGTAATTTTATTTGAAGGATTAAATTACTTAATCTGTTTACAACACTGCAAAAGTCCGATAAATTATTGTTAACATTTCCTTCCCATCAAAAGAAAACCCTGCAAGAAAACAAGTAGTAAGGTTGCAAATTATAAGTTTTTACTTATTCTGATTAGCTTAAGCTTCTAAAATATATTTACATTTCATTAAAAGAAAGTCATTACTAAATGTCAACGTTTACGAATATAACCTAAAATATGTAATTTATAAACAACACTTTTTACAATATAAAAGTAATGCAATACCTTCTAAATGACTCTCATTAATTTCGTTTTTCAATTTTATAATGTGTGATGCAGGGAATATTTGTAAAACTCTTCTAAATTATGTTCTTATAATTCATTATCCTATACGTTAATAGGTTTGACCTGCACGGAAATGACTTTGACCTGTGCGGAAATGAAATTAGACAATCACAATGCACAACGTTGCCTAATCGCAATTAAACATACAATGTATCGTATTATCTGTTAGTCGTAGAAAAAGGGCATTTTTGTGCAATGTAAAGTAGAGATTTTTGTTTGTGTAATATATAAGAGTGGTAGTAGTGAGTACTTGTTGTCAAATCAATCTGTGGACGCTAGAGTATTGATAATAACCAGATAACTTTGTCATAGAGCCTGTTGAAAGCGCGTTGCTTGGCTTACGGCACGTTTGGAACATTATCTACGACAAAAATTATAGTATTTATAATTAAGTATTTATAGAGAGGTGTATTTGATAATAGTAGTTTACGTAACAAGAATCAAAAGTAAGAAATAGCATAACGAACGTTAATGCGACGCGAGGCCGCATGGCCGAGCGTTGCATGTAAGTAAGTTATGCTATGATTCTTTTGACGAGAGTGATGTACATTATTTTTTTGTGTTGCCTATTAAAAAATTACATTTGTTTTTAAAAAATTAAAAAAAATTAACAGAAATATAATGTTGGTACTACATTTATTACTAAATCTGTCAAATTTGGCATTAACTTTAACATCGTTTTTCTTCAATTTTAACTGAATTTCAAGTTTTTTAAAATGATTTTTCCACCTGTCGCATACTCGTTCTAATATATTAATTGACTTTGAACACTTACTTTTATGTGGATTCCTAGTTTTCATTTTGCCACCCTAGAGCTTTTTTCGTTTATTACGTAACTACACTAACAAACGAATATTGACGTTTGCGATGTTGGCAGCACAAAAAATAATGTTTTGCTACTTTACTTGTTTTTCATTCAATGAATACAAATTTTTGATTTTTTTATGTATTTTTTTTTAAATTTTCTCAATTTTGTCATTACAAATCTTAACAATGATGTATTATAGTTGGTAACAGTGATCAGTATCTTTCTACTTTCTAATTTTAAGTTGAAAATGTTATTCTGATGATTTTAACATTGATTAAAGTTAATCTGACAGTTCGTATTTACTACCAACTTTATATAGGCTGTATCAAATTCGTTTATTATCAGAGATAGAAAGTTGGTCAAATCGACAAAAATGATCCTTGAGTTATGCTTAAATAAATTCAAAAAACAAAATTTACCCCCTCTACAAAGTTTCTGAAATATGGCAAAAAATAATAAAATTAGTGTTTTTGATTTTCAGCTTTAAAATTGTTATTTGAGGAGGTATGTAAAAACTGAAAAAACTTTCTTAAAAGAACTGTTTTTGTTCTTTCAGAAGATGGCATACATTTTTGTTATCGTTAGTTTATTTTACATCGATACCAACTTTTGTTTTTCATATGGTATTTATTTTAAAGTTTTATGCTATAGGATACAGAAAAAAATTCTGATTTCAAAAATGTAAAACATGTTCATAAAAAAACAAAAATAAGTTTTAAATTTCAAGTAAACCGTTCCAATTGAAAATTTCTCAATAAGTGTCAATCATAGCAATATCCGTGAACTACAAATACATTTCTAAATTAATAAACAATCTAAATTTAACTACAATATAAGTGACGACCTTGACACATTACACATCTCAAAACTTGTTCTGAAGCACGTCTAATGTGAACCCTCGGACAATTTCTACATGCACTAATAATTCGCTCCTTTAGCTGCTCAACAGTGTTTGAAGTTACAGAATAACTTAATCTCTAAAGTAACCCCAAAAGTAAAAATCTAGTGGTGTTAGACCCGGAGACTTCGCAGGCCAAACTAAGTATGGGTTCATGTGTTTCTAACCATCTGCCTGGAAGTTTTTAGTTTAAATGATTTTGGAAAACTTGCGCATTGTGCAAATGAATTGATTCAACTTGATTTAGGAGAATATTGTCAAGGAAATTTTCAAACTCGGTTTGTAAGAAAGTGAGATACATATCAGAATTTAAATGTCCTTCATATATAATAGGTCCGATAATCATATTGTTAATTAATCCACACCAAACATTTAAACTAACTTTGAGAAATTTTCCTTTATTTTCTATAGACCATTATTTATGTATGTTTCTGTTAAAAATACCCTTATTAGTAAAATTTGATTCGTCGCTCCATAGTTCTAGGTTGTTTTCATATTCGTTAATTAGTAATGGACAAAATTCCATTCTTCTTTATGTATTTCCTTGATGTAAAGTATGCACTAAATTTCTTTCATAACTACGATATTAATTTTTTTAAGAATTCTCCAAACGCGTGCATGGGATATGTTAGTAATTTCTCCTATGTTTCTAGTTGATAAAATTTGGTTTTTATCAATTACATTAATTACATTATTTTCTACTGCTCTTTGTTTAGCCACTGTTTGTCGCATCTTTTTAATTTTTGAGAACAATCCATATACTATCAAATTATGTTCCAAACGTCCAAACATCGTTAATGACGGTTGCTTTTTTCTGTATATTTTCAAAGTATAGGTTACTGACTCTTTGGCAACTTTTATTGGAGTTGAAATACACATCCAAGGTATTAACTTTTTCATCATCATCAAAAACGTTGATCATGATAACAATAATAGATAATAACAACAGATAATAATCAATAAGAGTACTAATATCACACTAAAATATCACACGCTGTCAAACACATTATTTTTTTATAATTCATGGGTATTGCTATAGTAAAATGGAATTCTAGCTGACGCTTATAGGATTATGTTAAATTGTTCTTGTACAACCCACTCTTGCATTTGTAAAGTGAAGCCTCACAGGTTACAGTGATTAAGTTAGAATAGATAAGGCTTTTTATACAAAATGTCATATTTGCTTGAAACGCGCCTTCTATACAGTATTTTATTTAATCCTATAAGTATCAGGTAGAATTGCACTTTACTATAGTATTGACACTTAATAAATTTTCAATCGGAACCGTTTTCTTTAAATTGTAAACTTGTTTTTGATTTTTTTATAAACATGTTATATATTGTTGAAATCACTATTTTTTTCTATATGCTATGGCATAATACTTTAAAATGGCTACCATATGAAAAACAATAGTTGTTATCGATATAAAGCAAAGTAATAACGATAACAAACATTTATTGCCATCATCTGAAAAAGCAGAAAAAGATCTTTTAAGAAAAAACTCAGTTTTTAAATACCTCCCCAAATGACAGTTTTTAAACTAAAAATCAAAAACACAAATTTTATTATTTTCCGCCATATTTTAGAAAGTTTATAGAGGGAATAAATTTTGCTTTTTGAATTTATTTAGACATAACTAAAGGATCCGTGTACTTAACTTAAAATTTGATACAGCCTGTATATTACATAGAGATCATTTCGTGACTAAAGAACCGTGAGGTGCGCGTCGGATAAATTCGGAATTTGACGATCATGCAAAATAAATTCTAAGTAAAAACATTTGCTATAAACAATATGTCAACTTAATGTAATGGTCAATCTTTAATTTAATAATGTGCACACATTAAACAACGTATAAAAAGTGTAAACGTTTTCAAGTTGGATAATGTATTGACATTCGAAACAAAATTAATTTTTGCGCAGCGGTTCTTTAGTCTTGAAATGAACTCTACAAATACAAAAGTCAATACTTTTAATTGCACAATGTTGAACTTTGTAACACTGTTTTTTAGTTGCACAAAGTAGTCATTGTACGGGGACTTTATTAAAACCCATTTCCCACGTAATCTATGAGTTGAGCATCAATATTATTTTAGATTGGTATTGTTACTCGGTGTTACCTTTTAGTAACACTTTCCTTTGACATTCTCGTTTGATGTTTTGTTTACATTGAGTATTATTTTTTGTCGTTTTTCTTTTGGTATTCAGCGGTATTTGTGTTTTCTCTGAATAAGTACTGAATAACAAATCTAATTTTAAAGTTGTGTAACTTTTGTAAGTTTAAAACAGGTATAAAGTCATTTTAGGTTACATTTTTAAATTACAAGCATTCAATTTTTGGGACTGTCAGTAGGAACTTACCCCAAAGTATAAAAAAAAACCTTCGATGATTACGTACAAAATTATGGTTTATCAAAAATTACGTGCCCCTGCAGCGTGTACAATTCTGTGAATAGTTTAATAAACATTTAAATAACGATTACTTGTTGGATTTAACTTTCTTTACAAACAAAGCAAGGTTTCATTTAAGTGGATATGTAAGTACAAAAATTATCCTACTTGGACAACCGAAAATCCACACACTTTTGTGGAAACCACATTGCATCATTTGAAAGTTGGTATATGGATTGCAATGTTAAGAAAAAATATAATCGGTCCAATATTTTTTACAATACTGTAAATTCAAAACGATACCGTAATATTTTGAGTCAAATTTTTGAGCAGTTAAGTAACAACAAACTTCCAATTGGTTACTTTCAACAAGACAACGCAACGGTTTATACTACTCGAGCTACAATTGAATTTATTCAACAATTCTACAATGAAAGAATAATAAGCCAATGGTTATATCCGCCACAATCTCCAGATCTTACGTCACTAAATTTTTACCTTTAGGTACATTTAAAGAAAATATATAAGATAATATCAGCTGAGCAATATTGAACACTCAAAACACAATTACTTATGCTATTCGAAATATTCAAGTTGATGAGGTTCGTAATGTAATCCAAAATTAAAGAGTTAACACATGTATTACAGCTAAAAGACAACATATTGAACATTAAATAATTGCTGTTACCAAATTTTATTTTAAATAAACAGATATTGGTCGCGTTCAGCAGACACAACACTTGTGGAACAGTTGAGTAAAACTTAGGTGAAACGAAATGCTATACCAACCGCTACAATAAAATCTCATCAAATGACGTTAAGGAACGGTCGCCATTTACAGTAGCAAATTGTTTATATGCTCTAATTCTAGCGGAGCGCTGTTCGTGCTGTGCAAGTGGGAAGTTGCTAAATTTGAAAAATATGGGTAATCAAGAAGAAGAAATTATATGTATATGTAACTCTTAACATACGAAAAAGTTTTCTAAATCAGTCGCTTACATAATGTTAGATATAGTGCTCGCAATTTTACTTTCGATGCACGTCATTAACGTCAGTGACGTAGTTATTCAACCATGTTGTCGGTATTATCATGTAAACTTACTGTTTTCGTACATTCTTAATATTACATTGCGAATTACGTTTTCATTAAATGTTTCTACATTCGTAACTGGTGTACTACGCTTACGTTTTAAGGAGATCTAAGAACCTCGTTGTTAGCAACCGCTGTATTTACAGAAATAACTGTAGAATATATGTATGTATTACCACAATTTAAATATTATGTAAAAGGGTACCTCTCGCACAGCATTTACTGATATCAATGGACCGGCATTATCTCGTTCAAGCTCAAAATAGTACAGTTTTGTATCAAAAATAATTATAAAAAATAATGAGCACTTTGACATAAAAAACACAAATTAAATTTGACAGATGCCAACAACGCTGCAACTGTAGTAAGCACACCAACAACGTGACAAAAAAGAATTCTATAAGACAATTCGGTATTTATTTAATTTTTGCTATAAATAGGGTGGTATGAATTTTACGTCATTAATGACGTGCATCGAAAGTTAAATTGCGAGGACTTTAGTATCTTCATAATAATTTTTACTCCGTAAAAGAAAAGGCCTTTTTGTACATTATTAGCTATTACAAATTGTACGAAGTTTTTGACAACTTTCCCTATTAATGGGATATAGAATTCATTTCCCTCAAGAAACTGCACAACTTAAATAATATCAACGATCACGTACCTACTATAAATAACAAAACAAACACAATTTATTAATAAAACCCGTTGACGTCTTTTTTTTCATAATTAATTGCATGTTGACAGCTGTTGGTCTTAATTTAAAGATTACAAATAACATTTCTTATATAGTGATTTTTGTTTTACTTTGTACCAATCCAAGCAATGTTGGTTGTCTAATCTATATGTCACGTAAGATACAAGTGTTTATAAAATGTTATTAAAACAAATCATTATAAACTAGAAAACATTACAAAGAAAAAATCACTTAAATATTTAAATCGTCGGTACTAGTTTTCTAATATGCGATAAAAAATCAAAAATTATATTAGTAATATTTTCTGGTCATCAAAGAAATTAAAAAAAATATATAGATTTAATAGACAAAAAAAATACCATTTCAAACACTGCATCTTAAACATTGATTTATTGCAAACAATCAGACGAATTTATATATGTTTTCGTTGTAATATATGGTTTTACTAAACTTAATAAAGTAATTTGAGTGAAGTCTACTCAAGTAAATTAAGTAATACGTTTAAAGATTTTGTAACATAGAACTTTATCAACTACACTTTAGTAGCAACTAATACATCTAAGGCAAATGAGCAGATTGAACTTACGAATATGATTTTAACACTCACCTTATAAAAAATATGTAGTTCAGTAAAGACACGAAGTGATTTTTGCGATCAGGATGAGTTTATTTTAAAAAATACCTAAAATCAATCCTTAGGGAATAGTAAGTAGAATAAATCACGATGGAAAAGCAGAAAACGTTTTAAGATTGCATTTAAAGAGCAATTAATGTTATCAAGATTTTTTAAATTGTGTAATATAATTAAAAGTACAAGAACAAACTGATTTATTTTATAATAAAGATAGAAAAGAAGTTCAATATTATAATGCTGCTAATCATAATTTGATAAAAATCTCGATATAACTACTTAACAAAAAAAAAATTAAAGTACGCTTAAAGTCATAAAAGTTTTGGATAGAAATCGGTTTGTAGTTGACGAGTTTGAAAGATTTGAGAGGTCAAAAATATTTTTTTGAGACTGTTTGAACACCCAATCAAATAAAGTCACTCTTATTTTGAATTTGTTTGATTTAAGTATAATAAGTTAGCATAAGATTTTGTTATCGTTTTTTATGCAATTTTTTGTAATATGAAATGATGAATTAATCGTTAGGTCAACTGAGCGTGGTCAACTGAACGGAACACAAAACCTAAATGTACATAACTTATCGCTTTAAACAGACAATATATTGACATTTATGCACCAAGAGCGTTATTAAGATGATTACACCCGAAGAGCCACGTGATGCAGCTCGAGGGCTTTTGGCTCGCGGTAGGTACGTTGATCGTCAAGCGTAATCATCTAATAACACCAACGGTGCATGTTTTACTTTATATAAAATAAAAAGTTTAGAATAATAAATAGTTTCACGTTTAATTATTTACTTGCATAATTGATTTTACAATCACAATGAGTATGCGAATATGTTGAAAAAGAATGTCCAAAAAAAGATAAAAGTTGTTATCATCTAACTTTAAAAACTTTAAACACTTAAGTTTGTGAACGTTTCATGTTTCATGTCCCTGGTTATATTTAAATTTTATTAATTGACAATTTCATGTTTCATTTATTGATATTTTTTCGTGTATAAGTTAGCGTAGTGCCTATGTTCAGGAATTGTTGGATCGTGCCACTGTAATCTATTTGTTGGCCTGATGAAGTGCTCACGTGCAGCACGAAACGTAGCTTTAAAAATAGCATAAAGTGGTTTTCTTGCCTCTCCTAAGTGAAGATCAAATATATATTGTGCAATAGAGTTAAAGGAGAATTAAGAATTTTACCAAATTATTGTTTATGTATAGAAGCAAACCCGAGAAGAAAGTTGATAACATAAACCGAAATTAGGTTTACTATAAACGACGTTTTTTCTATGTAGCCCGTTCTTTAATAAAGTGATAACATTACCTGACTGATAACATTATCCGTAATTTCAATAAACGGCGTGCACTGTATTATATTCTCTACTTATATTTGAATAATCCGTTTATTATGAGTTTACAGCGTTCTGTATTAATTAATCGAATCATATAATTGTTGACTTTTGTAGATTAAGAAAGATAGGAGTTTAGTGCGTCTAGAACAATAATTTATTTACATTTACGTTTTGCGTCTAGTTGCTTTTGCGCTTAGTGGGTTCTGTGCACAGTAGTCTCTGCGCTGTGGTCAGTTGTTCTAGACCGAATTTTCAATATACTTATGAACGCATTGAAGTATCATGTTTACAAAAACAAGAGGCTCTGCGTTGTTTGAATATTAAAGAGTTGCTAGAGCAACAAATAGTTTTCTAAATCTAAATAAAATACAATCTAAGGTGATATTAAAAACCAAAATAGAAAACCAAAATAAAGAGTTATTAATTTTTATTTATTGTTGTGATCTTACTTTTGTTATTTAGTCTCAAATGTATCTACAATTAAAAACAGAAATAAAACCTTGTTGATTTATAGGGCGTAACAATGTAATACTTTTCTTAAAAGTGAAGATTTTGTTTACAAAACTCAGTTTTGTTAAAGCTACATAAGACCTGTACATAATTGTGTATTTTGCATTTATGCGAGTTTATAATTAAACAAAGCTCTGTACAGATTGATGAACGCAGAATTACCACATAATGCACAAAAATCATTAATTGTTTATTACATAAATGCAAAAAAGATATGAGTTGTTACAGAGAAAGACAAAAATAATAAAAATTATTTATTATTACAAATTGCAATAGAGTTTAAATGTGTTTTTTGATAACTGTGTAGCTCCTATATGTTTAAACTTTTTTTAAATTAAAACGTGTTGAAACAAAAAAGTTGTGACTCAAAAATAGTACATTCAACTGAAATAATGAAAATTAATTTTTTATTAAACACAAAATTCATTAATAAAATGTTCTATTTAACAAATCATCATTTTTTTATTTTTAAATAACACGTAACAACTGTAAAACGTGTATTAACTATTACGAGAAGTTTGTTTAACATTTGATTTGTAGTTTTGTAAGAAATAAACAATAATACAAACATATGTTCACAAGCTTCTCATTAGCCGTGGTACTCAAATATCTAATCTATTTCTGAAGTGTAATTAAAGATAATCCAAACATAAATCTTTATACAGTTCATGTGGGTAGTCCGATCATCAAAAAAATAAATTAAATAAAATAAATCTTGTGGTAAATTTTAGTGCAATAAATAATAACGTTATTTTTAAATGTATTAATAACGTATATCTACTGTAATGTAGTTCTTAAAATATGAAGTTTTTAATTGTTGTTTATAAAAATTTGTTAGTTTTTTATATGCTTGTATTTTAATCTACCCGCATGTTTATATTCATGTTATTATTAGCACATTAGTAAAACAGATACAGGTTAAATTGTCCAATTATTTGAGCTCTAATTTCTACTTGCTTAAATACTACAATGCATGACATCTATCCTTCTAATACTAATGTTACCGATAGTATTTCTTTAATATTTTTAACATTGTTACTAGCAACGAATTTATTTAGTTGGTTTCGTTTGGGATATAACATGTAGCTTAATTTTTAATGTTTATTGTTCCGACCAATCTCATTAATACAGTTATTAATGCTAATGATGTAATATAAAAAAAATAATTTTTTCAACATCTCAAAATTTAGATCTTTAATTATTTTTTTAGTGTTTAAATTTTGTTTGTAAATAACTTAAAATAATTGAAACGAAAAGATCATTTATTTCTGTTTAGCTTAAAATAATCAAATGACATTAAAATACGTACGAGTTTAATCAAAAACAATTATTATAGTTCTTACTCAATAAACTAGAACCTTGACACCGTGTAGAAATCGTTGAATCAATTTTCTTTTAATGTAATCTCTATAGTAACTTTTATGCGACATTTGCGTGTAAGTTTTAATAAATAAATTTTTTCCATTTGGTTAAATTCTTTAGATACTGAAATTGACTTTTTTTTAATTTTTACGTTTGTTCTACATGAAAGCTCCTTTGCAAGTCTAATCAAATAATTCGTAGTTAAATATTTTATTTTTAAAAATGTTTTTATTTTATATAAACACGTGCCTTTTTTACAGTCATTAAATATAAATACGTCTTTTTGCATGAACAGAAAAGTTTGATGTTATAGTTTTAAAAGGTTTTTTTTGTAGCAGCGAGTTGGAGTTTTCTATAAATGTCGTTTTCTAAATGTAGTTTGTTTCAGTTGATTTATAAAAAGCAAATAAAAGCTAAACTGCAAATCAAAAGAATGAAAGTTCACCTTTATAAATGATTTTTTATTTACTTTATTAAACAATTTTTAAATAAAGATTATTTTTAGCAAGAAATAATTTTATGTTTATATATAAATCTTACTGAGTTATTTTATATTTAAACAAACGCGAATAAGAACAATAGTCAATTATTTTTCACGTTTGTACATTAAAATTGTCGTTTCTTAAACACGTTTATTAGTACTAATAGTTGTCCCCACTCACTGATTAATAAATATAAACACATTAAACTTGAAACACACAATCTATAATTGTTTTAGTTCTTGGTTTCACATATATATGAACATATGTTGTAGACGTTTTATACGTGTATAGACTACAACCATAAAATATTTTATGTAAACTTACATAATAAAACTTACTTCTTGTTTTTTTGCGAGATTTATTGTTTTATATATATGTTGTTGAATGTTTATGTTATAACAACAATAGTAGTAGGATTTATACTTTATATATCAATACAGCTTTCACTACATTCTGAGGAAGGCACCTTGGTAATTTAAGATACGTTTCATAGTTTGAAAACGAAATAAGGCGTCAACATTCGTTTTAATCTTTATAAATGTTTAAAAAAATAAGTGAAAGCGAAAAGTAGTCAAAGTACGCACGAAAACCAAGTGTCAATTTTAGGTGTTGCATTTACTAGAACTCGTCTCACGTAAAATTGGGAAGATCAGTTATTTTTAGCGCAACTAATATAGTACCAAAATTTTTGTTAGCCATGTAACATACTTATTAAAATAATAGGTATTGAAAACTACACGTTTGATAATCATAGTGAACCGCTTTGTAAAAGGAGTGTTAAATGATATAAATGCAGTGGTTAACTTTTATCTCTAAAGAAGATTACTTATATTTTTTGTAACATAAACATGTTTGTCGGAACAAATATAATGCACGTGCTTATCTTAACTACTAAATATGCAATATGTTTGAAAAATAAAGAAATGGCAATTTAAATGAAAAGATGCTTTAAACAAATCTGTTTACAATTCTTTAAGTAAACAATCGAACATTAAACAAGTGGCGTTAAGAAACTGAAATGTACGATCGTACGCTACTGTAGTCTAATCGCGGCCCAAAAAGCGAGATTTTACATAACTGCGTGCCTGCATTGATCCTCTTTTTAGTTGGTTATAGTTATAGTCAGGCTATGCAAAACGTTAATAAAAGAACTTTACACTAAACCTATTTTAATAATAAATGTATTAATATAATTGATTTTAAAAGTTAGTATAGTTTTTGACATCTTTTTAGCGTACACATGACATTGACGTATAAAAATAACGCTGTTATTTAATACTTATTCACAATAAATAAAATACGAAAAATGTAAATAAATATATTCATTTGCAATTTTTCTGTATATTAAAATTGTATGTAAATATTATCTACCCCTTTATGCAAATAGCAGTTAAGAAACATTACAATAATTTGCATTTTAAACAGCGTATCTATGTATGAATAATATTAAAGTATTTTCAAATAGCTGTAGTTTGAAATTAAGTACAAACTCTAGTATTTTCTAAGTACTGAATTAAAATACAAAGCACTAAATCGTGTTTAAAAATACAATATTATTTTACAGCACAAAAAATAAAAAGCATACAGTATTATAAAGTAAAACTAACAGTATTAAATAAAAACATTTTTAAACGTTTTTTTAAATTTTTTCATAAGATACATTTTTAAAATTTAAATTTGTACTTGAACTTTTATAGTTTCTTTGTACTTTTATTTATTTCCAAACGTTTATGTTGACTTTTTTTTTCTAATATAGCATTATAAAAACTTGTATTTTGTTTTTTTTTTGTATTTAGAACTATAATTGTATGTATATATTATACATTTTTATTTTGTATATCCACAAAAATTTAAACCACAGAAAACAAATTAAAATTTTTTTAAAATAAAATCCATTTAAAAGGTTTTAAATATTTAATGTTGTTACAAAAAGTAAACATAACGCAAAAACACAACAGAGCAAATAATCAGATTGTTTTTTGATTTTATCGGTAGCAGTAATCTATAAATTATTTGTAAAACGTATATACTCTATAATGCCAGTTTCATTTTGACAACGTAGTAAACACAACGTCTTAATTTTGTGCACAACGAAAATTCTTGATTTAGATATCTAGTTGGAAAGATTATATAATCTTTTGATGCTATAAGTAAAAGCTCAAAACTAACAAAAAATTACTTTTTCTATCACCAAACGTTTACCAAAAAACGTTGTATTAAATATCCATCGACAACTAAGACTACTACTTATATTTGTGCATAAATTTTATTATTCTGAGTTTCAGTGTAACGTAGTCTCCAAACTCATCGATTAGATCTAGGAAAAATGGCTTTGCAGAAGCATAGAAATTTGTTTAACCTTTTTTCTGCCGTTATTAATTAAATCTAAAACGACAAATGTTTTCTGCAATAATAAACTTTGCGACAATTATAACAGCTTGTTTTGCCAATTATTTCAATTTAACTTTAAAGTAAAGTTACTGTATATAGGACGAGTCCTAAAGCGCGGCGCTCAAATTTATCTTGAAAATTATTTGCACTAGCAATATGGGAAAAAATTTCATTGGCTAAATCACATATAGGAAGATTACTGAAAATATTTTCACTTCTGAAAACCCTTTGGGGACGGCGCAATCAGAGGGTGGTTACAAAAAATTGTAATTTTTTAAATGATTTTAAATGTAAAGATATTCATTAAGATATTCATTAACATTAATTGTCTATTACGAAATTTTGAAATTTCTATGCTATGACGAAGACATAACCTTTATAGATAAAAATAAACGTATTGTCGATTAGAAATGTTTTATTTCAAATAGTTTGTAACTGTCGTATAGTACGGAAGATTCTACATTAGAAATACCATATGGCACCTTTTTTGAAATTTGCTTGTTAAAATTGATGACGCATTTTAGTAATGACTCGCAAATTTTTGCAATTTTCTTCAAAACATTAAATGTAAAGCCATAGTGAGCTTAGTATAGTTGTAAAATACATGCATTAGCAAATCCATCATAAAAAATTTTTGTCATTGGAGGAACGGGAGATGACACAAAATGTCTAAAAATGTCTTTTGTGAACCATAAATCGGGAAAGTCTTAGTAGACTAAATTTTGTAAACGTCCCCAGAGAAAAAAATCTAGACATGTAAAGTCTGAAGATCTGGGTGGTCAAAAAAACGCACTTACCCTCCCAATCCATCGATCGGAAAATTCATCGTTGAGAATGTTCCGAACTCCACCTGCATAATGAACGGGCAACCACCTAACTGCAGCCACATATTTTGACAACTATTTAAAGGATAGTCATCTAATAAATCTGGCAGTGTATTTGTTACAAACTCTAAAAAGGCAACACTATTTACCAATCCATCAAAAATGTTGGGACCAACAATCTGTGCGTCAAGTATTGTACACCAATCATTTACAGACCATTAATGTTGATTATCCACAACTCAAATCCAATTAGGGTTTTCCTTGACATAACAATGCATGTTGTGCCAATTAATAATTTCTCTGGTACTAATATGGAGATTTATTTCAATGCAGGCTAAAACATTAACCATATTTTTTTTGTTACTTACTGGGAGATGTCTTTATGGTACTGGAATTAGTTGTGAGTTTTCTGTGCTGCGTAATCGTAATGATAATCGACGAAAAATCCTTTTACATTGGCGTTGTCAATTTGGATACATAGCGTTGTAAGATCGTAAAGCAATTAACTCATTTTCTTGACATTGAAAATATATACGTAACATGTCATATGCTTCGGAATTTGTGAAAACCATATTTTATAAAGTATTTAAAAACAAACAAGAACAACAACAAAGAAGTAACAAGGTTCAAATAATAACACAAAATAGTGACAAAACTCAAGTATGTAGCAACACAAAACACAAAATTAACAACGTTCAGATACAAACACATTGCACAATCTCGATAAGAAACTTTTTAAAAGCAAACTAAATGTTTTGACAACAAATGCAAGCACTACTGCAGCCGCTATGCTAGTGTTCATAATACGTCATAATACGAAAAAATAAAAAACAATTCAAGCAACCGAAATTCTTCATTATTGAACATTTTGTGTCATATCTCCCGTTCTTCCAATGACAGAGTTCAAATTTATGATATATGTTATGAACTTAAAAGTATACTAAGCTCACCATGCCTTTCTATTTAATTTAAATTTGCAAAAAATCTACGAGTCTTCAGTAAAATGCTCACTAATTCAACAAGAACATTTCAAAGAAAATTGCCATTTGATGTTTCTAATGTAGAATCTTCCGTAATATACGACAGTTACCAACTATTTGAAATAAAACATTTGTAATCGACTATACATTCATTCTTGTCTATAAAGGTCTTCCCTTAACAGTTTAGCATGGAAATTTAGAGATTTTCTAATAGACAATTTTAATCTTAAATTAGATAAGCTTTTGAACTAGGTAAGTTAATGAATTCCTTTACATTTAAAATCATTGAGAAAATTACGATTTTTGTAACCACTTCCTGTACCACCCATAAAAGGAATTCAAAAATGAAAATATTTTCAATAATCTCTCTATATGTGATTTAATCAAATAATTTTTTTTGTATTGCTAGACCACATAGTTTAAGAGATAAACTTGAGAGCCGCGCTTAAGGACTCACCTTGTTCATGTTGCTACTTGATGTAAATTATTTTTGTTTTTTAGAATTTTCTATTGCAATTTTACCATGGATCTTGTAATAAAATATAAAAAAATTGACTGATAAACTCTAGTAAATTGATTAAACTATTTTGTTGTTGCAATTCTACCAAAAATAAATACGTATAATATATAGTATAACTTGTTTTTCCCACTATTTGATTCAACTCTTTTTTTTCTCTGTTTGTCATTAGCGTTCAAATTGTCTGTTTTTAGAGCCAATAAAGAATTAATACTACTTCGTTTACAACTTATCATATTATATTTTTTTTGTAGTCGTACCTCTTAGTCAAGTGCGCGTTACAAACTTAAAACGACCCGAATCATTCTCTGTAGTAAACTTTGATCTTAACAAGAATTGTGTAAAATGCAAATTAAATGTGTAAAATAGTATATTAAAAAAAATCATTCTTGAAATAGAAATAAATGCTATAAAATTAAAAGATGGATAATTAAGTATATTTATAAGTAATATAAAAATCAAATGACAACTGTTTAAATGTTTTACATTAACATAACAAAGCTCTATAAAAATGTATTAGAATTAAAATAATTAAAATTTGCTCATACGATTAGGGATCTGGTTCGAAAACCAAACCAAAACCGTTATCTTTATTTACACCAGAACCGGAACCAAATATTTTTCAGTTTAAATTGTAAACATAATTTAATCTAACAAAATTTTAAAAAGTTAGAAATACTCAACAACACTTACTTTTACAATAGTAAAAAAAGTTTGATAAAATAAGCAATCTTTAAAATTTTTAATTTATTAAATAAAATGCGTTGTATTTCGTTTTTGTCTTTTTATCAGAAAAAAAATGTAGTATGTACTGTCTTTTAGTAAGAAGATATAAAAGAATATTTTTCCACTAGTTTAATAAATACTTTTTTCCTGATCTACTTTCACATATTGTATTACACTCAATTAATTTATTCTACTGGCATCTTGTGTAGTATAAAGCAAAAGAGAAAGGTGGTGTTTTTCTAATTTCAAATAGATCTTAATATAGAAATCGAAAACAACTGTATTAATTTATTCTCAAATATTTTACTCTGATGCTTTCATTTTCAATACGCAATTTTAGTAGTGGATCATATAGTGCCAAAAAATCAACAATATTAAAAAATTACCTCTATTCTAGAATGATGCGCTTTCGTCGTGACCTCGAAAAAGAATTTTGCTTTTCGCCAAAGTTAAAATAACATTTACAATTCTAGACAGAATTGTCACTTTCGCCCAATGTGATATTATTGTTTTACTGTTTTTCCACTGGTCGTAAGTTAAACAAGCAGTAAGTTAAGTTACAGACAATTTGTGCTTTGATAATTTTTTTTCTAATCTTTAGATCGGTAATGGTGCCATTGCACAAAACATTATTAAAACTTGTAGCTCTTTTATCAGCAAAAAATCAAGAAACATGGTAATAAACTGTATTCAATATTGTGGAATAGGGAAGCCAAAATGTATGAATAACTTGAGAAGTTTTTGTGTTAGTTTTATAATATTCGTTACTTAAACTTTTGTTCGAAACCACATTTTTAGAAAAAAGGCAATTGGGTTGATGAAGTTTTAAATTAATCATTTTTATCTTCATCTGATCATCTAAGTCAGGAGCGTATCGACCTCTATCAGTATTAACTAAAATTGTCTCAACCTCTGCATACACTTAAATCTAAATTACTGGCTGGTTTTGAAGCAAACATATTTTTACTATTTTCAGTGTCTTAAATCAAGCTATGATTTTTACTATCACTAACACTAATACTGCTACTACTGCAACTGGGCACTAAATCCACATTTGTCTTTTTCAAGAAAACATCAATTTTTGGCAACTTCTTGATAGATTCTTCTTTTTTAAGTACTAGTTTACGTTTTTGAGAACCATTTAAATAGGTTAGTTTATTTAAACTAATTTTAATATTTTTTTAAATAATAGTCCGATTTAAATTCAATAAAATAAATATAAAGAAAAATACGATATTAATAAACAGATCAAATAATCACATTAATCTGTCCAAATTATATAGTTAATTGAAAAGACATAACATTTTATAAAAAAATTCTCACAAAATGAAAAGTACAAATAAATTGTTAGTTCCGTACAGATACCTATAATACAACTGTGATAACTGACATCATAAGAATTATTTCATTTTTTAGAACAAACTAAGTATTAAAATAAATTTTTGTGCCTACATGAAATTAGAAAAGTGCACTTTTGCAGTTATTTAATTCCCAGCATAACGTCTGTTTAGTTGTATGTATGTACATAAGTCTACCTCCTCAAAAACCATGTTATCTTTACGTACCTATATAAATATGATCAACGCTAGGATGTTTAATAAAATATAGCCGGATTAAATTCGACTTTTGCTCTAAAATAAACATAAGATTGTTTGCGAAATAGTCAAATTAAATTTTCACTTTTTAGAATAAAACCAAAAACAATTTAAAATGTTTTTTGTAAATCCTTGCCGGGTACAGCTACTATCATAAATTTCAAATTATGTTTCTGAGAATTGTTAGAAACCGCCGAAACCCGTGATATTTTACGGATTTGTTTTCAAAACATTGTTATTGACAAAATTCTACGAATTTAAGCATGCTACAACACATTGAATGTACTTACCTACATTAATGAAAATAGGTATTTTGTATTTGGTTTTCGTTTATTCCTTCCAAATGGATATTTAAAAGTAAATTGCAATATAATCAACTCAGTTTTATAAGTGACAGGTTATGCCACAAAAATGTTCATCTTATGAGCTCTGTCACAAAAGATTTCCCTGCAACGCGGGCTTTCCGCCATTGGTTGTCATTGTAATACTCGTTCTACAACATACTATTACTTTACTAGTATCGTATTGTAAATTTATTTTTGTTTAATTAAACAATAGATATATTAAATTTGAGGATTCGTGTTTTGAAGGCGGTTGAGTGAAAATGTGTTTAATGTAATTGCGGATAAGAAGGTATAGGCGAGTTCAGATAACGTGTGCGAATGCGAGCGAGTATCGTGGACTAGTTTAAAGGTTAAGCGCGCGCTTTTGTTAACAATGAAGTACATACTTTTATTTTATTTATAAACATTTTTTAATATTTGTGGCGGCTTATAATTAAACATAATTAGAAAGAAACATGTCAGAATCCGAATAGACAAGATCGGAAAGAAAAAACATAAAACAAGAAATTGTGCAAAAAGTTTATGCAAGTTGTAAGCAAACAAAAAAAAGCCCGAGAAAGCAGGAGAGTGCTAAGGAAGAGCAGAGAGTAATGGAAATGTGTAGGAAGATGATTAGCGAAATAAAGCAGATGAGGGAAGATAACAATAAATTTGTAGTTAATCTGGAAAAAATCACGGATGAGTTAAGGAAAGTAAGAGAAGAGCGAATGGAGATATGCGATATGTGAGAAAAAATAAGAGCATGAAAGAAAAGATAGAAAATTTTGAAAGAAGGGTGGAAGTAATAGAAAAGGAAAAGAAAAGAAAGAACTTGGTTATAAGAGGGATGGAAAATCAACAGGAAAGAGAAGAACGTAAAAAGCAAGTGGATAATTTGTTTAAAAATGAATTGAGAGTAGAAAAAGGTATAAGAGACGCAATTAAAATAGCGAACGGGTTAATACTGGTAAAATTAGATTCCGTAGAAGATAAGCTAAAATATTAAAGAAAAAGGAAGGTTAAGAGGAACAAGGATATTTACAGATGAAGATATGATCCCAGTGGAAAAAGAGGTACAAAAAATATAAGAATGGAAGGAATAAGACTAAAAAAAGAAGGAAAAAAACCAAAATAAGGTTTATAAAATTATGGGTTGAGGGAGAGAAAGATTGGGAAAGATGGAAAGTAAATTTACTAGAGAGTTATAGATGGAATGTACAGTTTGCGACAAGAAAGGAAAAGAAGGAAGAGCGCAAGGGGTTATAATGTCGGCAAGAGAAGAATGAGTAGTAGAAGAAAATAAAAATAAAAAGCAAGAGCAAAAAATAGTAGTAAATCAAATATTAAGGGAAGTTGAGGGTAGATATACAGTGATAACAGTGTCCGGTCAAGAAATGAAACAAATAATAAGAAACTTGAAACAGCTACTGATTGAAAAGGAAAAAGGAAAATTTATAATAGGTGGAGATTTTAACGCGAGAATTGGAGATGGTGGCGGTGTGATAAGAATGGGAAAGAAATAAAAAGAGTAACGATGGATAAGACATTAAACAAACAAGGTAGAAAGCTATTTGAGTTATGTGAAGGGAAGGGGTGGACTATACTCAACGAAAATATGGAGGAAAGAGATAAAGGAGAATATACATATATAAGTGAAAAGGGAGAATCTATGATAGATTACGTAATGGTTAGTAAAACAGTTTTTGATGAAATAGAAAGTTTTAAAATAGTAGAAGAGCTTGATTCTGGCCATTATCCATTAAAAGTAAGGCTAAAAGGTTAGAAGAAAAAAATAAAAAATTTAGACACAGTTTTGGGGGGAGAAAAAGGTATAAGCTGATAAAAATATTGAGGTTAATAAGAAAAAAATTAGAGGAGGAACAATAGATAAAGAAAGGAGTAGAGGAAAGAGTGAAAAACTAATCAATAAAATGGATAAAGGAGTAGAAAGGAAATGATACAAGAAAAAGAACAAAGAAGTATAGAAAAAGTGGTGGAATAAGATATGTAAGAAACCCAGGAAGGAGGTAAGAGGTAAAAGAAAGTGGAAAAAACAAAAAATTGATATTCAGGAATATTAAAGATTAAAATTACAATATAAAAAAGAGTGTAGTAAGAGAAAAAAAGAATATAGAAAAGTGTTGGAAGAACATATAAAAATGTTAGAAAATGAAGGAGATATCTAAAGCTTCGTAAATAAGGAAAAGAAATTGGTAAAAAAGCGGGGATACAAATTGATATGAAAACATGGAAAGGACATTGCGTAGAAGGGGAAGAAGAGAGGAACGGTGAATTCAAAATAGAAAGAACAACAAGAGAAGGGAGCAGTACGACTATACAGAAAGAAGAAATAGAAAAAGTATTCAGAAAAATAAAAAGAGGAAAGGCAGAAAGGTCTGATGGGACGCAAGAAGAACAATGGAGATATACAGGAGAGAGAACGAAAGAAAATAGGAAAAATTTTAAATAAGATACGATCTGGTAAAGCGTTTCCGGATGATTGGAAAGAAGCAGTAATATGTTCAGTTTACAAAGGAGGAGACAGAAGAGAGGTAAACAACTACAGAGGTATAAGTGTGGCAAATGTGGGATATAAAATTTATATGACAATTTTGCAAAAAAAGACTGAAACGAGAAATGGAAGAAAAAAGATCTTACCAGACTGGCAGACAGGATTTAAAAAAGAGAGAAGGGAATTAGATAATGTATACATATTGAAACAGATAGTAAACAATGAATTAGATGTGAAGAGAGGGAAAGTTTTTGCGTTATTTCTGGATATAAAAGCATTGTTTGATAATGTAAATAGGAGTTAATTGTGGAATATATCAAGAAAGAAACAGATAGAAGAAGAACTAGTTAGTAATGTAAAGGAAATATATAATGAGACAAAGTGCAAAGTAAGAATAGATAGTTTAGTTTATTTGCAGTATATTTAGAGGATTTAGAGAAATAGTTGATGGAACAACAGAGTTAAATAATAATATTAAATTTGATATTATTATTTGACAGTGTAGCTAGGAAATAGATCTGCATTTATACACAAATCATGTTTGCTCATAATTTCTTACTATAGATACGGTGCGGATATTACATGCCCTTGACCTTATTTGCTGATGTTCCTTGTTCAGTTAACGGAATAACAGAATTAGTTACTAGGTAGATTAAAACTGAAAATTTATGTTTCAGTAGTATTACCGTTCTATATTTTTAAATTAATAAACGCTCATTAGCACTGTACTGCAATAAATTTTAGTTAAAAGTTCAATATTTAACACATACATTGTTAGCAAGCTCAATCCGACAAATACTAATTGGAGCATAAATTAGTAGAGCTTACAGGATTCTCATAAATGATTACAATGTACGATGTTTTAATACTCTATAAAAATAGTAATAGTTTTTGTGACGTGATTTTTTATTACTGAAATGTAGTGTTACATGTCAGATTTTTACTATATTGCTCTGTAATTAAGTAAAAATATTCTTAGATGTTTCATATTTATGCATATCGACGTAAAGAAATCAATACAGCTATTTTCGTTTAATCAATTTTTGGTCGGACATTCTAAAAGCATTTCCTAGTAACGTCTTCTAATTTTTACTGTGTATCTTAAATTAACAGTTTTTAATGCGAAAATTAAACAAATCATGAAAAAGTTATATCAATTGCTCCGTAAGGAAACGTGCCTTATCAGTTTACTGTATCATAGAAAGCTACAAAATCTTTTTAAGTAAAAAAGACACACAAAACTTAATTATTTGCGTTAAATAAGAACAAACGTGTGCACGAGTTTTAATTTATAAAACAATGTTTGCCACGTATTTATTCCAATTAATTTTAATTCTTATCTTTTTCTATTACCAACGTTTCATTTACTAAGTTAATAACTGCGGTATTATATTTTGTTGGCAATACAATGTAAGTTTCTGAATTCTATAGAAAAAATCAATGTCTCAAAACAATAACTTTGTTATTCTTGTTTAATATGCTGACATATTCTTGTTTGACTGAAAACAAATATATGTAATATAAAAAGGCTCTTTGTCAAACGGTTGTCTTAAATCATCAAACACCAAATAATGCAAAAGAAATAGATAGATGTCAGTATCAGTATGTAATTTATCAAAAAAAAAAAATTAAAAGTCGTAATTTCAATTATAAACGTTTATTTTGACTTAATTGTATTCTGCATAAATTTTTTTGATTTGTTAGTTAGCAAAATTTCGTTTTTTACTTATTTTAAAATCTTCTTACAAGCAAGATTGTACTTAGTGCTTGACAACCTTTTTTGAATTTATTCCAGGTCAACTAAATAGCGTGTTAAGTGTTGTAGAAATGAATATAGTTGGGAAATCTTGCTAGGGTAAGATTAGATTCTGTTTGGGAGTTATGAAAGTAAATTTCTGCATTATTGTAGCACGCTATACACCACGTTTATTAACTTCGTGTTATACACCGTTAATAATTGCTTTGAATACAATAACACTGCGTGTGAGGTACCACTTTTTTTGTTGTGCTCGTGAGTAGCGATGAATTGAATTGCAAAAACTGACTCTGTTAGTGTAAAAAAACATTTTTGTTTAACATATAACAAATATTTACCACACTGATGTGTAATATTATAACCCATAATATATTGAATACTAATAAGATTAGAAATATATTATTAAAAAAAAGAACGTTGGAAAACTAGGCCGCATCTATTGTAATAGATTTTGACAAATCCAAAAATTTCTTAGATTTAATAATTTCAGTACAAAAACAGGCAAAAAACAGTGCATTGCCACACATTAAAACAATACACAATATTTAGGTAAACAATGTGATCATAGTCTCTTACCTTCCAAAGCACAACAAAATTGTTATTTTATTGTTAATTTTGTTTTATGAGGTTACAGCTAACATATTAAAAAAAAACTACAATTATGATAATGATATATTTCTAAAAAATAAATTATTGATGATATACACATAGGTACAGGGTTATTAAAAGTATGCAGACCGCAATTTATTGTCGTTAGTATTTAGTTTAGAAAAAACTGTTCAATACAAAAGTTGTTTATGTAATTATTATCTACAATTGGGAATACTTGAATTTTTGTTATCTGTTATCTTTCTAAGTTACTCCGTTCCGCGTATTTTTTTTTAAATAAGAACATTACTTTAGCTCAGCATTCGATAGAGCATTTTTTTCTCTTTAAAACATTTAGTAACATTTTTTTAAAGTAAACGCTAATTCAAGTAGGTATATCGAAGACAAAAACGATAAACAAACTTGAGCGAGGTATCTTTATCAGTGGTTATTGCTAAGTCAAATTAATAATTTGTTACTGTTGATATTTGCAATGGCAAGGTTAAGGAACGTGAAAGAATTGAAACACTTATGATAGTGGTTTACGAAGAAGAGGCGCAGAAGTTTACACGACTTTTGTAATTTATTTAATAATACGCATCCAAACAAAAATCCAATTTTTAAATCGGTTATTTCTAAAACATTAAAATGCTTTCAACAAACTGGTAGCGTTAAAGATTTGCCAAAGAGTGGTAGACCTAAAAATTCGACAAGTGATGATAAAAAACTGGAGGTGTTATTAACTGTATCTGAAGATCCTCATTTATCAACCCATCGGTTAGCGACCAATTTCAATATTTTATATTAATCGATTGTTTCAATTTTCAAAAGTATAAACCTTACAAAGTACACCTTGTACACGATTTGACGGAAAATGATTTTGATAGAAAACTGCAATAATAACAAAAATTTTGTTATCAATATTCTTTTCTCTTACGAAACTACGTTTTGCCTTAACGGTAAAGTAAACAGACATAACTGCAGATACTGGTCATCGGAAAATTCTTATTGGTTGTTATTGTTGTTGACGCAGTAATCCCCAACAGATTAACGTTTGGGTTGGCATTCCAGAGGGTCATATTTTTGGTCCCTTTTTAATCGATGAGAATTTAACTTCGGCTCTATATTCGCAATTATTACAGAATCAAGTTATACCTGATTATGTCTATCCACGAACGCCTTCCCAATGACAGTATCTGGTTCAAGCAAGATGGCGGGCCACCGCATTATGGTTTAAACGTTCGTCAATATCTGGATAACGTTGTCCTAAACAGATGGATTGGGAGACGAGGAAAGATTGAGTTGCCAGTCCGTTCGCTTGATTTAAGCCCTTTAGATTTTTTTCTTTGGGGATACGTAAAAAAAGAGTCTACAGAGATAAGTCCAATGACATTCAAGATTTATAAATCTAAATTACTATAACGATACAAGAAATTCCTCATAAATTCTTAGAGAATTCTCTTCGTAGATTTATAAATCGATTAAGTCAATGTCAAATGACAAATGAAAGACAATTTGAACACTTACTTTAAGTTGCTTAGTTATTAATTTGTTTTTAGTGATAAAATTTAGATATACTTATTTAATGTAAACACTTAAATTGGCAATTTCTAAAAAAAAAGTTATTAAAACAAATTTTTAAAAGATGTTCTTTAGTGCTTTTTTAAAGAAAAAAAAATGCTCTAATGAATGGTGAGGTAAAAGTAATATGTTCCCATTTGAAAAAATTACGCGGAACAGATAAAAAACTAAATGAAACAAAAAACCAACATAAAAATTGTTTTATTGCTGACGCAAGACGTAAATTGTAAAGGAAGTTAGTAGATGAATACAAATTAAAGTAAACACATTTGGCAACAATGTAAAGAAAATTACTGATGCTGTCGTCTTATAAAAAACAAACGATCTAAAATGTAACTAACAATCCAGCAACTTAAATGATGATCAGCAAAATGTTAGTAAATTAATGAAAGCATTACTAAATGATATTTAAATACAGTTTGTAAATTTGTAAAAGTTAAATTTCTAATTATAAAACACAGCTGTCTGATATTTACTTAAAATGGTTTTTAGAGATAAGTAAACAAATTTGTCAAAATAGTGATTTATGTATGCCCAGTTATTAAGTATATCACTTTTTTACAATGTATATTACTTTAATTACTAATAATACCTAGGTTACAGTAACATACATAGTTTTATTTAGCTTCGTTGTTAATTTCAGGCTCATAATATTTATAGTTTTTAAAATAACTGTATCTAAAAACAGCATATTTTTTGACTAATTTTTCAATGGCCGACTGCTGTAATATTACCTTAAGTAAAAAACTAATAGGGGCTTATTGCTATGTTTGCTAATTTAGTTAATGTAACACGTCCTGGAAGCTACACCACCCACATCAAAAATAAAATCAGGTGTTGGAATTAATTCGTAGCGTTTTACGAGAGATGACAGTACTCTATTCTTACTTTCAGAAACAATCTTATCGTAAATCAGCGGTTATCAAGTGTTATTTTTTCAACACATTTTATTTTTCAATTGTAATAACATCAAGTGTAATTATTTAAGTATGTCAAAATCTTTGCCAAATAAAGTGTTTTTGCCAAGAGTTTTATTCCATTGTTTTAATATAAACAATAGTGCTGCGAAAAGTCATCGGATTTTAAAAAAAGTTTATGTTAAACATTCTCCAGCTGAGCAACCGTGTCGGAAGTGGTTTGCACGTTTCAAGAGTGGCGATTTTGACTTGGAGGACTTGGAACAACCTAGGCATTCAAAAAAATTTGAAGATAAAAAATCTTATCTGAAACACCTGAAGAGTTGTCTACATCGTTGGACGTTGATTTATCAACTGTTAGAAAAATCCTTTCCTTAAAACTTTGGGAATGATCCAAAAAGAAAGAAATTGGGTTCCATATGAATTAAAACCGAGGGACGTTTTTTGACCTGTGAATTACTGCTTCAACATTACAATTTCTTAGATTGGATTGTTACTGGTAATGAAAAGTGGATACATTATGATAATCCTAAGTATAGAAAATCATGGGTTTTAGCTTCTCCTTTGTATTTGGTGTGATCAAAAGGGTGGTTGTGAATTACTGCTTCAACATCACAAAAAAAAATGTTTACATTGGATTGTTACTGGTGATGAAAAGTGGATATATTATGATAATCTTAGGTATAGAAAATCATAGGTTTAGCTCCTCCTTTGTATTTGGTGTGATCAAATGGGTGTGGTTTGTTATGAACTGTTAAAATAGAACGAAACCATCACTGAGAATTGCTACCGATTACAACCGACGCGTTTGAATCGTGCATTAGAGAAAAAACGGCCGGAATGTAACGCAAGCCACGATAAAGCTATTTTGCTACACGACAATACTCGACGGCACATCGCAAATTCAGTAAAAACATATCTACAAACATTGAAATGGGAAGTCCTAATCCACTAACCGTATTCTCCAGATATTGCTCCTTTGGATTATTACTTGTTTCGATGGATGGCTCATGATTTGTTGGAACAGAATTTCATTTCTTCTGAGGATTGCCAAAATTGGATCGATTCATGGATGGCCTCTAAAAATAAAGCGTTTTTTCGACAGGGTATTCATTCGTCTTCTACCCGAAAGATGGGAAAAAGTAGTAGCAAACGAGGGGCAGCATTTGATTAATGTATTTTTTTTAATTTTCATTACAAATAAATCGTGATTTTTCTTTTAGAAAATCCTACAAATTAATTCCAACACATAATAGTTAAAAAATTGGTTACATTTTTATTACCAACTAATTATTACTACTCTAAATTTGTTATCCCTACCAATACAAAGTAACCGCGTTGTCAGCTAGTTTTTTTGCTGTAACTTGGGTCAACCATAACGTAACGTTTTTTACAAGAATAATATTGTGATGCAGTTTACGTTATAATTTATTCATTCGTCAACCTGACAGTTAACATCTTCTTTAAAAAAACTGACATCTAATCAACATTCGACAACGGTACTATGTACATACAAATTTATTAACTCAATCCAAATTACTGTTAATGCTTTAAAAGAACTAACCTATATGTAATATTTTTTAATAAAATAAACACTGTTGCTTACGATAATAAAACTCTTAGTCGCGTAAATCATTTGTGAGTTAAATTGGCAATTATTCTTCGACGTTTCGTTGCAAAAACAATACTATTTTAATTTTTTTTGTCATTTTTGTAACAAAATGCTAGAATGTTAAAAGTTTTATAATTTTATTAATTTAAAAATCTATTCTATAAAAATCTTTGAATTGGAGAATTAAAGATAAAACAAGCAAAATTTTTTTTGGTTCACATGGTTACGTGCAAACCACCTTTACTCTGTACATATAGAAACACAGCGAAGTGATTACGCTTAGATATTGTCTATTAAAAAAAAATTATTAAAATTTAGTATAAATTTATTACCCCAGCTCAAACTGATGTTAATGCAATAAGTCTTTGATATTTTTTTCCACCGTAAACATACTTATTTGTAAAATTGACTGTTGAATGCTATGCATATAAGAAAATTTACGTAATTGACAATGCACGTTGCAAAAATGGCAAACAATTCAATTTTAATAATTTAATAGAATACGCGTTATATTTTGGTGTTATTTTATACAACATTACTAGCGTAATCAATTTATATTAGTATTTCCTTGGTAAAATCCTTAATTCTCCTCTGTATCTATTGCACAAATTTTTTTTGTTCTTCACTTAGGAGAGGCAAGAAAAACTACTTTATACTATTTATAAGGCTACGTTTCGTGCACTTCATCAGGCCACTAAAATTTATTAAAAATTTGTAAGTTCTAGCATAAAAGGACTTACACAAATAAGTTACAGTGGCACTATCCAACAAGTCATGAACATAAACAACTACGTTATAACTTATTTACGAAATAATCACATAAAAATAAAACATGAAAATCTCAATCTATAAAATTTAAAAGCTACAAGGAACATAAAACGTTCAACAAACACTTGACAAGTAATGTATAATAAAAAATTCTTGAATGTCAAGGCAAAAGAAGATAACAATTAAGAAGATAAACTAGAATAATTAAACAGCGATTGAAACTTACATGGCTATGTCGTAACTATTAAAATTAAATTATTATATACACTACTTAGATTATTAGTATCATTATTGAAGTTGATATTATTTTTATGTATGTTGATGTGTATCATTTCAAAAACTAGACATTTTTTGAAATTATTTTCTACATCTAAAATTATGTGATTATTAAACTCAAAGTTGTGACCCGTGTCTATATGATGAACTGCTAACGCTGTAACGCCTTTTTGTGTTGCAGTTGTATTTGTGATTGTTAATCCGATTTTTTACCTTTTGCTTAGTTTGTCCAACATAACACACATTGCAATTCGTACAGTCTAGCTTGAACAATATGTCATGTTTTTCTTTTGTATTATCTTTAATGTTACTATACAGTATGTTGTAAATAGTGTTAGTGTTGTACATAGTTATCTTAATGCTATTTGTTTTTAAAATCAGAATGATCTTTCGGTTAGATTTGAGAAGTTTATGATTTGATTTTCTTGTCCCTTTTAAGTAAAGGCCAAAAAATTTTGTACATTAGTATTTCCTATATCTAAATGCAGTTAATATAAAGAAAATGATTAATAGACGTACCACTCATAATTAAAATAATAACAAAGCTAAAAATATTTTGATTTAGATTTAAAAAACAAAATATTAATAGCTTTAGTTGAAACTAATAGTATGATAATAAAATTATCTTGCATTAAAACCAAACGTTTAGAATATATTATTGGTTAGAAAAAAATATATTCTTTTACGTGTTACTTTAAGTTTTTTTTAATTTTTTTAATTCGATGAGAATTTTTACAAAACGTAAACAGAGCGATTGTTTATGTATAAATATTTATGATTTTATTGTTTAAACGTTTTTGTTCAGTTTAATACGGGGTTCAGTATCAGCTTTAACACAAATTTGTTTTATTTAAAGACAACATATAGAGTTCTATAACATACTTGCATTAATAAATGTATTCTTGGTTTATCGATATTTTTTATTGAAAAGTTTTTATTGGTTTTAATTAGCTAAGCTTAGTTTAAAGTTTGTATTTATGTTTTTGATACAACCCTGTCACTAAATATATCATTAGGTATAATTACGCTTCAAATTTAGTAAGCATGATTACACGTTATTAGTTAAAAGCATGACATACAATTTTCCCTAATTACGCAACTGAAGTGATAAACGGATATCATAGTACATTGTTAATTTTATAATCACTTGACGACTCTTAACACTTTTTGTAATTTATAGAACAGTATAATATAATTTAATATTCATGTTAAACAGTTATTATTGTCCAGCACACTATGGTAAAATACATTAGTTTCTATTTGATTTGTTGAGTTTCAAACTGTAATCAATAAATGTTTTACAATATTTTACTTAGGGCCGGTTTTACAAGTATGTAAATTATTCTTCGAGTAGAACGACGAATAAGGTGTTATGTTTTACAACTCATCAACCTTAACATTTTATTATTCTCAGAAAAACAAAAACCTATTTGATGGTATTTATGAAAATGAAAAAATGAACGCGCACAAAACATCTGTTGTAAATATAACTTTGCGTTCTTTTGTTTATTTTTCATTTGGTTACCAAATCGTTTTGTATAATTTTTTTAAAATGGAAAATTCAAAACGTGTACAATGCACTAGTTTTGCAAAAACTGAAACGGAAACTACGAAGAGTAGTGCAGGCACATCAGAAAGTGATAAACGTTTGCATTATAATCTACATTATGTTGAAAGGTAACTGTAATAATAAACTTGTTTGTATTTTTAAATGTAAGAAAACCGATATTGTTTCAAATTAGAAAAATAAAACTGGGCAAACGACGCGACGTAACAAATTTGAGTAAAATGGAACATTTGGAAAAAATTATACTATAGCCTTTTTAAAAGTAGTTTATATAAAACAGGTGGTAGCACGGTGTTAGTATTAGTAGATGGAAACAAAGGGTTTTAAGGGTAAAAGAAATTTCAGTTAATGATGATGGTTACTTGTTTGATTCTCATAACACTGGTAAGGTTTAATAGTGATTATTGAGTGTTAACAAAAGTTGTATTTCTGAGTATAAACTAATTGGAATGCCATAACGTTATTTGCAAAAGTATATAATTTATTTTTAAGTTATTGCTTGCCGATCATGTTCTAATTGGTTTACTTTGTTTTACAGTAAATTACTTATACTTGTGTGTTCTAGAATTGAATGCAATATTAGAAGAAGGTATCGTTAACTTTGTATAATCTACTTTTTAAATAAAATACATTTTTTTATAGAGTCTCTTAACACAAACAAATTTTCTAGATTAGCAGCTTTCTAATTTAAATCAGTTAGAGGCTGACAAAAACGAACAAAATAAAAATGTGAGTCTGGCAACTCTAAAAAAAATCTTTGCATACAGTTTTAACTACGGGTGTCGCATTACCTTCAAAAAACATTGTGTATGTTATAACAAGGTACAGCTCCACTCTGCAAACAAGATAGTTGAAAAATGTGACAACTAAAAGAAGTAATTGGAATTTTTTTACGGAATAAATAATTTGTCCAATCATATTTGAGAATTCAAAATTGGTACATTCAAAGTTAAAAGTTGATTAAAAGCAAATTATGACAGTTTACAGCTGATATTTTCTTCTTCTATTATGTTCCAGTGTTACTCTGGTTTATTAAAATCCGTTTTTTATTGAAGACTACTTGTTTGATTTGTAAAATACAGGTAATCAGTGACTACTATTTTGAGAATCAGAAAAGAAGCTGCTTTGAAAAAAAGGAGTAGCAGAGGATCCAACCAAATAGTGATGGATGAGTGCGATTTAAGAATTTAAAAAAAAAGAGTGCTAAAGGTTTGCACGGTTTACAAACAAGTGCGACGTTAAAAATGTTAGTGAGCAAAATGTTAGGCAAGACTAATTATACTGGCGGACAAAACACTAATCAAAGACATCATCAACAGATGAAAATTGCTCATGAAACGCAATGATATCGTAGCTTGGCGTTTGGGTTATCTACGAAAGTTGAAAGAAAACGCTGCTTTCGGAGAAAATAAAAAAAATTTATACATCCATCCATCCTTCGAGGTTAGTAAGTGCTGGCAGACAAAGGACCAACCAGGTGTATATAAAGCTGATCGTTCCGGTCAGCGGTACCTTAGTGTACACGCAGGTGGTGCACATGGATTTGTAAACAACGCATTATTAATTCTCAAATCTAAGAGCAAATCAGGAGATTACCAAGATGATATGAATCATCATAATTTTATCCAATGGATCAAAAAACAGTTAATCCCAAATTTGCTTCTAAAAGGAATCTTTGTTATAGATAATGCACCGTACCACAGTATTCAAATCAACAAACCTCCAACCCAAGCCACAAGAAAGCAAGACCGAGACGGGCTTGAAAGTAACGAGGTTTCAACAACTGGGGAAATGTGGCAGAGAGGTGGAATAGTAGCAGAAAGTTTAAAATTTGTAGTAAATACTGGTTTGTCGGAGAGTGGCACAAGTTCAGAAGAAAAAGAATATGAAAGTGACTAATAAAATTGTTTAAACATGTACTACCTGTTCAATTAATATTAACTCAAGGACTAATTTGTGTTGCTAATAACTGCTGAGCAGATAACTTTTTTGTTTATTTGATAAAACTTTAATACATTTAAAATAAGCAAAAAAAATTCTAAATCTGTTTCTGTAAAACTTAATATTGTTACTAAAAATTATATACTAAGTTTAATAAAGTAGTTAAGTTATTAATTTACCGTTTATACATGTATTCCTTTCTAATTTTGTCAAGAAAAAATTTGTTACAATGGTTATGCAGCACACAATACAATTATGTGTATCCAACAATACATTAAGCGCCCAAATACATTTTTTTGGGATTGTACATCGCAAGCTACTGTAGCGCGGGTATATCCTTTCCAACTATCTTGTTTGCTCTGTGAAGTTGTAGGTAGTACTACTAATGTCTTTATCTGGATTTATTTCAATTGGAATGTTATTTTTTTCTTCATTACAATGTTATGCAGCACTGCTGTGACCACGATTATTGCATGTGATTTACGTAAAAAAACACGCATTACAAGTGATAAAATAAGAAATCTAATTTTCTAAATACTGAAACAACGTTCGACTGTATTTTTAGTTTTCATTTGGCTTTTATTATATAAATTCTGGGCTAGTGTCGTTACAATTGTTAATGGAGTAAGTAAGCAGTTGGTGTTTGCATAGCCACTATTTTCTAATGAATCAGAATCAGCTATCTATTTTAGCACTATATCACGTACGTAAAAAAAAGTAGCGTTTTCCGTTAAAAAAATCTTTTGCATTGTTCCTTCCAGGAGACTGCAGCCTTATGTGTCCAGTCAATTTTGCAATAAATTTGCGCTTGTTTCTATTAGTATTTGGAATGTTTACATATTAAAGTTTCAGCATTGCAATTGCTTTGCTTTCTTGCTTAATGCTAACGCAAGCTGTTGCTTTACTAACACCAGCAAAGTCTTTAGCTACAATTAACACAAATCTGATAGCAAAAATCTTAAAGTTAATAAAAGTTTAGTTGCTGGAGAAACTGCATGGTTTTGATTAGTAGGTGATCTAATTAGATACTCGATTTCACCTAAAATTCTTTGACAAGTTGGTTTTGTTAAGCCAAAATTCTCGAAAAAGTCTAGATTAGTTAATTCTTCAAAATAATCTTTGCTAAAAACCACTTTTTTTTATTTAGAAGATAAGAATAGCAATAACCGTGAGGTTATTGGTTTTATAATTAACTGAATGTAAAATACTAATAACATAGGTACTATAATAAACTGAATAGCTGTGTTCTTGCACAAAATATCTTTTAATGTAAGATTGTTTAGTTGATAGGTTTGTCTAATATCGCTCGGTTGGTTGTAACATGTATTACAGCTTGGTCAATCTCTCTTGGTTAATAGATAATCGTGCGTTAGTTTCATATGTGGTATTCTCAATCTGGTCATGACTAAGTTTTCTTTGCGATTAAGTCTTATTCCGGGTGTCCACTTTATCGGTTTTTTGACACGGACCAGATCAAAATTTGATGTATGTACTACGTGGGTTCACAACAAATGTATGTAAGTACAATTTCACTTTCAGTCCATTAAAAATTTTAGATACCTCAATTCATTATACTGAGTAGATATTAAATAAATAATACAATAAAATAAATAAATAACGATGAAAAAAGAATTTATTAACATGTACTATAAAAAGTAAACAAAACGAAACGTGTGACATGTTACACTTACAAAATCAAAAATTAAATTAGATGTACTACGTTCGTTAATAAAAAAATCATGTAAATACAATTGCACTTTCACTTTATTAAAAAATTATGAAAAATGCCCCTGAGATGCTCAATAATTGTTCGGTTCTCAAAGTCTTGAACAATTGTGGTAATTCTGTTATCCGCAGCTTGGTATTTTGCCGTTTTATGAGGAGGTGCTTGGCCATCTACAAATTTTTCATACAATGCGTCGCGTCCTTTCTGGACGCTTCGCAGGCCGTCGATAAATTTCCACAGCGACGGATGGTCCATACCTAATTGGCACTGCAAACTACGATGAGTAGCCTTCGCAAAATTATTGGTACGATCTTCAATTTTACGCACTCTTTGGTACACGTTCCAAATATTTGGCGAAAATAACGCCCTCCTGCGTGTGTGGTTTCTATTTCGCCTTCCAACGTAGTTATCTTCAAACCAGTTTAAAATTGGTTGCAATTTGTACGGTAATTATGCAGAAAGCTCTTCAATTGCGTCATCAATGTGATCTAGAGGATTAAAGGATAATGCAACTATCATCCGTGCAGAAAGCGCAAATTCGAGATTGGTATTATATTATACCGTCAGCCATGACTGGCTATTTGTTTCTTAAAATTTTGAAGATTAAACAGGCAGCCTAGTAATCGTGCCGTTGGAAATGCTTCGGCAACTGATCCAGTTACGGCTATTTCGTAATCCAACGAAACAGTTTTAGGTTGAAATTGCGGCCACATTTTTTTTATAATTGAAAACAGCCGATCGTACGTTTGCCGTTGCTTGTTTGGCAATAACGCGTACAAAACTGGAAATACGAATCCACTACTGTTTGCCAAAATAACGTAAATTTGGTGGAATAACGGAAGCGCTTGCCGAAATGTTCAATCCATAAAAATTCGTTTCATGTGCTGGTTTCATCGTGCGTTATCTTCCCTCCCAAATATTAATATTCTAAATGGGTCCGGCTGCTCTGATTTGGTATCCTTCAATAAAAACATCTCGAATTGTCCAGGAGCACATTTGTATAGTCTGTACGGAATTACTAACGTTTCCAGATCTATCGGAGTTGGGGGTGCAGCAGCGATACGGTTTCGCGTCCGCTGACACAATCTTCTAATAGCATCCTTGTTGGGCAACTGCCCTTGAACTGCATGTCCAGTGCCTTCCAGGGCATGGTTAAGTATTTGGGCAGGAGTCTCCATGGTTTGTTCGACACGTCTTTTAATATCAACTTTTATTTTAGAAATACTTACGCATGCCGCATCACTACCATGATTGTGGTTATCCGAGGAGCACAAATATTCGCCATCCACAGTTGTATGGACACGATCTAGGCACTTGTCCGCTTTTCGCTCACATCTTCAAAATTTTTTTGTTCTATCTTTGCTTGTCTTGTCAAAAACGTACACGTAACCATTATAGGACACCTTTTTTTTATTCCGCTTACTTTGAGTATCTTTCATAATTAAATGTAGACTCGGACACTATTACGCTTACAAAATTATGGCAACAAATATCTTTAGACAACTGTAGAGACTGATGTAGAAGAGTAAGTTTAAATACTAAAATTTTATAATTACACTCATCTTCTTAATTGCTTTCTGAGCACAATACAAGAAGCGGTAGAACTTTTACGACATTTTCTAAGTGAAACGGTATATTTGTTGTACGTAATTTTCGAGAAATGCAAAAAAAACTACTGTACATTCTTTTAAATGATTTTGTAAAAACGCCGTTAAAAGAAAAAGTTAAAATAAAATCTCTCAAAAAACTAAAAATTCCGCATTACAGTTTTATCGCAAAAAAAAAACAATAAAATAACGTTGATTGTAACATTGAAAAGTAGTAGTAGATTTGCGGTGAGAGTACATTCTTAGATCATGTGTAAACAGATTTGTTCAAAACATCTTTTCACCTTAATTGCCACTTGTACCTTATTAAAACATTTAGTAGATAAGATAAACACGTGCATCATTATAAATTTCTTCCGACAAACAACATGTTTATGCTACATAAAACTGTGTTATTAAAAATCATAATAACCGGATTATTTATATGTATCCATTTAATTTTTAAATGTTTTGGAATTATGATATACACCACTGGATTTTAAGTTAAAACCTATTCATAAGTAATTTCCCTTGGAGTTAGCCAATGTTATTTTAGTTTCATATCATTTAACACTATTGATGCGGTTCACTATGATTATCAAACGTATAGTTTTGAATACACATTATTTTGATAAGTATGTTACATTTTTTTTTGGTACTACATTAGGTGCGCGATAATTTATTAACGTTCGCTATTTTACGTGAGACGAGTTCTAGTATTTTTGAACATCTACACATATTCAAATAATATTATTTTAGGTTTATCGTTAATCAGCTATGTGTTTCTAAGAAAATCGCCTTTTTAGTAACTTTATTACAAAAATCCGAGGTTTTGTATTGAAAGCAGTAAATTAAAGAGAAACAAAATTATTATTGCTTTATTGGCAAAATTTCTCAATGATTCAAAAAAAAAAAGCAAAACAGGACAAATAGGTTTCAAAACCCGGATTTTTAAACTGCAAATCCGTACAAATTTTTAAATTATTATAATGTAAATTCTATCATGGCAAATTTAAATTATTTAACACAATCTACTATTATACGTCAAAATATTTTTTTAAACAAACAGTTAAAAAGTGTATGTGTTTAATATTTTTGTATTCATTATTAACAATACACAAATGTATGTATGTATGTAACCCACCTTAAACCCGACCTCACAAGCCACCACTGGCCTAGAATAACTTTGAATCTGATGTTTTAACGGTGGAATAACTAATTCCTTAGTTTATACTGGAATTACAACTATATTAAAGACAACTTATAAAACCGCTTTTCTAGTATGTATATTACAGAAATACCGCTATTCTGTAACTTATTCCGAGTTTGTAAAAGCGGCTCTCAATAAAACTTGTCTTTACAACCAAGTACGTACACTAGATATATCAAAATGCTTATAAAAATATGTAAATGTAAACAAAAATGACATAAAGTATAAAACGGAAAATTATTGGTACGATTAATGTTACATTACATCTGATTTCACAAACATTTTATCTCAACACCGATCTTAAAAGACATACCAGTAAGAAATACAGATGAGATTAGATAAAGATAATATCGAGAAAACTATTTGACATAGAAACAATTAGTGTACAACGACACACTGCAATTTTAGTTTAAAAAAGTGTCATTATTAAAAAAAAAACATTAAAATTAAAGTGAACAAAAACATTAACTCAAAAAACAATCCGTGTTCGATTTAATGACTGTAAAAATGGTAAAATTATTTATTAAGAAAGTTGTTATTAAATTAATTTTTTAATACAGCATTTAAGTAACTTAAAATTATGTTAATTAAAAATAATTAATTTTTGTAAAACATTTTTATTATTTAAATTAACCTAGTTGTTTCTTGTCTCTTAATATTGTATCAAGATATATTTAAAGTTTTTTTTAATTTAAATAAATGCAAATTTTTTAAATCTTTTTATTAATGCTTCAGTAATCAAATAGTTGATTTTAAAATTTATAAATTGTTGATTGTACTTGAAGAAATTACAAAATGACATTAAATTAAAAGCTTTTAAAGACTTTTCTACGTTACATTACATTTACTTAAGCACCTATTTTAATTTTTTTTATTATTTTGAGATTATCTTACAGTTAAGAAAAAAGGAATATATAAGTGTTAAACTTAATTTTTGGCATCTACTTTTAATAAATAAGCAACCTATCATAATTTAGTTATATAAATAACTTTAGTTTTAATTTATAAAAATTAGGGTAAACAAACCTAAGGGAAAATAAAAACATTTAAAAAAATCAGGAAAGCTGTTTAAACTTTAGAATAAAAAACTCAGAAGCGGTATTTTTTTGGAGGTTGCTCAAAAGGTAGTTCTGTGCAATCAAATCAATTTTGAGGGCTGAGACTATTGTTTTTTGGGTTTAAAAAAAATAAAAGTTGGTATTATTACAACAAAAGCAAAGACGGCACTAAACCACTTAAACCATTTATGTTCAATCAACTGGCACGGGAATAATTTTAAAGGCATTACAGCTAGCTGGCTGAGAAACAATGTTAAACACTCATTAAAACAGTTTGGCTTAAAAAAGAATAAAACAACTAACGACTCAATCATATTTGTCAGAAACTGGATTAACGAAGAACAAAATAAAAAACTTGTGCTTAAATTACTATGGATCTTAAAAACGTTTTTATAAACTACACTAGAACAGTATTACAGTTAAACTAAATTGAAAAAACCTACATTACAACCTGCTAAGAATAATCAATTATTATATAAGTGGGTGGAAATCTGTTTTAAACTAGAAGAATACTTACTCATGACTGGAGCTTTAAAAATTTTAATCATATTGTTTATTCTATTCAATTTAATACTTTATTCAATTGCTTGTATCTTGCTGATACTAATTAAAATACTGACTCTAACTGTCAAATAAATAAGATTAAGTATAGCAAAACTAGTTTGAAAATACAATGAAGACATATAAGATAAAGAATAAATATGGCTGACTTTTTAGCAATCTAAAATGAAGACAAGCAACGTAAAAATAACAGATGCAGTAGTAGTGAAAAACATATTAAAACGTAGCCGATGACCATATTACCGTAAGAATAAAAATATCTCATCTGAAAAGTAAAAGTAACGTTTAGCTATTATTTTTTTGGTTTTAAATTTAAACTGTATCAAAGTTAAATGGTTTTTCAGTTTATTCTTTAATTAAACATAATTTATTTATAGGTAATGTTTCAAAATCTGTAAGTAATAAAAAAAAGCTGCAACAACCGAAAGGTAAATTTTTGATGGGTTTCAAAATTGTTATTAAAAAGTAAATTAAAAGGTTTTTGCACATGTACGATTCAATACATAATAATGACTTTAAAAAGTTTAGCATTGGAAAGAATACCGTATTTAAAAAAAACTTAAATGCGTTAAAATACATTCAAATATTATCTTAATTTAAATTAGTTCGCAAAACTTGTTAAAAATACACTTAAGGAACATTTACAGTAACATAAAGTACTATCTATGGATAAAACTTGGTCAAAATTGTACACAAATGAAAGATAAAAGGAACTGCATACGAGGTAAACAAATTTGGTAGTATTTACAATTATTGTAAATTTGCTTAGTTCTCACCAATCAATGGATCAGTTTCTTCGTTTTCTTCTTCGGATTCCTTATTTGGCGATGCTAAAGCGAAAATAGTTATGCTTAAATAATGACTCAAATTTTTAAGTGTTGCATGTTTTCTTTTATTGTTCTGTAGACATGTTTAAATTAGTTACAGTTAAAACAAAAAAAATTTATATACTCAATTTGAATTAAACTTTTCAATTTAATTCATTTTTTTGTTTAAAAAAATATTTTTGTATATTTAATAGTAATATTAAACAATGAGAATTAATGATTATATTTTGCATATAATATTGGAGAGTATTATACTGCTCATTAGCGAATACTGATTAACAAAGCATTAAAATAATACCAATAGTCCTTGGTTATATCACGTTATTTAATGAATTTTCAGTTTCAAATTAATATATTTTTTGAATAATTCTATAAAATTGTTTTATTATCTTATCGTTATTTTACAATAACTTTTTTTGTTTAAAATTAAATTTAATTAATCAAAAAACCATTTATATGCAATCATTCCTTTTTTTAATACTTTCATATATTTTCAAGATTCTCAACGCACATATTTTTAAGAAATTGTTAGTATAATTTAATAAAATTATAACCGCATTAATATTAATTCGTACATTTTGTTAACACCTATTAATAGTTTAAAAAGGTGCAATGTAACTATCTTCAAAAGTTTATATTTTATACAATACGTACGATTAAGATATTAATTTAAATTTGAAAATTAACGTACAATTAAAATCTATTAAAACAACACTCACAATAAAATTCATTCTTTACAAATATTAAAGTTGTATATATTTCTTAATCACGATAACATCGACAATTACGCACATTTTAACCTCATGTTGGCAATAATTTTTAATACCACACAAATTTGTGTGCAATAGCAAAACATGCCATACAAAATTTACATTGTTTTTTTAAATGGATTGCTTATTCATAAATTGTGGTTTATTCATAGCAAGAAATTAGAAGTATACTTTTCGGTAAATGCTTTTATTTAAAACATTAAAACGCCAATCATGTTTTAGGTAAAACCGTAAGAGCACTATAAAAGTAAACAGCACTTACCTGAACAGGCTTGCGGTGGTAGTGGAAAAATGAGAGTAGTAGATGATTTTCTTCGCGCAACGGCACAACCTAAAGATTGCGGTTTGAAAGAACGTAATTGTTGCATAAAATCGGAACACTCCATAAGGGCAACGTCAGCGAAATGTAAATCGCACAGTATTTGATTTTTGAAGCGTCGTGCTCGCTTCTGATTTGGACCCGTCAGGTTGAGTCCACATGAGTTGCAACGAAGACATTCCTCGTGATAATGGTTGTTGTCGTACAACGGAGATGGTTCTAAAATAAATGGATTATTTGTAATTTTTATACATTTCTTAGAAAACAGATTGTATAAACTCAATAATTTAAAACTCACATATACATCCATTCAGACTCAAAGTATTCTTTTCAAAATAGAGCTTTACCAGATGCTTTAAATTCATTAAAAAATATATTTAAAACAATTAAGGTATAATATTATAAAAATAAATAAACATTATAATCTTTAATTATTTATACTTTTATAAATGCTGAATGCCATTTTTAGAATTTTCTTTCTCAAATAGTTTTTTTTATGGAGAGCGTTAAGTAAACAGTAATAATTGATTGTTCATTACTTCTTTAAGATAAATTAATACATAGTTCATTATTCTGATTTTTTTTAAATGTATTGTTAATAATTAAACAGAAGCTATTTAACAACTTAAACCGTTTATATTAAAGAAAAATCTTCTGAAGTCTACGCTGATAAAAAAATTAGACGTTTATAAAAAGTTTTGCGCATCATGTGTATGTGTTATAAATGTAAGTTAAACTTAATGTTTTGTACAGCAAACAGTAATAGGTGTTAAAAATTAGTCAACATAAAGTAATTGCCAAAAAAATATTTACTTTGTGCAGTCAGTTGTGAATTGTTTCTTTGTCAACACTACTTCAAAAAAATTAAACTAAATACAAATTAAATCTATAAGATAAACATGTACCTACATAAAAATGTTTTTTTTTAACTTAAAATAAATGTAGTTCTAGCTTGTATTCAAATTTAATTAATTCTATAAATACTGTTACAGAATTACTAATTAATTAAATATTCACATCTTTTAAGTATTTTTTTTTATCGAACTAAAGTTTTTTGACTCTTAAATTTAAATCACTGCGTTTTTGTATATTATAAATCAACACAATTTACAGTATGTGTTCAAACATAAAACATCAGGAATTCTATATTATGTAAGCACGTGACCAAAAAGTTTTTGCCGTTTCAAAGTTGACTGATTCTAGAAAAAAAAAACTACTTTGTTGTTAATAATAGACTCCGTACCGGCTTGCACGATTGTGTTTCAAGTACAACCTTTTTTGTTTTAGTCAACAAGGTATCACAAATACTTCAAAAGAAACTTTAATATAAAGTATACAATTTTATTTACATAGCAGATTATTAACAGTAAAGATTGATTAGTAATTGAATTCTAAATAAACGACTCTACTATGACTAATGGATTAGTTTAACATTATACAGATCATTCAGCTTTTATTATTCAAACGTAAAAAAAAAACGCTAATACAGTGTAAATAGTTTACTAAGTACTTCAAGAGCCTGTTGACATATTTACTTTTTAACGTTACTTAATAGCGTATTGTTAAAAACCATAAAATTTTTTATTTAATAATTAATATTACATATATATTTAAAAAAAAATTTAAACTGTTTGATTGTTTACGCAAATTAATAAATTTGTAGTATAAATTTTTCTCAATTGTATCTAAATGTAAAAAAATGTCTTGCAAAATTAGTAACTACTAACTTAGTTTTAATTAATACCGGACATTTTCAACTTAATAAGTTATTCAAATAATATAAAATTTCACAACAAACACTGTATGTTGGCGAAGTATTTTAATACGTTGCTTTTACAAGACTGTCAGTGTTAGTTATTTTTATAGAGAATTGGGTGTAAATTGTAAAGAGGATTAAGTAAATACAAGCGTTACCTATCTATTACATCCGTTATTTTGAAGCATATTTATTCTTTAACAATAATAGTTACTTACGTAACAAGCGTCGAAAGTACATCATAGCGTAACGAACGTTATGCGACGTGAAGCCGCACGACCAAGCGTGCATGTGAGTGAGTTATGAAACTTTCGACGAGAGTAACGTACGTTATTTTTTGTGTTGCCTTTGTAAAATTACATTCTTTTTTGAAAAAATTAAAAAAAAATTACCAAAAATACAATGTTGGTACTACATTTATTACTAAATCTGTCAAAATTTAAGTTTTTTTAAATGACTTTTCCACCTGTCGCCTACTATAATAATTCACTTTGAACAATTAATTTTGAGTGAATTTCTAGTTTTCCTTTTGCCACACTAGAGCTTTTTTTGTTCATTACGTAACTATACTAGCAAACGAATATTGACGTTTGCGATGTTGGCAGCACAAAAATTTTTTTTTGTACTGAAATGTTTACCTACAATATATATACAAATTCCTTGAAAAATTTTATCAGAAAGGTATTTTAAAGTTATTTTCTACCGTTAAAAATTATTTAATAACTGAACCCAACTTACTTACTTAACGATGTATGATAACAAGTGTTTTATGGACTAGCCGGACTGCCGAAATTCTTACTTTGTAAACGTTTTTTCTTAGTAACCGACAGCTTACAAAGCGATTTCTACTATATCCATTTAGATTATTTTTTAAAATGTATAAGAACTACTAACTACATAAATAAACACGTTGTTCCCCTACGTCAATAAAATAAAAGTTTGAACATTTTCTAAACATTTAAATAATTTTTTAATACAGCTGATAATTAACCTCATTTAGAAGTACAGATTTAAAGCTTTTAAGATGAAGGTTTATGCTTAAGTGAATGTTTATTAAAAGAACCAACAATTTGTTTAATTAAATTTTGGAGCATTGAAGATTATTACTAATTTTAGTAAAAACGCATTTTATTAAATAATTTGTTTTGGATACTGTAGATTTATCTATAGGAGAAGGAGAAGGGGGGGGGCATCATTGAATGTATTCGAGTGTTACCATTTCTTAAACGCTTATACAAATGTTTGAACGCATCCTACTCGTTCGCTTTGACAGTCAGTCCGCTGTTGGTGCTTTACAAGTCGTAACGTGTTTCGAGTGCGGCTAACTAAAAAAAGACGTCAAATGTAAAAGTGTTTCCCCGATCTTTTGTACCATCTTGTGAGGAGGAACATATACCAAAGGTAAGTTAGGGCGTCTAATATTATGGATTTAGTATTTTATTCAAAATAATTTAGTTGGTTTCTTTTGTATAATTTGCGTTTTGAAAAAAATCTTTTGGGGTACTTAGATGCAGCAAAGTACGGGACACATTGGTGTATCAATGTGCCCCTATAAAAATTGTAAAATATTTTAAATTAAAATTACATAAATATTTTATTTTGTCATCAGAAAATGGTGCGCACATACAAGCCCAAGACTAAAAGACGTAGTTTAGAGGAAGAGAGGATCAAAAACGCCGTATCTGAAGTTACTTTGAAGGTATTATCTATTAGAAAAGCAGCCAAAAAATATGGTATCAAACCTGCAACTCTGCAGCATCCTTTTGAAAAGTTTAGAAAAGCTTCTAAGGAAAACCAATCGTCATCTTCTAGTTTGTATGGGTCAAAGTATACTGTTGCTCAAGTATTTACTGCTCAGCAAAAGAAACTTTTCTCAGAATATTTGTTGACTTGCAGCAAGATGCATTATGGGTTATCCTTGCAGCAACTTTTAACATTAGCTTACGAGTATGCAGAATATTTGGGATGCAGATATCCAAAATCATAGAAAAAAAAATAAACGCGCCGGGAAAGATTGAGCAGCAGGATTTAGAAACAGGAATCAGGAGCTCAGCCTAAGAAAGCCTTAAAATACGAGCGCCTCAAGAAGTTTTGCATTTAATAATACTGCAATGGCTGAATTCTTTGATAATTTTGAGCGTGTAATGTTACTCTATAAATTTACTCCTGATCGTATAGTCAATTTGGATGAAACAGGTATTAATACAGTCTTACCAACGCTTAAAGTTTTGACTAAAAAAAAAACAAAGGCAAGTAGGACAAATTGTGTCAGCTAAACGTGGAGAACTAGTAACGTTTTGTGGAATAGCCACAGCAACAAGTGCTGCTCTTCCTCCTGTTTATATTTTTCATTTCAAAAACCAGTTTTTAAATGGGGCTCTCCAAGGCAGTCTTGGTTTAGCAAACAGGAGCGGCTGGGTGACAGCTGAATTGTATATACAAGTTCTTTAACACATTCAACGACAAACTTTATACACTAAAGATAACCCAATCCTAATTATTTGTGACAACCACGAGTCACATATTTCTATTAAAGCTGTCAACTATTGTCGTGACAATGGGATTATCTATCTTTCTTTGCCACCACACACATCACACAAATTACAACCGCTGGATGTCAGCGTTTTTGGTCCATTTAAAAGTAAACTAAAACAGCATTTAATGATTGTCACATTCAAAATATTGGTAAGACTTTATCTATATATAACATTACTGAACTTTAAAAATTTGCCTTTTTGGAGTCTTTTATACCCAAGAACATCACAAGCGGCTTTTCAAAGCCATGTATTTGGCCATTTAACAGACTTGCTTTCGGAGATGATGATTTTGCGCCTATAAAAATTTTCAGTGAGAGTTCCTAAAAGGAATACAAAGAAAATAATCAGCAAATAGAAAGACAAGGAGTAGATTTTGTAGAGCCGAAAATAAGTCAAAATGAAGAAATTATTGATGAAAGCTGTAACAGAGACGAAACACAAACGGACCGTTTAGATAACCAATCGGATTTTGATATATCTGCGAATATTGTTCTACCTCTCAACGTTTCACCGCTTCCAAAGGCTGGACTAAGCTATCAGAGTAATAATAACACAATGTCTCCAGCAGCTATACGACCATATTAAAAAAAGGCATTGAATGAAAAGACATCTAAGAAAGGAAGAGAAAAAGGAAAATCTAGGGTTTTTATTGACACACCAGAAAAAAATCGCTTACAAATATTACATTAAGAAAAACAAAGAAAACGAGAAGTTAAATTGATGAAGCAAAAAGCAAAGGAGCTGAAAACAGCAAGAAATTTAGTGGCACTTACACAAACTAAAAAACCTAAAAAGAAAAAAGTCTGTCTTCGTATGAAGTCAATGTCAGATTCGGATTCCAGTGAGAATGAGTTATTGAAATTAAGTGATGATGACGATAATTAAGTCAGACGAAGGAGGTGAAAAGTTTGACATTCCTAATCCTGAAAATATAAATATTGGGGATTTCATTCTTCTTAAATTTGAAAAGAAGAAATATGTAGTCCATTATGTAGCAAGAGTCATTTCTAAATACAGTTTGACAAGGGTAACAAGGGTAAGAAAGAAAACGATAACCTGAAAAAGCAAACGAAAATCTAACAAAGAACCACTATAAGTTCAATACCTAACTCGGTAGTGGTTCTTTGTTAGATTTTCGTTTGCTTTTTCAGGTTATCGTTTTCTTTCTTACCTTTTCAGAGTTTAGGTTATGTCTTGTTTCACAAGTAGATAACCTAACTTTTGAGAAGTTCTTAGTTAGATTTCGATTGCTTGTTTGAGTTTTGCGATTTATCTCACGCCCTGATGAAGCCCCTTACGAAAGTGGGCGAAACGTTGGCAGCTTCGGTTGCAACTATGACACGGTCCAAACCCGGAAGACATTCTAATGTTAATTTAGCTAAATGTTGACTTGAAAATTAATCAAAAATATGACATTTATTTACATATTATTTAATTTTCAAATCCTCTGCATTAATCTACCCCACTTTCCCCTACAGTTTTAAATTACTAGTATTACAAACTCTTAAGTTTTTTCTAGTTGGAACAACTTACTGTAGTTTTAAATTTTTTTTTCATCTGTTTCAAGTAGGTTATCTTTTTTTTGAGTAAAGAAATCGTCATAAAACAAATGAAAGATAAAACCTGCGTTTTGTGTTTTAATAGGGTTAGGTGGCTTTAAGAGCAAAAGACTTGACGGGAATTATTAACGCCACCAAACAAAGAAATGATAAAATTCTATACCTACCGGTGCGGTTAAAGTAGTTCATCCTATTAAAATTAAAAGTGATAAAAAACTAAAAACGTTGCAAGTTTTTTTTCCTTCAACCAGCATGAAAATACTACAAAAAATTTTTAAATCGTTCAACTTCAAAAAGAATTATTCGTTTTGTGGCCACATTATTACGGATTATTATAAAAATGACAATAATTTTTGTGCATGCTCTTCAACACAAGTTTGAAACTATGCAGTACTGAACTGATCTATGAGCTTTAAATGTGCACGCACAAATGCTTTTAGTTTTAGATTTACTTGAATCAGAACCTCGATAACACCAAGTATGCAGTGTAAATTTTAGGAGCAAAAAATTAATTTTTGTGAAGTATACTACTGAGAGAATTGAAGTATTGCCTCCAACATATTTTAACAATTTAATGAAATAACTGCGTAGTTTTTTACCGAAGGAAAATGCGCTTTATACTTCTAGACATTTAAAGAAAAAAATGAACTGGATTGATAACGTCAACATCAAACACAGATGAGAAATGTACATTGGAAAAAACTGTATCAAACAGTTTGTAGGTCTCCTTTTCTAATATGCTCAATCGTTTTTGCCGTAGACAAACTGATTTATAGAGATTTTAAGTCGTTTCTTAATTAATGAACTTTGCATCCTTGGATTAAGCGTGTCTTATGATAAAGTACAAAAATTCATATACTTTTCTGTAATGGATAAGAGTAATCAAAAACTTGTACCATTAGGCCACTTCTCTCAATAGGATGTGTACAATGTCAATAATAAAAGAGCAATAATAGATGGTCATAACACTTTTCACGGGAGGGAAGTTATAATGTGCGCATCTGGAGCATCTTTTAATACCTCTTTATTACTCACAGACAAAATAAAACGACTCAAATCTTGCCCTCTAGCACATAAAATTAGAAAGAAAACAAAAATTTTCTTCCACTACATTTAATCCTTTACCTCTGCAGCCATGAATAAACTAAAATTTTAAAATTTATTGTAGAAACTAATCTACTCGACGTTCTTTACAATACCAGCAGAACCTACTGGTGTAACAGTAACTTCTTTTCTTTCAATGATTGATCTAAATCCAGCTTTGTATACATCACACTTTATCAAAAAAAAGAACTTTACACAGTGGTAATCAAACTTGAAACATTTCACACACTAAAGTTTTTTTTGGGCTATTGTGTAAATGATGATTAGATAGTTTGCAAACAGCCTATGCTGAAAATTCAATAGTTCGCATATTAAAAGATAAAGTGTATTTACGTGGTCTTTGAAGGCATTTTCTGAATTCTTCAGCTCTCACCGCTTTAATTATAGCAAATGTATTGAACAAATTTATTCTACTTTTTAAAAAAGCGCTCAGAGGTAATATTAAAGCACAAAAATTTTAAATTTTCATCATTGATAAATAAAATAAAACCTTTTTAAATCTCTAATCCGGACTGCCAAACTCTAGTTGTTGTATGTAAACACAATGGATATCGTAAACACATTTATTTTAGCTAAAAGATCAGAATATGCATATGCTACCTTTTACTACCTTTTTTGCAAGTTCAGGTCATAGTAAGTATGCAAAATTCGCAAGAACATATCTTCAACAAACGTGGGATCTTTGTTAGGACAAAGAAAGGACAGGAAGAAAGAAAGTGGTCTGGTGTTTTACATGAATGTATATTTTTAGTAATTATTTACAGACAACAAGTGATTCATTTTAATAAATCATTTTATATTAAATACTTTCGGTTAACTAATTTGTTTTAACAAAGTGGGGTTTGTGTTAGGTAAGTGATTTGTTGTATAATACAAAGCAGGTTAATCAAAATGAAGAAAAAAATTATAGTATATAATTTCTCTACATATAGTAAAACTTGTAGAATAAAGAAACCGTTAAAACTAAGAAAAAGACGTAACAGAAAAGAAAAAGTGCTTAAACACGATAATATTACAGCCAACATTCAATAAAATTTCAAAAACTTGAATAAAGCAAAACTAAAAGAAACCATAACAATATGTCCAATCTAGAAAAAAAAACGGAATGGTTCATTAAACTATGAAGAGTTTACACTGATTTATAGTAGGAAAAAAAAGAAGAGTAACAAAAATGGCAATTTACAAAAATATAATAAACAAAAGAAAGAAAGTGAATATATATGAAAAAGAATAGTCATATTTTTATTAGGATATAGTTCGAAAGATTGCAAATTTAAAAACGAAAACAAAACTTTTTATAAGATAGGGTTGTTTAGGTTTAGGTTACAATATTACAATATTTCATTTTTTTTAAATTTCATAAATGTAGCAACCGCAAATAAATTCCCGTATTGCATTTGGGTTTTACAATTATTTATTCATTTAAAAATAAGAAAAGGCGACTCAAACTGTGTTCTCGTGTTTAATGCTACGGAGGTCACCGTTGATCTGAGGAATACATCTCAAAAATTTTTTAACATTTTTAAAAATTTGCATCGTGCTACTCAACGCCACTGTATAGCTTCGCATGCGCATCGTAATAGTAGAAAAACTCACCACTGCTGTCTTCAGTATTTCTCATAGCACTGTAAAGTGAAGATTTATACTCCCAGAACAAAATTTGTATCTGTGAGATACCGCGACCTCGCTGTTTAATTTGATTTGATAACCCAAAAGACGTTCAAAAACTTACTAGGGATGAAAGTGAAAGTGACAAATATGAAATAGAACAGTGTTTTTTTGACAAAGACGAAATAACAACGTGGATAATTAAAACAGTTTATGGAAAAATAAGAAGACAAAAACAAAATATATTACGTGAATCGCCACTTGTCAGAAATTGCGCAAAAAACGGAAGAAAAGAATTCGAATGCTGTAGTTGTTTTGTGTCAAGCGATAATTTAAGTATGATTCTATATTAATACATTGATTGATTTATTTAGACTTGCAATATCTTTGCGTAGAATCAGACTCTTCACAACAGTATAAGATTTGATGATGAGGCGAAACGACCGGATCGATTGAAGGTGGACAAATTAGCAGCTGTTCGAGAAAAGTTTTCTTTATTTGTAAAGAATTGTAAAAAAATGCTACTCTCTGGAACAAAATGTTTGCAGGCTTTCAGGGCAACTGTGGATTTAGACAATACATCCCGTCTAAACATAATCAATATGGCATCAACATTTTTTTGATAGTTGATACCAACCTATTTTATACAAACAATCTAGAAACATATGCCTGAAAGTAGCCAAAAGACCCTTTCTGGGTTTGTAAGAAGCTTATAAATGTTATCAATAGATTAACACAACCTATTTCTAACTTAGGACAAAACATAACAGCTGACAACTAGTTTAATGACATTAAACTTATTTGAAAAAGAATGGGTTATCTTATCAAGTACGGTTAGAAAAAATAAGCGTAAACTACCCCTTGAATTAGTAAGTAAAACAAGCAAGTCTAAATAATCTAACGTGTTAGCTTTTGGTGAATATGGCACACGTATGTCGCATGTATCAAAAAAAGAAAAAACGTAATTCTAGTTTCTAAATATGCACTTCGATGACCTAGTAAACCCAGAAAACCAAAAATCAGAAATAATTGATTATTATAATGGACATAAATCAGGAATCGAAACTGTAGACTAAATAGTTGCTACATATAATGTATCCAGAAACAGCAAATGGCCAACAGTTATATTTTTTGTTGTTTTAAATGCTACCCGGATTAACCGACAAACCGTTCACTTGTTCAACCATAATGTAAAAATACAACGTCGATTTTGTATTAGGACTTCATCAGGCCAATTACTGTCGGAATAAATAAAAAAGCAAGCCGATCTTACTAGTAGGCAATAAAATCCGTCTAAATTAATACGTTTGTTAAAATTTTTTTGGAAGTGTTGTAAAACCTTCTTATGCTTTGAACATAGCAATATAGTTTGCCATGGCTGTTATACCCGTTTTACTAATCTATACACTGAGGACGATTAATTTTTGTTGATTTTATATAATTGTTAGTTTTTTAATTATTATCTCTAACTTTGCTAAAATAAAATGTTTTTGTGTTATATTTAGAATATACCTAATTGTGCGCACGTCGCTTAATAGAATCACATTATGACTAAACATTTTTCATTACAGTAACCAAATGATCATAATATCAAAAATTATAAAAAAATAAATAAATGTTGTTGGTTAGAAAGCAGTAAATAGACACAGCGTGTATCTGATTAACAGGTTGTTAGTTTAAAATATAAAATTATAGTATCAGTACAAGTAAAAATATCAAAATAAAAATTGTAATAAAACATTTGAAAAAATTAAAATTTTGAACCAAATAAATCAAAAATCACAGACCTGTTGCATTAAATTGTTTGTGGTCACCATTACTAAAACGAAATAAAAAATAATGTTATGGTGTTTAATCAACTAGAACTACACATTTCGTTTCAGTAAGTTCCTACACACTAAAAATGAAAATAAATATTCAATAATGTTATCACATAAGACGTAGCTAAATCAAGTTAACTTAAATGAAGTAATCCTACGTAAGTCAATCAAAATACTTGAACAATTAAATATTACTGCAAAAACAAAACTAAACATGCAAAACTAGTATTTTTAGAATAGAATCATTAATTTTTTTTACTCATTGTACCAGCGTATTGTGAAAACTCAGCTAAGAAATTAATGAAAAATAGGTTATTCTTCATGTATCGAAACAAACCTGAGAAAAAAAATTGATAACATAAACCGAAATTATAATGACTATAAACGATGTTTTTTCTATGTAGTAGCATACGTCCGGCCAATCTTTTTTAAACGTTACAACATTACCCGATTGATAACATTATTCGTAATTCCAATATCGATACATTAATATATGTGAGACTCATTATATATATTTTTCTGCAGGGTTAAGCATTCTAGGGTTGCCTTTATTTAGTAATAATTGTATTACGTAAAATCAGCAATTACGTTTGTAAAATAATAAGTAATTTTATTACATGACGTAATAAAAATAATCTTTTTGTATCTAATTACTATCTGAAGTAAGTAATTGTAAAATGTATTTATTGTAATGAATTTATTATAAGAATGTTTGCTCAAATAAAAAGCTTTTAAATTACTTCTGAAAAAGGAATAGCAAAGTGATCTAATTTGGAGCAATACTCGATCACGATTCAATGAGCGCAACTGTAATTTTATATATTTTTGTATTTATTTGTTTTCTTTAAATTTCTAATTTTAACACTTGCAGTTAACTTAAAAATAAAAGAAATTTTTGCATAACGAAATAGTTATTTTTTGTTAGGTGATGGTGGTTATATATCTAGACATATATGCATATGCACATAAGCCTAAAAACGTAACACAAACATACAAAAACGTTTTAAAAAAATTGTAAAAAAAATCAGATTTTTTAAACATGTTATTTGAAAAATATATAGAATATTGTGACATACTACTAGAACATTATTGACGTAATATAAACATACAAAAATGCAACTACTCAAACAAATCATTGTTAGAAGATTGAATTTTATTGTAGAATTTATATGAGTACGTAGTGTATTATAGTAGTAAGACCAAAGGAAAACAGCTTCTGGAAAAAAACACGTAATAAATATCACAAAAAAACAGAAAACCTAAAAATACTTTTAATAAAATAATTAATAATAATAATTTTAAATGATGATTTATTCGTACAATGTTGGTTTATTTAAATATGTATTACATAAAGTTTGGTGTAAGTTTAGCAAATACAACAGTATCAACTAAATTTTTCTTTGTCAATGACATTTACTTATTTAAAAACTAACTCTAAAATCTATAAATGCATTTGTTTACATATGTACAATGTAATTCCTGTTTTACGTATTTATCGCAAAAAAAGTGAAATGATAAAATGGTTTTATGCTGAAAATAGAGTTCGCCAAGTAATTGTTTTGTAGTGCAATAATGATAATCAGAATTTACACCAAAACGAGAAAAATGACAACACCTTCAATGATTTAGCGGTAGCAGCTGAAAAAAAGTTTAAGGCAAATAGCCAAAAGTTTATTCCTATAAATACCAATGCCATTAAGAGTGTGAACATGATTCGGAGAGGAGGAGTGCGTTTTGTTTTTGAACGATTAAAAATGTAACGCAGAGAGTAAAAAAAATATTTTGTTTACGAATGAATGCACGTGTAGACTGCATAATCAACCAAACGTGCAAAATTGTAAAGTATGGGCTATTAACAATCCACACAAAATTCTAGAAACCATAACCTAATATCCCCAAAACTAATTTTTTGGTAATAGTATCAGATCATCACATAGAATAATTTTTCGTACACAAAAACATAATAGGAAAGCGTTTTTTGCAGTTATTGGAAGAAGATATAAATCCAGCGGGGACCGAAATTGTTGGAAACAACCAAAAAATTTGGTTTCAAATAGATGGTTGTCCCACCCAGAACACCAAAAATGTGCGCAATTTTTTAAATGACAGTTTTTCCAATAAAGTTATTAGTCCAAATTGTGCTATTAATTGACCTGCTATGAACTATGAAAAAATACCACAATATCAATTAGCAAATCTTAGACGCCAATTTTGTGACAATTTGTACCATTTTTTAGCAGTAAATGTAGATTTTTTTAAGATTTGCTATGATTTTCCATTTTTGCTGTAATTTTGTTTTTTGTTAAAATAAATAAATCCGGTTTCTTATTGCTTGTTTTATGATTTTATAATTACTCATAACTGGTATATTAAGTATTAAGAACAGTAAAGGTATTTTACCGGTAGAAGACAATGTTTGGAGACTGAGCAAAGCAAAGATCCCAATATTGTCTGAGATCGATAGATCCTTTAATTTTTGCACGATTAAAACATCTTTTTTTTAATTTTACTACTTTATTTTAATAAAAATTTTAATTTATTTTCGTGCTGCTTATTTTGCCTATATTGTTGGCATATAATTTGTAAGTTGTATTCACGACTACACGTTACTTGTCCAGTCCTGTAGAACAGTAAATAAATCACTTACCAATAAGTTACTCGTAAAAACTAGTATTTCAAACATAGTGTGTTAAAAACAAGTGTGGTAACTTGAAGAAAATAATCTAAAGCAAAAATAAATGTAAGTGCACTTGATTTGTTTTTTAATTCCATGGTATTATCAATTTTTTTGAATAAAATTTTATTTATTCAATTTTTTTGATTTTGGGAAATAGAAAACTGTAAACAACAGTATGGTTGTATGCATTTTTTATCTATAAAATATTACTTTGCATTTTTCTCTAAAATGATTAGGAAAGCAAATAATTCAATACTAAATATTTAGCATTAAAATTCTTATGCTGCGTTTTCCAAGCTATCACCATTGTAAAGAAAAATATCTAAAAACTAATTTTTTTGTTATAGAAAGTGCAATTTTACATAAGTAAACGTCACCAAATATTTTGTTTAAAACAAAGAAATTGTTTTAATTAAAAAGAGTTTAATACGTTTTTGCGATTATCTTATATGAATTACACAAAAAATAAAAAATACATTAATATATTAACGCATTTAACAGTTAAGTTTAAATATTACTCAGGCAAGGAATGCCTTAATAGGCTTCAATGCTACAATAAGTGAATATTATTGACAGACAAAACATACGCTACTTGTTAAACTGATAATAAACTGTAGGTAGAACACATTTGTTAATTCAATATTGCACTAGTAAGTCATCAACATTTATATAATTTTTTTCCCGGTTTCTATCGGGTGTTTTTTTTAAGATTTTTTTATCGAGATTTTTTGCGTAATTTTTTTTTCAAATGTTTTTTTTTTAATTTTGAAAATGAGATCATCTTTATTTATTTAATAAGAGCATAACTTAAACTAATACACGTTTTACACCCAAAAAAGATTCGTTTTTAAGATGTTTATGAGAAATGTTGTTTTGATTAAAACTGTTTACATTATTGTTCTATTATTGTTGTTTTTTATGTTGCATTAATTTACTCATTTAAATGTAAAAATTACAGTTAGTAAATGTACAAAAAATATATTGTTTTATCTGACCCGGCGAATTTCGTACCGCCTTAGAATCAATAAATGTTGTGTTAACTTATTAGCTGAATTTAAATTCAGGTTTTAGTTATGATGAAACGAATTAAGCTCAATAAATAAAAATAATATGGAAGTTAAATACATCGAAACGAATATAGTTTACGTGACAGCGAGCAAAACATTTCCTTTATTGAAGCAAATCGAAATGATTTGCGTAGCATTGTTGCACTATTTTTTGTTAAATTATTTGCTAGAAAAATTGAACTTGGCTCGAATCCCTTCATTGAAACACATTGTAATATACGACACTTTTCGTTTTGTTGTCAGGCGTGAGAATGAACAAAACGGAACATCCACGGATTGGCTTTGCAATTTGTTGCAAATTTAAGACGAATCAGAAATTGAATTTGTTTAAACTCAAACCACCAAACGCGTTCCGTTACATACATAGTTTCTGTTGGTTCAGATTTCGAAGCATGATGACCACCGATTCAACTTTTAGTTGTAAATTGAGCGGTGACAAGCCAAGCAGATATAATATGTTTAAAAACTTGGTTGGATAGTTGATGTCTTCGTTTGTTATACAAACGATAGATTTGGAGGAATGCAGTAAACCAATGATTTAATCTTAAACATCAAAGTTTAAGTGATCCGCATCTTTATTCTTGCCGCAAGAATTGCTTGTTTACTTAAGCAATTGTTATTTTTGTGGCTAACAATAATGTTCGGGAACACTTTGTGAATGATCTCGTTTTTCATTGAGACAAATTTGTAAAAATTCGGCGATCAAATACACTGTCAAAAATTACCGATTAGATTAAATGTCAATACGTGCACGATGACAAACGATATAATTATTCTAAGATAAAAACCTTTTTAAAATTTTATCGATTTCTTTTAACTAGATGAATCACACAATAAATAATTTTAATCTAAACTCAAATTATTGTAATTCTTTTTACGGCGTTTTTGTTTTTTTTATGGTTGTTTCCTAAGGTCTTTTTTTCCTGAATTCCAAAACTGCATATAAAATATTTGGTGGTATTATCTATCTTGTAGTAAAAAAGTAGTTTATGTGTTTCTATGCTGTTTGTTAGAGTAATACATTTTTGTGGTTAACTTTAGTTACAAAAACCAATTTTATAATGCTAAGATAAACTAATTAAATTGTCACAAATTAAAACGTTCTTAAATTAACAAAAAAATTAAATTGGAATAACTTGAACGAGTAAAGTAATTAAAGAGTATTAAACTCTTATAAGATATTATTAAAACGACAAAGCATTTTCCTATGTAATCTTATTTAAAACTAATAAAATATTTAATTAAAAAAAAGTTTTATAACAATAAATTTTAGAACAATAAATTCTATCAAATAGATTGATTTTTGACATATTTTGTGTTAATCTATGTGATTTTGGATAAGCACGGTTTCACTTGTACCATATATAATTGATGTTACACAAGGTGAGGCAAATTGTGCTTAATTGTCATTAAATATTACTTAGCTTTCATTTGCTAAGCATAAACTGTTATTTATTGTATTCAAATCTGATTTGTTTGTCTTTTGTATTCACTAAATAGAAATTTTGAAAACAAATATGTTTTAGGTCATTTAAAGTTTTTTCTTTATTGAAGCAGTTAAATCAAAGTATTGTGTCAGAATTCATTCTAAAAATAATTGTTTAGAAAAGCAAAAACCAACTATAAATAAAAGAAAAAAAATTTAATTAAAAATCACTAACGAATATTTTAAAACTTCATTTATTTCAAACCGGCACGATAAAATAATTATTACGTTTTTTAGTGTTGCTATAAAAATTAATATTACTTTACTTTAATTTAATAATAATTGAATTTTAATTTCGTGTTTTTACTTGTTAGCATATTAAAAACTAACTTTTTACAATGCTATAAAAAACAGATTTGTATTAATACAGTAAATTCTAAAACGGTTCGTTTGGATTATTTAGTTTCTAAATCATTCGGTGTAGTAATTTTGCGTTTACATTAACAACTTATTACATTTAGACGTAAAATAAATAATAATATTGAGTGTAATGTATACACACAATAATAAAAACTTAAATGTTTCAAAGCAATAAATGTACTGCGAAAAAACTGTAAGCATATTTTTAATAGATTATAATCTTAACCTTAGAAATTGTGTAAAAATGTAAAATTAAAATTAAAAAAATAAGATTTTGTTAGTTTTACTTTTTAAATCATGAATTAAATAGAACAGCAACAATTTGAAAACAAAGTTGGCAAGAGATCGTTAACTAAAGCAACAAGTTTTAACGCAAAGTGTAAAAAAATTGATTTTTTTTAAAATAAGACATACTGTTACTTTTTAAATTTGTTTTTCTTGATTAAAAAAAAAATGCTGTGGTAATTACCGACGTTCACTTATTGTCAGATTTTTTAACCGTTTGGACTTGAAAAGTTTCCCAGGATTTTGTACAACAATTGGATAACCATGCAATCTATTCAATACAATCTAGTATACTTAGAACAATGTTTACTTTGTGTTATAAACATTTACATCGCTGCTACAATTAGGCAAATAACGTATTTAAAACATGATTTAATTAAGGATTATAGCGTTACAACTAAATAAAGTTTTAAAAATACCATATGACATTTTCTAAACTGTACCTAGAATTATGACAAAATTTTATAGAAGCTAATCTGTTATTTGGTTTTTAGTTACTATATTTTACTTTAAAAAACAAATTATTTGATTTTAACTAAATCAGGTTGATGTATTTTTCAGCGGATTGATAAAAATTAAATTACTTTTTTTAAAAATTAATGCTGTATTTTACATTTCATTATTTTATTAATACTTAAATACAATAAACTGTATTTAAGAAAAACGTTTGCATTTATGAAAGTATCAAGTTTATTTAAAAAGTAAATGTTTCTCATCACGAGTTTTAATATTCTATTTTGTTTTTATTGCCGCAGTTAATACAAAAAATAACAAAGTATTTTAAGTACAAAATGATTTTATTTATGACGGCAATTTTTATTAGGAATATTACTCAACGATCGATAAAAATCGGATATTAAGCATAACGTAATTTTCCTTGAATAGTCATAAATCTTTTCTTATAAAGAATATATAAAGTGTTGTGTAGATCATTACTAAAGCGTCTACAAACTTTCTTCATTTATATTAGTTTGAGTACATAAAGGAAAAACGTTTTAATATTAGACAAATGGCAGATGTTGTGTAACAGAGACAATGTTTAATAGGCTTTTACATTCTATATATTTTATTTCATACTTAAAAAATAAAATTTAAACGTAATACGATTAAAAATTTATTAATCAGTTGAACGTTTGGGCAGAGTTAACGTTTAATTACTTATCCGGAGTTTGTTATAATTGTTTAAATTCACAAAAACCTATTTACGTTGCCTTATTTCAAAAGTCAAAATTTTATTACACAACTAGTTTAATCAAAACTGTCTGACGTAAACACCATTGTAATAGTTGTATAGAATTTAACAATGGTCACGTGAACTACCATTTTTTATTTCGTTTGGGAAACTCTTTTATGTACATTTTCCGACTTTAAGTTCAGTCGTGCTATAAAATGTTAAATAATTTACAGCATTTGACATATTTTTTAGGTACATAAAACGCTACACATAAATTAAAACCAATAAAATAATATAAAAACTGTTAGTATATTTAAGCCGGTAAATTATCCAAAATTAGTTTTGTTTGTAACAAACGGTAATCAAGTTTTTCTTGATACCAATTTAAAATTTAACTGTATTCAAATAAAATACGATTGATGTACTTAGTCTGGAATTATGTATTTAAGTTACTTATTTTTTGTAACTATATTAAGTTTTCTAATAATGCGTTTACATCCAATTTGCGTGTTTCATGTTTGCTTGTGCCTATATAGTATAGACCTTTAATTTTGTTTTTGATTTTTTCTGTTTTTTTGTGTAGCTATTTTGTTTGTTTCTAAAATATATTACATTTATATACGTAATTTTCTTAAATCATAATTATACTTATTAAATATTAAATGAGACGTGGTTAGATTAAATATATTCACACATGCAAACCCGCCATAATCTTAACTACCCTGAAATATAAAGTTCGACAGCACTTGCTCTACTTATTGTTCGATACGCAAAATTTTTTGAAACGTTTTCTTATACCGCCCATAATTCGTTTTATAAGACCACATGCGTACATTTATTTACAATTTTTATTTGCTTTGACAAAGTCAATTTATATCAAACATATTTGCTTTACAAGATTCAAAAAAGCTATGGAAACTGTTGTTAACGTCAGCACGATCTAAATTTCAAGTACATCTGTCATGCGACGGTAAATAAATATTAGACCTTTTTTTTTTTAAATAACAAATGTACTTTATGCAAAATTTTGTTTTTAAAAATTTTAAATTATATGTTACGTAATGTTATTAATTCAGAAACGTTTTATTTTATTGACATATTGATATAATATCCGTATAGTTCAAATTTTTAAAATGAAAAATCTACATTTTGAATAAATCTTAGTAAAAGTATAAAAATGTTTTTTTTTAAATTGAAGTTTACCGTTATACGTTTATAGTTATAACATTAAATGAAAAGTTTTAATACCAATGGTAAAATACTTAAATGCTAAAAAAAACTAAACGTTGATACCAATCTACGTGTAAATTACAATTTGGTTTAAGTTTTTGTTGTACATTTAAAAAGTACAGAAGCAACAAAAAAAGCAAATGGTATTAAAACATGTTATAAATGTTTCTAATCTAAATTTGTCTTAAAAAAACAAGCTTAACATTTTCTTATCAAATAGTTACATTTTTAGTTATTTACCCACACAACACACGATATTTTAAAAATATAGAAAAATGCTTCAGATTGTAGAAAAAATATTTATAACATTATTAAAATATTTTTAAAATTAACCTTTAAACATAATACTTGTTGTATTTTCAGATATATGTGCGTGTAGATCTGTATCGACAAATTTGTGAAAGTAATTATTATTTCCGATAAAAATATTTAGTTAGTGAGCAGTTCGGCAAGTGCTGGCGATGGCTTTGGTAAAGAGTTTCATAAACCGGAAAAAAAGAAAAACAAGGAATTCTTTTATGATCAGGAAGATAATGATTATTTAAATGATCTGCCAAGCTTACCACATACTCTGGTTAACATAGATGATACTAACACTGTGTATGTTTATATTTCCATGATTTAAATTTAGTTAAAGATTTTAGGTATAACGTTAAGTTAAACCGGAAGCTGTGTTCTGCATCAGGTTTGATTTTTTAAATTTATTATTTTATTTAATTTACAATAAAAAATTCGATTTTGTTCTCAATCAAATAAAACTGATAAAATTTCAATGAGTAGTTCAGCAGTAGTATCTTTTGTGTTGTAATCTCTTTTGTTGTAGTTTTAAACATGTTTTTCTTGGTTATCTTCACTAATATAATTGTTTTTGTAGAGTTACAAGAGTTCATTAATTTTTGTAGCTTTTACATTTGACTTTTTTTATAGAATTCTATAAACAACATACTAGAGAACTTCATCTAATTAAATTAATGGTAAAAGAAAATAGAGAAAAACTAGAATTTTTAGTGAAAAGCGGAACAAAGCAAGAGAATTTTTATAGTGCAACAGAGGAAAATGACAATGACATTGATAACCTCGTTACTACCTTTGAAAACTGAAGTAGATGTTAAAAATTTAGAATCAATAATTGAGAAAAACAAATCGAACATGCAAATTTTAGTATGTTTTTCTTAATTTTTATGGCGTAAAAAGTAATAGGTAGTAGAACCTATATTGTATATTAGCAAATACAGTAATATGTTATATATGTTTATTGTGAATTCTTTGTAAATCCAAGATTTGTTATTAATGGGAGGGTCTACTCCAAAAGAACTAAGGAGAATTGTGTATGATACATTTAATAATAATATAGGTGCTTTCTACATTTATAAAGGACAAAAAGGAAAAAAAGTTATCAAAACGCTGACTTATAGACTGCGATTCTAAGTAAATTAACTATTCAACATCTATGTTTTGTTATAAGAAATTGTGTTCCATTAGAAGCAATTCATTCTCAATTTAATGAAGCTACAGATTTGGAAATAATAAATGGCATTAAATCATAGTTAGTCGCAGTAAAGTTTAGAATGGAAAAAGGAAACCTTTGAAAGTAACAGTATAGTATTTCTTACATAAAATTTCAAATGTACTTGCATATTTGTCTCAGTTCTTTAGGAGAAATAAATATTTTTTTGGCTAATTGGATGTCAATTTTCAATATACGCCTTTTCAAGTTTGTTTTATTAGAAGAGCATGTAAACATAAGAGGTTCTCAATTTTGTTATTTTACGTACAGCAGTACATTTTGTATCAATGTTCGCCGTAACTCAATATAAATGCTTTTTAAAGAAATGCTTTTAGAAATTTTAGACATTTTCTTAAAGAGTTCTATAATATTGTGTGTATGAAAATATATTAAACTGTTACTTTTTAAAGTAACGTATATCGCAAATGAATAACTGGTGTTGGCTATGACGTTAAAGATGCATATCGGTTACAGAACCATACGTTTAAATGAGCTAGTCTTCCTGATTATGGTTCTAAGAGCGACGTCTATTTTTCGCGTTATTGTCAAAGCCAAATCCCAGGTGTACTTACGTTAGTTTTGGTATATTGAATAGAAAAAAAAAATTATTTGAATAAATTGTTAGGAAGAATTATCTATATAAGAAACTGTAAAAATAATTCGAATAATTTACATACTTACATAATTATATAACTGTTAAACATAACGACTACACTTACTTCCGGTTTTATTTTATCAGAACCATCTTTTGATAGAACCGAGAGAATATGAAAATCCAGCTACATACTAAATTTCAAGTTACTAGGACTTTTGGTTTAAGAGTTATTGTGTGTACATCGTTACACACAGACACACACACAGGCACACACACACAAACGCCCAAAATGTTTTTGTCAAAAATACATTTTTCTGATTTAGGAGACTTTGAAACGTAAAATTATGCAAAAAAAAATTTTTGTATAGGAAAGTAAAAATAGTTAAATGTACAAAAAAACTTTTACGCTGACACTGACGTCTGCAAGTTTAAAATAAACGATTTATATGTTTTGTCAATAAAACAAAACCAAAAAAACTCTAATATAGCCTAAAATATTTTAAAAGTGGAACAGTCGATTTTAACTTAATTATTACAAAAATATTTAAAATAAGAATAATAAGTACTCATAATTATATAAATACAAAAACAAAAAAAACATACCAAACAATCTTCTTCTTCGCAGCTGCGAAACATAAGTACTCACAAAACAATGAGAAAATGGAAGCAGTAATAAATATCTGATGAAAATTATAAAAATTACAAAAAAAAACAGAAATACAAACACAATAAAAGGAATAAAGAAATTAAAACCGTAATCAATATTAGATTTTATTAAAAAAAGACAACTGGGTTGGTGGAGTCACCGACAAAAATAGACAATAACAGAATGATAAAACAAGTTCGAATACTAATAAAAAAATCTAGCAAAAAACACCAGCAAACATTCGTCGGAACTAAAACAAATATTAGAAAAAAAAGAAAAAGCTTGGGCAAAAGAAAAAAAATTGTCATTAAAGCAAAGTAGAACATAGCATTATTTACAAAAACCACTTTTTACTTTTTACAAAACGCTTACAATGTCTATATATTCAATTAATCATTAAATAATAGTAACAAAATCGTAGTCACCATAGAATGTTTTTTGCAGAAAAGCCGCTCTTTCGAAGACGACCGACGCCACCGAGATTGTATTGTTTCTAGTCAGAGACTCGCCGTAATTACCCGCCAGTGATCCTACTTGCTTATAAGAATAGATTTTTAATATATCTTTTGTATTTCGCACTTTTATGTGTTGTATTTTTTTTGTTTGAACATTGGGTCCCAATTAGATAAACCTTTCGTTCATTTTGTACATTATTGCAATATAAATTTGTTTGTTATAAATGCTTTAATTCTTATAAAAAATCAAAGAGTTTACCCAGAAGTCTTAAGAGAAATTGTCTCATTTATTACCTAAAAAAATAATAGCCGGGCAATCATTAAAAGTTTATCATTAAAAAAAATAATAACAAAATTTTCAATACGAAGGAACGCTACACCATATCCATGTATAACCTTTGTGGCATAGCCTCATTCAGTACTTTTTAAAATTTGTATTTAATTCCTGTGTTAATTCTATATATATTGTTTCAACTATTATTTACCAACATGGAATCTAAATCGAAGAAAACCGTTCATTCCGAAGCCAGAGGCATTATTAAAAATATTGAGGAGTTTTTCGATAAACTTTTCCTTTAAAGCAAACAACCGAACCAACTGCAGCGACGGGTACATCACGCTTATAAAAAATCCGAAGTAAATAGATGACAAGCAGTGATTGAAGTTTAAAATCACCCTGTTGGGGCAACTAAAAATAAAGTTGGATAATGCACTTTACCACAATGTACAAGAAAAGAAAGGAAAACATTGAACAATGGCTCAAAAATTATTGAGTAATGACAACAAATGCTTAAAGTGTTAGTGAAGCAATTTAATTATACGAAAACATTATGTAGATGAACTCTTAAAAAAACACGGGCATGCAGTCTTACGTTTGCTATCTCACCACTGCGATTTAAATCAGATTGAATTGGTTTGCAGAAAACATAAGATCAATGAATAATGTTACACAGAATGGTCTGAAAATAAAAACCTTAGTGAAAAATGCATATTCTGGATAACTGCATCAGACTGAAACATACATTGTCAACATGTATTTTGTAATAGAAAAGTAAATGTGTCATTACAATTTATTTAAATAATGTCAAATCATAAAGTGTTTTTCTGCAACAACGTCAAACCTCAACAAGGTCTAATGATTATCTACACGAGTAACCTATGAATAATTTGAATTTTTCACTAAAATACTTTTTAATTTGAGTTTCCCATTTTTAAGGTTTGAAAGAAACTAGCATATAATTTTGTCTTATTCTATTTTTTTTATAAAGTTATTAAAAGTGTGTGAAAATAATAATACAAAGTGCCAACAAATCTGTACTCAAGAAATGGATTAATAACAAAATTTATTTTAAAATTGTTGATTGAATTGTTTTACTTTTATCAAAATATATTTATTTCTATATTTCTAAAACAAAATTAAATTGTTTAATAAAAACCGAAATAACATTTTTGTAATACAAAACCTCTAAATAGCCGCCACAATTATTTTTTTGTGAAAATAACCGTTATAGAGAAGCAGCCGTTAAGAACCTACGAATAAATTTAAATAAAATGATTATTTTTGTTTTTTTTCTTTTACAATAAATTTAAATAATCTGAGAATTATAAATTGAAGTTAATTAGATATTTTTAAGATCTTCTAAAATCTTAGATATCGTGTGTCTCAGGATAACAAGAGATATAATAAATGAAAAAAAATTGAATTTTGGATTGGCATATGGAGATTCGGTCCTGATTGTTGTAAAATTAAAGTATATTAAAAATTAGTTAATTTGGTATACTACAGGGTGTTTTATAAGCAAGATTGTTAAAATCACCAAGACTAAGTACCCTTATTTTTAAAGATATAAAAAAAATTACTAAATAAAGTAGTTTGGAATTGAATTTTATATCTTGATATAGAATGTTAAATTTATATTATTTCAAATAAGATTGCTTTATTATTAGGGTGAATTCAACAATATTGCTTGTAAAACACCTTGTACAATACCAAATCAACTCATTTTTGGTGTACCTTAGTTTTACAACAAGCAGGACTCAATCCTCAAATGCCAATCTAAAATTCAAAAAATTGTGATCCGTTATACTTCTTGTTACATCTATTTAGGGACATAAATAGGCAATAAACTTGATAAAAAATAATTTTGTTTTTCAGTTTTTTTTAAAGAAACTAAATAGCAGCTTGATCAGTATTAGGGGAATAAAATTGCGTGTGTGTTCGTAATAAAATTTTTGTCAAAGTGTTTGTAACCGATATACAGCAGCGGACGTTACTAAAAAGGCCGTTTTTACTGGTGTTGTATAAATAGTCTTGCGAATTTGAAGAGTGACTATTAGAAGCGATGACCGTTTTTAAACGGTGGTCAGAAATAGAGGTGTTATTATATAATTTCCCATTCCAAAGTTTTAAATTCTAAATGACGCAATAACTAAGTAATTTACTTTTGGGATTCAAGAATTTTAACATGCACATATTTAATTTTTCTATTGCATTAATTAAGTTTTTTAACTCTTCTTACAACATTATGTTAACTTTTATTTTGTTAAGTTGATCAACACTTGAAAACCGTTACACATAAAACTAGTAAAGAAAAACCTTCAAAGTTTGGTTAGCAGCTAACTAACTAGAAATCAAAATAAAGTTTCAGGTCAAAAAAAATTCAACTTAGATTTATACAGTTTGCTGGTGAGTATTTCAGTTACAAAATTCGACAATTAATTATTTCTTTAACAAGTTATTAATAGATGTGCGCATGCTTTTAGTGCATATTTGCTTGCATATTTTAGTGTTTGTAGGTGAATATTTCTTAAGTTTTACAAGTAAATAATCTAAACAGATACTGTCTAAAAGAATAATAAATTTTTCTTTATGGTAAAAAAGTCCAACGTGGTTACGTAACAGTATTATTTATTACACTTTACTTTGTTTCTTAATTCATTTATTGCTAAAAAAATTTTAAGTAAGGTAGGAAACTGTTTTAACTTTGAAATTTGTTTACTATTAGCGTAATTTGATTATGCTACTCAAAAATCATCTGAATAAATTACTTTTTATGAATAAAGACAATGTGGCACATATTGCTTAATAAGCGGTATAAATCTTGCCAAACAGATTATCATGTGTTAAATGTTCCCGCTATAATCATTGCGTTTTCGTAAAACAGATAGATCACGCAATTTCTTTTTTATTAAAAATCGAATGCATTTTTTATTAGACATTCGTTTACTGCATTAGCAGATTATAGTGTGGGAAATGTAAAAATGAAACACTTCGATCGCATCTAATTTGTTTTTGTTTTTCAACAACTATGTAATATGAGTGGAAAGTTTGGAGCGCGAGTGTATGCAAACGTGAGAAACTACGAGTATCGAATTTTCATATCAACTTTGTTACAGAATATGTATACTATTCTACGTTATTATTTAAATTTGTAATGTATATTAAGCTCTGCAGGTTTGTTACAAATTTATCCTGGTTTTATGAAATGGAACAATAACTTCTAATAATTTAAAATAAAACAATGTTTATTATTATTGGTACCTCAACAACAATTTTTCTTTAAATATAAAACAGTACCTACCTGTATATAAAAGATAAAACAAAAAAAAATTATTTCAAACCTAAATCTACAAAATTCATTGCCGTAATGTGAAAAAGTTATTGTCAGTTACGGATTGTTTATATTAAGTTAAAAGGAAATTTTGACAATTAATATATAAAAATCTGTTATTACGCTAGTTGTGTTAAATAAGAAATGAGATTAGCAAAGACGAGAAACTGAAAATAACAAATGACAATACTCTACGTTACTGACCTAACTGATAACTTGATTGGTACAACACTCTAAAATCATCAAAACAACTGCGCGCCAAATTTGAACGCTTGTCAATATTTTTCGAACGCTCCATATACTCTTTTTAGTTTTTGAACGGTCGTTGCTTTGTATAGTAAAATCTGATCATAATATCATTTACTTTTAAATGTCATAATATCAAAAAAGCTATAAAACATATTTTAATAATTTAACAATTAAAATATCATACATAATTTAATGGAAACATTTAGTAGTTGAATAGGTTATAAAAATATTACTATTTGCATCGACACGTCAAAAATTAACATAAAATTTTAATAGATTTCATACATTTCGTTTTTTAATCATTTTTTGTTTAATTACAGTATCTTTCAATTCTAGAAAAGTCCAGTATAAGCATAATTAAAGTTAATTTTCACAAACTTTTAATTATAGAAGTTCTAAAAGTTTTAGTGCTAACTTAGTCCTTAGAGGTTCATGTTATGCGTCTTAGGGTTAATTGAACTTCTATGTATTTAAGCATTACGATAATTATTGAATTATTTGAATTATTAACGTATAGTTTAATCAAGCTAACACGATCTACCTTTTTTGTTGATTAAATATAAATACTGCACACAAACTTAAAAACATAAAGTTCTAACTGTATTAATAATTATTAGATTAATATACATTTTTTAATAGTACATCAAACAGCAAGTTATATCAAAGCCTTATGAACAGTTTTTTTACTATTTTTTTAGAATATTCGCGTTTTTGAGTCAATTTAAACAAAAACTAATTATTATATAAATTTATAAAACTATATATTATAAAAATTTAGGGAATTTTGTAGAGAATGATACTACATATTTTGACATTACTTGTCAATTAATTAAAATTAAGATACCAATTTTGTATTAAAAAAAAATTACATCAATTTTACTAAAGCGCGCAAAAATTCCTATTAAAGTCGAAAATGACGTAATTTGAGTGCTTTAATAAGATCTATTAAAGGCACAAATTCTAAAAAAATGTTTATGTACTAACAGATTTACATTAACGTTTTTCAAAACATATTCTACTTCTGAATGTATATAAAACTATTTGAAGACATTATTTTGTTTTGTAAATCTTGTTTATTACAATTATTTTTAATACACTTAAAAGCGAGTGCTGACATATTCGAATAAAAATCAAAACATACGTGTTTTTATGATAAGATAAAACATAACCAATGTTATTTGTATAATGAAAAATAAATTATACGTTAGATTTTAAAATGTTTATTTAACGTCTGTTATAATAAAACATATGAAACCAAAACAAATTAAAAAACAAGTCGTTGTTGATCGTAAATTAAGTTTTGTGTGAATTGTAATTGAATTGTTTTAGAGCTTTGGCTGGACGTTCTACGTTTTGATCAATACCAATGTTTGATTTATTTTATATCTATTGCAAAAATAACTATTGGTTGTTTGCAGAGATAGTTAATAACCACTTTACACAATATGCTTTTGCATCAACTAAAATTGGTTTTATTTTATCTTACATTAATAAAATATTAAAAAAATATTAAACAAAAACATCAAAACCGTGTAAGTAAAACTAAACTGTTTAACGTTGAAGGTGTTGTAATTTCGCTAAAATACTGATCAATGTAAAAATGTATGACTAGTGACAACAGTGTGTAAACAATAAGTTGTATAAGGTGTGTTATTATAGAAAGGTATGTAATGTTAGTAAAGAATACAATGTAATAATAGGGTACTAGCAGTACCTAAAAAAGTAGTAATCATGAAATTTGTTTTAAGGATGATATGTTAACATTTTTTATATACTCAGGATGTACGGATCATATGATTAGTGAAAACCATTATTTCACTGCGTTATTTATCTTGAAAAATTATTTAAAAATTACAATTGCTAAAAATTATAGTGTTTTAGAAGCCAAATGAATAGGAAATATAGCAGTAAGTGTAAAATTAAAAATATGCTTTATGTCTTCAAATTAAGAAAGAATTTATTGTCAGTAACAAAACTGGAAATGGCAAACATAACGGTTATTTTTGAAAATGGCAAAATAAAATTAAGAAACATTAATAATAAAATAGTAGGACAGAAATAAGAAAACATTTATATGAAATTTCATTTAGGGCAATAATTTCTGATTGCTTGAGTATTGAGAAGTCAGATAGTCAGTTTATGAAATGGCATACAAGACTTGCACATATAAAATTTTCCAAGCTTAATAAAAAATAAAATGGTCATAGCGATTAATATAAATATTAAACGTCAAAATATAAAATTTTCGGAATTCGGAATTAGAACAAAAAGTAGTAAAATTTGAGGAATTATTTCTGATGTTTGTGGACCAATTACACCAAAGTTATATGATAGGAACAAATAGCTTGTTACTTTTATTGACGACTTTTCAAATTGATTGAACGAATACATAAATTTTGTTGAATAAGACTCCAATGTTAGAATTTCAAAGTTACGATGTGACAACGGGGGCAAATATAACTCTATGGAATTTGTAAACTATTGTAAAAGAAAAGAAATATTATTAGATTATACTGTTGCTTATACAGTTAGCAAAGCAGAAAGAAATGAGTTTGGTTGCGGAGATACCTAAGCGCTTTTGAGAGGAAGCTGTTGGAGCTGTAGATTATGTAAAGAATAGAAGTTTTTTTAACAAATTTAGGTAAATTGGCACCAGTAAAATTGTGTATAATCATAAGCCGGATATTAGTAACATTAAAATTAGATTATGACTTATACATCGCTTTTAATGCTTATAGTTTTGTTGAAAAGGTTCCAATTAGCTTTAATGTTTTAAAAGGATGATCAGATAGCAATAATTGTTTAGAAACATTTGATAAAGAGTTAAATTCAACAATCAAAGAGGAAACGAGAAATTATTGATAAACCAGAAAACAAATTCATATTAGACAAAAAGTGTGTTTAGTTTTAATGAAGAAGAAGATCAAAATGATAAATTTTAAGCTAAACGTGTAGTAAGAAATTTTGCATAACAAAAGGACAAATATTATTAGGAAATATACGCGTCAGTTGTGAGAATGATCACCGTTAGAGCGGTTTTAATAGTCTGTAATCAAATAAGGTATCATTTACAACAATTACACATCGAAAATACATTTTAGAATAATACATCAACTGAAGACATTTATATTTTTCTTCCTGCAGAAATAAATTGTAGTGACAATAAACTTTTTATATTGAAAAAATCACTTTATGTTATGAGATATTATTATTTGTAGTGTAGGTTATTGTTAAAAGAGAACGCGAATCGAAAAGATCCGAGTGTGAGTGACATTTCCAATAATTTCTGATCAAAGAATTTTGAGCTTGACAGCAAACCTTAATGAAAAATATAAGGCTATAAAAAAGAACAAAAAGAAATCTCAAGAAAAAGTGATAACATTCAGAGAGCTCAGTGAAAAAACGCTATTTGGTATATCCGTCTGCAAATGTAAAAACTTCTGTAATTGTCAGTGCAAAATTAAAGTGCCTAAACGAAAAAGAGATTTTGTAGTGGACCAACGAACAGCTCGTAAGATGGCAATTGGTAATATTGAAAGAAAACCAGGCAAAATCTTCAAAAGAGTTTTGCAAGGAAAGAAAGAAGTATCTCGATTATTAGCATCTAAGGTTCCGGACATTACAACAAAGACACTCAAAGAAACATTTACACCTGTAATCTCAGGTATTACAACTTCTGTAGAAGAGCCTGCCTGCCAGAAATTTCAGAACCGTCAACATCATCTCAAACACTATTTTCTTCGGGTTTTGGAAAACGAATTAAATTACGCAATGTAACCCAAGCGTGCGATCGAACAGGGATATCGGAACAATCAGCCTCAATACTAGTAAGCGCCGTTCTCCAGGATTTTCAAGTTATATCAAAGGAAAATCTGTCAAAAATAGTGGATAGAAGTAAAATACGGAGAGAACGGAAGAAAAAACGGACAGAACTTTGAAAGCAATCAGGAAAAAAAAATCATCAGCAGTTAAAAAACTTTATTTCGACGGTAGGAAAAACAAGACAATTCAGCAAAAAAAAATAGGCACGAAATATTACAAGAAAACTGTCACAGAAGAACATATTTTGTTAATTTCAGAGCCGAATTGTAAATACCTTGGCCATATCACACCAACATCTGGAAATGCTACAAATATCGCATTAAATATAATGACATTCTTAAAGGATTTTTATGCAAATTGCAATGTGGATAAATTGCAAGCAGTTGGATGCGATGGTACTGTCATAAATACAGGTTTTAAAAATGGTGTTATCCGACAACTAGAAAAGTCTATAGGTCGTCCATTACAATGGCAGATATGTTTATTACACACTAATGAGTTACCCCTCCGCCTCTTAATGCAACACCTAGATGGAAAGACAAATGATCCTAAAGGATTCTCTGGTGCAATTGGAAAGATGCTAGAAAATTGCGCAAAGTTGTTCGTTGTCGCATTTCAGCCAATTGAAGCGGAATTGCCCAATGAACTGAGTACGGATCAGAATTATCTCTTCGATACATGTAAAGGAATTTCTAGAGCTGATATATCATCGTCTTTATCCCTGCGGGATCGTGGGAAGATGTCACACTCGCGCTGGTTAACAACCACAAAACGAATTCTCAGGTTATATGTAGCTACAATAGAACCATCAATGGAACTGAAAGCTTTAACTAAATATGTGATCAAGGTATACTCTTCTAGCTGGTTTGAGATTAAAACCAAATCTACTTGTAAGGACTGATCTAAATATTTCTTTGGAATTATCAAGAAGTCTCGTTATCTATCTGATGAACTTAAGAATATAGTGGATCCAATATTACAAAGAAATGCGTATTTCGGCCATCCTGAAAACATTCTGTTGGCGATGTTAGCTGATGAACGAAAATACGTTCGGAAAGTAGGTTTACGGCGGATTCTCAAGTGTAGACGTACAGTATTAAGTCGTAATCAGGGCACTGTTCGGGAGTTTCAAGTGCCCAAACTTAATTTCAAAGCCGAAGAGTACATCGATATGATCGATTGGCGGTCCTCTGAAGTTACCGAACCACCATTAATAAGACATATTTCGACTGAGTATTTGGAAAATATGATTTTAGACGTTCCTGACAACATCAGCACTTTAAAGTTACCTTGCCACACTCAGGCGGTTGAACGATGCATAAAGCTGGTAACGGAAGCTTCTTCTTCAGTATGTGGCAACGAAGCAAGAGACGGATTTATTCGTGCTAAACTTGCACCTCGAAGTGAGTTACCAAAGTTTGAAACCAAAAAACAATTCATTAATGTGTTGAAGTAATCACTACTCTGTACAAAAATGTGCCAAAGTTTTTAAATAAAGATTTGTGATTGCTAACAATTTTTCTAGCCATCATACTTACCACTATCTACCATAAATTCAAAGGTACCAAATTCTTTAAATATGAGATTTGTGATTTCTAGGATTTTTTTTCTATTATACACTGGTTGACGAAAGTATTCTTAGATTTAGATGTATATTTTGAAAGAATTACATATTATGAAGATAATCAAGATTGTTTGGTAATAATTAAAAATCCAATAAATTTTGTAGAATAAAACACATTAACTTTATAATTTAAGTTTGTTTGTAATAATTTAAGAGAAATGACTGTTTCCTTAGCAGCTAGATATTTTTACTAAGGGTTTAGCTATTAATATGCTTAAAAAAATTAAGATTCTTATACATTTAAAAGATTGTAGCCAGGACTGTTGTAATTCCGTTAAAATCCTGATTCTGCAACAATGTAGACATGTGTAAGTAGTGACAACAGTGTATAAACAAAAAGATGTAATAGGGTGTGTTATTACAAAAAGACATGTAATGTTAGTAAAGAATCTAAAGTAATAATAAAGTAGCAGATGTATCAATAAATAAGAGAAGTAAGTAAACTAAAGTAAGTAAAAGAAACAAAAGAAACGATCACTAACAATATACTACCACCAAAACTTCAACTCTACAGGGTGTCCCAAAAGTATGGAATATTTTATATATCTCCGAAAATATTAATTTTATTAAAAATGTTAATTACTTTATTTTAAATCAGATAAAAACAGTTAATTAGTGGTTTCTTAAAAAACAAAAGCGCAGCAAATATCACTACAACTTTTTAAATGACAAGGTGCGTCTATATTTTATAGAAATGATTTTTCTCTTTTGAATGATATAAAACTTTAATACTTTTACTAGTCTAGTTTTTAAGGAAAAAAGCGATAGATTAATGTTTATTTCAAGTTAATATCAAACTAGAACCAAAAAAAAAAGAAATTACATCAAATATGCAAAACGTCTTCATTTTGGGTGTAATGCAGAAACTAGCTCAAATTGTAGAACATATAGATATAACCTCAGCTGTGAAAATACCTTTTAAATAATAATGTTCAGAAATACGGTTTTCCAGTTTTCACATGATTTTTTACTACTACTAAATATGTCTTTTTAGATACCAATTAGAATTTGTTAGAGACCAGTATTGGGTGTTTTGTTTATTAACTGTGCCGTTTAAGCAAAACGTTGCTTCGTTAGTAAACACAATCTTTTTATAAACATTTTCACTGCCTTCAAGTTGGTGGGTTATTTTTTCACAAAATTCTAAGCTGCAATCCAAGTCATCTGTCATTTTGTTTAGAACGCTGTGTACTTTGGGTTTGCTTGTATTACAAATTCGCGCAATTTGTCTAACTGAAACATACGAATCTTCTACGACGGCCGATATCATTTTTATTTTCTTCATTATTTAAAGGTGTCAGCTCTGCTCGTTTGTGATAAATTTTTAACAAAGCCCGTATTTTAAAATTTGTGCCAAACTATATTTACAGTTGATTGCCTAATGTAAAATTTGGAATACAATTTGCAAACATCCGTATGCGTCCTCTTTTTTTTACATAACTCAGCATTATTAAAATTTCAGCACCTTGGCTTTTAGATAAATAAACCATTACTGTTTACTTCAAAAGTGCACTTCCTTCACGAAATTGGTGTTAACCATTGCACGTATTAGCTTGACAGTTCTAAGGCGCAATCAATTGTTTCGACAATTAACAACAATTATAGGTATCTAGCTTATGACTATTAAAATAAACTTAACATATTAAAATTTTATATTATTAAAAAAAAAAAAACGTCTCTATCAAATGAGTATTATATAAAAGTACCTAGTCAATTAAACTTTTTAGTGATATTTACTGCTCCTATGTTTTTTTAAGAAACCAATAACTAAATCTTTCTGTAATAAAAAACTAAATACTAGATAAGTTTTATTTTAAACATTTTTAATAAAATATACGGAATATATAAAATATTCCATATTTTTCAGACACCGTGTATAAACAAATATGTATTTTAAATATTCAGATATTTAGTAAACATAAACATATATTAGTAAGTGACTGTACGTTCATTGGTTTATTAGTTTTTAAACATGTATGACGAAAGTTAAAATAACACCAACACAATAAAAATAAAGTAAAAAAAAAACGCAAAACGCAACAACACGCGTTTTTTTTTATTTTTTATAATTATTTTATTACTTTTTTTATACATACATATATTCATAGTAGCAACAATCATTTGTATAAACTTTAAAATTTTATAAATGTATTTACGGTAAACACAAAACTAAAAAAACGCTACGTGATCTATAACATCATATGTAGTATATTATGCAAAAAACAATCACAAACGTCGATGTTTGGCGTATATGTAACTGGATAGACAAATGCCGCAAATAAGTAAATATATAAAGTAGTTTTGCACAAATGTCACAATACGTTTACTGCAATCTCACAATTTTTTAAAGAAAAAAATGTGTATAATTTGGTCGATTGAAGTTTGCACTATTGCCAAATTTGTTATTATGGATAAATTGGATAAATTAGCAAATATGAAGCATTTTTTCTCAGGATGCACTGATCTAATCAGAACAATTACACATAAGATTATCTAGATACTCAACAAAATAAGATTTTTTAATGGAACACGCTGTATGTTTTTATATATTTTAAAACAAGATAAAATCCTAAATAAAACATGTTTAACATATAGAGATCATTTCACGACTAAAGAATCGTGAAGTGTCCGTCGGCTAAATTCGGAATTTGACGATCATGAGAAATAAATTCTATCTAAAAACATCTTTTAATAATGTGCATACCTTAAACGCCTTATGAAAAGTGCAAACGTTTTCAAGTTGGATAATGTGTTGATATTCGAAACAAAATTAGTTTCTGCGCGGCGGTTCTTTAGTCTTGAAATGAACTCTAACTATTTTAAAATTAATAATAAATAAGCTACAAGCCGTGAAATAATTAAAGTTATGTTATACACAAAACCGAATTTTTTTCTTGTATTATTTCTATAACTTCTAAAAGTAAAGTAACTTTAAAAACAAACAAAAAATCAAACTATTAGTAAGTAATTTACTAAATAATAAAATGAATTTATCTCATAGCAAATGTTCAAATCATTCTTGCTGCAGACATTTTTGCACCCGTTTATGCATCTCCTTGTAGCATTTATCGCTTGTTGCAATTTGTTTACGTTTTGATAACGCTGTTTGTAGACTTTGTCTTTCACAAAACCCCTAAAATAAAAATCTAGAAGAGTAATACATAGGAAATGAGGTGACCATACGACAAGCCAATGTGTTCCAACGGTATTGGAACAGTTCTCTTACAAAGTTAGCAACATTCTGAGAATTATGTGAAGGAACCCTATCTTAATAAAAGATAATGTTTACGTTACCTAAGAACTGATTAATGCTATTTCTCAATAATTCTAATGTAAGGGTTCCATAGTGAAATACAGGCCCCACGATTTTTGATTTAATAAGGCCACACCAAACATCGATATTGTACCGCACTTTAGGATTATGGGGATGATCAAACAAAGGATTCTTGCAACTGCAATAATACTAATTTTTTCAATAAAACATTCCGTTGATAATTCAAATGGCTTTGTCACTCCATAAAATTTAGCTCGGAATATTTAAATTTTCTCTGACTTTCTTAACCAGCCACTGCCAAAACTGGACACGCCTTTCTTGGTCGCCAGGATGTAAGATTTGAAAAAGTCTGTATTTTGTCTTACGCAAAATATAATGCACAGTTCCAGTAGATACTGAAACGTCACGAACACAATATCTTATTGAATAATTCAAAAACTTCAAAATATGCGATAACATCTGTCATCTCGTCAAGAGTAAATTGTTTTTAACCGCGGTTTGACAAAAATGAATTCATTTGATCGAAATATTTGATAGAGAATCAAAAAATACTTCTTATTAGGCAATTTTTTTAGCAAACAACTCTTCATAATGTTCAATAGCGCGTTCGAATTTTTTTCTACAAATTATATAGCTTTCCAGCATATCGCATTTTTTTAAATCTTCAATGATTTTTACTAGTATTATCTTACAATAAAATGCACTCAGATACGTCTACTTCTTTTATTTTAAGTATCGGCCACCTGCGTTTCATACGATCTTTGTAGTAAATTCTGTACTTGATTTAATTTTAATTTATTCGTAGTTAGGTGTTCAACATTTTTGAATTTCATTTTCTTTCAAAAATGTATAGTGTTCCATTAGCAAAAAATGTTACTTCGTATCTGTTATCATAACAAAGTTGACAAAAGTGCCGATTTCACTTTGAACACATGTATGTAACCTTTTACATTTAAACATTCAAAACTGGTATATCGATTGTGTAAAAACCGTATTACTATTAATAAAAAAATATCTTACAAAAATTATTGTGCAGTGGTTTTAATGCTTAATAGAATAATGATTTAATATTTTATTCTATTCATAAACGTGTAATCATTTGTTTTTGCTGCCAACATCGCAAACATCAATATTCGTTCGTTAGTGTAGGATGGCAAAATCTGAAAGTTAATGTCAAATTTGACAGATTTAGAAATAAACGTAGTACCAACATTATATTTCTGCTAAATTAAAAAAAAAATTTTTCAAAAAAGAATGTAGTTTTGCAAAAAGCAACACAAATAATAATGTACGTTGCTTTTGTCGAAAGTATTAACGTTTGTTATGCTATGCCTTACTTTTGATCTTTGTTACGTAAATTACTATAAGTGTAGTGTAAAATATAAAATATTTCTCGCAACGAGTAAAATTAATGTTTTTAAAAGATTGTTATTGCAAATATGAAAATTAAAAAAATAATGCATGTTTTTTATACATTTATCTTGTTCATCTTACTTACTTACATTTTATTTTTATATTACTATTCCTAAATACTAGTTTTGCAATTCTTAAATGTTATTGCAAATAAATCATTTTGATTCAATTAACGATTATCTAAAACTAGTGAGTTTTAACCTTTGTAACATACATTAGTGTCGTAGTTAGCTCCTTCTGAACTTTTATTGGATATTTTCTTAGTATAGAAAAAATGTTATTTACTATTATCTTTCACTTTAGATCAAAGTTTTTGCTTTTTGGTTTTGGTTTTTTTTCAAATATTATTTTTAATTTTTCAATCCCCTCGTTTTTATTTTTGTTTATCTAGTTGTTGAGTTTTTAGTTGCTTTGCAGTTATTTACTTTTTTGAATTTTTACTAATTTTTTACCACTAATTTGAGTTTTTTATTTTTTTTGTATATTGTTTTTGTTAATACATTTTACGTTTTTATTTGTAAAATTAAATATTGTTTGTGTATTTATAAAATAATACTTTTTATATTTAAAAACATTAATATCACTAGCACTCATGCGGTCATTGCACGAACAACTTAAACATTATTGTAAGTAAGATAATAAGTTTGTAAACATAACATTTTACTTTGCTTATTTTGTCTAAAATTGTTTCTAATATTACCAAATTTATAACCATAAAAGTAGAAAATAGGTTTGGTATTTAAAAAAAAAAAATCAAGACTATCAGAAGAAGAAAGATTTATATACTTTAACATTTCATTTTATCAAAGATACAACGGTTGCATTGTATATACAAAAAAAATATAAAAATTTCATTCTAATGAGTACTATGCATCGTTATTAATTCACGACAGAGAAGATAAAAAACAAAAATTATTTTTTGAAAATAACGTCACAAAACAAGGATTTGATAGATTAAATTCAAAACAGTAACATACATCAGCAAACGTAAAAAAAATCGTCGGCAAATAAATATATTTTACATATTTGATTTAAACACTCACAACGGGTTTGTTTTATGGAGAAAAATAAATCCGGAATCGGAAAAAAAATATTTTCATTTGTTTTCACTAAAATTAACGTAAAATTTAAAATAAAAAAATTATTGTAAGAAGCTCGAATACGTTTAGGCTATTCCGTAAAAGCCGGCGGCAACTACAAAAGATAGACGTCATGCATCCTAGAGAGAAGTAGATAGAAATTTCTGAAATCGATATGTGCAAATATAAGTTGCAACCGATGGAGTAATCTGGCAAGAGACAAATAAAATGTCACTAAACTGTTACTTAGTTAAGAAAGTTTAAAAATGCGACATTGTTTTTTTTTAAAACAAACAACCTACCGTTCATAAGTATTTTCAATATTTTTCAAAAGCTTTACCTTGTCAAAGTAGTAAATAGTGGTCCGACTAGACATAGTGAAGGCGGTCTGGGTTAAATTCACTGTGAATCAAAAAGCACCACTTGTTTTCAATTAACAACATTTGCATCTACACCAAGGGTGTAATAGAAAAAATCAGGAAAAGTGTTGGCTTAAAAAGCCTACTGTATGAGTACCTAAAATACCATATACCTATTTAAAGATCAACGGTGTTGTTTGGTAGAAATGAAAGGTTTAATTGGAAATTATGTAGATTTACGAATCCATTTCGGTGAAACCAATTTGTCGTACCTGAACGAGATACTCAACAAACAACAATAAACGTGATTAAAAACACAACAAAGCACGCATCACAACAACTGCACCAACTTTTTCTTAATAAGATGGCATCTCAAAACAAACAATCATCGCTAAACAATACACAAAGCCAACTTGCTTTTTTTTAAAAAAAATGTGAATATCGGCAATGTTAATACAAAATCCAAAATATTTGAAAGACTAGCAGGAGTAGGCAAAAATAGTTAGCATAAAATAGTTAGCATAAAATAAAATTTTGCATTTGATGGTGTAAAAAATTACTTCCAGTTTCGTTTGAAAAATTTAAGAAATCCATGTTTTAAAATTCTCAAATTTAACAATTCATATCACATAATTGCGACACCTTCCAAAATAATTTTTTTTGCTTAAAAGATGCATCTTTTCTTGTTTAACAACTTCAAACCTCAACTTCAGAATTTATTGGGTTTCAGAGATATGATGAATTTTCGGAAAATGTCAAATTACGCACAAACCATACATCTTAGGATCAAACTGTTAGCTACAAAACTGCACCAAAACTCAAAACGAAACTCAAAAATGTAATAATATACAGAGTGTTCCGTTTAAAATATCGACTAGCGATTTAAGTACCCACCTGCGCTTAAGATAAAAATTTTAAAAACAAGAAATTGATAAAATTGCACAAAATAAGACAGCGTTGTCGAATATGGACTTATTAAAGCATTAATTTAAAACTCATAAAAAACAAATCTTATGGCTGTTCCAAAATCGCTATCAGAAAAAAACATTGACAAATAAAGATTAATGCCTAAAAGCGCAAAAACAAGCAATAAATTAAAACCTAGCACTATCAAAAATTCCAAATGGTTGCTGTATTGAAAAATTGATGTATGCAACCTTCTTAACGTACACACAATTATCTCTGCATAAATTTCAAACTAAGCCATTGAATAAAGAACTAACGTAAAAATGTTAGAAAGCAGTGTTCCACAAGTGGTGTTATATGTGATTGTCAAGAATGAAAAACCGTGCAAGAAGCTGTAAAAAGTTATGTTTGTAAAATATATGTTACAAAATCGCAAAAAAGCTTTTAAGTAAAATAATTCAAATATTTTATGATATCGTATCAAAATTAAAAATCAAGACGAAACATATATGCTGTATTTCTTGTCATGTCAATATAACTCAGTAAAACAAAAGCCGATGATTTTAGGAACCAACAAATCGCGCTGTTTGTAAATATTGAAGGGATAAACAAAAAGTTACGTATCCAAACATAAATATGTAAGCAAACCGTTGAAAAGGATTGATTGTGAGTTTTCCACTCTAATTTATTTGCATTCTTTTGCAAATTTCACGGACAAAAAAAATAAACGATAGTAGAATTCAAGTTTCACAAGTTGCATTCGTATTACAATTTTTCATTCTAGATAACTCCTGTGCTGTCGTTATCACACAAGCTAAGCTTTCGTCACACAAACAGTATATCCCAGGCTCTGAAGATGTACAAAAGCTTAGCCTGTGTGACAACGACAACACAAAAGTTATCCAGAATTGAAAATTGTTATAATATAAATACTGTTTTAAATATGTCCTTTTCAAGCGATCTGCCGCACGTTTTTTCATCTCAATAACTTTATACAGGATTTGGGTTTAACTAAAAAAAATCATAAATTTTGGAATCTAGATTAAAAGAATACAATTTTTAGATTCCATTACAAAATTCTCTGTATTAAAAAAACTTCACGAAAAATTTTGTACTATTACAAAATTGAAAGAAACTTTTGGTACTGCACTGATGTAAATAGACTTCTGTATAAAATGAATATTAAATATAAAGTTGCAGAATGGTGATTGCTTATTGCCCTTCTTACTTAATAATAGTAACCCGAAACTATGAATTCCACTCGGTCATTCTACAAACACAAAAAAACGTATGACAGTATATCAACTATATTAAATCTTATTCAATATTGAAATTATCTTTTGCAAATCTGTGGTGACCTCAAGATTATTCACATATTACTCGTCCTGCAAAGAAAGTTTACCAAATATTGTTGTTTTGTCTGTGAGTTAACCACAGACACAATATTATCAAACAAAAGAATGACACCCACGAACCAATATAATTCCTGGAAAATTTAGAAAGCTTGAGCCGTTAATGGATTCTAATTTGGCAATTCTACCCTATTTACATATTTAATTAGAATTGATCAAACAATTTGTAAAAGCACTAGAAAAACCAAGCAACTGTTTTAAATACTTAAGAAATACGTTTCTAAAGCGGTCTGATAAAAATAAATTGTGCGGAAATATTTGTTGGTTCATAAATTAGAAAGCTTTCCAAAGATAAAAATTTTGATTATACTAGGAATGACTTAATGCTGACAGCATACACTTCTTTAAAAATATTTTCAAACATTTTGTGGGAACCAAAAAAGTGGAAACTACCAATATATCGTTGCTAATCTACTAAAAAACTATAAAAATTTAGTGTGCTGAATGTCACTCAAAGTTCATTTTAGTAGTCCTATTTGATTTCTTTCATGCAAATTTAGGAAAGACGAGTGATGCACAAGGGGTTAAAATTCTGTCAAGATATCAGGTAGGTGGGATTCCGTCATAATGGAAGATTATTGCTGATTTCTCATCAGAAAAAGCCATAGCCAAGAAAAAAAGAAGAAATAACTCTATTTATGCAAAACTTTGGTAAGTCAGATATTTTCCTTTATGTACAGTTAAGTGTTTTTGTATTTGTGATACCAATTAAACGTTTTAGAATTTGTGATGTCAAGATTCTTGTACTTATTTATTTTTGTATAACTTCTGTTTAAGAAAATTTGTAAATACAATTACTATTTATATTCATCTATTGGCGGAGTATGATTACGACTCTAAAACTAAACGTGGTTGTAAAATTTTAAAGTTTTTGGTTATGCTTTCAGCTATAAACTGTAAAAACTATACACCCATTTTTACAACAGTTATTCAAAAAAGGTTAAAAATTGTCTGCTAGTGTTAACGTTTAAAATTTTATTGGAAATACATAAGCACCCGCTATACAATATTAAAACCAATTTCTACTTACAAAAATTACATCTTTATGGGAAAAGCATTTAATAATATAGATATAAGATTAACTATTAATGCAATCAATGATGTCTTAAATTAGAAAAAAAAACGCACTAAATTATTGATTGCATTAGAAGCATTTTATAAGCAAATAAAATTTCTATTTAAAAATTTCGTTTTGTACAAAGCAATACTATAACATTTAAAAAAAGCTTCCTGTTAGTTTTTTGATCTGACCAATTAGAGTTAAGTTGTAATAAAGTTAGTTCTACTGCAACTTACGATTAATAAACATTAAATTAAAACCATATTCTACTGAAATACTTATACTGCAAATAAATAAATATTTTTTGGTAAAATAAGGTTTAATTTCGTATATGCGACAGGAAAAAGTATTAGTTAAAATGTATTTATTTGTAAAAGTTTTGTTTGGATATATACACCAAAAAATTTTGTTTTGAAAATTGCAAGTTAATTACTCATTAATAATTTGTTACAAATAAAAAAACAGTATTTTATACAAAATATGCAACATTTTTAGATGTTGTTGATCTATAGGATGTTTTACCTAAATATTCCAAATCAATAGACAATGTAATTTGAGTTCGCTTTGGAGTAAGTAATTTGTATGTATGTTTAAAATTGTATTTTACCAAGTTTAATAGAAATATGAAATAGACGTCATATTGTTTTTTTATACAAATTTTTTTATTGTTTAGTAGTTTACAGCAACTGAAGAAGGATAAGTACAAAAAAAGAACATTTAACAGTTACAAAAAAACACAAGAAAGATTCAGTAAAACGGTGTCTGATAGATGTAATGACTGAATCTAAACTTTAAATTAAATTAACTTTATTGTGTTATCCTAATTTTTAACGTTTTATTCGAACTATTGTATAGACATAAATTGTAAGCGACTACTAATAATAACGTAACAACTACCAACATTAAGATTACTATGAGTCTGTACCGTACTAGTTTATAAACTACTTTAAATAAAAACCGAAAGTTATTTAAACTTACTAAACTAAACAGTTACACAATTACTTAATTTATATATACCTATATAATAAATAAATAATTAGTAAATAAATAATGTTTACCTAATTAATGTATAATTTAAACTGTTTTTTCGTTTGGATGATTACCTTCATTTTTGGTACTATTTACTTAGCACTAATTGTAATCCCATTTTATACCTTAAAATTTATCTGTTTACTCGCATCGCTTGCTTCTTTTTCTTTGTTTACAGCAAATCGTTTTGTCTCTTAATAAAATTTCATTAAAATCAATTTTCAATTGTAAAAGAACTTTTGATCTAAATAAAATTGAGATTATTGAAACAATTAGATTATTCTTTTGCAAAAATTTCTTAAGATTGTAAAATAATAGAAACAGTGTATTGTTATTTGTATATATATTTCAAATAAATAACAAAATAATCTCAGCGGTTTCCCGTATTAAACAGGATGTCGTAAAGTAATCGCCGTGGTGAGTCACAATTTTTGTTATTACTATTATATGACACCATCGCAATGAATGATTATTAAACCAAAGTGTATCTTCTTGTGGAAATGATTTTCTCGATTGTTTGATTAGATCGTAAATTAGAGCAAGAAAGCCAACATAAAGTAATTCAGAAACCGTACATAAGCAACTAATTGAAATTAGCGATGCCTTTTGTGGAACTTAACAATTTCTCTTGGTGTTAGATTTAGTTTGAGGTATTAGTTACCATGGTTTCCTCATTATGTAAAATTGCAAATATAACAACGTTAATGTTAAAAAATTATTAGCACACAAATTGTATTTTCCTTTATACGTATTTGTTTTTGTACATTAAATACAATTACAAATGTAATATGAATAAAATTATTTTAGGCAAATGTAAATGATTGAGAGAAAATTTAATTTACTTATTTACATGTAGCTTATAAAACAACCAAGAAAACAAAGAAATTTGTTTCTTCAAATTTAATTTGTTAAAAATTAATGTGTATTAAGTGATTTTCGTACTTTCTTGCATGATTTTTTTACTTTTCTTTAAAAAGCTACATCATAATTACATCTTTAAAAGGTAACTTTGTGATTTTCATATTAAAATACGCTATTCATTGAAAAGTAATAAAAAACGGGTATTAAATGCACATAGCAGACACTAGAAAGTAAATAATAGAATAAAGTTAATTAAAAACTGTACATCAAAAGCTGTTTAATGTCACCGTTAATAACGCAGCCACTGAAATACATTAATAATACACCTGCAAGAAACCATATTTTGCATCGACAAAAATTATTAGTATAAATATTCTGAAGACTGTAAAATGGACGAATTCAAGTAGAATAATTGCATGGAAATTGTATTAAATTTAGTATTGAAAACACGTAAATGGACATTGTGACACCTAACATTTATCGTGCAATTTTACCTGATGCTGCAACATTAAATACTGTTAATGAGTTGAATGTATAGTATAAAACACGCACGTATAAACAAACATGGATGAGGTAGCAACAGATGATCTAAGAAAAACCACAATGTCACAAAATCCACATTAGCAAATAAGAATTAACACAAAAGATCTAAAAAGATATTGTTACTGTAATTTTTTTTTATTAATGTTCAAATGCTAACCCCAGAAATTCATTAGTTTATGAGCACCAAAGATCACGGACGTGCATGTGCTTCGGGCGTTACAGAGCCACTGAACCAGCGTCGCGGCGTCAGACCCACCCCCGATCGATTACCAACTGTGTTATCACAAATATTACTGAGATGCCGGCGCGCACGTTAAAATTATGCATTGTTCAATTAATAAATTTATAAAACTTTTTTTAATGTTTTAACGTTATTTAGGAAGCGGTTTGTGTTTGTTATCAGTTAGCGGTCAAGACGTTACTAGAATTAATATCGTTAATTTTTACTACATGTGCACAAAGACTTTTATACTTTAAATAAAAACAAACTTAAAAATCATTAAATATAAATATCTTACCTGTTTGTGTACTGGAGTCAAAGAATGTACTTGTTGTTTCTACGGTCATAGATGCAATAGTGCCGTCCATAATTTGAGTGCACGAATCGCGTCTTCCTCGATATCTAGAAGTGTCATCACTTTGAGAACTTTGACGCCTAAAATTTCTACATCTAATCATTTCTTCAGTAGTTGATTGTCTTCGAAATCCTCTAGCAATTAATATTTCTTCTGTTGTAGATTGTCGTCTTATTGTAGGGCGGTGAGGTTCGGGAGGTGGCGGTATCGGTCTATTAGAAGGACTTGGGTCGCGCGACGAACAACTTGATGAATCTGGTGAACGATGTACTCGTCGTCGTCCAGCAACACTAGTAGATTGTCTCCTTAATCTTCCACGTCTATGACGTCGCACCGGACTTATATCTCGTTCCCCTGATCTGTCAGGACTTAAATGCGTACGAGAATCTCTTCTACCTCTAGAAGCCGAATCCGGACTTAAACTATCGCGTCTTGCTTTTCGTCCCGCATCATCAACATCTGGACTTAGTGCTCCTGGTTGTGATCCTCTTCTGTTATTGCCTCCGGGTAAACAACTTTCGTCATATGTAGTACTTTGACGTTGTAATCGCGACAACTTATTTGTAGCTCTTTCGGGACTGGCATTGCTTCTAGAATCTCGACGACCCAATCTACCACATTGAGTAGTAGAATCTCGTCGTGTTGCCAATAAAGGATGAGTTGGAGTTGTAGCTTGCACAGTCGGAGATGTAGCAGGAGGCGTAACACTAGAAGTAATTATAGTAGGTGGATGAATAGATTGAAGATCGGTTCCAATAGCAATAGTGTGGGAAGTTGTAGTTGCAATTGGAAGATTTATATGACTAGTAGAAGTTGTTGCCGTATTTACATTACCTACAGGAACTGAATCGGAAGCAGTTGAAGAAGTAGATGGTCTTTGTTCTTGACGATAATATGAAGGCGTATCATTTATAGTACGCGAATCTCTTCTTTTCTTATGTGTGGCTCCAATAACTTTTGGCGGAGGAGGAGTAGCAATTGTAGTAGAATCACGTCGTCCACTACGACCACTTTCTCCAGATCCTCTACGAGAAGTTCCAGTACCATGAGAGTGAGAAGCGGAATCTCTACGACCACTACGACTAGATTCTCCTGATCCTCTACGTGACCCCGAACTTGGAGTAATTACTGTAGTAGTTGTATTAGATTCGCGCCTCTGCCATAGTTTGGCAACTTCAGAACGAAAATCAGAAATGGCAGTTTGATGAGAGTCTCTACGTGATTTTGAACCAATACTACTTTTTATACCAGAATCAGCGCTAGATTCTCGTCTTTTTCTTGTGTTGATACTGGGAGTCGGTCCGGTATCGGCAGTAGTCTGACGACCCCATGGTAAACTTCTTGCTAGATCTGCTAAAGTCTCGCGCCTGTTTAACGGAGCTTTCTGTCGCGATTTTGTAGAACCCCCGCCCCATTCCCGTAAAATGTCGGTTAGTTGAGCTAAAGAACTTCGTCGACGCCGTGTAGTTCCCGTTGCTGGTGGTGATGTTTCTTGAGTTTCCGTTGGAGGAGAGATGCTGCATATTTGAGTTGCAGAATCTCGGCGTCCACCTAATCGCTGACGAATTGTTGATTCTTCCAGTTGTTCTCTTACTAAATCGTCCCAACCGTTGCCTCCCTGCCATACCAAACCCACTTGATGAGACAATATCGGCAGATTGCAAACGAAGCAAATGGCCGTCATTGTCCTGAAATAAAAATAATTATTTAAATTATGTTCAAACAAAATTTAAATAGAAATAGAAAACCAAATAAATACTAGTGCTTATATAGCAGTTGTTGTGCATATGGCAGCCTACGCATGCTATAAAAATTATGCGGGTCCTCTATGGGATATCTGTGCAAATACAGAGTAATTAAACACGCTCTGAAATATGCAAACAGATGTAACCAGAGAGTAACCTGTAAAGAGCGATGAGTGAATCTGCAAAACGTGCGGGTGCAGTGTGCGAGTGCGGACCTGTAGTGGCGCAAGCGCGGCGAGGGTAGCTGCGCCATCGCTCATATTGTCGGCGCGGTTTTGTCCCTGCTCCAAGTCGTCCTGCCGTTGTTCTGCTCTGCTTAAAAGAACACCACATCAAACATTTTAAGATTTCTAATGTCTACTAGGTTACTAAGTTGAATGTATGGAAGGATTCCACATAACTAAAACACCAATAATTAATTTTTAATTACCAAATACAGTCCCTTAGATTTATTTATTTTAATTATTTCATCGAAGAAACGCGACTGAGGTAATAAAAGCCTGAATTCAAACATTTTCAGTGCTATAAAATTATATAATTCTTGTAATTAGAATTGAAAATTATTAGATACTTTACGTTTAATATTCTGAAACACGATTAAATCAGACGAATTTTCGATGAAAACCAAATATTATTTAATTAAAAATTTTGATTTTTATGTAACGTAATGAACTATAAGATAAGTAAAATATCCAATTAATTAAAAAAAATACTTTTTTAATTATGTGCTTCTGCATCTTTATCTAACTATAAATAAATTATATATTATTAGTTCTAAAACAATTACCTTAATAGCAACAATTTGCTAAAAATAATTTATGGGTAAGATATTCAGTCACAAAAAAACTTTTTTTAGAAGACATTTAAATGCGTGTTTGTAAATGTTTTCAACGTCCGGCTTTTAGTTATTTTTACTTTAACAAATAAATAACAATGCAAACAAATATTTTAGGCTATTAACAAAAAGATAAACACAATTTAGTTAAAAAGATTTGTATCATGTTAGGTAAAAACAAAAGTGCAAAAATAATAACTACTACAATGACTATTACATAATAGGATAATCTATAACTCTAATCGGTTTTAAAGTGCAATTTTGCTCATTACTTTGTATATAATTTAACAACATAAAAATTTTGGTTTTAAATTTTCAATAAAAATTAGATAAACTGTTACTAGACAACAAGTAATGTAAAGTATAAGTTGCTAATTAGTTAGAGGTTACAAAAATTCATAATATAAAAAGAATAATGAACTATTGTTTTTTCTAATAAAATTTTTAATGTACACTATTACGAAAAAAATGTTGTTATTTAATAATATGCTGTTTACTCAAAAATTAACAACAAAATTGTTTTAAACAATTAACAAAATTAGGATTTTTTTAAAAGCGAGAATTGTAGGAGATACGTATCTAATTAAGCATAAAAAATTATAAAATAAATATTACCTTAACTTCAAATATATTAAAAATTTGTATTTCTAGTAATTGCAGTGATGTGCAATTTTTATTAATTGTAGTCATTATTTTTAATTTAAAAAAATTAAACTACTAAAAAATTAGATAAAATTTCATTAAAACACAATTAATATAAAATGTATGTATTTGATAGATATTTAAAAAAACTAAAACTTATGCTAGCAAATAGTAAAATTTACGTTTTTTATTATTTTTTCGCAACAATGAAGTTAATGCAAGTTTTTAAACGGACATTAGAAAATTACTAACTAATCAGTCAAATTTCAAGACTTTTAAATTTATAATTTTGTTTTTAAAACACATTACTTATAATTCTTTTAACGTCAAGTAAAGACATTTTTTGATCAATTAATAAAATGTATAAATATTTATTAGGAACAAAGTATTCGTTTTTGATAAGCCACAAAATTCATTTAATAAATTACTGTATTTTTTTAAATAAATGTTCTGTTATTAAATATGTTTAACTAATAATATTTTTTTATTTATATAATAACGTTTTTAACCAAAAAAAATTATTTTAGTTTTTTTCCGTTCTGTACTCAATACAATAACTAGTCTCGCCGTTATTTTTTATACTTCAATTTCTACAAAAATTTAATTCAGACGAAAATTAGGATTTTATTTTATATATATTTTATTTAATTAAAAAAAGTGTTTTTATTTCTAACTATTTGTACTGTATTAATTTTACGAATATTATAGTTTTACCAGGTTTAACATCAATGTAAAAGTGAAAGTGAATTAAGATAAATTAAGAAAATACCGTCTGATTAATTAGTTTCATATAGTATGCGTAAAATACATTTTTTAAGTTTACGAAACGCGATATTACATATAATTTATTTAAAAAATAACGTCTTTTATAATTTTAACGACCGAATAACGTTGTACTAACAGGTGGTTTACAACCACCTTTCTTTTCACTAGAGTTAAAAATAGAGCTTTTGCGTAGCTTCTATCTTGCTCTAGATAACACAGAATTATATAAACTCACTTAGTTACTAACACCAGCTAGCGCATTTTAAAGGTACCAGACAAAGCTTTTAAAGTAGTAAAGGATCATCGGGTAGCGAGCTGTATTTCGGTCAAACAGAAGCGCGGTCAGACTTAGACTGGGGGCCGCCAGGAAGCGTCGGGACGCAGTCGACGCTTCTCGTTCGTCTTTTGACGTCATTATTGATTCTCTTGATTGGTGCTGCTATAACGGCGTTTACGAGAACTACGTTTACAAACCCAAATTATAGGTACAGGTAGATATATTTAGATACAGCTGCTTTATATTAAACGCTTATTAATTTATTATATTTAAGAGAATATTTATACACTAATTGATTTAGTTAACATTAATGCAGTTTAAATATGTGTAAAAAAACTTTAAACTGCAAAGATACAATAATAATTAATTCTTTAGCCTCTAATAATTCATATGTAGTATACTCTCGCTAAAAACTTTCCGTATGTGTTCGCATTTGATAAAATTTATTAATACACAAAACAAACAAAAGCAGTCCTTGAACAAAATTTATTAGATTCTGTTGTTGAAATTTGATCGACAACGAGATATTGTTATATTTAAAAGTGTATACGTGTACGTTAAAGTAGTATCTAAAATCAAATTTTGTGAAAATATATTACAGAGTGGTTTCTTAACGCAACAATCACAACTTTAAATGAGTTATATAATAAGATATTGTCACAATCTAATAATTAATTTTACACTTGCAAAATTAAATAATTTAATAAAAATTCTATATACTTTATCAAAAAATTTCTTTATATAATCAATTGCGATTTAGCAAAATATAATACTTGTAATACGGTAAAACAATTAATATTCAAGTAAATTAAGATCATAGCAAGTAAATAACTATACATACACATAATAATTTTATTATTATGTCATTAGTGAAAAACATTTATTTATTCGTAAAATTTTAGAAAATGTTGCAGTTACTTTAGTAAAAAAATAAATGTCAAATAATTTTTTACTATAAAAACTAAACCAATTTTCTTCATTCTCTGTTTTATATACTATGTATGTACATGTATTTTTTAAATGTATCTTTTAAAAGATATAGATTCAATTATTTGCATTAGTCTGTTTTTTTTATTATGTCTTTGAGTAAGTTGCATTTTTTACAAAGATGTTGATAAAGACTAAAGTAATTTTTCTGAATTATTATATTATGATGACAACGTTACTTTTGATTGATTTTGATATATAAATGATAATGAGAGAACGTTTACAAAACAATTTTTGTAAAATATTGACCTTAGAACAAACGTTTTTAAAACGATAAAAAATAGTGCGTTTATTAGTTAAATTATTTAATTTCTTTTATTAAAACTCTAACAGGTGTTATCGAATATTTTAAAAAATATACAAGCAACTTTATCGACGTAAATAGAATAAAAAATTAAACATAATGGCAAAATGTTAAAACAACCAAATATGTGTTCGATGTAATGACACAAAACATTTTTGAATTCATCTTTTATTTGAGTAACGAGTAAATGCAAAAGAAAATGTAAACTGTAAAATGTGTAGTCACTATACAGAAATCTCTCAAAAATAGTTTGAAGTTTATGTTGACAATTGCGCAAAAGCTGTCAAAAGAGGCTTACAAACGCAAAAAATTAGGATTTATGTTAAGAGCAATAATAATTATTTATTTAACGAGTTCCTGTGTAAATTGGTGGTTTTTTATCCACATTTTTAAACACGACTGAAACAAGGGATTTAATGCCCACAAACAAACGCCCAATTTTGGTAGAAATTAGTTGAATTTTATTGTTCGAACAGAAACTACGAAGCTCTGAAAGTTTCAAATCTCTCAAAAATAGTTTGACGTTTATGCTGACAAGTACGCAAAAAATGACAAAGACGGTTTACCCAAGCAAAACATAATTTATGACAGCGTAGTTACGTAATGACATAAAACTTTAAAGCAGCAAAACAATAAATCAAGACGTAAAACTATGATTAATAATCATTATTATTTTAGTAGAAGTGTGTGTCTGGTAGAAAATACATTTAAAAGTCCCTAAGATTGTATCAGAATTAAAAAAACACGATTTTAAAAACTTTTTAAATTCAAATACTAAAAGTATTATACTATATTTTGGAGTTGATAAGCAAAAGAATCCCAAAAGGCGAAACGGCCGTCCAATAGTTCACTCTGGGGGCATTTTTACATTTACATTGACATTGCTACAATTTGAATTACGCGCGTATAAAATCAGTTTTTAACGTTGCCATCTCTATAGCCATTTACATACTGTTGATAATATTTGTTGCTGCCTATGTTGCATATAGTCATATAAACTAACCTAACATTTTAAATTGAAGGTTAAAGTTGACCGATTTTTTTTATTTAATTTTTTTTTAGAAAAATATTTAATTTTGAAAAAAACAGCAAAACATATAAGGCATAATAAAGACTGAATTTATTGCATACTGCAATTTATTGCAATTCTTGTTAGTTTGTAGTACATTTTCTTAATATTTTGCAATTTTATAAAATCTTATATTTTTATAAAATGTTCTAATACTAATTTTTCAATTTTGGACTTTCCCGTTGTTAATAATTTAATAAAGTAGAAAAAGTAAAATTATAAATTCCATAATTGAATTTGTAATTATTACATTAATGACAACAAAAAATGAGCTAAAATAATGTTGTTTATAGAGTTCTTATCGTCAGTAATGATTCATTAAAATGACGTAGTGCAAATGATTAACGCCGAAAATCCCCTTCTTAATTTAGTTTACGTTTTCATTTCAAAGAGTTAGATGGAAGCATCTATATTTTACAGTGAACACCTAAAACAAATATTAAATGCGATTTTTAGCTTACAAAACGACGTATTCTTAATTAAGTAACTTAAAAAACTGCTTCTAACAGTATTTTAAAATGTGTATTCACATGCATAAAGGCACATGGTCTTAAACAATTACTGCACTAAAAAAGTCAAATAAGCCGTTTGTTTGAACGTAAATAATTGTTACCCTTTTTTAATTAGAAAGAACACCCAACATCTCAGTTACAACGATAACTTTTTAATAATGCGATATAAAATAAGGATTACATACCTTCTTGCAATTCTGTTCTGCGCGAGTTAGTATGCGCGCATTACCACGCAGTGGCTTACAGAATTAACTCAAAAAATATAAGTAAGCGGCCGTAACATGGCGACCACCTTAAAACACTGTTTTAAAAATCTCTAATACTAAACAAGTAACATAGTAGGTAATATTATATAAAAAAAATCAAACAAAAAATCGACTAAAAAGTTTAAAAATATCAAGTTTGAACAATCAGTCAATAGGTAAAGGACAAATTTTAGTAAACGATCTGAACACTATACCGTTCGCGGTCTTGATCTTAGCAACTCGCACAATCCCATCTTTACCGGGATGCACTACACTAACCCGTCCGAATTTCCATTTAAAGGGGGGCACATTGTCTTCCTTTATAACCACGAGCATTTCCTTTTTTAATTCTCCAAGGTTAAGTTTCCATTTCGTTTTTTGTTGTAATTCGGACACGAACTCCTTGCTCCACCGCTTCCAAATATGTTGTAACAATTGCTGAAGACGTTGGTAGGAAGACAAACGATTTATGGGTTGCTCCGACACATCTGGATCTGGCATAGCGGTCGATATTCTTCCGATCAAAAAGTGGGAAGGGGTTAAGGGTTGAAAATCATGCGGATCAGAGGATAAAGGTGCCAAAGGGCGAGAGTTTAAAATAGACTCTATTTGGGCGAGTAACGTATACAGTTCCTCAAAAGTCAACAAAGCATTACCTAACACCCTTCTTAGATGACACTTAACGCTTTTAACCCCTGCTTTCCACAGTCCTTCAAAGTGGGGTGAATGTGGTGGTATAAAATGCCAACCTACTCCGTATTTATTTGAAGCAAGTGTTATGTCTTGATGGTTATGTTTTAAAAATTTGTAAAGTTCGGCCGTTTTAGAATTGGCACTCACGAAAGTTGTGCCGTTATCAGAATAAACTTTCGAGGGCATGCCCCGGCGTGCACTAAATCTTTTTAAAGTAAGAATGAAAGCATCACTGGTTAAATCGGTTACCAGTTCCAAATGCATAGCCTTAGTTACTAGATAAACAAACAGGCAAATATAACATTTTGAAACTTTGCTTCCTCGGCCTTTTCGATCCTTAAGCATTAAAGGGCCTGCATAATCAGTGCCTACAGTTGCAAAAGGAAAATTAGGTTTTAATCTATCTTTTGGAAAATTACCCATTATAGAACCTATTAGTTTAGGAGCATCTCTAAAACACTGCAGACACGAATGCACTACTTTTCTGCATAAATCTCTTCCCGAAGTAGGCCAAAAATGTTCACGTTTACTAGCAAGCAGAAGCTGCGGGCCGGCATGCAACAATCTTTTGTGTAATCGCGCTCCAGCAATAATTTGGAAAACAAATGACTGCCTGTAATTAGCAACGGGTGTTTCTTATCAAAGTTAAAGTTAGAATTAAATAATCGACCCCCTACACGTATTAAGCCATTGCAATCCAAAAAAGGCGAGAGACTTGCAACCTTATTGTTCTTGGGTAAAGATTTTTCTTGACTAAGCATTTTTAATTCAAATACAAAAGAATGCGACTGTGCTACTCTAGTTAAACAAACAAGAGAATTGCTAATTTCACTGCGAGTTAAAGCACCAATTACTTTAGACTGCGAATTTAAACAGTTGTGCTTAAATCTCAAACAAAACGCGATTATTCTTTCCAATTTACTCAAATTGGAATATCTATCGAATGGGAAATTTTCGGCTTGTAAGGTACTCAAACTAACAACCATATTTTTCTCGGGAAGTTCGAAAGTAGTTTCTTTAGGAACAAGCCAAGAAGACTCAGAATCGTTTAGAAATTTCGGCCCTCTCTACCACAAATTACTATTTCGTAGATCGGAAGGCATGACTCCTCTAGATAGTAAGTCAGCTGGGTTGTGTACAGTGGGAACGTGTCTCCAAACGTAATTATTTGTAAGAGTCTGGATTTCAGCAACGCGGTGAGAAACAAAAGTTTTTAACTGGTTTGGTAGGGTTTTAATCCATCCCAAAACAATCATTAAATCAGTCCATAGGTAGCAATTGGCTACCTGACAATCAAAAAATCTATAGACATGATTTATTAAACGACTCAGCACCAGCGCACCACAAAGCTCAAGTCTTGGAACAGTTATTGTTTTCAATGGGGCTACCTTGCTCTTTGAACATAGAAGTTTACAATAAACCTTGCCTTCATTTGACACAGAGCGAATATAAATGCACGAACCGTAGGCCATAGTACTAGCGCCTGAGAAGCCATGTATTTCAATAGATAAAGGATTTGCGCAAACTGCGTGCCTAGGGATTTTTAACTGGTTGAGAGTCACCAATTCTAAACGAAAATTGATCCATTTTATGCGGATATCATCAGGAATGCTCTCGTCCCACTCTAATTTATGCAACCAAAGTTGATGCAAAATAAGTTTGGCGACCACCGTACAAGGGCTGAGTAGGCCAAGCGGGTCAAATATTTGCGAAACCTCAGAAAGAATAATTCGTTTTGTGATTTTTGGTTGATTAGATTGTAAAATAGAATACACTAAGTTATCATTCTTAAAATTCCATGACAATCCAAGCGTTTTTGTGCATGCATTGGAGCCAAGATCCAAAGAATGCGGATGAATGTAATCAGGATTTATATGTTCAAGAACGCGAGCATCATTTGCCATCCACTTCCTCAAAGGAAAACATCCAGAGTCTAAATCCTACGCATAATTCTTGAGCTTCTTCAAGGGAATTAACACCGGCTAATAAATCGTCAACGTAAAAGTTCTCACATATGATTTTCGAAACTTATGGAGAGTTATGCTCAGAATCACTGGCGAGTTGATGTAAACTACGAATAGCAAGAAACGAGGCTGAAGACGTGCTATAAGTTACCGTATTAAGTTCAAACGCTTGAGCTGGTTTAGAAGAGTCTTCTCTCCACAAGATACATTGCAAATGCCGCTGCGACGGACAAACAAGCACCTGCCTATACATTTTTTGTATGTCAGCAGAAAACACATATAAATATGACCGGAAGCTGAGCAATATAGAGAAAAGGTCCCTTTGAATAACAGGTCCAATCATCTGCAAATCATTGATGGAGTATCCAGAGGCAGACGCAGAAGAACCGTTGAACACTACGCGCAGTTTTGTACTAACACTTTCCTCTTTAAGTACTCCGTGGTGAGGCAAAAAGAAACATTTATCAATTGGGCACTGAGAAGGACTCATGTGACCAAGGTGAACATACTCACGCATAAATTCCGCGTATCTAACACGAAGAGATTCATTGCACTGAAATCTTTTTTCAAGGGAGCGCAACGACCTTTCAGCTTTAAAATAAGAATTTCCTAACATTTCTTCATTTTTCTTGAAAGGAATTTTGACAATAAATCGACCGTCCTGATCTCGGGTAGTATTAGCAACAAAATGAGTTTCACATTTGACCTCTTCTCGTGAAATAGATGGAGAAGTAGGCACTTCTTCAAGTTCCCAAAACCGAGAAAGCTGATCTTGAACATTGCAATCATTAGAAACATTGCAAATAACGTTATTCGGCCGCGCTTTACTATTCAATGATCCACCAACAACCCAGCCTAAAAAAGTATTCTGTAATCTGAGTTGATTTGCACCAAGAGAAATTTGGCCTGTAGACAATAGTTTGTAGAAACAGGTAACGCTTAAAAGAATGTCAACTTCTCCTGCAATATTAAAATCAGGATCTGCTAGTCGAACCTTATTGGGAATAATTAGATGAGAAACATCTATCGAAGAACTAGGAACAATACCAGTTATGCGCGGTATGATCAAACAGGACACGCTGAGCGTGAAGGCGGTGTGCATTGCCATCATATGAATGTTGCATTGTCCATCAATGTGAGAAAGGGTATTAACTATGTCTGTGTCCTGCATGTTTACAATAATTTTATTCAATCCCAATTTTTTAAACAATCCCTCAGTTATGAAGTTGCTCTGACTTCCAGAATCTAAAAGTACTCTGGCAGGATAGTATTTTCCATTCGAATCGGAAACGTTCACCATTGCAGTGGATAAAAGAACTCTTGAGCTACTCGACACAAAAGAAGAAATAGTAGCGTCAGTACTTGGAGATGAGATAGTTCAAATTGGATTCTCCTGATCTGAAGATTCCTTATGCAAGTGCAGAAGTGTGTTATGCTTTGCCTTACAAATGCAACAACGGTAAATAGATTTGCAATATTTTAAGGTGTGACCCTTGCTCAAGCAGTTTATGCACATACCTAGACCACGAACCTTGTTGAGACGCTCCAATGTAACGATCTCTTTGAACTTATCACAATTATAAATCAGATGAGAAGATTTGCAAAAATGACAAATAGGCTCAGTCGCAATTAATGATTTAGAGCGACTTTCACGCGTGTCTGGCGAATGAATAGGTCTTTTATTTTGATCGAGAGTGGTCAAAAGCGAGGCTTTTTTCTCCAAAAACTTTATGAGATCATTGAAATAAACAATATTATCGTCAATTCTAGAATTCTCGAACTCCTTCGTAGTGTAAGGATCTAACTTAGAATACAATAAATGAACTAAGAAAATGTTTCTTTGTTCTTAAATTTCGTAGCTTTGACGACGATTCTACGGTTATCTTTTCTAAATTAAATAGTGATTTTACATGATGGTAAATCAAAGCTCGCGTTACTGTTAGAACTGCTTAGATTTTTTTAGTATTTGTTTTTTTATAGGGAAAGTGACACTTTTTTTTAAATTCTTCCACTCAATTATTTAAATTTTTGATACAAGGTTCGAACATCAATATTATATAAAATTCTACCAACAGGATAGCCAAAATTAATGCATGACAATGAACCACATTAATTAAATTAGTTTTAACCAAAAAAAGACAAATTTTGATAACTTAATAACAGTGATATACATTACATACATATATAATTTAAAAAAAATACAATTAGAAGGTGTTTGTGCTAAAATTAAACGAACGTTTTGTCCGCTTTTGCAAAGAGCATATTATTAAAGCAAGAGAAAAAATGACCAATTAAATATTTACTCAAAGTTTCTAAAAAATTAATTCAAAAAATCTATATTTTAAACTGTATTTCTGGTTATTGTCACTGGTCTTTTTTGACGCGTGCGGGAACTTTATTTGTATATCTGTGGTCAGTCGTTTTACAGCATGTTTATGGGTAAAAACAAAACATTAAATTTGTTTTTTAGCTGAAGAAAAAGATACACTTTAGTAAGAAACGTATACTTCTTTCTAACGTTTTAATAAACCAAACCAAAACTTCTTTCGGGTAGCAGGAATATATCAATAAAACAAATTTGAAAAAATTATGTAACATTTCTCACATAATTTTTTATTCTTATGTTGTTTATTCTTAAAATCTATATTTTTGAATACTATTAAATATAGATTCAAGCATAAATACTTAACTTGTTGTACATATGTATATCTAAGACTTGAATCACAAATAACAGATACATCACTTACATCATTAAACATAATAATAATTTAAAAATTTTTTGCTTTTTTAATTCTTTTTTTTTGTATTTTCATTTATCCTTTACTACACAAAAATGAATAGCAATAAAAATAAACATTATTGTAAACTCCACATAATGTATTTAATGAGTAAAAAATTTATAATCGTTGTTATACTAATTTATAATGGTAATTAATAAAAAAAAATTATCTGAGTAATCTAATGTAGATACATCAATTGTGATAACTGTTTTATCGATATTATGTCTTATAAATTTTAAGGTTGTACATATAATTTTTTTTATATCTAACTAGAATATATTTATTAAAATTACTGTGCCAGTCACACAAAAAATTATTTACTAAAATAGCACAACGTTGTAATTGTTTATCAGAGTTCAAGAACGGTACCTAATAACATGGTTAAAGTATAGCATCATAAATGCAATTCGAGTAGGAAGCAGCAGCGCATGAAGAGGCAGAAGTAGTAACGAGAAGCTTCATTTGAGTTATATCTGCGTTATTAGTAGGAGATGAGGTAGGCGATGAAGGCAAAATTGAATAAAAAATAAAGACACAAAAAGCGATAGTGCAAATTTCAAAAGCTGTTGTTTCACGTTGAATTAATAATTACATGTATAATTGTTAATTAAATTACCTTCAAAACTTAGTGGAATTATCTATTTTAAAACAAATTATTTATTAATCAAAAAATGTAATTATATGCTAAGAAAAACAAAATTAATAATAATAAATAAACAAATGCAAACAATAAAAAAAATGCTAAAGGTAACAAAAAAAAAATTAACAAAAACATCTTAAATATTTAGATCGTGATAGAGAAGTTTTAAATAAAAAACTAAATTGTTCTTAATAAAACATTTAGTACAATTTAATTAAATATGACATCATTACAAAACGTCTATAAAACAAATATTATTCAGTCAGAATATAGGAAAATGTAATTATAGACTTGTAGTCCACAAAACCGAAAACAGTGGCGATTGATTTTAGTGCAATTTACTTTTACTGTTTAGTTTATGGCCGTTGAAGAAAACTAAAACGTGTTTTTAGGTCTCTTAAGATTGCTATTCTTATTAACTTTAACTGACGTTTTTTGTACTAATAAAACAAATAACGAGTATGTGATGTAATTATATATTGAGTATGACACTGGATAGCTTTATGTGAAAAAAATGTTGTTGCGTCTACTGTTGAACATAAGTATTCCGTAATGTATCCCATTCTTTCCAGTTCCTAGTTTATTATATCTAATTTGTTGAGGTGCTTTAGATCAGCCATTTATAACCGGGGGGCGTTTTTAAAAGTCCACAACACTAAGAAAATATTATAAAAATCAAAGAAAGTCGCAATTGGTAAAAAAATAAAAACCGCAGTTTTAAATTATCAGTATTTAGCTGTTTTTCTAGGCATCAAAGCTAAATTTTCATTCAAGAATACGTTTTATCTATCTACTATGTTGCATTTGAGCCCAGTTTTACTTGGATGTTTTATTTTTGTATTCCACCTGTACTTTAGTTCTGTGTGATACGATGCTTTTGGGATTTTACATATTTGATTTAACGATAAAATTATACGTTCCATATCTCGTTATGCTACCTAAATTCTGTGAGCATTACACACATTTTTTCCAAGGTTCCTAAAAGTAAGCATCATTAGACCAATCCTCTTCTCAATTTTTTTAGTTAATTGGTCACGATCAATAGAAACTTGATGTCTCCAGCTAGTACGTTAATTCGTTTCACCGCTGTAGGAATAAGTCTATAAAAATGAAGCAAATCATTTCAATAAGCAAAATCTGACAAGAAAAACAGCTTCATGTGCCTGGTGTAATACCACAAAAGCGACAAAGCGAACCTTAGCCAAAAAAAAAACCCGCGGTGATCACCAAAAGCAACTTGACCGAAACACATATGTTTGACTAAACGCATAATTTATGCTCAGATTCTGAAATACGTTTAATCAAAATAATAACTTTTATTTTTATTTTTTACTTCTTATTTTCCAATTTTTAAAATTAAAACTATCAGCAATCATTAGTTTAAGTCATAAACGCTTTCAATGTAAAGAGTTATTAACCTAGAACAAAAGTATGTAAAATAAAATTTGAGTAAAAATTTAAAAGTTGAAATTGTATAAACAGGCAGGCAATTGTAAAGATTATTAGCGTTATAAATCTGTTAAGGTTAGACAAAGGATCTATGTTAAAGTAAAGTTCAACTATTTAATGCATTTTTATAGTTAGTAGCGTCTTGGTTAATTGCAAAGAAAGTTACGGAATCGGTAAATTTTATTCCAGTTGAAACACACAGCGCCATCCAGTAACGACGTGGTAACATCTTAAGGATAGAAAAAAGGATAACGGCGCCCTTAGGCGAATGAATAAAAGGAAGAAGCCAATTGGCAGATATACTACTGAGAGGTTTTGAGAACGTAACCAATACAAAAAAGCGTTTTAAGAAATAAGTCAAAATTGCGAAAAACAAAACTAAAATTTTAAAATCCCTAATGAGAAGCAAAAAGGAAGATTGCATACGGAACTCCCGTATGATCTTCTTTTGATCACGTACTTGCACTTACTTCAATTTTGCTTTTTAACTTAAATTTTACGTTTTTGATCGTTTGTTAGCTGTTAAGTGACAAATTCTTAAGTGATTGTGAACCTGCGTCTAGTCAAGGCCTAGCAAATGTAATATATTTTTGTTTGTTTTGTGTTTGTGTTGCTTATAAAATTGGTTTTTAGCTTTTTGCGCCGAAAGATCACGCTGCGAACATCTAAAGAATTTAGTCAAAAAGCACATCAATATGTTTTATTGTGAGTCCAGTCTGCTGTAAGTTTTTTTTAGATATGGCAAGGACAAACTGTTGAAAAAATCTAATTTGTAAACTGTAGATCAAATTTTCAAAGGAGAAATCTCCACTTTGAAACTTTTACATCTGAAAGGATAATATGATAGTAATAATAATAAATAATCTCAGAATCTGATGAACAATTCTAAAACTCTAGTAAAATCTAGTATATAATCGTTTTTTTGTTGCGTTCAAAGCAACAAACAACAAAAAAATTACAGTCAATGAACGTGAATCTCAATATTTTAACATTTTCTTGCCAATATACTTGTAAACGCAATTTTATTTAGCAGAATTTCAGTATCTATAGATTTACAAAATTCAAAAACACTTGAAAGAGAAGAATCCCAGGAACATAATTTATTGTTTTATTAATGACAAATCAGCAACTACTCATCACAGTTTTGTGTCTCCAGAACCCAAACCTCAGGACAGAAAGCACTTTCTGTTTTTATGATGAACCACTAACTGGTACAAACAATTGCATGTTTCCGGCTGATCTAATGGCTTTATCAAAAACGAAATTTGAAAGCAAATTAAAAAAAAAATTGTAAAAATCAAAGAATCCTGCTATATTAAAATCTAGCCCATATATGAAAAAGCTTCGAGAAAAAACACGATAAATACACCTAATGTTAAAAAAACAAATTTTGCAAAAAAATAAGTAAAAAAAAATTAGAAGACTGAATGTATGCGATGACAACGACGCTACTTGTTTACATTGTAATTCTTTTTTCAGCGAATCGAGAGCATGTGAGTTCATAAAGAATGATCTTTTAACTACAAAGACCTAATTTTTATTTGTGATTACTGTAATTAAAAGTAGGTACATATTATAAAAACATTTACCAGAAAAATATAGTAGATACTGTTTTTTTACGTTTATATTTTTAATTTTTCAATATTCTACAATTTCCTATATGTTTATTAGTAAAATTAAAATTATTTTAGATGAATGCCGTTTTACCTGACTGCTGTTTATGTTTTTTCCTTACTGGTAGGTATATTATAGATTAAGTAAACAAATTAAAACTACTAAATATAGCAGACACTGAAATTGGGAAATAAAAAAAAATCACCTAAAAAACATTCGAAGAATCTGTATCTCAATGAAATAATCAATCTCAGGTGCATCGAACATTAGTTATAAATAGAGTTCGTTACACGATTACTATGATCTTCTCTCTTTTGATAACTTTCTAATTCTAATTATATTGTTAAAAAATTTAAAAATCCGTTAAAATATTTAAGAACCTATTTAATTTAATTGAGATATAAGTTTGTTTTAAGTCTTAAATTGCATACCTGAGAGTTATGTAAAAATAAGATTAATTTGTATAAATAGTTTATGGAGAAATGAAAAATAACGTATAATGCATACAATTAAATGTAATGGTTCAAAACGTGACCCGGTTGTATACCGTTACTTATTGTAATTTTATTAAATAAAAAACAAACTCAAAATATCAGCTTCTAAATATTGTTTAATTTAATTTTTTGTAGATTACTGTATACAGATCAAATAGGGAAACTTCTTCGTAAGAATGGTATCAAACCTATTTTCAACTTTACAGACAAAATCTCTCAGATTCTTTCTTCTCCCAAGGACAAATTTCCTACACTTTCATCTCAAGGTGTATACCAAATTCTTTGTTCATGTGGTTTAGTCTACATTGGTGAGACCGGTCGTTCCGTCATTACTCGCATTTCAGAACATGATCGTTGTATAAGAAAAACGCATATTTCTAAGTCTGCGGTTGCTGAACATCATTTCACTACAGGTCACAAGATAGATTTTGATAACGTTTCGGTGATTGCCAAATCTCCATTCTTTTTTAACAGGAAATTTCGAGAGAGCATAGAAATCATCAAACACCCCAATAACTTCAATCGCGATCATGGTTTCGAGCTGTCCCCTCTTTGGTTCCCGGTCATTAGTCCTTTATCGAAAACACGCCCTCGTTCAACCGTAACCCAATCAGAGTCGAACTTAACTAGCCGTGACGATACTTCTTCTTTATATACGAAGACTATTTCTTTTTAAGTCACTTCTATGGAGTTTAGAATCTGGTTTGGTTCACAAGTTGGTTACCTAACTCTGTAGTGGTTCTTTGTTAGATTTTCGTTTGCTTTTTCAAGTTTATCGTTTTCTTTCTTACCTTTTCTGAGTTTAGAATCTGGCTTGGTTCACAAGTTGATTACCTAACTTTTGAGAAGTGTTTAGTTAGATTTCGGTTGCTTGTTTGAGTTCTTCGATTTCTCTCACGCCCTGATGAAGCCCCTTACGAAAGTGGGCGAAACGTTGGCAACTTCGGTTACAACATTGACACGGTCTAAACCCGGAAGACGTTCTTATCATAGTATAGACTCCGGCCGTGGAAGCCTTCGCTATTACAGATTACTTATAGTTAGAAGACAGTTTAACATTTAATTCTGATTTAAACTACAATGGGATATTTATCACGTAAGGGCTAAGCTACTAATTTATTTAATATCTTAATTTGACGCAATATCGGTGTTAACTTTAAAATTAAGAAATAAATATAAAACGCAAATTATTTGAGATAATAATAATATTAAATGTATTAAAAAAAATATTTTTTTTAGGTTTAAAGTTATCCTGTGACTTAATTCAATTTTTATATTTTACAGGATGGTGTTGGTTGACCAAAAATAATTAAATTTTAAAATTGCTATAAAACAATACTATTCTGTTAAAAAAAAATAAAAAAAAACGGTAACCACTTTTAAACTAATCGGATGTTACTATTTTCTTTTAAGTCAAAAATTAAGCTATCGTCCCACTATGCTAAACGTTTTATAAAGCGGCACAATTTCAGTTACAGTACTGTCAAGTACTCAATTAAAACCTGACAACAGTAAAAGATGCAAGAAAATTTACGGTTGTAGATAATCTAACAGAAAGCATAAAAAAAGTGGACATTCAATATTTGAATTCTTTAGTACTTGTTAAATCTGAAGAACGGTATTAGTAACTAAGTATAACGCAAAAATACAATCAACATTTAAACTAAATTTAGTTTTGTAAAATTAATATAAACAAAATAAATATGAATTTGACAGAATGTGTTTATTGTTAGCACGAAAGACACTAAAAAACTATAATTTTGCATTTTTTTAAATTATTGCCTAAATGATTCAAATAAATTTAGTTTGGATTTAAATTGAAAGTTTAACCTTATTAGTGTAAACTATTGAAGTAGTTACAGTCGACTTAAATTGCTTACGGACAAATATTCACAGATTATCCAATTTATTTAATCATTCGATTTGTGCATATTTGAATGTAAACTAGTTAAGTACTTAAATATTGTAATTAGAGAAATGCAAACTCTAACAATACTAAACACAAAGATGTCGAGTGCATAAATACCTATTTACAAATAGGTAATGTAATTAACGTTGCAAACTTTACTTTGATTTTAAAACATTTATAAAAAACGATTATAATTAAAAAAAAATAGAAAAAACAACGTCACTAAAAGTAAAGTAGCTTTGAGACAATTTCGTTATATTAAACTTAAATCAAATTAAAAAATAGCAATCAATTTTAAATGCTGATGTTATATTTTAGAATTTAAGTTCTCATTTTATTAACTTTTTGTATAAATCAATTTATTTAATTAATTCTATTTAAAGTTTCTAATTAGTAAAGTTAAACAAAAAGTCACGTTTTATATTTCTTACATTTATTGTTTTGTCCGGTGTTATAGCAAAAGTTTATATAAATTTATTTAAAACAAGCTTTAGTAAAATACGATTTATTAAATTGGTAACTATATTTTATATTTTAAAATTTACGTTTAATGTTTTATTACTCATTACATACACATACATATATACTTTTTATAATATTAATTTTGTAAAAACTACTTGAATATTATTAAAATATTTAAAAATCTACTAAAACTTTGCAAACTTAAATCAAAGCTTAAGTTATTTCAAATTCATTAAAGCATACAATCATTAAATGTAAGTATTATTAAATATTGTACTTGAGCAAGCTAATCACCTGTTGAATAAAAAAAACTATTATAAAAAATATAAATCGTTTTACTAAATGAAATTCTATATTTAATTTGCTCTTGCTTTGTGCTTTCTTGAGATATGCAACTAGATATAATAAACGATGTTTAAAAAGCGTTCTTCAACATTGTTTGACAAGAGAAATTAGAAGTTATACGCAAGCATTAAAAACTATTTTTTAGTTAAAACGGTCTTACGTTAATTCCTATAATTAAATTATACTTAAAAAAATTGATTGCCATTTAAAATTTTATAACATTGTGTAAATGTATTCTTGCTATTAAATTGCGTTAATAAAATACGTTAAATATTTGAAATTATCAGTTTACAAATATATATTATATTTTTTGTTAAATTCTTTTTAATGAAATTGTTAGAAGTTTTTTGTTAAAACTTTGTAAGATATTTTAATTAATTCAAAGTTTTTGTGTTACATTAAAAAAAAATTAAATGTTTTTAATAAAACATTCGTTGTTAGAACCAAATTGATACAAATTAAAGTAAACAACAATTGAAATTTTTGAATATTTATTTGGGTAAACTGATATATGTATAATTTAATTTATTTGCTAATTAACAAAGTTTTAAAGAGCATATTGACCAAAAACATAAATTTAACGTATATACGCATGGTTTAAAATCACTTTTATGTCTATGAAAGCATGTCGTGGAAAGAAGTGTCATCTTGTTTTAGTACAAACTTTACATAGTTTAAATTAAATACATATACATAAAATTGTAAGTAAAACAGTTTTATTTAATTCAAAAAAACTAATTTGCATACATTATAATTTTTTACTTGAATATGTGGCAGCGATGGAGTTATGAACAGTAATCGTTGCAATAGTTTTATTTAAAACAAACATTTTTGTTACTTTACTAAAACTTAAAATATTATTATGTTGTTTAATAAGTAATTTTTAATTAATTGTGCCTTAAATTGAATGATATGTTGAAGGTGGTACTTAAAGGTAATAAAACGTTTTTTACACAATAAGCATAGAAGTTATATCATAGAGAAAGCTTCTTATACCAATATGTTGTATAATATTTTGTTGTTGTTATTATTTATACATTGTTTATACAGCAAGCAATAATGTTATTTAATATTATAGGGACAAAACAGGATATTTAATTGAATTGTGATAATAACTTTTTTAATAATAGAAGAATATTAATAAATTTTTATACATGATTTCATTAGTGTTTTCTCATTAATTTATATTACTTGCTTTTTGAAATACAAGTAAGTTCAAGTGCATTAAAAAAAAATTGTTAACTGAAAAAGAACGATTATTAACAAAAATATTTATTATAGAAATCAAAATCATATTCTTCATTACAAAAATCACATGAGATTACTTCAGGATCGTCGGCCTCTACTCCGGCACATGCTTCATCGGCTTAACTGCTACAGTGTCGGCATTTTATCCACCCTTTTTGAGACTTCGAATTTGAATAAAGTTTGGTGCAATATAAACATAGTTCGTCATCGTTCTTTTTTTCAGAACTAGTATCTTTTTTGGGTTTATTCAGTTTATCAATCTTTTTCTCAACTTTCTGTTTATTCAATTTTCCTTGGTTTTTCTTACCTTTTCTTTTGTCGATAACTACTTCAAGTTCATCTTTATAGGTATGGATTGCAATTTTCCATTTTCTTCTATTATTGGTATTGAACTGACTTTCGTTGTGGAGATCTGGAACAATACTTTCAGGAGTAATAGCAAAAAACTAGTTTTATAAAACTGTTTCGAAGAAGCAGAAAAAGAATAACTTTGTACCGGTTGTAACGGTGTTGTAAGTCTTATAAGAGTTACATGATGAATTTCTTGTTGCTGAATTGGTTGTAATGGTGTTCTAGGTCTTGGAGGAGTTATATTATAAATTTATGGTTGCTGAATTGACTGTAACGGTGTTGTAGATCTTAAAAGAGTTACACGATAAACGTCTTGTTGAGGTAAAGGTATCTGACCAACATTTTATCTAACATTATTCTACATAAACTGCATATTAGTGTTCTCAGCTGGATCGAACAACTAGTCTTCTTCTTTTAAAGCCATTAACAGCTGCTTGGACACAAGTTGTTTTTATAAATGCTGCGCCAAACAGTTTACCTATCTGTGAAATTGTCACACACCTACAAGGGTGTTGCTGTAACTTTTTTCTGCGTAAAGTAAGTGCTCATTGGTGACATAAAGCAAACGGTGTGTCGTGTAAGGAGGAAAGCACAATATCATTTTTTCAAGCTTCCTCAATTGCTTCTAGACTTTTTGTGTGCGTTGTATAGCCATCTAACAATAAAGAAAACAGGCAGTTTATTAAGAAGATTTGAAAATTGTATGAATTGATCTAGCCAGGACACAAATATATTTGACGCATCCTGTTGAGTGATAATATGTTTTATTTTTAAGTTGTAACGTTTTTGTTACTGTTATTATTTGATTTTAAATTATCTGTATTATTTTAATTTAATGTTGCGTGTAAATGTTTCTTTATTTTTATTTTGTGGAGTCGTTACTTTTTAGTGCGATGCCTCCTTGAAATTCATTCAGTACTTAGCGTTCGACGAGTTCGCATGTGGTACTTCATTTGTTGAAGCCATGTAGCTTTTATCTTATCTAATATCTACAATATCTTTATTTAAAAAGTCTGTGTTAATAATACAGGTATGTCTTTCATTTCTAGTTTGTTGAGTTTATGTAATTCCCAGTTTTTATTTGTTTTAGACGTTTTGTTATGTACCGATTTTATCTTTAATGAAATTATCATTATCTTTATAATTTGAATGGATTTGGTATACGAATAATACAATAAATACCAATGATCCGAATCGATTTTCTTGAAGAAAATACACTTTGAACGTAACTTATTAAATACTAAATAATAAAATTCTCTAATTAATATAAAAATTAAATTTGCTTACTGCAAATATTTAAAGTAACTTAATTAAAATTGTTTTTCTTACTATATGTAAAGAAATACCGGTATTCTCTTAATTTTAAGTTTAATCAATTAAATAATAAAAAATTCTATTCTTAGTTTTAAGTAACCTTACTGAATTTTACCTTATAGTTTTTGTTTTGTTCTGTTTTTGAATATAGGATTATAAATCTTTTGAGTTTGAATCAATGAATTATTCTTGGGTAACCTTTTATTGCAGATAAGACTTTAATAGTTTAGTATTAAAATCAAACTATTTGGCATCCCTGACTTCGGAAGTTAATTGACCAATTTTGACAATTTTTCTAATTGTTTAATTAATTTCTTTACATCGTTTGTTAGTGCATTCTTCGCTTATTTAAACTACCTAAGTTGCGCTATAAGGTGGTGCTTCATCGAGAAGTTTTGGCTTTGCTAGCACTCCAGGAAAAACAAATGTACATGAACAACCCTGTAGAAGGCATGCATATTTCCACCATAACTAAAACACCACGTTCGGCAGAGGACAAAGATCCTACTTGTCTTTTTCCACGCAACGATAGAAACTTAACGCGTTTTTTCGAGACAGTCATAATGCTGGTTTTGTCCACATTATGAATTCGATTAGGACTATTTTGTATTTTTTAAGTACTTCAGACAAAAGCAAGAAAAATTTACCTACAGTACGCCTATTGAAGCCGATAGCTTGAAGAAGTGATGTAGGTTCCGCAGTTCTCAATGTCACGTTTAGATGCCGTTTTAAAAAACCGTACAGCCAAGTTTTACCAGCCTTTTTTTTTCTCGATTTTAAATTGATAAGATATTCAATATTTTTCAGCTTCGTAGATTGTCAAAGGTGAAACCTAAAAGTTGTTTTTCCATCGATAGAATATGTTCAACTGACTCTTTTTCCTGTGTTACTGTGAAAAATGGCTTGTATCTTCCAAGTCTTTTTTGTCCTGATTTTTCTATAAAAAGTATACTTGTTCTAATTTTCTTGACTCTAGCCTCTAAAGTTGTACGTAAAACTTTGAAATGTTTGAATCCCCTTAAATACCTCATTCGTTCTTTGAAAATTTCGTCTTCTACCAGACTCATGCTCAATTGACACCAACTTTGCCTAGTGCTAACTCTTTCCATTTCGACAAATCTTAAATAATAAACAGACAAATTTTATAAAATATGTTTAAGATGTGTAAAAATTTAGTTGAACAAAACGGGATAATATCTCTCTACCGTTTTACCATATTTGCTCTCTGAATCCAAATAGTCGATTTTTAAACATTTACTAAAATACAACTACATAAACGATTGTGAAAATAAAAAGAGCATTACTACACAGTATTCAAAAATCGCTTAACGTTAACCTATCGTGTAAAACACATGAAGAACGAACATTTGAATGCCGTGTAAAGAAATTGGCAAAACCACACGTTAGTTAGAACTTGCAGTCGGTAAGCTAAAGACCGTACAAGCTACATTTTTTAGTTGAAGTTATTTACAGATGGATGGCAATAGTGGTAAAAACAAAAACCGAGGTATCTTATTTTACCCGACTATCCCGTTTTCACTGACTCTCCTCTACTTAACAACACGACATTCATATACAATACAATTATGAAATCATCAACTTATACAGTCTAAATCGACACTAAAATTTATAAATAAACTGCGTCATTATAGTCAATACTAAATCATTTATTTTTTGTTGTGGACAATTTATATCGTATTTGTTTTTCACATGTTTTGTATTAATATACCGTTTAGGTTTTTAAGTCATACCATATCTGCATCATATGTTTGAGTCATAAATCAGACTTCAACAACTTATTTGATTTTAGTTTATTACCAATTTACACGTGGTACATATAGTACTAAGATAGACAGTGTTCAGGAAATAATTTATATTTACATTACATACACGTATTTGATATGCAATTGCATTCATTTGTAGTAATATACAAATTTCAATATTAAAAACAATATTTTTAAAAGTATCGCTAAATGTATGTATAATTACATAACTTTGATGCTACATATTATTATTATATACAACGTGATTCTTTGAAAAATATTCACTTTAAATATCTAGAAAACTAAAACATTATGTGCAAAATGCCGAAACCGGCGAATCTTGGTTGTGAGAATGACTCAATTAGTGTAGGTTGAGACCTGCACCTTCTGCGCCACGGTAGCAGTTCCCTCGAAAATCTTAAATGGAACAAGGGGAGAAAGTTTATTGTTTGAAAAGTCCATTTAACCTTTTTTTGGCTATGTAGTAGTTTTTTACTTCTACGATTAGTTTTTGAGAAAACTGTTTGCTTTGCAGCATAGCTTACAAAATATGCTCGAAATGAGGACCGCCACCGTTTTGTTACAGGAAGTAACAAAACCAGTTTTCAAATTCTTGTTTCACTTTTTGAAATGTTTCTCGCAGAATTCGCCTGCATTCATCAACAATTTGTTGTAGTCTTCCAAATTAGCCGGTTGTGTTTTATATATCACTGACTTCAAATGGCCCCAGTTAGTTATTCATTTATGAGAATGGGCTCAATGACAGCATCCCGAAAAATCTGTGCCCAAACTTTCAGTTTCTGAGTAGCTTGAGTATGACCCGCGGTTCTCATCGCTCCAGTAACGCACATTCTGTTTATTAACAGAGCTATGTAAACTAAAGCTGCATTCATTACTGGAGCGGATATGTTTTACAAAGTTTGGGTTTGTAATGACTAAAATCGACATAGTCTCTATTCATCTGTCGTAATCTTCTTTACCAAACTGTTGGTCAATTTTTATTGTATAAAGATCGAATTTTGTCGCTTTACGAACTGATGAATACAAAAACCCAGTAGTTTTAGCAGTCTGGCGCAAAGAGTTAGTGGGATAAGAAGTAATATGGCCTATTCATTCAATTTGAATCATTTAATTTTCCACTCTGTTACCATGTCTTTTCTTATTTACTACCAATCCCGTGTCTGTGAATTTTTGTACAAACTCTGTAACGTATTTGTGACTCAAATACTTATCTGGATGCTTATCATTGAAAACTCTTGCCGTAGCTCTAACACATTTGTTTTGGAAGTCATAAATAAAAACCATTCTTTCAGCAACTGTGTACACCATTTTCACTCAAACGTGTGCAGATTTACTTTAAAACCGATCAATTCTCAATGTCAATGCATAAGAAACAATTTTTATTTCATCTTTTTACCCTGTAAATTTTATCACAAAAGTGACGTTTATTTGAAAACTAATCGTAGAGAAACAAAACTATTACACAGTTAAACAGAGTTAAAAGGAACTTTTCAAAAGATGAGGTTTTTAATTCCTATTTTTTGTTATTTTTAATGGGGTTGCAGTTCTATCGAAGGAGATAGTTAAATAGCCTGTATAGTTCATTACGTTATCTTATGACTTGAACCAAACGAGTAACTTTAGTAAATGTTCACGACGTATTGAAGGCAGGTGGTGGCTATTTAATTCGGCGAATGCAAAGATGCACTTCTTGTAATTGTAAATGTTCTTGTAAATGTGCTACATTAAAATACTCCAAGTCTAAGAGGTAAGTCATACGTTATTTTTGTTACGTTTTTGAAAGGTGATTTGGCTTTGCTTAATTTCTTTAACAGTGGGTTTATATGTACTTTTAGTATCTCCAAAGCAAAGATTATATGCGTACGCTAGGAATGGCATCTTTTTTTTTAAATAGCACTTTCAGCAACGCCCACCCCTAACAAAATTACGAATTTTGTGAACATTGTGTATGTCATTTGCCGTGTTACAAAAGACGTTTTACTCGCAACACAAATTTTTGTGTTTTTTTCAAACTTACACAAGATGCGATGAACATTAAATGCAGATAGCTTCAAGCAATTCTCGAAAAACAAAAAGCGAGTGTAGAAATAATTTCTCTTAAATAAATTGACAAGATCATAAACAGCTTTAACAAAGATACTGCAGAAGATCTTTAGAACAATGTTTTCTTTAAGTTAGCGTAACGTGGTGTTATTTGAAAAATTGCAAAAAAACAGTAGTTAACCCCGTAACGTACACGCTCGAGTTAACTCGAGCGCGCTAAACCGCCCAAAATGTGCACGCTCGAGCGGTGTCGCATTTGATGCTGCTGTAATTGTGACACTCGAATATATTCGAGAATAGAAAATACGCATACAAAACATAAGAAAAAAATTGGTTTTATTGATATTTATTGTTTTCAGCTGCATTATAAGCTATCAAACTTGTTATTTTAAAAATAAAATATAGTGTTTCCCAAATATACATGTTATTCTGGTGTAGTATGTAATAGCGTTGGTAATAGTTATAAAACTGCAAAAATAAGTGTTAATAGAGATTTATTTTGTGTTTTGTTCTTACTTTTGGCCATAATAAAGTTCAAAAATGTATTTTCTTAAATAAAAGAAATTGATTTTTTGGACGGTTTTTTCAAAAAAATTGTGCGTTAAGGGGTTAAAAAATTATGTCTAATAAAGTATTGGTAACTGCAAATTCTTACTAGACAACATTAGAAAATTTTTACAAAAATTTGCTTGCTAGTCACAATAAGACTGTAAAGTAAAAGAAATTGGCTTGCATTGTTTCGCATTTAACAATATAACTTTTGCTAAAAAAAAATGATAATGTTATTTAATCGAGTGCAAGCACATATATAAACAAAACATTGACATCATGACTGACTATAATATTACTACGTTGAAAACGTAAGTTACTTAGTTTTTAAACAGTATTCAAAGAAATTGAATATTACATCTGTATTGTTAAAAGTTTCTATAAATTTAATAAACTTAAGAGATTTTATGAGTAGGTGAATTTATAGCACTAATAATTGATTGAAGAAAAATACTAATTTTACAAATTTTAGGGAACTTGTAAAGCTCAAGAATTTTAAAATTAGTAAGATTTAGGAGTTTCTTTTAGGGTTTTATTAATTGAGGATGCTTTCATAAGTTTAAAGATTGATTCTTCTATAGAAGAAAAAAAAAGATATTTTACGGTTTAGGATCTGATTGGTTTATCATAATAGTGGCATTTCCTTTCTTAGTTTCAATAAACACAATAGATTTACTGATGTTGGGTATTTATAAGATTTGTAAATCATATGTGTGAGTATATTCTATTGCGTCTGCTTCTGTATTCTCAGCAACATTGTGTCATGTAGTTGTCAATAGTTGTCAACTAAAGTTGTACTTTTTAAATACAGTTTATTTTGTTCTTTGTTGTATTTGTATGCATTATTATGTTACATTTTTTTGTTTCTGCGAGCCCGATACTGTGCAAATTTAGTTTGTTTCTGAAGAACCTTGTCGTTTGGTTAAAATGTTTGAAGTTCAATCTACTCAAGTAATACAATTACTTGCACTTCCCATTTTTCATTGTTGATGCAAGACGGAAAGAAAACGCATTTAGCACTGGCTGGAGGGAAAAGACAACTGTTAATGTGCACTTCTATCCTCAAGGTAACATTTTCGTCTTCCATCTTGTGGTAACAAAGTTTAATTGCATCATGCACGTATTTCAAATATGAAATATAGAGTTACGGTTTGTTTCTATCGTTTTCAAGAGTAAAGTGCAGCAATACTAGGGTTGGGCGATTATGAATGATATAATCGAGATATATCGATTATAGCTAAATGATCCATTATTCGATTATACTTTCGAAATAATCGAAATATCATTCGTTCGAAACAACCGAGAAATGATGCTCATGAATGCAACAAATAAAACAAAATATAAAATGTCAAATATATCGAAATCGACACAACTCGATGCAAGTCGAAACAAACTCGAATGTCTTGGCTTAAGTTTCGTGAAATTTTTACTAGTTTGATTAATTGCAACAGTGATCTTGGAGACATACAAAAGCTCCATTACTAAAAATCAAGCTTAAGTGGAGATGCTGCTCAAATAATCAAATCGTTACAGTTTACAGCCAACAATTATCAAATCGCTTGGCAAGCTATTTGTGCGCGGTACGATCAACCCCGCTTGCTTATTCGAAATCATATAAAATGTACACTTGATCTAGAACCTTGCAAAAAGGAGTCCCCTGAAGCATTAAGAAGTTTTTGCGATTCCTTATTCAAACACATTACTGCATTACGTTCATTAGCTAATGACGGAGACCTATTCGAAACCGTCATGATTCAAATTGTATCAGACAAACTTGATCCTATTACTACGCGTCAATGGAAAATATTATGAAATTTATCAACCAACATTTAACCGAATCTGAATGAATTCAAATCGTTTCTAACAAACAATGCCAATCTCACAAACCAAACCCACACTTTTCAAAATCCTTTCTAGCAAACACATTAACTTGTGTACTCCTGCCGAATCCAATCAAACCATTTCTGCATTTTGTACAAACAGTTTTAAAGTTTTGTTGCCAAGAGCTTCCGCTAAGATTCTTGATTCTACCGGAAGAGAACACACAATTCGTATTTTGTTAGACTCAGGTTCAGAGCTGTGTCGAAAATTAAACTTGCGCATTGATAATGCAAACATTCTAGTTTCAGGCTTAAGCAAAGTTTCCTCTATGATTTACTCAAAGTGTGAAGCAACCGTGCGTTCACATCATACCATTTTTCAAATCAATCTGTTATGTTTAGTTCTTGATGTAATAACTGGCAGCGTGCTCAGTTTACACGTAGATTGCAACAATTTTCAAATCCCTGACAACATTAAATTGCCAGACCCGCTTTTCAATAAACCTGGTAAAATCGATATGGTAATTGGTTCACCAGCATTCTTTACATTATTATGTACTGATCGAGTGCGGCTAGGTCCACAATTGCCTATTCTTCAAAAAACTTGTTTTGGATGGGTGGTATCCGGACAAGTTAGTAACGCAGTTTCTACTCATTCACGTTGCCGCTTAAGCTTTCTGAACGATCTAATAATCGCATTTCAAAATTTTGGGAGCTCGAGAGTTACCACCAAGAAAAGGTTTTCTCTTCCGAAGAAAGTGCTTGCGAAGCACATTTTATTCAACTATTCAACTATTCTAGGAACGCAGAAGGTAGATTTATTGTATTTATTATTTCAATACCATTTAAAATTGCGATTGCATGCCTTGGAGAATCTCAAGACATCGCAAAAAAAACAATTTTTCTCGCTGGAACGCCGCTTTCAGTCCAATCCAGAACTTTGCACTCGTTACGTTGCCTTTATGCAGGAATACCATGATTTGGGACACATGACTGTGTCACATTCTGATGCCGAATATTCTTATTATCTTCCCCACCATGGTGTGTTGAAAGAAACGAGTCTAACCACCAAACTTCGTGTTATTTTTAATGGCTCTTCTGTCACAACTTCTTTAAGTGACACTAAAATGGTTGGTCCAACGATACAACAAGATTTATTTTCTATCTTAATTCGTTTTTGGAAGCATACGTATGCTATTGCTGCTGACATCTAAAAGATGTACAGACGAGTGTTGATTGAACTTAAACAGCGGTTACTTTAATGTATTTTTTGGAGATCTTCTCCAACAGAATAACTACAATCTTTCGATCTCAATACCGTTACGCATGGAACAGCATCTGCGTCTTTTCTAGCCGTCCGTAGTTTATATCAACTAGATATCGAATGTGAAGCTTCTAATTCTGAAATTTCTCGCACCATAAAAATGATTTTTATGTCGACGACCTTCTTACTGGCGCCGATGATATTTCCCAATCACGCAATATTTGTTTAAAACTTTCAAATGTTTTACGTTCAAGACTTTTCATTCTTCGTAAGTGGATATCTAGTGATCCATTAATACTAAAAGACCTTCTTGATACGGATGTCCACCTTGGTGCTCTAGAATTTGGTGCTGACAAGCGCATACCCTGGGATTGACATGGTCGTTTCAGGCAGATAGCGTCGTATTTATTATTTGATCAACTGCAACTGGAATCATAACTAAACGCGTTATGCTCTCAGAAATATCTCAAATATTTCGAACCTTTTGGGTTACTTGCACCTTCTATTATAATCGCTAAAATTATGCTCCAACAGTTATGGTGGAAAAGTTATTATGGGATGATCCAATTTCTAAAAGGATCGCAAGAAAGTGGTCTATTTATAGAGTAGAACTGGTTAATTTAAATGACTTCCAAATCCCTAGGTACGTCATCTGCAAAGATGCTATGGACATCCAATTTCATGGATTTTGTGATTCTTCGATGCACGCATATGGCGCATGCATTTATCTTAGATCCGTTGACAAAGATAATAACACATGCACAAAATTTTTATGGCTAAGTTTTCAGAGCAGGTTCTGAAAGCTTCGAATCTTTAAATTTCTTCTTCTTATTTATGGTCTAACTCGACCATAGTGTTAGGGTGGTTGAAAACCAATCCAAACTTATTGAAAACTTTCGTTTGTCATTGCGTTGTTGACATTTAACAACGTACTTCTCACTCTATTTGGAGACATCTACCAACCAAATGAAATCCACCTGATCTCTTGTCTAGAGGGATCACACCAAACATTCTAAAATCATGCCAATTGTGGTGGCATAGACCATCCTGGTCATCTGAAAATGAATCCATATGGCCTAACTTTATTGTTTCTATTCGTAAGCTTCCAGAACTCAAAAGGGAACCACAATCTTTTGCTACTACTACACAGGATTTATACCCTATTTCGCGATTCTCTAACATGACTTGGCTAGAGAGAGTTATTGCGTATTTTCTTTGTTTTAAGAAACTGTTGTTTGCCTGCAGTTGATCGTACTGTTGATCCTTTAACAATTTTTGAGTTTTAAGATGCGCTCAAACGTATAGTACAAATTTCGCAAGCACAGTCTTTTCCAGACGAACTCCAGCATCTTCAACAAGGAAAACCCTTAAAACCTTCCTCGTCGCTAAAAAGCCTCAATCCATTTCTTGACGCCGAAGGCACCATTCGAGTTGATAGTAGACTTCATTATTTTCATTTCAATTTTGATAAGAAGCATTCCATTCTTCTATCAGGCAAACATTGTCTAGCCAAATTAATTGCTACCAGAAAGCATATCAGAATGCTTCATGCTGGTTCTCAATTGCTTCTCTTTGCAGTCCGAAGTAGATTTTGGATTACTTCAGGGCGCTGTCTTGTAAGACAGATAGTTCATCATTGTGTAAAATGCTTTCGCTTATCTCCCAAAGCAATAAAACCCATAATGGACAATCTTCCATCCTCACGAGTCAATCCTGCATTACCATTTTTTACAACTGGAATAGATTATAGTGGGCCCTTTTTTTAAGATCGTCAAGGTAGAGATTCAAAGTTCTACAAGTCTTATTTATGTATTTTTGTATGCTTTGTGGCCAAAGCAGTTCACTTGGAATTGGTCACTTCTCTCGCAACTGAATCTTTTATTATGACTTTTAGACGTTTTGTTTCACGTCGCGGTAAGCCCATGCATATCTATTCTGATAATGGCACCACCTTTGTTGGAGCTCATTCTAAACTTTAGGAATTGAACTCATTTCTTAAGGCTAATTGTGAATCTGTTGCTGACGTCCTTGCTAACGAAGAAACGAATTGGCATTTTATTCCGGCATTCAGTCCACATTTTGGTGGTCTGTGGGAAGCTGGCATCAGCAAAACACCATATAAAGGAGTTCTCGGCGACTCACTGTTAACTTATGAAGATCTTTATACTTTGTTGTCACAAGTTGAGGCAACCCTAAATTCGCGTCCCTTAACTCCTCTGTCTGCTGATCCTAACGATCTACAACCGCTCACACCTGCACATTTTTGGTGGGAAGACTACTCACAACTCTGCCAAATCCAGACGTAACTGAATTACCTCATTCTCATCTTGCTTATTTTTAACACATCCAACAGCTTCATCAACGAATATGGAAGCGGTGGAGCCGAGAGTACATCTCCGAGCTGCAGCAACGCACAAAGTGGCAGCTGCATCACTCACATCTTCAGTAAGGAGCATTAGTCCTGCTGAAAAAAGAAAATTTATCTTCTTTACAATGGAAATTGAGACGTGTCATAGACATTTATCTAGGCCATGATGGCATCAACCGAGTCCCGTCTGTGCGCACAAACAATGGTGATGTTCGACGTGCATTTACGAAATTGTGGCCGCTTCCATTAGATAGTGGCGCAAATGTTTAATTTAGTTTATTATATGACTTTAAGTAAGCTCTTATATACTTTCAATGAATTTGCATAAGCTTCTATCATGTTTGTTGTTAAAAGGTTTTTTTTACACCCTGTATTTATAAGTTTTGTAAATCATATGTGTGAGTATATTTTATTGCGTCTGCTTCTGTATTCTCAGTAACATTGTGTCATGTAGTTGTAGTTATGGTATTACAGTCCGTTGTCTTGTGTTCAATTTACCGACATTTGTAACATTTCAATTAAAAAAAAAATAGTTATGTGTAAGTTATCGGTGTTTTATTAAATTTGTTGTAATATTAGAAGTTGATAATTACTACTTACATATTGATAATTTATCTCTAACCTTTATAATGCACTTAATATTTAAAAGCAAACTGTATAATAACCGTTATAGCAAGCAAAAATTATCATTAACTTCGTTTAGTTTATTTACATTGAAAAATGTATTCCTGTGCTTACAAATATTGATTCATACATTTGAATATACCATTCTATAAAACTTAAAACGCAACAAAAAAAAATGTTTTTAGTTTTTAATATGTAAAATTATATAACCACGTTTTAAAAAATATAAAAATTATACAGCATAATACATTTTTGTAAACGACATGTAAACATACTCTAAATTGCGGAATATTTTTGGCGTTTAATTGTTTTCCTATCTTTTATCGATATTAAGATCCTCAGGCTGTTCATCATTCTAACATCAATATTATTTTTTATAGTATATATATAGTAAGGTTAATTAACTTTTCACCGTAATTAATTTATTGTTCTTAATTTATATGTCCTCTAATTCGACGTGCGAGTTCTAACTTTTTAATGCGTCTGAGTCTAATACAAAAAGAACTTTTAATAAAATTTAATCTGTTATTAAAAGATAAAATCAATACGTAAACTAAAAGCAAAAATTATAAGACATTTTTAAGATAAAAGTTACTGTAAAAACGTCAAGAGTTTGAGTCATTTATAAAAAGTTAGATAAAAGAATTTAAGTTTTATGTTGCCACTTTATAAAGTCTTTTTGTCTTCCAAAAGTTCAAACAAAAATTTTAAAGTATTTACATATTCTTTTACTTTTATAAATTTTATTATAAAATAATGAGTAATTGTTATTGCCTATTTTTAAGATTAAATTAGTACGCTGTAGCAGACGGGAAACGATAATTTAATTAATAGTATTAATAGCAGGTAGCAGTAACGTAGAAACAACAGTAGGTTCCTAAATTTTAGAAAATAATTAGGGTTCGGTCAAGGGTTTCTGAATATTGTGCAAGGGAATATTCATAGCTAAATATAGCAGTGGAGAGTTCGTTATAGATGATGATAATAGTAAAATCAATAAGAAACTACATCGACATGCATATTAAACATTTTTGTTTATATTAATAATGTGTTCAATTGTTGTTTTTATATATACTTTAATTTTGTGTTACATAGTTTTAGATTTTATAAATTTACAATGAATAAAATCGTGTACCCCAAATCGAAAAATTTGTAATAAAACGCAAATATTTTGTATCTATTATACATTACCATTTTATTTTTAATTTTTGAAAGTTGTTACTTTTATCTCCTTATGATACGTAGTATGAAGTATATATATATAAACTAATACAAATTACAATTATTACAGTAAAATTCAAGTTTCCACTAGTTGCAATTTTTCATTCTGGATAATTCCCGGTTTCTTCCGGGCTTTAAAGATGTCTACTGCGACGTGTGACAAAAACTCAGCTTGTGTGATAACAACACGGGAATTATCCAAAGTGGAAAATTATTACACCATAATGACCTGTTTCAACTTACAATAACATAGTTTAATAAACAGTAAAAGCAGGTAATGGACATAATTTTGTAACAGCGTCTTCTATTATTTCGCTGGTTGTTTTCACACTCAATATACGACACACGCCATCGTCACCAGAGCAAAGTTTTACAATTTGTCCTAGACACCATTTTAATGGTGGTTGATTATCATCTTTGACGACAACCATAGTATCTGTATAGATGGGTTGTGATTTTGCCGTTTGTTTCTTGTTTGCAGTTGACTCAGATATTTGGTTCCTCATCGTGTCCAGAAATGTTGTATTACTTGGGTTATAAGATTGTACCGATTTAATCTGGTATCGCGATAATTGGCTTGAATTAAAGCGGCGAGAGTCAATTAGGAAATGACCGAGAGTTAAATCGTTAAGGTCGTTTTAATCTTTCGTTAACGAAGTTAGTAGTCGTAAATTTATACATGATTCTACCTAAGTTATGGTAGTGTAAAATTCCTCATAGATAAAGGTGAAATTGTTTGCTATGCGACAAAGGTGATATTTTGTAGATTTTACTGCTGTCTCACCGACCGAGGTGGAAGGAAATACTATTTAAAAAATTTTATGCTAGTTGATTTATAATTTTATTCGTTATTTAAAAACATTTTTAAATTTCTAAATTTATTATTAGTTCCCTTAATATTAGTATTATTGTCGGAGTACATATTCTTACAGACCCCACTCCTGGCTATAAAACGTTTTAGACAATTTATAACATGATTCGGTAGTAAGGTTACCGACAAGTTTGAAATGCACCGCCGTAGCTGAAAAACACGCGAATACACATAAATAAGATTTCAATAATTTACCGTTATGTAAGTTATTGGTCTTGATAATAAATGACCCCGCATAATCCACGCTGCCATAAACAAACGGACGTGATGAACTATTTGCTTATTTGTTTTGCGACCTGATAGTAGCCAACTTTTCAGTCTTATATTTGTAGCTTGAATTCCTGCATGTAACAATTTTATATGTACATATGCAATTCAGAGTTTGGGGAACTGGTGATTACACACTTTGTAAAATGATGTTTTCGTTCATCTTGGAGATTTGCAGGTTTTAATCTACTTCCTACACGTAAGCTTCCGTTGTTGTCAATTACTGTTGATAACATCCGCAATTTAATCCGTCTTACAACGTTACCTTTTTTAAATTATTTTTAGGGTAAATGGTGTATTATTCATTTAGAAATATAATTGCTAGCTTTCGAACGTTGTCTAAGTTCTTCGTCAGGCAAAAATTAACTGTTTTCTTTAGTAATTAATAATCCACTAATTCTATAAGTTTAAATTGGATAGTTTGTCAACTGATAAACTATCTTTTAATTTGTTAATTTTGTTAACCATTGTGGTCTTGCCCATCACAAGTTGTAATAAACTAGCTCGTTTCTTGATTTGCTTGCGATCTAGTTCAAAACAATTGTGAAATTGACTACCATAAAGATTTATTTAACTTTAAATTTAATTTGTCAATAACTTTTCGGGACAACTGGGTTCCTAATAAAACACCACATAATTTTAATCGCGGAAGAGAAATACCTTTGAGAGATGTTACTCAAGATTTGGAGCACAATAACTAAATTTTATAGTTACTTTCTTGATCAATCGATTATAAATATATACTGGTTCTATATGCATCCTCTGAAACATCAAAAAAGCAATAAAAATTAAACCGTATTAGGTTTTGTGTAAAGCACATGTCTGTTCAAACTCGAACATTGTTAAGATGATGTAGTTGGTTAATGAAACTGATCCACAATGTATATAATTTTTTGGGAACTGATTAGTCCCAACTAAATTTAAGTTGCCATAATGTTTTCTAGAATTAATTTAGCACTACTGGATCTACTATAGCAAGAGGACCGAATATTTGTGACACTTAAATTGAAAGGATAACTCGTTTTGTTATATTATTTTGTTGCTTGTTGTTTTTTATTTTAATATTATATTGCAATTTGTTTGCTGTGGTGTTCCATCTAACCTCAAGGTTTTAGTTGTTTGATTGTCTAATAGCGTATAATGGGAATCCTGAAAATTTCCTTCTAATACATCGGGAACATTAAAAATCTATCTAAGTAGGTATATAATATGTAAAGATGATTAGAAACATACTTTCTCAGAGTAAACCCATATGTTTTTAACAAAGTTACCAATTGAGTCTTGATTTCAGTTTTCGTAGGTATCAGTACCCATGAAAACATCGTCTACATAAAGAAGTCTATTAATGTGACTCGATTCGTACAAGGATAAGTAGTGTTGTTGAGGGGTGTTAGTTGAAATTTGCCGGTTTTACTCATAGATGTCGCTAGAGATATGTGTACATTTCTATGATTTCGCATCTATGCAATATTTTTCTATTGACATTAATCTTAAAAAATACACAAGTTACAATCTTCCAAAATAATAGCATCATAGTTGTTTACCTCAGTGAATATGTCGAGTTTCGTTCCAATTAAATCGCATTTGCGGCATTCGTTGCTTTTCTTATTTCATCAAAAGAAAAAAGCAGTTGAAGCTCATCAGTTGCTGGTAGGAAATTATGGTGAACATGCTCCAGTAATTAGAACATGTGAGACATGGTTTTCTCAGTTTAAAAGTGGAGATTTCGAATTAACAGACAATGAATATCTTGGTGCTGCGAAAAAGTTCGAAGACGAGGAATTGCAGGCGTTATTCGATGAATACCTAACCCAATCGCAACAACAATTGGCACAAACACTACATGTGACCCGAGGAGCTATTTGCCAACGTTTACAAGCCATGGGAAAGATCCAAAAGTATGGAAAATGGGTACCACACCAACTGAACGATAAACAAATGGAAAATCAAAAAACTATTTGCGAAATTCTGCTTCAAAGGTTCGAAAGGAACACTCTAAAAGCATTGAATTGGGAAATATTATCGCACCCGACGTACTCTCCAGACCTCGCCCCGTCCGACTATCACATTTTCGCATCGATGGGACACTCACTCGCAGAGCAGCGCTTCGCCAATTTTAAAGAAGTCGAAAAATGGCTCTTAGAATGGTTTGCCTCGAAAGAGAAAAAGTTTTTTTGGAATGGTATCCATGATTTGCCTGAAAGATGGACAAAATGTGTAGAATCCAATGGTCAATACTTTGAATAAAAGATTTTTGAGATTCTATTTTGAATTAAGTGTTTCCTTTATTGAAGAAACCGGCAAATTTCAACTAACACTCCTGGTATAAAATGCACTTTGTTATAGGCATTGTACGGCTAATTGCAGCGCAAATGCTGTTCCATAGGTGCCAGTATTCAGTTTATAATGTGAAGTTTTTTGTTCAGGGTCATCTTGCTATAATATTCTTTAGTAGTCGCAATGGCTCGGTTGTAATAGTATCTGACGGTAATTTTTTTCAATATCTGCTGTAATTACTATATAGTATTTCATCTTGTATACTAGGTATTACCATTAAATATATTGTTTAAATTTTTTTTACAAATTTTATTTAAAACGATTTCAAATTACGTGGGTGTAAAATCTGCTTAAAACGTTTTCCACTTTTATAGCTATTTACGATTACGACTTCCTATCATTTGGCTTATTTTTTTCATTAACATTTTTTTAATCCTTAACCGGATAAGGTGTGTTTGGTAGGCTTACGATTGTTGTTTTTTAGTTATAACTTTTATAGTTACAATTTTTTGGACGCGTCCGTTTAAGTATTTGTTCATTTTGTTAGTCTTTATATGCATACAGATGAAGAATGCAAATTTGATGTTTTAATTTTTTTGTACAATTTGGTCTTTGCTTAACTTATTCGTAAAAGGTGAGCTTGTGCGATACATAAGAAACGTTTTATCTAAACGTCACGTGCATCATTGGGCAAAACTTTGCTGTTTTGAACCGGTTTTCTTGGGGTTGCAGTCAGGTTCGCTGCTACTGTGATGAACTTTGGTAGTGTAAAAAGTATATAAATTTTCATAACGTTACAAATCATTTCTTTTATTATTGTTTAACTTTATTTGTCGCCATTTGGCTTACAAATTTGATCGTGCTATACTACATAACATTCTATATTTACATTTACATTCTATTTCCTTTTTTTTTTTGAAATACATTTTCTTATCCCTTCTCTCCCCTTAACTTTTTCCTCCTGCTCCATACTTCCTCCATCCATTCCGCTCCTTTTCCGTTTTCATCTAAGATTTCCTCTATTTTCATCACCTCTTCTCTTAGTTCCCTGCATTTCTGTCTCATGTGGTTAAGGTCTTCCGTTTCTTCTCCACATAGCCTGCACATCTTTTCTGGTTCTTCTTTCCAATATTTTTTCCCTAACTCCTCGTTGCCACATCTGAACCTTGCTACCATTTTTTTCTTTTTGTTGCTTTTATTCTCTCTATCTTTTAAATATTCCGGCACTCCTTCACCCTTGATATCTTTATAATTCCTATTATATCTGCCCTCTTTTATCTTTGTCTATCTTTCTTGTTTTTCGATGTCTCTATCTCTCCTTATTATTTCTTCCCTTATCCCTACTCCCTCTTCTCTTAATCTCTCCACTTCTTCACTCGCGTACCCGTTTCTTTTGTAATACTCTTCTCTGCCCTCCTGCCCGTACTTCACTTTCCCTCCCTTTATCTCTTTCCAACATTCTTGCAGTATTTTGCAATCTGTTCTTTCCCTCATTTCTTCCTCGTATTTTATTGCTCTTTTTTCTGTCTCTACCCTTATTTTTTCTATCTGTACCTCTTCTCTCACAATATACCCCGGTTGTATCCCTGTCCAGTCCTAACACCCATCTCCAGTATTTTTCCTGTAGCCCCTCTACCTCCCTCCACTCTTTCCAGCCCAATATTTCTTTTATTTGCTGTTGTAATGTGTTAGTTTCCTTATTGACAATAAAAATAAAGTACGTACGGAATTTATCCGGTAATAGTTCTTGAATTTGATTTAGAAGTTTTAAACAAGACTTTAGTATGAGTAAAAAACCATTGAGTCATAAGGATTTGCAACGTAAAATAAATAATTTATCAGAATTTGATAAAAGTGAATACCTAAATCAAAACAGCGGAAATTACTTTTTACTGGAAGTAATTGTAAAATTTACTAACAAAGAAGCAATCAAAGTAGCAGGTCCCGAATTTAAATGGAAAAATTGCGATAAACTGGAAATGCAGGCATTTTTAAGATTGCTAATAACTGCTGGCTATCTAAAAACTAATAATTTATCCTACAAAGTTTTTTTTGAATTTCATATATGGGCCATTAATATTTTGTGCCATAATGAGCCTTTGTCAATTTAAACAACTTTTAAGATTGATAACATTTGATGATAAAGCTAGCAAAAGTGATAAATTGGCACCGATACGGGATGTGTGGTATGCAATAAATGCTAATCTAGGAAAGTATTTTTTGCCAGAAGAGAATATAACCGTAGCTGAGCAACTCATAAATTTTAAGGGTCGGTGCTAATTTATACAATATATGCCTCCAAAACCTGATAAGTACAGCATTAAGATTTGACGGGTGTGTGTCTCCCAAACGTATTTTTCGTATTTGTCATGTTTGGAAAAGAAGGTAATAGGAGAGTAATTAGTCTTGAAAATGTCGTAGTGGAAAAACTGACAGAGGCTTATCAACGTAGTAGTTGCAAAGTAACGTACAATTACTTTACAAATTTAGAACTAGCAGAAAGGCTTTTCACTAACGGCTTTACTATAATTGGAACTCTTAGGATACTATAATGTATAAATGAATGCGGTAGATGTGTTTCCCATTGCTGCTTTCATATTGTGGAAAACTCTTTATTTTGACTAGAACAATAAAAAAAATAAGGCAAATATTACAAACAGAATTAGGAGAAGCACTGGTAACACCACCTATCAAACGCAGTTCAAACATTGGTTTGCAAAAAGCAACAACCCAATGTACATATGCCAATATTTTTAAAAGTAAAAATAAAAAGTGATCAACGGTCTCGCAAGCGACGCTACATTTGTCCCACCAATAAATCTAGATTTTAAAAGCAAATATTCGATATCTGTCATAAGAATGTTTGTGGAGAACACAGTAAAACAAAACGTACACGTACAAGATGTTGCAGTCCCTCAAAGAAAAAAAAATTAGAAAAACATGCACCTGTTGATTAGTTTTGTATCTAAAAACTTATTTTATTCAATTTCAACTTGAAAAACGTGTATATTCTTATTTAGTCGAGTTCTTTATTTTTGTGTTAAACCTAAAATATACTAAAATAAATTCATGTGCAATAATTTTGTCTTTCAAACAAACTTTGCGTATGTTACTAAGAATCAGTTGAAGGAATTACCGAGTATGAGTCTGCCAGATACACCTTATCTGGATACGCAAGTAAAAAGGCTTATATGGTTAAGAGTTAAATTGTGTTAAAACAATTGTCAAAACTGGCAAATTTCTGCTTTATTATATTATTTACTATATTTTTTAATCAAAATTTTATCATCCATTTGCTTCTGTTTTACTAAAAAATTAGCTGACTGAAAATTCTTCCTTTACTAATGAAAAACATATATCACAGCTAGAAACTAAGGATTAATCGTCCATTATAATTAAAAAATTATCAGAAATGTTATTCAGTTTGAAGCGCAAAACTCAGGTAGTTTAGATAAGCGAAGAGTGCGCTAACAAACCATTAATAATTAGAAAAATTGTCAAAATTGGTCAATTTATGTATTTCCGAAGTCAGGAATGCCAAATAGTTTTTTAGATTTTAAGACTAAACTATTAAAGTTTTATCTGCAATAAAAAGTTACACAGGAATAATTCATTGATTCAATCTCAAAAGATAGTTATAATCTTATATTCAAAAACAAAACAAAACAAAAACAATAAGGTAAAATTCATTATGGTTACTGCTTCTATCATTTAATTAATTAAACTAATTTTAGAATGAGTTATTTTAAATATTTGCGATAAGCAAATTTAATTTTTATATTAATTAGAGAATTTTAATATTTAGTATTTAATAAGTTGATGAAGCAAAGTTTTTAATCGACGAAAGGAATGTAGATAGTAATATGTAACTCACGCATATGGATCAAATTTCACGTTGATGTCATCCAACGGAATGCAGAGCTAATGTTGGCGGATAGCCTTGGGAAATTTCCCATCAAGAATCGATGACCAAGGTGTATTTTCTTCAAGAAAATCAATTTGGATAATTGACATTTATTGTGTTATTCATATAACAAATCCACACAGATTATCAAGGTAATGATAATTTCATTAAAGATAAAATCGGTACATAAAAAAAGTCTAAAACAAATAAAAACTGGAAGTTAGATAAACGTAACAAAATAGAAATGGAAGACATACCTGTATTATTAACACATACTTTTTAAATAAAGATATTGTAGATATAAGGTAAAATAAAAGCTACATGGCTTCAAAATTAAGTACCACAAGCGTACTATTCAAAGGCTGGGTACCGAGTGAATTACAAGCCGGACCTCGCCCTAAAAAGTAGCGACTTCACAAAATAAAAATAAAGAAAGGTTTTCACGCAACATTTAGTAAAAATAATACAGATAATTTAAAATCAAATAATAACAGTAACGAAAACGTTACAAGTTCTTCGATAGTAAAAATCTGTTGGTGAATGGGCATTTCCTTTGGACAAGGCAACCGAACTTGCAGCGGCTGCTGCTGGGAAATCATTGAGTACTATTTTGAGGATCAGAAAAGTAGCTTCTGTGGTTGACGGTAATCTATTAGAATCACCCTCGCAAAAAGAAGAAGTTTCACAAAGTAGTTATGAACAAGTGCAATTTAAAAATTTTAAAAACAACAGTGCAACACGGTTGACAATCAAGTGCCATTGTTAACAATTTTAGTGAGTAAGATGCAAGACAAGATTAATTATACTAACTGAAAAGAAACAATTCGAAAACATTTTTTAAGAAGTAGCTTTAAATTTAAAAAAAAATGTGCAAACCATCGAAAGTTACTCATGGAACGCAATGATATCATAGCTTGGCGTTTTCATTATCTACAAAAGTTAAAGAGAAAAGGCTGTGTCGTGAATACTGGTTCGTCGGAAGATGACACCAGTTTGTAAGCAAAAGAATACAAAAGTGACTTATAAAATTGTTTAAAGATGCACCTACCTGTTTAATTAATTTTAATTTAAGGATTCATTTGTGTTCCTAAACATTGCCAAGCAAATAGCTTACTTGTTTCTTCGATACAAATTTAAAATAAGCAAAAAGAATTTTGTAAATCTTATATAACTTTTTTTTCTGTAAAACTTAATATTGTTACTAAAAATTGTATATTAATGTTCAGGATTATATGTTTAATAAAGTATTTCTTTTAAAGTTTGCCGTTATAAAAAATGGTTACACTAGTTATGCAGCACACAATACATTTATGTGTATACAATACACATTTAAATTAAGCACCCAAATACTTTTTTTGGGATTGTACTTGCCAAGCTACTGTAGCGCCGGTATCACCTCTCCAGCTATCTTGTTTGCTGTGTGAAACTGTACTAGTAACTACAGTTTAAAAAATTTGTTAAAACCAATACTTATTTATACCGTAAACCACAACAGTACGTTTACGTCTCAGGTTATTAAATTAATTTAGGACGTGCAAACTGTATTGCAAATAATAAAATCAAAATTAATTTAATCGCGATCATAACTGCTATTATGAGATTTGCAACGTAATTGTAAAATAATCTGTAAAGCTGTTTAAAAAAGAAATAAGTATATTTAAATTTTTTAAACAACTATAAATAATTGTACTTGAATATAACAAAAATGACTGATTTTCTAAGAAATTAGGATTATAAAAAAAAAACTAAAATTATTAATTATTAAGCTAATTAATATTTTTATTAGTGTATTAATTAGTGTATTTAATAATTTTTAACTACGTAGAATCGTAGAAAATCTCAGCATATTTACAAGTTTCTATTAATAAATGTAAAGTATTTAAGCTAAAGTAAGTTAAAAACAAGCAAATTGTTATTTGTACAAAACCTAAAAAGTTTTTAATATAAAAACATTTTTATTACTACCATATCGTAAGAATGGTATTTACAAAATATGTTTGTTGTTTTATTTGTTTTGTTCTTTTAAACATTTATATTTTAACATGTCATAGATTTTATTGTCAATGTATACCCTAATTAATTGAAAAAAATATATACATTGAACTTCACGAAATAAAATGTTAGAGTTTATCGAATTTTCTTCTAAAACGTGAGTATATAATATTGAAAAAATAAACTTTTTTACTGTATACTGAAGTATACTTATGTAAAATGTTTTATAATAACATTGTAGCTAATTTAAATTAATAAACTACATAATCTGTTTTTTTTATAAAATAATTAAGCTTTTGTTAATTCTATTTTTTTAGCAAGCTTCAAAATATTTGTTATTTGTTTAGTACGCATTGTATAGCCTTAAGTGATACATAAAATACGCTTTATAAAAGCATTTTTAAATAATCACTTGTTTGTTTTTTTAAATAACAAAAAATAAAACATTAAATAAGATACTTAGGTCTACTCATAAATACGCATTACGAAAATACCAATAAGACAAAGTTAATCTTAATAAACGTTATATTTAGACCAAGCTAACTCTCGATTTTACTTTCTTTTGTTTGTTTTTTTTTAAATAATTATTTTGTTTTTGATTTTTAATTTAAATACAAATTTGTTTATAAAGCAAAAACGTAAACATTTTTTAATTACTGGATGTATTTTTACTAAAAAAATATATTTTATGTTTAAACATAACAAAGAAAAGTTAAATTTCAACAGTAAAACTTTGAGAATTTATTTTATTAGATAAATTTTTGTTTGTAACCAAATAATCTAGCTAATTAAAATTTTACAAAAACTTACATATAAAAATTGCGAAACAATAAATAAAAGCTATGTAATTTTACGTATTTTAGCAATACAATCTTATAATTGCATATGTATAAGCCGTACACAGGTATAATTCATAATTGCATATGTTAGTTATAACTGCATATGTATCTTATGATTGCATATGTATAATAATCGTTTTCAATTTTTTTTTTTTTGATTTTGATAGCGTCACTTGTCAATGATCATTGACTTTCGCTGTCATTAAATCCAATGACAACTTCTCTACCTTCCGTACTAATTTATAGTTTTCTATATTATCATACGTGGTATTTTTACCACAGGATGGCGTTCCAAAAACATTTTAGATATGTTGGTAATGTCGACACGACATAAAAGAGTACGGTTGTCGGTCAGTACGGTTGTGGAAACACATCGGTGTATCCTAGCGCTGACGAGTTCTTAAAGAACGAAACAGCTGTCCGCTAGTTCTGATGTTGTTTTTCACAATTATACTGACATTGTTACTAACCTATTTTATAGTTGGGACTTTGACAGCGTCACTTGTCAATGATCATTGACTTTCGCTGTCATTAAATCCAATGACAATAGGTGAAAATAAAAACGAGTTGGATAATTTTAAAATAATTATCCATTTAACGAGTTCCTGTGTAAATTGGGCGTTTTTTCACAAGTGGGCATTTTTAGACTGTAAAACGCATAATAAGTGGAATGAGCTTTCACATAAAATTTATGTTTGGATTAATAGAGATAGGTATAAAAAGATGCAGGTTTGGATTGCAATTTTATTCCAATAAATTTATAATTATGCTTTTGATAACATACTATGACATCAGATTTTACTTGGAAAATGGTATACAGCAATTAATCGGTTCACAAAAGAATTATCTCGGACAAAATATTGTACAAGTAGGAAAACAAATAATTGTAAATATCGCTGTAGATAAGATGTCTATCAGTAAACATATTCACTAGGATAAGCAACAAATCTATGGATATGTTGATTTTGGTGTTAAAAGTGAAAGCGTTATAAACAATTTTGAATTTGCTAGAAGTGCGTTCATGTTCATGGCTGTTACTGTAAATCAGCATTATAAAATACCATTGGAATATTGAAGTGAAACTTCTTTATCGGCGTTGGAAAAAAATTTACCGTCACATTTTACGCGTCACATTTTTCCGTTACGCGCCATCTTTTTCTTGCCCCTACCACGGTTGGTTCAGACGAAGAGTACTTTCAGTTTCTCCAACGCAGTAGGGATAGCATGTCGCTTATTTCGTTACGCGTCACATTTTTCCGTTACGCGCCATCTTTTTCTTGCCCCTACCACGGTTGGTTCAGACGAAGAGTACTTTCAGTTTCTCCAACGCAGTAGGGATAGTATGTCGCTTATTTCGTTACGCGTCACATTTTTAATTAATACGACTGCTAATTTAATGAACATCAATTAATTGGCATAGAGTATAAATTCTGAAATATGTTATTAATTTTTGTAAATCAATTAACTAATTTTTGTAGATTCAATTTCATATTTCAGTTACCATAAGCCATTAATTACAAAAATATATAATAACGATGACAATGATAGTAATAATTCTATTACAATTAATGAAATGCTGTAATAATCTTAGTAGCAAAAAGTTAAAGTGAAATAATTGTATTATTTGTATTCATGTCTATGATAATAAAATCCTTTTGTTTAAACTTTATCTAATTTAACTTTATTTAACCAATTTCTGAAAAGTTGCATGTAGATCATTTTCTTGTATTCATGTCTATGATAATAAAATCCTTTTGTTTAAACTTTATCTAATTTAACTTTATTTAACCAATTTCTGAAAAGTTGCATGTAGATCATTTTGCGAAAAATAAGGCCATAAAGAAGTTTCACTTCTTACGTGTGTACACTAGTACACGCCCTCATTTTTTTTTTATAATATCGTTAAACGTAAATAAACTAGTCTTCTTAAAGGATGCTTCAAATTAATATTAGAGACTGAAGTTGTATGTCACTCAGTCAAATTTGATAGAACAGCAATAAATTTAAGCATGTGCAAAATTTTAGTAGTATCTTTCAACTCATTTTTAACTCTATTTTTTACATCTAGTCACAGGCCAGAAGTAAAATGCTTTTGCGATGTTTGTTTTATTTACTTATACTTTTTTTCTTTGTAATATTTGGAAAAACTTTACTAACATTAAGATCTTAAAGGTATGTAAATAAATTGCGGAAAAGACATATTAACTACGAGCAAGAAAAAGTTAATGTTTGGTTAGCAGCGCAAACACTAAGTCAAAATGTTGCTGATGCTTTAATATATCTAGCATCAAGAAGTAAGTAAATCAAGAGTTTTTTTGCAACATTCAATTTTTGCAACATTATTTATTAACAGTTTTTAATATTTTAAACAGCCGGAATGTATGATGTAAAAAATATTTTAATTTAAAAGTAAGCGAGGATAATTTTGATGTATTTGGAAGATAAATTGTTTATTTTATTAATTATTTATCTAAGCTTGAATATGAAAATGGAGTCAAAATCATTAATTCTGCAAAGAAAGTAAGATTCTTAAGTTTTATCATTTATTTAAGAAATGGTTTTGAGCTTCATACAGAATTAAAAAATACAAAAAATCTAAAATACCTGTATACGTATAAACTTAGCCAAGACCAACTTGAGGTTTTTTCAGTGATATTAAAAGTATGGAAATATTAAATAATAATCTATCTGCATATCAAGTACGGAGTGCTTACAAAAAACGTTTAGGTAGACACCAAACTTAGAGCTACTAGATATTAAAATTTTGCATCAGAGAAGTAGACAAAAAACTGTATGTTTTTTAATAGATCAGTTTTCTACAAACTCTGTAGAAGCCGATGATAAACATGTTCATTTTAATATTTTATTCAATTTATCCGTTATTGTTGAAGATCTAGTTAAATCCATAGCTAGATTTGTTTCTAGAAAAGTTTATCACTGTATTACGTGCAAAACATTCTTAATTGCTAGTGTAATGAGAAAGCCGTCTGCTGGGAATAAAATCAGAGGAATATTTTCAAACAGCATCTAAAGACGTGTGTTTTATTTGTTTAAAAACTGAATCTGTAATTCGACATATGGTATATTTAAATAGCGAACGGGCTATAGTAGTTGCTAAAACTAAAATATTGTTAATAAATGTGTTTCAGTCTGATGTGATATTAAAACACATTAACATAAATGTATAGACATTTACTGAGTAATGTAATTTTAATAAAGTTGTTAAACAATACTGTATTTCTTTTACTAGTGCTAATGTGAATAACAGCGTTTTTAGTAATTATTTTAAGAAAATGTTTAGTTTATGCAAGTATGAACTTCAGTTGTGAATGAAAGTACTAACACGCATTGTTTTTACTTACTTACTTACTTTTTAATTGCTTACAATTCTGTTTTTTCTAAGCAAGTCAATTTATTATCTGACCTGTCAACGTCATATACATCACTTGTTTATTGAATTGGTAGTTTTGAAATATAACATTAACACGTTGACTGCTATAAGAAACACAATGTGATACACAGTACTCAGCCACTCTAGCCGCGAGCATTAAAAGTTCGTTCTCAAACATTTAGTGCTTTAATAGCCTTGAGAAGCAAATTTTCTTTTTCTTATCAATTTAATACATATGCAGACTGCAATACACGGATGTAAGACATAGAATCTGCGCTTGTATTTGTGTGCAGCGATGTTTGATTCTCACAGCTTTGAAAGGTTCGACCATTGATACGCAATGAAACACCAAGCAAAATATTATTCATCGTTATTCAAACGAAACACTCATTTTCTTATTCTATGCTTAAGAAAAAACATAACAATTTTTCAATAAACAAACTTAAAATATTTAAGATAATCAGAACAAGATATACAATACACCTACGACGATCGTTACAACCTACATTGTACAACACGTGTTCGTCTTTTTCAACTTTTGTGGAGCTTTAGTTAGCCCCAAAACCAGATATTTTTTGAACTTTGATATGTACGCATTAACCAAAGCAGCACTTACAATCAGTTCAATGGCTAGTTGTTGATACCACTTAACTCTCCGTCGTAGTAAAGTAGTAAGTGTTTTCATTTGAACCGATAAGTCAATGTAAGTTTTATGTTTATGATAATTAATTATTGCTATTGGTTTTTCCCCTTTATTTGCCGCAGCGAGTTTTCTTAATTTTATGTCCATTACATGTTTAGGATTTAATCTTCTTTTGCTTCTGAAAGTTCCAATTAGGTGAGTATTTCTTTTTTGTAACTGATGTGCTAGAGAAATACTAGTATAATAATTATCTCTATAGACGTTACGTCATCAGCCAAGAAAAGTACCACTTCTTCGGAAGAAGACTGATTTAGTTTTTTATTCTTCTCATAGTAAACTTTGAAGTTGTACGTATATTCTTTTTTAAGACATAATTTATAAACCTTTAATCGAAATCTACGCCGTTTATTAGTTATATACTAACAAAAACTTAAACGCCCGCTAAAGGAAACTAAAGTTTTGTCGACAACAGCTTTCTAAGAATTTTGAATTATTATATTTATCAAAGGCGAGTTTTTTTGCAATCTGTCTTCTATCACGATTACATTTTACATGTTACATTTTTTACTTTGTTGATAAACAAAACGCTTTTGAAACAGTATGATCCTATTAAAATAGTATTGGTCAGAAAAAACCTAATTTTAGTAACTGTTGTGGCAGTCAACGTGTTAAAGTGAAAACGCAAACGTGCAAAGTGGTCAAGTGAGACAAGAAGTTGATAGGCACTAACCAAGTAAAGAAGTTAGAAAAAACATACGTGCATTACATACATTGTAAAATTCGGGAATTAAACTTCTGTGTTTAAGAGTAAACGTGGTCTTTGTTAAAACCTCCACGGCGTAAACGTAATATAAAGCAATTTAAATCACCGTCAGTTTTAAATTAAAAGTACAAGCTGCAAGATGACCATTTTACGAACACGTGGTTTGACATTTTGTATGTAAGAAACAACCTGAAAATTTTTTGTTTGGATCGATATTTGGCAGGGAAGATACGAACCGAAGTATTGAGGTTTAAACGCTTTGGTCGTCATACACCTTATTACGTTAGGTGCCTTTGTCGTTACCGTCAAAAATGATTCGGAAGCTACACGTTGGTAGCAAGAAGCTGAGTGGTATGGACTAAAACGAGCCGAGGCAATTGAGCCAGCCGTTATTAGTTCAAGGTTAATTTATATTGTATATTGGTTGTTTGTATGTTGATGACAAATAGGACAAGTGTCCGTTTTACTTTAAATGCTTATCTTTTTTATAAATTGTATGTTTACTGAGCGTTAAATTTTTTTGGTGCATAAATTCTTCACAATTTCTGAAAAAGAGATATCGTGCGAGTTCGGTTTTCTAAACTTTAAATTACAAAAATTTGTAACAGAAATTATTGATTTAAAAGAAGAATAAAAGCGTTAATAGCAAATACTAAAAATTAAATGAAACACAAAAATTAATCATATGGTTTTTGCATACATATTCAGATTTTTGCTTTATAATACGAATGTATAATTACATAATAATGACAAAAAAAATACTAAGTGCAATATGCTGAAAAATTAAAAAAATTATCTTATTAAAAGTTATATAAAATTTACAACATTTTATTAAATACTAAAAAACAATAAAAATAACCATGTTTCCATATACAAATTAGAAAATCAAAAATAATAATGTATATATATGTAATTGAGATGATGTTAGAAAATATGACATTGATAAACTAAGGTTCGCAATACAACAAAAGAAACCTGAATTGCTCCAGTAGATAAATCTTATAGATTGACGACGCAGTTTTTATTCTACCGGGTTTACGGCAAAATTAGCGGAGTAAAGACAATAGAGATTACTCAATTCTATGAACCAAATATAGATCGCTAGCAGAATTCATAGTTATTAGGCAACGAAAACTAAGAATAAAACTGCGATAACAGCTAATTTACAGATACCCAAACAAAATCAGACATTTTTATGTACAAACAAACAAATCACACCTATAAATTTATATTTTGACTTTAAAAAATAATTTAAAAAAATATTAAAATCAATTCTAAACGTAGTTTAAAATTCGTATCATATAAAGAATGATGAAACTGCGTACAACACACATTAAATATTAACTTTTTAACAATTATAAACTGTTCTTTAAAAAGTTTTTAAAAAGTCGTGCAACAATATATTCAACAATATATGTAGATGGATTTTATAAAGATAAAACTTTTAAAATTAGCAAATTAATCAATTGCTACTTATTAATAATTTTAGAATTCATGTTCAAATAATTTAAATGTTTAACCACTTTAAATTTGAATACGAACAAATAAAATTATTCAAAGTTAGAAACTGTTCCAATATTTGAATAATATGAATAATTAAAGAATACGCCCTGCATATGCAATTTGTTTCTATTGTATTTCATAAGGGTGTATTTGATGGCGTTTTAACTTTTACTATAATTATAATATCAACTTTAACATATATGTACATATACACGTTAATAATTCTTAACATACTAAATCCCTGCGTTATTTGTTCTAAATTTAAATACATAAATTTTTAGTTTTTGAAAGTTAATAACTAAGAAGTTGTTATGTATTAATACAGAATTATAGTTTGTCATATTAGTTTAAATTAAAAAACGCACAAATTCAATTTGTTTTAAAAAATTTCTACATTTTGTAAATTACATAATTCAAAAGAATTGTTTTGTTTATGTTCTCCAATGCAATAAGTTTCTTTTTCGAATTTTGCTTATTAAAATGTTCATTAGATATATCTACCTTCATTATTAAAACAACATTTTAATCATAAAGGTTAAAAATTAATCAATACAGTTAATAAAAAGTTTTTAGCAATACTATTTACTCAATACAATGAACAAAATCTTTCTAGCCGCACTTTGTTCACACTGCTATTGACAACACAAATATCACAAATAGCCATTGTAACGCATATATGATGACTAATTTGTGCAATTGTTTTTAGTTTGCAAAACAATTATACAAAATACAACTTCTTTATAATTAAAAACAATGAGGATCCTGAATTACTGGAAACAAATATGTGTATATGCTGGCCGTTTAGAGCAAATACACAATTCGGAAAATATTTGATAAAATTTTGTCTGTATTTCATTCCATTTTTGTTTGGTAATGTTTAGAAAATAAAATGGCATAATTGTATTTTTTATAGCAAAAAAAGTAGCTTTGACAATCTTATTTACAGTGGTTTACTCAAGCAAAAATTAAATGCTAAACTTTTAAAAGATTAAAATCCAAAACAAAAAGATAAATTACATAGAATACATAAGGTGTATTATGCATACGATTCATAAATATTATTACAATGTTAAAACTATATATTGTTTTTTTTTGAATTCTAGATATTTTACGAGACACTTTTATTAAGTGCTGTAGAACATCAAAAATTAGCAAAAATAGCTTCGTTAGAAGAAATAATTAGTGCATTATAACTTTTTAAAATTCCATTTGTTGAATTAAGGAGAACGTTGGTTGTTGTTTTTACGATAAATTAAGACTGAGCTTAGCTAATGATTCTTAGAGTACTTAAAGCTTAATCAGTGTACTGACAATCTCAACTACTGAAAAAACACAATCACAAAAGAAAAATAAACGAAACATGTCAAATACAATGGATGAAAATTTCATGGGATCTATTAAGCAAAAAAATAATCCTGACAAATAGTTTATGTCTTCCTTTAAAACTTGGATTCGTGCGAAAAAATATGCATTATGAAACGTGTTTTTTAATATATTATTCTCTACTTTGCTTTTATTTACATTACTTGTTGATAGCAGTTGTAATACATGTATAGCAGTAATACTTAGTTGGTAGCAGTACAGTAAACACGGATTGAAACTGTTACAGTCACAAAATTAAAACAATTGTTTCATTACGTTGTTTCGTGTTAGTTCCATTTTGATATCATTTACATGTAACTGACACTGAATAAATTAAAAGATTTCCGATTTTTCACAATCAGTTTTAAACCGTTTTAGTACTTGCAATTTTTATCCCATAATCAGCAACCGTCTAAAAACTGATTTATTAAAACCGAATATTTTTTGAATAACTAGAATTGTTTAAAGATCAATTAAATAAGATTGAATTATTTTCAAAACAGTGGAATCGTTCTAGGAAAAACGAATACTTTGTGATTAGTCAGCATTAGTCGTTGCTATACTTTTGATTACTGTCGTCAACGCTTGCGCTGCAAATTGATATCTTTTCACTTGTTCGGTTGCAGTTTGATAAGTGATGCTGTGTGTACAATTACGAAATGGAACAATAAACGGTAAGTCGAAACATTTTATTATAATCCATAAATGTAATCGATATTATTATCATTTCTGTTCTTTATGTATCATGTTTTAATTTGTATAAAAAAATGTAAATTAACACACATACTTTAGGATTTATAATTACAGTTCAATTCTTCGAGTTTTCTATACGATTATGTACAGCTAAAGGTATTCACAGTGTTTTTATAACTTTCTAATAATTGCTGTGATATTTATATTAAGTTTGTGTTGTTTTTGATTAAAAAAATGTAATTAATTTTGTGTAAATCTATGATTATGTATGTATATAAATGAAATATTTATTTCTATGTTACAGATGCGGTTGTTGCTACCCAACAGTAACTGATGCAGTTTTCAAGGCTTCCGTGAAAAGACCACATCCAGGAAAGTTGCAATATGTAAAAAACTCAATGTGATATTGTATTTAAAAATATTTATTGTGCAATAAAATTTGAAACGTGCATTCGAAAATGTATTATTATATTATTGAAAGAATTGTTTTAGTTCATTATTGAAACAAAAAAATCATACATGCATCGATCATTCAGTATCGGTTTAAGAACGAAGCTTTTAAAACGTAAACCAAATGCAACATTTAGTTTGCAACAGATTTGAATTTAAAATACCGAAACTATACTGATTCAAATAAGTGAAACAGCGATGGACTTATAGCTATTTTATTGCACTTAGGTTTCTTTTATGTTTGAAACAAGAGTGAATAATAAATTTTTTGTTTTGAAACTGTTACTAAACATTATCAATTTTGTGTTTACTGGGAGTAAACTGCTTACTTTGTGATTTTATGTTAATTTCGTTAACGCTTTCAACGAGATTTCAATAGGTACATATAAATATATTCAATAAGATTTTAATACATATTATGTATTATGTTTTTAAACAATGAAAAAAGTTAAAATATATATTATTTAAAATTATAATTTTATTATTAATAATAATAATATAACTGTATTATTGTAATTACAATTAATTAGTATGTATACATTTTTTTTGCTTTTGATTATGCTAAATTATCATCTACTTCATCAAAATCGATGATCTTAAATTTTTCTCTTTCTCTTTCCACGCTTAAAAATGCTAGTCTGTAGATATGTGCAAAGTGATTTTAATTTGCTGAACGAACATTTACAGTTAACAATTGATTCTCAAAAACGACTTTTTAGCTTTAATAGATTGTTAGATTCACTTTCCTTTCTACTGCGAAGTTACATCTTGTCGCCAGATGTCTCGACATAGAGTTCTGTTTCAAATACTGTGTTATAATGTTCAAGTCTTTTTTTTTTCAACATCGTTATCAACATTATCTATGTTTAATAAATTTTTAAAAACTAAATAAACTCATTTTAAATTTGTAGTGATAAATATGAGGCGTTTCATTGCATTTTTAAGATGTAGTTTCCTAGTAGTGAATCAAGTTTAAACGCTATAGATTTTCAAAGAGAAAGATTTTGCATAATCAAATACTTCCCAGTAAACACGGATTGAAACTGTTACAGTCACAAAATTAAAACAATTGTTTCAATACGTTGTTTCGTGTTAGTTCCATTTTTATATCATTTACATGTAACTGACAGTGAATAAATTGAAAGAGTTCCGATTTTTCACAATCAGTTTTGAACCGTTTCAGTACTTGCAATTTTTTTCCCATAATCAGCAACCGGTTAAAAACTGATTTGTTAAATCCGAATATTTTTTGAATAACTAGAATTGCTTGAAGATCGATTAAATAACATTGAATTATTTTCAAAACAGTGCAATCGTTCTAGGAAAAACGAATACTTTGTGATTGGTCAGCATTAGTCGTTGCTATACTTTTGATTACTGTCGTCAACGCTTGCGCTGCAAATTGATATCTTTTCACTTGTTCGGTTGTAGTTTGATAAGTGATGCTGTGTGTACAATTACGAAATGGAACAATAAACGGTAAGTCGAAATATTTTATTATAATCCATAAATGTAATCAATATTATTATCATTTCTGTTCTTTATGTATCATGTTTTAATTTGTATGAAAAAAATATAAATTAACACACATGGTTGCGTTAAGGTAGATTATTGCGTAAATCTGATAATACTTAGGATTTATAATTACAGTTCAATTCTTCAAGTTTTCTATACGATTATGTACAGCTAAAGGTATTCACAGTGTTTTTATAACTTTCTTATAATTGCTAAAGTGATATTTATAATAAGTTTGTGTTGTTTTTTATTTAAAAAATGTAATTAATTTTGTGTAACTCTATGATTATGTATGTATATAAATGAAATATTTATTTCTTTGTTACAGATGCGGTTAAAAGTTGCTACCCAACAGTAACTGATGCAGTTTTCGAAGCTTCCGTGATAAGACCACATCAAAGAAATTTGCAATATGTAAAAAACTCAATGTGATAATGTATTTAAAAATATTTATTGTGCAATAAAATTTGAAACGTGCATTCGAAAATGTATTATTATATTATTGAAAGAATTGTTTTAGTTGATTATTGAAACAAAAAAATCATACATGTATCGATCATTTAGTATCAGTTCAAGAACGAAGCTTTTAAAACGTAAACCGAATGCAACATTTAGTTTGCAACAGATTTGAATTTAAAATACCAAAACTATACTGATTCAAATAAGTGAAACAGCGATGGACTTATAGCTATTTTATTGCAGTTAGGTTTCTTTTATGTTTGAAACAAGAGTGAATCATAAATTTTTTGTTTTAAAACTGTTACTAAACATTATCAATTTTGTGTTTACTGGGTTCATACCACCTATATTTAATGCCATATATTTCGCCGTCGTTTTTTTCCCAGATGTTTGCTTCTAATTTGTAAACGATTTTTTGTTACAAAAGATGATTGTGTAAGAGAATTTAATGTAGTAAACAGTAAATGGCAAAAGAAGTATGCTGCATTATTTATTTGTTAGTGAATATAATAACCCAAATCGATTAATTTTTGTTCCTTCTTCATTATTACCGACTCGTCGAGAAAATCAATGTTTTGCATTAGACTGGTGTTGCTACTGAATTTAGACTAGATTTGTTCTGAACTGTAGAATTTCTTGCGTACTGGAGTCCTCATCTTTAGAGTCTTGTATTTGTTGTGATGTGTTACAACCTAAATCTGATTTTGACTCTGATTTTACTTTTTTATCTACTGTTTTTTTAAATTAAATATGATTCCATTATTATTCTGAGCTTTTTTTTCAAGCTTTTGTTTTCTTTTCGGTTCAATTATGTGACAAAGAGAACTTACTTTATTCCAATTTGCAAACAATATAGTAATATATTTTGAATACTGTCTATCTTTTCAATTATTTAATTGAAGATTGGTTACAATTTCACTCGTACATAGTTCACTGAATAATAGAATCGTTGAGTACATGATTAATATGCGTCAAATCAAAGGTAACTTCTATACAAACGACTTCAATACCAAGATTAGAACTATGTGCGGCAGTATTACTGGCTAAATTAATAAAAAAAGTAAAATCAAGCATATGCAGAAGCATTGATTCAGTTCATTACTGAACTGATTCTAAAATCGTCCGTAACTGGTTAATTGCTACTCCAAATAATTGGAAAACATTCGTGGCAAACAGAACCGCAAAAATAGAAAGTTGTTCACATTTTAATCAATGGCATCACATAAAAACTAAACAAAACCCGGCGGAAATAATATCTAGAGGTACTACTAAAACAATTTGTAAACTTCTAAATTATGGTGCAAGTGACCTTTTTTCTAATAAAGAATACTATTGTTTTTAACAACTTTATAATAAATGAACGCCTGAACAAAAACGAGATTTTTTCATACAAACAAACGCGGATAACATATTTTAAAATTTGAAAAAATTCAAATTAGCCAAACAAACGAACTTACTAAATTAAACATCGATTGGCATTTTATACCTCCTAACTCACCAAATTTAGGTGGTATTTGGGAGGTCTTAACAAAAACATGTAAGTTTTATTTAAAACAAACCATTAAAGATGCTCTCTTAACGTATGAGGAGATCTACATAGTGTTGGTGCGAATTGAAGCATGTCTTAATTCTCGTCGTTTAACTCCATTTTTTTCAAACCCTAATGATCGTACTGTTTTAACCTTTGGTCACTTCCTTATTAGAACGCCATTAACATCATTTGAGAAACCTGACGTAACGGAACTAAAACTAAACACGTTACCGAGTTGGTAGTACATTGAACGGTTATGCCAAACGTTTTGGAAGAAATTAAGCATCTTCATCAACTTCAAACAAGGAACAAATAAAAACACAAATCAAGCAAACCCATTCAAATCAACGATTTGGCATTACTAAAGGCTAAAAATTCTCCATCGCTCAAATGGCCATTAGGCAGAGAAATTGAACTGCATCCAGATGATGACAACCTTGTAAGATTGGTAACAATAAAAACAGAGTAAAAAAACGTGCCGTGTTAAAGATTTGTGTAATACCAAGTGAAACTTAATGCAAAATAGTTAAGGTGTATCTCAATGGGTGTATCGTTACATTAAAAAACAAAACACAAGCAATTTATATAGTGGATACTTGACTAGCTACCACCTATGCAGTGTGTTAAATTTTAATTAAGGATTTCATGTATTAGACATCATAAGAACATGTTTAGATCATTGTTGAACCAAATACGAAAGCTTTTTTATGTGATGATATATTATTAACTAAAAAGAAATTGTGTGCATTTTTAATAGTATCCATAAATTTTCAACGATTGAAGGTACAACAATACTACATATGGTGTAAATGTTTTAGACCAGATGAAAGAAAATTATACAAGCAAACGTCTTTCGGGAAGCGACCTTTACAATCATTGCATTTCTAGATCATAACTAAACTCAATTCTGCATCATTTTAAGTTTTTGACAGCTTTTAAGGTTTAAAAAAAACAATATTTACATGTAAAGTTTTAGTTTTTTAGCAAACAACAATGTTTTTTCAAATTTCGAAATTGCAACAGCAATATCAGAAACCCATGGTCGGTTTGTAATCAAAATTTGCTGCGGATAACACAATAGTTGTTTTCCTTGTTTATGTGATAAACCTCCACTAATGCCATTGTCACTAGCGTCTTTATCCAACATAAACGTTTATACAAAAAATAGTATCATATCTGTTTTTTTTGCTTTGCATTAGATTACTATTGTAGAAACTTTTAATAATAACATTATTAATAACTATTAGTACGGTTAGTTAATTTACCATTTCTAAAGACGATAACCACAAATACTAAAGTATATATTCTTAATAAATTATTTCAACGACCAACCATGTTACATATATAAACTTACTGTATTATAATCCTAATACTATAGTTATTTATTTAACAAGTTTTTGTGTAAATTAAAAGTTTTTTTCACGAGTAGATAATTTAAACCCTAGCAAAACAAGAATTTTAAAAGTTTACAAAGGAAAAGACAACAATAATAATTTACGTAACAAGCGTCGAAAGTAAAGCATAGCATAACACACGTTATTGCAACACAAAGCCTCACGGTGTGAGTTATGCTATAAAACTGTCGACTAAAGTAACGTAAATTACTTTTTGTAAGTTTACATTCTTTGTTAAAAAAAAAATTAAAACTACCAGAAGTATAATGTTTGTACTACATTTATTACTAAATCTGTCAAATTTAACAGTGTTTGTTTTTCAATTTTATCTGAATTTCAATATGTTTTAATAACTTTTCTAGTTGTCACATACTCGTTCTAGTATAATAATGGACTTAAAACAATTAATTTTATGTGTATTTCTACTTTTTATTTTGCCGTTCTAGAGTTTATTTGCTTATTACGTAATTACACCAACAAAGGAATATTGACATTTGTAATATTGGCAGCACAAAAAATTCATTTATAACAATATTTTTATTATTAATTAATGCTAGAGTACTGCATTTATATATTCCTTTTCATTTGTTAACTGTACCTAATTTATAGTCACAAATGTTCTAATTCTACTTTGTTGTTTTGATAAAGCTGAAAAAGTGTAGCAAAATACGTTGCCCAGGAATATTAATTACAGTAGTTTCTATTACAATAAAGTTTAGTTATCGTAACTGTAATAACAAAAAATTAATTCAATTTAGTTTTTGGTAATTTAAAATCTTGATTAACAAATATTTAGTTTGTTGCATTAATTAAACGTGAATTTACATAATGTTATATTGATGTTACGTAACGTGCTTAAGATTTTATATGGTTTATTATTTTAAAAATAACTCTATTAAATAACAGTTACAACTTATTAGATAAAACAGATGGTATACTTTCCAGTACATCGTTATTAAAAATACTCTACTTTATTGTTTTTTAAATGTAGTGCACCAACTGTTATTAATCGTCTTTAGACAAAAAATATATACAAGTTTAAATCAAACATTATCTTGTTTACCTCCACAAATTTTAAGCATTGCAACAAAAAAGGATTTAAAAATAAAAGTAACAGGTGGTTCATTTTTAAAAGTTCACATCGCCATTTCTGTATAAGCAGATATTTGCAAATCTGCTACTCAATAATTTAATTTTTTACACACTTCTCTTTCCATTAACCGTTATTAATTTCCGAATTTAAATACAACGTTTTTTCAAAATAACAAATTAAGTGCTTCTAAAAATATTTTAATAGAGAAATACAAATATGTTTATCAAATCGAATATTTTTGTTATAGATTACGAAATAAGTAATAGTGTAACTTAAACTTGATAACGCAGTTGTAATTTTGTATACGTAGTTGTAAAAATAAGATTTTCTGAAGAAAAATAACATTTTATATAACAGATTGAAAGGCGCTTATGAAACACGTTATGTATGGATTTTATTTTTGATAAAGTGAAGATCTAGTTCGGTTGTGACGTCATTACGCATGAATCTAACTGATCGGACGTGAAATGTGGTTCATTTTCCTTTTACTGATCAAAACGTTGAGTTTAAAAAGTAGGTTATAACAATAAACTGTTTTGATTCGTTCAAGTATTAAAAGTAAATTTAAACCGTATACGAAATTCCGCTTTCACAAAAGTTTCCACCGATAACGAAATTCTAATTGAAAAGTTTTCCTATAGAGAAACAAATCTTGTTTATACAATACAAGAATCAACAAAAATCAATAAAATTTTCTTTTGTATATTTTATTATAAGATATTTATCTATTGCATTAGAGATTTTACATTATGTATATAGATGACAAAAAAACAAGTTTCTCGAAGATTAAATTTAAAAATTTATCCCAGACTTTGATACAAAAATATTTGAAAAAGTTTAAACTGTAAACAGTTAATTTTAGATTAAAAATTTTAAATTATTTTAAATAAACTTTCTACATTTTGGTAAAAAACAACTCGAAATACGTAAAGTATTTAAATATGTTGAATATTTGTTGAGGAAAACTTAACTTAAAAGTTGTACTAAAACATTTTAATGCTCTAGAAGCATAATTATAAGTTAAAGTGATTGATGTTGTTTAAGCAATTTTACTAAATTAGATAGATTCTTTATTTTGAATTAACTTCTTTAATATTTAACGATTTCTACTTTTTTTTGTTATGGTAGCAGTTGCTTTTTGCTTTATCACTGTTTGTTGTATTACTCACCAATAATTTTAAGTAAACTCAGTACTTTAGTTTTATATAGGAATACAAATTTTATTACAATTTTGCAAATGTTTTTGTATATTGCAATGTTTTACAATGTTTGCACTTATTCTCTCTCTTAAAGTGTATTAGAAAGACAAAGCTTAAAGATTGCTTGAGCTTGAATTTGCAAAATACTAAGAGAATTTTCTTTAAATGCATTCAATAAAATTGTTTCAATTGGAAATTATCTATAAGATTGTTAATAAATGAGTGTATATGTGTTTATGTTAATAATAGTACAAATACGAACTGAGTGCATTACCAGATAGATGATAGCTATAAAGTCATCCTATGTTGTATTCAGAAAAGAAAACAAAGTTATACATACATACATAAAACTTGAGAAACAAAATTATTTGTCACATATTATCTATAAACATAATAACCGACATATTTTCATTAATAAATTATCCAAAATAAGAATTTAATATATAATGCTCAAATTGTTCATAAAAGTAGGCGAAAAAATTAATTAACTAAATAACTCAAATGTATTGATTCCCGTTTGTTTGATTTCGTAGAAATGAGAATTTAACGAAACTCGTAAACAATTGTTAATTAAAATTAACACTAACTTTGTTTTGTGAAAATTTTAAATTTAGTATTTTTATTTTTTTTTGCAACAAAAAGTTTTTCGTAAACGTTTAAAGCAATAAATTATTGTCTTTAGCTTTACCTACACTCAAATTAATAGTTATAACTTAACGTTATATATTTCTAATTTATTATGAATCTTTAAGACAACAACATTAAGCTTATTAAAAGTATGCATTAAGACTATGAACAATTCGAAGGAGAAAAGTTTACGATTGCTGTAAAAGAATTATGAAGACTAAAAGTGTTTGATTAAAAGCTTAATTAAAAGAGATAAATGAATACGTTTTTATTCAATTGTAACTTATATATTGATTAAAAGCAATCCTTTTTGTTAGATTATTAAAGGAATAATGGTACTACTGCCTATTAATTTTCCAGCATTTATTATTCAATTATAATAAGCATTTTGTATACTTTTTTCTACATAAAACGTGCTTTATAAACATTTTATTTTTATGTGTAATTGCTTTTAATATAATTTTTTTTAGTATTATCAGATGATGAAATAATTATAATCGCAAAATTTTTAATCAACGAAAGAAAAAAATTCTATACAATAAAATATAACTTTTTTGAATTGTTTGTATTATCTATTACTAAAAACTTTGATTCAAGTTACATTTTTACGACTAGAACTTTAAATCGCGTGCATAATTTGAAATTTAATACTGTTTATTTTTTGACGACAAATTAAAATAAAAAACTTAAGAAAAGCACGAAATTAATAAATGCCACCGACGTAAACAATATCAACATAACCACAAACATTTTGAATATACTTAATTACCTTGTTGCCAAATGTTAAGTATAATTTTTTAGATCTTGATAATTTTTATTTAAAACTCGATAGGTTAATTAAAAACAATCATAATTATAAACGTATCTTAGTTATAAATTTCCTTTGATACGTTATAACTAATTGTTATTTTATTTATGCGAGCAAATATAAACCGTAATCTGGGTTAAATAAATTTAAACAACTTATGTTTATTATATTGTTTTTCACTCGATTTCATTATTCATAACTTTGTTAATAACAATTTTATGCGAAAAACACGTTTTTTTTAGTTTTTTGCTTATAAAATTTAAATTATTAGGGTAATTGTGATAGAAGGTAATCATGATGGTGTTGATAGAGAATTTGTAGAGAATAAAAACGCAAAGAAAATGAGAGGTCGAACGTCTTGATCAGAAGAAATCTAGGCCAAAGTGTAGTTTCTTCAAAAATTCATATCTAGGTTATTTTTTGAGTTGTAGCGTAGATCCTCCCGTCAGTATTAGTTATTAATATAAACTTGTCATGTGTAAAAGCAGGTACTGTTCGATGTATAGTTTTCGACCTGTGGCCATTTGAATTTTTTACTATGCAATTTTCCAGTAAGCCTGAATGCGACAGATATAATCTGATTTTAATTTACAAAAACAATTTCGAAAGTAGAATTTTTATACTTCAAAACGTTTATCTTGGTTTTGTATTGAGATGCTGAGAAATATATAAGAAATGAAATGAACATCACGAGAAACGGCCAAGTGCGCGAGAGTAGTTGAAGAGTGGGGGAGAGCTGCAGGTAAAGAGAATCACGTATAAAGTTTGACATATTCAAAATATATTTTTAAGAAAAACTAGCAGTATAAGATGATGTTATTCATCTAGACCGGATACAATTTCAAAATATGGTACATACAAAGGGTGCAATTCGTAAGCGTGTTGTAGATGTTGGACGAAAAAAAAGGTATAAAAAAAAAATAATAAAAAGTTAAAGTAGTATCTAGCACAGTTAGTTTTCAAACCATGTAGGTACTTATATTAAATGATTAAATAAATAACTATTGACTGTTTGGTTTATTATGTAAAAACTAATTGTACTTACTTATCAACTTATATATATTTTGCATTTAGCTTCTTTTCTGATGCTGAAACCTAACAATTGTTTACTGCTCTTGAATGCAAATGTCAAATTAACAGAAATACAAGTTAAAAAAGAATTTTATAAAATAAAAACATCTGTTGTTAAAGATATACTTTGGAAAACTTATTCAATTACTTTCTTCACTGTATAGCGGTAGATATATACAAATAAATATTTTTACGAATCCACAGCACATTAACGTTAATCAAAACAGTAGTTATAATAAAATGTAACCTTATTTGAAACTTAAAAACTTACACATTTAGTTATAGTTTTCTCTCACTCTCGTCATATGACAACATTGAGTTTTGGTTGCTTGCTGAATAAATTATTTGTTATAAAAAGTTTGTGAAACTTTATACCTTGTCGTGCAATTACTAAATAAATAACAAAAATATGTCAGAAATATAAGAATAATAACAAGACTTTTGGTGAGCATTCGTATTCGGTTAGACTTCCATATTTATACACAACTTAAATATATGTATCGCATTACAAACATCTATTTTGCAATGATTTGACTGCACGTCTCACGCACGTATATAAAATAATAATAAAAATTACAAACACGATTTCATTTAGAACAAAATTTAATGAAATATAACAGAAAATAAATACCTGACAAAGTATTTTGTTTTAAGTAATCTTTCACTAAGATTTCTGTCTCCAGAAACTCTAAAAAAATATGTTTGCAAAAATCATTTTATAAAAGCGGCATACGCAGTTACAAGTCATTTAAAAATAAACTCATTCGTAGAATATTATAATTCTAATATGAACTCAAAACACTAAATCAGAATTATACACAATTTCTCAAACAAACGAATTCAGAAAAAAATTAGAATTACCACAGAATGTAGAAGTTTGCTTTCTGGCACCAAAAAAACAAAAAACTGGTTTATCAGTTACAAATTTTACTTTATTTTCAGATTTTAAAACTGACGGATTTTAAAAAAAAAAGATAAACGAAGCAACCCTACGCTTTGGAAGAAATTAAAAAAGATTTAATATACAAAGAATAATTATTGTGGTTATCTAAATTATCCGAGCAACTGACAAAATTAAATAATTCTTCTTTTTCCAACTCTGAATGCTAATGTGCTGATCACAGGTTTTGTGTTTTGTTCCAAGTTGTTTTACTATTAGAACCCAGTGTATAATCTTATTAATTAAAAGATTTGTCATAATGTTTTTATTTCAATGCTGGAAATTGCATATTAATTTCAACTTGTTAGAAACTTTAAATTTTAATATTTTTGAACTGTTATTAATTAAAGTCTGCAATACATATTAAGAAGAATTTTTCCGAAAACAGGTAGCAAATCGTAATAAGCCGAACTTAACTTCTTTCAATGTTTTACTATGAACAAAAATACGATATTTATCGGCGAGTAAGGTACTTAAAATATTAGAATAATTTTTTTCTGTTACATTGGCTCACTATAATATTTATAGGTATACAAAGGTTATATTAAGCTTGATACAATTACCTTTGTAGTATTTTATTTTTTAAAACAAATTTGAACGGTGTTTATTGTATAATTTTAAGTATAATATAACTGGCATTACTTAAAAATGCATTTTTAAAATATATTGAAAATATGTTGACGTGAACTTCAAACAAAATTATGAGTAGATACCGTCTTTTTAATGTTGACAGTAACAAAATTTCTCTTTTATTTTAAAATGTTCAGCATTTAGTAATGCAAAATTTTACAATAACTTTGGATGTGTTACAAATATCAACAGAGAAGCATTTCAAAATAACGAAATTGTTTTTTATATTTAGTGTTTGACAGTAGAAAAATATTTAACTAATAATACTTACTTAAATTTTAGCAAAATCAATTGAAAACATTTAGTAACAGAAACTTTAAGTAAGTTTACATACTACCGTCAAAACGAAGCAATAAATGAAACTACCATTATTACCTATTAAAAAACTTTATAAAATTATAAAATTGTTTTGTTGATAAAATTTAAACCGTTTTATTTGCTATGAAATATAAAATTTTACTAAATCATTACTGTTAATAATTATGAAATTTCAATTTTGATTCATTAAATTTGTTAAACCTTATTTTTTGGTTTTACAGTAACACAACATTAACAAGGCATGAAATTTTTATTAAAACTATAAATTTACAAGCTTATTCTAAAACAAACACGAGCCTAAACAATTAAAATCTAAATAAAATAACGGATCTTAATATATTTGTAGATACTAATCAGATGATGAGATACCTATAGATGCAAATTAAACTAATTTGGGTTTATGTTATTTTATGAACGTAAAACACGATTATAATTATCTTATTATGCTTATACACTATATTTTGAAACGGCAGATATAAATAAATAACGTTTCAAAACAACAAGGAATTTAACATATATTTTTTCAATTTATTTTGTCATTTGCAGTAATCATATTTCGATAGATACAACAAATATTTTTTATTTTTTTAGAGCAAGTAAAATATACTGTTGTTATCAATAGTCTATATAAGTATTATATCTTGTATACCTTTCATGTAATTATTATTTTTTAAATAAAAGTATTTACTTATGTTTAAACAATTAACACTCCAACGTACACAAAGATTTTACAAAGCAAACTACTAAATCGCATTCATGCATATACAGCCACATCATATTAATTCAAGCAAGTTCATTCGTATAAACCGTTGGGTAATTTTCTTAAGGATTAATTTTAAGTTGAATACTAATGTTTCTTCATTTTTTTAATTAATTATTTACGTAATTGCATAATGTCAGCAACATCCTGTTTATATTTAACACAGAAATTACTTATGTTCTCAAATCTATAATCTATTGAATTACTAATTGTGCAATTATTCCTTTTTCTCATGTAATCAAAACCAATTATGTTAAATAAACATGTTTTAATTTTCAAATTATTAAAATTTTCCAGCTACAGAAAAGTAACAGTAAGCTACAATGTTATTAGATTTTTTTTTCTATATAATAACTTTATTTCTGCTTTGACAATTTTATAAAATAATTAATAGGAATTACACGTTTACAAGAACTGAACAATAGTCATTTGTATCACTATTCCAGAAAGCGTTTTTAGGATGTGATACACATTTTTTCTATTTTGCGACGGTTATAGCTTTATATTCGTACTGTAAGCGATACGATCTTTTTGTACTGCTTTAGTGACTAATAAATTTAAGTTTGCAACACTGTAAACTCTATATGATAATAAACCATAACCTAACGAGATATAATAAAGCATCTACAACATTATTTTTTGATTGATGAAACTTATATTTTTAGATTCATGTTCACAACCTTTTTTATTGAATTTAGAAACTAACACTTTAAAATTTCAAATTTGAATAGTCAAATGCCAGAATTTCCAACACAATTTAAAAAAATCACTAAAACAATTTTATGATCTTTGCTTATTAAAAATCTTACAGTAAAATTTAATAACATGTGTTGATAAAGCTAAAACCTGTAACGACAAAATTCAATTTTTTATTAAATTAATTTGACAATTACATAATTTTATTACAATTTAACTTATATGAAAATAAAACTATTATTGTTTTTAGCAATAATTGTAAGATATAAGCAAACTTATTATTTTTGCTTAAAAAAATACTGTTAATGTTATTTTAAACAATAACACAGATAATGATCTATGTTAATAAATCTGACAGAATGACAAGATGACGTTTAATTAATTAATGATTATTAGTGCCAACTTTTAGTTATAAATTTCTACTACACTTTATTGGTCTAGACAGGAAGAGTAAAATTTTCGGCCGATTATACTGCCTGCAAAATACATCAAAAAAGACAAAAGCACAAAAAAAAATGTTTAGTTAAAAATTTAAATTTTTTAATATATAAATTAAATTCCATTCACCTATAGAGGTATAAATACTAGATTTCAGCTATACCAAAAACTTTGGACTATGGAAATAATATTTCTACAAATAAAAAAGTAATACAAAAAAACTAACATATAAAACAAAAATTAGAAATAAAGTTAATAAATAAACCAATAGACAAACTGCAATTAAAACAATTTAAACATTTCATTAAGATAAAGACAACAACCGGTAAAGGATATTAGAAAACTAAAATTAAAGTAAGAACGAAACATCAAAACAACTCAAAAAAACTGGCGTGGTCACCATACGACTTTCCTATAAGGAATTTCTACATATTTTCTATTTTTAAATTAAAAGGAAATGTCCAAGTCAAAAAATAGAGAATTCAGAAAACTTAAGCTTACAATTTTATTTACTTAACAGAAAAACTAACTCCTATATTTGTGCGCCTCAATATTGCTTTCCCCTTTAGTAAACCAGTAAAAATTGTTACTATTTTCTTTCAAGATATAAAATTTGGTTCTAAAAAAAATGTTGCAGGCAGGATTCGAACCATTTTAAATTATAAATCAAATATCTAATAAACTGTTAATAATAATGTTTTTATTTGAATAAATTGTTAGGAAAAATTATTTCTATAAGAAACTGAGAATATGAAAAGCCAGCTCCAAACCAAATTTGAAGTTACTACGCAGGCAGTACATTACGTTTTATTGGTGTCAAAATGACGTACGAGATGTCATTAAGACGTGTTAATGTTGTCATATGACGTCAATGTGCTGCATGGGTAAGACTTTTGGTTTGAAAAGTGTCTGAGCATAACCTTAGCAATATATTATATAAAAGTATGCGTGGTAAACTTATGATAAATATGTAATGTTAAAAACAATGTTCAAATGCAAATACTTCACTTGCACACCGTTGTTAAATAATAGTATTATTTCTAGTACATCAAATAAGTTATCTTTTGAATTTTTAGAATTTGTTATTAATAAACTTTTCGCTTTAAAAAAAATTGCAACATGAAAAACATTTTCTTTTCGATAAAATTATGTTATGTTTGTACCTACCTACTTTGTGTTTATAGGAAAATAATCGTATATATGTGTTTTTGTAAAAAAATGAATTTTAAACTGTTGTTCTAAATTCAAAAAATTGACAAATTTTGTTTTAAAGCAAACAGTAAATGCAGATTGTGGTAAGTGTTTTTATTAAGCACACCCAGACAAAAGTTGATAACCGCGCAAACAATAATGTGAGGTTATGACATTAATTACTTATCCTAATTATGCAATTTTTGCACGTTTATTACATTTCTAGTGCATAAATAACTTTTTTATTGGCATAATAATCTGTTATCAATCTAATGTTATAGTGCCTTCTGTTGGTAACAACTAACACGTCAACACGGCTAGCTGAGATGAGTAGATGTGCTTGAAAATGCTGCAATAGAAAAAAGAACAAATCGAGGGCATTTCTTATACTGGCAAGATAATCGGTTTCGGAGACACCATGAGTACGTCTGACCCATTATTAAACAAATTAGGATAAAGCAAAAAATACAATTAACAAGAGAAAGGAACAAGCGAATGCAATTTTTTCAAACAATAACAGTTGTCACTATCTTCCCACACAGCCAAAAGTAACCAAAAGTCGTAATAAAGGTAACCGCTTTGGATTGGCAAATGTGATCATAGAGTACCCAAAAGTACACCCAATGGTGAACTATGTCCCACTTAATCCCTCCATAGGATACTCTTATACTGACCTTGCGTGTATGCAAGGGTCAACCTTTTAGGATAACCCGAAATTAACCGAAACGGACAACTTATTGTCCACTTTTAAAGCTACTCTAAAGATACTTCTTTTTAGTTATTCATTGGTCAATTTGTTGGGCTAACCTAAAGTTAATCGAAATGCCCGGTGCATAGTTGAATTTTAAAACTACTAAAAAGATACCATTTTTTGTTTGCTCAACGTTCAACCTGTTAGGGTAATCTAAAGTTAATCGAAAGTGATTGTTAATGGTTGGTATTTAAAACTGCCTAAAAGATACTAATTTTTGTTTGCTTAACGTTCAACCCGTTAGGATAACTTCAAGTTAATCTAAATGGGTATTTTACTATTTAATTTTAAAGCAGTTTAAAATATACAATTTTTGCACTTGTTCAAGAATCAACCTGAAGTTAACTGTAAAAGATGTATAATTGTTGGATTTTAAAACTGCTTAAAAAATACTATTTTTTCAGTTGCTCAACGATTAATGGCTGCTTAACGGATATCTTATAGTTAACATTTGAAAATAAAACACATTAAAGTAAAGGTGCAAGTCTTGAAAAACAGATTTTATACGATACGATATAATACATATATATTTATTATTTATTTACAAATTTAAAAATATCTAAAATAAATGTCATCGCCTTTAACCCTTTTTCACACTTTTTCTCGATTTTCTAATCCACACCTTTGTCGCCACTAAAACGTCCATTTCTGTAGTTGTGGAAACTATTCATTTTACGGAAGCTGAAATTAGAAAAAATACTTAACTAAACCACTAATATTTATATTTGATTTGATTTTTTACAGGGTTCCCAGCGATCTAGAAAATTGTAAAAAATCTGGGTATTTTAAAATCAGGGAAACATGTAAAATTTAGAGAAAGCCTGTTTCTATGTCTTTTTGTATACTGACCGTTCATCTGCAATTATGAATTATGTGTTCTTTTGTGTCTGTTAAAAATATGTATAAAGATGTTTTACCTTTATAACTGGAACTTTTAGTATAACACAATTACACGAAGTTAACACTCGACTTGTACAACACGCACATCAACAAAACTTGAACGATTGTCTAGCAGGTAAAAAAAACGACGTTCAATTTTAAACTAGTCTTAAAAGAACCCGGTGGTTATTTAAATTACTATACCCATTCTCTCCCACTTCAACAACATAATTTTAAATTTTACAAACGGTGGGCGTTTGTTAATTCTATTACGCTAAATGGGCCAAAATAGGAACGCTAGGAATTAATTCGAGCGCTATCGCTATAGGAAACATAAGAAAAAAATGGTCTTTTTGATTTTTTTTATTTACATCTGTCTTCTAAGCTATAAAACGTTAGAGTAATATTACTTTTCGTCCAGTTGTAAAACAAAGAAACGTTTTTTTTGAAAATTATTATTGATTTAGTAGTGAAAGACTTTTTTTGTAATGTAATATGTAAAAATTATAAAACTGCAAAGATAAGTGTTTATAGACAGTTCTTTTGTGTTTAGTTATTACTTTTGGCCAAAATAAAGTTCAAAAATGTATTTTCTTAAATTTAAAAAAATGATTCTTTTGTGGTTTTTTTAAAAAAAAAGTGCTTTAAGAGGTTAAATAAGAAGTTGAGAATAATCAGTACAAATGTCATATCTTTATTGTTAACTGCGACATGAAAACTTAAGTTACAATTTTTTTTACGAAATTTAATTTTTTTTTAATGATGGCTACATAATAAAAAACTGTTGAATTAATTCCAGAAGTTCATTTGAAGCACTAGATCAATTATTGTATTGTCACTTTCGACATTAATAATACTTTTTTTACCGTTTATCGCAAATAAACTATCCTTTAATAAGAAACACTAACATTTGCCTGTATTACGTTTTTAAAATTGGATATTGATGCGCATATAGCTCCTTTATGAGTCACAATATTAAAGAAGCTTAAATACAAAACTTGTTCGGTATGTCTGTTTGGAAAAATTCATTTTTCTTATTTGCTATCAAGAGGCCAAGTTTATATTGTAATTGTTTAACGGATTTGTTAAAGCAGAAATGAATATTAAACTCTGCTCAAAGTAATAACGATTTGTTTTAAAAAATTTTTGTCAGCATCGACAGAATGAGATTCTTTAAATGAAATTTCCGTTAAAACTGCAATATCTAAGAAAAAGACCTTGAATGGTCGAAGAGACCGACACAGGGATTATCCACAAAGGCTATTGTTTGGTGCCCAGTTGACACACAGCCGCAATGCAAAACAAGTTCTTAAATTAATCATTTACCGTAACGGATGAAACAAAAACGACAAAAAAAGTTTTTACAATCAACATTAAGATGCCATCGCGTTTATTAATACTTTCTCTTTAACCTGCTAAACGCCTTTGAAGAAAAATGTGATATTTTTTATCGATTTAAGGGCGATAATTTGAACTATTGTCAATACGATTTTGTATCGATCCACATTACAAATTATAAAAAAGTTTGTTTAAAAAAAATAATTTTTAGGTTGAAATTAAATTTAAAAAATCATTAGGCTACAAACAAAAAAGAACGATGTTTATGACGATAATCGGATTAAAATAGTACATTCCAGAAAACTGTTGTGCGAGGGTAATGGTAGAACTAAAATAAAGTTTACTTCTTAGGATTTCATTGTTAGCCAATTAGATTTTTATTATAAATGTAAGCAGTAACTAAACATACAAACATTAATTAATAATAATCAATTACACTTACAACTCCACTAAAATGTTTTTTTTTCAAATACAAGTTTTTCTAAGATAATTAGTTTCAGCGTATACAACTACGGATCCTATATACCTATAAGAATTACAACAAATAATTAGCGAAACAATGACTGCAGGTTCCATCTGCAGTGCTTTTAAATATTTTTAAAATAAGTTTTTGTCTATTTAAAAAAACATACCCTTGAATTTGTTGTAATTAGAGCTTACGGAGCGACTAACTAACTTCTGACGATTTCGATCAATTCTTTAAAAATTCATAATCTGAAAACTAAGCGGTAATGCACAAAAAACCAAAATAAAGGTACTTTTTTGCCATGAGAATCACCAAAAATCAGAAACGCAATTGGTAAACTCATTTCTTAGTTCCTCCTTGTAAGTCGTAATAATAGTAAGAGGTAACTATTAGAATATAGAAAAGTAATTTTGGTTTAGGGTGATTTTTCTTCCGAGGACGTTTTTCCGTGATACAGTCTTATTCTACACAAAAACATTCTATTAAAAGGTTAATTTTTAGGATTAACATAAAATTAACTTTTTAGAATGTCTGTTTCACAACTTTTATAGACATTGATTATAAAACTCACCGAAAATAACATTTATGTGGTTACTAAAAAGACATGTAGTCTCATTCTGTACTATAAAGCTACTAAAAACTTAATTTTTAGGATTAACATTAAATTAATTTTGTAGGATGTCAGTTGTATAACTTTTTCAAGACATTAATTAGAAATCTCTGAAAAGTTATCGAAAAGTTAACTTATAGGGTTAGTAAAAAACAAGTAGTCTCATTTTATACTTGAAAGCTCTTAATAGGTTAATTTTTATGGTTACCATCAAGTTAACTTTTTAAAACGGCTTTTGAGTAACAATTAAAGTTGTCTATTGAAAAGTTATCCAAAAGTCAACCTCTGTTGGTAACAAACGAGATAGGTCGCCATATTTTATACTTTAAGCTTATACAAAAAGTAACCATTACGTTTACAATTTGGCGTATTATTAGGAATAACTATTTGTTGTGAATAAGTTAACCATTAAGGACACGCGGTAGAACTAACTTTTATGAATGACTAAAAGGCACGATAAAGATACCACATGTTTGTCAACTTTTCAGGTTAAAGTATGATCACTTTTTAGACAATTAAGGTTAACTTTGGTTATGTGGGTTGTTATTACAAGCGAAAATACAATAGTACTTTACATGACCAAATATTAATGTTTGCATATAATTGCAAACTAATAGTAATTAAAAAAAATTTATAGCAAACGTTAAATGAGTAAAAATTGAAAATCTTCCGTACCAAAACTCTTTAAAGCAACTAGCTGGATGTCAACTAAATCTAAAATGTTATTATTGAAACATGCGGAGTATGTAAACTTAAATGCAACGACGTGCGTTTGACAAAACTTGGCCTTAATTACGTTTAAAACAATTGAAAATATTCGATTAGAATACTGACAACGTACTCAACAATTTTATGAAATACAGCTGAAGGCGTATTTATAACTTCGACTAGAAGAAGATGATTAATTATGATGTTTAGATAAACTAATGTTAGCTAAGGGCTAATACAAGTACTAATGCATAATAAAATTAATAACGCTTAAAGCTTAATAGATAATAGAAAGTAAGATGAAGTTACATAATACAGTTACAACAAGATAATAGAAATTAGAAGTTATGACGAGGTGCAAGTTATCTGCTGCGATCAACATTACTTCGCAGTATTTGCAGCTGTGCGAGTAAAACAAATCCTTAAAGTCATTAATCCTACATTAATTATATTAGCTAGATCGGTCTATTGAATGTACAATAGAATTTCAAGAAATAAGAATGCCTCGAATCCATCAGATTTGCTGTAAAAATTTTAAGTTACATTTAAACGAACTGACTTCTATCAAACCACTCAGAGCGACTTTTAAGACAGGAAATGACAAATGACTATCAGCGCAACCTCGCTCCCGTAAATATTGAATAAATCCAAAATATCCAACTAGTAGGGTTCACTTACCGGTGACGTAGTAAAAATTTTATTAAATTACAAAAATGTGAAACGTAGATGCAAATGACACGTAAAAAATCAATTCAATTATATTGTTTCTATAAAAACATATAATTTATAGTAATAATAGCAAACGGTAAAGATACAGTATTTTAGTTCAACAAACTTTTATTTAGTTGCGGATCATAGAAAGAAAGAACATGATGGATGGTTTTGACTATTTGAATAATAGTATTTCCACTTTACAACTGCAATTTAATAGTGACGATAAAAAGCATTTGGATGGAAATACTATTAACCAGTCTCCAGCGTAAATAATTCTGTGATATTAATCAAAACAACCTTGAGTCAACTGAAGAATTAATTCATGATAATGATAATGATTTCAATTATGTGTCAAGTAACACCAAAGACAATAGCAAAACATTAAATAAACTCAGTACTTTCAATACAACATCAAAGCAGGCATTTCTAGATGGTCAAGCCGACAATAATATACAAGAAATTAGAGCACAAAAAAGGAAAAATAAACGTTTACGACATCAAGACAAGTAAAAAGTTAATAAAATACAAAAACAGGTGTTAGTTGGAAAACGTCATTCTGCAAAAATTGAAAAAAATGTTGCTGCTAAGAGCATGAAGTCTCCTTCTAATGTTTGTAAAAGAAAATGTTACAAAATATTAAAAAAATATATTAGATCTAAATTATTTAACAAGTACTAGAATTCTTCCAAACATTGCACATTAAAATGTCAGTTTTGCTTTTTTTTGTGCATCTACCAAAACAGTTACTCACAGAAGGCTAAGCGATGAAACAAGTCAATGTGAAAAGCAACAGAGTATTTTGTATATTTTAGCTGTCAAAAATGAATTTATTTCAGTTTGCAAAAAAAAATTGTAATACTTTGGGATTATCTGATATAATGGTCAAAAACGTATTTAAAAAACAAGACAACAAGACAGTGGGTTTGTTTCGTCAGATATGAGAGGCCGCCATACTTCATCAAATAAAATAGTTAAACACATACGAATACACATTCTGCCGTTTTCAAAGTACGATAGTCACCACAGTCGAAAAACCACGTCCACACAGTTTTTGAAGTGACCTTAATATTAACAAAATGTACAAGTTGTACCAGAAAAAATGAATAGAAAAAATTTGCAACAAACCAGCATCGAAAAATTTTTACAGTACAGAAAAAACTACAAACTCAACTTGAGCTTCGAAAAACCCTCAAATAATACATGTGATTACTGCGATATGTTTACATTAGAACTAAAACAGCTAACTAATGATGCAGAGTAATTCCAAAAAATACAAGTTGAATATGACACTTTAAAGGTGCAGGTTACAGTCATACACAAAAAATAAGAACACAAAACTAAGAGAAAACAAAGGTAATCATGTTAACTTTATAAAAATGTCTTCCTATTCTATATTTAAGGAGCAGCCCCTCATTCTATCTGTTAAGACTATGGACAATGAACTTAACAACTTTTGAAGCAACGTAAACAAAATCTTATTGCTACGTATAGGACCAGAGTCAAGTTAGAAAAAGTGAAAAAAAAATTGTATCAACTGTACATAAGTGAACATTTACAAAAATGTTATAATGGCAGTAAATTACTTTTATATGTTTTTTACTGAGATCTGTTATGCATCAGTTTCTCTTGCCTGGTGACACACACAATGAGACAGATCACGTTCACGGTCTCATGAGAAGAGTGTGAAAAATCAACCACTCATAGAAATTTGCACACCGTGAGATTGGCAACAATTAATAAAATTTATTAGTGCTATCGTTGTGCAAATAGAATTGGCACACTTTAAAAATTATGCAATATTGTATTCAGGTTCCGCTGCAGTTTTGACAAACAGGAAAAAAATGTAAACAATAAGGATTTATATATCTCATCTGCCGTATGATGTCAAACTCATGTGTTAGATTACAAACCTCAATTTTCTGATAAATAATTGGAAACTTTCTGAAGAAAATGCAGTTGATTAGTAACGGCATCTTATTCTATAATTCTTACTATTTTGTTAGGTATCAGTTTGTGTCTATTCCATTTTTTAGTTCTGAAATAAATTGCCTTTCAAAAAAGTTTTTATTACTGTTAGTATGCTAGTAAAAAACATTAAAATAAAAATAGAAATGCAACAATTGGTTTATAAAGTAAGTAATGCAACCATTGAAATTAAAAATTAAGTTTTTTATAAAATGAAATATAAGAACAAGTATTAAGTGTGTATAATTTCAAAACGAATTATATGAGAACACTTTAAAATCCGCACGTTTCACAAAAAACTTGGTATAAAATTTAAATAAACTCTAATTATGCTTAGAAGGTTAATTCTATGATAAAATGTTGAGTGTTGTTCAAATTACTTCTTCCGGTTTAAATAGAATAAAAAGTCTGTACCAAACTTTAACATAAAATAATAACGTAACTTAATCGTTCTTTATTCGTTTTCAAGCAGTTTGCTCACAACGAATCAAGAAAATGGTAATTTAGCTACACTCCATTAAACAAATATTTAAAAAATCTTTACTGTTCTCCATTGCTTAACGCATTGCTTAACTGATTTTAGTAGAAATTTAAACAACGAAGTATTTATTTTTTACATTGTTATGTAAAACAAATATCTGCAACGTTATGAATAGAACCAATATATATGATCATTTAAGCAATAACTCAAAAAGATAAACGAACGAATTTTGAATCGTAAGACAGTAATAAATAATAACTTTGAAACAAAACAATAAATTTTTTTATTAATACACTAAATCATAAACGGACAAATAATTTTTTATATGCAATATTCTACGTCAATTATGTGTTGGTACTAAATTAGAAGATAAAAATCAAAACACCTAAGACGATAAAGCAATATAAAAGTTATTATAAAATATAAACTAGTCGCAAAGCGTAGAAAAATAGGCGAGACTAATAAAAAACTTTATTCAATATTATTAAATAACTTCTGTTCTTATTAAACCGAATATAGTACACCATATAACAAAAGTAATAAAAAATTTACTACAAATAAATAAAATTATGAACAAGCAAGACAAACGAGCAAGTTTGTAATATGTTTACCATCTGAGATGTGTACAAGTTTAACAATGTTTACCATATTGTGCAGAATTTTTCTGTGAAACGCTTATGTGTTTTCTTTATTATTTTCATTAACAATGACGTACAGATAAAAATAGTTTTTAAATTGTTTCTTGATAGAAATGTTAATAATAAACAAATGTTTAAATTATAAATACATTGCAAATTTTATAAAATTTATTGAATTCTATGAAAGTTAAATGTTTGCTATTTTGTTTCTCAACATCCAATTGTTATTTTTCTATAACGCAAACAAAATTTTTCAGTAAGTTGTATTATATGTAAAATTTTTCATTAAGTTGATATAGTCTTTAGGTTATGTTTTATCAGTGCATAAGACAAAAGTAAGAAGTCCTCGAGACAGAAGGTTAAAAAAACACAACAAAGCGAAGGAATTTAGAATATAAGCTTGACAAAGAAATTCAGTTGGTGAGTATTAATAATAATTATCAAGTTAATTTTGTGGCTGCATATGCAGTTAACATTTTTCTCGCAAATTGATGTATCACTTATTTACTACGTGTTTTTGTTGTTGACTACATTGTGAGCATTTGTTATAATACAGTTTCTAAAGAAATGCAATTGAGCTGTTGTTAGCGACTGAACGAATTTGTACATCTTGTGCTTTTGCTATCTCTTGCGTCATAGAACATTACAACCAGATAAATGCTGCAAAAATAATTTATGCCGGCAATGGGTTGCATAACATCTGTGTGCAAAATAACTTACCTTAACCAGATCTATTGCATCAGCAAGCCAAAATAGAAATGAATTTTAACGTAGCAATAGTAAAAGAAAACTGGCTAAATGCAGAGCGTATACAGCTCCACTTTGCAAACATGATAGTCGGAAAATATGTCAACTAAAAAAATTAATTTGAAATTTTTGCCGCTATAAATAATTTGTCCAATCATAATTGAGAATTCGAAGTTGGTACATTCACAATTAAAAGTTGCTTAAAAGTAAATTATGACAGTTTACAGCTGACATTTTCCGCGTGCGTTTTATTAATTACTAATTCCTTTTATTGTGTGCCAGTGTTACTCTTGTTTATTAAAATCAGTTTCTTTGAAGACTACTTGGGTTTGTTGTTTTATTTGTGAAATACAGGTATGTATTTACTAATGTTTTAATAACTTGTAATTATAATGTAAGTTTTATGTTTGAAGGTTATTATTATTATGGCTGGAACTACAAAGAAAACTATCCATTCTGAGGCTCGAAACATTATCAAAAATGTTATTCAGTTCTTCGATAGTCAAAAAGCTGCTGGTGAATGGGCATTCCCTTTGGACAAGGCAACCGAACTTGCAGCGGCTGCTGTTGGGAAATCAGTGGCTACTATTTTGAGAATCAGAAAAGAAGCTGCTGTAGCTGACGGTAATATCCTAGAATCACCTTCGAAAAAAAGGAGAAGCGGAGGATCCAACAAAATAGTGATGGATGAGTGCGATTTAGGAATTTTAAAAAGAATAGTGCAAGAGGTTTACACAGTTGACAAGCAAGTGCCAACATTAAAAAATTTAGTGAGTAAAATGCAAGACAAGATTAATTATACTGGCGGACAAGAAACCATTCGAAAACATCTTTTAAGAATTGGCTTCAAATTTAAAAAATGTGAAAACCGACGAAAATTGCTCATGGGATGCAATGATATCGTAGCTTCGCGTTTTCGTTATCTACGAAAGTTGAGAGAAAACGCTGCTCTCGGAGAAAATAAAAAACCAATTACATATTTAGACGAAACTTTTATTTACCCATCTTATGGGGTCAGTAAGTGCTGGCAGTCAAAGGACCAACCAGGTGTATATAAAGCTGATCGTTCTGGCCAGCGGTACATTATTGTACACGCAGGTGGTGCGTATGGATTTGTTAACAACGGGTTTAAATTTTTAGTGAATACTGGTTCATCGAAAGATGACACAAGTTTAGAAGAACATGAAAGTGATTAATAAATCTGTTTAAATAGGTACTTGTTCAATTAATTAATTGATTTCAATGCAAGGATTAATTTGTGTTACTAAAAATTGCCAAGCTAATAACTTATTCGTTTATTCAACAAAATATCAAACTTGAATACAGTTAAGATAAGCAAAAGGAATTTTATAAATCTTAAGTTATTTAAAACTGTTTCTGTAAAATTTAATATTGTTATTAAAAATTGTATATTCATGTTTTGGGTTTTAAGTTTAATAAAGTATTTCTTTTATAGATATGTTTCTTTCTATTTTGTAAAGAAAAAAATAAGTTGCACACAATACATTTATGTGTATCCAACAATATACATTTAAATTAAGCGCCCAAATACTTTTTTTGGGATTGTACCATACAAGCTACTGTAGCGCCGGTATCCCCTCTCCAACTATCTTGTTTGCTCTGTGAACCTGTACCTAAAAACAATTTAATTCCAAATAACTTTAATTGATACAATTCTCATGTGCACTATTTTGTATAAAATAGTTATTTATACATTATTAACTATATTAAAATTTATGATAGGGATTTCATTTGCAATAGCTTTAACTATAATTTTTTATTTCTAATCCTCAATTTCTCTTGATTTATTGCAGTAAAAGACAATAGACTGGATTAACCTTTCTAGTAATTTTTCCAGATTTTTGAAAGTTTCTTTCTACATGTGTGCAGTCTTGGCACACTCGGCTATTGTTCATGTATCTGTAGGTTCCGAATGGTGTTTTTTCTGAATGAGATCAATTCTTAATTTAACTATAGTTACCACCTTTATCAGTTTCTTCCATAGCCTTTGTTCCGTTTAACCCATTAGTGTATACAGTCCGTTTAAAAAGATCCCGATTCTCTCACAGAATAATTTTTCAATTTTCCCGCCCCCGACAAATGTCGCTGGCGTCTGTCATATACTTATTTTCGTCTCGTGAAAGTGCAGTTGTTATTTGTTATAAAAATTGTTATTATGGATCTCGGTTTATACTCTACTAGAAATGGAGGGTAAGTACATCAAATAAATAGATATATTAAATGCATCCTTTTTTACAAAAACTGAAATTAACTATAACATAAGTTTTCTAGTAACGCCTAATAACGTTTCTGTCGCAATTACATGTCAGTGCCTTCTTCATCTGGACAGCCAAACCCTTCAGTTTCTCAAAATCAGTCAAACAAAAAAAGAAAGAAACTGAATAACTGGTCTGTAAATGGTCTAATTTCTGACATGAATGTTTACTGTGTCCCTAAACCACCGTCAATGAAAACCAAACCGCCGAAACTTCTGTAGATTTCTTTTGGATTTTTTTTATGACAACATTTTAAATACTGTAGAGATACTTCAAAAATTCTTTTGAATTTAATGAGACTAAATCGATTTGAACTTATTAGGCATTAACATTTCAATAATAATCTTCAAAACGACAATACCGACAAATTATATAAATTGAGGCCAATCATTAATACCCTAAATAACAATTTTTGAAAGCATGGTGGTTTAGAGGAACAATTTTCTATTGATAAAAGCATGATTCCCTATTATAGGAAACACTATGAAAAACAATATATAAAGGGAAAGCCAATAAAATTTGGCTACAAAAACTGATGTCTTTGTAGCAGCGACGGATATATGATTAGCTTTGATATTTACGCTGGCAAATTTCTGAACGAAAACGATTTGGTTTGGGTGAAGATGTCGTTATGTCGCTAATAAACTCAGCAGAAATACCTGCAAATATATGTTTTAAATTATACTTTGGCTATTTTATCAGCATCCATTTGCTGAGTCATTTATCGATATAATTGGTTAACATAATTTTGATAGAAAAATTGGGAATTGCAATAAAGAAAGCAGATGAACTATGAAGAAGTAGAATGTTAAAAATAACAAAGAAAGCTGTAAAAAGGTATTTTATTTTTTGCATCAGACTAACGGTTGCGTGTTGCTGCAATGTAAAAGGTTTTTTTGTATCTCCTACCTGGATATTCAAAAGTACTAATAAGGAATATAAATTTAAAGTAGATATGCTACCAGGATCCGTTGCTTGTATGTCAAAAAAGTTGGTATATATAAACGCAGCGTTGTTACATTGTTAGTTAAAACAACATTTCTTACCTAGAATGTAACAAAATAAATGCTTTCTAATTTTGAACGGCCATACTTCTCATACAAACGCAATAGATGGATTGACATTGGCAGAATAGAATGACATAATTGCATTTTGCTTGCCTCCTCACACTCCTATCTTCAGCTTTTAGACAAGGTCTTTTTTAAACCTCTAAAAACGGCTTTTTACTAATCCTGTCATACTTTTGTGAAAGCAATTAAAAATAGAAAACTGATGAGTCACATTCTACGTTAAAACTGGTTAAAAGAATACTCAAGATAATGCCAGGCCGGAAAGCTGCTTACGATTGTAACGCTATTAACTGAAGCTATCAGTAACGTTAAAAGTAGAGAAAGTAAATTGACTTAATTTCTGACGTATCCTGAAAAACGAATTAAGAAGCTTAAAACAAACAAAAAGAAAAAAACAAAAGTGATGGTTAGTAAAACCAAAAATAAAAAAAGCATAATTTAATGACACTTTAGATTACTTTTCAACACATCAAAGTAACGTTTCATTTGATTAAAATAAAGATGACAAATGCGTGAGATGTTGAGAGCCGCAAAGTCTAATTAAGAAAAAGGAAGATTGGTTTCAGCGCATTTATTGCGACCAGTGGTAGCATAATGATGATGTACTAAATTCAGGAACATTTTTTAGTCATCTGGAAAGCTGTTAACTATAAATAAGTAGAGTTATATTATATGTACCTTTTAGTTAGGTTGTTTGGTGTTAATAGTGATAAATTTAAACTTACAGTTTATGGCGTTTACTCGACCAGTTAAAACTAACATTGTTGTAGTTAAAGTGCCGTAATAGAGCTGTAAACATAAAAATACAAACGGAAAGTTTTGAATAATACATAACTAATTAGCATCGGCATTGGTAAGTTGAGAAACATTTTAAATTTCTTGAATTTTTTCTTGAGTTTTTTGTAATCCTTGTAAATTAATTTTATGCCCTAAGTATTGAATTACTTTTATATAAAAAAAAATGTTTTCTTAGTATATTTATACATGTAAGTATGCTTTATAAATTTTATATTGAGAAACAAACGTCATGTACAGATGGGTTTACTGTTGTTTTAGTATACATTGTATGTTTGTAACTGTGCTTCATTTCTTTCCAAAAGATTGAAAAACATGTTGAGTATGTTCTTGCAATGTTCTTGATGAACATGTTGATTTTCTGATTAGAAATTATTGATTTGATTTATTTATGATCTTAATGGTTTCATCCATTTGCGGTCCATTATTACGGCAACAGATTTATCTATTACGTATAAAATTAATTTGCTTAAATTTAGCTTATCCAATCCCTGTTTGTTGATAATTGTCACTGGAATACCCAAATCGATTCTAAAGTTAATTATCTTTGAGCATACTTAGAATGGTATATTAAATTTTTCATCATTTTTAAGCATTTTATAAGTACTTTGCTGCTTCCGCTTGGATAGATTGAATGGTTAGTTATTTGATTCAAAAAAAATTTTGAGTCTTTGTCTATATGTTGCAAATAATTCTGTTTTTTTGTTAAATAGTTCAAATTGAAGTGTTTGTGTCACTTAGACCTCTTTTCTGTTTGTAGTAGAAATTACTCATGTAGTTGCAGCAGTTGATGGATTAGTGACTTAAATATATTGAAATTTTTCAACAACGATATTGAACAGTTTAGCCAGCTCATTTACATTTGTATCTGCGCCTATTTCTATATTTTTATTTAGTCGCCAATTGTTGTGTTGTGAGTAAATTTTACTTTCACATTTTATTTCGACAGATCTCCTTTAAATCTGTCAATCACTGAAAGAAAAAATTTCCAACAAGAAAACAGGAATTAAAAAAGAGAAAAAAGTAGAATAACAATAATTAAGGATTAGGGATACGTCGACAAATATCACAGTCTATAATACTGATCCAGGCCTTTTTGATCAGGCAACACTCCATACACATAATTAAATTTAATGCTAACATGTGCTATATGTGATTGATTAAATTAAATTTAATTAAAAACATTGAAATAGTACTGGATCAACTACTTTGTTTACTATGCAGTCCCGAAGCGAGTTGACAATCGACAATAATAATAATGAATCGCAAAAAAAGAAAAAAGCTATTAGCATAAAATTTTAGGTCAACCAACAATTCTTCGTTACAAGTAGCAATGTTCACTACTTCTTTTAAATTTAAGAATAAAAGTATGCGTGGTAAGTAAGTTTACGTATGACGGCTATGTTAAGTGCTTTACTTTGATTTTGACTGCGTTCAAATGATCGAAGAAACTTGACGGATGTCATGTTAACGCATTCAACAGCAATACATAAAGTTAAAAATGATTCAAAGTTTGCGAGTGAAAGTACAATGAGTCAGTATAATCTACGTTGTGTTTACATAATATAATAAGTGAATACTCTTAGGGCTAACTGCTACTTATAAAAATTGAGTCCAATTAAATAAAAGTAAAATTATACAATGCTATAGGTAGCACGCACAAAGCTAACTTATTGATTAGAGAATTAAAAACAGTTATGAAATTTCAGAAAGAGATGCAAGTCATTTCTCGTCGCTTCTGATTTCATAAATGAGACGGACTCTACAAGTTTTATTCCTTATCCCTGAGTTAGCCGTGTATAAAGACCAGATTGGTTGGCAACCGCTAAAAGCGTAATAGAAATAACTAACGAGGAAAATTCAACCGAAAAAAAAACTACTTACATGTAGCGGACTAGCCCTAATAAAACGGCATTTGCAGCGGTTTCGAATAGGCAAAAGAATGAAAAATAGACGTTCTTGCTAGATCACGCTTATCCTTATCCATAATGGTCATAACGATTTGCTTTTAAAAGAATGTCGGTGCATAAACTAGTGCAGTTGTGTATTTTAATTTAAAATAATGTTTTTGAGTAAAACAAAATAATGATACAACATATCTCTTTTTTCCTTTAGCGTCACTTTCCCTTAAATTATTCTATTCTGTATGAACTACTTTAACATAACATTTCTACACGGAGAGAAAAGTTTACTGTAATAAAGCAAAAACAGCTATATTTCATGCAAATAGGCTGTTGGTTTTGAGTCATGCCGATGTACGCTTAAATAAAGCTTTCATTTTATTACAACAAATATTTTGAAAAAGAATTGTATAGATTTTATAATATATCAATTTAAGAAAACATCGTTTTCTTTTATCATTCAAAAGTTGCTTAATGTGATCGTAGAGAAGAACCATAGTTATGACAAGTACTGCTTTTTCTTATCTCTGTTGATTGTTGCGTTTTATCATAAATAAGTTTAATAGTAATAACACTTCGTATTAATTTAAGCACGCAGTGTCATAATGTTTGCTTTTGTGCAGCTTCAGGGTATGAATGATTTCAGTAAATATACACATAGTTTAAACGTATTTATTTGCTAAATTCAAAATAAATGTGCTATATTTTTATCATCACTACAGTTTATAGTTTAATCTACATTAAAATTTATAATTATTGGTAGATAATATTACCGATCCAAATAATACTGTCCTTGACACCAAAATGTACACGCATCAGCATTAATAGTATGTAACACTTAGAATATTAGTCGAATCTACACCATCCGAGTTAAATCATCTTCTTGTAACTTTTGGAAAGTTATTTTTTTCTGTCAAAGGGTTCTCCAACTACTAAACTTTACAATCAACCCAAATTCACCTTCCTTCAATATGTCCAAATTATTTTCCGTTAGGCACACAAGGGATGTAACATCAATTTCTTGTTCTAAAAGAAAAGCAAATGCACGATAATTTCATTTCATTGCAAAAAACTAAGTCATACATGCCAAAAAATGTGCAAGTTAGCTTTGCGACATAATTCTAACATAACAATAACAATATTCAAAATCAGAGTCAATACTTACTTGTAAGTTTTGATAGTTTCCAATAATTCACTAATTGATGTAGTGAGTTATAGATTATATGCTGCAAGCAACTTGTTATAAAATGATGGATCCATGTTGTATAGTTCCAAACAAAAAACTGTCGGAGTCACGGTACACGTATATTATCTTTGCCACAGCTTTAGCAAAAAGTTTAGCACATATTGCAAACCTTAACGTAAATTAAATTGCTGATACCTTATTTTAGACCAGCGTGGAACAAATAGTGATAACATAAATGCTTACTTGAAATTCCTACTTGTGGTTTCGTAGTAATTTATTACGTACTTTAATTGCTGATATGATTTCTTATAATAATTAGTTGAATTTGATCAATTTGTAGTCTTAATTTTAACAAAAACTTTTTACTTGTATCATTATAATTATGAATGATTTAATAAAAACATGTTTGGATTGCAATAAGAAATTTAATTTAAGTTTTAGAACATGTAGGTTTAATTTTATTTGAATGTGAATCAATTTTAGAAAAAAAGCAAATGCTTTAAATATGAAATTGTAATGATTAAATTCAGCATAATATTTCTCTCCGTGTATATCGGCGTCATGAATGTAACGGTATTTTTGGCAAACTCGCTTTTTCTGATTACTATTAATGAATTGGTTCAACGACAATCAACTAAAAGTAAATTTTGCAAGTAAGCAGACTTTCTTGACAAAAATCTAAACAAAAAAAACCTCGTGTATTTTTACAATAAGTTTAAATGTCTGTAATAGTAAAAATTACCCGATTATAACTAATATTATATGCATGATTTTTGCAGTGATATTTAATTATAAACGTAAAATTACCTGAGTATACATGTAAAAATTTTGCATCTAGTAAAGAATTTTTCTCAGAAAATCATTGGTCATTTTGTAAAAACCATTTTATCACTATTTTTATTATTTGATAAGTAATAGCAAAATATCTATCTGCTAATGCTTACACTGTAAATTATTTAAATATTTTATCAAAACAGAAAAAAAGTTGGTGTTTAAACATATTTACCTATTTATACTATTTAAAATGTTAAAAGCAATGTTCAATATTTCTTAAAAGTTTATTTGTTACTGTAACAATTATTAAATAATAACTATTAATTAAAACACATTTTTTACATTTTTAAAAGTTTGTTTAACACAAAGTCTGTATTTATATGGTTTTGAAGTACAACTTTAATGCGGCATAAAATTGTAAAACAAAGAAGAATTTAAATGAAATACAAATAAAACTGAAAAACTCTGTAGACAAAATCGATTCATAAAAGATTATCCTTAATTCTTATAAAAAAGTGTAGAACGCAGACGGAGCATAGATTGAATAAATTCGGCATTGAAGCTTAGCATAAAATTAAGCAATTTGTTTAAAACAACTTACATTTTTGTTACAGAAAACTTAACATTTCATTTTTAAAATTTAATTTACAAAAACGCAAAAACTTTTACTAATATTATTTTATTTTGGAACTGTTTTGTTTATATCATTTTTTTTAATTTGTAATAAATACATTTTTACACGCGGAATCATCAATCATTGCAATGTATACCGAAGTTACATTATTAATGGATTTCAGTTTTTCCCCGATGCATATAAAGTAGCTGCAAAATGAAAAAAGGGAATTGATTTTGTGTAACAAAATTGAACCTCTATCATAAATCTTGTTTTCGTTAGTACACTTGTGCTTTATTTGTCAGTGCACTTTTAAATTTGTTTTCGTTTAAAATAGCTTACGTAGGTGTAAAACAAAAGAAACGTAACATTTTAAATTATAATTCAAGATACGTTTATATTATTACCACTCGAATAATTTTAATTAACAAACAACTATGGTGTATAATTAAAAAAAAACAAATTGTTTTACATTCATTTTGACTAAATTGACTTTTAATTTAGTAACAGTAAATATCTTTAACAAATATTTTATAATTTTTCATGTTTTAATGCAGAAAACTTTCTAATTACAAATCTTAAACAATAACAGAAAAGCACTACACAAAATTAAAACTAGAGAATATTCACTACAACAACTATTTTTAATACTCAAATGTTAGGGAAATCAGTATTTTTCTTTAATCTAACGTAGAGTAGGTTTAATTAGTTTCTAAGGGTAATAATTACTTGCTTGTAATTAGAGTATCTATTATTTACTATTTTAACGCATTGATTGCAATACTAATTGATTTGTATGGTTATGGATATTTTATATAAAAATTTCTACTGGCTGAATGTTTTACCTAATAAGTGCACGTATTATTAAAAAAAATAATTTAGTACATGTCAAACTAATACTTTTAATTACGTATTAAAACAGGAATTGAAAGCTAGAAAAGACCTAATTCAGAAAAAATAAAATTGGGAATTAATTTCATAACACAAAATGTTTTGTAACTTTTGCTTTCACGCTTTTACAAATCCCTACATTGGGAATAAAATCTAATTTATAGTTGACCATAATAATCTGCCTTTAAAAATTTGAAAAGCAGCTTAAGCGTATAAATTGAGTTTAATAATTTATATGATTTTGCTTTTGAAATTAATTTGACAAGTTGGTCACAGATTAGCTATCACTAACTTGAAACGCAAGTGGTTTACTAATTTACAAAATCGATTATTCGTATTATTCAATTTGCTTTAATTTGTTCCAACAATTTCAATGCACAAAATTTTGGTTTTCGACGTCAAATGCAATAATTATTTTTTTGGAATTGCATATTGTGTATTGCAGTGACATTAATGTAACTTTGATGATAAACATTTCAATGATAATTTAGAAATTGCTAAAAGTTTTTAATTGATAAACTTTATATTATATTTATTGTCTGAATATATGATTATAACCAAATCGTATTACTACATGTCATTATTTATAATTAAAAAAATTCACATTCAATCTTGACAGAGCAGTAAGTAGGTAATAGAATAAAATATAGAACACTGTTTGGAAATTTAAAGCTTAATTATATTCAAATGTTTTAATGTAAAACTTAAGTATAAGCAGATGTAAGAAGAGCTGTTTGTTGCAAGGATACAAGATTAAAGTAGACTATTTGTGTGTACTGCGTGATGTTTTTGAGAGGAAGGGGAAAAATAAAACTTTAACAGATACGAAGAATAGAGTGCGTCGGCATTAATAAAAAAAAGCAATTAATGTTTATGAGCCTATAGGAAAAGTTAAAATAAACACTTAATAATGGGTTGTGTATAAAAAGAATCCCTAAGTTATAAGTTAAAGTGTATCTAGTGATGATTGTTGGTGATCTTTAGTGATAACAGCAAAAGCACCAATTCAAACGATCAAATCTAATTACTTACATGCAGAGACTAAGGTCAGAACTTTAATATCCTCAAATTTCATTTTTTTTAAATTAATTTACTATAGGCTTTACTGTAAAAGTTAAATACTTATGTGTTCGGTAAAAAAATTCAAATAAAATATAAAATTTGAATTAAAAAATAAGAAAACTAACGTCAGTATACGGCGCCCGATGTGCGACTTTTTGAATTGTATATCAATGATTACAAAAAACAACAGGTTTTGAATTAATACAAAACTTAAAACATTAACCAGTAGCAATATTTTACTTCAATAATTCTGAGATTGGTTGATTTGTTGTGTGTAGTAGAGGTGGCTAGTATTTCCAGTAACTATTATTTTGTAACAGTTATTAATACGGAACAATAACAACTTGTTACCAACGTTGTAAAATAACAGTTATTTAATAACAACTTTACAAAAAGCGTTCTTGGTCGTCTTTAGTATTTTGTTCTTACATTAAGTCTGCTACATACTACTATTCTTACCTAACCTAGTACGTACTGTTGAATAACAAGTGATAACCCAGAAGATTTATGGTCTATGGGATTAAAACAAAGTAATCACAAAATAATTAGTTTGATTTATGTATTTTATATTTACTTTAGTGTCAACTTAAGACTTAAATCTATACAACAAATGTTTTGAAAACCAATACATTCTGTTTTATAATTTATTGCTTCATCTTAAATTGCGTTTTACCAATGATTTTACTAACTTATCGTTTTACAATGCATTAATCAATTTTTTTATAAACAAAATAACACATATTACTCAAATGTTAGGTTAATAGGTATTTAAATTTAAACGCATTCTTTTTCTAATAAAACAGCTCCCACAGGTGAAACAGCCACCTAACAACCGAAGGGGGTGTAAGTAATTGCAACATACGTAACATGAACAAAATACTATGGAAAGAATGTAAATAAGATTGAAAATATACAAGAATATTTTTTTAAATAGTAATTAATGACTAACACATGAATGTTGGGTAGGATAGGTGTGTCTGTAGCTACATCTACATATACTCAAATCATACAGATTACGCAATAACAACTGTTACTAAAATAACTGTTATTTGGAACTGTTACTCCATAGTAATAATAACAACTTGTTACTGTTACTGAAAAAAGTAACAGTTCACCATCCCTATACACTGAAATGTTTCAGGGTCATTTGTTTTTATGTTATAACTAATTATTTAAACTGCTTTTATTTTATTTTTTTGAGTTAAAAGAACTAAAATACAATGAAATACAATGCACGCCGCTTAATAGAATCACGTTGGGCTTGAGGTTTTTGATAACTATAACCGAATGAAAACAATATTTTAAATTAAAAAAAAATATTTATTCGTTAGAAACCAGTAAATACATACAGCGCGTATGTGATTAACGGGTTGTTAATTTAGAAAGTGAAATCATAGCATCAATACAAGCAAAAAAATGTCAAAATAAAAATATTTATAAAACGTTTCAGAAAACCAAAATTTTGTGCCACGGTACCGTTACATAGTTTGTTTTAATTCACTATTGTAAGAACTAAACAATTCTCAGAAATTTGACGACACTAAAATAAATACAAAATAAGGTTATCACATAATACGTAGTTAATTTAAGTTGTTATTCTAAAAACGCACATGCTTTTCAAGGTAATTCTTGAACGTGTTTACAGATGTTTAAATGATGTAACATTACGTAGATCAGTAAAAATACTTAAAAAATAAATAACACTGCAAATATAAAGCTAAATAAGCAAAACAACTATTTTTAGGGTACAATGATAAATTTTTTACTTTAATTGATTGATTCATTCATAACATTTTCCGTGAATTCAATAAGCGGCGTGCACTGCAATAGTAGCAGGTATTTTATTGGAGGCGTACGTGCTTTAATGATAAATAACGCGAGTTGGACGAACTTTCTTAGAAAAACTGCGTAGATTATTATTTCTATAAAAAAAATTCAATTAATCTATAAATCATAAAATTAATGTTTTTTACTTTATTTGATGCTGCTTAGAACTAGTAAAACCAAAACATACCGTGAACTAAAACATAAAATAAAAAAAAGTTGCCGATTCGGTTGTTGAAGAAAATAAGGAAACAAGCAGTGCTGCTGATATAGACATGATGGAATTATTAAAGCAACTTGTCGATAAAAAAAAACAAACGACGCAAATATTAAATCAAAACCAAGTTAATCAAAAAGGAAAGTTAATTAAGACAGAAACTGAATTAAAAAATAAACTCAAGATTCAAGTAATTCCGATAAAAAGAAAAATTCAATTAGTTAAAACAGAATTATAGGAAGTGAGCTATAAAACTGACAAAAACGAAAAAAGGATTTATCATGATTTAGAACACGATTAAAAAAATAAATGAAATAAAATATTTAAATACTACTATTTTGGATTGTGAAAAAAATATCAAAGTAATTTCGGAAGACAATAAAGTGAAAGTAAACATAATAGAAATAGACAGAGGCGGAACATCAGGTAATCCAATAATCCAGATATTGGAACCGAAACCTAGATTTAAAAAATTTGATACTTATTTAAACAAGACTCGTATGTGCGAGACAAAAAAGTTAAATGCAGCAGTAGAACGTTTAGAAGGTGACGTACGATTATGGGCAGAACAATATATCGATGATTAGGCATGTCTTAAAGAATTTAAAACCAATTTTTTCCAACAGTTTTGGTCACCAGAAAGTCAAAAAATTGTTAAAACATCAGTTTATAAAGCTTGAATTTATAATAAAAAACATGGTAGTTATACCCATTATGCGTACTGAATTGATCGCACACAACATTTGGAACCTTCAATACCAGAAAAGATATTTGTCAACACTGTTCGTAGACACTTCCTTTATAAAGTAGAAACTACTTTTTACCTGCACCAAAATGAAGCCAAGAAAATTTGTATCAAAGTTATGAAACACCATCAAGAGCCAATTATCAACACCATTTAAAAATTAGAGATAACGAAAGAAGAAATACATACTAAGTGAATAGAATTAGAAACATAGGAAGCTCTATAGGAATTATTCATCGATGATATGCACCAAGAATAGGGTCAATTAATCCGCATTAAATATCAGAAAACTAGAAGATCTGAGGCAGTAGTGTTCAATTGTTAAACAAAAAGGCACAAAGGAGCAGATTAAACATATTAACTTTAATAAATGATTTTTTAAGCAAACAACAATGACTCTAAATAAAATAGAAAACACACAAATATCAAGCAATAATTTAAAAAAAATTAGATACGTTTATTTTGCCAGCTGTGGGTTTATCAATACAAGAAGTGACGGAAAAGATCAGCAAATTCAAAAAGTATGCATTATTTCAAGTGCATATTGGAAATACAATACAGCCAGTTTTTAATTGTAGATAATCTACTAATTCTATGTGTATTAGGAATTGATTTGATGATAGCTAGGCAAGTTAAAATTGATTTACAGAAACAACTAAGATTTCATACAGAAAAAAAACCTAAATATGTAGTACCATTTTTGGATCATTTTGAAAATAAGTCGTCAGAAATAAACTTACAACACGATTCAAATGTCTGTCACAAAATGCACCACGTTTTGCGGAAAAAGCATTAGGTAATTTAGACAAAGGCCAAAATAAAGCAACAGTATCCGAAGTAATTAGTGAAATGCCCAACAGATAGAAGCAAAAAATACCAATCCAAACTCAAAATTTGATATGTAAATTATGTTCAGTAAAATTACTATTTCAAAATTTTTTTGAATTACACATGAATCGGCCCAAAAAAACAGAAGTAATAGCTGCCAATGTAGCTAAGGAAGAAACTTTATAATTAAAAAGAACCAAAGAAAAAATAACTATGAAGTTTTCTCAGAAAAACTCAGATTATCCAATACCACATACAAAAAAGGAGAAAGTATACAGAGAAGTACGTATTTTATGTGTGTGACATTAAGAAGTAGACAGCGTGTTACGTAAATATAGAAGGGAATGAGTAAAACACTAACAGATACGTAGAATAGTGTGCGTCGGGATTAATTAAGAAAAAAGCACGCAAAGTCTGTATATTATAATTACCTTGCACGGATGTTCAAAAATTTAATTCCTCTGTTACATTCCAAAAGCATCGGAAAATATTTTGCAAAGAATAACTTTTTTCATTTAAGGCGTCTGTTTTCAAGATACTGCAATGTAAACGCTAATAATTTTATAATAAAATTAATTTTTCAGTATTATTTGAGCAACGATATTCAATATTTTATAAAATATGCAGCGCAAGTGGTAATATATTTTTCTATTTTAGAAAAAATCATAATAAATTACAGAAAAGTGTGTCAATTCAAAACAAAAAAATCCTTTTTTTCCCGTCTTTACGATCCTGTACATATCTTAACATATACCTTGATATTGTATACAAACCAGATTGTAACCGCGACATTCCTACAGTAATCAAAATAATAGCCATCGGGCATTCTACTATAACTGTAGTAACTAACAACAAGGTTACATTGGTTACTGCTTAAATAACTAGATTTTTAACATCTTGTATTTTAAATTATGTAATCTTTCTAAAAACTTTCTCATTTGTAACTATATTAATTTAATCAGATTCAACTTATAGTGTTATGGTGTTATCATAGCACAACTGGCTTTTGCCATTTCATCTACCACATATTTTGTTACTGGAATGCTCAATCTTTTTAGTTGTAAAAGTTGGATATTTTTTACTATATTATTTCTTCAAGTAGCATGACTTGCAATTTTTTTTGTACATATAAATACCGTTGACATTGGTTAGTGAGAACTTCAAGGGACCGATTTTGTTTGTACTTACTAACCGAAAAAACGTACTATCCGAGGTACAATTTAATTTTTATTGAAGTCGTACATACAGCATTTACAAATGTTATACTTACGTTTCTGACTATGTTTACGAAATTTTTTTACAAATTGTTCAATGCCTACAATTTTACTTTTAACAAGAAAGTTTTACACACATTAACGTTACCCTTTGGTTGTCATTAGCGAAAAAAGTGCTTAGATTATGTATTATTTTTGGAAGGTTTTAGTAATTTCAAATAGATTCACTAACCGGGGTCAGTGTACTTACTAACCGATGTCAACATGTATGGATTTATATGGGCTTCGCGCCGGAACCAGCCATTTTGTACTTACTAACCGAGGGTATTTCTTAACCGGGTTCTTACTAACCGATGTCAACTGTATATAAAAAACGCAACAAAAATAAATGGTTACGTCACCTGCTGCTGTAGCTGTAAATTTACTACGATCTGTTTGTGTGGCAAAAGATCCATAATAATGTATTAGATAACCTATAAAAATATGTTTTCTCAGTTGGTAGGTATTTTAGAAGAAATTATTTCTTACTTTGATACCAACAATAGCAAATTGTATACACATAAAAAATACTGATGATAGTTAAGAAAACGCTAAAATACGAAGACTATAAGTAACAATAATTTTGGAAAGTGCATCAGACTTCTAATGTAATCTTGAGCTGTATTTTTAATTCACCGACATTTGTGGGAGGTACTTATTTCCATCCGGTTAACTTGCGAACTACAAATCTCTTACCGCACATCTTTTGTTTTTTCATGTTATCTTAGTTTTATATTTGTCATATCATTAATTATCATTTGGAGGAATTTTATAATAAAATTTACACTATTAACTCTAAAAACAATTTTATTTTAATTTAAGCAAAACGCATTTTAATAGAACTAAATAAAAATTGATGATATAAATACTAATGAACTTTTATTAAAAGCAAAATTTGAAAATTGCATAACCTATAAAACATAAAACAAAAATTTATTTTATTATTAATAAAATTACATTTCATCTTATTTTTTAGGTTTACTTTATTTTAATTCATTTAGTTTGTTCTAATTCCTAATGTAAGCTAAGAAAATGAATAAAAAAGAACACTTTAAGATTAACAATTCAATTAGACGAGCGGCAAAGATTTAAATAATTATTTATAATGTACTATTTTATCACTTACATAATTTAAAAAATCTATGATTAAAATATAACATTAAAATAACAGACAAAAACAATCAACCGTTAAACACATATACGTTGAAATATTGGGTTAACTTTCTTGAACCTTTAGGAAAACTATATCAGAATAGTATATTATATATCAAGGTTGAGAAGTGCATCATTATAACCTAAGCGATAGATTATATCGCGAAACGCGAAGCGTCGAGGGATATAAATCGCGCAGGTTATAATGAACTTCTCAACCGTGTTATATATACAATTTTTTCCACTACTAGAATTATTAAAACCTTTTTACCTGTTACTAAATCAAATTTAAAATTTAAGATATTAATTTTAAATTAAAAATCAAGTCAGTAATTCTGACAGTTGTCATTAGTTTAATAGAATTAATTTTGACGTAATTCTTAATTGTGATTTAAAACACAAAAATAAACAGATAACGTAAATTTTTATTGCTAAAGTTGTTTAAATTGTTTAAAAGCATTATTATTTTAAGCATTGATTATATCTAAAATATATTTAATTCTATAATATTCACATTTAAATAAGCGTGAACTTCAAATAACTTACTTTTTAAAATTAAATTAATTTATTAATTGAACGATTTAAAAACTTAAATTAGCATTAAATAAAATCTCTTGCCCTTGGTAGGCAGTTACGTAAACTTTTTTTCTTTGAAACTGTTGTAGTATTATCAGAAAATGTAAATATGTTCATTATTAACTACTAGTTAATAATGAAATATTATTTACCTGCGCTTAAAAAATTACAACTTCACGACCTACTATTATACATAATAATGCAAGCGTATACAACTAGTAGTGGAAAAAATATTTTTTATAGTATTCTATAACTCGATTTGGGTAACACAAAAAATAAATATTTTAATTATGTTTTACGTAAGACCTATTGATAAATTTCATTTGTCTCAGTGGCAACGAACTGGGATTATTACTGTTTATCCGGAACCAAAATATAATTCGTGTTGTTTCTGTTTAGACAGTTATGTGTTTGCCAAAGTCAAGTTATTAAAGTGTATATATATTGACTAATTAGTAGCTAAGTTGATTTGTACATAATCTTATTTTAAACTTGACAACATTAAAAAACATCTTTGAAATAATATAAGTTTATCTCATAACTATTAAAAAGTTGTTAAAATATTAAATTGAATGTTTATTAGTATAATTATTTAAAATAAAATTCAATTCAATTCAAGTTGATTGTAAAAAAAGTTACTTTAAGAACTATTATTAAAAAATGCTATACTATATAGTATTATATATACGACTCAAAGGTAATTTTAAAAACATAATAGGTTTGAACGAAGTAACTATTTGAGAAACGTATGTTATTGATAATGAAAAATTATGTTAACAAATACTAATTACAATTTACAAACACTCTAGAATAAGCGATTTTGTTTATTCACTCTAATCATGCGTATAATCACATTAATACAAGTTTGGATAAATTCAAATATCAAAACCCATTTTATAATAATAATTATGTTAAAAATTATTTAATTAAAGCAAAAATATAATTTATCGTACCATAAATATTTATGTTAAAGAATAATTAGCATAAAATTATAATACATTTGTTAAATTGTAGCACAGACCCTCGCAGATAAAAAATTACTGTAGTCCCAGTTGAAAGTAAAACCACAATTCCTATTCACAATTTAAAATATGCAACCCAAGTCAATGTTAGAAAGCTTGATTTAATAATGCACACGCCCTTAGAATGCTATAGAATTACTAAAAATTCATTTGATTATTTCAGTTCCTTTTGTATCCGTTGTTAAAGATAAAAATTAATACAATAAAAATCTTTCATAGTATTTCGTGTAAAATAATTCAAGCATATATTTTCTGTATTAAATATAGACTAGATGAAGCTCAAAATTAATGCTGTAAATTATATTCAATAATATAGTTGCAATTTTTGAATTGTTTAATGAACTTTAGGTTTATTTAGTGATAACATGAATTGTAATTACGAATCGTTACAGTTTGTTCTATTTGTTTAATTTAATTATTCTTGTAATGGCTTACATTATAACTTTAAGTTATTTAGCACAAAAAATACTTGATTTTGGAATTTTATTAATCTTTACAACTGTGCCAAAATCAACTTCTGCGTGTCATAAGTAGTAAGCGTCATATTGCTTTCTGGTACGGCTTCTTTTTGTTGTTTATAGTAATTTAAAAATAAAATTAACTATGTCAAGTTTATACAAAAAATACATTTTTAAGCCTCATATTCTGATATCGTAAAAATATATTAGAACAAAATTACGTGAAACAATAAAATTAACAAAAGAAAAAAAGTTAAAATTGGTTCAATCTTAAATATCAAAACAAATATCTAAAAAAACTACTGTAAGTAAATATCAGAATCTTTAGAATACCGTATTCAAATTAAGAAACAGTAAATCTTTAGAGATAACATTATTATTTATGCAGAAAATGACCCAATAGAAAAAATGTATATTTTTTAGGACTTGTGACCCAGTAGCGTAATGAAGGAGGGGGGGGGGCAAGGGAGTGTATCGTGCCCTAAGCGCCATCGCAAAAGGCCGCTGCGCCATTACCCAATTTGCTAAAAAATTTCAATTTTTGTTATATTATATATACAGGGTGTCCCACGAGGTACTGTACATACTGAAATGGTATGTTCCTTAGGTCATTTTAAATAGAAAACGTCCTATAAACATAGGTCCAATTCGCCATAGTTACACAGATACAAGCGTTCAAAGTTTGAATTGAAGCTGGGCTATTTGATTTAATTCTAACTGTACGCGTCAACTCTATTTATAAGTGCAGCTACGACGTAGTGACAAAATAGGTGGCGTGCACATTATTTGCAAATGTAGGTGTTTCTTTTGCAGAACCGTTTGTTTTTTGACAATCTGGCCAGTGTCTTAAAATAAAATCTAAATATTTTTAATAATAAAAGTTTCATTTCTAACTACATAACTTATAGCTAAAGAGCGGAAGTTGTTGGTATTCGCAATTTTTGGTGTTATTGCAATTTTGAACAATAATGGAAATTAAATTGCAATTTAGTGATAACATTGTAATGAATACCATATTCACCTTATCTTGAAGTTTTGTTATGCTGGTGATGCGTGTAATCATATTATAAATGTACATTAGTGAAGTGCTGTAATTATAACTTACGAATGAGGTATTATGTTACATACTGTTATTTTCATTTGTATAATCTTTAATAGTTTGCTAGCACATCAATCTGGGGAACAACCTTGAAACAGTGTCATCATGTTCATCTTTCAAACAGTCAACCGTGTTACGATCATTTTGTTTAATTAATCTTATCCATATTTTTCGACGCATTAGTTATTTTCTATGCTTTTTCCGGGACGTGAAACACTATTTACAAGTTAAACCAACTTTACGTTATACGCATGCTTTAAGATAAAAATGCATTAAGAGGTAGCCATCTTTATATACTAAACGAGAACAGCGAATTTTTGGAACCAGCTGCATTTTGTTTGTGCATCCACTAGTTTGGGATTTTAAAATTTCAAAATTCGCCTACTACTTGCTTTTTATGAAGAATTCCGATAGTAGTTTTGGTGTCTTCACTCGCATTAGCGGATTTCGAAGCAGTAGTACCCTTAGATAAATCATAACTCTGTAAGGACTGTCTTGGCTACTCTTAGTTTTTTTGCGTATTGTAATTCGCATGTCATTAGGTAACCGTTTCCGGTAAGCGATGGTTTGTACTTTTGTCTTGCGCATCTGCATTAGCTTCGTTTTAGGTAGTTTAGTAGCGAAACGGAAGTTGTATCCCCACGCAAGGACTTTAATTGTCAGAGATAGTAGGCGTGATTCAACCAGTTATTGTTTGGTGGTTTTATTGTTGCTGCTACTACGGGAGGAACCTAAATTCTTGCTACTTGTAGCCCTGGTTAATTTACCGCAGATTCAGGAACCCAAGATAAGCTATAAAACTTTCTTAATTTTATTTTTATTAATTTAGTTCGTTAAGCATGGCATGTACTTGAGCATGCGTAGTTATTATTAGTTAAGCACAATTACCTATATTCCTTCAAAATTTATGCGTAGATAGATATAGTTCATTAGCGTACGGCATGTAACGATACAAGCGCTTATATCGAGATTGATTTGGGCCGTTTTTTTTTTTTTTTTATGTTATGCTTAAACATATTTTAAGGTGTATACTCGGAAAACAGGCAACTGCGTTATCTGTATTTTATTTAATTTTGCTTTAAAACTTTAATTAATATTCCTTTTGTCGCTTAATGCTTTTTACTGCTATTTTAACTTTTCCCACCCTTAAAAGAAAGCTTTTAGTGCTTGTAGTTGGTATCCATATTAGTAGGCTTTACATAGACGGAAATATAGTGCTAGGTACCCGCAGACCTGGGAAACGTTCCGGGTTACGTTTGCGAATTGAGGTTAATTCGGTGGCGCCCTTATAATTGAATCTTCTTGAAAAATAAAGAAAATTATTATCTACGCCCTCACGACTGGAGCTAGTTGGCCTGCTTCTGTTGGCCTAGTCGACTTGGGGTTTTCTCGCATTGCTACCCAGCCTATGTTTGTTCGCGCCAGCGTTAGCAGTAACAAAGAATTGGCGCCCAACGTGGGGCCTAATAATTCTTGTAATTTTTGTTGATTTTTGCGTTCTTCTTGTGTTGTATTTTTAAACTTATTGCTAATTGCTATTTGGATTTTATTTAAGGAAGTTTTATATTTTACTCACGATAATTTTACATTAAGAACATGTCCTTTAAATTAGATATCGATAGACTACTTGTAGACGAACTAGATTACGAATTACGCATCCGAAATGTTGAAATTCAAGGAAACGTTCATGATAAGCGCAAAATGTTACGTTGTTCACTTAAATTTGAGAAAATGGCCGACACTTCGTTAATTCGCATTGCTTCTTCAGACGGTAAAGATGAGCTTGATGTTTGCGAACATAAGTTAGGACTTTTAGCGGCTGAAGTTGATAGCTGTGGTTCTGTCACTCTTGACAACGAGGTAAAAAGATTAAGCTCGCGATTAATTCACGTTCAAGATCGTTTAAGTAGAATAGTCGAAGGCGATGTGGAGTCGCGGAAGGAAGTCCTTGAAAAAAAATGTCAAGAATTGCTAAATGTTTTAGAAGCAAAAATTCAACCTTCAAATGACGCACGGTCTAACCTTAGAACTAACAAAGAAAATAAAGATGAAGCGTCTTGTTCATCGGATTCTTCTCATCATTCATCGGTAGATGGCGAAGAGCAAGCTCCTGTAGTTGTCGATCAGCACACAGTTGCTCCCAATTTTCCTACTGAAGACGTTAGGCAAAGTCGCCCTCCTACAGATTATCCACCGTGTGTAAACGCAATCAATCGACGATCTTCTGCAAAGAATGATCTAAACCATCTATCAGAAACTTCTTCGGCTAACTTTTTAGCTATCAACAAGTGGAAGATAACTTTTAATAGCAAGTCTGGATTATCTAGTTTTTTGGAAGAAGTAGAAGAAACACGAGTAGCACGAAATGTGTCTAAAGGTCAATTATTCGCTGCAGCCATTGAATTATTTACAGGAAATGCTCGAGTATGGTATCGCTCAATTCGAAACTTAGTTCATAGTTGGGACGAATTAGTTTGTGCTTTAAACTCTGCGTTTCAACCATGCGATTATGAGATAAGCTTGTGGGACGAAATTCGTTCGAGGACACAGGGAGCTGACGAATTGGTTACTATTTACATCGCTATGATGGAGAGTTTGTTTAATCGTCTTTCACAAGTCCCTCCAGAAATACAACGTGTGGAGTTGATTAAACGAAATTTGCAAACTTATTTGCAGACTCAACTGGCTCTACATTCTTTTACAGATATTGCTCAACTTCGCAACTACTGTAAGATGATTGAAGACGCAAACATACGCACATCTAAATTCAGAAACCCTCTACTACCATCTCAGGTACTTGAACCAGATCTAGCATATCGCAAGTCTCGCACCAGCTACAGAGTGTGTGCTATGGAAGAAGCCAGCGCCGCCTTTACGGCTAACCCAAACATCGAAACTCCAGATGTTTCTGCTCTCAGAATCTCAGGATCTTGCTGGAATTTTGGGAAAAGTGATCATTTATTACGTAATTGTCCTTCGCCGCGCACACGTAAATGTTACCGCTGTGGTCGCCCTGACGTAACGGTAATCACATGTCCTACTTGTTCGGGAAACGTGAATCGAAGACGTTAAGCAGCCCAATAATGTCTTCGCAATTTAGGGCAGATGTTATTACTGATATCAATCATGACAACGATCTACCGCTTAAGCAACGTGTACTATTAGATTTTATACTTAGTCATGCTGTCAACGATGAAAGACCGTACCTTCGAGTTTTTATTTTTGGAAAAGAGTTGTTTGGACTCTTAGATTCCGGAGCGACCAGTACAATTTTGGGTCGTCAAGGATGGGACATTCTTAAGGGTATCTGCGATTTGTCTCCTTCTGAAAACATTGTTTGTACCGTCGGTAATGGAAATAAGTGCTCGTGTATAGGGATTGTTACGGCTCCTATAGTAGTACGTGATCGAGCAAAAATTTTTGATATTTTGGTTGTCCCTGATCTTCCTCACGTCCTTATTTTAGGTAATAATTTTTGGAAAGAAATGGGAATTGTCCCCGATCTTCGTCATAATGAGTGGACATTCTCTAACATTCCACATGCAGAGCATGTTGACGCTATCCAATCTACTGAGCATTTGAGTAGTGATGAGCAAGAAGAACTTGCGCGTGTTGTAGATGAAGCTTTCGCTTTGATGAGTAATGGTGTAGGTTGTACTCACTTGGTATAACACGAAATTAAAACAAGCTCACCTCCCATCAAGCAACGATATTACCCTATTTCTCCCGCTCTCCAGATGCACGTCGACACTGAACTTAACGAGATGCTTGAAAAAGGCATTGTAGAACCTTCAACTTCGGCTTGGTCATCTCCTATTGTAATGGTTAAAAAGAAAGATGGCAAGTATCGCTTTTGCGTTGATTACCGCAAACTTAATAAAGTCAGTCAACCGGACGCATATCCTCTCCCGTACGTGAGCGACATTCTAAACAAATTACGAGATGCTAAATTTTTAACGACTTTAGATATTAAATCTGCGTACTGGCAAATACCAGTAGCCAAGTCCAGTAGACCGTACACAAGTTTTACTGTTCCAAATCGCGGTTTGTTCCAGTTTACAAGATTACCGTTTGGGCTTCATACCGCCCCAGCTACTTGGCAACGACTTATCGACCGAGTCGTTGGAGCAGATCTTGAACCTTACGCTTTTACGTATCTTGACGATATTATCATTTGTACTCCTACGTTTAGCAAACACTTGGAAGTCTTAAAAGAAGTAATTTCACGGGTAGCCGCGGCTGGCTTAACCGTAAGTAAAGAGAAATGTCATTTTTGCAAACCGGAACTTCGTTACTTGGGATATGTTGTTAATTCTAAAGGGCTTTTGGTTGATCCTGAAAAAGTTGAAGCTGTCTTAAAAATACCTACACCTAAAACGGTGTCCGAAGTCCGTAGAATCTTGGGAATGGCGTCTTGGTACAGACGGTTTGTGCCTAATTTTTCCACAGTCGTTTCTCCTATGACGCGATTGCTTCGTAAGAACAATAAGTTTAATTGGAATGACGAGTGCGACTCAGCCTTTAAAACCATCAAAGATTGTCTTATTTCTGCTCCCGTGCTTTCTTGTCCGGATTTTACTCGACCTTTCACCATTCAAAAACATGCTTCGGGTTATGGACTTGGCGCTGTGCTGTCACAGACTTACCCCGAAGGAGAAAAAGTTATATGTTACATCAGTCGTTCTCTTACACCTAATGAACGTCGATTTAGCACGACTGAGCGTGAGTGTTTGGCGGTCTTGTTCGCAATCGAAAAACTTCGCCCGTATATTGAGGGAACCAAATTTGATGTAGTCACCGACCACTACGCTCTGAAATGGCTTCACAACATCAAAGATCCGACAGGTCGAATAGCCCGTTGGGCTGTCCGTCTGCAACAGTATGACTATAATGTTATACATAGAAAAGGAAAAGATAACGTCGTTCCTGATGCGTTGTCACGCGCCGTTCCTGCTGTTGATGAAATTGCGACACTTCATAATAAATCAGATCGCTGGTATTCGCGGATGTGTGATCGTGTACAAAGCGATCCCATAAAGTTTCCTAATTGGCGTGTAACAAATTCTCAGTTATACAAACATGTTAAAAGCCTTTACCCTGAACTTAGGGAAGAAGGTGAAGATTGGAAAATTGTTGTACCAAAAAATCAACGACGAGAAGTGTTGCAACGCTGCCACGACGACCCCACTTCTGGTCATCCGGGAATTTCAAAAACTTTCGCACGCGTCGCCCAGGTATATTATTGGCCAAAGATGAGAGATGATGTCGCTAGTTACGTCCGACGATGTCAGGTATGTGTTAAAGTTAAAGTCGAACAGCAACCGTGGGAAGTTATATGCCTGGATTTGATGGGACCCTTACCTCGTTCGTCTCGCGGTTATCAATACATCCTTGTGGTAGCTGACTGTTTCTCAAAATTTCCTTTAGTTTTTCCGCTTCGACAAGCTACGGCAAACGCCATTGTTCGCCATGTAGAAGAAAATATTTTTCTTATGTTTGGTGTGGCTAAGCGGATTATATGCGACAATGGAGTCCAATTCAGAAGTCGAGAATTTACGACATTGGCGAATTTATATGACTGCAAAATTTCTTTTACAGCCTTATACCATCCACAAGCAAACCCTACCGAACGGATTAACCGGGTGCTTAAGACTATGTTAACTGCTTACGTGTCGGACAAACAAAAATAATGGGATAAATACCTACCGCAAGTAGCCTGTGCTATACGCACATCTAAACACGACGTGACTGGCCACACTCCTTATTTTCTTAATTTTAGTCGAGAAATTTCACTGCGTGGCAATAGTAAACATAACGGAGATCAAGATCCTACACTTTTGTTTGATCGAGGCAACGACAAACTGAATACACGTGCTGAAATTATACATTATCGGACGCTGCCAAAGGCTTTACGTCTAAGCTGGCACCAAAGTATGTTGGACCGTTTGTTATTGACAAGAAGTTATCTAGGTTTATTTATCAGCTCAAAGATCCAGATAAACGCATGTGTGGAAATTGGCATGCCAAAGATTTAAAGATACATAAGACCGATAATGGTAGCTTTAGTTAATTGTATATTTAAGAAAAAAAAATCTCTGATTTTATTTCTGTTTGTTTCTAGGTCTTAAGGTATGGATATTTTGGAGGGGAAAAAATTTTGTATTTGTTTTCCGATGATAGTTTTTTTTTCCCTCTTAAGTGAATTACTTTTTTTTGTTATCTCTCATTTTTTTGTGAATTTTTCTTTTTTTAAATTATTTTTTTCAATCTTCTCTAAGTTATAGGTGACGGTTTAAATGTTAGTTGAAATATTCTTTTGAATTTATTTGCTAGTTTATCCATATTATCATGCGAAAGGTCACTCGGTTTTTTTTAAATTTTGATAATTGGTGTCCTATATTTCAAATGTAGTGATTTTGACGGCCAGAAAGTGAGGTTTCTGTCCTTTATTTTGTGAGGGGAGAGTTGTTACGATCATTTTGTTTAATTAATCTTATCCATATTTTTCGACGCATTAGTTATTTTCTATGCTTTTTCCGGGACGTGAAACACTATTTACAAGTTAAACCAACTTTACGTTATACGCATGCTTTAAGATAAAAATGCATTAAGAGGTAGCCATCTTTATATACTAAACGAGAACAGCGAATTTTTGGAACCAGCTGCATTTTGTTTATGCATCCACTAGTTTGGGATTTTAAAATTTCAAAATTCGCCTACTACTTGCTTTTTATGAAGAATTCCGATAGTAGTTTTGGTGTCTTCACTCGCATTAGCGGATTTCGAAGCAGTAGTACCTTTAGATAAATCATAACTCTGTAAGGACTGTCTTGGCTACTCTTAGTTTTTTTGCGTATTGTAATTCGCATGTCATTAGGTAACCGTTTCCGGTAAGCGATGGTTTGTACTTTTGTCTTGCGCATCTGCATTAGCTTCGTTTTAGGTAGTTTAGTAGCGAAACGGAAGTTGTATCCCCACGCAAGGACTTTAATTGTCAGAGATAGTAGGCGTGATTCAACCAGTTATTGTTTGGTGGTTTTATTGTTGCTGCTACTACAGGAGGAACCTAAATTCTTGCTACTTGTAGCCCTGGTTAATTTACCGCAGATTCAGGAACCCAAGATAAGCTATAAAACTTTCTTAATTTTATTTTTATTAATTTAGTTCGTTAAGCATGGCATGTACTTGAGCATGCGTAGTTATTATTAGTTAAGCACAATTACCTATATTCCTTCAAAATTTATGCGTAGATAGATATAGTTCATTAGCGTACGGCATGTAACGATACAAGCGCTTATATCGAGATTGATTTGGGCCGTTTTTTTTTTTTTTTATTGTTATGCTTAAACATATTTTAAGGTGTATACTCGGAAAACAGGCAACTGCGTTATCTGTATTTTATTTAATTTTGCTTTAAAACTTTAATTAATATTCCTTTTGTCGCTTAATGCTTTTTACTGCTATTTTAACTTTTCCCACCCTTAAAAGAAAGCTTTTAGTGCTTGTAGTTGGTATCCATATTAGTAGGCTTTACATAGACGGAAATATAGTGCTAGGTACCCGCAGACCTGGGAAACGTTCCGGGTTACGTTTGCGAATTGAGGTTAATTCGGTGGCGCCCTTATAATTGAATCTTCTTGAAAAATAAAGAAAATTATTATCTACGCCCTCACGACTGGAGCTAGTTGGCCTGCTTCTGTTGGCCTAGTCGACTTGGGGTTTTCTCGCATTGCTACCCAGCCTATGTTTGTTCGCGCCAGCGTTAGCAGTAACAACCGATATAAGTTCAAAGATACTACTTGCAAATATTTTAAGTGAGCCTCCAAAAGCAGCTTTGTTGGTGGAGTACTAGGAGAAGCACTCAAAATTCCAAGAAATACAAAGATCAGTTTTGACCACAGTGATAATACGCTACTTTGAAGACCATTCAATTCCCATGACGATCGCTACTACCTACCTATCGCTTAGAAAGGAAAATAATTAAGTGCTTTCCTACTGAAAAATTGGTAATTATTTTCTATTTTGTTTTCATATTATAAGGAAGGTACTTTATACGCTAATATCTAATAATGTTTGATTTAATTTAATGCATACTGATTTTTAAGAGTACGCACCAGTAAAAGAGGCAAACTATGTAATAAATGGAGAAACTGCGCTGCTTCATTTAAGAAAACTATATCCACTAAATCAGAAAAATGAGAAAGGAACGAAGTGAAACTTGCTTTGATAAGAATACTTATCATATCTTGCATATCTTGTTTTGATCTAGGTTTAGATAAAATTTTGAAAATTTGTCTTTAAGTTATTTAGACGGACGAGATGCAGCGTTGTTGTCAGCTCTGCAAAAGTTTTTTGTTCCATCGGGAAAAGAAACGGCCAAACATAGCATTGGGAAGAAAATACACACAAAGTTTGGGGAATTGGGGACACAATATCGGAAGTCAGATAACCTTATGTATATTTTGATGACGTAATTCTTAAATCCTTTAGCATCATCCGAGCGATGAATATTTGATACAAACCCATACATGTTTTTAATTTAGAATATCTTCTTAAAAACAGCATGTTCTACCTATTCATCCAAACATTTTTGTACAATATGAAATCTAGTAAAAGATTTCCTTAGATGCACATATTATGTGAGCTTTTTAAAGAATGCTTGTATAATTAGTTAGCATAAATGTATTTAATATTTTTAAAGATAAATATTGATTTTACACAAACAATTAAACATAACTTTTAGTATTTTCTTCAACGAAACCCATAGACACTTATTGCATTAGCATGGATAAGTATACTTTTTTGCATCTACATCGAAAATATGGGTAGTATCAATGGATTATAACAAAATAATTATACTTAATTATAATACATAACCTTGTATCAATAAAAACTACATTAACCAATACCCTTAACTTTGAATCAAAGCACTTGAGGATTAATGCTATGTACATTCTATGCGATTATTTTGATGTACAACGAAATTAATATTAACGTGCTACAGCATTAACCACTACATTTATCCTTAAATCAAGGCACTTAATGGTGCCATTATTTTTATGTAACAGTAACCTAACATCAATAATGACAGCATTAACCAATACACTTGTACTTGAGTCATAGCACATAAGCATTAATACTACTAACGTTTAGAGCAAATAAGTCGATGTTGTCTAAACATTGTATTAAAGCAAATAACATTAGTTCATTACTAGCAAAGGCGTATAGTAATAATTTTGAGCATCGGTTGAAAATTAAGTTCCAAAGTCATTGCTTTAATCACTGTTTACATTATATTTAGGTAGGTTTTCTCTCTGTGCATAAAGCTCAATATAAATACTAGAGAACAGAGGTCAATTATTGATTATATATTGAGAAATAAACACATACACCCACCCCAGATACAAAAAATCAGAACACTGAATTCAGCCAATGTCGGTAGTGACCTACTATTGGGAAAAATTAAATTAAAACTGTCACAAAAAACAAACAAAGAGCAAAAAAAAAGTATAAATTGATATAGAGTCTCTATGGGACCACTCAATAAGAATTCTTTACGAAAACAGACTACATAAAGCTTAAAAAAAAATCTATAATAGTGGAGATGATGTCAACGTCAGCTAGGAAAAACTAAAAAATATATTAAAGAGGTTGCGAACTAAGCGATTGGCACCCGTACCAAGAACGGACTTTACAGAAAATGCAATAAAATACTATGGTTTACTAACGTAATAAAAAATATCTGAGACATAAAACAATTAAGACCCCAGAATCATACCAACAATACAAAATAATCGGCAATAAGACAAAATCACTCGTAAGATCAGCTAAAAATAGACATTTGGAAGTTTCCTCCAAAAACATAGAAAGTGACTTTTACGGTCTTCAAAAAAAAATGTGGTAACTGATCAAAACACACCGAAAGGAAATGAACAAGTTAACAAAGCTCAGACATATTTCAAAACAACCTTAAAAACTTATATAAAAAGAAAGAAGTTATTGCGCAGAATGATACACTAGAAATAGTTACTAACCATAATATGCAAATAGAAAATACAGACATAGAATTGGTACTTAGATAGTTGAACGGTATTACTAAATAGGGCGGACCAGGTTTTCTTCAACACCTAACTAAACTGGCTAAAACTATCTTTGGTCAACACAGGATACCCGATGAATGGCGGACAAGCATTACTGTTCTTTTGTTTAAAAAGGGAGATAAAACATTACGGGTAAATTACCAAGGCATTCACTTACTGAACTCAACAGTAAAGTTAATAAATTAAATTATTACAAACAAGATAAATATTATAATCTCCCGTTCAGATGAAGAACAAGGCTTTAGAAAGAGCAGATCCTGCACACATGCAGTTTTTGCTATAAGGCGAATTGTCAAAAAATCTATTGAATATAATAGACCTCTCTACATGAGCTTTATAGATCTGCAAAAAAAGTTAACCGAAAAGATGTTGTACATTTACTTTACAGTAGACAAGTACCTACCTAACAATTTAAAAAAGTCATAGAAAACATATATAGTGCCAACATCGATAGAGTACTCATCGAGTCAATCACTGTAATGACTCCTTAAATCTGCTAACTATTTACACGTAGTTTGAAACTAATTTTTATAAATATATGAAATTTGTAATTAAATTAAGTAACAAAATGTACCAATATTTAAGAAAAACAACTTACAAGTAATTTATATATCAAATGACATCACTCGATATTTATCATTAATGTCCGCGGATAACTTTGCACTTTATTATCTACACGTAATGCACTTATTTACTTTAACAACACGTTCACTTACACGACGTTGTATTTATTTAAAAGCGCACGTGCTTAAACACTATTTACTTAGACCGATTCTTTAAACTTTCAATTTCTGACTACATTAACTTTAAACCTCCTTGAAGCACATTGTACATTTTTGCTCTATCGGTTCCGATTCCGGTAATCACTTCGAATCATCTTGCATGGTCTCAAAGCTTTTATGTCTTTCAGTATCTATAGTATTATTTTGCATTCCTAAGTCTGATTCTGAACACTTACCTACTTTAAAACGTTTTTTACTAATATTATCATTGTTGCTGCCTTTATTATTAATTTGATTCAACCGTTTTATTACCACTTTTTCCTAAAGTTAGGGTTGTCGTAACAAACCCTTTTTAATACCACTGGCGCACAATTCATGATGTTTACAGAACTTCACATACAAAACACAAAAACAAAAAATGTTTCACAAACGCCGTAGTCCGGTCTCAGAAACCGCAACAGATTTTTAAATTTAAATACTTCTAAAACAAAGTAACTTATTTTGGTAAAATCTTAGAAAAACGTCTTTCTAAAAAGTACTAAACCGTTAAACCCGCATAGTAAGTAGTAGTTGAAAAAAACTATTGCCAAATACAATACTGCAGTGTTAATATTGGTGATTTTGTGATTGTTGATTATATGGATAACTATTGTCCAGACATGGTTACCAATAAATGCACAAAACAATTTCTAGTTAATGCTATGATAAATTGTTCTTTTTTATTCTCCTAACTTTGACTTACCAACTTCTTTTGTTACTTTTTTCAGATCCATCTTTTATAAGAGGCAATAAAACTACTTCTGGTAGCTTTTAAGGCGACGTTGAGTACTACTGATGCGTGTGCACTTTTTCAGCTAACCAGATAACTAAAGAAATTGACATTCCAAAACTACACTCAACAAAACAACATTTACATTAAACATTAGTTATATAATAAGTTATGAGAGAATTAGATTTTTTATCGTTGCCAGTTTCTCGTAATTTTAAAGTTTGTTTTGCAACGCGCTAGGTGGTTTTTTGCTATTTGATTTTAATGTAGAATATAATTTAAAAAAAAATACCTAATCGGTATTTTTATTCACTTTTCAATATGCTTATCGCAACTAATTACTTATATTATTAGTCAATTTATAGCGGTTTTGTAAGTAAAAGTATATAAATAGTAGGTAAGAATTAGAATGTATTAAGTAGGTATTACAAATATATTTGTAAGGATTACAGAAGTATTAGTACCTAGGTATAGCAGATGTATTAGTAAGAATTTCTAAAGTATTTTTGGGTATTAGTACGTATTACATAGGTTTTAGTACGAATAAAAAATAGTATTACTAGAAATTAGTGTACAAAAATTAGTTAGCGCTTTGCCTCTTTTAACCCACTTTACCTTATAGTGGTATCAACTAAAAAAGCACAATTAGTCACTAATTGGTAGTAGGAAACCAGTACAGTGCAACTGCAAGACTGTTTATAATAAGATCAAACTATATCATTTAATTGTTTAGGTGTCAGGTTCTTCAGAAATATATTAGACAAATAAAAACTTAAACATTAAAAAGCACTTCAGTAAGTAGAGTTCCAAAGCACCGTTTTTGAAAGAAATAAGCATATATGTGTCTGTGTAAATCTACAAAACACATATAAGATTTATTTTTATATATGCTGACAAGAGTCAAATGAAAAAACCGAGATGCGTACACTAAGAAAAATAACCAAAATTTTGATACGCAAACACATAAAAAACAAAGATATGTAAATGATTGCTAGACAAAAATTCTAACCTCTTAATAGTGTATTAAAGAAAAGTGGTGATTTTTTCTAACCTAGGAGACGCATTAAAAATACTACTTAGTGTGTTTTTAAGGCGATGTAACAACTTAGTTCTACCTTTCTTTAATAATGTCGATTATTGTAAATTTAGGTGAACATAAAATAAAACCGTTAGCAAAATAATGATAGCACATGAAGATAAGTCAACAAATTAAAAATTGAACCGTAAATCTTATCAAAAAAAGAAAGCTCTGAACTGAAACTAGAAATTCACATAAAACTAAGTGTTCAAAGTCAATTATTATATTAGAACGAATATGCGACAGGTGGAAAAATCATTTAAAACATCTTGAAATTTAATTAACATTGTAAAAAAACAGTTTTAAAGCTAACGTCAAATTTGACAGATTTAGTGATAAACGTAGTACCAAGATTATATTTCCGGTGATTTTTATGTAACTTTACAAAAGGAAACAAAAAATAATATACGTAACTCTCGTCAAAAGTATCATAGCATAACCCACTCCACTTTATTTAAGCTTGCAATTACTTTAATATTGATATTAATAGTTTCAAAAATTTTTCTGTCTTGTTTTTTTTTTTAAATTTTTTTATACGTTGATTTTTAATAATATAACAATTTTAATTCTAAATCGAAAAATAAAATACAGTTTGAGTCTGAAATTTTCTGTTTCTATTAAAACCTTTAATATTAAAGTTAGTTCTAATTTTAACAACAATGTTTATCTTTGTTAATTAAAAACAAAGGTATAGAAACAACGTATTTTGCTGAGATATGTGTCTTTCTCTACAAGATTCCTAGTAAATATAGTTTTAAGTAAATAGTTTTTTATGTTATTTTGTTGCATATAAAATTGCATTTAAGTTACTGAAAGTCTGTAGATACTAAACAATATTACGGCGTAGAGACCTAATAAGAGCATTTTTTTTTAGTTTTGTAAACTCTGTCTAATTCTTTCATTTAACTTTAGTGTCTTGTTTTAATTACTTTCTTAACTTTTATTTATTTATGTTTTTTATAATTTAATATTTTAATTTATTTACATAAACAGGTTTTTTAATATCAGGTTAAGTATATATGTATTAAAAAAAAATTATAAGCAGAACACCAACACTAAGTGATATTATTTCTTATAATTTATCATACAATTAAACTATATTTTATTAATTTGAATTATCATTGTAGTTGTTTATTTGGCTGAAGACTACGTCGTAAGTGTTTGTATATACAAAATATCAGTATCAGTTGAGTTGATGATTTAACATTAATTTAGTTTTAGAAAAATTTAATAAAATTCTTAAAGAAATTATTGTCCAATCAACAACAAAAAAAATATTGAATCTTTTGTTGTAAACAAAATCACGTTTTATTGTTAAAAAGTATTTTTTTAAAATCTACAAATAAATAGCGTAAATACATTTACAAAATTAATAATTCAATTAAAAACAGCACGTCTTTTTTTATTCAAGAATTGTAAAATTTCTCATTTTTCGTCAATTGTACCCGAATCTAAATTAGTAACTCTAAATTTCAATAATTCACGCATAATTAAATAAGATTGGCCTGTAATTGAAGTTGGTTGGATAATTAAACAATACCTCAGTTCACTAATTGAATGGTGGTAATTTATTTTGCATACGCTTTAATAAAACAATGTTAAAGTGTCTTATAAAATATATATTGTACTACGCACAATGTATTAAAATGATAAAACATGTGTATTATTTAAATGTACAAATTTTTTTAATATTTTTTTATGCAATGCTTATTTTCATTAATAATAAAAAATAATTATTTTTTATTGTAATTATAATTGAAATGACAGACATGTAAAACAAATAAAAAATTTTGATTAAATTTTTCTTAATTAAATTTAGACTTTTTAGGTTTTTAATTATTCAACAAAAAATGAATTAGATAAAATTTATAAAATATGTACGTATATCATTAAATAATTTTTAGAAAAAAAGTTTAGAAATTTTTATATGAAAACAATGTATTTAAACATTTAGGTGTCGGTGTAAATTTACATTAAAGTCTAATAATGTGCATATTGTACATTAAGCAACTGATTTATAATAACTAATAAATTAATAAAAAAAATTATAAACGATTGCTTTAAATTTATTTTTTGTTTAATTTTGATTTAATTTAAATTGTTGTGGAATTCACGATTTCTAATTATATTTATCCCTCTTTTTTTTAATGCAACATACATTTTTGGCTTTGAAATTGTTTAGTTATTTAAGTTGTGTACTGGAGGAATGTAAATGTTATTATATTTAGTAAAAACAAGTTTCAAATTTTATTATTTGTTTTTAAGTTAATCTTTTTATGTAAGTTGGTTTATTTTTTATACAGCACCGATCTAATTTTTTCAGTTTTACTTGTACATTTCTTCGATTGCAGTTTATACTTAGATAAAAACGTTATTCGGGTTTTGACTGTGTCAATTTTGTAACCCAAGTTGCCAAGGTTTGTAAGTGGCAAAATCAAGACGTAAAAGAAATTGAAAAACTTAAACAAACAACTAAAACCTAACTAAAAACTTTTAAAGAGTTAGGTAATCAATTTGTGAAGTCAGATTTTAAATTATACAAAAGCAAGAGAAAAGTTGATAAACTTGAAGAAACATGCGACCAGAACAAAGTTAAGTAATCAATTTTCAGTGGAAGTAGTTTTTGTGTATAACAAAGAATCTAGTAGGGGTTGGTTGAGCGCGACTCTGATTGTCTAACAGCGTTTCCTTAATAAACAAGTAACTACTGGAAACCTAAGTAAAGATAGTTTAAAATTGTATTCACCATTAAAGTTATTGTTTTATAGTTTTTTTATACTGAGACTTGTAGTAAAATATTGTTTGGCAACAGAAGAGTTAGAAACATGCTTTTCTTATACAACAATAATGTTCTAAAATGCGCGTGATAACAAAATGACTAGTTTTGCCAACGTAGAGTAAACCACATCAACAGGAAATTTGGTATACACTTTAAGATGAAAGCTTAGGACTTTTGTATTTGGGAAAAGAAAGACCTAGAGACTTTTTTTGTTGAATTAAATACGGGGCTAATATTATTCTTACAAAAAAGTTTCTGATAAAATTTCTTTTCTTATTGTCAAAACTTAAAAACATACACTTGAGAAAGTGATATACAAACGCTTACGAAACATTTATATTTACCAATTATTTCTAGATGCAAGTAAAACAAGTGTTTGCTTTAGAACACAATTTCACAAAATCAATGATTGAAGTGTAATATGGAATAATGAACGTGTTTTAAAAACTACTTCGAGTTTGTCTAGAACGTCATCTTTTTAAAAAGTTATTTTAATAGAAAAACATACATTTTTTTAGCTTGTCATTACACACAAAACAAACCAGTTTATTAGTTCTATCGACGCATTTTTGCAACATCTAAAATTTATTTAAACAAGATAGTATTATAAAATATACGATGAATTACAAAATCATCACAATGACTGGAATCTATGTCTTGTATATATCAAAGGTATCTATAATCGGCAATACCCATTTCTTCCTTCAGCAGTCTTCCTGCGTTGTAACGATATACATAGACTTTTTAGAAAAAAGTGTGTTAGAATGCATACCAGACAACCAACGCTTTTTTATTAACTGTTCGAAAGGTAGTTTATAATGTGTTATAATTCTCATTAGTCCTTTCAGCATCATGAAAGAGGAATATAAAATAATGGCACTGGTTACGAAACAAATTATGCATAAAAAACATCAGTGTACAATTTGTGTTAATATCTAAAAGTACTGAACTTCTTCCTTAGACAGTGGATATACAAAATGTTCCTGTTTTTAAACAGCAACAAACAACAAAAATTGATTTTTGACAAAATCTCATGATTCAATGGTCACATAACGTAATTAACAAACCAAAAACAATCGTATTTTTACTCCTGCATATTAAATTCAGGCTTACAAAGCTATTTGTAAAAGCTTTAAATTAAGATGGATTTTGTTTTGGTTACTTGACATGTAAATTTCTTGGGATTAGTACGGAAAAACTGGCATATCTGATGGTCTTCAAATAAGACAGTTTATCAGATAATACCAATTGGTGTTTATTTGATCAATCAATCAATGAATAGCCTTTATTTGTCATAAGAAGAAATTTTTTAACAAAGGATTCGTATTTTTTAAAACTAATCTTAATATTATTATACTACATAACAAATATAATCCTAAACCCTCCACCGCTAATCAATGCTCTATATACAAAAAAATCTACTACACTGCTTGTAATCGTCTTCTGTTTTTTAATACCTCTTCCATCTATCTTACTCCTTCTTCTCCTTCTCCCAAAATCTCCAATCTTCTTCTTAGTTCAATGCATTCCTTTAACATGTGCTCTATATTTTTCCACCCCTCCCCACATAGCCTACATCTCCTATCTTTATCTTCCTTTTAATACTTATTTTCTTGCTCTTCATTTTCGCATCTAAACCTTACTACCAGTTTTTTTAATCTCAAGCTTTTTTCGTCCTTTTTGTACGTTAGAATATTGTCTATTACTATATTTGAATATCTCTCATTGTATTTCCCCTCTCTTGTTCTTGCTGTGGTTTCTTGTCTCTGTATATGCTTATCTTTTCTTATTATTTCATCTTTTATTTCCCTTCCTGTCTGCCTTATTTGCTCTACTTCTTCTTTTGCATATCCAACTCTTTTTAACCATACCTGCTTTTTTCTTCTTGTCCATATTTATTTGTTTCATTCCTTACCTCTTTCCAACACATTTGAAGCAATTTACATTCTTCTCTTTCTTTCTTTTCTTCTTCGTAACAGATTGCTCTCTTCCACGCCTGTACTCTTATTTTTTTTAACTTTATTTTTTCCTTTACTATGTACCCTGGCGCCTCCAGGTGTTCCGGTATTTCAGTATTTTTCTTGTACTTATTCTAATTTTTCCCATTCCTTACACCCCCATATTTCCGCCCCGTACATCATCACACTCTTTATTAATTTGTTAAACAACCATTTTTTTGGTTCTATTTGTTTCCCAAACCCTCTCTTTCTTATACCCCACATTTGACCCTTTTATTCTTTTACATTTCTTTGCTAACCGCTTTACATGAGGCTCATCTTTATTGTCGTATCTAATTCGATAACCCAAATAGATCACTTCATTTACACTTTCTATTACCTCGATTCTTCACTTCTACTCTTTTTAATCTCTTCCTCTCCTTTTTTGAAACACTACTATCTTTGTTTTTGCCACATTTACACTTAAACACTTTTTTTCATTATTTCATCCGCATACGCCAAAACCCACACTTTTAACCTTCCCATTACTATTCCTCCACTTTGTTGCTTCATTAACTCTTTTTCTAAATTCTGTAAATATACTGCAAATAAACTAGGACTAAGTGGACACCTTTGCCTTAATCCTTTATTTGTCCAAAATGCTGCACTTAATTTTCTATCTATTCTAAATTTGCACTTTGTCTCATTATATATTTTCTCTATATTCTTAATTAGTTCCCCACTCTTCACTTCTAATTACTATCTGTTTTAATATGTATACATTATCTAATACTCTTTTCCCTCTTCTAAATCCTGTCTGCCAGTCTAGTATCTATCTAAGATCTTTATTTCCTCCATTTCTCTTTCCAACCTTGTTTGCAAAATTGTCATATAAATTTTATATCCCACATTTGCCACACTTGTACCTTTAGAATTTTTTACCTCTCTTTTGTCTCCTTCTTTGTAAACTTGGCATATTATTGCTTCTTTCCAATCATCTGGAAACTCTTCACCTGACCATATCTTATTAGTAATACATTTTTTTTGGAAATCATAAGGCAGATAATTATATAAAGTTAGTGGACATATTGCTTGCAAACTTTAGGGCGAGAGGATAACCACTTGATGGTTTATTAGTGTTGGAGTCTTCAGCAAGACTATCTCAGTCAACTTCATGCTAGAAAAAAAATATAACTTTAATCAACAAGTAATTAATGTACTAGATATACAGTGTGTCCTAAAAAGTTTTATAAAAATGGAGAAAAAGTAGCTTTAGTTCACAAATTTTTTTTTTAAAGTTCTGCATGACTTGTAGATCCTTAATCAAGTAGAATTTTTAAAACATTGATTGTAATAAAGGAAAAATTAAAATTATGATTTGGAATGAGAGTAAAATACGTATAAACTGTACTGGAGAGCACAATATTCATTAAAATTGTATCAAAACATTATGCACACTTGTAGATCAGTAATTGTTTTAGATAAAAATAAAAAAATATTATTAATTAGAATATTAATTGAATAAAAAAATAAGACATGGCAAAAATTAATAACCTTCTTATGAATTCATCAAATATGTAAAATTACTTAGATGCTACGGAACTTCAACGAATGCAACGTCTCTTTCTAAACAGGTGGTTGTTTGTTGATTACCACAAAAAAATCTAAAGAGGTAATGTCAAGAGACCTTGGAGGCCAGAGAAACTCCATGTACCTCCGAATCACTTTACCGTTAAAAGTGCCAACAAACGCTATAGACAACTTTGAAAACTCACTGTACCATTAGACGTAAACGTTCTTTCGTCAGAAAAAACTATTTGCCGTGTCATAAATCAGTTATCTTCCAATGCTTCTTAGATACAAGCACAAAATTCAAACCTTCGTTCAACATTTTTTAATATATGGTAAAATTGTGGTTTGTATTGTTTAAATTTATTTTACTTTAAAATCCGTGTAATTGTAGTTTTAAATTGAATCTTATTCGCAGCGAATATTTTGGATTTTTTACGACCGATAGCATTGCGTCATTTCCAGTATCTTTATTTGTAACCCGATGTTTCTTTCTAAAGAAAAAATAAAAACATTTTGCTCTCCATTACAGTTAGTACGTATGTATGTGGCGTAAGTGAGGAAATTTTGTTGTGCTATCTAACGGAATTATCAAAAAAATTTGAACCAAATACCTTATGAACTAAAATCTCTATGCCAAAAACCCATTTAAAAATCCATGATAATATGTTGATACTTCCAGGTTGATATTATGCTAGGTTGCTTTTTAATATTATGTTCTTGCAGATACGGAAACGTTTGTATTTTGCTACGTAGAAAATCTGAATTACAAACCAAATAAAGCAAAAATATTGACAACAGAAGAAGTGACAAAATATCTAGCATCGACCGAGCAAGATCTACTAGAAAAGTTATTACTGTATTTGGAATATGGGAATATTTGGCGCTTGTTGTGTCTGGACAAAATTGAAAATGCTGGTCGATTTTTAATTATTATATTAAAGGATACAAAAACAAGTGTAAAAAAAAATTTACTATCATAAAAGACACACCTTGACTCCCAAAACAAACAATATATAAACTAAAAATTACACAAAGAAACAGGGTAAATAATAAAGCAAAAAACAAAAACGAATAGAATAGGCAAACAACGAATATGGCAGATATAACCGAAACAATTACTCAACTAAAATTGGACTTCGCAAGAGATGTGACAAGAGTAAAAGACGACAGATTAAATATTATATACTAGAGACCTTGGGATGAAAATAGATGACGAGGAAAACCGATCACTAAGTGAAGTAAGAAGAAAAAAATTAATTAAAACATATGAACAAGTGTTATACATAGCTATTTTAGTTAATTTTTGTATAAACTAGAAATTTTAGATAAGGATTGAAAATATGATAACAATTAAAACAAAATCAAGTACAAAATTTAAATAATACAAGTTAAGATGTAGAAATATTTTTTGCAAAGATTCGTATAAAACATATTACTTCTGTAATATCTTCTATTATAAATATACGTAGAAAATAGTTTGGCCAGTAAAATAAGTTTTGGGTAACTACGATAGATCTTAAAAAAATGCTATTTAATGCAAGTTTTAACAATTAACACAAATCAAAACAATCATTGCAATTGTAGATTTATTTGAAATAAACTAATGAGTACAAAATTATGAATTAACAATTCATATCTAAAAGTTTATGTAATTTGCCCATCTGTTTTCTACATTGTTTTATAGCATTCACTGTATGTATGAGTGGTTATTTAGTGTGTAATATAATGTAACGACTTACACGTGCGTCTGTTTTAATGCTAGGTAATCCCTTATTAAAAATTCACTACGCGTTAAATGGTTCCGAGACAGGTAAGTCAATATTTATTATTTTAAATAAACATCAATTTAATAAAAAACTAGTAGAAATACAACTCATCTACAATTTATTTATAATTGGAAACGACGGATTAATTTAATATTTATACAGTTTTAAGTAAACCTATGGCATCTCAGATTAAGAGATAATGATGACAAAAGTAATTAAATTTACTTAAGTTTACTAAAAGTTTTGTACCTCACTAAAATCTTGTACGTTTAATTAAATTAAACATTACTTTAATTAAGATTTGAATAATATTTATTCCAAGTGTTTAGTTTTACTTTTCTTATTTTTTGAGCAAATTAAATTATAACAAGACACTTAAAAAACAAAGCAATAATTCTAATTAAAAGAAATTTACTACTTACAAAACATTTACGTAGTTTAAAATGATTAAGTTTAGATGTCTTAGCATAAAAACGTTTTTCACAAATTTTGTTTGAAATTTAGTATATATACTTAAATTCATTTAATAAACATAGTATCAAAAAACGTTAAAAACCAACTGTGATTAATAATTTTATTGATTTAAGTTGAAGAACTACTTTAATTAAAAATAAAAGCAATTATTGAAGGTATAAAGGTAGTCAACGTTCTAAGTCGATTTTACACCTACGTAATTCATGCTTTGTATAAAAAAAATCTTAGTAACCACAACGGCCACCGCGACTACAACGACAAGCGACGCTTGATCTGAAAATCGACTGCCGACTACAATCAGATAGGGATATTATATTATAACAATTTTGAGTAAAATGTATTTTTAAAATTTTGATTACATTGTTTTATGTGCACAAGGAATAAACACTAATAAAAAAACTAAAAATATTTTTCTGGTTATTTGTTTAAATGGATTTTTGTTGTGTTTTGAATGGCATGTATTGAAAAACTTATACACAAAAGATTTTTATATTCATATTGTAATTAACTTTACCAAAAAAAGTTTAACTATTTAACTAACTGTTTAACTAACTTTTAAAAAAATAAAGTTATTATACGGTTAAAATTGAAACAATTAAATCTTAATATAATGTAGATTTTCCAGCCCCATAGTCACTTAACTTTCCAACGTTAAAAATGTGTTAAAACATATCAACATATTGTTTTGAATATATTAAACCTTCAAGTTGTTAATAATGTAAACATTTAAGTTTAGTTTTAGTAGATAATTAAGTTACAGATGATGAAAAAGCTGTCTGACAAAGAGATAACAACTCTATAGCAAACGTTGATAAACTGGTCAAAACCAGTTTTTTCTCAGTAGAACTGCATCGAATCTGATGAAATGTAAGGAAATATTTATATATAGTCGACATGACATGGTTATGCAAGCTAGTGTACTCAATTGCATCACATTTGTTAATGGATAAATTAACATTGCACATTTTTATTGATGGGCTAAAAAACATAAAAAACAAATTTTGCAACTTTTCTTAACAAAAGTTTTATTAGATGTGTTAAAGTGTGCTTTGAAATTTAAAACTGCAATAAACGTTTTATAAATTATTAAAATTGCAACTTGTAAGTAAGGTTACGTGTACTAATGTAATAAAAAAGTGAATGTTTAGAAGCATTAAATTGGCATCGTACTGCTACAAAAATTACTATTTATTAAACAATTCATAAAGGTAATTAAGCTTCTACATAATGTAGAACATACTATATTAACCTATTAATGTTCATTAACAACGTAATGCAAGTCCCGTTGCACAAATATTGGACTAACAAGTGCTTATATGATTTGTGTTTAAAATGTAACAAGTAGTCAAATTTTATTTTAGTTGCACAAAATAAAAGTTTTAATAGCAACGCAACAAACGAGCAATAAAGTGCCCTTGCTTAATTTCAAGCCTCTAAAATACGTATAGTTGTACAAACAATTGCAAATTCAAAACTTTATACGGTACTTCATAAATACATACCTAGTCTTAATAGTAATAACGGAACACCGTGGTTTGATTGGCCGGGGACTGATAAAAAAACAAATAATGTGGCTAAAGAACAAGTTGGTGCCACAAGCAAATAATCTCATTTGAAAGCGATAATTAGGTAAATATTAACAAAAACCAAATTTTCACACATAACTAGACAGAAACGCTTAAACTGGAATTTGTGCAATTCAAACGAGTGAAAGTTTTTTTCACAATTCCGACACACTTTTTACAAACGTATTTGTTATATATTACATATTACATTTTAAAATTTGGCAAGTGAACATTCATGAACTCGATTGACCGTTTGTATTGTCGCAGAATTTTGCTTTTTTCGATGCATAAATGATTTAACTGTTGACTACAGCCATCTAGTATGTTATAAAAAACGTGGATGAGCCATATATATGAACATGCTTTACAAAAGTTTTTTTGCCGTTTCGTCGACTACGTCTACTCCACACTTTGTTTTACTTTAATATGGTATCGTTTTTGAATTTTTTCTTGTTCCGGTATCTATTACTACTTTGTTAATTCAGGTTTCGGTTAATGAAATTGTTACTATACATATAAATGTAGGTAACATAGAATTTCCCGACCTTGGTAATTGCAATTGACTATAATACTTATTTGCATTCTTAATTTTTTTATGAATTCAAGCTATTTTTAAAATTGGTTGTTATATACATCAACATGTTTTGACAAAGTTGGCATTAAAGCGCAAAATAGGCATTTCTAAGAAAAAGTCTGTGAAATAAGCACTTCATTAATAATATTTTTGCTTTCATTTAAATACATTAATTTTACAACGTGCTGAGCAAAATGTTAATTTGTAGGCCGCACTTCATTCGTCTCTAGGTGAAGAAATCCATTTACTAGATATTTGGAACTTGAATCAGCAACTAACCAAAACCTTATACCAAACATATCTGGTTTGTTAATCATGTAGTAAATACAACGACATCTTGCTTTTGAGGACAGTAGCTGTTCACCAATGATAATGTTTTTTTACAGACGAATAGCAGCTTCTACAATTGGTTCCACACTTCTAATGCTATACAAAATTTGTCATTGTTTAAACGTTTACTTCTAGTAGATCAAATGTCAAATCTTAAAAACCTCATAATGTCACCGCACCTTTGACGCAACATTGTTTAACTAAAAAAAGCAGATTCCCACACTTTTGCATTAGCTATTCATTTCTAAAACACGAGCACCATATGCCCCACGAACAAGTAAAGCGGAAATGAAAGTTTTGAAATATAGGTTCAAGCATCATCTTCTGGGAATCTGGTACACTTCGTTTAGCAAAAGAAGTTGGTCCAGAAATTTCACAAATTATATTTTGTTGTTGTGCATGTTTAACATTACGTTTATCACATTCTATAACAGGGTACAAATTTCTACATTTTACAGTTTGTTTGCTTCTTATTTTTAGAAACACGCAGTTTTTTGTTTCTTTCTACCCTTTATAGTCTTTGTGAAATTGGACGGTTAAGGACTAAGATTGGTTTTACCAGTATCGGATGTAGACAGATCGGTAATATTTACTAATTACAGATGTCTCATCATTTTTACTGGGAATATATCCATCAGATTCTTCCACTTCAAATGAATGACCACCGGAATCACTGTTACCTTTTGACAGTTCTTTTAGATTTTAATTACTTTAATTCCTGTTCTGGGGTAAATCAAGACGAATTCCACATCTTGATAAATTTTATTTGTCAATAAGAATTTCCTAACGGCACAAATTTATAACATACTGCGCTGAATTTATATATGCATAGCTTACAAACCAGTACGTTCTTGTCATTCTACACGAACTTGTCCAGAGCGAACCCACACAGTCATTTCTTATAAGGTAGCTGATATTTAATTTATAAGTAATCAAAACCACGCGCATAACCGATTATGGGACATAATATAAATATTAAAGACTATTCAAAATTGATAGCATTTAAAAAAAAGAACGATGAATATGTGCCAAAAAATTCTAAAACATTAGAAATAGAATAGGTAGAGAAATTTATTTGTTAGGTTCCTGATGAAGAATAACTTTTGATAAAAGTAATTATTTTAATTTAACTCTAGCATTTTGAGTGTAATATTTTTGTTATAGGTAGCTTTAATCATAGCATGTTTGCAACATGGAAAAAGGGCAAACTGACCAAAATGACGATTGAGGGCATTCAAAATCGAGATGATGTAATAATCGTAACAATTCCTGACAGAAAAACTAAAAAACTTTGTACATCTTGCATAACGGAACTAATTTGGATAACAATCATTCAAAAGTATAAAAATTTCAGACCAGTATTAGTTGAAACACAGCATTTTTTTTCTGTTTTATTCCAAAAATCGATGTACAAAGCAACATGTGGGCATTCATTCGTTCGGTAGTATGTCATTAAAAATAGCGCCATATCTAAACTTAGACAATCCTAAATCATATACAGAAGTAGAAGTAGTGCTACGGTACTAGCAGCTCATGAAGCTGATATTACGACGTTAAAACGGCATGGTGGTTGGAGAAGCAAAACAGTTGCTGAAGGATACATAGAAGATTCCTTGAAAGCTAAAATAGCAATAGCCAACCAACTAGCAGGACAGTATAATTCTACACCACAGCCTTTTACAAGTTCTTCTAATGCAGATGGTATTCAACCCAGTTTTAACGTCCAGAATCTGCAATTTAAACTAATTACCAAATATAAATATTTCAAATATTTCAAATTAATTTTAATTTTAAATAAGTAAGTATCTTATAATATATGTTAACGTGCTGTTGATTAGGTTAAACGTTACAATTTAATGTTATAAATGTTTCATATAGGTGTAGGTACTTGCTTGATCAATATAAGTGATATTTCAGTTTGCGGTTGCCTGTTGCTTTTGTCATTGTTTTTGTCAATAAGATTAAATTAAGTTTGCATTTGTTATTAGAAACGTTGTTATAAGCAATTTAAAATAATATAATAGTTAAGCAAGATCAAAATAATAATTTTAGCACTAATAACATGACACATAAAATAACGAAAAAAAGGGAATTACTGCCAAGTACTGCTAACTTCTAGTTATAAAACGCAACTACACTTTACTTTAATTTTACCGGAAAAGTAATTTTTCCGGCCAATTATGTTGCTTGCAAAATACGTCAAAACGGAGAAAGACAAAAAAAAATATATTTTGACTGTGAGCTGCGGCTCGTTTTCAAAACGTAGACTCATGCGAAAAGATCGTGCCTTATTCATCTAACACCTAAGCACTGCCTTGATAAACAAAGTGCCCAAAAATATGGTTAAGGTATCATTTTAAAAACGTTTGTTTTTAAACCTTTAACATTGTATTAAAGTTTGTACGTGACATTATAATAATGTTTGCAAGTGACATTGTAAAGATATCTGACATCCAGAACATACAATTCTTGAACGGAAACGCCGTATATTCTTAAAAGATTTTGTTTTATTTATTATAAAAGTGTTAGCAATAGTATATTTCATTACTAGGCTTGAAAGAAGGCTTTTCCATATAAAACTAGAATAAAACATATAAAAATTCAAATACACATGTCTGAATCACCCTTCATTAAAATGCATTGAAAATTTCATGCATAATGATTGTTTCGACGTGGGCCAATATTTTAAAAGATGGATTCTGAAGAACATAATTTTGAAATACCAGAAAATATTACTCAGCAAGCAGCAGAAGTACGACCAGAATTACTTCCTAAAAAATCTCGCGACAGATATGAAAAAGAGTATCGTTTGTTCTATGAATGGCGCGAACAAATGAAAAATCTGTGAGTGATGACGTTTTTCTTGTTTATTTGTTGGAAAAAGCTAAACTTTTGAAACCATTTACCCTGTGGAGTCAATTTTCTACAATAAAAAGTTGTTTATTTATTAAAGAAAATGTAGACAATAGCAAATAAGTGCAATTCACAGAGTATATTTGCGTAATACTTCTATTTTCCACTTATACACTGATGCATTTATTCGTACAGATTTCCACCAACAATCGCATTTCTCAAACGTCAAGGTGTTGGTTACGTACCTAAAAAAGCCAACGTATTAACAGCAGAACAAGTAACCAAATTTATTTGTGAAGCTTCAGATGAGAAATGGTTATTGACAAAGGTTTGTGTTTGACTTATATGTATGTAAAAAATTTTCCTTCCGATAGTAATACTAACCGTTTTTGTACAGGTACTTTTGATATTTGGTATTTATGGAGCACGTCGACACGTCGGACAAAAGCAAATTGGAGAGTTCGACTAAAACTGTAAATATCAGTAACAATTCAAATTGTACAAATAATGTTACCTTTAATTAATTTATTGTTAAAAATAAAGGTTGTTCGGTTACTTCTTTTTCTACTATATACATACATTTCTAAAAAGCAATGAACCATAACTGGCTGTTTACAAGGGAAACTTATATCTTACATGTCAATCGATCCAGTAAACTTGAAATAGAATTTACTACAAAAATTTTATAATAAAGAATGTGGTTCAAGTTTGAATACAAATAAAGATTTTGACCGATGTCAAAAATTTAGTGTAAAATGCAGATCGCCAACATTAATTTTATGGCGCGAAAATGTTATTCTATGACCCGAATAAGACCAAAAACTGTTAATTTACATTGAAAGTATACTTTAGAAAACAATTAACTCTAGCTGAAGTATCTAAAAATTATTGTTATAAAATTAGTCGTTAGTATTGTTATTTACAATTAAAGTCACTAGTGTTATGTTATTTTTAAAAGTAGGCCACTATAGAACACGGGAAAAACTTTTCCCGTGCGCTGCACGGAAAAGATTACCTTTCATAGCTCATAAACAAGTACGAAATACATATGTTTTCATTGTGGTATAATGAAAAATGTTTTATTTGCGTTTATTTTTTGACGGTGCGAAAACGTTCGATAAATAAAAAATAAAAATATATACATTTTTTAATTTAATTTGGTTTGCAGTTGATGTAACTAACGACTTTCTTAAAAGTCGAATGAATTCATTATATTGTCTGGTCTTCACTGATGAATATAATGTTCATTCGGACGAGGGGTTCGATTCGTTTAGCTTCGGTTTGACACTAGTACGCAATCCTTTATTCTAACTGCTTCTTATTAAATAAATAACGTGTCACAAAGATTACAAATGTATTTTATTATATTTATATTATAACAGAAATGCAAAGATCACAAAACATCTATTTTACATCAAACCGCTAAATTTAGACTCCAAAAAAAGAATAAACTAAAACTGAGTAGTAACACAGACAGTGTTGCCACTACTATGAAGTAAAATTATGGTGTGCTGTTTCCAAAATTTACAGATTTTACCAAAAATTATTCAAGTATAAGCAGAAGATCAAATATACAAACATTCTGTTAAGCAAAAGCACAGTTATTTGTATATGTAAAGGTGGTCTTCTATACTGGATGCCTAAATCTCGCCACCACCTAGTACAGAAGACCACTGTTTTAATACTTTAGCTAAAACAGCTATACGTGTGTTGTCAGATAACAAAAATCTCCAAAAAGAAAAGGAAACACTGTTGGAGTCTTTACAAAAAAATAGATACGGGTTCAAAGAGATCCAAAACGGATGGAAAAGGGAAATAAATCCAAAACTCAAAGAACATTTATCATCTCTTAGTAGCACCACTTATTTACCATACTTTATGGGTTCGACAAACAAAATAAACAGAGTGCTTAAGAAACATAATATGAAAACTGTTTTTACGACTAAGGATACCCTGAACAATTGGTTTACATCTGATAAAGACAAACAATGGGCTTTAAGACATGCCGGAGTTTACAAAATTTCTAGTTCCTGTGGATCAAGTTATATAGACAGACGGGACGCTCTATTGAAGCTAGAGTAAAAGAACATATGGCTGACTGCAAACACCGCAGAGTTACAAAATCAGCGGTGGCATAACACGTGTGGAACCAAGGACACACGCTAAACTTTGACCAAATTAAAGTGTTGACTATAACTCTTTTCTACTTTCCCAAACTAATCCGCACAGCTGTGGAAATAGAAAAATATTCAAATAATATAAACCGAGAAGACGGTTTAAGGCTTAGCAAATCTTGGCTTCCAGTATTGCATCCTTTAAGAAAGGACTTACTCCGAGTAATAGCAGTGTCAGTCGAGCGGTAACAGAAAGATAAGGTTAGTAAATTACGTTAATCGCTAATGATATAAATACCGTTACTTACATTTTTTCCTTAAGTGACATTTACCACTCCAAAGATGCAAGCTGCAAAACGTCAGTTTGTTTGGGTTTATAAACAACAATACGGCAAAGGCGAAGTTCTACTTCTTGTTCTGGCTTCCAAGGAGAGATTAGAACCAAACCTAAAAAGTCTGGGTATTTAACTACGACGCGGTCTAAGCCGAAAAACCCTTATAATCGTATCCTATACCAGTTAGATTCATCAAGAGCAAAAAGAAAACATCTGATAGTGTTTGGAAAAACACTAACACAAAAGATGCTTGTAGATGTTTTATTGTAATACTTTGTATATTTTTGACAAAATGTGCAGCAAAGTATCAAAAATATGACACGGTAATACTTGGTTGAAAAATATTTAAATTTTTTTTTGTCCTAAATTGCGAGAAACGCAAAAAATTAAGATATTTTTGTGTAGGGGAGACTAGGGAGGTTTGATACGTGGGGAGGCTTGATACACATACAAATTTTCCACCCCGATTTCTTAAAGAAGCCATAACTGTGAATGTTGAAAAGTGATTGAATAAAATCTAGCAAATCTAAAAGTTTTCAAGGTGATAGTGTGTTTTGTACCTATTCGACGTAAGTTTTCGCATACTAACGAAATTCATTACATTATGTTTGAAGCGCATTTCATGTAGAACATAGAGACCAGTAGTATTGGTCTTTAATGGAATGTCATAACACGTTACTTCATAATATTTCATTAATTTGTCGTTCCGGGAGGTTTGATACAGTTTGCGTTGGGAGGCTTGATACGCGTATCAAACCTCCCTCTATTAAGTAAATGTACTTATGTTGTATTTATTCATTTTATAATTTATGACAAATTAGGAAATTTTTATGGCAATTATTTAGGTTAATTGAGCAACACTGTTATAGATGCCGTTTAAATTGAAATGCAACGGTCGGACGAAGTATTCCCCAGAGGATTTAAAAAGTGCAGTGCTTGAAGTAGTGAATGAAAATAAAGCACTTAGAACTACTACCAGAAAGTATAGTGTTGACAAAATGACGTTGAAGAGATATGTTTCAAAATACCAAGAGGATAGAAGTATTACTTTTTCGCCAAATTTTGTTACTTCACAAATTTTTACACCTCACGAAGAATCGTTTTAATGGAATATTTACTCATTTCTGCAAATCTTTACTATGGTCTTACGCTTAAGCAAACAAGAAAATTTGCGTATCAATTCGCCCAAGAAAACAATAAGAAAATGATCGAAAGAAAACAAATGTATATTGGTCCTTGACAATCACGATAACCACATATCACCTAAAGCATTAAACACTTGTAAGTTAAATGGCATTCATTTGTTAACTTTACCACCTCACACGAGCCACCGATTACAACTACTGGACGTGTCGGTTTTTTGGCCTATTTAAGAGATATTATAATGAACAGGCAGATGCATGGATGGTGAGTCATCCAGGACAAACAATTTCATTAAAACATATACCGGAATTAGTTGGATTCGCTTATGGAAGAGCTTTCTCGCCTTCAAATATAACTAAAGGATTTTCTTCTACTAGAATTTATCCGTTCAACCCACATTTATTTGAAGATCTCGATTTCTCAGGAGCGGAAGTTACTAACAGCCGTATCAGGAACTAGGGCAAAACCCTAAAGAAAAACAGGATATAGATGAGCCAACCGTTCAACCTGGCACATCCTCATCTCAGCAGAAGTCAACCTCAAATGCAATGGAAACTTTGTTAACTACTATCCAAAGTACCACTTTTGCTTTATTTAAAAGTCCCGAAAAAGTTCGTCCTTATCCCAAGGCATTACCTCGAAAAAGAAAAAGAGGAAGAAACCCTGGTCGAACTAGAGTATTAACTGACACCCCGGAAAAAGAGGCCATTGAGGCCGAATATAATGCAAGAGAAGAAAAAAAACGGATGAAAGGCAAAATTTAACAGGTGAAACGACAAGTAACCAGTGGAACAGAAAATAGAAAAGTTTTGGATCGGAATACAAAACAGAAAAAAAGTGTGTTCGATGACTCTTCTGATGACGAAAACGAGTCGAAAGATCCATCCAGGAGTTAATGATAAAATAAAAATGTTTAATTGCTAACTATGTATGTATTAAGTGGTGTTTTAATAATAAAAGATTACGTTCCTATTTATATGTAGCTTTGTAACTACCTAATTTCTTATTGTATCAAACCTCCCATTTAGTGTATCAAGCCACCCATGTATAGTAAGGTTTGAGACACTTTGTATTGACAATTTCAAAAATTTATAATCAAGAATAAAATTTCAATTTTCAATAATTGATTATTGCCAAACTACTAAGCGAAGTCCTTAAATCACACTTTGACATAAATTGATTGATAAATGTTGATCACAAATTTTTCATTACCATTTTTGTAAAAAATGTATAAACCCTCCCCAATCTCCACTATTTTGCGTTAAAGTTTTTTTAGCTTAAATAATAAAAAATGATGTATGTATGTATTCGTATATTCTTTGTATTCTAATTGGAGGATTCCAAAAATATGCGTTTCGTCATCAGTTTAAATATAGCAAAATTTATTGGTTATACATTATAATTAAAAAAATTATTACGTTTTACGCACAAAACTATAAAACGGTAAATAGTAGATTACTACTTATAAGTGTGTGTTTATTACATAGTAAATTTGCATGCATTGCTTAGCATAGTATTAGAACGTTTGCAGTTTTGCAAATATATAATTATTAGTTTTTGCAATCTAAATTTCTCACAAAAAATTAAAAACATCGTCTGTCAGTATTATAATTTTTGTATTTAACTGTGACAATTAAATAAAAAGTTCTAAATTTACTATTTAAAAAAATTAAATTTTAATGTAATAGACAAATCAATGTTTTTCTTAAGAAAAACTAACTTAAACACAATCTCTAATGAAAAACTATACAATTTTAGTTTCATACTTATGTTTAACACAAACAATTTTGGCGTTTGAATGTTTGAGGTAACTTATTAAACAGTTTGGTATTAGTTAAGTTTGCTTAAAACCCCACGGTAACATGTTTGTAATCGTACTACACTAAGACCTATTTTGCATTGAATTACAAAGCAATTTATGTTCCTCCAAACTGCTCGTTAACTTAGTAGGTTTATATTTCTTTAACACATTAGTGACTTTTCAAATATTTAAGTGATCTTGAATTTATAAAATAATGTAAAAATAACCTAATTAATCATTATGGGTTACGTTGTACAGTTTTGTTGTAAAAATATGACTAGTTATTACATTTACAGCTCGATTAATTTAAACGATTATACGTAATCGTGTTTTGTGCTGCCTAAACCTTTATATTTTTAGAAATATTTAGTTATTGATTTAAGATATAATTAAAGAATGCTTGCAACTAAATAAATCTGTTTCATTTTAATGATATATAAACTATTATAACAGTGTTTCTTTTTGTCACCATTTAACTTTGTCTTAAAATTTTATATAGTTCTTGTTAATGTTAATCTCTTTTTAAAACAGGTTCCCTTAAAGTAGAAGATAAGCACCAATCAAATATTAACCTTAGTAAGTTTGTTGTTGGGAAGGTTACGTTACTTAAATGCTACACTTCCATTTATCAATTAAGAAAAAACGAGATCGGACCAGTTTAAAAACATAGAATTTCTAAGCTAATTTAAATTAATTGTTTTCATTTAACACAGCAATAAATAAATAGATAAAATAATTAATATTTTTCTTTACATAAATAGAAGATTATTTTATTGTTATAGTAAATTAGTTATTTCGTGCTTCCGTCCGTTTTGATGGATTTTATAGGTAGTATAACCGACCGGAAAATTTAATGAAGTTAGCGCTAATACTAATTATTAATTTTTACGTCATTTGTCAGTTGTGTCAGATTTAATATTGCTAACATAAACCATTATGACTGTTATTGTTTGGAATAACACAAACAATTTGTTTTAAACAAATGTAATAAATTTGTTTATATCTTACAATTACAATTACTAAAAACAAGTATAATTTTATTTTAATATAAATTAAATAAATGTTTGTAATTGTCAAATATATTTAAAAAAACAATTGAATTTCACAATTGCAGGTTTCAGTTTTATCAACACATGTTATTAAATTTTATTAAAAACAAATACTTAAATTATTGTTTCTAGGAAATTCATATAAAGTTTAGTACAAAAAATTTTGTATAAGGTAAGTAGATGAGCCAATTATTCTCATGCTCTTATTATAATATATGTATGCCGTAGGTGACGCTGTCAGTATATCTGTTACTACAAAGAGAACGCTGTAAAATGATATAGGTTCACTCAGTCGGTAACGAAGCTTGCACTAGAGTACTTATTATTTTGTGCAATATCATTATAACAACGTGCATAAGTAAAGTGAAGTTTAACTGTGTTTTTAAGCAATATATTTCAACTTAAAAACATTTTAAGGTAGATACAAGCTTATATTTTCTTAATCTATATAGTGTTCTATTCAATATAAAAACAAGAACGCCATTAATCGGAATCTTCGTTTAGGTACCTAGGATCCTAATATTGTCATGTAAACAAATTTTAAAGTTGCCATGGCAATAATAGGAACATGCTACAACTTAGACTGTAACATAATTTCCCAATAATAAAAGCTTCATTTTTTACAGAATGCCGAAAAAGAAGAGAGTTGAATGGTCAGTGGAGAATCTTCAAAAAGTGTTAGAAGCTGGAATGAGCATCAGCAAAGCTTCAAAACAATATCAAATTTCTCGAACGACATTTGGCCTACATTATAGAGCTCAAAATTTGCCTAAACGTAAAAGAAAAACTGTTTTAAATCCTGAAAAAGAAAAAGATCTAGTAACACGGATTCATAAACTGGCAGAGATAGGTATGCCGTTAACAAGCAAAATGGTAAAAAAAGCGTTTATTTGTATGCGAGTGCACTGAAAATTCCTACACATTTTTCAAAATCATCTGAAATGGCAAGACGGAAATGGCTTAAATTGTTTTTTGGAAGATATAACGATGTAGCTAGGCGTAAGGCTCAACAGATGAATCCAGTCCGAGCCCAAAAAATGAACCGCTTGGTTGTAAACTTGGTTGTAACTCTCGTCGAAAGAATCATAACATAACTCACTCACATGCAACGCTCGGCCGTGCGGCCTCGCGTCTCATTAACGTTCGTTATGCTATTTCTTACTTTCGATTCTTGTTTCGTAAACTACTATTTCGTGTTGCCAACATTGCAAACGCCAATATTCGTTTGTTAGTGTACAGAGCGCCGAAGTAAACAAAGTCCTCGGAAAATATGACTAACTAACTTTAAAAATTTGAAGCGGTAAATGTTTCAACCAATCACAAATAGTAAGTACCGTCCGCTTGAAAAATTAAATTACTATCAAAATTCCTTTATTGCGTTGGGTTTGTTCACATCTTTACCTCCTGTTTTCTGAAAAATTCGTAGTTATTCAGTTAGTTTTTGTCAAGACTTTTTGAAACGCTGTTATTTGAACAAGGTAAATGTATTTATAACATTTTTTAAATGTAACCTTTGTAGCTTAACCTCATTCATTAATATTAGATCTTGTCTTCTTTAGGAGGGGCAATAAAAACCACTCTAAACTATTTTTATGGCTACGTTTCGTGCCTCTAGTGTGCACTTCTTCAGGCCACTGAAAAATGTATTTACGGTAAGTGAACAACATTACACACGTAACAACTAACTGAATTGGTTTAACAGGTACAACATAAAGACAAAAAACTTACAAGAAAAGGTTATGAGTGGAAACAGTCCACTGGTCCAACAAGCATACCGTCTGATATTATTAATACTTATTCTAGTTAACATAAAATTATTGTCAGTAGAATTCAAATTTAAATCTATATACAAAGAAAAACGACGGACATTAATGTTAAAACAAACAATATACACTTAATGTAAATTCAAAAATAATTGTGAGTATCATAAGGCTAATAGATAAAAATAACCATGAAATCGCAATCATCTACAAAGCTTATCTTGCAATTTTTGAAATTAAATTATTGTAAATATTGCTTAAATTGTTGGTGTCGTTATTGAAATTAATGTTGTTTTTATATATGTTGATGTATATCATTTCCGAAACTAACCTTTTTTTGAAATTATTTTCAACATCTAAAATCGTAGATTGTTGAAATCGAAGGTATGTCCCGTGTTAATCTAGAAATGGCAATGAACCCTCTTTAAATTGAATTGAATTTTAGATGTTGATTGTAACTGTTAAAAATATTTAAAGTGTTTTCAATTTTTTTTCAAATTTTCGGTTGAAACCGAAAAAGAGGGTTCATTGCCATTTCTAGATGTTAGACTCAGTAAGGATATTAGCACTAGTATGTTAGTTACAGAGTGGTATACTAAACCAATAGCCTCCAATAGAACAATTAACTTTTTATCGAGACACCCACACCACCAAAAAATCAATGTCATCAAGGCTATGAAAAATAAAATTATAAATTTGAGTAGCCCTCAATTTCACAAAGAAAACGTCAACATCTTAAATAACATATTAAGGAAGAACAACTATCCAAAAAACATATTAAACAAAATACTTTCTAATACTAACATAACTGTCGTGATTCCGCCACCAACTAACCTACCTACAACTAACCTTAATACGACCCCTAACACCAATCCTACCACTAATCTTAATACTAACATCACTTATATGAAAATAATAAACGTCCCAAATCTAACAAATAGAATCATTCCGATTTTAAAAACAAATAACATCAAAATAGCAATATACAACAATAACACCATCTATTATACACTGTACAGCAAAACTAAAGATAAAACAAACACAATAGAAAAGCACGATGTAATATACAAACTAGACTGTACCAATTGTAATGTATGTTATATCGGCCAAACGAAACAAAAAGTAAAAAATCGGATTAGCAACCATCGTTATGACTGCAAAACAAAAAAAGCAGACACAGCATTAGCAGTCCATCACATTAACACGGGACATACCTTCGATTTCAACAATCCTACGATTTTAGATGTTGAAAATAATTTCAAAAAAAGGTTAGTTTCGGAAATGATATACATCAACATTTATAAAAACAACATTCATATCAATAACGACACCAACAATTTAAGCAATATTTACAATAATTTAATTTCAAAAATTGCAAGATAAGCTTTGTAGATGATTGCGATTTCATGGTCATTTTTATCTATTGGCCTTATCATACTCACAATTATTTCTTGTTACGTAAACTACTATTTTACACAGCTACGGATAGAAATTTGTTTTAAGCAGGAAATTTAAATTAAGTTCGATATATTTTAAAAATTTATTGAAACGTAATTGTCAATGTCAAATTGACAAATGTTAATATTTATATCGTACGTCATAGATAAAAGTCGTACATTAAATAAATAATGAACACAAAAATATAATCGCGGAAATAGCTCGCATATATACTGAAAACTAAAACACGGCTAACGGCTTGAAATAGTTAAGCGCAATTGAACAGTTTGTACTGTAACGATCCCAAGTAGTTCAGATCTGGGCGTTGGATTTAAAATTTTATTAATTTGTACACAATTAACATAAATTTATTCTTTAAACAGTTTAGATAGTATAATTTTTCTTGGTGTATAATTATTAACCTATTTATAATGAATGTATCAATTTTGGGATTCTCTTGAACGCGGCTCACGCATCAAATGGAATTGTGGTTAAGCATATGCGGCCCAAGCTTCTAATCTTCTCTAAAGAACAGAGTTTTTCCTAAATTAAAGATCAAGTGTAAACGGTCTGGCGGATATTAATCAATTCTGGTTAAAGACTGTGCTAGAAATTAAATTAATTAACGTATACACTGGATCAATACGGAAATTACAGATTAGGATTGGAAAATTATTCAGGTGGGTTTGTACTGAATTAATAAAAATGTGTGCTTTCGGTAATTAATTAAAGCTTTCAGGTAATGCACGCGCGTTGCTATCAGGTTGACTGGATTTTAATTTACGGCGGGTTGACCACTGGTATGTTTTTCACAAATAAAATACGGTTGAATTCAATTACGTTATTGATACTATAAGGGATGTTGCGGATTAATTGTAATGGTAGACTAATGTTTCCGGTGATTAAATTCAGGTAACTGTTCTGGAAATGAACTATTGACTAGAATTATTGATTTTAAAGATCTCAGTCCGAAACCAAAGCCTAGCGATGCCAAACGTATTAACCTTCCGATTACCATTGGGGTATTTTTTGACCCCAGACGTGTTGTTTTTGTTGTCTTTTCTTAAGTTTTTTTACTACTGTCCCAATATTTTTTTAGCTGAGTTTCTTTCAACAATGTTTAATAATATGTAACAAATTTTGCAATTGTTATTTGTTTTGCGACGTAAAAAAAAATATTGTCGTTGGCCCCACTTGGTAACCGACGTTCTAAAAAGTAATTCTAATATTTTGTCTGCATTTGTCATTTTATCTGCTTGTTTCAACGTGTTTCAACGTGTTATTTGTCTGGATCATGATTACTACCATTCCGTCTTTAGTCATTACATTCGGTGAGTTTGTTCGAATCAGTTGAAAAGTGTGTCTGCTGTGTTATTACATTTGATTGGAAATAGTTGTTATTGAATTATGGCTAGAAAATATTTGTCTCAGCGTGAAGAAATAGCTAGCAGTATTAATTTACTGAATGAAATTGAAGATGAAATTTTATCTGACGATAGTGATGCCGAATTTGAAGAAATAAGTGTATCTGATGTAAACCCGATTAAAATTTGGAAGACGATGACAGTGATGATAATTCGCCCAATGATAAAGATATACTGGTGGGTAAAGATGGTTCCATATGAAAAAAAAATAAGCCTCATGTTAGAAGACAAAATTAGCGAAATATTCTAAAAACACCGCCAGGATTAACAAAAATCAGTGAACATATTTCAACATGCCTAGATGCTTTCCATTTATTTATCTCGAAAGACATTATGGACATAGTACTTAGAGAAACAAACATTCGAGCTAAAAGAATTGTAGGCGATACGCGGAAGCCAGTAGATGCCGATGAGTTACATGCATTTTTTGGATTACTGCTTCTAGCTGGTGGTTTGAAAGCACGCCAAGAACTATTATTGGAGCTGTGGAGTACGAAATACATATTTCTCCATAGACCATTTTTTTTTGCTGCAATGTCTCGTAATCGAATGAGAGACCTTTTGAAATACATTCGTAACATTCACGATATTTTCGCTGCAAATTGCAAAAAATCGAATAACCCTAATGCTGAAGTACGTATTGATGAACAACTTGTTCCTTTCCGTGGAAAATGTCCCTTTCGAATGTATATGAAGTCGAAGCCAGATAAATATGGAATTAAAATCTGGGCTTTATGCGATGTTAGTAACAAATATTGCTGGAATTTCCAAAGATATACTCAACGGGAACAAAGTAAAATACAATTTTATCGTTTTATGCACGAGTATAAAATTTTATTTCTAAGGAAACGGGTAGTTTTGGATTTGGTTGAGGGTTTGAGAGAGGATTATGGTATTACCACAGATAATTTTTTAATGTCTATGTCTTTGGCGAAGGAGCTACTGCAGCAATCAAAAACCTTGACCGGAACAAATCGTAAAACACGTAGAGAAATACCAAAAGAATTTTTGCCAAAAAGAAATCGAGCAGAATACTCAAGCAAAATTCTATATGGAGAAGACGCAATTTTAGTATCTTACGCACCTAAAAAATATAGAAGCGTTATGCTACTTTCAACGCAACACCAAGATTTGGAATTGTCCGGAGAAGACCCCAGTTACAAACAGCAAGCTACCTTGGACTATAATACTGCAAAGGAGCTGTGAACAGCGTCGATAAAATGGTGAAGGAATACTCATGCAGAAGAAATACAAATCGCTGGCCTCTTGTTCTATTTTTTAATTTCCTTGATATTGCTGCCATGAATGCATTTATTCTATACACAACGAAATTTAGAAATTTTGAAAAAGGGAAAACATCCCGAAGGAGATTATTATTGCAAAAACTTGGGTTTCAATTAGTAATCCCACATATCAAAAAACGTACACTTCAAGGATTACCAAGACATTTGCAGAATGCAATAGCGATGGTTTTGGCAGATACAGAACCAGAGGAAATGGGACCGCAAGACGAAACTATCGCTCGCCCAAAAAAGGTTGTTGTAAGATATGTCCAAAAGCAAATGACAAAAAACATGTGAAAAGTGCAAACTCTTTGTATGTAAACAACATTTCCAGAAAAAAACTACAATAATATGTAATAGTTGTTGCCCTCACTAATTTATGTTTACATTTTATTTTTATATTTTTATTAGTTAATATAAAATTTAAATTATTACTAAAGGTTACCATTACAAATTAATCGGTTTTTCTTTACAAAATAAGAAAAAAAACTTGGGGTCAAATCTGACTCCACTTGGTAATCGGCGCCTCAAAAATTGCTTGGTAATGCAAAGGTTAAAAAATTCTAAACCAACCTGGTTTGCGTGATCAATCAATGCGGTAACCTCAACTACGTTATGTGTTGGAAACGTGTCTTGGAAAGTAACCGGTAGATTTATTTCACGTTCAACAAATCCAACGCTAACCTGGCGAGAGCTATTTGTTAATTCACTTACGAGACTGAGGTTTGATGGTTGCAAATAACTCTAGATAATGCGGAAGCTGGTGGTCAACACTGAAGGAGGCCGTTTTAACGTGTCAGGTAACTAAAGGGTTTCTACCAGAAACGGGTCGCCGCAGAAAAACAAGTTTTCAGTTTTCACGGCGGTTTGGTTCTTTTCGGTTAAATAATTATTAGGTAGAACAAAGTTGCACACTATGAAGCGATATAAGTGGTCAGCAGCTAAGAGTCCAAAGCTCACACGTAATTGACACAAATTTATATATAATTTTAAACACAATTACAGCCACCTCTGCCGTTTCGTTACAGTACAAAACCTTGACCAAATACCGCCCCAAAATTTTTAACCAATGAGGTTGCCTGTTACTACGTTACACGTGAACATGACTCGCGTTTATTACTTATTGAGATGTAATTTTTAGATTTGTGTTTGGTTGCTAAATTTATGTAGTTGTTACTCTTTCTCTAAATAAAAAAACCGTAAAAAACGATTCTTATGGTCAATACAGTGTAAGACTTTACACAACGGATTGTTTTGTGTGTTGGGTGTAACCATAACACTGACATTTTTTACATTAAATTTTTTTTTTAATTTTTAAAAGGTTCAACTTTATTGATGACGCTTAAGAAAATAATTTTGTAGATTTTATTATTGTCGTCCTTTTTTATCGGGATTAACTGCAGTATTATCCTTAAGTAGTTTCGTGTTCATACTTATTTTATGTCGTTTTTGTCAGTAGAGTGATGCATGTTTCTTATTACTACTCTAAATGGGTTGTTTTTAACCAAGATGAATGTCTGTTTATCAACTCTATGTACATCAAAAACCTTTTTGTAGTTTTTGATAGTTTTAAGTAATAACTTTGAGGTACTTCCTGCTGTTGCTTAATATTAGTACCCATACTTTTTAAAGATGTGTATTAATCAATTAAAAATTAAAACAGTAACCAATAAATAGAAGATACTTGAACAGGTTATTGGTGGTACCACTGAACTGGATTTGTGATCTCGCGCTCTACACGCTCATTTTATCACCGCGTTAAATTTACTTCTTCACTACGTAAATGTAAAACTCTAACTAAAAAAACATATTGTCATGTTCATAAATGATTTTGATCATATAAAACAAACTAGTGTTTATTAGACAAATTTTGTATTGATTATATCAAACGTTTTTGATCAAGAATGTTATGAAGTTTTAACAACACTGTAATTTGAAAAACAATAATTTTTTCACCAATACTGTTACTGCAAAAATTTGAAATTTTTGTATAACATTAGTAAATAATATATATCACACTTGAATCTGATACAAAAAATTTGAAAATTAATTTAATAAGTATTATAACTCTAAGTAAATCGTCATAACTGCTTTTCAACTTTGAAGTATAATTTATAGAATCCATTTAAGTTTCTGAATTTAGTTGAGTAATGGCTTTAAATTATCTCTAATTATAACTAATCAATATTGTCAAACGTTTTATTATCAGTCTAGTTAAAGTTAAATCAATTTTAAATTGATTGTACTTTTTCGACTTCTAAATAAACTGTTTTAAATTTTACGTATAAATTATATAAATATTATAAGTAAATCTATCACGTTAATTAAATTAAATTTGTTAAAACCGTATTTGTATTTGGTAATAAATCTAAGGGACATAGGTTTTCTGACCACATCAATGACTTACCCGGATTTAATATAATATTCTACGCCATAAGTAGAAAGACGTTTACATCCATTTTTACTTTTACCAGAAATCTGAAACAAAAAATTATCGAATTAGGTTTAGACAGCTATTATATAATTTACACAAACATTTTATTTTAAAATATTGAGCGATACTTATTTTGCAAAAATAAGCTACAAGCGATAATGTTTCTATAGGAAAATATCTTTGTAAACCTTATAACACTTGATCCGTTTTAGCAGATCAAAAGAACGAAAGTCTATAAAGTGAAAAAAGCTTACAGCTTAGAAATTTTAAAATTTATTTCCTGCAGCTTCAATGCGTTCGTGCACTTGCAACAGAATAATAATTCCAACTTATTGTGTTGATCTTATTTCGCATGCACTTAAATTCAATTTCTATCATTTTATTCATAATCAACGTCGTTTGTAACGTACATACGTAAACGGCTTTTTTGCTTTATATTGAAAACAGCTGATTTAAATATTTTTTTCTTTAACATTATGCTAATCAGTTACAACGTAATAATAATAAATCGTTATATTATAGATTCGAATTTTATTACACATATATAATCAGATTTATAAAATTAAAAAACGATTCTATTACAAAATATTTAAACCCGTATAAATTTTCTCTGTAAACGGCTTTAACTTTAAATATTATTCTACTATTGTTTTAAATTTATGACATTTACATGTTTTTATAAAAGCAATAAATATATTTTGTCGTGTCACTTCATTGAGTTTACAATTCTTTATCTGACATTTACAAAAAGTTATGTATTGCGTAAAGAAAAAAATTAAGAAATGTCAAAAGTTTTTATGGTTTAGTAATTCATGACTGAAAATATTATTTATGTTTGTTGTTATAACAAAAAGACAAATCAAATTGTACAATGAATTACTACTGGTATGAATAAGATAAAATTTGTTTGCTTCTATCATTTATTTATTAACAAGCTTAGCCTGAATCTATCTATGTAACGAAAGCTCAACATAATTATCACCAATTTCAAGACGTCTGATTAAATTAAAAATTTGCACACGTATTAAGAACCGATGACAATATAATAATTTGATAATTCTGTCCTAGTATCCTAAACAAAATCATCACAACACAAAAAAAGTTATTAATTTTACAGGTTAACTACATAAAAATGTCATGTCACTAGTGTTAAACTAAAAATATTATTGTAAAATAATATTCTATTCTGAACAAAATCATGAGAATAAAAACTATTATTAATTTTACAGGTTAAAAACATAATAATTTTTAGTAGTGCAATAGTAAATCAATCTGAAAAGCAAAAAAAAAATTTTTTTTGGTATACGAATATAGTGATTAACGAGAATAAAATTTTTAGTATAAGAATAAAGTAATTAATTAATTAATTAATCTTTCAATACAATTCTCACCAATTTAAAGGGGTCTAATCAAATTAAAAAAACACTTAATTAATAAAATTTTATGAAAAATTTCTACACTAAAAAGTAAAAAATAATATTATAAGAATAAAGTGATTGTTAAGAAAATAAGTTTCATTGTAACAACAGCGTGGGGTGTACCATATTTTTACACTAACTCTGTTTTCAAAATAGGACTAATTAGATGGTTCTAACAATTGATATCAAGCATCCCACGTTTTTTTTACAATGAAATTAACTTTCTTGTTAAACACTTTTATTCTTATACTAAAAATTATTTTTAACTTTTAAGTTTGATTTACTATTAAAACGTGTTTTTTACTTTTTTCGATTTATTAGAAAATATAGCAATCATTCTATAATCCAATTAATTATGGATATAATTAGCAAACAACAATGAAAGTATTGTTACATATTTTATTATTTATACAAGTAAGTACAATACGTATTTGTTGCAAAGCTTTACTTTTTTTTTGTAATTTTATTGTTTCTTTCAATTTTTCTAAATTATGTTTTTAGTTTATATTAAATGTTTGTGTAATAAGTAATGTAACAAGATAAAAAGTTTTTTACATTGAAAAAACGTAAATATCGGTATTTTAAAAAAAGGAATTTTACAGGAAATATACGCTAATGTAGTACAACAAAAATTTAGTTTTGTTTGTAAATAATTATTGTTCAACTTAACTGCTGACAAAAGGGTCAAAAATATGCCAAATTGTTACTTAATTTTGAATAATTTGAGTAAAACCAGGTTGATACCACTGTTTCTTCTAATTTTAAAGTTTTTAATATGCTATCAATTATTATTAATAATAGATGTTTGTACAATCAAAATATTTAAGTTATACAAAACAGTTTTATTGCTTCATCATTAGTTTACATATTATTACTTTATTATTATTATTATTATTATTAATTTATTATCTACAAATGTCTACAAATGAGACAGTCGTTCAGAGAATTGAAAAAAAGAGTCTAAGGTGGTTTGGTCATCTGTTACGTATGGAAGAAAAAAAATGGTCAAAACTATTGTTTACATGGAAAATGCCTACGAAAATCATGGAACTAAAGCATAAAGCATGCGATGAGAGATCGAAACCTTGACGAAAAGATGACATACGTCAAAGAAGTGTAGAGATTAGAAATGGAGAGGCAGAATTTAGCTGTATAATTATTGTAGTCTAATATATTAACATATAACTGTAGTTTATTATCCATAAGTACTCTAGAACGTCTGGTTTTTTTTTGAAAAATTGGTAAACTCGCAGTCTGGGTTTCAACAAGATATCAGATATAAATAAAGTAATCTAATTCTAACTTTGGAGGACTAATGAGTGAATTATTTACAGGTGATGACAAATGAAATAAAAATATTTGATAGTAAATAAATAAAAAAAACTTAACTGACAGTACAGAGTTCTAGTGACGTGAATTCAATACTAATGACTAAAACTACTTACAGTACATACGGTGATAATCGGCACAATTATGGACAAGAGATAAATTACATGCAATGAAATAAACAGAAAAGCAATCGGGTACAGAAATGAATTTATGAACTATAAAATGGCGGTTATGTAAATGTATGAAATCGTAAATCAAAGGTTGATTTTTGAGTAAGAAAATAGTTGCATGCGCAGACACGAGTGCGATGACGGAACTGGAAGATGTTAAAAATTCAACGTTCACGCGTATTTGCTGAAATGATTACCTAATTTTAGAAACAAATAGGACATTTATCTTTTGTAACCACATGGAGTTGATGATAGAGAGTTCCCGTAAATTTTCTGATAAAGGGTAGCGTTATTTTTCTACAACTGCGCAAGCGCACAAGGCATCGTAACGCTAATTAATTTTCATTATACCACAATGAAAACATATGTATTTCGTATTTGTTTATAAGCTATGAAAGATCATCTTTCCAGTGCAGTGCACGGGAAAAGTTTTTTCCGTGCTCCATTGTTGCCAACTTTTAAAAATAACATTACACTAGTGAATTTTATTGTAGGTAACAATACTAACGACTAATTTTATAACAATAATTTTTAGATACTTCAGCTAAAGTAAATTCTTTCCTAAAGTATACTTTCAATGTAATTTAACAATTTTCGGTCTTATTCGGGTCTTATAATAACATTTTTATTAAAGTCAAATTTTCGCGCCATGAATTTAATGTTGGCGATCTGCATTTTTACACTAAATTTTTGACATCCGTCAAAATTTTTATTTGTATTTAAAGTTAAACCACATTCTTTATTGTGAAATTTTTGTATTAAATTCTATTTCAAGTTTGCTAGATCGAGTGACATGTAAGATATAAGTTTTCCTTGTAAACAGCCAATTATGGTACATTGCTTTTTAGGAATGTATATAGTAGAAGAAGAACTAACCGAACAGCCTTTATTTTTAACAATAAATTAATTAAATATAACATTACTGGTACATTTTGAATTGTTACTGATATTTACAGTTTTAGTCGAACTCTAAGATTTGCTTTTGTCTGACGTGTCGACATGCTCCATAAATACCAAATATCAAAAGTACCTATACAAAAATGGTTAGTATTACTATCGGCAGGAACATTTTTTACATATACGTCAAACACAAACCTTTGTCAATAACCATTTCTCATCTGAAGCTTCACAAATGAATTTGGTTACTTCTTCTGCTGTTAATACTTTGGTTTTTTTAGGTACGTAGCCAACACCTTGACGTTTGAGAAATGCAATTGTTTGTGGAAATCTGTACGAATGAATGCATCAGTGTATAAGTAAAAAATAGAAGTATTACGCAAATATACTCTGTAAAGTGTACTTACTTGCTAATGTCTACATTTTGTTTAATAGATAAACAATTTTTTATCATAGAGAATCGACTTCACAGGGTAGATGGTTTCAAAAGTTTAGCTTTCTCTAACAAATAATCAAGAAAAACATTAGCACTCACTGATTTTACATTTTTTTTGTTCGCGTCATTCATAGAACAAACGATACTCTTTTTCATATCTGTCTCGGGATTTTTTAGGAAGTAATTCTGCTCGTACTTCTGCTGCTTGCTGAGTAATATTTTCTAGTAATTCAAAATTATGTTCTACAGAATCCATCTTTTAAAATATTGGCCCACGTCAAAACAATTATGCATGAAATTTTCAATGCATTCTAGATATGCATTGTTTTAATGAAGGGTGATTCACACATATGTATTTTAATTATTATATGTTTTATTCTAGTTTTGTAGACAGGTATAATAAAAAATATCGTTTGTAAGAATTGTTATTGTAAAGTTACTATTTTCTTTGTAACGCCACTGACTTCCAGAACTGTCAGGTGGTTACAGCATTCTACATTACTGATGGAATTACGGAAGATGGCGGATTGTTAGAATTGTAAAAAATAAAAATGAGGTGTATCATTAAATATTTTCTTATAAAATAAAAAGGCCATCTTAATTTATGTTGATGATATATTGATTGCTACCGAAACTGTAGATGAAAACATCGAAATCCTTTGGTTGGTTTTTGATGCCCTAGTTAGCAACTTATTTAGCCATCAAAGTCGAGAAGTGTAGTTTTTTTACAGGATAGGATAGAATATTTAGGGTATGTTATTGATGTAGAGGGAATTAGTCCTAATCCGGAGAATGTGAAAGCAGTAATGCACTTTCCCATTCTTCGAAACAGCAAGGAAGTTCAAAGTTATTTGGGGTTGGTGAGTTACTTTCAAAAATTTATTAAAGACTTTTCTCTGATAGCAAAACCGTTGTATTCATTAACAAAAAGGAGAGCGATATTTCAGTTTGGGGAAAACAAAATTGAGGCGTTTGAGATATTGAAAACAAAGTTGTTCAAAGAACCGATTTTATCAATTTATAGTTTTAGTAATTATACTGAGTTACATTGTGATGCAAGTGGGGTGGGATACAGAGCAGTGCTAATGCAAAGACAGAGTAATGGGTTGATGCATCCCGTGAGTTATTTTAGCAAAATGGCCACTGAGCGTGAGCAAATGTATCACAGCTATGAGCTCGAGTGTTTATCCATCATATACGCTGTCAAAAGATTTGATATTTATTTAAGAAGTATTGCATTTGTAATTGTAACGGAATGCAACAGTATTAGGTTAACATTTGACAAAAAAGAAGTAGTACCAAGAATTATGAGGTGGGTTTTGTTCCTCCAGGATTATAATTTTAAGTTAGAGCATAGATCAGGGACAAGAATGCAGATGCCCTAAGCACGATTAATAAAATATTGATATTAGAAGAAAATAGTTTAGATCACGTTAAGTATAAAACAAGATGCGGATGATGACATTAGGCAAATTCGGTGTAATCTAGAACATCAAGAGCATCCATTGTATGCTCTGCGGAATGGGCTAGTATATAGAAAAGTAGATGAGAAGCTCCTGTTTTTCATACCAAAAGTAATGGAGCATCAGGTAATAAACACATACCATGATAAGATGGGGCATGGGGGATTAGATAAGACTGTTGAGTTAATAAGTCGAACCTACTGGTTCCCGAAGATGAGAAGCAAAATTAAAACGGATATAAGTAACTGCTTGAAGTGTATCGTGTATTCGCCGGGGGTATCAGGGAAGGGGTTGTTGCATAGCATCCCTAAATGGGGTAAACCGTTCCATACAATTCATGCAGATCACATAGGACCTTTTGCCAAAACATCAAGGGGGTATAAACATATTTTGGTTATAGTAGACGCTTTTACAAAATTTACAAAATTGTATCCGTGTAAGTCCACAGAGAGTAGGGAATCGCTTAAACACATTTTAGGGTATTTCCGGAGTTATTGCAAAGCGATTAGAATAATCACAGACAGGGGAACATGTTTCACTTCCAATTTATTTAAGGAAACAATGGGAGAGAAAGGGGTAACACTTGTATTGATAGCAGCTGGAGCGCCAAGGGCGAACGGGCAGGTTGAAAGAATTAACAGGGTAATAAGTCCAATGTTGGCGAAATTATGCGACAAGCAAAATGAATGGGATGGTGTGTTGGACGTTGTTGAGTACAATATAAACAATACAATACACAAAGTTACAAACACCACACCCAGCATGCTGTTATTCGATGTAAATCAACGGGGAGATGTCAATGATTTGTTAGGTGAATATTTTGAAATAGATTACGGTAGGGACATTCAGAACGAAAGGGTTCTAGCCACTGAGTGTATCGAAAAATCTTAGAAATATAATGAGGATGTGTATAACAAAAGAAACAAGAGCGCGAAGGAATACGCCATAGGTGATTATGTTGTTGTCTCTAATGTCGATAATACCCCAGGGGTAAGCAAGAAGCTAATACCTCGCTTTAAGGATCCCTACGTGATTAACAAGACGCTCGGAAACGACCGTTATGTATTGAAAGACATTCCAGGGTTTCAGATGACTCAGGCTTAGAATGTGGTCTGAAAATAGTGTTATGTAAATGTAGAATAGTTGTGTTTATTATTTTTTTTTGTTTTGTTTTGATCGAGACGATCATATGTCAGTCTGGCCGAGTTGTAAGAATTATTATTGTAAAGTTACTATTTTCTTTGTAACGCCGCTGAATTCCAGAACTGTCAGGTGGTTACAGCATTCTACATTACCGATGGAATTACGGAAGATGGCGGATTGTTAGAATTGTAAAAAATAAAATGTAGTGTATCATTAAATATTTTCTTATAAAATAAAAAAGCCATCCTTACACGTTCATTACACTGCAGAAAAGGGGTTTCTTTTTCTCAAACCTAGTAATGAAATATACTGTACTGGAATAGGTTAAACTCACAAAATAGCGGACCAAATATTGTAAACAATATTTGTGTGTGAAGTTATGTGCAAACCTTTGATTTGTAAACATTGTTTATAATGACGTTGACATTGCATGCTGTGAAGAAACATTAGAATATCGGTTAAAATTTGAAACATATTTCAGGTTCTGTAACTGTCTATTTAGCGTTAACAGAATATCGTTTGTGAAGGAACTATACATTTGCAACTAACCGTTATGCGCCAATAACGTATGAATCTCGTGATTTAAGCATTAACGTAAGTTTATCGGATTATTTGCGGGAAGTTGCTGATATTCAACGGTGGTGCAATATTGTGGATGTCTCAACGACAGCAAATAGTGGCTATAGAGGCCGACTATACTGCAGCATATAATTTTACTAAAGATAATACCTAGATAATTTGTTTATTGTTTTGTCAGATATCAAGGTAGGCTTGGCTATTACACTGAACGTTGACAATTAAAGTGCCATCAAACTAAGAATTTCATAAACGTACTAAGCACACCAAAAGTAAGCTATCACTTTAATTGGGAAAAATACCATGATAGTCCAATTGAAGTACAATACGGTATGTCCAGTGAACAATTATCTAAGATACATGCAAAAGTTCTGTTCCGAGAATTTTCACGCAACTTAAATGTATGCGACTAGCGCGATGTAATTTGGCGAGTGGATTACAGGTTTTGGTGGTTTGATCATAAAGTAATTTAAAAAGGCACCAAAACGGTTGAAAGCTAATAATGAACGACACAATTTAAATCTATCCAACACTTAAAGAAAACAAATAACAAAACACAGGTTATAACAACAACTATATTTATTTCAGCAAGACAAAAGAAAAAGAAGTTAAAACAAAACGATGTAGAACTAGCAAGATATAAGTAGTTGAGTTTGTTAATAAATAACACAATTAAAAATAGCTTCTAAATTCGAAAGCCTAACATAATCGGTAAGCAAAAAATAAAAACTTGAATCAATGCGAAATAAAGAGTGTTCGCAATCAGAAGCAGAACCCACTTGTAATAAATGCAATACGTTATGACACAAATAAATCTGTGTGCATTAGTCGTGATAATTTGATTGTATGCATAAGTTGAAAATGAAACCGACAGCTGATACTATGAATGTAGCAAAAAGTAGGCGTTCCGGGACAAAACTTATACGGTACGAAAATCTCACCAAAATACTTTTAACATAACGGTTTCTTTAAAAGGAACTAGTGGGAGTGTTAGAAAACGGTTGTCAAAATTTTGTGACTAACACTTGCAGATGATGATTGACCTCTGTTATTTTAGTGAATCTAATATATAGTTTGACTAAGTAAATTTGGTATTAAGTTAGTCTTTTTCTCTACTAAGTTCTTTATTATAAAAGCATTAAAATCACGAACTTTGAACCAAACAACGGCTACTTAAAAGTTACCCTAAAACATATCTACTGCGCGTACTTTTTGCCTAACCTAAAGATGCAAATATTTACAGCAGATTTCGACTGGATGACAAAAAACATGAGAGTCTGGAGAGTTAACCGCAAAAGCACCGTCTTTAGAAAGAAGAAAATCCTTTTCTGGTGATATGCACACTTGAAGACTGAAGACGCAATAAACAAACTTTTCGTCGTAGAAAGAAATATACATACATACTCATGGGTACTAGAGACGAGTCAGTGACAAAATTCACGACAGAGGAATTATGGAAACGAAAAGATAGCTAACAATAAAGCTAGAGGACCAGATGGTATTAAACCAGAGACCACTATTCATTGTACCAAAACGATTCAAATTGTATTGTATACTACTTGAAAAGCAAACTTTTTTAAAAATTTGGAAGGCGGCAAAAGTAGTATTAAAATCGAAAGGCATTGAAAGTTCTTTCTTATCGGCCAATTTGTCTCATTAACGTGTTGGCTAACTATACGAAACACTGATTAACAAGAGACTGAACGAAGAACAAGAAAAGGGCAAATTGTCAAAGCTGCAATACGGTTTCAGAAAGAAACAATCTACAATCCGCGCGATAGAGGAAATTATAAAAAAGTAGGGAACACTACGCTTTTAATACGGCACCATAAGCAAAAATAATTTGAGAGTAAAGGAAATAGGACTCTCCATATGATCACCCAGTGATTTAACGACAACGATATACGCCTTGCGGAAGAGAAAACGGACGTGATGGTGTGAAAAGAACCTAGGTGAAAAAACCAATTTCGCATCAAAATCAACCAAATAAAAATACAGAGTACCAAAAACGTCAAATACTTGGATAAACACAGAAAATTTGGGGCACATGTTTCAAACAAAGGGCAAACAAAGACAGCCTGGTTAAGTAAAATCATGCACAAAATAAACGGCATACACCAATTTAAAAAAAAGTTAGTTTGTAGCGAGGCGAGAGCAACATTAATCTATGGAGCGCAGATGATGAATATATATAAATAAAACAAAATGATAAATAGTTGTTACAGAAAGGCAACATTGAGAATCTCTTGTTTCTATAAGACGGTTGCCACAGACGCTCTAAACGTCATTACTGGCACTGTACCGATAGACCTAATAATATCCGAAATAGATAGATTAGAAACGGGAAGTAAAAAGAATTAGAAGAAGAACGAATGTACGAAGACAATGGAAATTTGACAGAATAGGTAGGATAAACAAAGCAATAGGAAATGGACCAAGAATAAAGAACGTAAAGAAATCGTACGAAAACCGATACATCAATTCGACCCATTACACTTTCCAAATGTTAACAGGGCATGGTCAGTTTATGGGTTACGCAAAAAAATCAACCAAACGGAATACGAGAACTGTTTATATTGCTCTGCAGACATATACGACACAAAACACGTGCTGTTCCATTGTGCGAAATAGAGCGAGGCAAGGAGAAAATTATCAGAAAACATTAATAAAGCAAAAGCAAAAAGCAAAGCAAATCTTCGAGCAGGTTTGCAGGAAAATAATGAGTAAAAAAGAGATGGAAGAGCGAAGTATGAGAACATAATAACGACTACCGTATATTTACCAAGCAGACCAAGACAAGGCGTATTCTTTACTATAAAACACTTAGAGCGTTTTAAACAAAGCCTGCAACAATATGCTTGTAAATAAAAACGCAAAGCGTTTTGATCTTAAGATTTGTTCTCGTTGAACAAAGATTAATAAATAGAACTTGTTTAAGTATTTTATACCACTAATTAAATGTTTTCTTTGACATTATTACAAGTTAAAAAATACAAAGACTTTAAATAATAGTTAATTAAACCGCAAAAAAATATGCGATGGCTAGATGATAAACAGTTCTATTTGAAATAAGCTCATCTGATCAGTATTCTCAGTAACAGTAGTTCAGAAATCGAGATTAAAGAAGGCCGTTTTTACGTAATTAAAGCTTACTGAAATAGTTTAACAAAATTTGTACTTAAAGCTAATATAAATCCTCTACCTGCATTTCAACGCTATAATTTCAATAACAAACAAAAATTTAAAAAATCATAATTATTCTGAAAATATTGAATTTGAGAATTAAATAAAATAAACATTGTTTACTTTATTACCACTCCCTTAAATGTTTCTATTTAGACGATTTATTAGTTAAGGTACAAGACGCTTAATATGTAGGTATTTAAAAAATTAGGTTTTTATTGATAAAAAATAATAATCAAGACATTTAACGTTGCAAACAAATAAAAAGAGTAAACGCGTTAATATTGTCGAAATTATTAATCGCCGATTAACAAACGAGTTAGTTTCCAACTTTTTCTGTTTATCGTATATTAGTGAAACAGACAAAAGTATAAAAAAATTAAAAACTACAGTATACAAATTAACCCGTTGTTATATCTAGTAGTGCCAGATTGTTAAATTACTGGTTGCTAATAATTTTATTGTTTGCTATACAAAATTGTTCATAATTAAAAAGTAATTCATTAGTTTAGAATCCTGCGTTAGTACGAGTTATTAACGATAAATTTTTGATGCATTATTGTACGTTAATGTAGCTATTAACAAACAATCGACGGAAAAAATATGTAACAGGTGCAATACCTAGAATAAACAAACACAATATGTTCTAATACATAGATTTGTAACTGCTACTTGTTGGCAAAACTAACAATTTAAATAATTTCTTTGATGTTAATTTCTATAACATGCTATTGCTATAAGTTAAATAAAGTTCATGAAATGATTCATTTAATAATGTGCCGAGAACCAATTTGCAACAGTTAATACTACGAAGTTATTTCGTTTCTTCTAAATAGTACACAGCAATATATTTCAATCGCGCTAATGTTACGATTTCCTTTTCTACATTATTCCCTTGGCACTCTTTCAGTTTAATTTTATCATAAAAATTTTCTATACGTTTACCACAAACATAGAATAAACTTTTAAATTAAAATACAATAAAAGTTTTTAGATGTTTAAATTAAAGTTTATATTAAAAATTAAGAAAGTGATAATAATAATTTTATTAATAAGTAGGTGAGTACTACCGCATAAATAACTGTGAGTTGTGTAAACTGTAGTTGATGTGTTTAAGTTTTACAAAATTTACTTGAACTCAAAAACTATGCTTTTTGAGTTAATTATATGTAGTAATTAAAATAGATAAAATTTTATATATGTAAAACACCTGTTTTTAAGATATATTTATTTTTTATTAAAATTAATCTTATTTCACCTTCAAATGAAAGAGGAAAATGACTGCAACTAGGTTGTAGTTTTTCTAACAGATGTTGGATTACCCGAAACATTATTATTATGATTTTGAGTTGTCCACCATTTAACGATACTAAAAAATTGGTATCTAAGACTAATAATATACAAACACAAATAATCCCTTCTAACCTAACCACTAACTCAAATTTTATATGCTCGTAAATCGTTATTGTACGTAGGTTAACTTAAAGACTAATACTTATCGTTAAAAAAACAATAACATTAATACATAATATATTAATAATAATATATATAACATACAAAACAAGTATCCTCGTTCGTTGTATACAAAATCAACTGCAACAATTGCAACAAATGTTACATGGAACAGACAAAACAAACAACAAAAAGTTGTATGAAAAATAATCTACACAATTGCAAAAACAAAAAACCTATATTTAATGATGTTGATAAGGTCCACAATTAGTTTAAAATTAATTAAAGGCCAAAAATGTTATTGTAAAGTGTAACATACCATTAAGCTACGCCGCCTCTGACTGACAATAAGTAATGCTTGCACGAGTAAGAAACAGTTACTTTAGAGATGACTAATAAAAGTTGTAATGATATCACACGTTATGTCTGTTAATGTTAATAGATCAGTTATTTTGTACAAGTGTTTTGTTTTACTCTTAAGATATTAACAGTGGAGAAATTACAAAAACTTTACACCACAAATTGGCACCCTCGACGTGGAACTTTAATGTCTTAATTTTTTTAGCACACAAGTGCATGTGACTGAAGATAAAATTCTTAGTAACAGATTTTCGCACCAAAATTGCTTCTACAGGTGTAGGACGTTATTGAGTTTGTTTTGCATTTACTCCTTGCTCTACCAGATTTGCATTTATCCTGCAGCAGATTGGAAAAGATTCATCACCGACGAGAAACTTTTGTATGTTATTATTAATATTTTACACTGTGAAAGTTCAACATTCCTACTTTTTCCGTTTGTTCAAAAGTGGAAGTTCGGAAACCACGATGTGGGTAACGCTTACAAATAAACAGTTTAAGGAACTCTTATCGCACTTAACGGTTGCGTCAGCACTGGTTTATGCTGTAGTTCCGCGAAATGTCAGTCAAGATTTAACGGTTCATCGGATATTGATGTTAATGCAATTACAGACACTATTTAAATTTATAAAGATTACACGCGAATATCTGACGATAACGCGCTCAAAAGACTTCTTATGGTACTCAACGGTTTTGCAGCAACGGGGTACCAGAGAGTGAAGCTAACTTTCGATACTTGGGAAAACAATTGATTTGCTGAAATCAACTTTTGGTCCAGCTAAACCACCATATTGGGTTTACAGGAAATTGTTTGCTCAAGAACAAAATTTAAAAACGAAAACCCATTTTTTGATTTGTAAAGCTCAATCACCATCAGATATGTTGACGGAAGCAACGCAAATTGACATGGTTTACGGTTTACTAAAATACAGAATTTGTGAGAAACTTCCACAAAATGCAGTTACTACATTCTACTATTCCAGCGACTGGCCGAAGAAGCATTTGATCTTACGGTTAACGTAAATACAAATGAATGTAAAGGTTTTTCAGAAGAACAATGTTTACTGTAAAAATCCCGATCATATAAAAGACAAAAGTAGAAAACTAATTAAAACTAGAACTAATGGAAACTTGTTTTTAAATACTACGTCTGCACCACACACTTCCAAAAATAAGCCAAACGAGACACCTCCTCTAACTAACTATGGAACTACATGTTATTGTTGTGGTACGGTTGGTCAAAAACAACTGTTCAAAATGCAAACCAAAAACGACGAGTAACAAATTTATGAATACCAACAAATAATAATACCAATAAACCGCTTGCTTCTTTAACGATAAATAATCACCACGGGTGTGCTTTTGTAGATACAGGGGCTAAAACAACACTGGCTGGTTTGTTATTAGCAAAGTTATTAGTACAGGATGTAACTTACCTTAAGCAACTTAAGTAAGTAAAGTAACTTAACCCCAGAAGAACGAAAACAGTTAGACTGCTTTTTGTTCGAATTTGGTTCAAACTTTAAAAAACACAACAAAGTGGCACTTTACGTAGAGCACTCAATTGTCTTAATGGATAAATGTTCGATTGTAAGTGCCTCTATATAGAATGTCTAAAACTAAAAAGAACTTTTACGTTAAGAGTTAGACAAACTTCTGCAAGATGAATACATTGCAGAATAAGAATCACCGTATGCTGCTGCAGTTGTCCTAGTTCCTAAAAGCAACAATGGTGTGCGACTTACAGTTGATAACAGAGTTTTGATGGCCATCACGCGCGCAGATAGGTACCCAATTTCACGTATCGATGGTATCTTTCATGCCGCAAAGAAAACCAATTACATGACTACGTTAGACTTAAAAAACGGTTATCATCTAGTAAATGTTATATAATCAGATAGAGACAAAACTGCGTTTGTCACTCTGTTTAGTACGTACTGATACCTACGTATGTTTTTTGGTCTTTAGAATACCTATTCAACATTGCAGAGGTTACTGGACATATTTCGATCTGGGTTGCAAGACATTCTTTTACTTGCCTATTTGGACGATCTGATCTACCACATTTTCGGAACACATGGAAGATTTAAGACGGACGTCTGAACGATTTGACATGTTTAATTTAACTTATTCTGTCACCATATAGTACACTATTGGCGACACATATTTTCTTCACAAGGTGTACGACCAAACAAAGACAAAATCACGGTTATACTACACATGTCGCTACTGAGGAATGTGAAAAAACTTATCAGATTTCTATAAACCTTTTTATGGTTTTGAAAGTTTTTCAAGAACTTTTTGCTAGTAGCAAAACCGCTGTTCATTTTGACAAAGAAAAACATCAAATGGTCATGAGAACTTGAGCAAACCGAAGCTTTTACCAAATTAAAGAATTTGTTTTGTACATCTTCAATTATCTGGCAATATGACAATTAACTCCATTATATCTTACAAATAGATGTAAGTTATTACGTTCTTGGAGCATGTCTTCTCCAAGGGGAAGGCGAAATTGAACGACCAATAAAATACGCGTCTAACTTACTTAATTTAGCACAGTGTAATTAAAATACAACTGACCGTAAAACACTCAGTGTTGTTTGGTTAGTTCAAAAGTTTAGAAGTTACTTTGAGGGTATTAAACAAATCGATTATGTTTAAAGAACTTATCAACGCATAGCACGAAGATATTTCTGTCTAGGCACAAAAAAAGCAATTGCCGATTACTCCAGCAAATGTATCGACAGCTAACGTTTCAAGGCGAAAAACTTAAAACCAACCGGTTTACTACAAACACCAATACAGTCGCAACCATTAGAAGTGCTCTTGATTGACTTGTTTGGTCCTTTCTTAACGACTCAGCATGGTTATACTCTAGAATCCTCTACTGAATTATCTTGTGCCCGATGTCTCATTGACAAAATCTTTCTACGGTGCTGATAACCAAAGTTTGTAATTAGTGATAATGTATTAAAGTTTGTTGAACCTGTAATGCAAGAGGTTGCTGATTGCTTAGGTTTTCAACAACGCCTGACGCCCATTTACCACCCGGAATCAAATCTGGTTGAACGCAAAAATAGAGATATGAAGTTCTAAATAGCCATCTTACCAGGATCTGGCCATACTTCTTAAGTAGATAAGCTGTCAGCTATTCGTTTAGCAATAAACACGCTAAAATGCAAATCTATCGCTTTCACTCCTGCTTATCTCACTTTCGGTGACAAACTTCGAACAAGTAAAGATGTTACTCGTGATTTGCGATCTGTTGTGAACAATAACATTTTTGTGATTCAAATAACGCAGTATCTACAAACACTTAGTGCATTAAGTGAGGCACGTGATAAACGTGATAAAATGAAATGTAAATACCCATATCTTAAGTGATTCTAACAAAACTCTAATACCTAAATTTGCACCGCGCTGCGATGGGTCATACCGAATTCACAACAGAGTAGTGTCACCTAGCACATGAAATCTTGGCGCTTGCAGATATTGTAAATCCTATTGGCGTTAACACTGTACATAGCTGATCCCGATGAAAATCCGACAACGTTTACGCAACCAATACGAAGACGAGAACGACCACGCAACCCAGTGCCTTTAGCTAACAGCACTGACCTCCTAACCGAATCTGAAGAAACCGATCTGCAAAAACTAAGAAGTACTGCCGACGGTCGCCGTCCAATACAGTAAAACCACTGTGTAGTTGCTGTATTAATGCTTCCGTTGCCTAACACCCGGAACGTAGATGTGGTGCAAACGGGGAGGATGTAACCTACCATTAAGCTACGCCGCTTCTGGCTGACAATAAAAAATGTGTTTTACATTTAAGATATTAATAGTGAAGGAATTATAAAGACCTTGCATTTTTACAAAAGTTATTAATAACATTTATGAACGTATAAACTTATACTAAAATTGGCAAAATTTATTGATTTTCTTAAATGTATTAAACAAAACTTGCAACTGATAAAGAATAATATAAAAAAATGAGCCAAATTAAAAAAACTTATTAGTTTATAACCATGTGATATACTTGATAAAGTATACTTATTCATTGTAAGCTTATTGAAATCGACAGCAATAAACAATTAAATATTTTTTTCTTGATAATTAAAAATAACCAGTAGTTTTACTAAAAATGTTACATTGCAATTGTTTGTTAGATATAAAAAATTCTAAATAAAAATAAATTAGAGTTGAAATATATGTGTTATTAAGAATATTATTTTATTTCTTTATTATAGACACAACATTATAAGAACTTTAAATTGCATAAAAAAATTCAATTTGTTATAGATATAAAAAAATCAAAATTAAAAATTAATTTTATTGCAAAATTAAAAACAAATATATAAATGTAGGTTAATCTTAACTATACCAAATATTTTAAACAAAAATCAATAAAGTGTTTTAAATTTGATCCATTTAAAGTACATATAATTTATAAAATGTTAGGTAGAAAGGTAAAATACAGATTACATCAAAGGAATCTAATAATTACAGTATAATTGAACTAGCAAATTAACTGACATATACACTTGGAGTATAAATAAAAGATTACTATGCTATTTGTCGTATATTCAACGTAAATTAATAGAAAGCAACAGTAGCAAAACCGATTGTTTTTTCATTTTGTAGAATAAAACAAATAATAAATTTTTAGTAAAATTTTACTAATTAATTACGTTGTAAAAGTACATTGAATGTAAACTTCGACACAACGTAAAAAACAAAAGGTTAATTAATTTGATACTTGTAAATGCTTGTTTTAGATATATAAAAAAAATACATTAATAACTTTAAATAATTATAACTTTTCAAAATTTTATGTACTTATTACAAAAAATATAATATTTAATTTTATTTTATATAGAAATGTTTTATTAATTTAAAATTTATTAATTATAAAAAAAATATATGTTTTGTGTTGTAAAATAATTATTTTAACTCACAAATAGTTTCAACTAAAACATAAAAATTTTACAATATGAAAACTTCTTTGTTTTTTTTAATAACTTAATATTAGTTTTTTAGTATATTTTTAGTAAATTAGGCAACATTTTTAAAAATGCTTGTAGAAAATCTGAACATTTTCAGATATTATTAAAGCATTATGTAAAACTACTAAATAAATTCCGTTGAGCAATGTATATGGCGTGAAGAAACTTTATGTTTTTTTAATTTTTATCGTTTTTAAATAGTGTAAAGCAACATAGAACCTACATTAAACTTATTTAGGTAGAGTAATATAGATTGTGTGTGTAAAACCAATCGTAATAAAATATTTGCAAACTATTATTATCTTATATTGTTAAAAAAACTTGAATACAGTACTATATGCTACACACAGTTATTAATGACTATTGAAACTCTAGTCAACATTCTTAATGTGTCGAATTTAGCTTATTTTAAATATTTGGTGTTTAAAAGTGTAATTATACTTCTGAACATTGTTAATTATATTGCTTAAATTAATAAAAAATTATATTTAGCGATTTATTACTTGTTGAAGCATTTTAAATACTTTTGAAGCCATAACTTTTTTGTTATTTTAAAAATGTAAAACTTTGTGCATACTTAGAACTTGTCAATGGTACATTTTTAATAAATCTATTTTTACAAAAGTTTACAAAAGTTTACCTGTTTATAACGGTAAGGATTTGTCTCTAAGTAAACAAAGATTAAATAATTGCATAAATGCAGAAGTAGAAGTAGAAATGTAGAATATTAAATAGTGATCTGTAAACATTCTGTCCCAAACTCAAAGTATATACATATGACATAGCAAACAAAATTTTACAATAAAAAGTTTAACATGTTATATAATTATAATTTATAATGCAATCAAATAAAAGTAAATGTTTACATAGTTGTATTTTGTTGATTAAACACTTAAATTTTTTGGATTTTTGGCGTTTTACTTTTATATTTTTACGTTTACGAAAAATATGATTTTCATCCTTTTACTAAATACATTTATGTAAATAGTAAGCCCGCTAAATAGTGTTTTTAAAAACATGATTACTTGCATTCGGTACGTGTACCAGCAGTAAACATTTGTAAGACAAACTTATACCCATTTCTTTCTAACACCTACATATATTTGTCTTATTCTCAAAGACGTTTTTTTAACTTTTTTAAAGCTATACCTGACAAGTAATTATTAATCGAATAATTACTTTCTTGTTTTAATTCTAGTTATAAAAATATACATATACGTTATTAAAAAAATCTCTGAAAAATAGCTAGTTAGCTTTTCTTGTAGGTACTTTTTGATTGAACTAATTAATATAATAATCAGTAACTGCACGAGAAGTCATAATGCATAATTTGAGAAGAAATACTCATTATCTAAAAAAATTATAATAGAAATATACAAGAAAGTTTTTAAAATTGTATTTTACTACTTCTAAGTAACTGATTATACATTGTTTGCTCAAGGTCGACAAGTTTCGTTCGCAGTTTTTTCCCTTGTAAATAGTTCCATTGTTGTATTTTCGTACCCATCGTCTAATAGACAAATGTAATAAAAAAAGCATAGAAAATAGAATGTATAATAGAACTACTAAAAACAAATTGTATAAAAAATTTTGTGCCTGAAAAAAAACTAGCTTACCATGAAAGTATCATAAAATATTTTGGAAAACCCGGATGCAGCAATTTATACGGTTTAGTTTTAAAATGTGGTGAGAACACCAAAGATGGCTATCTCGTAAATTTTGAGTTGTACCAAGGCAAAAATCCAAAAACTAACTTGCTGTGTGAGAAATGTTTTAATAAGACAGCTAGTCATTTACCAGTTTTACTCGACGAATTGCCAGCCAACATGAAGAACTTACGATATACGTTTTTTATGGACAATTTAATTAGTGGCCAATTAGTTTTTTGCATACTTCCGATCTCGGCAGTATTCTGCAATAGGAACAATACGTGTTAATCGAATACCAAAAAATTGGCCAATATCAACAAAACTGACTTCCAGAAGAAAAAACGCGGGTACTTTAAATTTGCAATAGAAGCTAATGATGAAAATGTATATGTACGTTGCATAAATAACTCCGTGGTAACTATGATATCCTTTTTATGTGGAATAAACTAGAACGTCAATTGCTATAGAATAGGTTTCCGAGCCAATAAGTGGCAGTGCAAGCGTCTAGCGTTACCATATGACAACAGTAAATGTTTAAACAAATATAAATTTTTCAAAATTATCTCTTTATGGTATTAAATTTTACAACTAAAAATAAAAACATAAAGCAAAAACAACGTGAAAAAAATTAATTCGGACGGGTTTGTATAAGCTTACTTCTGTCTATACTTAAAACCCTATTTACACTAAGAAATATTCTAAAATGCTTTTATAAAAAAAACTTTTTACGAGCGGAATCTATATTAAGATATGGTTTTCTGTATTTGGACCGTGTTAATGTTATAAATGAAGTTCCTAAAGTTTCAGCCCACTTTCATAAGGAGCTTTTACGGAAAAAGTTGAAGGATTTAAACAAGTAACCAAAATCTAACTAAATACTTTTAAACAGTTAGATAATCAACTTATGATCTAAACCAGATTTTAAATTGCAAAAAGAAAAAAAAATCAATGCATTTAAAGAAGCAAACGACAATCTAACTAAAAACCAATGCAGACAGAGTTCGATAAATAGACAGATAGTGAACTAAACCAAATTCTAAACTCTATCGATATGACTTTAAAAAAACTAGTTTAAATATACGTATAATTAAAAGTGTATTACTGTATATTAGGTTGAAGCAAAAAAATATAATTTTTAATAATATATATTTCTATATTATTTAAAAAAGAAGACTAGTAGTGAGTTACATCAGTTAAAATTTGAACTCAATCTATATGGTTTTTAGTCGTGCCTTCCATATCTTTAAAAGTTGAGTTATGCGACTGTCAACAACACAGACGCAGGGCGTTTGCTTAAGTACGCATTGGCGCGTTTATAGTATCATTATTTTTTAAATAGGTTATCTATTAGACAAGTGTTCCTAGATTATTTGCCTGATATAACAAATCCTATTTGAAAACAATTTTTTTGTTTTAGAAAAAATATAATAATTACATAAATCCAATTAAATCGGAAAAAAAAATTACTTCATTTCAAACATAAACAACTTTAAATATGCTTTGTTATCAACTTTTTTTATCTTCGTTTTAGGTTAGTAAAAAAAAATTAAAACAGGCGCCACTCTTAACGTACTTGTAGAATCTTTCGTTCGGAGACAATAAGGGTCTATATGAACCCAGTGTCGATGAAATTAGACAAAAAAAAAACTAATTTGAGAACGAGATAACGTAACCAAGTGGTTGTATAATTTTCAATAGATAAAATTCCGTAAATTTCAGATAAAATAAAATATTCGAACTCGTTGGATTAAGGTTAAATGCAATAAATTGTAATGACTGAAATAAATGTGCGTGAGCAAGCAAATTATTTTAAAAGTGCTTAATTACTTTGAACACGTGCCGATAGCAAACTTCAAAAATTTCGTTGCGACCTCGTTTATGTTAATTGATTGTTTTAATGAGGAAGTTATCCCAAGTCATCTGGACTTCACCGACGGGCTTTAGTTAACCATCAGGGGGTTTTAATAACTTCCTATTGTACCCACCGTCAACAAATAAACGAAGAAACAAACAGGTATAAACAATAAAAACTTACTGAATTGCGAACGTAATGCAGATGAATGATTTCGATGAGGTGATGCTGGTGAAATTGAATCAAATCGGTGTAACAGCAGCTAAAACGTCCAAAATTAGAGTAATCCAGGTACGAGCGGTTGTCAATGTTAATTGGGGTTTTAGGTGTGTAAACAATTATGTTGAGAGGATCTCGGAAAAGGCTTTACCGAAAACGGATCTCGGAAAAAAGGTGCCGGTGAAGCTGGTGCAATAAATAAAATAAATAAACAAAACATAAGTAGTAAGGAAAGATACAACCTAAAAAGTCAACGCCAGTTGTTTTGTATTTATTTAGTAAACATTGCTAAAGACTTAATTTTGTTTTGTTTTAATAGTTTTATTTAAACAGATTTTATTAGTTAATTTTTAGCTACTACTATCAAAATTAGAGTAAATGTTTTAGCGATAAATAGTAGCATACAACTTGCAAAAATCTATCTTTCAGTACCTACTAATAATTTTAAACCCATTTATTTAAATTTGTTATTGATATTTTTAACGCACTATAGCAGTCGAATTAAACAAACACAAAATTTATTGTACTATATTTTATCATACAAAAAAGAGACCTTAGTTTTATTTTATACCTACCATAATCGATTCGTCGTATAACACTCAAAACAGTAAAAAGAAGTACAACTTTATCGTTTGATACTATAATTCTTTTAAACAAAAAGGTAAACTGTTTTGTTTTAAAAAATGCATTAAACAAAAAATCTCCAACATCTTTAGAAGAACAAGTCAACACTTGCTTAAGTTTAGCGTTAATTCAATAATAAAAAAGCTTTCAAAGCGTTTGTGAATTGAAATGGTTAGTGACTCAATTTCTTTTAATTTAATTCTAACGTTGAAACTGTTTTGAGGTTTTTTATAAAGTGAAGGCGTTGTTTATGTAAATACAATTGACTGCCGATAATAACTGACACATTACAAACGTTATATGTAAAATTTATTATAAGCAAAAATTACGCTAATTATTAGCAACTGGAAGTATTTCTTCTAATTTTTGGTAATAAAATCTAATATTTCTTGTTATAAAACACAACGGGCGTTAATTTATTACAATGATCTAATAACACAAAACAAATAAACTACATGACAATTGCTAAATAAGTTTTTGTTAGTACTGTTTGTAAAACACACTTTATTTATTTATTTTTGTTGTTTTAAACGTTACTTTAAAATAATTATTTATAATTTATCTGAAACAAAACATGCAAAATATCTACTTTTTTATCAATTTGCGTAACAAATGCAAATCCTTCACGCATCATTATTAAATTGAACAAACATTCAATTTCCGCTTTTGCGGAAAAAGTAATTATTTAGCAATTTTTAAATATTTTTTTCGTCTTTTCATTTTATGTTGATTCTTTAGTTTCTCATAAACACAATTTCAATAGCTTTGCCTTTCATTTTCTAAATGGAGCTTTACAAATGGTTCAGTGCTTTTGAACGTTACACTCAAGGGAATTTTAGTAATATTGCTGTTTCTAGTGCATTTTGCTGTGTATTTCTTAATGTATAAAATAATACAAACGTATTATTAATTGTGTAGACATTTGTTACAAACTAATTATGATTATTATTTGTTTGCGCTATGCAAATTTTATAAACGAAACTTAAATTAACAATCAGTTTAAGAAATGTAATACTTAATTTTAAAAATGCTTCTAGTTAGTTTAGTTCAAACGTTAAAAAAATACCTAATTAAATGTTTAAAACAATTTATGCCTAGTTAGTTTAATCTTTCAGCGTAAATCAATTGCCGCTACTATATAAAGCAATAGTTGTAAAGTTGCTTTTATTGAAATTTATTGATGTAGAGTGTACTGAAAAACATTAGCAACGCTTTGCTAGCTGTTTAGTAATGGCTTATTAGTTTTGTTTGGCTACATTTATATGTGTACACTTTCTAAACGTGTACACTTAACGTACAATGAATTCGAGTATGAATAAACACGTTATAATAAACTTTAATAAAATTCAAATACAAACTAAAATTACATTTCAAAATAATATTATAATACTCGTACATAAATTAGTAAAGTAATAAGCATTATCATTAGGTCCTCTAAAATTAAAAAAAAATGTATTAAAGCGTAATTTATCAGAATAATTACGAACTAACTGATATTTCTGGCGTTTGACTTATTGAGAGTAAGTAAGAAAGAAAGCAAAAACCAGCAGATAAGCAGATCAACAAAGTTTTCCAACAATTTTGTTATAAATTTCTTTAAAAAAATTGGAATGTTGAAAATAATTTAATAAACATTTAAATAATGCTAATCTGTTGAAACATTTTTTAATTATTCTACTTGTGCATTGTTTATGTTGCTGTAAATGCAAGACGGTACAGTATCACGAGGCAATTTTTTAGTTAGTTACATTACAACAAACTATGTATACAAGGTGTATCTGAAATACGACTACAAACTCATGGAGTAGTTTTTTGTGGCGTTAAATAAAAATTTTTCCTTTAAAAATTTGGTCTAAAGTACCATCACCATGTTATCGACGAGTCGAACAGTTATCCGACGTTGATTTTGAACCGCGACGTGAGTTTTGTGGGTGGCTGTAGCAACAAGAAGCTTATTTAGACCCTGGCTTTAGTTTCAAAATATTATTTTCAGATGAATGTTGTTTACACAAAATAGAGTGCTGAATTTTCACAATACGTATGTTTAGAAACCTCTATGAAATTCAACAAAGTAACTTTCAGTGGCGGTTCTCTATTAATGTTTGGGTGGGTATTTTACGAAATAGTTTAATTGAACCGTTTAGCAATCGAAAATGACAGAAGCACTTGTTTTGCATGTTTATTTAATTTTTGCAGTATTTTTCATTAATTGAAGTTTCTTCAGTCAACGGTATAACTGAATTACCTAGATTTAAAGATATGTGAATACGTTATCTTTTATGTATTATCTAATGTACTTATAAATAATGTGCAGAATAGCAACTTAATTGATAACATTATTTAGTATTTACTTTTATTTTTGTTGTCAACAAATTGCTGAAAAAAAATTAGCGCTTGTTAGAACAGTTTATTTATATTTGTGGTGTTAAGCCAGTGTTGGGCAGTACTTGAGTATATTTCATATATTTGAGTATTGAGTACATGATTACTAAGTACAAAAAGTAGTCGAGTACAATTGTACTCAAAAAAGTATGAGCAGAAATGTACTTGATTACAAATTTACTCAAAATGCATGAGTACAATTGTACTTGATTACAAAAGTACTCAAAACGAATGAGTACAAATATATTTGAGTATTAACGTAATTTAAAGTCATGACTTTAAATTCGTGTACGAATACAATTACGTTAAAAACGCCTAAGTAAAGTCAAGTAACAGTAGCGTCAATATTGTGTTTTTTTTGCACAATCTTCTTAAAGTAATTAGGAAAATTTAAATTAAGCTGAAGATTCTTAACTCTTTGAAAATAGTATTATTTACATTGTATATTCGGTAATTGATCACCACGTACAATTGAGAATTGCTGCCTATGCGACTTAAAAAAACGGGTAAATAATAAACACACCATTAAAAATTTAAAAACAAAACAGAAGAAAAAAACCGTTATTAAAACGTAATTTTTTTACATATTTATAAAAAATGACCCAAAGATACATCGTAGCTAGGTACTTCATGTGCATAAGCTTAAATATTTCCACGCTCCTTTAGCAAAGCAAATAAAAAAATGTTATAAATGATGGATAACTGCAATATTAAATAAAAAATATGTAGTTAAATTAAATCAAGTGTGTAATACAAAGTAGTAAGAGATTATAACTACATGATCTCGAATTTATAATAAAAAAAATTCCCAAAAATCTGGTTTTGTATACGGTATACTTATCAGTATAAATAATTATATCATTGTTAAAAATTTCATGAAGTAGGTACGTGACTATGAAGCAGTTTTAAATTAGGTATCAGATACGACTGTGTTTACAATTTACACTAACTCAGTATAAAAGTAAAATAATTACTTGCAGATAAATACGGCAACTGAAAACGATATTATATAATTATTTTTTAATAGAAACCTATTCGTTGCAATAGAAATTTTGTATTTCGTAAAGGAAGTAAGAACATAAAGCGCATACATATTTTAAACGATGGGCAATTCCTTGAAACGCATTCCTTAAAACTCTCATAAATTTGTGAAAAACTGATTGTTTAAACTTTAAAGCCATATAGTAGTAGAGGCTCTGTTTGCTTTACACCCTAAACTACATTAATAAATGTAAAGTATAAACTTACGAGTTAAAGTAGCAATATTTGTCAATTACTGTTTACCCTCACATTTACATATCATACATATATACTCATACTGAACCTAATTAAAATGATTAGAACTACTCATACTCATTTCATATGACTACTGATTACAATTACTCACACTCAATTCATATAAATACTGATTATATCTACTCATACTCATTTTATATGAGTATGAGTAGTTGTAGTCGACTCATACTTAATCCATTTGAGTACTGATTACCTTTACTCTACTCATACTCATAAAGTATGATTACGCTGTACTCGTAATCAATACTCATATTCATGAGTACAGTTTGCCCAACACTGGTGTTAACAACCTTAGAAGACTTAATTACCGTAATTTACAATTTATTTTGCTAAAAATTTTGATTTTGTTAAATGTTTTAATGGAACTTTTATTTTGATATTTTTTGTATTTATGCTCAAATTTTACTTGCTAATATAACAACCTGTTAAACAAATACACCCTGTATAAAGACGATAAAGCAATAATTTAAAAAAAATTGCATATCGCCAGAACATTCTTAAACAGAGGCTTTCAGTTGAGTTTTGTTACAGAGGAATATATTAATAAGTTCAAGTTAAAAACAATTGCATTTAGTTACTCGGTATTGAGCTTAAGTAACGATATTTTAAAAATTAATTTTAAAATGGAAGTGAAAATATTATCTCAATGCAACGCGTTTAAGGCTAAAGTCTACTGCCAAGTGTGCGAGAGAGATAAAAGACATGAAAAACTATTTCTAAGTTATTTCAAAAACCCTTTAGTTTAAATATATATTAAAAATGATATTATAATAAGAAGGTAATTGTTAAGAATGGATGTTGTCAATTAAAAACAGATTTTTAAATTTCAGTATATGCCTACCGGTACCTATCAAAAATCTTTTTAATTTCTATTTTGATCTAGCCGCTTTTGCAACTTGACGCCACCTGCAATATGAGAGTGAATATGAGACAACAAAAACAAAACGAAAAATTGACAAAAGTTACCTGGATACTTAAAAACTAATACATGTATTTCCACGTGTTTTCATTGGTTGAATTTTCGAGTGTAATAATCAGTCATATTTCATTAATATTTTATTTACAACTATAGTATACAATTTCATCTTTAAAATTAAGATATCTTTTTGGGTCCACACAACAAAGTCACAAAAATCTTTTTTAGTTATATGCAATTGCCCCTGAATCTGATAAATAATAATTGTGATTAGTTTTAACTTTAAAATCATTGTTCAAACAAAATTGTTTCAAAATTGTTATTGCTGCTTGAATGTTAAAATTCTCAGCAGTTTTCGGGCACTTTGTTTTTGCTATACCATTGTTTGAGGTAAAAATTCCATCAGGCTAAGCTGTAAGAAATCGATAAATAAACCGCATGCAATAACTTTTTCTCCTGACTTTTGGTCGTATGCTCTTATGGCCGAGTATTCAGAATGCAATACAGCTAAAAAATTTTTTTACTCAATCTACATTAACAAAAAAATTAATTTTTATTACTATATTATTAATATAAAACAATTCTTGTATATCTTTACACGGCCTTGATCGTCTAAATTGTTCATTTTACTTTTTTCCATCATGATGTTGATTTTAAGACGATCATTCTTAGCTTGAGTTTTATTTAAATTTATTTCGGGAAAATTCTTTCTACATTAGCACTGGAGTGTAGAAGACATTCAAACGAGTAGCAAAGAAGTACGGTTTAGAAATTTTGCCTTAGCTAAACTGCAAAGCGAACTTCATTTTTTCAGAAAAATAATTTCATTGTAATAAATTCAAAAATTTTCCCACTCGAAAAAAAATCACAATTTAACTTACACAGTGAAGAAGATAATTCTGCCAGAAACGAAAATACAAATCGTTTTTTTTTTCAAATGTTTCGTTTGAATCTTAATGAATGAATTTATCTTTGTTTTGTTGTAGCAAGTTTGTTTCGTTAAACATAATAAGGATAATAAGTAGTAATGACGTAATGCACGCATGTATAAGTACTCAATACATACACAGGGTGTCCCACGAGGTACTGTACATACTGAAATGGTATGTTCCTTAGGTCAATTTAAGTAGAAGACGTCCTATAAACATAAGTCCAATTCGCCATAGTTACACAGATACAAGCGTTCAAAGTTTATAACTGATCACACAATTTTTTGAAAATTAATTATTCTTAGTCAACTGGGAAACAAAAGCTGAACAATATGTCATTTATTGCTTTCTTTTCTACTAATGTCACAGTCGATTTTATTAAATGAAGTGTAATTTAAATGCAAAGTGCCTTCTCATTTTTCTAACGAAGAGTATGCTGATATCATTTACATTTATGGATTTTGTGATGAAAATGCGAGATCTGTCGTTAGGGAATATGAACGAAGATTTCCCAACAGGAGGGTGCCACATCACCAAACCTTTTCTTCTGTGTTTCAACATGTACTGACTCATGGTTCATTTCCATCAGTTTCAAAAAGATCGGACCGTCCTGTGCAGTTAAATGTGAATGAGCAGGAACACATTCTACAGATGGTTGATCGGAGTCCAGGGTTGAGTACTAGAAGAATTTCTTTTTGAACAGGACTCCCCCGTATGTCAGTATGGCGAACATTACAGGATGGGCTTTTGTATCCTTATCACATACAACAAGTTCAGCATCTGGAACCTGGAGATTTTGCTGCCCGGTTGAATTTCTGCCACTGGCTACAGGTAAATCAACAATTAGTTCCAATTATTTTATTTAGCGGCGAGGCGTAGTTTACTAGAGATGGAGTGAACAATACACGTAATTCTCATTTGTGGTGATACCAAAATCCACATGGCACAACAAAAACTAACATAATTGACGATCAACTTATTGGACTTTTTTTCTTTGAGGAACGTCTGACAAGAAAAGTATATGCTAACTTTTTGCGGAATGAATTGCTACCGCTTTTGGGAGAAGTACCTTTACTAACAAGACAACAAATGTTTCTGCAACATGATGGAGCTCCTCCACATTTTAGTAGGCATGTGTCCGAATATCTAAATGTTGCTTACCCCAATAGGTAGATTGAGCGTAGAGGCCCGCATGCTTGGCCACCGAAATCGCCCGATCTCACAACTTTGGACTTCTATCTGTGGAGTCATGTGAAAAGTTTAGTATACGAGGTAAAAGTTAATACCAGAGCTGAACTAGTACAACGTATCCTGGATGTGTGTCAACAAACACACAACAACCAGCAGGTGCCTCGAGCGGCTACTCGGTCCATTTTAGATTGCAGCCGTCGTTGTATTAATGCCGAAGGAGGTCATTTTGAGCATTTGATGTGATTTTTTTTTGTTTGTTTTTTTTAATGTTTGTTTTGTAGTTCGATTTTATGTTTTCAATAATAATAATTTTCAAAAAATGTGTGAGCATTTATAAACTTTGAACGCTTGTATCTGTGTAACTATGGCGAATTGGACCTATGTTTATAGGACATTTTCTACCTAAATTGACCTAAGGAACATACCATTTCAGTATGTACAGTACCTCGTGGGACACCCTGTATAAACATTATAAACGACAATTTTTAATATTTGCTTTTGTTAAGAAAATATAAAAAATGCAGTTTATTTATAAAATCGTGAGATGTAATAAGTTTATCATGAGAACGTGAGATTTAAAAGAAAATCATGAGGTCTCACGATTAAGGTGCGGTCTCGCTTGCGCACCCGACGCTTGCAGCAGACGCAAACTGCGTCGCATGGCAGCACTTATCAAAAAGAAATATTCAAATTAAAATGCTGTTCGCAAATATTATTCAATTTTCAATACAAAGTATGGATTGTATTCTAGAAATAATTATCTATTACTTGTATACCTTCGATTTTAAATATCTCTTTAAAAAACCTATTTATCAAAAAAAATATTGATTTTTATTACAAAATCAAATTTTGAAAAATATCCTCTCAAATCTCTAAAACAACAAATATAAAACAGTTTTTAAAACTGTATAAAAATGAACAGTTTATTATTAATCTTGGAAAAACTTTTGGGCTGTTGTTATTAAACATTACGCTAAACGATTTAAATTTAGACATTTCAAACACGGTAGCATTAGCGAACCTAACCTTTAACAAATCGGGAAAGATAAACATGCTTTTAAAAAAAGACGTGTTTTGGGATTTGCTTTGTTTTGGACACATTTCATTAGGCCCAAATCAACCAAAGTTAGAAAAAAAAAAACCGCTTCGGTTAGATTATCGCCCGCCCTCTGCAGACAATACCAGCAAATAACACGGTAGCTAGCAATGTTGGTTACTTAGACATTCACAATCATTGCGCAACTCTGGAAAACTAAAAAGTACGTTAGTAAACCGGATTGACCATCTCTTACCGTAGATGAAATGTTTGTCGTAGCCTTACCGTTGAAAATATCAGCTGAAAATTTAAATTAATCTTTTGGTCAAGCCAAAAAGCAATATTTGACTTTTGATCAAAAATTGCAACTTAATCAAAAGTTAAAAACTGTAGTACGCAGAATCTATGAATAAATACATCTACAACAAACGGGTTGTGATGCTAAATTATAAAAGAAATTACAAAAAACGCGAAAACAATTGGAAACTAGAATAATAGACACCGTTTAAATCTATCTAATACTTAAACAGAATAAATGAAAAGACACTGATTATAACGACAAATATATTAATTTTTTTTTCTAATAAGAAGAGAGAAGAAGAGGCTAAAAAAGGTATTACGTAAACAAGTTTTGCGTTGATACAAGTCTTGAAGAGTAGGTAACACTCCAAACATAACATTATCAAAGTACATATATAATATAATAAAGTTAAATAATACGTAATTTTAAAGTTAATTGTTGCTTTAAGGTAGAACTAGTGACGTTACACTCGTTGCAAATCGCATTTAACATCAATTGAGATCATCGAAATAAAAATATGCATACGTTAATTTTGATAATAACTATAATTCGTACGTATTTTACTTCCGACAAATGTAAAAATTACTGACAAATAAAAGAAAAAAAGAATTACTTACGGTCATTCATGTCAATAGCTATCGCACGATCTAACCATCTCCTAAAATCGCTAAAGAAATTAAAAAAGCCTAGATATAGGATCGTACCACAATTAAGTTGCTTATCAACAAACAATGAGTTCGAATTAAAAACACCGAGCATTCAAGTGATCTTCACTTTCTTAAACGCAAATGAGTTTTGTCTCGGAATTGGCCTAATTAATTAAGAGCCCCTTTTTGTACGTGCTTCTGTGTATAACTTCTAGCGGAAAGTAATGGATTACTAATGAATCCTGCCAACTTGGCTCAGCACGTGGTATCGTCAAACGCTAAGGTAATTACAGGAAAACCAACGTAAATCACCAAACATCTTGCAAACATCTGCCACATGTTTTTCTTTTGCTTTCAAATTTAGCCGATAAGACTAAGGTTTGAAGTTTTTTCTTGCACAATAACAACGTATTTAGTAAAGTTCTAGTAAACAATTAAGTTTGCGTACGTAAAAAATTATTATAAATTAAAATATTATTATATATTATCTGCATCGACTAGTTTCGCGACAGACGGTCAGCACAATATTTTACAAATATTTTATCATTTACCCGCTCATTTTACAAATCAGGTTGCTATGATATAACGGGTCTGTTTAAAATTTATTATTATTTAATTTTTTTTTAATCGTTCATTTATTACTTTGCGAGTAGCAAACTTGTTTCAAATGTAACATGATTTTCTATTCCTGTGTTTTTATTAGTTTTTTTAATTAAATAAAACATAATAATGATGTTTTTTTAGCAGTACGAACGTTTGCAGATTTGTGCACGTCTATGACCGTTAGTTGATACTTACTTCTATCATTATAAACCAAATGATAAAGAGCTTCTGTTATATTACTTCCATATCACTAACGAAATAGTCTTTTCTAATTTTCAAAAAAAGATTCGGGCTATTATTAAAGTAAGTAAATTTTTTAATTATGTTTTTAATATTCATGTTTGATATGCTGACGAAATAAATTTGTAAATCGATTATAAATTAATTTTAAACCTAGTTTAACTACAAACCTTGATCACGCAACGGGACGTATAAAAACAGATTTCCACGTCCAAATATGTGAAATGTTGATCAATTTCCACCGTTTTCCGCCTATTTTAATTTGTTAAAAGTAAACGAATTTGTATTTAATAATATTTGTTATGTAAGACAATTTCCATTGTCATTATTATAAACCCGTCAGTTAACGGCGCAGGATATAGGAAAAGCAAATGTAAGTATCAGTACTTAAACTATTACACATTAATGTTGTGGTTACTTAACGTTTTAGATGTCAACAAATCACAAATATTACCGATTTATGAAAATATCGTTTCTTGATTACTTCTCTGTTCCGATAATTTTATTACTTGTTTGTAACTATTTATATTAAATAAATAAGTACAAAACAAAAGTTGTTAATTTGTTTTGACGCAGTTTTTATTTCTTAAAAAATTAATCCACAATAAAAGATTGATAAGGTTCTTATAAATAATCGATAAACGAAACCATGGACATAGTAATTCAAGCGCTGCATGGCAACATCGGTATAACGTAAAATCAAGATTTTGCAGCAATCTACAATAATTATCAAAGTAAACATGATGACCAACAAATGAATCGATCAAAACTCCTAGCGGTGACCATACTTTTTTGTCACGAAATACGTCGTAAGGTTGGTTCTCTTCTAGTAAAAACTTTAACCAACGAAAAAATCATAAAGAAGGTTATAGATTTTTTGCTATACTACGTGCACAAATAAACAATATCGACTTTAAAATAGTCTGTTAACTTTGCCAGCCAGACAAACGTATCAAATACAAATACTTGTTTTTTGTGTATGTAGAACAGCACAGTTTGTAAAAAGCATGGAGTGCAGTAAAACTAGCCGCTAAGGCCTAATCTCAAACTTGGTACTTCAAACATTTTATATTAGTCACTTGTTGACAAAAACATTATATTTTTACCGTTGTATATAAAAATTGGATTCCTACAATACTAAAACTAAAAAAACGATTTTACAGATTCTGCAATTCATTAAAAATTAATATTTTATTAAAACCTAAAAGTATACTTAGTTCGCATTTTAAAAAATTGACAATGACTTGTTTGAATTAAATGAGCACAAACCATACATCAAAACTGTGTAACAGGTTTTGAAAAGGTTTATAATACTTAGTTGCAACATGAGCTGCAAAATGTATTTTTTACATAGACAATTTATTGATTTCCTAAAAAAAATTGGTGCTGTCTATGGTAAGCAAATTATACCAAAATTTAAAGTTTTCAACAGCACAGTATTAAAACAGATGTACAAAATATAATAGACGATTATTCTTGGATGATTGTTTTCAGATTTAACAATAATAAGCATAAAGTTTTATTTTAATACGTATGTTCGCCGTTTGGTAAATGATTTTGAGTACTTGTATAAACACAATTTGATTTAAAGTTTTTATATAAATTATTTTCTGTAAAAAGTGTATTTCTTTCTTTATTTTTCTTTGCAAGCACATAATATATGGTATCGAAATTTTTATGACGTCACTTTTGGCGTTTGTTACATAAACTACTGTATTGTTAAAAATCAGGTTTTAATAAACTTTTTATTTTTTAGAAGCATTTAAACATATGTTTTAATTATGAGGTAAATACAGACAATGTTGTTACATTTATTATAAACAATATACCTACAAAACTAATATTTTAAGAAACTTCTTATATAAATTAAAAATTATGCCACACTTTGGGTTTCCAAAGTTTAATTGTAGAAAATTATTACTGGTCAAACAAAACTTAATTAATTTTGTGCAAATACCATCAACAAGTTTATAGTTTATTAAAGTTTAATACTGTTAAACTGCTAGTAAATAATAAATCGATACACTAACGTAATTTGTAATATCATAATCCGTATTATATACTAAACGAATTTCTTGTATAAACCTTAAGTATTTTTTACTTAAACAATTGCAAACATCTTTGTAGTTTGCTCAGCACAAAAATTTTTGTTAGTACGCACAAAATAAAATAGATTACACAATTAACTATTTGTGTAAACGGGAAATGTAAATACTAATGTAAAGGTATCTAGAGCACCAATTATCTAATTTTGAAACTGTGGATCCTCTGATTGATGTAATATTATAGATATCTATCTTCGGTTTACTATTTATGTTACTAAAACTTGATTACAGTATAAATAAATTTAAACATCTAAATAATGCTGATTAAAATTACTACAAATGAACCAACGCAAGCCAAATTAATAACTCAATTTATAATAATCTAATTTAATAAAACTAATCTAGTACAGTAATTAAAAAACAAATTTATAAAGTAAATTTAAATATTAATTTATAAGTATACTATAAAAAATACAATTAAACAAATACTATTTTTAATTGATTAAAAAATTACTAATAGAAATGAGTAGTTATGTTAGTTGGCAGTTGTTAAAAATATTCCCTTAACTTTACTTCATTTTTTTAGATTTTGAATAAACTAATTTCAAATGAGACCAATTAATTGACAGGCTTGTAATTAGTTATTTATTTAAAGTAAAAAAAGTGTTGTTGTTGGAACGTTTATTTTGACTTTGGTATTTACAGATGCTACAGTTTTACTTTTTAAATTAACAACTTTTTTTGATCAAATACTCCTTGTATATAGAAAATACATGTAAATGCGAGTATAAAAATATCACGTGAATAAGTAAAACGTTTTTTCGATGAAATATATTCAAGCGTATTTCAGGACAGGTCTAAAATGATAAAGAAACGCATGAAGTGTTTGTAAAAGAAGTTATGTAAAGAATATAAATCGACTTACATATTTATTCAGCAAGTCCACGTTGTTATACATATGCATCATATTCTATGTGTTGTACATCAAAGCATAAAAACTTATTATGCAATGCTATGCAATTAAGTAGCTTTATTTTTTATTTATTTTTAAGTAAATTTAGTTTTGACATCTATTTTCACAAAAAGCATTAAATGAGACCTTAAATTAAACATATTAAAATAAACATAATATTTAATACCTGCACACATAAATGATTTATAGATTAGTTAAAATTGAATTACTATGTTTAAATAAAAATATATCAAAGAGATATTTTACCTTGCAGTTGTTAGATAAATCATAAGGATTTGATTAGTTTATATTTTGTGCGATAATAATTAACGCATTTTCTATATTACTTGCATTAATTGCTTTTATTACATAATTTTAAAAAATATATATTTTAAAATAAATGTTGCACTAAAATAACTTTTATTCATTCTTTTTTCTAAAACCTTTATAACATTGTGAAAAATGACATTTTTGTTACACAATGCTTGCCACTCTTAAAAGCTTTGATTTCAAGCAGACAATAACTTACACTGCTTTATGTACGTTATTAACGTTAAACATGTATTAAAGATCCTATGTTTTTGTTTTATTTTTATTTTTAATCTTTATTTAAGTTTTACAATATTAAGTATATATTTTTACATTTAAGAAAACTAGTTTTCTGATGATTATAGATTTCTAATTTTTTTTTACATAAATTTCAAACAAAAATAAATAGTAAATAAGAATACTTTTAGTTATACTAATAATATATTGTAGATAGATGGTGGTTAATTTGTTACAGTTCCATTTTTTATTGACAATTACTATTAATTATAAAAAAAAAATTTTGCTTGTTTTTTTTTTATTTCGTAAGTGCTCACGGATTTTTTTCTTTTTTTTTTGTTAGAACCTTAAAACAGGTAAGTGTGGAGAAAGTTACCACTCGATCGGGTTTCTTAAAACGATTAGATTTTAAAGATGTTATTAAAACTAAGTTTCTTTCTGTATGAGTTACAACCCAAACTGTGAAGTTTATCAAATACTGTATTTCCTCTCAGCATTTATACTGCTAGTTCAACACAAAAGGGTGCTTCTAATTTTTCCATTTTAAGTAGCAATGAAAAAATTGTCGCAATTACAACGAAAACACTCTCAGTCTCCAATCATGATTTTAATCAATTAAGACCAAAAGATATCATTAATTAGAGTGTAAAGTTTTCAGAAGAAGAAAATTTAAGTGTTAACGCATTTTTGATTGATGAGTTATGTGTAGCTTAACGTGATAGGTAAGGAATTTTTTTTTAGATTTAGCTTAATTTCTTTTAAGTAGAAAGGCACTTGTTGGGTATTGTGTGCAGCGTCTAATCGTACAGACGTGGGAAAAATTGTGTATTAAGTTTCATGATGAACCGCACGACTAGGATGAAAAGCTTTGGGAAAAGATTTGAAATCGCAAGCAAGGAGTTAATGAAAGTATTGGTATATTTACTAGATTTACTTCCATTTTATTTTCTTGAACGACTTAAATAGTTCTAAAAAATTTAAAAATTTTGACAAACGTGCCAACGTTAAAAGGGCGCGAGAATTATCGTGAGTGGGCGTTTGCAGCAGAGAATCTGTTACCTTTGGAGGGCACAGCTGATTACATAAAGCAGGAGTCTGAACCAGCTGCAGCCGCAGAAGATGCAAAAGCAAAAGCCAAGTTAATTTTAACGATCGACCCGTCATTATACGTTCACATCAAAGATGCATCAAACACAAGTAATTTGTGGCAGAAACTACAAACTATGTTTGATGATTCTGGTTTCTTACGAAGAATAACTTTGTTGCAGAATCTAATATTTTTTCGTCTTGACAATTGCGATTTGATGACAAACTACGTTACGCAAATCATGGAAACGGCTCCGAAATGATCGGGAACAGGCTACTCAGTGAATGATGAGTGGATCGAGTACCTAATGTTGGCAGGTTTACTTGAAAAATATTTTCCTATGATAATGGCGGTAGAAAATTCGGAAATCGCCATTACGGCCGACGTAGTAAAGACATAGTTAATTGACCTTGCAGCTAACCACGATTCCGAGTCAGGAACTGGTTTTTTAAGTAAAGGGTCAGCATCGACAAAGAAAACCAACATAAAATGCTATCGTTGTAAACAATTTGGGCATTATAAATCTCAATGTAAACAAAGTGATGAGCAGCAAGTAAAGAAAACGAATGTTTTTTTTGCGGTTTTCTTGAATGGAAGCTATAGTAAACAGGATTTTTATCTAGATAGTGGAGCAAGTGTTCATATGACGGCAGTTGTAAACATGATACAAAACGCATCATATTTACAGAGTATCAAGGAGATTATGGCAGCAAATCAAAATGCCATGCCAATGTTGTGTTCATGTAATGTGAATATCATAACAGTTACTCCAAGTTGCAAACATGAGGTTACTTTGAAAGATGTTTTGTATGTTCCTAACCTCACAACAAATTTGATTTTCATTAGTCAACTTATAAAGAATGGAAACAATGTGAAGTTTATGGAAAAATGTTGCTATGTTTACAATAAAGAAAACATCTTAGTGGCTGTAGCGAACCAAGAAGATGGTGTCTATAAGTTGGTCACGAAACATAAACAATGTTTGTTCACATCCCCTTCATCAGTTAGTAGTAAAGTGTGGCACAGGAGGTTGGGACACTTGAATGCAAAGGACCAAAATAAAATGAAGGACGGTGCGGTCACGGGAATATCATACACGGGTAAGTCCCTAATTAACAAAAATACATGCACGGTGCAGTCGCGCGTACCATTTGTTTATACTGGTGCATGGAGTAGCAAACCGTTATGTTATCCACGCTGATGTTTGTGGACCAATGAAATCTACTTCGATGGTTTTTTCCAAGTACTTTCTAATTTTTGTTGATGACTATACTCGTATGGCCTTTGTTTATTTTTCAAAAGCCAAAAGTGAAGTCTTCAAGCACTTCAATGAGTTCAAAAACATAGTGGAAAATCAACAAAAAAGAAAAATTAAAATATTCCGAACAGATAACGGTTTAGAATTTTGTAGCAATGATTTTGAAAATTGTTTGAAACAGGTTGGTATTGTTCACAAGAAAATTAATGCTTCTACACCAGAGCAAAATGGTATGAGTGAACGGATAAATCGAACAATCGTTGAAAGAGCTCGCTGTATTATTAGATGCAGGATTAGGTAAGAAGTTTTGGGCAGAAGCGACAAATACTGCTGTCTATCTTAGAAATAGATTTGCTGCATCAGGACTAGATAATAAAACTCCGTATGAACTCTGGACAAATAAAAAACCAGATTTAAGTCAGGTGATGGTCTTAAGTGAGACACTAAGTCAAAAAAAAATATTTTTGTCGGTTTTTCTGAAAATGTAAAAGGCTACCGTGTTTATGATCCGATCAAGAGATGTGTTGTAACCAGTAGAGATGTAATTATCCATGAAATTACAGAAAGAAACTGCACAAATGAATCAGTTGTGTCAGTTTCAGTTAGGGGATAATGAACCAGAAAAGTTAGAAGATTAAGATGTGGAAGAAATGAAAAATGAACCCATTTCTAGTACCTTAGGTGAAAACATGTCTTCAGAATCAGAGTATCTTACTCAAGAAGAAGAAGAAGAACAAGAAGAAGATACGGAACAAGAATCGCCACAAGTAGTAGTAGTAGTCACGAAACGAATAAGAAAGCAGCCGCAGCGTTTTTGATTTTCAAATCTATGTACAACATCAAGTGCAGAAGTTTAACATTATTTGTTGTAATCGATGTCTTCAATATGACCGCTCTGAAAACTTTGTATTTGGAACTTGATTTAACATGTCAAAATCGTCGCTTGGAATTTGTTAGGGAAAGGAATAATAGTAGTAATTTAGTTAAATCGGCAAGTAGCAGTGTTGACGCTATTTACTCACAACATTCTGGTTGTTTTAAATGTTTGCAACATTAAAAGGATTGTTTGTTTTACATGTCAAACCCGTGGATTTTTGACTACAAATTGTAAAGTGTTTTGCAAGACACTAATAGGCCGAATGTTGTTTCGTATAACTATTACTATAAAGTCGGATAAATTAGATGAATGTACAAAAACATTCTTGATTTTATTTTAACAGATTGTCATGGAGACGATAGACAATATTTGAATCTTTCAATTTTAGGTTTGTTAGATTCGGATGCTTCAAGGATAATTTTTGGCAGTAAAGTTATTGTAAATAAGTTGAGGTTAAAGATTAAGTATTGATTTCAAGGTAATTGTATAGTTGCTAATGGTACTTCTTGTAACATATTAGGTAGTGTTATGGTTTCGTCGCGTTTAGAAACGCGAGTATAACTTTTAGAACTTATTATAGTATCTTCGTTACCTCATACATTAACTTTAGGTGTAGATTTTTGGTAAAAATTAGGATTAGTTCCAGATTTGCAGAACAGAAGTTGGACACTCTTCGTCAGTGTTAGCAGATTCCATAAAAATGAGTTGTCATGATAAGCCCTAATTTCAGAAGGCTGCGGTGTTGAGGTCGCTTACTAACTCTAAGCGACACACGGTTGTAGCAAAACAAGTAAATATTTAAATTAAATTTAGCACTTTGACTTTCTATCACGAACATACATATATGGGTCCCGCAAAATCTGTCCTACATACTTGAAAAACTCTGCTTGAATGTATTCTAGATTTCGGTAAATTACCCATGATTTGGAAGAGCACGTCCCAGTAAACACAAAATTGATAATGTTTAGTAACAGTTTCAAAACAAAAAATTTATGATTCACTCTTGTTTCAAACATAAAAGAAACCTAACTGCAATAAAATAGCTATAAGTCCATCGCTGTTTCACTTATTTGAATCAGTATAGTTTCGGTATTTTAAATTCAAATCTGTTGCAAACTAAATGTTGCATTCGGTTTACGTTTTAAAAGCTTCGTTCTTGAACTGATACTAAATGATCGATACATGTATGATTTTTTTGTTTCAATAATGAACTAAAACAATTCTTTCAATAATATAATAATACATTTTCGAATGCAAGTTTTAAATTTTATTGCACAATAAATATTTTTAAATACAATATCACATTGAGTTTTTTACATATTGCAACTTTCCTGGATGTGGTCCTTTCACGGAAGCCCCGAAAACTGCATCAGTTACTGTTGGGTAGCAACTTTTAACCGCATCTGTAACATAGAAATAAATATTTCATTTATATACATACATAATCATAGAGTTACACAAAATTAATTACATTTTTTTAATCAAAAACAACACAAACTTAATATAAATATCACTTTAGCAATCATTAGAAAGTTATAAAAACACTGAATATCTTTAGCTGTACATAATCGTATAGAAAACTTGAAGAATTGAACTGTAATTATAAATCCTAAAGTATCATTTACATTTTTTTTATACAAATTAAAACATGATACATAAAGAACAGAAATGATAACAATATCGATTACATTTATGGATTATAATAAAATGTTTCGACTTACCGTTTATTGCTCCATTTCGTAATTGTACACACAGCATCACTTATCAAACTGCAACCGAACAAGTGAAAAGATATCAATTTGCAGCGCAAGCGTTGACGACAGTAATCAAAAGTATAGCAACGACTAATGCTGACTAATCACAAAGTATTCGTTTTTCCTAGAACGATTCCACTGTTTTGAAAATAATTCAATTTTATTTAATCGATCTTTAACCAATTCTAGTTATTCAAAAAATATTCGGTTTTAATAAATCAGTTTTTAGACGGTTGCTGATTATGGGATAAAAATTGCAAGTACTGAAACGGTTTAAAACTGATTGTGAAAAATCGGAACTTTTTCAATTTATTTACTGTCAGTTACATGTAAATGATATAAAAATGGAACTAACACGAAACAACGTAATGAAACAATTGTTTTAATTTTGTGACTGCAACAATTTCAATCCGTGTTTACTGGGGTGGTTCTGCTCTAAAACATTTTACGTAATTTCGAATGATACGTCTTGCCATAGTTTTTTTTTCTGACGCTTGGAAACTGCTGATAATAGCAAACTTGCGCCACAATGCAATAATCTAATGTGCATATGTACCATAATTAAAGTAGTTAAGATATGACTTGGTGATAGCGGCATAGGATGCTTTTGGAAAGAATTATAGTTTAAATTATAGATTCGACTACCCACAAAAATAGTTCCACATAAATATAAATATAGTGACCACTTCTACTTTGTTATCTTCCGAAATTAATTTTAAACATTCCTTTGGCTAAACACTTTCATTATGTTTTAGATAGTCAGGCCTGTGGAACCATAAACTTAAATTTAATAATTTATCTGTAGTAGCACTTCTTGATATAATATCAAAGAGATTGTCTTCAGAACGTACATTAGCAATACAAGTTTTCCATTTTATAGAAGGTTTGGCAAACTTATGATAAAGCAACCGTTGAAACTGTCCATAAAAATGTTTGTGTAAAATTTAGTTGATTTGACATTTGTACCTTATGCACTAGTTTTGCCAAAAGTACCATTCATCATAATTCTAATCTTGAAATTGACAATGTTAATCGCAATTTTGCACAAAGCAATTAAGTTTGATATTCTCCCGAAAAATTAAACACAAGATCCCATAGCTTTCTCAGAAATATTAGAGTACCCATGTAATTCTATTTCAATAACATCATTTAATATGTACCAGGATATACGACCATAAATCGTTTTCTATCGTACACTAAAAGAAAAAGCGACGTAGAATCAATGTAGATATACATTGAATCATTGAAAAATGTACATATTTTTTTTCCGATGAATGGATACATCAGCACAATGAATCTGTTACAATAGATTAATGTACTAAAACATTGAATCTGAACAAGAATGTGTACATCAAGACAATGTATTATTACTTTAATTGAATGTACATGATTCATCAAATTCGTGTGCCAACATTCATGAATCAATGTAAAAGTTCGTAAACACAATGTACGATTACATTAACGCAATTTGTGTGCGTCATTAATTTGATGTACAATTAGATTGATTTTATGTATGTATTTCATTTTTTTGATGCACCAGATTTCACGAATCACTGTAAACTGTACGTCAACAATATTTACAATTACATTAATGTAATGAACGCACTACATCAATTTAATGTATTAATAAACATTAACAGTATGTAAAATATATATTTAGATATTATACAAAGCGATCCTATTTTATTACACTCTTAAAGTAAACATCAATCAGACAACTAATATTTAAAAAAAATTAGCTTGTTATTCGTATTGGTGATTTTTAGTAATTCATCTCCTGGTGGGTATAGATAGGCAAAGTCAACATCAATCTAAAAAATATTGCATTTACAACTAAAAACAGTATTTTATACAATGTTGTTACCAAACGAAAATCAGATGGTTTTTGTAGAATGGCCATTGATCAAATATTTCGTTGATAGACTTGAATACATTTCTAATTTTATGCATGCTGTCCAGTAGGAATCCAACTCATTCGTTGACAATTTTCCAAATTTCAACGACTTGATGCATGTTTCGCCATCGTCTTTTGAGGCTAAAATAATATTTAGTTAATTTCTCTTTTTTGCTTTAAATTTGATAACGTAGGAAATAACGTCACATTCACCTATTGAACAAACTTTAGTAACTAAAGCGTTGACTGCGAATTAAACATATTTTTTCTTCTGTTCTACTGCACTATGGAATTGCATCAAGAAAAATACATGAACTAATGCACTGACACCACCTGACACGCTATATACAAATTAATTTATTGCTGACACTGAGGTTCACACATACTCAAATTTTTTAGTAAGACAATGCTTGGCGCTACCTGTGATAGTTATAAGTCTATGCTTTCTAAAATGTATTAAGATAGTAAATAAATCACTTTGGATAGTACGACCTAAATACTGCGCTTCGTTAATTGAAATGCCAGTACTTGTTTTGGACTACAATCAAATACGATTCTAACTTTTTTCACTCTTATATCAATCTGAAAATAGAATAATGAGAAATATAATAATTAAGCTGTAAATTTAAATTATGTTTTAATACTTTAGACATATGCTTCAATGACTCATATTCATTAATACACTTGAAATCATCAACTCGTAACAATGAATCTTTGTTTAATCTTTGTTTTAAATATAGAAATTTTTTTAAGGCAGTTTATTTTGATACCCAATATGTACTTTTAATGTCATTATTAAATAGTATTTTAACTACAAAATTTCCTGGAGAATCGCGCTTGTAATTGTTTACAAAATGATTTTCAGCAATTTGTTTTTCACGATCTAAAATTTGGCATCAAGAATCTTTTCTGTGCGCCAAAACTTTTCAACCTATTTATTTAATTTATCAAAAATCGAACATGTGTTACTCATTACTTGATTCGAAGGAGAATAAGTACAACACAACTTTCCTCCAAAAACATATCAAATTTTCGTGTTGTGCAATGTAGGTTGGCATTTTCCCATCGAAATCTGAGTGGAATAAATAATTTGGCAAAAAAGATCCTAATAAAATAGATATTGGTGAACTCATATAAAAATCTTTATCAGCTAATAAAACATTATCCGGTATCCTTACAGATTCTAAATTAATTCGTAGTAAATCAGAAGTAACTTTATCTAATATTGTGCAACAAATGTCAATGTTAAAGTCTATATGTATGCTGTAAATTTTAAATCTAGTTTTGAAGTGCGTTTTAGTTGACGCTGCAGCAATACCCACAATGCTTCTATTACATGGGATTTTCTTAAGACCGCATTTATTTACATAACTTGTTACCAAACTACATTGACTCCCGGACTCTAGCAAAACCCTACAATAATAAAACTTATTGTTCTTATGTAACACTTCGCGGTCGATAAAATTATGCATGAATTCAAATCTGCTTTTGTTAACTGTACAGAGTGAAAAACGACTACCTGGTGTTCCGCATTCGACTTCGTTTTTCGGTTACACAAAATCGTATGTCTTCTATGATAAACCCTACACCTCTTTGCACAACAATCTCTTCTGTGTCTCCGTAATTTAAACAACCAAACCAAACGCTAATTTAACTACTTGAGTTTTTTTTCATTCAGTAGTAATTTTCAGAATTTTATGTAATTATAAATCAAATGATTTTCTTTACAAGAATTACACAAGCGATCCGAAGAAGACGACGTGAAAGTCGCATGATTTCTTACAGTATCTTGTTTTTTAAAATGTTTCCCTCGGTCACATTCACGAGCTCCTACAGCTAACGTTTCCTCTAACATATCGCATCGCAAATTTATAAAATCGGTAAATTAATTTAATGTTGAAAATTTTATTATTCATTTTGCTGATTTCCAAACTCTTTTAGTGGCGTAGTGTAATTTACTTACACTAATCAAAATCAAAATAATACCCTATGTGCCTACTGGTACTTATAAAGCACGCAGACACCTTAAATTGCATATTAATGTATCAGTTAATGATCCCAACTTTTTGCTGTGCTCTTTAGTAACAATCAAGTATAAATTATAGCATTTAACCCATTCGGATCGGACCGGTAGTTGCGCGCGCTCTCGCATAAGACGGAGAAGGAAATCCAAGAGAGGGGGACGGCTGCCGTACTATAACGTCACTTAAAATTTTCTCGCTGACAGTTACCTATCGTAACGTGGACGGTTAGTCTGTTGTTTTTTTACTCTTTTAATCGTTTTAAAGTGCACGTGGTTATTTTAAGAATATCTCCAAGATGGATTTGCGCCGCAAGCTTAACTAAGGTGAGTTAGAATATAAAGCGCAACAAATAATGAATGAAGAATGTAGCAGTGATGATGGCGGCAACAGCGGGGACTCATTATACGAGTATCAACCTAGCGAAAGTAAACACTACACTTCTTCTGATGAAGAAGAGCCGTGCGTTTTGGGAAGAAATTTGGACGGTAATCGTAATGACGATCTCGGCACCGAAGGTCCACACCATAAAAAAATTAAGAAAACACCTATGGAGTTTAATTGGAATTTTGAAGAAGAATTTTCACCAAAAATATTCAATTTTGATACCTCAAACTCAGGTGTAACCGATAATAATTTGTTCAATGAAAGGTCTAGTGTAATAATAATAATAATATCCAGTTTTTTGATAAAGCTTTAGTGACTGTGGTTACTAAAGCAATAAACATTTATGGCAAGAAAAGGAAGAACAAAATGGAGGTGAATCAACGTGGAAGGATGTAGAATTAGCAGAACTAATTGTTTCTTTGGATTATGCATTCTTATGGGCATTGTTGAAAAACCAAGTTTAAAAGATTACTGGTCAGCAAATCAGCTTATAACAACACCTTTTTTTTATTGGTATTTTCTAGAGATCGTTTGAGAAAGATTAGTCCTGTAGTGGATCGCATCAAAGCTAAATGTAGCTCTACTTTTTATCCATTTCAAGACCTGTTATTGACGAGAGCCTAATTTTATGGAAGGGTCGACTTTCTTTTAAACAATACATTCCTTCAAAGAGACACAGATTTGGAATCGAGCTTTTTAAAATTTGTGACGTAAGAAGTGGGTACATTTTGGGATTTATAATATATACTGGTGTAACTGCCATCTTAGATCAGAAAATGGAACGTTCAGACACACGCTTTATGTGTCTCGAATGCAACGTTGCATTATGTAAGTATCTTGTTTTGAAAAATTTCACTACACATAGTTTTAGGGTTAAAACTATGTGAAAACTTTGTTTTATTAGTTTAAGCTTTTGCTTAGGTATTAATTTTCCTCATTTTTAGAATTACGTTTATTATTTTATTATTCTTTGTGTCTTCTGTTTCTTTTCTTCTTCTTTTTTTATTTATAATAAAGTTATAATATAATTTAATAAAATACCTACTTTTGAGAGACCTTACAAACTAAATGCTGTACTTGTACGTCAGCCGTTCTACTAGTAATAGTTTTTTACAACTGCCGCACCAGTACGGCGTTCGTCTTCGTTAGTCAATATTTCCGACGTACATTTACGGCGTTGGGATAAGTTTGGTGTGCAATAGCGTAGTATATGAACGGCATTCGTCCAGTAAAAATGCAAGATTCTTAAAACACGTACGGCAGCTGTCCGAAGCTATTGTATAGAAAGTAGTACATGTACGGCACCCGGCCCTCAATGTCCTCTTTGAAAATCGTACGCGTACGTCAACCTTCCTGAATGGGTTAAATGTTTATGCAAGCGAAGTTTTGAGTTTTGAAATCGTTTTGTGAACAGTTCCCACGCTATCGAGTAATTTATCTTCATCTTCATCTTGTTTTAAAGAAATTCGTAAATAATAAATCTTTTAAACATCCGATATTGAGTAGTTGTTATGAACCAGCGTGGTAAACGTATCTCGAAATTCCGCAAAATTGTCAACGAATGAACTAAAATCAAGCAAATTTTCTCTAATCACCTCCAATTTTCCTTTAAACTCTTAAGCTATTTTGAATCAAGTATCACAAATACGTATAAGAAAAAACAAGAAGGATAAATAAAAGGGAACTCACAATACGTAATTGAGTTCTAACGGAGAATTCAAATTGTCCACACTCTTGCAATCCGGTGTTCCAGTAACTGCTTCTTTAACCTGATACTTTGGGCGATAAATGAAAGTTTTTCTTCTTCGTAACTCTACTCCAGACAAAACAACGATGATCACGTACGTTTTAATTTTATTATTGCTGATTTTCAAAACAAAAATTCAATTTTCAATTGGAATTACTGTAACTTTATAATAATGCGTCGACATTAAATAACAATATGCACTTCTTTAACCCATTCGCTACCAAGCCTAAAAATCGAGATATTGCTCCAAACCAAGTTATACTTTTTGTATTTAAGTACTTTTTTATTAACGTCTTTGACTATTAATGTGATACAAATAACCAAAAATACAAACACAGAGCTTAGACGAACATGTCACATATATATGATACTGGTCTAGAGATAGAATATTCCGCTATCAGACCAACTGTCACACTAATGTGACATTGTACTTCAAACAAATTTGATGAATCGTTTACGAAATAAAAAGCCTTTGAAAGGAAATATTCGTTTATTTTGAAATTGAAAATGAAATAGACATAGGCTAATACATTTGTTTACTCAAATAGAATTTTTTGAAATAGTTCTGAATGCACAGACCATTTCTTTGCATGAATACCAGGTAGCGGACCTCTTCTTTTTTTCTGCACAAACACGGCATCTTATTCTCTTCTTCAAATTTTCTGGAAAAGGCTTTTTATTAATTTTTAAGACAAAAGCAGTGGCAGGATCATCAATCTTCAAAAGTAATAAAGCAACTTCATCTCGACAACCGATGTATGTTTTCTTTTTGGAACCAATTTTATTATATAGTCAATATCCATTCCAAAGTGACACGTTTAGTAAATAAAAAAATATTTTTAGGTACCATCGCACAGACTTTCGAGAAGTGGAATAATAAGATATCATCTGGTCGCATCTGTCTATTCCGGACATATTCTTATTATAGTCAATAATTGTAAGAAGTTTTAGTTTGATGTTACCCGTTGATTTTTAACTTCCTGAAACGAAGCGTTGTATATTGTGGATATAGTCATAACTTCTTGCATATCTGTCCATTTTTGTACCATGACGTTTCCACGTCTTCTAAAGATTGACCCTCCTTTCTTCAGTTTGGTTGCCACAACAACTTTTAGAATGCCTTTAAGATTCTTACGTAAAGTAGCGACCACATTTATGTTTTAAGCATACAATGTTTTAGCTAACTGGACACTATTTAGAAATTGTCTATATATAAGTTATGGTCTTTATCTTGATACTTGCTGATCTAGTCTTGTACTCTTGCTGCAGCATGACCCTTTTTCTAAGTAAATAATAATGTTGAGTAGAAAACCATTAGGAGTACACAATTCATATAGTTTTACCCCGTATTAGGAAGCTTTATTTGGGATGTATTGTTTGAATGACAAACGGTCTCTCCATAATAGAGTGTTTCATCTAGTGACAAGTTTTTGCCTGAAAAATATGTATTTTGAATTTTGCATAAGATGTGAGTTACCAAATTACTGATCTTATGAAAACGAGTTAGCCGATTGTCCGACTCATCATAGAAACAAAGACAGCGAAATATATTTTTAAAACGATTTCTCGACCCAGTAGTGTTTTATAGTTCGCATTTGTAGATTGTCCATAGCAATACACAAACCCCAAAATCGCTGGATGCAACTCCGATATAATTACGGCGTGTTCTTAGAACTAACGGCAATATTTTTGTTGCGCTAATTATAATAATGTCTATATTGTGTTTAGTAAATTAATAATATTTATGTTAATCAACTATAAATTACGTATTATTCTTTTTAGTTTCTTCTAAACTTTATGATTTGACAACTATTTATAAACTAAACAAATATTTAGTGGTATAAACAACCACAGTAACAAAAATTATAAACAAAAAATGTATTCTTGTTTAAACAAGCCAACATAACATAACATATTCAAAAGCAATTTAGTTGATTAGTTATACAGATTCGTTAAAAAATACACACAAAAAACTGAAATTTATACACAAACTATAAAAAATATATAAAATACATAGCAATTGTATAAGAAAAAACGATAAATATCTATAAGTTATTACTTTTGAATGAAAATACTGCTAAAAAGCATTATAATGTTACTGTATATTTCAATCAACGCGACCTAAAAAGTTTTACAGTAAATTTTAATAAAAGAATTTCACAAGATCTAATAATTACAAAAGCACTTCAATGTTAAAATCAAAAAATTGCTTTAAGTAGAATATAAAACTATATAAAATTAAATTTTCAGTTGATAACAATGACTAATGTTAATAATAAACTTATACAAGTTGTACAAAAATCGTGCAAACAAACTCACAAAAATTAAATTTTTAACAATGGAATAATTAAAAACACTAATAAATCTTGTTTTATATTAATTATCAATAAAAATAATTTTTTTTAAAAATTATGTTATTTTTGTTGTGTAATTTAAAAAGTACTATTTATTTTCAAACAAAAAAAATTTAAAGTTGTATTATAAAAGCATTTTTAGTAAGTTAATACAAAGGTAAATATAAAATTTTTATATAACAATTATGTTTACAAGTTTCGGTTGTATTTTTTACTACTTACTACATTTTTTATAAATAAAAGTAGAACGAGTGCTATAATACACAATATATAATAATTATTTTAAATGAAACAATATTTTAAAAATACAAATAAAGTTTACTATTATTGTAGAAAAATAAATTAGCTAAAATTATTTTTCTAATGTTTTATAATTATTTACGCGTCAAACAAATTTTAATTAGATTGCGCGTCTAAAAATATCTTCAGAAAGATATTTGTTCATTATCCTTTGACTTCTTTAGACAAATTCTTGCGTAAAAGTACAGAAAGAAGTTTGATGTTATTGTTTTCAAAAGTTCTTTTATCGAAATTTCAAATAATTGAATGTTTCTAAAGAAATTGGGTTTGAAAAGCTTTAACTAAATATTTTAAATAATTACATTTATTCTAGTACAATTTACATTAAATGCAAATGAGATACGCGCGTTTATATGAATAAAAGTTTCTTGATTATGACCAAACAAACTTTAAATTTAACTATAGAGAACATAGTAAATCCAATTTTTTTAAAAATTGTAATCAAATTTTTTTTTATAAAATAATAAATAACAAAATTATATGTATACATTTGCATTTATTCTAAAATGAATCAGATTACAATTGGTAGAAATAAAAAAAAGTTTTAAAGAGGTATGGCTGGTACTGTTATCATTTATACGGTATATTCCAAAAAGTATTATTACAGGTAACACATTAAAAATTAAAAAAACCCCAACACAAACGAAGCTTTAGTCAAAATTAATATGCACTAGCCCTTTAAGATTAATATAAGCAGTAAGAAATATTTTGATCCAAACGTCGTTGCGCCGGGGGCGGCTAAATGCTATGTATGTAAATAAATAATATACTTGCCTGAGAAAATAATATACTTGTGTGTAATCAATTTAATAAATATTAGGCCGTTAAAAAATTTCCGGTAACATTTTGTCTAATTTTAAAATATGAATCTCTCTAATTCTCACTTTGATACTAGACTTAACGGACTAACCAACTATCCTGCATATATTTAAACTGTGTGATTTTGCGATTCGTTTAAGTCTTAAAATATTGATTGTATATTTTTAAGTAATTTTGTAATCAATATAATTTCATTAGGTCATTATTTTTGGTGTATAGATTCGATAGATTGTGAGCTGTAACGAGATCATCAATATAGAAATCGTGAATGACAGAGTTTGCAGTATCTAATTTTTTTTTGTTTGATTGTAGTTTGCTGTAAGCTTTGTATTGCTAAGTACGCTGCCGATAAAATACTATAGGCAAATAATTAAAAAATAGTAATTTATGTAACAAGGGTCGAAAGTAAAACATAGCATAACGAACGTTAACTCGACGCAAGGCCGTACGTCCAGCGTTGCAGATAAGTGAGTTACGCTATGATACTTTCGAGGATGGTAACGTACGTTATTTTTTGTGTGGCTTTTTGTAAAATAACATTCTTTTTGAAAAAATAAAAAGTAATCGAAATCAAAAACTGCAATTTGACACTTGACCTTCAGCATTCTCTAACCTCGTTTTACATTTATTTTGGTGCGTCGCGTCGTGGTTAAATTGTGTTCTTGTGATTATTATTGCTTTTGTTGTATATACAGATTTTTTCAGAACATTTAGACATTTCTTTTTCGATTTTTGTGTCGTGTTTGCGTCACTAGAAAATGAATCCAAATAGAATTCATTTCTTCAAATTCATTATCCGATAGACAGGGTTAAAGCGTTTAGACGAAGACCCAGTCCGTTTCAACAGAATTTTGGATTCGATATTGCTTTTCATCAAAAACTGTACAAACCATAATATGTTCAATCGAGTACAGGATTTCCCCGGTAACTTTAAGAAATTTTTCGCTTTCCACAGCTGATCCACTTTTTATTGCATTACGGTTTTATGCAACAAATACGAGTGACAGAAATTTAAATTTAATTTTTTCAATAGATGCATTTTAAATACTTGTTGGAAATGATTATGGAATTCATAAAAGTACAGTTTCTCGAGTTATTCAAAATATCTGAATGTTTGGCAGAATTGCGACGGAACTTCGTGAAGATGCCCAAAAGTTATGCTGAAAAAATTAAAGTGGAGCAGGACTTTTATACAATAGAAAATTTTCAAACGTTATTGGTTGTGTAGATGGTTTTTATATACCTGGAGATGACAATGCTGAACTATTTAGAAATAGAAAATCTTTATTTTCAATAGATGTTCGAGCAGTGTGTGATGATAGTTTGTTTATTCGAGATAATGTTGTTTGTTGGCCAAGATTGACTCATGACAGCACAATTTGTAGTTCTTCGCTGATAGCTGCAAGATTTAAAACAGGGGATCTCTAAGAAAGCTTTATCTTAAGGGGCAGTGCTTATATATGTACATCTTTCTGTATGAATCCGTTGCTCAATCATTAGACACAGTCAGAAATTGCATACAATAAGTCACATTTCAAAACAAAAAATGGTATCGAAAAGTACTTTTTAGTTTGGAAAAGGCGATTTCCTTGTCTTTATGTTGGCCTAAGAATTAAGTTGGAAACTACTCTTTAAATCATTGTAGCAACATCTGTATTGAACAACATTTCTATTAAAGAAAATGACGCTAGTGACAATTTTCAATAAGACCATAACATTTCAGCTTTGGATGTAGAAGGCGTTATTGAGGAAAATAGAAATGATGTTAAAAGAAGAATAATAGAAACTGCTTTCAGGTAAAGTAAACAAAATATTATCGTTAATGTCGATAGCTCAATTCTATAATATAAGAGCACAGAATAGTATATTAAAACACAGGTTACAGAATGAACGCGCTTCAGTCACTAGACCGAAATTCATACACGAGCCGCGCAGCGACAAGTTTATAAAACGGTAGAGTGATTGAAACGTATTCTATGACGTGTGCCATAAGACGTCTTTAATTTATCTTGGCAGCAACATTTAAATTTTAATTGTTAAGTTACAATAATTTTGATTCCTTTTTCATGTAACGCCAACTTACGATGCAGAAATACAACTTTGAAAAAATTAAGATTACTTAAATTCGTTTAAGAATTAGCAAATTCTTATACGGATTTTAGTGTGAGAATTGCGAGTTCTTATGTCAAAATAGAGAAAAATATATCCAATCTTTTGAAACTTATGAAAGATAGTTAATAAAATTTAATTACTTCTAATTTATAAACAAAAAACATGTATAAACTAAGATAAGAATGTTTTCCGGGTTGAGACCGTGTCATTGTTGTAACCAAAGTTGCTAACGTTTCGTCGACTTTCGTAAGGGGCTTTATCAGGGCGTGAGATAAATCAAAAAACTTAAACAAGCAACCGAAATCTAACGAAGAGTCAACTTGTGAACCAAGCCAGATTCTAACCTCTTAAAAAGGCAAGAAAGAAGACGGTAAACTTGAAAAAGCAAACAAAAATCTAACAAAGAACCACTACAGAATTAGGTAATTAACTTGTGAACTAAGCCAGATTCTAAACTCGATAGAAGTGATTTAAGAAAAAATAGCCTCCGTAAATAAAGAAGAGGGATCGTCACGCGATAATTAAGCTCGACTCTGATTGGGTTACAGTTGAAAGGGGGCGTGTTTTCGATAAAGAACTAATGACCGGGAACCAAAGAGGGGATAGCTCGAAACCATGATCTCGATTGAAGCTATTGGGGTGTTTGATAACTTCTATGCTTCCTCGGAATTTCCTATTGAAAAAGAATGGAGATTTGGCAATCGCCGACACCTTATCAAAATCAATCAAGTCATTGGTTTTTTATCGAAAACACGCCCCTTTTCAATTGTAACCCAATCAGAGTCGAGCCTAATCATCCGTGACGACCCCTCTTCTTTATACATGAAGACTGTTTCTTCTTAAATCACTTCTATGGGGTTTAGAATCTGGCTTGGTTCACAAGTTAATTACCTAACTCTGTAGTGGTTCTTTGTTAAATTTTCGCTTGTTTTTCCAAGTTTACCGTTTTCTTTCTTACCTTTTTTAGAGGTTAGAATCTGGCTTGGTTCACAAATTGATTCTTAATTAGATTTTGGTTGCTTGTTTAAGTTTTTTGATTTATCTCACGCCCTGAGGAAGCCCCTTACGAAAGTGGGCGAAACGTTGGCAACTTCGGTTACAACAATAACACGGTCCAAACCCGGAAGACATTCTTATCTTAGTATAAAAGACATGTAACTAACGACTAAGCATAATATATAATAGACAAGGTTATTAAGAAAGAACTCTTTAATAATTAATACTATATTAACGTTTTTGACTTGGTTTCCTATTGAATTCAGTTATTGATTATTAATAAAACTAGCTCAAACCCAAAAAAAAATTTAAACTAAAGCTATCTTACTAAACTACTGAATCGTATTTGCTCTATTTTTACTTTCCTATAAGAAAAGTATAGCGATTGCAATTTAAAAAAAAATTTTTGCGTAATTTTACATTTCAAGGTCTCCTGAATCAGAAAAATGTATTTTTTACAAAAAAAAAGGTGTCTGTATGAGTGTGTGTGTGTGTGTAACGATGTACACATCATAACTCTCAATTCAAAAATCCTAGTACTAACTTGAAATTTGGTATGAAACTGGCTTTTTATATTATCTCGGATTTATCAAATGGATCTGATAAAAAAACTGGATGTGAGTGTATCCCCAGTTTCTCTTATATAATTTTGTACGTATGTAAATTATTCGAATTATTTTTATAGTTTTGTATAGACAATTTTTTCTAACAACTTGGTTGTGGGTCTATGTAATGCAATTAAATGTTTATTCTAGAAACCGGCTATAAGTTTATTACCAGGAGATAAACCGTTCTATGAAGAATTTCCTGCACGGCCTATCTAATATCAATTTCTTTATAGTAGTTACCTGAGACATACATATATCTAATTTTGCCTTTGCAAATGGTTTTGATCTTGTCTTAAAAAAAACATTATGTATTTCTCTACTTGATTGAAGCAAGCACATAACAGTGACTAATTCTTTGTTTACTTCAGAAGATAAATATAAAACATAATAAACCTTACCTAATTGTACGGCTACTTATTTGTTTTAAAAACTTTGTTTAATATCTAATTATGTATTTCTATATTAAATACAACCTTCGACGCAGAGGGCCATATCCTAATATATCATCAAACTTTGTTTTAGTTTTTCTTCTAGCAAAATATGTTTATTTTTTATAAATCGACGCCTGTTGTTTAAAAACGTCAATAAGATACGACAAATTAAATTGAACTACAATCAAATACATTATGCATTTGACATCAAAATCTAAAATTTTATTAAAGCAAAAGTACAGAGAAAGACTACCTATTTTCCTTTATTTGTTCCGCACTTACATTGCGAGAATTTTCTAGTAACGTTATTGCTAGCAACTAACTTAGTTATATCGGCAAGTAAATCTCGTAGTAAGTCTCGATGTGCTAATCCAAGATTAAATTAAAAAGGCGCCAAAACAAGTAAATATTACCCAATACAGACCTTGTTTAAATCTGTGAAACGCTAAAAAGAACAAATTGACAAAAAACAACTTCTAACAATACTATATTTATTTGCAGAAGAAAATATAGTCAAATTTAAAATTAGATATTGTGCTTGAGAACACTGTCGAATCTGGCAAATTGGTCTACAGTACTGTCATCCATCGAAGCGTTCGATTGGTTTGCATTCGATATTGGCGTGAATTGGAGTCGGTGCGAGGACTTCTTCGCTTCGAGTAGTTTTGCTAATTTCGAGTTTTGTAAAAAACACATGTTTAGCGCTTTCACATGGTTCCTATTTGTGAAATTAAAACAAAATAGTAATCATTTTCATCGAAGATTATATTGTAAAACCCGGTCCACATTTTATTTTTTGTTGATTAAATTTTTCAGTGTCTTTCTACTCTCTTGCGTTATTGTGTTTGTATAATATAGAAGACTATGCTAGGGAAGACTTAAGCTATTCAATTTCTGACTGTTACGATACTCTTTTCTACAACAAGGCTGAACATTACAAATACCCTTTTCACAAATTACGTTGTGTAAACTATGTGTTCTAATATTTAGCAAAGAGGTTACACGTAAGAATCTCACTCAAATTGGAACACCAATGATTCAAGGTGGTCAGACGTACGAGGTCAATTGCAGCTCTCGATAACAAGTTTTCGTTTCTTGTAAACATTTTAGTCTAAATGTAAAATAGTAATTAATTAGCACTTCAATGTCTTACTTATGCTTGCTTGTACACTATTAACTAGCATTTCCGTAAGTAAGTTGTGCTTGTGCCTGCTTTAATACTTTAATTTTTTTTTACTGTTAACACAAATTCAGACCTTGCAGTTAATTAAGATTTCAATGCTTGCTTATGCTTTGCTTTTGCATTAGTAGGTAACTTTTGTGTAAATACTTCACCTTTATGATTCGGCTTTTTTTTGTAGTTTACAAGTTTGATTCAAACAAGAGAAAAGATTGTCGCTTAATTTATTAGTTGCGCTTTATTTATTTTGTTGCCTGAATAGTCTCTAATCATTCTAGCTTGAATACGTCGGTCTCATAGAGCTATGAGAAGACCGGATCTGGTAAACTTCGGTTAGTATTTTTTTATACGTAGTAGCGGAGTATTTTGGTTTTTTACTAATACGTAGTAGGGATTAGTTCTTTTCTTTCTTGCTTAGATCGTTTTGTTAATTAATAGTAGAGTAAATAATGTTGACGATTTTTTGTAGGGTAATAGATTTTTTTTATTTCTTACAAAGCAAGGCCGTAAAATGTTTAAATTTATTTAATTATTTTTGTGTGGTTAATTGTTTTAAGTTACAGGACATTGACTAATAACTAAGAGTAATTTAATTGTGGCTATTTTATTAGCTTTGTAACCAGGGCTGATTTTATGTAAGGCTCTTCTTGAATGTCTGCGAAAACTAGGTGCGGACCGCAAACAGGAGGACGGTAGTCTACTGCAGACACTTCGTTGTATACCTAGCATTTATTATTTTAGAATCAATTAAGTTTCGACTGGGTCGGAAACAGGAATCTTTGACCACTCGCCGATGTAAGCAGTCATAGTTGGCCATCGTTCGCCCTTGGAATAACCATTTCAATTTTTTTTGTTCTCTTTTCTCTTTTTTGTCCTTTTTTATGATCTAATTAAAAGAAGTGTTACAAATTAGAAATTTGTCTATTGTCATATAGAAAACAATAAACTTATTGTAATTTTTTGGAAAATTGTAGTAACAGCAACTATATATTATAATATAATGTTGCTGTTACTACAATTTTCCAAAAAATTACAATTTATAATCATTATAACAGCTTATCTAAATAATTAAATAAACTTATTGGTTTCGGGTACTTTTAACCGCATTTTTGGAATTCTATTTGCGACGTAGTGCTCGAGTTAGAATTTACTTATAAAATATTTACAATCTTCAGAACCCATAAAAAAACAACAAAACTTAAATTAATACAAAGACTGCCCAGCAAAAGTCAATGAATTATGTTATGGTATGTCAATTAGCAAAAATAACCATTACTGGGATGACAGTAATCCTAGAGAGATACGACCATAAATATTTTAAACTACATTTTCTATCAACATTTGGCACAGTGTTGCGAATTATTTTGTTTTGGGGTTTTACTGTTATAAAGAAACTCTTATAGGTAGTAAGTACAAAATATTTATGCTAAATCAGTTTAATGACTTGATGTTTCAGTAGCTATTTGGCGTAAAATAAAAATAAACAAGGCGCTTCCAAACAGTTCAAGAGCCGTTTTACGTTAAATTTTTAGTAATTATCGGATAACAAATGGTGGTTCTGCGCCTTGGTCGGTCAGACTGCCCAATTTTTAAATTTTTGATTTTTTTGTTTAAAGATAACTTAAACAAACGTTGAGCTCTCCCGACAACATTGCAAATTTAAAAAATCTAACTGAAATTCAAATGTATTTGTACATGTTACAAAAGGCACGCAAAAATTTACTAAAAAAATCTCAATTATGTGTTCAAAAAATGGCATGCGCATTGAACATGTCATTTAACTACCAATTTTGTCTGTCTTAAATGATTAAGTTATAATGTCGTGATCTAGTTTGTCTGCTGTAGTTTTTCATTTGTTTGCTGAAACCACTATTGTTATTTTGATGTTTTTATTTGCATTAATAATAATTTATAATAAAATAGATATGAGGAGCGACTCTTCAAAACGCAGTATTTGACCATACCTAAACTTTGAGAAAACTATTATTATTATATTTTTATCGGAATGATGACACTTTTCAACTTTAATACAGGTAAGAAGTTTGTATGTTATGTAGTAGTTACATCTTGATTCCGGAAATATTTTGTTTATAGTGTGCACGTTGTATAATTTTGAAAATTGAAAAACTGCGTTTTGTTACAAAAATACAGAAAAAAGAGCATTTTGATTCAAAAGTCTCTTTTGTAATAATATTATATTCTTTTATTAGCTACAGTTTATACACAACAATAATTATTAGAAATTATTAGAAAGGTTCATTTAGTGCATATTAGATCCGGGGTTGCTCCTCATCCTCCATACACTCGCATTGCTCCTCCTCATCAGGCCGTTCTTCTGCGCGTAGGTTTTTTTGAGTGTCAATCAGGTTTTGGTACCACTCGAGACGTTCGTCGTTCCTCCAGTTTACTTTATGTCCATTGTCATATTCTTTTGAATACATTTTGCCTAGTATGTTGTCAACGTCCTGTAACTTTTGTGGTTTAACAGTTTTTCCCAAAGGAAGTTCATGTGTATATTCATGTTTTGCTGTGACTTTCCCCGCTTTAACAGTGAATACGCTTCATTTAGGTCATTTCTATAAAATGCTTATGTTCGAATCTTGATTGACACAACTTTTTAAGAAATAATAACTTGTTGCACTCAAAGTAACTAAACACAACAAAGTAATACAAATACTGCACTTTGCATCGGTTTGTATTTGAGCTCATAAACTAAAGATTACAAACACTGCGTTTTCAAACGTGCAGCAGCTTCTTTCGAAACCACATTTTGAAATGAAAGTAAATGATCAAAAACTGCGGATTGTAGTGAAACCTTAATTTCCCACTGCGATAGATCTAATAAAAACTGCGTTTTGGTAAATATTAACAGTTTTAATGGATTTCTAGGCCTTTAAAGTACCCGATTTCATCTTTTGTTTCAAAACATAACTTTAGTCAATACTGCGTTTTGAAGAGTCACTCTCATATATAATTTTCACACGTGATATCAATCACACTGTAGATGGACTGCGTTGTATAAATACTGACATAAACGTTTGCTGTCAGTTTAATGCAGCAATCTGATATAATAGCAAAATGTACTTAACGAATGCACAAGATTTTATTGATTTGCTGTTTATAAACAGATTGATGTTTTCATTGCTGATAGTATTTTATATCCGTTAATTTTTAACAGGTTAATACATTTTGGCAAATACTAAATCTAAAAAGACAGGACGTTTTAAGAGAAAGAAGACTAAAATTTGCTTAATTTTTACAGGTTTGATTTTGTTAAATAATAAAATTTACTATTGATTTATTAATTAAATTAATTAACATATGGCTATTTTGCGTTTACCAGATTTTTTTATTACTACGTTATCAGATTTATTAAACTCGTAAAGTAAAGTAAAGCATTAAAATGCAAAGTTTGTAGTTATAATTTAATTTAAACATATATATAAGCGTAATAAAATTTTTACACTTTTGTCAGAAAATTATATCATCAATATAAACGCTATAAAAATACAACGTACATGTATGTATTATTTACCACTTTATAATAAAGTATTTAATTTCACATCTTATATACATATTAACTTCTCTAGGGATATATAAACGTAAAGTTGATACTATCTTCTTGTAAAAAAGTATATTCGCAGTACTTTATTTTTTATAAGTTTATTTTTTAGTTTAATAAAGATTTAAGCATGTAAATTAGTATATAATAAAATAAGTTATCTATAGTAAAAATAAAAATATAATATACCAAATTTGAATATTTAATCAAACACAGTTTACAGAATAGCAAGCAATAAATATTGTTTTTATTAAACCTTTTATTTTCATGTAAAAATAGATTTAGATTTTAGTTTCCGCTCAACAGGTATTATTTGCGTATTATTTTATACTAAATTTTTTACGCAGATGTGCGTGTATATTTGAATATATAAGCGCAAAGCTTTGTGTACTACCAGTGTAGTTTTTTTTATCTGTTTAAATTACTAATTGTTTTCCAATAAATAATTTTATGCTTAAAATATTTTTATACTTATAAATTTGTAATAAGTAAATTTTTTAAGTATCTATTTACATATGTACATATGTACGTAAAAAAATTTTTATCGCATAAAAAGCTTTTTTTAGAGTTTTCAATGTTCTACAAATATTCAAAGAGCATTTACAAGTAAGTTTACAGGCTTGACAAAAACTGACTATTATTAGATCCGTAAAAACAAAAAGCATTGTTATTGTTTTAAAAACTTTTTTTGTTTCAGCGCTTAAAAAGTTTTTGTCAAAATAAAATAGTTTTTTTTTATTTGTTTTTCTACACGATTACTTTGATTTACCACTAAAATAGATACAAATACATGTAGAAATTCTTATTTGTTTTTAGATTGTATATGAAACGTTATACAATATAAGAACGTTTAAAAATGCATACCTATTTAAAACATGCTCGTCAAATTGTTTAAAAATTTCTAAAAAAATTTGCAAGATAATAAAGAAAAAAGTATTTATTCTGCATCCAAAAAAATCATTAATGTAATAATTAAATAAAGTATCAGCGCCGTGTGACACTATACTTCTTTCAGTATTGAATTCAGTATTGAAAATATTTGTAATAAAAAACGCACTAAAAATGTTTGGATTTTTTATATGTATTTGCAACTGTGGAAAATTTGAATTGACGAGAAATGATGAAATGAGAAATCTAAATATTTTCAGTGTGTCTTTTAATTGCAAAAATTTTTAAAACCATATTAATTAAAATTAAATTAAATTATTAACTATAGCGCCATATAGCACTAAGTAAAAAAAATATCTTACATTATTAGTAAAACTCTTTTAAACAATAAGGCAATAAAGAAATTTGTGACAACAGTTTATACATGTGTTTATACACTGTAACAATTATAATTTGCCTTTTAAGTTTACATGTAGAAAATAAAAAGCTTAGTACAATAATTTAAGCTCCACAAAATCAATAGTACAAGTTGTGATAGGTATAAACTCTTTTAACACAAAAATCAATCAGTGCCTAGTAATGACAAACTTAAAGAAAACGAAAAAAAAACAAAAAAATCATTAACAAATAGAAAACATTGAACACATTAGAAAAGATATAAAGAAGCTATGCCGACATGTAACTGTATGTGTAAATGTAAACTATAACAAACTAACTAAAAAATACAAGAGAGAAAAGCATTATAAAAAAAGGTAAATATGTCATAAAAGAAAATAAAAAGTCAGAAATAGACAAACGTAAAATAATACAAAAAAGGGTACTCACTGCCATGTTTAATCTAATGTATTATTTTTGTCTGTCCGATAAAATTGTGGTCATAATGAACTGCGTACAATAGCGTCACAAAACGTCGCCGTTTAAAAAGTAAAAACCAGGTTGTGAGTTTTTGCATCTCCTACCTGAAGGTTTAATGCAGCTAAATTATTAACAAATATTAGAGGAAAAAAGTTACTAATAATTACATTTCTTCCGATAATGGTATCTATGTTCGGACCTCCATCGAACACACAAAGAACATGGCATTGCACAATCCGTTCTAACTATACTAACTAACTAAAATTGAGACATCCAACATATAACCACTTTAAAAAACACCAACAAGAAAGTGGCTAATATATACAAATGTAAGGTCTACCTAAGACGATGTAAGTCTAGTTATGTAATCCCAACACATAAGATTACTAATAAGCGGACTTATTAAACACTCGGAAGACATCTTGACTTTTCATGGCAAATTTGATAAAAACAGATTAAGATAAAAAGTAGTAAATGTCATTACCACCTTTACAAATAATAATAATAATAATAATAATAATAATAATAATAATAATAATAATAATAATAATAATAATAATAATAATAATAATAATAATAATAATAATAATAATAATAATAATAATAATAATAATAATAATAATAATAATAATAATAATAATTTATTTATTGACAGATCAAAAAAAAAAAAACGTAACAGAGATTATCACAAAATCAATATAATATCCTGTCAAAAAGTACCTGGTCAAGTCACCCACCTGAGCAGATGCATTGTTTTTCTTCCAGGTCTTGTACACTAAATTTATACCTTTCATTTTAGCGCTTCTCAATCGCATAAAAATTAAATAAGTATTTCTATGTATAAACAAAATATGACAACAAAAAAAGACAACCATTTAAATTTCTTAATTATGACATTAAACAAAGTAGTAATTGCAACGAAGTGAACAAACAAACAAATCTTACTGTTATAGTTGTTGACCCATTAACATTTGTTTCAAATGTGCTTTTAACGACCCAGGCATTAGCAACTTCCAATCATAATTTATATTATTATAAATCGAACCGATGTTGTATGAAAATGACCGTCTAAACAATGTCTTACTGTGTCGTGGAACAGATATTAACCCTCGGTGCCGTAGATTTAAATTATGGATATCTGTGCGGAAAGTTATTTTATCATATAGGTAAGGTGGGCTTTTGTACAATAGTATTTTATGAACAAAGATACAGAAATGTAAGTGCCTTCTTTGAACCATTTTCAGCCATTGCGCAGCTTTTAGAGCAAAAGAAATGCATTGACGGCGACCTATACCATAAATAAAACGTACACAACAATTTTGAACCTTTTGTATCCTATTAGCCTCACGCCAATCTAAACAAGGACCATAAATAACATCGCAATAGTTAAAATGGCTTAAAACTACCGTATCACAAAGAAGTTTACGAACATACAGAGAGAGAGATTGACGATACGGATAAATTGTTTGAAAAGACGAGTATGCTTTTCTAATTGTTGAAGATATATGACTCCTAAACCTAAGATCAACATCCAAGATTAACACTAGATTTTTCGCTTCATGCTGAAATACAAGAACATTATCACCGAGATTGATAGACATATTAGTCTCGAGGAAATTCCTCACAGTCTTGCTACAGAACAAAAGAACCGATGATTTTGCCGGATTTATACTAAGGCAGTGGTCGTGAGTCATCCGTAAAAGGTTTGAGAGATCCGTGTTAATGTATTGTTGTGCTCTTAAATAGTCAGATGTTTTAAACGAAAAATATAATTGTGAGTCATCAGCATCCAAGTGGAACTTACATGAGTTTAGGCATTGGAAAATATGACACGTATAAATGGAAAATAGCAAAGGTCCAAGGACGGAACCTTGTGGAACGCCACAGGAAACTAGAGTAGATTTAGACAACTTACCATAAGCTCTGACACATTGAGACCTATAACCTAAAAATTGTTTAATGAAATTTAAAGAAGACGCGCCAAATCCTATGAATTGCAGGATAGAAAATAATAGACTATGGTTGATAGTATCAAATGCTTTCGAGAAATCAAGTAATATCAAAGCAGTATTAAGACCAGAATCTAAAGCAGCAATTATATCATCAGTGACAGAAGCTAACGCTGACGCACAACTATACCCCGATCTAAAACCAGACTGCACTGATGGAAGAACATTGAATTTGGTGAGATGAGCATTCATTTGCTTTACAACTATCTTTTCTAAGATTTTTGATACAGGTGAAATAATGCTTATTGGACGGAGATCATTTAATTCATCACACTTTTTTGTTTTAGATATTGGTAGAACATGTGCAATTTTCCAAGAACGAGGAAAAGTTGACTCGAGTAAACACGAATTTATAATATGCGTCAAAACTGGCAGAATGGAAAGACAACACAGTTGTATCATTCGTATACTCAACTCGTCAGGCCCTACCGCATTAGACTGGATACCATATAATACCTCTTCAATTTCCTGCTGAGAAACCAACGTAAATGAAAACACTTCTGTAACTCCAGGTTTAACATTATTAGTATAGTTTGAAATTAAGTTATCAGAAGGAGTAATCAAACTATTATAAGAAGCAGCAAAAAATGTGTTAATTCTATCAGGATCTCGAAGATGAGGAGGTAGATTACTAGCAGGTGACCGTTGTACATTAAGAGATTTAATTGTCTTCCAGAGTTTATGAGTGTTGCCTTTATTACAAGAGACGATGTATTCAAAATAAGCTCTCTTTTCCCTGCGTACAGATGCGTTAACAAGATTTCTTAACGATTTGTAATAATCCCATTTTGCAGAGTCACGATCACGCTTAAAACGGCGCAAAGCTTTATTTCGCAGTTTCATCATTAATTTAACGTTATCAGTGAGCCAAGGAGTAGAAGGCTTATGCGATTTGTATAACTTTAAAGGAGCGTGTAAATCAAAAAGTTCAAGTATAGCAATATTGAAGAACGATACTTTTTCGTCGATCTCATACATAAGAAGATTGGCTTAAAAGATCAATATTAACATCTCCAAGACAAACAAAATCATTATGTGATAAGATGATATCTGGAAATACATCCTCTATGAACTCAAGCAAATGTTCCACATTAGCTGAAGGCGGTCTATATAAGACACACACAGCAAGTTTTTTGTTACTTAAGTGAATAGTAATAGAAAGAAATTCGGCGAAATCTCGAATAGAGCTACAATTACTCATTTCAAATTTTAAATAATCTTTTATATAAAACGCAACACCACCTGCCCGTGTAGGACGATCCAGTCGAATAAAACGATACCCAGGGACATATACCACATCATCTAATACTTCTTCAGTCAACCAAGTCTCAGATATAGCAACAACGTCATGCCCCGATGTACGAAGATAATCAGAGAATAAATCAAATTGTGATAGCAATGATCGCACATTCAGATGTGCCGTACTAAAATTAACCATTGTCGCAAAACTACATTATGTGAGCTAACTTATAATAACATAAAACACAATAGTAACAGAATTATAACTATAACACCTATTTGTTTACAACCCTTACGTGTGAAAGATTAATAGTACTTAAAACAGTTAATAACTGAAAATTAAATGGTTCCTTTTTAAAACCGAGTAGAGAAGCGTGAAATGAATATAACAGAAATAGTTATCCAAGTATGTAAGATATAAAAAACACAAAAAGAAAAAGCACGTTACGTAATGATGGCAAGTCTACTGCTCTTAACGCTAACTAATTAACTAAAATAGTACCAGAACAAAGATTAACACTACTGAATATCTAACATTAGATGGTTAAAGCGTGTAATATTATGATATCTAAAATGTCAATGAACGCATGCAAGCGATTATACAAGTATACAGTTATCAGCATATGCAATATAAGGATAAACACAAATACCAAAATTACAAACAAAATATGATAAATCTTGTAATGGTGCTCCTACATAGCAAATGTTTAAATTTATTCCTAATGTTCTACAAAATATTGCTTATATTTTTAATTATAACATCATCAACTCCTTTGAATTAGTGGAAAAAATGAAAAACGTTACAGCGCCACCTGGTTACAAAATAGTGTTTGCTGTTACTTCATTATTCACAAACATTACTAAAGAGCTTACGTTAGAATTGTTTACTAAATATTAGACCAACTTAAAGAGTGACACTACTCTTGAACTACCTCTATCGACAGAAATCATTACTTTCTTATTTAATTAAAGCTACTTCATATACAATTATAACATATACAATCAAAAGTTTGGCAGTGTCATGGGTAGTAAATTATAGTCATAATATATTTTTAATTTGTACTCACTGCCTTGTAAAATCTAATATAATTCTTTCGTCTGGTTAATAAAATAGTGGCCATAATAAAGTACGCACAATAGCATCACAAAACATTGCCGTTTAAAAAATAAATTAAATTGTGAGTTTTTGCCTCTGCTACTTAAAGATTCAATACAGCTAAATCAATAATAAATAATATAATAAGTATATAATATATGCCTTACAAAATATAAAAAACACCGGAGAGGATGGTATAATAAGAAAGATGATAAAAGAAGCACTATAGATAATAACACCGAAAATGTTCAACATATGTAAACTTAAAAAACAAAAATTATTGGAAATTTAGAATAAGTAATCATTTTGTTAAAAAGAGATTTATCACTTCTACAAAAGCTTAAAGTTTAAAGTCGCACTTGTACAAATTACTTAGAAAAATAATCTCTACTAATGGTAAGAATACTTATAGAGAAAAGCAGTCGAATATATTCTGAAACTCTACATAGTGTTTGTAGATTACGAAAAGGCTTTTGACTCTATTAAACAATGTGCCTTAATAGACAGATTACGTCATGCACAAAAAATCTATCGTTTAACAACATTAATAAAAAAAAATATATAAACAAATAATTTTATCTGCAAAAGAGCACAAAAGCACAAGGAAATTTACGGTAAACAGATGTATAAAACAGCGAAACACAATGTCTAGTCAAAACCGTTTACGTTCGCTCTGGAAGAAATACTTAAAGAACTAGACTATTCAGATACAAAAATAACATATGCAGAGAAAGCTTAAACCATGGGTTCACCGCTCTCTCCAGTTATAGCCAATATTTACATGGAATATTTTGAAACTGAAATTATGAAAAATGTTGAGTTAAAACCAGAAACTTGGTTGAGATATGTTGATGATACGTTTGTTGTATGGCCTTATGGCAAAGATAAACTAAACCAGTTCTCTCAACATCTAAACTCTGCACATAACAGCATTAAATTTACTATGGAGTTAGAAAATAACAACAGTCTAGTCTTTCTTAATGCACTAGTAATAAGGAAAAATAACGGAAAATTGGGGCATTCCGTTTATAGAAAGAAAACGCACACTAATAGATACTTAAACACCGAATCTCACCACCATCCAGTACAGAAGAATACTGTTTTGCACATTTTAGCCAAAAGAGCTATACGTGTGTCAGATAATGAAAATCTACAAAAGAAAAAGGAAACACTGTTGGAGTCCCTACAACAAAATGGAAAATCCAAAACGCATGAAAAAGAGCAATAAATTCAAAAATCAAAGAATACTTATCACCTCCTACTAGCACCGCGTATTTACCATACTGTATAGGTTCGACAGACAAAATAAGCAGGGTGCGAAAGAAACATAATATTAAAACTGTCTTTACGACTAAGGATACCCTAAACACCTGGTTTGCATCTGCTAAAGACAAACGAGCAGCTCTAAAACATGCCGGAGTTTACAAAATTCCTTGTTCCTGTGGATCAAGTTATATAGGACAGACGAGACGCTCTATTAAAGTTAGAGTAAAAGAACATATGGCTGACTGCAAACACCGCAGAGTTACTAAATCAGCAGTGGCAGAACACGTGTGGAACCAAGGACACACGCTGAACTTTGACCAAACTAAAGTGTTGGCTAAAACTCGTTTCTATTTTCCCAGACTAATCCGCGAAGCTGTGGAAATAGAAAAACATCTATGTAATATAAACCGAGAAGACGGTTTAAGACTCAGCAAATCTTGGCTACCAGTATTATATCCTCTAAGACAACGATCGATCTTCTTGGAAAGGACACAAACACTTACTCCGAGTAATAACGAAGTCAGTCAAGCGGTAACGGAAAGATAAGGTTCGTTAATCACGCTAATCGCTGGTGGTAGATTTATCGTCATTTACATTTTTTCTTGCAGTGAAATTTACCACTCTGAAGATGCAAGCTGCAATGTCTTGCGAAACGTCAGTTTGTTTGGGTTCACGAACGACAATACGGCAAAGGCCAAGTTCTACTTCTTGTTTTGGCTCTCCAGAAGAGACTATGACCAAGCACGAGTCTGGGTGTTTTACTACGACGCGGTCTAAGCCGACAGTCGCTTATAATTTTAAACATAACATTCGCGAAAGCTTAAGAGGGGCCTTCTCCATCCCTACTCCAAGTTTATGACTTAGTTTAGAAATACGACATCTATATATTCAACTAGTCACCGCTAGATAGTGAAGTATTTGTCTTTTTGAAATTTAATACAAATATTTTAATCTGACTGCCAAAATGATGAATCATATATTTTGTTTGTAAACACACGTGCAAATAACATTCGCATTGTTGATTATTTCAGATTATCTAGAATACGATAACGTTGCGAACGCGTAACTATATTTAGTGTTCGGTTAAAAAATTTTGATAGTGTTTTGTGATTTTTTTATTTGACTTTTATTATGGGCCGTTTATACGAAAGACGTCCACGTAAAGGAAATAGAGCTGCTAGGGCTCAAAAGAAAGCCTGGATTATTAAGAAAGCGGAAGTTCAAAACTTAAAAAATTCTAACAGGTAACTAAAACTGTTTTTATGTAAAATTTTGTAATTATGTCATTGCTATAATAGTATTATTATTTTAATCAATGTACGTTTACTACAAAATAATTACTAATTTTCAGATCCGAGCCTATGATCTTTGATGAATTACCTTTAAAGGAAAAAGAAGTGACCAACCTAACCGATTTCTATGATAATAACGTACCAAGTACAAGTTGGGAGGGCAACGATGACATCTTACCGAGAAGGTAAATAATAAAAAATTATTTTTCCGGAAATCGTCTTGAAAACAAACATTCTCCTGCTTGTTAACGCACAGGAAAATTTAATTTTCTGGACTAGTAGTGTAAAGACTTTACAAGACGAAAAATAAAAAAGATACTTTAAAAAAGAACAATTTATTTAAAACTATTAATTAGAAATATTATTATAAATTAATAATTAATAAAAAAATGTAAATGCTCCAAAAATTTGAGGGTTTGTGCAAACTAGGTTTTTCCGCAAAATAGACAAGAAATACTACTTCGGTAAGTGAAGTAACCTTTTTTTCTCGACGCCAATATTCGAAAATTTGGTAATACCCTTTCATACCGCTGTTTTGATTTACCCGGTAATAGATCGTCAGTAACAGCATTCACATCAAAGGAAATGCTATCGCAATGATTTTCGTCTTCTTTTATCATTATTTTATGAAATAACACTGTCTTCACAACACAGGCACTAAATTGATGAAATTTTTTCGATGTTGTTTACTTTGTAACTATAGTTGCCAACAAAATTGACAAACTTAAATTTGGTGGAGTATGTAAAAACAATTTCTAACATTTGTAAATTTTGTCTTTTTGACGATTTCCGGAAAAATTTAATACAAAACACGTCAGTAAAACCTCTTACTTGACTCGGAGCTTTAAAATACTCGGCACAAGGTGCCTCGTATTTCAATTTAGCTCCTCTTCATTAATTTGAGATTTTCCTGACTTATGTAAATAACTACTGTTTTATTTAAGTGATTTAAGTAAATGGGAATTACCTTTCAAAGCCTATAATGCCAAGGATTTTATTAAGAAAAGGACTGTTACTGAGAAGGAATTTGGAACAATATCGACTGACTAATGTGAAAGGTAAATATAATTCTTGTCAAAGATACATGTGTACGTGTATATGTATATGTTGGAAATAAGTGAACTATGTGTGTCAGTTATTATTTTAGTATATTCGAATATTCGATATTTAAAAACATGTTCAATGTGCTTGCACTGCATTAAATTATAATTTATCTTTAGTTAAATGATCACTTCTTTTATCATCTATTCATTCACATCTCTGACAATGTTTATATTTATTTTTTATAGAATTGAAAGCTTCCCTTTAGAAATAGAACAAGAGCAAAAAAAATGGCCAATCACCGGTAACAGAATTGTTGAACTGCAATATGTGTTGAACAAAACACTACATCTTTAATTTAACCATTCCAAAATTTGTAATGGGCTTATTGGGGCAACAAAAGAAGTTCATAATAGCCAGGGTTTAATAAGTACAATAATTTTCACCTGTACTAAATGTGCCAATCAGTTTAATCTAATCACCGAAAACCCAGAGAAGATTATTTCAGATATCAATGTTGGAGCTGTATGGGGCACATTAGCAACTGGAAGTACACATGGACATCTTGAAGAACTTTTAAGTTGCATGAATATTCCCTCAATGCCAGAAAAGATGTTTTATAGATTGGAAAATGAAATAGGGGAGGTATGTATTATCTACTCCTGAACGTCCATATAAGTTAATTCTCTAATAAGTGGAACATCAGAGTCGTATTATCAAAATTGTATATGTAACTGTTACAAATATTGATAATCTTATTTTCTTCTTTGAAAAGTTAACATCTATTTTCTGTTGTTGATGTCTTATCAAAATAAATTGTATTATCTTCGATTGCTAACATAAAAATATTTAATATTTTATAATTTATTTACAACTAAATTTTTGCATTTTTTTATTATAGGAATGGAGATCATCACTAAGTCTAGGAATGATTGAGGCTGGTAATCGAGAGAAAGAATATGCAGTATCAAATGGGGATTTGTGTTTGGATGGAACTCCGTACATCACAGTGTATGTAGACGGTTCATGGAGCAAACGCTCATATGGCACAAATTTTAATGCCTTGTCTGGAATGGTTGGTATTGTTGGCCGTCATACTGGAGAATTGTTGTTTGCTGGCGTTCGAAATAAATTTTGTTCAATATGCGAACGAGCTAAAAATAATAATACAGCAGCAGAATCACATGTGTGTTATAAAAACTAGGATAATTCAGCGCCTGCAATGGAAGCAGATTTGGTGGTAGAAGGATTTAATTTAAGTAAAAAACTGCATGGCGTAAAATATCTCAAATTTGTCGAAGATGGTGATTCCAGTGTTTTCGCCAAAATTAGGCAGCATGTTACATATGGCATCAAGTTAAAAAAACTGAATGCACTAACCACGCGTTAAAGAATTATGGCAAGCATTTATATAAGATTAAGGCAGATACAACGATTAACATCAAAGGAAGAAAATTGTTAACAAAAACCAAAATTATAATGCTCACCAAAAGAGCAAAATGCTCCATACATGAACATTCCAAGAAACTGCAAAAGAACATTCCTTTGCTCAAGAAAGATTTAGAAAATGGACTACATCATGTTTTTGGAGATCATTCTGATTGCAGAGAGGGAACATGTAATAATATTGGCGAACACGCAGATAATATAGTTTCAGATCTCATATCCACTTCCATCTTCAATCACTTATATGGTAAATAATTGATGTAAAGTACGATGTATGAAATTTTAACAGCTTAATTTGTTTAGGTGCCATAAATGTATTGATTTGTAAAGCTGATCTATTAATAGAAAATGAAAATAATAATAGAACCGAAAGGCTAATGAATATTGTATCACGATTTAATATGGCCAGAAGGTTAAACTTAATACAGCGTAGTTCATATCAGCGACGAGTGTTTTTTAGTGGTTTAAGGTACAACAAGTCGTATGCTTGGCACAGTAGTCATTGGAAACGAGTAACAGGTAGAAGTCCTGGACAGCATTTTAAGAAATATATGGCAAAACAATTGAAACATTCGTGTAGAGCAAAAAAAGTTTCTAAAAAATTGTTTGGTGATAATGGTGTTGTGTCTCAAAAACATCTTCGAAATACCGATTATGGACCCAGTGCAGAACAGGCTGAAAAAGATTCAGAAATAATTTCATTAGAATGTTCTAGGCTATTGAAAAACCTTGAAGTATGCGCCCTGACTATGCACGATTGCGAACGATATTATTTTTCTTTTTTAAAGGTTACATGTGAAGAACGAGATAAAATCCAAATCAATACCATAGGCCAATCTGGAAATGATTTATACGAATCTGAGAGAAAGTTTCGGCTTACAGCATCAGTTTTTGGAAGAGTTATCAAAAAGCGAGCATATACCTCATGTCACAATATTGTAAAGACTTGTTTGGCAAAAACTTCATTTCATACAAACGCTACTGAATACGGGATAGCAAAAGAAAATGTAGCCATAAAAGTTTTTGAAGAAAAAACAAAGTTAAATGTTAAAAAATCTGGTTTTTGGATAGATTTAAGATATGGATTCTTAGGTGCTTCGTCTAATGGTATTGATAAATATAAACGTAGTACATAAAATACATTAATAATTATATTGATTTAGGCCTTGTTGGAGAAGATTCACTGGTAGAGGTAAAATGCATATATATAAAATCTGACGTACAAATAAGCAGTATCGACGATGTTATTAACTTAAGAAGACAGCAAATATGTCTACAAAAAACTGAAGGTGGAATCAGACTAAAACACAATAATTCGTACTATTTACCGGGTATTACAATAAAAGGTTTTTTATTGCTCGTGGACACAAATAACGCTCCCTCTCCGAGACGTAAAGTACCTAGTGAAGGTAAATTCGTTGCAAAATGTTTTAATTAATACGATATTATTGTTTTAGTTTATAGGTATTACGTTGTCTAATAATTGTAATGATTTTTAATAAACGATACAATTGCTATAAAGCTCCATTTTTTCTGTAGATAAATTTCAAGTTGCTTTATCATTATTATTGTTATTATTATTATTATTATTATGATTTATTTGTTATTCAAAATCAAGCAATTTGATTTTTGTGGAAAAGTGTTATTTATGAATAAAAAAATTTATGATAAAAACCTTACTATAAAGTATTACATAACATTAACTGAAGGAGGCTGATACTTTGGACTAAAACTTTGTTAAAAATAATTAAGAAAAATTCTTTATATGTATAACTCGCAATGAGAACCCAACTAATGTGCATATAACATAAATATTATTGCTAAAAGATGATCACCATCAAGTTTTACATTTAACCAATTGGACGTAATTGTAAATGACAGAAAAACTTTAAATTCTTGAAAACATAAATAACTGATTTTTTAACTGTATCTGCAAGTTAATTTAAGTATATCAAAAGCAAAATAGTATTCTTAGAGTCAAAGTTTTTTAAATAAATTCAAATGTGGTTTCAACCGATTTCAACCAATAAAAAAATTGACATAATTTGTCGTCACCGTTATTTTTTGTTAATGTTAAAGCGCCATCTACATAATAATAGCTGAACTGTATACTCGATATTTTCAACATAAAGATGGCGGAAACCAAAAAAAAACTTTTATTTCATGATTATTTCAATTGTTAATACACATTTTGCTGTCATATTTTAACATAAAGTTTTAAAAATGTTTGTGAAGAGATTCCTTTTATTTTAAATTCAATATTTAAAAAAAAAATATTTGTTGTATTTAGCTTATTACACGGAAGTGTCGTCATAAATAATAATTAAAGATAATGCTCTCTATTAAACATTGGCTGCTTTTAAAGAAAATAATTATGTTTTGTTTAATTTTTACATTATTTGGCTAAAAATCATGAAACAAAATCGCAGATGTGCTGCCATCTATTATGTAAATTATAACTACAATTTTGAAGGGCGGCTCTTAAGATTTTATATTAAAATTTCAATCTTTTTGTAACTATGCAAAATATATAACAATAAACTTGTATTAAATAATTTATTTTGTATCCTTAAATATAAACAAATAATGAATATTAAATTACATCTTATATTAATATTATTTTTTCTAATGATAACGAAATTATACATGAAAACAAAGCTTGTAGTATATTAAACCTTGTTCTCTTCGATTTTGTTTGTACAGACCGAGACATAGATGTTATGAAACAAACATTCACTTTTATTACAAATTAATAAGCCACAGCGATAATTCAATATTTTAATGATGTTAAACTTATTTTAATTAAAAAAATTTATGTTCATTGAACATTTATTCAGTTTATTTATATATTTTCATTATTAAAAAACAAAATTTCTGTTAATCTGATTTATATAAACGTTTAACTGCCAAAGAAAAATTTATTCTAAAAGTAATGTAAAGCCATTTATTGTAGTTCTTATCAAAAATGTTAGTTTTAATTCTTATTTTCGAGTTGTAAAAACACATTACAGATGGTGCACCTTTTTGCTGAAACATTATTCGTTAACATATAAAAAACTGATCAATACCGTTTACAATTTTATCATTGGTTTTAAATTGTGGTACTACAAGTTACAATTTTATACTGAATTTCATATAATTTTTTTACTTGTGCAGTTTCAGTAACTTAAAAAAAATTATCATAATAATATATAATTTGATTTCACTTTATAAAAACATTTCTTTCTATTTTAAAATCAACTGCATTCAGTATAAAATTTAAACGACTGTTAAATAAAATACAAAATGAAGAAAAATTATTGTACATTTTTATTCAGATGACGTTAAATCATCTGTTTCGTTCACCATAGCGTCAGTTTTTTTAGAATTCATCAGAAACTATTAAAGTTGTTTGTTACTATGCACATCCATATACAGGATGATCCAACATTTGCCCTTTGGACGATTGCTCTTAAACTAAAAAATATATTACAATGGAATTTTATTACCTGATAGCATTGCTGATAGTAATAATCGTGTTTATAACCTAAAAATATTTTTTATATACGTAATGATCCAATTCAGAGTTCTGACCAAAACTTGTGTGTTTTTTTTTAATAAAACATCCTATGTGTTATTACATTTTTAAACAGGATTTAAAATGTAGATAAAACTTTCTATAAGTTGTTAAGTATAAATTATAAATAGTTTGAAAGTGATTAAGCTTTAAACGTTCGACAAGCGCGTCGGTGACAAAGCGCTTCATTTCTAATATTTTTGTTTCTAACAGTCAGCGTTGCACTTAGTATCTCCTGAGTCTAAGTATTCCGATTCAGACATAATACACTTTGTATGTACGTTTATGTAACTGTAGATGATAGCATGATAGTTTGTTCAATAGCATTTGTTAGTGAAACTGATTTTAGACTTTTTTACAGTGTTCATTTTTATGTATTGCTCAGTTTATAACAGTTTTTGCAGTACATGTTATTAAAATTTTTCTTAGTGTACTGTTTGGTGTGTTGTTTTTTTAATTTTACACTAAATGCTTGGTAAATCCATAGTTTTTTTGACATTGTTTGCAGCTATCGTAAATCGTCTTTAATAGGAAGAAGTAATTGTTTAATTTTACAAACCGTCTTGTCTAATAAATAATGATACAATAAATACAGACCGCAAATATTTAAGAAACAATTTAAAACATAATTTACTATCCGTTAAAATAATCTAAATAACGGTAACAATAAAAAACATATTTTCAAAAAAAAATTATAAACATTAAAAAAGTCTTTCAAATATCGTATAAAAATGTTATACCTACTATCGTCCGGAATATTTAAGTTACTAAATATTTATTGTTTAACTTAAAGTAGTAATTAAAACTTTAATTAAGTGTCACAACATTTTTACCAAATCTGACAGTGAAATAATCTACAATAAAGCAGTTATTTGTTCATTAAATTGCTTTCTTTTTAAATTTATGTAGAAGACGTAAATATAAAGATTAAAGATACGGGAGAAGTCTTTTTTTATATCTTTTGATAAATTTTACTAAAATTAATAATTAAAAGTTGTATTTGGCTTTATAAACATCGAAATTTAGTATAAAATATAAAAACTCCATGTTTAACAAATTGAAACACAAGTGGAAACTGTATAAATAAAATGTAAAAATTTGTTAACTTAATTATTTAATTAATACATATACACGGTGTTCCACTTAAGCGTACTCCTTCTCTTATTAACAAAAATATCGAAAAATTATATTAAAATAAGTTTTATCAAATCAAACTCTATATTTCCCAAAATTATTTTTAGTTATACAGGGTGTGCTGGACCGGACCCAACTTCATTTTTTCAAATAAAATAATAAAATTGTTATTGCATTTTTAGATTTCTAAGTAAAAATAAAGGTCAATTTAATCAGTCTTTTTTATAATTAAAACCCTTGGTTTTTGAGATAATCCGAAAAAACTGCTTTTGCAGCGTCTTACGCCATTTTGAATATCTCGTGAATGATCGCACTTAGAGCAATGCGGTTTGAACCATTTCATTTGAGAAGAAACGAACTACAATTTTAACTTTTTACACAAAACCTTTCGTTATAAAATAATTGAATTTTTTAACTGTAAATTTTTTTTTTTCAAACGTTAATAATTTTTTTTCCTTAAATAGAAGTATGTATTTTTTCTTGTCTATAAAATGCAAAATTTAATTTTCGTTTTTCTGATCAAGGTGTTGCCACTTATTTCCAGCGGTTTTTGAGATATTTACATATTTTGAAATTTTCTGTGAATGCGCTATAATCTTGCATGCCTTGGATGATGGTTTGCTTGTTTCAAAGTTGAATAGACGGCTGGTTACGTCTAATGTGGCTCCCGTTGTAGTTTATTGCTATTATACATTGTAATGATGTGAGTAAATGTAGTTATTGAGGTTATTTTAAAAATAATGAAATTTAAAATTTGCAAATAGTTTTACATTTATTAATTCACAAAAAATTACATTAAATGCTCGAAATACATACTATTGTGCTCTAAACACTTTCTCATTCGCACTTTAAAGTTGTTGTCGGCATTTTTCAAAATATCTGGCGTAATGTCTTTAAAGACAGCTGTAATTCTGTGTCGCATATCCTTTGCTGTAGTAGGTTGATAGGCATAAACTTTATTTTTTATGTAACCTTAAAGAAAAAAATCGCATTTTGAACAGTCAGGTTGATCTTGATGGCCAATGAATTGGCCTTCCTCCTCCGATTCAGCAATCCTGAAAATGCGCATTTAAGAAAATCTTGATTCTCGAGTACCATGACACGGTGCTCCTTCGTGTTGTAGCCACATATTCTGCCTTACTGCTAAGGGGACATCTTCTAATAATTCGTGAAGTTGGTTTTGTAGAAAGTGTAGATACATTTTTCCATTTAGATTCTAGTTGAAAAAGTACAGTGCAATTACTCGATCCCCGAAATTCCGCCCCATACGTTCAGTAACCAACGGTATTTGGAAGTTGTACGAAAAATACGATAGTTATCAGTATCATAATAATAGAAATTGCGTCGGTTAACCAACCCATTTTTGTGGAAAATCGATTCATCAGAAAAGTAGACGTTTTTAAAAAAATCCTCTTTTTCATTAAATTAGTTAGTAGCCCATTCTACAAACGTCGTCCGCAACCCAAAATCCTTTGGCAGTAATTTTTAATGTAACTGAATGCGGTATGGATTGTATTTGTGTTGCTTTAAGATTCTTTGCACTGTTGTCCTGCTAATTTATTTTCCCTTTCTAGCTCCCTTATGCTGATATTTTATTTGCTTGAACACACAAGACCCAAAATTGATTTTCTTTTATGCAAACCAAATTTCTTCTGTTCCTCGATAAAGAATTCATGGAGCCATTGGCGAGAAACCTTCTTAATACTTTTTCAAAACTGTTTTGTCCAAAAGCTCGTATTTCTGTTAAACGCTGGGAATGAATTCTCGATACCAATAAGGGATTTCTATTACACTGTCTAAAAACGAAGACCATGTCTATCATTTTGATTAAACTTAAAGCCATCTTGAACAACACAACAAGAAACAAACCAAAAAAAAGAGCAAAAAATTTAAAACAAACAAAGAATAACAATAAAACAACAAAAAAACAACGAACACAATGCAAACTTAGAAACACCAGAGAAATCAACTTATTACTTAGCAAACACGGAAGGTATTTTTGCAAAACAAAAATCAGCTACTGCTGTCAAATTACTCACTGCAATCGTTGTGACTTTGAAATAATCAAATCGTTATCAGAAATACAGAAATTTCGAAAATCTTTAAATATCTCAAAAATCGCTAGAAATAAGCGGCAACAACCTTATATCAAGAGAAATTAAAAATTAAATTTAGCGTTTTATAGGCAAGAAAAGATACATAGTTCTATTTAAGAAAAAAAGTATTAAAGTTCTAAAAAAAATTTTGACAGTTAAAAATTTCAATGATTTTTGAACCAAAAATTTTGTCTAAGTTACAATAGTAGTTTGTCTCTTCCCAAATCAAAAGGTTTAAACCGCATTGCTCTAAGTGCGAATATTCACGAGATATTCAAAATGGAGCTGCAAAAGCAGTTCTTTCAAATTATCTCAAAAACCAACGGTATAAAGATAGCTCATTAAACTGACCTTTATTTTTACTAAAAAATCCAAAAATGCAATCAAAATTGCATCATTTTATTAGAAAAAATGAAGTTGGGTCTGACCTAGCAGATATGGGATACCCTGTATAACTGAAAATAATTTTAGGGGATAGAGAACTTGATTTAATAAATCTTATTTAAAGATAATTTTTACTAATAAGAGAGCTATCGAGGAAGTACGCTGAAGTGGGACACTCTGTATATTAAACACGTTACGTTAGTCATTATTTTCATTAGATTTTTTAAATACCTGCTTATAACTAAACTTTTAATTGTTGCAAACATTGATTTATTGTATTATTAATTTTAAATTTTTTAATGTTGCAATTAAAATTATTTTTGTTGCTTAATCAAAATTTTTGATTTTATTTTTAGAATTATTTAATACACAACAAAACTTTTTTATATATGTTATAGTCATATTGCAGTTTTGTATTGCAATTGTAGATTATATAAAAAAAAAATTTAAACCTTTGTAAGTTTTAAGTAAAAATTTTAATTTTAATAGAACTCAACACATCATTCAAACCTTTAAACGTGAAGATTAGATTGCAATCCTGATACAACAAACTGATAATTAAAAAACTAGTCACATACTAATAAAAATAATATCATATAAGTAAGTTGGTTTTGTTTGATTTAAAATAAATTCAATTTAAACCAACTAATAAAAAAATTAATTTTTGTTTTAAAAGTTTTGAGTATAAAAAAGTCGAAATACCAATATTAAAAGTAGTGTATTTTTACAAATGATTTGTTGTTGTTTACATTAAAGTTTAAACAATTTACAATTCATGCAAAAAAATTATACCAGATGAAAAAAAAAATGTTTTAAATTAAATTAAAATATTAATGATAATTTATATATTATATATAAGTCAATTAGAGTTTAAAACAATACATTAAATAAAAACTTTCAAGAGTTTTTTTTGCTACGTAGTTCTTATTTATGTATTTCAAAGATTCTATGAAGTTTAACAGATATACTTCAAAGACAAAGTGAATGTACCTTTTAGTGTTTCTGAAATAATTGTATTTACCTTTAACGTATCCCATTTTGTTTTGAAATTAAATACAATACATATTTAGTATTAATGTGTTAAATAATAAAACACAAATTATAATATAATATAAAATTCAATAATGTCAAAACTGCATATAACAATTTATAATAAATTAGATGTTTAGAATTGTAATTACTTATAGTAAATTATGCTTTAAATACATTTTTTGCACAATTAAAAACGTGAGATAATTGGTTAAACGTATACACTAATTTATTATGATTTGTAAACATGTGTACGTGTTTTCAAACTTATGTTGGTATAAAACATGTAAATATGCATGAAACACTACTTAACTATATCCTTTTCGGTATGTGCACAAATATACTTACTTGCAGTACATTTCCATTTTGAATTACTAATTTATAAATTGTATACATACTAGATGTGCTAGGACAATTTTTTATTCAGAATTTATGGAATAACGTCTATAAATTTTTTTTTAATTGAAATGTACATTTTTAAATGTAATTTATTTCATAAAAATAGTTGCAGCTTCTTCGTTTTCGTTTTCACAATAATTATTTTAAATAAAATTATATAGTATGTATACATATTTTTACATACTGAACTGAATGTAACATTTAAGATTACTACTATATTTAGTTTAATGTACTTAAATATCAAATCTATTGAAAAATAAACAAATTTTAATCAAAACGATTGCTGGTGGTATCCTTAATAAAAAGAAGTATTGTCATTGGCCTTGCTAACTAACGTAATAAGAAATAACATGACAACTGTGTTTGTGTAATGTTTTATGTATAATTAATTAAAGACTAAAGTTCTTGAATGGGTTATTGGAATTTTTTTGCATTTTACAGATTATTTAAAGAGCTTGGATTAAGGCATCATGCGATTGATTGTGACTGAAATTCATATTTCACCAATTTGTTTGTAGTTTTGGAACACGACCTATTCCAAGTCGGTCACCCTTTTTTAATTACAAGATAGTTCTTTCTTAGAGTCGATGAGTATTCTTTTGTTCACGATGAGTTTGTAATCCTTTTTACGCTTTTGTATGGCACCAACAGTTCTTGTAGTGCTCGCTAGTAAATTGAAAAAAAATTTAGTTAGCCAATTTAAAAACATGTCTACTTGATCTAATTCTACTACTTCTTTAGTTTTTTTAAAGAATTTTATTGAATTTTAGTAAATTCTTTTAATTTATTCTGTACTGCCCATTTTGAAATTAAAGCTCTACGTCACTGGTGCAATCCTGCCGCGCAGAAAAAAAAATTACCCAGTAAACACGGATTGAAATTGTTACAGTCATAAAATTAAAATATTACGTTGTTTTGTCTTAGTTTTATCTTTATTTAACTGACAGTGAATAAATTATAAGAGTTATGATTTTATGCAATTATTTTTAAATCTGTTTAGTACTTGCAATTTATTTCGAATAATCGGCAAACGTTTAAAAACTGATTTTTAAATTCGAATATCTTTTGAATAACTAGAGTTGGTTAAAGATCGTTTAAGTAAAATTGAACTATTTTAAAAACAGTATAATCGTTTTAAAATTGTTTTAGCGCTTGCAATTATTTTTAGTAAACAGAGCAGTCGTTTTAAAACTGTTTTCTTAAAACCGAATATTTTTTGAATAACTAGAATTGTTTGAAGATCGACTAAAAAAGATTGAGTTAGTTTCAAAACAGTGGAATTGTTTTAAAATTGAATAGTAAAAACAAATATTTTGTGATTAGTCAGCATTAGTCGTTGCTATCCTTTTGATTAGTGTCGCGCTGCAAGCTGATATTTGTTTACTTGTTCGTTTGCCGTTTAATAAGTGATGCTCTGTGTACAATTACAAAATGGAACAATAAACGATAAGTCGAAACACTTTATTATAATCTATAAATGTAGTCGATAATATCATTTCTCTATTTCAACATCAGAATTAGCGATTCTTACACTAAAATCCGTGTAAGAATAAGCCAATTCTTACACGAATTTTAGTAATGTTAGTTTTTTCAAAGTTAGTATCTCTGCCTCGTAAGTTGACGTTACATGAAAAAGAAATCAAAATTATTGGAAGTTAACAATTGAAATTCAAATTTTGATGCCAAGATAAAATAAAAACGTCCTATTAATTCAAAGTTATTTACTTATAAAGGTATAAAGAAAAAATTTTGTATGAGATTTTAGGTTAACACATAAATTTCAATATGTCAAAGTGTAAGTGCTGCCAATTCAGTAAAATATAAATTTCCCAATGTTGTTTTAAAAATTAAAATTATACGAAAAATATTAAATATTGTATCGAAATAGAGAAAATAGTATAAAGCACACGTCATAGAATACGTTTCAATCACTCGACCGCTTCATAAACTCACCGCTGCGCGGCTCGTGTATGAAACGCGGTCTCGTGATTGAAGTGCGTTCATTCTGTAACTTGTGTTTTAATATACTATTCTGTACTTTGTGTATCTTGTTTCAATTTATAGAAAAAAAGAGTGCAAATTAACACAAATGGTTGCGTTAAAATTGGTTATTGCGTAAATCTGGTGATATTTTAGGATTAATTAAGGTTCCAATGTCATTAATTACAGTTCAATTCTTCAAATTTTCTATACGATTATGTACAGCTAAAGGTATTCACAGTGTTTATATAATTTTCTTCTGATTGCTGAAGTGGTATTTGTATTAAGTTGACTGATTTTTATTGAAAAAAGATTCTCCTTCTGGTAATAGGTTTACTTCAAATTTTGATCAAATTACTGATCACAATATTTTTAAGAGTATACACGGAAACAACAAGTTTAGCTTATTTTCGACGTTTCGTACTTATGAACCAGCAATTCATCAGTACTTCTGTGTTTGTCGTTATGTCATGTATGTCCTTTAAATAACTAAATCATTTTGTTTTATATGACAAGTTTAAAATTTTATAGTTATTCTTTCTGACTCAGTAAGCTGCCTGATGAAGTGCTGGTTCATAAGCACGAAACGTCGCAAATAAACTAAACTTGTTGTTTCCGCGTATTCTCTTAAAAAAAGCATCATTAGTTGGATCAAAATTTAAAATAAGCTCATTGATTGTGTACGTAAATAAAATATTTATTTTTATGTTACAGATAAGGTTAAAAATTGCTACCCAACAGTAACTGATGCAGTTTTTGAGGCTTCCGTGAAAAAACCGCATCCAAAAAACTTGCAATATTTAAAAAATAATTGATAAATAATCATGTTATTTGCAAAACCTGAACCTACTGAAACTCAATGTGATATTATATTTAAAAATATTTATTGTACAAAAAAATTTGAAACGTGCATTCGAAATATTTTCGATTTCATTGTTTCATTTTAAAACCAAAACTAATACATTTTTATGTTATTGAAAGAATTGTTTCAGTTTATTACTGAAACAAGAAAATCATATATTTATTTATCATTTAGTATTAATTCAAGAACGAAGCCTTATTTTGCAACATATTTGAACTTAAAATAGCAAAACTACTAATATTGATTCAAATAATATAAAATTTTAAGCTTTCGCGATTATTTTGTTTATGATTATAAGCGACTTCTACTTGGTCCTAGTCTCTCTTTGAGAGCCAAAATAAGAAGTAAAACTAAACAACCGAGAACCAAAGAAAAGATATTCAAAACCGTTGTCATGATTGAAGTTATTGCAGTGTTTGATGATTTCTATGCTTTCTCGGACGAGACGAATGGAAATACGTTGTGGCCTGTAGTATGCATGTGTTAGTTGTAAATTTACTTAAATTAACCTTAAATTAAAAAAAATATAGTTATTAACAAATCGTTGCAAAATTATTAATTCACAACGTAATTTGTTGCCAAACACTAAATTTAACTAAAGTACTGACAATTTTTATATTAACTAAAAAACAAAACCTAAATATAACAAACGTTCCCGAAAGAAAATACAATTTATTCTAAACAAATGTTTTTTACAGTTATGTTTAATTTTATGTTGGATCAAAATATATAAAACAGTGGGTACATTTGTTTTTTCAAGTGAAACTACAGAAATAATATCTAAATTAATAATGTATTTTTTTGAAGACTAAAACTTATATTAAATATATTAGTTTTTGCTTTCATAGAATTTAGTTGCTATACTTTTAAAATCGATGTTGTAGTATATTTTGATGATAGACATAAAATATACTGTTCTTTAAAACTTTGAAACAAGCACTTTAGGTACCACAACTTTAAACTGCTAAAAAGGAAGCATATTTTATATTTCTCTTGAGAAATTATCAGGTATAATAAGTTTCATAAAAGTTGCAAAGAGTAAGAGATGATGGTAATTTATAACTGTTTTAAACACATATCTAGTGTTTCTAGAAAATCTAAAAAGCGTTTTTAATAAATTATTAAAAGTTTTTTTAAACGCGTCTTTCTTGTTTTAGTTTTTTTTTGTATTTTTAATTAAATTAATGTTTCAGTAAATACATACTATTAAGTCCATATTAATTGTAGTAAAAATCATTTATTGTTTTGTACATACAGAGTGTCCTAAACAACGTAGTCTCTTACGCATTTTTAAAATAGTAATCTTAATTCAAAAAATGTAGTAATGTATTATTCATAGCAACTTCTCTCATGCTACATCAGTACGTCAATTGTTCAGGAAGGCATTTAAAAAACTGATATTTAAAAAAAATAATAACAACGTCAAGTTAATTATTTCTAACGGCAATCGCTTTGCCAATTACATAAATTGTTGGATTCACAAGCTAAATTTTTACCTGGACTTGCACTAAAAGATCAATAACATCTCGTCAAGGCTGGGACAACTTAGTATCACATATGCACAAAAAAATAATATAGTTGCTGTACATAACACAATTACTAGAAACTAAACTAACGTGAACACTGCTTTCTAACAAATCGATTAATTTACTGTTACAAATGTGGCAAGAAAACATATAAAACAGAGAAACACAATAAAGAATCTACTTGCAACAGTTAAATTTCAGACTAGATCTATTAATAAAGTTATATTCAACTTAACTGTCAATCGGAAAGTTTGGTACGTAATTATAAAGCTCATGATCTTAAACCGTATCCTTGTGGAATATCGAAAAATCTTACATTATAAATTGATATGTTAATAATTTCATTTGTTTTTATAATATAACAAATACATTCTGCTTCTTAATTTTTTGTCACTATTCAGGCTTTAAAACATGGTTTCGCAAATATTGAATTTGCGGTCAAGATCATCTTGGTTTAGTTTTTGCACCAAAACCACTTTATACGGGTGCCATTTTTTTAATTTTAAATATTTTAAGACGAAATTTTAAACTATTTCGTTCTTTGCTGCCACTTAGCGGGTGGTTTAATGGGGATTTTTTTGAAACTCAAGTAGAACGTTGAACTTTTTCCTGGACTGCTAGACCGAGTTTAAGGCGATCTCTCACATTGCGCACTTTCAAAGATTTTTACTCGATCTTGCTAACGGTAGACTGTGTAATTCGTTTGCTGTTAAGATATTTGTTATTTAATAAACGGCAAACTTTAACTTGTGTGCGAATTCTACCACCGTAAGCGATCATCATCAAACTTTTCTTTCTTTTCTTTTTACTTAAACGGCGGACCATTTTCAAATAGTTGAAAGAAAAATGAATTTGAAATGTTATTAAACAATGAATAATCAGGAAAATACAACATAAACTTTTGAGAAAAAAGTACAAAATTCTAATCGTTAAACAGTTTGTTTTTTCCAGTGCTTCTTTGATAATTGGTCGCATACCTTTTACTTACTTTTTGAAACTTTTGAACTGAAGCTCACACTTTTTTGATATTTTCGTACTCAGAAGTATAAACTGTCAAAATCTGTTAAAAATATATGGTTTGTTATAAAAAAAAATATTGCTGACGTCAAAGCTCGGAAACGAAACACGGACAAAAAATGGCAATGGCAAATAAAACTAACGTTTAAACAAACAAAATCGACGTGTCTGAGAAAATTCCCTCAGACTTTATCGATTAATTGTAAATTTAATAATGTAATTGTAATGTAACCCATAGAAACACATTATTTACAATATCATAATGTGTAACCTTAACTGTAGGTTAAGAATGAAATGGTTAAATCTAGAACTAAGCATTTTTAGGCATACTCGTATAAATATTCATTTACTTTAATAAAACAGCAGTCATTTTACAACCGTATTTTGCTTGTTTCAACTACGACAATTTAAGGCATCAGTGGACCACGCCATAATTAGCTGCAAAAGGCTGTTTTTGACCGATACCTCTTAAATCGTATCTACTGCACTACTGACTATCCAAGCCATAATTGCTTAGATGTGACTGTGTAACGGTCAGTAATAATTACAATTTTTTCAAATAATTTTAACACTTCAGACACAAATCTCTTGCTGACAGGAAATAATGAAATTGTTTTATAATCTACAAGTTCATTGTATATACCGGGTAATCCAACTTGATTAATTAAATTCGGCAAAAAAAGTTTGTATAAAAGTTGACGTATTTAATGTTTCCTATTTACTAAAATTATTCTTTAATATACAGAATGCTCCGTTTCTCTGCAATATATATTTTGTAATAATTTCGAATAGTTTTATTGACACAACAGAATTAGAAGTGTAAGCAGATAGATTTAAACAAACACGCCAGTAAATTTAGGGTTTTTTGTCAATAGTAAAATAACGGGCAACAACAATTCGATGCTAAACGCAAAATGTAGATATAAATAAATTATTAGAAACTGTTACTAGATTATTGCAGCAGAATAGAAATTATTATTAGAATTAATAGAAAAATTGAATAATCCAAGTGTTATCAAATCTGCTGGTACTGCAGTCACTAATTACAACGTTATGTCAGATTTGTCAAAAACAGTAGAACCTTATGATTGACAGCAGTGTTCAACAAGTTCTAAATTATGCCTAAATCGTTTAGAAACTTCTGCAAATTTGCATAATTGACCAGAAACATTTACATTCCAAAAGACTTCGACAAATTTAATTGGTGCCGATAAACATTGGTTAGCAGAAAGATCAGATAATAGAAGTTGGGAAGCTTTTCATTTTCATTTCATTTTAGAAGACATTGGTTTTTGAAAACAACAAAACTGATTTATGGTAAATGCAAAATAGACACCAACAAGTAAAGGAGAATGTTTCTTAGTACTTTCACGAGAAAGTAGCATTATGCCGTGAATTAAATTTAAGTTTTGATGAAATCAAGGAACAAGTAATTATGATTCTTTTGTCTAAAGATTTAAGTAAATTTTTTTTGTCGAAGCTACATAATAATAAAGATGAACTTTACAAAAACATTATTATTTTTAAAAAAATCGATCTTGCTAGAAAAAAAACCGTGTAAATGAAAAACGGAAACATCCAACAGAAATGGGACATTGAAGTTTTTTAGTCGTAAAATTGAGCAAGAGATATAAGCTAGCCAAGAGAAAATAAGCATAGAACGTCTAAATACGAAAAAAAATTAGTGAGGTGTTACAGTTGCAATTTATTTGGTCATTTTACAAATAGCTGTTTAAATTCAAAGAGTGAGACTCGTGTGAGTCTAGCAGTCATCAAGTGAGAGATTGTACACAAAAAACAAACTTTAACAGTACTCAGTGTAAAGATTCTTAGACTAATTTAGTTGAGAATGATGGTGCACCAGCTCTCTCATGTAAAATTGAAGTCAATCTTAAAGTCAAAGAAGAATGAATAAAAATTACATCTATTTTACAAGCAGTCCTATTTCAATTGTAAGTTTAAATATAATTTTATGTGAATGCATTAAAAGGGTTGGTCTTTTCAAGGCATTATTAATTCTAAGTTAGGTAGGTATTTTCAATTGTTGTTATTTGTAATACCGATATTGAGGTAAAATTTTCACTGATTGTTTGCTGGACAGAGACTTTTTTGTAGCAAGCAAACTCAAAATTTTATTTAATGATACAGTTATTATTGAGAAAGAACTTGAGTCTGATTGAAAAGTCGAAAATGATATTTTTCATATTGAATTATCTAATGATGCAAGTAAATAAGAGTAAGTAAGAAAAGAAAACCAACTATTTAAATGATGTGAAATCAGATAAACCAGATTAAGTTTTTTTTTTAAAGAAAATGACGGTTAAGCCAAGCTACGTACTTTCTTACTTTAAACCTCGTAGATTATCTTATGCCGAGAGATTCAAAGTAGATCAAATTATTGAAGGATCATTATTAAAGGGTATTATTCGTAAAAGTTTTGATTAGAAAAAAGTTTTCTGTGTACCGTTTATGTATCGATTTCCGTAAATTGCATAAGGAAACTGTTAGGGATAATTTTCTTTTACCGCTAATAGATTATGTCATTTATAAACTGAAATACAAACAATTTTTTAGCCGTTTAAATCTAAAGGATGCGTTCCATCATGTAAATGTACACAAAGACTCTATTAAATACTTCTTTTGTGGTTTCTACGGGTCAATATGAATATTTAAAAATGTCTTTTGGACCTAAAAATAGTCCTGCTACTTTTATCAGGTATGTTACTAATACTTTTCAAAATTTGTTGCAAGAAAATAAGATACATTTATATATAGATGATCTTTTAGTACCCACTAAAGACATTCCTAAAAGTTTGGCAATTCTTAATGAGGTATTTTTGTTACTTGTCCAAAATTGTTTAACATTGAAAATTGACAAATGTACCTTTTTACAAACCAAACAAAATAAATAATAGAGTAATTACAGAATTTCCAATTTATATTAATTTTAAAGATGTACAGAGTTATTTTGGTCTTAGCTCTTATTTCCGTAAGTTTGTAAAAGATTTTTTAGTAATTGCAGAATGCTGTTATCAGCAATCTAGCAACTTCAGATACTTGACTGTGTCGGTACCGACCAATAATAATATGATAATAATGATCGGTTGTCTGGCACTACGTTTTTAATCGCTGTAGTTAATTAGGGCTTGATTGCTATGTTTTATGCATATGCTGTTATAATAGTTTGGATAATTTTTTAACCAGGTTTTTATACTGAGGGCCAAAACAACCTGTGGGCACAATTAGAAAAGTAAGTGTGTGTTGTTAAATATCTCTGCATGGAATATTGATTTGCTAATGAAACTTTCTAATTTGTTTACCTATTTTGTTGTCAAGATGTTGTTTTGGCTAATATGATCCAATGAAAAAACCAGATATATAGCCTGAGCCGTATTACACCATAATAACTGAAAAAATATCTTAAAATTGCTTTGTTTTTTTAATTTGGTGTCAACGGCTACAACTACTATGGTTATTTTGATCTCTCTACATTTTGTTGCTGTTTTTATGGGCCACTTTAGGAACAACACTTTTAATTAAAACCCAACAGCAAAATAGTAGGAAATAAAAACGCCTTAAACATTTTCTTTTTTTTGTGGAGTAAAACGGGTTCATATGGTTGTGCCTAAGTGTGCGGAGAATGTCACAGTTGTGGCTTGTTGCAATGCTATTGGCACTATTTTGATGAAAACGTCTAAAGTCAGAATTTTGCGACAATTTACTTCATGGATCTCTTATAAAAACGGCTCCTAAAGGGTGTATGACGACACAACTCTTCAGTGAATTTCTAAGACATTTTGCTCAGTATAAACCGCCACGACCTACACTTTTCGTATTTGATAGAGCTTCTAACTTCTATTGCTAGAACAGTTAAGTCCTTTGGTATCACCTTATTCTTTTAGCTATCAAACACAACGCATAAGCTCCAACCTCTTGATAAAGCTGCATTTTGCTCTTCTAAAGAACGCTCAAATTAGGAGCTTTTACGATATTAAAATACAGCAAAGGCTAAATTCAGAAAACAGCTTCTAACTCCTACTAATAGAAAGAATAAAACAGTAGAAAGCAATAGACGTAAAGCTTTGAATTACAAAGCTAAGCAAATAACAAACCCTTTTCTCTGAGAAACTTGACCAATCAGTCAAGGGATCTTCACTCCAAAACTTGCAGTTTCATCAACTTGCAAACAGCAAAGTGTTATCCTTCGGTCTACTAAACAAACTACACAAAAGTCGTGGTTATGTAAAGTTTGTGGAACGGAAGACCAACTTGATATGTGAATGTTCAACTTGGTTCTATAAGGCATACATGACTTCTTTTTGCATTTATGTATTTTTTTGATGTTTGTGTCATAAATTAAATTAAACCACAACTGTGGGCCATATACTTCCACCATATTGGTAATATAGCTCAAGTGCAGTATCAAGAATTTTTACATATAAATCTATTACAAATTATTTCTGACCAAGCTAAATTACATAGATATGTTAGCCACATCAATTATGATGAAAAAAACGTGCCTTAAAACATTCAGGTTTAATTCAAAACACAAATTACATTAAGGTGGGCCATTTGCCTCTACTACCTTATAATGTTTGTTACTTTTTTATAAAGAACGTCCAAAAACAAAATTAAGTAAATTTTTAAGATATCACGGTAAATTAATTTAAATAAAACTGATAACAGTAATTGAAAACCTAAATCGCGTAATGTGTAAATACAAAAATTGTACTGAAAACGCACGTTTTTTAATTTTAATTTTAATTAAACTTGTTAAGAATAACATTACTGTAGTTATGCTAAAAATTTTTAACACTTTATCTTAGTTTATTTTTATACAAAATAAAATAAGTAAAGTCGTCCATTATGATAATAAACATTGTAAAAATTAATAAGTATATAACAAAACAATAAAACAAACATTTATTTTAAATTATACAAACTAATGTATGCAGTACTTTTTCAAACTAATAAATTGCAATATTATTTAATTTAACAGTAAAACTATTTTTAACAACTGTTAAGAAACCTTAAATTTTTAGTACAGGTCTAAACATCGTCGAGTTCTGAAAGTCGTTAGTTTCATGCATTTATTCACATCGAGAACCCGGTGGATTTTTTAGCTCTCATCGGGGAGTCATATAAGTTTGTTACGACAAAACTAGAATTACTGTATAAAATCAATATACTAAAGGTGTAATATTATCGACATTTTGATATTTTATGTTTGTATAAATTTTTACTGTAACAACTACAAATATTTGTAAATTATTTTAAATGATTATTTTTTATAAATGTTTTTTTTTTTAATTAGAACGTTTACGTGTTTTATGCAACAAACTCAAACTCTTTATGTATTGTGAATACTTTTGTATAACGAAGAATTAACAGAAACATTAAAATATTGTATAAGCATAAAAAATAAGGCACATTTATACAAATAAAACAAACATTTTAATGGTATTGTGATATCTATATTTGTGGTTTAAAATCCATGCCATATACCTAAATACACATATCGAAAGCAGCTAAAAACCAAACAAAAAATGTAGTAAATAAATTATTAACATTAAAATATTCAAAAACGTTTCTTACAAAGATTTGTAAGCAATTTAAGCATTGAAAATTAAGTGTGTGGAAGCTAAATTAATTTTTTTAAATAAAATAAATAAATAAAGCTTTGCTATTTAAATATTGGAAACAAACAAACTTGTGAATAACTTATCATGTATAAATGTATGTGTTTTACTTATGTATTTTCTCTACCGCAACATTTGTTTACAAGCTAACATCCAGTTGGTCGTAATACAATTTTTATTTTAATAATTGTTATTAGAAACCCTAGTTCTATAATGCACACAAAATTATTATTATAGTTTTATAAAAAAGATTATTGTAAATGTAGATTTTTAATCGTGTTTATAAAAAAAACTTATAAGTAAATTGTAGTGTAACGAATACAATTTATTGTAGAATGTAAAAAAGTTTGTACCTACAATGATTGCAATATGTCATAACTTTGCACAAAAATGTATTTAATCAAACTGAAAAATTCGATAAATGTGTCAATTAATCAAACTTTAGCGGACGGAATGTAGCCAAGGGTATAAAAAAAAATTAGGTGCCATCTTAGAAACTCGGAGGTTTCCTTACCTAAATATTCGGCTTAAATAGAGTATCACAAAAAATAACACAAAAGTAATAATTTGATAAGAACAATGTAAAATGTGCAAGCACGAAAAAAGTATTACAATTACATTAAAATTCTTACTTACTCAATTATATACAATTCAAAACCTCATCCGCAAGTCTATGTATATGTGCACACAAAACGAACAGAGGAATTACCTCGAGCTTGCAATTATTGATTGTTATGGTTTATTGTGATAAAATCAATAATTGGCTACACTAAAAGTTTCTAGATCATTTTACATAATAATTAAAATTACACTAAATATAAAACACAATAGTTAAATAGTTATATCTATATTTAATATAATGATTAAATGAAAACACGCCTGTCTGAGTAACTATACTTTTAGTTACGATAAGGATATTAACAGTTTTTAAGTAAATCATGCCGGAATAAAGTTTGTCTATGAAAACACATATGAATTTATTGCGATTTTACTACACAACAAAATGGTTTATTTTACGTTTATTTGTAGGTACATCGCATCGGTTGAGTTGCTATAAGTTTTGACTAAGTAGTTGTTAAGTGTCAATTATTACTTTGATCTACCTATACGTTTATGCTTTTTTGACCATTGATATTAAGTCCATAATAGTTTATTCATAAATATTTTTACAAAAATGTAGAAACATTTTTACTAAATTCAAAACAGTTTGGTAATTTAATATTAATTATGTTTAATATTAGTTTTTTTTTGCAATAAATCACTAATTTAACAGTAAAATTTACTAAAGTCGGCTTACGACAGCCATGCTTTTTTACATGCGCAATTATGTCGCATATTCTTAATTTAGTAAATTTTAGCGCTTAATGAAAAAACAAAAAACTGTGTACAAAAAAGACGGGTAAAAGTTTTATACAAATTTTTAAAAATTTAAACAAAAATGCAGAAAATGTAAAAAAGAGTCAAAGTAATAAAAACTGTAAACCATAAAAAGCTTCAGTGTTTTGCAACTTATTATGGTAGGAAACAATTAGCAAAGCGGTTTGCTAGGCAGGAAACATCTTCACTCATTATCTGAACAGCATTTCCAAACTCAGATTACGGCAAACAGACAAAGAGACGTTGTGTTTTCTAATATTTATGATAGATAAATAACAATGAAAGTCTAATGTAAAAAAAATAGCAATACGTACGTACGTACGAATTAGACAAAGATACTTTTTAAAAACCCTGTTTAGTCTCACTTTCACGGATGTTCTGTCTGTTATGGCGAATTGGTGTTGGCGTATGAATGCTTAAAAAATGGATTAAAATCTTGTGTTATAATTACTGGTAATGACTGTAAGTGTTGAAATATTGCTTAGCAAATCTAAATTTCCGTGTATTATTTGCAGGTTCTCAAGGACGACTGTCTCATGACAGTTGTTCTGGGACATTGCTGACGAGACGAATAAAGCATCTAGATCCTTGTTCAAACCTCAATAACATTTTTCGCGATGTAATTTGTGATAACCCGTTAGCAGTAAAAAAACCTATAAATATTTTCATGTCGTCAAAGTCAAATGTTTGTATTCAGAAGCCCGGAACAAAGATGTTGTTTTAAGTCTTTTTTGTAAGCATTGCAAATCTACAGCAACATCAACGGCAGTACTTCCGTCTAACTTGAGTGTTTGTGACAGGCAATAGCTGCTTGAAGTTAGCAACAAAACCGTTTGACCATTCCATTAGCCTGTAGTCTGTCTATAATTTTTTAGTGATGGTAGTAAATCAAGAATGTGTTGAATGTGCTCAAACTTGTCGCTAGGTAGTATGATTTGAATTAACATTTTTACCAGAATTTATCCGTAACTTTAATGCAGGCGACTAACTTAGTGAGTGCATTGCAGGTCTTGGTGTGCTAATCATAATGTAATTTAGAAAGGCGCCAAAACGGTTGGAAGTTAGTAATGGAAGATACCGTTTAAATTTATCTAACACTGAAAGAAAACAAATGAAAAAACATAGGTTATAACAACTAACATATTAAATTTATTAAAGAAAGAAAGGTTAGAAAAAAGAAAAGATGTAGTATTACATATATGCTATTAATTAAGAGTACTTAGGTTAATATCATAAACAATAATCGATAATGGAAGTCCCCTTTAGTTGGGCAACACGTCGTACATAAAACACATTTACGTTGGTAAGTATAACACAAATATCCAATATCTTGTGATTCAGCGAAACAGAGCGCACCGTTTAATAATAGATTACACAAAAAAAATGTATACGTAATTGTGACAACAAACATAATATGTACGTACAGTTGTGCGTGCAAACGACTGACAACGTAGATAAGAGAAAATTTAAATAGAAAAGCACATTCCCTACAATTATACAAATAATTTTTTTAGGTTCATACGATCTATGAGAAAAAATCAGATGCGTCAAGTTTCCGCCAAATTAATACCGATATTTTAGTAAACAAACCTACCAATTCATTTATAATTTAAGCAATTAACCAACGGTTTCAAAGTTCTCAATTAACGTAGGTTGAACATCACTTTTAATACTTTGTAAATTCTAGCGTCTTCATAAGAACTTTCCCAAGGTGAACAAAGAGGTGTCAATATCTCAACATGTTGCTAATGGCAAAATAGAAAATTAAATTGCCCCGCAAAATGACAATGTATTCTTACCCTAATTAATTTCTCAACCCAAGCGCATCTTAAATCGTCATTTAGTACAAAATCGACGTGGATAACATTTAATGGGTTCTTATGCGCCTGCTTTTTGTTCTGCACAAAATCGAAAGAATCGATTCAAATTGTAACCACACATATCCCAAGGACAGATGACGTTCTGTATTCTGTATACTTCCGAGAAAAAATTCATACAGTACAAAAATCATACCAAAATATTTTTAACATACAATGTTTTGTATCAGTAGTTTGTCGTAACGGAATTCCAACTTTTTATATTCATTCTGGCAAACAGACATGGGCAACGATCTTAGCTATGATCTATCCAGACATGTCTGTAAATACGACTAGATTTTTAATGATGGTAGTAAGCCAACGATCTCGAGATGTGTCGAAACTTTTGTTAGATAGCATAAAGTGGCAATTAGAACTGACGTGTGGCTTGATATTTTACATTGTTAACTTTTGACATTATTTTTTTATGTTTTTGTTGATGCTGAGCTAGACTAATCTTGTAGTAATTCAGCGAAAAGCGTATAAACAACCTACCGATTGCAGTGCTAAACCAAGTGCAAATGGACGAGTAAGTTCCCTTACATGGAAAGTATCTATTTTAATACTTATTGGCGGCAGTGCCGTCAAAAAACCAGTGCCGGCGTGAATTTTGTTACAAATTACTATTTATAGCAATTACGTAAATAACTACAGTGTGTCGGCAACAATGTTGTCTCCCCCGCTGATGTGCCCGAAGTCGCTTGTAACTTGTTTAATAACATCTAAGTAGCGGAGTTTGACTACGTAACTAACTAACGCTAACAATTTACGGACATACGCATTATATGTGAACTGAGATGATGTTACCCTTTTGAAAGCAAAGGCAATTAGTTGCCGAGACGGCACTCCCGTTTTTCTTTATCAGCTACCGTTTTTAAGGAAACCATCCTTTCTTTTTATTAAAAAATTTAAGGCTAAAACAATAAATGTAAAACATCAGAAATAAATATGTTTGGTTTGTGTTTGCTTTTTTTTGTACACTAATTTTTTAAAAATATTTTTTTGTAGTCTGAGGACCAAAAAAAATCTATTTTTAATTTTTCAACGACAGCTTGATAATAATACAATCAAGTTATTTGAACATTGTTTAACATCATTCATTCTGTTTAATGGTGAATACTACAAACAGATAGATGGTGTACCAATGGGATGGCCAATTTCTCTGTCTATTGCTAATTATCATATAGAACATTTTGAAGAAGAAAATCAAGCTAAAATTATGGCTTAAATATGGAGATATCTTTGCGATTTGGTCTCATGCTGAAGATGAACTACCAATTTTGTTATTCTACCTTTTGTTTCCAACAAAAGTGATAAAATTGGAAGAATACTAAGTAAACATAAGATAAAAGTAAATTATAACACTATAACTAAAATTAAAAATTTGTTGAATCTTATAAAAGACAAAATACCTGTGGAGTGTCCCATGCACCTGTGGCGAAACTGATAGAACTATATATGAGATTAAAAAAATTAAAAACATCTTTGTTTACTACAAGGCATTGAAAATGATCATAAATGGATAATACCAATTGATAATTCAAATTGTATTAAATAAATGTGTTATGATGGAACTTTTATGTCTAAAATCAGTAAAAAAATTTATTTAAACGGTATGAACAAATTTAATATCGTATACGCATAATTTATTAAATGTGCTAGAAATATATCTGTTCGAAATATCTTTTTTTAATAGCAATACAAGCTTTGCATCGTCGAACCATTAATTGTTGAACTTGCTCAAGAATTCCGGCGGTAATCCGGATTGCATGAAAACCATTAATTATCTGGTCGCAGAGGCTTTCTAAAGTAAGAATTTATGTAGAGTATACAAGGTAGCGCTACAAGAAAAACCACTGCTATTTCAACAATTTGCAAAATTATTATTTGAGGACTTCTAGCAGCAAGGCTGGTGAAACACCGTCATGCAAAACGTTGTTAGGTAAAATTAGTAAAACATTCTTCAATAAATGTATGTAATCAAGCTCATTTAATCTATCTGCTAAAAACATTAGTCTTATTTGATAATCGTCAACAATGCTAGCCCAAATGTTGTATGAGAATGTTTGTTGTTGTCTTGATTGTGTAATTGCGCGAAGATTTTCTGGAGACCATTGATGGTCAGTTAATGTCAAAAACAACAGATTAGTAGTTTGGATTAACACAAACAATTCGCTTCATTAAAACCTCGCAATCGCTGTAAGTGATAAAGGTACAATAGCCGTTCATGCAGAAGTCTGTACAATTCAAAACAGCTACCTCTAAAGATAATTTTCTTTTGCCTACTTTTATCTATTTTCTAGCGTAACACCATCAAAATCACGCTATGCTAATCGCAAGGATGCTTTTTTTTATAAAAGAAAACTATTTCTTTTAAAGTTTTTTAAGCTAACTCAGTAGTTGTTTTTAGTGATGAAAACACTGATAGGGAGCTTGATTCAAAGGATCGTGTAACGAAACGATGAAACGCTCAGATGAAACAAATCTGGGACTTATGATTTGTTTTATGTTCTAAAAAAAAAGTCTTAATTTCACTCAGCAATACTGAAAAATAATGATAGTAATTGCAGAATTAGATCCGCGGAAGCTTCCGAAGCCTTGTACGCTGCAAAAACGGTAAAATATAGATGAAAATTGCACATAAACATATTTATAGAGCAAAAAATTTGCTACAAAAAAGGCCGCGGGAGGGTATAATTATATCTAATAATTTAAGAGTTACAGAATTTTAAGGTAATGCGAGACATTTTTGTACAACTTTGCACACTTTGTATCTTATAAACCATTGAAGGTAATTGTACCCTTCCGCGAACATTTTTATAGTAAATTTATTAATTTAGTTACACGATTCATTTTAAAAATGTACCAAATAACACTTGGAGGGAACAACTGAAAATTAAAAAAACGTATAAACTAGGGGTTCATTAAATTTTTGCATAATAAGGAATTTGACGAACTAAAATTATTACATATTTTATTGGAGTTTAAATAAAATTCTGTATAAAAAAACATATAGGATTTGTCAAATAAATAAAAATAATAGAAACTTAAAACTGCGAATAAGTTAACCAAAATGTCAAACACTAAACTGCCATTAAAATACAGGTGTTTGTTGTGATACTGACTTGAAAATTTTAACCAAAAAAATTTAATGCGGATTTATGGGGAGAGACTTAACTATATCTGTTCGCCGTACAGAATAAGAATAAAACCAGAAAATGTCAACACCGGATAAATACTTGGGATGGGCCAGTAAGTTAGTGGTGGTTTGGCATTGGCAGTAGTTAAAGATGTGGTGGTTAGTAATAAACAAAGAGGTAAGTACTTAAACTTGTTTCTCAAAAAGCAAGATAACTAAAGACATTAGGGTGCCTTCGGACTAGGCATGAAATATTTGAACGTGTAACCGTTTAAACGTTTGTATTATTATAAATATTTACGAAATCACTAAACGTGTAACCATATCTGGTTACCCAAACGTTAATCAATTAGTCACTTCTTTCTCTTATAATCAAATGTTTACTTGGACATATTACGTTCGTTTTGCTTCTTAAAAGTAACAATTGTTAATTCTCGTATATTAGTAGGCACACACTGAAATCATAACGTGCGTGAGGATGCAGTAGTTACACCGTCTAATGTAATTACAATTGCTGAGAATGCGCTGGTTGATGAACAGTTAACAAGATTTTTAAGTACTAGGTTTAGCAAAAATCAAATGCATTAGTCAATTGCTTACTTATTTATTTAGACTTTTCTTAATATTTGTGTCCAAATTAAAAACAAAAAAAGAACATGAGTACATCATCCATTTGTTTGGTTTTTCAATTTTATAATTTTTATTATTGTATTCTAGCGCCCCCGGGATGTATAAGTGTGTATGGATTCAGGGTGTTGGTCCGTCCAGTGTGATTAGGATTGCTGAAAGCAGTCGGCTGTATCTGTATCCAAAACCACAAACCTTGCAACAACCGAATAGTTATAAAGCGGTGTTTATAAAGTGTCTAAAATTATTTTCAAAGCGAGAAGATGCACAACACAAGCGTTTACAAACGAGTACGGAACGAGTTCCTGTATATCGGCTACGGCAGAAGCACCGCACAATAGAGCAAAATGTAAACGGTATGTTACATTCGGAACCGAAACACCATAGAAATAATACCTGTAGACAGAGTATAGATAGAGTGTAAAGATGCACAACAGAAATGTCTACAGACAAATACGGAACGATGTTTTATCATCGCGCAGCAATTCTTGAAAATCAACGGTCTCATTAGTTGTGATCACAAAAAATGCTCTATATGTCATCGGTGTTGGTAATTCATCCTCTTCCAGCGATTATGAGGTTATGAGAAACAATTCCCAGGCATTTCATGGATAAATGTTAAATACAAACAATTGCTGAATTATCATACGACTTTATTTCCGTTTAATATGCACCTAGAATATTAGTTATTTGTTTTTTTAAATTTTTTTGTTTTATGTATGAATTTTTTTAAAAATCGTAATAAACCTTGTTTATTATATTATGTAGGTAAAATTGTGTTTGTTTTCAACACCTTCCGATAGTTGCAAGATTTGTGATATCTATGAATTTTTGTTAAATGGTCGTGTAAGTCTAAATTTACTTATTTTTTTGCTTTAAAATCCGGCCTAACTCACAAGTTGATAACGTAACCTTTTGTAGGTTCTTAGATAGATTTTAGTTGCTTGTTTAAGTTCCTCGATTTCTTTCACTTCCCGATATAAGTCTTTATGAAAGTAGACGAACTTTTATTACAACATTTACACGCTCGAAATCCGGAAGACGTTCTTTTCTTAATATAGATTTACATTATGGAAACCTCTGCTATTATTTTTCAAATATTAATTAAAATGTAAAAACCACGACTTCGTAAAACAAGCAAGGTATAAAATTGCTGTAAAACATATTTTAATGTTACAATAATTTTTATAACGTTAACGTTATAGTGTAAATGTGTTTGTAAATACATTACATTTTAACTTAAACGTTGTTATTTTACATGCGTTGTTACACGGGATTGAAAGACAAATGGTGTTTAGTTCCTTCAAAATAAAACTCCTAAAAAATAACAATTGTTTTAAATGCTAAAAGTTGTGTTGAAGTTGTATACCTCGGAAGGTTAATTTTAATTTCTCGCTATAGCTTGTTATTGATTATTCTTAATACTAACAAAGAGTTATTTCAAGTGTAAACAGGTTACAGCGATGGACACTGAGAGTACTTAATTTTACAAATTTAATTAAATACGTTTCTACTATAATAACGTAGTCGTATTTTATAACTGATGATATTTTTACTATAAATGAGTAATTACAATGTATATTATATTGATACAACGTTAAAACTTGTTAAAACGAAAACTTAATTCATCGTTATATCATAAATCATCTTTCACAAACTTAGGTATTATCAATCGCTTTATTATTAAATATAACGTGAACTTCATTTTGACTTAAAGTAATTGAATTATTGACCAGTCTAGATGTTTCATTGTCAAACTTAATAAACATGTCTTTGAAGTTTTAGGTGTACCTAGTAAATATTTGATATAAGTAATTTTAAAGTTTACGTCTCTGTTTTTGCCCAATATATGTAATGTTTCTGTAATATTGATATCAATGAATAAAGATATATGATACACAAATATTTGCTTAAAATTGAACCTTGAATTATTTATAACATCGACTACAAAACTTACATAAATTACTTTGCACATAAATTAGTAGTACTTATCTTGTTAGTACATAAAGTTATATACTTTAACAAATGTTGCAAATGTTAACGGTTTAATATATTGTACAAAAGTTAGAATCGAGTATATATATATACATATATAAGTTTATATTTACTGCAATCTCAATGCATAAATATTTACCTTTTACAGTTACAAAAAAAATTTCAATGCTGAAGAGTCCAAATATGACGAAATAACTGTCTACTAATAATATATAACACAGAATCATAATTATTTATTGTATAAAATTTTTAAATTAAATAATATATAGATATTTATTATTTAAGTATAAAAAAACATATTAAAAAAAATTAGAATACGTATAACAGCCGTAATTGACACAATAGTAATAGTGGCGGCTCGTGAGGTCGGGTTTAAGATAGGTTACATTTTTTAAAATGTTTGTTAGTAATGTGAACGTTTTCAGATATTGTAACATAAGTCTAAAAATTAGGTACGTTAATATTGGTATGACTAAGCTTTCTTTCGATGGTCAAATGCATGGAGTCTGCCTCCATCTGGGTGTGAACTTTCTCCAAAAATTTCTGTTTAATTATTATTTTTGATTTCATTCTTAGATTGAAAAAGGCATTGGCCAACGTTGAATTTTTGTTCGGCGATGTACATTCATCACTGTACATTACAATAATTTGTTCGGGCGCAATGTCTCTCTCGACATGATCTTTTAAGAAGCTGCAAATTATTGAAGTACTTATTGCCATTTCCACTAGTACCACCAGCGGCCTCAAGTCATTAGTAGCAAAAACAATCCTTACTTTTCATCTCGAAAAATGTTAAGTTATATACTACTAATTTGATTTTAAACTAATGTGACAAGATGTTTGTTTTAAGTGATAGTAAAACTGACTTCAAATCCATACAAAATACTCTATTTTGGGACATCTTATTTCGTATTTTTTTCTTGTTTCTTTTTTTTCTGTTGGTGTAAGTTACATCACCAGGAAAGTTTCTATTTTGATGAACCACACATTTGTAGCACTCGTTCTTTTAAAAAAAAAAGAGAGCGAGGTTTATTTTGTCAAAAACACAAAAAAAACAGTTGAGAATAGGGCTATTTGTTTTCCTAGACACTAGCGTTTTTTAGAATTGAAATAATAAAGCTTTCCAGTTATTTTCTAAATAAAGTTTGTTTGATGATGACCGACAGTAATGTGATTCTATCTTTAAAAGCTTTTTAAGCCAACCTAGAACCATGTTATCATTAAAATCATGTGTTTTTAAGAACATTTCCTTGCAAACTCTGACAAGTTGTTTTTGTTTCTTGATATGATATACCATTAATTTTTCTCTGCCTTATGTTGTTTTGTTTTGCTTATTTTTATGTCATTTTACGTTATTTGATTTTACTAGGAATGTTACATAAATCTTCCTCTCGGATTTCATAATAATAAAATTTTGTAAATATGTTTTGCATTTTATGATGGTATTTTTATTTGAAAATTTAGTTACATAGTTCTCCAATTCTCCGTTTTTCTTTTTTTATATTATAACTTCATTGGCCATTAAAATTTTTCTTCCTTAAATACACTTCACCTTTTTTACGTTTTAGTGTCTCCCTATTGTCACTCTATGTTACTTCATTTACATATTGCGTTATCTGCCCTTTTATTCGTATAGAGGATCCTTCGTTTTGGTTTGCTTCGTGTGCTATTTTTTTACCATTGTTGATTTTTAATCATTTTCGAGTACATAATAAGGATAATTTCCAACTTCACGTTCAGTGTCGATGCTTTACTTTCCCCAACGACTTTTGAAATGTTAAGAATGCTATATTTTTAAATTTTTGGAATATCCAATATTAACATGTTACTACTGAGTTCACTAGGCAGAAGACTTGTTATACAAATTTATTAAAATTTTCGTTCTCATATCGCAAGAATATTTTACTTCTTTAAGTTATTTGTTTTGATTCAACAGGTCTGTTTGGCACGTCTGGATTTTTTCCTTAGTTTTTGGCTGCGATTAGGGTTTAATACATAAGTAGTTTTTATGTACATTTGATACTGACATGTCCGTAATAGATACAAAAAAAAAGAAAAACTTAAGGGCGGCCCTACAGGATAATTTTTTTTTACAAAGTCATAACACTTACTAACCTATTTTTTTAAATACGTTATAACTTGCATAAAATCTTTAATTCATGTAACAGGAAAAACTTGTAAGTCCATTATATTTGCACAATAGTCAAAATTTTAATAGTACGAACATCCCGTAACTCTATCGCAGTATTTTAACAAGAATTAAATTGCTTAAATTAAATTAAAGATATTATCTTTTTAATAATATAAACGTGATTTAAGGTACCTACTTTCTATTATCGGCACGCAGTAACGTTTTAAAACTGCTTTAATCACAAAGTTATTTTAAAAAAAAACAGGACAGCACTTGTTTGCTTCCTAGTGTGTAACTTACAAGATAGGCGTTATAATTACGGTAAGAAATAGATTTAGTAATAAGAAATTACAGATATTATTGGAGTTACTGCAAATTCTTTGACAAATACACCAAAATTTTTTACAAAAGATGGCATTAAAATGTCAAATTTGATGGATTATAGAGTTTTGCAGATTAAGTCAATAATATGTAGGTAACTGCCAAAATGTTTTATCGATTCTACTAGAATAAAGAAAACATAAACATAAAAAACAAAACAAGACATTCATCATATCACATTCACTACTCACTTATTTTTTAACCGAAAATGATCAAACTATTAAATTTACATTGACATGAAATGAAAGTTTTTAGTGATTGTAACATCACAAAAAAGAGAAAAATTAATTTTCTTAATAAACAAAAAAGACCGACTTTAAAAATAAATCGAATAAAATACACTAAAAAGTATAAAATAATGATTTAATTTATTCAAATACATGTAAATTATCGGTTAATCCTACAGCAATGTCATACTCCAAAAAATCATTTTGTCAGTTAATTGTAACTAAATTATATTATTTTTTACTTTTTAGTTCATTTATTGCAGTCAGTTTTTTTTAATTTTTTTATTATAAACTACACTAGACAATTAGCGTGTAAAATTACGTTTTACAGTTTTATCTGCTTGATTTATTCCAAATTTAGAGTAGGTTTTCCGAGATACTTTTTCCCACTTTTTTTTTCTAACGACAGTCTTATAAATTCATTTTAAAAAATAGAATTTTTATATTATCTATCTATCGTTAATAACTTACAATAAATATTTCACTTAGAACACGTCGTACACGTTCTCCCAACCAATCAGTACTGAACTGCGAACTATAACAACGCGAGCCCTTTTGCACGTTAAATCTGCATGTAAACATCTCGTAATAGGGATTGTAACCTCACGTTACAATGCTATGCTACATATAAGGCATGTGGTTCAATGTTTTAGAAATATAAAGTAGATGATACCTATATTCTAATTATATGTTTGAATATTATAATATATAATAAGTTGTACTGGGTTTATTTTGTTTTAATGAACTTATGAGAGGCTTGCGCCCTATAATCATTATGAACCAGCCACCACTAATTAGTAATCGCCTATGCAAAAAAAACCTATAAAAATCGAATCAACTGAACTGGTATCATCACTTTGGTATGTGTTAATTGCGATTACATTTTATGTATATAAAAATGAGTTTAATATATTTTTTTAATTTTTAAACTTTTTTAATATGGTTTTAGTAATTCTTAGTAGACATTTAAACACTAACCAAAAATTTTGATTGAACGATAAATGCATCAAAAATCTTTACGTTTAGTTGAAAGTAACTACTTTTAATAACAATATTAGAAAATAGTATATTAAAATATAGGTGAATATTAAAGTATTTAATAAATGAACTTTAAACTATCTTTAAATTATCTACAAATGCTATACACCATTTTTTTATTGGTACACATAAATCATAAATGCTGGTACAGTGAAACCTCCCTTAGCGGACACCTCTCTTACGAGGACACCTCTCTTAAAAGGAGAGTTTTTAGTTCCCTAAATTGTATGCAATGAAATTTCCGTGTATTAAAACTTCTATTAACCGGATACTTTTATAAACAAAACAGCAACAACATAATTGTCACAAAATTGGAATCACTTAATAATCTAAACTCTCTTATACGGACACTTAGTATTAAATATTTACACAAAAAAAACCATAAACTTAAAGGATTTTTAATTTTCAACAGGCCGTTATGCTAAAAATGCTCCTGCTTTGGTTAATGCAGCTGCGTTTTCGTTAAAATTATCCTTTAAATTAAAAATGTCTGAAAGAAAAATGAAACAATTCACAATTTGTGAGAAAGTGGCGATTATTAATTTTTGTTGAAAAGTATTCTTCAATTGTACGCCATCTTGCATTAACGAAGAGAAATTTTTTACAGTACAAGTAAGAAAACAATTAAATGTTCAACTAAAAATATCTAAATTTCATAGATATTTAGAATAGTTTCTTTATCAGATACTGATTAATTTACGTTTATTGTTGACAAAAGATCAGTGATAATGTATTAGATAACTTATAAAAATGTTGTTTTGTCAGTTGGTATGTATTTTAAAAAACATTATTCTTTACTTTGATATCAATAGCAGAGGGTCTTGAAAAAAAATTTTGTTAAAATAATAAATTGTGTACACATAAAAAAGTTAACAAAACGCTGAAATATCAGGATTATTAGTACACAGAAAATATTGGAGCAAAGTAGTCATTTTTTAAGACTACAACTGACTGTAACGCATTCATAAAAACATTATTAAAAAAGTCAGTCTAAGTTGCAAACTAAGTAATGTCGTTAAATATTTGACTATGAGATATAACACCAAACTGGAATACGAATGAGACTTTTTGAGCAAGTTTCTAGTGATACCATTTAGTGCTGAAATGTAACAATTCTCCTGAAGCATTAACAGATTCTATAAAAGCTCAAGACAATGCCAATTTAGGAAGTAAAGAAGATTTATTGCACAAAACAAAATATAATCAAGAGCGTTGCTAGTTCTGGAAAACGTTGCCAAACACCAACCGGAAAATGTTCCTCCTATCATGAGCTAACAAAACTATATAGAATAAAAAGGTTTAGTTAATTTAAAATGGCAGAGTCCTAGGAACATTTTACTCGTTCATCTATAAATGTAAATAAAAAAAGTAAATAATCTAAAATAATAATGGTTTTAATTAAAGTTTATTTTTTAAACAAAATTTGTCACAAACGAGAAAAACGTTTTACTTTAATCGCGCGTAAAGATTACATTTTTTCACAGGTTTTAAATGTGTTTTTGTTTTGATATAGTAGCAAAGATTTATTAATATTATGTAATAATACTATAATTATTATTTTCAAAATTAATTTAAAGCTTTTGCTTTAGATTAAATTTGTTATACCGATTTGTTTAAAAAAAAATTTAATTGTAAATTAAACAAAATGCTTGTTAAAATTTTATATTACTTAATTTAAAATCTTATTTATCTGAATATTGTTATAAAAAAAACATTTTTAACATTTTATAAAAAAATATCGTATTTTGTTACAATGCAGTTGTTATTTTTTTAATTAACTAATTTAATTTGTTCAAGAAACTGGTTGTTAAAGTAGACATACCGTTAGTATTTACAAAATTTTAAATAATTTTAATTAAATTCTTGGAGTTACTAATTCTGTATCTGTTTTAATTTTCTAATAAAATTATTTACTTATATTTAAAATTACTTTATTAGCTTTTTCCGATTATATTCATTATTTTTTATGTATGTTAAAATGTTAAACCTAAATTAAAAACTGTTAGGTAACGTTAACTTTTTATTAACAAATACATCTTACGTAATTATGTTTGACATATTTTATAAATTAAATTAAAAGTACTATTGTAGTATAATATAAATTTATATCGTAAAATAATTAAAAGTATAAGTTCTTGTTTACTTCTGTATGCTGCAACTTTTTATAACAGAACGCATTATGTGTTTAAAATTTAATCGTAATTTTTGTCATTTACCTCCCAACAAAATTTGTGTGTTAAAAATATACAATTTTATTTTAAACAAAGAAAAAGTAAGATAGTTTTGTTTTATTTTAAAAATCAATATGTCTTTGTAAGATCATTTCATTTTTATGTCCAAGTCAAATAATAATTTCAAGTCGATCAACAACATATGGGAATTCTCTGTGTTAGTATTTGGTTAATCCATGAGTTTGTTATTGGCTTGGTATTAAGTAAATTTCCCTTGTTGATAACAAAGTTTAGTTTAAATTTTGAGAAATAATACTTTTATCCTAGTATGTTTTAAAAAGTTAGTGTGATTAGACAAACTCAAACTATTTGAGTGATGTAAAATAAGCCATTAGGCAAATACTGTTTGTAGTTTTAGATGTAACAAAAGTTAACTAACTACTACTTTTAAAATTATATTAAAATAAATTATACACTGAACAGGAAAAGCTTTTTCTAAATGTAAACGCAATTACTACATTACTTTTATTCATAAATAAATTACATTTTTTATTTTTTTCTTTTAATTCTATATAATAATAACTAATGAATTTGATTATTATGTAATAAAGAAGTTTATAATAAAATTTTGTTGCACGAATTTTAGTTTTATCGATTTTAACTTGTTTGTCACAAATAAAATTCTTTGTATCTGGTTATCTTTCTTTCAGTTGTTTTCTAAGATTTAAATTTAAATAAATTTATAAAATTTATTTATTTTCTTTTAAATTTTATTCTCTATTTTTGTTTTTATTTTTCATGTTTTACCTAGAAAATATACTTCACAAATCATTGTTTTTCTTGTTTTTTTTTTGATCCGTACTCAGATCTCACAGATGTATGTAACTGTACTTTAATGTGTTCTGTTTATTTGCAGATTTAAGATATATTTGTTTAATTTTTAAAAATAGCAGATTACCTGCGACTTAATTGCCTCTCATTTTCTAACTTTTATTTTACTCTTTTTATTACTATTTCGAGTAATTGACATTTCAAATGTAAAAAACTGTTGATTTTTTAAATTTTAATACGTTATTTTATTTTTGTTTATTTTTAACTTTCGTTAGGTATAATCATAATTATTAAAATAATTTTTTAAAAAAATTCTTGTGTAAATTGGACCCAATTTATACAAAAACAAGTCTCAAAATCTCTAAAAGATATAGTTTGACGGTTATGTTGACCAGTACACAAAAATTGTCAAAAACGGTTTGCCAAAAAAAAATTTAAGTATGTCAGTCCAATATAACATTAACCATATTTTACCTACTAGCTGCTTAGCTCAGTGGTTCATTGCCTCCAAATGAATGTGTAAGCAAACAAATTTTAAATTTCTAATGTGCAAGTAAAAAAACTAAGTCATTTACTTCTTGACGCCATCTAACGAGGATTGTGCTGTTATTTGCTTTCACGTTGTAGTACACATAATATGCCTGGTTGAATTTAAATAATATATTCTAGAACATCCTCTTGTCGAGACGTTATGTATCTTAAAAGCAGTTTTAATTAGATAATTTATTTAGCGCAGAGTAAGCTTTGTCTTTTCTTTTTCAGATTAAGTGTAATTTCAATTTCGATTTCTTAGCACCACTTGCAAACTCAAATGTGGATCACGATCATTTACATCTAAGGTTTAAAACCTTCAAGCCCCCTTTTGGTGAATCGATTGTGGAAATATTTCTAAAAGCGAAGTATTGAACTAATAATTAACTCCTATATGATTTACAAATGCGATTGATTCTTTTACTAAGAGGCATGGACCTTTAACATCACCTTTAAGAAAATTACAAACGTGAACAGCACAGGTTGAAGTTCGCTTGTTTTTTTCTTTTTGTTAATGTTAACTTGTACTTTGTTGTACAACATCAAGTTTTCGTGAGTCACTAGATGGATACGATTTTTGAGTTAGTTAAATTATAGGCGAGTCATTGGGAAAACGTTAAGGTTAACTCCAGATTTGGGTAAGTCAAACTTCTTATTTGATGTCACTACGGCGCTTCTCACGAATTGATTGTTTTTAATTTCGATAATTTTCAGAACGATTTGTTTTCTAGTATACAGATACAATTTAAAATCATTTGCCGTTATTTAACTCCGTTTTACTAACCTTAGTTTGCACTGGTGGATATTACATCTTTTCTCGACTGATCTCGCTCAGCAAACGTTTGAAGTCTAACATTAAGTGTAGCAATTCTTTTAATTTTTAAATATTCGAAGCAAAGAACATACTTCTAGAACCATCTTTGATTTCTAATGCTGATTTTTTGATACTTTTTTATTTCCTTCTTCTGCAAGTATCCCTGAGTCTAATACTTGCGTGCACTCCTGCCTTAAATCTGAGAAATTTTTACGTCCTGTTAGTTATTTAATTTTTCTTTTTCCAATTTTTTTTTCTATGTTTAGAATTATTTGACCTACTAGCAATCCGCAGCATTTAAATCTAATTTCTAAAATTTCTGCTTTTCCTCGTCGTTTTCTCGTTTGTGTATTGTAAAAGGTGTTTTATGTAAACATCTACGCATTTCTTTGTCTGATTCTGGCGTGTGTTTAGTTGTTCTATCAAACCAACGCAAACAATTAATCCATGATCACCACTTTTTATTTTAGCGTAAATACCGCTGTATTAAGCGTATGTTTAAAAATTTTCGGTGTCATTTCTACTGCCCTCATATGGGATTTAATGTTGCTATTCTTGTTTGATCTAAACGGAGCAATTCTATTAAGTCACGTCACGCATTGCCAAAAACGACAAAACTCTTTGAATACGTCGTCGGTATGTTGTTGGTTGTGGCTTGAATGTTACCTAATTGTTTTTTCCATATTGCTGTCACCGATATTCCTTTCTTTTGCTTAAATTTTTAGTTTTGGTTTTTTTCTTCTCTATCTTACTTCAGGACAGACTACTTTTGCGTCTGTATATATAACATTCTCTTAGTAGGACTTTTTGTCATGGGTACGTTAGGTATAAAATTCTCTTTCTGTTTTTAGGTTTGGTTTCCCTTTTTTAAGTTTCCTATTCCGTTTCTAGGCATTAAACTCTTGTAGCAATTTTTTTTATTTGGAACAACCATTGGTACGCATTCGTTCTATGGCTAACTGTAATATCTTTTCTTTTTTTGATTTACTTAGAGCGGTTGGTGCGACACCTTAGGGTTGTCCCTCTTTTCGTTCTCCTACGCAGAGTAAAACGAATCAGAGATCTACATCTTGTCTTATTTTATATTTTTTCTACTTCTTAGTTGATTGATCACCAACATGCCACATACCTTTCTTGCTTTTTGTTTTTCCTGAAGGTTTGCATTTGAGCGGTCGGTTAAGCTGTAGGATTGGGTCACTGTTTCTATCTTCTTACAGAGTGAGGGATGGACTAAACGCAGCCTCTATCCTCTTTTTTTTTGTCATTTTTTTCTTTCTACCTTTAGAGTGCTTTTTTTGTATATCTTACTTCTTTTAAATTCTTCTATCTATCGAATAGGGTTAATTGCTTTAAAAGCTTTGTTTCTCTGGTTTAAGCTTTGTGTTTTTTTTCCTTTGATTTACTGCAATCACATTTTTTTTTCTTTTCTTTATTAGTTGATTCTTTCTTTTGTTACATTTGTAAGTGATTCGTTTTTCTGTGTAGGTCTAGATCTCCGTTTTCTGTACTTATGGGTTTTTGCTTGGCCGATTTTTGTGAATGCTGTTACTCATTCTTAGGATATCTCTTTTGCTATTTTTGTTTTTTTTGGAATATTCCAATTTGTTTATCGATTTATAAGTTTTATTGTTACATTCCGCATTAATAATTAACAAGTGTTCAATTAGCAATTGATAGTTCTTACGTTTTCTTCTTTCTTCTGTCTTTCAATTAGGATTTTAGTTTTATGATTATTAGTAAATTAGTTTATTAATTAGTAATAATTTTATTGTGAATTTGCCACAAACATTTTTCATGTTGAAAAAACGCCAATAAAGTCATTTTTACGTATAATAGTATGTTCTACAGTAGCAATATTAACTACTAGTTAATTACGGTTTTTGATCATTCTATAAGTTAAAAAAAAATTTAAAAAACCCTCTACCTCGGACAAGATATTTTATTTAATGCTATTGTTAGAATTTAATCCGTTTATTTTACAAATTAATTTGATGTTTAAAATGCATGTTTCTGTAGTTCGCTCTTAACTAATTGTGATTATTACTGATTTACATATATTTTAAATATAATTGACGCTTAAAGTCATAATGTGCTTAAACAATTTTAGTAACTTTAGTAAGAAATGTATTTATTTTTTATTGTAAAATTCATTGTATTAAACTACTGACAACTGTCACAGTTACTCAACAAAGTACTAATTTAATCAAAATTGAAAAAGTTATTTTAACCTGCGCGATTTACATTTGTCGCTTAAGTTATATACACTTCTCAACCATGGTATATAATATACTTTTTTATTAGTAGTAACAGTAAATATTTTATGATTAAACTAAAAACGTCGTACTAGTTAAAACTTATTAAATTAAAATTATGATACTCTACTCTACTCTCTAAAAAATGAACATAACAAAGTAAATATTTTTTTATAAACTGTTTAAACCTCTAAAAGGATCACATCTTAAAAACTGTATTTACCTTTACCTTTTAATACAATTAACGAAAGAATAGCTTTCTCTTAAATTACAAAAGAGTAGACAAAAATTCTATGCAGCATTTGACTTGGGACATATATAGGTCACACAAACACAAAACTTGCAAAATGAATAGAAGAACACAAAATTACAGTTAGACTTCCTTCTTTATCGCTAAAAAGCATACCAAAAAACAGAGCGTACAATAGACTTCAGCAACACTAAAGCTTGCAGATAATCAACGATCTTGGCCTAGAGTAGTTGAAAAAGCAATTGAACTTGAGAACAACTATCGAATTTAAACCAAATTAGGATAGGACTGCTCTAAATTTAGAAAACTATTTTCAACAATCACGATGCAATACGTCTAATGCATTTTCACATTTATTATAATTGTTTTTTAAATGTTTATCTAAAAATAAATGTTTCTTTGCGTAAACATTAATAATATTAAAAAAATTATTAAATACATTAATTTCATTTATTCATATAATTTAATCTTAGAAATATATCCGTCCTTGGAATAAATTGTAATCTATTAAATATTTTGAAATAAAAATTACTTAGAGCAAAAATCCGATTGGCACCGTATGTAAAATGACTGTCTATAAAGAAATGCAATAAACTAGAGTAGATCTATTCATGTTGGTATTACTATTTGCTTCATACAACTGATTATATACAACCTTGATTAAAAGTAAAAAAATAATCAAATTGTATAAATAAAATAAATTATGCTAGTGTTTATAATAAAAAATTATAAAATTGTAAATTAAAGCACAAAAAATTAAAACTAGATCGTTTAAAGAAAGAGCAATAAAAGCACAAGCGGAATAGACTTGCAAAAGCATTTTGTCTTACAAATAATAAATGAATTTAGAGCTGCTAAGTGCAAAAAACATTTTAAAGATTTTTTTGATAAGCTTTTTTTATCCTTTGTTAACTACACTAGTTATCTTAAAATTAAAATTATAAAAAAATGTACTACACAATGTTAATTAACATTTTAATTATTACAAAGCTGATAATTAAATAACAAAGAAATGAGATTCTGTGAAATTTTATTGTATGCTTACGTGATAAATTTTTCAACTTAATATTTATTTTAAGAAATAACTGAGAAAATTGGCAAATTTACTTAAAATTTATTTAAAATTTACGTATTTATTTTACAAAAAAATGTTTTGTTAGTAAAGGTTTATTCTCCTTAAAATTTGCAAAATAATTTTTACAAATTACATTAACAAAAAACGTTATATTACTTATATTCATCATAAAGTTATAAGGAAACTAAAGTATACAAACTAATCCGCTGTTATATCTAGTAGTCGCGCAATATTGTTAAATCAGTGGTTGTTAACGATTTCATTAGTTGCTTTACCAAAATTTTTCAATAATAGAAAATCATTACATAGTTTAAAATTGTTCATTAATAAGCGCAACATTAACGATCTATTTCTGATACCTTATTATATGTTAATATTGCTATTAACAGACGACCGACGAAAAAAAATTATGATATAATTAATTTTGTTTATATTGTTTTAAATAAACAAAATTAAAGTAATTATTGTTTGCATAATTTAATGCAGTATTTTGTAGAAGACAATATACCATTAATCTTCAAAATATTATTGTAATAGAAACAAACTTAAACTGTACCAAAACATAAATTTTATATAATTTTTTTTAACTGGTAGTATTTACTAAAATTGATTTTAAAGGTTTTGTAGAAATTGCATCAAAAGGTGATTATTCAGTTTTCCATGAAAAAATGAGTTAAGGAAATGGTTCGTTTTTTTATAACCTTTTTTTTTAACAAGTGTAATAGTGTTTAGTACATTTATTACCAGAACAAAATATCAAATTGCTTTTTTTTATTAATTCAAGAAGCGGTCGAAGCATATTTAATGGCTAATAAGCAAAGCGACGTAATATGCTTTAACTTAACATATAATTTTGCTTTTATGAAATTTGCTTCAATTGTTTTCACTAACCGTCAGCCTTCAGCCTACAATTTATTTAAGTAATTATAACGTTAGATCATACTGATTTAAATTTACTTTTAGTTCTAAACTTTATATCATCTGTAACCTTATGTATTGTCGTTGAGTACGTTGACGTGACATCCATCAAGTTTCTTTGATCATTTGAATGCAAAATAACATTAACCGTCGTACATAAGCTTATATACTACGCATATTTTTGTTTTTAAATCAGATAAAAAGGAGTAGGGAAAATCATTGCTGTTAACAAAGAACTTTTGGTTGGATAAGTTTTTGTGCTCATATTTGACTTTTTTGCGATTCATTATTATTATTGTTGATTGTCGACTTATTTTGCGACTGCATAGTAGACGAGGTAGTTTGATCGAGTAATATTTATATTTGAATTAAAATTATTCAATTAAAACGCTTGTTCACAATTCAATACGATTAGTTGTATTGTGGGTTGCTTGAACAAAAAGACCTACATCGATGTTATAGCTGTGATATTAATATATTAGTCGACAAATCTATAATTGTTATTAGTCTAGTATTAGTCGAATATTCTCTTTTGTGTGAAATAAATATTTTGTTGTTAGAAGTTGCGTTTTGTCAATTTGTTCTTTTTAGTAATTTACAGATTTGAACAAGGTCTGTATTAGGTGACATTTATTTATTTTGGCATTTTTTATTTAGTGTAAGATTAGCACACCGAGATTTGCAACCTGCTTAGGGAGTTAGTCGCTTGTCTTTAAGTTACAAGAAAATTTTCGTAACAAATATGTTTGACATCAACTTTAAAAAGTGATTTCATAAAAATAAATGTTTTGAAATGTGATAAATAGTTTAATGCAAAGTTCAATTATGTGGTAGACGACTAATTAGTAGAGATAAATGAATAAGAAAGGCATTTATTCACGTGTCATTTGTGGTTTAATAACTAAATTAGTTCATTATTATTCGTTTGTTAGTGTATTTTACTTAATATTATATATGAAAGTTATTAATTTTGTTAAAAAATAAGAAAAAAAGCAGGAAAAATATTGTAATGAATGGAAAAATTACAGAATTTGTGTCACTAAAGTTTAAATCTTTGACATGCAATAACTGTAGCGTTTTTATAATTTTTCGCTGGTAAAAAACTACAATTATGTAAATACTATGGAAGTCAACAGTTAAACAAAAAGAAAAACGTAACAGATCTGAAGCCAATGGAATATATCTTAGCTGTGCTACGAATAATAATTGGCTATATTTTTTATGTCGTAAAACTATATTTTATAAATAATAATTATTATAAAACTTTTGCAGTTGTGGTTTTTTTTAGTTTTTAATAAGAGTGTTTTTGTAATACTAGTTGTTACCAACTTTTTGTTCTAGTAAATCCTGTTAGTAACAACAACGTCACCACGGCTAGCTCAGATGTCGGCGAGTTAACCTGGGCGTCACTCCGCTGTAAAGTTAGAATCCTTAACTCGGAGACATTAAAGGTAAGTGTGAATCTATTGTTGAAGAGATTAAGAAAAAAGTAAACAACAATCAACAAAAGTGTAGCAAAATGTGTATCTATTTTCTTTAATTGATAACAAAATACCACTTTATGTCTTCTAAAAAGCAATAAGTAAATTTGAATCACAAGAAATTAATAATAATATAAAATTAAAACGCAAATTGATCAAGCATTAACGATTACAGGCAATTGCAACAATGTAGCTATTGAAAAGTAAGACGTCAACGTTTAATTTAGTATAAAAACTTAAGAATTTTGACTACGCTTAAAAACTAAACATCTTAGATCGGGCACAGTTCACGTACACAGTAATTATTTTATGGCGAAACTAACTGAAGGCTGTATAATGTACTCGACTGAAAACAAAAAATTAATTAATGATCTTAGTTATACAAAAAGAAAACCGTAGTGCTTAACATTATTAATAACGCTAAAAACTTAGCATAGTTTAAAAATATATTTTATGACTTGATGCAAATACGTGTGTGACACAAATTGAAAAATTAGACACAAATTAAACACGCTGAAAATATAGAAGAGTTGACACCATGTCGGCAAAAATATTTCCTAATTAGCGATGATTCCCTATTTGCAACTAAAGTCGCTAAAAGCAAAACAGTAAAACAATGTTTAATTAAGTAAAATAATAGTACTTACAATTCATATTACGTGCAGCTACAATCAAAGTAAATGGTTAAATAGAAGCAATCAAGGTATTTGACAAAACAGTTTTACCGTGAATATCGATTTAGGCCAAAATATTTCGCTAGTGGCGTCCGTGAACCAGGGACATGGCAAGAATTTTAATTAAAATACAAATTTTAGAAAATTAATTATCAACAACACGCAACCTAACGTAAAAGAACTCAAAAAAAGAAAGAAATTTAGGCAGTGACCAAAGATCAAACCCTAAAATTAAACTAAGCCAATAATATAGAAAACCTAATCTAGACAAAGAGAAAACACTTACCAACGTCAGTCTCAAAGGCCTTACCACTTGGTAGTAAAATTTTTGAGAAAAAGTTGCCAAAGCGCATAAAAAACCTACAGTACGTTAAGAGTAAGAAGTAAGAAATTTTGACAAACGCCGAAGACTAGAAGCTCTACAAAAACAAAAAGAAAAAGAAAGAAAAAGTAGTATAAGTAATAAAGAAAGAAACTGACCACAAAACTCCTATTACAGCCAAAAGTTTTCTTGGACGGTTGTGTAGCGTCGAAGTCTTATTACACCTCAAGTACTCGCGTCAATATAGAAACATCCGTTGTTCGTCTCTCCCAAAGTTAATTTGACCAAAATCTTGCTTGAAAACCTAAATAAAAAAGCCTATAGCCGGAAACAATGTCCCTTGTACAACCACAACATCCCTTGCGTCAGTTAAGACGAATTGATCACATTCGCAAAGCTATTTATTCTATACGGGTTTTTTATGAGAAAAAGCATCAAAAATCGCTTAAAGTAGCAGCAAAAACATAATAAAAGTTTGTTTTTCTTCGCTTGAAGGTCCAGAACGGACACTTGGAAATAAGCCAAGCCCGAAACAAATTTGGTATCTTTTCTTTACTCCTAATATTATTCTCGAGTTGATCAAACATACCAACACAAAACTTGCAAAAATTCGCATTAGAATAAAAGAAAAAGGTTCTGTATTCTACAAAAATACCCACGAAAATGAAATAAATGCTTTGATTGGGACAAATTTTTTTTGTACAATACTAAATCTTCAAAAGAAAGACTCAAGTCCCTTCTTTCAACTGTAGTATCAAAGCGGCCTATTATTCGAGCACTAATAACTGAGAAAAGATGCTGCGAGTTGCTCAGAGCTTTCAGAGTTGATGACCCTTTTGCTGGTGAAACCAGAGTAACCACAAACAAAGCAGCTTGTATTTTTGATATTGTTTATTTTAAATTGGCACTAAAATTACTCTTTAGGAGCTCATATTACTACTGATGAAACGTTTGTACTTTTTAGAGACCGTGTGGGTTTTAAAGTCCATATACCAAAAAAACCTGCCAAGTACGGCAATAAAATTATATTTATTTGATTAGCTTTCAATGCCACCCATTTATTGCAAACTTTAGACGTGGAATTTTTTTGGACCATTTAAAAAAAACTTGTGTAAAGTTTTGACCGATTGGAAACTACAGAATAGAAGAGTTTCCAAGATTGCGCGCAAAGACTTAACAAGAAACTGGATTAAAATTAGAGACCAACATTAAATCAAGTTTCAAAGCTTTTGTTCTTATTCGTTTAAACAGAACTGTTCTAAATAAACTAACAAAGGAAATTACAAAGATGGATGATATATCTAAGAACTGGTCCACAACGTTTTTAACATGTTTTGGTGATAGCCATATATCTGAAAATGAATCACGGAGAAAAAGGAAAAAAATCCGATGTTCTTGTAGGTCAAGGCGCTACAGCCAAACATTTAAATGTTGAAACTTCATCTTCAAGTGTTGATGTGGACGATGAATTTCTTGCAGATCAGGTGTTAGAGGAAGCAGAGGCCAAAGAGCAAAAAGTGGAAACTTGCAGCAACGAAGAAAACATAACTTTTGTGGCCGATGATTATGTGCTTGTTGAATTCAAGTGTCCTAATAATAAAACAAAATACTACGTGGTCAAAATTACTAGTGTTGTTGACTATAATCTATTAGCGGTTAATTTTTTGAGAAACAAGGACTCACTTAAACATGAAAAGGGCTTTTTTAATCTTTACAGGATGAAAGTAATGTGAATGTAGAAGATGTAATTATAAAAATGAAGACTTCAACTGACCTATGTAGAAATCGATTTGCTTTTTTTAAACTGCCAAATGTGATCTTAGAGTAGTTACCTAAGTAGTAAGATATGTTTTTCTTGTTTAAAGCTAATTTAAAATTTTTTGTTTTTGTTCCATTGTTTTTTTAATATTTTATGCAAGAAGCTTATTTTTGGTTTTTTATGTATCGTGGAGAATAAATTATTTTACTTACCTACCTTTAACTTATTGACATCCTCCGTATATTTTTATATGGTAACATTATCATCTACATTATTTTTTTAAATAAAAACTTTTTAAATTCACCTTTATCTGTGTTTAAAATGAAACAATAGCCTTTCCTAATTCGAACACTAAACAAAAATATATATATACTATATATGTATAATTTTTAAATATATAAAAATGACAGTCAAAGGTCTGTACTTTCTACATAAGTTATTTCAACATTTTTCGAGTATGCTCTTAAACATTATTAGCAAAAAAGCATGTAATTGTGTTGGAATTCACGATGGGTGAGTGTACAAAAACGAAAAAATATCAATGTTTACAATATGGTAAAACTGAATTATAAGATGAGTATAAATTCACATTTTTACATCAATTATTATTTTTATTGATATCTTGATGGAAAAAGTTTTTTACATTTTTTTCTTAACCGAAGTTATTTAATACGCGTATTTTTAAAATATATAAGTTATTTCATTCCATTTCATTGAGTAATGAAAATAATGACAGACACCAGGTTTGCGAAATATTAGATTAGATTTATAGTTGGATCATAGAACAGCAAAGCATTTTACATAAAAATACCATAATAAAGACTCATTTTATAATTGTGCAAAATGCTCGGCTGAATAGCGATAAGAAATATTATATAAGGAAGTTGTATTAGATAAGTAGTTAGTTGTTAAGTTTACCTTGTAAATAAAACACAAAAATCTATCGAAGTTTTTGCCTAATAAATAAATAAGTTAAAATTGTGTTTTTTAAAAACAAAAAATCCGAACAAATAAATATAACTGGCGCAGTCGTTAGGATTGTTAATACGGTTTAATTACGCGAAAGTTTATCGAAAACGAGTGTAATTAATCGGCGAATTTAATTCCTTAATTAACAACGAATAACCCAACGGTAACCAGTGAACGACCGAAGTTGCATCGAGCATCGATGCCAGACAACCCAAAAACAACGCAAGGGGACCATCGCAAGTGAATCAAGCAGCAGTCCCAGGCAACACAGTGGCAACCGAGTTTGATCCAAGTGACCATGCAAAACTGCATCGCGCATAGGTCGAAGATCGCCGGAAACAACAAGGTAGGCACAAATAACTCACATTGTTAATCGTTAACAGATAAGGCATTTCTTTAAACAATTTTGTTAAATTTTCCATTAATTGGAAATTGCATTTGCAAAAATTAATTAAGACAAAGAAACTTTTACAAACCGGGCGATTTAGTTAGTTCACTAGATCCGTTAACTTTACAAGCAAAGATGACAAACCCAACAATAATTTACCAACTTTTCAAAATTGAACTAGATACAATTTCTTTATTTGAAAGAAAAGAAATCCATATAAACGCTTTTTGTACAGCATGCGATAATGTTGATACTCGATATAAAGAAGTTGCAGAAGTTCAAACAGTGATTAGAGCGGCAATTTAAAGGTAGGGTTTCTGAAATTTTATTACTTCGTGATGATTTAACTAATTGGTCATTAATTAGAAACGCGATAATCCAACCTTTTTCGGATTTGCGAGATCTAGAACAGCTTACAGTAAAATTTAACAATATTAAAATTAATAAAGGTGAAAATTTAGTTGAATACGGACACAGAATTAGATTGTCATTAGGAAAATTAATAGCAAAATTAAATTTGTCAGATTTAACTCAAAAACCACTCCGACAAGAAATTTTAATTAATAATGCATTAGATCGTTATTTGGTCACCATTCCTTATCAAATATCCATGCAAATTTGTGCTAGAAAACCAAGAATTATTGAACAGGCAATTGCATATGCCCGATACGAAATAAACTTTGCCCAAAGATCAGGACAGCATTTACAGTTTTCTAACACAAAGACGAAGAATTTTTCAAAACCATTATTTAATCCATTTCCAAAAAAATCTTTTAATTCTTAATCTCTACAACCAAGCGCATCTAAACCAATTGTACACGATTCTAAATTTTCTTTTAAAAATCTTCAAAGAAAAATGTTTCCCAATCAATTTCAACCGAATAAACCAACTTCAAATGTATACATCCCCAATCAAAACTTGAATTTCCCGAAACCGACTCCAATGTCAGGAATTTCTAATATTAAAAACTATTTTCAAGAAAATCTCTCTGAATCAGTTATTTATAACGAAGAAACTAACCAATACTTTGCCCCTATTGATATAAACCAACTTAATCAAAACGATTTTGAACCAACCGACGGCGACGGTGTAGTCGAACAAACAGAAATAAACAATGATCCCGAATCAAATTCAATTTTTTTCGAGGCTTCCTCAACAACAGAATTCACATGATAGATAGTTTACCCTACATTAAAATAAAAAACCCACCATTAAATATATTAATTCACACTGACAACGAAATTAATATTATCAACCCCAGAATAATTTCAAAATTTTATCCCAATTCAATTCAACTCACAAATTTGAAATTAAACACAGCCAATGGAATAAGTACAATAAAAAATTTAGCAACAATACCCTGCTTTGACGTATTTAAAACAGCCGGAAATTTAAAAATCATTGTTTTAAACTTTCACGAATATTTTGATGGATTAATAGGTATACGCAATTTGAAAAAAACCAAAATTCAACATTGATTTACAGAATAATTCATTGACACGCATAGATAATACTAATTTTCCACTTTACAATAAAAAACCTCTTAAAATAAAAGTACAACCTCGCACTAAACAAATTTATACAATACCTTATACAAAACCAAATCAAGATGTCTTTATATCCACACAGCATCTTAGAAAGACGAAGGATAATTAAAACATGCAGAAAATATATTGAAATATTCAAAACACCAGAAGAGAAATTGACAGCAACAAATTTTATTTAACATAAAATAAATACGAAAGATGAAGAACCGATATTCCTGAGGTCATACCGAACACCTTTTACAACAAAAGAAAAAATCAAACAGCATACTGAAGAGACGGAATAATCCAACCGAGTATCTCTCTTTGGGGATTTCCCCCACACTTAGTAAAAAAGAAAACAGATGGTTCCGGAATCGAAAAAACTAGAATGGTAACCGACTACCGACAATTAAACATTAAAACGATAGATGACCGTTTTCCGCTACCAAATATTGAAGACATTTTAGACAAACTTGGACGCGCACAATATTTTAGCGTACTAGACTTATCATCCGGATACCACTAAATCAAAATGGACGAAAAATCAAAACAAAAAAACAGCATTTAACACGGAATTTGAACACTACGAATTTAATAGAAAACCGTTTGGACTGAAAAACGCTTCAGCGACGTTTCAGCGCATGATGAACAACGTATTGAAACAATTAATTAACACACATTGTCTTGTTTATTTAGATGACATAATTATTATTTCTCCAAATTTAGAAGAACATCGAAAATCATTGGAAAAGGTATTTCAAAAATTAAAACTAAACCATTTAAAATTACAAATAGACAAATGCGAATTTTGCAAAAAAGAGACGGAATTTCTAAGACATCTAATTACAAAGGACGGAATTAAACCTAACCCAAAAAAGATAGAATCAATTAAGAATTACCCTTTACCACGTACTCAAAAGGAAATTAAATGATTTCTTCCTCAAAAATATTAAAGAAAAGCTCGGAAGTAAAAATTACTGAAGAATTTATTGAAACCATTAATAAATGTAAAACACTTTTGATGAACGACCCGATTTTAAAGTATCCCGACATGAACAAGGAATTTACTTTGACAACAGACGCATCTAACGAAGCAATAGGAGCCGTGCTAAGTCAAGAGCATCCCATTCTAGTTTCTAATCGTTTTGGCGCCTTTTTAATTTTACGTTATAAATAGCACATTAAGACCTGCGATTTGCTTACCGATTCAATTGAGTTAGTCGTCAGCAATTAAGTTACGAAAAAACTATATATTGCTTAAATACACTACGGCTTTTAAATTTAACCATAGATTCATCTATGGCAGTAAAGTTTGTAAAATCAAAACATGCTGTATAGCTATTCTGAGCAATATCCAGAAAAGATTTTAATTTGTAGAACTTGTCATACTCCGAGTCATTGCGGTAAAGCATTTTTGAATTGCTATTTAGATGTATGTTTTTCAAAAGTCAACTAAACCAGTTTACAGTGATGTGAGAATCGTTCATGTCAGTGACATTGCCCCTATAATTACGGTAGCTGAGTGATTTTTTTTATCTATAAGACGGTTAAGCTCCAAAAAAGTTTCGATTTCTATTTTAGTTGTTGGAATATATTGTTTACCAGTTGCCAAACGTGACTGCTCTAAATACAAATTTGTCTGGAAAACAAAATGTTCCAACAACTCATCAGTAAAAAAATTTTGCTATAACTGGTATCAGATAAATTATTAATAACAAGGTCTCTTACACCACTACTGAAAGTTACTATAACTAAGTCTTTGATAATTTTTATCCCACGTCAAAAGAACGTAACTAGTAGTTGAAACGTTAGCCGTTGCTGGTTTGACCTTCTTACGTAACCGTCGAGCCAGCTTGGAAAAAGAAATTTTTACTATTTGAATCCACGTTCTGTACAGCAACAGAGTCATCTTTCAAATTTATTTATGCATCAGATTCATCTTTTCTATCATAAGAATTGTAATCTGATTGTAAATACATTTTTCTATAACTTGGTACTAAACAAATACCACTGTGCAGGTACAAAAATTAAGTGGTCCACAATTAGTACCATCTGCTATATTTTTTTTTCTAAGCGGTACACTGTGGTATGAGTGTTCTTCATACAATTAAAGTACACAAACTAACATTTTGCCGTTTATCTGTGAAAAAATGTTAGAGAATGGAAGCACCCAGTATCTTATGCATCACGAACCCTAAACGACCCCAAGAAAAACTACAGCGAAAAGGAACTGTTAGCAATCGTATGGGCTACCAAATACTTTAGGCCTTATTTATACCGAAATAAATTTACTATAGAAACCGATCATAAACCTCTTACCTGGTTATTCTGATTGAAAGACGCAAATGCTAACTTAACACGATGGATGCTTAGACTCATGGAATATAATTACAAAATCAAGTATAGAAAAGGAAAGGAAAATTTTGTAGCTGATGCTTTATCAAGACCCCCGAAATAAATTTACTTTACTGACATAGATTTTGACACATTATTAGCATATGGAGACGGACCCACTAAAGAAGACTTAGACGAATTAGACAAAATATTAGAAAACATATCTCAATCAGAAGAAGAAAACGAGACCGCAAGAATGCATACGTCAAAAGGCGAAGTGCAAATAAACATCCCATTTAAAGCAACCATTTTAAACGTAGCAAAAAACCAAATTATATTTGATACTCATAATAGTAGCCCCGGAGTAATCATAAAACATATAAATTTATTTCGAAATACAAAAAAACGAATTTATTGTAACTTCCCCTTCGGATTCAATGAATCCGAAATTTTAAAAACTTTAAAAGCAATAATAATACCAAACACAAACACAAGTTTTTATTTTAAAAATCATAGAATGGAAAAAGAAATCTTGAAAATAATGACAGAAAATTTTAACGAAAGATAAATGTTAAAAGACGTAGAAGACCAAAACGGGCAAACTAAACTTATGGAATATTGCCATACCAGAACAGACCGTTTATGTCCGAAGGAACCCGCAAAGGAACAAACTCACACCCTATGCAGAAAAAATAAAACTAGAAAACGTAACCGACAAAACAATTACGTTCAAAAACAAAAGAAATAAACTTACAAAACTAAAACAAAATTTGGTAAAACGAACTAAAAGAAATTCGTTCTTACAGGATAAAGATCGTAATATTGATGATCCTGGGCCTAGCTCAAGCGAACAAGGAAATCGAAGTTAAAGAAATAAATAATTACACTCTACCCTAAGAAATAGGAAAATCATATAAACATTTATTTAATCATAAATTAGTTTTCACAATAGAACGTAGGGATTTACGCTTAGTAACTTCTAACCTAACAAGGCAACATGATTTAATCTTTAAGAAATTTAACAAAATTAAACACGAAGAAAATAATGGTAGTAATATGTCAGAACATGATCTAAACGTTATTAAACTATTAATTTAATCTAAAAGACAAATTTATCAAATCGATTCAAATATTGCAAATGTCATATCACCTGATCTTAAAAAACGATCACCCTTTAATTTTGTTGGTAAAGCAGCTAATTGGATTTTTGGTATAATGGATGACGAAAAACAAGAAATTCATAACAAAATAAAAATATTGAAAGAAAATCAAGTAAATCTAATAAATAGCATTAATTACAAAACTACCCTGCTAGGTAGCATGTTCGATCAAATGCAATCGTTAATTAACATTACTAATAGCAATCTACAATTAATAGAAAAGCATTTAAGCGGCATAAATAGTCAAATTTCAAAACTAAATCAGTACCTACTACTATTAGAAACCCTGGCAATTTTAGAAAACAATATTAGAGATGTAGAAATATTTGCAAACAAACTGCAGCATTCAATTATATTAGGGTTTAGAAACCAAATACACCCCGTTTTGTTACCATATTCACAAATCAGTAAAGAATTAAACCACTTAAAAACCAAATGGTATGCTAAATTTAGAAAATAACTATTACTACTAAGTCGGATTAGATAGCGAAAAAATAACTATATCAATAGAATTTCCAATAGTGGAAAATAATAATGCTACTTTGTATAAAATTTTTAAAATGTCTTATCACAAAACTTATGTACTAGAGCAATGTGACTATTTGCCTTGGTCCTACAATAGTGCAGAATGTGTTACATACTATGTGGTGATAGAAAATAAGTATTTAATTAGGAATAACAATAGAAAATTTGACAGTAATTATTGCTTCAGTAACCTGTTGCAAAATAGTATTAGTAATTGTACGATAATTAAAATAGATGATGTAAAAACTGAACTAAAACCATTAAATGACGCTAATTATTTATTAATCACTAACATAAAAAATTTGTTAAAGTGTCAATGTAACACCAAAGGAACAATCGTAGTAAGAAAAAGCTCTTAAATTAAATTAACTTTAAATTGTTCAATAGAATCTGATAATCAATTGTACACAAATAACAGAGATGAAATTTATAAAGAAATGATTATACCTGAAATTGTTAAAATAAATCTAGAAAGCGCTACAACGAATAATGTACCAGTCAAATTAAACGAAATTAATTTACAGGAAACCCTGAAAAAACAAATTGTAAACGACGAATTTGTGTACTTAAAAGAAATACCTTTACTTTACACATTACTTAATAATTAGCATTGTGATTAGTTTAATTTTGCTTTTAATATATAAACTTAGAAATAAAATCTTCCAGCTGGTCATGGAGGAGTTATATCGAACATTCCATTGAGTAATGAAAATAATGACAGACACCAGGTTTGCGAAATATTAGATTAGATTCATAGTTGGATCATAGAACAGCAAAGCATTTTACATGAAAATACCATAATAAAGACTCATTTTATAATTGTGCAAAATGCTCGGCTCAATAACGATAAGAAATATTACATAAAGAAGTTGTATTAGATAAGTAGTTAGTTATTAAGTTTACCTTGTAAATAAAACACGAAAATCTATCGATGTTTTTGCCTAATAAATAAATAAGTTAAAATTGTGTTTTTTAAAAACAAAAAATCCGAACAAATAAATATAACTTATACATATATTTAAATTGTTTATACATACAACAAAAAAGTTATTACATTTAATTTTAACTAAATATTTCTTTTGTACTCGAATGTTTACCTATAAAATGTATGCAAATTTCTGAGAAAATTAATTACTGCAAACTTAGTTTTAATTGAGTGCTTTTATTTATCTTGATATTTTTAACTTAACAAGCACCGTTATTCAAATAATATAAAATTTTACAACAAACACTGTATATAGGCGAAGTAATCTAATATGTAGCTTTTACAAGACTGTCATTGTTAGTTATTTTTATACAGAATGAATCTGTTATATCTGTTTTTTTTAGTGTGTAATTAATCATAAACTTTTAACGATCAAACATTTTTTTATCCAAAGGTTTACTTACAAAATGTATAGAAATTCTTTAGAAAACTGTAACAGAAACTAATTTTGTAGAAACTTACTAAACAATTATTGATTACAAGTATCTTATGGACTGCCGGAATTGTTACTTTGTAAACGTTTTTACTTAGTAACCGACTACTTACTAAGCAATTTCTACGTACCAGAATTTTTGTTATAAACTAAACGTAAACGGTATTGATTTATGTTTTTACATACTGATTTTAAACATTTATGCGATCCAATTTCTTGCTGTATAGACGTCTTGCGTCTCACCATCTTGCCTTTAAAAGTATCTGCGTGCAAAAGTCTCTACGTTTAAAGGTCTTTGCGTTCGAAAGAAATTGCGTTTAAACGGTTGCGTTCAACCAGATCAACTACATGTATAATGTTCTTTATTTGTTAGTTTAATAGATTATAATCTAAAATGCTAGCATACTTTTAATTTTTATTCTTACCAAAATTGAACAAGTACAAAGAAAACCTCGTTAAATATGCATTTAAAAACTCAGATCTAACAAAAAATTTAAACAATAAAATTCTCATAAAGTTTTTATTTTTATTCACTAAATCAAATAAAACTTTTATTTAACATATTATGTGGTAAGGCAGTTGGTAGGAATTTTTAATTCAGTGAGTTACAAATAAATTAAAAGCGTTTCTTAGTAAAAACTTTATTATGACGATATTCGCTAATTATTTCAATTAGACATCACAGAAACTATAAACTTTTAACGGCTAACTAACGTGTCCAATAACTACATAAAATACAAAATTTTATCCAACATAATAATAATATTTTTATAATTGTTTCTAAATAATATTAATTAAACATGTTTTACTGACTATTAAAGATATTTATAAGCAGTTGTTAGTTACATATTTGCCGTATCACAAAAATCATTGTTACGATGTTAAAGACTAGTTAACGGTTTAGTTAAATGCGTGGGCACGATACAAAAGAGAATTATAAAAAGCGTTTAGCTGACGTGATAAAAAAGTACAACCACGCACTATTAAATGTGGTAACAAAAATTTAGTGGACTATCCAATTTAGGCTTTGAATTTTTTAGTAATTCAATTTAAAATTTTTGCATGAAAAGTAAATAGTTTTCTAAAAATATTTATGCAATTTATCTAAAAAAACTATTATTACTTTTTTATGTTATTTAAAAAAAAATTATTATTTGTTACTGACAAACTAATTTGCTTTAATTAAATTATTATTTTTAATGGAAGGATTTTTTAATAAACAATAAAAAAAACATTTGCATAGTTGTTAAAACACTTTTTATATGTCTGATGTTGTAACGCATGCAGTAATTTAATAGTGTATTACAAGCCAAGCGGGAAAATTTTTATTATTGCCGAGAACCGAGGTGCAAAGCGTCGCGGTCATATCATTCTCAAAGTAATATAACATTTTACGTATGTATACTGTTTTATTTATATTATTTGCTTTTAAAATCTAATTTATTATGGTTTTTATCTCAAAATTTTGTACAAGTAAGTAATTTGTTGTGAATCAAAGAAAGTGCAATACTGTTTAAATAAAATTAATAACACAATAGATAGAACAAGTGATACATTAACGACAATTAGTTGTTGTTGACAAAAATTATAATATACGTATAACATCGATTTTTGATATATTATGCATTTGCTTACTTTCTAATTTTAAATATAAAAATACCTGACTTTGTACAATACATTAATCTAACAACTAACATTTGCTGCTAACATATATAACACACACAAAAATTACTATGGTTGATTGCACAAAGTTGCACTTCATAACACTGTTTTTCGATAAGACATTTCCACAAAGTTTATGCGAAATAAACAATATACAAAACATAGAATAACATAAGTTTTTAAAACTAATTATTACTTTTATATACCAAAACTAATATATACAGCAGATAATAAGTTTAAATTTTATATACTATACAGTATGTCAATAAAGTAAGCAGTAAAATTTATATTTTATTTATTATCGCTGCATGGAAAACAATCTCGGACACGTCAATTTAATTTTTTCTCTTAAGATTTTGTAAACGTTTACTTTAATTTTTTAGTTTATTACTGTGTGAGCTATGACATCATTTTTTTTAAATAAAACTTTTTATTCAATTGTGTGATATAAAAATTTCATTATTCAACGCTTTTGAGTTGCATAATATTTCAATATCGACATCTATGATTTCGACTAGAGTTGGAGATATAATTTGTACCGTTGGCAATATATGCGTCAATGTCAGTCAGGTTAGATTGGAGCATAGATAAAAGAGAATAAAATAGATGTCCAACTTAATGACTTTAGAAGTTGACAGCAAAAGCGCCACCAAACAACCAGGGGAAAAGTTTTTTGTAAAAGCGCGCGAAATTTAAATTCTGTAATATTGGAGTACATTTTTAAAATTAATTAAAATTAAAGTTTAAAAACAACAGTATAAACGACAGTTCAAAAAGTTTTAATTTTTTAAATTACAAATTACAATAAGTTTAAGATATATAAGTACTTAAATAAAGGAAACTCTCAACCTCCACTTTAACCAATTTTAATGATGAAATGAAGGTTGTTTTTTTTTAAGTGTTTAAGCTGGTAGTACGCAACTTAGCAGGAGTAAATTTTGACGGTTCAGAACCTTATAAGATATCTTATTAGTAGATACTTAATTGTAAACAATAATAATTAATAATTACTAACTAATAGGTAACTAAGTGTATAACGAACTTAATAAAAACATTTACACTAACTATATTATTTAATACACTCCCAACTGCTTTTAACAATCTATAATATTACAATTATCTAAACTAATTAATAGCATTACTGCGTTGAAAACAGATTACTTGCTGAATTTAATATTGAACGTGACGAATTATTATGTACTTATGTTGACATTGTGGCAAATTGTATAAGTGTTTTTGTTAATAAGTATGTAAAGGCTTTCTTACTTTTTGGCCAAGTAATTTGTAACCGTGTAAAACAACATTATTAATCAATTTTGGAAGAACTAGTTTCTTATGAACTAACTCCTCTGCGTTGTCCTCCATATTTTTACAATTTCTCTTATCTAAAATTACACATCCATTAAATGTAAACTGAATAGTTAGGAAACCAGTACAATACTTACGGAATTGTTCATAATTTCTTCTGTTTGAAGATACTTTCTCAAAGCGTCAAGTTGTTCTTGAGAGCTTACAGGAAGATTTAGCTCAGTAATAGAAATACTCGCATATTATTTAGCTAAACGATAAAAGTTTTGTTAGAATAACTCTAAGCTTACTTTCGCTTATAAAAAATCCTTTTTGAATCCCAGCAACCAGAAACGGCACAATACGAACCGACCATTATTATACGCTTAAAAAAACGTTAATCACAGTTGAAAATACTTCACGGTGAACACTAAACGCAATCAAAACTCAAGCTGTCAAAATGATAACGAATTTTAATATAATTGATTTTTTTTGGTGATTCAAGCGCCGCCTAAAGGTGAGGGGAAAAGCTTTAGGCAGCGTCTCCTAGATGTATAAGCAGTTACACCTGTGTAATTCTAGTTGAACATCTATTCAACTCTTTTATCTATGGATTGGAGTCGGAAACAATAAAGAGGTTAAATGCATTGAGTTGTATTCAAAGGACAAACATTATAATAATAGGTAATATTAATAAACGCTAAAAATAAATAAACGTCATTCTTGGCAGTTGCAGTCGACTGTACGATTATTAAAAACTTTAATGTTAACTGTGCATGAGTCTGTTGCATTAATTGTTATGCCAGGAATACTTTGTGACACAATATTTTGCTTAAAGTTGGTGTTAAAGAAACGACATTATTCGACTATTGAAATAGAATGTCTGGCTGTGTTATGGGTTATAGAAAAGTTTCGGCCTTAAAAGATTCTATTTTACTGTGACCGATCATCTTTCGTTGCTATGGTTCAATCGTTTGCAAAGTCCTTGATGGCAATTAGCTCGTTGGTCTATTAGATTACAACAATACAACTTTTCGATAATTCATCGGAAAGTGAAGGATCACGTAATTCCTGATGCGCTTTCTCGAAAAGTTCTTGCACTAGAAGCTGTCCATCTGTCTAATTTGTTTTTGTTTATATGTTTAATTTGCCGTCTACTGATCGTTAGTATAATAACCCTCCTAAACGCGTCTTGGATGGTCCTCATAAGTTTGTAAAATAGTCGGTAAAGTATAATAGTCGTTATTGTCGTGTTGTTTTTCCTCTTCTAATTCTTTTAATAGTTGGAAAATGGTAGTTCCTAGTAAACAACGTGTAGAAATGATTTGTAACCATCACGATTTTTCTGTTGCTGGACATTGTTTTGAAAACTACGGCTAGGATTTTACAACATTATTATTATCTTTGCTTACGTGCAGATTTCGCTTGCTATATTCGTCGTTGTCGTGTGTGTGCTTTGCATAAAATGAAAAAAGTTGCTTTGCTAGAATATTTGCTCCTCGTGCTAAGCCATCACACTCTTGGCAAGTCTTTTGCTGCGACTGGTGATCGTTGACTATTTTACTTAGTCTAATCTATTCTATCCGTTACGTATTGCTCTCGGTACTTCTATTTGTAAAGTTGTCCAAGAACACATCTTTCTTCTTTTTGGTGCTTCTCAGTATCTTATTACGGACAATGGTGTTTAGTTTTATAATAAAAAGTTTGGTAAACTTTGCGCCACTTATGGGTCAATAATACTTTCTACTGCTAAATATCATCCTAGGTCTAATCCTGCCGAACGGATTATTCGTGTCTTAAAAACCAAGATTTCTTCATATGTGGAAGAAAATCATCAACATTAGGATGTGAATCTCCCGAAAATTAGCTGCGCTATTTCGTATTACAAAATACGAGGTTATTGACTGTACCTTTTTTTTTAATTATTTAGGCGTGAACACGTTCTTTCAGGAAATTTCTTTTATTGACGTTTTTATTTCGGAATCTAATGTTACTCGTTCAGTGTCTTGCTATGAAACTATCCGTACGCATATTTTAAACCAACTTTTTAAAGGGTACACAAAAACAAAAAACGCAAAATAAATATAATCTTCGTCGTCGACATGTACGATATACAGTTGGATATTTGGTATGGCGACGTAACTATACGCTTTCTGATGCCACTAGGTATTTTAATTTAAGTTAGCACCTAAGTTCCTGGGACCTTCTATTATTAAAATGGTTAAATCTCGTTGGACGTATGAGTTAGTCACCGCTACTGGTCAATTGGTGGGTATCTGGCATGCTGAGGATCTTAAACCAGATCAAGGCTTTTCGGACTCTTATTTAAAAAAATGTGCCGCTAAGAAACCGCATACTTAAAAAAAAAAACAAATTGTATTGTATTTCTTATTCTAAATTTCTTTTATCTATGACTGTACGTACATATCAGGTTGTTGAATTAACTACAAAATTTTTTTTTATGTGTAACATAGTTTTAAAGTATGTGCTCGAGTTCTCTAAGTATTGAGATATTGCATATTTGTATTATATTTACCAATGTAAATTTGTTCTTTTGGAATGTAAAAGTTAAGCCGACAATTTTAATTTTTTGTACAACACGTTGCCGAACTAAAAAACAATTATTGTCTGTCATCTATACCTAGATACTAGCAATTGATCTTATTTGTGTAAATCTACCTCACTTCTCTTTTATAACCTCTTTTTCAGCCTTGGATAGATTTAATTGGTGTCTTCCATTTTGGTTTCTAACTATTTTGGCTCTTTTTTAATTTTACGCACGTCGAGATTTGCAACCCCCCTGCCGATTCAATTGAGTTAGTCGCCAACAATCTTTGTAACTAATTGCGTGAATTGTCAAGATAGAATAATGTTTTTTTTATGCTGTTTAATTAGTGTTAATCTATCCTTAATGATAATACCACATCATAAAACTACTAAAATAATTATATTAAATGTATATATATATATATATAATCTAAATTTTATAATAAATAACACGATTTTAACTGCACTTTTTTGATAAAACCAATGAAGCACTTAAACAATTATTTTTAAATTAGACATTTAGTTACTGTAATAACATTGTTCTTAGTTCTTAAATTAATGAATCGTCATTGATTAAAAACGCTGGAAAAGCATTTAGGTTTTTCAAACTTCATTAAAGTGCAATGAAGTGAACTAATCTTGCAAAATATTTTCTTGTTTATGCAACTTGCACAAAGATAGAGTTTTAAAACTTTTAATAAAACTTTTAAACGGCGCTGAAACAAAAACAAGTTCTTAGCGTATTTACATAACTTAAGTTTTTCGATTAAATTGCAATAAAGTGTTTAGCTCTAAGACATTTTTTAATTTTATCTGAACAATTTTAAGTTTAATGCGTTTTTGTAAATAAAACAAAAGAAATTTAAATTTAAAAAAATGTAATAGTCGATTCAATTAATTTTACAGTTAATTACGTTTATTTTCTGTTGCTATTTTTAAAACTTAACTTTGTTTGTTATATACTATACGTATAACAGCATCGATGCTTTTTAAGCAGGTCGAGGTTACTAACATATTTTTGTCAGTTATGTGAGACCTAGATTATCGTCGTATTCTGTAACCAAAAGCTTCAAGATAATATTATAGAATGTAATGAATTTGAAGTAGTTCAATTCCATGCATAATGTATTGATTTTCGGGCTATATACAAAATAGCTTTTCATTAAATATTTTTTTAAATATTTGATTTTTTTAAAAACATTAAAAAATAACTTAAAATATATTTAATAATAAAATTAAGCCGGTAAATTTAAATATTCTCATTAACATAAATGCAAAAACGTATTATTTTAATCTATACATGTTTTTTTTTATTAAAGTTGGTGTTGTTTTACTTAATTTTCTTAACACTGATTTAACTAAAAGTACATATACAGGGAGTAACTGATATAACGCATAATCTCTTAATAGGGGGTAGCTACGATGATTTCGAATACATTTGCTTTATAATCATGTGGTCTACCATCAAAATTTTTTCGTAAAATTTTCAGTAAAATAATAAGCAAGTAAGTATTAAGTACGGACCTGTTTCGTTTTATGATTAATAGAATAGAACATGATTTAAAAAAATGCAATCTTAGAAAATGGTGACTACTGAAACAAAAATTAGTGTCAAGGCTATTTGTACTAATAAATTCTTTATCTTTAAACTACTATTATGCAAATGTCCTTAATCGTTATTAAAATTACATTGTCTACATCAGGTATTATTGTTCTGTGTTTTTGTGTGACTGTACCGTTAGCAAAATAACCATTATCACTTTCTGATACAGTTGGCACGTGCAGTTTACTATTAAAGTATCTTGACTTGTGTCGCACGCTGTATGTATTCGGGTTCAACCAGGGACGTAAAAATCAACATTACATTTTCTCAAAAACTATCAGGAAGAGACCATATGTTTATAATAGAAATATGTTTGAAATCATTACAGCTATCCCGTATTAAAAGATTATGCAATATATTAGTTACACCCTGTATAAATTTAGTTTTGAGATGACACTATCTATTTGTTTTTGTAACTTTTAGTTTTAACAAATCAGTATAAATGCACAAATACGATAAAAAATAAATTTATAAGAAATGATGAAGGAATGTCTACATATTTTTTTAGGGTTATGTTGTCATAAAACCACTTTGTAAAGATATGTATATGTTTGTATTAACCTCTTAGCATGCAATAATTTTTAGAAATTTTCTTCCTCGAGTTAATAAGATATAACCGAAATATAGCAAACTGAACTTATGTTGTCATGTCGATTAACCCCAATATTTGTAGGCTTTGATATTGCTTTCCCATTTAGTAAATCAGTAAAAATTATTATTTTTAACGTATCTCAGTTTTCCTTCAAGATATGGAATTTTTTTCTAAAAAAAATCGTTGCAGGTAGGATTTGAACCTAGATTATATTTGTGAATTAATTTTAAATTATAAAAACTATAAATAAAATATACGAATACACCCAATTACGGTTTCTTTATCAGACTTATCTTTTGATAAAATATGAAAATCTACACCAAATTTCAAGTTACTAGGACGTTATCGTGGGTACACAAACACACACACAGACACCCAATTTTTTTCTGATGCAGGAGATCTTGAAACGTAAAATTGTGCAAACAAATTTTGTAAAAAAATTGCGATTGCTATACTTTCCTTATAGGGAAGTAAATTATGAATTAAAATATTGTTAACATTCAGTTTTATTTTTTTTAAATAAATAGTAAATGCATTAAATAAATTTAAAACTGCTAATATGTTAAACCATTTTAGATTAAAAACATTTATAAGGTACATTTTCAATATTGTACGTATACAGTCTATAATTGTTTATTATTGTGAATAAATCAAAAAAGTATATTCTATGTACTAAAGATATTGATTCTATTGTTATAAATTAGAATTGTGTTTTATGATGTGCACAATGTAATTTGATCTTGTGGGCCAGTAAACTGTCATCTTCGGCAACTAGAATACGAACAACGTATTAAGTGCATTTACATAATCTTTTTGTCACGTCTAGCGTCATTATTTTGACGTTTATGATATCAGCAATTACTGTAACTGATAGTAAAGTAACATAGCCTTTTTACTGCGTGAAGAATCGGTTGCTCAAAAATTTTCTTTCAGATTTGTATAATCTAAGATAATTTTAAAGTTTTAAAACAATTATTCTAAAATGTCTAGTGTAAAAAAAGATAATAATATATAACAAACATATTGTTACTTACTTTGTTACCTGAATTCTAAAAAGATCTAACGAGTGAAATCTGTTACTATTTTTTCCACAATATTAAATATTGACCTACAAGTTCATCAAAATGATAATTTTCTAGTAACTACAAATGTTTGAATTTACGAGTAAGCGTAGCTCACAAGTGGATCAAAATTACACGAATTTCCGTTAGAAGCAGAGTCAAGTTTATTACCTAAAAAGTTCAAAGAAAAATACGAGGAAACTTACGATCAGTTCTGTAGATCTTTAAGAAATGAAAAAACTGTGCAAGCATCAAATGAAATTATTCTATTTGCGCACTTTCTTAAATAAAGTTTGTTTTATTTATAAAATTTATTAGGACTAATTTCTAATCATTCTTAAATAACTTTTAAAGTTTTAACATTATGGTCAGTACACTTGACGCTGAAAAGTACTTTACAACTAAATGAAAATGTAGATATCAGTGCACATAAAAAAATCTTTGTTTATCTAATACGTCAAAATAACGGTTATATGGCAAAAAAATAAAAATACATTAATTTGAAGTAAAACTTAACATAAATGAACTAGATTAAAAATATTAAGTATTTACAAAATTTTGCGTTTGCAATCAGTAAATAATGGAAAGTAACTTATTTTCTTCTAATAGTTATTAATAATGTGGTTCTATTTAACCTTCTGGAAAGAACTTGATTGTAGTTATTTTACAGCTTGCCAAAGCCTAAAGTGTTTACAATATCGTTTTTCCGACAAATACGATGTGGGTATGTAAATGTATTTCTTAGAAACAGAATAACATGTGGATGTGACTTACAAAACAAATTAAGTAAATTTGGAAATGTTTAAAGATAATTGTAATTAATGGAAGTTATTTTTAAAAATGCAGCAAACTAAGAAGGTAATATGAAAATAGCAGTTGAAGAATTAGTGGTTCTACAATTTTTTTGAAATAAAACTGCTTTAATTTATTTATATTAAACATCAAAGTTAAATGCAAAATAAAGTTAATTACCCTTAATGGATCAAATAACCTGCAACAATTTTTACTGCAAAATTAGTTTAAACAAAAAAAAATATTGTCGTGGAAAATTTTTAACAAAATAAATGTATTGTAGCTTACGAATATTAATGACTAATATCATTTTAGGTACAAAACAACGTAGAAACTTACACTAAAAGGTTAGAGTGCAGTAGTCCTTAACTCCAAACGACATGAAAAATTTGTACACAATAATACAAATTTTGTTATTTACAAAAATAATATAGAAGGACACAAAAAGTTACTTACTATTCTAACGTAAGTGCCCAGCGAAGTTTTTACTTTTAGTATTCTGGTTTTCCCGTATTGTCATTAGCGGTTTCAGGATACTCACACGCTATTCCAATAATGTGGAAATAGTTCCTATGATGACGTCACGCTACATTGATTGAAGATATCCAAACTTTTGCTAAATTAATACATTCTAACCGTATTGGCCCACTTACCGAAATCACATAATTAATTTCGGGGGAACTTGGCGCAATTGCTTTTTCATTACTCGTATAAACCGAATGAAAATTGTTTGTGATAACAATGTACGTACATGTTTGTTTTATTTAAGCAAAGTTTAGGAAACTCTGGGAAGGTGTTGCTAGCTAGTTGCATTATTTGAAGGAAAACTAAATTGTAAGTATATATCCTACTTTAATTTTTTTATCTACGTTGTCAGTCGGTTGCACACACGACTGTACGTACATATCAGGTTGTTGTCACAATTTACTATAAAACTTTAACAATTATTGTCTGTGATATCGACCTACGGTCTAGCGTTCGATCGCACCTATGTACATATATTTACCTCGTTTCTTTTTTTGAACCTCATTTTCTGTGATAAAATAAATATACTCGTTGTTACAAACTGTGTTTTGTCATTTGCTCTCTTTGAGTTTTGGATAGATTTAAACTGTATTTTTCACTTAATTTTCTACCGTTTGGCGCCTTTTTTAATTGCTTTATAATAAGCACATCGAAACCTACGATACAATCACCGAATAAAATTGAGTTAGTCGTTAGCAATTAAGTTGCGAGAAAATCCTCGTAACCAAGTATAAGCTACGGAACTAAGCAAAATATTTAACAAGATAGCAACACTCTGCAATGAAATTGTTTTTATATGGTTATGATGTAATACAAAGTAAAAATATACATAAATATTTATAAAAACTGCATAAGTAATAACGTACAGGTAACAGACATGTTACAAAAAAACATCTTGCGGCTATCAATAAATGCCAAAAGATAATTGGTTTCTTCTAATTTGTCATCCTGTTAATTAATATTAATAAATACTGATTTCTTTAAGTTAATTTAAATATGTTATTGCAAAATTGAGTAATTTTGTTATTTGACTGATCCAATTGTTTAATCTGTCAAACATGCCAACTTTGGTATTAATCGTAAAGTTTCTAAACAACCGATTAAAAATCTTTATAATCGTAACTTCTTTATAACAATGCACAAGCAAGAATCGGATAAATTGCTGTTGACGTTTTTTTCTTATCAAAAGAAAACTGGTAGTAAAGTTGCAAATTAAGTGTTTTCATTTATTCTACTTATTTTAAATTTAGTTTTTCTAGAATATAATACAGGTTACCACAAAACGTAAAATATATAATTTACAATCCAAAGTCCTTTTACTCTATAGGTACCGTCAAAAACTAATGCAATAGCACCCAACCGGCGCTAAATAAATTTGTTTTCAAACTTTATAAGGTGCACGAAATATTTGTACAAGTCTCTTAAATTATGCTTTCATAATTTATTATCCTGTACGGTAATGACTTTGACCTATAGGAAAATGACTTTGACCTGTATAAAAATATTAAATTAATTAATCGCAGGAAAAAGTTTTTCCGTTTACATTCAATTTGTCTTTAACTTATTTATGCTAAATTGAAGGATTTCCAAATCACTACTAGCATTTGTGCTATTAACTTCTACACTTCTTTACTTAAAAATTAACTGTTTCTATCGTTTTATTGTCGTTATTTAAAACTTATAAATAACATTGTTGTATAAGATGTATGATTTATTGCCAAAACTTTTTTTATTAGCTAATTTATAATATAACTGAAATATGTAGTTTAATTTATATTAAATTAATAAACAATGCATATTTTTATAGTATATTTATGTTTATTAGCATACTTATTAATTATTTATATATTTTAAAATAAAAAATGTTAACTATTTACTTATATAACTTTTTATTATAAGCTTATATTAAACGTTGTAATTAATTAATTAATTTTAATTATTATTATTTTATTCCTTAATCGGCTAAAACAAAGAAAGCTTCTGAGAAAATGCAATCTCCAAAATCAACTCAAAGATACGACGCAGAATTTTTACAAATTAACAATAATCTCGATAATTAACAATAATTAAAATTAATGATGTTAGAGCTATTGTAACTTAAAAAAAATGAGTCATACAGTATTTAAATTTTATTTGTTATTTACTTAATTGTTTTAAGAACATCTTTTAAATAATATAAATAATAAAATATTTTATAAATATTTTTAGAAAACTTTTTTTTTAAATAAAATTTTAGTATAAAAGATTAACAAATATAAATAAAAAAATGTTGATTTATAAAACATCTAATTATAATTTATACTTATACTTTAAAAACAACACTTGAAGTATTAAAAAAACTGTTAAGAAAATTTATTAAACGTTAATTACAACTGTTATTTAAGTAATTTAATAAGCGTTTTGTTTGTATAAAAAATTATAATAATTTTGTATATCAAACTTAACAAAAAATTAAATAGTAAATATACTTAAAATTTTAAACAAGCTGTTTTTTAATAATTTTCGTTGCAGTTCCAAAAAATCTACTAAATATTAGGCTTTTTTTAAATACAAAACTATACATTTTGACAGTAATAAAAGTTTTTAGACATATTTGTTTACACAATTTCTAATGCATAACTGTGAACATATAAGTTAATAATAAAGGAATAAAATTGTTTAAAGATTTATTGTAGTAAATTATTTTCACAATATAAACTTACAGTAACATTTAATGTTTGAAAATAAACTTGTTTTATTTTAAATTAGTTAGTAAATTTTATAATTATTTATATAGGTACATTATTTAAATTTTTTTAATTAGAATGTAACAGGGATTGTCAGAAAATAATATTTCAATAATTTGAAACTTACAGTTTATCTTAAATGTCCTAAACTATTATTAGAATTTCAAATTAGGTATAAATCTAATCGATAACGTGTAGTTGCGCTATTAAGGTAATAGTTTAATGTAAATTCAGTAAAAGCAAATGTTGCATAGTGAAGAACTTTATAATCATTTAACAAATAATACTTTTATTAAAATTACTAAATGACGGCTGGTTTACAAACCAAATCTTTATTAATAAAATATGTAATTATTGCAATAGAATTCACCAAATTTAATATTTATGTTATAAACGTGAACATAAACTTTAATTAAAAAATATAAATTTTAATAAAAAAAATAGTATCTATTAATAAAAAAAAATCTTCTTTAAACAGACTTGATTTTTTTATACCATACTTATGTATACTTTAGTAATAAATTACAATAAAACAATGAAATATTAGAATAGTAAATTGCTTTTAGTACATTGTTAAATCTAAAAAAAAGATTGTTTTCTACGTTGCTACTTGATGCATGTTTATTTTATTTGATTTAGTTAAACTATACATACGTGTTGCCATTTCAATCTAAAATCAAATTATTAAAATAGTTCTACTGTTATAAACAATTTTACCAATAAACTTTTTTTAAATGTTTTTCTAAATAAATGCAATTAAAATTTTTTGTATTTAATTAATTAGATTTATATTTTATGTTATCAATTTACTAGAAATTGTACTGTGTTCAAACAATTTTTATAACAGTATGTATTGTACATTATTATTGTTTTAACAATATTTAGCTTAATTTTTTATCTGGATCAGTTTTTTTAATCTTTAAAATTTTATAACTCTAATAATGGCTTTTATCCGACAAAGCTCGTTATATGACTCGTTACACTGGTAATAACTATTTTAGTGCCCCATTCAGCTCTACTACGGTTATGCTGATGCTTATCAATGTAACTTCACATTAAAATAGCTTCAACAGCGATTGAATCAAACTAAATATTAAATAATACATTATTATTTATCAAATGTTGAATAAAATATAGTTTTTAAATGTTATTATAATGAAAAAATATATATTTATAAAAACAAAAAAAATATGATTACATTTTAATTAGTATTATTATAGTTCATACTTACACTAATTTTTGTTTGATACATAATGTAAAATTGTTTATCAAACAATTTGTTGTTATTACTTTTATGTACAATGATTTACTTTGAAAAACAATTGTCAGTCGCATTTTGAAGGTTATAAATGCAAAAAATTAAAATATTCGAAAAGTTTAAATACAACAATATCTTCAACCAAGTGTGACTCATATAAAAAAATTAATTGTAAAAAAAATAAAAATTATATAAGTGTCCCAAAAGTAATATATGTATATAAATAATAAAATAAAAAAGCGGTATCGTGAGACAGCACGGTTCTTGGAAGTCTAATCACTATAAAGCGTTATACAAAAACAGCGTTTTGTATTTTTTGTATTACAAAAATAATGAATCTGCAACTTCAGTACAACAAAAATTTTAAAACCACTATCACGTACATGACTAAAGGAAACTTCAAATGCTAAAATAATTAAAACTTGGGTGTAGACATTTGAAGAGACTGGTTCCAGTTTGAATAAACCACGGACAAAGCAACCAAGGTCATCCCAAAATTAATGAAACAGTGGAGAACGTTCGTAAAAGAGCAATTGTGGTAATTGTGACTAAAATCTCTTTATGTAAAGATTTTTAATTGCACTTTTAGGAGATACAGTTAAAGCAGGAATTAAAGCCTTTGGATATTGCCCAGAAGATCAATTTAGTAAATAAAATGTTCATACGCTTTACATCGTTTAACAACATTTTGTTTTCGGACGAGGCACATTAGTTAAATGAATTAATTAAAACAAATTAATTAATAATAATTAATTAATTAAGACTAATTAATTAAAATAAATTAATTAAAATTAATTAATTAAAACTAATTAATTAAAATTACATTGAAGAAAAATTATATAACAAGAAATACACAATACACTGTTTTTGAATAAACGTTATAAGTTTTAAATTATATTTTTTTAACTAAAATTATTTATGAGACATTTCTTATTTATTTTAAATTATCTAAATAATTTAAGAACTGTGCTAGATTTTTTCGTACACTATAGGTTAAAAAAATGCATAACACTTTTATAAAGTTAACATACATTTAGTAATAACAAAATTAGTTACCTTTGGTTAAGCAACCAACAATACAGTAATTTTTTCTGTCTCGTTTTCAAAAAACTTTGTAGGTTTTGCAATCTTGAAAATTACGTTAAAGCATTTAAAAAATAATTATTTGAAGTACTCGTGACGTAGTATAGCTCAGAAGGGATAAGTAAATAATGTATTAATAGTTCTAATTTTTTTTATTATCATAGACTATATGTTTAAACAAGATAATAATAAGCTAGCTGTTTTAAAGTTTAAGTTATTATCAGTAATGAATAATTCATTTTTTTAAATATGATCTTGTCATTTATTAGAAGTTGCAACGGTTTAATTTTATTGCTATAAATTATTATTATTTTATGATTGACTATTTTAATCGTATTTTTTTTATAAATTATGATAAAAGTATGGTAATGGTATGTAAAGCTCAAGAACAAACTTTTTAAAAAACAGTCTTTTTATAGAATTTCATTTCAAGATTGTAGCGAAAGAAACGCAAATACAAACTAAGTTAAAAATTTCACTTGTTGCTATAAAGAAAATAAGTTCCGATTGTTCCACGCCCACTAGCGTCAAAGGATTAAATGATCGTGGCTTACATACCAGGATTTCCGTTCTAAAACCAAAATTATAAATAGCACAAGCCTAAACTAGCCTTGATTTTTGTTTAATAAATGATAATTGTGATTAAAACACAATACTTTTAGACGACAAAACATTTTCATCTTTCAAAGAAGCGCAAGTTAGATTTTGGCGACCTGTCAGCACGAAATACAGTGCGCAGTATGTTCCTGGCCAAAATCAAAACGGTCGACATACGTGGTGTTACTGGGGTTTAATTTTTTACCAAAAAACAGAAAAACTCATACGGACTCAAAGAATATGTACTGCAGTTGATTACGTGGATATCTTAGAAAATGTCTTAATTCTTGTTAATTGTGTTTTCGCCCTAGGAAGATTTGGAGGTAATAACTTTAGTGCAAGATATTGCTAATGTCTATGCCGCACAAACTGTTTGAGAATGGTTTAAAGGCAAGGTGATATTAAAATACTAATATAGTCAGTTCTAATTTTAGACCTTAATTCTATTGAGGTCATGTGATCAAGAATGATTTAAAATTGAATTCAAGGTGGGAATTGATCAATAAGAAGTGAGATATAACTAAACAGTTATGTAACAAAAGTTTAAAAACCGTTCCATGAACACAGCTTCTGTCAAGATATGGTTAACTCAGTGTAGCAGCGTTTAATAAATTCTATTAATAACAGTGGATAGTATATTACTAAATATTAAGAAACATTTCAATTATTAAAATATGTATATTGTTATTACTATCGTTAACAATCTTATGAATTAAATATTTTTACAACAGCATATACCAAACTGTTTATTATTATCTGTTATGTTAAAAAACCCTGATATGGTTTCACGCGCTGTATGAATTCTATCCACCCGTAAACGTCATCTACAATCCACATGTGCTTACGCAACATCCATCTATGTTTTAAGTATTTTTGAAACATCCACGCTATTAATGTGTAAACGAATTACGATTTCGATGTGTTAGAAGTGAAAGATTAGCTGGGGTCAGAGTGCATTTCTATTTTACGGTAAGATGTTATATTTTTTATTATTGAAGCAAGTTGGGTAACCGTAGATAGGCAACTAAATCCTAAAACTAGGTGGCACACATGTAATTTATCAGTTAAACATTCTTTAAAAGTTTGGCGCATTATGTGTATATTAATAACGGGATAAACTATTTGTACAGTTACTTCTGATACAATCGTATATCTATTTGTTAAACTTTTAGCAATTAGTTAATCGCATGTAAAAAAACCGTAACATCTATTCTATTATTTCATAATTTGTTTTGGCGTCGATCGTGAATTCTAAAAACCTGTTATTGCGATTACTTTATGCAGATTTTGTTTTGTAATTATCTGTTAAAATTGTCATTGTTGCGTTTTTCTTCTGACTGCGTAATCACTTTAGATTTGTATTAATTTAATTATTTTTATTTATATTTATTAAATTATATTCACTAACTTCAACATTAATAACTGATCACCGACGTGTATAAAGTGTTGCTTAATTTAAGAATTTGCTAATACTAGTATTATTGTACTTTTTTTTTCTTGCAAACAATTAATTATTGTGTAGTTTGTTTCTTGATTATTTTCATTCGTTTTATGTTGTCATTGCAATAAATATACTTATTGTTAGGATTGTGTTGTCTGATTTATTTACCTTAAATGTTTGTCAGGTGAAAACAAACACTTAGAGTTATATTTCCTCGTTTTGGCGCTTTTTTAATGAACTTACAATCGGCATATTAAAGACAAATTGAACCTCATTAGTTACTCACCCCATTCTACAAAATTTTAAACTGGCTCTGCTGTCTTTGTGGTGATTAAGTTTGTGTTTTACCGTAACATTTTTTTTCTTGAAATGTTCTTCCGAATTTGGATGTTTGCGATGAACACTTCACTTTATTGACTGCAATCCTAAATAACTCGTTCGATAGTTGTTTATACCTTATCCTTATGTAAAAACTTCTTATGCATCCTGGTGTACCTTTGCCGTATATCTTGCTTTGTATAATAAATTGTTAAAGTACGTGTCTATTTATATTCTTCATTATATGTCAAAAGTATTAAATCTTGTATATTTTGAGAAATCTTTTATATTTGTTACGTGATTTTTTTATATTTGCAAGATATCCTTGTATAACCACGTTTGAAAGGTTTTTTTTTTTTTATATTTGTTACGTTAAGTAACAGAACCTTATAGTGCAAGATGTAAACATAAATTTGTAAGTAATCTAAAGGTTTAATGTAATTTATTTGCTTCTTATTTTCATTAATGACAACAAACTTGTTTTCTGAAAATATACTGTTTATAATAATTAAAACTTGTTCTACTTATGCTATATGCAGTTATAAGTAAGATCAGTAACAGAAAAATGTAAATGTAAAAAGCTTATTTCACTTTTGATTAAAAAATTAAAACAAAAATATTTAATTTAATCATAGGTTTTATAGCGCATTTTCGCAATTATTGTTTTTTTAAATATGTGAGAGATGACAAAAAAAAGAAAAAATCGAATTATTTAAACATTTATTTTACTTCAATCTTTGGCTAGTACGTCATAAGTAGTTATATAATCGTAACATATAAAACCCGAAAAATTTCTTTGATACGACACTGAAAAATGTATGTATTGTAGGCTGCTTTACCCAGTCATTATTTTTGTCGCTAAACGTTTTTTAGAATATATAAAACTTGTAGATAATTGTTTTCTAATTATTTTGTTAGTAGCAACACCATCAATAAAAAATTTGTTTATTAAGTATTTTTGACATTCAATACAAAATCTTAATAAATGTATAAAGCAAAGTACTCACCTTTGATTTAGATGTGTTTGTAGTTTATGTATTACAAAAGCCGTATCTAAAACAAAAAAAAAATATATAGTGTTAAATTATTTATCAAAATGTAAAATGTAACGCTAAATTGGTTAAATTTATACACTGGCTAAAAAATTAGTATTGAAATATTTTTTATTAAATAAACAAATATATAACCGTCTTATTAGACTTTCATCAAAACAAGCTGATATAACCTTTTGACATTTACAAAGAGCTAATTATACAAGGCATATGTTGTTTATTTGTACGTTTTATTGTTAAATGTTTTTACAATTTTTAGTGATTATTATTATATAGTATAAGTGTAAAAACGTTTTTGTTACCTATTGTTATCTATTTTTTTACGCTAGTATCAAAACTGACAAAGTTGAGGATATTGAATATAATTTAAGAATCAAACAAAATATTCTGAACAATGTAATATGTTTGAAATAAGTTTCGTTTCATTTTTAATTATAAGTAGTTACCACAAAGTGCGATTACAAAAAATCGAAACTGTTTGATTTGTGTTGTTTTCCAAACCTAACATTAAAATAATATATTAAATCCAACTCTTGAAATATTGTTATTTGAAATGTATGCAGTTATAGTAATATATTTATAAATAAAGATAATATCATTAACATAACATAATTTTCCTTTTTGGATAATTCCCGTGTTGTCATTATCACACAAATTTGTTCCACGCTCTGAAGATGTCCACTGCAACGTGTGCCAAAGCTCAGCTTGTGTAACAACAACGCGAGAGTTAACCAAAATAGAAAATTGTATTACGAATGAAATCCGTGGAAATGTAAATTCTACAATATCATCAACGTTTGTGCGCGTATTCTGTGTTTTTGAGAAAGAAACATTTACAATTCCATTCTTAGTTTGAAGTATTATCAGTTAGTAAATTTTACAGTATCTTGTAATTTCTAATTGATAAAAGCTGTTTATTTCTTTTTCATTAATAGCTACTTACTTAATCAAAATTTGGTACTTAATTATTTTCTTCTTTTTTTTTCGTTTTTACTTTTTTCTTTTTCTTGTCTTTCCATGGTATAGACTACTTTTAACTGTTTGAGACAGGTTTTGTTATGGTTTCCTAAGATTATTTTCTAAGCTGTTAAATTTTTATTATCTTACTATTACTGTTTTTCAGAGTATTGCACGTTTGTTATTTAGCAAAAATGTCAATAATCATTCTTTTCTTAAAAAACATTATTTTAACTTTTTATTATGTTTAAAACAACATCGTTGTTATCGTTGGTAATGGTGAGTAGAAAGATCTATTATAAATACAGGATGCAGACAATTATTAACAAAATACTTTTTTAGTTCTAATAAAAATAAAAACTAATTTTGTTACTTGTCATTATATAACAATTGTTCTACTAGAGCTAACAATGAAAATGTATATGTATGTTTAACTTTATTTGTTCACCTAAGTGTTACAAAGTAATTACATTTACATTACATCACATTTTATTTACATTTCTTACATAAAAGAAAGGAAAGAAGAAAGAAAATGTATAATTAACATTTAAAAAAAACAATTCAACATTAAAGATTTACAGGTAATGTTGTAGTTGCTTTTCCTTAAATTTTGAATTTAATTAAGTTAATTATGTTTAAAATAGTATAATTTATGTTTTCACGTGTTGCATTTGTATTACAATTTCCCATTCTGGATTTTAAATAAAATGTAGATAATATTTTTTTCTCAAAATCTTCTATTAGCAATGGATTTTCCGCATTCACCGGTTGTTGCAAATATATTTTTAGAAGATTTTGAGAAATATTGCTTTATCTACATCTTATCTAAAGTTAAGATGCTGGTACAGGTACGTTGATAAAACTTTTGTCATATAACAAAATAGTTCTACGTTCAACAAGATTTTAGGTCATTTAAACTTTATCAAAATATTCGTTTTACTATGGAATTAGAAAAAAACTGTTTTTTACCATTTTTAGACGTTTTAGTTACTAGAAATGGACATAATTTATTATCACATTCCGTTTATCAAAAACATACTCATACAGACTAGATTGTTCCACCATTACCCTTTTCAGAAATTATCAGTAGTAAATTATTTAGTGTACACATTGACTTAGCCAAACCAGCTTCGCAAATCAAAGAACTGCAACAGCTCAACCAACCAACTTTCAACGCCATGCGCATCTGGGAACGAGTAAAATCACGTCTAATCGGCAGCGATGACATAGAGCTTCATCAACAACACACCGTGAAAGATGATGTTTTATACAAAAAAAATCGAGACCCACTGCGCGTTAGTCGTCCTAAATTTTGTCCAATCGGCAGTCTTGTTTGCATACTGAGACGCCACCCACAGGTACTTTTCGGCCAATATAAAAAGCGACTTCAAGAGATACGTCAAGTTGCGTTAGGCATGCGCCGTCTGCAAATGAGGATCAGGATCAGGCAACAGTATGACCTAAAGGACCCTTAGGAAATAGTCTCTGTAAATCTAAGGGGCTGCTACGCAGCAACACCTAAATAAGAAAGGTAGATCATGGTTATTACCGTGTAGTAGGTGGGTGAATCTAGATCTAATGATCTAAACTACTACGCCACCGGTAATTAAAACGTTAGGAAAGGAAGTATTTAATCGGTTTGGATATCCAAAAGCAATTATCAAGCATAATAAACCACAGTTCGAGTTTGCACTATGGGACAACACTCTGCGACGCTGAGGTTGTTACCATTGGACTACACCAATATTTTATCCTTAAACAAATGTAGTAGAGAGGAGAAATCGAGAAATAAAAAAATTGTTTTCAATTTCACCTCTAAGGAAAAGACCCGAAACAATGGACACGAGTTTATTCTATAATTTGCAGCCTCGCGAAAACGCTGCAACCGTATTTGCACTAAATAAAGCGCTGTTTTAGTTTATGGACCTTTGCAGAACAAGTTTAACGTCAGACAAATGGTGTTGGAGCAAAAGCATCAAGCTATCAGAGCACCTCTAGATTCCAAGTGGTCCAGACCTTTCCCAATCATACAGACGGCAGGCGCTAATGCCTACTCGATCGACAAAACTTCTTTGACTTAGGCGTGTACAAAGTCAGCTTTCGACGTTTCAGTTTTTATAGTCATTTACATACTATTATCCATGCATAGTAAATTTATACTATGAGATGGCTTTGTTATTCGCTCATGTTTATTTATTTTATTTGTAATTACTAAAGATGTTTTTAATACATATTTTCTAAAATAATTTATGATTGTATAAAATTTTGCTTTTTACCGTAATGATCAAGTGAAAATATAAAATAAATATAAATGACGTAAGTTAATTTTAATATTATAATGTAGAAGGTATAATACAAGCTCCTGAGTAATTACGTTTAGCTTGAGGTTATTTTTCTTAGGTTTATTAAAATGTCATAATAAGTTTGAAGTCACAAACATTCTATTTGAACGCATTTATTTTGTTTTAATTAAATGTGTATTTTAATAAAAGTTATAACTAGCTTAAACTCTGGTATAGATAATTAAACTTTTGATTTAATATAAATTAATTAGAGTTTGTTATTTTGCAGTTTTATAAGTTTTTTAAATAAATATAAAAGATAGTAAAAACATATTACTAATAAAAAAACTAGTATATTTTTGTTTTGTTTTTATGTTTTTGTTATAGTTCGGTGATAGCAATTTTACTAACCTAACACTTTTTTAAAAACTAATTACAAAGTTTACCGTTTTGGATTTTGTACATGTTCAAACTTTTTTTAATATTAAAAAATTTAAGTTTATATTTGTTTGCCTACAAACGTAAGTTTTTTAAATAAATATAAAAGATAGTAAAAACATATTACTAATAAAAAAACTAGTATATTTTTGTTTTGTTTTTATGTTTTTGTTATAGTTCGGTGATAGCAATTTTACTAACCTAACACTTTTTTAAAAACTAATTACAAAGTTTACCGTTTTGGATTTTGTACATGTTCCAACTTTTTTTAATATTAAAAAATTTAAGTTTATATTTCTTTGCCTACAAACGTAATAAAAAATACAATTTTTAATAAAATCAAAACAATGTAAACGAATTTGTAAGTTTTAATTTACAACGCAATTGATTTAGTACAAAAATAAACTTAAAATGTCACAAAAAAATTCTAAATTTATTCCATTTACTGGGTGATCTTGTTTTCAAGCAGACAATATGCGAACTTTGACGAAAGATAGAAGGTTTGATACAACAGAAGTCAAAAATAATCTGTATAACGCTGCCTATTGTGTTATTGTTTCCAAGAAGGCGCCAAACGGGAGATTGACATTGGAGCAGAAAACTGAAACATTTTTATTTTTTGCAACAAAAAGTGTGGTTTTAACACTGCAACGTTTTTGTGTTCATTTTTGACGAAGTGGATCTCCTGTAGACAGACAGTAAAAAAAAATTTAAAAACATTTTGAACAAATGGCACCATATCGGAGTCAGAGGGATCGTGTGCTTTCACAGTTCGGACACTTAAGAATATTGAAAGTGACGGCTCTGTTACAGGTGTGTTTAGCAATCAGCAACTTTTATCACGTAGTGACAAAAGATTAGTGCAGAAAAGTTGTGAACAACACGTATTAGGACTGTATGACAGTAACCATGCACATTTTAGTAGTAGTTTCTACCCGCATTATCCCGTGTTAAAACAACCGAGTCAAACAACAAAACTTTGCGTTATTTGTGATGGATCACAAATACTGCATAAGTCTCAATGACACATTAATTACTGGCCCCATTATACATTTTTCACATGGAGGCGTGTAAAATACTTGGCAATGAAAATCTTCTTGGGCGTACACAACGCTAGAGGATGTCTGCGTTCTACAAACTTAATCGGAAGAATAAAATCGAGTTTGAAAATTTGACATTTTCGTCCCTACACCAACAACGAAAAGTAAGCGTACCGAGAAAAAATTTTATACTACAGTTTTAATTTTTTTTAATTGCTATTTTTTTAATAACAGTAACAATTTTATTTTAATTGCTTAAAAATTAAACGAACCTAGAACGTTCATACTTATTTCTATACAAAAACTAAAATGTTTGTGTAAAGTTGGAGAATTAACCAGGAGTATCCTAATCAAACAAAAATCTTAATTGATGTTTTTACATCATTTTATTGGTGAGGATAGACTTTTGCTTGTAGATGGCAGGTTAAAACATTGTACAACAATATTGTACAAAAAAAAAATACCCTATTATACTTTCCTAAAAAATTTACGTAGCAAACGTATACGTTTATTGCATTCTGGTTCGTTGGCCGTTTTGTTATGTTTAATATTGGCCAAATGGCAAAGTTACTTCATAGTTGAGTAAAATGTTATTGATTATCCCGTAAAACTAGTAATGATGGTCATCTACCAAAAACTCGCGTTGAGTCAACCAGGCCATTTATTAATCTCGGGCTCAAATCCTGTGAACTTTTTCTGATAAAAAAAGGCTTGGTTGTAAAAAAAAACGTTAAAGTTTATGTACTTGTCTTTAACAGTTTTGTAACGAGGGTTGTTTACTTAGAGTGAGAACCCGATTTAAGTACCAATAATTTCTTAAACGCATTTAATCAATTCATTTCTTGTTTTAGACCGTAAAATCTTTCAAATTTAATTTAAAGTAGGTCGTCAGTGAAACTATTTTTACTTATATAAAAATTGTACACAGTGTTAACTAAAATAAAAATTAGTTTATGTTTACGTAGTTTGTTAATTACTGTATCTTCCAATTCTAACGATTTTACTGGCAATACTTTGAAATGTCTGGACAAGATTTTTGGAAGAGATAGTATCTTTTCTAACTACAACAACGGCCAAAAAACATGTTTAAATATCAAAAATTGATTTTAATTAATCTGATAGTTATAAAAGAAAAACAATTACAATCACTAAAATGGACTCTTGTAGATGTAAACAAACTGCTTTTCGGTACTGACGGATTAGTTCGCGTAGTGAGCTTAAATGGTTCTAATGCCATAGTAAAGTGGTCCATCAATAAGTTTGCGATGCAAAACAAATTACTCTTCTAAAGCAAGAAGCACGTTTAACCACGCCAGTAAACACAATTTCACTCTCAAGTTTAATTATGTACGGTTTGTACACAAGCAAATCTGATATAATAATTAATTATTAAACCAAATTACATAGATATGTGAAGTCAGTGTCACCTATTCGCGATGTGCTGAGTATACTAATATATAAGTTATTAATTAGCAAGATCTAGAGTTTTAAGTCTTTTTAGTCTACGTGTGTTATTGGCATTATTTAGTAAATTTAGCACTAACACATCGGCGTTTAACCTCATATTTGATCAATGTAACTTTTAAGTTTTCATAAAGTGATTTGTTGCGAATAAACCATTCTGCGTTTGCCAATTTTGTTTTAGAATGTCAATGTTAGATGGCTTAGCACAGCCTCAAAGGTTTATGCCGTACTACCACACTGGAACTAAAACTGTCTTATACACTAACACTTTATTTTTTATACTAACATTAGAATGTCTTCCGGGTTTGGACCGTGTCATAGTTGCAACCGAAGCTGCCAACGTTTCGCCCACTTTCGTAAGGGGCTTCATCAGGGCGTGAGATAAATCGCAAAACTCAAACAAGCAATCGAAATCTAACTAAGAACTTCTCAAAAGTTAGGTTATCCACTTGTAAAACAAGCCATAACCTAAACTATGAAAAGGTAAGAAAGAAAACGATAACCTGAAAAAGCAAACGAAACTCTAACAAAGAACCACTACCGAGTTAGGTAATCAACTTGTGAACCAAGCCAGATTCTAAACTCCGTAGAAGTGACTTAAGAAGAAATAGTCTCCGTATTTAAAGGAAAAGGATCGTCACGGATGATTAAGCTCGAGCCTGATTGGGTTACGGTTCTATTTGTCAACCTGAGAATCTAGACTCAGAACTCCGTCATCTTACTAGAACCTTAGTGGACAATGGTTATGTAAAGCGAGATATTCATAGAGTTATTAATCGTCGTTTACATCCACGTACTCGATTACCTAAGGACATTTCTACTCCCGAATCCAACCCGAAATTGGCCTTTTTACCCTACATTCACAAGGTTCCAGATCAAATAGGGAAACTCCTTCGTAAGAATGGTATTAAACCCATATTCAACTCGACAGGCAAAATCTCTCAGATTCTTCCTTCTCCCAAAGACAAATTTCCTACACTTTCATCTCAAGGTGTATACCAAATTCCCTGTTCTTGTGGTTTAGTCTACATTGGTGAAACCGGTCGTTCCGTCATTACTCGCATTTCAGAACATGATCGTTGTATAAGGAAAAGGTATACTTCCAAGTCTGCGGTCGCTGAACATCATTTTACTACAGGTCACAAGATAGATTTTGATAATCTTTCGTTGATTGCCAAATCTCCATTGCTTTTCAACAGGAAATTCCGAGAAAGCATAGAAATCATCAAACACCCCAATAACTTCAATCGCGATCATGGTTTCGAACTATCCCCTCTTTGGTTCCCGGTTATTAGTCATTTATCAAAAACACGCCCCCTAGCAACCGTAACCCAATCAGGCTCGAGCTTAATCATCCGTGACGATCCTTTTCCTTTAAATACGGAGACTATTTCTTCTTAAGTCACTTCTACGGAGTTTAGAATCTGGCTTGGTTCACAAGTTGATTACCTAACTCGGTAGTGGTTCTTTGTTAGATTTTCGTTTGCTTTTTCAGGTTATCGTTTTCTTTCTTACCTTTTCATAGTTTAGGTTATGGCTTGTTTTACAAGTGGATAACCTAACTTTTGAGAAGTTCTTAGTTAGATTTCGATTGCTTGTTTGAGTTTTGCGATTTATCTCACGCCCTGATGAAGCCCCTTACGAAAGTGGGCGAAACGTTGGCAGCTTCGGTTGCAACTATGACACGGTCCAAACCCAGAAGACATTCTAATGTTAGTATAGATTCCGGCCGTGGAAGCCTTCGCTATTACTTTATTTTTTAGCGATAACTTGGATTTTTTCTCTAGGACCCAATACATCTTTCTCACCATAGCATTTACTTGCTTTCTCTTATGCGTAATAAGGGTTTTCTAAGTTAAACGCCTGTCGAAGATCATACCAAGATCATTTACTTTCTGGTTTATCGAGATCTGTATACCATTCAAGATTACCGGAGGAGCGAAGTTGTGTTTCGTCGTAAACGTAATAGCTGTAGATTTAGTTTCAATGATTTGTGTTCGCCGCCGGTACAACAATTTTTGGATTATGTCAAGACTGTTTTGTAGAGTTTTTAAAGAATCCTTAATTGTTGGTGTGCACGTTAGGTACTCTCTGAACAGGACCCAGTTTGTGTGATTGTCTTGAAGAGAAAAGTTTTAGTACATTGTTATAATGGAAGTGCTGATAGTGACTAGACTACTATAACCAAGTGATCTGAAAGAAAGCCAAATAACGTTTTTAGTTTAAGGTATCTGGGAGATAATGCATTGGAAACAAAAAAGTCTACAGCATCAAGTTCTTTATTTAAGTCAATCGGCCAGTATGTGGGCTATCCGGTGTATATATAGTCGTAGTTTTGGGGCAGTGCAGCTTTGTACAAATCGCGCCTTATAGTGGTAGTTATATTTAATTTTTGTCTTTGAAAAACCTTTTACTTAGATTGTTGAAAAATGCTTCCTACTGGTTTTGTTTTACAGAGTGCCGACACGGGCAGTATATCAAAGCGAGTGTTAGTGAACCACTAGGACTTTGGACGTTAATTATAGTGTTGATGTAGTGAGAAATTTTGTTGTTTATAATGATAGCTAAGCTAGCGGGTGCTGTGCCGTCAGAATGTTTAGTGTGGTACGTAGTATAATTGTGGATATTAAAATAACTTTTTTCCGTAAATGGGGATTCTGAGATCAGTAATATATCAGTTTTTTGTTCTTTTAGAAATTATTCGACTAGAAAACGATGCTGTTTTAACCCATTTGCATTCCAGGAGACTACTTGGAGAAAGTTCATTACTGATGTTTGATAACTAGCGTGGTAAGCAGATTTATCCCCATGCTGTTTTGATTCATTAGTTGGTTGAACATAGATTTAAACTTAGGCAAAAATTGTGATATTGAGATGTCGTTACTGTTGGTAGTTTTATTGTTGTTGTAATATTTTGACGTGGTTTGTAAATAACTTGGACCGTTCACATTTGCGGAATATATACGTTGAGCAGTAATTGGTATATTAGCCTTTCTTATACTTTGTTGGCCTAATGAGGTTGCTGGAGTCGTTAGTATATCTGGGAACCCTTGTAGTTTGCGGGATGTGGTTCTTAACAAAGTGCGCATTTGGCGGGATCATCCCTTTTTTTGGCAGGTGGTAGTACTATGCTAATCCTCACACTAATTTTAATGGCATTGTTTGATTGAGCTTTTGTGTAAACTTGTTCTTTTCCTTTTGCTTTTGTTAAGTTTTCCATCATTTTAGCATAGATTGTTAAGTTATATATAAATATGGGGAAAGGTGCAGGATTTTTCTTTACTTCATTTACTTCAGTTTTTTTGCATTGTTACATATGTATTAATGTCAGCTAACACATTGTATATGTTATGTCCTCGTTGGAATCTTTAACATATGTTGGTTGTGTGTCGTCAGTAACTTGGGGATTATAAGTTTGAGTATTTACTGGTGCAAATGATGGTGTGTCACTTAGAAGTAAAATTGACGTTGTGGAACTTGGATATTAAATTAGTGATGCACAATAATTATTTGGTTCGAATTGCAGAGGCCTTGAGATTTGTGATTATTACTGTGTTCCAAGCAGCGGCTGATGCATGGTGAGTTTTGTATGTTCCGATTGAAGTATGTACATATTTGGATCAGTACATTGCATAATTTTCCGAATCAGAGTTTGGTGTCGCATTTCAATTATTTAATATAGAACCTTATTGTATATATTTAAACTTACACCTAGATGTAATTAGAGTAGCTGCACGGCTGCTTGTGATAGCGCTGTCTGTAAGGCCACCGCGATACAGATAAATTGTGCGTTATCACTTGAACTTTGAACTGGAACGACAAATCGTACGTCTTTAGTCAAGCGAGGGTTTCTGTACACTATTTAAGCTAGGTATTTTTTTTTGTAAAAAACAGTAAGGTATTGAGTGCTACAATTCAAATTTTGTTTTTTCAACATATAAAAGTTTGCGTATTTATCTAATAACACATATTTTACGGTTTTTTAAGTTAGTTTAAATTAGAAACACGCTTAAGATTAAAAAAAAACAACGGCAAATAACCTACATTTATCTTATTTTTAAGTATTTGCTAAAAAAACGTTTTTAACAAATTTTTAAGTTTAGTTATAAATGTTAAAAAAATAATAATTTACAGCAACAAAAACGTGTTAAAAAATAAAGATTAGCGTTAGTAAAAACATAAATGTGGTAATAATACAGAACGAAATATGTAAATATTACAATTACGTTTTGCATAATATTTACTAATGCAAATAAAACTCATTGAATTAATTTTAACTTAGTTTATAAAAGGTTTTTTGTTTTTGTTTTGTATTTTATAAACTCAGTGATTGTAGAAATATAAAAAATTTAATTTTAATTATTATTTAATTTAAAACTTGTAGCTATAAGCATAGTTGAAACGAAAGTATATTGTTATTAAATTAAAAAAAATAAATATATATAATAAAAAACACAAGTTTTTTCTTGTAAAAAGTGTATTTCAAAGATTTCTATATTAAAAAAAGGAATTTAATGATTCTAACCTGTTAACTAAAGAATATGTAATTAAAAGTTTGTTTTAGAATTATTTTGGTAAAATTATTTATTTAAAACTTTGAATATTAAAAACTTTATTTTATGGAAACAGTAATTGGTTTTACACTCGGCTTCACAGTAACTCACAAACGTAACAACTGTTAACGCAATTACAGTAATGTAGCTCTAAAAACAAAATTTAACGTTATTGTCAAATGTTGCAAAGACTTTAAAGTAATAAAAAGTCTGCCAACGTTTAAACGTAGAATTTTGCTGTAGTATTTTATTCCTGAAAAACTTCTTTACGTTTCAATAATTTTCTAAAAAAGTTTACATAAAAAAATATATTTAATAGCTTAAAGATTACAATCACCTAAGTTAATAAATTTAATTAAGATTCTCACATTGTTAATTATTACAAATAAATGTCTTAATATTTTTTATTTCATCAATCGGTCAAAGTATCTATAAATATTAATGATTGTTTTTCTTCATTTCTCGCTAACAAATAAAACAATATGCCAGCTGTGTTACGACTGTAATACATTTAATTCTAGAGTATTATTATTGTGTTTATTAAGAAAATTGAATAAGTTTGAAAAGCTAAATAACCTTGTATTGTAAAACCCAGCATTAATATTCAAAAGCGTTAATTTTCTTAAACTAAGTTTGAATTGAAAATTCATTTAAACTTACTAACAAATTTTTGCATTTTAGTGTTTAATATAATTTAATAAATATGTTTTGAGCAATTTTATTGTAAAATATGAAATACAACTAAAACCATTATTCATTTATTAAACGTAGTTTTTATTCTTTACTTTTTTATTTTAATTTTGCATATGACTAATTAAGGAAAAACAAATTGAATTTATTATTTTATCTTTGATAGACATCTGCTCATTGATGATCACAATCGCATTTTTCAGCTATTGTAAAATACGTCAAGCTTTTCACGGGTTATAATCCTCTTCATTATTTTATACTCCCTAGTCGCATTATTTTCTCTTTAGTCAAAGCGTCTTTGTATTCAATATTCATTTCGCCAATAACCTATTTTTAAATATTAGAATTGATAATTCTATTCTAATTAAGTATTTTCCGATTTTATTCAGCGAAAAACAAGTCAGTTTAGTTCCAATAATTACAAATAAATAAAAATTACTATTAAAAGTAAACTATATTTAAACATAAGTGTGCTTTAAATCTGTTATTTATTCACGTTTTTTTAACTACTATACATTAACATCAAAATTAGATATCACACAGATTAATTTGTTTTCCGTCGATCGTTTGTTGATACTTATATTAACGTATAATAATGTATCAAAAGTAGATCGGTTACAGCCCCTATTACCGGTCTACGTTTTAACCGATAAAATCAACAAATTTCTATTGCTGACTAATTTTTTTCTAACCAATAAAATCGTACAAGAGAATTAAGATTTTTATAAATTTACGTAAATTGAATTAATTGAGGTTAATAAATAAAATAAAAAAATTCACCTGTGCATTATTATAATTAAATATTTTAATTAGGTTGTTTAGAATAATTGTAGGTGAAGCAGCTCGGTTAGTAAAATAAAACAAAATGGTATAATTTGGAGTTAGAAAGTTGATAAACAAAGCCGACAAAGTCCTTATTAACAATAATTGTGATTTACATCATCTGACGATTACGAACACACCAATTGTCAATTGGTTTTTGTCAATGATTAACACATTCAATTGCTTTTGGCAAATTTCTAATATCAAAGTTGTGACGTTTGTATGTTACATATAAAAATAATTATAAACAGATTTTAGTTTATTACAATAAATAACGTAAATTTGGAACAAAGCAATACTTATATAACTATTTTGTCATGATATTCATGTATTTTTTTGCGTACGTATCAAAATATTGAATACAAATTGTAACGATGAGTTAGTGAGCAGCATTATTTTAATAAACCATAAACAAAATAAGTTTTACTGTAGAATTGTGTTACTAAAATTCAGCTTTTTAGATGTTGTTTAATAACTACAATGTGGCACGTTATCTTATGATTAATATCATTGCCATCAATGCCAGCAAACGACTATGAATCTTTCAAAATTAATTATATACGATTTACGGAAAAACTAGTTTGATAATACGCGATTAATAATCTCAACAATTTTAACGCTCTCGCTCGATGCGTTTGCTCGCGCGTGAAAAAGTCTCAATTATTAACAGCCTTCATTACAAACTTTGCTCGTTAAATAACTATTAACCGCAATGTGTAATTTACTAAAAAGTATTAATATTCAATATTGTATCTTTTGTTATTAACAAGTTTTTAAAACCTTGTAATATTTAACATTTTATTTTTTAAAAATATGTTGAAAGAAATTCTTACAAAAAAAATTAAATGTAAAACATCAAAACAATTATTTATAGAATATTTATGAAAAGATTGTTTATCAAAGGAAATAAATATGTCATAATCAAAAACAAAAATTTATTTTATTATAGTACTTATAGTTTATAATATATTATTATATTATTTATTTTAATATTTTGCGTTCATTATGCTTTATGACTTTTCATGAGTCATGTTCAGAATCGGTATAATTGTTTTTATTAAATGTTTTAACTCGTGGGAGCAATACAAATAATTACGCAGAAAGTATCGATATGGGTTCTTCAAAACATCATACTTTGCAGGTCCAAAACTTATAATGTCACTGCTTTGGTTGCATTTGTTTGTGAGGTGTGGGAGGAATAATTCATTACTCGACTATTAAAACAAGCCCATGGACGCAGAACAGAAGTAAACCAAATTACACCAAGTTGTGCAATAAACTACCAAATGTACTTTTAAATGACGTTATAAAGGAAGAACACGGATATTATTTGATACTGAGTAATTTTTTTATTCTGTTGATGCTACAGACGGATTATGTAATTGCCCTACTGGAATATTTAGTGTTTTTTGTAAACAACAAGCATGGCTTTATAAAAAAAATAATTTATAACTTTTGTTAATGCTCCAGCGCAGCAGTAACTTTCAAGAAACGTTATAAGTTAAAGCAGTTAGCACTTGAAATAAATGTCCACCTACAAAACTGGTCTCTTTCTTCAAAAGAACTACTGATATATCAACGCATCTTTCAGAAAATATTCCTGAATCTGTTTATGTGCTCGTCAAAGCAGTAGGAAATGTTCATGGTCATAACATAAAATTATTTACATCAGATAATAGTGTCATGGTTAATAAAAACATATAAAATAAATATTGCGTCTAAATAATCATTTAAGTGTTGTGCCTTGAAGTTCGTGAGAAATTTGCGTCTATTCTAAGAATGCTTAAAAATCAACAATGGTTATCGTTTTTAATTGATTGTGTTACAAGAAAGTTAAGTTCCTCGAGTTGGACAGCCAAGAATAAATACGCTGGTTTTCTCGCAACAAAACAAAGCAACGGCTTTGTTGTGCGAAATTATAACGTAAATCTAAAAAAAAAAAACGCCAAGACGATGAAAGATTGAGTTAGGGAAATACCGTCTAACTCTACCCGTAGCTGGAAAAGAATAAATAACACCACAGAAGTAATAACGTAGAATATATATATGTTTATTTATCACAGAAGATGAAGAATGTACATAAATGTAAGTTTTCGCAAGTATTTATACGTGGTTCGAATGAATTATAAGTTGCGTCGACTAGTGAGCAACACACTGAGGGTCAGTCAGTCAGTCGGTCTAAACTTTTACATAAACATGACGTCTGAATTTATATTCGCAAATTTTATAAGTTTGTGAAGCACAAAAAAATATTATTCATTGTGTTAACCTAACATTCACGTACGGTCATAAACGACATGACCACCGAAGTACAAATCAAAAAAATTGAAATAGTAATACTCACAGTTAGGTTTTATCCAGTAGGGGATTAGCTAATTCCGTACTTGAGTTACCTAAAACGTAATATTAAACCCAATATAAACGAGCATATAATTTTAACACAAGTAACAGGTCTCTTTCAGCATTCAATCATTTAGGAACGCAAATGCGCAGCGTTTATCTTTGACTTAGCGGAGTAACTTTTACCAGTTTTCGTAATAATCCGTCTTCCAAAAGAGGGATAATCCTGCAGGTTTCCAACCCTTGACGGTGTATAAGCAATAACGTTAACACTAACGTGACGTCATAGAAATTTTTCGACTACCAGGTGTTACGAACGTCACCGATAAAATTACAGGTGGAGGGATCGGACCCACTAAAGAATTAATTTAAGCCCTCAATACAAAAATACGTTATAAAATTACATACCCCAAAATAAGCTTTCACTCAATACTACTTAAAAATTCGCCCACATATTCACGTAATGTATCGTAAACTAACTTAAGAATGAAAAGCCGAAAAGACGGCTAAGAACGATCCGTAATTTAGCAAACGTTAGCAGGAAATGAATTCGTTTTGACAGCCGACTACGAAGAAAAGAATTGCGCATGACGCGGGACAAATTTCATACTTGCAAAATTTTTATACTAGAAAAGTGAAGTATCAAATTTTTAACATAACAATTGTCTTAAGCGACTTGCTCAGTAGAGAAATAAAAGTACAAACTAGAACAATTTCACGTAGACGGCCAGGGTAAACTCGTCGTTTACGGCGAGCTTCTTTTGCAAGATCGTGTAATATAAAGCGCAAGACTTTTAAAAAGGCTACCTAACATGATAGAACAATATAATTTTGAAAAAATGTAAGTATTGTACATAAACACAAGCAGCACGTTAATCAATTGTTGTTCTTAATTATTTTTGTATTTATTTGATATGCTGTATATACTGTTACGAGAAAATCAGGTTCCTCGAGTTGGACCGACAAGAATAAATGGTTACGCTACCCTTCTTGTAACAAAACAAAGCAACACTAGCTAGCACAGCTTCTTCGGAAAGGGATCGCAGGGTTTGTTATGTGAAATTATAACGTAAATCTAAAAAAAGGCGCCAAAACGATGAAAGATTAAGTTAGGCAGATACCGTCTAACTCTACCCGTAGCTGGAAAAGAATAAAGTTGCGTCGAATAGTGAGCAACACACCGTACAACAAGCTGACCCTGTCGGTCTAAAATTTTACATAAACCTAATCGTCTGAATTTATATTTGTAATTGTAGACAAACAAACAGTTTAAGCCTTCAAGACTCAACGCGCACTGCTTATGAGTTCGTACAGTACAAAGATATTATTAATTGTGTTAATTTAACATGCACGTACGGTAATAAACGACATGACCACCGAAGTACAAATTGAAGAAAAAAATTGAAATAGTAATACTCATAGTTAGGTTAATCTAGTAGGACATTAGCTAATCTTCGTACTTGAGTTACCAAAAAAGTAATATTAAACCCAATCTAAACGAGCATACAAATGTTAACACAAGTAAAAAGTTTCCTTAGCATCCAATCATTTAAGAACACAAATGCGTAGCGTTTCCCTTCGACTTAACAGCATAAATTTCCCCAAAGTTTGTCGTAGTTAATCTTCGAAAGAGGAATAATCCTGCAGGTTTCCAACCCTTGACGGTGTACAAGATAATAACGTTATCAATAATGTGACATCATGGAAGTTTTCCAAAGAGGCCACCTGCTAGTTATCTTAGGTGATAACGGTAAACATATCCGCTACAGACAATTAGCAAACTCAAATTAAACCCTCGATAAAGAAAATTGTACACCACTTACCCCGTTTGAACCTTACAAATGTACTTGCATATTTGCGCGAAACAAACTAAAGGTGAGGATTGTCCCGTGCGTAAAAGTACAGAACTCGTAGATGGTCTTGCAGGAAGCGAAGTAAAAGTGCTGTCTAAAATTTGACAGTCTCGGCAAAAGAGTACGGGAATTCTCCTGACAAATTTCATACTTTAAGAGAAATTTTTTATACTCGCGAATTGAACTACTGATTTTTAACATAACAGTACCTACACTATTTGATATTTTTAAGTAACTACACTGGAAGGAGTGCTAATAGGTATATTTGGTAAATAATAACCATCAATTCTTTTAGAAATGATTAATAATTATTGTTGAATTTAATAGATATATTAATACCTGTAGATATAATCTATAATATATTAAAAAAAAATTATTTTCTTGTTTTAAGTAGTCATATTACAACGCATTAACACATGGTAATTCATTTTTCAAATGACTCTATGCAGCGTCCAGGGTGGCGATAACAAGACCAACCGGGGACCCGCCGTCCGGTGCTCTCTCAACTGGTGTCGGCTTCTCGATAGCTTAGAAACAAGCTTAGGCACAGGTTAAAAAAAATTTAATGCTAGATTTTGCATTCCTTTTTGTGTCGCAGATTTTTTTTACTTTAAACTAACAAGGAATGTTTTAGATTTCATTAATGCAGCATTAATTATATTCTCATTGACATTATTGTTTATTGGTAAAAAAGCCAACATAACTTTTAAAAGTATTCAGTTCAGTATCGTCAAGAATAGCAACAGATAAAGTGCATATCCGACACCGCATTTTGCAAGAGCGTACAAATCAATTTATTCTTTGCTACGCTAAAGCTTTGTATTGTACGATGTGTGTGCGTTTTAATTTAGGCGGTTTAAAAGCAGTAGTTTTATTGTAGTCTACAAACAACGTATTGGAGACCATTGTAAATGCGACAACAACAATCTGGAACAACTGCTCGTTCAAAATTTGTCAAAAACACAAAAAAACTCGTGAAACAGTTGGGAGTAACGCAGCAAACGATTTCCAAACGCCTACATGTCGTCTTGCAGCATACGGTGTATTTACCAGACATTCCTCTATTCGCGTTTACCACTTGTTCCAGTCGTTGGAACACGCTTTGTCCGATTATCACTTTCAATCAGTGGATAAAATCCATAAATGGCTTGACGACTTTATCGTGACCAAAAATATAACATTTTTCAGAGATAGAATTCATCTGCTGCCTGAAAGATAGCTGTACAAAGCAACGGCAAATATTTTGATAGACTAATTTAATTTACTTTCCTGTAAAATAAATCTTAAACGTATCGAAAAAAATTAGATTATTTATTTGTATATTGGTCAGATCTTCTCTCCAAGTGCCATTGTATGCCATTATTAAAATCACTTAACTAAAATATCATAACATAAAAAATTGTTATATACTACATAAAAATTACACCAACTTTTATTGCCAGGTATATTCTATCATCCGCTTCTTGTGTAAATATCTCATAGTATCAGATTTTTTTAGTATGTAAACGGCAAAAGTTTGTTTTAAGAGAACATTTTGATATGTTTATATATTTTAATATATGTAAATAAAACCTCTACACAGAATAAATAATTCACAAAGTTGACAGTTTATGATTCTCAATGTCTAATCCAAATATGACAGTGTGACTTTTTGGATATTAGGTTTATTTTGCTATGTTGCACCATTTTTAAAATTTATTATTTTGTTTCATATCTTCAGAATGAACTTTGTTAGTAAGCAAATTCCAGTTTAATTCACATCGAAATAAACTAACTGATACTCAAACATAAACCGTTTTTAAGTCAAAGAATTGTAATATTCTGTATTATAATTGTTCATAACATAAGTACATTTTAAATATTAAATTATTTTTTTATTTTATTTTTTGTATTACATAAAGTAGTATAATTATCTATTTTTTAATCCTAGTTTTAGACTTAAAAAGTACACATACTACGACCGCAGTACATTAGTTTCAGATCATGATTGTGTTTTATTGGGCCAAATTACATATTTGTAACCTACAAAATACATAAGAATTGCAAAATTTTGATCAAATTAATTATTGTTGTAAAATATCTTCCATTCCTATGCTACAAATTCAAATTAATTTTTCTTTTTCGAGTCATTGGAGTTTGTTAAGTTTTAGCTACACATGCGCAATTACCTACAAGAAAAATACAAATCATTATGACTATTAAGCAGTTATGTACATAGTACCTCTTCTTGAAGCATATTTTATTTTATCTTAAAACTTTGTTTCTAGTTCGCTGAATTATTCTTGCTATATAAGTTAACAGCTTTCAATATTTTATTTTATCAGTATTAGAGGTATCACTTTTTATGCGCGTGCTAGTTAATAAGAACATACGTTTCAAAAATTTTCAACTTTGCCTACCAAGGAGTCATAAAACATCTCTTGTGATTACGACTGTATTGGCAACAGGATGTGTGTAAATTAATCTATAGACATAAAATTGACATATACTGTCATTACTTGTATAAAGTTGTTGTACTACAAATTAATAAATATAAATTCATTAATGTGTGTGTATCAATTACTACATGGTGATAGGTGAATATCTATACTAAGTTTGTGAAAGCAGAAGAAAAAATATAAAATTGGGGATGAAAAACAAAACGTTAACGCTACGGAAAAGCGGTAGAAACGGTTGAACAAGAAAAAAGAAGAGAATTACAATTCTATAAGAAATAATAGCAGTTTTCAAACCTCCCAGCAATATCTATCATATTTGATGAAAATCTTGAAAAAAAAATCAATTCCTTAATAGTTTTAAATATTACATAGAATATCACTTTAGGGTACTTTTCTTGGGAAAGTGCGGTTATGTGTTCTTAATGCAGAAAAGCATTTTAAGATGTTTTAAAAAAAATTTTTTTTACAAAGTTATACGGTCTTAAAGTTGGAAATACTTTTTATTTGTATGACGTCATTTACGTTTTTACTATGCACGGTAACAACTCAAATCAATTTGTACCTGAAAAAAACCATTCTTTTTCTTATCAACTTAATAATGTCTTTTTTTATAATAAGGAAATGATTGGACTAATTCAAAATAAAAGAAAATGAACCAAAAACAATAAAAATGTGTTAACACCTTAAAAATATATTTTTATTAAAATGTATATTTTGCACTAATATGTTGTACAGTGCATATTTTTGCAGAATGTTTACAAAGACAATTTGTTGGCTGTATAATAATTTAGGTCACATACATTAATCTAAATGCTTAGGTAAAAGTTTTGATCGCAGTAAACAACCAGTTTTTTTTAATCTAAAAGTTTAACAGAGACCTAAATTCGATCGGCACCTATAGAAAAAAAGTTGTATGCTATTTGTTGTGGCGTGGGAAAATATCATCAGTTTATTTATGGTTATAAGGTTACTATAAAAACATACCATAAGCCGCTCATCTCAATAATTTAAAACATATAAGTAAGGTAAATACCAGCTTACAACGCATGATTTTGAAATTGTTAAAACATAATCTTGAAATTGTTTATGTTCCGAGTTCTAACATGTTTATGACTAACTTTCTGTTTAAGCATTTTTTAAAAAATACGGCAAGAGATGATGACTTTGTTTTAGATGTAGTTTACTGGATGAGTATTGAATTAACAATTAATGATAGGCGCTTAGAGCAAATAAAAAACAAAAATTGTACCCTATCACAAGTAGAAAATAATGTGGCAAAGCTTTTGTATAAACTAAAAAATTACATTACAGTTCAGGACAGCGTGTTGTATATGGGTAAAAAAGTAATCATTCTTAAGTGCATAAGAAAGCAAATACTTGATATTGTTCATACTGGCTACTTGGGCATCAATAAATGAAAAAGTAAGGCTAGATCATTACTTTACTGTCCTGGTATCAGTACCGAGATTAAAGGTTTAGTTAAAAAATGTACAGTTTGTAAAAAAATTAATTTATTGAATACTAAAGAACATAGAACCTGAAATTCTTGAATTGCCTTTTAATAAAATACGTATGGATATTTTTAGTTTTAAAAATAATTACTATCCACTAAAATAAGAATGTCTTCCAGGTTTGGACCGTTGTAACCGAAGTTGCCAACGTTTCGCCCACTTCCGTAAGGGGCTCCATTAGGGCGTGAGATAAATTAAAATACTTAAACAAGCAACCGAAATCTAACTAAGAATCAACTTGTGAACTAAACCAGTTTCTAACCTCTGAAAAGGTAAGAAAGGTAAACTTGAAAAAGCAAACGAAAATCTAACAAAATACCACTACATAGTAATCAACATCAAAAATGTTTAATATTTAAGAAATAGTTTACATTTACGTAATTTTTATAATAATGTTACAATAAAGCCAAAAATAAGTGACATACCGGTCGTTAACGAAAAAACTAATTATGTTCTCTCTACTCGCTGCAGTGTCGCTAATAATGAACCAAAAGCAAATGTTGAAAATAAATTTAAGCAAACTAGGTAAGGAGATATTATCAAAGTCCCATCCTATTTGTAAGATTACTATTAGTTTCGTGGTTTTCTTTAATAAAAAAAGGAGGGATGTTGTAAATAAGAGCTATTAGCAACAGGATGTGTGTAACTATGGAAATAAGATTGACATACATACATATATTTCCATCATTGCTTGCATAAAATTGTACTACAAGTTAATAAATACAAATTCATTAATTTGTGTATGTCAATTACAACTATCCCAAAATTCACAAAGTTTGAAACTGCTTTTTTCATTTAAAAAGAGTATAAAAGACGCAAATTAGAAAAAATACTATTAAAAAAATCGTTTCATAAGACCTATTTTGCACTCTACTTCTAGAAAACGAACCGTGAATTTGTGTAAAAAAATTTGTTTTTCAATATACTATTAATGTGCCTGAAATAATTTAACCTGAAGTAAGCGTATAACCAAAAGCGCGCGAGTCAATTTAAAGTTGCGTTAACTTAAATATTACCTGTCAAATTCTACTAAACTTAATTTATTAAAAATGTAAAAACAAAAAAATTTATATTTTGGTAATAAATAATTTAGTTTTACTAATAATATTATATTATAAAAAATTATAAAAAACTTATTGACATTCTTAGCTATAATTTGCACGTTACTGTTTTTTTTCTTATTATATAAACAATAATTAAAAACTAATATTTTAATTTAAACATAAGTTGCATTTGTCAAGCATGTTTTTTATATAGGTACATGACATAGAGTTTGTAAAATCAACTTGTTTAAATACTTTGAAATATTATTGATTTCTTTTTATTATTTAAAAGCTTGATTGCAAATTGATTGCAATTTTGTTTTTTGTTTTAAGCATAATATTTTTTGTTGTAATGATGGTTTGTTTAGGTTAATATTAGCATTTTTTTGTATATAGAGCAGTAACGGTAAAAAATACGTTCAAGGCATTTAGAAAACATACAGTAGAAACTACATTTTAAAACAATACTTAAAGTTTAGTGAAGTTTGGTAATAAGATACTTATTTAGCTGAAGCATCTTTAAGTATATTGAAAAGTAGCATAATCTTTTGAATTTTAACTAAAACATTTATGTTATTTAATATTTAAATTCTGTATGTAATTTAAGCTAAATAAAAAAAATATGTTTCAAGTTACTTTAATCTTGTTTAATTATTTTTAATTTTTAATTTGCTTACTATACATTTTTTTATATAAATCAAATAATTGGAACTTGTTTGTGTTTTATTATCAAACTGTGCTTGGAATAACGTAAATTTTAACTTAGCAAACTTTTTATCTACATTAAAAAAACCAATTATAATGCGTTCTACCACCGTAATTAAAATTGTCGTGCTATTTAACTGTAATTAGTAATCTCTCTGCTACACAAGTGGTGTACATGGAATATGTACAAAATGTCATTTCTCGTCGTTTAGCGTCAGCGTTTTAACTTTAGCTCATATTTTACCTACTCTTGTAACTTTTACCTATTAAACAGTCAAAAAATATGTGCAGAGCAAACTGCACTAATAAAGTTATAATAAATTTTAAAATAGTAATGTTTAAAAGTTGTTAAAAAAAGTCAAACTAATATTTGATAAATAAAATTAATGTTGCTTTTTCTTCTAAAATACGCAAAAAAAATTTGTTTTCCGATTGTATCACTTTTTCTAAAACGAATGTAAAAAAAACTAAAAGTAAAACTAAAAACGATTGTATTTACTTTTGAAGTAATTTATAGATATCTTAGACTAAATAATGAACGTTTATAGAGGGTAAACATATAATTATTGTAATTTTATTATGTGTTGTTTTTTAATTAAAAATTCTAGGTTTGTATTGTAAATAGGTATGTTTTTATATTTTATTTATAAATTAATGTGTTTATTGAGTTTTAGTAAAAGATTAAAGCTAATATTTTAAGAAACATTGTATAACTTTTATATTAGTTTGACAATATGTTAATTAATAAATAAAATATTTAAATTTATATAATTTTTAACTAAATACATTTTAAATAACATCAAAGTACATGTACATGGGTTTGCCCTTTAGTTAATTTTAATTTCAAGTTAATTGTATTTAAATACATATGTAGGCATTACTTTCGTTTTAAATTTAAAGAAACCTAAATTTTATGTGTACACCAAGCTAGAATTCTGTTATCAAAGTTTATATAGTTTAAAATTGTGTTTCTCTTAAACGTATAATTAAATAAAAATTAAATTAAGTTATAATTTTCCTAAATTATTTTATAATAACAACATTTCATTTTACTAAAAATGTGAACCCAGTGTTCCTTTTTGTATATAAATTACGCAAATCGCTTTTACAACAATTTGAGAAATATGCTTTGATCTATCAAAAACAAAATAAATAAAATGTTTAAACATTTGTTAAATTGTAGCAACTAGTAGGTTAATAAAATAAATTTTAGAAGACAATTGTTATATAACAAAAAAGAAATTTTATTTTATTTATTGTTTGTGGTTACGTTTAAATAATGCTTTTTACTTTGTTTTTAACATGCTTAGACAAAAAGTGTTGTTAATAATGAAAGTTCTAGTGATATTGTAAAAAGGTGATTTTTACATTATTTAAATAATTGTTGCTTAAACAATAAACCACTAAAAACGGCTTATATTAAAACTTAAACCTGAGAACATATACTATTTCGATAAATTGGTATCCATTTTTGATCCAAAATTAATGCAATTGGCCTTTCAATTAAAAATTACTAGGTGTTAATAGAAAAGGATCACAAGGATCATCTGAGACAAAACAAAATGGTCGTTAATTGATACAAGGTTCAGAGGTCAATTTCGGTTCTCGTAAGGTTCGCTTTAAATGTGATTTTACTAATTTTACTCATGATTCCCAAATTCCACCAAAACTTGGAGCTCTCAGAGGAATAAAGTTCCACTTAATACCTTTATTATTTAATTTTGTGTTAGTTTTTTTCTTATTTTTTTTTAATCTTATAACTCTTTTAATTCGTTGTACGCGCCAACATAATTGGTGCCGTTCTCAATATTTATTTCTACAGACAAGCACGTCGAAGAATTGAAATAAATGCATCTGTGCTTAACTCACTTACCAGCTTTGAATGACATGCCTTAGTGGTAAAACAAATAGAAATGCATATATGTATATCCCTTTGAACATTTACAATTTTTTGATTTACTATTTTGTATAAAAGTTGGAACCGCAACGTTTGTTCCACATATTTCAAAAACTGTAATTGGTGTTTTTCGCAAAACTAGCAAATTTCTCATTATTTGGAGGGATACTGATTTTGGTTCTGCTTTAAAACAGAAAAGTTTCTTACAATTTTTTTGACAAAGTTTTTGCGGCAATCGGCCAAAATTGCTTGCGGATTTCTGAGAGAAGCAAGTTAAAACCATAATGAAACAACCTTAGATGTGTTTTTATTTAAATCATGATTACGTGGCAATAATAATGGATGTTTCTTATAAAAACTATTATCTGAATTTGAAATTCTTTCACTCTCACAAAATAGTCCGTTTTTGTTTAAAAATAGTTACAATAAAATTAATTTGTTTCCGTGTTTCTTTAATTCGGTTAATTTGCTTTTAGATTCAACCATTTGACATATATTTACTAAATTAGTTAATAAATCTTTTAATTCTAAAACTGTTAACAATCCGAAGTTTGTATTTTTCAAAAAATTTTAAGGGTTTTTTATAAATCGCAATACGTAAGCGAAAACACCTTGTAATTTATTCAATGATAAATTCTGAAAATAGATCGAACAAATTAATAATTTAATAAACTCTTGCCAAATGTAGCAATTGCTTTTACCGTAACTTTCAGTCAGTTAGGTACAAAACATTGATAAATGTTTAATACCTTAATTTTTTAGATTGATTATTATTTTAAAGTCAGATAAATAATTAAAGCTGTTTTACTAATTATTAGTAATTTTTTAATACAAAATCAAAAGCTTGACTAAATATTAATAAATTCGTTAAACAACATCAATTTTATTAAATAATTAATTATTGGCAAATAATCTTACAAACAACTATAATTAATCTTACAAGCAATTTTTTCAAATAATTAATTATTGCTAATTAATTTTATTTTATATATATTTTAAGTATTTATCTTGATATTAAATACCTAAATTGTCATCTTGATGATCAGCATTCTCAGGTTCTTCCACTATAAAAAACAAACTAAGCAATTTGGATCTGAAAAACTAAAGAGACAAGAAAATTATGAGAAACAAAAATAAATTACCTAATTCTTTCTCCAGCGACTGACTGACAAAATCCGGTAATTGATATCTATCAAACCAATGAAAATCATATTCATCATCTTCTAATATCCAGCCATTATTTTTGAGGCTGACAATATTGTGTACTTGAATTGTTCAAACACTATAAATATATTTAGCCTGTGGAAACTGTTGCCAAAGTTCACTTTCACAAGATAGTAAGTTATTAACATCGAAGTCTACATTACCAAACAAATGCAATGTGTCAAAACTGAAAAATGCTTGTTGGTACTCTTCATTTTTTTCTTTGTTTGCTTGTTTTGAGAAATGCTAGATTATAATCGCACCCAGTGATAGCATGATATCCTGATAAATTTCGACACAACAATGATCTTAACTGTTTCTAAATAGTATTAATATCAACATATTTCTACTTGTTACCAGTGGCGACCAATATCCACAAGTGGGAACCATCATTTTTCAAATAATACATATTTCTCAGAATTATCTTGCTCGGGACACAATAAATTTTTATCGGATAACTTCATTGTTAAACACTGTAAAAGAGTGGAATCGTTGAAAATTAATAAAATCTTGATTAGTGCTAATAAATGGAATCATCTCATCAGTCGCCCAGTGTACCTAATATAAAAAAGTCAATACGAGTCTGTTTGAAATGAGTATTTTTTAGCTCTTTTGCAAAATCTAATGGACGAACCAGTAATGCTGAGTTCTAATTATGATCCATGACGACGAGATCTCTTATAATATTTTATAAAAAATACTGATCAAGAATGACATTATATCTCGTTGCTTTCAATTGTGTCACCATTTGTAAATTTTTTTTTAAGATACTCCTAAAAGTTTTAGGCACATTTTTTATAGCATGGAGCAAGAAAAAACCATCAATTAACACAGTATCGATGTGAGAAAGTGAATTGTGTTGGACGCTTTTTTTCCAAGATTTCATCAATACGGAATTTTGGGTTGTACAAATGCCACAGTCAAAATAATACATAGACAATGGCATTGGAGTTATGGGATATGATAAAATTTTGATCATATATACTTTGTGATAAATTGACATTACATGCACTGGTCTAAACAGATCCGTCTGAATACGTACTTCCAGCACTTTGCCACCTACCTTCGTTATTGTTTTTATATTATATGTATATGGCATAATCTAATGAAAAGTTTTTCAGTGGTACTTTTTTAATGTTAATAAATTTTTGAAACTGTTTAGTATTATTTTTCATATTATGGTTAGTTAACTCGACTGTAACATCTTGTTCATCTTATAAGTCTGAAAATTTATAAACATAATTAATTATTGTTTATCTTATATCATGACTGACAGCCCACCGTTGACGTGCTAATATAAAATTGGCGAATTGTATTATTCCTAAAATAATATAAATTTTACAATGTTAAATTTTTGTTTCAATTTTTATCAATCAAAAGTTATAATAAAATAATGTAAAAGTTATGTTCATTGTAAATTAATTTTGCTTGATGTTGATTACTTGTAAGTCTCCTGGCTTTATCTGCATTAATCGTTTGTTCCAGAACTAAATCAATTGGTTGCTTAGAAAAAGGATTACTAGTTTTCTGAATGCTTAAACGCAAGTCAGGATAAGTTTCCCAACTTTTAGAAAATTATCACCGCAATTTAACTGTTAATTGCACATGAAAAATAAGTTCGTAATTTTCCGCAGTACAAACTTAAATAATTCAAAATTTTCGTATCCAATGCTTCTTGACAAAGTTAGATAATAATGAACAAGGTTTATATAAATTAAATACAAGTGTGATGTTTTACCGAACTCGCTATGAAGGGTTTGCTGCTTATAAATATTATAGGTATTTAATAAAACTTTAAGCTTTTCATTCTCAATTGTACGTGACGATATTAAAGAAGTTTTTAGTCGTGTAATTGAAAATTTGAAAAGAATAAGAATAACGTTTAATTTTTACATTATCTTTAAAATATAAGCGGCATAGTTGACGTTATTAATTTTAAGATATCCAAAGACCTATAATAACTCTTACGATTTCATCGATTTTGACATTTTCCCGTTCGTCCTCTTTCATTTTTATAATGTTTTTGCACAGAGCAGCTAAAAAGTACGATCTGGGTTTAATGAACTCTTTAGACAATTTATTGTTGTTTATTTACTTTTTTAATGGATGTTTACTACATTACCTATACTACAAGGTCACATAATTAGTAAATAATCTTGATCTCACAGTTATAACCTTGTAATGAGTTTTGGTAGGCTATTGTACATAATTTGCAGTAAGTTTGTTTAATATCAGCTGTACCTCCTACAATTATTTGCTACAAAATTCATTTTTCAATAGAATAAGCAGAATATATAATCATTCTTTTATATTTTAAAATACAAAACGTTTATATTGCAGCAATTGATCAGTTTGTTGGATAAAATAGAATATAAAATACGTTGTATAAACGGTCTATTGTTTATACAACTAATTTAATAATATATTGTTATTAACGTTAAAATTTAAAAAGTATTAACAATAATTGTTGTTAATATTTATTAATTTGCTATTTTTACGTATGGATAAAAAATAATTTAATTGAGCAAGTTTAATTATTTATACTTTACTTAAAAAATAAACTTTTTATGTGATTAAAATTAAAACATTTTTTTTAAAAAGAGTAATTTATTAAAAACTGTTGATAAATTACTAGCATTTTAAATAAAACACAGTTTAAGAATTTAATGCAAAAGTTAGGTTCGATGGAGTTTAAATTTTGGCCAGGTCAATAATGTAAATATAGTGACTCGTATTTCGGTGTATAACAAAAACATACCCTTAAGTAATATTCCGTTTAAAACATTTTTTTCATGGACATTTAAAACCTATTATAAACAGAGAATGTTGTAACTGTGTAAAAAAAACTTTACAAAAATTTAATGTTATGACTAAAAACAATAAAAGGTTGCCAGAATGCGTTAGGGACTGCTGTTAAATAGATCGCTTCAAATGAAATTTTAGTTAAAAACAGAAATAAACACACGGCATATAGTATTTAAAACAACGTATAAAGCAAAGATCGTTAAAGCAACTTTTCATAAAGAAGAAATTATTAGAAATAAAATAAATAAAGATATCGATTTTAATGATTTCTTTTTATAGTATGGATAATATCCGTGTATATTTTTATATATTAGTAATAAAAATTCGAAACTTAAAATAGACGTAATTTAATTTTTAATCAATTTTTATCCAAGCTCGCTTTTAGTTTATTTATTATTTAACTCAATAGACAGGTTTTAATTTTAAACATTATTATATTCTTTTATTTATTTATGCATTAAAGACATTAAGATGTTTATGTACTAAAGCAACAAGTTTAAAAAATCGATTGCCGCTAGCGCTGAATGGTTTTAGGTCGCTGGAAACGATATACATCAACTAATGCTTGTGGTAAATATTTTTATTACCACCAGAATAATCATTTAATATTCATATGATTGTTATCTGTTATATCAAGTTTATCTTTACGAGTAACAAACAGTACATTGCTTTTTGAAAAACTGCTCACAAAACAAAGAACGAAAACGATGAATAGAAGAAAACAATTGAAATTTACAAAAAATATTCTGGAAAAAAACTACGACAGCAACGGAAAATATACTGTCCCCAAAAGTACAAAAGAAATTGATTACAGATACTCATTAATAGAATAGTTTTGTTAAATTATTTTGAAAATTGGTATGTTAAACTACGTTATTGTTATCATTATTCTAATTTACCTATTTAAACTATAGTTTATTTTTTTCCAAATTTGCTCTGGCAAAGTTTTCTATACTCAAGAAAACGATAGAATTGAAACAAAATATTGAAATTGTAAAATACGTTAGTAATTTATTTAAAACACGGATCTAAATGAGATGAACAAAAAAAATCAAAAGGTACTTGAGAAGAAGTTTATTCAAGAAGCACCAAACGAAATGTTTCTTATATGATATTAGTAGCGTTTCTGTTTGAGAAGTTATAAGGTAGTAGGTGAAAGAAATTAGTATTTAAAAACATACCTGTGTGTGTTTGCTTTATGGTTAAGTTGTATTCTTCGTTCTCTTATTTTGTTAAATAACAGTTACTTAATTAGAAATTTAACAGTTAGTTTTTTTTTCTATTCATACATACATTAGAAAATCAATGTTTTCTATTTTTTGATGTTGAGAATCTTTGTTCTAAAATTTATTCTAAAGAATCAGTTAAATTAATTCATAAGATTTTGTTTTCTTCCTATCTTCACAATTTAAATATGATTCAAATCAATTGTATTATGTATTTATGAAATTTTTAAGCAAATTTTTTATTTTAGAGATTATATTTTTATTTAAAACATCCATCGGCTCTAACTTATCTTTTTAAGGTACTGAAATATTTATAGTTTTCAGTGGTAATTAAAATGATAATTCTTTACATCACAACATCACTTTTACTTTAGAGCTAGAAAAAGATGCACGTTTACTTTTCTTAGATATCCTAATAATTTGTCATAATGATCATTTTGAATTTGATATTTTCTTCACGTCCGCATTCAAATAAAATGGGCGCTTTTTGTTTCTTCTTTAACAGACTTCTAACATATCCGCTTAATCAATCTTCTCTCAATAAAAAATTAGGAGATCATTAAACAAAGAGCTTTTAACAATAAGTATCACATTAAACACATTATGTTTTTGATCTTTCAGGATCTTGTGAGCCGCGACCTTGAGTGAAAAGGTAAAACTAACGATTAGTAACTTAAAATTTTTGATTTAAAGTGCCAAACTGAAAAACTGGAGTTGTTGTCATAAAACCACTTTGAAGTAATTTGTACACGTTTGATTGACTTTATAGCATGCTCTAATTTTTTTGATATTTTTCTCTTCTATTTCACTAAGATATAACCGAAATATGGCAAATTGAGCTTATGTTATCATAACTACTAACCACCATATTTGTGCGCTTTGATATTGCTTTCCCCTTTAGTAAATCATTAACAATTATTTTTTTTAACGTATCTTGCTTACCCTTCAAGATATGAAATTTTTTTCTAAAAAAAATCGTCGCAGGCAAGATTAGAACCTAGATTATATTTGTAAATCCATTCACACACACACACACACACACACACATACACACACACCAGACACACAGAATCACATACACGCAGACACACAAACACATACACAGACACTCAAATTTTTTTTGTCAAAAATACATTTTTCTGATTCAAATCTTGAAATGTAAAATTATGCAAAAAAAATTTTTTGAAAAAAATTCCGATCGCTATAATTTCTTTATAGGAAAGTAAAAACATAATGTGATCACAGAAGTACATTATAGAAATCTGTATTACTGATCGATTATAGGTTCAAATTATAAATAATAATTTAATTGTTATTGTAATATACTATCGCTTATTGAAACAGGTGGTGCAATTTTGCAAGCCCGGATTCGGATAAAAAGTTTTTTGTGTGATAATAAGTTTAGTTTTTTTACGTAAATTACTTATGTATTTTTTTATGTTTAATGTTGAACTATCATTATATAGCGTATCTAAAATTTAACCATTAAGTTATAATATAAGGAGACCGCGTTTTGTATTCTAAAACGGCACTACTACCGCCATATTGATGAAACATTAGTGTTATTCTAATGTCAAATGTTAGTAGTTGCCGTTTTTCTAAGTTTTACAGTAAATTTTTATGTTTCCTGATATGTTTTTTTTTTGTAATTAAAAACATTTAAAACATAATGGTTTTGTGTGTTTTACGTAGTTGTAATAGTAGAAAAGGTGTAAATAAGAAGGTATTATTGGAAAAAACATTTGACAGGTATGTACACAATATAAGCAGAACAGTATTAAAGAAATTTATACAATGACACCCCGATTAATTATTTCTTAGTTTGGTTATTAAAAATCTATTTTAATAAAATTTAAATGTCAGATTACTGTTTTTTAATACATTTCATTTAAAATGTTGCATATTATTATTAACGAATTTCATAAATATTTTTATTAAATTAGCCATAATCTAAAAAAGAATTTTTTTACTTTAGACTAATAAAGTTGATAGTTTCCTAATTGCGTAGATCCACAAATCTCCAGTTCAATAATTTTCTTACTGTATTCGAATTTTAGAATTATGATTATGCGTTTGAAATGATATCAGTTACATTTTTTTTCTAAGCATAAATTCAAGTAATTTTGATAACTTATTTTAATTTTGTTAATTAACATATAAATTGTTGATTTTAAAAATTTATACAATTAATGTTAATGCTTGAATTTTTAAGTTATCCGGGCCTGGCAAAGTTTCTATCTTGATAGTAGACTAAGCCACGCCTAGTAGTTCCACTTTGCACATAGAAAATAGATGCTTTGTGTTATCTCCTTTTATAGGAACTTAACACATACATGTAATTATTCAACGCACCACAAAAATTTTAAAAATACATCACTATCAACCAAAAATACTGAGTAGAGGTTTGTGCGGCATGTTCACGTGAACACTACATGTATTTGTTTACGCACGCTCTATCTTGGAAGTGAATAGACTTTAGTGTTGATCTTTATATCATTATAACTATCTAAACCAACCAAAACTAGTTTCTGCTCTTGGCTATAAAGTTTTCTAATTTTAAAAAAACTTAACATGCGCTTATACACGAATACGTATTTCATATAATTTAATACAAAACACGTTGCGTTGAGACGATATTTTACTATAAACTTTTCTTAATCATGTAGATGCATATTTGGAAACTCAAAATTTTCCTGCAAAAGTTACGATTAGAAGATAATTAAGAAGTGAAAATGCTAGATATCAATATGTTTTAGATTACTTACAAAATGCTAAAAGAAGTTTATAATTTTTTTATTAAAAAAAAAATTACAAATAGTTTCTTAATGATTTTAATTAAATCGATAACCTAACAAAATACAATACAGTGCTATGAAACTGACAAATTATCGCTTTATGTGTTAATTATAAACGTTAACAATTTGTTTTAAAAATGAATATTTTGATTTATCAAGAAATATAAAAATAGACATCAAAACTCGTAGTATAGTTTGCTGTATTAGACTTTGTACATTTCAACAAAAATGTGTTAATAAACAATGAAACAGTTAACAAAAATTAGTGGCAATTAACATTAATTAGACTAAATTAGTATTTAATCGTCTGAAGATTAACAATCTGATTCTTTATCGTCATCTGTTTCAGATTCACTAGTGTTATGAATGAGTTCGGGAACACTGTCACTCACAACTTTCCTGTCAAGTTATTCTACTTCCAGATGATTTGTCCACATGATTACATACATTTTGCCACTCGGCTGCACTAATTTTTAAAAACGTATTTTCTGCCAACTTCAAAACATTACTTAGCTTGTATGTTGTGTTGTGTGCTTGTTTCGTATGATTCAAACAAAATACCTCGTACTGCCAACTATTTTTACATTAAATCTTTCTTCCATGCAAATATAAGATTTGGATGTACGGAAACATTATGGTATGCCACATTGTTTAACACTAACACTAAATTTGATTCAATTTTAACCATTTTATAAAATTAGAATGATTCATATCATCGTGGTAATCATCTGTCCAGACTTAAACATTAATAAACAATTTGGAACCAATCCTTTTCGGCTTCTAGTAATGAGAATTATTAAACGTTGACGTTTTGCAACTGGTGACTTTGAACACTTGTCACTGCTATCACCCCAACTCATCAGAACTGTATGTGAGCTGTACAAATATGTTTCATCACAATCCACAATGTTTATTCCTTCTTCTTTATACTGTTTTAATTTTCTAAAAAACTCGATGCGTTTGATCTAATAATTACTTTTTCTATTAATTGTTTGCGGTTATCGTGAGTTTTTTTCCATTGAAAACCAATTTTTTGTAAAAGCTTTCTAAAGAAAGATAATTTTCTTTAAAAGACAACATTGTCTTCTTTCAGTAATTCTTAAAATAAAATGAGGTTTGACGACTTGATAACTATAAAGTAATTAGATATTTGTAGGTCGCATAGTAACGAATTATTGCTTTAGCGTTTATCTGAGACAAACTATAAGACTGTTTAAAACACGTATAAAAACGCAATCATTTCTAAAAACATCATAGACAACAATTCAAATTCTAAATTTGCGTTTGCTAATCAAATTATTTCTCACAAACATCATTTTAAGCAGAATGAGAATTAAATTTCTAAAACTGTACAATAAAGAAAATAAACTCAATCACTTAAAAATTCTAGAAGTTCATAAATATGATAATTTGAGTTACCAAATTTATTATTGTCAATTTTTAAAATTTTCAATAGAATTTTTGGTTTCAGTTTTTATTGCATTTTCTACAACTTAAATATATTGTTTTTTATAGTTTTTCGTACTCTTCTAACTTCTTGTTTTGGCTCTCAAGAAGAGACTATGACCAAGCCTAAGTCTGGGTGTTTTACTACGACGCGGTCTAAGCCGAAAGTCGCTTATAATTTTATCCTAAACCATTAATAAAATGTAAAACAAACAGCGTCCACAAAAAAAATGAAAACAAAAATTAAGCAAGTTGTTAAACTGAGCTCTAAGAAAACTGAATTTAAAATTCATATTTCTTACATTGCAACGTTTTTTGTTTATTTAGCGGAAGTTTTGTTTTGGTTACAACCGCAGATAAACATAATCGAGCAAACAAAATGCATTTTGTTAAGTTTAATCAGTGTAAATACAAAAATATAAAGATTAGTATCTGTTGCAGCTATGTTACTAATTATTTATTTTGTAGATAACGAAAAATTCAAGAGAAGAATAATTAATACACTACATAAAGACGTTTTAAAATACGGATCTCACAGCATTTACCACATAGTTAAAATCAGAAATCAATCTCCGCTTGAGTCAAAATCTTTATAAGAAACATATTTATTTAACGTTACAAGAAAATTTTTTCTTAAGTTTGTAGTCGTTTATCAGAAACACGCTGTATACCAGGTTACCTAATAACTCTAGATGAAATAGAACTAAAACGGGAACGCGTCATCAAGTATACAGATTTAAACCTAGCATTGTGAATGCTCTGTAAGGGTATTATTTTTTGCCTATTACCCTGCCTACCACACGTAAATAAATTTAGTATTACTACAACCATCAAATATTTTTTGTGTATTTCTTATTATCAAATTAATAATTAGATAAATAAATAAATGTAACTATGATTTTGGCTTTATTTATTTACTTTTTTATTGCTCTCACGTACAGACGTGTTGCCTCTTCACTACAGTTTAAAGTTGTGAGGTAATTTATGCTAGCATTTGGGTAATTATTTATATATTAAAAAAATTGCTTTAACACTAATTTGTAAATATTTATATTGTGGCAGTGAGCTGTAATACGTGCGAGATACGTGTTTCAAGGCCATAGACTACTTTTGCAAAAGGAGCAAGAGAAAGTTTGAAAATATTTGATAAAGTTTTGAAAGAAACCTAAGCCAAGCTTGTATCCACAAACATCAAGCCAAGTCAAGTTTATATTTTTAGAAAACTTGACTTCAAGCCCAAGCTAAGCTTTTACGTTTTAATCTAAGTTATGTGGCTTGGTAAATCTCTAATATATATTGTTACGTCTACAACGGGTGAGTGTTAGGAAAGTACTTGGAAAATTTTAGAAACAACGGTTGCTGTGTTCAACCTATTAATAAAACAGATTCGAAAAAAATATCTGCTACTATAGCAGAATATTTTAATGTAAAAGATGTCGATTAATTTACTAGTCATTGCTTACAAAGAATATTAGCTACTTGCAAAACTAGTATAACTACATTTAAGAGACATGGCAGCTGGAGAAGTAGTAGTGTTGTTGAGGTATATTTAAAAGACAGTATTGCTTGAAAAAGACAACTTAAAAATTTTACTTGGAGAATTTTCAATGTCAAATACCGTAACTTCACAATTAGATAGAAAAAATGTTTCTATTACTAGAACATTTGTTAATTGTTTTCCTGTTGTAAATAAAAATAAATGAATCGACACATGAACTTGGTGTTTTTATGAACCTATTTAAAACAATAAAAGCCGTAATGCTCTGAAGCATAATCGTTTATTTTATGCCCGCGTATCAATGTTGTTAATAGCTGATAATGGTAATAGTAATAAACAAATAAAAATTAATCAAACATTTTTTTAAATTTTTATAACTTCAAATTTATACAATCTTAAATAAATTATATACCAAATACAAAATTCAGAAATTTTGAATTTAAATTGGGGTTCTGAAATCTAAACAGCATTTACCAATACGAAAAAGCGCTTTTAAAGTATAGACGACGTGTCATCCCTATTTACCAAATATTTGTCTTGTATTGTTTGAAAAAAAAATAAAAAACAAAATGGAATTCTATATAGAAATGTCGTGTTTTTCTTATAAGATATTTAATTGCAATTTATTTTAATTGACAGTTTTTATTAAGTTTAAGTGCATACATTTTTATTATGCATAAAAGCTTTACCGTTGAGTGACGTTTAAAAAAGCTAAAAATTATTTAAATTTTTTAACAAATCAATACTACGATAAGTATAACCGATTGACATAAATCAACACAATAGAAAGAAAAAACTTGCATGAAAGCGAACATTAAATGAGTAGAAGCAACAGTTTGCAATGAGACTGTGCGTTACATTAAGCTTTAGTTACTTTGAACTGTAGCCTAAAAACTCACAGTCTAAAATCATTGACACACAACCGCCAATGTAATTATACAAGGTAGTGCTAAACAAAATTATTTAGTCATTTGCCGTGCGCATGTATACAAGTATATTGATTCGTTAGAGATGAAAAGATGTACAAGCTTAAAACATACTAACAATGAAAACCACTTTTGGTAGTTGTTAAAGTTAGTTACTTTGTAATTCAAACGTAAGAGAAAATCGGGCTTTTAACGTGCGTCTATACAACTAAACATAACAAACATTTTATAGAAAATATATATCACTAATCTTGCTTTTAAAAACTCAAATTTTTTAATTAAAAAATTGCATAAGCATAATTGATTAAACAAACTTATCTTTCTTACGTTAGCAATTTTAAATAAACAATATCTGTGAACATTTTTTATTAACATAATAATAACAAACATTTGTTCTGTAAAGTTAAAGGTACACAGACAATTTTACAAATCCTCAAACAAATAAACTGTCACAAAAAGTCAAACACGTGGCATTTGTAGAATTTGCGGTAATATCAACCCAAATAACTTTTTGGAAAATTATTTTATTAGTAATAATATAAGTATAGTAGAATATATAAAATTAAATACATTAATTATATGGTAAATATTTATGTAGCATAAAACAATGCTATACACGTGTAAGATTAAAAAAAACTGTACAAATTTAGATATTATTAAAATAATGACAAAACTGTACTGTAAACAAATAGCTTAAAAGTGAATTATTTTATTTTAACAGTACCAAGTGTATCAATATATCAATAGTATTATATTATAACGAATTTTAAAACTAATTTATTTACACTAAAAATATTTACACGTTTATAACTAACCGAACTAATTAAATAGAAATGAAAAGATGTACAAGCTTAAAAGAAGATATTAATGTTTAATAAAAACACTTACATTAGTTTATATAGTACTATCACTCAAAAGATAATGTCCGCGGATAACTTTAGTTTAACACTTGTTTACGTTAAAGTCACGCACGTTTTTAATTCGATGCACTTATCTCAACATGCGTTAATCACTTATTTATTTAAACTTGAATAATCTTCTTAACACTGCCGACTTCGAATTACTGAAAATCACTAACCTATGATTCATTTGTTCGCTTTTATATATTTCGGCCATCCTTCGAGAATTTTCCACATCTTTTCCAAACGTTCTAGTTGTTGATAGTAGCTTCGTAAATGCTCTTAAAGCTGAACGTTTCAATAATAACAACAAACTAAAATATACCGACGACTAAGTCTTTCCCACGGAAATATGAATCAAATATACAAAATTATGGATTTAATTACTTAAGAGTTAGATACGTACTGAGAAAAAATAAAAGAAAATCCAGTTTGTATTTTTTTACATAAAATTTGTTTAATTCATTTTCAGCCATCCTTCGGTTTTAAGACGCTTAGCCGTTGTTGTATTATGAGGTCGACTCAACAATTTTCTCACTGAGAAAGCTGTCGGCAAGGTATCTTGTCCTGCATACCTTTTTGATTTTAATGCAGATTAACGATTAAAGAAGATATTGACAAACTTAGGAAATCATATGAGTTATTCAAAATTACTCCATCTACAAAATTTTTTTCTACTGATGAAACAAAAATTAAATATTTTTTAAACCGCATTGGTAATTCAATTCCAGTTCAGGATAACGTTTCTCAAGTCAAAGATGAATTTTTAAAAGATTTAGTTGCTTTAATTTTATAATATAAACTATAGGATAAACACTTGTTGTATCGAATCCTTCTAATTCCGCCGAGAAAATTACCAAACCTGTCGTTCGACCTTCTATTGTTGATAGCGCTTTACCAAAGTCTTCTGCAGTTTGTCCGAATTTTGTCAGTCACATTAAGAGTGTTTCAGTTTTGAAATGGAATTTAAAATTTTCTAGTGATCTAATTACGATCTTTTTGAATGCACAAGTTGCCCAACTTCGTTTATTGCGTAACGTTTTAAAGCATTAGTTATTTTGGCATGTACTGATTCTTTTGCAGGTCATGCATTGATTTTTGTTACATCAGTTCGTATTTTAGTTAACTCTTGGGAAAGAAGGTAAATGTAATGCTAAATAAAAAGACAGGGTTCACAACGGACTTAAACAAAAACAGTAAAAATAGTGTTTCCAATAAAAAAAACCGTACTAAACATGATACTTTAGTTCTTGCGGATAGTCATGGACGTCACTGTGTGAATATATTAAACAAAAAATTCAATTTAGACAAATTTAATGTAATGTCTTTCGTTAAACCTAATGCAACGGTAGAAAGTGTTATTTCACGAGTAACTTCAACAAGGATGACTATGTTTTCGTTATAGCTGAAGTAACAATGTTCTAACAGGACTGTCACATAAATATGGTGCTTTAAGTGATTGCTCAAAAATTGCTAAAAAAACTAGTATCATTTTTGTTACTATTCCATACACGAGAAATAAAATATTTCTAAATAAATTAATTTATAAATATAAATGTGCGCTAATGCAAAATTGTTTCAAAAATGATATAAACTGTTTAGACATAAACGTGTCTTTACGAGATGTTCATCTGAATAAATTCAGTATTAGTTTAAACAAAAGTGGTAAATACCTACTGTGCTCAATAATAAATCAGTTTGTGAATAAAAAACAATATATTTAGGAACATCATCTAATTGATTACGAAATCGACACTCGTTTCATTATACAAGAAAATTTGGCACAAGTTAACATGGTATAAAATAATTGCGAAGTAAACGATGGACCACATAATAATAATAATAATGTCCTCCAATAAGGAATTAATAAAACAAAAGAAACTTAGTTATGTGAAAGATCTTGGCAATAAGCTAGATTTTGATAGGTTTTTAGCTTTTTTAGAATAAATTCCAATATCTTAACCATTATGCATGTTCAAAGATTACAAAATAGAATTTTAGATATTGAAATGTTTTTAGAAAATTTTAAAAATATAAATGTCATTTGTATATCAGAACACTAACTAAACTTATTTAAATGTGATACTGTATCGCTTATTGGCTTTACATTAGCAAATCTGTTTTGTAGATCAAATCAGATTCGAGGTGGCACAGTTATTTTCATAAAAAAAGTATTTTACTCAATTACATAAACATGTATTATTGAGTGTTGATCAGTTTCTCAGTGTTGTGCTGTGGAAATAAATAGGTATAATGTAACTGTTATATGTATATATATATATATATAGAAATCCCCAAACGAACTATAACGATATATTTTTTACACAATTGGAATACCTCTTAGATATGCACGCTAGAGGCTAGAGTTATTAGACAAAACAAAGATAGTATTGGTTTGGTTAGACATTCTTTAGAAACAAGGCACAATTTCGATTTTAATAATGTTAAAATTTTAGATAAAGCATTAAATTAAAAAAAAAGATTAATAAAAGAAATGTTTCAAATAAAGAAAAAACAACAATTGTAATAATCATAGTGACATTGATAATATAAGTAAAATTTATAATAACAATTTAATTTAATTTTGTATTATTATTTTGTTTCAAGTAGGCATATTTCAAAATAATTTTTTGATGTTTAAAATAATTTAAGTATAACTTTGTTATATTAAAAAAATTTTATTTAGGTAAAATAATTTATAAGTCTAATGTTATTTTATATAAAATATGTTTCCTTGTAGCCCTGAAGATGACTAAATATTAGTCGAAACTGTTGGAAAAATAAAAATAAAAACTCAATTTAACCAAAACATAATAAATTATTTATAAATATCTAATTAAATTAACTTCTTTACTACGTGTGTCTTAGTGTCATATGTGAATATTAGAATGAGTGAACTATTAAAAAATATCTGAAATGCTATAGGTTTTATTTTTGAAGTGAGACTCTTTCTAAGCTTATTTTATTTTTATTCAATACAACATTGACTTAAAAAATTCGTAAAAATTTTATAAAAATTTTGTTTAAAAACCACTTTAATTATCCTAACTCAACTTTCTTATTGCTACATAATATATATATTATTCAACGCATTTAAACAAAGACATTTATAATTTAGAAGATACATTTAAAATTTGTTTCTGTTTAATATTGTAGAACAATTGTTAATTTTGCAAATAATGATTACAAAATTTAATTTTCTTGAAATATATAATTTAGAATCAACGCAATATAAATCAAAAAATAGAAAACAAAACAAAAATATCAAGTTTTCTTTGTCTATACAATTATAGAAATTAGCTAACGTATGTAATAAATGCAGTTCTAGTACAAACAAAAAATGCATTAATTATATACGTAAACTTAAAGCTACTGTTTTTTAGAATATCGCTACTAAACGAAAATGTGTATAAACTTCTTATTAAAAGTTTTCGAATCAATATTAATGGAATTGTGACAGACGAAGAATAAACAAGGAATGATTACGTATAATAGATGGCACATTTGGGATAAAATTCTCCAAAGTAAACATGCGTAAAAAAGTATATCTACAAAACACTCTAGAGATATGAGACAGTTGTTTTAGAAACGATACTAAAACAAGATGACATTTATTTATTTCAGTCATTTAGATATTAGTTTTGCTCTTAGTATAATTAAATAACTACGTTTATAATTTATTGTTAGTAATAAAGAATAATCAATTTTCACTTTACTTTGAAAAACGTTTGTAATTTTCAATAAAGTGCTATTAGTATTGATCTGATAGGGTTTGCGTAAAAACATCGACGTCGTCAAACAGATAATTTATTAATTATTCACGTCCTTTGTTAATTGTATTTTCTGCATTTTACGGGTCATACAAATATAAAATTAATAAAAGCATTGTTTGTTTTTTTTAGTCTAATTTTGTCTTAATTTATTATGTTTAATGTATACACAGATTTAAATATATTAGTCTGATTGAATTGTTATAGGTTTAGTACTTTATGCATATTTTAAATCAGTCCTTTAAATTAAAATAATACTTAACTTTATTAATAACGATTTGAATTTTATTCTAATACAACATTTTCAGACCGTTAAACAAGGATTTGGTTATATCAGTTTGTAAAAATAGCGCTGTACTAAAAATGCTTATAATTTATCAATATGTTAATACACATTATTACCGTTTTACTAAAATGTAACCCAACAAAGTACAATTGAAAACAACAAGAAATTGAAAACAACAAGAAATTGTTGCGGTAACGTAATAAACAATTTTATAACATTGATTTTTTTTATTAATTTTTTTCTTAAAAATATTATGTTTATTTTATTGTTATTGTACAAAAAAACAGTTGAAAATTTAACTTAGAGCATATTTTTTAGTTTTATCCGCGACAAATCTTTGCAAGCAATAAAATATTACGAGAGTTATGCTGTTAAGCTTGTTTGGATGTGGTTATTTTTGTTCCTAGTGAGTGCAGCGGCGCAGACGGTATCGGAAACAAAGACAATCCACGCGAACATATCTATAAAAACCAGAAACCTAGGAATAAATCGTATTATTTTGTGTACGTTTCACCAATAGTCATCGTTTGTAACTGATCCGTGATAACAGTCCTTAATCGTCATAAGCAAACTATTAAAATATTAAACGTGGCAAACTTTGTCTGAGCTTATGTCTAAATCTAAAAAAAATGCAGAAAATATAGTATACAATGTTTAAAATAGATTTAGCCACTATTCTACATTTTTATTTATGTTTACTTTGCTAAAAAGTAGTTCTAAATAAAAATACAAAAGTTGCTTAACTAGAAGAACGTTAGATGCACACTGATAAAAAGAATTATGATTAAAGTCTGGACTATATGCATTAAAAAACAAGTCAAATATGCAGTAAATATGTACCAGGAATTATTTGTTTCATACAAATTTTGGGTACAACACGATTTTCTGAGCCATCTATGATTGCACCAGGAATTATTTTGACATTTGTGATTATTTACAACTAAGATAAAAACCTTTCAATGATGTCATTCGCGCACAGTTTATTTCAAATTTATTTTGCCTTTATTTAGTGTAGTCAGCATTTATTTTTTCTTAACCCAACAAAACTTTAAAACAAAACGTGGTTATGAATTTGTATTAGTATTTTATTTAATTTAAATAAGATATGTTTTGATAGATTAAATACAAAATGATCTTTTATAAATTATTTCATATTTTTCTAGATTGATTGCATTATTAGAGGATGTCTCGCTCTTCACATATAATTTACTTTATTAAGAAGTAAGGGCCGTCGGGATTTGTGATTAGAAATAGGGCAGCGTGAAGATTTAAAACTTATACCATCCAACAACGACATCTTGTATTAATGGAATACTAATTACTATTTGAAATGTGAAATGTTTTGTAGAATTTTTTAAAGGATCTTAGTTTTTAAGTATCTTTTTACCAGACGTTTCAATCAAGATTCCTTGGAAAACTTTATTGACTTAATTTGAGGTATGTGTGGGTAAAAGCGTACTCCATTGACTTCTCCATTTGTTTTTGCGTTTAGTGCTTTTAGAAACAAGCAGAGGTACTATTGGAGCAAATTGTGAAGTGGATGGAGATTCCTTCTAATCAAACCTGAAATTTTTTGTTTTTTCAAATACCTCTGATCCCGGCAGTATCTTAATTTATCTACAACGAATCCTAACACAACCAGCTCACCGACTCATGGCATGTTCCGAGTCGTTACTTAGCAACCAAAATAGTGGCTATTTAGCTGGGTATCTTTTAAAACGCATATTAAATCATACTTGCGATTCATGTTGCCGTTTTTTTAACAAAGATTCAATTTCCAAGTCAAGCTTTAATTGTGTACAAAAATTACGGTTCTTTCCTTGTTTATTTAAAATCGTACTTTATTAATCAAGTTTATAGTGACAGTTTTTCCAGTTTTTTAGTTTGTTGACAGTCTTTCTATTGTTCGCCAAATGAATTCCTCTATCCCATTTAAACTAAATAATTCCTGTGACCTGCATTCGAATTTATTTTAAACCAAACACCGTTTTTTAGTACCTTAACTCTTTTCCATTACTTTTGCAAACTTGTTAATAATAAACTCCACAAAAAAAAACTACGGCTTTAACCTATAATTGACAAATTACTCTCCATCTTACTCCTTGAGATAAATGTAATTATTACCGTATTTTATGAATATTATAAATTACTTTTTTCTGTTTTGAATTTTTCAAATTTATTTTAAAATTACGATTTTAATTTAAAATATAAGACTCAAGCATATAGTTTCTTTTTAACCAATGGGAAATTTCCCTCTAAAATTATTTATTCAGTAAATAAATACTGTTTTAACTAAAAATTAAAAAACAAATTACTAATCAAATTAATCGTTTAGATCAGTGATTCCCAAAATGATCCCTACGGGCCCCCATGGGTATCCGGGATCATTCAGAGAGTATATGGAAAATTAACATTGATTTGAAGGTCTCTGAACCAAGTCGGGAATCCGCACAAGGTTTAATAAAAAAAATTGATTAACATGGAAGTTAAAATAAATAACAATAAATAAATTATAAGCTATTTTTGCGTCCTAACTAAAACATAAATATAGAGAGGTGCATAAAATATAAGTAATAACAGACATCGCGGTGAGTCAGGCCTATCTATACAGGTTTATACAGGAACGCAATAGAGCCGATACCTGCACCAACTTGTCTATAATGATGAAGTGCATACAACAACTTTTTCTAGTCTTGGAAAAAAAGTAGTATAATTTTTTGTGTTGTTACGGAGATAGCGTACTTCCGTTACGTCAGTATATTTAAACAAAATAATTTTTTTTTAAATTTATATTTAAGTAAAATTATATTCTTATTTAAGTTGATTAAAAAACCATATTAAGTTTTATAATTTAAATAACAAATTATAACTTATAACTTTATATTAGTTTTTATTTTGTTTACTTCCGCAAATTAATTAATTTTTGAATTAATTATTTTTCTTGAAAAATTAATTGCTACCGAGTGAGTGACATTAACATGTAATTTTGTGTTTACATCTCAAATAATAAAAAAGGCGTTACATTGCAGCATTTTATTTAAACTAATTATTGTAATTAGCACTGGTTTGTTGCAAATACAAACTTTTATATATTTGTTTGGGTCCCTTTTTGAGATAACAATGAGTGAGCCGAAGAAAAAAATGCAAACAATACATATACAATACAAATATATGAAATATGGATTTATTCAGTCATCAGAAAATAGAACTTTACCCATGTGGCTTCTATGTAACAAAACGATGTCAAACGATTCAATAAAACCTTCTTAGCATTTAATAGAAACCCATAAAAACGAAAAAAAAATATTTAATGTTTTTTTAAAAGAATCAAAAAAAAATATTTGAAAACACCGACATTGCAAGAACTTATAGGAACAACATCTAAGAGAGATAACGATAAACTGTGTGACATTTTTTTAATGACTACAAAATCCGGAAAACCACACATCATTGGTAAAAAATTTATTCTACTAGCTGTAAGTGAGGTAATACGATGCGTGTTGTACAAAACTGCTTTTAGCTTACGTTGGATTTGTAAAAAAATTTTCCAAGGATTGTTACTTACTAAATGTTTGAAAACTGATACAAAAAGTGAAATATTATTCATTGAATTAAAAATATTTTTTGATGTAAAAACTATATCCTTGACTAATATCATCTCCGTTGCTACTGACGGTGCTCCGGAAATAGTAAAACAATAACAAGGCTTTCTGGCATACATTTGCTCAACTTTGTTTGGAAAATGATGATGACTATAACAGTTTACTACTTAACATAGAAGTTTGTTGGTTATCTAAAAGTGCATGTTTAGATTGCTTCTATTCGCTCTTTGATCCAGTGCTGAAATTCCTGGAGAGTAAAGACAATGATTTGCGGCACAATTTAATTATTTCAAACATTAACATGGCTTATATGACTGATTTACTTGCCAAATTTAACGCGACTAATTTAAAACTACAAAGTAACACATTAATAAAAGTTAAAACTGTAATAGCTGCGTGTGTTGCAAAATTTTTGCTGTACAAACAAATCTTGAAAAGTGGAGAATGTTCTGTTTCCAAATCTTTCAAAATTGCAAAACAGATATGAAGATTTTTTTGCTTATTCTCAACACTTAACGGCGCTTCATTCGGAACTTCACTAAAAATTTGAAGACATATTTCACTTGGATTTTTAAACTCAGATCACAAATACAGATGTGCACATACTAATACAGAAGAAACCTATTTCCTACAAATGAGGAGCTGAAATCCATGATGAAACAAGGATACGACAACTTCTGGTTACAAAAACAGATTCTACTTTTATATCCAGCGTTATGGGTTATTGTACAGAAGCTGTTGATTGCTCTTCCGTTTTCCTATTTGGTAGAAAGTGGATTCAGTGCCGTTATGAACCTCTTCACAAAAAAACCGATTAAAAGTTATTACTCGTGAAGATTTGCAGTTGCCGCTTACAAACATTCAGTCGGATAAATATACACATAAAATCCCATCAGGTTCATGCAAGTCATTAATATTTTTTGCATTTTAAAACAAAAATTTTAATTTCAGTAAGACATCAAAGCTAAATTTGTAATTTTTCTATTATGCATTTATGTAGTTTTTTCACTCAGGTGTCCGTGGGCAAGTTTAGACTATGAAAAGGAGTTCGTAAGCCAAAAGAGTTTCTGGATTGTTGTGTATATATTTTTTTTTTGTTATTCTGATTTTGTTAACAATTTTTACATAAATAAATTCTATTTTAAATTGAAATAATTGTTTTTTTTTATATATTTTAAATGTATGTATTTATGTTAATTAATATAACTTTGAGATGACGACGACGCTTCAGTAGTTTGTGTGGATTTCTATATTTCGAAAAAAATGTAGGTCTTGGAGCGAACATAGATGTCGAAAGTAATTTTTTTGATAATGTACTAAAACGTAATTACAGTATTGAGTAAATATATGCAGTATGTAAATATACAGTCCATTTTTTTACCTACTAATATGTCGACCTCATGTTAACTTATGTATCTCTGTAGGTTTGATGAACTGATCTCTTAAAAAAATGGATTCTTAATAGGTTTAAAAAAGTGTTGTTACCATATTGTGCTCTAAAAGTAAAAATTTTAAAAATATAACCTATAAGGAATGCATACTAAATGTGTATATATAAAAAAACAGTATAAAGTTTATTAACAATAATGTTATATAAATTTAATTACAAATTTTTAAATAATACTAATTTACATAGTTTTTCTTATTGGTTCTCATGTAATATATTTATTAATAGATTTGGTTGTTGTGCGTCTTGATCGTTCATTGTGTATCTAATTAAAATTTTATTTGATTATTAATATTCCTGCTTACGAATTAAAAAACAACGTGTTTGTTCGTTTTGTGGGTGGTTTTTTTGTCAGATGGCATAATAACAAAAAAAACGATGCGGAATTTAAAAATCGTTTATATACAATTACAGATTCAGAACACCAAAAACACTTTACAAAATTGTCACTATATTATGAAATTTACAACACAAAAACAATTACGTAAACATAACCTTCTCTGACTCTTCAAATTATTATGCAAAAAATGAGTGCGCGATAATCAATTATCTTTAAAATTTGTAAAACATTGTAAAAGTAGGCATTTAATGAAAAGATGGCAGATGTCAGTTTGACATAAAATAAAATAATTATTGTAATAACATACATATTATTATTGATCAGAATGTGCGGCTGAACATTTTACACGAAAAAAATTATACTCCTTCTTAACTTATGTTTTCCTGTATCTCTGAAATAACTTTTTATTTATGATCATGAAAAACACATTCTGCTACAAAATGTACATAACTAAAACAATATGCAGATGCTTACTTTAAAAGTGTTTCTATTAAATATTTAAATTATTTAATACAGAAAAAAGTGCAAAAATCAAGTAGCCATGCTAAAATAACAAATAACTTTGACATTTGAACACTGTCATACTAATTTTGTTTTTGTAAAAAATGGTTTTATTAAGAAAAACAAGAAAGAATGGCATTTGTAATGGCATACATTAAAGGTACGTCTTGTCAAGATAAGTCAGATGGTCTACAGTTAACACCAAATAAATAATTTATATGTATGTTTGGTAGTTGAAGATGAGCGTCACTGCACTTTAACTATTTTCGCTGATAGATTCAAACGCGAAATATCCGTTTTAAAGCTATGAAAAAGGAAAACTATAAATCCTACAAAATCAAAAATGTTCATAAACTGCTCCCAAGAAACTATCTGTCTAGAATGGAATTTTGTAAATTATGCACGAAACAATGACGATGAAGGTATTTTAAATAGAATATTCTCCGATAAAACTACTTTTACGTAGCACGGAAAATTAAATAAACAAAACAGACGCTTTTGAGCACGTGAGAATTCCTACAAAATACGGGAGAATTATACACATTATCTGCAAAAAGTAAACGTTTGGATGGGTATTGTAAGCAATTTCTTATTAGAGCCGTTTTTGATCGAGGGACGTCTAAATCAAAATAACTTCTAAGAATTACTGTAAATGCAGTTCGAGCCACGTCTAAATGATTTAAGACTAATTATTTTTCAGTAAGCATTTTCTCACAATCACCTATAATAAAAAAGTTTTTTGGTGAAATCTAAAGCTCGATTTTGATCCTATAAATAGCCCACACAAAGCCCTAACTTGAGTCCCTTTGATTTGGAAAAAAACTATTCAAGAATTAAAAAAAACGTATAATAGAGAAGTGTAACTGTATTGTAGTTAGAGAATATATTAGATCGTTTAGGATATTGTCTAGAGTCAAAAGGAAAACATTTTGAACAATCAATTTAAATTTGCAATATTCTTACATCTAAAAAGTTATTTTCTATTCTTAGCTCTATAATTAGCTATTATTAGAAATTATAGCTAGTTTCAAAATTAACTTCTTCCGCAAATTTCACAATAAATTAAATAAACCCAGATACCCAGATGAAATGAAAGGTATAAATTTAGTGTACAAGACCTGGAAGAAAAACAATGCATCTGCTCAGGTGGGTGACTTGACCAGGTACTTTTTGACAGGATATTATATTGATTTTGTGATAATCTCTGTTACGTTTTTTTTTTTTGATCTGTCAATAAATAAATTATTATTATTATTATTATACAGTATTTGCAAGATATGCATTCTGTAGAAAAAAGTCTTTTATTTTTTAAATAAAAAATTGCATCAAGCCTACAGAGCAATTCAATCAATAGATGCATAATTTTTTATACTTTCATTATATTTCATGTGTATTTTTAATACAGTAAAGTGCTGCATTTGTGGAGTTTTGTCTTTTTTATCAAAATCTTCTACCCATTGTACTATTTTTAAGAATCCAAAACATATTGAGATTGTAACTGCCAAAACGTTTATCCAGGGCGTTCATATCCAAAATAAAACCTTGGTTACATTTTTTTACATTTTTAACAGCATTTTTTCTTATTTGTAAATGGTAAAAACTTTTTATTAAGAAATTTTCTGTACGCTACCTTAACGTTATGGATAACAGGATTGAGGTATTTAGTGAGAGAAAAACAATATGTACGTTTTCAAGTGTCAAGTTGTAATGATACGTGGCGTTATGCAAAACAAAACTTTTTTATTTTGTTTTTTTCATTTTTTGGTAAATTTTTTTTAACCACGAACAACGAGGTTTTCTGCTTTTCTCAACAATTGACCGATTTTCCTTTTCTCTCTTTATATTTGCGGAAATGTCAATATTTGTTTACAAGTACATTGATTTTTGTTTAGAGCAAATGTTTGATTTATCATTGCAAAGCAAAAAAGTTCGGATTCGTCAACATTTTTATTAAATAGTCTTACAATATTGATATTAAAAGTTTTGTTCTAAGCTGACTTCACAAATATTTTGAAAAAATTTTGCAAATCATTTATCTAAGGTTTTAAAACTCTTAAATTTTAAAATATTGACTGTTTCTAAAATTTTTGTGTTTATTAAAAGTTCAGTCATAAAAATGTTTTGAGGAAGTGCGACTTCCTGCTATATTTTCAAGAATGGGAAATACTCAACGCTGATTAAAAAACAACAAAACACAGTGAAGAAAGTCATTACGTTTTCCACTGCTTGCACCCTATGAAATAATCTAATTTACTTTAGTGATAATGATGTGCAGTTGCCATAAATGTGGATAAATGCGATTGGCTACATTTATAATAATTAATAAATATCTATCAGAACTAAATAATGTCAACATATATCATAATGCATTTTATAATGTTTAACTATTGTAAAGTCCAAATTTTAATAATTTGTGGTAAAATAGTATACATGATTCGTGGCGAAAGTTACTTTGTCTGGTACAACGGTTTAAAATACTTGAGCTACGGTCACATATTTCTAACTGCAATAATAGATTAAAAAAATTTAAGACTTAATTCAAATTGTTTTCTACCATAATGTTACTTGACCTGAGTTTGTGTTAGGAACTATGCGTTAAATTTTATATATATTGGATAAAATGTAAATATAAAATTTTCTAATAATGCAATCGATTTAAATTAAGATTGTAATTGTGTTAATAAAACTGTAAATGTTTTATCTCAATAAACGTTAAAAACGATTAAGTTTTCTTGTTTGCATAAAGTTGAAGATGAAAACGTCTTTGAAACAAAATGATTTAATTATTTCGTTAATACTAAAATAAAAACAAAAATTTTACTACAAAAAAAGTTAATTTTATTTACACAACATTATTATACAAATTAATGAAATAAAAAGGTTTAATCATAATAACAACTTTTATGATTTGTAATTAAAGAAGAAAATAATATAATTGGTAATTAAAACAAACTGATACACGTGTGATTTATAAGATACTTTATCTATGACCTTTTGAGGTTGTACCGTGTTTAAATTGCACAAACAAATATTTAATCAACTATATTTTGGTAACCTGGTATTTAAATAAGCAACATCAAAATATATATTAAAACAACTATAATTAATGAAATTCTTTTTTTTATATTTTTTCATATACATACGGAAACTTTATAATAAAAATGATGTAATTTAAATGTAAAAAACATACATTTTTTGTTTTAGTTTAATTAATTTTGGTATTTAATATAATGATAACAATAATGATATTTCATAAATCAATCAAACATTGATATTAGATTTAACTGCATTGTTGACAATTTCAACTTGGATCTGTAATAATTTTTAAACATAAATAACATAACAACATAAATTTTCAATAATGAAAATGGTATTTGGAAAACTGCTACCCATTGGTTCTTTAATAAATAAAACGCCACTAATCATGTCGACCACTTTCTCGTGATGCTGTCATGGTGTGTTAGGGGCGAGCGCAGCAAACTGGGTTAAAAATAGCAAACTAGGCTGCAAGGGTGAAGGTCTGAAACTACCTGTAGCGCGTTTTCCAATTTTTCTTTTATCTTTTTATTATATTCAAGACAGTTTTCCGTAATATATTAATATCCGAAAAAACAATTTTAACCTAACATTTACTTTTTAATCCACAAAACATTATCGACAAAAATTAGTTAAATCCATTTGGAAATTTTAATTTATTCTGCATGAATAAAAATATCAAATAAAAGATTTAAAGAATAGAAAACAAAGCATAAATGAGATAATTTCATTTTTATCTTGAGCCGATACAATTCTAATTTTACTTGTACAATTAATGTTAAACATAATTTAAAGAAAATTGGCATAACTCAGCATGAACAGGTAATTGTCTCTCTGTGTGTATTTACGAATTACTTGATGCTTAAAAATTAAAAGTTCTAATTACAAATTCAATTCTGCATAAAATTGCCTTTGTCATGTAAAATGTTTATTGTATAGTAATTAAAACATTATTAATAAAACTTGTAATTAATGGAACATTATAAAAACAGCAAATAAATTATTATTATTTGCTGTTCTAATAATGTTCCATTAATTACAAATTTTGAAAGTTTGTAACATCTTGTTTAAATACTTTATTATTAATAAACAACAATTAATATTTTCTAGAATTCAATTTTATTTTAAATAAACAAACGCAAATAAAAAATGTCAAAGCATTAAACTTTGATTAATCATACTTATTTCTGTGGTTTATTAGATTAAATTCTAAACCGTTTCATTTTTACCCCGTGCTTTATTTTCTTGCTTCATCAATTGTAATTAAGTTGAAACAAACATAAAAATTGTAATTTAATTGTTGTTATTATACGATGAACAATAATAACAAATTTATATTTCATCACTCAATCCAAAAAAGTATTTATTATTACAATACAGTGCATAGTATCATGTACTCTTCTGTAAAGAAATGTATATTACATAACGAGCATGGAAAGTGAGTGATATTGTACGAGTGATAATTTCGACGAAAGTCTCACAAGCAAACGATAGACACTTTTTAGCGAGTTTTGCACAGTATTTTTTTTACGACACTAAAAACAGTAACTTAAGTATTTTAAAAATATTTACTTTTTATAATCGTTAAAATTAATAGTAAGATTATTAATTTTTACTAAAAATGGGGGGTTTTAAAGAATTGAAGTTCAGAGTGTTAACCGTGTTAACATTGAATGTTTGAATCTGAAGGCAAGGAATCGATTATTTCTGATGATTTGATAATGAAGAATAAGTAATCGCACTTAAAATTTTATCAGTAATTTGAATTTATTGTTAACTAATTTATCAATATATTTTTTGGCGACAGTCTTCTATCTACCATGGCGTTTAAGAGTAGTTATCCACCTGCGTCAACAAGAATTGTAGCCGAGAACCGACGAAAACAACCCACAAAACCATAAGTTCCATGTAGGTTCGATAAGCATTCCCAAATATTCATTTCTAAAGCATGCCAATAGTAGTTTGTGTATGGACTTCTAATAACACACTTAATTTAAAACGTATTCTATAAGAATGCCTATATAAGAAGAATAAAGTACTCTAAAAGATTCTTTTAAAAACACTTCTATAGGAATACTATATTTAATTTAAGAAAGAAGTGCTTATAGCAGCCTTAAAATTGGCAGTTGATTGGAATCACTAAAGTATTAGAAATGTAGCATTATAATGGCGTTCCCATATTGATTCTATAACAATGCATATAGAAGGAGAATAAAGTACCTTAAAAGATTCCTTTAAAATCACTCCTATAGGCCTTCTATATTGATATAAAAAATAAAGTGTTTATAGCAGCCTTGACAATGTATTAAAATTCAAGTATTACGACTAACATGATAACATTCTTTTAGTGTTTTAGTACCTCTAAAATCGGTTTAATCGTTCTTTATTTGAGATAAAGAAATATAATTTTTAATATCAGAAAAAACCGTTTGTACAAGTTGCTAAATTGTAATACCTAAACAAAAATAACTTCCTGTAGAGATTAAACGCCCACATCTAAATTTTGTTGATAAAGATATGTATGCAATAAAAAACTTATGCATTCGCGTTTGATACTGTAAATGTAGATAAGATAATTTGATTTCTGAGAATTGTGACGAGATATGTACCAACTACCGAGTTTGATTCACCAGAAACGCTTCTAAGTAAGTACTTATACGGTTACGGGTATATGTTGGGTATATGCAGTTTTACGTTTACGAAAGGAAGACGACTTCGGGCTTGGTCTATATTTGTAAATGGGTTCTTTTTTTGTGCTGAATTAAAGAAGAAAAAGCTATTAGAAATTCTGCTGATTTAAGTAAAAGTAAGTACAAAAAGAAACAATTGACAACATATCTATTTTTATACGTTCAGCTTATCCACGTTTTAGCGCTTTATTGTTATTGTTTATTTTTTACTTGGCATCCAGTTATTTTTTTAGAACAGGGGTGACCAACCTGCGGACTTAAACTTAAAAAGCATTGTAATAAAAAAATTATTTTATTCATAAAAAGAAACATATTTTTGATATGAATCTAGTGAAAATGCATGCGACTGATAATAGATAATAAAAAATAATTAATCGCATAATTTTGTTATAGAGTTAACCCAAAGTTGATTCAAAGGAGTTTCTATAGATGTTATTAATGAGAAGGTGTTCCAATGGCTACGTCATGGCAAAGCGAGATTAAAAAATGAAATAATTAGGATGATGCAGCAAACTACAAATTCGCAAACCATTGATTAAAAATTATTATAGTTTAGACAAAGATACTGTACAAATTTCTTAATAAAAAATGACTTAAAACTAATCATTTCATGCTTTTTGTGTTTCTTATGGTATGCTATTAAAACCCTGTAAAAGCATGCAAATCAATTACCTTTTAGTCGTTAACTTTGTCATGCTATTCTAAAACATAGGAAAGTACTACATTGGCACTATTTTAAAGCATTCTAATGGCACGTGAAAACTTCTACCTTTGGCCTGCTTTTGTACAACGTCTAATAGGACTCTATAAGCACTAACTGTACAGCATTCTACTGGAGTGTAAAAACCTATCTCTAAACATAAACCATTCTACTGCTACAGGAAGGCTTTCAGTAATATCAATACTGCCTCTATGCTCCTAAAAGCATTATTATGGAACCTATTTGGTTTTGTGGGAATGTCCTGTGTATGGTTCCGGATTTTGAAGGTTTGAATAAATGGTTATTTTTTTAGGAATGTTGTTTGTTTACACTTGCCGCACAGTGGTTCCAAATCCCAAATTGCTGGTCAAAAATCAAAAAATGAAGTTTATGTTGAAGGAATTCTAACTGTTGGGTTAGGTAGAAAGGTATTTATGGCGTCCCTTCCAAGGGTCGGGAAGTGGCAGATGTTGCATTTAGCCGTTGGGATCTCATTCGAACCGGAACGCTCAAGCAGATAGGATCGGTCGTGTGCTATAGTCTAACAATTACTCTGTGTTTAAAGTAGCATAACTTTCAACATAATTGAGCGATTTCAATTATCCAAGATGAAATCTTCTCCTTAAAGTGAGTACATTTATAATATCATTGTTATTTTCCATATTAACCACACACCGAGCTACAAAAACAACTTTTATAAATTCTCGTACCCGCGGCGAAAAAAAGTTATGTATATGTTGTGTAAAAGTTATTTGTTCAACATAATTCCGCAACCGTTTAAGTGTCACCTTTTTCTTTACACCCTTGAGTAATTATACCATAAAAAATTAGCTGCTCGAAACTGCCCCTCTAGTGCTGGTGAATTTTTTCATAAATTGATGCAGGCGCGGCGCGTGCTGAGGTACACCGCAGTAGGATGCGATGTCGTGTGATTTGTTTCTCATAGAAATCATTTTGAGGCTACCGAATTCGACTATTATTTTTATCATGTAATCATTATTGGTTCTTTAAAATTTTTTATCATTGTCTTACTGTTGAATTGGATTTTTCAGGCTCTCGGATTAACAGTGAAGCGGCCGCAGTTAGTTTTACCCGACAGGAGTTGTTTCATTTATTTGAGGATCATTTGAATGTTACTGCAAATAAAATATATCCAATACTGGAGGTCGCATTGTTCAAAAAAAATCAACGTAGTCATACATTGTCCGCCGATGAAAAACAAAAAAACCCGTAAGGTATTATGCGCCATTCGAGACAAATGACAGAAAGCTAAAAGGATTAAGGCGAGGTTTTTGGAAAAAAATACGGATTGGCTAAGCACACTCAGCGTCTTTGGAAACCATAAAGAAACCTCAACAGAAAACGAGGATGCAGTCGCAGTTGTTGCACGTGGTCGTCGTTTGCAAAGCTTCGACGAATTTAGTGAACGGTCGAAAAGAAGAAAAACTGCAGACATTCGTAACCAATCCAGAGCCGCAGAGCTTGTCTTTGCCACCCACATGAGTTTTCGAGCAGCAAGAAAATTAGACGACGCAAAAGTGGTAAAAGTGCAAAAGTGCTCTGGGCAGTCCTACAAGGGCTTCCAAATACCAGGAAGCTTTACGTACTGTTTTAAACGTTCCTCTCGATTGTTATTCTGGCGATGCTGCTCTTTCTCTGATAATTAAATACCGTATGTCCAAACATGTATATCAGGGAATACGGTCTGGAGCACTGAAACGTAATTCGAAAATGTATCCGGCGTACAAATCTGTGCTGGGGGCGAAAAAAAAATGTTATCCACCCAATGATGACATTACGATAACCGAAAGTAAAGCTGCAGTACAACTTCAAGCAGTGTTAGATCATACAGCGCATCGCATATTGACAGTGCAAAGTAAAGTTTTAAATTCCCTTCCATCCAATGAAATTTATAAATTGGATTTGATTTGTAAATGGGAATATGACGGAACCTCCGGGCAAAGTACTTTCAAACAAAAATTTGATAATGACGACGGAGATAAAACCGATGCAACTATTTTCTTTACTTCGCTTGTGCCGCTACAACCAGCGTTTGTTGACAAGGGAGAAACCGAAGAAATAACGGTGAGGAAAGTTTCGCGACCCTTTTCCCCTCGGTTTTGTAGGCCGATCAAAATCGAGTTTTTGAAAAAGACTGCAGAAGGAACGCGAGATGAAGTTCATGACATCAAAGAACAAGAAAACCAGCTCCAACCTTTTCATGCGATTGTGAACGAAAAAGAAATCATTGTAACCTACAAATTAGCCTTAGCAATGGTTGATGGCAAAGTCTGCAATTCACTAACATCTACTGCATCTCGTCAACGATGTTATCTTTGCTGTGCTACATTGAAAGAATTCAACGACATTGACAAAATTCTAAAGAAAACGATAATTGAAGATCATTTGCAATATGAAATATCATCTCTGCACGCGTGGATTTGTTTTTTCAAGTGTCTTATACATATAGAAATTAAAAAATGGAAAACAGATAAAAAACCATCAAAATTTGTAAACAGACAATTCAAAAAGGTTTCCGTGAGAAACTGGGACTTTTGAATGACCAACCGAAACAAGGATATGGTAGCACGAATGACGGTAATACTGCTCGTCGTTTTTTTCAAAACTCTGATGTTTCCGCATCTATAACGGGGCTGGATGTAAACATAATCAAAAGATTCCACGTGATCTTGCAAGTAATGTCGTGCGGTTTTGAAATAAATGTGGATGAATTTGAAAAATACGCTCTAGATACAGCCCGTAGATACGTGCTACTATACCCTTGGTATTACATGCCGACCACTGTGCACAAATTGTTAATTCACGGTGCGAAAATAATTGGGTTTTCGATGCTTCCAATCGGGCAGAGGAAGCCCAAGAATCTTGTAATAAATATATTAAATCATTTAGACAAGACTTTGCTCGAAAATTCAGTGGAAAACAGAATATGGAGGATGTTTTTGCACGGCTTTTGATTGGTTCTGACCCTGTCATCTCAAGTTTGCGTAAACTACCAGCGATGTCAAGCAAATCATTATCGCGTGAACCAATGGCGTTATGTGTGTTTGTAAATACATACTTACCCAACAATCTATTATAACCTACATAGATGTATGTGTTAATACAAGGGTGGGCATATTTTGGATTTCGTTAGCACAGGCCAGGTGGGCTGGTCCAGGTGCTCCGATAATTAATCCCTTTACTAAGAATTCATAGGTCAGGTAATAATCCCCTGCAATTCTTTTTATTTCTTGAAAATTTCGTTTATTGTATTTGTCTAGTCGGTGGTGGTCAATGAATTCTATAATTTTCTGAAAAGGTATATTGTTTAGTATACCCCAATAGGACACGTGTTGCCAAATTTTAATCCCCTCTAACTCGAGTCGTAACAAGCTCAAGGGCGCACGTATACCTGGCCGGAGCAAAGAAGGCTCGCGGAACGTACCATGCCCACCACTGTGTTAATACATTCTTTCGTCCTATTAAAATAGATTCGTGTTTGCTGACCTTAAAATCTCTCGAGTACCAAATTTCGTAGCGATTGATTGAAGTTTCGAAGAAAAGTTCCGCGATTTTTTGGCCGCCATCTTGTTTTTGAAAAATTTGTTTTCAGATTCGTGTTCAGTACCAAATTTAGTAGCGATTCAACAATCCCTTCTATTTTTGGCCAGCAATTTAAGATTTGGAACCACTGTGTGCCGGTTGTCTTGTACATTTTTGATTTTTGTAATTTAAAAAAAACCTATTTTTTTATATTTGGTTGTCTAAACGCCGCATATTTCTGAATAATATTGTAAAATTTACCGGTAATTGTGAAGCAGCCTTGTTTGTTTATTTTACTGTTTGGTATTTTAATCAAAACAGCAGATCTTAGATCTTCAATATTAGTAATTGTTAGCTGTTGTTACTCCTGTTTGAGGCATGCGGCAATTATATCAACAATCAATGCGACTTAGGTAAAAAGTATTAGTCGTTTGGAGCTTCGCAGATATATCAATTAATTTTCTCTGATGCTAAAGTTTTTGATTTTTTTTATTTGTAGCCGTCTGAGTAACGCTTCAGTAGTGCTCTTAATTTCAAATATTTTTTTATATAAACCTCATGATGAACTTCGAAGCATAAAATACTACGTTTACAAAGAACTGGGTTTGAGTTTTTGAGATAACTCTCCAATGCAAGCTATTAATACATTATCAGAAAAAAACGATTTTATTTCTTTTTTGTTTTGCCAGTCCATAAATTGTTTGTAGAAAAACTTGTATTTGTCTCTTGATTAAGGCGGTAATATTTTAGGGAATTATTTTTTGCGGCTTTGCATACTTTTGGTGGTGTACATTACATTTGTACAGACGAGTCGCTGTCTATATTCATCGCTTTCTACAAAGCCAATATTAACATAACATAAAACTCTATGGGAATCTATAGGTCTCAATTTCGCAAAAATTTTTTGACGTTTTTGAGCCTTTCTTTCAGATAAACAAAATAGTAAAATACTTGATTACGTTATAACTGTGCGATATAATATCGCACGGTTTTTTGACAGATGAATGTAATTGTCTTATATTCAATAAACGTACTTTAAAAACAGGTTTGTTGTATGTACCGGTAAAAAATTTATTTGCAAAACGGTTTTAAAATTATTTGGCGTTTTTTGTTTATAAAAATTGAAAAAAATTTAAATAATAAAAATATTTATTAAAACAAGAACTTTTTTGCACTAAATGTAATAACAATGTACTTAGTTTGAGTCAAATTTTTTTAGAAAAAATTTTTTTCAAAGCTCATACTTTTGCAGATTGCACTGGATTAGATTATTTTAGTCGCTCATTTTGATTTTTTTTTATTATGCATTAGTTTTTTCTTGTTACATTAAGAATGAAACTGATTTTCAGTGACAAATTGACCCCACTTATATTATTTTTAGTTATTTTTTTTACAAAATGCAACAAAAACAAAACATTTAAAAGTTTGTGAAAAAATTATTGTTCTAATACTGACGTGTTATTTTTTTTATTTAACCAATAATTTTATATAATTATTTTTCTCAAAATGACGTCACACACTTTTTTTTAACTTTATTACATCTATGTATTTCAATTTGCTCTTTTAACACTTGAACTGCCAAAAAGGTCAATTTAACCTTGCGTGAAGTTTAAAACGTTCTAAATTTGTGTTTCTATAAACTTAGGTTTGCACTATTTTTTAGTATTAGATTTTTTAAATATATGTTCAACAAATAGATTGTTGAAAATAAACTTTACTTCCTTTAAACTGTTAAATTATAGAAAGTGCCAATTTGACCACAAATGGCGCTTTTAGGTATTTACATTTAGTGGCGGTTCCAGTGTTAAATCTACATGTCAAAATATAGCAATATTTAAATTTAATGCATATTTTTTTAATGAGAGGTTTAAAGTAAAATTGACAATTCTTAGGCTGTTACGCCATTGGCCGTAACAATAGTTGTTCTTTAATTAAAAATTATATACAACGGTATAATAAGAGAGAAATGACAACAAAAGAAAAATATTTTAAAGTTAGTTAAAAAGAAATAGTGTAAATAAGCAAACATTCTGTAATTAAAAGCAACTACGTTAGCGCACAAGACATTTGTTTGTAAACATCTTAAAACCTTGGTTTTTAACCCGAATACTATATACGTAATGATTACATAAAATTTCTAGTTTTAATTGATCCATAAAATGTCAAATTACAAGTAATCAATAGATAGCCATAAAAAAAAGTCACTATCTTTAGCGTAGCAATTTAAAACTGTTTCACAAAGAACTTAGCAAGTAACAAACCAGTAGTGGGTCCACCATCTTAATAGAGCAATTAAAATCTGGTTTACCAACTAATACAGTTATTTTAATTACCAGCATTGGACCGTTTTAGTCTGACCAGCTTTAATAATTATTAATGAACAACATAACAATTTATGTCTAATTGCCAAAAAGAATACTAAAAAAATTAACAAAATTTTATACTAGCGAATTTGATTAAAACGCAGTCAGAACAAAGGTTTCTAGAATAAAAATTTTTTGACAAATTTTTAAGTATTAAAAAACTAGTAAAGTTGATAAATCCAGAGAGTTCAAATAAAGGTAGTCGTTTTGTGTATACATATTTTAAATTAATAGCAATTAATAATTAATAACAGTTAATAATCAATAGCAATTAATCATTAATAGCAATTAATAGATTTTTAACAAATTTCTTAAGAATCGTTAATAGGGTAAAGATGAATGGTTGGCGGTAGACAGTCATTGGCACGTGACTCATATTTTCTTTTTAATATGTTACAACTAAGATTGACTCCATCGGGTTTGTTGAATAAAATATTAGTACTTTTTCTACTGGAATCCAACCATGGTTTATGAACAGTTGGTATTGCTAATTTAGTTACAAACCAAAATTTAGCGGACTGTCACAACTTTTTATAAATCATACCGCCTGTACTTGGTGTTGTGCTAAACTACTGACAAAACATGGTTGTTTTTTGTTGGTTGTGACAAAATTACAGTAGGTAAGTGTTCACTAATGCTTATATAGTGATAATACACACAAGCACCACAAAAAAATTATATATATATATATAAATTCTGACCTAAAAACTTAAATGCCAACCAATGCATACGACTAATATTTAAATTTTATTGGTTGTCATAGGGGTGCCAATTACTGTGTCATGATTCTTTTACACTGATTCATTGACTGTTGATTAAAACTGAATAATATTTTTATTGATAATACCTACCTAGATATATATTTTTTTAAAGACAACACAGATGAAAAAAAAGCAACAATTGCACGGACAATTAGAGACATCAAAAATACTTGTTGTATTTAGAGCTATCATATAATTTCGAATGGGATGGGGATTAATATATGTCAACGGAAAGGCGTTCCAATAACAATTGAAGATGTAAAACAAACGTGCAAAATTTTATAAAAACTTGCGAGAAGAGCATCCTATTTCCTGATGGTTTGCTGGGTAAGGAATAATACCACGCATTCATAAAAAGATCCGGAACTTTGCCTTAGAACGACGAAAGCTGTTACCCACGCCAGTTCTTGTATTAATAAATAAATATACAGAAGTAGTTTAAAATAATTGAAAATGAGCTAAAAAGAAAGGTTTAAAAGATATTATAAAAGATTCAAATAGAATTTTTAATTTTTGCTCAAAAAATAAAAATATTGGTACTTGAAAAATAGAGCATTGACTATTTGGATAATGGTTGGATGAAAGCTTGACTATTTTATGAATATGCATCTAATGTTTTAAATCCATATTTAAAAGATAAAAAAATTTAAATGCCCGTTATTATATTTGTAGATGAATATAACACTTATCTCACATTGCAGATAAGTCAATTATGCAATAAACTAGAAATAATTTTGATTGAATTGTACATCTATTCAAACAAGGTTACTGCAAGTTTCATACCATTAACGAATGGTTATCAAAAAGATATTTTGGAATGGAGGCGTCATCCATTAATGCAATTTACTAAAGAAATCTTTGCGCCGCTGCTTTATAATGTAATAAAAAATATGTAAAAAGTTTTGCAGCAATTAATAGCTTTAAAGCAACTGGAATGTTTACATAGGATTGTAATGCAGTGAACTATTCTAAACGTGGCACCAATGATGAAAATATCTAAAAATTAATGGTCGCATTGTGACCAAAAATGAACTTGTTTTCTATTTTAAAACATTTAAAAGTTTTCTTACCGAGTATTTGCTTCATTCTTTGAAAATGGCAATGAAGCTATTAATAATTCTAATAAAAATTGGAATTAAAATTTTTTTGATAAACTTTAAGCCTTATATCAGACAGAAAGCAAAGAATTTTCAACGTATGATAATAAATATATGCCCATGGAAATAATCGAAACTGAACATTTAAATGACGAATTAATTTACGCAATGGAAAACTATGATCAAAATATGAAGTAACAGAAAATCAATAAAACGACCAAAATATCTTAAAAGAAGAAAAAGCAGAAAAACAAAAGATTTTAAAAGAAAATAAACAAAACAAAATGAGCAAGAAAACATTAAAAACAACTAAAAAGAAAATGTAAAGAAAAAGAAAATATTGAGCGTCCAAATAAGTAATTCTCTTGCGTCTGTTGTAGAAATATTTTGCAAATTCATCAGAAGCTCCGTAAAAAACATAACTCTTGACAACTGGTTTGCGAATATAAATTTAACAAAAATATTCAAAATAAAGTTTAAATTTATCATAGTAAGTACTATAAGAAAAAATAAGAAAAATTGCTTTTCAAATATTCTAAACCTGAAAAACGCCCCGAAAAAAATTCAATGTCTGCATTTTGACAAAAATGTACATTAGTGTCGTAACGAACAAACGTGCATGATAATGCAATCAATAAAGAATTACTAAAACAATGACTTGCGTAGTACAGTTAGGAATATTATGCGCGTATTATTCAAATACATTTTTTGAAATTCGCGATTGTAATATTTAGTATATAACTAAGAAATTCATAGTTTCCTACATGTTGATTTTGTTTTGGGGGTATTTGTGTTGAATTTGAACTGTTACCTACATTGCACTAATTTATTAACTCTTGCAGCCTCATTTCGTATCAAACGTTGTTGATATAATAATCAATAATTTCTACCTTTTGTCAACAGAGAAGGTTTCTGCCTAGATGTTAAATGAGTGTTCAAACATGAACAATCAATTTTGATTATAACATTTATATTTAACCTGAACCTATTTTACAAATATAAAATATATTTAAAAATAAAATTCCTAAGTTGCAAACTTATTTACAATGTCATGACACATAAGCAAATATTTTATAACAATGAAATAATTAAATGTAGAACTAAGCAATTTAAACTGATAAATACTCAACTTTTTATTAATAAAATTATCATTCAACATTAAGTTGTTTGATCACTGACACTTGCCCTAGAATCTGGTATTGGTCAAATATTGATTACCTGGGTAAGCGTCCAACTATTAAGTACGAACCACCATCGTGCTTAACAATAAGAGTGTTAATATGATACAGCTTTGTCAAATGCCACTCATGATTTTGGTGTCATCTTACCGTATTTGCTATTAGTATAAGCTGTTATTTCCAGTATAGATTCTTGATAAAATTTAAGATGCTTTAATCAATATACGTTTTATTAATTTTATTTCAATCAATGCATAATAATTGAATTTGTCAAAAACTTTCTCGTAATCTACAAAACAATTAAAACATCTTTCAAAACATTACGTCAATTTTGAAACAAGATTTGTATTCTAAATAAAGCTTTTTAAACACCAGTACCACAACATTGTGGTTTTAGCTCGCGTTATAGTCAAAACTTATTTTAATTAAGCAGGTGTATAATCAGTTAATTTTTTTCTCTCTTTGTTATCATATTTTATTATTAATACTAACATCATTTATTAATATAAAGCTGTAGGTTTGTCAATCTATTTGTTAAAATACATTACAGTGTTCTCCCACTGCTGAAGAGTCTCAAAAGACCAAAATGCCTGCTCACTGTTTTGCTCTAGTGGCAGTTTTACATTTGCATTGACATTTTTATGTTAGCCCGCGGCATATTCAAATCTTATTTATATTACACAGGTATAAAATTACTTTTTAACGTTTCGATTTACTACTTACCATGCATAGTAAACTTATATTATAATATTTTATGCTACTATCAATCAATTTATAGTTACTGCGCAGCATGTTTTTTGGGTAATATTTTGAAAGTGTTATTTTGTTCTAGTGCTAGTTTCATCTTTTGCTGGAGTATCTATTTAAACATTTTAGACAAATTGGATAGTAAATTGGTCGATTGTAATGAGACAAATATTTTTTACGTTTTTGAGGTTTTCTAGGTCACCAAGTTGAAACATTAAAGTCAAATAAGTTGCGTTTGCATTTTCTTAATTTCTTTTAGCCCAAGTATTGTTATGTTTTCTAATGAATTGATTTAAACGCTTTGCTGTTTTTTTGTGGTTTAGTAGCATTCTATTAAAGATAACTGGTGTTTTCTGTAAGAAATTTTCTAAATATTTTTGTATTTAATAATGAGTAACTTAGGAATTGTATCTACCTTCATCTTCTAATTAAACGTCATCTACTTCCACATTTGTTCCAAAAAATTAAAATATAAAACTCACAGAAGTACAAAAATACGTGTTGAATGTTTATTTGATACTCTTACATTGCAGATTCAAATACACATTTAAAAGTTTTCCTTACTAATTACTCTATATTATATTATTAAAATGCAGTTGAACAATGAGAAGGGTATCCATTTGCAATGCAATTGTTCTAAACATTATTAAAGCATTAATGATTCATACATTTGTATTATCTATTAAAACTTACCGTCTCATTAATATTAAATTACAACAACAAAATTTTATGTTACAGTAAAATAGATTTTAAATTTTAAATTGTGCTCAAACTATCACAATATTGTGATCAATATAGTATAAACTATGTTTTTAATTTTGAATTTGATTTTGATTACTTTAAATAAACAACAATAATATAATGTGTATGAAACTAATCTATAAAAAGATGCAACATTTTTCAGAACTTTTATAGTACATTACTCTTATGAGTATATGTAAACTTAAACTCTTAAGAAGTAGTTACCTTCAAATACAATATCAACTTAAATTAAAATGTGTATCATTGGCAATGCGCAAGTTGACATTCAGTGTTGAAATCACACTGCAGAAATCGCTGCAGCACAATATCTCCAGCAACAACAACAAACAAATTCAATAATAAAAAAGACATGTAAACTTTGAAGTCTAATGAACGTTTTTTTAACCAACTATGCATACGCAATATTATCTGAAGTTGCGCCGTTCGAATAATTTACGTCTTTAAAACTCCGACTAAGTTGGTACTTATGCTAAATGCTCCGTCAAACTTAAAGCACTTTGTTAGTTCCTGTTTACTGTAGTAACTTTTAATCACCGTGTAACAACACAAACTACAATGTTATCAATAATTAAATCATAAAACAATCAAATGCGTATTGACAGGTATATGTACCAAATTGGAAAAAAAAATATTAAATTGCATTATTTAAATAACTATAATAATATATAAATTTTAACGGTAAGTTGTATTCTAATTTTTAACTATCTTATGTATCAAAATTAGATGTACAACCTTGAGTACTTGGAATGCAAAATTAAACCTTACAATCAATAAATACAGAAACTTATTTGACAACGCTCTAAATAAACCCAAAGAACGCGCTATAGCACAATACTGGTTAAAGACAATGCAAAACCTATATTTTGAAACCTTACTCATGCCTTATACTTTTAACATGAAAGGTATTTATAAACTTCACAAACTCGAGAAATGTAAGATATTTAAAACATTGTAAGATAATATCTACAATGCCTGAGGTACACTCATAACTAAGTAATGAAAGGTAATAATTTAGCAAACATTTATAAATATTTAATTTATTGTTACATATTTTATTTTACAATAAAAAATTAGCTATTAAACAGTAATAGTTAGTATAATTAGTTTTAGAAGCAGTTTGTATATTTTTATTAAAGATTCATGAAAGTATTTATCTAACAATTAACATAACAGCTATAACACGATTTTTAAACAACAAAGCACTTTACAGAAACCAAAGACTTTTTAATTAATTTTATAATCTAGTTATTGCTACAAAAAGCGATTATAGAATAGAATGGAATAGATTAAAACAAAAACGCAAAAATTGATAAAATTATGTTTAAAAGTTTACCCATTTTTTAATTAAAAACAAACATTTTTGATATTATTTAATTACATTTTTTGAAATAATTTTAATATCATGTTATAATAAATTCAATTAAAATTATACCTTAGGATATTAAATTATATCGATTGATTTTAATTTATTAAAAACAACAATTTTTGTTACTTTGTTTAAAAATAAAGTTTTTGCATTGGACACAATTTTGAAATTGTTTATTAGTTAATTAAATATATGGTTATGTTGTTTTTTTTTTCATACAAAATTTTAAAAGCATTTTACCAAAGTGTTTATCCCTACTACACTAAATTGCTAAACTTTATATCAGTGTTACATAAAACCTGAAGCAAAAATCAGACATTTTTATAATCGGCATAAAAGAGAAATAAATTAAACAAAATTTTAATTCAAGTTGCGTGATTTATTCGTCTTTCTTTTTATCAGTATGTTTTCTTACTCCGCAAATGATCAATTTTTACTTCTTCTTTCACAAAACAGTGTATTTTGTTCTTAAACACTTGCTGAATTTATATTATTATAATACTTGGCAAAGAATTTGATAAAAGTGTTATAACATATTTATTTGTTTTAAATTCTAAAAACCAAAAATCGAATACAATTTGTATATTTACATCAAGTAGATGCAATAAACTTAATTAAAGTATTCTACTCCTGTTTACTATTATAGACACACAGTAAAATCTTTCACCTAACGTTATATTGAATTTACGGCTTGAAAACACGATCTTATGGGTTTTGCGACGCTTATGTATACTTTTTTTTAAGTAACAAACAACCTACTTTTTATTAGTGCCTTTCATATATTTGATTAGCTCTAACTTGGTAAAGCAGCGGATAGAGTTCTGACTAAGCCCAGTGAAGACGGTCTGGGTTAATTTCTTAAACAACAAAAAAAGCGCCACCTGTTTTCAATTAACAACTCTCACCACCACACCAAGGGCTACTATAAAAAAACATGAAAATCGTGGGTAAGAAGAGAAAAAACTTAAAGTTTAAATATATATACAGTGTGTCCGAAAAGTATGGAATATATTATACAGGTCGATAAAAATGCACTTTACACGAAAAAGTTGTAAATAAAAGTTGTTTATCACTTAGTTATCTACCGCCTGGTAGATATCAATTTAAATTTTTGCTGTAAACAAAATCGCAACGAATACTTACATTTTTTTAAATGGCAAGGCACGTCTTTATTATACTCATTTGATAGAGTCTTTTTTTCTCTTTTTAACCATATGAAACTTGAATACCTTTACATCAAAAAATTTTCAAGAAAAACAAGGACATGTCTAACAAATTTATTTTACTGAGCAGTATTAATCAGGTACGTAATATGTAGTATTGAAACAATTGAATGCACTGTCACAATAGCAAATATTAAACTTTAAATATCTTTACATAAAATTGTTATAACAAAAAAATGTATTTAAACTAAACTTACAATAAATGTTCAAAAGTTAAACCATTCATAATAAGACAGTGGTAAATTTGATTTTTAAAACCATCGATTGTTTTTGAAATCATATCTCGAGTTATAGTTCTTATCTCAACTCTAATGCAATTTTTCAAATCTTCAACATTATCAGGTCTATTTACATAAATTTTGCTTTTAATATAGCCCCAAAGAAAAAAATCTAGTGGACTTAAATCCGGCGAGCGAGCAGGCCATTCTATCGTACCTCTTCTGCCTATCCATGTATTTTTAAAAGTATTATTAAGAAAGTGGCGGATATTAATTCCAAAATGTGGAGGTGCCCCGTCTTGTTGAAGCCATATTCTGTTATGAAGTATATCTGGATCTATTTTATGTGGAAATAACTCGGCCAAAGCAGGAACTAACTCAAACCTTAAGAAATCGAGATAAATATTCGCCGTTAAACTACCTTCAAAAAAATATGATCCCAAAATTTGACTTCCAATCATTCCTACCCAGACGTTGACTTTCTGCTGGTATTGGGTGTGTCCTTCTAGATACCAGTGAGGATTTTGTGAAGACCAGTAACGTGTGTTTTGTTTGTTAATTGTGCCGTTTAAACAAAACGTGGCCTCATCAGTAAAAAGGATATTTTTATGAAAATGTGCATCTCGTTCAAGTTTGTTTGTTATTGTTTTACAAAACTCCAGCCTTCTGTCCAAATCGTCTTCAAATAATTCTTGAACTACACAAGCTTTATAAGGATAAAATTTTTCTTTTTTTAAAACGTCATGTACAGCCGATTTATTCAAATTATGGTCTCTAGCAATTTGCCGAACAGAAATTTGTGGATTTTCCTCAACAGACAAGAACACATTTTCTCGTTCCATATTACTTAATGACAAAGGTCTACCAGTTCTACTCGCATCTTTCACCAAACCTGTCTCTTGAAATTTTCGCCAAATTTTGCTTACCGTGGACTGCGAAATGTTTAATTCTGGATGCAAGTTATTAAATAAATTACATACTTCGTCTTGGGTTCTTCTTCTATCTCCATATCCCAGAATCATTAAAATTTCAATTATATGTTTCTCAGATAATTGAGCCATATTTCAAGCACTAACAAATAGCAAAGTGTGACAGTGTTCTAAAGTGCATTCAATTGTTTCAATGCTACATATTACGTACCTGATTAATACTGCTCAGTAAAATAAATTTGTTAGACATGTCCTTGTTTTTCTTGAAAATTTTTTGATGTAAAGGTATTCAAGTTTCATATGGTTGAAAAGAGAAAAAAGACTCTATCAAATGAGTATAATAAAGACGTGCCTTGCCATTTAAAAAAATGTAAGTGTTATTCGTTGCGATTTTGTTTACAGCAAAAATTATAATTGATATCTCTCAGGTGGTAGATAACTAAGTGATAAACAACTTTTATTTACAACTTTTTCGTGTAAAGTGCATATTTATCGACCAATAATATATTCCATTCTTTTCGGACACACTGTATATATAAGTATATAGATAAATAACAAAAGGGAAAAGAAGGTAGTCATACAATCATAAAAAAAAGATAATTTTGCGTAAAATAAAGAAAAAATTTAACAAAACGTAAATAAAAAAAATTTTAACAACCAAACTATAACACCTAAATAAAAATTCGTAGTTATAAAAAAAATAAATAGTTTAAATCAAATCTAGACAGTCAAATGTAAATTACTACAAAAATTACAACTCGTAAAACCTAGAGTTTAGAAAATATAAAATGAAACGCATTTAACTCTATAGCGTACGACGAGTTATATAAGCTTATATTCCTCGATTATACCTGCAAAAGAATCATTTAATAAAATTTAATCACATTAAGATTTTACTTTCAACGTTAGGTTAAAACAAGTTATAGTTTGTTTAATTTCAATAATTGTGATATTTAAAACAATGAAACTAATTAAAGAAAAAGAATTGGTTCAAATTCTTGGTCAGATTGCTTATACAATAGTACCTAACAAAAAATGATATCGAAGAAAAATTTAAGTTTTTTAATTGCCGTAGATAACCCACGAAATGCCGGGAAAGCCAATTGCATTAAGATGGCGACTGCATCCGATGTTGGAATTTTTCCGTAAATTTTCTTTAGTAACAGGACTACTAGAACCGCATACCAAAGACACGGAAACGTATAAGCGATTTCCAGCAAAAATACTTCTGTAGTAATAGCGATCCGACAATGGAAATAGCCTAAAAAAGTGACAGACTTAACACCAGGTGAACGCAACGTGCCGATAAGGCAGCATCAGGTTAATAGGGCACGTAGCTTTAGATCTTAGGCGGCTGTAATTTGCAAATTTAAATTTTTAGAAGACGTCGAGTTTACAAATCAGTCTTAGCGACGTAAACAAAAAATTTTTACCATATTTCTTTTCGAAAATAGCAAATTCTTCAAAAAACTCTTAGTGTTAATAAAAAATAAATCCCCATACATGTAAAGCCAAATTTGCTAAAATAAATTTGCACTTGAAATTTCCACTATAACACATTAAAGCAACCGAATTCTTCCAAAAAATTAATAATTAAAAAGCTTATTGATATCTGTCCGTTCTAAGCCGGAAAACACATATGAAGCACCGCGAAATAAGAAACCACCAATTATCCAAGTTCAAATTTTCAAAAACAGGTAATTGAAATTGAAATTCATAAAAACAAACGTGAAAAATCATTCAAACTTAAAAATAAAGTCAAACGTGGCGATACCAAAATTTAGAAATGTTGCTATTTTTAAAAAGTTAAAGTATGCAATCTTATCAACTGACAAACACTTATAACTGCCTAAATATAAACTAAACAATTCAATAGAGAACTTTAACTAAAATAAGAACGTTACAGTTTGTATGTTTTATAACCTTTTTTTGTTTATTAGACAATTTATGTCATGGTTTTAACAGTACACATTCTTTCAAAACAATTATAAAATTTTTAAAATGCATATTACATTTACTAGAAACCATCAAATGAATTTCACTTATATCGATAAACAATGCGTAATAAGTTTTTTAAATACATTTAACTCACGTTACAAAGAAACTTGTTATTCAAAATGCAGTATAATTAAATGTTTAAATGCAATTTTGTACAAAAGTGTACTGTTTGACGGTAATAATCAGAAACTTATTTATATCAAAACATCAGAATGATTTAAAATAATTTCGATTCAATAATTAAATGATTACTGTCTCTTTTTGTTACTTTATTGTTACTGTCTAATGTCTTAAAATAATCATAACAAGCAAGTTATTCGTACTGGAGTATTTATTTTTACAACGCGCTAAAAATGTTACTATTATTCTAAACCAAAACAACTTAGGTTTTTAATTAAACCGTTTTGTTTTAATTTTTTTAAATGTTATTTACAATTTAACTCTTTGTTATAAACATTTAAAACTTAAGTGTTATTTAAATATTGTAGATATTGTGGTTAATTGTTTAACCTATGCTTGTTTTTTCAAATTTAAATATTTTTGTGTAGTTATTACACAACTTGACTTTTACAAACCGTTGAAAGAATCTATTAATTAGAAAACGGCACAACAATTTAAAAATATAATTACGGTTTGTCCTCCTGTCGCTTTCCAATTGCCTAAATCTAGCAGTATGACAGTATGGAAGGATGTCGATGAAACTAAAGTAGGTATATGCTTTTATTATTCTTTTTGTGTGTGCTGAAGCCGTAAAAGCTAATTGTGGGCCTATTTAAATGCTGTTTCAATTGTCCAATGTTTTCGACAGGTCCCCATGGCACATTTTTGCAAATTTCAGTTACGTGAAATTTGACAATAAAAACAAAGCTAATAAGAAGAACATTTTGTTAGCCCAGAACAACTGAAATACATAAAAATAATTGAAAGTTAACGCTTAAGTGATAAAAACCATGTTACACAATGTATGTAATTACATTTTAGTAATGAACTTTTATTAATTTTTTTTTTAATTTAATAGATTCTACAAACAACCTAAACTGCACCTAAATATGGCCAAAAAATAATAAATGCTTTATAGTTTTTTTCCTGCAAAAATTTAGTGTGACAATTAAGAAAAAAACTGGAGTGAAGACTTACCCCACGCGGTATCAGGGTTGAGAAAGTTAATAAAGAAAATAACATTTTGTTAGTTCCAAACAGCTCAAATACAAAAAAATAAATAAAAATTAACGCTCAAATTATAAAAATAATTATAATAGCCGACTTTGTTTTTTTCGCCCGAATATGATTCTTTTTCTTTATATGGTCAACTATGTCGTGACGAAAATGATTAACTAGTTATTTAAAAAAATAAAATTACTAAGTATAATTATTAACAACATTTAAAAAAAAGGAAAGTTATTCTGATAAAAATTGTTGCCAGCAGAGAATGTAATTTTTGCCTATTTAGACAAAAAATAAGTTTTCTATTATCCATTGAACCCACATCGTTTATTTGCAGCAAAAAACTTTATCACTTGTTTTACTGTAGGGGTATTGCTCCAAGCTAAAATTGTTCTTAACCTTCCAGTGGTCGCATGCCTGTCTCACAGACCGGGCGATTAAATATTTGTGATTTTTTTTTGAACGCGGCCGTACTTAGCCCCACCCTTCTATCTACCTTTCGGTCTATCGATGAAGAATAACACGTGGAATGCTGCTAGTGGTGCAAACAGTGTTGACAGAATAATAAGCGAACACGGTGTGTGAGACCGGGTGCGACTACTGCCGTTACTATTAATTTTGTGATCCGAAATTATATTATTCCCAAGAAATTGTAAGTGTTCCATTTGTTACTAGTAACTTATTATAAACCATATTTATATAACAGGCCTAAGAAATGCGTGATTATGAAAAGCAGTTAGAGAAATTGCAAAAGCTACACGAAGACTTTCTAAACGCCGATGACGATGAAATTGAATACGATGATGACGACGGTGAACACATAGATGAAGAAATTACTGCAGAAGAGAGAAAAGGGGACAGTGATACTGAGCAAGATTTTAGTGAAGGTTAATTATTGAATAAAGATGAAGAAGAAACCGATAGCCATCGTACTCCCATGTTTATAGGCAAAGACAAAACAACGAAGTGGAGTAAACATGCGCCACAAAGGAATGTCAGGACTCGCAGGGAAAATATTATAATACAACTACCAGGTGTCAAAGCAAGTGCGAAAAACTTGAAGACTCCCGTTGAGTTATGGCTTCAATTTATCGATGAAGACATGTTGAACAACATTGTTGATTTTACCAATCTAAAAATTCATTCGACTTCGGACAACTATTCACGGGAAATGGACGCGAAACCTAAAAATCTTGTGGAGATTAAAGCTTTGATAGGGCTTTTATATCTTGCTGGCGTAAGAAGAGCGAATAGACTAAATGCTGAAGATTTGTGGAAAGCAGATGGCACAGGTATAAAAGCGTTTCGCTTGGCCATGAATATTCAGAGATTTCGCTTCCTTCTTAGGTGCATTAGGTTTGATGATATAACAACACGTGAAAACCGACGCCAAACTGATAAATTAGCTCCCATACGCACTTTGTTAGAAAAATTCAACGAAAATTGCAAGAAAAATTACAATCATTACGCGTACGTAACGGTAGATGAAAAATTGGAGTCGTTTTGCGGAAGATGCAGCTTCAAGCAATACATTCCATCCAAACCAAACAAATATGGTGTGAAAATTTTTGCCTTATCAGATGCCAAAGTTTTTTATACTAGTCAAATGGAAGTGTATGTAGGCAAGCAACCTGATGGTCCCTAAGATTTGGAAACATCTGCAAAATCCGTCGTAGAACGTCTATGTTCTCATTTATATGGATCAAACAGGAATGTTACCACTGATAACTGGTTCACAAGCGTGGACCTTGCAAAATCCCTCAAAGATACAGAACTGACACTATTGGGGACAATTCGCAAAAATAAAAGAGAACTGCCACCTTTTTTTGTTCAGGTAGCTCGTCCAGTTGGATCGAATGTATTCGGATATGAAAAAAACTGCAGTTTGGTATCTTTTGTTCCGAAAAAAAACAAAAATGTTCTTTTAATTTCCACTATGCACAAAGACGATGCGATTGATCCAATTTCTGGCAAGCCAGAAATGATTGTCCAATACAATAAGACCAAAGGAGGCGTAGACACCGTAGATAAGCTATGCGCTCAGTATAATTGTGCTCGAAATACCAGAAGGTGGCCTATGGTTGTTTTTTATAGTGTCTTGAACGTCGCTGGTATAAATTGTAATGTGATTGATCTTGCAAATAATCCAACTGCTAAACCTAAACGCAGAGATTTTTTGCAAAATCTAGCTGTTAGTTTAATCTACGATTATCAGAAGGAACGGGCAGCAGTTACATCACTTCCTCGAACGCTAAAACAAAGAATCCGCGAAGTTTGTGGACTTGAAGGAAAAACATCTCTTGTTCCAGCAAATCCTGGAGGAATTGGTCGCTGTGCAAGATGTGGATGGCGAAAAAATAGAAAAACTAAGTATTCATGCAAAACCTGTTCTTGTGTCTGGAACATGTAATCGCGGTGTGTGATAAGTGTTATGATCAAGTGCAGTGAAAAATGTGTGAAACTTTGTTTCATTTTTTTCAGTTTCTAAGATATTTTATTACAAAGAATTATTTTTTTGTTGTTAAATGAGGTCTATATTTGTTGTTTTTTAACCTTTCAATAAAATATTTAATTGCATTTTTTGTTTGAACTGAATGATATATGACACGATTTTTTTCCACTCGACTTTTTTTACATTTTTCAACAACTAAAAAAAAATTAATGAAACGGTCTAAACAAGGATACTTTAACAAATGTAAAACGACAAAAGTTTATATAATTATTTTAAAAAAATACCAATTTATCCCCACCCGGTCTGCCGAACCGGGGCGACTACTGGTGTCTCAAAATTTCGCGCGACCACCGGAAGGTTATTAAAAAAAATGTTTGTATTAAAAACTTTACAGCTGTAACTGCTTGTAAGCAGTAAAATAACCTAAAGTTACTATTTAACGAAGTGATTCAGAAGCTTTTAGTGAAAGCTGCCGATGTGACATATTTATTTGTAAAGGTATTTACAATAGTTATTATAAAAATATTCAATAATAAATTTTATTATTTTATAGACTGCTTTGAATTGTAGCACTGTTGTAGCATGTCGACGCAGAGAATTGTGTGATTTTGCAGTTAATGCAATGTACTAGAGACTTAAAACACGTGTAGGCACAAAGACACATATAGATAGACAGTTCACTATAAAAATTAGTAATTAACCACACACCACAAATATGCATCTTTATGTCATATAAACAAAGTTAATAAACAATTCTTCCTGTTTTATAAAAGTAAAAAGTGCACTTAACAACTTATCGGAATTAACTCTTTTGTCAACTACCATTGAAAATTGCTACATTTTTCAAAGAAACTTTGCAACATTGTTAGTTTCGGAGGTGGAAACATAGTTACACTGCTACGGCAAGGCGACTGGTGTCTTTCTATGGTCGCAGAAGGATATATTAAAGATTGCACAGAAGAGCGTATTAAAATTGGCAAAAAACATTTCTAATGTAACTACATCTTCCAATTCTATCGATGTTGTAGAATCTTCTGCAAGTTCTTCGAACAGTTGTGGCAACAATCAATACTTCCAGCAATGCGAATTTTATTTTTACATCAATAAGAAATAAGTAAGTAAAGTAAAACATAAAGAGTATATTATTGTCAAAATATTAAGACTTTTAAAAGTAATTTAAGTTAATGGATTCAGATTAAAAAAGCAATTAAACAGTTATTTGAAGTTAGATATAATCCAATTTCAAGAAAGGTAAAAGTATACAAAACTTTTTTTTTTTGATTATTACAAAAATGATTTTATGTGAGTAAATGGCTATAAAGAAACGTTGAAACCTGCATAGCAAATTTATACTATGAGATGGCTTTACCATTGTATTTCACTCATGTTGTAATTTTGTTATCGTCTTATATTTGTGTTTTTAAAATTAAGATACTCAAATTTCATAATTTTTTTCTCAATGTTTTCTAAATAACGCAACTTACGCTATACAATAATTTTCTCTAGAGTTTTGTAAAATTTAGGGCTCATGCCAACAAACAATGCAAAATTAAAAATAAATCTAATTATTATTAACACTGAAGTAACAAATAACGCAACGTATAAAACAGTTCTTAAAATAAAAGGTTTGTGTGCTTCTATATTAAACAAACAAATACATAAACTAAAACTAAAAGTAATCTGTTTGGATTTAAAATTGTTTCTTATTGTTAAACAATAAATAAAAGTACATTATTTAGTAATATAAACAAAACGAAATTTATTTTTATTAAATAAGTGCGAGAATTATTTGTTAAGTTAACTTAATTGTTACCAAACTTTAATTAACAATGTTTTAGAAATTAAAAAATAAAATATAATAAACTACCAAACGTTTTAAAAAAGTTTTTCGATTATTTGCACATTTTAGGAACGTAAGACCCTATTTAAACATTAATGAATTCAATTGCACATTGTATAAAGTAGAAGGTTTTTGAACATAAATCTAATCGAGACGATTATTGCAAACATCAAATATTTCTGAGGTTACTCCTGCAGCTTTTTCAACCCATCGCAATTTGATTAGTTTTCCATTTAAATGTAATAGTTCAGTTTTAACCACCAAACATTTTAAAAAACATTTTACACATGGATCATTAATAAAATTTAGTTCTTTTATTAGAGCAAATTTTTTCAAATCTGCACAATGACATTCGCTGTGATATTCTTCTGTACCCTTAATCTATATAATACCAATTTGTAGAGGTATTTTCTAAAACACATTAATAATAAAGAAAAATATGATAAAAAAACACTTACTCCATATATAACACAAACTTGACATACAAGTATTGATAAAATCACCGCTTTCATGATTAAATTGTTCAGACGAGTAACTTTAGGAAGATTATATATAGTAATTTTAATCTAAAGGTTTTTTGTCAAATAATGTAGTTGTAAATAATACCGTCTTTTGAGGTCATTAAAAATAATTTGCAATATTTGTTTTATCCGTACTTTTTATTAAATGACAAACAAAAAGATACATCATTATTAAAAATTGTTTGTTAATTAACCCTTCATTTAAATATGTGTATATATATGTTTATATTTACACAGAGTAAAAATAAACTAATGCAATATGATTTATAACTCTATTATTTCCAACTGTTAGAAAAAAAAATTTTTAACAGAAGTTATTTTCTATAAACCTGTAGTTTAAATTACAATAAAAAATTGAATAAGTTTAAGTAATATTAAACGAAATAAATGTTATATATAAGTTTTATGCAAACAAATTTTTATTTCAAAAATTTAAACAAAAATTCTTAATTTAACAAGAAATTCTAAGTGGCATTTTAAAACCTAACGTTAAATGTTTCATATAAAAAAGAGTTTTAGAAACAAGTACTATTCTTTTAACTATTTAACAATATTTAAACTTTTGCTACAAAGTGACAGATAATTTCTAACAAGACATTTATTTTTTTAAATACCTCTCTGTAGTTTTTTTCTGACTATTAAGAATTATTAAAACGTTGTTTCATAAAATAAATTTACTTTTTTTTAACAAATGTTATATATTTTTTTTGTCAAAATTGTGATTTTTTATCAAATGCTTTTTCTTAAACATTTGTAATAACTACACTACATAAAAATGCATCTTTTTTAAAAATACGTTTCTAACAAAATTGTAATCATTATTATAGTCAAGTGCATCTCATTTTTTAGAAACTTTAAGATCTTTTTGACAGATTTTAACTCATTTGATGTTTTTTACTCGTAACACTTTCAAGACTTTATTTTAATTTTCACAATTTTTGTACTTGGAAAACTTTGTAGAAAACGACATATTAAATGAAAGCAAAAGTGTATGATTAAATAAGCTTTGCTAAAAACAATAGAAACTGAATTTTTGTTGTTTTTTATTTTTCTTTATAACGTCATCAACTTTAATTCTTTTTTTAGTAACCACTTTATAATTAAAACAAAATAAAAAAGTGTATCTTATAGAATCAACCACAACTTGTAAATTTTAAATTCACAAAACGTTGATCAACTTTTGTTAAGAATATTTTTGCAAAAACCATCATAAAAGTAATAGTAATCTATATTATATTTTTTTTTACTAATGGTTATTAACACTACTTTAAAGATTATAAAAACAAAGCAACTTAAATAAAACAATTTAAAAATTTTTAGGAACCAAATAAAAAAAACCATTGATGTATAAATTAACTGGTTAACGCCTTCTTATAGAACGGCAAGAATAAAATTTTTTTTAATCATTAAAACTTGATGAAATTAAAAACATTTTGGACAGTATATAGCTGAAATATCAATATTCTTTAAAGTATTTTTTAAACTACAATTTAATTGACTCTCTGTGACGTGTTTCGCCGACTTTAGGGGTTTATAAAAAATAATATTACAGAATAAGGATATAATTATTAGGAAAAAAAACAATTTGATAATATAACACATATCACAAAATACAAGAGAAAAAAACTTGAAATAGATACAAAACGGTAAAACCAAAACTATTCAGTGAAATATAAACAAAAGAAAATCAGTATTAGTGGAACAACTAAAAGCGTGGTTTTAAACATAGACCAGATTTGCCTGGCACATAGTAGAAGTAGCCTTTCTAATTTTACTTTGTCTGCACACTACAATCTTTTTGTTGCATTGTGCTTTTTGGACAACATATTAGGGCATCAAGTGTACAGAAAACCGACACATACTGACAGATACCTTAACGCCGAATTACATCATCATCCAGCTCAGAAGTTTTCAGTTCTAAAAACTTTAGTACACAAGACCAAGGCGAGCAGTGAGCCAAACACGTTAAAGACCGAGCTAGGTCACCTAACGAACGCTTTAATAAAAAACGGTTTCAGAAAAACAGCAAATATCGAACAGTTAACAAACACAGTAAGGAAAAACTGAAAAAGAAAGACCCCGTCGCAACTTCCTTCTTTCCTTAAATAAAAAGCTGAACGGATAAAATAGCCAGGATACTTATAGGGAAAAATATCAAAGTGACCTTCACTGCAACAAATTAAAAAAAGTATTCTTGTAGGGCTGGCTTATATAGGGCAAACGGGGCGCAACATATCTGCCAAATTAAAAGAACATAAAGCGGATACAATAAAACTTGAAGAGGCAAACATGTTGGCTAAATCCTAAAACCTCTGGCCTAGACTATACAAGGAAGCCATCGAAATTCAGAAGTACGACAATTCCAATAGGGATAATGACATCGATCTAGCACCAGTATGAAAAAATATGTTCCGGAAGACTAATGAATCGAAACCGTCACGAACCACTGACCCAAACCGCGTAATATAAAACCTTGTCAGGATACTATACCTTTAGTTTCAGTTTTTCTGAAGAAGACAGCGATACGACACGTCATATATTGTAAATTTTTCAAAGTTTGTAAGCTTTCTAAATTTTATGAATTTCGTGAAAAGTGTAAATATGGAACGAGGTTTAAAACCCGAAAGTATTTATTTGTTAAATGTACATATTTTGTATCAATAAATACATATGTGCCATAAAACTAAAAGCGAATTTTTGTAATTATAACTACACAGCACGAAAAATATATTTATAAGTTGAGCCTTTGTAAATCGAAATTTTAGCAATGAAATCCTTTGTATCTCAAAATTCTTGTTAACCTCATTAACTCAAAATTTTTAGCATTTCCTTTGAAGTTTGAGTTATCGAGATTCTACCGTATAAGTATTAAAAACGAGCGACGGAAAAGTATATTATCAATAAACATGAATAAACTCTAATATAATATTTATTTTAATTTAACTGTTACTGTTATCGCACGTAAAGACTACACGCTCAATTTTTTTTATGTTAAGATATTTTTATTTAGACATAAACGTATTTAATTTAATATATTACGTATTTTGCAAAACCCACGTCTTACACATACTAAATAATTTAGAACCTTCTAAACGACCTTTGTCATTGCAACTTATGACAGTTTTCATTACAGATATTAATGTTAGATAGAGCAAACTAAATTTATTTAGCTCTTTGTTTGCAATATTGCTAAAGTGTAATTAGAACAACAATAAAATTTATTATTACAAACATGTTTGATTCTAATTCACTTTTAACTTGTAATAAATGTGTTTATTAATACAACTGTTTCAATAACTTTAAGTTGTAATCACTTTACAATTATTTAAACATATACTGTAATTTTTTTTTAATAAAACTTGTAGCTGTTGGAAGAACAGCCATAAAAAACACATATTCAAATTTATTTTAAATTACGTTTCGCCAGTTTGTATATAGGCTTCTTCAGATTTTCAATTATAATTCTTATTTAACATCATTCTTAAATACCTTGTTATATTTACAATATTTCTAAAATTAAATTTAACAAATTAAAATTAATATATGAAAGGATAAAATTTTTTAAAACTTACCCAAATTTAGAGACACTTTTTTCCAATTAACTATTTATTCATTATTAATAACCTTTTATGAAATTTTACGTCAAAACTAACTTATCCGTATACAGCCTTCAAAATTTTTATAATGTAATTGGATCGGAATTTAATACACAAATGCTAACATTGATTTCTTTACTCAATTGTTATGTACAAGTGAGAATTTTGTATTCAAAATACTTTTAACATTAAAATTTATATATTTACTTAACTTGTTTATTATCTATGTTTTAATTAGGTTATAAACTATTTTTATTTAGATTAATTAAGGATGAAATTATAAATTGAATTTAGATTCTCAATATCAGTTTTATAATTAACTGTTGTATTATTTTTTTATTTCTATCATTTCATAAAGCATTCTTTTTTTTAAATTATTTTCAAAACGTAAAATTATTGGTGAACTAAAATTGAAATTATGTTTATTCTCAACTGAATGGTCAGACAATGCCGTGTTCGGAATATGTGGTGAAGCCTGTTTGGTTTTTATAGAGTTTTTATGTTGATTAATTCTTTTATTTAAATTTTGTTTTGTTTGTCCGATATACGTTCCCTTACAATTCGTACAATTCAGCTGGTATACCACATTAGCTACTGAAAGTTTATCAGTTTTATCTTTTAGGTTATTAAATAATTTTTTTTCTAATGTTAAATGATTTTTAAACGCAGTTGTAAGATTATATTTAAGTAGTTCTTTTTTTATTTGATGAGATAAGTAAGGTATATATGGCAATGAAACATATATTTTTTTTCTTTACAATTTAGATCATTATTGGCATTACTAAGATTTAAATTTATTTTATGTTCTTTATTATTTTTTAATATATTTATTCTTTTTTTAATATTTGCATTTATAAATTTTAAGGGAAAACTATTTTGGCATAAAATTTTTTTAATTGTTTTTATATTTTCAAAATGAAATTTAGGCGATGATAAATTAATAGCTCTATCTGTTAAATTATTAATAATACTTTTTTTATATTGAAGTGCAGTGATTGAATTAAAATTTATGTATCTGTTAGTTTTTATATTTTTTCTGAACCAGTTAGTTTCAATTTTATTGTCTAAGTTTCTAATTAATGTCAAATCTAAAAAATTTATTGATTTATTATTATTTTCTTTTTCAATTGTAAATTTTAGTCTGGGGTGAAAGTTGTTAAAATCATTATAAATTAGGTTTATTTTATTTTCTTCAGTTGCTATTATGATATCATCTACATATCTTTTATAGAATGTTATGTTATTTGTTTTTTTCAAATACTCTGTTTCTAAACTTTGTAACACTAAGTTTGCAATCGTACTAGATAGTGGTTGTCCCATTGCAATTCCAAATTTTTGTTTGTATATGTTTTTGTTATAAGTAAAAAGTTGAATTAAGAACAAAATCTACTGCATTTATAAATTCAGATAACGGTAAAGTTGTAAATTTTTAATTTCTGTTCCAATAATTTTTAATTGTATTTAAAGCTAAATCAATTGGTACATTAGTATATAGTGACACAACATCTAATGAAAAAAGAACGTGATTGTTTGGTAAGTTCACTGTATCAATAAATTTTTTAAACGTCCAAGAATCTTTAACACTATAATTATTAGTTAATGTAATATTTAACAAAATATTAGATAAACATTTTGACAGTTTATAAATAGGACTCATATATGACGCTATAATAGGTCTAAGTGGTTGATTTACTTTATGTAATTTAGGTAATCCGTATATTCTAGGTAATAATCCATTGTGTGATATAAGATTTTTGTATGTAGTTTGATCTATATAATTTAAGTTAAGCCATTTTTTTAAAATTTGATTATTAAAATTTTGCATTTTAGTATTTGAGTTTTTATTTATTAAAGTATATGTTTCCTTGTCATTTAATAATGCTAAAATTTTTTGAATTGTAATCTTTTTTATACATTATTACAGTTTTTTGTGTTTTATCTGCTTTAGTTATTATTATATCATTATTGTTTTTTAAAAATGTTTTGGTTAATTTTAATTTGTGTAAAAAAATATTATTTTCAATTTGTTCATTTGGTTTTAAGATTTTATTTTTATTTCTATGTTTAAAATTGGTTAGAATATTGATAATAGAAGATCTAAGTGATAATTGACTTTCAGTATCTAATGATTCAATTGAATTTTCTATGTTTACAATAATTTCTTCGTAGGGCATCTTTTGATTAGGGTCAAAATAATTATAATTAGGTCCTAATGTTAAACTTTCTTGAATATCATAAGGTAAAATTTTATTAGTTAAATTTTCGATCCAATCAGTATTAAAAGTATTTTTATTATATAGGTTTTTATTATTTGATTTTGAACTTAGGAAATTATTACATTTATTATTTTTTTAAATTATTAATTTTTTTAAATGTATTTTTTAATTTTTTCTTTTAATTTTAAATTTTGTAAAGTTTTTTTAAATTATATATAATTAATTGAATGGGTAGTGTTTTTCTAAATGTTTCTTTTGTAACAATAATTTTTGTTTTAAGTTGTTTAAATGAACATAAGAATCTTTAATTAGTATGTTTAAAGTGTCTAAATTGAGTTTAATTAGTATATTTTTAAATTTTGTGTTATTCTTATAATTATAAAAAGTTATACTATTATAATTTTTATATAAAAATTTTGGAGTTAGATTAAATTTTTTACAAAGTTTTAGAAAGTTTATCCTTTCACTTACCTTAACAATTGATAGATTAGTTTTATTAAACATTTTGAATTGATTTGTTGTAGACATTTTAAATTATTTTCTTCTTTGTTAAAATATTACACAGTAGAACAATGTTTAGAAGTATTATTCGAATTAATTCCCATATAATTCTTCATTACTTTAATAAAACTTGTAGCTGTTGGAATTCTTGTATGCATTAAATATTTAAGGAAAATAGCAAGAACAGCCATAAAAAACACATATTCAAATTTATTTTAAATTACGTTTCGCCAGTTTGTATATAGGCTTCTTCAGATTTTCAATTATAATTCTTATTTAACATCATTCTTAAATACCTTGTTATATTTACAATATTTCTAAAATTAAATTTAACAAATTAAAATTAATATATGAAAGGATAAAATTTTTTTAAAACTTACCCAAATTTAGAGACACTTTTTTCCAATTAACTATTTATTCATTATTAATAACCTTTTATGAAATTTGTAATATTTTAACAAAGAAGAAAATAATTTAAAATGTCTACAACAAATCAATTCAAAATGTTTAATAAAATTAATCTATCAATTGTTAAGGTAAGTGAAAGGATAAACTTTCTAAAACTTTGTAAAAAATTTAATCTAACTCCAAAATTTTTATATAAAAATTATAATAGTATAACTTTTTATAATTATAAGAATAACACAAAATTTAAAAATATACTAATTAAACTCAATTTAGACACTTTAAACATACTAATTAAAGATTCTTATGTTCATTTAAACTACTTAAAACAAAAATTATTGTTACAAAAGAAACATTTAGAAAAAACACTACCCATTCAATTAATTATATATAATTTAAAAAAAAAACTTTACAAAATTTAAAATTAAAAGAAAAAATTAAAAATACATTTAAAAAAATTAATAATTTAAAAAAAAATAATAAATGTAATAATTTCCTAAGTTCAAAATCAAATAATAAAAACCTATATAATAAAAATACTTTTAATACTGATTGGATCGAAAATTTAACTAATAAAATTTTACCTTATGATATTCAAGAAATTTTAACATTAGGACCTAATTATAATTATTTTGACCCTAATCAAAAGATGCCTTACGAAGAAATTATTGTAAACATAGAAAATTCAATTGAATCATTAGATACTGAAAGTCAATTATCACTTAGATCTTCTATTAACAATATTCTAACCAATTTTAAACATAGAAATAAAAATAAAATCTTAAAACCAAATGAACAAATTGAAAATAATATTTTTTTACACAAATTAAAATTAACCAAAACATTTTTAAAAAACAATAATGATATAATAATAACTAAAGCAGATAAAACACAAAAAACTGTAATAATGTATAAAAAAGATTACAATTCAAAAATTTTAGCATTATTAAATGACAAGGAAACATATACTTTAATAAATAAAAACCCAAATACTAAAATGCAAAATTTTAATAATCAAATTTTAAAAAAATGGCTTAACCTAAATTATATAGATCAAACTACATACAAAAATCTTATATCACACAATGGATTATTACCTAGAATATATGGATTACCTAAATTACATAAAGTAAATCAACCACTTAGACCTATTATAGCGTCATATATGAGTCCTATTTATAAACTGTCAAAATATTTATCTAATATTTTGTTAAATATTACATTAACTAATAATTATAGTGTTAAAGATTCTTGGACGTTTAAAAAATTTATTGATACAGTGAACTTACCAAACAATCACGTTCTTTTTTCATTAGATGTTGTGTCACTATATACTAATGTACCAATTGATTTAGCTTTAAATACAATTAAAAATTATTGGAACGAAATTAAAAAATTTACAACTTTACCGTTATCTGAATTTATAAATGCAGTAGATTTTGTTCTTAATTCAACTTTTTTTACTTATAACAAAAACATATACAAACAAAAATTTGGAATTGCAATGGGACAACCACTATCTAGTACGATTGCAAACTTAGTGTTACAAAGTTTATAAACAGAGTATTTGAAAAAAACAAATAAGATAACATTCTATAAAAGATATGTAGATGATATCATAATAGCAACTGAAGAAAATAAAATAAACCTAATTTATAATGATTTTAACAACTTTCACCGCAGACTAAAATTTACAATTGAAAAGAAAATAATAATAAATCAATAAATTTTTAGATTTGACATTAATTAGAAACTTAGACAATAAAATTGAAACTAACTGGTTCAGAAAATATAAAAACTAACAGATACATAAATTTTAATTCAATCACTGCACTTCAATATAAAAAAAGTATTATTAATAATTTAACAGATAGAGCTATTAATTTATCATCGCCTAAATTTCATTTTGAAAATATAAAAACAATTAAAAAAATTTTATGCCAAAATAGTTTTCCCTTAAAAATTTATAAATGCAAATATTAAAAAAAGAATAAATATATTAAAAAATAATAAAGAACATAAAATAAATTTAAATCTTAGTAATGCCAATAATGATCTAAACTGTAAAGAAAAAAAAATATATGTTTCATTGCCATATATACCTTACTTATCTCATCAAATAAAAAAAGAACTACTTAAATATAATCTTACAACTGCGTTTAAAAATCATTTAACATTAGAAAAAAAATTATTTAATAACCTAAAAGATAAAACTGATAAACTTTCAGTAGCTAATGTGGTATACCAGCTGAATTGTACGAATTGTAAGGGAACGTATATCGGACAAACAAAACAAAATTTAAATAAAAGAATTAATCAACATAAAAACTCTATAAAAACCAAAAAGGCTTCACCACATATTCCGAACACGGCATGGTCTGACCATTCAGTTGAGAATAAACATAATTTCAATTTTAGTTCACCAATAATTTTACGTTTTGAAAATAATTTAAAAAAAAGAATGCTTTATGAAATGATAGAAATAAAAAAAAATAATACAACAGTTAATTATAAAACTGATATTGATAATCTAAATTCAATTTATAATTTCATCCTTAATTAATATAAATAAAAATAGTTTATAACCTAATTAAAACATAGATAATAAACAAGTTAAGTAAATATATAAATTTTAATGTTAAAAGTATTTTGAATACAAAATTCTCACTTGTACATAACAATTGAGTAAGAAATCAATGTTACCATTTGTGTATTAAATTCCGATCCAATTACATTATAAAAATTTTGAAGGCTGTATACGGATAAGTTAGTTTTGACGTAAAATTTCATAAAAGGTTATTAATAATGAATAAATAGTTAATTGGAAAAAAGTGTCTCTAAATTTGGGTAAGTTTTAAAAAAATTTTATCCTTTCATATATTAATTTTAATTTGTTAAATTTAATTTTAGAAATATTGTAAATATAACAAGGTATTTAAGAATGATGTTAAATAAGAATTATAATTGAAAATCTGAAGAAGCCTATATACAAACTGGCGAAACGTAATTTAAAATAAATTTGAATATGTGTTTTTTATGGCTGTTCTTGCTATTTTCCTTAAATATTTAATGCATATACTGTAATGCTCTTTAATATAGCTAACTTCAAAAATCAGACAGACAGAACAACGTAAAAAAAGCAAATATAATGACAAGAAAAAAATCTATTGCAAACTTTTGAATTACAAACATAAGCAATAATGTCATAGATAAAAATAAAGAATTATGTAATTTAAGTTATTGATGGTTAAAAATAAGTTTTTTATTAATAGTTAGAATTTTTTACTAATTTGTTATTGTATGTTTTAATTTTTGTATGTACGCCTTTGAAAAATGATGTTTATTAAAAAACTAATTAAGAAGTTAAATCTTTCTAATTATCAAATAATTATTATGTATTTTAAAGCGCTTTAATTTGTAAATTAATTAAATTTAAGATCATTCAAACATTTTTTGTTTAAAAAACGTTATTTATTCTATGATGTAATACAGTTTATAATACAAATGTAGAATACCCTTATACGTTCATCTCCAAATACAAAAGTATATGGGTAATTTGAATAATGTGATATTTTATAACGTAACATTTTTTTTATATTTAATTGCACATTTTCATATTGTAATGCTACAAAAATATTAAATTTGTAATTCAATATAAAAAAATACATTTTGTTAAAATAGATATTTTATTTTGTATTTTTCTGACAAGCACCTTTCAACATGTCCAAAATTTTATATTTACCAAACGGATTTTTTATTAAAACGTTTATTATTGTTAACCTAGTTAATTTACTAAATAACCGAATAACAGTAATTTTTATTTAATATGTTGATATAAAATAGGAGAAAATGTTAGTTAAATTTAGGTTACATCACATTATACATTGAATTTATTTTGTATTTATATTTTATAAACAAACTTTGTTACATAAAACTATTTCTCAATTTCATTATAACAATTTTTTTAATTAAAAAATTTATTTGCGTTACCAGAAAAAGTTCTATAATTATAGAATAGTTAGAAAGCAGCAAAAGTTTGTTAATCTATGCTTGTTTTAACTAGTCAACTTTTTCATTTTGCATAATCACATACTAATTATTATTACTTATAACAAAATACTTATGCATTTGCATATATGCATGTAGTTATATTAGTTTTCTATATACTGTAACAGTTAGCTTCGTAGAAGAAAAAAGATAACACAATTTAACAGACTATAATGAATAGAAATGAAATATATACAATATATGAACTAAAACTAAAACCAAATTTTAAACAACAATATTATTCTACAGCAAATAAAGACTTATTACTTTGGTAAATTAATCAAAATCTCCGTCGTTGCGGACTTTCACGCCGATGGAATTACGGGGAATTATGCTTTGCTGAAATCTGTAATTAAATTTAGTTGCTGTCAATATGGCGACAAACCTGATTCTGTTGTTTGTAGATTCGGAATGTGTAAAGTTACTGAACAAGTTTTAATTGAATCCTTTTGGAGTTGATTTTTGCCACCTAACAGTTTGGTTTAATATAATTGGTAATTATTGATTTTAGAAATACGGTAAGTGATCATTTACATCGACAAGTTGACTGTTTACAATGTTGAAATTACTAGATATGAATCGGTAATTTAACTATTAAATTAAATGTACACAAAGGCCAGTGAGGAAATATTAGATTTTGAAAAATTAACTACGCTTATTTGTAATGATTTCAAAGCGAGTGCTCGTATGCTTGTTGTTATTTTAGATGCTTGTAGAGTTTCTCGAGAGGCGCTAAAAAGACTTGGTTCGACTTTGAGCAACCTTCGGTGTAGATAACTACCACAGTTATTTTGTTAGGAGTATAAAACTTTCCGGAATAAACCACCCAAGAAATTATGAACTTATATACCAATAACTAATATACTCGGTTACCACTAGTACAATTAAATTACATGCAAAATTACGGGGTTAATAAATAGATAAATGATTGTCTAGAAATAAGCTTTGCCTAGCTAAGTCTATATACGAAAAAACGGCAATTGGAATTATTAGAAACGGTACAACGTAGAATGTCCAGGTAAATCGTAAAGTCAGTTATTATAGTCATAAATGAAAGAAGAATAAGGCATCATAGCAAGCTGGTCGGGTTATTATCACAACCGCTTTAGTTTTGGTTGACTGAATATGAATAGGTAGCTGTGAAATCGTAATTTATTGAATTGTCTTACTAATTTACTACAAATTACCGGTGCCCGAGGTGTCTCGTTACAATACAAAAAAGCACATTTTGTTTTTCCAATAAAACATATTTAAAATAATTAAGAACGTTTTTTAATTATTCATTTACACTCCCTCAAAAAAAAAAAAAACAAGAGAAGCATTCAAGACAGTAGGCAACCATACTTACTTTACTATGTCAGATTGACTTTGAAATAATTTGCTAACGTTGAGTTAGACTTTATGCATTCACATTTGACAGCTGCAACCATTGCTGATCATAATTAGTGTGCAGTTTGAAATAAATTTATTTTTGAACCATCAGAATCAAATGTTTTTTTTCCAATTTTTGGGTTTTGAACATTGCGAATTTCTGCATTATTGTTTGGTTCATCGTTCTATAATTTGTTACAAGCTTATAGGTCTTACGAACCTTGCACGGCCAACTCATACAGTCGGAGATAGGGGAGGTTCAAGTAAACAATAATTAAGGGCGCCAGATCTTTTATAATTAACACTTCTGCCTCGATCAAGTCGGACGGTCCAAGTTTGTAACGAATTTTTAAGCTCGTAATCCTTGTTTCTCTGATGTTCGGGTAACCACAATAAAAGAGAAAGGTATGTTACCATAAAAGAAAGATTAAACCGGTATAAAAACTTTAATTTAATAACGTAGATTATTAACAAGAGTATATCTAATTCTTAATCCATAAATGCCAGAAGTATCGGCAACTTACAATACATAAGTTGAATCGAAGTGAATAGCAAAGAAAATTTCGTAATAAATATCGTTTGTACACAGCATGCGATACACACAAAATAATTATTGAAACTACCTTAATGGTATTGAAACAAGGATCGTAATTACGGATATTAACATAAGCAAAAGTTCCGTGAGTGACTTTTCTGACAGCGACAAAATAATTAAATACACTTACCCACAATCCAGTACCTAGTTAATCGAAGAAAACGTTTTCCTCGGTGAGTGAACCTGTAATAAATTTGAATAGCAAATCGTGTCAACCGAATGACTCACGAAAACAAGATCTACAAGATTGTTAATTACTGCTAAACGAAAGTACACATAACATAACCGGATTATCGAATGCTGTTGTACACATTCAATGAAAGTTTGTTTCGCAGGTGTTTGCCGCATGAGTAGGATCTCGAAGAAAAGTTCTTGTCTTCGGTTTTTTTAGTTTTAAACGTAGGCCTTACAGAGTTATATTCGTCCCATGAAGGTATTTATCGATATTAATCCCTCATTATTCTTTATTGAATAGAAACATGTGGCCAAAGCGTGGCGGAACGGCTATCAAATTAAGAAAGAAATTACAAAAGAATCCTAACAGAACGGATGAAAATATCTTACCTTGTGACGAATAAATTACTGTAAATACGTAATGAATTTATAATTTGATGTTCATTACAGAGGATGTTATTAAAAAACTTGCAGTCTTTACACGAAACAGGCCATTTTATGCAGTTGTCAGCTTAACGACTTCGTCGTAAAATGACAGTCACAAGAAAAGATCGGCAGAGGGCGTCAAAACCGGAATCTAATTTTAATTCAATATACAGCGTATTACGTTAAGAAAATTTTGCACGTAACAAATTTTACAAATATTTGATGAGGTTTAAATCAGGTGATTTGATTAGCAACTTTATTTGTTGGATTTCTGGATTTCTAAATACTGCAAAAATTATTGTTGCAGTGTAGTGGCTATATGTATAAACAAATTATCTTGTACAAAAATGTTTTTTTGACAAATGGCTCTTACGTCTTTTCAAATTGTAGTGTAATTTTCAGAAAATATACGTTTATTTATTTAGGTTAACTCTCGTAGATTCACTCACTCATCCAAACACCATATGCAACACTAATTCTCCCACATTTTTAAGTATCTTGTAACGTTTCTGGCTGATACCGAGTGTTGCGTGTTCTCTAAACCATTTTTGGGAAATCGTACAAAACGTTTTTCCATCTGAGAAAACTACACCTCTTTAGCCAATTTTTTTGGCGAATTGTAATCGACGTATTCCACAGTAGTATATGGCGATTTTGCAATATTTTTTGGATAATAGTAAACGTGATAAACGGCATGTCACACGTGTTGACATTTTGCTACGCCATAATTTTTTCTGTTATTTCCAAACGGCAATAAAAATCAAACAATAAAATGTGTATTATCTAGTTCCATCTACATTCTTCTCATTAAGAAGTATTTGGCAAAAGGCACTAAAATATATTTAAACATTGAGTAGCTTGTCAATAAGATTATATAGTCATAAAATTGCATATTTACATTAAAGTAGTTTTAATAAAAAGAATTTAATTAAACATAAGAACAATTACAACACAACAGTAACAAACGTGGACTTGACATACTATAAATTTTTCAAAAGCAAGGTTGTTGTTCATAAATAGTAGTTAAATCTTAAGTATCATTATTAAAATTAACATTATTACTATGATTTGTTATGAAATCATTTCCGCTATTATTTTTTTTTTATAATTTGGTTCAACATCTGATATTAAAGGGTTATTAAAATCATAACTGTGCTATGTTTTTTCAGTTTCTTTTTCGTAATCGTATTTGTTGTTTTTTAACCGGTTGTTTTTTGTTTTGTTTGTCTTACATAACATTTACTGCAAGTTAAACAGTCGATCCTATAGACAACATGTCCGTTAAGTATATTAGGTTTATATTTGATTTTTGTGTACAGCATGTTGTAGATGTTATTTCTGTTGTAAGTAGTTAATCGCATGTTAGGTGTTTTTAATATTGAAATGATTTCATTAGTTAGTCTTGGTACCTTGATACAAATGTAAGTTAAGTTAGCATTACAGGTGTTTGGTGGTGGTGAAGTAGTATTAATTACGTTGTTGTTAAATAGTATTAGATTGATTATGATGTTAGAGTAGTTGTTTTGGCAAAGTATCTTTTTTAGAATGTTAAGGTTTCTTGTATAGAATTTTGGATTACTAAGTTTTATTTTTTTTTTAAATGATTTAATATTATTAATCTTTTTGTGATGATGATACTCAAAATTTCAGTACTATTTATAAAAATCTTATTACAAAAATAAAGTAATATGAGGTTTCCTCAGCTTTGTCCGTAATATTTTATCAGTTTAGTCTTGACTTTAAAAAAATCATAGTATGTCAAGTCTACGTTAGTTACTGTTGTGTTGTAATTATTCATATGTTTAATTCATTTATTCTTATGGTTGTTTCTAAATGTCAGTTCTAGACACATCACTTTTCCAGCTTTATAACTGTAAGTGGAAATTCATTGTAGTAGTAATCAACTTTAACATTTGTTTATTTTTTACCTGCTTGCAATATTTCATAAAACAGAAGCCTAAAGAAACGCGCACTTATTGCAATATTGCAAATATTTCAAATTCTATTTAATTTTATCTAAATAGCGGAGAAACAACTTATCGTGTTTATAGGAACTGAGATTTGTACGTTTAAAAATTTAACACGTTTACTATATTGCAATAACAAAAGATAAACGATGTATATTACAAAGTCAACTTATTTTATAATTGTATTATTATTATAATGGTAATTACAACAATGAATTTTAAACGTGGATTTGATAAATTTTAATATTGCTTTTAAAAAGGGGTTCTTTGCTAAAAAAATTAATAAATCAAACTTGGTAAAAAATTGCGTTTACACTTTGTCAATTAAAAACTTCGATATTTTAAAAATTGACTACTTTAAGCAGAGAAATTGATATATATATATATATATATATAAATCGGAAAAACAAAAATTTGATATAAATTTAATTCTTTGTTCACATTAAAAAAAATAGCTAGTTTGGAGTCTACACGAAATAATATGTGAGAGAATTGTACGAAAGAATGAATTTTGGAATACAAAATGCAACAATGTCTAATTTTTATATGGAAAAACTTCTTCCAAAGTTAGTAAATTCTAGGTTTCATAAAAACCTTCCAATCAGAGATTAACTGACTGGTAACTGAGTAAATCAGATATTTACTTGTATAAGCATTTATTTCTTCATTTTCAGTTAGCTTGGTAACTAAATTTTAGTCTGAGCATAATTCTTGTAAACAGCCTGTTTCAGTTAATATTATCGAGAAATACTAAGTATATAAACTACATACGAATTTAAGAGATAAATTTCAACAAAAAAATTATGAATAAAAGGAAAGATATAAAAATAGTCATTTTAAATGGCCTTTGTTTAACCGAAGCCACAATTATGTATTTATGGGTAGATAAATCATAATATTAAGAATACAGAAGAATAAAATCAGATACACAGCGATGCAAATAATCAACAAGTTGCAATGATTCAACGCTTACTAGGACTAAGTTATGAACCTTGTCACAAAAAAAGAAACTGACTGGAAATTAGTTTCGGTTGCTACTCACATCCAAGCTATTAAATTTTTTTTTGTAATTTAAAACAAAAGTTATAATTTCCATAAATACTTCTTCCACAAAATGTTTTTTTTTATTTTTACGACACCATTTACCATTCAAGCCATCAAAGTTAAATCTGTAATTTATTTATTATGCATTTATGCAGTTTTTTCATTCAGGGACTCGTGAGTAAGTTTTGACTATAAAAAAGAGTCTGTGGAGCAAAAGAGTTTGGGAATCTATATAATAAAAAATTGGTTGCTTAAACTTACATTGGTATTTTACTCGTTTTTACTAGTAATGCATAGGTTCTTAGGTCGTTTTTTTCTATAGTAGTAAAGTACAGTTCAAAATTTCTCTATTTTTAAATGTAAAATTAATCGTTGTTTATATGGCATATATTAAACAATTAACAACTGTATACAAATTTAACAGAGTTAGTTACATTATAAACTAATGCATCCATAAAATAAATAATGACACGCTCATATAATACATTATGTTATTATAACTTTCAATCGCAATTTAGTATTGAATAAATTACAATAATTAAAATACATGCAGCTAATAAAAACCAATGCAGTTAATGTAATACATAAATGCAGTGAAATAAATTAAAACTGTTATTTTACCTGTTTATTTTTTGATGAACGTTATGTTTTTATTTTAATTACGAAACAGTAAAACTTATCTCCTAATATATAAAAGTTAAATACAGTATATATACGTAAAAATCGTATTTAAAAGTTAATTTAAAACGATAAATTAAGAACATAATTTAGCTAACGCAAATACCTTGGTGTAATAATTAGAATAGTTAAACTCGTGGTTGAAACTCATAAATTTTTGCACAGCTAACAGATTTAGTAAAAGTTGGATAAAAAATAAAATGCTACAAATTTTACTTTAAGCCAATTAAGAAAAACATTAATTGTGACGCTATAAAATTGAAGGTTCATTAATTGCTTTAAATGTATATTTACTTTAAAAGCAAAAATTTCAATGCAGTTTTTAAATTAATAATTTGTGTTGATTTTAATACGCTTAGTTTGCTATTCTAAATTTATGTTTGCTTATGTACAGAAATATGGTTTACAATCCTATCTCAAATTCCGAAATAGCTCAAAGCTGTTAAGTATCTGGTCGCATTGTTTCACATAACGTCCTTCGCGGTTTTCACTGAACTCATGCCCTACCATTTAGGTCAACATCTAGAGGTAATACAGAACGTATTAATGTTTTGATTTTATTTATTTTAATTTATTTGCAAAAACACATATACTTTCAAAATAATACAGCACATAAAATACATATTTTTACAATAATATTAGCCATAATGAAAATGCTGTGTATTATTAAACCATAGTTTAATGAAGTGAAAACATTACAACAGTTTGTACTAACTACGCATTAAAATTTGCATAATTTTAGCTTATAATAATCTGATTTTGCTTTATGCTGTTTGTACTATTACTATCAATGTGTTCACTTTGAAGTTCCTGCTTTCATCCATGCGTTGCAAGTTTTTATTACTGAATTCAATTTACGTTTTAGCTGAAATAAAATATTAACGCAAAAAGGAATATTAAGTTAAAATACTAATTTTTATTGTTCAACAGTTTTATTAGTTAATAATAATAATATATAAAATTTTATTTTTAGTAAAAATAATTTACGCAATTTAGTATAAATAAAAATTACTATACTATGTGAAACTAAATAAAGCAACTTTAGAATAATATATAATAGGGGAGTCCTATCAATTATTATAAAGTTTAATATAATAATTTTTTTTCCTAATATTAGTTACTGATTTAGTGTATTGAACCATCAGGTACGAGAAGCAAAAACTCACAACTTGATTTGCTTTTTAAACGGCTACGTTTTGTGCGCACTTAATCATAGCCACTGTTTTATTGCACAGACAAAAAGAAATACATTAAATTTGGCATGGCAATGAGTACATATTAAACGATATTATGACTAACTATAATTAACTTATTAAAGTAACACTTACATAGAAAACGGGTCCAAGATGAGCTGTCCGATTGAACTCGCAAATTGAACATATGCAATGCTGTAATCCAGTGAAATTCAATCACATAATAGAAATTAAAATTTGATAGATACTGCTTAGGTTATTAGTATCAGTATTAAAATTGACATTATTGTTGTGCTTAGTAATAAAAATAATGTTATTAACCGTTTATTAAAAGACTGTTCTACATCTAAGATATCAGAATTTGAAAAATCAAAATTGTGGCCCGTGTTAATGTGATGTACAGCTACAGCTGCTTTAGGTTTTTTATTTTTATAATAGTTATAAGTGGTTTTTCAGTCAATTTTTAGTTTTTCATTTTGCCTGTCCTATGCAGCATTTGTTGCAATCGTTACAATGAAGTTTGTATACATTGTGTACACCAAGAATATTCCTTTTATCTTATATTTTTGTATATAGTATGTTGTATATAGTGTTTTTATTATATTTACTAATTTTGATGTTTGTTTTTTAAGAATAGGTATTAGTCTTTGTGTTAACCCAGGTGCATTAATGATTTTCGTGTATGTAAAATTTAAGTTAATTAGTCTATTGACAGAAATTATTATTTTATTATTTGATTCGAGTTACTTTACATACAATTACAACACATACATTTAAAAGTTTGATACGGCCATTCAGCGCCTCCTATCTTAGCTAATCTTGTAATGCATTACATCAAAATTTAATTTCTAAAATGTGATTGGGATTCACTCGATTACACTATTGCTTAGGTTGAATTTGTGATAAGAAATATTTCTGTGATAACTTAGTTATATGATGTTTGTCTGTGTAGATGTTTGCTGTTTGTAATTTATTGTACTTCTACACTAACTGTAAATTTGGTTGTTTATTTATTTATTTAATTTTACAATTGTAACCAGTTCAATCGGACAGCTCATCTTGCACCCGTATTGTATGTAAGTGTTACTTAAATAAGTTAATTATAGTTAATTATAATATCGTTTAATATGTGCCATGTCAAATCTAATGTATTTCTTTTTGTTTGTGCAATAAAATAGTAGCTATGATGAAGTGCGCACAATAGCGTTACAAAACGTCGTCATTTTAAAAGCAAACCAGGTTGCAAATTTTTTCTCTCCTACCTGAAGGTTTAATACACTAAGTCAATAAATTAGTAACTTGAACTATCAATAAAACGACAATAAAATTATAAAATGTTGTTTTCCATAATGCTAAACATAATAAAAAAATAAGAAACTTAAAATATGGAAAAATAGTTATGTAAACGAATTGTAACGCAATAGCAATCGTAGAGATGTCGTTTAAAATAGTAGAAATCATATTAAAAATAAAACATAATTCTACACAAACAAATTTGAAAAATATTGATATGTAAGTGTACTGTAAAGCAGCAAAACACAAAATGACCTACTATACGTGATTTCTACATTTTGTCTAATTTTATAATCAAAGTAAATTAATAAAAAATTATAAGTAATAACTTTAGAATTAAAACAATTAATTATCTAAACACGATGTCACAATAATTGGCATGTAGAAATACATTCAGTATCGATCTTCTATAACATTTGCTAGGAGCAATTTTATATCGTGCCAAAATTTATGGGAAGTTTTTAGATGTTATTGTCAACAAAAAAATAATCGTCAGTTGTATTGGAGAGAGAAAATTATACGTCAGTCACGTATACCAACAATATTAAAAAAATTTTAAAATAAAATCATTTTATACTTTATTAGTTAAATTTTTAAACTTTTCAAATAATAAACGATGACGTCAGCTGTATTCATACTGCGCGCGCAGTGCATTTGAGCGCTGCATAGTCACTTTGACAAATAAACTGACGATCTTTACACAATAAGCATTCAGGTTATTGTTAACAACAACAATAAGTATTAGGTTAATTTAACATAACTTATGGCACTTTATGCTGTCAATAATAAGTTTTCCATAATTTTTTTATTCTAATCAAGTTTGTGTCGGTTTTAAATTATATTATCATGTACTATATATTTTTATAAAAAGTACTAATGATAGGTACAGCATGCATTATTGCTCCTTTTGTTTTGAAAAAGGTTCTCAAAAGTTGATCACTATAAATAATGATAAATTTGATTAATGGGTTACTAGCAAAATTAAATGAAAAAAATAATACACTAATATTTTGTCAATTACATCAGACCCAAAGGCAAAGTTCGGTTAAGAACACAACGATTTTTTTCACATACAAACGGTACATTTTGGTATTGATATAAATAAGGTTCAATCAATTTATTTTAACCTCTACAATATGTTCATATGCTTCATTTTCCTTCAATTTTGAAACACCCTGTATATATAAACCTTGGCTACGCGAGTTATTGGTATGTTTACATCATCAATATGCAGTTTAAACTGGAAATGATTAGCATTGCCAGAAATTTACGCAAATGATTTATTCGGATTATGGGCTTTGTAAAAGGCATACAACAATTTAAAGTCATTATTAATTTGATTGAATAATTGCTCTATTTTTTCAGGAGAGATCTATAACTGTGTATCGCTAACATAAAGGTGACTGTCACATGTCTTGAACACTTTATGTCATTGACTGGCGTACATATAAACGTGGACCTAAAATTGACCCTTGGGGAACTCCTGATATTATCTGATATCTGTTACGGAGAAAAATATCGATTTAATAGCGAAGGCTATTAATGTTAGTATAAAATATCGATTAGTTGAACGGCATCTGTTTTAAAAGCTGCGTGCTGAAGTATCTACAAAAGCAACTTGTAGTTAATGGCACATAAAATGTGATATTAAGCAATGCTGTGCAACAGCTATGATTCCGTCAAAACTCAGATTGCATCTTAGGTAGTATATGATAATCAATCACAATGTTTCTAATTTGAGTCTCCAGATTACCTTTCGGTCAAAAATATACAAAAGTTTCCGGCTTTATTTTTTTCTAATGTAATAGAAATTAAAAAATCGGATAATGTCGAAGAAGTTGATGCAAAAGAATTAAGGTAAAAACAAAATATTATCATCAATAGCTACAATGATAGTTGCGAGAAAAATGATAAATACGAAACCGATACTGCAGAAGAATGAAAGAATTTATCTATAAATTTTAAACCAATAAAAACCTTTCTTGCACCTCGTTACCATAAGAAAATAAAATATTTTGATATTTAGCAATAATAGTTATATAACGAACAAGGTTGTTAATGATAACAATTAACAATCAAGACATTTTAACCCCGTGAGCAAGTGTGGCAAGCGAACGCGTTAATATTGTCGAGATTATTTGTCGCCGATTAACAAACGAGTTAGTTTTAACGTTTTTCCGTATCGTACGTGTAAAGTTATAAAGAAACTAAAGTATACGTAACCCGTTGTTATATCTAGTAGTCGCGCAATATCGTTAAATTAGTGGTTCCTTACAATTTCATTGGTTACTATACAAAATCGTTCATTTATGGAAATTAATTCATTGGTTTAAAATCGTTCATTAATAGGTCTCATTAACGATCTATTTCTGAAACATTATCATACGCCAATATTGCTATTAAGAGACGATCGACAAAAATAGTAGTTTACGTAACAAGAGTCGAACGTAAGAAATAGCATAACGAACGTTAAGCCGACGCGAGGCCGTACGGCCGAGCGTTGCATGTGAGTGAGTTATGCTATGATTCTTTTGACGAGAGTAATGTATATTATTTTTTTGTGTTGCCTTTTATAAAATTACATTCTTTTTTGAAAAAAAAAGAATAATCAACAGAAATATAATGTTTGTAATACATTTATTACTAAATCTGTCAAATTTGACATTAAGTTTAACATCGTTTTTTTTCAATTTTAACTGAATTTCTAGATTTTAAATAACTTTTCGCCCTGTCGCATACTCGTTCTTATTTAATAATTGATTTTTAAGACTTAGTTTTATGTGGATTTCTAGTTTTCATTTTGCCACCCAAGAGCTTTTTTCGTTCATAACGTAACTACACTAACGAACGAATATTGACGTTTGCGATGTTGGCAGCACAAAAAAGGATTTTAATTATGTTTTTTTTTATAAAAATATATATTCTAGATTGTCCTTGGGTACAAAAAGTAGCGGGTTACTAACCTCAAATAACTGTCGTAGAAAAGAATTGCACGTTCGAAATATATCATATATTAATTAATAACTTTATGTACTACATAAACTGATCAAAGTAAATAACAAAAAAAACAATACATTTTGTTTTGGGGCCCGTTTATATACCCATCGATGCTTCGGTTGAGTGCTCATGAAGAGAAGATCGTGTTGCGCAAAGCTTTGACATGTACTTAAATAGTATCAAAAATTTATAGAAAACTCATTATTTACAGTATAAAAATTTCAAAAAAAAACTTAAATAAATGAATCCAAATTAAATGGGCAACAATTAAAAAAATATTTGTCTAAATTGACAGATACCCAAGTTGCACGGTGCGTCTGCGTTTTTTTTAACAGTGGTTATTGACATTGACATATTATTTACAATTTTTGTCAAACCGTTAGTTATTGTTGATAATTGTTTAAAATGTTTGTTTTACTACTGTAGAACGTGTTAAAATTATTAGCATACATTAGGGGGATGTCCAGCAGAGATATCGTACAGAATTTTACTGCTGCATATCCTGGTTGTCCAATTCCGAACAAAACGACGGTTCTTAAGCTCTGCAATGCTTTTCGTGCTACGGGTTGCTTAAACTATAAGCACATAAAGCGAAAGAGACATTAGCAAAAAAAAATCAACTTATGGGTAGGAATTTTAGCGACTTAAAGGAGGGAAAATTCAAACCAATATAAATATTTAAATCTGTTCCAAATGGAGGTGGGTTCGGGATTGAATGATCTGAGAGCCAACGGTAAAATCATATATAGCCATTATCAGACAGTTTTTAAATGAAAGTTTCTTTTTATACGAACATTTAGCATCACAAATTTATAATTTTGTTAGATGTCCACCAGAATCAGTACAGGAGTTTGAGGAAAGGATAACTAGAGCCTGTATTTTCTTTACAAGTCGAAATTTAGAAAACGTTAGAAAAAGTTGAAGGATCGGTTGGCCCACTGTTTAGCAGCTTTAATAATTTTTTTAATGGGTTATGTTATTTGTTGTTTTATTAGTTTTGTTTTTTGTATTTGTAATACGTAAATAAAAATAAATAAATGTGCGTCTAATCTCAGCTAACTTTTTTCTTTATTATTTAAAAAGTAAAAAACTCAGCTGGATAAAGTTCATAAAATATAAAATGATTTTATTCTACATAGGGTAGATTAGATACCATGAAGTTACATTGGGAATTCCCGCCTAGTCGCTATTTTAAAAGGAAAATCGATTTTACTATAATTTTTTTAAAATCGAATGTTGATAACCTGTCAAAACAGAAAAATTTCTGGATTAATTCTTTTTCTTCTCAATTTTTATTTTTTTTTTCTTTTGTGTGGTGACCATTTATATTAGTGATTCGGAAGAAGAACATAGGGTTGACCACCCTTATTGGGTTTTGTGGAGTTTGTGGGACGTGTAGTTGCTTCGTTTAGTGAATCGCTGAACACTGGCGCCCGAAAACTGTACCGACCAGCAGTACAGTCCAATTACATCCACAACTTGAATTATCTAACGGGGCGAAGCAGCTATTTAACAACCTCTTCCTTTTCACAGTACTTTGTAGCAGCGAGTAAGGCGTGATATAATTTTAAACAGCATTTCATAAATTTTGACACAATATAAAATTACTGCAGCATAATTTTTCATGCTGATTACTGAATAGTATTCAATTACATATTTAAACTAAAACTTATTTGGTAAAAAATTCTTTGCATAATGCAACGTTGAAGTTATCTATACAAACATCTAAAATTTCATGAATAAATCTATTGGCACCTGATTATCTAATATTGTTAGATTAATTTATCATATTCACTACTAATTTTTTGAAATGAGCACTATGCTTACAGGTATATAGGCAAATTGTTTTCTTAACTGTAAACATTTAAAAATCTCGTATGATTTGTGTTGAAAGCAGTACTCAATAACTGGATCCCGTATGCCCAGATTGCTGTTAATATTGTTTTATACATAACATTTTGTACAAAATAAGCTTTTTGGTTTATTAACGAAGTGAATCTTCTAAGGTATTTTACTTCTTCCTGTTGTCATAATAAACTATTGTTTAGATAAATGTATACGCAATTTTTTTTGCAGGTAGAAAAAGTTATAAGACTTGGTTTTGTTCGCTTTTTTTTTCTGCTTTTTTGCCAGTTTTTGATGGACGTCAGGTTGTTTTGCAAATCCAGGGACGCAACGACGGGATTGTTATATAAAACTAAAACTCCGGTATCGTTTCCAAATGTAGCTGTTAAAACATTTAGTATAGTGGACAGATCAGCAGTATATGTTAGGTACAAAGAGTTTACTGTATTCAGATTTGACTTTAACCCAAACGCTGCGCTGGTTAAATTAGCAAATATAAATCATTTTTTGCACGGTTGTAATGGTTAAATTAAAAAAATACATAAGGTTATCAAGATACACAACAAAGTAACAGTTTTTAATGAACCATTCTGTATATTTTTACATATTGTGAAAAAAAAATGAAATTCTGAGTCAAAAACCAAACAAATTCTATAAAAAGGATCTTATAAAACGCAGGTGGCTGATATTTTATATAAAAGAAGTATCTGTCATAATTTGTCTAATTTTTATCAAAAATTAAGTGCATTTTATCGTGAGATAAAATTAGTAAAAAACATTGAAGATAGTGTTTTCCCATTTAGAAAAATGCGATGTACTGGTACGATATATAATTTGCAGAAAAAATTGTCAGCGCGCTTTTGAACATTTGAACGTTATTTTATCAAAAATTTTGATCAAATGAATTAGTTTTTGTCAAAGCTGCGATTAAAAAACATATTTACTAATGACCAGAAAACTGAAACGAATGTTATAGCATATTTTGAAAATTTTCTTAACAATTCAATAAGAGATTGTGTCCGTAATGTTTCAGTATCTATTAAAACTGTGCATCATATTTTGCTTTCTCAAATCTTACATTCTGGCGACCAAGAAAAGCGTGTGCGATAACGCTGTCAGAGAAAAGTCGAATATTCTGATCTTAATTTTGTGTACTGACAAAGCCAATTTTTCTAACAACGGAATGTTTAATCAACGAAATCGGCATTATTGGATTTGCAAAAATTTGTATCATCCCCATAACCCCCAAGTGCGGTTCAGTATCAATGTTTAGTGTGGCTTTATTAAAGGTCATGGGACCTGCACTTTACAATTACATATCATCGTTACATTAAGGAATAAGATCCTTCTCCACATAATTTTCAGAATGTTGCTAACTTTCTAAGAAAACTCTTCTAAAACTGTTAAATTGCTACACGCGGTCCTCGTTTTCCCGAGATTACTCCTCCGGGTTTTTTATTTTTGGGGTTTCCTAAAAAGCAAAGTTTACAAACAGCGTTATCAAAACGTAAACAAACTGCAGCATTACTAACTCTATAAATAGCATCCATAGGCGGAACATTCTTTATGCTACAAGGAAGGTACAGTCTTTGACAAATGTAATGTCCATCAGACACATAGGCAACCAAAGTATCACATTCACGATCGTAACCGAAGATTTATAAATAACAAGGACGGTTGTTGCGTTGCGCTAATTTGAAAAGGTAGTTTTGTTAACTGGCAAAAGTGGTCCACAATAGTAACTCTGATAAGGTGGAACTTGTATTACTTCTTCGTGACGTAGCATAGTAGATATATTTACAAACATTAAAAAACGAGATATTACGTGTATCTATTAACAATTCAATTCAAAAATGCAAATATTAAATTGCTCAACGGGCGACAATATTACAATAATTATATATTATAAATTACACAAGTCTATTGTATAATTAGTAAGAAAAATAGATAGCTTGTTTTTAATACCAAACAATTCCGTTTTAAACGCCAATTGTGAATTTTGTATTTTTGAGAATAGATTAAAGGCGCATTTATATTTACTTTCCTTTAAACACGGTTTCCGACAAAATAGATTCTAAACGGTTTCTACCTATTCACATTACCCTTTTGATCTAAACAGCCTAGATTCTATATCAAACATTTAAATTAATCAAAAGGAAAAAATTGTACATTGATTTTGAACTAAAAATTTAAATTTTGTGTGTGGTAATATTATTTTGTTAAAAACAGAAATAGCTAGGAGCGTTACCAATACTGCAACCAAAGCCACTGGTTGAACGCTAATGTATTACACCAATTTTTAATTTTGTATAGATTTTTCTAGTTTTAAGGTATTTACTCACTTGGGACAATGGTTCATGCAATTTAAACAGAATGGTCAATTCATTCAAAAGCAGATTTACATGTTATAAATTTACTTTATTATATAAAGGAATTAGATAGACACATTACCAATAATGACCAAAAATAGAAGACTTTATTCTTAATAACTCTCAAAATAAAATATTATATTCTTCATCTTTGTCTGTTTACTATATTTAAAACAGTTTTATTCCTCATTTGTTTTTAATTACGTTGTACTAAAAAAATTGTGACGTTAAAGCAGTCAACTTTAAGTTAGATAAAGGTATGAAATTTGAACAGTGGTTTCTTCACACAGAGTAATTATTTATTACGCGAAGTTACTAACATATTTTTTTTATTTTAAAAGCAATAAGTACAATTTATAGTTATGCAAGGCATTGAGATGATTAAGATATACAAATAGATGTTTGCGCATAAAAATAATTTATCACATAAACTACAATCGACTTAAGAATAAATATGTAATCGTTTTATTAAAATACATCGCAGCAAAAAAGAGAAATATAATGTAAAGAAAAAATATTAATTTAACTAAGATGAATAAACTACGTAAAGTGAACTTACAGAAAAGATGTTTCTGCAGGAATGAAAGGTAATATGAAAAATATATGCAATATAACATTTAACCATATTTAAGTTATACTAAAAATTACAACTTATTTATAAAATATACAATTCGTAATATGAAAGTTTATTGAATTCCCTATTGCACCAAATTGTAGAAATGACTTAAACTGAAGATAAGCAATACACTGACAAATGTCACCAACCTCTCACATAATTGGCTAATTGAAGATCGAAATATTAACATGCAGTCACTAATTTGGCCTGACAAATGCCATCCTTGGGCTTAAATATATTATGGCTAAATTGTAACAATTTAGGTAGTTAAAGATAACAGATGAAATTTACATAATTGTGGTGTATAAATATAATCAAGTTACTTTTCATATAAGAGAAGATAATTGAATGTAATATCGATAAGCTGGTTATGAAACGTTTAAAACAAACTACAAGTTTACGTTTATCAATGATATTCCATACATAACATTAATAGTTTATGGAAGATTGAAATAGTATGGAAATGAGATAATCAAAATATTTTAATTACAAATACATCATACCGCGATTTGATAATCAATGCGAAAGTAATTGGCACGACATGGTCGTGGTCCCGCGATTTGTAGTTAATTCATCTATTTAGTTATAAAATTGATCTAAACAGAGAAATTAGCATAAAAAAAATTTACGTGTAAAGTATTAATCAGAATATGAATGTAACTCATTTATATTTTGGTTAATAAGAATTAAATTATTATTGTTTTATTACATATCAATTATCTATGGACATGTAATATAAATGTAAGTAACAATATAACTATCTATGCAAAGAGAAAGGCAAATTAAACAAAACAATAATGATTAACACCCTAACATTAAAAATTAAACATAATATTAATGTGTTAATTTTTTGTTTAAGTTGAACAAGGAAAAGTAATAAAGGCTAATTAATATTTTGTGTAGTATCAATCGGATTCAATACAAGCTTGAATGCGAGCTGGCATGTATTTACCAATCTTATTATTACCAATAATATTCAGGTGTAGAGTATTCTAAGTACGCATAATATTTGCGTGAAGTTGGTCTATATTTCAAATCATGATGGTATTTTCCCATTCACGCACAGCAGCTGTCCAGAGATTTTCGATGGGGTTAAGATCTGGAGACCTGGCTGGCCACTCTATGACGTGTATCTCTGGATGTTGTTTGAACCATTCTCGAACTATTCGTCTGCGATGAATGGGAGAGTTGCCTTGAACGAAAACTATTTCGCCTTCTGGATAAATTGCCCTAACCGATGGTAACATAACATCTTCTAGTATGGACACATATTCCTCAGACGGAACCCTGAGTTTACTTGGACAAGCTCCCCCGGACATGCTTGGTTCATCCAGCTCCAATAACCTGTACTTACACGTCTAATGCGTTTTATGGGTTGGATATTTTCAAAATTGTATCTGGTACTATTCGCTCTCCACAGTGTTTTTTGGAAATCTTCCGAAGAGCAAAATGTTTTTTCGTCACTAAAAATTACAAGCTGCCAATTTCGTCTTGCGTTGGTTTGACAAAATTGTGCTCGACGTCGGGCATGTTCTTTCGTTATCAGTGGCTTTCTGGCAGGAATGCGACTGTAAATTTCAATACTGCGTAATTTCCTAACCTCAGTCCTGATATTTCCAAGTAAGCTGTAGATTATCTCTAATCATGGTAGACGTGCAAAATGGTCTTTCTGCGCAACATTGCCTTATGTTGTTCTCGTTATTATGGTTTAAAATCCGGCGTCGTCCATTACGTTTTCTCGTTTGTAAGAGACGATTATTTTCGGCTCTCTTTTGTTTCCTTCGGATCCATCTCCAAACTTGCGTTGACTACAAAAGATAAAGGAGTCATAAAATATAAGTGCAATTTCCCTTAATTCGATTATGACGCCAAATAAAAACCTAAATGTCGTTATTATATTTGAGGAATTTCAAAAAATTTCCTGCAATAAGCAAATGTCTCAATTTTTATCTTGAAGCATTCTATTTCAATAAATGAATTAATATTAACCAATGCATACAATCGACTCTTTGATGTAAATCATTCCCATCAAATTAACAAATTAATGTCTCATATCAATGCTATGAACTCTTAATCAGTTGAAATTGATTGCCAAAAAAGTAATAATAGTTTGCAACGCCCTGGCGTTAGTTGTATGCATTCATTATTAAAGTATTTCTTAATTAACACTAAACGATGATCGTTTTATTTCCTGAGAAAAAAGTTTTTTTCTTTGATTACATAGGTTTATAGAATAAAAAAATCTTGTTTCTGTGAGCTGGAACCCGCGCCAAACAAATTTGTCGTGCATATTGTTATATATTATTCAATTATTGAAACAAGCTATTAAACAATTATTAAACATATACAACAGTACAAAAATCTCCTTCACACTTCCGCTTTTGAGAAAAAGAAATGTTTGTGATGAAATATAGTAAGCATTAAAACAAAATCAGAAATTTATAAACGATTTTCCGTCATAAAAATACGTGGATTAGCTAAAGTAAAAATTAGATTTAATCTTAAAGAACATTTTGTGTTTTATCTTCCTTTTGTTTAAAAACGTAAAGATGGTTGTTTGCATAATATTCCGTTCATTTTTTCTTTAAAAACCAACGGAAGAAATAAAGTTCTATGTGCAGGTCCAGTTTAAATAATAAATAAAGAGCGCTAAATACTGGACTAGGATTACGAAAAATTAGTTATCTGCAACATTCAGTTTATAGGTTTGAGCGATAATCATGGCATGACTACTTGAAACACGAAAAAGAAATATTTTTTTTTAAATATACAGCGTTTTTCCAGAAAAAGCTAGTGTTCTCAAAAACGGGTGATTGTTACTAAACAGCACAGCATTTTATTATTAGCTTTTTAGATATTTCAAAAATACGGATTTTATACTACAAACTTTATATGGCGACGCTTTAAGCACAAAAGCAAGATTAAATGATGTTCAATGATTAAAATTTCTATTTCGTTAAATAACTACACCCCAAGAGCAAATCAACCCTCTCTGCTATTTCAGTAACTGGAACACCGATCTCCCATAGCGCAACTATTTTTCCTATGGTCTCCAAAGATACTAGCGATTTCCCAGAAGTCTAGTTTTAAGAAACTTATTTCAAAACAAAACATTTTAACAGTGACAAATAAAAGAAAGTTCAAAAAAGGTAAAAAAAAGATATACTGATAGGCGTCAGTATGGTATGCGCTTATCTATAACTTTATTTTTAGACGTTTTCTTTCTCACTTATAATTACACGTATACACTCATAAACCACTTTTCACATTTTAGGTAAGAAACCTTCAATCGATTCAATTGATATAGCTAAAGCTAAAGTATATTCTATAAGCATTAATCTCAGTTCGCGTCAGCACTTTACTGTTTTGTGATATAACTGATTTTTGCTCAAGATACAGCACAATAAATTTATCTAGCGGTATCAAATCTAAATGCAACGATTGTGTGAATTATTACAGCGTTGTAAATGATGCATTATTTTTGATAATCCATTAATTAATGTATCATTTTTTTACAGGATGAAGATTTTATTGTATTATTGCAATGTTACTTTAGAATATATTTACATAGTTTGAAAAAAAGAAATATTTTTTATCAATTAAAAAAATAATTTTGAATGCATTCAGTAATACAATAAAAATTTACAACTACGATATTACGAATAACAACATAACTAAATTTATAGAAAAAACATTAAAATATTTTACTTTATTAAAGAATAAATAAAAAACTGATTTTTTGAATGACTAGTAAATAATAAATTTTGTGTATTGCAAAGTAAGTAAAAACAAACAAGAAATAAAATAGTTTTTTAAGTATTTTTAAACGTATTAACAATAAATTATCTCGTTTTTGGTCATTATCTATGTTATCGAAGGTGCTCCAAGCTATTTCTTTTATATAGAATTTTTATTTTTTTAGTTCAAAATCAAAGTACTTTTTTTTCTTTTGGCTAATTTAAGTGATTGATATAGAATCTAGACTGTTTAGCTCAAAAAGGTAATATAAATAGGTAGACCATATAGAATCTATTTTGTCGGAAACCGTAATCAAATTATGCAAATATAATGCGCCTTTAATTTATTGTCACAAATTCAAAATTCACAATTGCCGCTTAAAACGAAATTGTTAAATATTAAAGACAAGATATCTATTTTTTTTATTAATTATACATGTGAACATTATTTTGTAATATTGTCGCTCGTAGAGCAATTTATTATTTGCGTTTTTGAATTGAATTTAATTAGATTTTTGGTCTAATACAGGTAATATCTATTTTTTAAGCTTTGTAAATATATTTGCTATGCTACGTCACTTAGAGGTAATACAAATCCCACCTTATCAAAGTTGTTATTGTGAATCACTTTTTCCAGTTAGCAATACTACCATTGCAAATTAGCGCAACGCAACATCTAATCGTCCTTCATGCGTCTTTATTTTTAAATCTTCGTTTACGATCGTGAACCTGATGTTTTGGTTGCCTATGTGTCCGAGGGACATTACTTTTGTCAAAAGCTGTACATAAACGGGTTTAAAAATGTCTAGAGCAAAAAGGAGACGTATTTAAACATTTGCTATGAGATAAATTCATTTTATTATTTAGCGAATTTTTTATTGATACTATGTTACGGGAAACTCGGGTTCGTAGAGTTGAGATGTCCAAATAAAAAGTTCCACCGGTCTTCTCGTAACTAAACAAAGCAACGGCCAGCACAGCTTCTTCGGAGAGGGATCGCAGGCTTTGTTATGTGTGATTATAACGTGAAGCTAATAAAAAGGCGCCAAGACGATGAAAAATTAAAGTCGAGGGAGATCGTCTAACTCGCCTCGTAGTACACGAAGAATAAATAACCTTACAAAAATAATAACACCAAATATATATATTTATTGTATCACAGAAGTCGAGACAAGTATAGAAGTATAATTTCTTGAAAAACATACACACGTAGGTTGACTAAATTAGAAATTTGTGCCTAGTGGCGAGCAACACACTGTGCAACCAAAAGCTCTTGTCGGATTAGATAATGACATACATTTAGCGACTAAATAGATAAATACATATACATAATTCGTAGATAAATCAAGCAATTAAGTTTTCGAGATTCGATGTGCACAAACGATAAATTCGCGAAGCACAAAAATATAATTAATTGTGTTAAGTTAACATGCACGTACGGTCCTTAACGACCTAGTCCCCGAAACACGAATAATAAATTTTTAATAGTAATACTTACAAGCTGGACCTTACTCGGACTGTTAGCGCTAACCTCCGACTTCGGTACACCTAAAACAATACTATTAAACCCCGATCGAAACGGGCATATCCGTTTAACACAAGTAATAAGAAAGGTTTGGTTAGCATCCAATTAGTACGAACGTAAGTGCGCAGCGTTTCCCTGTGGCTTAATCGAGTAAATTCCCCATGTTTGACTTCATAACAGAAAAGAATAGTCCTGGCGGTTCTCAACCTTCGACGGTGGGTATTATCAGTAGGTAACAATACTTCGACGTCATGGAATGTTTCCAATACGACCACCTGTTGGTTATCTTAATTGATAACGCCGGACAATTTGGTGACTACCAAGATCCGCTACAGAAAATTAGTAGGTGTCAATTTAAACCCTCGATAAAGAAAATTGTATACCACTTACCCCGTTTCAACCTTCCACAAATATGAACGCATTAGAACTTGTAGCGTGACACAAATTAGCGGTGAAGGCTAAACCGGGCAAACAAATAAAGTTAACTCGGCAAAGATTTAATGAAGAATGACTTCGGAAAATGCTGTCATAATTGTGACAGTCTGGCGCAAGAGCAGAACGATCCTGCCAAGTTTCATAATATCTACCGAGATATTTTCCCTACTCGCGAATTGAACTACTAAGTTCTTATTTTACCGTTACAAATTCCCCCCCAGCAACATGAAAACCTGGGAAGTGGACACTAGCTAAAGTCAAGAATAGAAATTTAGGCCTACGCCAAGGACAAAACCCTGAAATCCAAAACCAACCCAAATACAATAACACCCAACCCCAGAAGAAACGTAGATGAAAGAAGTTTTCCAAGTTTGCTAAGCATCACCAACCAGATGTGTCCAAAAGTCGCATGAAGCGGAATGATACTTCAAAGAACCAAAAGAATCAACCAACAGAAGAGAAGTATCAGAACAGGTACTCGTTGAAAGTCGACCAAAAGTCGTTACGCTATAAAGCAAGAAAGCAACGCAGTCCCATAGAACTCACTGACCGACAATACCAAGCAACCCAAGAGAAAAAGAAGAAGTATAGAAAAGAAAAGAAGTAATATAAGTCCCCAAAGCTAACTAAGCTAACGAAGTAAAAAGAAAAAGTATGTAGATATTGCATGGTGATACGCGATTTAGAAGAAAAGTCAACAAAAAAACTAATGCCGTTGTGCTCAAAAAGTCGTCAACAGACGATATGAGATTCTTCCACCAACAAAACCAAACAGACCCTAAAGATCTAAGCAAAGAAAACCAACGAAGAGATCTCAAGCAAAAGAAAAGATTCTGATTAAAAGTCGACATAAGTCGGACTACCAAAAAGGCAGAGAAAAAAATCAGTAATCCCAGGGTCACAATAACAAAGTCACCAAAAAGCTAAACACTAAATGAGTGCCAATCCAAAAGCAATCCAAACCGCGAAACCCAAAACAAAACCAAAAGAAAGAAAGAAAAAGAAGTAAGAACCAATAAAGAAGAGAAAGCTTCACTTGCCAATTGAACGTCGTGAGTCAGTGCCTGTTGTGTTGGAATGTCACCTGGAACTTAAATGCCGAAGAACGGATTAGAATATTCCAAGAGCAAAAGAAACCCAAAGAAGAGAAATATCCTAACGGTGACTGACAACATCAAAAATGCCGACTAAGCGGAAGTACAGAGTACAAGAAGCGACGTTGCAGTCTATCCCAAGCTTCAATCCAAAAACAACAAAACAAAAACCCACTAAACCCAATAAAACCAGAGAAGTAACTGAGAAAGAAAAGAAAAAAAGAAACACAGTTGCAGTGAACCCTAAAGAAGGAAGTTACTAAAAAGAAAAAAAAGGAAGTGTTCAAGCAACAAGCCAAGATAAAAGAAAAAACAAAAGAGACAAGAAAGATAAGACTAGGTATTTCTATGTCCAACTAACCACCCAAGAGGCGAACCATGAGATCAAAAAAAAGAAAAAAGAATTGATGTCGCATAGAAAGTCCCTAAGCCTAAGAAGAAAAAAATGAAAAGTAGAAAAGATAAGAGATAGAGAAAGACGGAGAAAGATAAGGCTTGATGTTAATGCCTGATTCATTCTTCACCCCGTAAAAGAATGAAAAGAGAGACCACCCTACGGTGCCCAACCAACCGCCCTAAGTATAGAAGAAAAGAAAGAGAAAAGATATCAGTTAATCATAGAACGAAAGCGTACTAATTGCTGTCCCAAATTGGAAAGTATACTTCAAGACTTTAATGCCGACGAGCGGAATAGAAAACTCAAGAAAAGAAAAACCAAATCCAAAAGCAGAAGAGAGAATTCTATATATGACGTACCGATCCCAAAAAGGCCGACCAAGCGGATATAAATATATACAGACGGAAAGGTAGTCTGTCCTGAAGTAAGATGTAGAAGAAAGAAACCAAAAGAATTTTAGCAGAACTTAACCAAAAAGAAAGAATATCGGTGACAGCAAAATGGGTGAACAATTGGGTAGCATCCAAGCTACAACCAACAAGATACCGACGACGTATTCAAAGACTCGAAACCACCAAAACCAAAAGAAGAAGACCAAAAGAATAGCAAAGGTCGAAAGTCGGAACCCCAAAAAGTGAACTAACACTTACGACGCTTGCGACGCCGATGAAAAAGAAGAGAACGATTAGAAGAAGGAGACAGCAAAGAATAAGCAGAAGTGATTGACGAAATGGATGTAAGAGTAGTGGCTTTTACATCAGAAGAAACAGCACGATCCTTATGTAGACGCGTAGACTTTGTAGCGACACTAGTGTTGGAAAGTTTCGTCGTTGCTGGCAAAACGTGGCGTGACCTAATAGGATTGCTTCGTTGCGAGTTCGAACAAGAACAATAACGTATGAACTCGGCAACCTTAGGTCTCATATGAGGCCAGTAGAAGTGACATCGAAGAGCTTCCAACGTACGCTTAACACTGAGGTGATCCAAACCAGATGTAATGTGGTAATCCTGGATAAGTTGCTTGCGCTGGTCCGATGGTACGACTAACTTCCAAACGCAAGGATCAAAAGAGGAAATGCGTACACGTTTACATAAAAGATTTTTCACAACACACCAACGAGAGAAACGACGAGGAGAAGCAGTAACTTTAGATATCATACCTAAATACCAAGGATCAGTAGTAGGCCTAATAACCCTAGAAGCTGAAAAGAAATTAGGAGGAAGAGAAAGAAGAGAACGAACAGTACGTAAAGGCTTATCACCTTGAGAACGACAACGAACACAAGTATTGGGAGGAGACGTAGTAAGAGAGCAAGTAGCAGACATAGCAGAAGAGACGGAAGTAGAAATCTTATTAGCAAAGACTACAGATGGCTCTTGAACTTTGTCACCAACCTCTGTTGTAGAGAAGTGGAAAGAATCGCGAGAATTGATGTTAGACTCCAAACGCTTGCCTAAAGATATTAATTCAGCGATAGATTTGATTTCCATCAACGCTAAAGGAAGTTGATAGAATGGCGTTAGATTCCGGCGAATAACCTTGAGCTGCATTTGCTCTGAGACCGGTTCTGCTAACTGAAGGAAGAGATATCGCATTGAGGTAACGTAAGTACCAATGGTTTCGTTAGCTCCCATTGTACGACTGCGAATAGAATCCATCAAGCGCTCATCATAATCCAAAGGTAAGAACTCCGACTTCAACAAAGCAGCAACATCATTCCACGAACGTAACGAACTTCGATTCGTCCTAAAAACAAGAAGGGCTTTGCCAGATAAAACTTCAAAACCTGAAAGAAAAAGTTGATGCTGTGAAACACCACGAGACAAACACAACTCGTCAATACGAATAAGAAATTCTATAAGTAAAGAAGGATCTTCACCAGAAAACGTTACATTCCAATTTCCTAAGTTCGTTTCTGAATCAGAGTCCGAAGAAGTAAGAAGTGGTGGTTCTTCATCTGAAGAATACATAGTTAACACACTAAAATTACGATAAAATCTAAACAGTAGAATCAAATAGTAAATCCAAAAGCAGAAAGCTGCTAACACATGTCTGACCTAAAACTCAAATCAAAATAACAGTACAAGTAATATCACTAATAACTAATCTAATAAGCAAAAAAAAGTTAACCGACGTAGTCGAGTTAATCCAAAAATCACAGCGAAGTCCCACGACTCGTGTCTGACCAGTAATCCAATCAATAGAAAAGTAATTAAGTAAATTGCTAATACAAACTCAGATCGCAGCACTAAAAATCAAAGAAGTACAATTAGTAAAGTAACTCCGACATATCCAGTCTTGCAGCAATAACTAAAAGAGCAAAGCAAAGTAGATCGAACCCACGAAAGACTAAGAAAAGGTAAAAGAATCAATAAAACTAGAAGAAATTATAATCGCACACACAGAAATCGAGCCCCACGTTGGGCGCCAAAATTTGTTACGAGAAACTTGGGTTCGTAGAGTTGAGATGTCCAAATAAAAAGTTCCACCGGTCTTCTCGTAACTAAACAAAGCAACGGCCAGCACAGCTTCTTCGGAGAGGGATCGCAGGCTTTGTTATGTGTGATTATAACGTGAAGCTAATAAAAAGGCGCCAAGACGATGAAAAATTAAAGTCGAGGGAGATCGTCTAACTCGCCTCGTAGTACACGAAGAATAAATAACCTTACAAAAATAATAACACCAAATATATATATTTATTGTATCACAGAAGTCGAGACAAGTATAGAAGTATAATTTCTTGAAAAACATACACACGTAGGTTGACTAAATTAGAAATTTGTGCCTAGTGGCGAGCAACACACTGTGCAACCAAAAGCTCTTGTCGGATTAGATAATGACATACATTTAGCGACTAAATAGATAAATACATATACATAATTCGTAGATAAATCAAGCAATTAAGTTTTCGAGATTCGATGTGCACAAACGATAAATTCGCGAAGCACAAAAATATAATTAATTGTGTTAAGTTAACATGCACGTACGGTCCTTAACGACCTAGTCCCCGAAACACGAATAATAAATTTTTAATAGTAATACTTACAAGCTGGACCTTACTCGGACTGTTAGCGCTAACCTCCGACTTCGGTACACCTAAAACAATACTATTAAACCCCGATCGAAACGGGCATATCCGTTTAACACAAGTAATAAGAAAGGTTTGGTTAGCATCCAATTAGTACGAACGTAAGTGCGCAGCGTTTCCCTGTGGCTTAATCGAGTAAATTCCCCATGTTTGACTTCATAACAGAAAAGAATAGTCCTGGCGGTTCTCAACCTTCGACGGTGGGTATTATCAGTAGGTAACAATACTTCGACGTCATGGAATGTTTCCAATACGACCACCTGTTGGTTATCTTAATTGATAACGCCGGACAATTTGGTGACTACCAAGATCCGCTACAGAAAATTAGTAGGTGTCAATTTAAACCCTCGATAAAGAAAATTGTATACCACTTACCCCGTTTCAACCTTCCACAAATATGAACGCATTAGAACTTGTAGCGTGACACAAATTAGCGGTGAAGGCTAAACCGGGCAAACAAATAAAGTTAACTCGGCAAAGATTTAATGAAGAATGACTTCGGAAAATGCTGTCATAATTGTGACAGTCTGGCGCAAGAGCAGAACGATCCTGCCAAGTTTCATAATATCTACCGAGATATTTTCCCTACTCGCGAATTGAACTACTAAGTTCTTATTTTACCGTTACAACTATTAATTTGTTTGTTTTTAAATTTATTTAATGTTTAGAATTATGAAAATAATACAAGAAAAAAATTTTGATGTTTGTATAACATAACTTTAAATATTTTACGGCTTGTAGCTTTTGTTATTAATAATTTTGGAGTAATTATGTGTTGAACATGTATTCTTCAAATTTTTTTCTTTCATAATATGTAAAAAAATACACGGAGTTTATTAAAAAAATGTTAGTTTGTTGAGTATCTTGATATCCTGATGTACAATTGTTTTTCTGATTAGATCAATGCAAACGTGAGAAAAAATTCTTTACATTTACTACCAATTTTGTATCTCTAATAATAACAAAGTAGATAGATAGTTTGTTATGTTTATACTTGTACAGTAATTTTTGCTAAATTTATTTAATTTATACAACATATTGTTTTATTGTTTAAAAATATTACTGTTAGTTATGAAGTAGAAACTAAAACAACACTAAAAAAGTAACTGTAAATCAATAATTTTATTTTAAACAACTGTTTTTTTTTGAAAAAAGAAATTAATAAACTTTATTATTTAATATGTTTAAAGCGTTCAATAACATTAAAAATTGTCAGTTTTAACATTTATTTTTTAGCATATCATTGATTTGAACTTTAGAACTACAAAGTTAAATTTACCGCTTCGTCAAATAATTAAATACAAACAAAAATTACTTTGTATATTGTGTTGCTGTTTGTTTGTCGAATCGGTTTATAGTTGACCGTTACAACATTTTTAGATATTAAAGAATACCGAAAAAAACGGAATAGAGATAAGTCATTTTAGTGTAATGTCGAAACTTATAACCATTGTTAATATCTTTAAATTTCAGTATAAATTTGCTTTGACTAATATTAAACTTTTATATTTTTTCTTTTTCATTTATCATTAACAAAATGATAATTTTTATTATTTTTTTGTCAGTATGTAATTCAACTTGTTATTTTTTTAATGCGACGTTTTGTGATTGTCTACACTTTAGTACGACCGCTAGGTTGTTAAATAAAAAAAAACAACACATTAGATTTTGATATAACAACCACAATTAAACTTAAATCTGGATATAAAAAACGATACTTAATTGGCAAATTTAGTTTTACATGAAATAAATTATTTATCGTTAAAAACCTAGTGCTAACACATTAATAAATTAAGATGAAAGCATTTGAAAACATAATACAAATTTTAAAACTTTTAAGAGAAAATTCACATGTTGAAGTTTTGACAAACGAAATGATAAATAAAGTGTAGGTGTTGGTGTAACAAAATGTTGAAGCCTTCCAGACACAAACATTTTAAATATTTTGAAATGGGTATACTTTTATATTAGTTACTAAAAAAAAAAGATTAGTATTTTTTTGTTGTTAGATGATGTACAAACAGCTGCAAATCTGTTGAAGTGTGAAATAATATTTTTTTAAATTAAATGAAAATTATCCTAAAAATTATTATTTTAATTAAGAGATATTCATTATGAGAGATTGGAATGATTTTCAACGTTATTTACAAGTTACTAACTGCATAACACCGCCAGGTACGTAACCGATTATTTTGCTATATTTGTTATTGTATAAACTTAAACAAAAATTGTTTATATTTTTTAACAACAAAACAGTGTACACTTGTATTTAAAAACATTTTTTAATTTATTTATGTGCCGTAAAATAGCGTTTTCTAATATACAAATTATTGTCATATAAAATTGTTATACAACAAAAATTAAAATAATTAATAAACATTTTTTTTTAAATTCAGTATCTGTTATTAGTTTAACAATAATTACAAAACAATATGCTCATTAGAAACTTTTATTTTAAAATCAGCGTGTTTGGAATTAACACAAATAATATTAGATTGTACACAAATACTTTTAACTAAGATAGTGAAATGTATAATAACAGTAAGATTATTCAACGTCTATTCTATTTTAAGTTGACACATATCCTAATTATTTCTGTAACATATACAACAGAGAATCGTTTACATTAATTTTGCAATTCAGCTTGATAAATCAACTAACGTAAAGAATCAAGCTGTTTTAGCTTTGTAAAGCATATTAAAAATGAAAATTGCAGAGAAGAGTTTCAGTTTACGAACTGTAATGCAATAGACGTTGAGTCTTTTGAAATTGTCTTAAGTTACTACATTGTTTAATAAAAACTATCAACAAAACTGGAGGTTAATAAACAAGGTATAAATATTTCTTTTCTATGCAACAAATAGTTCTTATATGATTGATATGTTTAAACTTGTTATCAAACATTTAAACTTTGTTGTTTTTGAGCTATAAGCAGTTTTAGTGTTTTTACATTTTTAAATTATTAAATTAAAATTAGATTAAATTTTAAATAAACAATGTTTGTAAAATACGTGAAAAAATATTTTTTTATGTGTATTATTGTATCTTAATGTAAAACAAAATAAATTCTTAAACATCAAAGAATCTAAGAATATTCTTTTAATAATGTTTTAGTTTAATTTTAATTTATAATTTTCTATTAAAAACCTCCGCTAGCAAGCTGGCACGGTGTAAAATAGCTAAAAAAACATCTCCCTCACATTCTTGCCGTTTGCATTCGGCATCAAACTGTAGGTTCTACGCATTTGTACAAAATATAAAAAAAAAGAAATGACTAGAAACTGCGATAACGGTGTACAACTGGAAACGTGTACATTATGTAATTGACATTAAAAATCGTAGCGTAATGTAAACACACACTATTGATTAATATATTTTATTTAATTATCAGTTATTGTATAAAAAACTTTATTATTATTTTAAAATATGTATCTATGAAGGGCCTTCTGTATAGTATATAGTTAACACGCGCGTCTGATCGGTCATATAAGTTTAAAAGTTCGGAGAATCCTCTTCTCGACAAAATTTTAATAGGTATGTGTAGAGAGTTACATTAAAATTTTGGACTGAAGTTTTAAAGGATTCATTAGAGTAGCCAGTCAAAATCACATTTTGGAAAATATAAAAAAAGAGTTGAAAGCTACCTTTAATAGAAATTCAGATTTTAAAGGAAGTAACGGTTTGAGAAACAAAAACTATTTTTATTTTAAAACCGAGGCCATGAAGTAATTACTTTTGATGAAGAAGATTTTTTTGGATTAACTAAAAACATAACTAAATCAAGTTTTCTTTCAAATTATATTATTCTATTTTCGATTATTGCTAACTTATTCGTTGGCAGATTTCATAGCGATCTAAAACGTAAGTTGTACTATTTTTGTTCCGCTGCGCTATGTGGAGGACATTTTTGCAATAATAGACAGCAAGATATGCAATAAGAGTTCCTGGATAAGCTAAACTTAAAACTATCATCCATCAAATTTACCTATAAAACAAATATTAATGGAAAGTTACCTTTTCTTGATACCCGGTAAAGTTGAATTTTACATATACCAAAAAACGACAAGCACGTAAAAACACTACCATCTTAGAACAAAACAAAAAAAATGCACAAAAACTTGTCAAATCGCCTAATTTTTCTGGTCGTACAAAGTGTCTATCTAGGGCATTAACAAAATTTCAAAAATAACCTACAAAGTTACTTAGGAAACCTAAAAGATCCAGTAGACAAATCAAGACAGTTAATTTAAACATTTTTTGTAATTAAATTTAGTTCATTTATTTATTTGGAAATTTATTTGTTGTTTACGGATATTGCTATTATTATTTTTTTTTTAATTTAAACTTGTTTTTGATTTCTTTGTTAACATGTTATACATTTTTTAAATCAAGATTTTTTTCTCTATCCTATGGCACAAAATTTTAAAATAGCTACTATACCAATAACAAAGGTTGGTACTGATATGAAATAAAATATTAATGACAACAAAAATTTATTGCATTTATCTAAAAGAACAGAAAAAGTTTTTTTTTTAATTTTTAGACAACTCTCCAAATAAGGATTTCAAAGCTGAAAATCAAAAACACCAATTTTGTTATTTTCTGCCATACTTCAAAAACCTTATAGAAGGGTAAATTTGAATTTTTTTAATTTATTTAGGCATAACTCTAAGATTATTTTTGTCCATTTAACCAATCTGTGCTAATAAGCGGGAATCCTGCATTTAAACACCAAATTTGATACATCCTGTATACGCGCTCGTAAAGTATAGAATAAATTCATTATTTCCTAATGAGAAAGTATTTTTAGGGTACAATAATTAAACGTTCTACTCACTTTACAAACGTATTGTAAAAATTCAGCTGAAAAATGCATGCAAAGTACAGTGATGTAAAAAAATCATGCATTACCCATGTCTACAATAGTTTTTGAACTTCAACATAATTTTTTTGCATTATTTCGTTATCCTGTCAGGACTCGCGCTATGGGTGAAAATTACTCATACTGAATTTAAGTTACGATTATTCATAAACCAAACGATTTAAATGCAACCACCCCTCAGTACTCTTATAATAAAATATTCTAAAGAACACGCATACTCAACCGTATGTTTTTAACTAGTTACATCGGAGTTTTTGTCAAGTTAACACATTGTTGGTAAAATATACCCAAATGCGCTTCCTTACGAAATAAGTTTCTTTTGCTTCAGTGCAATATTTTAAATGTTTGTTGTTTACGTGTATACTTTTTTTTAAATATTGGTTTTGTACTTGATCTAAAGTTTTGGCGATAGAAATAAGCTAGAGATGATAACCTTCTATATGGTGTAGATACAGTGGACAAATTGTGCGGAACATATTCAGCTTCTACGAAATCTCGTCGCTCACCGCTAACACATTTTTTGGGCTATTAAACATTGCCGGTATTATTGAATATGTAATACATAAAGCAAATAACAAGAAACACTTTTTGCGGCTACGTTATATAAGCAAGTTGTCATTTAGAGAAAAGAGCTAAGATACAAGCACTGCCAACAAATCTTAGAACAAGGACCAAACTACTTCTTTCAGAAAAAAACAGCTCAATTGTCAGTTTCAGTGAGGGTGCCAAGAGCAAGCGGGAGGTGTAAAGATTGCGGAAACAAAAAAAACTGGAAAACCAACACTTCTTGTAAAATGTGCAACAAACTTATATGTAGGAAACATATGAGACCAACGGCTAATGAATGTTACCAAACGAATTTTAATAAAAAAATTATTGTATTCCATACATGACGATCTTGGTTATTATTATTTTTACTTATTATACATTTTAATTGCCGTTGAAAGTGCTTATTACAACTTGTATTTCATATGAAAGTGTAAACTTTTTATAAAAAAGTGATTACGAGCAATTTATTATATAAAAATAAATAAAGTTTGTAGGTGGGCAAAAAATACCCAACGCGCGCACTAAGGTTTCCAAATAGCATGAGCGTTCTAACAAATTAACTATCTTGAATTATCTGATCATACTTCATACATCATTATTCTTATTGCTAATTACATCATTATAGTTATTACCGGCTAATTAAGCATATTTAAGGAAATTTCAAAGAATCCCGTAATTATTAAGTCGTAAAGGGAAGTTGTTAAAATCTATTTGAAGTTGCTTTGAACAAAATTTATTTATTAAATTGTTAGTATATATGAAGTCATTATTGGCTTTTTACATTTCGTGTAGAAAGAAAAAAATGCGTTCTAAGCCAAAGCAAACAAAATTATTAAACCAAACGCGGTATGAAAGTATTTTTTACCATAATCAAGATGCTTCTAGTTGCGAAATTGCGTCATTAGTAAAATGTAAGTAATCTACAGTAGTTCGTATTATTAAAAAGTATGCTAAGTTTGGAAAAATCGACAACAAACCGCGTAGTTGGCGACCAAAAAACACCTGTTTGAGATGATGCTGTCTTAACACTAACAAACCTTGCAGATAAAAGTCTCCATTCTACCCATTTAACAAAAATATGGAGTGAAGCTGCAGGTATAAGTGTGTGCACTTCCACTGTGAGGAGCAAAGGCTGAACCGTTTGAAATTGGCAAAGGAACATCTAAATTAGACAAGAGATCAGTGGCAACAAGTATTATTTAGTAATGAATCAACTAATAACAGTAATCATGCTAGTAATACGTATATCAGAAGGTTTTCTGGAGAAGAATATTCGCTAAAATGTATTATTCCAACAACTAAGCATCCAACCTAGGTTATGGTTTGAAGTTGCATCTCTTCTTAACGAGTTGGTCGGCTGTATATCATCTCTGGAACAGTGAATGCTACAAAATACATTGAAGTACCACAGAATAAAATGCTGTGAAGTGGAAAAAATTTGATTGGCAAAGAAAACTTTTAGTTTCAAGATGACAACGCATCCTTGTCGTAAAGCAAAGCTTATTAAATCACGGATGATCACTCTTATCAAATCTCTATCTTGGTATCACTGTATCACTCGGGACAAACTGGAAAAACTTTAAATAAGATTTTGAATAAAGCATTTATTTTACTAAATTGCTTTTTTTAATTTTATTATTGTCATTAAGTCCTTAGTTAAGATAGAGCTAATACAGAAATTATAGTTGAAATGCAATTGAGTAAAGTTCAAGTTTTCACACCATTATAGGTTATTGTTCATGTATTAAAATAAACTTGAAAAGAAAATTGATAACATAAACCAAAATTATGATTACTATAAGCGATGTGTTTTCTTTGTAGTAGCATACGTTCGGCCCGTTCTTTAATTTTATGATAACATTACCCGAGTGATAATCTTATCCGTGATTCTAATAAGCGAAGTGCACTGTATTACAGTGTACATGTAATGTAAATAACATTCGGTTTGTCTAGTATGTTGATTTTATTTTTGATTTTTGTATACAGCATGTTGTAGATGTTATTTTTATTGTAGGTAATTAAACGGAGGCTGTTTTAAGACTAGAATAAGTTTTTTAGTTAACCCAGCTGAGTTTAATTGATTTTTATATTTTGATTTATCATTTTATAGTGGGGTCTACGTTGGTTTTGTTGTATGTATATCATATGGTCCTTTAATAAAATATTGATTTTTGTTTTTTATTCATCTTTATTTATAATTACGGTAGAGCTGCATTTGTCTGATCGTAAGTTTTTAAGCAACCTGTGATTATCTAAACACCAGAATATTTGTTACAAACAATTAATAAAAAATATACTTTTTATATATTTTAAATATTATAATAAAGTACATAACACATTTAATAGATACATAAACAAAATGTTTTTTTTTATGTTTTTAATCTATACAGCGTATTTTTAAATTAAGTTTTGTAAGCACTTTCTTACAAGAAAATGTAACATGAAACAAATTTAATAAATATTGATTATTATATTTTTATATTGACAATAAAACTATTGTACAGTACTGCAATATTGTTATTCGAAAGCGAGCACAAACAGCTTTTTAAAGAATACCTTAGAGATAAATTTTAGTATTATTCGTGATGTTCTATCAATACTCAAAAAGCTAACAAAAACATAGTAAAATTCAACGTTAATACACCATTTATTTATTGTCTACTTTGTTTTTGTTACTGTTTTTTTTTATATATTTTTCTTTTATAATATTTTTCTATCATTTACAGAAGATAAATCTGTAACTATAACAGACACAATTTATTATAAATTGCTTGTCATGTTGTACGTAAACATATATACATATTTAAATATAAAACATGTTATTTACACTTTAGTTGTTTTTAGAACTAAAGTTGTTTTGTTATATTTTCTAAAATTATTTTATTCATTTAAGTATTGTTCTATTATTTTTACTTTTTTAATCACTATTTATGTAACTATTAGATTCGAACAAAAAATGTTTTAGTTCAAATTATTTAGTATTACACAAATACTTATTAATTGTATTTATATATAATAATTTTACACAGTACACATTTACAAAACTTAATGTAGTTGGGTGGCTTTTTGCAATTATGACTGCTACAACAGTTGTGTGAATTAAGATTAAAAACTGTAGTCAAGTTAGTGCCTACTTACATTTTATATAATATTTTTATCATTTCTAAAGTAAAACAATTAAAGTTATGTAGTAATATGTATGTAGATAATTCGACAGTATCTTTAAATAGCTATAAGTGTAAATTGTTACTCAATGTTAATACATAATCACTCTGATGGCATTTGCACAATTACATTGACATTGCTTTAACCCTAGTTCTTTTACGTTGTGGTTTTATTCCGCAGTTTTGTTTAAAACTATTTTAAATTACGCTGCATAAAATCAACTTATAACGTTCTCTATCACTATTACAGTTATCTTTTGTTCATATAACTTATACTATAAGATGGCTCTGCCATTAAACTTTGCTGATAATCCGACAGTATCTTTAGACGGGATAGTTAAAAAATTTCTCAAATTATTTAATTGTTTATCAAAGAAATCTAAGTTTTTACAAAGACAAATGATTTTGCAAACTCTTTTTGCATCAGTACAAAATATTAAAATTGTGAAAAAATAAAAATGATTAAAAAACCGTTTGATTAATTATGTAAACTGATTTAAAAAACATGAATATGTAAATGGTTTATTTGTTTTACTCAGAATCAGTAGTACAAGTTTAATCTCAGGGTCTGTAAAAGCTTCACTCTAATGTCACTCATCGATTACCACTCTTGTGTGTCAAATAAATTATTCCACAAATTGTTATATCTTTTTAAAGCGTTCTCCAACAACTTTATAACAGTTTTGTCACTAAAACTATATTCACCATTACCTTGATCATAAGAATTAGTTTCAGCTCAGATTGGTTTGATTGCATTGAACATTGTACTGATATCTTGAAATAATTTGTCAATAACATACACTTTTCTTTGTTTAATTTTCCAATTTGCAGTATTTGAGTTCTAAAATAATTTTTATTATAGTTAATATTGTGATGTTATAACCAACTTATTATTTCTGATTTTTTCCATAAATTAGTAGGTCGCTTTTCTGAAAATACGTTATAACAAAGTCATTATGTATTATAAGTAACAATAATTTTTCAAAATTATGAATCAATTTCAGTTTTATCTTAGTCATAATATATGTTGTGACTTTTCTCACTGCACTGTGATAATCCAAGGCATTTTATTTTAAATAAAATAACAAACTTGCTTCTTAAATAACTCTATTACTTGTTTCTGAATAAAACACAATGAATTGTTTGCTACCATATTTTTTATGTATAAGAACGCTTTAAGTACTATCATTCTGCCAAAACTTTCTTTTACTGCATTTCGAATAAATCCAGGTTTTGTTCAAAAATACAACTTAACACGGTATTTTTAGGTTTTTATTTACGAAGTACTTTCTTAAAATCTGTGTCCACATGCAACCTATATATATAACTTTTCCATAAACGCTTTACCATAATCATTTTTCATAATTTAAATACCATTTTGTTTTAGCATTTTATTACGATGATTACGCCCGGAAAGCAACAATTTTTTTTTAAATATTGGGTGCGATTGCTAGCTTCTAAGAACAAATACGTAAAAATATAATAACGCAGAATAGTATATTAAAACAGAAATTACAGAATTAACGCGTTTCAATCACGAGACCGGGTTTAATACACGAGCCGCGCAGCGGCGAGTTTATGAAGCGGTCGAGTGATTGAAACGTATTCTATGACGTGTGCTTTATACTCTCTTCTTTATTTCGATACAATATTTAACATTTTTTGTATAATTTTAATTTTAAAACAATATTGCGAAACTTTTATATTTTGTTGAATTGGCTACACTTATACTTTGGCATATTGAAATTGATGTGTTAACCTAAAATCTCATACAAAATGATCTCTTTATACTTTTATAAGTAAATAACTTTAAATTAATAGGACCTTTTTATTTTATCTTGGCATCAAAATTTTAATTTCAATTGTTAAATTCCAATAATTTTGATTTCTTTTTCTTATAACGTCAACTTACGATGCAGAGATACCAACTTTGAGAAAACTAACATTACTAAAATTCATGTAAGAATTTGCTTATTCTTACACGGATTTTAGTGTAAGAATCGCAAATTCTCATGTCGAAATTGAGAATAGTATATTCAAACACAAGTTACAGATTCAAACGTATTCTACGACGTGTGTTTTATACTATTTTCTCTATTTTGATTCAATTTTAATATTTTCTGTTCAATTTTAATTTTAAAACAACATTGGGAAACTTTTGTATTTTATTAAATTGGCAACACTCTCACACTTTGACATATTGAAGTGTATGTGTTAACCTAAAATCTCATACAAAATGATCTCTTTATAGCTTTATAAGTAAATAACTTTGAATTAATAAAACGTCTTTAGTTTATCTTGGCATCAACAGTTGAATTTTAATTGATAAGTTACAATAATTTTGATTTTTTTTCATGTAACGTCAACTTACGTTGCAGACACCAACTTTGAAAAAATTAACATTACTAAAATTCGGGTAAGAATTTGCTAGTTCTTACTCGGATTTTAGTGTGAGAATTGCTAATTCTTAAATCAAAATAGAGAAAAATTATTATAGTTCTAATCCTACGTCTTTCTCAGAATTAAGAGACTCTAAACCAGGGATTTCCAACACGCGGCCCGCGGCTTTCAATAGCGCCTATTTAATAGTAGCTATATAACTATATACCTGTGCGAATGCGTCCCCCTATTTACTCCATGAATGTAATGGCGGCCCTCGGTCACTCATAAGTTGAAAACCCCTGTTCTAAACCATTAATGACCATTGTTCGTGATTGATCATTTATGGTTAGCAGTGACAACACTAGATAATATGACAATTGTCAACAACGCATTTTTTTACGTTTAATACATATGTTTATTATTGTATTCATTGGTGGTTAAATAAACTTGCAGTGTTTTAATTCGAGCAAAACAGAATTAAATTAGTGACTCTGACGTGTGTAAATAAATAAAAATCAACTATCACACATTTTTGTAAAAACAACATTGCATCTTTTGAAAGTTGGTGTATGAATTGTCATATCAAGAGGAAGAATAATTGGTCTAATACTTTTTTTACAATTGTAAACCCAGAATGTTACCGTAATATTTTGGGTCAACTTTTTAGGCAACTAGATGACAAACTTTAATTTAGTTACTTTCAGCAAGACAATGCAGTGGTTCATACTACTTAAGCTACAATTAAATTTATTTAACAATTTTAAAATAAGAGAATAACAAGCTAAGATATATATTTTTTACGATCTTCAGATTCTACGCCACTAAATTTTTAGTTTTACGGACATTTAAAAAACAATGTATGTATCAGAGTTAATAAATTTTGAAATGTTTTCCAAAATTTAAAGAAAAGAAGTAACGCTTGTATCGTGGGTAAAAGACATTCGTTATGAATTTTAAATAATTGTTATTACCAATTTGTATTTCAAATAAACAGGTATTGTTTTTCATGCGTTACTGTTTTTAATTCATTATTTAACCTTAATATAAAGGTTACAAATCAAATTTCTTATTTAGTAATTTTTGTTTTAGTTAATACCAATCCAAGCAATGTTGGTTGCCTAACATATATCTCAAGTAAGATACAAATATTTATGAAGGTCCTGTATAACTTATGGTATTAACTACTCAACCGTTTTATAATACATGATGTTTTAATAATAAGTAATCATTTGTAACGTTTTAGTTTGAGTGAAACGGAGTTCAATATTAAATCGATTAGCAAGCATAATCTAAAAACATAAGTTAAATTAATTAAAAATTATTAGAAAAATTAAAAATAAGTAATAATTACTTGTATTAAATACGGAATGGCCCATTTGAACGCGACCGATTGAACGCAATCGTTGGAACGCGACCGTTTTAACGCAACACTTTGAACGCACAATGCATTTCTATTTCTCTATAAGAAGTAAGAAAACAAGGTATTCAGTTTGCAAAAAAAAACTTTGTTTTCTATCGTTAACGGTATTGATATTAAGTACAAATTCCTGTTTATACGATTCTTAGATTTAGATGTATAAGATAGACAATCTTGCTATTTTAACCTTCGGATGACCAAGCAATTTTTGAGACGCCGATTACCAAGTGGAGTCAGATTTGACCCCAAGTTTTTTTTTTTTTTGTAAAGAAAAACCGATGAATTTTTAATGGTAACCTTTAATAATATTTTAAATTAACATTAGATTTCATATAAACTAATAAAAATATAAAAATAAAATGTAAACATAAATTAGTGAGGGCAACAACTATTACATATTATTGTAGTTTTTTCTGGCAATGTTGTTTACATACAAAGAGTTTGCACTTTTCACATGTTTCCGAACATTTTATGTCATTTGCTCTTGGACATATCTTACAACGACCTCTTTTTGTGTTGTTCTGTGTCTGCCAAACAATATTTTTTTTACGTCGCAAAACAAATAACAATTGAAAAATTTGTTATATATTATTAAACATTAATGAAAAAAACTCAGCTAAAAAAATATTGGGACAGTTGTAAAAAAAACAACAAAAAACAACACGTTTGGGGTCAAAAAAGACCCCAATGGTAATCGGAAGGTTAAAAACGTTTTATTCAAAAATTAAAATTAAAATTAAGGTTATATAAAATAACGTTTAGTTTATAGCTGTCGTTACACTGTTAAGTTAAATGAGAAAAAAGTACTTTTAAGTTTTTGCCGTTTTTCGTTTTGTTTACTATGGTTAATTAATAAACAAACTAAGTAAACAAAGTAGTCATTTTTTAACCGATATTTAACCGATAAAAAAAACGAGCATGTTCACCACACGACTTTCCTATAAGGAACGATGAAGAAATGTCTACATAACTTTTTAAGGTTATGTTATCATAAAACAACTTTGAAGTGATATATACATCTCTGCATTGACTTCCTAGCATGCTATAATTTTTTTAAAATTTTACTTCTTGATTTCAGTAATATATAACCGAAATATGGCAAATTGAGCTTATGTTGTCATACCGACTAACCCCTATATTTGTGCGCCCCTTTAGTAAATCAATAAAAATTATTATTTTTGGTTTATCAGACCTATCTTTTGATAAAACCGAAAGAGTATGAACGGCCAGCTTCATACCAAACTTCAAGTTACTAGGACTTTTGGTTTGAGAGTTATCGTGGATACATTCAAAAATAATGTAAGGAAAATGGAGCACTCCATGCATAAACAAGTCAAAAGAATATTAAAAAAAATTGTTATTTTTAACGTATCTTGCTTTCCCTTTAAGATATGTAATTGTTTTCTAAAAAAAATCGTTGCACGCAAGGTTACAACGTAGATTATATATGAAATTCACTTTAAATCATAAATAAAATATCTAATAATTTACATACGATCAAAATTACATAAGAAAAACTGTTAGAAATGGTGGACACACCCACTTGCAGTTTTTTTTGTCAGACCTGTCTTTTGGTAGATCTGAGAGAATATGAATAATCAGCTCCATATTAAATTTCAAGCTACTAGGACTTTTGATTCGATAGTTATCGTAGGTACATCGTTACACACACACAGACACCAAAAAATGTTTTGTCAAAAATACATTTTTCTGATTTCAAGAGACCTTGACGTAAAATTATGGAAAAAAAATATTTTGGAAATTTCGATCGCTATATTTTCCTTATAGAAAAGTAAAAAAAATGGTTAACTATTCAACCAAATCGAATCAACACGACTAATTTCTTGTTGTACAATCGTCTAAATGTGAAGACTTATTTTTGAATTTTTATTATCTTAGTAAACAAATAATAATTTTTACAAATAAATATATAAAACGGACCTAAACTCTTAATCTAATAAATTCTTCTTTATTACAAAACAATTTGGTTTATAATAATCCAGATTGCTATTAAAAGATAGGTGTCATAAACTGAAAAAAATCTTTAAATTAAAAAACAATTTTGTGACTTATATATCATAAAAAAATTAGTTATAATTTCTAAAATATTTATAAATTAGCCATTTCGACTGATACGTTTGAACTAAAGCTTGATATTAACCGTGGATTAATAGTAATGCATTGAATTTTTTTTGTTGTTAATGCATTTCTATTTTTTTAAAAGCTTACTTAGTGAGTTTGTGCGTTGTTTGGTATAATTAAAGATAGTAATTTTTTTATAATTTTTAAACGGTAGCAGTGCGTACAAAGTTGCAGCAAGATCGACCCCTACACTCTAAAAATTGTATAAACAGAAATTTGCACGCAATACCTTTAAAACCAACAAAGATACATGGCAAAGTTGTTTCTTGCAAACTGCAAATACCTTGTCGTATTACTTTGTATAGAGAAATTAAAATGCGTCTCGCGTTCAAATGTCCTGGCGTTCAAGGGTTTTGCGTTTAAACGGTCGCGTCCAAATGGTCGCGTGAACGGATTTTTACAAGCAATGATACAAAACCATACAAAAACAACATTTACATCAATAATTTTTGTTGTAGTTTTGCTCAGTTTAAACTGTATAATAAATTTAAAATATTTAAAAATAAAATATTATGTGTAACTGTAATGGTAAAAAAGCTTAAAGCTTAATTGAATATTAAAATAAAAACGTTCTCCGAGTTTTAATTGTGTCAATAATCAGATTAAAAAAACTTGTAAGAATGATTTTGAACTTATATACTTAACTCGGCAAGTAAAATACGGGTTTTTAAAGACAAAAAAAATATTTTTAAGTGATAAAATATTATTTTATTACGAGCCACAACACAAATTCCGGCAACGCTGTAAAGATTGCAAAATATTTCATCCTTTTTAATAAAAATCCAAAAATTAAAAATAATTAAATATCCTAATAACTTTAATCGTGAATATAGTTTTAAACTACCTACATTTTGGTTCTTGGCTGTTACTGATTTATTGAAGACACGCTTTCTTCTTTAAAACTATGCAATTTTGAATTTGGATTAGTTAATTACCTTAATTATTTGTTAGGTTATTTGTTGTCTGCTGGTTTTCAAGTTTATTTATTTTTTATTCCTTGTAAAATTTAAAATTTCATTTAGTTGATTACTTTACTCTTTAAAGTATTTTGGTTAATTTTTTGTTTCAATTGATCTATTTACTCAACTCTTAACAACGTTGACAAAACGTTGGCTATTTTGATTTTAAACGGTTTAAACTTGGAACGTTCTTATCTCCAACATCCGACCGTAAAAAATTGTTTATTAATTTTTTTTATGCAATAATAAATATATTAAAAACTAAGATTTGTCGTTGTCAATTTATAATAATATAAACACAGACAACGACATGTAATTGCAACGCAGTTATAATAAAGTTTTGATTTTGATAGCATTTATTGCAGTAAACATTACATTAAATAAAGTTTTAAGTTTACTGTACAATATCGTCAACTAACAAAAAATAAAAACTTTTAATAAAAAAAAATTTGAATTTTAAGTCGGCAACAAAACACACTAATACTTTTCCTTGGTGTTTTCAAACTATTTTTAATTTTATTTTATAGATTACACAATCCATATTCTGTATAATTATATTTATAACACTTTAAGCATTTAAATTTATTTAAAAATACAATATTACATAAATTAATAGTCGAAGATATTTTAACGTTTGTAGTAAGAAATTAGAACCTAATAATTTTATTATTAATTTTATATTATTATGTAGGTTTTAAGTGATGTTACATTTACAACAAACAATCACCTAACTAAAATTAAAATCAAACTAATGTATTTTTATATCTATAAAAATAGAAAATTTGTAGGCTTGAACAATGTAAGTTTGGGTTAAACCGAGATTTTCAAGATTGACGTTTTGCCAAATAAGAAATAGAACGCCAACAGTTAAGATAATAATGAAAGAGAGCAAAAAGCAGGAAAATAAAAATTGATAAAATAAGCGTAAAATTAGTAGCTACTTTGATTTTATCAAACTACTGACATTTAATTCTTTACAAATTTTATGAATATAAAATGGTATACTTGTGGGTTAAAACGTAAAAGTAGGAGGTTGATATTTATTAATAAAAGTCGAGTTTAATTTAATTTTTAAAATTGACATAATTTATATGTAAATATAAACAAATTATAAGGCACATACAGAGCACAAAGAAATCTCGTTATAAATAATTACGGTAGTAAAACTTATACGGTAAAGTACTATTGCATTGCATACGACGTCGAGTGACTTCTTTTTCTTAGAAAGCCGCTCAGCTTTCAGCGCTACCACTGAATTTATTGCTCAGTTGGTTTTGTAATATTTTACTAAGTTTCGTTATCTTTTAAATTTTGTTTAATTTTTTTTAATTTGTGTTTAAAAACGAATTAGTTTTTTTTTAATTGCAACAAAACAATAATGCATTGTTTCAAACATTTTTATGCATTTTTTAAAGTAAGATAAAAAACACAATTGTAATGTAAATGTTTTACTAAAATAAAAATTATTTATAATTCAAATAATTTAATACTACCGCAATGTTAAATAAAACACAAGGAACAAATACAAGGGGGTTAATGGTGTACATTTACGAGGCTTTATTAGGATTTCCTAGGAATTCATAAGAATGTACGCGGATTACTTTAAAATTTTGAGAATGTACTGAGATGCAAGAAGGATGTACTGGAATGTACTATAGATTTACTAAGGATTTTAAAGATTTCTGAGGATTTACTGATAAAGAACTGGAGATCTACTTGAAAGAAGGCATGCGCATTATGTATTTTTAATGTGACGATTTGTGTATTGTTTGTGTGTGCTTAGTGCAATTGTAGTAAATTGCATAATAATAATGTTACAAACAAGATTCCTGAACAATGTATTGTCTACTAGTCTTATTCCCACTTAAAACGTTTAATTTAAAGATTTTTTCAAACAGATTTATTAACAATGTCAGATTTCAAAACCGAAGACAAAATAAACTTTCTAGCAGCAGATAAATATGAGCATGATTATTAATATCAAAGCTTACATATTTAATATTGCCATGTTCTTTTTTTTGTATATTGTTAAAAACAGCTTCAAATGATCCAAATTGTAAAGTTGTAAAAAACGTTATAACAACTAATTGTTATGTTTGGATAAACCAACATAGTTTTTAATTTTTGTTAAAATACTAATTTAACGCACGACATGTTTGTTATGTTGCTATTTGCTAGTCAAATCTGAGTGGTAATTACATTATTTACAGCAAATGGATAAAATTAAAGCAGTAAATATTTTTAACAATATCAAAGTAGTTATAATTTTTCTCAGGATAAAGACAACAGTTGCAGAAACACAATAAAATGACTTATCTTTTGATAAGCATGAATTTTTCGATACCTGCATAGAAAATGCAGTGTCAAATGCTTTGATAGATGCTGTGACAAACTTACAAAATCTAAAAACTGAGCTTGATCATAACTGTTAGAATTATATTTCAATGCCTACAATAGCAGATGCAATAATTGAAAATGTAAACAAAAAAGTAAACGATGACCAAATAGAAGACGATTTAATGACTCATTAATAACGATAAATGTTCAAAAGATTTTGTGTTCTGCAAATAAAATTAAAATATTAGAAAACCAAGGAAAATCCATTAACTAAAATCATAAGCGACTTTCGGCTTAGACCGCGTCGTAGTAAAACACCCAGACTTAGGCTTGGTCATAGTCTCTTCTTGAGAGCCAAAACAAGAAGTAGAACTTGGCCTTTGCCGTATTGTCGTTCGTGAACCCAAACAAACTGACGTTTCGCAAGACATTGCAGCTTGCATCTTCAGAGTGGTAAATGTCACAGTGACTTACACATTTGCTTCTGTAGAGGCTATGTTTTTTTCTACCCTAACATCAGGGATAGGTATACTAGTACAAGTACTCGACTAAGGTAAATTAACTGAATTGAACATCTACCCTATTGCAATTTTTCGACAAGTGCAATGCGCTGGATTATTCGAAACAGTGTCCGGAAAACAAGGTCCATTACGGTACGTAAAAAAATTCTTTGTGGTAGTTGTTGCAAGTCGTAGATTTATATATTTCTGTATTAAATTAATCCACTGTATCCCGCTGATCACAAATATTACTGGTGAATCGTTTTTTGTTTTAGAAATATTAACAATGATGGTTCCGTCTCCAAATTTCACATTATCAACAGTCATGTTTAACAGTTCATCTCTACGATATGACCAACATATCCAAGCATTGTCATAACCTGAAAATATAAACACAAAATATTTTACATATGTGGTCATCTGCTTCTTATATGAAACGGTCTATTTCCGATTATTAGATTTTTTAGGTCTATAACATATCGATTGTTGTTTTAAGAATCATTGTAACCTTGCAAACTTTGAGATATCGACGTTTTTATACACATTTAACCAACCACGTAACATGCTATAAGACGCTCATAATGTGAATTGTTTCTTCGTTTTTCTCATTTCATCGTAATAAGCAAGTAGTACATTTTCGGTAATAGTTTTAAAACACTTTTGTATACATCATGAATTAAACGTGTTATATTCTTCATTATAAATTAATTTTGATTTTGCTGGAAAAAGTTTATTGACAGCACTAACACTTGCTGCTCTAATTTCTAGAGGCATGCAGAAAATATCAGTAATAAGTAAAAAAGTGACATTAGTTTTAAACAGTTTTAAGACATTATTTTTACATCACTTGTTTAAAACAAAAGCTGTCAAATTTTTCAATTTGTTACATTTTTGCAAATAGATAATTTTATATTTTTAAATGCAAAGTAGAAAAAGATACCTATTATGTACCAAGGTTGAGAAGTGCATGATTATACCTTAAGCGACAGATTAATTGCGACACGCGAAGCGTCGGGGGATATAAGTCGCGCAGGTTATAATCATCTTCTCAAGGGTACTGTATACAGGCTGTATCAAATTTCGTGTAAAGTACAGGGATCTCGTTTATTATTAGAGATAGAAAGTTGGTTAAATAGACAAAAATTATCCTTAAGTTATGCCAAAATAAATTCAACTAACAAAATTTGCCCGCACTATAAAGTTTCTGAAATATGGCGGAAAATAATAAAATTAATGTTTTTGATTTTTAGCTTTAAAATTGTTATTTGGGGAGGTATTTAAAAACTGAAAAAACTTTCTTATTAGAACTTTTTCTGCTCTTTTAGTTGATGGCAATAAATTTTTGTTATCGTTATTACTTTACTTTATATCGATACCAACTTTTGTTTTTCATATGCTAGCTATTTTAAAGTTTTATGCCATAAAATAGAGAAGAAAATCCTGATTTCAAAAATGTATAACATGTTTATTTTTTATTTAAAAAAAAAACCGTTTTGATTAAAAATTTATTAAGTTGGTCCACAGAAAATGAAGGATGAATTAAAGAAGTTACACCTCAAGTTTAGTTTAGTTTAAATGTATGGTGTGGAATATTTAATAATATGATTATCGGACCTATCATATATGAAATTCTGATATGTATCTCAGTTTCTTACAAACCGAGTTTGAAAATTTCCTAGACAATATTTTCCTAAATCAACTGGAATCAATTCATTTTCAACAAGACGGTGCCCCTGCGCACAATGCGCAAGTTGTCCAAAATTATTTAAACGAAAGATTTACAGACAGATGGTTAGAAAAAAATGGACCGATACTTTGGCTGCGAGATCTCCGGATCTAACACCACTAGACTTTTACTTTTAGAGTTACGTTAAGGATCAAGTATATTGTCATTGTCATCATCTGAAAGAGCAGAAAAAATTCTTTCAAGAAAGTTTTTTCAGCTTTTAAATACCTTCCCAAATAACAATTTTAAAGCTAAAAATCAAAAACACCAATTTTATTATTTTCTGACGAGATCCCTGTACTTAACATGAAATTTGATACCGCCTGTATACATTTTTTTTTACTACTAGAATTATTAAAACCTTTTTACTTGTTACTAAATCAAATTTAAAATTTAAGATGTGAATTTCAAATTAAAAATCAAGTCAGTAATTTTGACAGTTGTCATTAGTTTAATAGAATTAATTTTGACGTAATTTGTAGTTGTAGTTGTATTATAATACAAAAATAAATAGATAACGTACGTTTTTTTCCTAAATTTACTAACATTGTTTACAAATATTTTTACTTTAAGCATTCATTATATCTAAAGTATATTGAATTCAGTTCAAACTCACATCTAGTTAAGCCCGAACTTCAAATAACTTTTTATTTTTAAAATCAGTTTAATGTGTTTAATGAACGATTTAAGTTCTTAAAATAGCACTAAATAAAATTTCTTGTCTCTGGTAAACAGTTTTATAAATTTTTTTCTTGAAAACTGTTATAAAATTATCAGAAATTATAAATGTGTTTATTATTATTAACCAGTGGTTAATAATGAAATATTATTTACTTGCGCTTAAAAAAGTACAACTTCACAATCTACTGTTATACGTAATAATAAAAGCCTATACAACTAGTCGTGGAGAAAATATATTACACACGTTTAATAGGACGAATAACCTTCTTTTATTAAACTTTTGTAATAATATACTATTTTCTAAACTAATGGTCAAATAGTCAATGTCTTAACTTAAACCGTTGTCAATTGTTCAGCCATCTTTTGCAAAAGTACAGAACCCAAAAATTATTTAAGAATGGATAATGTAGCATTTGCTACATTGTTACATTTTGTGGGGCTCAAGATTGAAAAACGTAATACCAAATTTGGAGAGTCCGTCAATGCAGAAAACCAATTAGTAGGAACACTGAGGTATTTGGCCAATGAAAGGTATTACAAAGATCTTAAATTTAGCACCATCATTTCTCCACAGCTGATGGGACAGTTGATTCCAGGAACATGTCTACAAATTTATGAAACACTAAAAAATGATTACTTAAAAGTAAATTTTGTTTATTAGCTATTTATTAAAAAATTTAAAAAAATACAAGATATATAATAATAGCTTCACATTAAGGGACATTCCGCGGTGTGTTACTTAATACATTAAAGTAACCCATATTAAAATGTTGGTCTTCTGATCTTTTATGCTGTTGGGGAGTAAAATTTTGAGCTGAACCTAATAATGATAAAAAAAATCCTTGTGTAAAGGTGTTGACGGTTGTGGTGTTGAATGTCCGGATAAGAAGTACTTTTCGGTTAAATTCGGTACAACGGCAAAAAATTTTGAGTATTGAGTATTGATTTGTAGAATAGCCTTACTAATTATTCCAATAATGTAGTGGTTGTTGAGCATAAGAAAATGTTGGAGGCACAGGTTGCGGAGTAACAAACGGCTTTACTGATACAGTAGATTGCTCTGTAAATTTCCTTAATTTTTCATAAAAAATTATATCAAATATCAGTTTTTTTGCTATTGTTCTTTCCTTTATTTCCTTGAGTTCTAATTTAACATTTTTGTCATAAATTGCAACATCTTTTTCGTCGCCTTTCAAGAAATTGCTTGTAATTTCTAGAAACCCCTCTTTTTTATTTAATGATAGTTTTTGGGTTCTTGATACGTGATTTCGACAACTTGGTGTAGTAGTAATAAATTATCGTTCTAAAATAAAATTAATAAACAGTTATAAGCCACGGACGATTGGTTAAGTAGATAAGTACTTCTTTTACAAGTAACCGTTTCTTAGTACCTATTTGCTTTAGTTTTTACATTGCAGTTGCCTTTGGCAATTCAACTTCACGATTTGGCGTTTTCGAGCAATATTTTTTCATTAGTTTCAAATTGTGGATGTGATAGTACTTGCATGTTGTGCTCTCCATTATTATTGATTAAATCATTATACCTCAATTTTGAAGATTTTGACAACGGTGAAATTTTTAGAAGGTGACTAGAGACAAGAAGTAAATATACTTTTTAGCTTTCAACAAGTTAAGAGCAGACAACATCAACATTACCTCAAAAAGGAATTAGGGATTTGTATAAAAATTATTACAACGGTAACAATCGTAGTGTATACTATCAAGATAAAATAGTTAATCGTTGTTAAAAAATTTACTTTGTGTCCAATTAAATCGGAACCAATAGGAAACTTTTTTATTCTTAGTTTTATGAAAAAAAATCATTCTTTATAAAAAGTTGTGCATGGTTTAAAACCAGAAATATAACCATCAAATATCAAATTTTTTGAGCCCTGTACAATGTTTGTCAAAAAATATAACCTTTATTTTTGAGAATATTGACAATTTTTATTCAAAAAGTTGATCATAATAGAAAATTATTGTCAGATATCCAATATTATCCATCTGCCATGAGAAAATGATTTTTGTTATATTTATTAACTTTTCTGTATTAGCATTGGTAATTTAACAATAAACATTTAATCTAGGATGCTCTGACAAATTTTGTATATTAGCCATTTGCGTATAGAATGATGTACTGACGCCAAACGTTAAATTGCTAGTTGTTTTATAAAATACAAGAAATAGCGGCGCTGTTAAGAAAATTGAAATAGTTTTGATTTTAGGAGGTAAATATAAGAATCATCCAGAAGCAGCAGTTATTTATAACAACAGACATCCAAATAAAAACATTCAGCATGAACAGTAACAAAAATTTAAATGTGTAAGTGTTCAAAATAATTTTAATAAAAAACGCCAAAAGCGGTTTGCCAGTGAGGACACGGAATGAGAAATGATGCTATCTGTAGTAGAGCATCTTAAAACGTCATTGAAAAAAAAACGTCTTTCATTTGAAATGAAGTACGTAGAGGTGCAATAGCATATATTTTAAAAAGTAACAGATATCATCCATACAAACCCTAGTTTTTTCGTAGATTGAAAGAAAGAGATTATCACAGACGGTTTTAATTTTGCTCGTTAATACAAAGAGAATTAGAAGAGTATCCTTTTTTATTAAGAAATATAATTTTCAATCACATTTATATCACATCAAATGAAACTATCAGTTCACAAAATTGTCGCTGGTGGTTTGAAGTAATCCTCACTTTGGAATCAAAACTCGCAACCAATATCCATTCAAGACCAACGTATGGCGTGGTATTTATAAAAATTAAGTAATAGGACGATATTTGTTTTGACATTCTATGAATACTCAACTTTATCTAAATATTTTACAAAATGAATTATAGAACAATTTTATTAGCGAATTATTTTTAATAGACAGTCAACGTATATGGTTTCAACAAGACAGTGCTACACGCCATACCACAATAGCTGTGAGGGAGTACATGGAAACTATTTTTATTGACAAAGTAATACATAGAAATTCGTATAACTTTTGGCCAGCTAGATCTTCAGACTTAATCAAGAATATATTAAAGGAATTTGATAAACGAACCATTAGACGTTTAGAAAGAGATGGTGGGGATATATTGAGGCTTTAGTCAATTGCATCAAAAAACAAATTATTTTATTTCCAATACATTGTTATAAATATTACTTATTACGTGTTAATTAACTTTTCATTTGCAAAATAAAATATTATGACATGTATGCATTAACTATCAAATTTAACAGGTTTTCTAAATGTTCTTTTAATGCATGCAGTGTCAATGTCATTATAAATTATGTTTACAAATCAAAGGTTTGCAAATAACCTCACACAAATAGCGTTTACAATATTTGTCCCGCTATTTCGGTAAATTTAGCGTATGCGGCTAATTACTTAGCGTTACGATATTTTGTGTGCTTGCGTAGTTGTAGAAAAATAGCGTCACCGCTTATCGGAAAGTCTGCAGGAACTCTCTATTAACTACTAAACGCTAAGATCATATACAAAAATAATATTTGCATTTACCAAAACACTTTTTTTAAACAATAAATTAAGCATTTTATTTAAACGTTATTTTATTAAACATCTTATTTTCAAAGATAGCAACAAAGTAATTGTCAAATACGTAAACTATTAAAATGCATCGTTACGTACGTTTAAGTACACAACACAGATACTGATAGGAAACTAAATTTACTGAAACGACATCTTAAACAAATTTTCTTAGTATAAGTACGTAAAGACACAAATAAAAAAGACTTAAAGATTATTTAACTCTAATAAACTCATGCAACACTGAGAAAAGGAAGGTTTAAAGTCCTAAATTTTTATTACGGTCGTCTTTACAGCAAGGATAAAATAGCCTTAGTTTGAACGCTGCTGCAGTCTCTTCATCTTAATCTTAGCAATAAGTTAAAATCAGTTTTTTTCACTATATTGCTTACGATTTTTTTTTAAACAATTTTATTAATTTATGTTATTTTTTAATATGAAGCCAATAATGTTATAATTCATATAATATATAAATTAAAATTATATTATATTTTAGTATTCTAACGTATACTCTTGACTTTATATTTTCAGATATTTAATTTATTTGTCTAAAGTTATATAACTTTATAAATCACAGAAACTTATTATTCTTTTCAAATAAAAATGTTTATTGAACAAATACACATATAAGTAAACTATAAAAAAAAATTTTCTGTAGATGTTTTTGTTTACTAGTATTTAAAGTAATATTATATTTTATATATGTTCTTTACATTAATACATTTTTTTATCTTTCTTACTAAGTGAATTTAAATATTAAAATACATTAACAAAAAATACAATTTTTTTATATCGAAACTTATCGCAAAAACAAGTTTCTAGCATATGTATAACCAAAAATAGTTGTGTAATTTTATTATATTATTTGGAATTTTTAGGTAATTATGCCAAACTAGTTTTATTTACATAGTGCATTGTCGATTTTTTTAAATTTTTTTTTAAACTATAATTTAATTTTGTTTTATATTGTATTGTATAAACAACAAGTAACTCAACCAATTTCTAATAACTATTAAATTAAATTTTAAATGTGTTTTTAGTTTAACAAAATAATTTGTTTTATGCATAAAAAATACAAGTTGCGTTTAATATTTAAAAATAAATTAAAATTTTTAATATAATTTGTTTGCTATTTAAATAAGAAAAACTTTAAAAACAAAAAAAAATAAAATAATTAAAACGTTTTGATTAAAAATATACCTAATGAAATCACCTGTTCGTTATAAAATTCAATTCTTCAAAGAACCCCTTTTAGTTTTTTAGTACTATCACATTTTGTAAGTTTATTTTTTTTTAAATTTGCATTGTATAAAATGAACATAATTATAAAAATGACGTAATGAAAAAAAATAAATCAAAAAGTTTTATCGTCGAAGGATTGTTAGAACACGTTCGAAGCTAGTTTTATATGTTGCAATACAAGGGCTGCATTGATAAAAAATAAACAAACAAAACAATAATAACAATTAACTTTTAAGCTTTAGTGATTTGACTTAATCAAATTAATTAATTAGTTAAGTAAAGCAGAACAAATCTTGGTTAAACTTCAAATAAACCATGGTAAATAATAAATAATAATAAAAATAAGGATGTGATCACCAAAAAACACACTGCTACAAATACTAAAAAATTTAAAGATTAAATTATAATAAATTTATTAGCATTTTTAATTGAAATTAGTATTGAAAATTGCAATGCGGATATTACGTACTTGGTGCTTAAGTAGAGAAACGAAGAGTACATAGTTGTGGATTATGTTTCAATTTTGCGTAAAATAAGATCGAGTAATTTTGATTAAATTCCATTAAGTATTTTGATTATTTCTAAAAATTTTGGGTTAATCTATTGTTATTAAAACAAAATTAATGCACGAGCTTTTTGTTGTAGCTTGTTTGGTACGTGTACCTGTGTATTGTACAATTAAATTAAAAATAGGTGTTCTATAGTAGATAATTTAGATGTACTATACAAACACCAAATATTTGTTAAAATGGTACATAATATATTAAAAAATAAACTTAAGTATTAATTTACAAACAAATTTAACAACAAAAGTAAGTCAATTATCGTATTTCATTGTTTGTGTAGCGATTATTGCGGAAAAGATACAAATTGTAGTGTTATTGGTGTCTATTACAAGGACTTCATTAAAACCCATTTCCCACGTGATCTATGAGTTGAACATCAACATTGTTTTAGGTTGGTAGTGTTACCACAGGTGTTACCGTTTAGTAAAATTTTTTGACATTTTTGTTTGACGTTTTGTTGAAATCGGGTATTATTTTTCGTCGTTTTCTTTATTCTCTATATTTTATATTTTAAAATAGTTATAATCACAACTAGTCAGCATTTTGTAAGTTTTTCTTGGTAATTTTGAGTTCTAATTTTTGTAATTTAATTTTAGGTAATAATATTTCACGGTGTTTACTATTCAGTAAGTCACCGTCATTGTAATGACGCATTTTCAAACTGAGAAGTGGTATTTGCAATCCCGATAAAACTTGGTCGTATTCTCTTCAAAGTTGTATCGATAAATTCAACGAATATTTCCCAGAAGGAAACTTTATTTACGATGCGTTCCGACGACGTAAACTAGTTTTAATTAACAGATTTTTAAATAAGAATTGCATTTGCAAGGGGAAACCTACAGGAAAGCCTACTGTACACACTGAAGAAGAAATTTGCAATTGCATGTAACGAAGTCGTAATAAAACGGTGGCAAAATTATCAGCGACCAACAGGTATAGTCACTTTAAGTTTGATTTGTAAATTATAAGCATTCAATTTTTAAGATTCTCAGTAGAAACTTACCACAAAGCACTAAAAAAGAAGACTCCGTATAAGGTTACGGTTTATCAATGCTTTCTAAAATTTAAAAAGAAGAATAACATATTGAACATCGGTTATAAATTTTAAATAAATGTTATTACCTATTTTAATTTCAAATAAACAGGTACTGTTATTAATGTGTTACTGTTTTTAATAAATTACTTAACCGTAATGTAGAGGTTAGAAATTAAACTTTTTATTTAGTAATTTTTTTACGTTATACCAATCCGAACAATACGGTTGCCTAACATATATGTCACGTGAGATCAAATCATTTATGTTGGCCCAGTATTTTATCTCGTAAACCGATATTGTCAGAAAGAGAAAAAATTAATCTTGGTTTTGCGTATGAAATATGTAAATACTTTAAGACGTAGAATTAAAATGACTTATTTTATTTATCTAATCTCACTTGACAGTATTACATGGCTGTGTATTCAACAAATATACAAATATTTTGTTAAATATACTTAGAAAGTTTTTTTATTGATAAAAACTAAACCTCCTAAGATTTTTCACAAGTATGGTGTTAAATTTTTTTTGTAGGAAAGGGGGGACAGAAAAACACTATTTCATGTGCTTTTAAGCGACGTTTCGTAGACTAATGTGTCTACTTCTTCAGGCTACTGTATTTAATAAAAACACCACACAATTAATACAAGCACACAAACCAGGCAATTGTGAATCGAGTATTTAAACTAATTGGAGATTAAAAAAAAATGTTTTGATCTTTTAAAATAACTGAAACTAGTAGGATGTAAGAAAAAACAAAAAAAAACATACTTACAAAAAAACTAAAAACAAGTAGTGATTCACTAAACACAGTCAATTGGTAAAAATAATAAATAACAAAAAACATTAAACTGTAAATGATTTAAAAAACAAACGATAGTTACAACAAACTCACAAACATCACAAAAACCAAAAAGCAACTATTTAAAAATGTTGACATTGAAAGGTAACGGATAAAAAATTTGAGGCCATGACATTTTATTGATAAGACTATTGTGTACAGTACTAAGGTTATTAGTATCTGTATTAAAATTTACATTGTTGTCATGTCTAGTGATGAAAATCATTTCAGATATTAATCTGTTATTGTATTTGGGTTCCACATCTAAGATGATAAGGTTACTAAAATCAAAATTGTGGCTAGTATTAATATAATGCAAAGCAAGAGCCAATTCTGCTTTTTTGTTTTTGCAATTATATTGATGATTTTTAATCCGATTAATAGTTTTTTGTTTTGTTTGCCCTATATAACATTAATTGCATCACATGCACTCGATTCTGTATATAACATTGTGCTATTTTCAAATTAGTATTTTTTAAAATCGGAGTTTTTTAGTTAACCCGAAAACGTTTTTGATTTTAGTATACTTGAAATTAAAAGTAGTGTTAGTTTGGGTCGATTGTGATGACATGTTATTGGTGTTGTTTGTATGGAATAATATTTTATTTGTTAGATTCTTAGGATTGTTATTTTTTAAGATGTTTAGGTTTTTTGAGTAAAATTGTGTAAACTAATGATTTTATTTTTCATAAATTTGATGTTAATTTTTTGATGGTGTGCATGTTTTGAAAAATAATTAATCGTACGGTTGGATGCTATCGGTTTTGTGTACCAATCCGTTAATAAAGAATTGTAAATTGTAAAAACACCATTACTTTAGACCTCGTGACTAAAACTTAGATGTGGATCATAGCTATTAAATATGTTTCATAATTACCTGGTTTATATGCTTGTTTAATTACGTCCTGTTTTTGTTAAATGGAGTAACCTAAAAAAATGGACACATTAGTCTACGAAACGTCGCTTAAAAAACACATTAAGTCTGTCTGTCTGTCGCCCTCTCCTCCTAACACCGTTCCTGCGTAAGTTTCTTTACTAGAACGGTGTTAAATAAATTTATATATAATTTTTTATACACCTCAAGTTTGTAAGTAACGCTTTTTTTACATTTATGATATTATAGTTTTATTTGGATGTTTCATTATTCGATTTTTTTGTGTTAAGTCTATAAATTTATAAAATTTAAGTGTTTGAATATGTAATTACTGTTTTATTTGTTTTGTGCTTAATTACTATTTTTGTAATTGGCAGCTTAGATTAGGTGTTACAAATGATCATTAAAAAATAAACTTTTTCATAAAAATAAAACAAATGTTTGATCGTTGATAGTAGTATTTACACGAAAATGCCTAACTACGTGCTACTAAGTGTGAAACTTAAATTTATTTCTAGAGAGAGGCTCTATAAATTATCTGCACAGGCTAGTGTCACAAGAAACGGCCAGCACAATATCTTATAAATATGTTATCATTTATACTTATTTTACAAGTGCGGTTACCATGATGTATCGGGCCTGATTTAAATTTATTCCAATTTCTAATCTAATCGTGTTATTATTTACCTATTTTTTGCAAGTTTTTTTATAGATAGTTTTTCCTAACAATTTATTCAAACAAAAAAATTCTAACATTAACAGTTTATTAGATATGTGATTTATAATTTAAAATGGCTTCCAAATATTATCTAGGTTCAAATCCTACCTCCGGTTGATGATGAGCTTTGTTATATTATTTCTATACCACTAACGAAACCGCCTTTTTAACAGTTTTTTAAAAAACATTGGATTATTGAAGCTAAATTTTTGAATTATGTTTTTAATTTTTATGTTTGATATGCTGACAAAATAAATATGTAAATTAATGATAAATTAATTTTACACCAAATTTAACTACATTGACATTGATCTGCGTGAGACGTGCAAGCACAGATTACCACGTCAAAATATTTAAAATGTTGATCAATTCACACTGTTTTTTTTTTAGTTTAGTTTTTTGAAAATAAACAAGTTTATATTTAATAATATTTATTATGTAAAACAGTTCTCATTGGCATTATTATAGATTTGTCAGTTGACGGCTCAGGTTATTGGAGAAACACGTGACTTATCACGACTTAACCTATCGCACATTTAAGTTGTGATTGGTCAAGGTTTTATATGCCAACAAAGTTCAAATATTGCCGACTTTTCTGTTACGCTAATTTCATTATTTGCAGGTAACTATTTATATTAAATAAATGAGTACATAACAAATGTTGTTAATTGATTTTGACGCAGTTTTGTTTTTCAAAATATTAATTCACAATAAAAGATTGATAAGGTTCTTATAAACACTCAATAAACAAAATCATGGACTACATACTAATTTAAATGCTGCATGGCAACAACGCTATAACGTAAAATCAGAATTTTGCAGTAATCTACAACAACAATTAGCAAAGTGGTAGTAAATATGCTGACCAACAGATGGATCGATGCTAATTTTCTAGCTAAGGATTGACAGTCTTGATTTAGTTTTCAAAAACTTTTAAACAATTAAGCCAAGCTTTTAAATAATTAAGCCAAGTTCAATACTAGTCATCCAAGCTTTTATAGGTCATGCTTTCAAGCTTTTACGAAGCTTTCAATTTACGCAAATCACTTTAGCAAACAGCGTCAACTAAAGAAATTCAAACAGAAATTAAGCAAGCTGTCAAACTGAGCTAAATTTATAATTTATACTTCTTAGATTTAGCTGAGGTCTTGTTTTGGTTACAACCGCATATTAGCATAATCGAGTACACAAAGTACAGTTTCTTACGTTACATTAGTGTAAATACAAAGAAATAAAGATTGGCATTTGCTGTAATTATTTTACTAACAATTTCATTTGTGGATGACGTATAATTAAAATGAACCATAATTAACGCAATACATGAAGAAGTTTTGAAGTGCGGATGTCACAGCATTTACCACATGGATAAAATCAATAATCAATCTTCACTTATTTAAATAGACAAAACGGTCCCAAAAACTTTAATTGCAAATATTTGACTCAGATACATGCTGTACTTTAGGTTACCCCATAACTTGGGAGGAATCAGAAATCAAGCGGGATCACGTCATGAATTATATACATTTAAACCACATTGTGAAGGGCCGAATTTTGTCTATTGCTCTGTTTACTACACGTAAATAAATTTAGTATTGCTGTAAACATAAAATGTTTTTTGTGTATTTTTTATTATCAAATTAATAATTAGATAATAAGGTAAATGTAACTATGAATTTGGGTTTATTTCATTATTTTTTTTACACTTATGTATAGGCATGGATCACATCTGATTTGGTATATTAGAGGTCGCGTTATCACTTCACTTCAATTTAAAGTTATGAGATAACTTATGCTAGCATTTGAGTAATTGTTTACATTGTAGCAGTGAATTTAGGGTATGTGTTCCAAGGCTTTATACTACTTTTGCAAAAGAAGCAAATGAAAGTTTTAAAAAACTTAAAAGCTTGGAAAAGTTTTTATTACCAAGCACAACAAACAATCACTTAATTGTTGAATACAATTGATTATAAATTATTGTGATACTGTTACGTTTTTAATTTATATCTGTAAATTAAGCAGTACAGTAGAATTATATTTAAAGATATAAATCTGTTTGTTTTAAAAATAGGTACCAATGTAACCTCCACAGAAAATTAGATTTTACTGTTTTATTTAAAAATTTACACAAATGAATTGATTATAAATTAGCTGTTTTTTAACATCTTTTTAGAGTTTACAATTAATTTTGTTTGTTATTGACAAAATTTTGAAACAACTAAGACCAAATATTTTAAAATGTTTTTTTTTACTTGATATTAGTTAATTAATTAGTAACAACAAGACAATAAAAAAACTCATCGATTATTACAGTACAATAAATAGAAAATCAAAAAGAACCAAAATAAACAGTATTTAAAATTAATTTTTTTAATTATATTTTTGCTTTAACACATAAATAACTATGAGTCAAATGTAAATATTAATAAAGTTGTACGTACTGTCGGATTAAGTAAGTAATCTATTACTTTCAAATGCATGTGCAGGTTTGGAAAATTATATTCAAATTTCTAAAATACGTGGCAACTATTAAGAGTGAACATGGCGTGGAGTGTTTTGAGTGTAACAAAATCATAAATAGACGTTACGACGAATTTATTGAAAGTGCAGCATGCTTGTTATGTTTTTATTTGAGCTGGGTTTGGAAACCTTTAGGAAATTAATTTACGAAAATGTAATTAAAAAAGCAAACTGCAATATAACATCTAAAGAAAAAGAATTTACAAACAGTTTTAAAAATGTAAAAAACAAAATTAATGTCGCGTAACAAATGATATCTATAACAACAGTACAACTAATGTGCGCTGAAAAATAAATGAATTTGAACGTAATTAAAATTTACTACTAAAATTATTGGTTCATGAAATGAAAGTTAAAAATAAGTTGCTAAGAGAAAACATCAATAATTTAGAAAGTAAAGTTACTAAAATTGATAATAAAACTGGAATTTAAAAAACATTGTTTGAAAGATATTTTGGACGTAACAAATCAAAAGCTTTGCAAAGAAATTAATTTACGATAACAAACCTGCAAAAAAACTCTATGTAGTTGTGTAGTTAAAATAACAGATTAATTTACTTAGATATTTATAAATAAACAATGCATTAATAAAGCATTTTACTAATGATAAATTACAAGAAGCAGTTATTATTTTAAATATTATGAAGAAATTAATAAGTAAATAAACAAATATTTATAGTTTGTAGATTAGTTTCTATTGGGATTTAAGACCAAGCAAACTAAAAAAAAAAACATTTGTATCTGAAATTGAAAATATTATTTAATGAGTATTTAATATATGATAATTGCTTAATGGTTTGTATCAAAAATTTAATTTGGACAATAGACATTGCATGCAAGCGATGCATATCAATACGATGACTATTGAGGCAAACAGACAACACATTTGAAATTCATTGATATTAATAGTATCTATGACTTTTTTTCTGTAAGCATAATCTATCGCGAAATGTAGTGTCGTTTGTGTTGTTTACTTTGTCACGAAAAAACGATACTTATAAATAATCTTAATACTAAAAACATGTTTTACATTTGTTTAGGTAGATATTCTTATTTAAACATTATTTCATATTAAAATAAATTAGTAAATTTGAAATTTCTGTTGAAAATTTAGATTATTGTATTAATGTGATTTTGAAATTGAAAAACAAAGGCATTCAGAAACAAATGAAAAAATCATTCTAGATGTATTTTTTGGTTATATTTAAAATAAAATAAAATTTTAAATTACGATGGTTTTTATATTTGTATTAGTCCGTAAAAAAAAATATTGTGCCATAATTATAAAAATAATAAAAATACTAACAATGCGTTTTATTTTAGGAGATTAATTATAAATTGATGGCAAAGTTATTGCTTCTACAGTACGGTAATCGTAAATAGGTTATTTGTTTTCCAAAACCACATTCAATTGTAAATGTTTTAACCAATATTTTTTACATATATAACCAAATTTAATCATGTAGTAGTTTTAGTTAAATTGTTATTTAAATTGTTTAATACACATTTTTGTACGTTCAAAAACGAAATATAACAATTCAGAAAGAATGGACTATTCTGCATTTGTTTTTATTTACTATTACAATATTTAATTCTATTGATTAAAGAAACATGCATCTAATTAATTTTAAACAAGAGTAAATATTAATAAAACAAAATGCACAAAATATCCTATAAAATTTTCTTATGTATTTGAATAACATGAAAAAAATGTAAACATTTTTGAGAGTATTAAATTGATTAAAGACCTTACGTTTCTAGATTTTTGATAATAGCAATTGTCACTAATCGAATTTTTTTATCAATTTTAAAAATAATTCTTAAATGTATATTAATAAGTAAATTTATTATAAAAATAGACATCATACCGTAGAATAAACTATAAACATTATTTAATAAAGTTGTTTAGAATTAATTTATTAATGCAATGTTGATTAATTATAACAAAAACAATATGTTAAAAATTTTAATAATAAGTAAAAAATGTAAATAAGAAAATATAATCGTACATTTACTTTAAATTTATTACGATTAAATAAATATATCTTAAAAAGATTAACACATTTTATAAATCTATAGTATTCTTTTAAAAATAAATTGTAGTTTTAAAAAAACTAGAGCTAAATTAAGTTATTTGTTATAAAGTGTCTACTTAAAGCAAACGTCAAAAAAATAAATTAATGAATACAACAAAGAATCGCTCAAGCAATTACTTTTCAGTAGTTTTTTGGCGATAAAACTTTTTCTGAATTACTTTGACGTATAAATCAATTATCTTAACTATTTTAAGCAGTCGTTAAAAGGATTGCCATTAAGCGTAAAAATATTTGTTTTATATGCTAATAGCAGCATTTTTATTAAATTTGTTTGATAAAACATTTACAATGGTTTCGAAAACTGGTTCCTGTCAAAAATAAATTTACAAAATTAAAATTAACATTAAAACAATCTGTACTCAAATTCAAATTAAAAAAATTTATTGTTTTAAAATACAGTATACGTATATAAACAAGGAGTCTAGTTGAATTTTAACTATACTATTTAATTGAATTTAATTTAATTTAATAGATAATTCTAATAATAATAACAAAAAATTATTATTCTAACAAAAACAAAAAAATACGTAAGTATGTAATAATTATTTTTCTATTATAAATGCTCTTAAACTTAAACATCCTTTTAAGAAATTACAGTATTTTATAATACTGTCTCTGTTATAATATAATGTAATAAAATGTTTATGTCGCAATTTTGTTCCGTCTCATTTAAATATTTATCCCGTAGCTGACGGTACACTGGGCATATCATTAAAACATGAGAGGGGGTTTTTAGATTATTTGTGTTGCACAGAGAACATTTCAAAATTAAATAGAGTGTATGTGTTGTACCGCGTGCGAATATCTTTATAGTTTTTTTGGTTTCCTAACCTCATTTGAGCAAAGTTCCGGGTGTTGAATCGATTCGGTTAAATGGTAAACCGAATCATTTTTATATTGGTTAAGCGGTTAATCTATAATTGAATTATTCATTTTTGGTTAATCGATTCAGTTTAACCAATTTTGGTTAATCGATTTAGTTTAACCATCTTTGGGTAAACAATTCAGCTTAACGGTCTGTGGTTAAACAATTCAGTTTAACCATCTTTCGTTAAACGATACAGTTTAATCATCTTTTATTAAACGATTTTTTTTTCAAGTGCTTTTGGTTAAACGACTATTTTAATCACGAAATATTAAATGATCTATTTTAACCATGTTTGGTTAAAAGTTACTCGCAAAACAAAAAATGCATTACATATTTCTAAAAAATAAGTAGATTAAAAAAAATAATTTTAGAAATTTAACAAATAAATTTCTATTTCTTAAAAAAGTTAAAATTTATCTTTTTGAAAAGTATTAAATTTAACAAACAAAATTTACAGAATAGAAAACTCAAACTTTTATCGAAGGTTTATTGTTTTTACTAAAAATACTTAATTTACATTTATATTAATTTGAATGAGTTAAACAAACCACCGTACACTTTTTCTATTAGTTTTAAAGTATAAATACATTAAAAACAGTAAGAACTTTTCTAATATGAATTTTCAGGACTACAAAAAGTGGCCACATTAGAGAAGTGTTAAAAATGTAGACTATTCTTTACGGATGTGTTAAACTGTACAAAGTGTTTTTGACAACTTGTTAAATTTTTTGATGTGCATAATATATATTTTATTTTCTCTAATAAAAGTCTAGTGTTGCAGTACAGTGTGCTTCACATATTCTAGCTTTGCATCTTAGCTTGCTGCAATTGTAAAAAATAAGCTTGAAGAGGTAGCGCACTGTGAATAAAACTGCGCTACAAATTCGCTACTTACCAAATAAAAAATCAAATATTAAATCTGAACTGGTTGTAGAAAATAATTTATGATTTGTTTAAGATAGGGATTAAATAGTAGGTACATTTTTCCAAGTAATGTAGTCGGGAAGGAAGCTAGTTCTTAGTTATTGACAGTGGTCGAAATAATCATATAATCACGGGATCGCCATGATTCTATTGGGGATGATCGGCAATCCCAGTTGCACTAATTAAGTTCTGACCGCAATCCGATCTTTTTTTGAAAGGTTCATTTTTAGCTTAATACATAGATTGCAACACCTTTTTTTATTAATTAAAAGCAATTTTAAAACATTTTGTTTAATGGTTATTTGTTATAATATAAAATTTACATAAACATTAACATAAAATAATTTAGTTAACATCAATTAAAATGTGGTTGTTTCACCAATTACATGAAAATTAGTTAAAAACATTTCGGAACAAAATATTGATTTTTGAGTGACAAAAGCTATTTTTAGAAATTGTAAAAAAATAATGTTTACATCTGTGTCGCAGGTAGGTACTAGCAAAGGTACTAGTAACCAGTTGGTTTTTACAGCACTTTTTCAAGAAATGCGGATTACGTGTACTATTTATAGATTTTGAGAATCATAAATAATTTTTTTTTTAATTTTATGATTCAAGGCGAATACGTAATTCTTAGTTAAATATATAACGTAACGTTAACGTTAACGTTAACGTTAACGTAATCAAAAACCTGTAATGTTATTATTATTCTTATACACAGCTCATTGAATAGTTACTGTTTTCTTTTTACATGTTAAAACAGTGTAAAAATAAACGATAAAATAATTACCTTTTTTTTAAATTTTTGTTATTACTTTTCAAAACATAATATTTCGTTTTACATTATTTTGTTATTTTTACATTAAAAAATTGCAAAATGGAGTTTGTGTAGTTTCAATAGCAGGTAATATCCTAATCTCCTTAAACACTACTGTAATGCGTATAATTATTTTTCAATTCTTTCGGCACGTTCTATGAATAATTATAGTTTCTGTAGAAGATCAAATACCATCAAAACTAAATAAGTCACAACACGCCGGTTTAAGGTTAAATAAATAGTATAAATAAGTATTAGTTTACAATTTAACAGGCGAATACTTTAAAACACAAATTAATAGGTTTTTTTAAATTATTTGACGCTTTAACAGTTTTTATAAATAAAGCATAAACTGTTCAGTACTTTTTACACTAATAAAAATATAATTATATAGAATATCTTAATGGTATATTTGATTAAGTAGATCAAGTATGCATTATAGAGTTAGTTGAAACGAATCAGTTACTAAAAAGACTAAAACAAATCCGTTAAACAACTATGTTATTAACTTTAACCGATTGAATCAACACCCGTAGTTGAGACAAATCAGTTACCAAAAATGGTTAAAACTAACTGGTTAACCAAAAATGCATTGGTTGGTTAAAATGAATAAGTTGCCAAAAATGGTTAAAACTAACTGGTTAACCAAAAATGAATCGCTTAGTTAACTGGTTAATTTAGCATTAACCGGTTAACCGATTACCACAGGTCAAAATCGACACTCCTAGTTTATATTCCAATGGTAATATATCAGCTACATACGATGCGGTTACGTTGTTAAAAGGATTTTCATAAAATAAGCGTTTATATAGTGGATTGTGTGCTAAGTAAGATGTTATTCCAATCATATTTTATATTTTTGAAGGATTATGTTTACTGTTTGTTTGTTTATCGTGTTCCAGTTAAATTCAAAATCGCAAAAATTGAATGTGAAGAAATGTACTTGAGCAACCCAATTAAATCGTATATGTTGGTGATTTTTCTGTTTTTTTGATTTCATGTAATTGCATTAGTCGTTACAGATAATCTCAAAATGTAGATTATATAATGAAATATGCTAAATTTACTGATCTTTGTAGACAGAATAGATTTTTTTAAAAAGTCGTTTGAATTTTTTCAATTTCTTTAACATAATTTAGACCCCAAATACTACAACAGTAGATTAGGTTTGGTATCACAATAGCTTGGTATAAATTTATAATTTTATGTCATTTTGATATTTTTGCTTGTTTATCGTGTGAGATTCGTTGTGCAATACGAGCGTTTTGTATTCTTTTTTCACTTGCTTTTTGTTATGCCTAAATATTTAAACGAGTTTACAATCTCAACTGGGACATTTTTGTAACAGAAACAATTCTTATTTATTTTATTGCCTGATAATAACTTTTGTTTTGTTGCCATTTACTTGTCGTTGTAGACAATCGCAATACTGCTCTAAAAGTTTTAAACTTTTGTGTAACTGATTTGGACTATTGGCCAAAATAACTAAATCGTTAGCATGAAGAAGCATTATGAGGTTGGTATGACTATCTAGTGAACTCCCAGTAATTCTTCTGGTTTGAAAAAAAAGTTCTATGTCACTGATAAATAATAAAAGAGAGGTTTTAGCAAATCTCCTTGCAATACACTTTGGGTAACTTTTATTTTATCAGAATTTTTTTTATCTTTATTGATGATTAAATAGTTTTATTATATAATGATTTTAGTATGTGAATAATTTTACTACTTACACTAATGGTATAAAGCTTTGTCCATAAAAGTTTGTAGTTAACACTATCGAAGAGCATAAATTTTTCGTCTTTTGAGTCGAATTGAGTTGTTTATTAAACTATTTAATACAAACACGTTTTCTTCGCAACTTCTGTGTTTTCTGAAACATGTCTGATACTCAGGAAGAAGTTTATAACTTTCTGAAAACTTATATAGTGTATTATACAAAACTTGCGTAAATAACTTTATGTGATTTATAATATTGCTATCCCTCTATAATTTTTTTTTATTCATGTTTCCGTTTTTATGAAGCTAAAATATTTTTATGTAGCGCTAGTCTTCTGGTAGGTTTTCAGATTTAAAAACTTTATTAAATAAACTAGTCACAAATTCATAACCGCTGATTAGCATGATTTTAAAAGATTCGTTCAAAATGTTGTCAACTCCTATGGTTTTGTTATTTTTTGATTTTCTAATAGCTTTATATGTTTTTTCGATTGTAATATTTTGATCTAAATACGGATGTCTTTCGTTCAGAAAAATCGTATCGCATATTGGGTGTGGCTTATAGAACTGTTTGTAGTAGTGTTGCCATAAATTTATAGCTATATTATTTCCTAAGTTATTTTTCTTTTGAAATCTTTTAATGTTGCGCGAAAAACTTGATGAGTTTACACTGTTGGCAATTCCTGTGTTTAAGTAAATTTCGTAATTGTACGTTTTTGTCGTTATTAGGTTTCTATAATGCTTTTTTTAATTTATATAAAAACTTAAATTTTCCTTGTTTTCTTCTTTTTTATAACGTTTAAGTACAAGTTTTAAGTCTTTTGCTGTTTGATAACATTCTTTGTCATATCACTGTTTTTTTATGTATAAATGAACTGCGGGCAACGTTAATAATTTTTGTCTTATTGTGAAATTTGCTAGTGCTTGATCTAGCTGTTGTAATAAATTTGCTTGTAGATTCACTGTCAATTAATTCGATTGTTAAATTGTTCAATAAAATATTTAAAATAAAACTATATGACCAAAGCTGTTAAATAATGTGTATTCTCCAGATGAATGTTCTTGTGTTCTGCCATTAAGAGTCCATAAATCACACTTTTCCATTATTTCTACTGGAAACCTTCCACTACGCGTCTTATTTGTATCTTTGTAACTTGAGTTCTCTAATTGAAGATCGTCACATGAGTTTAGGTTACCTATTCTACCTTTAAAATATCTCTCAATAATTTCTTTTTTGGAACTATAAACTACACTTTGTACAATTTCTTTTAATGAATCAATGCAAATTTTGTCATTACAACTGGGTTTTAAATAACAGCATCATATTACATAATGTAAAATACCAATTTTTATTCTTACAAATAACAAAAAACTAACGATAAATAGACAAGTAATTACAGCTTTGGTACATAATTTCCTTTTAATTAAAATAAGAGTTCACCTATTTTTTTCCTTAGTAGCTAAACAAGAATATACATAAACAATCTGTATTTATAAACAATATATTTATAAATGCTTTGCAAATTTACTATTTATCTTGATATTTGAGGCAAGAATAATTTTATCAAAATTTAAAAAAAAATTATACTTACTTAAAAAAACAAAAAAAACAAAAAATAACAAATCTAATAATATTCAAAAAAGCAATTAAAACCTATACAACATGTCGGTCAATTTACCTTTTTAAAAACCCAAAATTAGCGAGATGCAAACATTGAAACGGTATATATAAAATTTGTTTAATTTACATATATTTTTGTTTAAAAAAGTTGCTGTTTTTATACAATAAACCATTTTACAAAAATAGTATTTTTTTAACAATCTAGTGCAATTATAAATTAGCGAAAAACGTATAAAATACAATAGCAAATTATTCTTTTTTGTATTTTTTTTCTTTAAATTTAATTAATGTACATGGTTTACAATTAGGTAATCAATAAATAAGTTGGCTGACGAACTACAATAAATGGAGACTTACAGGTACAGACTTTGAAAAGTGGTGTCTACCCTTCAAAACTGTAAGAACTGAATTAAATTTGTAATACTCATTAAATAATTTTTTTTATGTGTTTTACAGCTTTTTAAAAATTCTAGAAAAATTTGACGCAATTTGGCCTATTTTTACTTGTTTTAGCTTTGCAAGACTTTTAAACTGAAATGCGTTTTATCTCAACAATGTTTGTTTTAATTATTTTAGTAAAAACTGCAATATTTAAAAAAAATATTACAACCATATGTTGCCAAAGGTTAATCTGAGTAGACTACAACCAATGGCAATGCTAAAAGTATCATACTTACTGGATACATTTAGTGATCACGTAAAAACTAAACTTCAATTTAAAAAATTGTGCTGTTTATATCAGTTACTTGTCTTGACGAAATTTACCTACAATGTTAACTAATAAAAATTAAGATTTGTTATAAAATCTATTTAAAAAAATACTAAAAATTTCACGGTGACAAAAATAAAGTATATTTATCATAATTTTAAACTATAATTTGTTTATTGGTTTTTATTATTTATATTATTACTTTACTATTTACTTTACTCTATTACTATTACGTTGTTGGAACTAAAACAGGCAACCAAACGTTGTTCTGAAATTTTGATTATACTCTGATGTAATATAGGAAATTGTATTTGCGACTTTGTTTTCATTTTTTATGAAGTTTTCTATTTTAGGTCAGTTTTTAAGCGCGGTCCTTAAATTCATCTCAAAAACTATTTGATTAAGCAATACGGGAAAAAATGTATAGACTTAATCATATATAGGAAGTTTACTGAAAATATTTTCATTTTTGAAAACCCTTTGAGAGCGGCGCAATCAGGAGGTGGTTACAAAAAATTGTCATTTTTTCAATGATTTTAAATGTAAAGATATTCATTAACCTACCTATCTTAAAAGCTGATCTCATTCAACCATAAAATTATCTATTACAAAATTTCGAAATCTCTATGCGAAGACATAACCTTTATAGACAAAAATGGATGTATTCTCGATTAAAAATGTTTTATTTTAAATAGTTTGTAACTGTCATATAGTACGAAAGATTCTACATTAGAAACACCATATGGCATTTTTCTTAAAATTTTCTTATTAAATTAGTGACGCATTTTAGAGAAGACTCGTAGATTTTTTTTATTAAAATTTTCATTAAAAAATTTAATAGAAAGGCATAGTGAATTTAGTGCAGTTGTACATAACATGAATTAGCAAATCTATCATAAAAAATTTGAACTTTCTGCCATTGGAGGAACGGGAGATAAGACACAAAATGTTGAATAATGAAAGATTTCGGTTGCTTGATTTGTTTTTTGCTTTTTCGTATTATAACGTATTATGAACAATATCATAACGCCTATAGTAGTACTTGCATTTGTTGTCAAAACATTTAGTTTGCTCTTAAAAAGTTACCTATCGAGATTGTGCATTGTGTTTCTATTTAAACGTTGTTAATTTTTGTGTTTCGTGTTTGCTACATGAGTTTTGTTACTATTTTGTGTTATTATTTAAATCTTGTTACCTCTTTGTAGTTTTCGTTTGTTTTCAAACATTTGTTTTTACAAATTCCAAAGCATATGACATGTTACGGATTTATTTTCAATGCCATAAATGGGTTAATTGCTTTACGATCTTACAACGCTATGTATGTTGAAGGGTTTTTTGTCGGTTAGCGTTACAATTAGGCACCACAGGAAACACACCACCAATTCCAGTAAGAGAAAGGCATCGTCCAGTAAGGAGCGAAGAAAATATGGTTAATGTTTTAACCTGTATTGCGGTAAATCCTTATATTAGTAGCAATGAAATTGAAAGGTTATTGTAAATATCTAAAAGAACAATAATAAAAATTATAAAATCTATTCGCCTTTATCCCGATTTACTCGTGCTACACGAAGCACCTAGCGAAAACAATTTCGTAATAAGACAAAATTGTAGTTATTGGTAGCAAAGCATGTCGGAAACAAAACAAAATTTTTTAAATAATATTTTATGGTCAGATGAAACGACATTTAAAAATAACGGATATAGTAATAGGCACAACATGCATTGATATGCCAAGGAGAACTCTCATTGGATGCGAGTTGTGGATTTTTTTTTGGTCCGTAAATGTTTGGTGACTGACAGATTTTTGGTCTCTACATTTTTGATATATAGTGTTTTTTTTTGAGTTTATAACAAATACAGTTCTATATTTATTGGATGACTATTATTTGAACATTTGTTAAAATATATGGCGACAATTAGATGGTTGCCCTGCACATTATGCAAGTGAAGTTCGGAACCATCTTAAAGATGAATTCCCCGATTGATAGATTAGAAGGGGAAATGTGTTTCTATGGCCACCCAGGTCTCCAAACTTTACATGTTTAGATTTTTTTTTCTGGGGACGTGTAAAATATTTAGTCTACCAAGATCTTCCTACTACGCGCGTGAACATGGTTTTAAGAATACAGAACTCCATACGGTCTTTTCCAATGTTGGAATAAACCGAATAGAAAAAAGCTGCTGTACTGTTAACCAGAAAAGGAAACAATGAATACATTCTAAATAATGGAAAGCAATTTGAACACCTTCGCGATTGATAGTTCACAAAAGACATTTTTAGACCTTTTATGTCACATCTCCCGTTCCTCTAATGACAGAGATTTAAATTTTTTATGATAGATTTGCTAAATGATGTACTTTACAACTATACTAAACTCACTATGACGTGTTTTAAATATGTATATGCAAAATTAGTTAACTACATATCATTTTTCAATATTTTTTAAAACCTTAAATTTAAACAAAAATTAATATTACTGAACCAGGTCGGTTTTTAGAACGTTAACTATTTACAACATTTTGCTTTTCTAGCCAATAAATTAAAGAATTTCTATTAGTGTTAATAATGCCGTCAAATTTTTTTGACAAATACGATGTTGGTATGTAAATCTTTTTCTTGGAAGTTGCAACAGAACAGCATTTGATTGTATCTTATAAACCAAATAAAACATTTTTGTATATGTTTAAAAATAATTTATATTTAATGAGTGTTCTTAGAAACGGACGTTTACAAATTAAGAAAGTTATATAAAAATCTTACTTAAAGAAGTGATAGCTTATTAATCCTACTAGATTTAGACAATTGTTTTAATTTTTTATAATAAACATTTGTGTTTAAAAAACACTTCAATTACAGATTACAAAATATCTATGTGATTAAGTGCTTTTGATTATAATTTTAGATTGGTATGTTTTTTTTATGGTTTAATCGAGTGATTTGTACTAATTTTGCAACACACATTGACACTATAATAATTTATTGGTTTTGTAATAATTACATACATCAAGATAACTGTGATTAAATGCTTTTACATATAATTTTAAATATATAATTTTTTGATTGTTTAAACGAGTGATTTAAACTAGGTTTGTAACACACAGTGACACTATAAGAGTTTATTGTTTTTGTAATTTTTATTTTGTGTTATTTAATTATAACACAGTACAAAGTGTTTATAATTATTTTCTGAATAATCAACCCAAGTTTCTAACAAAGCAACAACGCTGTTCGAAATTGTTATTTTTATAAGATTATAATGTAATATAAAGTAAAAGTGTACATAAGTAATTATGAATTTTCAATTATAGAAACATACATAAAAACGTACACATTAATAATTAATAACACTAATTTTAATTACTTTCTAAAATATAATCACATTTAACTATAAAAAAGTTACTACTAAATACCAACATTAGCAAACATAAAGTATTTAATTTACAGACCAATATTTTTTAATCTGCATAAATTTTCAAAAATAATGCAATAGCATCCACACGACTCTTAATTTTTTGTTTTTGAATTTTATAGTTGTGGTGCAAAAAATATTTGTATAAGTCTCTTAAATTATGCATTCATATTTATTATCCTGCACGGTAATAGTATTGACGTGTACAAAAATGATTTTGTACTGTACGGAAATGTAAAACATCCTCGGCAACAAGTTTTTTCTTAGTACTTACTGTAAACCCAAATTATAATTTTTTGGTGCTTTACAAATACATTTTATAATATATGTATATTATTAAATTCTTGCTACAACATTGAGTTTAAAAAAATTTGCTAAAGAAAATTATTATTTCATTTGTTTATAAAAATTGTAAAATAATAATTAAACAAAGTAAGTTTATAACAGATTTCTAACATAATTGTTACTGTTTTTTATTTAAAAACTAAAAGTTGTATTAAACAAAACAAAAAATTGTTGCATTGATAAATTTAAATAGTTAATAGCGAGTCAGTAAATAAGAGAAGCATGCAAAACCGCATTAGTCTATTTTTGCGGCAGCGTTTCGTGCTACTAGCGATCACTTCACCAGGCCACTACAAAGTTTTGTTGTTGTTACTATATTGTGTTGACTTATGAGTTTGAATAAATTGTAATGTCCCGATGAAGTGCTCGCTGGTAGCACAAAACGTTGCCACAAAAAAAGACTAAAGTGGTTTTGCATGCTACTTCTAAACAAGTAACTTTAAATAAGTAACTTTAATACATAGAAGAGGATAAAAAATCGTTACAAAAAAATAATAATAAACGTAAATTTATTAAAAGTAATTGAAAAACGACGAAAATGCAGAAACGTGGATATTTAATAACATAAAAAAACATAAATTTAGAACAATTTTTTAACAAACTTAAATAACATTTAGAAGCGATAAAAAAATTTGAAAGCGTGCACGTTTATTTATAACGTTGTTTAATAACTACGCAAATATATATTTGTGTTTTAAATAAAATATTAGTTTTATTAATCAAATATTTTTTTTAACTATCTAACATTAATCTGTCACTTTCACCCAATTGCAAAAGTTGTCATATGGAGATTCAGTGACCTGCAGAGAAAATAATAGACAGCAAATCAATACATAAATTTGTTGTATAAAATTTAAAAATTCACAAAGACTCAGTAGGCTTTTTTATTTTACACGTTTTGTTTATTTATTAAATGCAAGTAAATGTAATTTAAAAATAAGTGTAATAATTGTAAATTACAAGTGAAATAAGTAGTGACCTGATGAAACTTGATCCTAGATTGTTAGCTAACTTTAAATATTACATTACAAAACGAGTTTATAAACTTGCGTGTTGTTTTTTTTTAGTAAGAATAACTAAAAAATATAAATTTTTGTATACATTTTTCAAAATTATTTGGCAAGTCACGATTATAGGATAGTTTTAAATGAATTTGAGAACAATAGTTTAAAGCGGCGAGTTCGGCACGTAAAATTATAACACAACTTGGTAGTAAATTATCGATAGCAAATGCTGCGGTTTCTACGTCCAAAATAAAGGACGTGTTCGTAGATAATATCGTTTTTGTTACCTAGAACAGTGTTGTCAGTATTTTTAGAAATATATAAAACTTTGTTTCATTTTACGAATACATTTATTAAAGCCATTTAATGAAAAAAAATTTTTATATAAACAAAAGAATATTAACAAAACGTTTTAAAAATAAAAACCTTATCAACAATTTTTGCATTATGATTTGAAATTTATTAACTGTAAATTAACAATGTAAGTTACATTTTAAAAATTGTTAATTAAGTGTTAAACTAGCATTAGAAACGTTAGAACAGCCGGTAGAATAGTAAAATGTATTGCTGATTGTGCTTTTGATAAATAATAGACGTTACAAAATCGTTGTTTTTAATTAAGATGTAATAAATTAAAAGCAATTACTAACATTTTTAAACAACAAACAATATAATAATAGTTTTAAAAACATTGTTAAAAAAATTCATTATTATTAGATAAAAAATAAAGCAGGCAAAGTTTAACAACAAATAACCAGGATAGAAAACACAATAAATTAAATGTGTTTGACTAAATTTAATATAAATTAAAAAGTAATAAAAAATTAGAATTACCCGTAATTGGTTAGAAACTATCTTGTAAAAAAATATTTAATTAAAAAATCGTTAAATAGCAAATAGGAACTGCTTTGTTTTCTAATATTATTAATTTAAATTTAAATAAAAGGTTTTGTAATAATTAAAACAATATTAGGTCAATTTACATTTAATTACAATTAAAAAATTAACTTAACTAAATAAATTTTTATTACAAATTTGAAACATTTCCAGGTTAAGTATTACAACATATTTATTGAATAACGACGGCTAAGAAACAATTAAAATAGCACACGTAAGATCAATTTCTAAAATCAAGTAAATTAATGCGTCGAATTTTGCATTATTTTGTAAAGATTAAACTAATTGCTGATGTGTTCACAATCCATTTAACAAAACACACAGCAAGTCCAATTAGTAAGTTTGTATGAGACTTTTTAGATAAGTAGCAGGTATTGAAAGCCAACTCTCTAATTAATCAAAATGTTCTAACACAGGTAATTTAAATAAACACCACATGGTAACATTTTTAATGGAAGAAATAAAATGAATGTCACTATCTTGCTACAAACAAAGAATAAAAAGCTAAGTTTACCGCAAAACGTATAGGTGCGACATTAATTGGATGGCCATTGATTCAGGAAGGTCCGCTGAGCATTAAGTTACATTGTTTTACTTTGCAGTTTGCGTGTAAAGTATGAAAAGCAAGAATCCAAAAAAAAGGTTCCTATGTCACTCTAACGTTGCCAACTAAATTTAAAGTAAAAAATGCAAAATATATCTAAAATACAAAAAAATTTTAACATTAAAAAATTACAAAATATGTTTGTAATTCGATTTTGAAAACCTATTGCTTTTTTGAAAACATCATTGCAATGTACAATGTACAGATAGGTAATTATATTTATTTTCTTATTGGTATTGATTCAAATTTTAAAAAAAAATCTATAATTTTGTATCACGCCTACGTTTAAAATTAGTATTATAAACTATAATAATTAAAACGTTTTGTTTCCGAAAAACAAAAATTTAGATTCGGTTATAATTTTTTTAATAAATAATTTTTTCATAATCATAATATTATCCAAATTCAAAATTGTAAAAAGTTGGAAAGCTGATATTTTTTACCGTTACATCTATCGGTCGAAAAGTGACAGTTTTTACTTTTCATCTATGGTTAGGTTAAGTTCAAAAATTATGCTACACTTTATGTTTTTTTAAACCAAAAAAAGTACTAAGTAACTATTAATAATTGAAGAATTGATTTAAAGATTGCAAGTAAATTTAGTGTTGAAAATTATCTGCACTATAGAAAAACAAATATAGAATTTTAAGAAAAAAACAATTATACTGGAATTTTTACCTGATATTGAGATATTTCTCCTCTAAAGACATGAGAGTAATAGCCGTTTGCACAAAACTGCCATTAATTGGCCATTTACTAATAGCAGATTAAAAATTGCAATGTACAATAGTAGGTATATTGAAAAACAAATGTCACAATGAGGCTTTTGTCGCACAAAAGCTAGATTTGTAGAACTACTAAAAGAAAATCTGCAAATGAGGCAAAAATTTGAGACATGTGTTTTTCATACGATTTCTTCTACTTTGCATAAATTTACTCCAAACTATTTAATTAACAAAGATCATAAAATTGTTTTAATAATTTTTTTTTAAATATGTTGGCAATTCTGGCATTTGACAATTCAAATTTGAAATTTCAAAGTGTTAGTTTCTGAATTTAATTTAAAAAGGTTGTGAAAATAGAATCTAGAAGTATGAGTTGTACTCCGCCCAAAGTAAAAGAATTAACAAATAAAGCTTTAGATAAGTTGATGCTAACCAAATTCCGTCTAAAATATGAAAAAGAATATAAAAACTAACCTATTTCTACAAGTGACGATTACACCGTTATAATTAAAACTTTTAACTGTACAACTCACCATGAATAGGAGTTTATTAAAATTCGTTCATTTTGTTCTAATTTATAAACTAACCTTTAATAAATATCGAAATTAACTGTAATGTATAGTAAAATAACTTTTATCAATTAAAAAATAAAGCTGTAACAAGCTGTAGTATATTTAGTTGAGTTATGATTTACAATCAGATAGGGTTTACAGTGTTACAAACTTAAATTCATTTAATCACTAAAACAATACGGAAAAAATTTTTTTGTATCGTTTGCAGTACGGATATAAAGCTGTAACCGTCGCAAAATAGAAAAAAACAATTTAAGTTGATATTAGCAATGGCAAATTTAAGTGAACGTGAAATAATTAAAACACTTATGATGCTGGGTTACGAAGAAGTTTACAAGACGTTTGTAATTTATTTAATAATACGCATCCAAATAGAAATCCAATTTCTAAATTCGTTGTTGCTAATACATTATAACGCTTTCCACAAACTGGTAGCGTTAAAGATTTGCCATCGAGTGGTAGACCTAAAAATGCCACAAATGATGACAAAAAACTGGAGGTGTTATTGGCTGTATCTGAAGATCTTCATTTATCAACACATCGGTTAGCGGCCAATTTCAATATTTCACAGTCATCAATTGATCAATTTTGAAAAGGGAAAAGTATATATACCATATAAGGTACACCTTATACACGAGTTGACAGAAGATGATTTTGATAAAAGACTACATTTGGACCGTCGAACGAGTAAATTAACAAACATGCAAAATAGTAGAGCAGAAAAAACATACAAACAAATCCAACAAGATAACAAAAATGTGCGTGTGAGCATGTTGCGATTGCGTTCAGCTCAGTCACAAGAGGCACGAACTGAACAAAATGAACAACAATTAGAATGGAAACAAACGTGCCGGTTTGTAGTTAACACACGAGAGCAAATGACCGACAACGCCAACAAGTACATCAAGCATTTACATCAGCTTCGTTCCTTTGTCTCGCATTTGAGTACGAGCCAGATGTTGATTATTCCGCTCATCAAATTATATCGGTATATTGGTGCTATGGACAAAAAATGTCTTCATTATTATGCGTTCAAATTCATCGGCACGTATCTAAATTCCAACCTGTCCCTGAAGTCTAATCGTAGATTCAATTCACGCTTCTAAATGACTTTATTTAGAACAAAAACGAAATATTTTACAATACTGCAGTCAATGATCAATGATTCAATTCAACGTTTAAAATCAAAGGCCAAGAGTACTACAAAGTAGGCTCATTGCTGCTAATGCTAAACAAACCACACAAACCTTGGTGAGGAGATCAATTGTGTGCATGCACGTTGCGGGAACAATAACCTCAACTCGCCTAATGCCAGGCACACCGTCGTAGACCTGAACATTGTATGAGCACAATAAATTATTGAAATTCTTCAAATCACACATAAACGAATTGCAAAGTGACAATCACTCTATTGTTATAAATCCTGATAAAACACCAATTGGAGAGCAGGTGCGTAGATTCAATGCGCCTGTTGTTGACGATGTTGCTGGAATCATGGTTGGCAATCGCACATCGACGCGAGAAATCGTGGTTTGAAGAAGAAACATTAATAATAAGTTTATCGCCAACACACACCGTTTATATATCATTGATTATTAACATCATTACTCATTTTAAATTAATATTTATGAATATGTTGTTGAAGGAGCAGAAACAAACAAAAAACTGAGCTCGATTCATGGTTGCGAAGGTAGAGAGCGACGTTGACACCACAAAAATTGGTAATCCTATCATTCTACCATCATCGTACGTAGGCAGTCGACGTTAAATGCAAGACTACGTACAGGGCTATGCTACGACATTCGTGCACGAGTACGGACGACCGTGTTTATTTATCATGTTTACATGTAATTCATAGTGACAGGAGATTACATCTTTGCTATTGCCATGCCAAAATGCAATACTTCGTCATGACATTACAGCACGTGTGTACAAACAAAAATTGAATTCTTTAATGAAATTTATTATAAAATTACACGTATTCGCTTCCACACGTTGCTGGATATATTTAGTTAAATGGTAAAAACGAGGATTACCTCCCGCACGCAGTTGGATTTAGTTAGTCGACAAAATACGCACGTCTACTAATAAACTACTGTTTGATATTGTTACCAGAAATATGATTTATGGCCAATGTGGTAATTTAAATCGTTTATCGCCTTGCAAGCCATTTCCTAAAGATTTCGCCAACGACCCGATCACAAATATCGATGGATATTTAACAAATCGTCGAAGAAATACTGATGCTGGTAGACAATCATTTACTTTAAATGTCAACAACGCAGACATTGACATTGACAATTGTTGGGTAGTACTATATTTGCTTCCGCTGAGCAAAACATTTGATGCTCGTATTAATGTTGAGTTCTGCAGTTCGGTAAAGAGCATCAAATAAATAAAAAAAAAAAACGAAACAGCAGTTGAGGGTGCAATAAATCCACTAAAACTACACTCACCGAATTTTTCGAATTGTGTAATCGTGTGGATACCTTCGGTGACTGCACGAACACTACTGTATTCCGAAGTTCTACGCTATTTTACATAGAATCAAACAAAAAAATTTATGCCCCGCAAGCAAGACACAACAATTGATGCGTGCCCCGGCCTATTCCGATCAAACACTTTGGACCGAGTATATACAGTTAATTCAAGGCACATTGAATGCATCTATCTGCGCTGTTGTTGGTTAATATCACTGGCCTCTTGCCATTTCAAGATATACAAAAAGTAAATGTATAACAATATACAATATATAAAGAAGCATGCCTTGCATTCGGCTTGCTCAAAGACAACAATAACTGGACGATATGCTTACTGAAGCAGCATTAGGATGTACAGCAACACAAATTTTACTACTGTTCTACTGCTATAGTTGTCCCGGAACGTACAGACACGTTGTGGGATAAACATAAAGATTCAATGACTGACAATATATTGCATCGAATTTGTACACGGTGCAACGATCTACCAATTACATTCAACGACGTTATGTACAATAAAGCATTGATTGGCATCGAGGATCTTTACGCTGCCAATGCTAATTTACCACTCAGTCATTTCGGTATGAATTTGCCAAATCAAAGTGCATCTGATTTAATGGACACCAAAACAAATCGTGAACTGCAGTACGATACTGCATAAATAGCAACTATTGTTATTCGCAATGTTGCACTACTGACTTATGAACAAAAAGTTATTTAGAACCGCATTATGCTGGCAGTTTTGGCAGGACAAGGCAGATTCGTTTTTTTTGACAAAACATTTCTTATTTTGTTAATTCTCGCCGAAATAGGATCAAATAATGGCATCGTATGGCCGTTGCATCATCTGGCATTGCAACAACTTTATTAGATGGAGGCAGAACAGCTCATTTAGCATTTAAACTGCCACTGAATATTTAAAATAACCCAGACGCAGTGTGCAACATAAAAAATTATCGTCCATGGCCTGCTGAAACTATGCAAAATTATTATCTTGGATAAATGCAATATAGTACATAAATATTCTGTTGAGGCGTTAAACAAAACACTCAAAGATATAAAAACAACGACAAAATATTCGGCGGCACTCTGTTACTCCTTTCAGGTGATTTTAGACAAACTTTTCCCGTCATTCCACGTTTAACGTACGCTGATGAGATAAACGCTTGCTTGACATCATCGCCACTGTAGCATAATGTTAAAAAAGTCCAGGTAAAAATTAACATGCGCTTCAAAATGCTTCAAGATCCATCCGCTGACACATTCTCGAACCAATTGTTAGATATCGGCGATGGAAAAATTGGTGTCTATGAAAATACTGGATGGATAAAATTGACCACTAATTTCTGAATAATCGTTGATTCGCAAAATGCTCTCATTGACCGCATATTTCTCGATGTACGTACACAATGAATAAATCATGCGTGGCTAGCAGAAATATCCCTTTTGGCAGCAAAAAATGTGAACGTCACAAGATACAGCAGTCGTTACCAGGCGACTTGGTATCGTACAAATCGATCAATACAGTTTGCAGTGCCAACAAAGCTGTAAATTATCCAACAGAGTTTTTGAACTCAATGGATTTGACAGGCTTGTCATCACACCTTATACGACTGAAAGTTGGATTTTTGATTATTTTACTTAAGAATTTGAAGCCACCATGGCTGTGCAATGGCACGCGATTGGTCATTTAAAAATTAATGAAAAACATTATCAAAGTCACCATTTTGAATGGTACATTTTTAATCGAAAATGTTTTGCTGCCACAAATTCTAATTCCCACAGACGAGACGTGCCAATTGAATTCAAACGCGTTCAATTTCCTATTAAATTGGCATTCGCAATGACGATCAATAAGTCGCAAGGCCAAACGATGTCTGCTTGCGGCTTAGATTTAGACACACCATGTTTTTCACACGAAAATTTATACGTGGCGTGTTCTCGCGGCGGCAAACCATCGAGCTTATTTGTGTTGGCTAAAGACGGACTGAAAAAAATATTGTACACCCAATTGCTCTTAGAAATTAATATTAATTTTCTTTATATTATTTTCCTACTTAAGGTTAAAAAATATATTACTTTTTTTCACTTTACATTTAACTTTTAAGATATCAATCAATGGATATGTCCGTTCCGTTAATGAAATACATTGAATTGAGAAAATGAATGGCTGGTGTTTTTTGTTTTTATTGGCGCTCCATTCCTCTTTCTGCCATAGATCCCATCTCCACACACTTACAATACATTTGTTATTTTTTATTTAACAACCCTAATATTCACTAGAAATAATTTATATGGCAGTATAACGTTTGCCGGGTCAGCTAGTATATCTGTAATAATAATAACAATAGGATTAAAGCAAACAATAGTGAAATTTAGAATCTTATAGGATAATTTTATGAATACTATCTATGTATAGATTTTTAAATACATATGTACATCAAAGATAATTTTATTTCAATTCATTAATTAATAATAAGGGTAAACACTTGTATACAAATTCAAAAAAAAACAAATACAGTAAATTATATACGAAACAAATATATTTATTGATAAAAATAGTTCACAAAAAAATCATCACCAAGTAGTGATGGACAATGATGACGGTTCAAACAAGTATGCAGTGTACTATAAAGAAAAATGGTATCTGAAGAAGTATTAAAAATGATTTTTCTAGATACAGAGGGCAACAAAAATTTTAAAGCAAGTTCATAAATCAACTTGTTTTTCTTACTAACGTTTGTAAATTGAGTTAAAACTTTAGCACGAATTTATATTTTACGGATTCAAAAATGTTTGGAAAAGTGTAGTGTACTAATAATGAATAAATAATTTATAAAAACCAACGGTAACGACAGTTAAATTTAATGTAAAATATATTTCAAGATTAAATAGTATTGCCTGTATTTTCTTATGCATATTGTATTATTTGTCATATTATTTATAATATATATTTATTAAATTATTATTTATTTAAAATACACAAAATTATTATTTAGTTTCTTAAATATTTTGAATATATTCTTTTAACTATACAAAACAATTTAACACTTTAGTTATTTTTGATACATAGATGGTTTTTGTTAATAAATATTTTACAACGGGTTGGTGATAACGTCAAGAACTTGCATCCGGTAATAAAAATTATACTTTCTAACGATTTATTGGGATTTTTATAAATATGTTTTAATACCTTGAAAATTTTACAAATTTATAAGATTTATTTGAGAAAGTGCTTAGGATATACAAAATTTTGGTTAGTTGTATATAATTATATTTGTTGGTACGAATAAATTAGCATGATAGTGCAACATTTATTTTTTACAAAATTATAAAGTTAAAAACATTCACGTTATAATAATAAAAAAAATAAAACATTTCAAAAATAGTAATATTAGAAACTAACAAAATTAAAATACAAAAATTAAACTTAATAGGTTTTCTCAAACTTTCCTCGTTTATTGTAATACAATAAACGCAAAGATATGCGTCTGTTAACGTTTACACGACATAAAAAAGCACCAAAAGCAACGCAAAATGTAAGATGCTCTACAAACAGCAATATAAATGACAACATTAGAAAGATTTATTACAAAATTTAAATATATTACACAATTTTAAGTAAAAGAAAAAAAAACGTTAAAATGTTAAGATTATTAGAGATTATTTATTATACGCAAATAAAACGGCAATTATAATTTAACACGTTAAAGTAAATCTACAGAGAGCAATTAAAAGGCTGCATCATCAGATAAAACAGTTTCTTTACTTAAATTTGAATTTAAATCGTAGTAACAAGTTATATTTGTTACAATTCGTAACGTAAATTAATTTAATTAGAAACATAATAAATATGCAACTTTTGTTACACGATTTAAGAAATAATAAACAAATAATAATATAAAACATTAAATCGTCTCAAAAATATTTGTTAAAAACATAAAAAGTAATGTTTTTTCTATATACAAAACTTTAAAGTTACAACAACTATAGATAAAACTAAAACAATTTTAAATGTATTGAATGTGCATTTTATTTATATAAAACATTATACAAACAATAGTTTTAAATACTACAAAGGATAAATTAATTTTATACGAATTAAGACAAAAAATATTTAAATGCATGTTTTAAAAAGTATAATTAAATGAATTTAAGAAAAAGCTTTTGTTCTTTTATCATTATTTGTTTTCAGTGATCATGGTTATAAAATATAAATAATATACATATTAAAAACTACAACGTGTTTTATTCAGACAATATTAGTTTCTGTAATAGCACATTTTTCTTATTAATTAAACTGCTGTAGTTATTGCCAATTGCATCAAAGTTTTCTATACAAAATGTCGACCTTGTAAATTTAATTTTTATCTTTAAGCTCACTTTTTAACCTTACGGTAATTATCTTCTATACAAACACAAAAGAAAGTTTGATTAAAACTAGCAAATTAATGCGCAGTTACTTTCTTTAGGTATTTGCATATAACAATGAAAGTAAAAATTTGTATATACCAATTTACTGATAGAGTATTTCAGTTGTTTTTTTTTAACACGTCACAAATATAACAGACGGATTTGTCTATCAACAGGTAGCACATAAACATCTAAGTGAAACAACACATCAAGTTTTTAGAACAAACTTATTTTTTGGTATATACTTACACATATACGCTAAAAATACTTTATACACAATATTATTAATATACATTTTTATTTTTTAATAGTGTGTATAATGGTAATAAGACTAATTGAAGTCAACTATACCTGCAACTAGCGGTGTCCTCGTTCAATCTGCGATGAACAGCTCTTCTTGCAACTTAAACAATTTATATTTGTGTAAATTGTTTAATCGTGCTTTTTAAGCTTACAACGATTTAATACTGTCGGTTAGGCAGAAACGCGGTCGAACTTAAACTGGGATCCTGCAGCCAGCGTCGGTACGTTGTCGGCGCCCTTCGTCGATAAATTCACTTCGGAATCTGAAACAGCCCTACTAAAACAGTGAAAACTAGATTTTGGAATTTTTTTATTGATTGACCTTAAGGGTGACAAAATTTTTAAGGTGTGTATAAATGTGCTAATAACATAATAAGTTTAAAATACATTTGTTAGAAATGTTTTTTATATAGCTGATGTACACAAAGACATTTTCTAAAAGTAAAAATAATAACAGCTTGGGTTTTTGAACTAAACAAAATTAATAGGATTTGTTGTGTTATCTAATTACAATTTGGTAACAACTTTATTGAATAGAAAAAATAACTTTTGTTATTTAGATACTGTTAAACAAACAGCAATTTTAGATCACTTTAAACATATTTTTTTACGTTTGGAACTGGTTTATTGCGTGTTTAGTGTTCTTAACTTACTTTGAGGTAAGTATTTTACCGTCTTAAAATATTTCTTTAAATAAAAAAAAAACAAAAATAAACACTTAAAAATATAAAAACAAATTAAAAAATAAACATATATGTATCTTAAGTTAGTATATAAGAATGTATATTTAAAAATAAGTTATAAAAATACAATGAATTTTCTTCCGTAAACAATTAAACTTTTCAAAATCATAACTTGTAATTAGTTTTAATAAATCGCTTTAAAAAATGATACATTTTTATTTGTCTTGTTTTGTTCAGTGCAACTCCCAACTTGATTAGCATTTTTGTTTTATAGATTTTTGTAATTTTCTGACAGCGTTTTCATGTATATATACATACAAAACATTATAGTTTATTTTCAAATGACAACAAAATAATAAACAAATTTAAAAAATATATTTCAGATTTAATCCACCATGTGGAACATATTTTTTAAAGAATGTTTAAATTGGTAATGCATTTCTGTAAAAAAAGTTTTGTTGCTTGTTGTTTTATTTTAACAAAACCAATTTTAAACAACGTCTTCTGTTGTCTTTTGTTAATAGATATTTAATGGGGAACCTCAAATTACTTTATTTTGACTTTTTTAATTTATGCTTAAATTATTATACAGCATTCAAATAATGTTGTTTTATTGGTAACGTTATTGTATGTTACAAAAATACGAATCTTTACATGTGTAACTAATTCTTTGTTTTGTGCTAACGTACAACTCAACCGAGTAAACAAAAGCTCTCTGAGTTTTAAATCAAATTTGTGGGATGTTTTAAAATTTTGTGAACAAATTCATTCTTATTTAAGTATGATAAAATTTAGTAGAATAAATTTTAAAAAAAATAAAAAACTTGTATGTAGGCACTAATTGGACCCCGTTATGCTATAAGGAACCAATCGACAAAAAATTAATTCCGAGTAGAATTGGAAAACACTAGTCAAATGATTATTAAAAATAATCTTGTATTTAAAAAAAGATATTTATAATTGTCTTATTTATTTTTATTTAATTATAATCTTAACAAACAAATTGAAAAAAAAATTAAATAGAAATTTTAAATGAAACAGAAAATAAAGTCACTTGGGTCTTTTTTGCAAAAACGAATTTTAAATAATTATCATCTTCCACTTGGAAATCCAAGTTTGTATTATAACCCTCTATATCTTCTTCGATTGCAGCATCGCCTGTGAGATTTACATAAAATGGATTGTCCGCCGATGGAATTAAATGAAAATAGCTTTTTATATCTTCCAGTTTCGCATCTGCTACTGGTTTACCATTGGGCCCATAGCAGTGTTAGATGTCTAGCAAATAATGATTCTCGTTGCCTTCCTTTTCCTTTCTTAATATTGATCTCTGTATACTCGACGTTTTCGTAAGTTGTTGTTGTAAAGATACTGTAAGGTTTTTCTTTCAAAACCTTTATTTTTTTCATTTTCAGCCACTTAATTTTTTCTTTTCCACAACTTACTTTCCTATTTGTTATTTCTTTTTTTAATATTTCTGTGCCTACAAAATCTTTATTTTTTATATAAACTACTTTAATAGAGTTTTTTTTCGACAGGTTTCCATTACAACCACTTAGTCTGGAGGAGAAAATAAGTTGGACAGTTTCTTGAGGGCACATTCTGCGTCGCCAAAATCGCTATCATTTGGCAAGAAACTGTGCTCTGAAACTAAAAAACGCAGTCTAATACTTTCTAAATGTGTGGAACGTTCAAGTATGCATTTCAGCATTTGGACCATTTTTATGTTCCGGTTTTGACTCCATAATATAAGATTCTTCACTGTTTTTGCAATATTATTTTCAATGTCGAGCATCAAACAAGAACTTCGTGTAACCCTCGACCTGCCTGTCCTTTAAGCTACAAGTTAAAAACTGTCGTTTATAAAATATGATGTTTTCAGTCAGCCGTGGTAGAGGAAGGATTTTCTCCATGTCATAAGTCAAAGTTTCTGTGGCGTCGTTTTTCCTTACATTTTTAAGGTCAATATTCATCAAATCTCTGGTTTTTTCTGCTTCTTCTAGATGCATGTTGTGCTCTAAACCAACTCTTTCTTTTTCATTTTCTTCGGGTAAATTTTTAATTTTGGCAGCATATGTATCGCACTTGTTACATGTACCTATCTTTTTTTGGTTTTTTTAATTTTAAATTAAATTCCGTTAAAAATATTTTTTTTTATATGAAGCAAATCTCACTGCGTTCGTCCTGTTTTCATTTTTTTAAAACCTATACATTTGTGTAAATGTTGTACCTACAGCCGAAAACTCTTGTTTTTCTTTTTTTTTCTCTGCAGTATTGAGATATATATCTAGGAAACTTACTGATATGACCAATAACGTCATTTTGTTGTGACCACCAGCAGCTATACATCGGCGATTGAGTGTTTCCAATGTTCTTACTTTATGCAGTGCAGTATTAATACGCTTCGTAGAAATCATCAACGTTTTGATGAACATGTCTCTACGGACTACTGCTTTATTAATCAAATATACTCTAGAAAATGCTCGCTTTGCTGGATTTCTTGCGACTGTATTTTTCCTCTTTGTTTTTTCTTCTTTTATACATGCACATAAGAAAAAAGTTTAAACATTATAGTTCCCTAAATGCCGGTGGTGTTTAAAAAACTTTCTTCTACCTTCAACAGAAATTTTTTCATGGCACTTCATCTTACATGAACACAATTAATCAACAAACTTTTTTGGTTTTACTAGTTTTTTTTCAGCTGAATAATATTGCTGGTTACTGTTTGTACTCTTCTTTCTCTTGTTTCTGCCCTGTTTGACATATTTTCCCTTTTTTCTTTTTTTCTGACGGCCTTTACGATCAAGGTTGATGTTAGCGTTAATGTTTTCTGTTACGTTTGATGAAAGTATGATATTATTCTATTGCACAATAAGATATTTGTCTGAGAGGGTATCACTTGAATGAGATTCATAATCCCTATCCTTCACAGAATCGTCGGAGTCTTCAAACTTTTGTGAAGGATTTCCTTCAATATTTCTATTTAGATTTTGAATACTAGTATTGCTTTTCTGTTGAGAATCAGTTTGATTTTCTACATTAACAGCAGGTTCAAAATTTGTGTCTTTTAAAAAAAAATTCAGCATCTTCAAATTCCTGGGAATACGTATTTTCAATATGTTTACTTAAACTTCTACTACTTTCAAATTGCTAAAAAAATTCTGCCGTTTCTACGGTAGGACATTTTGTAATGGCCTCTTTTTCAGTAGTTTTAGTCGTTGTTTTGATATTAGTAATACAGTCCTTATTCGTTACATCCTGAACCGATTTGGTGTAGATGATGTCGTAGTGTTTTTCGACTCCCAGAATAACCATTTTTCTCCTGAATCTTGTTAACCAACATTTTTAACGTAAGAATTTTGTTATCTATTGTGTAGATTTTGCAGTTCGCTTTAATATTCCGGGATCCATACTGTTAAAAGATATTTTTGTAGAACTACCTCTTCTTTTTTTAGAGGGAAATTTTAAGATGTTACTTTTAGATGTGGTCGTTTCATCCCTAATAATAAAAATGATTATTTACAAATTCTGTTTATACATTCAAAATTACCTAATCTCTTTAATGAAAGAAACCGATTTTTCTGTTGCAGCAGCGGCTAACTCGGTTGTTTTTTTTAATGCAAATGACTATACACTATCTGGTTTTTGTCTGTCAAAGAACTCAACATCCTTAATAATGTTGCTGGCTTCAGAATGAACCGTTTTCTCTGATTTATCAGTTATAACACAACAACTAAAAACAAACGTCTACTATACTAAAGAAAATAATCAAAAATGCAAAATCACAATTGACAAGTCGATACAAAGTCGATTGATCGAACTTATGTCAAGGATTGAATTTCTTAATTGTGATTGGTCGGATTTTTTACCCGTTCAAAACTTGGATTTTAGTTCACATATTTTCCGTATTTTTTGTTTACTTTGTAGCACTGTATATGTTTTTCGTCTAATCATATAGCAGTTTTAGCTAGTCTAGGTTTGCAATTTCATTAAATTAACAGTTAGTAATAATGAAATATTATTTTAAAAAAATATTTAACACAACTATAAGGTTTGGATGGTAACCTTTGTGGTGATAAATTATAAAACAAATTAAAAAGGCCGCAAAATGGACTAAACGATTAGAAACTAGAGTGATAGACATGATTTAAATCTATCCGACGCTGAAATAGAATAAATGACAAAGCACTGGTTATAACGACAAATATATCTATTTTTCAATAAAAAAAAAGATTAAAAGTTAAACGAATTAGGTACATAAATAGTAGTAAAAAATAATTTTATAAATATCACAGTTATAGCGTTAATACAAGTCCTGGAGATTAAGTATTCATCTACACAAAGTTATCGAAATACACTAAACAGAACTAAATCAAGTAATATGTAATTTCGGAGTTAATTTTTGATTTAATGTAAAACTAGTGACTTCACGCCCGTTACAAATTGCAATTTACGTAAATGGACACGTCGTACGTATTTCACGTTTGACAAATGTAGAAATTACTGACAAATAACAGAAAAGGGAATACTTGCGGTCGGCCATGCGGATAGCTATCGTCACACTCAAACCATCCTCTAAAATCGCTAAGAAAATGAAGATAAATTAGATACAAGATCGTATCACAATCAAATTGTTTATTGACAAACAGTGGTTTTTACTAATCTTAAAACTGAAAACTCCACTGGGCGCTTATTTTAGAACATACATGTGAAGTATATCACAGACACCGAAAAAATAGTTTCAATTTGATATTTTTGTCCCTACTCCTACAACAAAAAGTGGGCTACCGAGAACACATTTTATACAGGAGGACGAACATTATAGTAAAGCATTTTTAACATAACACATTAACTTTTGGTTAAAGTACAAGAGATTGTTATTTTTGTTTGTTCTTTTTTTAATAGTTTTGTTATTATATCAATATAGTAAAAAAAATTCTAATAAATTGTATTTTATTGTCACAAGTAGTAGTAATAATACTGTTAAATTTTTGTTTATAGTTACATTTTTGTATCTTATCGTTGAAGATGTGTCTACAATAAAATACATTTTATAGCAATACACAAACAGTAAATAACAGTCTAATTATTACCGATAAAATAGCTTCTAAAAGAAGTACTTGCATGTTATATATTTCGCTAACGTTACATAAAAATTGTTTTTAATAGTTTATAGAAATTGATAATAATTATTAATCTGTATACAAACAGCACTGTTAATTAAAATTATCAAACTTGTTTGAATTAAATTTGAAGAAAACATGCATATTAAAAAAAAATGAAAATGTATGTTTTTAAAACATTGCATGAATATTTTTTCTTACGTTTTACAAACATCAAAAATTGTTTTGATATTTAATGGAAATTTAATGCTAACGTTTAACCGGCTGTAATATTTATGTTACTTTATTACAAAAACATTATCCGAATGACTGAGCTATAATATAATCATAATATGTATATATAATATAGGTTATTTTCTTTGATAACAAAAAAAAACAAAATTAATAAAATTTAAATCTGCAAATTGTTATTAATATTTTTTTTTAAAATTCCATTATTGCATTGCTAAAAATTATGGTTTTAATATAAAGCGTCTCGCGACATGAACTGTAGGATTATGTTAAAATTTAGTGTGAGTTTTATAAAAGATGCGATATTTCACGTTTCAACTAAGTATTTTATTTTGTGTTAAGTGTAGTAATTTTTACGCAAATGACGTGCCCACTTTAAAAATACCGTTGCTATTAGTGCCTACTCATCTAAAAGAACCTAGCGCCGTCACTGAATACTTGAGCATGATATACTTGTATACATAATGCAAACTGTATCTATTTTATTTTAATCTAAAAAATGTGAACAAACCCAATATAAATATTACAATTTAAATTTAATTTTTTAATTACAATTTACTGCAGGTTTTCGTCTTAAAATTTTGGGGGTTGTAGCTTACAAATACGTGTTGACTTAACATTTTTTATATTTTTGCAACAAATGAACGATTTATATACACCTAAAATTGCACTATTAACGAACACACCTATTGGTACAATTATTAGAAGTACATAAAAAATTAAGATTCTATTTTTTTAAATAAATTAGATAATTAAAATTAAATTTAATTAAATTAATTAAAAATTTTAATGTATTAAATTAAAATTATGAAGTGCTTTTACGAAAATACGAAACAGTCATGAACTTTTTTATTGCAAAACTTGCAACAAAAGCTTGTGACAAAATCAATAATTTGTTAACATTATCAAATAATTTTTGGAATTTTTTGCTGAATTGGAAGTAACTACTACTTTACTTTTTAAAGTACATTATAATTTTTTTTTGATATATTAATTTTATATTTGTTGCTATAATTATGACGTTATCCACATTATAACACAGTTTGATTGTAAATCGCATTTAGAATTTTAAAAACTATTTAAATCTATACTCAATTGTCTGAAAAAAGCTATTAGAAGTGAGGGCAAATGTATCAATTGTTAAACTATTAATAATTTTATTTTTAAATTTTGCAATAAACTTTATTTCATTATTTACATTTATGAAATTTATAATGAGATGAGAAGAGAGATGAGCTATTATAACTTTTAATTTCGTTGTGACTGTCCGCGTGTTTATGGAGCGTTGTTCTGAAATTCTTTTTTTTAAATTTTACATTAATTTAATTGATGAGTGAAACATATTTTTTCATCAATAAATAAAAATAAAAGAAATTAATTAGCAAAATAGTTTTACGTTTTCCATGGGCTTATGTGCGTGAAGTTCAATCGTTTAATTTTTTTGTAATTTTTTCTTCTTTATTAACTTCTACATAACTAAAAAATTAATGCTTTATACAAGACTTATTAGGTTCCAGTATATTTTTGGTAATTTTAGTGCCATTAAAAATTATTATTACAATCTTAGGTAAGAAATTCCTAAATCGTAATTATTAAATAGTTAACAGACTTTCTGTTTTATGTTTGTAGTTAGTCTGTTAATTTTAGTTGTAAATAATGTATACTAATATTTTACAAGTAAACTTTGGCTAAAATGCTATTGTTTCATTTTAAGGTGTTTAACGATTCACAAGTAGCACTTGTATTTCTTGTTTTTTTAATATACCAAATTTTAATTGAAAAAAATTATAATGTTATTGCATAATAAAACGCGGCAATTTGAATTCGATTTCTAAAATAAATGACAAAATTAAGCTTATCCAATGCAAATAATTTAGCAATGTTACTTTTAAAATTAATAAGAAAACCAATAAATAACTGCTTAACAAGAACAATAGACACCTCGGCAGGTATAAAATTATAATACAACACGCTTAACTTAAAGTGATGTACTCAAAGAGTGTAAATTAGCTTAGGAATCTTATATTAACTATAAACTTACAATTATCAACTTGAAGAACGACTACATCTGCAGCTACATCTTTTTTAATAAATTCTACTCTAGTAGACATTTGATTGCAACCTTTCAGTAAAACCAAACCCAATAAATTTTGATTTTAGACAGTGGTATTCCAGGCTTTGCACTACCACTTGTAATTTTCTAGCCTTTTTCTGCGTTTTCGAGTACTTTTCCATAATTTGGTGATCTCAACTGTTTTGAGCGGATGCGGCTTCATAATTAAAATTGAGTTGTTTAAGCTCAGCAATATCTTATCTACCAAGATATTTATTCAGTTTTTGCGCACTTTTGCACCATTAACTCTTGTTGCTGCCATGTTAAATATAAACAATAAATCAAAACTTCGCATATGTTAGCCCCCTTTTAACCGTAACCCAATCAGAGTCAAACTTAACCAGCTGTGACGATACTTTTTTATATACGGAGACTATTTCTTTTTAGCCTTTGCTATTATATTTCTTTTTAAGTCATTTCTATGGAGTTTAGAATCTGGCTTGGTTCACAAGTTTATTACCTAACTCTGTAGTGGTTCTTTGTTAGATTTTTGTTAGCTTTTTCAAGTTTATCGTTTTCTTCTTATCTTTTCAGAGTTTAGAATATGGATTGGTTCACAAGTTGATTACCTAACTTTTGAGAAGTTCGTAGTTAAATTTCGGTTGCTTGTTTAGTTCTTCGATTTCTCACGCCCTGATGAAGCCCCTTACAAAAGTGGGCGAAAGGTTGGCAACTTCGGTTACAACACGGTCCAAACCCAGAAGATGTTCTTATCTAAGTATAGACACCGGCCGTGGAAGCCTTCGCTATTACAGAGGGAATTTAGTTTGTATGAGGTAGTTTATGCCTTCAACGCTCTTTCCGTTTCGAGATTTCTATGAGAAAGCCACAAAGAGCAACTTTGCAATAACATCTGCTTAGTTGACGGTTTTTATAATTACTTTACAAAAAATTGTTTTGTTACAACTGTACAATGATTTTTGATCTAGCTAATAAGATTGTTAAGGGGATTTATTAATATATGATTAAATATTAATTATTAAAATTATTAGTCTACCAATATACAAATGTCTTAATTTTATAAATTATATTTATTTACATATGTTTCGAACATAATTATAAAGTCTACAAAAAACATATACAACTTATTAACCAAATATAAGATTCCAAATTTTTAAATTACATTTTTTTTTAAAATGTCGAATATGAAAATATGTAACTAGATAATTTTAAAATGTAAGTTTTACAAAATGTTAAATTTTAAGTTTTAAAAATCTTAAAAAAGAAAGATGATGCAATTTAGAAACAATTCTAAGAAAAAATAAGTTTAAAATAATAATTGAAATTAATTTGATCGTTCAACAAAAAAATTTTATTTGATATTTTAAAATAAATGAACTTTAGTAATTCAAGAATTTGTTTATTGATGTTATTAAAAAGACTAATTTAGAAGAAATAAGAGTATGATGATTATCTAAACCATGTTGTGCAAATGTAGATTTTACTGAATTTAGAATATTAATGTATATTGAACTATTTTGTAAATATCTAAGTCTAGTCTGAAAAGATCTTTGTATCATACCAATATAAAATTTGTTACAAGAACATATTAATTTACAAACCTCATTTTTATTTCAATTATTATGATTATTTATATTGTTATTACAAGAAAAGCGATACCGAAAAAATAATTCAATAAAAAAAAATTTGAAATCGTTACCTTTTCCTAATTGTTTAAAACATTTAAGAAAATTTGGAATAAAAGGAACATAATCGATTGTATTGTAGCATTTAAAAAAAGGCAACAATAAAAACAATTTTGTATATTTGTAGAATACATTTGGGTAATGTAAATTGCAATTAAAAAAAATGTATTTTTTAAAATTTAAATGTTTATTTTTTAAATATGTTATATACATATAATTTGAAAAAGTTTTTAAAAATTGTTATAATAAATTTTTAAACAACATAGAAACGTTTTTTAATTGACCATTTTTTATAATTATTTTTTTTTATAAATGTACGTAACAAATGTATTGTAATTTATATACATTAATTAAAGTATGTTAATGATCTTTCAATAACAAATGTAGCAGTATATTTTTTTAATACGTTAATAAAACAGATCTTAATTTTTATTTTTCAGTTCTTTCTGTGTTTAAATAATTTAAAAAAAGCCTAATGTTAACCCTATGTTTTTTAAATAAACAATACTAAAAATTGTTTTAGGATAAATGGTGTATTTATTCATCATCATCCGATGAAGAACGTACGCCACTTTTAAAAGCTTGTGAGTTTTTAATTAAATAAATACCTATACCATTTACCTTAAACCAATTTTTATTATGTTTTATGGTAAAACTGTATGTCTAAAACAAATATACGTTTTGCATCAAATACATAATTCAAATACACCATTACATGCTTTTTTTGTAGAATCAATAATTTTATTACAGTAGGATTTTATTACAGCAATTAAATCATATAAACATATTATATTAACTTAAAGAAATTACAATTTTAGGAAACGTAGTATCAAACAATGTTTTGTAAAAACGTTTGCAATCATTAATAATAAAAAAAATTGTTTAAATGATTAGTTTGTAGATTATATTTGATTTTATTTAATTATAGTATGTAGTTCAGTTTTGCATTGAACTGTTTAGATTGTCTCTATACAACCAATATTATCTAGATTTGATTGTTGTATTATTTTGTTCTTAAATAATCTTAAAACTGTTAATAAGAAATTTGTATTTAAAGTATTTATTTCATACTTTAATAAAGATATTCGGATAAAATAAGAACATTATACAGTATTACTAATTGTTTAAAACTATAAACGTTGATGGTTCAGACACGTGTGAACACTTATCTTTGCATATTTACACATATAAAGGTTAAGTCTTATCATCCCTTGTAATGTTAGATAACCATCTTATATGCAAATTTACTAAATCAACTAAAATTGCACAGAAATTAGTAATACAGTACATAAAATACTTACATGAAGTTATATTTGTAAGATTATACTTTAATATCTGATTTTGTGTAAATAACAGTAATAAATTATTCTTATTTAATTTATATCCTATATATATATATATATTTCCAGCAACAACTGTTATATTGTATTTCAGATTTGTATATAGTTTATTTAGGTTTTTACTAATTTACTGAAGATTTTAATATATAAATTTTAGTTACAATACTTTTATTTTTTTAAATTAATTGAAAATTCTATGAGAAAAATTTATTGTATGCGTATAAAAATTCTTATTAGTTTAACAAAAAAATTATATTCACAAATTATTTTCTACAAAATTAATATTCTTTGATATATCTAATTCAAAATTTGTTTTTGTGTTTATCGTCTATATACAACAGGTATTTCTTTTATTAAATTTATTTGCTAAGTTCAGATACATTGTTATGATTTAATAATTTCTGTAAAATTTTCATATATGCATTCCGTACGTTTTTGAATACCGATGAAAAAGAAATTTTAATTTAGTTTTCCCTTGAGCGATTCGTTCCCAGACTAAATTAAAATTTTCGATAAAACATCAAACATCAATTTAACAAACAAAAAATATTTGATAGTATATTGAAATATTTTGAAGATAAAAATTTTAAAACACACTAAAAGAAATTAAATTTGCTTTTTAGAATACTGAACACAAAAACCGATAATGCTTAAAATAGCTTGCAGGATCTGAAAAGGTTATTTTACAAACGTATTTCTAGTATTAGAAAAAACTCTATAAATCCAAGAAGGTGATATATCGTTTTTAAATAGGACATACATCACCAAATAAATATATTCAAAGTTTTGCAATTTATAAATAATGCATAAAAGTTTATACTTTAGTATAAGTTAAGATAGATTGTTTTTAAAAAAACAAACAATTTTTTTATGTAAAACAATTGTGTTTTACATAATTACATTTATACATTTTAAATTTTAAGCAAAATAAATTTGTTTTAAATTTAAAACAAATTAATGTAATGTAATGTAAATGAACTTTAAAAATAAATACTTTTAATACATTACTAGTGTTGATTTAAATAGAATTTAGGATTATTTTTTTTGGTATTTCATTATTTGTTATAGTTTAATTAATGTTGATCAACAAAATTTAAAAAACGTGTTTTGAAAAGCATTAAAGAACAAAAATTAATCTTTGCTGTTTTTGTTCATAATTTTTGTTTTAAAGAATTTAAGTTTTATCTTAAACAAACATACTTTTAAACTAATGTAAGTCTGATATATTGATACTGCTTTGACACAAACTATATTGTGTGCAAACTGCTTTAAAATTTTCGGTTTATTTGAATCTACACGATTTTTAAATGTAAATGTTATAAGTGTTATACTTAATTGAAACAAATGTTAGTAAACAAATTTTAAATTGTTTAATAATTATTAAAATTATATAGTTAACGTACAAATTTGAAAAAATCAGAAACACGTTGCAATTCTACAATTAAAAACTGTTTTTTTTAATTTATCCTATTTTATTACATAATGAAGTAAAAAGCTGAATAATTAAAAAAATTTGAATTAAAATGTTTTTGCAATAATTGCTTTTAAATTACTCAATTTAAATAATTACTCTTTTATAATTGTTAAATCTATTAAAAGAGAAAAGAAATATTAAAGTATTATAATTAAGTAAGATTTATAAATTCGAAAAAGTTTTGACGAAGAATAATTAGATAATTATTATTATTAATTTTTTTATAAAACATAATTTAAATAAATTAATACGTTGTCTTGTACAAAAAATCTAACGTTATATACTTTTATAATTATATTTTAATAAATAAACAGATAAATAAAAACAATTTAAGTATTAATTAAAAAAAAAACAAATTGTATTTATTTTAGTATCAAAATAGACTATAAAACAAGCTTACCCAATAACTGCAGTAAAATCTTAAATTATACATTTTATATGACTTCAGTTAATTAAATTTGATTTGAAATAAAAACCTTCATATATATGTAACGCTGTAACAAAAATTACAAAGCGTTAAAGTTCGTAAAAAAATAATTATATCGTAATCTAGTAAATTATTTTTACCTTATTAACATTGTAAATTTAACACAATTACACATATGTGAACATTTGCAAAAGATTGAAATCAAAAAGCATTATATTGTTTACCAACTAATAACAAATATTTCATTACATTAAAAATTTAGAACATATCTTTACCAAAAGTTATTAAACATTAAGTATTAATTTAACGTGATTGTTGAAGGAACATGAACGAAAAAGCTTAATTGCAGTTGGTGTTGAGAAAAACAAACAGTAAAAGGTCTACTTAAAAGTTTAAAAAATGAGAACAGTATCCAATTTTAAAAAATTAAACAATATAAACAAAGCACAAAAGACGTGTCAAATACTTTGTAAGAAAGATATAAAGTAACCCGTCAATAATCAAATGCGCTAACAGATAAGACACATACGAATATAGTTAAAAAGTTATTTATAAAACAAAAAAACCTGTATAGCAGTACCTAACAAAGATACAAAATTTCACAAAAGATGAGAAACAAAAGAAACACAGACAGTATTCTACACAAAGTTGTTGAATTAATAGTATTCAGATGCGCAAATACTGCTCTAATACACACTAAAATTTGTTACAACAAAGGAAAATCTAACGACCTAAATAAGAGAAACTAGTTTTCATCGAAAAGCAAAATAAAAATAGAGAAGAGAAATTATATTGACGTTATAAACAAAATAATTTAAAAAAAATTATAAAAAATTTGAATTTAAATAAGTTGTATCTACAATAAATTCTGTAAAACAGCAACTAAGTTAAAAATAATCAAAAAATCTCGTGGTTATAACAATAATAACTCTTGCCGTAAAGTGCCCGACGAAAATACGTGCCTTAACTATAGCTTTAAATAATTTAAGAAAGAATTTTCTTAAATATTCAAAAGCCTTAGAATTATAAATCAGAGTTTTTAAAAATTGTTTCATTAGGCCTAATTTTATATGTAAAAATGGCATCAATATATTCTTAGGTTTTACAGTTAGTAATTTAACTCGATCGGACCATAATGTTCTGAATCTGCTATGTTATCCCATAGGCAATCGTGACAAATGTTTTTAACACACTCGCTTTGCATTCTCATCAGAAAATTTAAACTTTAAGCATAGCAAAATAATATAAACACTTTTGATATTGTTAAAAAAATGCAAATATTTCAACAGACTAAGTTAGGTACCCATTTTGTAAGATTAAAATAAGCTTCATAAGTTTGAAAACTTTAGATTTGTTGCCAAAGTAATATGCAATTTGCTACCGGGATCAAAATGCTATCACCTGGTGCTCATAAAAACAATTTTAATCTTCCAAACTTACTTAACGACGTAAAACAGAACAAACTAAAGTGCAACGAAACAAAACCTCATGTTGTAATTTTAAGTATATTTGGAACAAACTTTATAAATTGCGCGTGGACTTTACTCTATACTCATATATCTCACAAACACCAAGAAGACACGCGCAACTCTTCCAGTTTTAAAACCTTTTTTTTTCGAAAACCGATTCAGAACTTAAAAATTAAGTGCGTTTACAAATCATTTAATTAACGATCGCAGCCTGTACCTGGATCATTCGCTGAAACTGCTGATTAAACCATTACTGACTACTGCAACGATCTGAACTTCACCTGTCGCAACAAACATCAAGTCATTTTCATCAATCCGTCCGTATATTCAGTAAGTGTTGTTTTGTGGAGTGTTGTATTTGGTTATCCTTGTTAGTAGGAGAAAGCATACTTTTTGAAAATAATTTATAAAAATTTTATTTTTTGTAGATGAAAAAAAACAAAAATTTGTTGCAAACAATATGTTTTATTTTTGCAATTTGCACTGCACAAGAACTGAATTAAAATGTATATTACGCATAAAAAAAATAAAACGTACACTATTACAAAAACCGTCTTGCCCCTATGCGTGCGGTGGCATACACTTAAAACTAATGTGTTTTATTTACAAATTTGCAAATTATAATTTTTGCAATTCTGGTTAGGTCAATACAGTCTACATAGCATCATTTTTGGCACGTTTGACAACGTAACCACCATTCTACTACTTTGTGACATAGTGTATGAGTGAAGGTAATAAATACAGGCCGTATCTTCTTCTTCCTTTCCAAAATAGACCGGCCCTTTTTTTCACTCCTAGAAGACGATGGCATTCGGAATTTTTTTTTTGCGTAGTGGTTAGCAGATTTTCTTAAAATTGGAGCGTTCTTACACACTACTTCTAACTTCAGTTCTTCAATGTCCCGCGTAGTATTTAGAACTTCACATTTTTTTTTCGATTTGATCTGATTTTAACAGTTGCTTTTCGGAATGGCAAAATTTTGGATATACTTAGGTCCTTGAACGAAAAAGGACCAGTTGGCTGTTTAGCGGTTACTGAAAGTTCATTTTGTTCTTTTGGTGCCACTGGATCTTTGGACGATGAAGGTACAAGTTGCTCTTAGACGGTTACTAAAAGTAAATTTGGTTTTTCTAGTACTACTAACTCTGGTACATCAGTTACATCTGCAGGTGCATAGTTTCATATTTTCATTAAGTAAAAATATTCCAGCAGACGAAAAAACACTTTGGACATTTTTTGCTGTTGTAGATCGAAGATATGCTTCCTTGAAAATTCCTGTGACTTGTTGGTGAGTTACCGTTCTACCAAAGTAGCTTTTAAACCAAACATTAATTTTTAATTATAGAATAAGTTTATTCCCTTATCACGATTTTTTTACAGTAAAAGAATATATATATTCGAATGCAAAAGCATTATTTCTGATAGTGAAAGATATAATCAAAACGAGTATAAATTTATTTTTTATTCAAAGTCAATACATACGGATACATGGATATTATAATAATGAAATCAAAAGTAATTAATTTCTTTTTCGAGTTACTGGATAATCGTGAAGGTGTTCATCTAACACCTCCCATCGTGTTCTTGTAATCAACAACTATTTGTGGCTTAATAATATTATTACCATCTTTATCAGTTTTATGTGTTTCAATTTTCTGATGATTGTGTACAGTTGATAGTAAGTAAATATTTTTTTTGTCACGCCATTTCATTATCACCACTTTATTTTTCTGAAATGCAAATGCATCCACTTTTTGCAGTTTTGTTTTTTGTATTTCACTTTGTGTTTTTTCCGTTTGCCCGCATGGTTCCATAAATATTTGTTTTATATAAGAATCAGCTAGCTCAGGAAACGTGTAAAAATTATTTGTTGTTATGCAGTAACTTTGGTCTAACAGGTTTTCAGCTAATAACAGGACTACTTGGGAAGTCAAAGACATAACTTTGTCTTTATCGTTTAAGATTGTTCCTTTTGCTGTATATATTAGGAACGAATATACACAACCAGATTTTGCTTTGCATAAAAGGTATAATTTTATCTGAAATCGTGCACGTTTTAGTGGTAAATATTGCTTCCAACCAAGCCTGCCCTTATATAACATGAGACTCTCGTCAACTGAAATGTCTCTTTCGGGTATGTATAAATTTGAAAATTTGTAACGTCCCGTTTGAATTCATTACATTAAAATTCAATTTTACATTCATTTATTTTTTGCATTTAATATTGCACGTAAATTTATTCAGTTTGGCAACAGTGGCAACGTCGCGTTGTTTCAAATCTACCTGAGTTGTAGCTTAAAAACTGACATTTTCGTTTGAACAATCTTGGCGTGCGTGTCGTAGTGATGCGGAGAAGACACATTTTTTGATTATGGCGTAAAAACCCATGTAATTTAATTTTTATTCATTCCATCTAATTATTGGTGAGTTTACCTTTATTCTGATATAATTTTTCTATTGAATTCAACATTTTTAGTGAGTTCGCAATATTGCGCAATAGTTAAGACAAAGGAATTTATTTTGAAGACCGTTACATTGAAGGTGTGACGTGAGTACATGATGTCATTTAAAAAATCATTCTAATTATTTATATTTAGGGTTTTTTCTTTTTATTTGGATCTTTCTTTTTAGTGGATCTTTTCGTTTATTGGATTTTTATTCTGGATCCTTTCTTTTGGTTTTGTCGTTTAATTACTGGATTTTTCGTTAATGAAGTTTATTATACATGGATAATTCATGCTTGCTGGTGTGTGTTGAAATCTACATTCCTTTAGAAGAATTTTATCACGTTAACCAAGATGTGCTAAAAATAGAAGATATCCGATAACGTTATATTAAACATGGTGAGTCAATTGGAATTGAGTTACATTTTACATTCAAGCAGTTAAATTGTGTTGTTTAAAACCTTTCGGGAAACCTACTCGATAACAAATTTACCGTTTACGACATTTGCATTTAATATCAATAATTAATAATTAGGTGTAAGATTTTACGCTTTTTATTCATCACTTAATGTGGTTGGCGCCCTAATATTTTATTTTAAATACTGTTTTATTCTAAATATGTTTAATTCAAATATTGTTCATTGTTCTCTAATGTAAATAGTTAGTTAAGTATAGTTAATAAATTAACGGAGTTCACGTCTTTGTAGTTATTTTCATTCAAACCCATCACCTTGAGGTCTGTGCTTACGATTGCTTGCCGTGGTTATATTATTTTTACTTTTATTAAACGTTCTTTATTCCGTCAATGTATTTTTTATTACAAATTTATTATATACATTTTGATATATAGAGCATTTTTTTTCAATTTTGGGTTTGGATGAGTTTTAGGATCATAGTCATTATTACTGGTAAAATGCAAAAAAGTTTTTTATCTGCAAATATCTTTTTAGGGACCTTAGTTTTGAAAAAAATGGTGTTGACAATATTTCATTCAATGACTAATACATTTTCTCATCAAGTTTTTCTACAATTCACTGAAGTACGTTGATAGCCAAAAATACTGCAATATCGTTCTGCGTAACAGACCGCCAGACATTAGATAAAGAATAGCCGGTTTTGTTAAGCTGCTGCTCAGCGTATCTGTTAGTTTCAGTTATTATTATATCTAGTAAATTGGCATAAAAAAATTGTATAATATTCTAAAATTCAAATTCGTTTGTTGTGCTGAAAGCGCTGCCGGAGATCGCCATGAAAGAAAATCGCGCAAGAGATGGATTGCCTTGATGTATGCTAAGTATATACTAAGTTCTTATAGAACTAAGATCGCTTTTATATGATAAACTCACATTCGATTCTATATAGCTATCGCTAACGTCAATCTCGTCTGAACCACTTTTAGATAACATTGCGTATTCAGTCAGCCTCAGACATTTTGGCTTACGATGTTTTTTAAAATTAGTAATATTTAATTACAACTTTTAACAATAAGAAAGTATTTTTAACAAAAAAAATATTTTTGAAAACTTACAAATGTTTTTTTCATATTTACACCTAGAAATTAGTAAGTAATATGTGTATTTATCATACACAAAACGTAACAAACAAACTAAACAAACATAACAAAAAATAGTAAATACCATGCCTAACTCCATTCGAAACGACAATCTGGAATTTTTAGATTTTAGATTAAACCTCTGGCGAAGAATCATAACCAACATAATAAAAACCTGCTACCCAAGGTTACGTGATTTTTCAAAGTCTCGATTCTTTGTAGCATTACCGAAGTCGTTACCGTTGGTAAATCATAAAATAAACTATATATTGTGTCTACTCAAGTCTCTCTTGGGCATGCACAAATTTGGTAAGAAACGCATTGCCGCGTAACGCTGGGGCACGTGCGTTAAGGGTTTAAAGGCCCATAGAAACTAATGTCTAGCGGATGTAGCTTGTAGGTGCAATTTTTTGCAAATGTTAAAACATCTATGATTTTGTAGCTAGAACGACCATCCAAAAGCAACAAAACTTTGTTTTGAGCTAAAACATTGCTGTGTTTAACAAAATGTTGGAACCATTTCAGAAATACCACTCCATTCAACCATTTCTTTTTCTGGGCAAATACGGAACTCGTTGGAGCATAGTCTATTAAATCTAATTTCATATTTTTGCTGGAAAATATAAAAACGAACGGAATGCATGTTTCTAGAAAGTTTACACAGCAAACTGTAGTGAAGTGATGGCTTCTCTCAGCACTTGTTAAAACCACAACCTCTTTCAATCTTTAGTTAAGAGAATCTTGATTGGTTGAGTTAGTTAAATTGCTAAATCCTGATTCGCCCACGTTCCAAAATTGTGCGTGGCTTAAACTTATGCTTTTTAATTATTTCCGTTAAATAACGAAAAAATGTTTAAAGTTAAGGTCGGTTGAAACCGCGGGCACTTGCGAAGAGACATCGTAGAACTTGGCAGTCTAAATAATTTTAACCAACCTCTACCAGCCATTTCCTTTTCAGTTGAAAATCTGTGAAGAAGTTTTTTCTCAACAGCTATTTGATATGCTAACCTCCTAACGTCGGCCGAAGTCATCCCAAAAAATCCGATTTCCAAATCTTGTAAATGATTTATTATTTTTTTTCCAAATTGTCGTCAAACGTCGCCTTGTGCCCACCTAAATATTCGTTTGAAGTATTACCCTTTTTAATACGTCGCCACATTGTGGTAAACAGAACTTTAAAAGTTTTGGACTCATTTTACCGCTTTTAACAGCATCGATGACCTGCCTCATTTGGTACTCATCTCACATCTGCTTTAAAAATTTCCTAATAAACGGAGGTATATCTGAAATAAAGTTTATACAATTTTAGATAAAATGTATAAACAGACTAATATAAAAGAGTAATCTCAACAACATTCTCAACAGGTACAAAATAAATTAAAACATACATATCGTGAAAGCTGGTTTTTAAAAACATCTACTATGTGTCAACTCGTTCGCAAACAGAAAGGAACTAAAAAGCTTGTCGGTACAATGGCATGCGCATTCTTCACGCTGAGCAACATCGATGTTGCCATATCTTTTCGATTTTCAGAAACTATAAGCTTTATGCCATCTCAGTGACTATGCCGACTCAAAGTACTTTCCCTAATTGTTTAACACTTGCACTTTCCGTGAATACCAAAGGAGTTCTTTAAAATAACTGGATTGTTACATATCGCATCTTGGTCGACCCGGATGAGTAGCTGTTAGACATTGATACGTTGAGGAGTTGAGTGCTCCACGCAAATGTTTGGGACAATTTTACTCATTTCTCAAGTTGTTCGACAACAATGTTATGTAACTCTGTACCTGTGACATAAACAAATACACCAGGTTCCCTTTTGTTCCCGCGTCGTGATACGTACCTCATAATTGTTTATTGACGTTCATTTAATTCCATCCCCTTCATTCATTTACACCAAAAGTTCAAAGCACATTTACGACGTTGAAAAATTGTAGAAAACGTCGCTTTAATTTTATTTGTTGCTCTATCGACGTGGATTTAGTTAAATCTGGTTTATAGTAATCCGCCGCATCGACCTGTAATTACAATTTGATTAACAAACACGTCCGATTACAATTTCACGGAATTGTTCACACTTATCTGTTAAATCTACTAATTACTACCTATCGCAATTATCCGGATTTCCACATGAAAAGGCACCACGGGCACAAGATTGGCATTAATTAATAGAAAACACAGGTATAAAAAAAAACGCCATATTACTAATTTCTATTTTAGATTCAAATTGACACAAACCCCTTGTAACGCCAAGGACGGGTTACAAAGGGATTAATATTTTGGTGTTTTTTGATGCCTACTATTAGAATTCATGCATTAAAACAAGAACCCAGAAAAAAGTTTTTTTGTCGATCCATCAAAAAACACTTATTGGTTAATTAACAAAAAATGCATTAGAAAATTAGTACTTATTTTGTTCGTTACATATTATCACACTACATTAACCTAATTTTTACCAATAATTTGTTACCATCATTACCATTTGTTTGTTGGTGGTCTTCGAGATCATCTGTTTCTAAAATTGTACTAATACCAGTATTTATGTATTTAGGTAGATGTTCTGCTAATTGTTCATTAGTGATTTTACTAGTTTACTTCCCATATTTTAAAAGTTTTTTTCTTTCTCGTAATTATTATAAATGTAGATAAACAAAGTCAAACGTTTTTAGCAGCCAAATCCAAAATAAGTAAAAACAAAACTAATGTCTACTGCTTACGTAAACAAATGTATTTTTTAATTTGGCAATCTAAAGAAACTATAGCTTCTTTGTAGTCAATTGTTTTGTTTGATATATCCAAGTCAAAATTCTCTATTGATACAGACTGGACTTTTATGTTTTCTAGGAAGTCATAGCGTTTTGTCAATATAAAGCTTGCATTAAGTAAATTGCATTTTGTCTATTAGGGTGATATCCTTGATGAACTTCTTTTTTATTTTGACGCATTCTTTGGTTTAAACTATTTTTTTGTTCCAATAGTTCTTGTGCAGAGCTAGGAATGCAAAAAAATATTGATTGATTGATTGATACTACCTAATCTTTTCGCCCTATTTATTTTTGGAGAATTGTTTGTATTTCTGAATAAATTTGCATATTATCCATATCTTTATATTTTTATTTCATATCTGGCTGGTTTTGATTGTATGTAGACACACAATGGACATCTGCCACAAAACGGAACAAAATTTTTCTCAGCGGAAACCTTGCTGTTAAGTACATACATATACGTCCCTGCAGTTTAAAAAAAAAAACATATCAAATACATCTTTAATTGCTGCTAATTAATTTTTTTCTTGACGTTTGTTAAATATAACAAATTTCAGTAATTCTTTCATTTTGCTTTGAGACATCATAGCAGCAAAAATAGTTTGTTGTAAAGCAAGATTTTGATGACTTGATAATTTTAAAATTGGTTCTTGACATGCTTTCGGCAAACCAACAATAGTCTATAGACCTTAGATGCTTTTATTTTCACGCAAGTTAGGTTTCTCCTCTCATCTCTTTTAACAAAATTGTTTTTTAGTTGGTTTTGGAATTATAATACTCTGTTTTATTAGTTGTAAATAATTTGCATGCTTCCTTATGTGGTTAGAATGTTTATTACAAGTACATATAGTTTGGTTTTTGACTACAAAGTACTATTTGTATTTTTTTTGACAGTTGACTCACTACCATTACCGTCAGATGATTGATTATCAATATTTGTACCATCAACATCACTGTCTTCAAATAACGTATTTTTACTCTCCGATATTTTTCACTTGTCGGAAATTTTAACAGCAAATTTATTCGACAATTTTTCAAATTTGGCTTAGAAAAACCTTTACGCGGCATCATGAAACTATGAATTATACACAATGCTACTTTATAATTACTAAATTAAAAAAAAAGTAAATATAAATGTAATTAGCTTGCTGTTATTTTTAATTAGATTTTGGAAAAAATTTGCAATAAGTACCTTTATTGATTTACGTAGGGTTCTTAAATTACTTCATAAAAAGAAACATTTTGTAGGAAAGTATAAAGATTTTTAAAATAAATGGATTACAACAGGTACAAGAAAAGTGATCATCCGAAGGTTAAAATACAGAACTACGACAAATGCGTTAGATTGAGAACAGAAGAAAACCCAGAGAACACAGTAAAAAAAAATAAAAAACATGACAAAATTAATGCTAAACATTAATTAAAAAGATGTATTACAATATAATAAAAAAGAAGTAAAAAAAAGAATCAAATTCAAAAAATTGCATACGAGACGATAACAAATAATAAGAATACAATTCTAAACGTAGAAAAATAAAGAAACGATAAAAATGGCATAATGTTTTAACGGTCTTGGTACGCAAAGAATATCACAAAATGTCGTAATTGACCGGCAACCGTACCATTTTAATCAAATTCAACTTGCCAACACCCGGTTATCAAAAATAAATATCTTGTGAGTGCAATTAATATTGTTTTTTGCTTAAGTTACAACAGTCTTTAAAATAAGAATAGTTTTTGCATACAACTGATACATTTTTGACTCCATCATAAACTTATATAAATAAAAAATAATAAAACAATTTTAGATTGATTTAATTTAATGGTAAATTTATTTTTATTCTTTAGTCATATTTGAGACACAATATACATGAAAATATATAATTTCTAATCATATTAAAAAAAAAAATTTAAGTTAATTTAATTGTATTTACACTAACAACATAAACATTATGGTAAACTTTATTTCATGTTTTGTTGCTTAAAAACAATTTGAAATTTTAGATAATTAACTGTTTTAAAATATTGATTTGTTTTCGTTTTTGTAATAAAAATTTGAAATTTACACAAACAATAGATTATAACTTTCAACTTTTAGCTTTTATTAAAGGTGTAATTGAATTTGAAATTAAAAAAGATTTTATTAAAATTTTTTGTTTACAATTTCAGTATGTGCTTCTGAAATGTCTATCAAAACCGCGGTCTAAAAATCAAACAATTGCTGCATTGTGTCTGCGAGATTTGTTTGCAATTAAAATTAATTGTATGCATGGAGCGCGTTCTAATGGAACCTACTCAATAGGGCGTTAAAGCAGGAAAGCTGGTGAAAGTAATAATTAACTTTTCGAATAATCAATATTTACATATGAGTAAAATCCTAATTTCTTTTTTAAAATTTTTTATATTTGTATAATTGTATGCCAATTTTATTTATTTAAGAACGCGTTTAATACTACGTCCTTATATTAAATTGTATTTAAGGTCTCTTTCTTTTATATTATATTACAAACGGAATATATTAAATTTTAAGTAATTACTTTTATATACATTTCCTTTGAAATAGGAAGTTTTTCATAAAAGCAATAAAATGTAAAAGATATCATTTTCATTTTCATAATTGGTTACGACTTATTTTAATAAATTGTAAAACAATAGCATTTTTTGGTAGCAACTTAAATATATAGCAGATGTTTTTTTTTTCGTTTCTGTTCTAATAAATTTGTAACCACGTTTATTTTGTGGCATGTTGAAAACTTGTAAACGAAAACATCACGCTACTAGTTAATCAGTGAGTAAGATGCTTAAACAAGAAATGCTTAACAATGTTGTCCAACGAATTATTAAAGTTACTACAAGTAATAAATAAAACCTTTTGAAACTTTAATCAGACGTTAAACACAATGTGAAGATAAATTTATCTAAGATGGAGAAATGTTAAATAATGTACTAAGTTGAAAAGATACATGAAATGTATCAGTTTATAATGCATAGTCATTAAAGATAAAACAAAAAAATAATTGCTAAATAATAACTTGACAAACGTGTCATAAGACACTTACGAGCAACTTGAACTTTACTTAATAAAGTTTTTAGTACTTTATTTTGCTAAATATTTTGTTTGTGTAAATTTTTTGTTGGTTTATTCATGTACAAAACAAAAAATTTTAATATTTATGAAAGTGCATTTTACACTTCAAAGTTTATTTTAAGATTATTTATGTAATAATGGAATTTAATCTTTGACTTTCACGTCAGTCATGTTTAAATATGCATTTGCTTACCTTGACAAATTTACAAATTTTGCTACTAATGGACGCTTAGAGCAAAATGCTCTAAAAGGGTATTAACTCTTGATTGGTAACAGTTACCTTTTAAAACTTGCATATTAGGCGAACTTATTTTACTTTATTTACATTACTATAAAAATTTCCTGTTATAATAATTTTAATTAATAAAAAAAAAAATTAATATGTAAATTGTTTGGGCACATTTATTAAGTGCTTGAAAGTATTATAATAAAAACATACAAATATCTAATAAATAAAAAAAAATGAAAAAATCAGTAAAAATCATATACAATATTGTTAAATTATAAAGCCAAATTTATGTTTAATTTTTAAACATTTATAAAATGTCAACTTGATTACATTTGTTCTAAATACAGTAATTATTGCCGTTTTTTTGGATTGAAGTGTGGTAATTACTAAATATAAACATTTTTTTTACAATTTGCTTTCAATAGAAAAACAATTGTTCTTGTATTGTTATTCTAAACCATTTAATCTACTTTTAAGTACGTTTAGTTTGTATTACTAATAAATAGATATTTCTAAAAACTGTTTACTTATAACTAAATAATGATCGTGTTTTCAATATTAAAAAATTAAAGTAACATGCAATTTATAAAAAATAATTTATCAATAATTTAAAAAATTAATTTTGTTTACCACAATAAAAAAAAATTACAAAATATTTTAATGATCATTAATAATAAACTATGTGCCAAATGGGTCTAAATTAAAACATTTTGTATATTTTGCAATTTTATGAAATTAAAATTAAATTAATTATTGATAGTATAAGATAGGTGATGGTAAAATTTCCACTCACTGCAATTTTATCTTACGTAGAGCGCATGCCGGTAAGCGGTCACAAGACTGTTACCATTCATCAGATACGGCGACGCTGCTGCGTTGCTAGATGTTTTAGATTTTTTCTCCAGATTGTAAACCAAAAATTTTCTAGATTTTCCTAATCAAGTTTTACATGCGCTTGATTGAATTTTATCCATTCAATTGCAATCTGAAATGACTAAATTTAAATATTGAAATGAATGCCGCTTCTTGGTGTTTGAATTAAAAAGCACACATGATTATAAGAGGTATTTATTTAAAAAAAAACACAAAAAAGAACATTAAACAACTAAACATTATACTAGATTCTTGATTTTAAATACCAAACTAAAAACACAATGTAATCACAGAAACATTCATTACAGAAATCTGTATTACCAATCGATTATAGGTTCAAGTTCTTAATAATAAATATTAATTGTGATTAACTTTAAATAAGTATACTGTTATCTAAACTAAATACATAAGTAGTAACAACCAAAAAATGTACTCTGCCGTTTAATTTACTTATTTAGGATATTTCGTTTTATCAAAACACTTCTTGTTCTTGCGATGAAGTTTTCCTATTTTGAAAGAACTTAATATGACAAATAGGACTGTCAAATATTTTAATATAAATTGGGTTTACCATGATTTTTTTTTAATCATGCACATGCCCATTGTCAAACTTAGTCTTTCATACACAAGTTGCGACAAGAAGAAAATTAAGAAGTGAAAATATTAGTTCACTTAAATACAACACTTGACTGGTACATATTTGTACCCACTGAAATGCTAATAAAGAATGATAAATGACGCAAATACAGTTTGGAGTGTATTCATAAGATCGCCTCAAATAAATTTTCCGAGGAATACATTTTCCAAAATAGTAATTTAAAAAAAATTTGAATAAGGCTAGAAATATAGTTTACTGTATCATTGACTGGAGAACTAACTGGACACATGTCGCTAGTCAATTTTAAGTTTAAAAACTTTTAAAGATAAAGTCTCAGTAGTGCAATTATACCAACTAGGTTTTTTTGTAAGTAAAAAAAACGTATCAATTTCCCTAGATTTTGTTTGAAATTGTTAAAAACTATTTTTGCCTGGCCAAATGTGAAATTTTCTAGATCTAGGGAAATTTCCTTAAAACTGGCAACGCTTTTAGAAGCGTTAGAAAGTGTATGTTACTGTTCGACGTCTCGCCTCACAAAGAATACAAACAATTTGAGCATACCACAAGTTCTAGTACGTCCGTTTTTGCAAATGTAAGTTTCTAAAAATACGTTTCCTTCTAATTATTTTTCATGCGTAGTTCTTACAAACACATTTTGTGTTTCCATAAAGATATGCATAAATGTATCCACATGAGGTGTGGTCAATGTGCCTATGGGAACTTGAAGTTAATATGTCCATCGAGCACATCACCTTCAACTAATTTTTTTTAAATAAATACAGCCATAATTATTATATTTTAATGGCAGATGGCGCCTTCTAAACAAGCCCAGTGGACGGAAAAAAATTTACAGCTTGCTTTACAAACAATTAATACCGGAAAATTTAAAAATTCAGTGTCCAAACAATTCAATATATCAAGAAGGACACTCAGTCGGTATTTAATTTTTAAAAAACAACAAAAAAAATTAAAAAAAAAACTATTCTTGGTAATCAACAAGAACCCGAATTAGTGGCTAGAATTATTAGATTGGCAGCTGTGTTTTTAATTACTGTAAACAAAATAGTATATCTCATCCCTTTTTACTTGAAAAACAGTCAGTGGAACGATATTGTTCAGAAGCATTTCTAACGAGACGCCAAAACATTTCTTGTCGCTGCGTTCAGAGTATGAACACAGTCAAGGCACAAAAACTGAATAAATTTATACTCGACAAACCAGAAAAAACTTATAATGTTGACAAGAAAGGGTTGCAGGATAAACATTTCATCATCAACAGACTATTTTGGCCCAAAAAGGAACTAAACGAGTACATCTTGTTGCCCCAGAACAAGGTGAAAATGTTACAGTAGTACCTTGTGGTAACGCTAGTGTCGGATGAATTCCTCCTGCAATTCTTTTTAAAGACCAAAGGTTAAAACATGAATCGCGTGACCACTTGCCGCCCAGAATTTTGACTATTACGACAGTTAGTAGTTTCTATCGATGGATAAACCATTGATCGTCTATCGTCAAAAATGCTGACTCTTGTGACATAATTTTTTTTGTTTTTCGAGCAATACAACGCACGAGCTACAGCCTATGGACAAAGCTGTATTAAACTTTTGAGCATTACTGGGACGAAAAGGTACTATTATACTGGACTTGTTACAAAAACCGAACTGTTACTAAACAAAGATTTGGTAAAATTTTCTCCTCTGTTTGGGACAATGCCGTTACACCACAAAATATAAAATCTGGATTTGCGGCGACAGGCCACCCAGTATTTCAACTGAAAGACAGAATTTTGAAAAAAAAGAAAATAGCCGACAACAAGAAAGTCTAGGGCGGAGGTACTCTTTGCCACAGTCTGGGCCGTCTGGATCCCAACGAAGCATGGAAAACCTCCAAAATTGTTAGAACAAGAACAAAAAAAAAGAAACAGATGGTCATCATTATCAAGCTACACTTCAGATAAAGGTTTGATATCTATATATAGTGATACGTTGTCCAAAACTTTTACATCTGAAGAAGATAGACAAACGAAAATAGAATGCAGAGAAACTAAAGTCCAAGAAGTGAAAATACAAAAGGTGGCAAAAATAATTTCTAATGAAAACACAATACAAGAAGAAAAATGATAAACAAGATCTGCACTTTAATGGAGATTAAAAAGAGGCTGTGTGACAAAGAACAGCAAAACAAAGAAAACAACAAAAATGAAGCGAAGTTGCAATTGAACATCAGTTTCACTGAAATGCTGTAGACACCGTATAAGGATGACGCCAAAAAAACTCAACAAAAGAAAAGCCATTAACAGTACAGCGTTGGTAGTAAAAAAAGCTATTTTTACTGATCAGAAAGAAAAAACAATCGCGAAGGATCACCAAAAGAAACCAAAAAAAAAAAACAAAGACAAAAATCTACAACAAAACAATCTTGGTTTTGTAAAATTTGCCAAGAAGATGTGCAAAGAAACGTGCGTTTGTGCACAGTTTGTTTAGTGTATGTGCACGAAGAATGTACATATAAAAACAATGCACTTTGGAAAAAGTATATGCTCAACTTTCTAATAATTTATATGTACGTGAAACTATCAAATTGCACACGCACAAAAAAAGGAAATTAATAAATGGCGTGCTTCCAATAAATAATCTTTATTTTTTGTTAAATAAAATACATTTTAGTAAAACTTTGCGATAAAGTTATTATTTTTCCATAACAGATTGTTACGTGCTCTAAATTTAATTTGCACTACTTTGTATATTGTGGTGTAACTTAAAATTAGTCATTTAGTTTTGACGCCTTCTAACGAGAATCGCAATTTAAATTTAGAGCACCTTACAAATTCTTTTTTTAAGGTAAAAGAAAAAAAGGAAAAAGTATAAGTGCGTTACATGAACTTTGCAGCAAGTAACATCGTCAATATGGTCTAATTATAGGTCGAGGCGAATAGACATATTTTAGGTAGATATGGTATTTATGTATGTAAGAAAACGACAACATTATCAGAGTATGTGATTACTAAAATTAAACGCTAATTGTTCACGAACATTTTTGTGGCAAATAGTTGAAAGGTAATAATTGTTTATTACTAAAACGCAGTTTTAAGTTTCATTACCATTCACGTTTATCGAAACAATGTTTTATTCTGCAACATCATTTTACAAATTGATGAAACCTTTATTTTAATTGGTATATTGAATTATAATAAATTATTTATTTTTTTAATAAAAAAAATGTTTATATTCGTTTTATCAATAAAAGTGTATTTGTATCATTAGAAGAAAAGACACAAGTTTACTAGCGATCAGGTATAAATAAATGAAGAAGTAATAAGTATAATTATGCTTCTCAGTTTCATATCAAAGCATACGATAATATGGAAATAAGTAAACATATAATAATGCTATTATGGCAACATAATTGATGAAAAAGCTTATGTAAACTTATTGTGGTACTTTCTACAAGCTTAAGATTTAAAAAAATCTAAGTTTACATATCACTTACTTTATTTAGTGCATGTAACAGAAACACAAACATTAGAAACTCTGTAAATAAATTTAATGGAAAATTTGAAATAAACTTTATATGTAGGCATATTAAAAGTAACACAATATTGTTGTTAAAAATTTATACATAAGTTAAGAATTACAAAAAAGCAAGTCTTGCTAAAGTACACTAACTTAATTCTAATCATCTTTACCCTCTGAGAAATAACGATCACTATCTGGATCTCTGTCGTCACCTTTATCGGTCTTTAAGGTAATGGTTCTGCTTCTTTAACTGTGTTATTGTACGGAGACTATCATAAAGCTCAGTTAAGTTAATATTCTTCAAATGTGACAAAGTTTTAAACTTTCTAAAGAAATTTATTTCTTTGTAGTTTTCTTGTACATCCAAATTCTGTTAAAACTTAACTGTATGTGATCTATTAAATCGTAATCAAAATACTTGCTTATGTTTAAACATTTTTGTTTTTTTAAATGATCTCCTGTTAGACACCACATCAGTAAAATTCATAAAATGCTTCTGCTCCATGACAAATACTTGTTTGTTCTTTCTACTAACATTTCTTACTAACTAAAACCAATATTTTGGTACATGGATTTCTGGAGACATTTTTTTCTTTTCTCTCTCAATGAGAGCCCGATCAACATCACATTCTAAATGGGTATGTCCAGGAACCAGCAATTGATGGTCAATAATTTTAAGAGTTGGATGATGAAGAATATCCCACTGAAACATTGAAATAATCCTTTTTACTCTGAATTGAATTATTTTGTTAATAACTTATATTTTGCTACAATTTTATTTTGAGGTTATTAATAATTATTGATTATTAGACTTTCTATTGTTGTATCATAAGCTCTTCATAAGTAAAAATTATTTTCAACTTTTTATTTCGGTTTGCTATCAAAACGTGTTTTTCATTTAGTTTTTTAAAACTATAAATTATTTTCTAAGTTTTTAGTCTCAAAATAATATCAAGGGTATTTTTATTTGTGTGGCATTTTCTGAATGCAATACAGTAAGATAAATTATATTATCTAGTATGTAGAAATGCTGTTGAAAATTTAAGCGGTTTTCTATATCCCAACAAACCCCTAGAACTTAAAAGCTTATTCATACTTAAAGGTTACCCAGGTACTAAGTTAATTTAACTAATTCATAAACTTTTTATTGTTGATAAGAATTAACTTTCTTGTTTGAAAATGTAACGTTATGCCCAAATTCTCCCTCCCCAATCTTCATTCGTAAAAATTAGTTTTTGTGCAGCGGTGTACTTAAAAAAATCGATTCATGACTATGTATCGGAAACCCAAAAATTCGTATTCGTACAAACTGAATGCAGTTCCATACAATCTATAAAATATATCTAAGTTACCTAGTCGGTCTAACTTTTACATTCAAGAAAAGAATGACTTGACATTCATAAATTAAATTACAAATGTACGAAAATTCAAGATCTAGAAAATCAAAGCGCACCGCATAATAGTATGTGGCACAACAAAAAGATTATAACATTAATTGTGATTAAAACCTAGTATTTACATAAAAGAAAACGTACATACAGCGTTATCACAATTAAATTCCTTTTTTAATTCATACAGTCACTGAAAATAAGCAAATGCGCAGTTTCACTCTAATTACCTTCGTATCTTGGGTCATTGTTTCCTCCAATATGATTGTATTCAACTACATGATGAAAATTTTCCAACTGCAACATGTGCTTATTAACTACGCAGATAAAGACCATAGGTGGAGGTATAGAAACCCGTTACAGACAATTACAAAAAAATTGAATTAAATCGGCAAACCAAGAAATAAAGTCTCACCCTAAATAGACTTTCACTCAGATCGCCACATTATTCGATTGCAATTCACATGGAAGTGTGTGAAATACTTAACAATATAAGCTTTATTGGGCGTACACAGAATAAAAATGAATTCGTGTTTGACAATTTGACAAAGTCGTCGTACTCCAACAACAAAAAGTAAGCGTAATTTTACATTAAAAAGTACAGCAACGTACTAGAAATCAAAGTTTTTATCCTAAGAGATGATGTGTAATGATTTTGTAACACTAATGGTATTAGATTTTACTTTTCACTTTATTTATTATAAAAATTAAAAATGAACAATTGTTTCAATTTTTATTTTACGAAATCTAGAAGTATATTTAGTAGTCTATAACAATAAACAATTTGACGTTGAATCTTTTATTTTTTTAAATCAATATTACAATCATAATGAATGTGTGAGAATTATAACCAAATACGTTAAAAAAAAGCTTTAAAAAAATACATAATAAATCCATAACGCTCTCTTATTATGTCTCGGTTGTTAAATGTATGTTTACATATCTAGTATACTAGTCATAATGAGTAAATTATAACAAACTATAAAATAAAAATTAAATTGCTTTCCCAAAAAAAAACGAAACTTTTACTAACTTTTCCATTTCAAAAGTTGCAAAAAAAGTTAAATCGTATTTTGTTTCTGACGATATTAATTATTTGTTAACACACTAAATAATTGTTTGCATTTCCAGCTGAATGGAAAGAACGCACTACTTTAATTCTTCGAATTATTTCATATTCCTTTTTAATCTCTTAATTTTTTATTTATTGTTATATATTTTAGACATAAAACTTTCACCATAAAACATTATTAAATTATTTTTTTGGGTAAATGGTGTATATTTATTTAGAATTACAATTGCAAGCTTTCGAACTTTGTCTAAGTTCTTCGTCAGGCAAAAATTAAATTAATTTGACAATTATAAAAACTAAGGTAACTAAAAACAATAACTATAAGGGAACTAGATAATAATAGATAATCTAGTTCCCTTATAGTTATTGTTTTTAGTTACCTTAGTTTTTATAATTGTCAAATTAATTTAATTTTTGCCTGACGAAGAACTTAGACAAAGTTCGAAAGCTTGCAATTGTAATTCTAAATAAATATACACCATTTACCCAAAAAAATAATTTAATATTGTTATATATGATTATTTAAATATTTTATCCGCGTTTTTTAAACAAAGTTTGGTTTTAAAAACTATCTGAACGTATTGTTTGCAAAATGCAGTTAGAAGTAAGAGTACCTATTACAAAACTATTATTAATTAGACATTTTTTCTAATTTTTAATTTTTTTTTAATTAATTACTACATAACGAAAAAATCATTGCTTTATAAAAACCTTTTAGTTTCTAATGACAAATTATTATCAGAATATTAGGTATAATACCTTATACAAAAGTGCGAATGAAAAGTGACATTAATTAGTAATCTTTTGTTTTATATTGATGGTAAGAATTTGTTAATTTGATTTATTTATTTCTATGTTCTAAAAGTAAACTTCAATTACTAAAGTGTTATTGTTTTACTGTATGGTGTTTTACGATCTAATAATTACATTTGTATTTCCTGTTTTCTTAATATACGTAAAGTACAAAAACATAATACAACACGTTGAATGAATACAAACTTAAACGCGATGTCCTCAAACAGGGGTAATTAGTATCTCTCTGTGCTATTTTTTTCATATGAGTGTATATACGTATTCTGTATTATCTAATGTGACAAACTCAGTAATTGACATCTTGATCATTTTAATAAGTATCCGTTAGAATAAAAATGTAAAGTACAAAGATGCTTGCTGTAATTTAATCAGTACTAAAAAAACAAATGTACTACTATATATAAAAAACTACATTCGGTAATACGTGCAGATTCATAAAATAAATAATAAATAATACAGAATTTTATATACGTTAAAATACAAATAAAAGATTTCAGAAAAATACAAAAAAAATAATCCATTTGTATGTTATAATAAATCGTTTATATCAACAAACTTTATTAGTAAATGAATACACATATAAATGTAAGTCATAAACAAGATATATTATGGTTGCTCAATAATACATTGTTTGCAGTTACCTGGGTCTTAGTTATGAAAAAAAACTAAAAAAACAGTGAAACATAAAAAAAGAAGCAAAATTTATTTAATTTAAAATATTATATATTTGCCGACACTTGATTATTTGTACTCAAAAACTAACTTCTAATGTGTCATTTAAATTTAATTTATTTGTTTTTGTAGTATATCATATGGTTTTTTTTATAAAAATGAAACAAAATGTATCAAAGTACTGAAAATTTTGTTTTAATAATATAAATAAATAAACTGATTTCAAGTAATAAACAAATTAAGAAACTTAACCCAATATAAAATACCTTGCAATTTATTTTGTAGTTACGCGAATATTAAACGATTTTGTTTTGTTTACTGTATCTATATCACTTGGTAGAGTCTTTGAGAAGCTTTTAGAATGTAATCCAACTTTACATCACATTTAGAAAACAAACAATAAGTGTTTTTTAAACGTAAATTCTTTAAACTTTTTTTCAGATATTTAGGTTATGATGTAAAATTTATTATAAAAGTTATATTAAATTTTATGTGTTGATAATAAATAAATTTAGATTGCTTCAATAAGTAATGCAGTAATATGTAGTGCAGTTGTCTAGACTAAGCACCTATATCGAAATCAATTTGTATAGTTTTGTCAAAGATCGACATTATTTACTTATCACTTTTATGTATGTTTAAAAAAAATTACGTTGAATTAGTCATGTAGAAACACGACTGCTGTAATTTAAAATACTGCATCAAATATTGACATTATAAAATTACTAAATGTTTTTTTTCTGATTTAATATAAATTATTTTACAAATATTGAAACTAAAAAACAAAAGGCTCTTACAGTGTTTATATTATAACATATTAAAAAAATACAAACAGTTTTAGATTCTTTTGCATTAAACTCAAGAATGTATATCGTAATACCTTGATGTAAAGTAAATAAAATAATTTAATATTGCATATAGTTTAATACTGTAGACAAAGAGTATTATAATGTACACGTTGACGATATGTAATTTTACAACGCAACACAATTGTTTATATATAATCGACTTGTCATCTAACTTAAAACAAAACATTAATATAAATATGCTTAGTCATAAATTAGTCAAAATACACAAAACATAAATAAGGGTAACATTAGGAAATAGTACAAAATATAAATAAAGCTTTGAATGTATGACTTGCTTAATATAAAAAATTTAGAATATATTAACACGAAAACTGTTTTTTAGTTTAATACTAATTCAATAACATTAAATATGATTTCTTAATCTTTCTACTTTTAAGTAATTTTCTGTAAATCCTTGAGGTACATACATCTCTTATACATTTTTGTTATGTACTTAGTCACATTTTCTAATGTTTACATTTTAAATAAACCTGTAAGTACTTTTTGTGCTGCCAATATCGCAAACGTCAATATCCGTTTGGTAGTGTAGTTACGTAATGGACTAAATAAAGCTCCAGAGCAGCAAAATGAAAATTCGCAATCTAAATAGAACTAAGTGTTCAAAGTCAGTTATCATATTAGAACAAGTATGTGACAAGTAAGTCATTTTAAAAATCTTGAAATTTAATTATAATTGAAAAAAAGCGATGTTAAAGTTAACGTCAAAAGTAACAGATTTAGTATTAAATGAAGTACTAACATTATATTTCTGGCGATTTCAATTTTTTTTTTAATTTAAAAAAAACTCATTTTGCAAAAGACGACACAAAAAAATAATGTACGTTACTTTTGTCAAAAGTTTGATAGCATAACTCACTCACATACAACGCTCGGCCGTGTAGACTTCCGCCTAATTAACATTTGTTATGCAATGCTTTACTCTCAACGCTTGTTGCGTAAATTACTATTATTTATACGGTAAGCAGTTGATATAGCTTCGTACTGACTTTTTAATAATCAATTTTTTTACAAAAAATACAAATTTTTGATCTCTTATCAATAATTTAATGTTTTTTTAGTTAATGTATTATTTCCCTATTCTTTATTACGCGTGCTGCCGGGAAAACTTTTTTGTCATTATATTTAGTAACGGCAAGATTTTCAGATGTCGCAGATAATATGGATGGAAAAATTGAAATGTATCAACTTTTATTTGACTCAAATTGTTTTAAAAATTGTTTACAATAAAACGTTGCAGACAGTCTGCACTGGCCGTAATTTTTGTATCTTCTTCTTTTGTAAAAAATCCGGTATTTTGATTAGTTTGATTCATAAACCATGTAACGTGTTAAAAATGTACACGTTTTTATTTAAACTTAAATTAGGCGCCCACTGCCTATTTTCGATTTTTTCTTGCGGTGGTAGGCAGAGTTGGACTGGCGATTTTTTTGTTGTTAGTGTTTTTAAAGAAAACAAAAATGTCAGTTATGAATTTGTAACGCACTTTACACATTCTTAATGACAGAAATCGCGTCATTTATAAGAATGATTAATTCACAAGAAGTACTGCGTATGGTTACGTTGAGATTAAATTACGCAGTTGTACAGGATGTCCTAAATTGTATGTTTTGATAGGAAAACTCGGTAACTATAACAGATACGAGAAAATCGTGTATCTTCAATCTCATTTTTCGAGATAAACTCGATGCGAAAAACCAAATTGAGCAATTGTTTTTGTTTTTGAGGTTTACGCAAAAGTTTGAATTCTCAATTTTCGACACATGGCAATATTGCGGTTATTTTCTAAGTAGAGAAAAACGGTTTATGTGACCTTAAAGCACTTATTTGAGTACAATACAATAGCGTTATATAATTTTGAATAACTTCATTATATTTCAAGTTATGGCATATAGTTGTGTTTTTTTAAATTCAGAAATGTTAGTAGGCTATTAAACAGTTAAAATTGTTTGTTTTTTCTCTTTTCAATGATATATAACATGTAGGATCTATGATTTTATATTTTACTCATTTTATCAAAAAATCGATAATCTTTAAGAAAGTTGTAGTTCTCTTAAAGTAAGTAGGCTTTTGTCATTAAAAATATGAACAAATTAAATCATTTAGTATTGAAAGTTAGTTGGTATAAAGTGCAAAGGATTTTTTAAATTATGAAAAATACGATATGATAGAAATGCTTTAATCAAAGTGATAAATATTCGGACATGGCAGCTAAATTGCATAATTTAGCATATTTTAAAGATAAATAAATTAGGCTTAAATATAATTATTTATTAAGTAAGAATACGTTTAAATTTTGAAATGATCCATCTGCACCATTAACCATTGGCAGCCACTAGGAGTATTTTACAGATGTTAAAATAAAGGAAAATATAGTCATTCACATAAAAAATGTAGTAGAAAAAAATATAGATTAAGTGAACATGTTGCGCGTCATAAATTCTGATTATGCGTACCATGCTGCCGACACATTTTGAAATTCGAATGGTTATAACATTTTACTCAAAAAAATAATTTAGTGTATTAGTGCGTTCTAAAACTTTTTTGACAATTAAATAGTATAAATACAAACATTTTCGTACTGTATTTGAATTTTAGATTTTTAAAATCAATTTAAAAACGACACAACGGTTAAAAAAACACATGCGTTCAGTGTGAAAATTTATATGATTTTATTGAGAGAAATCATATTCTAATTACGGGAAAAACCATTAGAATCACAAAAAGTTATTGGTTTTATGGCAACTGTTTACTGCAGATGAAAATGCAGAAGGAAATGGTGCTTCAAAAAGAGTTAAATTTAAAGTATATTAAAATTTATGACATTTTTAAATAAATATGACGAAAGGCTACCAAACGTTAGATCAAAATAGTCAAGTAATTGGTGTTACATAATTGGATAACATAAACGGTAAATACAAAAACGTTAACAAAGATACGTTACATTGATTTGGGAAATATAACATAACAGCAAGATTTCAAAATCATTTGACGTTTTTAAATTTATCTTGCTTTTCTAAATTTTATTTTATAAGTACGTGTTTACTGTTAATTACTGAAAACTCAATTTTCTTTGTTACCATAAATTTATTTAACTCGCATTTTATAATTCATTAATTTTGTTGATTGTAATTATTTTGATTCAGTTGTAAAGATTTCATTGTAATTCAATATTGTTTTTATTCCAGGTAAACCTACTATGTTAAAAAAAAAGAACAGGTTATGGACCCAGTATATAATTAAAAACAAATAGTCAAAAGTATTGAGTGTTAAAAAACGTAAAATCTAAAAAATGAAACACGTGGTGTAATAATTGCTAGATGCATAAAAACTAAGTGAGTCAACAAAATAATAAAAAGTAAAATGCAATTAAACGACGAAGGTCTACAAATCGAAAAGCTAAAAGGAAAGGAAAATTTTCAAATGTGGAATTTCCAAATAACAATTGTCTTTAAAGCGCATTCGTTGTACGAAATCGTAAACGGAACAAAGGAGAAACCGACAGAACAAAAAGATGCTGCATCATGGGATTTAAGTAACCCAAAGCCCTAAAGTTAATAATTATGACTATAGACAAACCTTCAACGCTGCACATAATAAACTATAAAACCGCAAAGGAAATGTTTGAAAAATTAAAAATAACTTATCAGATGAATATCGAAGAACAGAAATTCAAATTGTTGCAAGAATTTTTCAATTTCTCATACAATTTAAACGAAGATGTTTCCACACACATAAGTAAATTGCAAGACATAACCTATTGCATACAAGCCTTAGATAAACAAACAAACATAACGAGTGAAATGCTAATAATAAAAATTTTGACAGTTTTACCAATCAAGTACAAACACTTTGTAACTGCATGAGAATCAACAGATGAAAAATCACGAACAATTAAAAACTTAACGGCAAGGTTACAAGCAGAAGAACAAAGATTCAATGAAGAAAACAAATGTGAAAGTGAAACGATGGCATTCAAGGTAGTACATAACAGAAAATGCTATAACTGTGGATCATCAAATCACTTACGTAAAGACTGTAAAAAAGATTTCAATCAATCAAGAAAGTTTAGAGATCAGTGCTGCTGGTGTAAAAAGACGAATCATATCTTAAAATATTGCTATTTTCGAACAGATACTGATAAATACAAACAATCCAGTAAAGTAATAAAAACAGCATTCGTGGCAGAAGAAACAACATTGATTCGTCAAAACTGTAAAAACATTAAATGGATAATTGACTTAGGAGCATCATCGCATATGACAAACAATCTGAGTATACTAGAAAATGTAAACAAAACAAAGATGCAAATTAAAACAGCAAAATCTTCAGAAAGTATGGAAGGTATCAGCTTTGGTGAGGTAAATACTAATAATTGCATGTTAACAAATGTTCTGTATGTGCCTGAACTTACTAAAAACTTATTGTCTGTTAATGCAATTACAAAAAATTGTGGAATAATTGAATTTCGAAAAGAAACTGTTTCCATAGCAAAAGGTCAAACACTACTACACGGTCATAAAAATGAAAACGGTCTTTTTGAAGTAAATTTGGAAAATTCAAGTCAACAAACTGCATTCACAACATTCAATAAAGAACATGTAGTGGAATGGCATCGAAAAATGGGTCATCCTTTAAACTCAAGCTTGATCAAATTAATTAGTATGGCAGATGGTATTAATATAACGGAAGAAGACATAAGCGAACTACAAACTAAATGTGAAACTTGTAACATCTCCAAACAGACACGACTACCTTTTCTAACAGAACGAAAAAAGCTATAAGACCACTCGAAATTATTCATGTTGATGTATGTGAACCACTAGAAGTACTTACGTGGGATAAGAAGAAATATTTTTTGACTGTTCTGGATGATTTTACTCATTTTACACAAGTCTATCTATTACAAACTAAAAGTGTTGTTGAAGAAATATTAAAAAATTGCATAAAACAATCACAAAGTAAATGGAACCTAAAAACACATAAAATTCGATGTGACAATGGAAGAGAATTCACTAGTACATCTCTCAGAAGTTGGTGTTACAATCGTGGAATATTATTAGATTATTCAACAACACACACACCACAGTTAAATGGAAAGGCAGAACGCCTCAACAGAACATTAACAGAAAAACTACGTGCTCTTTTGGATGATTCAAAACTAAAAAAGGATATGCGGGGAGAAGCTTTTCAAACAGCTGCATGTTTACTAAATAGAACACCTACAAGCTGTACAAATGCAACTCCTGCTGAAAAATGGTACCTTAGGAAACCTGATATGGATCAAAAGCGTATGCCAAAACACCAGGTCATCTTAAGAAACTAGAAGATTGAGGTAAGCCATTTATATTTATTGGATATACATTAAATAGTTATAGATTATGGGATCCGATTAAAAAATCGATTAAAATATCAAGAGATGTAATATTTATTAATACCCCAATAACAAGTCATGAAGAATAAATGAAAATTACGTTTGAACCGATGGATAAAATTGAAAAAGAAGGCATGGATGAAAAGAATGACGTAACATCTGAAGCTGAAAACCAACAACTCAAAAAACAGAAGTGGAAATGACAACTACAGAAAAGAAAACAAGAGTTCGAAAATTACCGGTAAAATTTAATGATTATGTTTTATTGACCTATGAAGAAACTATTAATGGTGAAGAAGCAAAAGAATGGCAGCAAGCCATAGAAGAAGAAAAAAAAATTAAGGAAGATGGTCAACACAAGGCTCGATTGGTTGTCAGAGGATGCGAACAAATTCATTTAATTGATTATGAAGACACATTTAGCCCAGTTATTTCTGATAGTGTAATACGTCTATTGTTTGCTATCTGTAGAAATCTCAATTATAAAATGAAGAAGTTTGATATTAAGACTGCTTTTTTATACGTTAACATTAATGAAGATATTTATATGAAAATCCCAGAAGGCTTTGACGATGAAGGTAAAATATGTAAACTAAAGAAATCATTGTATGGATTAAAGCAAGCTCCTCTACAGTGGAACATAAAATTTACAGAATTCTTAAAGCAAAAAGGGTTAGTTCAATTAAAAACAGAAAGATGCGTATTTAAAACAGAAGATTCATCAATGTTTATTGCAATATATGTGGACGATGGAATTATATACAGCAAGACAGAGAAAGATTTTACATCAATTTTAGAAGAATTAAAAAGATAATTTAAAATAAAAATGTTCAACGAAATCGACACATTTGTAGGAATACATATTAATGAAACAGAGAACTCGATTAAAATATTTTAAGAAAACTTTGCCAAAACTGTCGTAGAACGATTTTATCTTACTGATGCAAAGATTTCGAAAATACCAATGGACACATTGAACCACAATCACTCAGAAGTAAATACAGCATTTCCATATAGACAAGCGATTGGTAACATGCTCTATTTATCAAACAAGACAAGACCTGATATTTCATTCTCTGTTAGTGTTCAAAGTAGAAAAATTATGAAACTTACGAATCAAGATGTAAACAATGTAAAGAAGATAATACAATACATCAAAGGAACTGCAAGTGATGGAATAATTTTTAAGAAAAACAACAACCTAACAGATATGATTGCTTATTCTGATGCTGACTTCGCTGGAGACGAAAATACAAGAAAAAGCACGACTAGTTATGTAATCTACTACGCAGATGGACCAATCAGCTGGTGCTCAAGACTTCAACCAACTGTTGCAACTTCAACCACCGAAGCGAAATTTATTGCAGCTGCAGAATATTGTAAAGAACTATTATACCTGAAAAGTGTAATCAGTGAATTAATTAACGTAGAGGTAAACATAAATCTTTTAATTGACTATCAAAGCACATTAGCCTTAATAAGAAATGCTATTTTTAATAAGAAACGTAAACACATAGATGTGAAATATCAAGTCATCTGTGAACAAGTCAGTAATGGTACAATCAAAATTAATTATTGTCCTACCGACATAAATATAGCAGATGCATTGACCAAACCATTAAAAAGAAATCTGTTCGATAATTTTAAATTCAAACTTGTTTCTTAAAACTGTATTTATAAATTGCATTCAAATTTAGATTAGTGAGGTGTTCAACATAGCAATAATTAAGGGGGAATGTTAAATTAAATCATTAAAACTAATGTAATTAATGCTATCGTGGCAATACCGCATAACAATGATTATGTATGTGATGGCTGTACTGTAAATGAAGGTCGAATGTTTTTCTATTAAATATATATATTAAAATACAGTGTACAGATATATAGTAAAAACCACATCATAAAGAAAATAACAATAAAGAACATACTACTACATACTTTTAAAGAAAACGTTCTTTTTTTGACACTTGTGCGTCATGTTCTCTAATTAAGTATTTGTTCAGTTTATTTGTTTTGTGGGTATCCTACAATTTTACGTCATACGTATACGTATAAAGTATTATTTTTAGAAAATTTATTTTGGAACGAGAGTTACTTAGTAAAAACCGAATGGTAATAATCAAAAACCCCGAGTGGTTGCGTAATGCCATAAGTGTTCTTACATATTGTTGTGAAGTTATGTGATAAGAGTGTAACAAACTTCCGTTCGAAATTTTAGAATTTATTTCATATAAAAAAAGATACCAATAAAGTTTATGTTTTGAGTGGATGTTTCGTATTGTTAAAGACAACATACTACAATTATAAATATAAATAGTTATTAATTCTACAATCTTTATGGTTTTGTGCATTTGTATTATTAAATATAATGTAACTTAACTGTTATTTACGTAAACTTGAGTATTTTCTACTGAATCTACTTTGTAGATGTTTTTAAAGGCTCAAATTTAGTGCTTATTTTACCGCATTGTAGACGATTTTACAACATTGTCATATAATAATGTACGTAAAAATTAAATTATATTAAATATATGAAATTATATAAAATATTTTGTACATTTGAAAGGGCTAAAAAACTACATTTCTATGTTCAGTTGTTTACTTCGTTATCAAAACGGTACACAGAAATCAACAATATGATGATTTAGAATGACTGGGAATGAGATACTAAAAAATAATAGTTAAAAAAAAAACTAAAAAAACACGCTTTTATAAATAACCGAACTAAAAAGAAGAAAATAATTTATAATTACAAACAAAATTATTAAATTCAGAACAATAATATATAATTATAAACAAAATCACTAAATTCAGAGTTAAAAGCGTGGGGTGCATCCGGATACACGGTAGTCTTTCGCGCCAAGTATCTGTTATTTCTTTTTTTTTGTAATTAATTATATCAATCATTGTTTTAACATGTATTCAGTTCGACTATTGCTGTCAATTTGTCATTTGACTGATATACATAATACTGTCACTAAACACGACGTTTAAATACATACCTGACGAGATATTCTACAGCTGCACTGTTTTTGTTAAATCTAATAATTTTTTGTAAAAATCAGAGGTTTTTTTTTATTTATATTTTGTGTTCACAGAAATAAATTTATCATTGTTTGTAACAATAGTTTAACGTGTACTTGGCGAGACATTATACAGTGAAACTGTTATTTGTAGGATTTTTCTATATTTTCATAACTCTCCCCTTATTGATAGCTGCCTTTAGAATAATTGTAACAATGACTATAGATGCACCCCACGCTTTAGTTTTTTAGTTTTTTTTTTAAACTATTATTTATTTTCTATTTTTTAGTTCGGGTACCTATAAAAGCGTGTTTTTTCAATTTTCTAAGCTATCAGTTATTTTCCGTATTTTAATTCGATTTATCAATAATCAATTTTTGCGGACATGTAATTATGAAATATCTTACGAACTAAAAACGTATTGGAAACAGTAGTTATCGACAGTAAGACCTTATTTCTCGGGGAGGGAACCTGAAAAACAGCTATCACATCCAAGGCAGGCAGCGGGCGCGCAAATTACCTGCTCCGACACGAAGTGGTAATAGTGAAATACACTGGAACGATTTAAACGCGATAGGCTTTGTCGAGATGCACGCCTGCGCAGTTCACGCGCTCTGTCTTTGTCACTCTCATGCAGAGGATCCCTAAAGAAATCAATTAATCCTGACGATCCTAATTAGGATAATAAAAACTTTTTAATGAATTATTGCATTGTCATCGGTCCGTGAAACGCATGCAAAGTTTCAAGTTAATCAAACACCTGGAAACCGCTGAAAATTAAGCTCAAAGATTCCGTTACATACATACATACACACATACATACATAAATACATCCCGACGTTAATAAATAAATCAAAATTATAATTCAAATACAAACAAATAATAACTCAATTCTTTGAAATTCTTGCGATTTGACAGCAACAATTCAACATTGTTCTATAATTAATTACAAATTAAAGAAATAATTTAAAATTTATTGACTATCATTGTTATTGAAAACAGTTTTGTTGCAGTTACATTAAGTGTTTTTTTAAATTTTTAATTTTAATAGCTGCTAAATTAATTATAATACATTATTATGCTGCTTGTAACACTATGATTAATACGTGTTAAAATCGGTATCTAGATAGTGGTCGTTTTATTACCGGTGAACGTATTGTAAACAACCAACCAAATTATGTATGTTTGTTTACAGATTCAAAATCGACGCTTAATTAAATTATGTAAAGTTCGTATAACTTAAATTCTAAAATTCAATTTAATTTTTGTGTAAAATTTGCTATGAGCGCTTACAAAAAACACATAATATCAATATTAATAAACAACTAATGTTTATAACCATTAACGACCATTAACTTAATGGGTTTTACAATTTTTAATTATTATTGACATTATTTTAAATAATACTTTAAAAAAAAAATTAGTATACAATTTGATTATTTTTTCTGCTATAGCAAATAAACATATAACAAACACAAGTTATACAAAATTTTAATTAAATTTGAGTTAGCTTAACAAAATCAATACAAAAACAATGTATTAAATAAATATTTAATATTTTTAAATAATTGTATAATCAAAAACTTTAAAAAAAATATTTATATTATAGAATATGGTGTTTAAAAATGAAATTAAGTAGTGTGTAACCACAATCAAGTCTCTAAAACTCAACAACATGAAAAAAATTTTAAACAAAAAGAAACTGTTATTTTTGGTTTTTACAAACTAAACTCTTTTATGACAGCATTTTAAAAAATAAATAACTAAAACCAAGTCCAAAAGTAAATGAAGCAAATTAATTATCAGTAGATGATCAGCTAATTACACACATTTTCTGTCAAACGTTAGTTTACACCTCAAATCACTACTAGAGGTCTGTCGCCACTTTAAATTACGAGTTTTCCGTATTATTATATTTCATTATTTGTATAACTATTGGTATTAGAAATACAATAAATTGAGTGTTACAAAAAGCTGAATCTTGTGCCTAACGTATACCGTGTAGTTAAAGTAAACAAGTTAATTAAAAATGATGACAAAGTTGATTTTGTCAATATAAACATTGTTGCCAAAATTTTAGTTGTATGAGAACACTGACTGCAATTGAATTAATTATTCTATTTCAAAAATTAATGTTTATCCTATTGAAGTTTCAACCTGGTGTTTTAAAATCACAAATTGGTTAGTATGTACTAAGTAAGGTGAAAAATAACCAACAAGTACTATATAAACAAAAAATAAAATATTAGCTGGTAATCTAAAAATACATAAAATTTTTATCCGTTCCTAAATTACTTTAGAAAAATATTCTTTTTAATAAAAAAAATGTCAAATCTAATAAAAATCTGTTGTGTTTAATTTTTATCTCCTAACTCCTAACAAATTATTACTTGCTGTAGACCAAAAAATTAGTTCTGAAGATCAATTAAAACAATTTTTGGAGACGCTAGATCTTCCAAATGTTGTAAATTTAACTGAATTAAGAAAAACGGCTTCTGAGAACATAATTAAAAGTTAGTCTTTCAAAGCAAATGACATTGTTATGTTAACCAATAATGATGTAACTGTAAGCGTTAATAAAAAACTATTACTTAAGTTTATTTTTTAGAGTAGACGCTGTTTTAGATAAAGATAGATATGTTTTCAAAGATATCCAAGGTTATGAACTTACTCGGAACGCCCACTTTTCGACATGATAGTTATGCGCCATAGAATGGTGACTTTTGACAGCTAGAGTTTTTCAACGGAAGGAAAACCAGTTTTCCGACGACTGTGGCACACAAGTATGTTTTAATGTAAGCTCTCAGCGACGTTTTCACTTCTAAAAATTTCACAAGCTTCTGTGTTATAAATGGGTACGTTATTTTTGCTGCTCTTGTAAAAATTTCTTGGGGTGAGTGATAAGACATCTTTTTAGTGATTTACATTGATTTTCCCGTAATTTTCTTAGCGTTTTACGATACCACGTGTTGAGCCAAGTTGGCAGGATTCATTAGTAATCCATTACTTTCCGCTCAAGGCTATACTCAAAAGCACGTACAAAAACGGGCTTTCGGCAAGTAAGCCACTTCCAAGACAAAACCCACCTGCGTTTAAGAAAGTCAAGATCACTTGAATGCTCGATGCATTTAGTTCAGATTCATTGTTTGTCGATAAGCAACTTAATTCTGATACGATCTTATATCTAATCTTTGCTTTATTTCTTTAACGATATTACGAGGTTACAAACCATTATTCATAAGCACTGCCTCAATGGTTTGAAGAACGTGTTTCTTACCTGCAAATATATATCTAAATTGTACGTTAAGTTAAACATTTTTTTTGCCGAATTTTCTATTTATGTGTATATGTGTTCTCTACTTAAGTTTTAAATGAATGCTATAGCCCTTAATTGTAAAAATTCTAATAGTTATTTGTAATTAAATACGTTTTATTAATAGCCATAATAAAGTTCAATAAGAAATTGCAGTTTTAATTAATCTAAAATTTTAAATATATCCGGATTAAATTGAAGTCAACATTCCAATTTTCCTTGTAAAGGAAGTATTCGCATTATTAAAACGTAATTAGGGGTTGAACAATAGCAATCTTAATTTCCATTACAATTTCTCAACATTTATTCGTAGTTTGAATTTTTTGTGCTTTGTTTATATTGCTTGTAATTTTTTTAAATTTGAATATAAGAAAAATCACAAAATTTGAAAAATGGAACTTTTATTAAATAATAAGAGTAGGATTTTACATATTATAAAAAAATGTTTTGAAACGTTGTTATTTGTTTTCTTGAACACAAACCGTTCTATGATCATCTTTCTCTCGAAAAGAGAACGCGTTTATAGATCGCACACAAGTAACATGATTTTTTTATATTTTTGCATTTTGAATAATTTTTTATTGTTTTTTTTTCCTAAATTTTTATTTATAATTATACCCCATGTAAAGTACGCAATGGCAAACAAAAATTATTGAGCCAATGTATAAAAATTCTTACTTGGGGTTAAGAATGTTCAATAAAAATTTAAAAATATGCTAATAAAAATTTTAATCGTTGTTTCATACTATTAGAAAAGAATTTTCGTGTCGCAATAGTTGCCCCATCAAATTTCGAGATAATGCAGAAATTCTAAGTAGACGGGGTGGTTCCAGCGCTTTAAAGAAACATTGTGTAAAAATAAGATGAGAAAATGCAAATAGCCCAAAATAAAGAAATAATATTGCATCTTGCTTTAAACAATAAATAATAATAAAACAAGTACAATAACTCATCAACAAAATATAATAATACAAAAAAGTATAACTTTTTAAACAAATAATTACAAAACATTAACAATTTATAGTGTTCAAATTCTTTTTAAATTTATATTATTATATACTTTTTTCCTTTTTCCAATTCATTGTTGTGCCTTTTTTGACAACGTTAATAAATCTACATAGGGTGCACAACATTACATTTGGCAAACGCAATGAATTTTGTAATCAATTAGATTTGGTTAATTACATCTTAATTATTTTGGAAAGCCTAGTATTGTTGATTATAAAAATGGTATAATTACCTATTAAACAAAAATTTACAAATGTTTTTATACTTTTATTAGTAGTACTTATTGTATTGACACCAAAATCAAAGATTAAATTGAACTTTGAGAAGAAAGAATACAAAAATTTTCATCAAAGTTACGCTTAAAATAGCATTTCTAGAAACGCGGACCCCCCGTTCTCCTAGGGCGTATTCCATACCCCCAGTAATGCTCCCTTTTGTTCAAGGCTCCGCAAAGTTAAGGACCGAAGTTTAAGAAGTAAGTTATATACGGGGTTACTTAAAATTCATTTTGTAATGTATAATATTTAGTGTTGTTTTGTGTGTCAATTTTGTGCAAAATGCCACGTCTTCTTCAACAAGCAGAGTTATCACTAAAAACTAGAGGGAACATTATTGCTTTACGAGAATTTAGATTTTCTATCCAAGTAATCTCTGCACGTATGGGTTTATTCGTGATATATTTTTTATTTGGTTTTTGATATTTAATTTTAATTAATTAATTTTAATTATTTAATATTAGCAGTTTTTCAATTTTAAGCATAGGTATATACTTATTTTATAAGTATGCTAATATAGTTTTTAAGTTAATGGGTGATATGATGTATAATTCAGGTTGCACAATTATTCGTTTACATCACAGGAACTTGTTTATTATGAAATTATAAAAGTTTCGGTTCAGATAGCAATTGAGTGTCAAGTTTTTCACGTCCATCAAGTTAACAGTACAAAGTTAACAAAATAAAATAAAACATAATTAAGAATTTGTTACTAATTTCTTGCAAAAGAAAATACTTGTAGCTTTCTTACTTTTTACTTTCCTATAAGGAAAGTATAACGATCGAAACATTTTTTCAAAAAAATTGTATTGCATAATTTTACGTTTCAAAGTCTCCTGAATCAGAAAAATATATTTTTGACCAAACATTTTGGGTGTCTGTGTGTGTGTCTATGTGTAACGATATACCTACGATAACTCTCGAATCAAAAGTCCTACTAACTTGAAATTTGGTATAGAACTGGCTTTTTATATTCTCTCGGTTCTATCAGATGGGTCTGATAAAAAAATCGAAAGTGGGTGTATCCGCCATTTTTAACAGTTTTTTTATATAATTTTGTACGTATGTAAATTATTCGAATTGTTTTTATAGTTTCTTATAAAGATAATTCTTCCTAAAAACTTATTCAAATAAAAAAAATTCTAACATTAACAGTTTAGAAATATTTAATTTGTAATTTAAAATGAATTCACAAATATAATTTAGTTTCGAATCCTGCCTGCGACGATTTTTTTTCAATTTAACTAAAAGGGTAAGTAATATCGAGGCGCACAAAAATAAGGGTTAGTAGATATGATCTTAATGAAATCGAGGAGAAAAATTTATAAAAAATTATAGCATACTAGGAAATCAATAAAAACTTTTACATGTCATTTCAAAATGATTTTACGACAATATAACCTTAAAAAAATATGTAGACATTCCTTCATCATTCTTTATAGGAATGTCGTGTGGTGACCATGCCAGCTTTTTTAATTATGCGTTTAACTTGAGGCAAGTTAGTAGTACACCATTCTAAGCAGTGTTTTTTAATGAATCTGTATTTAGTTTAAAATGTGTGCTAAATAAATAAATAAAGAAATAAATTCATTAAAGCACTTTTTAGAATAGTGTACTGTTAACTTGTCTCTAGTTAGCAGAAAAACGTATAACTAAAAAAGTAAGAAAGCTGAAATTTTTTTGCTTTCCCAGTAAATTAGTGACAAATTCCGAATTATATTTTATTTGATTCTGTTAACTTTGTACTGCTAACTTGAAAGACGTAACTTTTTTATTTAAATTAATAACATTACTTTATCGGTGCCTTTTAGTAAACGTAAACCTTTGTGCACAGTTTTAATCAACTATTATTTATTTTATTTGGAATGTGACGCAAAGAACATGACCCATAAAAAGATTGTCGTTTGCAGACCGCTCATAGAAGTGGAAGGCCTTCTCTCTTATCCAGAGTTGAAAAGAAACAACATTATCTAAGATGCTTATTTTACTCCATTCACAACTTCTGCCACCATTCGCGAAAAACTACAGCTACAATGCAGCTTCAAAACAATAATGAATACTTTGAAAGCTGAAGGAATAAGCTGCTATTGACCTGTACAGAAACCTGTAATATCTGAAAAAAATGCCTACCGGAGATTGCAGTTTTCAGACGAACAATATATTTAGATTGGAGAGGTGTTGTTTTTTCAGATGAAAAGACCTGCAGTTTCCAAGATAGTAAAAAAGTTTATTGGAGGTCACGTAATCGTAGATACGAGTCAAAATATCTGCAATCCAACAAAAGAAGTGGAAGAATTAGTGCTGTTTATTGGGGATAAGTGAGTGATGCTGGTCCAGGAGAATTAACCCGTGTCGATAGACTGCTCAAATTTACCTGACGATTTTGGAAGACGTTATGTTGCCCTCCGTACAAACAGTTTATTCCGAAAGACCAATTCGGTTTGTTCAAAACAATTTTTTTATACATACGTCAGCGGTAGTTCAAGAACGGATCTTACAACATTCAGTGGAAAGAATCCGTTGGCTACCTAAATCACCGGATTTGAACTTGCATCACCATATTAATACTGCGTGGAAACGATTTCAAAGAGCTAATGTATGTGCCAATTTAATCAATTCGGTACCAAACCGTCTACGAAAATGTATAATCAATAATGGATATTACACACATTATTAGCATGTAAAATACAAATATTTAAATAAAATTTTAAATAGTTTTTTAGTCATGTTTTTTATTACGATTTTCTGTATCTAGTTTTGTTCTTGTAACTAGAGTTTATATAATATAATTTTTAATAAAATCTATGGTATCATTTCTATCAAAATCTAGTAGATAATATAGTAATATAAAACAAAAAAAAATGCAAACTACGAAACTGCAAATTTCAGTTCATTACTATTAAATGTATTTAATTTCGAAATAAGTAATACTTAAATTAAATGTTACGAGGAGAGAGTAAAAAATGGGTTTTGCCCTTTTCTAATTTTGTGATTTTTTGATTTACAGCAATTTCAAATTTTATTTGGAATTTTTTTTTGCGTTCTGTATAAGAAATTAGAGTTGATTTTATAACGGGAGATTTATGTATCTTTTATTTTTTCATACAGGTAACTTAAAAGGAGTAATGGGAATTTATACTGCAGTTGTTCGACCACTAATTACGATTTAATAGTGATAATATCTCCTTTGCAAATAGGAATGTTGACTTTAATTGAATCCGGATATATTAAGAGATTTAGACTAATTAGTAGTTTTACATTTGAACATACAGTTTATCATTATTCGAGCTATGGATGGAACTTATTTTATTACAAATTAAAAAAAAAGAATTAAAAACTTAAGGGTACAATTTAAATACATATTTGCAAGTAAGAAACACGTTCTTTGAACGCTTCAAGCGGTGCTTGTTAAGAATGGTCAGTAACCTCGTAATATGGCTGCAAACAATGTTTATAACACCAATGTTTTCAAATTTAACTGTTACAACGTAAGTTTGGTTGTCTACCTTTAAGGCCGCGCTTAAAAGTGTCCAAAAACTTTTTGAGGCAGTGTACATAATTCTACCTTGCTTACGGAATATCTGTTTTTAACCTCTTCTTCTCTGCTTAATAGAAAAAAATAAACAAAGTTGTCGTTATAATCAGTGTCTTATCATTTATTCTGTTTCAGTGTTAGATAGATTTAAACGGTGTCTATCGTTCTAGCTTTCAATCGTTTTAGCGCATTTTTAATTTGTTTTATAATTTAGCATCACAAAGCTTACGACCGAAATCTCAGAATTCAAGTGGGTTAGTCGTTAGCAACTTTTGTTGCCAGAAAACGCTCGTAACCTTTTCACCTATTCGATCTTGGATATCTGATTAAATATTATTAGTTTTTTTTATATAAATTTATTTGTTTTTACGGACCCAGTTTTATGTGTTTATGTATTAACCATGTTAATTAAGATTAAATTGTTTATGTCATCATTGTGTGATTATGTTAGTTATAGTTAGGTGTTATGATTTCTGTGTATTTTGCGTAATATTGTGATTTATATTATGTTTTTGTATTATGTTAAACAGTTAAACTATTTTTTATGTGCTTTTATGAATTATGCATTATTTCTTTTATGATTATGTATCCTTACATAACTTATCTTATTTCGTATCAATGTATAACGATCAGAGTCGATCGTTTGTCAGGATAGCCGAATCTGTAAAAAAACCTTTTTGAGTTTGAATCTTACGCGAGTTTTACGCTGTGGGTACCGGATGATTAAAGTCAGAAACAAATTCAAAATTTAAAGAACCTGATCCCACATTTTTTTTAACAAGTCGTAACTATAATTCATAAACGTCAATAACGTATTTTATCCTAACAATTTACAAAAAAGATATAGATTCGACTGTTTATGATCAGTATTTAAGCTTCACTGCTTTTGTAAGATTAAACCTTGTTTCTAAAGAATATTTTTAAGCTTAAAATGTGCATTAAAAAATAACAGATTACCACAAAAATTATTTACCGTAATCCTTTTTTCTATTTAAATTTTTTTCTTAATAACGTCCCAGAATAATAATTGTACGTTAGAAAAAAATAGAACTTGGTTCATAAACAGGAGTTAAATATTTGTTGTAAGCAGTTGTTGACAAAAACAGCCATTCCCACACTTAACCATTTACAATTTGTGCGTCTTGTGGTGTAGAACTAGTAAATTGTGACGATACGTAGTACCTACCTAACTATTGCTACATGCAAGAAATTTTATATTCCTGTGAATATTTAAAAATTATGGATGCAAAACACAGACAATTAATAAGTAAATATTTTAAACAAGTTTTGCAAGATGTATTTTTTCATGCCTTTTTGTAACAAACAAAAAATTCAGCACCCTAAATACAATACTCAAAAAACAGAAATACAGAGATTATTAAAGTACATAATCAAAATATTATTTTACAAGTAAACATACCTTACCTTATATGAGTAAAAAATGAAAAAAATTGCATTTGTTGATGCGCAGAACCGTGGTAAGTACTAGAAATAGCAATTTAACATTCTGGGTTAAGAAAAAAAAGAAAATTTGCTTTTCCCATAATTAATATTTAAGATGCAATTTTATGTAGGGATGTAATACTAAATGCAAATATATAATTGTAATTTTTAAGATTTTAGAGGCAACGCGTAAAAGATACAGTTCTGTTACGTACATACGAAGAGATACGCAGATACGTGTCGGTTTTCCTCGCTACATCTAAAGATAAAATGATTAGGAAAAACTTCTAAAGTAATAAAAATTTGGACAAATCGATATTGCTGTTTTTTTTAAGTTATTACGTGTTTTAAGAGATTATTTGTAGGTTATGCTGCATAATATTGTAAAAATATCTGCTTTAGGAAATTGAGTGAGCTTCAATGAAACTATGTGTTGTCGGACTTTATTCATTGTTATTGATATTATTGCAATAATGAATACTATATCCCATAGAAGAATTGATAACGAACAGTTATCTAACACCAATATTGGAAAAAAATTATTTATAATATATGTAATTTTAATATTGTTTAATATTATAAAATGATCTAATTTTAGTACTTCTGTTGATATTTTTTCCACATTTAAAAGAAATGATAATAAAAGTTATAATTTTAATGTTGTTTTGATATTGGAAAATAATATACCTTATGTATATGTGGTAATATTATTCTTATATTAAAGAAATATGCATAAAACATTTCATTTTAATGTTGTTTTAATATTGAAAAATGATATAACAATTAGATTAAAACAAATAAACATTGCGTTTGTGTGAGAAAGACAATATTAGAATTACTTTTAGTCGTTGTTAAACTCTGATAAAACGCAGTATGGAAATCGAGCTTATCTGGGTGATATTAATAAAATTGCATCTAGAAGAATAAGAAACACATGCAACAAACAAATCTTTGTAAGTAAAATGCACTAATATATATTGTTATTTTACACATAGCATAAATTTATAAATCAAATAAAATTATATATGTACTTTAATAACAATTTATTAATTAAATTGTTAACAAAACATTACTGAATTAAATGTACAAGGAGACAAAAATAATACGCGACTACGTATAAAGACATAAAAAATCAATAGTCAAGTAAACAAAGAATAAAAATGACATTCAAAAATTAGTAACGATTTCACTTTGTTATCAAAATACGTTAAAAGTATATTTTAAATATAATTTTTTTTTAACACAGTAATAAAAAATGAATAGAATTATCAATAAGTAAATGTGAAAGCAATAACAATAGATAATTAGTGCATGTTGCTTAAGAACCTACTATTATTTTTGTAACTTAGGTTTTATTGTTATAAAATAAAATAATATCATGTTTTAAAAACATTGTTTTAGTCTGTATTTACCTTAATTAAATAATTTTATTAAATAAATCTACCTGCTTCGCCAAAAGCAAAAAATAAATACACAGAACAAACACAAAATTTAATTTAATTTAATTTTAGTAAAATTACAGTAAATATTTAAAAAATGTTTTTTTTTACAAAAGCCAAATCTAAAGGTTTATATTTGCTTTTAAAAATCGTGTTTTGTTGAGTTTGTAACACATGTTGCTTTTAATAACACTAACAAAAGCGATATTTGATGTTTTGTTTGAAATAATGCCATTGTCCAATTGTATATAACCTACGATAGTTCAAGATAAAACGTTTCTACGTGTAAAGTGATTTAAATATCACAAAAGAATTGTATTCTGTGTAAATTGAAAACATTTGTCAATTTGTTTCAGAATGAAAACAAACTTTTTGTTTACATAGAATAAAATTTTATTATATATAATAACTTTTAAAGTATATAAGCGTTTGTTGTACAAATATATCATTAGTACAAGCGAAATTTTTTTTATATTCAAACTTAAGACAGATTTTATTTTGTACTAAGTAGTTACGCCAAATTTAAATTTTAATGTCAACTTTGAAGTTCAAACGAGATAACAGTTTTTCAACAAACGACAAAGAAACATGACAACGTATTTTTCAAGCCTAGTTGAGCGATTTAATCTTTATGTTTATGACATTTTTCTCCCTCAAAGAATTGGTTATTAATTAAAATAACAAGGTTTGTTTAATCTTAAATTTTGCATCTTTAATTATTTTCAGTAACACAAAATAGATTTTAAAAAACCATTTGATATTTAGTGTTAAGTTTACTTAAGATAATTAGAAAAATCTTTTTTTTATAACTTTATTAGATTAATAGAAAAAAATTAATTGTAAGCGATTGTAAAATTCAAGTTTTTGACAAATATTAAAGAAATTAAATTTTATTAACTTATACAAAATATATGTTAGATGTTTTATAGTAATTGTAAAATAAAAATTTTATTTTATAATTTTAGAGTAAATTACAAACTAAATAAAAATGTTTAAAAATTAAATTAAAATATAATTTTCAATTTAACCTTTGTGGTTCTAACGTCGTAAAAAAATTCAATCTATAAAAATTTTTATGTTGAAACAATTTTAATTTTTTAATTAAGACTGTTCTCACTTTTGGTTTGACTTTACTTTTAACAATTACATTTTGATGCGTGTAAGCTGTTAGAAGAAAAGAATACATCGATGAGTACAAAAAACAGTTGCAAAAAAATGTTTTAAAAAATACAACGGTTGTTTCAAACTTAAGAAGTTCTCAAAAATAGAACGTTAAACGCAACGGAAAACGATAACTTTAGATCTTAAGGACATCTTTATATCCTATAATTCATAATGGTTAAGTTCAGTACAAAATATTCCGGAGTTTCTATCCCCCCAGTCGGATCTTCGGCGGAGAATGCAGTGAAAGTAATAAAAAATCAAAATTAACACCGATCAGCAAGATAGCAACATGGAACGGTCAAAGCATGTTCCAGATAGGAAAAATGCACAACATAGTGGCTGAAATGCAAAGACTGCATCTGGATATTTTAGGAGTCTCTGACGTAAGATGGTCGGGAAACGGACAATGCACAAATGAAAAATCTATTGTGCGGAAGGAGACGCCTTACGACACATGTATGGAGTAGAATTGTTAGTAATAAAAGAAGTAAACAAATCTGTTACAAATGTAGTAAGATATACCAAGAGAATAAGAGAATAATAACGATACGATATTACAAATATTCTAGGCGATTTCAATGCCAAAATAGGTAAAGGAGCTGTAAACAACTGTGTTGAACACTACAGGTTGAGTGAGCGTAATGACAGAAGCAACAAACTTCTTCAATTTTGTCAAATAAAAGCCCTGACAGTCGTAAACTCTTGGTTCACTTTCCCGCACAAAGACTGTATACATAGACATGACCCAAACACACAAAGGAACGAAAAATTAGAAATTAAATAGATTACATATAGTTAGTAAACGATACAGAAGCTCTATTCTCTCTGCTAAAACAAAACCAGGAGCAAACGTAGGGTCAGATGACAACCCAGTAGTGCAGAATTTAGAATAAAATTAAAGAAGATTAGAAAATGAAGTAATAGATGTGTTTACAACTTTTAGTAGCCTTATATAATAGCATATGAAACGGGCGAAATATCGAATAAATGGCTGAAATCCATTTCTAATGCTACCAAAAAAAACCAGAAATCTAAAGAATGCTTCGATTACAGATCTATAAGCCTCATTATCCACGCTCTTAAAATATTACTAAAGATTATACACATGCAAATATATAAAAAACAGAAAAAAAACAGGCAGTTTGGATTTACAGACGAAATGGCGTTCAGAGACGCACTACTCGGAACAAACATTCTACTACAAAGATGCTGAGACATAAATAAGGATGTATTTTTATGTCTAATTAACTACGAAAAGACGTTTGATAACATTAAGCACAAAAACCTATTAGATATACTCAAGAACAAGAACATCAACACACACGATATTCAAATTATACAAACATTGTGTGGGAATCAGAAAGAGGTTGTAAAGGTAGAAAATGACAAAACGGAAGAGATCAAGACACAGAAGAGAGTAAGACAACGATGCGTTCTATCGTTCTTGTTATTTAACTTATACTCCGAAGTGATATTCAAAGAAACAGAACTAGAAACAGCATGCATAAAAATAAACTGGACACCTATAAATAACATACGGTACGCCGATGATACTTTACTAATAACTGATAACTGACGATATTTCAGACCTACATAACATTATGGAATGTTTGAACAAAACTAGTCTAAGATACAGCTTAAAAATTAACTTTAGAAAAACAAAATTTATGGTGGTAACATCAAACTTAATAGCAGGTTTAGAATTGGATACAAACATCTGGAAACCATAATAAACAATAACAATGAGCAAACAATGAAAATGATGATCTAAATATAGAAACTCAAACTAAATTTACAATTTTCTACGTCTTTTCAATACTACTGTCGGAATAGAGGCATGGACTATGAAAAGGAAAAATACTGACAAGATTAACGCCTTTAAATTATGGATAGTCTTCACATTTTAAACGATATGTAACTTGTGACTCCAATTCACCAATTTTGGTGTTTTAATTTCGGATATGTTTTCTAATTGTGTTATTTAAAAACATAAATTTGTGTCTACAAGTTAGAGAAAATATGTGGTAGTGTTAGTTCACAACGTTTGATGTCGTCATTACGAAAATTTTAGGTTTTTTGGAAATTCCGGTAAAAACACTATTTTCGTTCAGCTTCTATCTTGACCTAAAGGTAGTTTACAAGACGATTGTGTCAAACGGTTTTAAAAACTCACACCAGACAGGTAATGCTTATAATTGTTTTCACCAGACAAATTTTATTAATTTATGTTCTACCCCGTGTTCCTCCATCCGTTTGAGTCTCCTGTGTGGTTATTGCAGCGTTTTTTTGTTTTATGTTATCATTTATATTAAGTTTGTAATTTTATAATTTTATTAGAATGTATTTGGTCTTTGTCAACTGGAACCATTTTTGTCAATTAAATAGAAAGTAGAATCGAGCTCGTTTAATTGTTACAACATAATTTTGCTTAAAGCTTCTAGTTTTTTAACAGCATAAACATGTAATTCTAATTTTTTTTATAATAAATATTTAAGTTTTTTGAATATAATTTTAACAGCACTATCTTAATAGTTACTTTTATTATTAGTTTCTGCTTATCTACATTATGCGGTAAACTTTAATATTTATAATTAGTTGCTTTATATATTGTTTGTTCTATTTATAGTTTACAAACCGTATATAAAATTAGAACATATAATACAATACCGTTAATAATTTGGTGTTTAATTAATAAATTAGATTGCATACATAGTCTTTGATATATGTTGAAATTGGCACGTTGTTTCACTTGGTATTTATAGCTTTGTTTACAAATTTCTATATACATATATTTAGCTATAAAATAATAATGGTCGTACTTATAAGTATACAATTTACTTAAAATATGAGCATATAATGCAAAAATATGCACAACGCATACAATAATTGTATAAAACTGCTTAGGATTTAAATTTAAAAAAAAACAGTAATAGCTTAGCAAAAGTTACAATGTGTTTTTACAATTTAGATTCTTTCATTAAGTATTATTAATATTTTAAATATTCTTGAAAAAACTGTATTTTTTTTCTTTTCAATTGTGTAACACTACATTAAAAGATACTATACTAATTGCTTTGAACATTAGCTAACTTTGATTTTTTAGTTTCGGTAAACTATTTTTTTTGCAATAATGTCTACTTTTCTACCTTATCTGTAGTATACCATTACTGACAAAATATAAGAAACTCAATATATGTACACTGCCTCAAAAAAAAGTAATTAGACACTGCTAAGCAAGACTTGTAAGGTATGCAACTAAACTTACTTTATAACAGAACGGCTAGTTAAATTTGACAATATTGACAGAGTAGACACTACTTGCAGCAATATTACTAGGTTACTAACCATTCTTTATTAGCATCGCTTCAAGCGTTCAAAGAACATGTTTTTTTGCTGCAAACATGTATCTAAATTGTACCATAAAGATTTAAGTTTTTTTCGCCAAAATTTCTATTTATGTTCTTTGTTCAAGTTTTAAATAAATGCTATATACCTTAACTAAAAAAGTTCTAAATTATTTATAATTAAAATAAATTAAAAAAAGCCTCATTAATAGCGCGAATAAATTTAAACTGCATGCCCAAATATGAAATTGATGTTTTAATTAGCGTAAATTTTTAATATTTCCGGATTAAATTAAAGTCAACATTCTTAATTCCCATGATGATGGTTTCTCGGATACGAAACGTCGGATAAAAAATTTGAACACGCCATTTTGTAGAACTTAAAAAGTGGCAATAAGAAAGTGCCTGTAATTTTTTAATATCATTTAAAATAAATAAAAAAAAATGTAAAGAAACGAAAATCCAAAAAATCACATTTTTTTGAGAATTTTGAAAACGATAAACAATAATGAACTTTTGCGGCCAGCATGTGAACATACTCTAAATAACCCAACTTTTTTCTAATTTAAGCCACCCTGTCTCTTCTACCGTTTTCAAGATCTCCATGCTGTGCATTCTTATCTTAGACACGTAATATATCAGTATATCCAGTAGATAAATAACAAAAAAAAAGAAAAAAACTCAGTCAAACAACTATTACAAAAAAAAGAGTTTTGTGCTTAAAATAAATAAAAAATTCAACAATACTTGAGGCAAACATAAATAAAGAAAGTTGTAATAACCAAACTATAACACCTAAATAAAAAATCGTAGTTATAAAAAAAATTAGATAATTCAAATCAAATCCAGGCAGTCAAATGTGTCACTATAATAATTAAAACTCGCAAAACCTAGAGTTTAGAAAATATAAAATAAAACCCGGTTAAATCTATAGGGTACGACGAGTTATATAAGCTTATATTACCCCGAATATACCTGCAAAAGAATCACTTAACTAAATGCTACAAAAAAAATAAACGTGTTAACATAAAACTAATTCGCCAAAAAAAACAAATCAATCAAGCTACAAAATCCAATTGAGATCGCATAGTATTACATTGATAATTTTTTACTGTATCAATTAACCAATAAAAAAATTTTATTTTATTGCATTTTTTAAAATTCAACCAATCATCAACGGATTACAGCGATAACACCACGGTAGTGGTGTTATCGGGCAAAGCAGACATGATATATTCAAATGTCAAATTAAATGTCAGATAGTAAATCAATTCATAATAATCATACAAAGATTTTCTGATATTTTTAACAAGAAAATTAACAAAATTCTTTTAGAAAATACACCAAAAAACACAATTAATTTGTATTAATTAATTAAACAACATGAAAAGTAGTAAAAAATTATCTTACCGAATACCCCTCGAGCATTGATAAATACTCAAAATTTTGTCGTAGAGAATGTTTCAAGCGTGTTTCTTTGAGGTAATATCACTCGGCCTTCGGCCTCGTGATATTACCAAGAAACACGCTTTCAACAAACTCTATGACAAAATTATCTCGGTATTATCAATGCTCTAGAGGTATTATAGCTGATAATTTTTTACTGTATCAATTAACCAATAAAAAAATTTGATTTTATTGCATTTTTTAAAATTCAACCAATCATAAACGGATTACAGCGATAACACCACGGCAGTGGTGTTATCGGGCAAAGCAGACATGATATATTCAAATGTCAAATTAAATGTCAGATAGTAAATCAATTCATAATAATGAAAGAAATATTTGTTCATATTTGCAACAACAAAATTAACTAAATTCTTTTAGAAAATACACCAGAAAACACAACTGATTTGTATTAATTGATTAAAAAACATGGAAAGTAGTAAAAAATTATCTTACCGAATACAATACAAGAAACACGCTTTCAACAGTCTCTATGACAAAATTATCTCGGTATTATCAATGCTCTAGGGGTATTATAGCTGATTCCTTATAATTACACGTAAATTTAATCTTATTCAAATTTAACTTTCGACGTTATGAAAAAAAAGATTATAGTTTGTTTAACTTTAATAATTCTCAACGACGTGTGCGTCAAACAAACAAAAAATTCCACCAAATTTCTTTTCGAATATAGCAAATTCTTCAAAAGACGCGCAGTGTTAATAGAGACTAAACTAAATCAACAAATTTTGCTAAAATAAATTTGCACTCGAGATTTCCACTATAACACAATGAAACAACCGAATTCTTCCAAGAAATTATTGATCAGAAAGATTATTGATATCTGACCGTTCTAACCCGGAAAACACATATATAGCATCGCGAGATCAGAAACCACCTAGCATTCAAGTTGAAATTTTCGAAAACAGATAATTGATTAAATTGTAGTTCCGCCAAATAAAACAGCGTTGTAATGACTTCTAAAATCCCTCTGGAAAAACTGATAAATACAAACTAAAGAATTTTAACTAAAATAAAAACGTTACATTATCTTTAGTTAGATGTAACTGAACTGGAAATCAAAACTAATATGAGTTTTGTTACCTATAAATCAAAACAAAATTCTTGTAGGTTTTTGCTAAGTAATGGAAATATATCACCTAACATTGGAAAAATCAGTCTCTTTTTTTGTACAAAATGATCAACAACGTTTATTTTTAAATAAATATTATAAAGACAAAGTCTCAACCTTAATTTAAAAAAAAAAAATTTTTTTTAAAAATACCTAATACTTCAAAAACCTGATAATTATAAGTAACGATTAACCTAAAAGATGTCACATCGTGGGATATACATGGTTTGAACTCATGCAAAGTTGGGATAAATGGCTAGTGTTTAACAGGTTCAGCTCCGCAGCTAAACTTTCGTCACAGCCTATAGACCGCAGGGCAAAATTTATTTTAAACCTTCTTCACAGCTCATAAGACCGTATTTAATTGTGTTTTATAATTGTATTGAGTGTCCTGTGTCCTTAAAGCATTACCTTAAGCAAAATATTAGCTTTTCTTATTTTTTCTTTTTCTTCAAGTAATCCAAATTAATTTTGATTAAGTATAAGGTTAAATGTGTGCTCTGTTTACATTGCCAGTTATTTTTTTAATTTGAATATAAGAAAAATGACAAAATTTTAAAAATGGAACTTCTGCAAAAAATGTTTTGAAACATTGTTATCTGTTTTCTAACTAAACCATTCTATGATCATTTTTCTCTTGAACCGAGAACGAGTTAATTAAACCCACACAAGTAACACGATTTTTTTACGTTTTTGTTTTGAACATTTTTTTAAATACTTTTCCTTAAATTTTTATTTATATTTTTACAGCATGTAAAGTACGCAATTGCAAACAAAAATTATTGAGTCAATAGAAAAAATTAACATTTTTACTTAGGGCTAATAATGTTCAATAAGAATTTAAAAACAAACTACAAAAATCCCAAATTTTAAACGTTGTTTCATAATATTAGAAACAAATTTATGTGTCGCAATAGTTGCCCATCAAATTTTGACGTAATGCAGAAATTCTAAGTAGACGGGGTAGTTTCAGGCGCGGGCGGAGCTCCCGCTTTAAAGAAAGGTCGTGTAAGAATAAGATGAGAAAATGCAAATATCCCCAAAAAAATAAGTAATGTTTCATCTTGCTTTAAGTAATAAATAATAATAAAACAAGTACAATAACATCAACAAAATATAATAATACAAAGAAGTAATATTTTTTAACGAAATAATTACAAAACATTAATAATTATAGTTTTTAAACTACATTTGACAAACGTATAGAATTTTGCAATCATTTGGATTTGGTTTATTACAGCTGAATTATTTTGGAAAACTTAGGATTGTTGATTATAAAACTAGTATAATTACCTACTAAACAAATGTTTTTCTACTTTTATTACTAGTACTTAGCGTATTGAAACCAAAATCAAAGATTGAATTAAAATTTGAGAAGAAAGAATACAGAAATTCTCATCAAAATTACGCTTAAAGCAGTGTTTCCAGAGACCTGAAACCCCGTTCTTCTGGGAAGTATTTCATACTCCCATTAATGCTCCCTTCTGCCCAAAGCTTCTCCATTACTAAGTAGAGTGTATAAAAGGGTTTCTTAAAACTCATTTTGCGAGAATGTGGATTTTCTATCCGAGTAATTGCTGCACGTTTGGGTTTATCGGTAAGATAATTTTTTATTTTTCAGTCACATAGCAATTGGGTATCAAGTTTTTCACGTCCCTCAAGTTAGCAATACAAAGTTAGCAAAATCAAATAAAACATAATTAGGAATTTGTTATTAATTTCTTCAAAAGAAAAAACTTGTAGCTTTCTTACTTATACATTAAACTTAAAGCAAGTTAGTAGTACACCATCGTAACAATGTTTTAATAAATCGGTATTCGATTTAAAATGTGTGCTGTGTGTGTTACTAAATTTTTGTTAATCAACTGTAAAAGAAAAAAACTAATAGCTTTATTATTATTCTACACACATTTTCAGCAGAAAATAAATTAATTAAAGCATTTTTTAGGATAGTGTACTAATGAGTTGCCTCAAGTATAACTAACGCATAACTAAAGAAGTAAGAATGTTACAATTTTTTTGCAACAAATTCCTAACTATATTTTATTTGATTCTGCTAACCTTCTACTGCTAACTTGAAAGACGTAACTTTTTCACTTCAATTAAAACTTTATCGGTACCTTTTAGTAAACATAATTTTTTTACGCAATCTTAATTAACTATTATTTGTTTTATTAGAAAAGTCTATTATTGGGTTCAACGCGAAGAACAAGGCACGAAAAATGATCATCCTTTGCAGACCGCTCATAGAAGTGGAAGACCATCTCTTTTATCCAGAGTTGAAAAAGACAACATTATCTAAGATGATCGTTGGACTCCATTTACAACTTTTGCCAGCATTCGCGAAAGACTACAACTACAATGCGGTTTCCAAACAAAAAGAAATACTTTAAAAGATGAAGAAATAAGCTGCTATCGACCTGCGTCGATGGAAGCTGGACTGCTCAAACTTACCTAACGATTTTGGAAAACCTTATGCTGCCCTCCGTACGAGCAGTTTATTTCGAAGGACGAATTTGGTTTGTTCAGGACAATTATCTTATACATACGGCAGCGGTAGTTCAAGAATGGTTCTTACAACATCCAGAAGTGGAAAGAATCCGTTGACCACCTAAACCACCGGATTTGAACCCTATAGAGAATTTGTGGGCGGCGGCCGTGCGCGGGTGGAGCGACGAACCAAACAATTACATAGAAAGACAAAATATAAACAACTTGCATCGCCATATTAGTTCCGTGTGGGAAAGATTTCAAGGAGCTAATGTATGTGCAATTTAATCACTTCGGTGCCAAACCGTCTGCGGGAATGTATAACCAATAATAAATATTTTACCCATTGTTTTTTATTAGGATTTTCTGCATCTAGTTTTGTTATTGTAGTATAAATAGTGTTTATGTATAATTTATAATAAAATCTAACGTATTATTTCTATTAAAATGTAGTAGGTACTATAAAACAAGAAAAATGCAAACTACTAAACTGCAAACTTCACTTTATTACTATTAAATTTATACTCTCTAGAAATAGTTAATACTTAAATTCAATGTTACAAAGAAAAAGCGGAAAAATGCATTTCGTATTTTTCTAATTTTGTGATTTTTAGATTTACAGCATAGGTATGTATTTTCAAATTTTATTTGGAATATTTTTAATATTCTGTATGAAAAATTAGACTTGATTTTATAAAGAGAGATATGTATCCTTCAATTTTTCATGCGGATAATTTAAAAGGAGTAAAGGAAATGTATACTGCAATTGTTCGAACACTAATTACGTTTTAATGGTGATAATATTTCCTTTGCAAAAAAATCGGAATGTTGACTTTAATTTAATCCAGATATATTATGACGTTTAGGCTAATTAGTACAGTAGTTTCATATTTGAGCATACAGTAAGCATTGTTCGAGCTATAGATAAAACTTATTTAATCATAAATAACAATTAAAATTTTTTAATTACTTAAGCAGAGAGCATAAATAAATAGAAAACTCAGTAAAGAAGAATTTAAAACTTTAGGGTACAATTCAGATAAATATTTGCAGGTAAGAAACATGTTCTTTAAACGCTTAAGGTAGTGCTTATAAAGAATGGTTAGTAACCTCGTAATATTGCTGCAAGTAATGTCTACAATGCCAGTGTTGTCAAATTTAACTAGGCATTTTGTTATAACATAAGTTTGGTGGCCTATCTTGTACGTCGCGTTTAAAAGTGTTTAATTACTTTTTTGAAGCAGTGTACAAACTGTATACTACTATTTAACGTCTGTTTTAGAGTTTGTTTTTCTGTGTTTTTTGATAAATATTTGACTTATTAAAAAAACAAAACAAAGTAACAAAAACGCAACGTTTTTAAGATAATATTTTAGCTACTTTGTTTCTGCAAATAAAATATATTGTTTACTATTGTAAATACAGGTTGGAACAATCGTTACATTTACAAAAACATATTGCATTTAATTTTAGCAAACATCAGTTTTTATCTAATAAAAAAATGTAAAAAAACTGAAAAAGCATTAAACTAAAATTTTTTTTCTAAGATAACTAGTCATTATTTTGCAAGTTGTGTTTAATTACAGCTAATATATTGGCTTGTATTAGTACACAAGGAAAAAATCAAATATATTAAAAATTATTTTGACTATTTATGATCTAATAAATAAAAAATAAAATAGTGTTTTCTTTGAATTTTATAGAAAAGCATAAAATAACAATCTTTATAAGCCGATTTTCTCTAATAATCATTTCAATTGTTTGAATTCCACATAATAGACTTCTGTATTTGAGTGGTTGCACGAACAAAACAATAAATAATAAAACAGCAAGGCCAGTTATACGTCTATAAATCTTGCAATTCATTTTGTTTTTCATATAAACCACGTTAAAGAACTACGTAATAAGCTTTATAAACTGAACTTTTCTGCTTAATTTTATGTAAGAAAGCATGTAAAATCCCAAACATTGCATTATCTTAAAATCATTTAGTATAGTAAGATTACTACAAAGCCTCTTCTGTGTTCAATACCTTTGAAGTAGTAAAGAGAGAAATATTGTAAGAACGACCTCTTGTTAAGATTTGTTTTCTATTTATATAATAACCTACCAATATATTTTCTTGTTGAAAAGGTTTAAGAGATACTTTTCTTTAAATAAAATGTTTGATTATTATTTAATGTTTGTCTTTTTTTTAAATGTAAAAACAAAATTGCTTCTAACAAAGTTACTACCCATTTTATAATAACATACGTTTTTAAATTACGTCTAATTTAATTGACGTTAATTTAATTTTTGTAATTTATTAAACAATTATTTTAAAAAAGCAAAATTTATAAATATAAAAGTTTATTGTGTAACTGAAATAAAAGTACTATTTTAACTATAAACATAGACGTATTTTTTTTATTTTATTGATATTATTGAAGATTTTAAATTAACAAAAGTAATTAAGTAAATTAAAAAAAAATTAACTAATGCTAAAAACAATTTTAATGTGCTCAACACAAATTTAAATTTAAAGCAAATTAAAACATTTTTGTGAACTGCTAAAACGTAACAAAGTTTATAATAAATTTTCAAACGCAATATTATGTAAAAATATTATAAAAGGTTTATTAATAAAACATTTTTTGTTATTAGATTTTAAACTTTGCTTAAACGAGGTTTTTAAACTACAAATGTTTTTTTTTGTAATTTTGAGTATTATTCGTCGTTAGAAGTAAGAAAATAAGTAGAATAAATTCAAAAAACCTAGAAATAACTATTAACAAAATAAATTTAGATTGTTTGTTAGATGTAGTTAAATACTTAAGTATAAAAAACGTTAATTATAATTGCATTTACTAAATTATTTCATTATGTAAAATACAAAAAATAAATAATAAATCTCTAATGACGATAACATTAAAGAATATCAATTTTTAAGTTTAGTTATTTTAGATTATTAAAAATAAAACACGAAATTATGTTATTAGTGGTACTAATATCCTTGATGTAAAGAGATGGCACAAAACAAAACTGATTATTAATTTTTGTTGAACGTTTCGTTAGGTAAATGCTCAACTTAATAAAAATGGTTGTCGTTTCCTTAATCTGCTGCGTAAGATATTTGAATTTTAATTAAAAATTTGTTATGTTTAAAATTGTGCTTAGCTGCTCTTTTTTTTGTTAATTAAATTTCTTTATCGTGTGATCTTGAGTGTTTCTTTTATTTTATAAAAATTTTGTTTGCGGTAAGGTCACTCAAGACGGGCATTTACCTACCTAAAAACGTAGCATTTTAGACCTTTACCGTTTTACATTTTTTTTAAGTTATTTTAAAACATTTTGAGTTGAAATTTTCTCCAGACATGGAGAAAGCATGTGGGTAAAACGTGGAGCTTGGTTTTTTTTTAATTTTTAATTTTTTTTGAAGAACACACAAAACAATGCTTAACTTTTATCAATCAGTGCCAAACAACTAAGACAAATATTTAAAAAATCGAACTCCACGTTGTAGCTACAGATTTTGTGAAAAAATATTTAAAAAATTATACTGCGATAACGTAACAATTAGATCCAAAATATTTAAAACCGTAAACGTCTACAAACACTATTTATGTTAGTATTTTACAAACACTATAAGATTCCCCATCCCTACTCTAGGCGTGCATAACTAAGACACGATTCTTTCGGAAACCATCAGTAATAAAGTGAATGCTAATGCAGATTGCAGACGTAATTAAACCTGAGCTCATGTAAACTTACTTATCTGTAATGTTTACAGAAACTGATATTATTCATTCAAAACTTGTTTGTAAAATTTTTAAATGTGTTTAAGAAAGCGCATGGTTGCTTTATTTGGTATTTCTTTCTAACCTAATGGTTGTTATGACGAATACTTTCAAACGTGTAGTGTAATTCTTAATTCAGATAACTAATGTACGTGCTCGCTTTACTTGATGAAATCCTACATGTAAGAAGGAAACGGCAATAGTGTATATATGTCGGTGTTAAATAAAGCGCTAATCCGAAACTGAAAATGTTAAATTTTACAGACTATATTTATACACGGAAATAAAGAAGTCGTATCTATACTACTTGCATTATCTCTAGCAAAGAAATTACTGCATACATTCCTAAAATTTCAAAATTTTATTACTGCAGACGTATTTTCAGTTATAGATATTCGCGGGCCAGGCGTGCAATTGAAAATACGTTTGAAATTGACACATGTGAGAAAATAGTATTAGCAGTAGTAGTATTGCACAACTTTGTGCAAAAAAGCGAACATGAGCTACCAATAGCACAGAGAAGGTACTGCCCCACTGGATTTGTCGATCAAGATTTTTCAAATAGTGAAGTTGTACCAGGAACTTGGCGGCATTAGTCTAGGAATTTTCATAGCGTGGGCAGATTGGGAAGCAACAATCCTGCTGCTACTGCTAAAAACAACGGAGAAAATCTATGCCAGTTTTTTAATTCAGAATATAGTTGTGTACCATGGCAAACTGATCACGTGCTGAAAAGTTCTGTTCCCGATAATTTTTAAAGTAATATTTAGTTGTATATATTGACAAGCACATTATTTGTAAGTTAGTAGGTTAACAGTTAAGTTTTATATTAGGTTGATGAGAACAACTTGTATTTTATAATTATTAACATTAAAAATTAAAATCCAAAATAATATAATAATTTTGATCTTCCTCATATAGTTTTTGTAACAACATGGTAATTATTGTTTTCAACCTTCTTTTAATGGCATTTGGTAGGCCTCGCAGTTCTAACCCTCTTTCCCAAATGCAGCATCGCTGTCCTCTGTATTTTCCTGCCGCTGTCGATTTTCAAGATAAGAATTTACACAGGCATTACTTAGAATTGCCGACATATCTAGCTTTATTTTTTTTTACGTATCCTTTCCTCCTTTTTCAGCACTACCTCACTCTCGTCCACAAATGTACCTTCACTCATCTCAGGAGCGTCTTTCTGTGGCAGTTTCCACTGCTACATCGTGAGCGGTCATTGTTATGGAATTCACAACACTCCAAACAGATGAAGCTGACGATGTAAAAGGCAAACTTACACCTGCACTGACCACATTTTACTTTATTCTGTAACACACCTACATTTTAGTACCATCACCATTGCTAGCATTATTAATACATACTTTCGTGTCACAATGTGACTGTCTAAAAAGGTTAATAGTTTAAACAGCTCCTAGTCTTTACTGCTGCCACTGCCCGATGGGAGACAGCATTTTTTCCGTTCAACATTATACTGGGCACGCAACACATTAAAGCGCTGTTCACAAGCATTGCTCAAAAGAATACTACGCTTAAGTGTATTCAAATAGTATAATTCGATATCCGTTTAGTCAATATATATGGACACCTTTACCTTCGGTTCCTAACACGTGGCGTTTATTATAAAGCTCCTCAAATTGACGTACTGAGTCAACTAAATAATTGCCAATATTTATTTAAAAAAAAATCACGTGTTAGTAACCTCGATGATAACCAAATATGATAACCACGTTGAACGTTTTATAAATTATAACTTCCTTGGTTTTAGCGCACATACTTCGAGTTGCGTGTAAAATATGCGCACTATGCATTACAGTTATCATTTAATTTAGGAAGATAAAAGTTAACCAACTCTTAAATGCTTCTTAAATGATAAATTATAAATAAATGAACTGCATAAATGGGGTAATTAGAAATCCGTACTTTAACTGCTTAAATGTTGAATGTGAATGTTAAATAATAAATGTTAAATTAGTCTCCATAAATCCACCTTTACTAGTAATATTTTTGTGTAGAAATTTATTTGTTGTTGTTTTATGCTTTTATGAATATCAATGTTTCTTAGAACTACATCGCATCACATTTTAATACAAACGAGCTGACACCAATTCAGCATTATGTAGTATGTGTTACATTATAGGGGTGAACAGACGGAATGTACATAAACATCGGTCACAGACACGGACACATCGTAGCAACACAGTAGAGCCACGCGGTCTAAGAGTTACCTAAACCGGAATGAGACATTACGAGGTAACTGTGATGCACAAGATCAAGAAAAAGTAATTACGAAATTAAATGGTGTGATAGTGTTTCAGACAAAAGTCCTTTAAATATTATGCTTACAAATATGATACTACCTGGTTCATGTGCAAACGCTTATGAGCAAATCTTGATTACAAAAACTATTTTTTGTTAGTTTTTCTTTCTAAATCATATAACTATTGATCAGTAATTTTACTGTTTAAAAGTTTAAGATTCATAGTTATTGTTTTAAAATACTACAATGAAGATTCAATAATAGATTAGTCTAATTTATTATTTGTTTTGGAAGTTTATTTCAATATTCTTCTTAAATTAGGTTCATGTATAAGCATGATTAAATTCTTTATATAATGAGAACTAATTATTATAATTAATTTACAAATATTTATTTAAAACGCTTTATCTAAAAAGAAACATTTGTTATCTAGATTTTAGGTTTTGTAAATTCTTGTTTGTTTCAAACATTTAATAACGATGTTCTGACAACCACAACAAAGGTAAATTACAAAACGCCTAGCAGCAACAGGAATGTGTTTATGATGTGACACCAACATCAAGGTACCAGTTAATTGAAACATGTTACCCTCATTTAATTACTTAAAGATAAGTTTAGATGTAACATAATTTAATAAGAAGTTGTTTTAATTAAGAACAACACTAGTTTTTAAAGTTATTTTATACAATAATTGTACCTTACTGTAGAAAAACTGTTTGTATAATTAAACTTACAAAAATTAAGTTTAATAAAATAAGTTTAATAGTAAAATAAAACAGAACACGCGTATTTGTTTGTAACTATACAAATACTAAAACAAAATTCTAAATTTACTGCATGATTTAAAAATTAAAAATTGTTCTTAGCAATTTTAATTATTTCGTATTAAATTTTTTAACTCACTAACAAACGTTTATTTTTGTTTATATATTTTTATTAGAACATTTATTATTTATACAATCGTGATACAAACACATTTTAAAAAGATGTAAAAGTAATCTTAAAACGAATATAACTGAAATCTATTAAAAGCTATTGTTACGTATTTCTAAAAAGATAATAGTATAAAAATTTTTTACGTGTAGCATAAAAAAAGTGAATGCCAAAAATTGTTTTGAAAAAAATATTTTTTTTGTGCTGCCAACATCACAAACATCAATATTCGTTCGTGTAGTTACGTAATGGGCCAAAAAAGTTCTAGGGTGGCAAAATGAAAACTAATAATCCACCTAAAAGTAAGTTTTCAAAGTCAATCTTGATTTCGCATCAACGTGTTCAGTGCATCATAATAAAACTTTTTCCGTTCCTTTTAATTTAAAACCAGATAGTTCTTAAATGCGAACATTGCAAGATTTTATTGATAACAACAACAGTGACTGTATGATAAAGTGACAAAGTCAAACATTCTTAGATCACACGTCATAGACAAAAAGTCTAATCAAAAAATTGTTATGAAACACTATTTTTTACTAAGAAAACGGATTTTGTTATTGTAATTATGTGAAAATTGTGTTTGAATAATTGGAATTTCATAAATACTCTCTGACCGACGGTTATTCATTGACAATTATTCAAAGATATTAAATCCCAATAAAAACAAATTTCTCTTGGCTTAGTTTATAATGCGACACCCTACAACTGACAAATAATAGTAACGAATTGTTTCTTAGCTATTTTTCTCATAGAAATGTAAAACGAGAATACTAAATATTCTTAATGGAGGATGAATCTGATTAAAAGATTGTTATTCTAGTAGGTAAAATTAGAGTATAAATACAATGTCAAAATAAAAATTTCATTAAAACATTAAAAAATCAAAACTTTTAACAAAACTCAAGAGAACTGCTGGACTCGTTGAACATGGTAAGGGTACAAACGATAATAATTTATAACACGATATAGCGTACTATGGGACACGTTACTTAAGCAGCCTTTGACTTTAGTGCTACTACGTCTCCAATTTTTACAATTTACAATATCTGTACTTACGTTGAAGAAAAGCAAATATTCAAGTTTTGATTTTATGCAAAAATGTATTCTTTTTCCGTTGCTAATACGTGAAGTGGTCTTTTTCAACCACAGTCGTCGTAGGTAGGAAGAACAACTCCAGTTTCTGTAAATTCTTGCACACACGCCAAGAAAAGTTTATTGAAGGCAATTGTCAGTTAGGATATTGCTTAACTCACAACCTACGTGTGATGTGAAGGTTATAATTACACTCACCGTACATTAAAACTGTTGTACATAATAAAGAAAATTAAATGAATTTAAGTACTAGTATGTTAACACGTATCGCTTAGCATCAACTAAAGAAATCCGTTAAAACATCGAGACAGAAATAAATGAGATTGTCGAACTCAGTTCTAAGAAAACTAATTTTTGCATTTAATTTCCTAAAGTCTTGTTTTGGTTACAACCAAAGATAAACGTGATTGTGTACACCAAGTGCATTTTGTTAAGCTAAGTCAGTAATAATGCTAAGAAATAACCGTTTTTATATGATTTAATTATTTTATTAACAATTTATTTTGTAGATGATGGAAAATTAAAGAAAACGATAATTAACACAATACATCAATTTTGTTTCACAGTTTTTACAACATTTACGTCCATCATTTATCGCATAATTAAAATCAACAAACAATTTTTATTGGTTAATATAGTCAAGACCGATCTGAAAAGTTTAATTGCATATATTTCAAAACTGGGTCATTTTAGACCAAATTGCTAAAGGAAAATATTTAATTTAACGCCACAAAAAAACTACTCTAGAGTCATAGGGTCATTGCTGAGTATCGACAACATATACGGCCCAGAAAAACAAACTTTCCGATAAGGAAACACGATGTTGTAAAACCTAAAAATGTATTAAAATTTCAATTGCATATAAAATTAAGCTTTATGAAGCAATTTGTAAAAACTTTTAATCAAAATTTCATTGTTTTATAATATTTTAACATACTTTTTCCAGAATTATCCAAAGCTAAATTTAAAACCAGAATTTTTGTCAAGCAACAAATAAAGGAAATAAACATCAGTGTTAAATTTACATAGTTAAAATTAGTCAATTTTTTTCCTATTTTTTGGATAGGATTGTTTGCAGTAGAAAAAGGGCAACAATAAAAACAACCTTTATTTGTTGTTAAAGCGACGTTTCGTTGGCTTAAGAGTCGTTCTATATAATTCAAAACATTAATTTTAGTAAAATAAAATTGCACATCAATAATTATAACATTAAAATCTATCATTAACAAAATGAATTGTACTAATTGAAATAACAGTTAATAATGTCTAAATTAATAACAATGATGACTAGAAGTTTGAATAGAAAATTGTATATATATCTTCAAGCAGAAACTACCTTAATAGCCACATAAACTTATTTAAAATAATATGACGTAATTAAAAACTTACCAACAATTATTGATTGGTTTTGCCCTTAATAATAACATCACAATATTCTATATGAAATTATTTTAAATATTACAAACATAGTCGAGACGCACACTTATAAATAAAGAATTTTACAACATTATTGAAATTTTAATAGATAACTAAAGGACTTAGTAAACGGTTATCAAAAATGGCATACAATCAAAATAATTACATTGTAAAAATGAAAATTTTTAATAAGTTATAGAATTAAAAATTATTTTGTTAGTTATAGTTTCATATTAATTTTACTAATAATGTTATTAAAGATCGAACTTAAGCTGTCAGTGTGGGTTCTAAAATGTATATTGTTTTTGTAGAAATTAATAAAAACTATGTCCGAGATTAATGTTTTTTTTAATTACATTCTACGTCTAGAATATCAGGGCTGTCAAAATTTAAATTATGCCCTGTTATTACAAGATAGCATGTAAGACCTACTTTTTAATTTTGTTTTGTTTGTCTTATGTAGTACCGATTACAAATATATCAATTAATTTTGTACATTAAAAATGATTTATTCAATAAGTTTGTCAACTTAGTCTAAATTTGGGTGTCTGTGTGTGTGTTTGTGTGTCTGTGTAACGATGTACCCACGATAACTCTTGAAGCAAAAGTCCTAGTAAGTTGAAATTTGGTACAGAGCTGGTTTTTCATATTCTCTCGGTTCTGTCAAGATGGGTCTGATAAAAAAACCGGAAGCGGGTGCATCCGCCATTTTTAACAGTTTTTTTTTATATAATTTTGTACGTATGTAAATTGTTCGAATTATTTTTACAGTTTCATATAGAGTTAATTCTGAAATTTTGATTTATATGTGCTCAAAGTGTTTTTAAGATATTTTCAGTATCAGAACATATGACAATGTGTATCAGAGAACGTTTTGCACAATAATTCTCAAAATGTAATAACAAATATCAAAAATATTTTCAAAAATGTATCGCGTGGTAAAAAGGTTAGTTTAAAATGCAAATGTAAAGAATGTATCAGGAATAGTCACTTTGGTGTAGTGATATTATAGTCTATATTCACTTTGTTAATACTTATATTAATTAATAAACATGTTGAGTTGAGTTGAGCACGACTGCAGTAATAGCCGCTACGTACGAAAGTTCAAATCGCAATGTAGGTTCATGTTTTTTTAAATTGTATTATTATTTTTCATAAACGACAATTAACCTTTATCAGTAATGAGACATAATTGAACGTGTTAATTGTTTTTATTAAATTCATAATAAATTCAAAATTACTTTAATAAAAACAATTCACATGTTTATTTATGTCTCTTTACTAATAAAAATTAATCGTCGTTTATTTAAAATATTAATACAATTAAAAAAAAGCATGAACTACAATTGAGATTTGAACCTTTGTAAATAGCGGCGATATTACCGCAGTCGTACGATTGATATCACTACACCAAAATGACTATTACGTTCTTTATATATGTATTTTAAACTAAGCTTTTTACTACGCAATACATTTTTAAAAATATTTTTGATATTTGTTATTAAATTTTGAAAATTATTACGCAAAGCGTTTTCTGGTACACGTTGTCATATGTTCTGATACTGGAAATATCTTAAAAACACTTTGAGGACATATAAATCCAAATTTTTAATATTCCCATGTTAATCTGTATGCTTCAGAATTCCTGGAACACACGGTAAACGGAGTGCTGCATCTTATTTAAATTATCTTTGAATGTACCCACGATAACTCTCGAACCAAAAGTCTTAGTAACTTGAAATTTGGTATGGAGCTGACTTTTTATATTCTCTTGATTTTGTTAACAAATGGGTTTAATAAAAAACCGGAAGTAAAAAAAAAAGTTTTTCTTATATAATTTTGTACGTATGCAAATTATTTGAAAAAATTAAAAATTAACAGTTTATTAGGTATTTGATTTATAATTTAAAGTGAATTCTATATATAATCCTAGGTTCGGATCCTGCTTGCGAGGACTTTTTTTTAGAAAAAAATTCCATATCTTGAAGCGAAAACAAGATACGTTAAAAAATAACAATTTTTCTCGATATTCTTTTAACTTGTTTATATACGGAGTGCTGCATCTTATTTAAATTATCTTTGGATGTACTCACGATAACCCTTGAACCAAAAGTCCTAGTAACCTGAAATTTGGTATGGTGCTGGCATTTTATATTGTCTCTGCTTTGTCAAAAAATGAGTTTGCAATTTGTACATATTAAGCAGTTTTTTAATAAAAGAAATTGATTTGGATGCTTTGGAGTTTTCATGATAATTTGTAACGTTTAATTTTAAATTAAAAATGTTGTATCTACTTGCTTTTTATTTATTCAAATTTTGACATATTAAACATATTAAACGAAATAACACTGACAGAAAATACCTAAAATTATTAAATACATTTACAACACAAAACGAAAAAATGAAGAATAATTTTACATGTACGCCCCCGAAATACGTCAATTTGCTGAAAAGACCGTCAACAAGTTACTCCCAGAAACGTCTTGGAACGAATATGAAAAAGAGTATAACAAATTTGCAGTATGGTGCCAGAAAAATAAAATTCAAGGCAATATCTCAGAAAATATTCTACTTCCGTATTTTGAATTACAACGTAAAAAGTACAAGGCATCCACTTTATGGACAAATTACTCGATGTTGCAATCTTGCGTGAGTGTACACAAAAATGTTGACACTTTACAAATATAACAAGCTGCAGGCATTGTTAAAATTGTCAAAATTATACGCCAAAAAAATGTAAATTTATCTAGATGTTCACACTCAGAAGTTGGTGTAAATCCACTTAGAAACGAAACGGTATCAAATAGCAAAAATGTCTTCAACACATGACCTTACTGTAAATTCAAAATACAATTCAAAGACTTATATCAATGTTTATAATTATTGTACCTTCCAGAAACAAGGTCCTCAATAATTAAATTAAAAGCTTGTTCTTTGTTAAAATAAAAAAATATTTTTTAACCTAGAATCAGCTGTGCATTCCACTACAATTAATACCAACTTAAATAATCTTGTACTTTATATTTTCATCAAATCAAACTGTCTGCATTCTCTATTGATTAAAAAACTAAATTTAAATGTTTTTATAGAATCATGATTAATACGTTTATAAAATAAAACAAAAATCTCATTGATTCATTAAAGAACATAAAAAATTATTTTAAGTTTTATCAGTTTGCATTTTGTAACTTATTATAAATCTTAAAATAGCTAAATTATCAGGTTTAATCATACAACATTACTCTTAATAGTAATACAAGAACATAATCTACCTGTAATTGTTTGTCATGCAATACACTTTTATTTGTATAATTGGGAAAGTATTGAATATTGAATGTAGTAAATTATTTTGAGGAGCTAAAAGTGGCACATATTTCGTTTTGATTTGAACGAAATACCGAATTCACAGAAGCATGTTATTGCAAAATCGATTAATGTTTTTAAATCCTTCCGTCTATAATTTTAAATAGTCAGTTTAAAATTTCCAATGTTATTACTTAAATTGTAGTGCTATTAATACAAAAAACAAAATATTAATATATTAATAAAACGCAACGTTTATTAATTTTTCAACAAACATAATTGCATATAATTTATAATAAACAACAACAACAAAAGCATTAATAGTAATATAACTTAGTTATCAGTATCAATCTACAATAACAATGTATTTTCAACATAACATTTCTATATTTACTTGTTATTATTTACTAATGTATCATTGCTTTTACTTTTGTTTAATATAATATAAAAAATTGTTTGTTTTATAACAAGTAACAGATATTAATTTACCTAAACAAATCTTTTCAATAAATGTTTTTTTATTGTATCTTATGTTTAAGCTAAAACAAATAAAAATTATTTAGAATATTGTTTTTAAGAAAATAAAAAAGTAATTAAAAATTAATTAGAAGGATAAAAATAACTAAACATAATTATTATAAAAATGTCACATTAAAATGTAAATGGTAAAATAAAATGCAGGTCTCTGAAATAAAGCTTAAGTTTTCAAACAAAATTACAGCAAAGGCGCATCTTTAGTGTCGCTTAAAAATTAATAAATATTAAATAAATCTTACTTTCATAATGCTTTTAAACGTACTTGCACCTGAGATTTTGCGAAAGCTTTTAGATGCACTAATTTATTTATTTTTATGCGGTTTTTGCATTGTTTTAGTTTTACAAAACTACCAACAACGATTCTTTAAGTAAGAACAAAATTGACAAATTATTGTATTGTACTGAAGTAAATACCTTTATTTAAGTATATATTATCTAAGAATTAATTATTTTTTAGATAAATCAGCAATTATCATTTAATTACTTTTTTTATTTAAACAGGTTAAATTTTAGTGAAATTCTTTAATTTTAATTTTTAGTTTTTCTGCATCTTCCTTAAATAAAAATTAGTTATATTGTACTTCAATAATCATTTGTATTCATGTTTATTACGTTAAGATAGATAAACGATCAAAATTTCAGTAGATTGACCAAGGTAGCAAATCGATTACGCTTAAAATAGTTTGACGTACTTCTCTCTAAATGTGGTAGTGCATTATCTTGTTGGAACAATAGAATTTGAAAACTCCTGAGGTAGGGTAGAACATGTGTTTTTACCAAGTACAGTAACAGAAGGTGAAGATGGTATGAAGCAGTCCAAAACATCTTACGCGACAATAAAAGTCCCCAACAGGCTTTCCATGTTCTGCAACTCATTGATCTGCAATGGCTCTTGTATAAGCGAACCAAAGTCTAAAACGGCAGTTTTTGCGGTCTGTCGGTTTTTTTTCAAAAGTGGTCAGTTGATTTACGTGCCTTCTTGTACTAGGCATTGAAAACAAACCAAAAAATTATTTGAAAATGTATTGCGCAATAATTAGGTCTTACGTAACTTAGAAAATTCAATTGTCACTTATCGTATTTTAAAGAACCATATATGACACGACAAAAACTGACAAACAAGTCTCTTTTCGTTTTAATAAAAATTTAAATAAACGAATTATTAATGGGTTTTCTGATTTCCATGTCATTAAGTATATGAAGAAATAAATATAGATTTGTTGTCACGTTTGATCGCTTTAAAATATACGATATACAGTATTGTTTATCTTTTTATCTCAGTGTCAAGGTATGTTAAGTTCAAAAAAATAGTTTTGAGATAATTAAGTTTTTTGCATTATTTTACATAACTTAAACTACATAAATTGCAAGAAATCTAAACTAACATGAATATTAGTGTCAATGTTATCAAATGTTTAGTAGTTGATTCAAAAACTATATTTTTTTGTTTTTTTGGCAAAAAAAGTTTAAACTGCATTTGACATGATATATAGAATATATTAATTTTTTTTCGCATTTTAAGTGATTTTTTTAGATAGTTGTTTTTACTCCAAAAATTTCTTGTTAGGGTTATTGATATAAATTTATTACTAACATTTGTTTTGTAAAATAAAACAACAATACACTTTTTTCTGACTTGTAAACAAACACAAGTAGATACTAAAAAGTTGCTTCCGAATTTCCTTTTTTTAATCAAAAGTTTTTAAAATTCAAAAAATTATGTTTTTCAATTCTGTGTAGCAGTAAAAACTTTTAACATCACATTATCGTAGCAATTGATGTCAGTTTTATAGTATAACTGTTTTCAATTATGAATTTCTTTTGTTTTCTTTCTGTAATTGATTGGACACCTTTAGCCTCAAGATGTGTATGGCCTTTCGACAAAAATTTTAGTGATCGTTTTCAGGTTAAAGTTTTGATTTACAATATTAAATAACACATTGTAATTTGTGTATTCCTGTATAGGAGAGGTAATTTTAAACTATTTGAGCAAACATGACATAACTTTATTATCCCCCGGTCAGGTGTACATTCGTCTAACATCATGTAGTAAACTTTTTTGTCAGATGAATTGTAATTAACAAGATAACATGTGCAACGGCTTAGTACAACTGGCCGCCGCCGAGCGGCCGCCGCTGCACGGCCGCGGCCCGCTGGCCGCGATGACAGCTGGCCGCCGTTCTTACTGGCCGCCGTCCCTACTGGCCGCAGACCTAACTGGCAGCCGGTGCCGTTTTAAAAACTTCCGATTATATTACCTACCACTTTGTGAAACAAGTTTAAAAGCATTTATATACTAATTTGGTTAAACTGTAATATAACAAATTTTAAAAAGAAATTATTGAAACGTCCGAGAAATTACTTGCAAATGCAAGAGCCTTCTAGAACTGTTATTTAGTTTCTAGAAGATATAGCGAAAAGTGAGGAACGATCGAGAAGGATTCGCCGATGTCTATAAAAGCCGAAGATGGAAATCGTAGGTCAGTTATTGTCGAAACGCGAATGCAGCTGTATTAAGAAGATTATCAAGTGAAAATAAATCGTTAGCACGTGTGTGTCTACATACATAAATCAAGAATAATCGTGTATGTGATAAATAGTGTAAACAAATCCGAGGACGTTATTTTATCTTATCTTAAGTGTTATACAACGGTTATACATAAATTATAGTGTAAGTGTTTTTATTATTAGATTTAATTAGTTCGGTTAATTTAAAAGTATACATATTTCTATAATAAGTAAACGTAGTTATAGTCGTTTTAAATAAATTAGTTTTTTAATAAATAAGAACGTAATATTATTTTGCCACATTTAATTATCATATAAACAAACTAAATGAACCATACAGTAAGTAATCAAATATAAAGCTTCATAAATATAAACGTTAATTAACTTTTTTATTTATGAAGCTTTATATGCCCTTCTAAGAAATACCTTATTATACCAAAAATTTTACAAAATAACAATATTAAATATTTAGAAAAATACGAGTTTGTTCAATTTATATAAAATTATGAGCAATTCCCTTTAAATAGTCAACTTTATCCCTGTTATTATCATCACGAACTATTTGCAGAATTCGCTCATCAGCGTCACGATATTTCTTTTGTTTCATTGGTGGATTTTGACCCGTAATCAGTTGTTCATAATATGCGTCTATGTTCCGACGTAATTGTCTTCAAACCAATCCAATAACGGTTGGATATTGGGTGGCAAAAAAACAGATAACGCGTCAATTGCATCGTCTAAATCATTAAGAGGCACAAATGTTAGTGCCGTTATCATTTTGCATTCTAACGCAGCTTCAGCATCGTGGTTATACTCGTTTAATAATCCTATCTCTCCAACGCGCTTCTTCATATTTTGATTTAAATGAAAAGAACATCTTCTGACTTCAATTCCGGGAAAATGTGCCTAAATGCTTCTGAATGTGGCTATTTCATAATGACAGAAAATAGAAGTTGGTTGAAATAAGGGTTAAATCTCCAGTAACATGTCGAAAAATTTATCGTACGTTGCACGTTGTTTATTTGGCAATAAACCGTAAATTATTGGATGTACTCCCGTGAACTTCTCCGCCAAAATAACAAATACTTGCGAAAACAAATTTTAAGCAATTTTAAATGTTCCGTCAGCCATACCAACTCCTTAATCTTTGAAATCTTCGCAAATTATCTTGGCGACCAAGAACTAAAATCCGGACCCTCACTGTCTTCAAGAAAAAAGTTTTCAAAAACGCCTACAATTTAAAAATTACTTTAGAAACACAAACTCTTTGATGTTAAATGTGTTAATTGACGTTACCGAAATATTGACTACCAATAAAAAAACACGAGCAATATTGTATTATTCATTTTTGACTGTGAATACCTACGTAAATTTTATATATTTTTAGTAAGCATACTTGGTTCTGCTTCATGTCTTTTGTAACGTTCCGGTATGACTAATGTAGATAAATCCGGTGAATTTGTTGAAGTAGCAAAATGTTTATTTCGCTTTCTTTTTACAACTTTACGCAAAGCCATAAAACTTGGAAGTGACCCTTGACAGGTTGTGAAATTTCTGTTAGACAGTTGTTAATTACTTGTGATGTAGGTTCACGCGTTTGTATGGCACGAGTTTTGAGAGGTTAACATTTTTGACGTTTTAAAACATGAATCCTCGCTTTGCAGTGTCGTCTTCTTTCGCATCGCCAAAACTCCGTTATCCCATCCGTCGAGATTTTATCCCACACATAAGAAAATCTAGCATAAGTAAACTTTTTTTTATCACGCTGAGACTTAATAATTGCACCTTCCATTTAGATTTATTTAATTCAACGCAACACGTATTTTACACAAAATGTGAAACTTCGGATTGAAACAAAAACAAATGATCACCATTTGTAAGAAATAACCGAATAAAAAATGGAAGAGTGTATGTAAATCCGCAAGAACAAAGAAACGTTTTAAATGGTATTTACAGATCTAAAAATAGCAAAACTGAACAATAATTACAATTCCATTTGCTAATATTGCCACACAATTCATTGTAATTTTAACAAAAGAAAAATTTAAACCCTTACTTATTTGTTTTGTTCCAGTGATTAGAAAAGTTCTGCAATTGTTTGTAACTTACCTTTTACAAAAAAACCACAAACGATTATTTTTAATAATAGAAATACTTTTGTCTATAGGCAAGTTTAAATGTTAGTAAACTGGAAAAATATTTGCAAGTAAAAAAAAAAGAAGAATATTGAATGTCATACAATACCCGCATGTATAATGTAGAAATATGTCACATAGAAATTAAAGAAACAAATTCTTGTTCTGAAATTTGTATCGCACTTAAATTTACCTATTTATTTGTATTACCCATGCAATTAATGGGTTCCTTCCAACCCTTCGTCAAAAATTAGAATCGTGTTTTTATCAGGTTTTAAATACCGATCGACTTTGAATTTGAAGAATAATTTACATACTGATATATAGGACTCGGATTTTATGCTCTAACGAATCTGAGAAAAATATTTTTTGTATGCTGAATAGATAGACGACAACCATAAACGTGCGGCCAGTTGGGTTGGCGACAAGTAGAAACGGCGGCCAGTTGTCATTGCGGCCAGTAGTCCCATCCCGCATGTGCAAAGTTTCAAACTGTAGATACTTTGTAAGCTATAGAGTTTTAGGGTAGATAAATATGTTTGAAATGATTTATAGCGTTTTTCTGGTTTGGTTTTTATTCAAATTTTTTGTATGTTGCCTTCATTATAGATGGGTCAGTTGCATCCTGTAATTTAATATTTGTCGCATTTATCAAACAAAAAATTATAATCAAAGTTGAACATATTCGAGTACAATCACTATTTAACAATATTTTTTTTAAAATATTTTTTTCATGACATAAATAAAGTTGGAACATTCTAGTAATGTTTTTGGAAATATTTTATTTGTGATCTTTTACGTGAATGATGAGATTCGTATGCGAGAAAAAGTGATATGTGTTTGTTTATTAGTTTTCAAACGTTATCTTAATACTGGTTGCTATATTTATGCTTACCTCTCTTGTCGGGTGCCAAAAAACTGTTTACTCGATTTTTTTTCAATAGCTGTATCAACTGTTTGTCTAATAATTTACGTGTTTAGGAAAAACGTCTTACATAGAATAATTCGTTTTCTTTTATTTTTTAAACTGTAAAGGTATTTAGGTTCAATCTCTTTTCCAATACAATAAATTTGAGTAACAATAAGTTCTACCACGGGGAATATAAATTTCTTGATTTAGTTTCTTATTTATAAAAGAATTAAGCTTTACCAAAAGCATTTAAATTTCAAACCAAAAAATGTGAATCATCTCAGATTATTTATATTAATGGTAAAGTAGTTTGTCCTCCTGTTGGCAAGTTGTAGTTAGTTTAAGTTTTTTATCTTCTTTAGGAGGGGCATAAAAACAGTTTAGAGTGGTTTTTATTGCCCCTCCTAAAGAAGATAAAAAACTTAAACTAACTATTATTTATATTGTATATACAAATCAAGCACGAAAACAACCAGTTAGTATAAACACTTTTACAATTTACTAAAAAAAATTGTTTTGTACTTAAGGTTAGCGGGGTCAAACAATTTTACAGATCATTGTCTGTAAAGGATTTTTTGGCAAAAAGTAGAATTGACATTTATGTTTTTTCGAAACACGGCGTCTGGCGTAGTAACGTTGTTAAAAAAGTTGAAGATGCCAAAAAAATTGTAATATTTTGACTGAAGAGCAATCTTCGACCTCTGAAACTTCACCGTTAACAGTAAAAACAAGCAAAGTAATAAATTCTAATTTGCATCAGCGTTGCGGTTAGTTTCCTCATCTTCTAGTGTAATATTTAATAATTTAACAAATTGTTCAATTACAATTGACGCTACTCAATAAAACGAAAGAAAAAGTGTTGCTATCTCAAGTAATAAAAAAAATTCTTGCTAACAAAAAAAGTCCCACTTTTCTTCACGAGCTTTGTTTAAACAATATGTCACTTTTCTATCAAGTATAGGAAAAAAAAATTTCTATTATTTCCGAAATTTTGGCGGTCAGAGAACTTAAATTTTATAATTAAAAAAAAATATTAAGAAAATCATGTCATTATGCAATTTGCATAATTATTATTTAAAACGTATTGTTTAATGACATTTATAATAATAATAATTTATATTATTAGTGTTATGAAAAAATATAAAATATAAATATTTTGGTTCATTAAAATAAATATTTGTATATCCAATTACGTTTATTTGATACTTGACTTTAAGCTAACTAATAGAGTTATGATTAAGTTGTTTTAAGATATATTTTAGAACATTATCTACCTACTAACTTTCCAATTTCAAATTTGAAAATACTTAACATTAGAGTCATTATTGTAATGATGTTGACAATGACAAAAATCAATGCGCTGATCTAACAGTTAGTACTTTATAACACTGTTTCTAAAAAAAACAGTTGCACAAAGTAGTAATTGTGGATGCAAAATAAAGAAAACTATTTGCATATTAAAATAAAATTAATTTGATTTGTCTTAATAATATTTTGTTATTAATGCTTTTATGTGTTGTTAATAATCTTTTTTTAATTTATTAATTAACTCTACAATTAATATAATTAAAACAATTGTTATTTTTAATTTATATCATAAATAAACAAATTATGAGTAGTATGTAGCATATAACAGAAGCAATTATTTAAGAACTTATTACTACTAGTTAATTTACAGCATTCGCGTATACTGGCAATTCTCATTACATTGCAACCTACCACAATGCAAAACTTAGACAAATACGAGCTTTTGTAATTACGACTACATGAACAGATTTGGAAAACATAAGTTTTTTTCATAGTATGTAGATATTCCTCTAACACTTAGATTACATTTAAAAATATATATGATGTAAAGATATATTCAACCGGTTTTTATATAAGGTCGACGTTGATACATTTTATTAATGTTATATTTAAGTATTATTAAAAAGTGTAACATTAGTATTTTCCGCCTACAATGTAATGAAATATGTGATACCTTATATGTTACTACGTAATATTATTTTTATACCAATTTGCTATATTAAGTATGTCAAATCATTTTTTAGAAAATGTTTAGAAATTCATATTTTTTTTGAGATCATAATTAAAATTGTTAACTTATTTTTTATCAAACAAGTTAAAATTTATAGTTTTTTTATTATAGTAAATTTAACAAAAATTAATTAAGGAAATAAATTAATTAATTTATCAATTTTGATTCTATATAATTTTGCATTTGTTTCCATTTCGAGTTTTCAATAATAAAGACGTATTACACAGAAGCACAACTTTAACAAAGACAATAATTTTAAAAAACAAAAAAACTTGTAAATTCAAATAATCGTAGAAAGTCTTAACAAATTTATCTAAATAACATAAATATTTGTTTGAAAAAATAATAAATATGCAATTCAACAAAAAATTAAAAAGGTGTGTTGTGGTAGTATTCTTAAAAGTCTAATTTATTATAATTATAAAATGTTTGTTTATAAGTTTTTAACAGGAAAGTTTAAATGTCCATATAAAAAAATTGTTAATTTAAAAAAAAGTAGTGTTTTTCTGTATATTCCACACTTGCTTGCTATTATAAATTTTTCTATTATTACGTCAGAATTCTAAATACTTTGCGGCATCGCGCTGCATTATTCTTCATTATGGTTTATGCTTCCCACACAGTACACTTATATACTAATGATATTTTACTAACATCTCATACTACATAATATGTGAATATACAAAGGATGCCAATTTTACCGCCAACCAATATCCTATCAACATCTTAAGGAAAGCAAAATGACACAGAATTGAATATCTTACAGACAACTAAATCAGACGTCTTAAAGGTATCGGAAATAAAATGACCTAGAAATATTTTACGTAAAATGATCTCGAGTTAGCAGAAATAATATATTTTATATACTTTTATTGCACAAAAATATTACAAAACTTTAAAAAAATCTCCATTTAAAAGGAAAAAAAATTGTTTAACAATCATTATTAATAATTAATGTTAAAGACAATTAATTTTGGATTAATTTTCTTATATAAATAAAAACATAAAAACCGATGTCAATCCAATATGTATTATGACTTATAAAATGACATGTTTCGGCCTTCTAATTATGTGTGAGCCATCATCAGATCACTACAAAAAATATAGAAGTTATAATAATGTTACAGTTAAACTAGGTCATAAATTTTAATGATAACAGGTGTTAATTACCTTACAGTATCCTAGTATAGATCACGATATAAATATAAATATTACATACCTACTTAGCACTAACGGATGTGGATCAGAATATAATTGTGCAAATTGTATAAATAAAACATTTAAATAAATAAATCTACTACATAATTTAACAAACTAACTAATATATGTACGTCTAATATTAAAATGAAATAAACAAACAACATATGTGGGACTAGATAGGTATCAACAACGTATAAACTTGTAGAAAGTCAAAAACCAAATTGTACAGTAGAAGTTAATAATTTAAACGTAGTTGTATAAAATTATTTTTGTCGTTGAAGGTGAAATCTTTATGAGATGTGTTATAGATCATCTCCAATATATCTATTGGACGATGTTTGTCTGTGGGATGAATAATGTGCGCTTTAATAAGCGCACGCTTTTGTTATAGCACATGTTCAACAAACGTTGATTTTATAGAATTAAGATTAAGTAAATATTTGCCGGGATTGGAAATATATCTAGTGTATTTTTTGAAATAGGTACTGAAAGGCCAGAAAGTTTTCCCAATATAAACACGGCTACAACTACACTCTAAATTGTAGATACCACTACGGTCCATAGATTCAATGATGTTTTTTAGATGTGAAAACTGGTTAAATAATTTTGGAAAATTAAGATAAGAAACTCAAAAAATGTTTTTTTTTGTTAATGCTTTTAATTAAATGTGGTATGTACGGTATAGAAAAATGGGTAGATATCGAGTTATTAATCGGTGTAAGAGCTTTGATCGACTTAATCTTATGTTTCATGAATGTTTTCTTTGGCTATAAAAAAAGGTATTTAACTGTAGTTAAAAGTATTTAAAAGAGTACCCAGTAATCTATTAAACAGGTGTGAGAAAGCAGCTAATTTATTAGAGAAAGGATGATTTGAGTCGTGTGGGATCACATGGGTAGAAGTAGTAGGTTTACGGTAGATGTCAAATAAAAATTCACCATCCACTAAACTCTAAAGAGATATTCAAATCGAGAAAATTTAAGGAACATCGTTTAGAGGAATTTCAACCGTAAATTTGACTCTCGCGTGTTTGCTGTTCAAAAACATCGCTACCGGAAAGTTTACCGAAAACACTTTACCGACGAAAAGTTTACCGATGGAAATTTGACCGAAAGGAAAGTTTACCGAAAGGAAAGTTTATCGATAGGAAAGTTCGCCGATAGGAAATTTTATCGAAAGGAAAGATTACCGAAACACAATTGACCGAAAGGAAATTGGACCGAAATCTATTCCTTTGTATCATTTTTTTGGAGACCATACATTATTAACTAACGTAACGTAACGTCATTTTTAATTTATTCAAAATTTGCATTCCACAAACGATAATGATCACTGATCAGGTATCTTAATTTATTTTTAATAACAAGTATTACAAAAATATTTCTTTTAATAACAATTAAGAGGAATTGCTTTTTCTTCCTTTATTGCTTATTAAGTGCTGTTCTGCAAATATTAGATTTTAATGACCTTTAATTCAGATTCTTCCTTTTTTACTACCATATTAAATCAGTTTACGCCGCTAGATCCACCATGTACCTACAGGGCATTCCAAATGTATTTTTCAATTTTGAGAACTACCTACTAAGCTATTTTTATTAACTTTCCTTCACACTTTACCCATGCTTAGGACTGGCAGCAGAGTCGGAAATAAACTCCTTAGTCAATTTTGTTTGTTATTTTATATTTTGTTATCTTTGTTTTTCTTTTTGAACTTTTTATTTGTTTTCAAAATGGTGAGTTAGTAATTTATGTTATGAGTGGGAAATAAAATCCTTTGTTTTATTCTTTTATATTTTATCTTTTTTTTTCTTTTTTAATTTTTCATTTGTTTTCAAAATGGTAAGTTAGTAACTTATGTTATGAGTGGGAAATAAAGTCCTTTGTCAATTTATTTATTCTTTTATATTTTATCTTTTTTTTTTATTTTTCATTTGTTTTCAAAATGGTGAGTTAGTAACTTATGTTATGAGTGGGAAATAAAGTCCTTTGTCAATTTATTTATTCTTTTATATTTTATCTTTTTTTTTATTTTTTTATTTTTCATTTGTTTTCAAAATGGTGAGTTAGTAACTTATGTTATGAGCTATGCCACGTAAAAATTCGATCATATTATCTGGATTGTAATTTGCAACAACTCGTCTTATTCTCTCTGCACAATCTCTGTACTTTTTACGAGTAGGTGGACCGTCTACACCACCTATATACTGTTCTATCTGAAGCTCATGTAGGCTCTGCTCTCTCTGAATGGCTTCGATAAATTTCCAGATGTTGGGGTGATCAGTGGCAATTTGTTGCTCGAAACCTCTGTGCCATCCTTCTATCGAATTGTTCGTTTTGGGTAGGGCTTCCTCTACTCCATTAAAACAGTTCCACATATCGTAAGAGAAATGTGGTGGTCGGCGACCCTGGCGTCTTTGGGGACGTCCGAGCCATGTGTCTTCATAGTAATCGAGCACTGGCTGTGCTTCTGAAGGTAATAAATCTTCATCACACAGTCGTTCAAATGCGTCCACTACTCTGGCTGTGGGAACAAATGCTATCGCAGATAACAACTGCAACTTCAAAGCAAAAACTGCGTCTGTTTCGTACCTCTGTTTAAGCCCTGCCGATTGAATACTACGAAATATGCATTGCGAAAAATGAAAGAAACATCCACGATGTCTGGATGTCGGAAATTCCTGAGCAACAGCGCTTATTATGGCAGATTCAAAATCTGTAAGTACGCTTAGTGGTGTGGTCCCTGGCAGTAGCTCTTTCAACTTTTGTAGCAGTCGAACATAGGTGCCTCTAGTTTTATCTGGTAGCAATGCATAAACCAGAGGAATGGCAATGTTATGTCGTAGTCCATGTATAGTGTACAGTTGATAAAACAAATGTGGTACTGTTTTGAAGGTACCGTCTACGTAAAAATAACACAAAGGAATACATTGGTCTTTTTTTCTTTTAAAATTTAAAGAAATTGTAGACACAAATCCGAGTTTTATTTTTTGCGAATAGTAGGTACTTTACTTTGGAGAAATAACAACAATTCAATACAATTTCGACAGTTTGATCCGCGACTCAGCTTTAGCATTAAAAAATGAAACAGCATTATCTGGATTTCCAAATTGATGTGTTTTACAGACATATACCAACGTTTCAATTCATTGAAACGTTGGCATATGTCTGTAACAGTATTCGTTTTGCAATTTTACAATTTCGATCAAATTTCCTTTCGGTCAATTGTGTTTCGGTAACCTTTCCTCTCGATTAAATTTCTATTCGGAAAAATTTCCACTCGGTAAACTTTCCTTTCGGTAAACTTTCCTTTCGGCCAAATTTCCGTCGATAAACTTTCCGTCGGTAAACTGTTTTCGGTAAACTTTCCTAGATCCCAAAAACATAGCCTTTCTACAGTAAAACATGTTTAAGAGGAATATTCTTAATTGCTATTCTGTTCGTTTTTTAGACTTCTGTAAAAAACCAAGGATAGCTTTTGTCCTTTGCTTATTAGAGTTTCCTGCTGTTGCAGAATTTTTTTGCAAAGGTATTAGAACATAATTATTATACTAAAATAAAAATAAACATATTTTTAATTTACTCAGTATAAGCGTTTTTGTTAAAAATATGTAAAAACTTTCTTGTCTTTTTGGCCAAACAACTTGCAGTCTTGGAAATAATCAATTTTAGAAAGAATTGCTACTTATGAATTCTTAAGCGTTGTGGTTGTGTCCCCATATTTTTGCAATTTCTCTGATCTAAAATTACATATCCATTAAATCTGAACTGAATAGTTAGGATACCAGTACAATGCTTACGGAATTATTTGTTTGTGTATTTTTTTGAGGCGTCAAGTTCGTTTCGAGAACTTAGAGGAAATTTTATCTCAGTAAGACAAATGCTTGCATTTTGTTTGGCTAAACAATAAAATTTTTGTTAGAATAATTCTAACATCACCTTCACATATTTATAAAATGTAAAAGCTGTTTATTAAATAGTTTATAAATAATACAAAAAATGTATCGATTAATTGAATAGATTCGCATAAAGCTAAATGGTTTTGTTCAAGTTTTGTTATTGCAGGTACAATTGACATAAAGTGAGATGCAATATTAGTTAAGTAATTTTTTAGTGTCTGATTTTTGCTTAAATTTTTGATTTTTGCAATAGGCCTAGATAATTTATTTAATTCTCTAAAGTCACTGTAGTGGCTTATTGCCGTTAGCCAAGTTTCCCAGCGTGTTGGAATATGTTGGAGCGACAAAGGTAGATTTGGTAACTTATTTCTGTAGTGTTGCACTCTAAAAGAAGCTTTCAGAAATACTTTTTTGCATTGTTACTCAATTCATTGACTTCGGTATATTCATTTTTTATACATTCTGGCACTCTATTTAAACCATGTGCTAAACATCTAATATGGATTAAGTTTTCATAAAATACTTTTAATAATAAATTTGCCTTTTTCATGTAACTTGCTGTGTCAGTTACCATTATCAAACATTTTTCTATTGGAGCAGGAAGAGGTAAATAAAAATCATTCAGGCTATCATTCACAAATTTTGCAATTATTATGTTATTTGTTTTTGACAACTCTTTGACAACTATGAGATACGAACCAGAAGTACATTCATTATTTAGTGTTCGAATTAATAAGTAAGCTATGTATACCATATCAAATTGTCACCTATTTTAGTTTTTATTTCATTGAACATACTTGCATAATTAATAGAAACGTATTTTGTTCTTTAAAACGCTTCACTTTTGGTATTGGTCTACTTATATGATTTTCCAGGAATGCACGAATTTTTTTTTTAAACAATGTTTACACTTATTAAAGCTTCACATAATTCTGCGTTGAAGTCGCTGGGTTTTAAAGATGTATTGGAAGTAGACGCATATGTTGTCAAGAGGATTTGTTTTTGGACACCAAATTTTATTAGGTTCTCTTTGTGTATTTAACACAAACGCAAAAGTAAAAATTTTATTTTACATTTGATAAAAAGACTTATTGCAAAAAAACGCTGACTCATTATTATCTTGTTCAATTATGTAGTCCATAACAAAAAAAAAAGAAAACCGCAGCAGTTATCACAACATTTATTATCTGTCCTTGGCTATAGTATGGCACAAGTACTCAAGTAGTTATTTTTAAGTAAGAGTATCTTGAACTAACAAAATATACTTACAGAAACTCAATATTAAACAATCGGGTTATTAATACATATTAAATTTCAAGTATTACTTTTTAAAATTTTTTTCAATTTAATATAAACCATACGTAAACCACAAAACACAAATTATTCTAGAATTCACAAAGAACTTGTAACCATGATTTAAAATAAATGATTGGTTGTTTAATTATCTACGTAAAAGACCCGGTATTTGGATTGACGTTAATAATTTCATGTATTTTGAATTTGTTTTAATGAATTTTAGATTGATTTTAATAAGTAATTTTACGTTTTTAAATTCAAAGTTACAATTTAAATTTGTAGATAAAGTTTTGTGTTTTGTTACGCCGTGAATCATCTGTTTTTGCGATTCTGTTTATAGAACTTTTTTTTTGTTTGATCAAAATTCCAGTGGTAATTTATGTTTCTCTTCTGAGATATAATCGTAATTAAATATATTTTCGCCGTTTATTTATTTTCAGTTGGTTCAAAAGTTCTTTGTTTTAAGTGCATTCTCAGTACAGTCGTACTTTGATTTCTTTGTGTCAATCGTTTAGATTACGTGGAAAATTAAGGCATTATCTTAATTTATTAGGCAGTTTAATTTCTTGTAATATAATATTTTGTCAATTTGACATTTTTACGTAGCAACCAAATGCCGTGGTCAAATACTACGACTTTGACGATATTTGATCTGTTTGCCTCCTTGTCGCACTTCTTAATGAGATTGTTTTCGTTCTTGAAGTTTCGAACACAGCCTTTGTGGAAATGGTAGTCAAATAAGTTTATATATAGACGTGCTTTTGGTAATAAGAGGGTTAGAAAGTCGGTTAACAGTCGTCAGTATGTTGTAGTAAGATAGTTAGTTGGTTTTGGGGTGGTAACCACATCCCCTTTTAGAGGAAGTAATATGCCAAACGCGTGCATTTTTAGTGCAGTTAGTGGAGTGTTACTCCAAATTCGTAGAATCTACGGTTTTAAGTAAATTTCACGCGCTTTCGGTCTATGTTTTACGTAGTGTAGAACCGTGTTTGTCGAGTGTTACGACGCGGCTACATCTTCGCCTAGGTGGCGGCTCTTGAAAACCTCCCGTTGGTACATAGTCCTTTGGGGATACCTTCCAACGTTTCTTTCCGTATACAGCTGGTAACCCAGAATCAACCACAAGTTCTTTCCTGGAATTACGACGACAATTTAAGGTATTTATTTTGTACCGATTATTTAAATGTGGTGAAATTTTTGTAAACGCGATTGTGTTTTAAAAGCTTTAGGGTTTTAAGTAAAATCAGAAGTGTCGCGAATTAATGCATTTAACGATAATGTAATTAATAATTGATTGTCAGTATTTGTCGAAACATTTCGTTGAAGTAAAGATTTATATTGGACGTAGCCGTGAAAATTTACTATTAAAAATTTTCATCTTGAGTTAATAATAAGACGAATTATTTCTTTTTTGTATTTAAGTAATTTTTATGTAATGCGCACCCGGTCGTGATTTAGGTAATTAAGATTTACCAGTGTTTTTATGTTTTATTGCTTTAAAATTTTGGTTTGTTTTATTTTATTTATTAAACGTTCATTTTACGTACATTTTTTGTTGTTGTTTTGTTTTGTTAATTTATACTATTATTTCTTTTTTGAGTCTTTAAATAAATGTTAAATAGTTAAATTGTATACAAGCTTTTAATTCCGTCGGCCTCCGCGTTACATGAATTTTGTTTTTAAATTATTTCAGATTTTAGTGAGATACACTATATTAAGGTAAGTCCATTTAGAGTGTATCCTTGAGGAGCGGGCTTGTGGTAGGCAAGGCCCAGAAGTCCATTAAGGTTTACTCCTTCCTGGCGCCCTTTGATTTTGACTTTATTTCTTTTTGATTTTATGTTTTCGTCAAGTTTTCCAAATCAATCACGAAATTCTGAATAGAACCCACCCCGTCTTCACTGAGCAGCGGCATAACACCGTTTATGTTACTGTATTTCAGGTAAGTGTATTTGTTTCAACTTTGGCATGTAACAAACTCCCTAAATATCCACAGGATGTATGTGGGAATGTGTTCCTCGCACTTCTCTGCAACTTCCCTTATTATGCAGTTAAGAACACACCGGTATTTTGACCGGAAAAAAAACAATGGCTTTATTAAAAAATGTATTAATATACTACATATTAATAAACCTTACAAGTATAAAATAATTAAATAACAATTCTTCCATATTTTCGGCATTGTAAAATTGTAAAAGTAGAGTTATAGCCTTTGTTAAATATTCTAAAACATTATTATCTTATGGTAATAAAACAAGTAATTGTTATATTATATACTTACATTTTATTTTTATTTAAAGCAAAAACTACAATTAAAAACCTATATCAAAATTATTTTAAAGATGTGTTCTGTGCATATTTGAATTTACTGTTTCAAATTACTAATACAAATTGAGGTAAATTAAATTACAAAAAAAATTATTTCAAAAGTTTTGTTAGTTGTAAGTATCTCCTATAATTAATTTAACTCTAGAGAAACTTAAGAGTTCTTTTCAATATAAAATTAAAATATTTGTTAAAGTTATAAAATATCTCAAAGAACATCCAAATGAAAACTATTAGCTGATTCCTATAGACTATCTAACTGTCTCACAATACGATACCCAATCGAATCCCTTGTTGATCCCAATGGGAAAATTCTAATGGGAGCAAATTGAAAGGTCATCCAGTGAAAAAGTGTGCTATATGAGTAACTGACAATTAATTTTTTCACGTTACGGCTATGAATTTTTCATCACTATTACCAATTAGATAAACTAGCGGGAAATTTAAACACATGTCAATATATCTCGAGCTGTTTGTATATACATTAACAAAAATTAATTATTAAAAAAAATTATTATGAGACTAATAATATTGAGAGAACTAAATTATTTTATTTAATGTCGCTACTAGTCAATTAAAAAATTATAAAAATTACTTATTACGTAGAAGTAGAATTAAGCCTAAATTAAACCAAACTGTTTCTATGTAATGTGTTTTGTTATACTTACAATAAATTATTTTTTTATTAGATATCAAAATTTTGAATAGTATTCTAAGCTTAAACTATAAACATGTAATTTTTATTTTTATGTTTTTTAGGTACTTATATATAATAAATATAAATAATCTATGATTACTGGTAATAGTAATTTGAAACTATTGTATCTAATTACATTAAGAAACATTAATTAAATGCTAACGATTTCTCTTATAAATACCATCTGTGAGTAAATGTGGTAAAGAGTCATTTGTCTTATTAATAAATTGCTACCTTTAACTTAGAAACATAAACCACTAGTTCAAGATATTCAACTTGCATAACCCAAAGTTATTATTGCTGGATCTTATACACACGATAGAAACACTTTTAAGATTTAATATTGTACTGTTTATTTAATATATTTGCATTTTGAACATACTATACTCTTACCGTACAATAAAGTTATACACATATTTATTTATTCATTTTTTGTAAAATAATTTATACAAAAAAAAATTTCAATTAAGTTTGAAGTTGATTTGCATTAATTACAAATATTTGTTAGCATTAATAGTTTTTAATAATTTTAATCAATCAATGATAATTTAACAAAATAAGTAAAACTAATTCTTTGTAAACTGTAAAACGTTTAATATTAATTTTTATTATATTTTAAATAAGAAAAATAACATTACTATAGTTATAAAAAATTTTTTATAAACACCAATTTTATCCAACCTAAATGAAGAAAAAATAATAATTAACAAAGTGCCGGTTTGAAAAATAATGATTGAACGACATCAACATAAAACCAGTCAAGTAAGATCAAAAAATCTATAAAAAATAACTTTCAGCTAATCGCAGTTTTATCATAAACATTTGGATACAACTATTCAATAAACTATGTTAACCTTTTGAGTCCGAAGTGGGATACAATTGTATCTCAAAGAATAATTTCCGTAATTTTGTTAATAATTTTGTATTATGTGAAGTAATTTTTTTTTTGTTTCTTATATTGTTTACCGTCCAACCGTCAACTAATTATTCTTTCAAATTTATTACTAAACCAAAACAGAAATTAAATAAGTGCATGGGTTACAACTGTATCCTACCCCGTACTGCACGTAACTCCCCACTACTTCATTAATTGTTCTAGAAAGTTGCTTAGTATGCGTGTGCATAGGAACGTGAGTCTCAGTGTAAGCGGGTGTGTGCGAAGGTGTGTACGTAAATGTAATACAGCATATTAATTTAATTCAGCACAGTAATATTACGCAAAAAAAAGTCTAAATAGATTAAATTTGATCTCTCAAAGAAATCTGACAGAGAAATAGCACTGAAACGGCTATTCAAAGCTAAGGATGGAACTAAATGGAGCAAAATACCATCAAAACCACATCGCCGATCAATTTAGAACATAGTGAATACGAAACCAGGCCTGAACGCAAAATCGGAATCTGTCAAAAACATAGTTGACTGTTTCAAGTTGTTTGTGTGTGATGAAATTGTAGACATTGTAGTAAAATGGATATAACTCCAGAAATCCTAAAAATCAAAACACCTGGATTTCAACAAATAGAGAGGAAGTGTATACTGTAATAGGTGTTCTATTTACAATGGGAACTTTAAAAGCAAAAAAAAAATTATTGAAGTTCCTTTGGACTAAAGATTCTTTGTATTCTCGACCGATATTTTTTGCCGTCATGTCCCGTGACAGAATTCAGCAACTTATTTCGTTTATAACATCTAACATCTTATAGTAGATGAACACCTTGTTGCATTTGGACGCAAGTGGCCATTTAGGATGTACATGAAATCGAAACCAGCTAAATATGGCATAAAGGTATGGGGACTTGTTGATGTTGAAACTACGTATGCAATAAATTTGCAAGTTTATCTAGCAAAGATAAATAATAAACCTGAATAGGAACAAGGAAAGCGTGTGGTACTTGATTTGGTTTCATGTCTTAGTCGAGGTTACGCTATAACAAATGATAATTTTTTTACCAGTATTCCATTGACCAATGAACTGACTAATCGTGGCCGTACATTATGTGGCACACTCAAGCAAAACAAAAAAGAGATTCCGCCAGCACTATTACCAACAAAAGTAAACCAGAAAAATCTTCTATCTTTGCTTTTTCTGATAATTTATCGTTGATTTCATATGTACCTATAAAAGACAAAACAGTAATAGTCCTAAGTACAGAACATCACGACGACAAAATAGAAAATTAAAACAATGATTTTAGGCCAGACACGATAGAACATTATAACAAAACTAAAGGTGCAGTTGATACCATGGATAAGATGGTAAATGAATATTCAGTCAAAAGAGGAACACAACGATGGCTTTTGTTATCCAGAGCTAAATAACCAACAAAAAAGAAGTTTTTTACTAGAACTAGGACGTGAATTTATAAGGCCCAATTCCGCTAAAAGACTAAATAACAAACACCTGTCAAAAAGAATTGTGGAAGCAATTCGTATGTTAGTTGGTGCTGAAGAACCAGAATGCAAAACAGATTCTAGTTCCTTCATCTTCATCGAAAAATTTCAAGCATTGTACTATATGCCCAAAGAAGAAAGATAAAAGAACCAGAAGTGTTTGTAAGATATGCAATACATTTGTTTGTTCCACTGATTGCCTTGTGTCAAAAAAATAGTTTGTGTCATTTGCCATGATAAAAAAATACACTACTATTTTAATATCTAAATAAATAATACCATATTTGTCTCTATATTTGTCTTTAACAAAAGTCAATCACTTTTTGCGCAGTTATAGTACCAACACGTTTGATAATCACAGAAAATCGCGTTGTAAAAAGAGTGTTAAATTTTATGAACTAAAATTGCTTTGATTAATTTTTTTCTCCATAAGTTGAACTTTAAATTGAGCAGCGCTTATCATAATTTGAAGACATTTAAAAATCACATAAATAATTTGAATGATTTGGTTAATAATATTTTTATAAGTTTTTTTGTAACATAAACATGTTGTTTGTTGAAATAAATTTCTGAGAATGCACGTGCTTATCTTATGTACTAAGTGTGCTATGTGTTTGAAAAAGATACAAGTAGCAATTTAGGTAAAAAGATGTTTTGAACAAATTTGTTTACAAATTATCTAAGAATGTACAAATCTATTACTTTTCAAGAGTACCTACTATTTTTTTTTAATGAACAATCGCACATTAGAAAAGTGGTGTCAAGAAACTGAAATACATGATTGTACGCTACTGTATTCTAATTGCGGCCAAAGAGGTGGTATTTTAAATAAATCCGTTCTTGCATCAATCCTCCTTTTTTAACTGGTTATAGTAGTTAATTTTAGAATAGACCCAGTCGCATCAAAATTATTTGTAAATGCACTAAACCTATTTAAATGTTATTGAATTTTTTTACGTTTTGTTAATAATAGTTTCAAATTTGATTGTATGTTTACATTATCGGTAGTTGTTTTTCGTGGCATTATTGTATCAAATACATCAGAATAAATTACCCAAAAATAATATAATGTTATCAAATAAATAAATAAAATTAATAAAACAATAATTACAGGAATATAATAGGAAGGAGACTTACCGACGTAAAAATTTTACAATTTCACTAATTAATTTTCTCAAATCTTCAATAATAACCTTTAACCCGGCTCGAAGGACCAAAAAATGTTTTTATGCTAGTTTGAAATAATATGTGGACTGTATTTTAATATTAATTTAATTTTCATTTATTTACATTACGTTACGTACGTTAAAATGCTCTACTTCTTAAAACTTAAAATTTTCAATGGTTCAAGTAAACTGGTTTTACATATACAAAATAATAACGTGCGCAAAACACAAAAATTAAAAAATACAAACTTAAATTTACTCTGTACAGTAAACAAATGACGTGCCCGTAACAGAAGTAATTACAGCATTTGGTCTTTTTCAAGCATACGTATAACTTTGGACAACGAACAACGATATTTTGAAAATCTACGTTTAGTCCTACAAAAACTCCAAGACTATGGTATTGTCATAAATCCATCCAAATATGTTCTGGAACAAGAAGAAGTTATATGCCTAAGATACCGCATCAATCAAAATGGCACTAAACCACCACGTAGCGGAATCAAGCAATCGAAGATCTAACCAAACCCGCAGTGGTTGAGCAACTTGGACGATTTTTGGGTATGGCCAATTTTTATAGACGCTTTATTCCAAAACAGCAGGTTCCTCCAAACTTTTTTTTACGTGGACCCAAGAATGAAAATAAAAAACCAATAATTTCGACAACAAAAACCGAGCATGCCGTTGTCTAGATAAAAAAAACAGTAATTATTGGTACATTAGTAGCGCACATTTCCCATAATGCACCAATTTCACTCATGGTTGACGCCAATCAGAAGTCTATAAAAAGTGTTTTTCAGCAGTTCATCGAAAGCAATTGGCAGCCAATACGATTCTTCGCAAAAAATTGAGACTACAGCAACAAAAATACAGCAAGTACAACCGCAAACATCTAGCTGCATATGTTGCAATTTTAAACATGTTTTCGAAACGCGTAACTTCACAGTTTACACAAATTATAATCTTTTAGTTTATGCCTTCCGACGAGATCTAGAAATGTGTTCGCTTAGATAGTTCCCTAATTTAGATTACATTGGACAGTTTACGACGGACATCCAACAGTTTGCTGGTATTGACAACGTTAGTGTGGAGACTTTATCTTATTTGAAAAGTGTTACTATTCTATTAATCAATTATTAACAGTTCGAAAAATTGAAGAAACTAAACCGAACTCAAACATTTCCTGAGGTCAAGCACATTTGGGATGCAGTTAAAAAACCTACATTTCCCTGAGCCTTAGTTTGTGATACGTCAACAAAAGCCGTACAACCGTTCGTCTTACAACAGCTAAGGTTTGACATCTATAAGAGGTTACACTGCATAGTACAGTCGTGGTCATTGAAAATGGATTCATTCAGGTAGAAAAAAAAGAACGTGGTCACAGTCTAAGACAAAAAAATGCCGCGACTCTTATAATCTCTGAGGTAATAAACACCACAGTATCTATGATTTGTTATTTATAAAATTTTTACAATTTTAACAATGAATAAATGAAATATTTCTATTCTTTATTTCACGAAGTATTAACTTTTAATAAATTTATAATTATAAAAAGTGCCCAAGATGTCACAAAACAAATATGAACAACTTTATTTAACAATGACCAGGAGAATTCTTTATCAAAAGTAAACCAAAAACCAAGAACAAGTAACGCAAGTTTGAACCGTGCGCTTGCCAAACTACACCCTGAGGTAATCAATAACACTGTTTTACTAAATACAATGCCGTTTGCGACCTAGCGTGTAACAATCTGAGATGTTTTTTTCGTATTATAAATAAAAAAATGACGTTTCCTTGACAAAAGAATATGTTTTTTGTGATAAGTAAGGATGGCGTTTGATGGGCGACTTTTGACTTCCATCACTGTCTATAAAAAAGTTTAATTAAAGAATCCGGCTGCAAGTTTTTCGAGTTTATTTTTAGCAAATGATTTTAATTCTTTGTCGAAGAAACTGGATTGGGCTTGTTTGGCAATTTTATTAACAATGAAAACTAAATACTTTTGCGCATCAGGAATCAACAACTCGAGATAAATCGTAAACCGTAAGACATTGTTTTCTCAAAAAAAGTTATATTTAAATAATTTTTAATTAAAAAAAAATTAATTTTGAATAAAAACAATAAGTAGTATTTTTTACTTTATAAAGTATAGGTAAAGTTTCTGTGTTTTTAATTCACAAAAATTGTTGTACTTTAGGTTAGTTATTCTGGGTCATGTCACCAAAAGCTTAAAGAAATTAAGTTCGTTGCGGTGATATTTCTGGACAACAAATCAACTTCTCTGTTCACCGAACACAAATAGTTAAGTTTCTTCTAAAAAAATTGTCCTTGAGTAGATCAATGAGCGCATCTGACAGTTTCACACGATACAATTTCGCACAACCGAGACAATTTAAATTTTATAAAGCTTGTCATGAGTAAACAAGAAAGTCATGTTGCACCGTTATTTATAAACTTGAAACCTTAATTACATATTTTACTGTTAAGAATTTCTAAAAAAAGTAATAATAGTATAACTAACCCACTAATTAGATAAACAGTAAAACATAAAGTAATTATTTTTAAATTACGTTTTTGTTAATATTTATTGGCAATTTTTTTATATTACTGAAATACAGTAATAATGCTGTAAGCATAAATTAAAGAGAATATATATAACTAATTTCATTCAGACTGTATATGATGTTATGACTGTTAAAATAATGACAGTAAATAACAAGGTTTAACTTCGAATAATATGTAAAACTGAAGTATCGTGTAATACGGGTTTTAAGAACATGAGCAATACAAAAATTTTATTTAAATCTAATGGGTTTTTGTAAGAAGGGGTTTAACTGTTTCTGTTCGGTAAACAGAGAATAGATTTGATAAAGTAAACCTGACTCCATTTATAATTTTTGTGAGTAAACACAAATGTTTTAGAGAATCAAGATTTGTTTTTAATGATCTTAATATAATATATGCGTCTGTCTAGCAAAAACGACAAAAATTTTTTACATATTGTTAGCGCTTTCAAACATTGATCTAGTTCTAAGTTTAACCAAAATTGTAGCTTTACACAATTCTAAAGAAGAAATCATTACACGTTTGAGAAGAAAAACTATTGCTTTTAACAAGAACATCACCGATGTGTTCAGTTCAACGTAAATATCTACACCTACCGTATGCTCGTCTTAAAACGTTAGAAAATCCGTAAGTTTAGATATCAATATATGTACATATATAACATAAAGTTATCTGATGAACAAAGCACACTAAACCAAAAGTATTTGTAATTTTGTTTGTGTCCAACCCCATCACATCAGAGTGAATACCCGTTTTGTAAATACCATTTAAAAATTCGTGATCATTGTTAAAAACTCATTAGCGTAGCTTCAATTTTCCGGAAAATAAAACTTTGGACATTGCTCTTACAATATAATCAATTTTCTGCAAATTGATAGCACCAGTTAGCACATTTTTGACGTAAAAATAGTCTGTTATTATGCAAAAATAATAAATAATAAAACAAATTCGCATTCTTTACCTATTTGTGATAGACATAGTATAGTTGTACCGTATGTGATTGTGTTTAAATAGTAAGTAACAAATTCTTCTGCAAAAACTAATGTTTGAGTTTACATAGACTTAATGGTACATCGTTCTTACGTAAGCAGAAATAACTATGTAATTGCAAAAACAAATTAGAATTGATAGCAAATTTTGTTGTAAAATTAGAACAACCTTCTAGAACAAATTTAGAGTGTCCTGAAAAGGTTGAAAAAAAACCATTAAACACCACATAAAGTTTCGTAATTGTCAAATTCTTTTTCCAAGTCATGATGTGAGAGATATTTAAAGTTTAAAAATTTTAATAATAGACATATGATCAAGATGTTTTTGTAAATGCAAAGTATTGCTAACAGTATGTTACTAGGATTAAAACGTTTTTCAAGAAATAATAACTGCCTTTTTGCAGTATTCTGTCAACCACCAAGAAGACTAGCAGGTTTTATAAACGAAGTTGTCACTACAAATCACAAAACATTGTTTGTACGCTTAGTGCTTTTTGTCACCATTGATGTAAAATTTATTCCGGTTTTCACACCTGTTTTAATTAGACATTATTTTAAATTTCATTTATATATTATCAGGAAATTTTCAAAATCGTAAACGATCTTAGATTTATTACGATTTTATTTTGTTGAGTAATCAAATTTTCTTAAAAATAACTAAGTGCTTTGAAGCTAAATATAAATGTATAGTAGATTTTAAGTTTCGTAGAAAATCATTGAGATCAAAAATTTAAATTTTTGTATAATGTTTGAATTTTACCTTTTCTAATAACGCCACCTTTTTGTTTTTCTAACTTAAATTCATGAATAAATTTATTAGTATTTGTGTTTTAAAAATCATGCAGATCGTGATGTTTTACAAGTATTAATTTTTTTGAGAACTACTTGTTCAGTGTAAGTTCGTTGTGGAACCTTTTCAAGAAATGCCTTTACTTCAGTTCAGTTCAGAGAAAATTACGTCATACTATCTAGTTTTGTTGTTTGAAAAATTTATCATCAATTTTACCTACAGTATCGGTATAAAAATGAATTTAGAGAAACAAAAGTAGATAGACAGAAAGTGAAAATACTACCTGTACCGGTATTACGTTTTAAACTGCTATAGCATGAAATTCTAATAGAGTTACTGTACATTTTGTAATGTACGGTTTTGTAAAATTTATGTTTTAAGAAATGTGTTATGTGTCAATTTAATGGTTTTTTCGTATCGTTGCTGAACCCTAATTTTGCAATTTTGCGGATTAAAAAAAATTAAGGTTTCTCCTTCTGCAACTGCTTCACCTGTAACCTTTACCGGTCGCTATATTTTCTATTTTTTATTTTTTTAATGTAACTTTTCATTGTGATAATTAAGTTTAATTCAAATAGGAATACAAGTTATACAAGTTTATAGTTTACTAGTTAATTTTAGTTAATTTTAATGTGCGCTATGCAAGGCCCATGCAAATTTTAGATCACTTTGTTCTATTTTTGTGTGTATTAACCCAATCCCTTTTTATTATAGTAAGTTTAGTTGATGTTTGAATTTTAATTATGCTATGTTTGTTAATTAAGCTTGACTTTACTTTAGATCCGCTCGCGTTGTATTTTGTTTTATTGTTTTGTTTAAGTATAACTTTTAGATTTATGTCGATAATTTTCAAAGGTAAGTTCCATGAGAATTAAAACTACCGGACGAGTTTGTTGGTAAATAAGAACCTAGAAACTATTAAACGCCGTGACTTTATTTGGTGTCGTACCGATTTAGTGTGTATTTAATTTTTTTTTTAACAACCAAACATTTACAAATTCAATTATTGTACTACCCATGCACTTCTCACTGAGCATGTAACGTCCCGTTTGAGTTCATTACAATTAAAATTTAATTTTACATTCGTTTATTTTCTGCAACTAATATTGCACGTAAATTTATTCAGTTTGGCAACGTCACGTTGTTTTAACCGACTTGAGTGTAGCTGAAAACTTGCACTTCCGCTGGGGCCACGCTTGGCGTGCGTGTCATAGTGATGCGGGGAAGTCAAATTTTCTTGATTATGGCGTAAAAACTCATGTAATTTAATTTTTTATTCATTCCATCTAATTATTGGTGACCTTTATTTTGATATAATTTTTCTATTGAATTCAACATTTTTAGTGGTTTCATAATGTTGCGCAATCGTTAGACAAAGGAATTTATTTTGAAGGCCGTTGTTGTAAATGCAGCGTGAGTACATAATGTCATTCAAAAAACCATTCTAATTATTTATATTTAGGGTCTTTTTATTGGATCTTTCTTTTTATTCTGGATCTTTTCGTTTACTGGATTTTTATTCTGGATCTTTCATTTTGATTTGGCGTTTAATTACTGGATTTTTCGTTAATGGAGTTTATTATACATTGATATTTCATGTTTGCTGGTGTGTTTTGAAATATACATTCCTTTAGAAGAATTTTATCACAACAACAAAGTATGTGCTAAAAATAGAAGATATACGATAACGTCATATCATATGGTGAGTCAACTGAAATTAAGATACTGCATTTTACCTTCAAATAATTAAATTGTGTCATTAAAACTGTTCACTCGATAACAAATTAACCGTTTACTATTTTTTTGCATTTAATATTAATTACTTATTAGGTGTAAGATTTTACGCTTTTTATTCATCACCAATTTAAAAGGTGATTGGCGCCCTAATATTTTATTTTAAATCCTGTTTTTTTTCTAATATGTTTAATTCAAATATTGTTCTTTAATGTAAATAGTATATTAAGTTATAATTAATAAATTTAAGGAGTTCACATCTTTGTAATTATTTCCATTCAACCCATACCCAGAGGTCTGCGCTTACGATTGCTGCCGAGGTCAAATTATTATTTTTACTTTTATTAAATGTATTTTTACATTTTTATTATACGTTCTTTATTGCGGGTCAAATTTTTTTTTACAACCAACCCGAGCAAACACCTTTACGTTACGTTTTGTAAGCAATTTTACGATAACAAAATTTAGTACGTAACATATTAAGAAACCTAAATCTACACCTAATTTACTTTGACTAAAAAGTTTTTTTAGTCAAAAACTGGCCAATTTAGTAAATGTGCGCCACTTGTAATTGAATATCAATTATATGTCTAGAATTACATCGCATATTAACAATGGTAACAAAATTTTTTCAAGCGATAAACCAACCAAAACGGTGTTGTAAACAAAAAAAATATACGCAACTTTTGCTTTTAACAAACCAAAGTAGTTATAAAACTCGATTAGAATTAAGAAGATTACGGCATTTATGTGAAACACCATGTTCATTAATGATATTTACTCGTAAAGTAGTCAACAATACCAAGACTGCATTAGATGTAAGAGTAACGATTATTTTGTTAGGTGTCTACAGGAGAAGATGAACAACCAAATTGTAAAACAGAAATGTCAAAATGACGAAAAATGTGTTCTTTTTTGTAATACTTACAGTTGAATTTTAAACTACAACATGGTGAGAAATGCTCTTTGCGCAAACTAGTTTATGCAAACATTTTACTTCTTTACTTTAGTATTGCTTGAAGCAATAGATAATTTAGAAAACTCTTAGCATTTTTTTAACATACGGACAAAGATTTTCTAGATCCTACCGCACCCCTGTTCTAAAGTAGACGGCTGCTCTGTGTTGCTCAGTCTCTGATTTTACCATTCCTAGGTTAACTTCTTACTCAGTTGTAACATAAATTTTAATTTACTTGCCATTTTGGTTAACTCGGGTACGTAAATTAAGTAAGCATTATATCTAATCTACTTCGCTTTTTGTCGAGTTATAATTTATTACAACTTCTAGCTTTTTAGATGTTTCATTTATTTTTGCCTCTTGATAATAACAGGAAACTAAAACCACCAATTTATTTGCCTTTCGCTTAGACGACCCTAAACTAAACTATTTAAAATAAATATGTTTTGTGTTTGTTTTCGACAATTAAAATTACAAAACTCGGGAGGTAATTCTTTTTATTTCTTTACATATTTCCAATAACAGTAAGTTTGTCATTAAGGATACACTACAAAACCAGTTATTTATAGTGACCTTACGATTTGATTCCTTTATTAACATCAAATTTTCCACGAAATAGTCCGCTATTGACTTTGTTAAATCTTTTATTTGCTTACCAAGATAAAATACGGCATCTTTCATTTACTTGGTTGAATTGTCACACATCATTACTATTTTAATTCCATAAGATCTAAGATATATACATACATTCGAAAAAGGCAGCGCCCGCTAAAAACAACTAGTTGCTTATCTATGGTGACATATGAGCTGGGCTTATAATTATTTTTACACTTTCTCAATAACATATCTTATATTTTTGAAACAGGAAGTTTATAAGAAAGTTAAAACTCGTTCTTAACATCCCAGTAAACACAAAATTGATAATGTTTAATAACAGATTCAAAACAAAAAAATTATGATTCACTCTTGTTTCAAACATAAAAGAAACCTAACTGCAATAAAATAGCTATAAGTTCATCGCTGTTTCACTTATTTGCATCAGTATAGTTTCGGTATTTTAAATTCAAATTTGTTGCAAAATAAATGTTGCATTCGGTTTACGTTTTAAAAGCTTCGTTCTTGAACTGATACTAAATGATCAATAAATATATAATCTTCTTGTTTCAATAATGAACTAAAACAATTCTTTTAATAATACAATAATACATTTTCGAATACACGTTTCAAATTTTATTGCACAATAAATATTTTTAAATACATCACAATGAGTTTTTTACATATTGCAACTTTCTTTTTGTGGTCTTTTCACGGAAGCTTCGAAAAAATGCATCAGTTACTGTTGGGTAGCAACTTTTAACCGCATCTGTAACATAGAAATAAATATTTCATTTATATACATACATAATCATAGAATTACACAAAATTAATTACATTTTTTTAATCAAAAACAACACAAACGTAATATAAATATCACTTTAGCAATTACAAGAAAGTTATAAAAACACTGTGAATACCTTTAGCTGTACATAATCGTATAGAAAACTTGAATAATTGAACTGTAATTATAAATCCTAAAGTATCATCAGATTTACGCAATAATCTACCTTAACCGATTAACGCCTGAGTAATTTTTTTTTGAGTTTTTTGTATTTTCTTTCATAACTTAGTTGTTTAGATGTAATATAGTGAGAAAATACTTTTTTTTTTAAGATTAGGTCAAAGTTCACTTAGTAATAAGGTGTTCCCATTTCGGCGCGCTAGGCGCATTACAGGAGAAAACGATTTATTAAAAAAAATGAAAAGAGAAACCAACATATGTCTACATTTACTATTAAAAACATTATTCAAATATTCTATTTAGTGTGAAATCCCTTAAAGCATTCGACACAAAGTCCAACTTGACATTTGTCGCACATTGTTCGTCCCCTGCTGCTACAGTTGTTTCCAGCACATCGTTTTCTTTTCCCATCTGGTACTGGAATAACATAATGAGCCATGTTATCAAGCCGAATGTCATCAGCCACTCGCGTATTGTCTCCAGGATGTTTAGCAGTCCTGCCGTTGCCTTTTGGAAGATTTTTATATCTTCTCAAGTAAGTCTGTAACATAAAAAGACAAAATAGTAACCATCAGGGTTGACACAGACAAATATAATATTATATTATGCAAACAAAAGTTGGATTACCTGTGCGATACTCCTTTTAACTTCAAGTTGACTTATAGGTTGACCACTTTTTTTACGGAGTTGCCATGCGTTATGTATGGAAACATCAACCAAATAGGTAAAAATCGGCCAGTACCACTTTTTTGATCGTATTCCAACACGGTAACTAAAATAAATACTTTTTACAAGCAATACGCAAACGTATATAGACGGCTTACTTAGATACATTTTCATCCATCTGGTCCGTTCCGCCCATATTTTTGTTGTACTGTAAAAATGCATCAGGTCTCGAAATGGGAATAGTTTTTATCTCTTCGGGAATATCTATCAACGTTTTTAAGTGGTGAAACTCCAAAGGATGTACTAGCTATAGTAGCTACGCTATTGTCCATCCATCGTATAAACTGAATGCCAGTATTCTTTTCTAGCACTGTAGAATATGTACCGCGTAACTTTTTCATAATGATCTTTTGGCCATTATTGGACAGTCACGCGGAATTCTGTTCTCTCTAACTGTTCCTGTTGCTCCATATCCGTTAGCTTTCAGCGTGCACAGGAGATTGACACCCGTAAAAGATTATCAAAGAACAGGTTGTAACGGTGAACTCTCTTATTAGCGTCCAAATCCTCCATCATTTGCAGAAGAGGCGCAGCGGCTTTTCCAACCAGTTGTTCATATGTATTGTTGGCCCGTGGATTTTTTCCTTGATATATTTCAAAGTTAACCATATAGCCACTAGGTGTGTTGAGAGACCACACTTTGTATCCAAATCTTATGGGCTTTCCACGGATGAACTGCTTGCATCCGTGGCGCCCATAGTATCGGATCATCGATTCATCATAAGATAAATTTTGCTCAGGAACAAAATGAGCCAAAAACTTAGCTTTCAATGAATCTGTCAAAAATCTTAACTTGTACATCTTGTCTTCTTTGTCAATTTTATTGTTGTCAGCAAAATGAATAAAACGACATATTTGCAGGAACCGGTCTCTTCGCATAGCCTCAAAAACCATCTCATTTCGCATGTCCTTTTCCGTTTCCCAGTAACTTCTTTTCGAGGGCAACCGATTATAGCCACTAAGTATCAAAATTGCTAAAAACACTTTTACTTCTTCTACTGAAATTTTGGGATCAGCACAGTTTTTAAAAAGAGCATAATTTCTAGTTTGTTGGACTATTTCTTCTAATAATTCATGCGTAAAGAATACCTCAAATAACTCAACGTTCGTTAGCTGGCTATAGTTGGTGTAGTCCCCCTGTGGAAACGGATATTTAGGTGATTCTAAGTCACCCATTTCACAAAACGAATACATTGACGGCTTACTGTCTAGAGTAAGTGATTTTTTAGCAGCAATTTTTGAAGTTGTAGGTGTATCAACCGAGGTATCAACAGCTTGGGCGTCTGAGAAATCTTTCACAAGCTCCTCTGCTACTCCTCCAACTCTTCTGTTATTTGTGAAACGAATTTCTGCTTCGGCAGAAAGCTGACGGCTAGTAAGGTTGTCCACTAAACCACCCTCCTCATCGTCACCAGAGTCCTCATCAGTAAGGGCATGAGAATCGGGTGGTTCTATATATATATATATCTCCGATTTGTACATCGCTATCAGACTCGTACGCTATATCTAAGGCTTCTTTCAGTGTAATTCCCCTAAAATATAATTTTTTATATAGAAAATCATTCTAACATGCAAACCGCCTAGCGGTTCCATATGGGAACAGCGTGTTTTATAGGGCCGTAATAAAAAAATACCGCTTGTACTGTAATACCAGTGATGAAAATAACTTGCCTTAGGTTGTAACCAACAGATACAATTAGGAAAATTAAGTTTCTCTAAAGGTAAATGCTTCAAAATATACTTACACTAAACGAAAGTCCATTATTTACAGAGACGACCGCCCAGAGAAACTTAAAACAAATATCACAACACAACAAATTAACTAAAACACAGCGTGAGGTTCACCAAAGTCTGTATTAAACATAACCTGCAAAAGATACCGCGAAAACCACCTCCACATGTACCTACCACGTTAAATAGAGAGCGCTACCGGGTGGTTCCATACGGCACCACTAGGCGCTAATGGGTTAACGCAATCATGTGTGTTAATTTACATTTTTTTATACAAATTAAAACATGATACATAAAGAACAAAAATGATAATAATATTGATTATACTTATGGATTATAATTAAATGTTTCGACTTACTGTTTATTGTTCCATTTCGTAATTGTACACACAGCATCACTTATCAAACTGCAACCGAACAAGTGAAGATATCAATTTGCAGCGCAAGCGTTGACGACAGTAATCAAAAGTATAGCAACGACTAATGCTGACTAATCACAAAGTATTCGTTTTTACTAAAACGATTCCACTGTTTTGAAAATAATTCAATTTTATTTAACCGATCAACGAACAATTCCAGTTATTCAAAACATATTCGGTTTTAATAAATCAGTTTTTAGACGGTTGCTGATTATGGGACAAAGATTTGAAGCATTGAAACGGTTTAAAACTGATTGTGAAAAATAGGAACTCTTTCAATTTATTCATTGTCAGTTACATGTAAATGATATAAAAATGGAACTAACACGAAACAACGTATTGAAACAATTGTTTTAATTTTGTGACTGTAACAGTTTCAATCCGTGTTTACTGGGATGGTAGCTTTGTATCAATGTCCGCCATATTTGCTATTAAACAATATTTTGCTAGAGAGGTGGTTATCCTTCAATGCAGTAAATATTAGCGTTTTCCACAAAACCGTCTGCGAGATTTATGTAATTCACTCTTTGACGACGAATTTCCTGGGTGGTATCTAAAAAGAATTTGTTTTTTATTTTCGTGTCTATGAAAAAATTAAAGCACTCATTGATATCGAAAGTATATTTTGTGATTAGTGTAGCGATTAGTAAGTAATTCTGTTAAAGTCGTTTTAGTATTAAATCAAAGTCTGTAATATTTGTTACATTTTCTAGCTCTTTTTGTGTTCTTTTCCTATTTTTTTTGGATGTCGTGTTAATTTTTTCTTGTTCTATAAAAAAGATAATATTACTATCAATTTTATCACAAGATAGTAACCCCGATCATTCATCATCATCTGGGTCTTCTTCTAATTCCGAATCTGCAATGTTTTCTACTTCTACATTATCCCTGATAAATTTACCATAATCGCTTAGATCATCTAGTAATTACCAAACTAATTCGGGGTCAGTATCCGCCAAAATATTCTTTTATTATTATTTATCGAATATTTCTTACTATTGCCAGTTATACGCCTTCTCGGCGTGTAAAATTTATTCGGTTATTGCCAGGCCTACGTCAAATTGACGTAAAAACAAATTTAAAATTCAACACCACTCTACTTATAGAACGCGTACTTTGTCATGGTTCTAAGCTTATTGTCGGTATAGTTCGAAGAAAGCATAGCTAGTAGCTGAGAGTAACATAACAAGCGTATGTGGATTTACGCGCTAAATTTGAAATGCTGTACGTCAAATTTACGTGCACTGGCAATCTAAGATTAGACTAAGCAATTTATGAGTTAGCTTTGCGAGTTTCTAATTTTTGGACTATTTGAGAATCTAGTTCGTTTGTGCTTAGTGGAAAAAAAACAAAAAAAAATTATAAATTACACTTAGAAACAAAAAGTTTTTAAAATGTTAGATAACATTCTAAGTCAATAATATTGTTTATGTTTAGTATATAGATTCCCTAAAATAAAGATATATAAAAAATCGAATGGAGAAAAACTTAATTTTACATTATTAATTAAATATAGATAAGTAATATAGTTTACAAAACGATTCCATATTTTTATTTCACATAATATTACGCAGTTTTTTAATATAAATTTCAACTTGATATAGTTTATTTTTTTAGTACACTTTTATTCTTATTTATTTATTTTATTTATAATATGTATTGTTTATGTTTATTAACAGTATTATAAATGCATTACTTTATTCATTAATTCAACTTAAAAATACTCTGCACAGTTTTACCAATATTATAAAAAAATATTCCTAAAAATTCTAAGACCACGTATAACACGACTTTTTACCGTAATAATTACATTACGGTACCGTTTTAATCTAGAGGTTCTTTTATTATTAGGTTGTTTTCAGAAAATTGCTAATTAAAATTAATTATTTACTTTGAGCTAATCAAATATTTGAAACCTCATCTTTCACTAAAGTTATTTTGAAAATAAATCTTTAGAGGTCTTTTATTTATAATAATTTTAATTAAAATTTTTTATACTTTACAGTATATAATCATAATAATTATTTTTTAAATAAATTGACATAAAAGTTTCTTCGTCTTTTCTAAAATTTAAAATTAGGTTTTACGAACACTTGCAATGTTGTGTTTCTCACTTTGCTTCTGCCTCAAATGCAAAAGTTTTTAATTAAGTTTAATATTGAGAATGTTCGCTTGAAAACTAAGATTTTATATTTGCCCGCAATAAACAAAACTGTATAAAAATTATAATAAAAAGAACGTCTTTTAATTTAAACTTAAGTTCATTACCTTAAAATGTTTAGAAAAGAACGCGGTTTTAGAATTCTAATAAATACAAGATCATTGATAATAATCGGTTTAAATGTAAATGTCTTTGTTTTTGCAAGATTTTAATAATAAGCTTAAATTTTGATGTACATTCTATATTTTAAAATATAGAATATCAAGTATGTATACTGTTAATTATGTTATTATTTTCAGTTAATTAACGTTGGATTAAAAACAGTTATTGGTTTTTTTCACTGTAAGTTTATGTATAAAACAGATATATATAAATTTTACAAAAAATTTACCCCAAAAAAAATGTTTAGTGATACGGTGTTTTATTATATTGAGAATTGTAAAATATAGTGGCAAACAATTACTATAGTACGACAGTTTCTACTTACGCTTAATAGTTCTGTTTAGCATAAACTTCGACTTCCTTGTTGCGCTTCAACTATTCCAAATAGGTAACTTTGCAAATTAACATTCATAATGTTGCAGTTTGTATGAAATAAATAGTTTTATTTTACATTAATTTGATTATTAACGTAACAGTTCTATTACATGTATTAAAACTAAAAATAAAACGCATGTATTAATAATTAAAGACTACCTTATATCTAGGTAACAAACGGTTATTGATTTACTCTAAATGAAATATTATTGATACAGTTATTACCTGTTTTATTTTCAATAGTGTCTATAAAAAGTTTTTAATTAATTCTTCTTGACTGCCATGCAGAAAACTAGCAATTTATTTTAGATCTAGTAACTACTGCACTACATCAAATAGTGACTCAAATACATACAAGAGATGTATTTTAATTTATATATAAATTGAATAGTTTTTTAGTAACTAAATACGCCATTAACATACTCCAAATAATAAAAATTTAAGATATATACATAATCGTTAAATTTCTATAAAAATAATTCAAAATAATACATTCGTTCTTATAAAAAAATAAAAAATTGATTACAATAATAAAAATGTCAACTGATGTTGCTTTTATTTTAAAAGCTTCAACTTCTACGTTATCGTGCGTTTTTTTAACGTTGTTGTGTGATGGACACAACACATGTTTATTTTACGCTTCTATACTCAATACAAATGTAAATCCGTTGTGCGTCATCAATCTTAATGACATTATACTAAAACTGTCTCGTAAGATAAACTATTATAAAATGTAAGATTAATCTTATTTTTTTACGAGAAAACACAAGGTTCTATTCAAGGTATTATAAGGGTAATAATCATAAAACATTTTGGGCTAAAATTTAATTTATTGACGTTAATATTTATGAAAGCTTCTTAAAGTTTAGTTAATCAACTCAACTATGCTTGTCACAAAATTAAATCAAATAAATGAATTGTGTAAATTTAAATATATGAATAATTACTAATACTACCAATTCTTACATCTGTTTATTTGTGAAAGTTAGTTTAAAGTAACGCATAATTTATTAATTAAAAAATTTATACAAGTTTTGTTTCGTAAGTGGCACCGCTGTATTGTAGTGCTAAGTTTGAAATAGTATATTGTATAATGAGTAAGAAATAGTTGTCATTACCAACGAAAATGAAAATTTGCAGCCGAGCCGAAAGCGAGGCTCGCAATTCAAACGAGTTGGCAATACACATTCTTAACGATTTATACACTACTTTTTCTACGACTATATGTTTAATTTTAATCGAAATTAAATTAAATTTTTTACGAGAACAAATAACGCGGAAAATAAATAATCTAAACTTAAAAATTGGTGCTGGTAGTACTTGTAGTAATAATAATAGTTATAAGTGTAACTATTATTTGATTTTTAGCTATGCACTTCTATTTAGAAAAATTATAAGTATAATTTACGTGGCTTTTGCTTTTGCAGCCAGTAAATAAAATAAATCTGTTTATGCGGAAGCCTGAGTCTTTAATAATGTCTTTAAGTTCTTCCGACAAGTACCATTTAGTATGTTAAAGTTATTTTCTTAGAAATTGCAACGGAGTAACAAGTGAATATGACTTACACAGCAAATAAGGTAAATTTGTAAATGTTTTAGATGATCTGTAATTAATAGATGTTATTATTAGGAATGGAGTTCTAAGAACTAAGAAGGTAATAAGAAAATTGTATTTTTATAATAAACATTAAATTTTTGAAAATTTAAGATAAAGTTGTGTAAAGTTTATAATAGACGTTATGTTGAATGCGTATGATTCAGGCGTGTTAATTTTTAAAAAACGAATGGTAAAAGTGGCATTGATTAAAAGGAGTTTGTAAAAATTTAAATTTCTTATTTAATACACTTAAACATTTAAAAGCCGAAAGCCGTTGATATCCGAAGGCTGTGTTATTATAAGTTGAACGAAACTTTTTAAGTAATTATAGCCACACTACACGTATTTAGTGTTTTTAAAAATATACTTACTCATTGCGTAGGGTAAGTGCCTTAAATGTTTATAACTTAAACTTTATTACTATTCTTTTAGTTTTATACGGCTCTAATTGAAATTCTTAAGATAACAGTTTATCAGTATTGTATCTATTTTACAAGGCAAATAATAGCCGACTCGTTCAATAAAACGCAGAGTTGATCGTCTGATGATAAATGTTAAAAATGATAATACCATGCCATGCCATTAACATCTACATAGAAAATTAATGAATAGAAAGAATAATACTAGCAAAATTTCGTAGCGTGAAACCATTTCGTTTATAATTATTCCAATTATTTGTGTATTATCCACAAACTTAACCTGGCTAATTAATTGAATGAATTGTGCGAATGCTGCGTGGGAAAGGTTTATTTTACCCGTAGTTAGGTTTAATTAAATTTTTAATTTATTCTGCTTGTGGTGCATACTACCTTCCCATAGGTAGAGTAAATTAAATTACCGAATTAGTTGTATTGTCAAGTTAGACATAACTTTTCTGTGAATTTCACTAGGGCCTGAAAATTATTAAATGTTTATTTAAAAAAAAACAAGCAAATGGTTTTGCAACAACCCACACCCGTTAGCCGCATCAGAGCTGTCGATAGCCGCTTGAGGTTTTCCTTATCTTTAGGTGTAACCCTTGATTACTTTATTGAATCTAATATGCTACAACACTCTGCTGTGAGACTCATTTAAATATAACAAATGTTGCAATAAAAAGAAAACTTTAACACAAAAAATGTATTGTAGCTTAGCAATCTTGTTACATAAGAAAATGATACTGTAGAAAAGAACAAGTTAATTACCGAACTAAAGATAACTGTGATTAAGTGTTTTTGTACATAATTATTTTGAAATATGTATTTTTTCAATGTATAAACCAATGATTTGTACTAGTCTTCTTACAATTGATTGTTTTTGTAATATTGATCTGGTGTTATTTATTATAACGTAAATACAAAATGTTTAATAATTAAATTTTTAACAAAGTAACGACGCTGTACAACTAGACAGCTTATAAAATTATAACTAACTAACTGCTTCTAGTTAATTTGAGCAAATTACAGTAACTATTGTAAGGTTTCTCAACAAAAAATTCTTACAATTCCTTTATAACACCGCAAAAGTCTAATAAATTACCGTTGCCATTTCTTTCTCATTAAAAGAAAAACCTGCAAGCAAACATGTAGAGATGATGTTGCAATTTAGGTGTTTGCATTTATTCTAATTATCTAAAACTTTTTTTTTCAAATATGTAATTATTTAATTACAAGAATGCCATCACTAAATACATACGTTTGCAAACATAACCATAAATATTTAATTTACAAATCAAACCTTTTTTGATCTATACGTACCGTTAAAACTAACGCAATAGCATCCACAAAGTCTTAAATGATTTCGTTTTAAATTTTTTAAATTTTTGTTCACAGGCTTTTTAAATTATGCTTTCATAATTCATTAGTATGTACAGTAATAGCTTTGACCTGTACGGAAATGAAATTAGCACAATGTTGCCTAATTGCATCTAAACATACAATGTATAGTATTATCTGTGAGTCGTAGAGAAATATAATTTACTAACTGTAGTAGCCTTTTTACGGTTTTTTAGACGCACTCTTTTATGAAAATGTTTTTGTATTAATTTAAGGCGCAAACACTTTTTCATAAGAACTTTATGTTGATGCTGTAATAATTTAAACAATACAACGGTCGCAACTGGCGCTCCAATTGAGCCGAGTCACCCAATTCTATAAATGTATAAATAAAGTTCAAGAAAAATATTTGTTACTCTTATGAATTAAAGAATTCAAGACATTTTGTAAACGCATTTATGAATTTAAAGAAAAATTCAGGTCCGTTATATGGCGAGTCTCCTTTATATTCAATTTGTTTATTTATTCAAGATTTTTAACTAGATTGCCCATACTACTTAATTATTTTATATTAAATCACGTCCATCCTTATATTTTTACGAGTTTTTGTTTTGCAGGATTTCCAGGATTAATGTTTTAATTATCGATTCCAGCATACTTTGTTCTAACAATATTAAACTGATTAAATGTTTGATTTGATTGATTATTTTAGATTAACTCATAATAATTATTGCTCAATAAGCATAGTCAAAGTTTTCAGATATTTTTTCCATTATTTAACCATTGATAAGAACAATTTACAAATTCCTACTACAATTCAATTGCAACAGAGGAATATTTATCTAGCAAACTTTTACTTTCAAAAACCAGAATGTATGTTTATAGGCATTAAATCGTGCGATCTAAATAGAACCCAAAATCCAGTTAACACTATCACGTTTTTGGTATCAAATCTTTCAAAATTCTTAAACGAGATTGAGTGTTGACTAAATTACAAAGACGTTTAATTCATGAAAAGAATCCAAAAACTCCAATCAAAATTCTTATTATTTGCGTGTCTTGTTGAGTTTTGACGCTCTAGAATTTTTAAGAAAAAACTCTTTCATAGCTTGGGATAGTTTTTGCGAACGTTTAGCGTTTTCATGACATGTTATTTAATAATCTCAATTTATTGAAATATTTACAAAAACTGATCTTTTTGATACACTTGTAATTCATTTGATAACTGGAAATCTCTGACACGGTTGGGGAGTGAAAAACCTTTATAAATAGCAAAGGAACCAATATACTTACATTTAACAATTTTAAAGGGTTTTTCAAGAGTACTGCCGATTTACTTAGTCATTTCTAGGAATTTTGTTAATCACGCTCTTTATTGTATATTGCGCAGAGAGTCACAATTTGCATCTTTGTCTATATTTTCAACAGTTTTCAGTTTTAAACAAGCTTTTAGAGGTTAAGGAGTTACATGTGTGTTCCAACTGTCTTATCAAAACTCATGCAGTGTACAATGTTTGTCTAAATTTATTTGCCGTACGTCTAAACAAAAATATTATTCATTTTTATTTGTTACGTCACCTTCACTGTCACAGGCTTTGACTTCAAGTGACCAATCCATTTTGACATTCGTTTTAAATTACCTACCATTAGGGCAAACATTGTCAATCATGAGAGTCCTTTTTCTATACGTCAGTGTGACTGAATTGTCTACAATTTCTCAAGTACATTCGAAATCCAACTTTTAAAATTTTCTGCTTAATGATTGATAAAATTATTAATACGTGCCAGACTTTTGGGTAAACAAATGTTAGATCCAAGCTTTGGAAGACATTAATCTGTCAGACCCACCCTGTTGCAAGCCTGGCAAAATCGATATTCTTAAAGCATTTCCTGAATTTAAGAATCTTTTTTGCAAAGGTCAGATTAATTGAGCACTAATCTCCATTTTCTTTAAACATTTATCTTGGTTAGGTAATTAATGACCCTTTTTCTACCAGCAATAATAAACAAGTATTGTACCACTTCTTTCGTACTAACAAATTAAATTTATTTGTAGAAGCGATTGTAGGGTAACTTTGTTCGTGGATGTGTTTCCGGCTCTTCTAAAAATCTTGTTTATATACTTCATCACGGCTTGTTTGTTTGCGTTGCTAAATAGTTCCGTTCAATCCATTGTAAGCCATTCTTTAAACAACTTACAAACGGTTGGTTTTGTAATAGAACAGGATGTTGCGGTAAGACGTAAACTTTGCACTAGATCGTTTACAGATCATCACGAACGCAGCAGCAACCACTTATAATGTTATATAGTGGGAAATGGGAAATTAATTAATGAAAGCCTATCTTTAATGTGTCTATTGCAATTCAATTTAATAAGGAGTTGAAACGGGGATTATTACTTCAAGTTCCCGTTTTCACCTGACAAACACTTAAGGTAGACAAATAAAGCAACGCAAGTCTACCAATAAGTATATTTTTTACAATCGCAACATACAATTTGTTAAATCAAATCAATACAAATCTAAAGTAATTACGCAGTCAGAAACAAAGCGTACCGGTGATAATTTTAACAGGTAATTACAAAAATAAATCTACATAAATTAATTGTGCTGACATGCATATATCTAGATTGTTCCCATTTACGATCAACACTAAAAAAAATTATGAAATATTGAAATAGGTTACTTATGGTTTTAGTGACATGCTATTAACTAATAGCATATCCAAAATCTAACAAATATTTCACATGAACTGACTCTAATTACCCATTAAGACTTAGTTATTTAAATCCGGCAAGTCCTGATTAATGCCCCATATTATTAGGCATTGCGTTTACACACCTGCTGTTTCCTTAGCGCGAATAAAACGGAAAATCAATTAAAGAGCTAGTCAAACTCGTAGGTGGAGTTTACGAGTGGGCAAAATTCATACAGGACAAGAAAACATAACAAGATTTATTAAGATAACAAGAATCTCGATTTCATTTTAATTTAAAAAATAAAAAAAGAATCGACACCAGGGATTCTATTTCAGAAACTTCTAAAGTCATTAAAAAGGACTTCTACGTGGACGATATTTTAACTGGTTGAAACTTTTTAGACTCTGCTCAAGTCACGGCGTTTAGGCCGTGTGCCGTAAAGGTACGATTCAATTACGTAAGTAAATTTGCAATAAAACTTATATTGCTCAAGTAGACAAGATTGATGTTCATCCAAGTTTACATAAATCTGGCTCTCACAAAAATCCAAACACTTTAGGTTTGATGTGGCATTTTTAAACTGACGATTTCATATTTTCGATTTGTTATTAACAACTCTCACTAAGCAAACTGTGCTTTTAAGCATTGATAAAATTTTTGATTCTGTGGGACCGCTAAGCTCTTGCACGATTCTAGACATGATACTGCTTAAGGAACCAATTTTTATTTATTGTTGTATTTCACGTTGTGCTGTGTGTTCAAACTCAATTTTGACCAAATTACATACATCAGTGCATGGATATGTGCTAAATCTAGGATTTTACTATTAAAACCAATATGATACAAAAGTGCTTGTTTTGTAAACATTTTATTTGTATTCATTACACGTTGAATCTTTTACTCACGCAAAGTTTTAGTAGAAAGATTCTACAGTAGCTTTTAGTTGGCTAAACACGGTCTTTAATCTCACCAAAACGTTTATTTGTAAATGAATCGCTGATATACAAAAGCTAATTTTAGTGTATGGTGTCATGTTGCGAGTAAATTCAATCCAAGGATACTAAATGAATAGGATTGCTCGATCGCTCGATTTATTCTGCCGAGATCATGTGACGCGCTGACGTCACGCGGAGACCTCGCTCTCTATACTTCTATTACAATCTGTATTAAGATGCACCTTAAAAGGCTTCTAAATATTTTATTTGAGTAAATTTGACAATTTAACAAGTAATGGCATTAATGTTCATAATCGAAATATTTTTTTTTATTAATTAGTTTTGATGTTTTTTTTTTATAATTTTTTAGGGTAAAAAATTACATTTAAACATAATTAAGTTAAAATTAATCTGCTGTTTAAATTATTTTTACTTAAACGGAAAGAAACTTTCACAAAAAATTAATAGCACTCCCTGTTTGAACATTTCCACGGTGATTCTTAAAAAAAACCCAAAAGTTGTAAAAAAATTAAGTATTAAAATTAAGAAAAAAGAAAACATTTCTCTGGACATTATTATGGCGTTTTGCAAATTAAGGATCATTATCAAAATGAACTATAAAAATATAAAGCTTAGTGAAAAAAGACGTAGATGCATTCATTTTTAAATTGAGCTATAGAAAAACTGCTATTAATTTTATAATTTATAGCCAAAATAAAGTGTACTATTAATGGTTAAATAAATGTATTCAAATTGAAGGTTGACAAAAATAAAAAATAACAACACACTACAAGTTTATTTTGAAATTTAATTGATTTTCTTCGTTTTATTCTTTCTTCATCGGTTTCTTGAGCTGTTGTATTCGCTGTTGTATTCGCTGTTTTCTTTCCACGTCTTTTTTCACTAAGCTTTATATATTCATAGTTCATTCTGATAATGGTCCTTAATTTGCAAAACGTCATAATAATGTCCAGAGAAATGTTTTCTTTTTTCTTAATTTTAATACTTAATTTTTTTACAACTTGTGGGGTTTTTTTTTAAAGAATCACCGTGGAAATGTTCAAAGTTAATGCATCAAACAGCAAACGCTATTAATTTTTTGTGAAAGTTTCTTTCCGTTTAAGTGAAAATAAGTTAAACAGCAGATTAATTTTAACTTAATTATGTTTAGATGTAATTTTTTACCTTAAAGTTTACTAAATAAATTCATAACTCCTCCTCTGTAAAATGAGTAGAACAAATTACGCTAGTATTAGGGTTCATGTTATCAGTCCTTTTACAACGCCTAATCCATTCATTTTTAATTGTAATGGACACTAAATCGGAGCCTTTTGGGAACTTGTGGTACATAATCTTAAGATATTTATTTTTGGTTGCAATCCGGTTGTTATCGCAACCAAATACCTCAGTATCTAATATAATGTAAATAAGTTTAAATTTTAAATTAAACCTGATAATAATTCGAAATTCTTATAAGCAACTTGTAGGCACGTATTTGAACGAGTAAAACACCAAGAAATGTAATAATTACTATTAAAAAAATCGCAAAACCGTTGGATTTAAAGTGTATTTAAGCACTATTTATAATCAGCGAGCCGATATGTGGTCTCCGGCTGACGTCACGCGTCAAGATTTACGGGAGTGGGACGGCTTACATTGTGAGAATACGAATCGAGCAATCCTATACATTTAGTATCCTTGAATTCAATCTAGCTTTCTACGGGTTTCTTCCACGTCAATTAGCCGATTACCCTCTATGGCGAAAAAGTCCGCTTTAGTTGCAAAACGATAAATCTAATTTCAAATTTCTCAAGTTACATTCCTTTCATATAAACATAATCTTTTCAATAGTTGTCGTAACCCTAAGCCGTTAGGTGTTATTGACAATTTGCATCCGTTCTTAGTTCATCATTCGTGTCGGAGTCAAGCTACATAATTCAAATTATAACTTCAACAAGAATTATCTCGTATTATTATAAACAAACATCACCTTTCGATACACACATCATAACGTTCACTCATTTACAACATTATCACCCCAGACCTCAGTTACTGCACGCAACTGTCCGGTAACATTATTAGGTTACTAATCGCCATAATCTAGTTAGAAAGGTGATTTGCCCTTGTATTAGGTGTTTTAGGCTTTTAGCTAAAATTACACTGGTCTGCAAAAAAATATTTTTTATCGAGCCCTGACATTATTCCGGGTGATTCTTATATAAAATGACGTCCTGAATCTAAATATGTCATCCGTTTTCTTCCATTACCCACCACTTTTGAGGGAGCCCCAAATCTCTAATTTTACCACTTTTCGATAAATTAATTATGTTTATTTATCGAACGATAATAATAATTATAATGATTATAATAATAATAAATATATGGACATGAATTTAATTTAAATGGAAAAAAGAACTATTTTAGCTATATACAGTAATAAATAAAAAGATATTCATGGTTACTTAGTGCTTGCTTTCCTTTTATACCCTGAGGTACAGCTCTCTCGTTTCAAAAACCAGCAGTACTCCGCCAACATGCTTGCATTCCACTTCCCTGAAAATTTCTTCTCCAGCTTAGCGATGTCTTGATGGAACCGTTAAAAACTAACAACTTACTACTGCCAAGAATTATAATAATATAGATACCATTTGAAAGAAAGAAAAAAGGGCGACTTAGAAAATCATAAGAAAATAATATATTATTATTGCTAGTATGACTATTGGAACAATATACAATTTTTTCCATGTTACAGATTCGTTTTATATTATCTGCAAGTTCTTGGTATTTAGACTATTTTTTAATAAAACCACTTCTATTAAGTGAATTATTTGGCTTGATTTATCAATCAGTATGATGTCCAGTATATTGTAATGATTGTTTTATCCGTTTGGATAGAAATACTATAACGGAACTTGGTAGGTGAAAGTACAGATTTCAGTTGATAACTTTAATATTGTGAGCTAGATTTAACTAATTTGTAATATACAGGGTATATCTGATTAACGAGTTGCTATTTTAACAGGTAGAATTAGAGCATATGTAAAAGAATTACACAAGACCGGTTGGAGTAATAACGGTATTTATTCAAATATGTACAACTTGCTTCTTACACCCTAATTTAAAAACTAACAACGTTTGTACATTCATAAAACAGGTAAATTTACCGCCAGTGTTGGGCACGTATAATACGTGTAATTTTTTACACAGATTTTTACATGTAAAAATTTACGTATTATACGTCCACTTTAAGTACGCTACGTAAAAAACATCATGTGATCATGTTCCTAACCTCATGTTGTTGTTTATTTTCTACTTTGGACTGAAGTACGAATTTAACTACTTTATTGATATTAATTATATGAGGTACCAGTGTAATTCATGAATTGCATAACTGACTTTGGCAGTACTTTCAAATTGTATAATACGATACTTAGTTGGTAACTACTTCATTCTTCCTACCTAGTATTATATATTCTTTGTCATGAACGCAAGTATTTGAACATATCGTTAATTATAAGATGATATAACATGTTACTATTTGATACACAAGTTTAACTTTTTCTTAATTTTTATCGTCTGCAATTGTATTATACAGGACCAACGTTATAGGTACAAATCTAAAGAAGTAAATTTTAATATCAAATCTTTAATGAATACCTACTTTAAAAAACAAGGGTATATAAATCTTTGAAATATATTTCAGTTATAACATTGTTTGGTTATTAAAGTTAATATTCAAAAGGAGTTGCAAAAACTGAAAAACATTTTGAACCTAATTTGAGGATAGGAATTCTCAGCCTGTTTAGATTTCAGATGCGTTTACACGTATTATACATTTTATACTTAAAATACGTTATATACAGAGTTTTTGACATGTATACGTATAAAATTATTTTTTGTGCTGCCAACATTGCAAATGTCAATATTCGTTCGTTAGTGTAGTTACGTAATGAACGAAAAAAGCTCTAGGGTGGCAAAATGAAAACTAGGAATCCACATAAAAGTAAGTGTTCAAAGTCACTTAATATATTAGAATAAGTATGCGATAGGTGGAAAAATCATTTTAAAAATCTTGAAATTCAGTTAAAATTGAAGAAAAACGATGTTAAAGTTAAGGTCAAATCTGACAGATTTAGTAATAAATGTAGTACCAACATATATTTCTGTTGATTTTTTTTTTATTTTTTTAAAAAATTTATGAAAGGCAACACAAAAAATAATGTACATTACTCTCGTCGAAAGAATCATAGCATAACTCACTCACATGCAACGCTCGGTCGTGCGGCCTAGCGTCGCATTGACGTTCGTTATGCTATTTCTTACTTTCGACTCTTGTTACGTAAACTACTATTGTACGTGATATTGCCCAACGCTGTTTACCGCACGCCTATTTGTGGTAGGTTATTTTAGATTACCGTTATTTACAAATAAAAGAAAATTTTCTTTATCCTCCGCCCGCGGGAATAACGCTTCAGTCATTAATTTCTATCCACGTTAAAATAATTCTACTGTTTTTGAATCTTTTTTCTGTTACAAAACGTAACACGAGTCATTCGATAAGTTTGAATCTTGCCTTTACTATCGTACCATAAAAATCGATGAGCATCTTTATCTTCATCCTCTAACAAGACTTACAAAAAAAACTTTCTCGATGTCCGCGTTATACTTATAGTACCTAACCTAAATCTTAATAAAAACACTTAATAACTTCGGATTTAAATTAGGTCCTTTATTTAACACATGTTTAGAGATTTTAATCCTGATCCATGCGAACTAGCATCATAAACAACTCTTAATTTGGTTGTTTCCTTATCATCGCGATATATCGGTCGATGCGGCATATAATACACTCGTCCATTTACGCAAATATTATTATTGTCCACAACTTCTGCATAATTGTAGTTAATTAAAGCATTAATTGCTTTATTATGTTCGGCTAACGTAACACTACGTTCTAATCTCAACTTAAGTTTTTCTGCGCGTACATAAGCACCAACATAGTTATTATCTTCAATAACATTTTTGTTTTTCCACGGTAATTTTACTTTATATCGTTTGCCGCACTTAGTAACTGACGATTCTAAGAAATTGTTTACGGAGTTATTCCGTTCATCATCGTCAGCACTTATACCTATTGCTTCCAAATTCCATAATTGCTGCGCTACTTGTTCTTCAACCACCGATGCATGTAAGACAGCTCGAACATTAGCTGTAACATACGTGATGCCAATAGAAACAGGACCATGCAACGTAAATCTAAACTTAGTATTTACTGCCATCAAACTGTCCCTCAAACGTTTATTTTTACCCGTTATAACATTTCAATAATAATGTGCTCCTATTAAAATAGTAATTCCATCTTCAAGCACTGAATCTTCTAGAATAATGTCAGCAAACTGTTTGGTGTTTTCAAAAGATCCATACTTATATCCGGTACTTCCGCTGCTACAATGGTTATTGGTTCATTTCCATACTGTGTCTATAGTTGAATTTGTACGCAGGTGCGGGTTGCTTATTTCCAAAGGCTTCGATTGTGATTCGATGTTGAACAACAACAGGCAAATGCAACTTTCTTGATAAGGATTTTTTTAACAAATGTTAGTTGATTTCCACCATCAATAACTAAACGAATTAATGTCTATTGTTAGTGTCTATTCCGGCAAATACACATGCTGTTTGTAACAAAACGTTTTTATCCATACTTGTCATTAAGCTGACAAAGGTCGAAGTACTTGGGTCCGAATTAGTAGCCGTTGTAACTACAGGGGGTGTTATTACTTTAATCCCTTTTAACCATACTGCATCGCACATTGAAGTTGCATGCCGGCCTTTGCATATACTGCACACTTATTAAACATCTCTTTAAATTATGTTTTTCTCCGGTACATCAATAACAACGGTAGCCAGCCTTTAGCATTTATTTCTTCGTAACTAGTAGTATATTTGAGTCGCAAATTGTTGTTTTGTGAGGTTTTCCACAAAATAAACAATGTCCCTGTTTCTTAGTATCGGTAGTTAACAGGCTAGTTGTAGTACCAATACGCTTATGCATTTTATGACTGAATTCTCTTTTCTTTTTCACATTTTGTCGGTATTATTGCTTCTTCTAAAGCACCGAGTTCGTTTTTAATAAATTTTCAGAAAGCGTCTACCTGCAAATCCGACTCTTCTTTGGTGGTACTTGCGTTCCGTTGGTAATCACTAATGATTTTAATAAATTCGATTTTAATATGAGGTTATATCTATCAGCACGCACTTGAAGGATTGAAGACGTTATTGTTTCGCACTTGATCTAAGTTCATTAAAGTATCAAAATACTAATTTACTAATTTTTCGCTATTTCCGTTGTTCTTCAAGTACATTTAACGCTTCTGCGTAGAAGGCTCTGAAAGGTGGAAGACCTTCGATGCGGTCGGCGGCTTTTCCTTGAACACACATCTTGAGATACATAGATTTATCTCCGTTGATGAGTTCCGCGTCTTTATACACAGAACGCTAAAATTGTTTCCAAAATGTAACCAACATTTAGGATTGCCGTCGAACTTGGCTAATTCAACACGTTGTAGCTTAACCAATGGTCTGTTTTGCGATGGTACGGTAGAGCGTACCGCGTTATCTACATTTGTTCTATTAATTTCGTTTAACGAGTTCATTTCTTTCCCTAACCTATTCTTACAAAACTGCAAACGTGCCAAAAGAGTTACACCAGTTTCTTCATATTCGGCAATCTTCAATAATTCTTCTTCTAGGTTTTCGTTTTCATTTAGTAAGTGTTCCATACTTCGATCGGCGTCTTTTAAGTTAGCTGTAACTAGCTCAAGCTTAGAAATTGAAGCACAAATTTCTTCTAAATTACGTTCGTGATCTAAAACGCTCACAATAGTATTCATAGCTTTTGTAAATTGTGTTTTAGCGATGTTCCGTTTGACGCGTTCCATTATGAGCCTTAAAATTAGTTGTTACCGTTAAACGTTTATATAAAACAAGTACTATTTAAATTACATTATGATACCACTATGTCGTTAAACAACTCTGCCCCGGATTTCGACACCACAGTGTAAAAGAATTACACAAGACCGGTTGGAGTAATAATGGTATTTATTTAAATATGTGCAACTTGCTTCTTACACCCTCAACTTACTTAATATAAAACGAACTTAATTACAGCGGACCAACAACTATACAAAAAAACAAGAAACGTAAGCAAAAACAAAAGAAAATCGAACAAGTAAAAACTATACTAACGTATACATATCAAAAGGAAATAACAGTTCATTTTTCCTAAAATATGATCACTGATTTCATATCCTGAAGGCCGAGCTTCTTAACAAGACAAAACTTAAATTGGCATAAAACAAAAGACAAAACATATTCATGTGAACTCTGTGTTTTACTTCGAATTTCATTTAACAAATCATATTCGTATCCTAAAAGAAGAAAATTTCTTTTAAGACCTTAACAAAACAAAATCGAACAAATTTGAACGTAATATACGGTACCATAACGAACCAATATCATAAAACGGGACTTAGCAGAAACGTAAGCAAAACCATCCACTTCTCTAAATGCTAAAATTGAGAATTCACACGAGCACACACTACAATGGTGAAAATCTCAGGATTAAGCACAATCAAAAATCAGTTGAAAGTTCTACAAATTGAGAAACATTCATTTCGAAATCATACGAATGTAAAACAAAATAGAAAGTACACATAAAATTCATACTCAATAAAAGATCTAGCTCCATTTTCAGAAATTTCAAAATGTCTAAAAAAATCATAAATACTGAAGTCGTACACAGAATATAAATCATCACAACAATGTAATCGTAGCCAAAGTTACAAATCAAAATCAATAACGAAATCAGATCAATCATATCAAACGTAGTATTTCAAATCGTATCGTAAACTGATTGAAATTGAATCGTATTTTACCTTCGTACGAACAAGTGATAAACCTTACATAACATACTATCGTAGTTACAATACACAAAACAAAATAATAAAAACATAAAGAAATCATATCAGATAAAACATAATTCATAAAACATCAAATACAAAAAAATCAAATCAAAATTTTTAGTACGATAGAATTTTCTCTAGCCTCACACGATGGGTGCCAAATATGTAACAACTAAAACTTTATTATAGTAACGAATAATATTTATCGTACTAAAAATTTTGATTTGATTTTTTTGTATTTGATGTTTTATGAATTATGTTTTATCTGATATGATTTGTTTATGTTTTTATTATTTTGTTTTGTGTAACGTGCACATTTTTTCGATTGAATACGTCTGATTTTAATTAACATTTTTGTGTTCAATGTTTATATAAATTCTTTTGCGCAATGCATTTGACGCACTGCACATGCGTTATGAGTTCTTCTTCTTAAGTCACAAGCCATCTTGGGTGTGGTTTTTGCCGCGACAGGACGTTCGTCCTGCACAACGTGCAGAAAATGTCCACATGTTAAATTTGAACGGTGGAATTCTGCGTTCGTCGTACGTAATAATAATCCGCTTTTGTCCGTTTTATTTGCGCTTTCGTTTGTTTAAAGAAACCCGTAATCTAAAAGGGGTAAGTGATTTCTTTGTTCCTTACACGTGGTGATACAACTTTCGTATTTGCGTTTTAGTTTCTTCTTTTTTTTCTTCTGTACGTACGAACTGGAAGTTTTTTTGATATACGACTACGTTTCTGATTTATTCGATGCTTTTCGATTTGTGTCCGTATGAATTCGTTTATGGTTACGAAAATTTGGTTTGGATACGTACGCCTTTTTACGATTTTTATGTATCAAATGCGATATTCAGATATGGTTTACGCAGCACGTTTGATGTTAGTCACAACGTCGCTTTTACGAGGAATTTCCCTTACGAATTATGATTTTCATAAGTAAAAATCGATAATTATTCATGGTTACGTTTGATGCAATTTGATTTGGATGTTTTGAATGAATATTATTATACGTTACGTTTGTTTTACGATGTTCTGGTTCATGGATCTGTAGGAATACGAGATCAATCAAGATAAATACGGAAAATTTGGAAGTTAAATATGCATTTCAAGAATTTCGAAATGTTGCGTCATCGCATGAATTAGATGAGAAACGCGTAATTCAATTAAGTCAGGTGATAACCACGCCCAATGTGCTGAAATTACAAACAACAGCAAGTGATAACTAACCTTCAATGACACGTATGTAAATATCTTAATTAAGTATTCGTTTTAAGATTTGTTTATCTGTTTTTTTTGGTTTCAATATTTAACCATTTTAATATAAAAAATATTGTGGCGTCCAAATTATATTTCAAATTATGTCAAATTAGAATTGTAAATATTAGTGTACGATAAGAATACCCCGACCTTGGTTATAATTTGTATATGGCTCATCGCTCTAATTTAATGATTGTGTGTTGTTTATATGTTAATAAAGCCATAAGAGCTAGCACGGTGCTTTTTTATTATTTTTATTATGTTAATTATGTTATACGTTATAAAATGGCTCGATAAAGTTTAGTAGGTACATATATTTTTTTTTTATTTTATCGAGCCATTTTATAACGTATTAAAATAATAATAATGCACCGTGCTAGCTCTTATAGTTTTATTAACATATAAACAATACACAAACATTAAATTAGAGCGATGAGAAATATTACTAATTATAATCAGGGTCGGGGTATTCTAATCGTACACTAATATTTACAATTTGACATAATTTTAAAATATAATTTGAACGCCACAATATTTTTTATATTGAAACCAAAAAAATAAATAAACAAATCTTAAAACAAATACTTAATTAAGTTGTTTACATACGTGTCATTGAAGGTTAGTTATCACTTGTTGCTGCTCGTAACTTCAGCGCATTGGGCGTGGTCATCACGTGACTTAATTAAATTACGCAATACTTGGAAATCTTCCGGATTTACTTTCTATTGTTTTCGTATAATTTGATTTATCCTATCACCTTAGATCGATGATCATTAACCATAACTTCATAAAACGTATAAGGGGAACGTACGTATCAGAAATTTTCCATAATCATATCGTACATAAATCGTAATATTCGTATTCAAAAAAAACGTACAACGTAAATCATCTAATTGTACGTATTCAAACAAATCAAATCGAACGTATTAACCAGAGTATATCGTAACCCATAGTAAAAAAAAACTAAAACGCAAAATCCAAAGGTTACACACCACGTGTACAGAACAAAAAAATCACTTACCCCTTTAGATTACGGATTTCTTTAAACAAACGAAAGCGAAAATAAACTGACGAAAGCGAAAATAAAGCGACTAAAGCGGATATTTTCAGTGCATGACTACTAAAGCAGATTTCCACAGTTCAAATTTAACACGAGGAAATTTTCTGCACGTTATGCAGGAACGTCCGCTTCTTTTGGAAGTTCAACGGAAGATGACTTAAAACAATATGGCTACGAATCACGCATGAGTAATGTGCATCAGCGATTTGCGCACGCAAAGACTCCAAAAATGTTAAATGAAATCAGAAGTATTCAATCAAAAAAATGTAAACGTTACACTTAAGAACTAACAACGTTTGTAGATTTACAAAACAGGTAAATTTACCTCACGTCTATTTATGGTGGGTTATTTTAGATTGCCGTTATTTACAAATTCAAGGAAATTTTCCACAGCATAAATATCAGTAAAAAATGTCAACATAAAAGTTCTACTAAAACATTAAAAAAATCATAATTTTTATCAAAATAAATGGTAAATTACGGACCTGTAGACTCTTAAGGTTGTTGACACCACAAATAAAAATAAACTGTTCTAAGAAGTGCAAATTTCTTCTTAGCGATTTGCTGACACCAAAAGTAAAAATAAATACAAAACAATGTTCTCGGGTAATAGGTAGTTAAATTACTGTGGGCAAATTAAGTTGGTATTCTTCACATTCTTTTCAAATACACTAGATAATACCTAAAATATAACGTACTTACAAATGTTTAAATGTAACTAATGTTACGTAATTCAGTAATCATACTTGAATAAGTGAAAAACACTGCAAAAACAAAATAAACCTACAAAACAAATTTTTGTGTAATTTTCGGCTACTAGCAACTAAATGAATACAAAAAAATAAATAAATAATAAATAAAATTTTGATACCTTAAAAATATAGTAAATGTTAAAAATGTCTAAACGTCGTTCGTTACTCCCGTAAATAATTGCACATTATGTCTAATTGCATTTGTTTCCGCAAAAATTCGATTTTACAGCACTTGTCTATTGTTTACCGGGGTTTCATATACTTCACCTTTCATATACGCTCAAAAAAAGCCTTCTAGTCCCACAATCCCTACAAATTATATTTACGAAATCACAAATGGAGCCTCTTACATGCCCAGGAACCTTATTGTACATAAACTACATTGTTCTGCAAAATTCAAAGGTTAAGTCATAAAATTGTAACACAAAAATTTCTTGCAAAAAGTTTAAATACAAGTCGCCCGAAAGTCTAATCAATTGATATGTTAAACTCCAAAATTAAATTTGCATTCTACTTATCACACGTTGCTACACTAGAAATGCTTTTTAAAAGAATAACAATAATTCTACAATAACGACTCTAAGAAAATGAGACTTAAGACTTAATTAAACTAAAAAAATGAGTAATACATTTTTTATGGTAATTTTTAAAATGTAATGGTTATTTCTTTTGAAAACTAGTTATTAACACATCAGTATGCAAAACCGCTTTACAAATCAATCAATCAATAACCATTAACAGTATTTAAATGTAAATTTCCCTTTTCAAATTTGAATTACATTTACTTTACATATTTAAAAGTTTACCTTTCCATTATTCATTTAAAAAAAATTCACTTTGATTAACTTATTTTATTATGTCTACAGGCGCAATATTTTGCTGATAGCATATTGTTGAAATTAATACTGCATGTTATAAAAATAGATATAAAATTTAGCAGCATAAACAGTCCATATAGTGGTAATTTTTATACACTAAAAACGACACATTTAAAATGCAAATGTGCTAGTTAGAAAATCTCATTAAAAACAAGGGTCGTTAGAGTAAGCAGCGTGATGCGGTTTCAAGTAATGATGTAAATAAAGTACCGATTTCCATATTCATCAAAATGTCTACTGTTAAATAAAAAAATATAACATAAATATTTATCTCTAAATTCTTTTTAATTAAAAAAATGCACTTTATATTTTGAGTTGTATGTTCTAATGTCGCTGAGCGTACTTTTAATAATAAAGTTATTTAGATTTAAATTTTCAGATTAAACTGGTAATTGCAATTTAATTTAATTTAAGTTCACCTTAAGAACCACAATAAGATTAAAACCACAAATTAAGTTAATGTAAGATGAAAACTTAGACAAACAAAATTTTACCTAGTTCTGCATCTATAAAGTTCTATCTTTTAGACTGTTATAAAAACGTTTATATTCATTTTTTATCTCTTTTATTTTAAGTAAAATAGTAAACTTAAAAACATATTTAGTAATTTTTTTATATAATAAGTTGAGTATTTGCATACTCTGGTATTTAGATGCATTATTATACATTATTTATTTGTTTTTTATTTACTCTTTTAGTTGTAACAAATTATTTTATAATTAAGAATAATTAGAAACAATACCATAATTTAAATGCGAAATCGGAATACGTACGATTCATTAAAGTTTAATCGTAACATTTAAAAAAAACTTAAAAATAATATTCTACATATAGTGTTAAATTTTCATTAAACAAAAATTCTAAGTTTTAAAAAGTAAACAATTTATTATGTATAGAGACAAATTTTTATCAGAATAGAAAACTGTGTACTTAGACTTTCAATTTGTTGTTAGTCGGTTAATCAAAAAATTGTTTTTTTTTCTAAGTTACATTTGAAATGAGTAAACATGACGTGTTTATTAGATACCTAAGCAATAATGTTTGTGTCAGTAGTTCAGATACAATAAAACAAAACATGCTTGTAGTATAAATAGTACGTTTATTAAAAAAAAAATACTCAAATAACATTTGTATGAATTTTTTTAAATTACAAAATCTATTAACTACAGATATTAACTATTAAACACTTTGAAAACATCGTCGTGTATTTTTAAATTTTATATTGTACCTACATTCACAATTTATTACAAGCGATGTCAGTCGTGTGCAAACTGTTTGTTTTTAAACTGACTAAAAAAAATAAAAAAGAGTAAATTTTCTGTCTTTATAGCAAAGTAGAGGCACAGGTTGTTTCTTAATCTCTTAACTATTTACCGTCATTATTTTGCTAGTCGTTATGAGTGTGGTTGCGGTATTCGCATGTTTATTTTGTGAAATAAATTGTTGAGAACACAAATAACAATTTTGTCAACGCGTGCGATGTATAATTGTAACATCTGTAGTTATAATAAAAGTTGATTTATTAAAAAATCATTATTTTGCATATTAAAATATTACAGCTAGCAAGAACTACTTTTTTTGATAATTTTTTACACAAAAAGAAGAATATCGTAGGAGTTATTGTATACCATAATAAGTATTAAAAGGATTTAAAAGAATTTGATACGAAACTTTGTAATATGCTTGTCTATAAAGTTTAATTAGAACAATATTGCAATGTGAATAAAATATATAAATAAATCTGAAGCTACACGCCATCTGGCAGAAACGGAGTACGAAACTATGAAGTTGTTAGTTAAACAGTAAATATTGTAACCGCAAATCCCAAATAATGTATTTAAATTATACGCGACAAAATATTCTTAACTGTACTACGCAAAAATTTGTTTATATAATTACAGAAACCATCGTTAGAGATCAGTGGACAGCTGTTTCGTCCCATTTGAACTCTTCAGCACTGGAAGACTCTAATGTAGTTTCTATAACTATATAAAACAACTTCATAGTTTATGATATGTGAAAACAATAAACTTTATAAGCTATATTTTTAAACTTCTGTAGAAGAAAGATACTTATAACTAGAGAGCGGAATATATGCAAAGTGCATATAGAAGTATATATTGCATATTTTTGCTTATTTCAAACAACACTAAACACGATTTATTTCGCATATTCTAAAAATAAATTAATATAAAATTTTAAAATTTCAGTGTCTTACATAAATTAGGTTGAATTTTATAACTTGAAACGACATGAACAAACTCTGGACTTTCCCGTTTCTACTTGAATAACAATGCGACAAAATATTAGATTACAATATCATTGAATTTGTTTCTGAAATTGTGGGGTTTTCCAAGGAAAAGATTATTAACTTATTTACGCACAAACAATTTTTAAAAATAAGTTATCATTTCTGTCTAAAGTGATTTATATACGTTCATTTAAATGTGTGTTGTTTTAATTTATTGATGGTGAAGTTGAAGCTCCAATAATTTTGTTTTGTAGTTTTTTCCAACTAACGTATTCCTGAAAGCTTTTATCTCTGAAACAAAATTCTAGTAAAACCGTTTTACTAATTGTTATTAATCAAAGTTTTACTTTATTGAATTTATATTAATATTTAATCAGTGTATTATAAAATCAATTTTGTAATTTTATATTTATTTTGGTACATTAAAAAACAATTGAATCAACGATTAAATTCTTTATCTAAAATTATATTAGTATAACACTTTAAAAAAACATAGAATTATTTTTAGTGATGTTAAAATAATCCATTCTCAATGTCAAATTATTTAAATAAAATTAGGTAAACAATACCAATCAACAATTTTACATAAATATTTATTAATAAACTGAACTAGATTCAACAACATAAAATTGGCATCATCAGATAGTCTAAAATTTATTAAATTGACAGTTATTTAGAAGTATTTAGAAAAACCTTACAAACTATGTATTAAACTTATTGACAAATAATAAAAATAATACTTGATATTGATATTATTTTTTCTGTTTTCTACAAACATAGTATCGTGATAGTGAATTCTATATAATAAGCCTCTTCCCATCAGAGCAATTTTAGAAATAAAGTTCAAGTCACTTTTTCCAAGGGTTTTCTGTATCTGACTGTGAGCTGTGCGTGGACTTTAAAAATTACTGTTTAGTATAGTAAATTCGTCAAATTGTAGACAGTTCCGCTTTTGTTCGTATAAAAATTAATTTCTTTTTGGTGCTTAAAATTTTTTTTTACAGATTTTCTGTGAAAATTTTTAAGTCGACCAACATTTAAAAACAGCGAGTCATAAGTTAAAACTAAAAAAAATGGCCCGTTCAGCAGTACATTACTTCAAAATGTTCAAGATAAAGACGAATCAGAAAAATAAAAATATGTGTTTAATCAAGACCTATGCAAAGCTCTGTTAGCAACAAACATTCCTTTAAAAAAAAACTGCAAAATACGAACTTTAGGCAATTTCTGCAAAGATATTGTAACTTGAATATTTTTAACTAAGCAACACTAAGAAAGGGCAATGTGAATGCATTATATGACAGAGTTATTGAGGAAATTAAAATTTCTTCAAGCGATAAAAACTTTTATGTAATTGTTGATGCATGTGATCGAGGATGAACCAGGAGAGCCTTTTTTAATAGCTTCAAAACAACTAGAGAAAACGAATAATATGACTGTAAGCCGTTTTATTCAACAAACCCTCTCAGCCTTATTTTTGCCTAATGAAATTGAAACTGAAAAAATTTTAATTTTTCTATCAGATGCCGCTCCGTATATGGTAAAAGTAGGACAAAATTTGAAATATTTTATCCAAATATGGTGCACGTCACTTGTCTTCTACACGACATAAACAGAATAGGAGAAATTGTTAGATGTAAATTTGGTTAATTCAATAGATTAATTTCAAACGTGAAAAAACCTATAATTACAAGATGGGGAACATGGATTAAAACAGCCATTTTTTACGCAAATCATTTTGATGCAACAAAATTAGTTGTGTTAGATTTTCAAAATGACTCACAGTGTGTAATTCAAAGTCAAGAACTTTTAAGTAACACAAATTGGTAAACAACTTATGTTCATAAAAGTTAATTTTAGTTTTTTGCCAGATCTAATAAAGTCATTAGAGAAAAGAAGTTTACAATTAAGTGATTCAGTGAATCATGTTAACTATTTTTCTGCTCTTTGTAAAAAAATTCTCCAAAAAATAGGGGTTAAAATTAGAAATAAATTAGAAAAAATATTAGAAAAAGATAAGGGTTTCGATTGTTTGCAAAAAGTTGGCAACTTTTCGAAGGCAACTTTTCTGAAGATCTTACTAGGCCAATTAGTTTACTGTCTAAATTAAAATATTACCTTATTACGTCAGTAGATATAGAAAGAAGTTTTTCTGTGTCGAAAGACGTTTTTAGTGATAGAAGACACAAGTTTTTAGTTAAATTTTGAAAAGTATTTAATTATAAATTCATACTATAATATTTTAGATTCTTAATTAATTAATTATACTATCAGTTTTTGTGCTTCATTTGTTTTTATGTAAAATAAATATGTATTAAACACAAATGTGTATGTTTAATATTTTGTTTTGTTTTTCAGTATTTTTAATAAATATGCATTTGCATATTTAAGCAAATATATGCATATTTTTAGCAAAAGTAATGCATATATATGCGCATATTTTGTTAATATTTTGTTGCATATATTCCGTCCTTTACTTATAATTTTATATTATTATAATTATTAATATACCCCTCAACGGTTATTTGGTAGAATTTTTTATCAAATAAAAGGTTATAATATTCTCTACCCAACAGTATTAAGTTGTTTTAACAAAAGTTACACATTACATTGTTGCCTAGATTTTAGATGTTTTCAGCGCGATCGTGGTGAGTGACAGAGAAGCGTAGCGCGCACCACTGTATGTGACGGACATGAAAATATCAGTCTTTACGAAAAAATAGTTACTTAAAAATGAAGTGTTTTGTGTGTGGTTTGGAAGATCCGTTATTGATTTTGATAATAAATTAAATATTCGTATTATGGACAAACCCAGTAAATTTTTTTGTCAAAGAGAAAAATGAATGTGTTCAGAAATTCATTGCCTTTATTTATGGGATCAATCATTGTTTAAGCGTCAATGACGTTAGATATCACATGTTCTAACAAAACTTATGCAACAAACAATAACAAAGAAACATTTAAAAAAAAAGGTTTATGGCATCTAATCAAAACTGATTCCATTACTCAAACAGAAAATGTTGCACACAATCTATGTAAACTCAATGTGGTTTTATGGAACTGATGCGTGCTGCGTCAAACTAAGTTCTAAACATTACGGTTGGTTGTTGGGTAGTTATTTAAAAATAACGTGGTTCGTAGAGGACCCAACTTCCTTACAAATTGAAGATATACTCAGCAAATAGAAACAATGAAGAATTAGAATTAGATTTTGATATAAGCAATTATGACGCGTTAGAATCAGAATAGGTTTCTTACATAAAAATTTTTCAATAAGATATTTTGCTATTAATAAATCAATGTGTGAATAAAATATTTTAAAAGATGTGCATTTTGGGACAGAACAATTTTATAAATCTGTATTGTCGCTAATAAATAAACGTGTGAGTGAAAAAAATTTGATACGATTGTTCATATTTATCTTTACTTAAATTCAGTATTTGACCGATGGAACGCACATAGACAATCGGCAAAATTTTCTTTCAGAAGAAAGGGTGGCGTGCGCAACGCTTCTCTGTCACTCACCACGCTTGCGCTGAACACCTGACACCTAAAATCTAGGCAACCATAAATGTGACAAACTTTTGTTAAAGCAACGTAATACTTTTGGGTAAAGAATAAGGTTAACTTTTCATTTGATAAAGAAATTTCATTAAATACCTGATGAGATTAAAATAATAGGGTTTTCTCACCTGTTTATTTTTGTGGAAACTTTATAGTTGTACTGAGGAAGTCGATCAAAAAAAATTAATTAGAATTTATATTATTAGCAGCATCGGTATGCGATTTAGTTTGGCAATCCAGTAAGCTGATTTTTTACTATCATCTTTATCGTTAAAGATGCTACGTGCCTTTGAAAACAAATAGCCCAGTTTAAAATCCAACTCCAAATCTTAAATTTATTACTTAGCAAATGCGCAGTTACGGGTTTTCCAAACTTTATTCAAAACCTTTTGATGCTCTTAGAATACAAAATCAAACTACAATGGTCATCAGAACCATCTCACATTTACAGTTTACTGCACTCTGGGCAAATTGGTGATTTAACATTGCTTCGTTATACAAGCATATATTTATTTGATCAAAACTCAAAATTTGTCAATTTAAATTTTCAAGACGTACACGTACTTACGAGAATCTAATAAGTGTTATAATTGTTTCGGAAATCATTCTCGTTTAAATTCCGAATTTGAGACGATTTGTAGAATTTGCGGCGGAAATCATTACATTAAATTGTATTCTACACAAAAACTGTTTTCTTTTGTTTCGTCACATGTTAACGTTGTTTCTGAATTAACAATGAAAACTTTGTACTTGTCTCGTGAAACTCAAATTTTTACTTTACCAGATTTATCTCTGTTTCTATCAACTTTTTAATCTAGTTTTGCAACACCTCGGGTAAATCAAGTATTGTTAAAAACCGTTTAGGCTTATTTGCTTATAAAAATGGTTCTTTTCGCAGAACACGCACTTTCATCAATCCCGGCTCATAAACCATTACCAAATCTAATGAAAATTAAAACTATAATTAGTTTACACTGAGCTATGAGAAATGTGAGGTCTCAGTAAACTGTAAATTTCTGCTTTTGTTCAAAATTTTGTATCCATACAATGTATCTTCCACTGTTAATTTTATCTAGATTAGGTGGTCGAATACTTTCTTCTGAGTTCTTACTTTTAACTGAAAATTCTTCAATATTCTTCCAATTTTGTCACTTATATTGGCAACAAACAGTAGAACAGCAAAATTGTTGCATATAGTTGAATCATTTGGTACGGTAGGTCTAGTTTTTGGTCGAAGATACCATCAATTTCTTTTTCAATACTAATTTTTATGTTTGAGTGTTGATTATTCAGGTATTGAAGAAAAATTTGTAGTTCATCTTTACCATGGGACCAGATTGCAAAAACATCATCAACATATCTTAGTCATAGTTTTGGTTTTTTAGATGCAAATTTTAAAGCTTCTTCTTCAAAATGCTCCATAAAGTAATATACAATAGATGGAGAAATTGGTGATCTCATTGCTACACCATATATTTGTTTATAATATTCACCATTAAACAAAAAGGATGAAGTTGTTAAACAATGTTTAAATAACTTGATCGTATTGTTATCAAACTGTCGTATCAACTATTGGTACTTTAGTAAACAATAAAGCAACGTCAACGTCATTTGAAGATTTCTGTTTACTAATTATTTCAATGAAATGCTTTGTATTCTTTATAAATGAATTGCTTAATCCAATGTAAGGTTGTAATATTAAATCTAAATACTTAACTAATTCATAAGTTGTCGATCCAATCCAGCTAACAATTGGTCGAAGAGGTAAATTTAGCTTATGTATCTTAAGTAATTCATAGAACTTTGAAATAAGAGAATATTTTGGCGTTAGTTTTTTGATCGATAAATTACTTTTTTTGAATAGTTTTGTTGTTAATAGTTTGTATTTTTTATTAGGGTTGTTTTGTAGTTTTATGTAAGATGTGGGATCATTGAGTAAATCGTTAGCTTTGTTGATGTACTCTGTTTTATCCATATTCCTTTATTTGCTGGTAGAATTATAAGACTAGTATTTCTTCTTAGATTTTTTAGTGATTTAGTGCTTTAGTTCAGCATAAGTAAGGTTTTTTTCTAAAAGGTTTGCTTTTCGTAGTATTCTTGTTGTTTTGAAACGAACCTCGGCTGCTTCGTGATCTGGAAGATGACGGATGCTAGTTTCAATGTTAGATATAATTTCCTCAACAGGAATTTTTGAAGGAGAAACAGCAAAATTTAAACTGTTAGTTCTGTTTTATCTACTTGTAAAGTTGAAAACCTATGTATGACATTGCAATTTTTGCGCACATAGTTATGTGTTTAATCACTAAAAAACAATTAACAGCATAATAATAAAGGAGGATACGTTTTACTTATAAATTTAGTCTTCTTAAGAATTAAGTTTGAAGACATTCTAATAAGTAGTTGTATTAGAAGATAATACAAACGTGTACATATCACTACAAAGTGGTTTTATGACAACATAACCTTTAAAAAAATATGTAGATGTTCCTTTATAATTCCATATAGGAAAATCGTGTGGTGACCACACCAGTTTTTTTATTTACATTTCTGACGTTCATATTGACATAAGTTATTCTAATCTTTAATTGTGTTGTGACTATCCACGTGTTTATGAAGTGTTGTTTCAATTTTTTTTTTAATGTTTAATTAATTTAATTGATGATTTAAACTTTTTACTTTTCCATGAATACATTAAAAAAAAATTATATGGCAAAGAAGTTTCACTTCTTCCGTAAGCTTATATGGATGAGGCTCACTCGTTTAATTTTTTATTATGAAATGTTATTTTTTACGTTTGTATTTATAAGGATTACAATTGTAATAAAAAAACATTAATAATCAAACAAAATCACTTTTATAGGACTTTATGTAAATATTAAAAAAACATCTTTTAATGTGGTAAATTTAACTCAAATTAAAATTTGTATTATATAAAAACATAAACAAAGTATAGTTAAATACAAATTAGTTTTAATTAATTTATTATTACCTATTATAACTACGCATAACGTATTACGTACGCAATATAACATGATTATTAACAGATTAATAATTTTTTTTTGAATTTAGCATAATAAAATTTAAAAAAAATACTTTCCATTTTCCAATATTGTTTTTCAACCGTAAATACTACATTATTTTGTAAAAAGTTTTATCTTGTTTTATTTATACATTAAAAGATATGTTTTTAAATATATTTTATTCAATAGATTGCTAACCTTTTTATTACATATTGATTTGGCTTATTATGAATGTTCGTAGCAAAGTAACAAACGCGAACCTTATTTTTACATGCTTCCTTCAAAAACTAAAGTAAGTAAATATACATAAACATTATTCAACAAACAAATATAGTTACTTTTAAGACGTTACTTGTATGTACATTTTATTAGATTAAGAATAATTCAAATCTGCAAATAAAATGACGTCATTGTTAGTGAATGTAGAATTTACTTAGTTCCTCATACCGGAAAATGTTATTTATTAACCAATTCCGGTGCTGATATAATTTTAATGTAGCCTCAGGGTTACATCCTGTTTGGACAAGATATTTTAATTTCTATTGATTTAATTAATTTCATTTTTAAAGTACAAAATGTTTAGTAATGTAAATAAATAACCTTGACTTTAAAAGCAAAATTAAAAAGAATGTACTTAAGTTTAAAAGTTTTAAAATGTATTACTCATGAATTTTGTTTCCAAAATGTTAACTTTTTAGTGTGTTTAATAATATATTAGATTTTACCTTAGGGATAATTGATCTATTTCTTGTCGGTAAGTTACTAAACGATATTAAATTTCTTAGCAGTTTACGTATCTAAATTAAACTATAAATAAAAGCATTTCTTATGAATACTATAACTTAATTAATGCTATTGAAAAATAGTTAAACATTATGAAATGTGTAATAAAATACTATTTAAATTTGTTTCATATTTATGTTATAAAATACAATTTATGTAAAAAGCTATTGGTAAATTAATAACATATTTTCTTGAAGTTTAAACAATTTTTATTTGTGAATTAAATATACAATAAAAAAATAAATCAAATATTAAAATTACATTTGAATCTAATAATATTAACGTGCTAAAGCACGAATTCGTATGCACCAAATTGATTTAGGTGCTTATACTTACCTGCCTGGCCTACTAAGTCAGAGCCTAAGCTCTTAATATAAACGTGGAGAAATAAGAAAAAGTTTCTTTTTATACATACATGTTAATTCATAAAAATAACAAGTGCCTTTCTTCAAAATTACGCCTATAGGCATTGCTTATTGTTGAATTATTACTAAATTAGAATTAGCTTATTAAAGAGATTATAGAGACCTATGTTAAATATAAACTTAGAGGCAGAATCAAACTTAAGAAAAAAGTAGTTCCTCACAAATTTGAATATCAGCAACAAAAAGAGAATAATCCCAATAGATCTGCAGTACAAAAACAAAATTGCATACAGTTTTTTGAGGAATTTCATCACCAAATGCACTCGAAGAAGTCTATGTTGTGTGAAAACAAACATGTATTAGAAGACGTATTAGCGACAGCAAATAATGATCAGTATTTTGAAAAAGTTTCTAGTTTTTCCGACTCCATTTCTATCTCGTCCACAAATGAAACATACAATTCTGTTCACTGTGACAAAGTTTCATGCGATTATGCGTACACATTTTTCATTATTATTAAAAAAGCAACTTCTTTTACTGTATTTTTCATTAAATGCATTGTAGGGAATGTATGTGTAAACTTGTTTTAGATTTTTATCTACTGATCAATTTAAATGGTCAAAATTATAAAAAAATGTTATCTAGTGCACGATTTTTAAAATAAAATATTTTTTACTATTTTTATTTTCTTAATTTTTACGTCAAATAAAAAACTTTTGTTGTATAATATAATAGTTTTTTCTACGGTTTTGCATTAGCAAAATTTAGTATTGCAGATCATAAGCTAATTCATCAAAAACTACTCAATGGAATTGATTTCAATTGTTTCTCAACTACTTAAGAAAAATCCGTTTATGCTGATTTACTAAAATCATAATACATGATATTTGCGTATACTTATAATTTTTAGTTAAGTAATGTTAACTAAACGTTCTATTGCTGTTTATATTTGAAACTTTTATTGATCAGAATACAATTGACATTCGTATTGTTAAGAACATTGGTGCATTTATAATTTATCAAAAATTGTCGGATGTAAATACCAAAGAACTGAATTCCGAAAACCAATTTTGGTAATTTTCGTTATTGAAATTTACGATTATTCGCAAATTTATTGGTACATGGGTAATATATGTATATGTCATTTGCAAAAGTTTGTATGTTTAGAACCTCACATAACATCTTTTTACAAAAAACAATTTCTACTACTATTATAATTTAAACAACGTGTATTTTATTAGTTAAATAATCAGTAAAAAGCAAAGCAGCTCAAAAACTTAGAAATCTTTCAGAAGAAAATTATACTGCTAAATGGGAAACATTGACTACAAAGTCCAAAATTAAAAATTTGCCGTAAATAATAATCTTAGAGCATTATTAAACTTAGAATTAATAAAATGCGATACTTACCATCCATTGCAAAAATGTTTTCAATGAGTTATTAAAAATCATGCATGTGTTAAAACAGTTTGAGCAACCAAGCATTGCTACATTAGTAATCTACAGTAAGTACAAAATTAACAGTCTTTACTCAACAAGAGTGGGAAAGTACAATAAAAAAAGTATCATTTCCAACTATTCAATAATTTTAAAATTTTATTGATAAACGGTGCAATTTTTTAGGTTTGCTTGAAACTAATAAAAATAATAAAATTTTTATACTTGCAAATAACCACAAGCAAGCTACGATAAATAAAACAAAAGGATATGCTTATTAGATAAAACAAATTTGTCTTTACTGTAAGCAAGACCGTAATATTTTTAATTGTGAAAATTTCATACATTTAGATGTGTATACACGTATTGCAGAAATGAAGTGTCATTATGTTGTCATTCAAACAATGGTTGTTCATTAACTACATGCAAAAAATTCTATCGAAAGCATCATTCATTAAATATAACAATCACAAAAAAATTTTTACGAGGCATGAATGTAGTTACAACTGTAACCAGGTAAAAAGAAGATCGATGCAAAATCGCATTTTACAAAATATCGCCCGTTTAGCCGTGATTAGACTACAGTAGCGTATGATTACGCATTTCAGTTTCTTAACACTACTTTTTTAATATGCGATTGTTTGTTCAAAAAAAAAAATCAGTAAGTACTCTTAAAAAGTAATAGATTTGCGATAAAAGTACATTTTTAAATAATTTGTTCAAAACATCTTTTCACCTAAATTACCACTTGTATCTTTTTTAAACATATTGCACATTTATCAGATAAGATAAGCACGTGCATCATAATAAACTTATTCCGACAAACAACATGTTTGTATTACAAAAAGACTTGTTATTTAAAATCATAATAACCGAATTATTCATACTTATGTATTTAATTTTTAAATGTCTTGGAATTATGATACACTCCACTGGATTTTAAGTTCAACCTATTCATAAGTAATCACTTTTGGAGATAAAAGTTAACCAACACAATTTCAATTTCATATCATCGATAACTAAAATGTTGGTACTACATTAATTGCTTGAAAAATGATTGACGTTCTCAATTTTGCGTGGGACAAGTTCTAGTAAATCTAATCGTCTAACAAAGTTAATATAAATCCTGAAATGCAAAATACACAGACCTCACTTGAATTAAATATCATTTCTAATCAGGTCGCTTCCGGCACATACCAATAATACTTCAATATCTACTGCTAACGTCCAGTTCTTAGACACTCAAAGCAAAACACATTTAAGTTGCGTTCTATTAGATCTGAGTAAATTTCATGATGGCAAAGTTAGCTGACTGGATGGGTTTATCAAAGCCAAATTATAATCTTACAATATCAGGTACAAACGTTTTGAAATCAATTTTTCTTTAATCCTTAGCTTATATTTAGGTCATGTATAAATTAGTACAATGCCAAGGTTAATGTTTAATTAATAACACTAAAAATAGTAATAAAATAATCTACAAGTTACCAATTAGTATACGTTTGATTTAAATCTATTGCAACACATAACGTTAGTAGATTTAAAAGCAACAAATAAATTTGGCATATTTTTAAGCGCTGATATATTTTGAAATCTACTGTGTGTTGGTCAACATAATTTAGGTAAGGGTAAGCCTGTATTACAAAAAACAAACCTAGGTTGGATCTTAGGTGAATTACTAACACTTGAAAATCAAAGAAACACCACATTAGCATGTTAGAATTCCGTAAAAACCGACAAAATTCATAATTTTGAAAGTTAGAAGATTGCAAAAATAAATATTTTTTATACACTCGACAAACATACAAAACATTAGGTCATGACCATTGAGTCATGACTCATATCTTATTAATAGTGTAAATTATCATATTCTTCACCGCGCTGTTATTAAAGCATATAATTTGTCAACCAAAACGCGCGTAATTATTGATAGTTTCGCAAAAACTGATTTTGTTAAATATACACTGCGTTGGTCTTGTGATCTAGAATAGTATATTTTCTATTACATAAAAAAAAATGTGCCGGCAAATACTAGTACCTCACAAACAACGTAATTTGCAATTAATCTTATGAAGACCAGATTCCAATATGCCAACATCATATTACAAATTAAATACAATTATTCAGGGCAACATCAGCTTTATTTCTGAACGTACGATGTCTCAAACAGCTATTATTGGATTATTAACATTTACATCCAAAGTAAAGTCAATCAATTGAAAACGACTTTTATGTCAACGACTTATTAACAGGCGGCGATACCATTCAAGATATCCTTAATTTACAAAACGAAATGTAAATTATAATTCCGGTGGTTTCAAACTTTGATAATAGGTCTCTAATGACCGTTCTATTTTAAATCATTTAAATACAAAAAAAAGTTCAACATATAATAAAATCTTTCTATCAAATAATGATGAAGCCAACATGTTTGAGGTAGGTTTTGTTTTGATGCAATAGTTTTGACATACGCGAGCTCAGTGCAAAACGTCAAATTAATAAATGAGTTATTTTATGAATCATTTTGCAAATTTTTGAATTTTTGTGGTTATTAAGCACTGTAATCATACAACCCGTTAATATTACAGCTTTTATAGAAAATAAATATATGATGGGATAAAAGTTAGCCAATAAACTTAAACACAAAGTGAATAAAATTTTAAGAAAAATCTCATAATTTAAAATTAGCAAAGACATAGCGACATTTCATAAGCTAAAAACTCAATCACACTTGAAATTCATGTTTTTTCGTAAATTCTTCATGTATAATAGAAACAAACTTGCTATGTGTCAAATCGCGAGTTGCCCCTATTAAGCATTAGTTTACTTTGACTAAGATTATGTGGAGCTTAACTTTTAACAAGATTCATTTCTGAAGTTGATGCTGTTTTAAAAGTTCAATTCAGCAATTATTTTTATCGGTGCAATTCAACGATTACTTGAACTGGGATAATGTCAGCAGCAAAGAAATGTAAAACTTTTATTGCCAATCAAGTTACTGAAGCTTAAAGTCGAAGCTAACAAAATTGGAATCACCTCATGTGATTTATTATCCAGAAACTTCTCCTTGGAGTACATTCAAAATTCAAAACTGTGGTGGTTTAACTCTAAAATAAATGGCACAAGAGGTACATTTCAAAGCTATTTAAGTGATTGCGTAAATTTACATGTAACTATAGGATCACATTTCTTACAATTTTCTAAATTTTTATAGTGATATATACATAATTTAAAGGTTAGCTTGAAGCCTAAATTAATAAGCCTTTTAACAGTTATAGCTAAATAACTACAGATGCATAACAAAAAGTATTTGCAATCAAAATTATTTAAATCGAAACAAGTGTATTGATAATGCAACTTCATTATTAAAATTTTTCATAGACAAAGAAAGGATCTTGTGTGTAGGAAATCGTTTTCGGCATTTAAATTTCGATGAAAAAATATCCTATCATTCTTCCAACAACGCACTGGTTAACAAATATGTGATGTTTTACAGAGCGACACCTTTGTTTGAAAACCGAGCCCAGCAGACGAGGTTTTTATTTACTGGAGCGCTGTAATACCTAAACCTAGAAAATGTGTATTAATTTTTTTAGTCGACAATAATTTAATATAAAAAATTATCAATAATTACACGTATTTTTTATATCAACATTTTAGGTACCTGGTTACATAATTACAATTACTGCAAATTGATAAACCTAAAACTTTATTTTCTGACAATTAACTTATTACAATTTCCTTGAATAACTACTTTGCTTACATAAAAAAAATACTAAAAACAAATCAAATGCTTAAATATTGCACTTTTAAATGTACATTATAAAATTGTCCATAGCTTGACAGCTGTCTTTAGCAAACCAAATTCATAGCTGACAGTCACGATATTTGTAAAAATTACAATGTAAATTCAAAAATCTTTATCTTCTAGTACATTTATATCATTAAATATAATGTAAAGTAACATTTATTTATACAAAGTCTAGTATTATCTAATTAACATACTTTTCATATGTTTTTTAAAGTCTGGAATTTAGTACTCATTTTACCGCACTGTAAAAGATTTTACAATGGTGTCGTATAGTAATGTGCGCAAAAAACATCGGTCTTATAAATAAAGACGTCTGTACAATCTACGCATTTTTATTTATCGTAAAAACAATTTTTCAATAAAGTTTCACATTTAAATCCTTCCATTCTTTTCAATTTAAAATTATATACTTATTTTGTTATAATTATCATATCTTTTTAGTTTTAATTTTTTTTTGTTTTTAATGTAGTCGTCTGTTTAATTTTGTCATATATACCTAGTTGTTATTTTAACAAACTTAATATTAGTTAAAGTTATTCAGTACCTTTAGATTAAGGTTTTGCCAGTACTGCCTAGTAGATTCTGTTTGTATTAAATAAAATTAAAATATAACTATAAAAACATTGCCATTATGCGCTTTAAAAAGTAAGTCATTTTAATGTATTTGTATTGTAAATAATCATTTTTTTTAGTATTTACTAATGCTTTTTAAATAGCAGTAATACGTTAAAAGTTCATTTATTAAGAAATAGCCCAAGACAAAAAACGTTTTACGTAGTTCATTAAAAATTTACATTTTGAATACATTTTTCTCTTTGTTTTAAGTATAAATAACGTTTATCGAATAACAACAACGTATTTTAAAACAACAAACATGTTTATAAAATGTAATAAATTTTATTTTCCTGAAACATTTTATTTTAGAATTCTCTGTTATTTTAATTTTTTAGGCTTAAGTAAAATTATTTTTGTTATTATTTATTGAAAAAAAAATTGCAATTCAATTAATAATTTAACGTTGCCAAGATAAATTTTGGTGGTAAACAAGGTTAACGATTATTTTAGACACTCAAATTAAATTGCGATTTTAAATATTAAAACCGATAAAAGAGGAAGTAGGTAATGTGATTATAATTGTGTTCTCAAATATTTCACACTCCATGTTTATATTATTTTTTAATTTAAACGTGACGCTATTATTTTCATTTAATTATTTGATGCCGTTTCTTCAAATTTGACTGAATTTATATAATTTATTATAATATAATAATAACTAATGCAGTTTTTATGTTATAATTAAAACACTCTAAATGCTATTGAAAACTGTATAATATCAAATTTTGATAATTAACATGAGTATTTGTTTAATTTTAGTTATTTTTAATAATCCATATAGTATAAACCAAATTTTACAACCGGCATTGTTCTTTATTATCCTTTCAAAGAAGCCTTTTTTTTAAGTATAAAAAATTAGATTTCAACAACAAATCAACAAAAATTATAATTTTGATGTTAAACGTTTTTGACAAAATCGCTCGGAAACAATGACTTCTTTATTTTTTTTAAACCATAAATATATTTTGCTGGTTTGCATAGTTCTTTATTTTTATTTTCTTGTAGCATAAACAAATATATAGTAGTATAACTAATTGATGCAAAATAATACACCTCCTAAGATGTGTGACAAGATCGGTGTTAAATCCTTCAAGTAGGAGAGGACAATGAAAAAACATTACTTAGTGTGTTTTTTTAGGCAACGTTTTGTGGACTAAAGTGTTTACTTCATCAGGCTACTGTATTTAATAAAAAACACAACATAATTAATACAAGCATAAATACAACCAGGTAATTAGAACTAGTACTTAAACTAATAAGAAATTATAAAAATTCTTTTAAATTTTAGAGTAACTAAAACTAGTCAAATGTAAGAAAACCAAAAAACATAAAAACTAGTTTTAGTTAAGTTTAGTAAAGAACGAAATGTTTAGTACTTCACAAGTTCTCATACTGCTAATGAAAATTTTGCTAAAGAATGAATTAATGAATTAATTGTTGATCTTGGTTTAAGTAAAAATGCAGAAAGGTGTCAAGATCTAGCTTAATGACCAGATTTTGTTGATAATGATAATGTTGATACGATTGTATCTAGTTAAATATTTTTCATATTTTCAAAATTTTGATTACAATAATAACGATGCTCAGTCTGAAGCAACACTCAGGAAGCAAAAAAGACGATTCCTAATAAATGATTTGCAAAAACTCTAAAAAACGAACACATAAAAAGACAGTGGATATGTTACTCACCCAGCAATGAGCTAGTCTGTTGTATTATGTGTAAACTGTTTTCATTGGTAGATTCAAAATTTATTTCAAAGAGGTTTAGAATTAAGAAAGACATGAAGAAAAATGGGGTTTAGCAAGCAATGAAAAATTTATGAGAATTATTGAGCTAGTTTTAGATCATCTCAAAAAATGCCAGCCTGCATTACAGATATAAGTTTTGTATTTTTCCAAAACTACGTAAAAATCTGGTTGCAATAATGGGAAAGAAGATGTCAAGAGCTTATAATTGACCAAATAAATAAAAATGAGGTTCAATACTATTTGATAATTCTAGATTCTACACCGGACTTAGCACACATTGACTAACTAGCCATTGATGGAAGATATTGTTACTAGCGACTGCCTTATAAAAGAGAAGACAAAGATTGTAGAAACAAGACCAAAAAAATTTACAAACCGCTAATTAAATTAGAACATGCTATTTTAACAGTAATTTGGAATTTTTGGAATAATGTTTCTACGAAACTACAAACGTTTGGTTTTGATATACAAAAAAGACAATTACTATATTCTTTGAAATCGTTTACAGCAGATGTCAGAAAACAAACTAAATTAAAAACTGATCAATTGAAAGAAAGTGATAAAAAAGTAAGCGTAGATGTTGAAAAAGAATATGGCAAATCTAAGAAACAAAAAAATATTGCTCGCAAATAAACAAATTGAAATTACATTATTTATTGAGAAAAATAAATTCAGGGTTGAAATACTCAATAAATATATAGGTATAGCGCCTAATGGGGCAGCTTTGTCAACAAGCTACGTTAAACCATTTTTTAGTAAAGAGCAGGAGCAAGAACTATTCCAATACGTCAAAAACTGTTCAAAACTTAATTACGGATTGACGACCAAATTTGCAAAAATTTGCTTATGGTTTAACTGTTCAAAATAATAAAAAAATTTCTGTTAGTTGGAAACATATGGAACGGCATTAAAAGATTGGTTAAAGAGATTTTTAAAACGTCATAAAAATTTATTTGTAAGTGTCCCAGAGTCGACAAGTCTTGCAAGGGCCACAGCTTTTAATCATGCCAATATTAATTTGTTTTTTGACAATTTTAATGCTATAAAATCGTAAGCTTTTGCGGTTGTTATGTTTATAAGCGACTTTCGCTTAGACGCGGTATAAGCCGAAAGTCGCTTATAATCATAAATTTTAATGCTGTTTGTGACAATAATAATTGTAATAATTGTCAACCGAATGACGTATATAACGTAGAATAAACTGGACTCACTATAATACAAAAACCGTCTAAACCTATTGCAAAAAAAAAGAAGTTAAACAAATTGAAACCATCACTTTAGGGGAAAGAGGAACATTGCATATTTAGCAGTCTGGCGACTGGCTATAGTGTATCCATGTTAGTGTTTCCTCGACAAAAAGTAGAGCCATTTATGACCGCAAATGCAACTGCTGGTTGCATAGCAGCAGCTCACTCTTCTAAATGGATAACTTTTTACTTTTTATTAAGCACTTGTGTGCCACAAAAATTACATATCTCAAAACTGTAAAAACGTGCCTCCGTCTCTGCTAAAACACAATTAACAAAAATAAACAAACATTTTAAAATTAACTAAGCGTCTAAACAAAAATAAATAAATAGTATTAACACAAAAATGACAATTTTTAGCGTATTAAAACAGAAACTTTCATAACACAAGTTATATGTTATTGTATTACAACCGAAACGTTCTTAACGCAAAAAACAGAAAGTAAAAAGCAGTCCCAAACTACAAAATATCAGAAATTGAAATCTATTATTTTCTTCTAAATAAATTGCTGCAAAATCTTAGTGTTTTAATTTAAGAGTCGATACTTTACCTGGTTTAACCAGTTTCTGTTTGGCAGTTATCAATAAACTTATTATTCCATATTTGAGTAGCCAAAAGAAATTTGTCAACATTTAATCGTTGATTTAGTGTGTTGATTTAATATCAAATCTTAAATATTTTTCTAAACCGATCTCTAGCCATTGTTTGTTTGAAAACGGTGGTCTTTAAGTTTGTCCTACAAGCTATAGATTTCCTTGGTTGGCAATGTTATTAATAGTACTATAGGACGCATCCGTTACCAGTTTGGGTTCAGTTTCTTCACCGTCATTATAATCACTACTAACACCTTCATCATCACTTGACACATATTTGGAACCAGAAAGCATATCTTATTCACTAGTTGACATACTATTATTTTTGGAAGAAAATTCGGATAAAGTTTCTAGTTCAATTAAGGTGGGTGTATCCGCCATTTTTAACAGTTTTTCTTATATAATTTTGTAAGTATGTAAATTATTTGAATTATTTTTACAGTTTCTTATAAAGTTAATTCTTCCTAACAATTTATTCAAATAACTTTTTTTTCTAACATTAACAGTTTATTAGATATTTGATTTATAATTTGAAGCAAATTCCATATATAGTTCTAGGTTCAAATCCCGCCTACGACAATTTTTTTTAGAAAAAAATTCTATAGCTTAAAGGAAAAGCAAGATGCGTTAAAAAATAACAATTTTTTCTCTATATTTTTTTGACTTGTTTATAGCGTGTGTCCCGGAAGTTTTGAAGCATACAGATTAACATAGGGATTTTGAAAATTAAAATTTATATGTCCTCAAAGTGTTTTTAAAATATTTCCAGTATCAGAACATGTGATAATGTGTACTAGAGAACGTTTTGCGTAATAATTTTCAAAATTTAATATCAAATATCAAAATATTTTCAAAAATGTATCGCGTGGTAAAAAGCTTAGTTTAAAATACGAAAGTAAAAAACATATGAGTATGTCACATTGCTGTAGTGACATCAATCGCACGACTGCGGTAATATTGCCGCGACGTATGAAAGTTCAAATCCTAATGCGGTTTATGTTTTTTGTAATTATACTATTATTTTAAATTAACGACGGTTAATTTTGATCAGTAAAGAGACATAATTAAACGTGTTAATTGTTTTTATTAAAGTCATAATAGATTTATTATAATAAGCATAAAGGCTTCACCATTAAACATATTAAAGATTTTTTTAGGGTAAATGGTGTATTTATTATTAAATACAATTTAAATGCAAGCTTTCGAACTTTAGCAAAGTTCTTCGTCAGGCAATATAACGTCTGTTCTACATTGTACTTTTTGCGTCCAAGTTTACATCCAAGTTTCTATGAACTAGAACTTGTCAAAAAAAAAAGTATAGTGTGAAACAGAAAACTTATCGTGTCTAAATTTTTTTTAAAACTAGAAACGATCCAAGTTTCTATCATAGTTCATGCGCAATAAGGCGATTTTGACGTAGTACTAACACTAAAAATTTATTGTATTTATTGGTTATATCACGTTATATTAACCTCATTTTGAAAGCATTTTGTGCTAATTATTTAATTGTTTTTGATTATTAAAAATGCCGAGAAAGTGGTCACAAGTACTTACTCGCGGCCTTGCTGCTTGTTATGAATTGCAACCGGTTTTGTATACGGTAAGTTCATGAATTTTTACTTTAATATCATTTATTATTTGTTAATGTTTTAAAACTAGGTTGATTCGCCAAATTATCATAGTAGTTTACTTAGAAGTAATGCTCTTTAAATGATAAAAGACGAATTAACCAGTACCTATAAAGAAGAGTTTAGTACTGACGAGATTTTAAAAAAAATTAATAATTTACGAACACAGTTTTGTGAAAATTATAAAAAATTTCAAAAGCAGCTGCCTAGTGGTAGTGGTACTTCTGATGACAACAAACCGTCATGGTGGCTGTATGAGCACCTTATGTTTTTAATACCTTACATTAAAAAAGATAAAGGTGTTTCCAACATGTGCCCGGCAGAACCTGTTACTATCACCACAAGCCAGGAAGTAACTGCTGACCCTGAAGAAATGCCAAATGATGCAGAAGGTAACTATAAAAGTTAATTTATTTTAGAATTCTAACATTAATTCAATGTTGTTTTTAGGAGATTATGAAATTGCAGAAGATGGTATCCTTAGCCCTGCTTGTTCAATAAATGAATCATCTGCAAGTACGTCAACAATTGGCAGCCGAACAAGGAGAGCAAAACGGGTAAGGAAGGAATCCGGTTCAGATCCTGTAGCATCCGCTATGGTCAATGCTATCGATAGCATAATAAAACAAGAGATGCCATCGAAAACTTATATGCATTCAGATCTAAAATTGTTTATTGATTATGTTGCTGCAAAAATGGATAAAATTAGCAATAAAAAAATATAAAAAAATGTAAGCGACAGATTTTACGAACAATAGAAGATGCTCAAGATCAAGAGGAAGAGTATATATAATTTTGAAATAAATAAAAACCATGTAAATTAATAAATGATTATAATACTATGCCATAATTGATTGCCAGTCTACAGAACCAACAGTATTAAAATAATGTTTAAATGTCTCTCGAATTTGTAGCACTGTATTATTAGCACGTCCATTTGTAAACACAGCAGAATGTAATTCAGTTTCCAAATTGACTTGTTCATTTGTTGTATTTGTAGAATTGATATTTTATCTTAAAAAATTATGAAGCACACAGCAAGCTTGTGTAATTAACACCACTTTGTCTCGATTTAGAGTAATTGGTGTGAGAAATATCCTAAATTTATTAGCTAAAATACCAAAGGCATTTTCAATGACACGTCGACCTCGGCTCAATCGATAATTAAATATTCTATCATCGTTAGACATATTTTTAAAGGGATATGGCTTCATAATATGTTTTTGTAAAGGAAATGCTGCATCTGCTAGTAAGACATACGGTACAGTTGGCTCTTCCATCCCAGGTAGTGGTTCATCATCAGGAAGGTTTAATATTTGGCGATTTAAAGCTACATTAAAATCACATCCATCAAAAACACCTGCATCACTAACCCTTCCGTTTGTTCCTACGTCTATATACAAAAATTTATAGTTTGCATCTGCTATTGCTAGTAAAACTTTACTGTGAGACCCTTTATAATTGTAATAATGTGAGCCGGATGATCTCGGTGCTCTAAATATAATATGCTTTCTATCTATAGCACCAATTGTATTAGGTATATTTAACTTTATATTAAAATTAAATGCTACATTTTGCTGAAAATATAAATTTTACCTTTAAATACCGTTCTTTCAGTGTATTATAAATGGCTTCACAAACTTCAGGAATAATAGTTGATATCGTACTTATTGATATCCGAGTACTGTATGACAAACTTTTAAAAGTTTCCCCCGTTGCAAGAAACCGTAGAGTTATAATCAAACGGCATCGTGAAGAAATTGCTTGGCGAAACAGTGTGTCTTATTTTTTAATTGTATTTTCTACAAAAGAATGTAAAGTTTCGAACTCTTCTTTACTCATTCTCACATGATTTTTAAATGACTCTGCATCTTCTATAGAAAGTTCCTTTTCTAAAAATTCACATGCTCCTAACTTCATTTTATTTCTTCTGGGTAACCATTCTCTGCTCCATAATCGTTTTTTTTATTACACCAACACGAGTAGTTTTATACAATTGATATAATTCCAATAATGTTCGTAATTTTAACAATTTTGTTGATTTCGTTTTGTAAGATTTCATTATTTAAGTACAGTTGGTACTGGTCGTAACAGCTGATATTTTTGAAGTTTTAATAAGAGACAGATAATCACCTATTTCTGTCTGTTTTTACTAAACTTTTTTCTTTGGCAAGTTCTAGTTCATAGAAACTTGGACGTAAACTTGGACGCAAAAAGTATAGTGTAGAACAGGCTTAAGTTAAATTAATTTGACAATTGTAAAACTAAGGTAACTAAAAACAATAACTATAAGGGAAATAGATAATTGGCTCAAGTTTGTTTATCTGCAGGATTTGTTCAAAGGTTTAAAGGAAAACGACTATAAAAACTCTAGACGTAGCTTAAGTGTAATTACACTTAACGGCGATATTACCGCAGTCGTACGATTGATGTATATGATGTATTTTTGATATTTGTTATTAAATTTTAAAAATTATTTATGCAAAAAGTTCTCTGGTACACATTGTCATATGTACTGATACTGGAAATATCTTTAAAACATTTTGGGGACATATAAATCAAAATTTCTCATGTTAATCTGTATGCTTCATAATCTCCGGGACACACGATATACGGAGTGCCGCATCTTATTTAAATTATCTTTGGATGTACCCACGATAACGCTCGAACCAAAAGTCCTAGTAACTTGAAATTTGGTATGAAAATATATTCTCTCTGCTTTGTCAAAAGATGGGTTTGATGAAGAAACCGGAAGTTGGTGTATCCGCTATTTTTAACAGTTTTTCTTATATAATTTTGTACAAATGTATATTATTCGAATTATTTTTACAGTTCCTTATAGAGATAATTTTTTCTAACAATTTATTCAAATAAAAGATTTCTAACATTAACAGTTTATTAGATATTTAATTTGTAATTTAAGATGAATTCACAAATATACTATACTTTCGAATTCTGCTTGCGACGATTTTTTTTTAATGAATTACTAAAGAGGTAAGTAATATCGAAACGCACAAATATAAGAGTTGATCGCCATCATCTTAATGAAATCGAGGAGAAAAATTAAAATTATAGCATACTAGGAAGTCAATACAAACGTGTACATATCACTTTAAAATAGTTTTATGATAACATTACCTTAAAAAAATATGTAGACATGCCTTTATCATTCCTTATAGAAAAATCGTGTGGTGACCACACCAGTTTTTTTAGCACTATCGGCTAGAATTTAATTAAATTATAGGTAAATAAATAGTACCTTACAAAATAGATTCCTAAACAATAATGACTCTCACTAAAATACTTACTACTTTTGTATTAGATTATGTATAAATAATAATAATTCTTTGTACTTAATTTATATGCATTGTAGAAATATAATTTTTTAACATCATAATTATTTCTTAGTTTAGCATTGGTAGCAGTATTTTATTAGTCGTTCCTTTATAATTACTATATGTAAAGAGTTTAACATATTAAATAAACTGTAGCAAATACTGCTACACAACGTATTTTAAATGTTACTATTTAACAAATATCTTGTTTAAGTAATATTAAACTAAATCTTTAATGATTACATTGTATTTTTAACAACATTAATATTGAAAACGTTTTTTTTTGCATTTGTAAATTAATATTAATACTATAGCGAACAATAAATAAAATATATACTAAACAAAATAATGTTTTTGGCGTTTAACATAGCTATCTAAAACGAAAAACAAATTTCAAACATTTCGTAATGATACTTTTTCTAGAAATAAAAATATAGTAACCGGCTGCATATAAAATACACAAATAGTTGGGTGCGTGAAAACATTTTAGTCGTAAGTAATGCTTTTATCTTACCACATCCTACGTCAGCAATTAATTGACGGTATAAAATCTACCACAAAGCATTACACTACGTTGTTAGTTCTTGAAATTTAAACTGAAGAGAGTAATTAATGTTGTTATTGTACAGACTGCTGACAATTTGTTTTGTGTTCTGATGCTTAATTAAAACTGATTCTGGCAATACGCTAAATGTGCAAGGAAACAATTTTTTAACAAGAACCGAAAGTTTATTATATGGTATACTGAAAACTGGTTTTTTATTAGCAGTTAACTGTAAAAGCACATTATATTTTATGTAAGTTTAACCCAAAATTAAATACATAAAATTCATGAAGCCTGGTATATAAATCCAGGTATTAAATCAGTAAGCAGTTAATTACCGTACCGTTTTCTTTGTATTATTATTATATGAGATTAATAAAATTTTGTAATTATAATAATCCACTTTTGTATATTTATCATAAGAATGGTATAACAATTACATTACATTATTGTTAAAAACTGTATAATATGTCTAACACGTTTTTATTTTAATTATTATATAATATATTTAAATGACAATTATAAGAATAATATTAAAATTAAATTAGTATTGCAATTATAAATAACTTTTTCTGTTTTTAGTTACATCAAAAGGTATTGTGTATATTTTTATAGTATATATAATAATAATCAACATAATATTAGATTTGTTTAATTTTATGGTTGTCAGTTGATATCAGTTACAAAAAAGGCAAGCAACTAATAGACTATTCTGTTAAATTAACATACACTTGTGTCTGCGACCTTATTAAAATAACAAAATTTCGCTTTTTTTTTCAAAAAATTAAATAACACCGATTCAAACGATTTTATTAACGTAAAAGAACGCTTAAATAATCTTTAAACTATAAATAACACATGTAAAACGCTTCAAGATCAAATCGAAATTTTAGGTTTTCAACAAAGTAGCGATTGGGATGATTTTGACGCCAATTATTATGAAGCTAAAACCGAAGCGCAAATTTTCTTAGAAAATAATTTACTTAAAGAAAAACGACGAAAAATAATAACCGATGTCAACAAAACGTCAAACAAGAATGTCAAAAAATCTTACTAAACGGTAACACCTGTGGTAACACTACCAACCTTCCAGCAAACATACCGCCGTCAAAATGACGTCACTGGTTAGTCATAATACGTCATAGACGTCGTAGACTTGTCAGACACGTACAACTGACTTAACTTCAAGTTAAAAATGGCATCTTAAAGATATGTTCGCTGGAGGTCAATTTCTAAAAAAATTATACAGTGAATCAACCAATCTTCTCTGTAAATCTAATAGGTGTAACTTTCCCTTTCTGAACTTTTCTAGAACCTTTTTTTGTTGAATCGACTTGTAAAAACGGTGTAAAATCATGTAAAGATGTTTTATAAAAATAGTAACCAAACTGTTCCACCCGAGTCCATTTAACGTTATCGCGAAGGTAGATTTTTTCTTGTATGGTGTTTTTTTTTCCTTTTTAGTTAAATGTAGTTTGCTAGGAGGTTGCTCAAACTTATAAAAAAAACAACTGGACTGCTTTCAGGGTCGCTAAATAACTTGTACAACTTTTGATGGTACACTGAGTTGGTTATTTAACCCTTCACGAAAGGTTTAGTCAGGTATGAACGCCAACCTTCGGTTGGTTATATTCTCTTACACACAAATGATAACGAAAGTGTAACATACCAATTAAACAAAGTCACTGACGCAAGATGAAACGGCAAATAATGAAATAAACAATTTTGGACTTAAACGTAGCGTTTCGGCGAGAAAATCAAAATGAATGGTTAGGTCGGTTCTTGCAGCAGTATAAAATAAATCGGTGCGGGCAGTCAGTAAGAATAACTAGAGTCAGTTAATAAAATTAGTTTTGTTTTAGGAAAAACTCAGGAATAACTGGATCTCGGAATCGAGTAGTACTTGGAGCACTGCGAGGACTCCTTATATACCTTTTATTGCTTCGGTTGAGTGCTCAGGAAGAAAGGATCGTCCTGCGCGTTTTCGAGCAGCTAGCAGGGTAAGCTTGTAAAGCTCAAAATCCTCGCGTAATTAAAAAGATTACTAACTAAATTCCTAAAAATTACAGAGACTGGGACCGTCTCACTACAGTGTTAAAAGTGCTATTGGTCAAAAAATATCACAAAAATTAAACGACCTCTTAAATAAAAACAAAGGTTTTAAGACTTTTTCCCAAATATGTGAAATTTTAATAAGAAAATTTAACACCGAGTAAATTATTTTAAATAGAAAAAAAATTTCCGCGTATAAACATATTTAAACAGATAAAAAGTAGTTTTTCCTATTAAGTAACTTAGAAAAACATTTAATTATTCATTGTTATAATTCAATACAAATAAAAATTAGAATTTAAAAAAATCCATTCTAAGTTAGGAATCGGCTAAGTTCATATTTTATATAGTGTTGAAGGATTTACAAACATGTATTAAGATGTAATATATTAGTTTGTAATTATGTTTTGTAAAAATTACACAAACCTGAATATATTAAAAATTATGCATATTTAATGTATATTTTCAATGTTTCCAATGCATATATAAGCGCATATTTCTAAATTTTAGGTACATATTAATTGCTTATGAGTTATCAACATATTCAAAATAACAAAGAAAATGGAAGAATGTATGCAAACAACAAAAACAAACAAATATCAACATCGCAAACATCAACATTTGTTTGTTGGTGTAGTTGCGTGATAAGCGAAAAAAGCTCTAGAACGGCAAAGTAAAAAGTAGAAATCCACATAAAACTAAGTGTTCAAAGTAAATTATGTATATTATTAAAATTTGTGGTGATTTTTAACGTTTGTTATGCTTACTTTTTACTGGCGTTATAATACCCAACTATGCGTTTTTTAATTTGGAATTAAACCAAGAAAAAAATACAATAAATTTAAGTATTAGTTATGTGACTACTTGAAAATTGGCAACATTTTATTTAAATTTTATTTAAAAAGCTACATGGAAAAAAAAATGCAATTTTATTTTGAAAATGACACAAAATGACTAATAATTTTTATATTAAAATCTTTTATTCTGATATCTGACATGACTTGCAAAGTTTTACTTGAGTTTGGCGATTTTTTCACTCATATCTTTTATTTTGGTTATGTTTCTTATGTATTTGTTCTTCTTTCGTTGTATTAATGATATTGCTGACAAAACAAATTACCAACTTTTGTTATGTATTTATTTATTTAGTATAAATAGTTAGAAGTAATAAAATTACGTAACAGAAAAGCAATTAAGAAACGATGTTTTTATAAATTAGTAATCTTTAGGTTTTGGTCTGTTGACATCTAAAACATTAAACAAACCACAACTTTAATGCATTTGCTAAGTATGCGTATACTACAATTGACAATAAAAATATAAACGATAACGATTAGCCAATGCAGTAATAAATAACGTTTGCTTGTTCAACGATCTGAGTCTCCAGCAGACGGATTTATAATGACGATAAAAATTGTTTTACATCAAAATAAATAGATTCGTTTCTAACTACTTTGTGACAACTAATTTTGATTGGTGCCGGAAATTTCTATGTGGCGATTGTGGGGAAGGTGTACTATTTACGTCCGTTGTTTTTTTCTTTTTCTTGCAAAAAGCTTGTTCATAAACATGGTCATGATTGTTTTTTAAATATTTTTTAACGACGTATTGGCATCATTTATTTATTTATAATGTGGTTTTCTGTGTTTTGCACAAGAGCATGTCGCAATCTTATCAGTGTTTGATTGTGGCGTTTTTATAATCACACAGAAGCTGGAAACTTTCAGTATCGTTTCATTATATTTTCTGGGAAAATTATTTTGAACATTTAGTTGGTCCGAAGATGAATTTTCTTTCTTTCCAACGTATTCCGACATACGGTCCGGAAACGGTTTGTCAGAGTAATCAAATAATTTGACATGACTTATCTTTATTCAGTACTCAACTATGACTAAAACTAGGAGGCGTTGGAACAAATGTTTGTACTGCGGCAATGAGTTTTAACACGTGACAGGGTATGTGTTTATAGACCAGAGATAGCTATTGCAAAAAAACCCAAGCCAAGCTTTTGTTTTTAAGACAAACTACTTAACTTGGTCAAATTCTAAATTAATTTCTTATTTGACACGTTTCTCTCATAGTTTCAACAAGATTGCAATTATCAAAATAAAAACAAAAATAAAAAAAAACTAAAAGAAACTGTAATCATTATTACCAAATTAATGAAATGATACATATAGCCAAATAAAATATCTTATTTTTGATTTTACCAAAGAAGTGGTTTACATATGAAAAATATTAAAAAATACTAAATTTTTGTAAAAAAATTAGTTTAAACAAATAGTTCAAATTATATATTTTAGGAATAAATGTACTACTACTAAAAAATATTGACTCGAAGTAGTGTCGACAGCAACCATACTATATAATTAAAAACATAAACGTTGTAATAAGAAAATACTAATGTAATAGCGAAGACTTGCACCACCGGAATCTATACTATGATAAGAATGTCTTCCGGGTTTGGACCGTGTCATTGTTGTTGTAACCGAAGTTGCCAACGTTTTGCCCACTATAGTAAGGAGTTTTATCAAGGCGTGAGATAAATCGCAAAACTCAAACAAGCAACCGAATTCTAACTAAGGACTTCTCAAAACTTAGGTTATCAACTTGTGAAACAAGCCATAATCCAAACTCTGAAAAGGTAAGAAAAAAAACGATAATACGAAAATCTAATAAAGAACCACTACAGAGTTAGGTAGGTAATCAACTCGTGAACCAAGCCAACTTACGCTCTTCTAACTCACAACCCCACCTCGAGGATTGAACGTGAGGTCATCCAAATCATCAAATCTTCCAATCTACCTCCTGAAACTAAACGTCTACTTACCCCATCAGATTCTAAACCACCTCGTCTATACAAACTTCCTAAAGTTCACAAACAAGGTATTCCATTTCGACCTATCGTCAGTACTATCCAATCCCTTACTTACAAGCTAGCCAAATTCTTGTCCAACATTCTTTGCGAGTTTACAGGTAAAACCTTTTCTCACATCCTTAACTCTCAACATATTATTCAACGTCTAAAAACTATAAAACTTGAACCCCAAGATCTTTTCGTGAGCTTTGATGTTCCTTCACTTTTTACTAAAGTTCCTATTAAAGATTCGCTTATTATCATCAAACAGATTATGTCTCAACATGACAAGAACTTGAGTTTGGTTCCTCTCATTGTTAAGTGTGCATCCTCTACTTACTTTCAATTTGATAACAAGTTTTACAAACAGGTTGTTGGTGCTGCTATGGGTTCTTCTCTATCACCTGTTGTAGCGAACATTTTTATGGAATCCTTTGAAACGGTTGCTTTGGAATCATCAATATTAAAACCTAAAATGTGGTTTAGGTATCTTGACGACACGTTTATTGTTTGGCCTTATGGTCATCTCGAATTGTTTAAGTTTCTTGATCATCTTAACAATCAACACTTAGATATCAAATTTATTATGGAAATCGAAAGTAATGGTTTTCTTCCATTTCTTGACGTTCTTGTAACTGGTAAGCTCGACGGACTTCTGGGGCATTCTGTTTATCGCAAACTCACCCATACGGACAGATATCTTCATGCTGCGTCTCATCATCATTCTGCACAGAAAATTTCTGTTATTGAATCTTTGGTTTATCGTGCTTTTTCTATTTGCCAACCTGAGAATCTAGACTCGGAACTCCGTCATCTTACTAGAACCTTAGTGAGCAATGGGTATGTGAAGCGAGATATTCGTAGAGTTATTATTCGTCGTCTACATCCACGTACTCAATTACCTAAGGACATTTCTACTCCCGAATCCAATCCGAAACTAGCCTTTTTACCCTACATTCATAAGGTTACAGATCAAATAGGGAAACTTCTTAGTAAGATTGGTATTAAACCCATATTCAACTCGACAGTCAAAATCTTTCAGATTCTACCTTCTCCCAAAGACAAATTTCTTACACTTTCATCTCAAGGTGTATACCAAATTCCTTGTTCATGTGGTTTAGTCTACGTTGGTGAAAGCGGTCGTTCCGTCATTACTAGCATTTTAGAACATGATCGTTGTATAAGAAAAAGGTATATTTTCAAGTCTGCGGTTGCTGAACATCATTTTTCTACCTGTAGTACAAGATAGATTTTGATAATGTTTCGTTGATTGCCAAATTGCCATTCTTTTTCAACAGGAAATTTCAAAAGAGCATCAAACACCCCAATAACTTCAATCGGGACCATGGTCATTAATCATTCGTAACCCAATCAGAGTCGAGCTTAACCATCCGTGACGATCCTTCTCCTTAATATACGGAGACTATTTCTTCTTAAGTCACTTCTACGAAGTTTAGAATCTGGCTTAGTTCACAAGTTGATTACCTAACTCTGTAGTGGTTCTTTATTAGATTTTCGTTTGCTTTTTTAAGTTATCGTTTTCTTGTTTACCTTTTCAAAATTTGGATTATGGCTTGTTTCACAAGTTGATAACCTAACTTTTGAGAAGTTTTTAGTTAGATTTTGGTTGCTTGTTTAAGTTTTGTGAAAGTGGGCGAAACGTTGTCAACTTCGGTTACAACAACAATAAAACGGTCCAAACCCGGAAGACATTCTTATCATAGTAAAGAAAATACTAGATTAAAACAAAAAAAAAGTTTTTGATATTTCATTGAATAATTATAAAATTGTGGAAACACGTAAAAAGTTTATCATTTATTTTATTTTGTTTTTATGTCAATTGCTTAACAAATAATTAATTTGGGATAGGTCAAAAAATATTTTGACTTCCATATTCCTGGCAGTTTGTTCACACACTGACAATAATAAAATTAGGTTACCTAAAATACTTTCTTAAAAGTCGTCTTAAAAAAAAATAAAAAACACTTCAATTATTTTTCGCGCAGTTAATGTAGTACCAACATTTATGTTAGCAATGTAACATATTTATCAAAATAACATGTGTTGAAAGCTACATGTTTGATAGTTACGGTTAACCAAATTCTAAAATTCGCGTTAAGAAATTGAAACGTATAACTAATCGGACGCTACTGCAATTTAATCGCGGCGAAAGAAGCGAGATTTTACATAAATGCCTTCTTCCGTCTATTCGTTTCTACGCCAGTACGCAAAAAAATTATGTTTTTTATTACGATGTGTATATTTTACTACTCTTATTAGCAGAGTCAACATTTACTGCCATTTAAAATTAATTACTGCTTTTGTAGAAATTTTTTGTTTGCAATGTCATGTTTGTTTTAATTATACGCACGAGTCGTTTAAAATCTTTTTTTAAAGCAGGTTATACAGTTTATACAAATGAAGACTGTGTTTATTCTTAAATTATTTGATCAATATTAAAAATAAATTTATTTATACTATCAAACATTTAAAATTTTTTAAATAAAAACTGTGTTTTTCTTATATTTTTAAATACCGTTTTTGTTTATTTTTAATGTCCGTTAGAATAATAAATAGAAAATGAAAATATATGTTTTTATAAAGTTTATATTCTAAATACATAGATAGTTACTAGTACATACTGTAAAATTAATTTTCAATTTAATTTAGTACAACAATGAACAAATAGTACGACTTTAGCAGATCAGTTCATTGCTAGAAGTGGCCAAAGTTAACAGCTTTGATATCTTGACGTATTTTATAAATAAGTGTATGAGTCGATTATGTAATAGTACAATAAAGAAAGAGTCTCTTAAAAGCTTTATGAACTGGTTTTTTACACTATTTTTGAGCTACATTTCTGCAAATTAAAACAATAAAAATACTTTTGTCTAATGCAAACTTATTTACAGAATATTAAAACTCTATTTAATAAATTCGGAGTATTTAATGTTTTTTTTTTAATTTTGTGTATGGAAAACAAATATTTAACAAAGTCAATAAGAAATAATTAAGCTCGAAAAAAGACATTTTTTTCCGTAAACCACATTGATAATTTCGTTTGTTTTGCCGTAGTCAAAGATGACCGCCCCGTGCCTTACTTTTAAAAACAGAGTTGGCAATCCATTTTAAACATCCTTGCAAATTACTTGTTAAGTAATTAAAATTAAGTTAACAGTACCAGTCTTGTAAACAAAAAATTATGTCGATTTTATTAAAATTTATATTAAAACACGCAAATAACGTCATTTGGGTGCTTTAATAAAAGCTATAAAGACACAAATTCTAAAAGCAAATTTAAAAATTGTAATTAAAATTTCTTAATAAAAATTTAATTTTTTTATTACGTTACAAAAACGATATTGTAAATAATGTCATTAGTGTATAAAAATAAGTATCCGTATTGATTATTGAAATTGTACAAACTTAATAAGGTTTGTTCTATTTGCAAGTTTTGATATGGGTATTGTCCCTTTTCTGTGTCATTATTTAAATTTCTATGATTTTTTTAAACATATTTTTTGTGCTAGTTATAAAAAAATAAAAGCTAAATTTAATAATAGAGAAGGACGTTTTATAAAATATACAACAAATTATTTTTATACCTTTCTTGCTTTATTTGCCAATATTATTCGCGACACTTATATCACTTAAAATATATTAAAGAATGTTAGTGTCTATAATTGGTTTAGGCAAATGTTAATTGTTTTATTTTTATTTTTGTTTGTACGCTAAGTAAATAAAAGTTTTATCTAAGCGTACTATTGTCACAAAAAAATTATAAAAATAGGACAAACACATAAAGACGATATAATATTTAAAAACATTTTTAAGAAAATTTATAACTTTATCTATTTCTAAGTTATGAAAGTATTACAGAAAATTTAAAAACATTTTAAGAAAACACATTTTTTAGTCAATAAAAAAAATAATGTTTACTCATATATCTAACTGACTAATGAAAAAAAAATCGGCCATTTGCAGGGTAGTATACCGAAAAGATAGTAGTCATCATTATATGTTACTAACACATTTACATTTAGACTGACCAATAATAAAATTTTGCCGATTTTACGAATGGCTTCACTTTTTTATTTGCATCTGATGTTAGCGATCCAATATATATGAAGTAGTAGAAATAAACATCCATGCTAACAACTGAAGTCAAATAACTAACTAGTTTAAGCTAAAAAAAATTTGTACAAAGACAAAAATTAATCTATTTTTAACTTCCTTAGGTCTTTTAAATTAATTATAATTTTTATATGTAGCAATTAATTTCCTAGCTAAACAATTCAATAAAATACACAAAAAGCACAGTGATCAATTACAGTGTTTATTCAATTTGAGTAAAGTTTAATAAATATTTATAATATTCTACATAGTTGAGTAACAGTAAAAGATAGTTTTGTTTAAGTTCTGCGGACTTCAGTGGCGTATCTAGTCTGGTGTGATGGGGTAGGATTAACTGTAATTAAACTAAAAGGTGAAGTGGGGAATTTTAATTCTTTACAAAAAATGTTCAAAGTTTTTATTTAGCAATAGAAAAGAAGAAAACAGAAAATAGTCTCTTACTTATTTCTTTGTATACAAGTTGACTTGAGAATGTATAGCGACATCTAGTTTTTTTTGTTATTTTTTTTATTTTTTTTTTATTTATAATGAATAAATTAAATTTAAAAAAAAAAATGAAGTTTCAGCACCTAACTTAACCCTTATTTGACCAAAGAGGGCCTAGTAAACTTAACCAGGAGATAAAACTAATATTTCTATTAATAAATAGGACTTAAGCTACTGCTTTCTGGAATTTCCTCAGAATGGTATTTACTAATTGTCGGTGTTTTCAAATATTTTTGTTTATTGTTTGAAAAAAATGTTAAAATCTTATCTTTTTTGTCACTATGGATTTTTCTTAAATGTTCCTTAAGTTTAGAAGGTTTCATTAAATTAATTATTTGAGATGTAAAGATAAAATTTAATATAAATATCACGTATTGTGTAGGTATTCATTGTGTACCAATTAATTTTTTAAGAAAAATAAATCATTTCAAAATCTAATTAACAACAGAATATAATAATACAGTAATATACAGTAATTCCAAACATTCGCGGATTTGGTTATTTGCGGAAGTAAACAAAATAAACAAAAATATAAAATAGTAACCTATAACTTTTAGGGTGCATTATATTACAATATAAGACGCAATACTTCTAACTTCTTTTACAGAATCATCAATACTATTTTTTTAAATTTATTATCCCACACCTGTAATAATTCTTTATTTTTTCCTTCTCTTAGTAGAGCCCTCAAATTATGTGTACTTGATATTTTAATTAAACAACCGTCTTGTTGTGGTTACGGCGACGTTTCGTGGTCTCAATGTGACGACTTCATCAGGCCAAATCTTTATTATTTTTAATGAACACTACATAATATGGTAATACACCAGAAAAAATTATTGATGAGCCGATTGATACTTTCTTATAGACGACAATTGTTTTACATACCACTTGCCTAACAACCCCAACTGCGCGGTAACGTTTGTGAATTATCTAGCCTGAGTAGGGGTTAGTAATTTTTTGATTGTGTTATTAGTATTGTACTTAGTTAGATGTGACTGCTTTAAAATTATGTGTGTGTACAATACCTTCTGGATGTATTAAATCAACTTTTCATAATTCAATAAGTTAGTCTTTAGTAAAATATATTCGAGTTTAGAAAACTAATTTACCATCTCGATTCTTGAAAATAAAATTATACTTTCCAACCTACAATAACATTAACAAAACATTTATCATCTTACGCTAACATTCTAATTATCTTTGATAATAAAACAAACTCGGTATTTTCGAATTCATTCATATTTAATATTATTTTAGTTTCTAGTGCGTTTTGTGTTTTTGTTTTCACTTACTCATTGTAAAACGTGTTCTTAAATATATCCTTGTTTTCCCGGTTACCGTCAGCATCAACCACAACTCAAATAACCTTTAAAACACAACCGCTTGAGAAAAAAATAGAATCCTGTCTGCGACAATTTTTTTAGAAAAACGGGAAAGCAAAATACGTTATAAATAATAATTTTTCTAATTTATTACAGAGAAAAGCAATATCGGGGCACACAAATATAGGAGTTAGTCGATATGACAACATAAGCTCAATTTGCCATATTTCGGTTATATCTCAATGAAATCGAGGAGAAAAATTAAAATGATAGCATGCTAGGAAGTCAATACAAACGTGTACATATCACTTCAAAGTGGTTTTATGACAACATATCTTTAAAAAATATGTAGAAATTCCTTATCGGAAAGTCGTGTGGTGACCACACCAGTTTTTTAAATTTAGTTATACTTGTCAAACTATTTTTCAGATTTAATTTTTTTTTGTTGTGTTTTCCGTACGTAGTGCTACGTTATATATATTTTTCTCTTATGCGTTATTATTAAATAGTAATGTTTGTTTATTTAATTAAATGAATCAGGTCTTTCTTCTTCGTTTTTTTTCTATTATCATAAAATCGTGCCAGTACAAAACTAAAAGAAGGTGCAAACATTGCTTTTTAATTTAATAACCATTACTGTTAGGAATGTTAATTACTATGTTAAATTATTAATTTTATTAAATTTAAAGATTTACACACCACGACCACGTAGAATAGTGTGGCCAAAAATAATTATATATTGATTGGTCCGATAATTTAATTATATTAAAAATATATTGAATTATAGTTATTTTTAGAAAGACAAATTGACTTGTGTTAAAATAAATGAAATAAAAATCAATTTAAAATCAAGTATTAGCATAATATAATAAACATAATATAAATTATATTAATAATCGATTTTCATTCAATCAAAAGTAGAAACAAATTTGATCGTAAATGCAAAATTGATTCTATAATTAAATATATCAACTATTAAATCAAATGATTGAAATAATCATTTTTGTCAATTATACAAATGTAACTATAAATTTTTCATAAAACAAATAATTATAATATTATTAGTAAAGATGTAAAACATAATTTATTTTAATTTAACCTCGACTTCATAAACAAACGTAAAATGTAAAAATAAGAACTGTTAACATATTTTATTATGATTTATAAATTGGAAGTCACCTGACATTATTGTACTTTTAAAAATATATTTAATAGATATTTACTGCTTTTGCAACGCATTGAAATATTTATTTTTTAAATGTATCTGACATACGCTTTTTAATCATAACCTACTTTTTATTTACTCTATTAATAATTCTTGATTTCATTAATTAAACCGATTAGTTTCAACATGTGTTTTTAGTTCGTTCCTTAATTATGATAATTATTCGGTTAATCTTAACTAATTAGTAGTAGTATGATTGGAACTGATGCCATTAGTGAATAGTTACTGACATTATGTTAATATCACTTATTTTTGAAGAATATTCTTTAATATTTGCAAAATAGGTTTATACATTTAACGTAAAAACACTAAAACAATTTACATTGTTTTATGTTAATAACATATGAGATTGTTAAATGTATTTGTGACCAAATATATATAGTATTTACAGTTTCAATAGTAACTGAAAATGTCAATGTTTTGTGGTTCAGTAAATTTAAATTTGTTACAACAAAATTTTAAAACGTTTTACATGCTATAATTAATATTCTTAGTTGAATGAATTTAATGTATAAATAAATAGATTGCTACAAATATTTTTAATTTTAATAATATAACGTTACATTATTTAATGTTTTTGTTGTTTTTTGATATTTGTAATTAATACAAGTTAATTATGTTTTAATTAAAGTTTTCTAAAGTATAATGATAACTAAGAATAACTTCTTAAGTTACCTAATTAGAACTTTTAGTATTACGTATCTAATTAAACATAAATTTAATTAAGGTTTGAGTCTACAAACAAAACAGTAAAAAACGATCAAGATTTGATAAAGTTTGCTTTTTGGTGTAAATTTGTTTATTAAAAATTATTGTAAATAATTATAATATGCATGTACTGTAATTAATAATAATTAAGAAGTTTAAAGTAAATCTAACAAAAAAAACAGATTGAATGTTCTTAAATATTTTTAATAAATTTTATTCTACTCTAATCGTCCGATTTTGTGTTTTTAAATTTAATTTAGTGTATACAATTTTAATTTTAGTTTTTTGTCAGAATTAAGTAAAACATTAATTATAATTAAGTAGTAAATTAAAAAATAATGAATAATAAATTAGTTAAATTTTATATTGTTGATGAAAATTTAAAGCATTAATCAGTCTAAGTTGAGGAGTGGACTGCATTTTTAACAATGGTTAAATAAAATACTAGTACTGGTAGAGCAATTTGTAAAGAACCTGTAGGCGCATTTTTTCTGCGCGACTTTCTAAAGACAACAGCGTAGCAAAACGGCAATTATTGTATTCAACAAAAAACAGTGGCGTAACAACATAATGCTCAATTTAATTCAAAATCATGTCTTTTAAACGTTTAAACATGTAAATGATAGTGTCAATAAAGATAGTATTCCATTATAACTGGTAGACTGTAACTTTCAATTAACTTTTTAAACAATTTTAGTAAGAAACACGTATTTTTGGGAATTTCTTATCCCATAGCACCGCACACAAAAGTTTTCTCTATTAAGTATTTATACATTATCCTCATAAGCACTACATTATAAAACATTGGAATTAAACCGTAAAGAAGAAATGACGTTGCAGATAAAGATTGGTAGATTCAGTAATGCTTTTTTATTTGAGCACTAAGTTTTAGTAGACCCAGCGCCGGCCTAAGAAATTTTTACGCTTTAGGCAAAACACTTCTTTACCGCCCCTTTGCAAAGTTGCTTCTTCCATTTTTCGGCTTTTTTTCTACTTTTTGTTTTGGTTTGCTGTCCCTTAGAAGTTGCCGCCCTAGGCGATCACCTAGTAGACGCGCGGCTCCGATGTATACTACATAAAAGATTTGTTTAATACATATCTGTCGCTGATAAAAAGATGTTACTTTATGACTTGGCTAAAGCTGTAAAGATTTCCTATCATTTTAATAAAGAGAAAGGATATTTCATTATGAGCACCAAAGGGAATCCTTAAGATTTAATAACTAACAAGTAAATTTTTTCTTCCAACATTTATAACTGTGATGAAACTAAAGTCAGCTGCGTGCACAAACTTAAAAACGTTTTTATTCCAAAGGATGATCGTCAAATAGAAAACCCTACTTCTGCTAAAAGGGTCGAAAAATAACAATTTTGTTTTGTATGAGTGCTAACAGCTACTTCATATTATCATTTTTTGTTTTTTCTATGCAAAGAATAAGTGATTGACTTATGATTAATGCATAAGCCAAACGCATTGGCGTGACTTAGCTAAAAAACTAGATAAACAATGTTTTTTTCTTAGAATTGTTGCAGCTATTTATAAACAATTCTCCTGACAAGAGAGAACTTTGTGGTGTGTCTAGTAAATAGCCGTTATGGCCACAAGACACTAACCGTTATAAACATTTATTTGATAAATTTACCACTACACACCAGCTACAAGTTCCAGCCATTACAAGCCATTCAACGATTCCTATAACCAACAATGTGACGTGTAGATGAAAGCAAATGCTAAATCTTTGATACCCGACCACAATGTTGCTGATCTGGTCAATCAAGCATTACAGTATTAATTCAACTGGATATTGCGATGTCTAGGTTTAAATGCACAGAAACTTACTCATTTACCCACACAACATCGAATATCTCATAGATATCTCAAACTAGTCTCAAATTGATCTCTGAGACATACTCAAGTAAATTAAAGGTAAAGTATGAAAATGTAAAAAATCTATAGGTGGTCTCAAAGATATCACACTTTCTACAAATATTTTGGCGCGTTGTATATATCTCTGAAATGTCTCATATACATCCTGTTTATGAAAACTTCAATTGAAATAATTATAAATTTAAAAAAAAATAGGAAAGAAAATGTAGGTTGCATATGGTAGTTAAAAAGTAAATGTTCGTTAGGTTTTAAACTCTTTTCGGTTTTTGAATTGTTTAAAATTTGTTCCTTGAATGGCGTATGTCTACGGATAATGTACGCGCATCAGCTTTGGCGCATAATGTGTTTGTCAGAAACACTATCTTTGTATCATAATGCTCAGAATTTATTACTCCATTTTAGTGTTTAAAAACGGTACTATACAATAGGTGGTTAATATAAAATGGTAAATTTCTTTTAAACATGTTTTATTTAAATATAACTACATGTGCACATTTAGTAGTAATGTCAGAATCAAAGTCATAATATAGAATCTACAGATTTACACTTTAGATTAATCTATTTTTTATACAGGGTAACTTGTTATAAGTTATTTTGAATAAAACAAAGTCTTAATTCTTTAAGTTTACATGTAACCTCAATTTATCAAGTGAATTAAATTCCTAAATTATTTGAGTATTTTAAGTCCAGAGGCAATTTTTCTTCTCGATGAAACAAAAGGAATAATTTGTATGATGTCACAGTAATATAGCATGGCCTATTATCTAAATTTTCAAAAATTTTCAAAATAGAATAAAACCGTAGAAACAATGATGTCGCTTGAAGAAAATAATTAGACTAGTATTTGCAAAGATGTCAGGATATTGTAATAAACAGGTTAGTTTTGAGTAAAAATTGCAAAACATTGTTATTTTTAAGATTTGTTTACAGATGTTTTCTATTATAGACTCAGGTAAATGGAAAATGCAAAATGTTAACATCAAGTTTACTAGTAAAATTACATAAGTTAATTCTGATTGTTATTTATATATTATTTTAATGTGTAGATTCTACGAATGCTAAAAGAATGACAAAAAAAATCTTTAAAAAAATTTAAAAAAAAATTGTTTCTAAAACATTACGTATGGAAGAATTTTTAAAATCGACGCAACTGTCGCAAATAAAACAGTCTTCAAGCAATACATGTTAATATTTTCAATTGCTATACATATTTAAAAAAATTATTTGCAGATATCGCGCAGTCAACTTCTTATAGAAAAAAATTCAAAAAATAAATTATAAATATATTGAAACTTCTCAATATAGATGATTCAGTGCAAAGAAAAAAATGTGTAAGTGTTTTTTTTCTAGTTTGTAGGTAATTTACACGCTTTGAAAATTTTTTTGTGAAAATTTGAAAATTTATTTATATTATTTTGTGCTTCTGTTTTACCTATAATCTGTAGTTTTATATATTCACAATTTCTTTTACTATTTTTTATATAGTGCTAACGTTTTTTTCAATAAAATTTCTTTAATACTAATGTATCTAATTTTTTGAATTTCCTAACTAAAAACTGTATTTGAAACATATTTAAGAGATCTTGAACAAACATAAAAATATTTCAAAGAAGTCTCATTTATATCTCAAGTGTTAAAAAAAAATCTCTGATATATATAAACTCAAGGACAAAAATGTGGGAGATGTATTTGAGACGTTTACAAGGCGGACATTAAGATATCTATAAGATGTCACGGATATATATTTAACACAAAAGAAAATATCGCTGAGATACGTTACGTTTTAGATATCTGTGAGATATTTCTGATACGTAATTATGTTATGTGGGTAATAGATTTTTTTTCGACTTGGATTATTTGACTGCAAACCAGGAACTTTTTAAAACGCACAAAATTGCAGCAAAAAAAAATTGTAGCTGTTAGTGCCTCTACGTTTTCCAATGCAGAACTGTCGAACAAATACTCCCAAAAAATGTTCAACAATCAGCAATTTTAAGCCGTCGATAAGTTTTGATCTAAGTGCTTATAAATTGTTGCCATTGCAAGATGCTGACAAAAAAAGTTCAACGGTTTGGAAAAAAATATGAAAGAAATGAAATTCTATTCCATCACCATCTAAAATTGCTGCTGAATAAAAAAATTCCAAAAAACCCTTATTAAAAAAATTAAGAAATGAAAGTTAAATTCAAAAAGAATAGAGAAACAAACTAACACTGTAATAACTAATGAAAAAAGTGAAGACTAAGTAAAAAAAACTATTAACTCAAATATCTAACATAGAAAACTTTACTTGCGTAGTGTGCTTAGAAGACCTCAACAAAGACTAGATACAATGCTTCAGCTGGCAAGCATAGCCACGTGAAGCATGTACAGACATTCCTGAATATGAAGATACCTATGTATGCAATTGATGCACGATGTGTTAAAGATGTCCGGCGCTTGGGGTTCAAGTTAAGTCCGTCGTTACTACGTATCAACGGCAAAGATGGTTTTTTTTACTAAATCATAATTTTTCTTTTTTTTCTTCTTCTTCTTCTTTGTAACTTACATTTCTATCTATTCTTAAGTCTACCCGGTGATCTTCTACTCTTTGGTGAAAGATCTCAAACTTTTTTTGCCATTCTAGCGTTATCCATCCTTGATTTGCCGCTATTTGATTTTGATTTTTTTACCCATTTATTTATCTTTTTGTATTTAGCAACTGCATCTAATTTTCTCACTTCATATGTGGTTTCTATTAGTTACGCCAATTATTTTCCGCAAAGTTTTCATCTCGGTTGTCTCCAATATTTAAATATTTGTTTGATCTTTACGGTATCCGATCTTCTCTCAGCAGCATACGTCATAATCGGTCTTCTGCCTGACATATATTTTGATATTAAATTTTTCTGAAATGTCTGTTGTGCCATACGGTGTTATTTAGGCATCCTGATATTTTTGCTGCTTATTTGGCTTGGTGTTCCACTTCTTTGGTCAATACTTCATTAGTTATGATCTTGATCCGTGAATACTGTACTGACATCACCTGCTCTACGATACTTCAATTTAGTATTATTTGCACCGTAACTATTCTTTAGTGATTGTTAGCGTTTTTATCTTTTTGTCTGACACTTGCAGTCCTAAGTTTTCACGGAATTTATTGAATTGGAATAACAAGCGCCGCAGGTTATTTTCGTTGTCCGCAATAAGAATTGCGTCGTCTGCATAGCATATTAGTCTGATTTTACATCTCCCATTTTATATCTACGGGGGCATTTTTGGAGTGTTGCTCTTATTATTTCATACATCACTATGTTGATCAGAAGTGAGTTGAGTAAATCTTCTTTGGTAATCTAGATTTTATACAGCATTATTTCCGTGTAAATTTTTAGTTGTGTGTAGTTTTTTTGTCGTTTGAGTAGGGATGAAATGACATAAATTATTATTACGGTAAAGTTTGAAGAACGTAGTATTGTATACGCCCAACAAGGCTTGCATTGAAACACTGCAGATATTATGTAAAAACACGTTTATTTATAAAAATGACACTAACAAAATAAAATTATAAGTGATGAATAAAATTTAAATATAAAATTTGTATACATTTTAAACATCTTTAAAAAATAAATACACAAAAAAATTAATCTTAAAATTACTTATTACTATTATCACATATTACATAAGTACTACATAAATGTTCTACATTTTGCCAAATATAACGCAACAGATTTATGTATGTAACATCCGTTACATTAGGATGTTGTTTTGTGATGACATCTGAAAAAAAACACACAATTAAGATTTACTCTACCAAGTTGTATTAAAAAAATTACATTTTATAATAATAATTATGAAATGCATTAAAATGTATCGAAGTTATTTTAATTGGTATGAAATATACCGACAAATGGTTCTAATTTGAATTTTTCAATAAAGAAATTCTATACATATATTTTTCTTTATATTTGGCTTACAGAAATTTCAACAGCATTATCATTTTTATTTATTTAATCGCTTTAAAAAAACATCTACTATTTATTATAATGTTTGTCTTTGTACCGACTAGTATGAATTAATAAAATTACAAAAAACTACAAAAATGATTATTTTTAAAAATGCACAAATGGATTTTCTTGGGATTGCTATTCTAAAAATAAGGATAACATTTAAATAAATTTTAGAAACTGTTTTTTGCATATATTTACTTATATGTATATTTTTTTAAACGTGTTGTATATTAATTATTGACTATAGTTGCGTAAATAAAAGCATTTCTTATTAGTGATAATCGTTTAAATTTCTCTGAATTATTTTCTGTAAATTGAGCAAACATCAAATTTAAGGTGTACTCGCTACGTTAAAATAAATTATTTACAAAATGACTTTATGCTTTTCTATATCTAAAAAACATGATGCAAAGATAAGAAATAAGAAAATTAATAGGGATTTACCTGATTATACAATTACATTGAACTAAAACTCGATATCAAAACCTAACTTCGCAAACTGCAAACACAAAATCCTAATGCAAATTAGTAAAGAAAACTTTCCTTATTCTTGTTCAGGATGTATATAACGGTTTTTGACTTTAGTACCCAAAAGCAAGTAAATAATATACTTTTTTAATGTTGCAAAGAATTCTGCGAAAATTACTAAAAGGTACTTTGTGTAAACCCGTTTAGAATGCCACAAAAATATTTGGAAAAGATGACCTTTAAAATCATAAATACCTACTAGCATTACTAGTAATTTTACAGCAGAATTACAATACTTTGTCTAAAATTTCTTTGCAGCAATTGCAGTTTATTCTTGTAAAATTACTATAGTTTTAGTTATAACGCAATTGGTTTTTTAATTCAATTCAAACGAAGATGTTTCAATTTCATATTTTTCTTGTGTTATTTTTTTAATAATTAAATTGCGTTTCTTATACATTTTTTAACAGATTACATACTATGATTTTAGATTAATTTTTATTAAAATATAATACATACAAATAATTTTTAAAATAAGTTTTAAGCAAAACTTAAAAAAATGTATAAATACGTTAATTTAAAAATACAGTTAAAATATGCATAAAAAAGTTAGATACTAATCAAACATAAATATTAGTTTTATATGTAATTATAATATATATTTTGTGTCAGTCAAATTTTGAAAAACATTTGTGACTTTAGAATACACCAACGATATTGTTGGTACATATTTTTATAACAATGTTTTTATCTAGTTTTACAATATTCAGAATACATTTTCTACATCTTGCAATAAGTATTTAAAAATAAAATATTTACCTGATGTCATGTAAACCTTGAAAAAAATTGTAAGATTTTAAAATATATCAATGATATTGTACATATATATCTTTAAGATATGAGTATTATACACTTTAACAATATCAAGAATATATTTATTACAGCAAGCAATATTTAACCGATTTTAAGTATTGTACTAAGATCATTAGAATATCGTACATATATATTGTGCTATTATTAGGGTATCTGCACCTTCGAGGGGATGGGTGCAATTATTATTGTATTAGAGGAAACATCAAAACTTACAAAATTAATTTAAAGCATTCGTTTATTTTCAGTGATCGTATGAATAAAATAAATTTACTTGTGATAACACCGCATGTACGTTTTTGTTAGAATTCAATTAAGTTTTAGAAAATACTGGTAACGTGCTGTAACCGCATATTTTAGGAAAACCAATTAAAATTTTTACACTTTCTATTTTAATTTTTTGTATTTTGGTGGTGAGTCGATTGTAAAAACGACTGTACGTACATGTTAGATTGTTCTCACAATTAATTATATAATTGTTTTGTTGTGTCACATTGGTCATTTTGTTGTACGATGTGTTGCAGAGTGGAAGGCGAAGTTTATATTTTGTCTGTGATACCCACTTACGTGATAGCGTTTGGAAACATTTATATAAATATACGTATGTATATTACTTCTGTCTTGTCACATATTTAAACAGAGTCTTCCACTTTAATCTTTCATCTTTTTGGCGCTTTTTAAATTTATTTTATAATTTAACACTACGAAGCTTACGACACAATCACCGGAATAACTGAGTTAGTCGTCGCTCTTTTAAGTTGAGAGAAAAGCCACGTAACACCATGTTATACAAGAGTCTGTTAATTTTTACCTTAATTATAATATATTCATATGATATTTATCTTTTAATTCTTGTATTAAAGCTTTTCAAATCGTGAAACGCGTTCCAATTAAACTTTAAACTTTTTATTGATTTCTATTAATCGTATTATGTTCAGTTATACCGTCGATTACCGTTAGAATTCTTCTGATAATAAATGATCAATTTTAACAGACAAACATAGACGTGTGTCTTATTTATTTTTAAAATTTTATTTCACTGTATTTTATTTTGGAAACGACAAGTTATACGGATTACGAATCGTAAATTATATTTCTTTTAAAGGTTTTATAGACTAATCATTTAATAATAAAATAAATATTGTTTAAGGTATGTAATTATTTTGTCTATGTAATTTCAAGTGTTTCTCTGTTTTTTATTTTTATTTATTCTTTCGTGCTTGCACAAACTTTCGGTTTTTCACATTTTTCCAAATAAGAAAGTCCTAATGGCAGGCCACATACAAACATCTCGTGTAACAGGAAAATTATTTGGCCCGTTATGGTTTGCTACGTCACCTCATTTAAAAAAAATAATGAATTTGAAGAAGTCAAAGTTACAACTTACTAAACTAAACTAAAACAATAATTACAGTTAGAATTCTTACATATTTACTATAAAATGCAGTAAAAAAATATACTACAAGTAAAACATAACGTGTTATATTTTCAAATACGTAAACTCTAAAAGCATAAATATGTATTTAATTCGTTTTGATTGGCGTATTAGTAATTTCATCAACTAACTACAATAAAAGATTGTACGTTAATGTAGGTACGGCTGAATAATCCTCTTCATATAATCACACTCAATAGGAGGATTTGAAAATATGGATTTTATAATACAAGCTTAAAAAACGCGTTATAAAAATATGTTTTTTATACACATTTAACAATACTGCTTTCATATTGTGTTAGAACATTTTGATTCATAGATTCAGATACGAAACTCGTTCTCGTAATCAGTATGATTTATTTCTTTAAAATATATTTATTTTATCCAATAAAATTGAAGTTTAGATTCTTTTTTACATTTTTTATTATGCCCTTCAAACATTTATTTTTATAGGGCGCTGCAGATAAACAATCTCTTATCGTGTACATAATTGCTAAAATTTTAATAAAATTTAAAAAAAATTCATAGTTGAAGAAATTAAATTACGACAAGTTTGTTTTGCGTATTTTGTGTTGAAAAAGAATAAACGCGTCAAAGTTTGCCAACATGCATTTGCTTTGCTTTATGGTATATCTAAAAAACGAATTCTACAAATAAGCAATTTGCTTATTAAGTCACAAACGGTTAAAGGTGCAAATCCAAAAGCACATTGCATTGTAAAAGTAGTACGTCAGCAAATTCACGGCCACATCCTGTTTTTTTCTACAAAAAGTACGCATTATTCTGGCCATTGGATTCAGAACTGAGATGCAAGACTTGATGTTAAAAAATGTTTATTCTTTTCATATATAAATTTCCTTAAAGTTAAATACGAATTCTATTTAAAAATATTCAATAACAATTTTCCACTTCAATTTGATCGTCCACGAATCGACGTACGTTGTTCATGCAAAGAACTCTCCTTAAAAATAAAAACTCCACATCTCGCAGAAAATGCAAAACTTGCAACGCAAGCAAAACTGACCGTCTACAAAAGAAAAAAAAATCATGCCAATAAAAATGCAAGAGACAAATGCAAAACAAATTGCATACTGTGGTATTTGAATTTAAACTGCCGCGCTCTATGTATGTGCGCACGCGCAAAAGAAACAGTTTGGCAATAGCGACGGAAGTTAGTTTTTAGATACTTATGAGATAATCGTTAGAGTAGGATATTGCAGTCAGTATGCAACAAATCAGGTCATGTATTAGGAAATTCCGAGAAAGCATAGAAATCATCGCGATCATGGTTTCGAACTATCCCCTCTTTGGTTCCCGGTTATTAGTCATTTATCGAAAACACGCCACTTATCAACTGTAACCTAATCAGAGTCGAGCTTAACCATCCGTGACGATCCTTATCCTATATATACGATGACTATTCCTTCTTAAGTCACTTCTACGGAGTTTAGAATCTGGCTTGGTTCACAAGTTGATTACCTAACTCGGTAGTGGTTCTTTGTTAAAATAATAATAATAATAATAATAATAATGTCTTTTATTGAGCTCTCAACTTCATTAACATTTTTCCCCCATAATAACAAAATATATAATAGGCATGTAAATATAAAAGAAATAAGGAAATGAATACTATAATTAAATAACAAATAATAAACAAAAGAAAAGACGCCCAATCAGGCGAAGTTCAGATTTATATTATTACTGGATAATAATATAATCTGCTCTTCCACTTAACCTGCTTCTATTTTAGTTTAGACAGTTTGTGTGTAAAGCGGGTTGAGATAAGTAGATTATATTACTAAAAGATACATAATTGTGAAATATATAATTCATTAGAAAGTTAATAATTAGATAGAAATGATGTAGATACAATTTAAACATATAATCTTAGAACTAGGAAGGAAATCATTATGGTGCCGTTTGTTTTAAAATAAGTAAATTAAATAATTTTATTTTAAAGGTCTTATAATTTAATACTTTAAGGGTATCTGGTAGACTGTTATATAAATTTGCTAGTGTAAAAGAGTAAGATCTGCGATATAAGGAAGTCCGATGTTTTGGAATTAATAATAAGTACTTCTTTCTTTTATTTATGTTACACGCACTATAACTGGGAATGATTTTTGATGCCAGATATGATGGAGTACCGCTGGTTAAAATTTTATGATAGAGAGCAGCACTATGTAATAATCTTCTATTAGCCATGTTTAACCATTGTAATTCCATGAGCTTGTGTTTAACTCTTTCGCGTTTTTTTAGACCAAAAATTAATCGAAGACAGGCGTTTTGTAAATTTTGTAGTCGTCTTGTATCTGCACTGTCTAAGCAGGGGCCATATACTGAGCTACAGTAATTAGAGTGAGATAATACCATGCTATTACATAGTATAATTTTAGTTTTTTGGTTAATACTGTAGCGACTATTAAAAATAACTTTTAGGTTAATATAAGCCCTTTGCAACAAAACAGATATGTGGCCTTTAAATCTGAGAGTTCTGTCAAACATAATACCTAGGTTTTTATGCTGAGCTTTGAGTTGAAGTCTATTTTTGTCTATATTAACAACCAACAAATTTGCAATAATATCGTATAGGTGGTTTTTACAGAATAGCATTGTATAGCATTTGGACGTGTTTATTTTTAAACTATGTTTATTAGAAAAATCAGCCAGTCTTTGCAGATCGGTATTTATTTTTGACACTGCTTCTACTATCTCTGACGGCTTAAAATTAAATGTAAGCTGTGTATGATCAGCATATAAATGATACCCACAGAATTTTATCCCATGAGATAAGTTGAAGGTATAAAGAATGTATAACAATGGTCCTAATATTGAGCCTTGTGGTACACCTCGACGTACTTGGAGCGGTGCGGATATATTTCCATTATAAACAACAACTTGTGAACGGTTGATCAAGTAACTTTGAATTAGGGCCGTAGCTGAATTTGTAAACCCCAAATGTTGCGTTATAGAGATTAAGATGTCATGGTTCAAAGTGTCAAATGCTTTCGAGTAGTCAAGAAATATAACCACAGATGCATTATTATTATCTGAGGCTGTAAGTATGTCATCAACTATATTTAGCAGGGATGTTTCGCAGCTATATCCTTTTCTAAACCCTGATTGGGTATCAGGGATTACATTAATTGCATCTAGATAATAGCGTATCTGTTTATCAATTACTCTTTCGGCGATTTTAGAGAGAAAAGGCAGAATACTGATGGGCCTTAAATCTGTTATTTTCGTAGGGTTGTTGGTCTTGGGTACTGGTGTTACATTTGCAATTTTCCAAGCTTCAGGGAACACAGAATCCAATATACACGAGTTAATAATATGAGTGATTATGGGAATTATTAACGGGCAACATAGTTTGATCATATACATACTAATGCAGTCGGAACCAACGGCATTGCTTTTAAGTTTAGCAATAATTTCCTGAATATCACTTTCGCCCACTGTTAGAATTCAAGTTGTTGTGCATTAGTATGACGTTGATTTTTATAAAAATTTAAAATTTCTTGGTTATTCTTAACATCGAGTGGTTCTATTAGTTCATTAAAAGATTTGTTTATTAAATTGACATCGCTGATATTAGATGGTATTTCGATTTTGTGTTTGTTAAAAAGATTAATAGATTTTAAGGTTTTCCACAAGCGTTTGTTATTATTTTTTATCTCATATTCCACATACGCTTTCTTTTCTTGTCGTACAGCAAACGTTACATAATTTCGTACGGATTTATAGTAATCCCAGTGACTAGGTCTTTTGCTTTTCTTAAATTTCTGCAATGCTTTGTTCCTTAAATTTATCATAAACTTGATGTTATCAGTTAACCAAGGCGATTTAGGCTTACTAATACGGACTGTAGTAATTTTAGTATGATTGTCGAATAATTGAATTATGGTATTATTAAAATGTATCTTTTGATTTATATCGCGTAGCTGTAATAAACGTTCCCATGAAACTGACTGTAGGTCAGTATAGAATTTTTCCAAATCGAAGTTTTTATAATCACGAAACGTATATAAATTAGGTATATTTTTTCCAATTTGGACAAATTCGTATTCGCAATATATCATTTCATGATCAGACAGATCGTGTGAGCTTAATACTCCAGAGGTTTGTACATGTTTACTTTTGCTTACTAGAATCAAATCTATAAGTGAATATGTATTTTTGGTTATACGTGTTGGTTCTTTGATTATTTGTTTAAAACCAAACATGTCGATCGTTGACAGGAATTCGTTAGTTTTAGAAGCATTGAAGTTAAGTAAATCAATATTGAAATCTCCTACACATATTACTTCGTCAACTACAGGGATAACCAAAGATAAAGAATATTCTAAAGCTGACATAAACTCTGAATATGGAAATTCTGCTCTACGGTAGACCGTTCCTACAGCAATGTTAGTACCACATGTATTTACTTTTATCCAAATTTGTTCCATAGAATCAGATGAGGAATTAATAGTTATCAAGGAGTATTTAATGTTGTTCTTGATATAGAAACCTACACCTCCACCCCTGGTAGCAGTGTCTCTATCTTTTCGGATAAATTTATATCCTGGTAAATACACATGAGTTGTAGGTATATTTTTTGTTAGCCATGTTTCGCTGATACCGATTATATCGAAATTTAAGGGCAACAGGTAATCAGATTTTTCATTAAACTTATAAAAAAGCGAGCGAACATTTAAATGACCTATTTTTATACTATCTATTAATACTAACATATGTTAAAGAACTAAAATTAAAAGTAATATTCTCAAGATAACACTCCAGAAAATGAAACAAAATCATAACTACAGAGACTATACATTTTATAATAGACACAAAAGTAGATACAAAAATATCGTTCTTAATGTACATCATTAAAATCCGATAACTTACTTATTTGATAAATTCTGCTGTTTTCTTTAGCTCGCATGAAGATTTTGCCCCCTTTTGTCCACAAGAACTTTACATTATGTTCATTTTTGAACTTCCTCGCTTGTGAGAAAAGTTGGCGATTAAAACTTGTTAAACATTCATTTATATAGATAAAGTTATTACTAGCAGTATGTTTTCCCACTTCTCCAATCAAATCTTGAACTTTTAAGTTGCGTTTCACCTTTCTCAATCGTAAAAACTCTTCTTTATCGCATCTTCTTACAAATTTCACTATGATTTTCTTTGATGTGTTGGTGTCATTATTTATTTTTAAACGATGGCAGGTATCAATCATATTTGGTGTTATATTGAAATTCACCGCTACTCCAACTGCCTGCACTGTAGTCAGGACATTCTCATTAGGAGTTTCTGGAACACCGATTAGTTCTACACAATTTATCCGCGAATATTGTTGGAGATCATTGATTTCTTTTTTTAATACTTCATTTTTTTTTTGAAGTGTGACAGTTTTGTTTTCTAGAACGTCAATTCGATTTAGATGTTCACATAATACTGCTTCTTGCTTACGTAGACTGCTATTACAGTCATCAATTTTTTCGTGGCATAAATTTAAGGATTTAATTATTTCCGATTGTTCTGTTCTCAATAAACGAATTTCATTTAAAATTTCAGTTAGAGTAGATTTTTCATTTTTAGTGACACAATCGTTACAACTCCAAAATTCTTTATTTCCAGAAACGCTGACACATTTTCCATGAAAAAATGCATTGCAGATACCGCATATTATATTGTCAATGTCTTCACGTGAAATTCTGTGTTTACATTTATTGCAGGTTGTTGGCATTTTGTATGAATAGATAATAGATAATACCCACAAGGTTGTATTTATAGTGATATCTTCAAATGTAAGTAAACGGGTATTAAAATTTATGATTTCCGAAATATTAAAAACTTGGGAATGATTATGATTATTTCTTACATCCAGTTTTATAACATCACGTAATTTATGATTTTCTAATTTACTTGAATAATATAAACTATTTAAAACATTAAAATTTCGCACATATTGGAGAGCGCACTTAAAACACAACCGACCTTTACAACATACATTATACGGATCGTATTTCGTTTGCTTTTTCAAGCTATCGTTTTCTTTCTTACCTTTTCAGTGTTTAGATTATGGCTTGTTTTACAAGTGGATAACTTAACTTTTGAGAAGTTTTTAATTAGATTTTGGTTGCTTCTTTGAGTTTTGCGATTTATCTCACGCTCTGATGAAACCCCTTACGAAAGTGGGCGAAACGTTGGCAACTTTGGTTACAACAACAATGACACGGTCCAAACCCATAAATTATGACATACTAAAATTACGTTGAGAGAAATGTACAGTTACCGCGAAAGTGCTGTCTAATTGCGTGGCAAATTGGAAAATAGTAAATTTCACAAAAATGATTAATTTGACGATTATTTTCGTAAGAAAATTGTATTGGCTAATCGATTAAACTTCCGTACTAATTTATAGTTTTCTATATTATCATACGTGGTATTTTTACCACAAGATGGCATTCTAAAAACATTTTAAATGACAAAATTATTTTAATGGCTTCAATAACTTTACTGATTTATAATAATTGTAAAAGCAAACCCCGTTTCTAGATACTCGTACACAATATAAAACTTTATATATAAATCGTTTACAAAATAGTTAAAACAGATACTAATGTTTATTTTTTAGCATTATTACTGATCTAGCTTAACAAAAACTACTTTGTGTACAAGCTCACGTTTATCTTTACTTGCAACGAAAACAAGATTTTAGATAGATAAACACAAAATTGAGTTTTCTTAGAACTAACTTCGACAATCAGCTTTACATCTGCTTTAACTTTTTTTATGGATTGATGCTAAGTGATTCGTGTAAACTTACTTGTGCTTTATAATATTTAATGTAAATTTTCTTTTTATTATGTGTACACTCGCAGAATACAGTGATATAGTTTTAATGTACGACGAGTGTAATTATAATTTTCACGTAACGCGTAGACAGCGGTATTTTGATAGACGTTGATAAACGTTTTTTGGCGTATATGCAAAAACTAAGAGAAACTGGAGGTACCTACAAAAGCCGTGGGCGAGAAAAAGTACCTCATGTATTAGTAGCGGAAGAACAAGTAAAAGAAAAAAATCTTATCAGTAAAATCAAAGTTTTTCCTAATGTATGTGCAGGTATTGCAAATTGCAGAATATCGGCTACGAAGTAGCACTAGACAAATACGTCACAAAGTTAACGTGTCCCACACTACGGTACATCGTGTTTTAAAGAATTATTTATTGTACCCTTATCATGTGCAACAAGTCCAACAGCTAACCGACGTTGTTTTGAATTGCGACGTAAGTTTTGTGAGTGATTATACCAACAAGAAACTTTAGACCTTGTCTTTAGTGCGAAAATATTATTTTTAAGTGTTTTATACGAAACGGAGTGCTGAATGTTTACAACACGCATGTTTGGAATGAGGAAAACTCTCATGAAATTTAACAATGCAATTTTCAGTGGTGGTTTTCTATTCACGTTTGGACAGGTATTTTAGGAAATCGTTTAGATTGACCGTTTATTTCACCTGAAAGACTTAGGGACAGCTTTTTACTTTTTTCAAAAAACTTTTGCGCGAGATTTTGATGACGTGCCCCTTGAAGTTCGCAGAACAGTGTGATTTATGCACGATAGAGCTCATTCACATGTATTTCTTAAATATAATTGGCCTGTAGTCTAGATATTAACCCTTTAGACTTTTTTTCTATGGCTATATGAAATGTAAAGTATACAAAACTCCTGTAAATAATAGTCGAGAGCTGAAAAATGCAACAGCAAATACAATTGAGACACAATCTGCAATTATTAAGATAATAATTAAGAGAAATTTTCGGCAACGTTTAGACGTTTGTATTTTATTCAATGCAGGGTATTTTGAACCTTTACTATAACTTTAAGGTAATAAAATCTGTTTTTACTCATTTTTTCGTATCCATTTAGTAACACCCTACTGCCAGTAGCCAAAAATTGCAGACATACTTGTTTTGCATATTTATTTTATTTTTGCAGTGTTTTTCATTCGTTGAAGTATGATGACTGAATTACGTAACGTTATCTACATTTAAACATCTGTTATAGTTATCTTTTATCTAGTGTACTTGAAATGAAAAAAATGCGCAGAATATCAATTTAATTTAAACAGTAATTTAATTACATCTTATCCGATAACACTATTTTGTATTTATTTTTGGTGTCAGCAAATAATTGAGAAGAAATTTACCTTTCTTTATACAGTTTATTTTGATTTATTGTATCAACAACTTTAGGAGAGTAATTAATTCAACAGGTCTGTACTTGACGATTTATTGTGTTAAAAAAATTGTTTTTTTTTTAATTTTTTCCTTTGGAACCTGTATTTTGACATTATTTGCTTGTATTTATACTCTAATTTCACCTGCTAAATTAACAACCCGTTAATCGGATACACCCTGTATATATAGATAGATACAGAACTATTAGTGATACAGTATTTATTTTATTTTATTTGTAACTTATTTTATTTAAATAGAAAATTTACATAGGAACAATGCAATATAGTTCTGCCCAGATTTCAACATAGACTCAATGTCTAACTGATCAATAGCCAATGTTCATTGCTATTTGGGTTATTGTTTTTATCAATTGTAAGACAAAAGCAAGTTTATAATATTTGTTTAAACATTTTGTTAGTGTTATTCTAAATAATAACACAGATAATGGCGTGTGTTAATGAAACGTACAGAATGACAGATGACGTCAAAAATTAAGGATTATTTGTGACAACTTTTAGTTATAAAATTCTAGTACAAAAAAACAAGAAGTAAAGTTTGGCATTTAAAGAAAACTAACAATCAACGCTATTGTTGTTTGGAAAGTTTTGGAATTGTTTTGATAGTTAGTGTCGCATTATTATATAGTCTTTTAATTTCAACAAAAGTAGAGACAAAGTTAAAACACAATTGTTTGGTTATTGACGTTTACTATTTATGTGTCGTCTTCTAATTTGCCAATAAGTTCCTTCATGCAATCTTATACTGGTTAAAAAATTTTACGTCCAAACATTGGATCAGATGAGTTTCAATTTTTGGATAGAAAAAAAAATGTCAGTAAAATAAAACAAAGAATTGTCCTGTATACAGAAAACATAACGAGAGCTTCGATTTTCCACACAAAGTGGCAGATTTGATAAAAGCTTTTTCTTTATTTTCAGAGCAGATGTGTTATCTCTCCGTTTTTTTCCAAAACAGAAAAGTTGTTTCTGAGAATGCTAAACAATGTATTGAACTTAGCGTAAAAAGTAATAATCTCCAGTTACCTTATAAGCAGAGCTGACTCTAATGCAGATGAGTCATAATCTGCATACCTTTGTGCATCTAATTTCCTTTTGTATTGTTGAGACTGTTTTGTTTACTAAAAAGAAAAAAAAGAATAACATTTTCAGTAAGGTCTTATAAGCTTTGAAATTTTTTGATCAATTATCAATCAATCTAACCCTATCAAATAAATATAATAGTAAACTTGAAATGTTTTTTCAAAAAGTATTGTTAATTAAAATTCGACGCCGAGAAACATAAAAAATACTGCCATACGGACAGTTTATTCAATATAAGATCATATTTTAACTTACCAGTCAAAATTCTGAAAACTTGGAAAGTTAGCAGTAGTAGTAAACAGGTACAAACTTTAAATGTCTACTCAATCTGCAGATATGTTATTTGGCCATGTTCTTTTAACCGATAGGTTGCACGTTGGTGATCAATTAAAACTTAAGTAGACTGTTACTTTAACAATTAGTTCTTATTTGGAATGCTTTGTAATATTTTTTAAGATTATTGCTTAAAATTAAATTTTTGTTTATTATTGTTTAAGAATTTTTATTGCTGTTTTGATTATTATTTTGTAACATTTTCTGTTATCTAATATGGTATTTGCTAAAATAAACCGTACTTATGGTGCTATGGAGTTGCTTACATAATATGCATTTGAATTTGAATTGAACATTGACAGAATTAGTGCTCTTTGTAAAGCGTAATTTTCACTCATATGAAAATGGTCCAATGATGGTTCAAACTTACAACAGGTGTCGGTAAGATATTGACAATAGTTTAATAAAGCAGGCTTCATATAGCCGCGCGCAACCTAAACCTACTACGTCAGCATTTTGATGATATAATTGTTTCCTGGAAGACATACTTTGAATAATTTTTCCATTCTATTGATGCATACATTTAGGGCATAAATAAAGATAAAATATTTCATTTAGGAAATCTAGCGGAACAAATTGCAGAAGTATGAGAACGAATACAAACATTTTTCAGGCAGTTACATCAACCATTTTTTATTAATCTTTAACTTAAAAAATTAATATGAAGCTTGTTTGCGTTGTAATGGCGTTCATTTTAAACATGTAAATTACAGATAAAATAATTAATATAATTTTTATTCTCGATACTGTTTATTTTGGCGGATACTGTACATATGACGTTTTGAAAAATTTTACAACAAACAGTTTTTTGCCTAACAACTAATGAGACACAATAATCACAAACATTGTCAAGTTTATAAGCTTAACATTTAAATGATCTGTCAATATTTAAAATTTGTTTACTGTAGTTATGTAACAAGACACAATTTGTGTAGTGAGTTTTATATGTTTTTAAGGTAAACAATGTTAATATTGTTGACTTAATAAACTATAATTAAAATACATTCAAGTGTTTATATAAATTTAATGTTAAATTGTTATGCTATAATTTTTTATTATGTTATTGTAAATTACATTGCATTATATAAAGATACATCTACAACATGTAACTCTTTTGTTTTTTATTTATTTTTTTTTAATAGATAAGATAATTACTATTTTTCAGAAGTTTATATTAAGTACATAATATTTTTAGTTTCGCAATGAGTTTTTTCGTAAAATTATAATCTTAGTATATTTTATTTTATCCAAAATCGCAGCAAAATTATGTAATACATTAAATACAACAACTTTGCCCTAATTGCAAAATGATCTAAGTATTAACATTATTTAAACGTTTAAATGAAAACCTTAAAAATAATTATACAATTTAATTTGATTATATTATTTTTTTAACAAATGCTATTAAACGCTTATATTTAATAACAAAATAAATCACCATTAAGCTTAAAGCACTATACGATTGCTAATGACCCGATAGATTTTAAGGCAATGTTCAATAGTGTTCATCACGTACCGTTAGCTAAACATTCATTAAAATAGGGTTTTTACGTGTTAATCTCAATACCTATACATAATAATTTTATGCATTTACTGATTAGTTACGAATAAAGCTATACCCTTAATTAAAAGTACGTTAATACATTTTATATGCGATAAAACTTCTACATTTTTTAAAGTACTGTTTCTAGTACAAATATTAGTTTACTACTGATTAAATAGAATAAAAATATTTTTATAAAACAACCACTTTGTTAATTACTAACTACAAACAATTATGTTTGATATTTACTGAATTGACTAAAAATAATTTTTAAATAAGTTAATTTTTATAATTGTATCATACATAACACAAAAAATTTAAAAGCATTGCATTACCGGTTTCTGATTAAGAAAGTTTCTTAATATACTACTATTACTAGGTCGCATGTACTATGTGAAACAATAACGAAATATTTGTGCTTTTTTTAATGAAAGGACATACATTAAATGCTAGCAAAAGTAATATGTACTACTTATATGTTATAAACTAAATGCGATCATAACTATTAACTTCAGTTTTTGACTACTGATCAATAATTATACACGATGCATACCTTTTCAACAAACTTTCTTGTTTTTATCCAATGCTGATCTAGGTAGATTAAGTAAAAATAATTACAAAAACTAAAGAAAGAACAACTTAATTGACTGGAAATTTTATTTGATATGTCAATGTACATAAATTTTAATCTGTATACTATAAGCATGTTAACACAAACAGAAGTAAGAAATATTTTACTAAAAGTAAAATACGATATAAGTTTCATTTATTTCAAATATTTATTCACAAAGTTTACTAAATAAATTGAATCTTTTATTTTATCATTGCGGTATTCTAAAGTTATATTGCAAACAAAGACGTGTAAATATCTTCGATTTTGAAAATGCAGCTTGGTAAACTTTTTACTGCTTTATTTCTTTCAATTTTTGTTGTTAAACCGTGGTTTAGTTGCATTTTTTTATTAACAGTTTACTCATGTTTCAGTTTTTATTTAATATTTTAGCTCGTTTTATGTTTTATCTTCAAATATTGTTTTTAAAAATGTTTTTTAGTTTTTTTCTGTTTTTTATGTAAATATATTATAACATTTATCTATAAAGTTTAATACATTTGATGTAATTTAAAAAAGATTACTTTTTACGTAAATCTAGTACTGACTTAACGGTAGCAAAATGACTGCGCACTTCAAAAATTTACTTAATTTACTTAACAAAAAAAACTCAAATAACACTTTCTTCACTTTAAAGTGTTTTAAAGAAAAAAAATTAAATTTAACTTAGTGGTAAATACACCAAAAGAAATTGATTAAAGTTACGAGGTATAATACCAAAAGGTAAATAAATTACGTTGTAACGTACAGAATTACCCGTGTTTTTAGGAAAAAAAAATAAAAAGTCTTACAGACAACTTATAAAATAGCGTTACGAAAGAGACTGTTACAAGCTTTAGGTCTTACAAACCTTGCACGGCCAACTCACACAGTCGGAGATAGGGGAGGTTCAAGGAAATTATACTTAAGGGCGCCAGATCAAACCTAATTAACACTTTTGCCTCGATCACGACAGACGGTCCAAACTTGTAATTAATTTTGAGGTTTGTAATCCTTGTTACTCTGGTGTTCGGGTAGCCAAAATTGCTTAACGTGTAATCACAATTAAAAGCAAAAGGTATGTTATCATAAAAGAAAGATTAACAAGTATAACAACTTTAATGTATTAACGTAGAAGATTTACAGGAATATATGCAATTTCTCCACTCATAAATGCTCGAAATATTACCAAGTCTAATTAACAGGTTTAAAAACTTTAATTTAGCAACGTAGCAAATTAGCAGAAATATGTTGAAGTTCTCAATTCATAACCATTAGACAAACTAACAAGTATGATTCATAGGTATAGAAACCTTGAATTAGCATCGTAAAAGATTAACCGGAGTATTGTCTAATTTCTCGATTTATAAATGCCAGGCATATCGGCAACACACAAAGCATATAGTTAAATTACATCGAGATAGCGAAGTACAGTTCGTAATAAATATTGTCTACTCCCAGCATGCGATACACTTTAAACGATATTTGAAATTACCTTATTAGTATGTAAACAATAAACGCAATTACAGACACCGACAGTAATCAAAGTTCCGTGAGTGACTTTTATGACAGCAAAAAAATATAATCAAATTGACTTACCCAATCCAGTGCTTGCTTGCGTAAAGAAAACGTTTTCCCACCGGCAGCCTAGAATAATTATTGAATAGCAATTCGTGTCACCCAATAACTCACAAAAAAGGAAACTACAAAAGCAGTAATAATAATTCATTAAATGCGATATAAGAACCCGTTGTATCGAATGCTGTTGGTTGTAATTACAAACAGGTGGTTGGTAATGCAATCGACTGTTTTCCAAGAATTAACATTTCCGACGCATTGCTCGTCGAGACCTCGTTTTAGTACAGGTAGTATGCCCTCCTAAAAGCTTATACGTTCGGTAGCGGTATTTATCAATCGTACTTATGCATCATTATTCTTTGTTGAAACGAACAAGTCATTGCAACGTGGCGAAACCGGCCTGTGCCGAACAAATTGTAATAAATTCGTAATTGACTTATAAATTCGGATTCATAACACGGGATGCCCTTAAAAGCTTAGGAATCAGTTCAAGATTCTCGACACCGACCGGCTCACGTAGTTGACAGCTTCAAAATAACCTCATCAGTAACCAACAAGGTCGGCAGAGGACGTCAAAACCAGAAACTAAGTTGAGGGGGGTGTGGTACACATATGTATGTTTTTATGTGGTACAAATGTGTACCACCAGGTGTAAAATAACTCTGCAATCATTTAAAAATAATATTTATTGCACACTAATAGAGCCAACTAATTGCTATATTACGTGGTACAACATGAAGCAATCCTTATACAAAGGAATATTACATTCTTGGCAAATTGTCTTGGTCCGCTTCTGACGTTTCTGCTCAGTACACCTTGAACATCTTCTTCTTGTCTGTCCTTCCACAGAACGGTGCAAGAGTACCGTACCGTACATTTACCTCTTTTAATTTGGAGGTCCTCTTTTAGGAAGTGGTAAGGAAGTATTTTGAATGCCCTCAGCTAGCAGTTCTTCTGCGAGTGTTACAAGAAGAGAAAGGAGAGGTTTTTTTATTTTCGCGTCTCAGGTCATTGTATATTATCGAACTATTTACAGCAGCCATGTTTAGGCAACTGTAAAATACTTTTTACCACCATTTATTTGACTTTCTATCATGATTGTCTAAGCCTACAAACTAATCTGCTCTGTCAACTCCACCCATTTTCTGACGATAAAATGATACAACTTCTGGGCATTCAATAACTTGCCGTTGCCCCGTTTTTGATTTTTTTAGAAATTGTTGTCATATTAGGTTTGTGGCAATTACTCATAATAATAACTTCCTTTGTGTCCTGCCATTTAGTACATAATAACCCACTCTTAGTACATCGAAACGTGGACTGTCCACGCTGCAGTTTATCCTTTATTGTTGCGACATTTTTGCGGTTTGACATGCATGTTCCTAATGCAGCAATGTTTCCAATAAATGAACACTAGTAAAGAATCTGTCAAAACAGAGCACCACATCTTTCTCTTTGATTGTGGACACAAGAGACTTCACAACTTTTTCCCCAAGAGTTAGTGAATCTTGATTTATTGGAGTTGAAACTTGTCTGCCACAATAGATATTCAAATCGTATATATAGCCAAACTGGGCATCACATCGAAGCCATAACTTTATTCCTCGTTTTGTAGGCTTGAGTGGCACGTACTGCTTTAGGGTCGAACGCCCTTTGAATTTAGTCATACTCTCATCGATGCTTTGATATACACTATCTTGGCGACATTTTGAAAATGTATGCTTCAGGCAGGACATGAGCTCATCAATATAGTAAGATTTTGATGGATTTGATGGTTTCTCCGGCAAAGCAAAATAAATTTTTGAAACTAGTGACATAAATCTGTCTCAGGACATTGCTTTTTCGATTGCACGATTGCTTAGAGATTCTTTTTCACTCCAATAGTGCTTAAGTCCAGGCAGTTTATTGTAGGACATTATAAATATACACCCCAACAATTTTGCTTTATGTTTTTTGTCCTTGTTCATTATATTCAAGCGTTGATTTGTACATTCAACAATTTGTAAGTAAAAGTAAAGTGAGTGAGGAATAAGTTTATGAAAAATTTGCAGTGGGCTAAAAGTTGACAATATATCTTCATTCATTTTGCAATTTCTATCTGATGGAAGAGTTTATGCCGGAACAAAGTTGTCGGTTGGAAATACCCAGTCGAAAATACGACACCCTTCACTGGAAATCGTTTGGATTGTCGATTCATTTACTAAATTTTCTTCCGCATCGCTCATCCCATTGTCCGTTTCACTAACTAAAGTTTTTCGGGCTAGCAAAACATTATCTTCTAGGTCACTCTCTGATCCACTGTCACTGCCAGGCTCATAATCATCACTTGACCCAGCTGAATATGGGTCTTTGTCCTCATCTGATACATCATAATCTGATAAGTGTTCAGCGGCATATTCCAGCTCCTTTTGTGTCAGTGCTTGTTTTTGGGTCATAATAATTCTCTAAACACATTCATCTATAAACCTGATGGTACAAATAGGTACCGTCAAAAATCACTGCTGGTACAAAAATGTACCGCGTCACAAAAAATTGAAATAATCAACAAATAAAAAGAAAATATAGATACCTTACAGATGATCGGTGTCTATTGGAGTATTATTTATTCCCTACGATTCAATTTCAAAGAAACTAACTCGTTACAATAGAAAAATATTCAGATTTTACAAGTATCACTCGTCATGTACAACACTAAACTAACCTCGACATTAGTATAAGTTGTGAAAACAACGCCGCAGGTGGCTTCTACCGCAGGTGGCTATTTGTTTAACTTCAAAACACCGGCGTGGTACATTTGCCATATGCATATTATGTTCAGTTCAATTTTCAGGACTTTTTAAAAATAGGTGGTACATATGTATACCGATCGGGACGAAAGGGTTAATCTACCATTTTTGTAAATGGATAATACAATCTTTTTGTAAACCAATTTTGTGGAAAGTTAGCGGTGGTTGCAGAATAAATTTAGTAAGCCGTTTGATCCTCGGTAGCCGAGTGTAAGTGGTCGCAGCACAACTTATGCACACAAATGCTAAACTGCTGGCCGCTAAAGAAGGGACAAGCGTTTAAGTTTCACTGGTTACAAATAAAACAAATTAAAAATAGTTTTTGGTTTGTTTAGTTTGTGATAGTTTTTTTGTAATAATAGACGGTTTTAGTAAAATTGAATACGTTGATATGCATTTTGTATTTGCAGAAACTGAAAAAAAATGATAGAAGAACGTAAAAGATTTACAGAGAAAGGTTCCCAAATAGAAAGTGTCCCCACCACAATACGTTTTTATCAGTGCATAATCGTTTACTTGAAACTGGCAATATTGAACCACGTCGTGAAATGAATAACATGCTCGGCCTACAAAAACTTTAGCCTTTGAAGAAAAGTTATAGATCGTGTAGAAGATAATTTTTCTATTAGCACTAGATCATTAGGAAGAACCATGAATTTCGGTTATATGACCGTTTGGATAAAGAATTTTGCACGAACAACTACTGCACACGTAGCATCTGCAAAAAAAGCAAGAATTATAACCCGATGATTATCCACTGAGAGTGAACTACTGTCCTTGGTTAGTTAGGCGACTTGGTCTCCAACCAAATGTATACAAAACGATACTTTTCACTGACGAAGCGACATTTACAAAAGAAGGTATTTTTAATAGGGAACATTTTCACGTTTGGGCCGTGAAAATTTTCACGCAATGTAGGTTTGCAGCTACCAACATTAATTTTCCACAAATGTATGAGCTTAAATAATAGATGAACATGTCATATATTATATTCTCAGATCGATTGAATGGCGAAAACTATAAACTAATTTTAGTGAACAAGCTAGTAAACTACTCGAAGACCATCACTTAGATGTACAAATTAAACTGCAGTTTTAACATGACAAAGTCCCCTGTCATTTCAACAAACAAGTTAGAACATATCTTAATAAAATGTTTCCAAATAAATGAATTGCCAGAGGAAGATCAGTAAATTGGCCAGCGAGATCCCCAGATTTAAATCCTCTAGATTTGTTTTTCTAGGGACGTATGAAATCTTTAGTGCATGAAACAGCGATTGCTTTTAAAAATAAAAACTAACACACAAAATAAAATTAAAAAATTTGATAATTTAAGATAGAGCAAACGCGTTGTTGTTTGGGTCCAAGTTGGGCAAAAATGATCAACTGATTTACTACAGTACATTATGGAGAAGTTAACTTATTTTTATACAAAGTGCGTGTATTTTATAATTTACGCAAGGTAGCTAAAAACAAATAAAATAAAATTTGTTTTGTGTTAATATTTTATTTTTGTTTATATTGAAGTAATGCCAAAAAAAAGTTCTAATAAGTGAAACATATGAACGAAAGTATACTCCGTAGGTACTTACTTTCAGCATTTACAAAATAAATGCGCTACATCGACATTGTGAAGCAAATACTCAATGCTAAAATCTACTTTCTTAAGTTAGAAAAAACTTATACATATTCGAAAACGTAGAAAACAATAAGTTTTTTTTAGAATAAACCAAAAATTAAAAACAAACATAACTAAAAGCTCTCGTAAATACATGATTTAATTATTCACCATTATTAAATAGTAACAATGCAGTGAAATATATTTCAACCAAACAAAAAATTTGATTGAAAAAATATTAATTATAAGTTAGAAAAAATAAATTTTCAAACATATAAAATTACAAGTAACACTATTGCATTCTTCGTTTAAGGAGGGGCATAAAAATCTGCTCAGTTTTTCTTTATGGCGACGTTTCGTGCACTAAATGTGCACTTCATCAGGCCACTGCAATTTATTAACGTAAGTACAACAACTATCTAATCAAATGAGTTAATAGTAACTAAATTACAGATGTAAACAGAAAAACAGTAAACGTAAAAACTTACGTAGAACATTTGAGCAATTACTCCGAAGTTTGACAAACATGAACAACGTCCTAAACTTAATTGACAAAAATGGGATTATTAATAGTCAATGATTAAAAACAATAAATAAGTATAAATAATAAATGAAAATACAATTGTTACAAGCTTTAGGTATTTTACGAACCTGCACGGCCAACTCGCAGTAGTCGGTGAGAGGGGTAGGTTCCTCAGAAATATATATAAAGGTGTTTCAGGGCGCCAGAGCTTATCCCAAAGTAATTCTTCTGTCCGCTCACAACAGAATGGTGTAGAACTTGTAACAATTCGAAGGTTCGTAATCTCTTCTACTCGGCTGTTCGAGTAGCCAGCGTTTGTTATTAGATAACGACGATCCAAAGAGACAGGTATGTTGTCATAAAAGAACAAGTAACCACAATAACAACTTTAATCTAGAATCGTTGATGATTATCACAGAATATAAGAATTCTCATTACAGAAAATCAGTAGTATCGGCAACACACAATACATAGGTACATTACGTCGACATGAATAGTGAAGAATAATTTAGAGTACATATCATTTGTATACAGCATGCGAGATACCAGAAATAATGATAATAATTACAGTATTAATATTAAACTATCATAATAATTATTGGCAGTACACAGCATACGTCATACACAATAAGCAATAAGCAAGAGAAATTACTACGGAATTAATATTCACAACAGTTTCGTGAGCGACCTGATTGACTACGAGATAAAACATATAAAATCACTTACCAAAACACAGGAACTTCCACTGGTGTGAAGAAAGTACTTTCCCCGACACGCAATCCTGTAAGCAATTTGAAATAGCAAGTCGTGTCAAACTAATTCCTCACGAAAGTGAAATCTACAAAAATCGTTACTTAAAGTAAAAGAAAGTATATATCATGTAACCCGGTTGTCGAATGCTTTGTAACCTTTCTGTGGTTTAATTCAAAATGCCGGAAATCTCACCGGATGTCGCCTGCTCAATACAAAGTGACCAACGAACCCGATAGATGGCGTCGAGAAATATAAAAGTAATTTTTAATTAAACTGATATACAGGGTAATGCATTATTTAAATTTATGCACGTAACACAATTAAACATGGAGAACAAACACTATGACATATAATATAAAATTTACATATTTTACTTGATATTTAGAAAACATTCGTCTTGCAAGATCAAATAACTCCCACTTTAGTATTAAGTTAACTAAACGTGTAAAAGTAACGACCTTGAGCACTTCACTAAACAAAATATTAAATAAAGTACAGCTTTAATTATCACACCACGTTTTTTATGAAATTTGAATAAATACCGAAAACCACGTGATCTTGTAGCATAAGCAGCACACCATGCACAACTTAAAAAAACTAAACTAAATGTCAGTCATAGGCGGAAAATGATGTCTTTGTCATGACAAATAAATAGACAAAAAACAAACCACAATATAATCAAGTTTTAATTAACAAATTAGTAAAAGTAAAACAAGTTAAAATACTGCATAAAAACACTACTTTAAAAATTCTTCAAAATGTTGACTATTATTTGCCAAACACAACTGCACACGTTTTTTCAGATTATCGAAAACAACTTCACGAGTTGCATTTTTAATTTAATTTTGTATATCTTTTAAATTACGCTTTGTGTTAAACAGTTCAACAATGACATATCTATGGTTTACAAACACATCATAAGGTATATTTGCATTAAAGAAAGCTAACGTAAAGTGTCGAAAGCAAGAATGCAAATTGTTAATCTAAGAACCAAAAGAGTTTTCTGAATCACTACAAAAATACGCCGTTGAGAAAAATGCATTTTGGTTTGGTGTACACATGATTGAACCTTTGTTTTTTTTTTGATCCCGGATTTCGTCAAATGTTTCATTAAGTTATGAGCCCAGAGTACCCAAAATATAAGAAAACAAAATATAACTGTTATTAAAATTACTTTTAACCATAAGGTGTAAGCTGAAATAGAGATGTCCAGAATGCTGCTAAACTGCCCTTAATTCAGAGCAGTGTGAATTATGTAGTAGGGACGTAACATTTTTCAGTGATTTTGTAGGATTTTGCAAAATTTTTGCTAATTTTTCATATTCAGGCGATAATGAAAGCTAACGTTAACAAATTTTGTTGTTGGTTTATAATTTTTTTTTACTTTTTTTAGTTCAAGAAAATTTTATATTTCAAGTATTTTAACAAACGTGACTAATGTAATTATGAAATTAGTTTTAACAAACGCAACCTGTTTTACGTTTCCTTTTTTTTAAATATGTAACGGCGTACGTTTGTAACATTTATGTGTTTTAATACTATTTTATCAAAAACAAAAACAAAAAATTTGGTATTTGTTCTACGAAAATAAATATTTTCATTGTTTCTAAGAAATTCTGTAATAAAATTAACGTATCTTATGAGAATTGATATACATTTATGTAAGATAAATAACTAAATAATTGTTAGACCTAAATTATTTTAATTAATTTGATGATATTCAAAAGTTGTTAATGCTTACTTATTAAAACGCTAGTAGGTATTAATCGATTAGTATTTTGAATAAATCATAATTTTAGTTTTTTATTAGTTTTAAGTAAAAGTGTTAATATAATTATAATATTCTAATATAAATTTAGGTATTTGGGTTTTTTATAATTAATTATATAGTAAAGTTGCGACCTTGATTGATATTCCTACTACGTTCAGTTTAAACCAAAAGCGATCAATATAACAGAGACGTATAGGAAAGTAAAAAGCTTTTAAATAAAAGGTACGCAGAAGCTCAAGAAATGTTAACATCAATTTTGTCGAAATTTGAGAGTTTCTAAAGTATACTCGAAAAATCTTCAGAAACGTTACAGTCCTTTTAAAGCTTTGTCAACCAATTATTAACGGTTTCCCGAATAAACCATTTTGGCCTTTATATAATTTGATGTTTGTAACCGATAGATATTTACAATTGTATGTAGTGTTATTTAGTTAGTTTACAACTCAACTCAAGTTCGAACATTTATATTAAGAATAACTAGAAATATTACCCAAACGTTGTATGTGTATCTAGTTTCACTTTAGCTACAGGTGGTAACCAAGGAATGAAGTACGTAAGAGCTTAGTAACAGTTTAGAAACAGTTTAGGATTACTGCACCGTCCTTTTGTTTAATGTATCCTTTGTGGGTTTCATATGACCTAGCAGCAAATTGAATTTCAGGCGCTTTGTTTGTATTGTATTTCTGAATAAGAACGAAACTTTTATGTCTTCTTCCAATTTGTATTTTGTTTTCAATTTATTTATTTCTTAAATACAGCTCAGGATTTTACTTAATAAGTATTACGAAATAAATTTTATATTATTATATATTATTCTTCAAGTTTTTATCTACTTTAAATTTATTTATTCAGTTAAAAAAAATATAAGTTTATTTACATTACATTAAATAATTTGATTTATTAAAAATTGATTTAAAAATCTAATCAGTAATGCCTAACGTTATAACTACATTATTTTTAATTATCGGCTAATACATAGTAATAAATCGTTGCTTATTAAAAATTGCTAATTAGAAAATAACGCAACACTGTATATTTATCTCAACCAAATCACCTAGTATTTTCGATGTCATTCAGGAGTTTTGAAAAATATTATCTAGAAAGAAAACAAAATTATTATAGCTTATTCGGTAAATTAACAAGATACTATTACATCAAATTTTTGAGATTAACAAAAACAATATAAATGCAAAAACTAAAAATTTGGGTAGTAATTTAAATTAAAATTAGACACGTTTTTTACTTTAATAGTCAGTGCACCACCTCTAGCTCTAATACAAGCTGCTTCGACGGGAAAATAATTTTGACGTAATTGTAATTTACAACTTTTTTTTTGCTAAAGTTAGTAAAATTATTTAAAAACATTATTTTAAGCAGTAATTAGATGTAAAATATATTCTGTTAAGCAACATTTACATTTAGTTAAGCGAGAATTACAAATAACTTTTCAATGTTAGTTACTCAATTGGAAATCAATTAATGTAAGGCCAAGATTACTTTTATTGTGAGCTTTACACTCACGGCTGCGGACCACCTCCATCGTTTCTAAGCGCGCGACGCTCTGTTGCTTAAGATTATTCAACCGAAACGAAATACAGAATAAAAGCCGCCGTCAACGCTGAAAATGCCCTTGTCTGTCGCGACCCGTTCCTGGTAGAAACTCTCTCTTCCACGACTTAGTCCTGATAAAACCGTTTACCTGCGTTTACTTGATACCTGTGTTTACCCGACTAATATTTTGCTTTTGTACCCGACTAACACTTTCTCGAACCGACCCTGTTAACGTAACTTTGTATAAACCGAGACCTGTTTTTGTACCCTGACATTCTTGACTCCGACCGAATAACAAAGACCGGCTTTGAAATCTTGCTACTCTAACTATTTTTGAATTTAATTTTCTGTTTTGTATAAGCACCCCCTGTTACGTCAAAACGATTTTTCCCAGAGTTGACAACAAGCTTCCGCTTTATCGTGTACTATTTGCTACAACCGAACCTCAGTCCGTAAGTCAATTAACAAATCACTCGTGCCAGGTTGGCGTATGATTTGTTAAACGTGAACTAAACCTACCGTTACTTTCAACGACACGTTTTCAACCCTTAACGTAGTTGAGGTGTGCGCATTGAAGGATCACACAAGCCAGGTTGGCTCTTTTAATACGTTGGGCATTGCTACGTTTTGGTTTCGAATTGAGATCTAAAATCAATAGTTTAGTCATAGATTATTTCCAAAGTACCTACTCACCTAAACTTAACGTACCAGAAACTTCCGTTTGCCATTGAAATTAATCCGTAATAACCCGTATAGTATTAATGAGGTAACTCCACCGTATTTCATTTGTGAAAATCATTGTTGTTAATAAATATACTAGTGGTCAAAAATTAGAAATTAAGCACCGTCTGTAACGTTAACGCCTTTTTCTTTTAGAAAAATTACAATTTTTTTAAGGTTAGATACGAATCGTGGGCCGCGTTCGCTTATTCACAAGTCCACTGGATTGGTAGGCTGCATTCAACAGAAGCCCAAAATTAATAATTTTATTATAACTGTAATTCGTTATACAAAAGGAATAAAACTACCTCAACTGTACATATTTATTGTAATAAATACAGTTTAGTTTATAGAATAAAATCAATGTTAATTGTGTTCGAATTAATAACGGTTTAAATCCAACGCCGAGACTGTGAGCCACCGAGTTTGTTGCAAATAGGTTCCTTGTCGATTCACTTGAGAGATTACTTGGTTTGTTTTATTTGTGAAACACGACAACTTCGGAAATTATGGCAGTTTTGTTTTTTATAAATTTATTCAGTACAGTTTTACGTATACTATAAACAAAAATTTACCAATTGATCTCGTTTGATTGACAACTTTTTCATTAGATAAAGACAAAAGAGAATATTAATTCATTTATTTAACGTATATATACTTATAAAAATATTACGTAATAAATGTCACGAAATATTCAGCATAAAATAATCTATTTACATCTAGCATCAGGTTTCATGTCTATTTGCTTAGATTACTTCAAAATTGTTAAAATAAATCATAAAACACTTACATCCACACGACTACCAATATCTACTTGTAAAAACGCAAACTTTAGAGTAGTGTATTGTTGACGCAATTATTCCTTAATTTAAAATGTAATGTAGGCTTTTGTATCTACATAACACCAGAAACAGATACATTTTATTAATCTAAGAAACTGTTAACTTTTTATTTTCGGATTTTTATTGTAATTTTTTGTATACTCGCATGTGTGCGCTGCAAGCATGCAGATTTTTTTTGTTTTTACGGTTTCAATTTACGCTAAGCGCAATTTGCTACGGGTGTAAAGTCACTAGTTTTGCATTAAATCAACGATTAACTCCAAAATTACGTATTACTTGATTTCGATCTATTGTATGTACTTTGATAACTTTATGTGTGGAGGGCTGCGTAACTTTCATGACTTGTATCAACGTTATAATTGTGTAATTTATAAAATTATTTTTTGCTATTATATATGTACCTAATATTGCTTGGATTACGTAATTTTTTTAACCTTTTCTTTTCTTATTATAAAAAAATAATTTGTTTGTTGTTATAACCAGTGTTTTGTCATTTATTCTATTTCAATGTTGGATAGATTTAAACGGTTTCTATCATTCTAGTTTCTAATCGTTTTGCCGTCTTTCTGATTTGTTTTATAATTTAGCACCAAGAAAATTACGACACAAATCTCATAATCTAATCAAGTTAGTCGCTAGCAATTTACGTTGCAAAAAAATCTTTGTAACAGCGTACTATAGTATCACGTTATGTTAGTAGATGCCAAATTTGTTTAGCTAGCAAAGCGTTGCGAAGTCGTGCTGGTATAATGGGTAGTTCTAAGAAAGCTAGTTTACCGTTCTAACGCTTGAAATTTGTATTAGTTTGTCTTATAATTAAAGCGACTAGTCGCGCAGTTATCAATTTTTTAGAGAACGATGTCTGTATTTTATTTGGCTTAGCACAAATCGTAATAGTTAACAATGATCCTCAGTTTAACAGTAGCTGTTTTAAAATTTATGAGCCAATATAATGTACAGAAACTCTGATATAACGTTTTGTATCACACATAAGTAAATTTTGTCAAAATTTCTTGATCTTATTATTTATATGTTTACCAAACAGTATTATTTTAAGATTTTTAAATGTTTTACAAGTAATTCTTGTTCATTACCATTAATGAATATTATGGGTTGAGAAAAGATAGTTAGTTTAGAAGCATTGTTTACCGGGTATAAATGATTATGTCTAGGTCTAAATTTGTACTTTTGATATGTTTACGCATAGGTGTTGAATATACTTTGGCGTTAAGATAGTAGCGATTGTGCTGCGTTAAGACGTTCTTCTTGACTTTATAGATTTTAAAAGCTGCGGCTATTAGTAATGTTGATTCTCTGTTAAACTTAATTTAGCTTAATAGTAAGTAAATGTCTATAGAGATGAATACGTTGATTGATAATTTAGCTTATTTGTCAGTTGAGTTCCATGACTGTTAAAGTTACTTATTTAAGTTTAAGATTAAGAAGTTTTTGTGAACGTTTTACGTTTTGCGAATTTTAAATTCATCAATTTAACGACTAAATACAACATTCGATATTTTTTTCTTGTTTTATCTATACCCTTGTGCGGAAAAAAAGAACGCAGAAAAAGAAAACGCTCTACAGTTTTAAAATTCTAGATATAAAAAAATCTTTAACTAAGATGTAATACTAAACATTAATTAAATCTTTTTAAAAATTTTACTTAAAAAAACCGCAAAACGATAAACTTTATCCATGCTTAGGACTGACAACGTAATGTTGTTTTTTTCATTTTTTCGTATTTTTTTAATTATTAAATTTCTAGTTAAAATTGTGAGCAATATCTCTCAAATATTCTACTCTTTTTAGGTAGATGTAAATTTCCTGATGTATATTTCTCTATTTTAACACTATATTTTTTCTTAAGGGAATTAATAAATTTCCAAATAATAGGATGTGCAGCGTTAATAACAAAAAAAAAGCTACTGCTGCATCCTTCGACAGACAGCACTATAATTTTGAGGTATATTTTGCTCTGCCAGATCGTAAGAATTTCATACATTTGTAGGAAAAAAAGATTGTCTTTGACGTCTTCTTCTATTCAATTTCTCTATCCAAGTATTTTTAAACTAATTAATCAGTGGTAGTAATAGTTCTTCATTTTGTATATGAAGATCGGTATCGAGCAACTCTTCGTACACTTCAACTACATTGTTTTCTGGAACAAACGCAAAAGTTGTCAATTGCCTCAGGTGAAGAGCGAAGTCAGAATTGTCAATGTATCGACGTTATAATCCTGCACTTTGATTATGTCGCCATATACACTGTGTAAAATTAAAAAAACACCCGCGGATTCTTACATTTGGAAACTCAGTTAGTGCAGCGTTAATTTTGAAATGTATCTAAATAGTATTCTTCAGTTTTAAATTTTTTTTAGTCGAGTTTTCTGTTTATTTATGTTCTCTGCTTATGTAATTAAAAAAACTTGAATTGTTATTTGTAATCAAATAAGTTTCATTCATAGCTCAAATAATGATAAACTGTATATCCAAATATAAGACTACTGTACTAATTTGCCGAAAAGTTTTAATATATCCGGATTAAATTAATGTCAACATTTCAGTTTGAAACGAAAATATTATCACCATTAAAATTAGTGGTTGCACAATTGCAGTATAAATTTTCATTACTCCCTTCAAGTTATTCGTATGAAAAATTAAAAGAAACATTAATCTCCTTTTATTAAATCAAGTCTAATTTCTTATACAGAACAATAAAAAAATTCCATATTTCAAAATTATATAAATTTAAAAGTAATGAACGGAAATTTGCAATTTCATAGTTCGAATTAATTTATGTTTTGTATTACTATAGTACTTACTAGATATTGATAGAAGTAATACCTTAGATTTTATTAAAAATTATATATAAACTCTACTTACAAGAACAAAACCAGATACAAAAAAATCTAATAAAAAACATGATTAAAAAACTATTTAATATTTTATTTAAATTTTTCTATTTTACATGCTAATAATGTGTAAGATCCATTATTGATTATACATTTCCGTAGACGGTTTGGCACCGAATTGATTAAATTAAATTTCCCACACGGTATTAATATGGCGATGCAAGTTCAAATCCGGTGACTTAGGTGGCCAACGGATTCTTTCCATTTCTAGATGTTTTAAGAACCATTCTTGAACTACCGCTGCCGTATGTATAAGAAAATTGTCCTGAACAAACCCAATTGGTCTTTCGGGATAAACTGCTCGTACGGACATAATATTTTCTAAATTCGTCAGGTAAGTTTGAGCAGTTTAGGTTCTATTAGCACGTGCTAATTTCCATGGGTTAGGATCACTCATCCATCCCCAATAAGCAGCACTAATTCTCCCACTTCTTTTGTAGAAATGCACATGTTTAGACTCATATCTAGAATTACGTGGTCTCCAAAGAACTTTTTTACTATCTTGGGAAGTGCAGAAGGTTTTTTCATCTAAAAAAACAACACTTCTTCGATCTAAATATAATCTTCTTCTAAAAACTGTAATCTCCGGTAGGCACTTTCTTCAGTTAATACAGGTGTCTGTACAGGTCGATATCAGCTTATTCCTTTAGCGTTCAGAGTATTCCTTATTATTTGCAAACTGTATCGTAACTGTAGTCTTTTGCGAATGGTGGCGGAAGTTGTGAATGGAGTCATACAAGTATCTTGGATAATGTTGTCTTTTTCAACTCTGGATAAGATAGATGTCCTTCCACTTTTATGAGTGGTTTGGAAAGGACGATCATTTTCTGCACCATATTCTTCGCGTTGAACTTAATAATGGACCACACATTTTTATAAAATAAATAAAACTTAATTAAAACTGTGCAAGAAGGTTTACGTTTACTAAAAGGCACCAATAAAGTAATGTTATTAATTTATGTAAAAAAGTTACGTTTTTTAAGTTAACAGTACAAAATTAGCAGAATCAAGTAAAATATAATTAGGAATTTCTTACTAAGTTGTTGCGAAATAAAAAAAATTGTAGCTTTCTTTCTTTTTAAATTATGCGTTTTTCTGCTAACTTGAGAGAATTTTACAGTACACCTTTCTAAAAAATGCTTTAATGAATTTATTTCTTGTTTAAAATATGTGTAGAATAATAATAAAACTATCAACTTTTTTTTGCAATTAATTAACAACAATTTAGCCACAAATTTAACACAAATTTTAAACCGAATACCGATTTATTAAAAAACGCTGCTTAGAATCGTGTACTACTAACTTACCTCAAGTTGAACGCATAATTAAAAGAGTAAGAAAGCTACAAGTACTTTCTGTTGCAAAAAATTAGTAACAAATTCCTAATTATGTTTTGTTTGATTTTGCTAACTTGGTACTGCTAACTAGAGGGACGTGAAAAATTTGATACTCAATTGCTATCTGAACTGAAACTTTTATAATTTCATTATAAACAAGTTCCTGTGATGTAGGCGAATAATTGTGCAACCTGAATTATACATCGTATCACCCATTAACTTAAAAACTACATTAGTATACCTATAAAATTGGTATAGTGAGATCAAGATTATTTTCAAACCACGTGACCCTGTAGTAACGCAGTAAATATCCATCAAAAACGTAAATAAATAGGTCACGTGGCTTGCAAATAATTTCGGTCACCCGTTAGATATCTTTGCTTAAAATAGAAAAGAGTGTTAATGTTAAAAAATATTATCAAACGCAAAATAAAAAATTATTTTACCGATAAACCCATACGTGCAGAGATTACTCTGATAGAAAATCCACACTTACGTAATGCAATAATCTTTCTTCTAGTTTTTAGTGAAACTGCTTGTTCAGGAAGACGTGGCATTTTGCACAAAATTGACACACAAAACCACACTAAATAATATACATTACAAAATGAATTTTAAGTAACCCCTTATATACCCTACTGATCAATGGCGGTCCTAAACTTTGCAGAGCGTTGAGCAGAAGGGAGCATTGTTGAGAGTATTGAATACGCCCCAGGAGAACTGGGGGTCCGGGTCTCTGGAAACGCTGTTTTAAGAATAATTCTGATGAAAATTTTTGTATTCTTTCTTATCAAATTTCAATTCAATCTTTTATTTTGGTTTCAATACAATAAGTACTAGTAGTAAGTAAAAGTAGAAAAACATTTGTATATTTTTGTTTAATAGGTAATTATACTAGTTTTATAATCAACAATAGGTAGGTTTTCTAAAATAATTGAGTTGTAATGAACCAAATCTAAATGATTACAAAATTCATTACGTTTGCCAAATGTAATGTTTTGCACCCTATGTAAATTTGTAAACGTTGTCAAAAAAAATCAAAATAATGAATAAAGGTAAAGGAAAAAACTATATAATAATATAAATTTAAAAAGAGTTTCAACACTATAAATTGTTAATGTTTTGTAATTATTTGGTGAAAAAGTTATACTTTTTTGTATTATTATATTTTGTTGATGAGTTATTGTACTTGTTTTATTATTATTTCTTGTTTAAAGCAAGATGCAATATTACTTCTTTATTTTGGGCCATTTGCATTTTTTCGTCTTATTTTTACACGATGTTTCTTTAAAGCGAGGGTTTCGCCCGCACCTGGAACCGCCCCGTCTACTTAAAATTTCTGCATTACCTCGAAATTTGAGAGAGCAACTATTGCGACACATAAATTTTTTGGAATTTTTTTAGCAAATTTTAAATTTTTATTGAGCATTCCTAACCCCAAGTAAAAATTTTTATACTTTTCCATTAGTTCAATAATTTTTGTTTACTATTGCGTACTTTACATGGGTTATAATTATAAATAAATATTTTAAAAAAGAATAATAAAAAATTTTTCCAAAATGCAAAAAAATCATGTTACTTGTTTGTAGTCCATAAACCCGTTCTCGGTTTGAGAGAAAGATGATCATAGAATGGTTTAGTGTTCAAGAAAACAAATGACATTGTTTGAAAACATTTTTTTTATATTATGTAAAACCCTACTCCTATTATTTAATAAAAGTTCCATTTTTCAAATTTTGTCATTTTTTTTATATTCATATTTAAAAAAATAACAAGCAATGTAAGCAAAGCACAAAAAATGCAAACTACGAATAAATGCTGAGAATTTGTAATGCAAATTAAGCTTGTAATTGTTCAACCATTAATCACGCTCTAATGATGATAATACTATCTTTGCAAAAAAAAATCGGAATGTTGATTTTAATTTAATATATATATATTAAAAATTTTAGGCCAATTAAAACAGCAATTTCATATTTGGGCATGCAGTTTAAATTCATTATAGCTATTAATAAAACTTATTTAATTATAAATAAAAATAAAAATTAAGTAAGTTTGGTTGCCTATCTTGCAGGTCGCGCTTAAAAGTTTCCAAAAGCTTTTTTGAGGCAGTGTACATAGATAAAGGTTTTCGAATAGTGGTTTTCAAATCTCAGAAAAAGTGTGTAACAGTTTATTTATTTATACTAAAAAGTCGATATAAGCGTTTGTAAGAATTTTCGTCTACATTTAAATAAGTACAATTCATTTATATTTTCATTTTATATAAAAGACTTTAAGCATTATTTTGTGCATCTTTATCTATTATAAGACTGACCATCATCTAACGGTAATTGTTTGTCTAAAGGTTTGTCCTGGTTTTTGCATTCATGATAAATAGGTTATTGTGGCATTTTGCCCTTTGTTCGATTCTTACCCGTTATTGTTAACGTATGTTGCAATTAGATATTTTTTTTAAATTTGTTACTGTAAATTACACTCAAATCTCTTGAGATACGTTCATCTTTGGCTCCTAAACTGGTAGCTCTCATTTGCTTATTTCTTGAAAACCACCCATTGCTTGTGGCATCTTGCACACATGTTGCGTAGCGAAGAATACATCTAGGTACTTTTATCAAACTTATAGTTATTAAAAGTTACGTTCCTAAGAACAACTCTTGCAAAGTGTTATTACAATACAGTATTTAATTGTTTAAACAGATTACTTTATAAATATTATATTAATGTAAAAGGTTAAACTAACTATTTTAAGCTCGGTAACATTATATACAATACAATAGTCCTCTTTAATGTTTGTATTTTGACCAAAAGACACGTTAGTATTTTGTAAATACTTTGTGTATAAACTGCGCCATGTACATTGACGCATTGGCTGTGGCTTCACTCGCACATTAGATTGGCTTTATTTTGTGTTGCAATATACAGTAAATTTAGCATTTTCAAATTTTATTAATATTTGTCGATATTATGCAAGGATATTTTTGGTTAGTAGTTATTTTATAGTATTGTTTCGCACCGTCTAAGGTATCCTAATGCCTGCTTCAGTTCGATTGTTGTCAGAACGTAATAGTAACGTATCCAAGACACATGTAGCAAGTATCTAACACTAAGGGCGGTATTCATAGTCGTGTCTTAAGCTAAGCTTAAGATGATCTTACGCAAGACGGTCTTAAATGTTTAAGATCGCCTTAAGACGGTATGTTTGCATAGTCAAAACTTAAGATAATCTTACTAAAGACGTTGCTTCAAAGCGTTGTCTTATTTTATTTAAGATCGTCTTACATAAGACGATCTTAAACTACAGCATCGTCTAGTTTCGGAATATTTGTTATGTAATTACCAATCAAATTTGTGTGTAGTTTAAAATTTTATAGTCCGCGCTACTTTTTGTTACGGCAAATGCCGATTTCTACACGACGACTAACGAAACAAGGATAACAATTAGCGGGTTCTACATATTAAATTTTTCTTAAAAATCAGGATTGGAGTAACTAATTCAACATAAACAAGAAATGTTAATTTAAAATATACTATAATTTCGAACTGCGGGAGACGGAAGCTAAAGCTGAATTAGATAAAATAAAATTTAAAAAAACATATTAGAAATTCTAATATAAAAAACGTTTATCGTGTTTTTTCTCCTCTTTATTACTAAATTATTAGCTTCGTTTTAAAAAAATCAAACTTGTGTTTTTTTGTATTTAATTATATTTTAAAATTCATGACATAATTACTTGAACATTCAGAGAAAAATATCCTTTTCTATTCCTAACATTTCTTCAATACTTTAAAACCTGGAATATCCACATTTTGCTCAACAACAATATCGTACAATCTCACTTCCATGATATGGTTAAAATTTACTTATCAAACACGTTTTAAGTCTACGTTGTAGTTGACTTAAATAATGATAATGACTTTAGTAAAAATGTTTGGTTAGGCACCCTAATAAGACGGTCTTATTAGCACTATGAATACATGTATTGTTAAGACAGAGCTTATTTCAAATAAGTATCGACTATGAATGTAGAAAAAATAAGATTATCTTAGGTAAGACGACATATTAAGATCGTCTCAAGCATTTGCTTATGTGACGTCTATGAAACTAATCATCACTTTAAGCAAATGCTTAAGACCATCTTATATTTAAGACACGACTATGAATACCGCCCAAAGTAAAATAAGTACGACAATCAGTATACAAACAAATGCTACATGAAACTTAAAAAAATCAAAATTAACAGCAAAAAAAAACACTGATTCAAATAAGTAAAACAGGGATGAACTTATAGATATTTTATTGCGCTTAGGTTATTTTTCAGTTAGAAACAAGAGTGAAACATAAATTTTTTGTCTTGAAACATTTACTTAACATTATCAATTTTGTGTTTACTTGGTATTGATGAATGAAACACAATAAATACTAATGAACATACGTAATTCCATCATTACAACTAAAATCTAAAATATTTTTAATTAAATACAACTTTTAAGAACTTTTGAGTTAAATTAGAGGCCACTGAGAATTGAAAAAACTTCCATAAAAAATAACGTTGTATTACATTGTCTACACTGCATTCACCTAGAGTCTCATTACAGTAAAAAATATTTATTTTTTTCAATAGATTTTTTAGAATGCTGTCTCAAAGTATGTAAATTCTAGTAATCAGGTGAATTAGTGCATTAACAAGTTTTTATAATACAATATTGGATTTGATCACATGCTCAATAGTAAGCTAGTTTTTAATAAACTTTAACTTAGGAAGAAAGAAAATTACATCTGTAAGACAATTTGCTAGTATTCTGCAGAAGCTTATAGATTCATTAAAAAGTGACAATTTAAAAATATAAAATTTATAAAATTAAATCTTAGACGTTTACATGTATACATACCAAAAGCAAAAAAAAATATAAGAATTATATTGATAGAACTTTTATAAATTATAAATATAAAAAAAATCTAAATTACATTTAAGTTGTTAAAAAAAATTATCAAAGTTTGTATTAAAAAAACTGATATAAAGAAGTACACAAAAAAAACGTATTGTATTTAATGGTAATTTTAATCTGTAATTTTTTTATAGTTATTGTTAATTTTATAAATATGTTTTTAATGCATAAATAAAATTGGTTTGTATACGAAATGTACTCAGTTGCAAGATAAAGTAAAAGTACTTTAACCACTTCAACGAACGTAAGTCTTAGTTAACAATTTAATCAAATACAATAAAGTTGTTTAATTGTTAAATATATTATGTGACACTTTAAACCGAACTTAAATTACTTTGGTGACACGCCATAAATTTTAAACAACTTGGTTTTATTTAGATTTCTAGGGATATTTATTTGACACCTTAATCTTTGTTAAAATTTTATTTTAATATTTACAATAATTCGTATAATACGTATGTATACAACAAATCATTTTTACATTTTATTTTATTTTAATTAATAAACATGTTTAAAAGATACATGTATGTAAAAAAAATAATGTTTAATACTTTACTGCAACAAAAACTTTGTATCATCTTAACGCACTATAAATTGTTATAATATTTTTTACTATTAAAAAAACAAATAAAATATATAAGTATTAATTAATATTATGTATATTTTATGTTTTGAACCATTATAACGGAGTTGCAGTTATACTTTTTTGTCAATTATAAAACACAAAATACATTTAGGCTGTCTGTATCAACTTGTTCATATTTTTTCGCAGCGTACGTTAATTAAAGCGAATGTTAAAAAATTTTATGAATATTATTACCTAATAATTTAATTACGTAAATCAAAAACTTGCTTTTGTTTATAAACCAATTAGACGTAACTAACAGTAATTTAAAATAAAAAAAACTCTAATTTTTTATTGTATGGTGTCTAAAATAAAATCCAGTAATTAGAAAAGAAAATACTGTTAAATCAAATCACGCAACTCTTAATTAAAAAGATTTACAAAGTTATCAGTAAATCAATAAATAAGTATTAAATAATAAAACAGAATCTTGTTTCAATGTAAATTCAATACATTTAATATTTACTTGAAAAGTTTTGACTTGAGATTAAATCTTGAGTAATTTCGAATAAAACTCAAGTTTACTATTAATGATTTTTTTAGGGTAAATAAATCATTAATATGTTTTATGATGAAACTTTTATGTTTAAAATAAAGTTTACTACTTATATTAGATACTAAATTAGAATATAGTCATAAAAAGAATGTATTGTTAACTCGAGTATTAAGATGTAATTTTAACAAAAAAGTAACCATAGAAATAGTGAACAAACAAAATAAAGATTATGCATACAAGCAAATTCAAAATCAACTTACTAAATTTTGAGGCGTTTCCTTGTGTCGTGAACTGTAACCTTTAGTTGAAAATCGAAATTAATAAACTAAAAATTTAAAATTTGACAAGTCTAAGTGAATCTTAAAAACGTTAGTCCATTTAAAAGACAAACACGGCAACCAAAAATTTTAATAATTTAAAAATAGTCATTTATATATTGAATAAAAATAAGTAATAATGAAGACTTGTTAATTAGAAATACGACAAGAGCAATGACACTTTAGGAAGAATGTTCCGTCGAATGTTTGTAAGACGGATTTTGACATAAACTGATTACAGCGCCACAGCTCACGAGATCCTGAAAAACTTATTTGCAGTTACAGTTAGTTTAAATTTTTTGACTTAAATATAAAAATAATTATAAATTAAAAGAAGTACTAATTTATTTAACGAAACACTTCGTTATGTTTTTGGTTCAAATACGCTATACCCGCTTTCTTTCTTCGCGCATCAACTCAAATTATATTTGGTAGCGTATTATTATTCAGTGTAAAGTATATTATCAATGAATATGACTAAACTCTAATATAATATTTATTTTTTGTCTATCCTTTGTTAATACTTATATTAATGTATAATAATGTATCAAAAGGAGACCGGATTTGGCAGCACAAAGCACCTGAACTGAAGTGACAAATTTGTGATCTATATCATCTAACGATTACGTGCATACAAACTGTTTTTTGTAGTTTATCGATGATTAATACATTCACTTGCTGTTTCTAAACATACCTAATATCAAAGTTATGACAGTAATTATAAGCAAATTTTATTTTATAACAATAAATGATAATGTAAATTTTTTGCAAAGCAATTCTTATATAACAATGTTGTCATGATATTGTTTAATTCCTTTGCTTACATATCAACAATATTACGTAGTATTTAAAAATTTAGAATTAACTAAAACATTCAGTCACTGTTATTTTCATCAACATTACTTTCTTCATCTAAAAATTGAATTTTCTTACATCCTCACCAATTTGCTTATCTCTTATCGGATCCAATTTGTGATAAGGTAGTCAACAGTATTATCTTAATAAATTATAAACAAATTACGTTTTAGTATTATTTAATTATTACTTAACCTATAAATTTTTCTTCTTACGTGTTGTTCAATTGAAAACTACAAGTGTGGTACATACCATAATCTCTTTTTTTAAATTGCCATTATGTACATATTGTAATGTACAAAAGCAACACCGCAATATGATAGATAGATAAATAAGTTTTATTTGAATTATCAAACAATTTGTTTTTAAAAAGATTTATTTTTATTTGAACAATACTTTTATCAACGTTGTTAGGTACATTAGTAGCAAAAACTAGTCTCCTCTTTTGATTCATAATTACTGTATTTATAAACTATGTTATCTAAAAGGAAATAATTATATTATCTCTTGCGACATCTGCAAGTCCTTGAATATAACTCTTCCGGGGCGAGTGAAAAGACTGTTCTCAGGCTTTTCATTGTTAGGTAAAGAGGAAGTCGATCTGTTTATTTTACATTTATTTCTAATCTTAATTCTATACTTATACAATACAACGACAACTATTATTATTACAAGAAAAATCAGTAAGTAGTGAGAAAATTGAATTTCTTTTAACTGTACTAATGTTTCTTGCATAATTTGCTTTTTAAGATTTTTATGTAAATTAGTTTTACTTAATTTAAAACTTTTATAATTAACAATAATATTTTCAAAATTTATTTCTGAAATATTGAGTAAATTCATTTCTTCATATATTTGGTCCTTACGATTGGTATACACTTTATTGTCAAATTCGATGGAACAATTTAAGGGTAATTTTATAAAAATATTTTTGTGTACGTTAAATGTACCTTTTGTTTTACACTCGTATTTAATTAAATTCGTCTTTTCCGTTATTAACAAGTAGTTGGCATCGTTTAATGGTTTAAGTTCGGTAACGATTTCTTCTACTTTAACTATTGTACAATTGGGAATTTGAAAAAAAAAAAATTATTGATTTTTCTTATGTATTTTAAAACTTTATTATTAATAATATTGATATTTAATGAAAAAAACTTTAAAAATTTTTTTTTTAATTAATTATAAACGATTAAACATTGATAAAATTTAAAAAAAAATCACGTGACTATAAACGCGCCATGATTGGTCGCCATCGTTGTGACGTCATAATGTTATAGCTATTTAATAACAGTACAGCGTTTACACGTTATTACACGTAACTAGACAATAATATTGAAAATTTATTGCTAAAAAACGAGTTGTTAGTTGATTCCTATTAGCTATGTGTGATAAGGGGATTTATAAAGGCAAAGTCTGATAATATTCCTGACGCTGATGTATTTATGATAACCATTTTTTAAAAAAATGACGTTCGGTTTAATTCTGCTGAAGTTCGAGGTGCCAAGACATCAGAGCTGGGCAGTAGTTAAGCTACTAATCTAACTACTTTATTGTTGACGTTAGTTGTATTCTACATATTCAAGTTACTTTAATTTCATAATGTAACTGTAGTTAGAATAAGTTACTTTTTTGGTGTAATTGTATTTAAAAAGTAGTTAGCTACCCTTTTTTAACTACAAAAATAGTTAAACTACATTGATAATAGCTTAACTACTTTACTAGTAATTAAACTACTTTATTAGCGGCTTCAATTATATGGAATTGCAACAATTATTCAGCTTGCATTGCAGTTTTGCAGGTAAAACGTGTCATTCAAGTGATAAACGCTAACGTAGAAATAAACATGGATGTAAAGACTATTCAAAAAATTGTTGTAAATGCAGCAAACCTAAATTGTTTCAAAATGTTAAATGCCACTGATCTAAACGTAAACAAAGTATTACAAAATGAAGATTTTTTTGATTTTGATGAACGTGGTTTGTCTAAAAAGTTCTTTTCTTTTGATACTGAGAATGAACATGCTTACAAAACCAGAAGAATAGAACTAGAACTGTTAAAACACCTGGAAGATAACAGAATTCATATATCTATGTAAGATGATGATAAGATTATTAAAAAAATGTTCATTGGACACAGTATAATTTTAATTTAATTTTAATCGGCGCTGTCGAGCGATTATTTTCGTTTTCCACTCATAAATTCGCCCAAAACAAATGCATTGGCTGATGCTCTTTTTGGAAAGTTAGTTTTATGAAAACAAAATGAATATCGAATACCACAATCAGTTTATTACTTTAAGTTCTGTTTTTTAAAGGTTTATTTTATTAATTTTTTTTTGAGAATTTGTAATAAAATACATGATAATAGGTTTTATTGTTTTCGTGTGAGCGTGATTAATTTACTTTGTCTTCTTTAATGTAATAATAATTCAGTGTCTATAGGTACTTATGTTTATATGACTAAAAGTGGTATAACATAAATCGTCTCAGAACTTTTTCTTCAAGTAGTTGAAAAAAATAACTTTTTTAGAATACAACTAGTGAGTAGTTAGTAACCTAACTACTTTTCGATTTATGGTAGTTAGTAGTTAGTAACTTACACTACTTTTAAAAAATAGTAACTTTAGTTAGTAGTTAACTACTTTTACAAAGTAACTTGCCCAGCTCTGCAAGACATCAAGCTAAGTCTGTTAAAAAATAATATAATAAATGAAAATATTTAATTTTAAGTATTTATTCTCCATTATATTAAATATAATTATTTATTTCATAAATAGTAGAGCATCGCGTGAGAGTTACGACGACAAAGCTATAGGTTATAATTCAACTAAGTCGTAAAAATAATATTTGTATTGTAAAAGGATGGGTATGTCCAGAACACCGAGTTCGGAGTAAAGCTTATTTGAATATTTAACAATGACAACAGAACTAAATATATCAAAACACTGTACTTATTATTTCTGTATCAACTGCAATGAGTACAAACTAACATTATGACGTCACATGCGCTTGGGTTTGTTCGGGAACTGTCGGCGTGTCTTCGGTACTGGATTCAAAAATTAGTTTTTATTTTGAAATCCCTTTTGAATTATTACGAAAAAAAAATAGTTTTGTTATAAAACTTATATATGATCTTTCCATTTATCACAAAAAAATTTTTTTTTCAAAAACCCAATTATAGACACTATTTTTTTAAATGTTATTCACACACTTGTCACTAATTTGTTCATTAACACTGCTTTTAATTATAAATTTATTATCAACTTGTAAATAGTCAGATACACAAATTGATTTATTGTAGGACCATGCTAAGAAATCACATTGTTTTAATACGTAGGTTTGGAAATGAGGTACTTTAACAATTTGATACAATGTTAGAATCGTATCCTCCACTATGGGAAACTCTTCCGATATTACAATTCTTTCGGCGTCTAGTCCAATTTTTACCGTAAGAATCAAATAATAATAATGATTGTTTATTCAATTTATAACACTATTTGTATACAATTTTTCGAGGTAATTTAATTCTTTATTTATTTGCAGATAAGGCAATAAAAATGGGTGCAGTTGATTTCTAAAACCCAATATAATTGATTGTTGTAAATCGTTTACAAAACTTTCTACTTCTTTAATATTATTCTCTAAGATAAATAAGGTTTCAAGTATTACTTAAGTATTGGTTAAAAAATGAGATTTCACTATTGATATAATTTAAGCGTTTTTCAATTAATTCTATATTATTATTAGTTTCGATCTGATTCAACATGTTTTGCAACAGGGTTGTTTTATAATTAATATTATTAATACGTTGTTTTGATTTTCTTTTAATATGTTTAATTCTCTGTAAATTTCCTGTCTTTCGTCGTCGTCCATTACTCCGAATAGCCAGTTAGCTGTCTTACCAATAAAATTGAAAGGGGATCTTTTGTTTCTGCTAGAAGTTATAAAGTTAGTGACTTCTGTAAAAATATTTTGGGTTTGTTTGTCTGCTTGTTTTAGTAACTTTATGACATTAGCGGCGTGTTCTGAAATGTTGGTTTCAAGTTGCTTACCATGGTGAATTTCTCTAAATTTATTTGAAATGAGTTCGTGTGGTTTAGTTAATTTCATAATTAATGGATTTAAGTTTTTATGGGATAACGTAAAAACTAATTTATGGTTAAATAAATGATTATAAGCTTTTCCTAATTCTAACGGTAATAAATAATTGTTAACTTCTTTAATTTGGATTTCTTCGTTTGCTAGTGCTAGGGCCAGGATCATAAGGATTATTATCTTCTTTTTACTAAACCTCTTGTCGGTTACACCTTGTAGCTTTATTTTGTTTGCATAGGGTGTTAATTTATTTTTTTGAGCGTTTCTTCTAACAAATACAACTTGTTCTGGAACATTTTTTTCTATCGAATGTTTTAGTTGTTTTTCTTGTACTTTCTCTTTGGATTTGATTATAGTTTCTTTTACGTACTGGTTAGTAAGATTCACGGTTTTGTTTCTGTCGTTGATGTAATCTTCAGTGGTTTTATTCGTAGTTTTGTCAAAAGGTAAAATATTTCTTTCGTTTCCGTTAATAATTTGGAAAGGTGTAAATTTTGTTGTCGTGTGGATGCTGTTATTGTAAGCTATTACTGCCATGTTCAACTGGGTTTCAAATGATAGGTTTGATTTTTCCATGTTTGATACTCTCAGTGATTCAATTAATGTAGAGTTAAATCTTTTTGCAATTCCGTTTGATTTTGAGTTTTCCGTGCAAGTTTTGTGATGTTTGATTTTATGGGTATTCAAAAATTCGGATATTAAATTATTACAGGAAGAAGGGTCGTTATCTGTAATTAATTTGGAAAATATGCCATGGTGTGACATAAATAATGTTAGGTGTTCATAAATTGTTTTTGAGTTTCTATCGGGAAGTAAGTAAGCCTGTGCATATTTTGAGAATGCGTCAATTATGGTTAAAATTATTTTTCGGTTAACGAATAGCAAATCTGAATGTACTGTTTGAAAGGGTTTATCGGGGGTTGGTGTTAGTGCCACGGGTAATTTTTGTGGATTACGGTCCATTTTACATAGGTTACACATTTTGCAATTATTAATGTATTTTGTTACTTCTATTTCCATATTTGGCCAATAATATAATTATTTGAGCAAATTGTAAGTTTCATTTATTCCTCTATGTTTTGTTTTGCCAGTGTGGTAATATTGAACGAATTTTGTTTGTTCGGTTGGTTCCTCTATATCTTCTAAAAGTTTATTAGTGATATTTAGTTTGACATTGTCGTTAAAATTTTCTCTTATTATTCTAAGAAAGTCTCTTTCCATGTTATGTTTTTTGAAATAAATACTAGTGTTTGTATTTGGTTGTATTATTTCCTTTAAGGTTTTTAAAATTTGAGTGTCATTATATCCGAAAGGTAAATTACAATAAATTCTTTTCTTTGTGTTTCCGAATAAGTTTATATTTTTTATTCTCGCGTCTGAGGTATTCTGATAGGTGTCAAATATAATTTGGTTTTTTGTTGTATTTAACGATGATTCGTTGTCAGGTATGTTAATTTCTATTTCTCCTGTTGATGTGTGAACTGTATCTTTATCGTCTTGGTGTGGTAACTTTTTAAGAATTTCGTCTAGTTCTGCTATATCTGCATCTGTGGGACCCATCTGCGTTTGCAATTAACGTATCGAAATCTATTTCGTTTGTGTAAATCTCTTTTGGTGGTCTGCAACATAATTTTCTTTTCCTTTTTTGTATTTTACATCATAGTTATATTCCATCACTTTAAGTTTCCATCTTGTTAATTTTGAATTAGTTTCTTTTAATGAAAATAACCATGTGAGAGGTTTGTGATCCGTTTCAATGAGAAAATGGTTTCCATATAAGTAGGGTCTAAAATGTTTGGTTGCCCATACTATTGTCAAAAGTTCTTTTTCTGTTGTACTGTAATTTTTTTCTGGGTCGTTAAGCGTTCTTGATCCATATGCGATAGGGTGATTTTCTTGGATTAGTACGGCTCCGATTGCTTCGTTAGAGGCATTTGTCGTTAAAGTAAATTGTTTGTTCATGTCCCGGTATTTTAAAATTGGGTCGTTTACTAAAAGCGTTTTACACTTATTTATTGTTTCTATAAATTCATCGTCAATTTTAATATCTGTATTTTTGTTTAGTCTTTTTGTCAAAGGACGTGTGATTTTGGCAAAGTCCTTAATAAATTTACGGTAATATCCAATTAGTCCTAAAAATCCTTTGATTTATTTTTGATTTCGTGGTATTGAAAAGTTTTTGATTGCTTCGATTTTTAATGGGTTAGGTTTAAATCCATCTTTGGCGATTACATGTCCTAAAAATTCCGTTTCGCGTTTACAAAATTCACATTTATCTAATTGTAGTTTAAGATTATGTAGTTGTAGCTTCTGAAATACTTTTTCTAACGATTTCCGGTGTTCTTCTAAATTTGGTGAAAAAATGATAATGTAATTGTGTTTATTAATTCACTAAATACATTATTCATCATTTTTTGAAAGGTCGCTGGTGCGTTTTTTAATCCAAAGGGCATGCGATTAAATTCAAAATGTCCGAACTCTATGTTGAATGCAGTTTTCTGTTTTGACACATTTTCCATTTCAATTTGGTGATATCCTGAAGTTAAGTCTAATACACTGAAATACTAAGCTCTTCCTAATTTATCTAAAATATCCTCATTGTTTGGTAACGGGTATCTATAGTCTATTGTTTTGGCATTTAATTGTCTGTAGTCTTTTACCATTCTAGTTTTCTTTATTCCTGATGCTTCTGTCTTCTTGTTAACTAAATGTACTAGAGATCCCAGGGTAAAATACTTAGTTGAATTATTCTTTGGTCTGACATTTTTTCTACATGTCTTCTGATTTTTTCTTTATTTGTAAAATGTGTCTTAAAAATATGGGTTGCTCGTCTTTTGTGTTTATTTTGTGTTTTACTAGGGGTGTTGCCGTTAATTTTTCTTCTGGTGTTTTAAAAATGTCGATGTATTTTCTACAAACTTTAATTATCATTCGTCGTTCCTCAGAATTCATGTGGTCCATTCTGATTAAATTGTTTAGGTTTTTTAATTGTGTTTCTTGCGAGTAGCAAAATGGTTGTACGTCATTTGGGTCAATTATGTTTCTTCATTTAAGTCACTAAGATGTATTTCTTTATCTGAGTTTGATAGGATTTTCTATTATTAAATTTACGTTTCCATTGTATACGTTGTATATTCCTTCACTTATTTTTACTTCGTCAATTTCGTTTTTGGGTATAAAAATGTCTTGATTAGGTTTAGCGTATGATAATGTCATAATTTCTTTGGTTCTGGGTGGAATGTTAATTTTTACCGGTTTGTCGTAATATAATGTAAAATTGTTATTATCTACTCGCGTAAGTTGATTATTTTGTAGATCAATATTAAATTTTAGTTTCTTTAAATCACGGATATCTATTAATGCGTCGAAAAATTCGTGAAAATTGAAGACAATGAATTTAAAATGAAGCTTTAAATTCATCAAAACATGGTACGGTTGCCAAAGTTTTCATTGTAGTAATTCCATTCGCGGTATTTATTTTTATATTTACTGGTTTAGTAGAATTTGAGTAATATTTTGAAATTATTCTAGGGTCAATAATACTAATTTCACTACCTGTATCGATCAAAATTTTTAAAGGTGGGTTATTTAATTTAATGTAGGGTAAGTGTTGTGTCAGCTTGATTCGGTTGTTAAAGAAGTTTCTAAAAAATTTACCTCCGGTTCGGTTTCGTCATATTCGTTAATTATTTCGTCATTTGTAAATGGTTCGAGGTTAATTTGGTCAAATTGTTCTAAATTGACAGGGGCGTTATACTGATTAGTTTCTTCGTTAAAAATCACGGATTCAGGATTAATTTCGTGAAAATAATTTTTTATACTCAGAATTCCTGACGTTGGTGTGGGTTTTGGTAAGTTAATGTTTTGGTTAGGTTTAAACACATTTGAAGGTGGTTTATGAAATTGTTTAAATTGAAATTGGTTTTGTTGGAATTGGGGTCGATAAGTTTGATTTAAAAATCTATGATTAGGAGCATTTGTTAAAAATGGATGATTTTTTGTGGTTGGAGTGGTTGATTTAAAGTTTTATAATTAGAAATATTTTTTGAAACTGGATTCGTTTGTGGTTGTCTTGAAAATATTTTACTGTGTGTATTAAATGAATTTACGTGTGATTGATTTGATCTTTGTACAAAATTTAATTTATCTTGAGCATATGTGATAGCTTGTTCTAAAGTATTGGGTTTTCTTGAACGAATTTGCATTGCTATTTGGTACGGGATTGTAACTAAAAATCTATCTAAAGCGTTAGCAATAAGAATTTCTTGTCTAATAGGTTTATTCGTTAATTGTGATAAATTTAATTTTGCTATTAATTTGCCTAAAGAGGTTCTTATCCTATGTCCGTATTCAACTAAGTTTTCCGATTTATTAATTTTAATATTATTAAACTCAACTGTTAATTGTTCTAAATCTCTAGCATCCGAGAAGTGTTCAATTATTGCGTTTTTAATTTGGGGCCAATCAGTTAAATCGTCGCGTGGTGACAAAATTTCTGAAGCTCTACCTCTAAATTTAGAAAATATTGCGGCTCTAATTACAGTTTGTACTTCGGGTATATTTTGGTAACTTGTGTATATATTTTCACATGTTAAACTGGTTTTTTTACTTACTCAAAAAAGTTATTTACGCGTTGGTTTTTTTTTCACTTTTCCGAAAAAAGTTACTGACGGGTATGGTCTTTTGTTCGTACTCGCAAAAGGTAAGTTACTGACGGACTGGTTTCTTTCACGTACATTTATTATGATTATTTTTGTTTGAAAGTAAGTTTTGTATAAATTTATTAGTTAGTGATAAATTTTTACGTGGTTCCCAACCTGCGTTCAGTCAAGACCCAACTAGCCGCAATACGTGATCTTCAATTTTAGGATTAGGCGCTATATAAAAAAGTCAGAAATTAGTAAAATTTATTTGGTTTTGCGTTTGTAAGTTTTTTATTTGATTATTGTACGAGAGATGCGATGATCTGTCTAACGCAAGAAAATTGAGAATGATTAGTTAAATTTAATTCTATCGCTTAAACGAGGTTTTTCGTTTGTTTTTTTTGTTGTAAACGGAGAGAGCACATTCAATATTTTTTTTCTTTGTCTTTGGCAATCAACAAGTCGCTTATAAGTCTACTATTACTGTATTAAATTATCAAATACGTTTAATTGGCATATTAATTTATAATTTGGTATCAATTTTATTTGGTTAGTATTCTTTATTTATATTCCAAAGTTTTACTTTAGTTTTTAGTTATACTGACGATGCTGATTCTTATTAGCGTAACATGTTCTAATTTCTTAAAATATAATATTAAAAAAATACAGAATACTGTGGAGAAAACTTTAAGAATAATAAAATATTATTTTAAACAAGGTTCCACTTTGAGCAATGAACTACTTTACCAATATTAGAAAACATATTCATAGAATATAAGTGTCATATACTTTTTATTACTCTAAAACATTAATTTAATATGATCGTCATTCAAAGCAACGTATATTACATAGATAATTTCTTTATGTTGGAACTATAATTATTTGAGCGATACCCACTACGAGATTTGATAAGCAGTTTTATTTAGTAGTGGATAATGTTTTGAAGGAAACAACATAACATAGAAGTATGGAAGAATGCATTGCAAATGATGGTGATAGGAAAAGTATACACAGACTTGAAAATAAAAGTAAAAAAAATAGAGATTGAAAAAGTACAAACATTTAGATATGTAGGTGTAATTCAGAATAACGAAAGATTAGTGACAGAAATAAATGACAGATTGGAAAGTGCGAATAAGATACCCTGTGCCATACATTTATAAGAAATTCAACAATTTAAAATAAACAAGGTCGCGGTATTTATATCTATTTTTAAATCTATTCTATAATACACGTTATCTATCTATAATACACGGAAGTGAGAACTGGGTAATATCAAAACAATTGGGAAGCAAAATACAAGCTATGGAAATGATTACCAGAAGAGGCCAAATTAAAAAAACAAGGTAGTAAGAGAAAGCAGAATTGATCCTAGAGGAGGCTATAGGCAACAACTAAGATGGTTTCAACATATAGTTAAGATAGGTGAAAAAAGAATTACAGAAAGAGTATGGGAGCAATAAATAAGTATACTATAATATAATATTAGTTATACTTATTTATTGTTTTTAATCATTGGTTATTAGTAATCCCTTTTGTCAATTAGGTTTAGGACGTGTTCATGTTTGTCAAACTTCGGAGTAATTGCTCAAATATTCTACATAAGTTCTTACGTTTAGTGTTGTTCAGTTTACAACTGTAAGTAGTTACTGCTAACTTATTTGATTAGATAGTTGTGTACTTACGATAATAAATTGCAGTGGCCTGCTGAAGTGCACATTTAGTGCCCGAAACGTCGCCATAAAGAAAAACTGAGCGGTTTTTTTATGCCCCTCCTTGAACGAAGAATCCAATAGTGTTAATAAAAATTTTTATAAGAGTCGACCATGCTCTTATCAGATTATTTTATAAATTTTTTATTTAACATACGGTTTTAAGTCTGATAGTACCGTTACTCCCATGTTGTAATTTGCTCGTTTTTTATTAGTGGAAATCCAGTAAAAAAATATCAAAGCTTTTTGTTTTAAGCAAGTCTAATTGCATCAGCAAAACTAGTTGCAACATTTTAAACCAAAAATTATTGTACTTAATAAACTTGTTTTGAACTCTTTGTTTGCAGCCATGTCTACCCTGCCAATAATACTTGATCAATAAATATTTGTAAATATTTACTAACAAAAATATTTTTTGTAAATTGTGTGTTTAGATAATCAATGCGTTGTTTACCATTGACAATTCCTTTACTGCAAAAATTTAAATCCATATCCCATTACACGTTATTTTATTTAAAAATACCCAGAAATTTAAAATAAATGTAAAGAATATTTCTATTCTTTTTATCAAAACTTCAAATACTGTATTTGGGACCCTGTCCGAAGAAAAAGACCTTATGACGAAATTTTCCGATTTTGAGATGTTACCTGTTTTGGTGTCTTTAAACCTTGCTTTTTTGAAAAAAATTGGTTAGAAATCTGTATATTCACAATTGACGATGATATAAAGAAATAAACAAAACACTGCATTTTATAATTTCTTTTTTAATTAAATACATACATCAAATACATGGAATAAAAACAATTACGATTATTTGTTCCTTTTTAATTTTTTTAATTTTTTTTGTGGCTTCTGTATAAATTCTTTTCTATAGAAAGACCGCTAGGTTTTATTTCTACTGGCACATTTTCTGGAATTCTAGATTTTATTTGAAAATAGTGCGATGGTGAACTAGCAAGTTCTTTGCATTACATTTCATGAGCACATGCACTATCAATTATAAATTGGCGAAACTTTGTAATGCTAGTAGTTTTTTATAAAATTCTTGTAGGTAGTCGTCCCATTTATATCATATAACATTTGTATTTCCGTTTTGCGGCTCGAAACTGCAAACTGTTCCCGTTTTAAAAAAGCATTGGCTACACATACCATAAAGGCTTCAAAGATATCAATGGTACTGACAGCGGACATCCTTTTTATTAGACGAAGATTAGAAGATACGTTCAGAAGCAAAATTATTGTTTATATATTTGGATTTTCTGATTTCCTCTTGATAATGATGTCGCTGAGTTTTAGCTTGCTCTAAATGTTCCAGTGCGTTTTGAAGTTTATTATTCTTCATTTCATCTCCCATGTATGGACAGTACTTTAGTAATTTCTTATAAAAAGACTCGTTCACCCATTAACGAATTTTTCTCCGTGGCACAGGCTTCAAGATAGTGTTGATAAACACTGACTTTCGTTTTAGAAGACGACAGCTGCATTACTTGGTATTCTTTAAATGTGGTAATCTGCCTGGTAATGGCATGGAAAATTTGTCAGCAAACGTCTGCATGAAAGTGGTCACTTCTTCTATATCTACCGCTGAACATAATTTCGTTTTTCAGACTGGCCTCTGTCCCGTTAAATCATGCACACGCACAGATACACCAAATTAATCAAAGTGGCTAATAATATTTTTGTAGTGTTGAATGGTGATGTTTTGCAGAAAAAAAAGATACGTTTTACGGCAGATATGAACTTGTCTAAATAAAAACGTTATATTGCTGCGAAGATTTTCAGTTGTGGCTCGTTGCGCTGCTTTCTTAGTTCCTTGCTGTTTTACCATTTTTATTTGATACGCCTTAGATAATTGCTGGTTTAATCTGGAATAGTCCAAGTGCCCCATAATAATCCATTCCTGTTCATGCGTTGTTAGTTCCAAAAATGCTTGACGTTTTGCAACTGCTATATCTTTAGACATAAATCATTACATTTCTTATGGCAGCACGCGGTCTGATACATGGTATTTATGATTTGTTCATCTTTATTATCTTCCTTTGATTTCACAACGCTTGCATCACTGTAGACTGCTTGCGAAAGGGAGTTAAAGCAGCTCTAACGCAACTTGGTCCTGCAACAGGTTCCAGTTCGGAGACCAGTTCAACTTCTGACTCTTTGCCGTTTGTGTTGGACTCCCAGTTTTCCACTACTTCTGAGTCTTTATAATCATATAGAATACGATAAACAACAGAAAATTCGTCACTAGCATCCACATCCATACTAACCTATGGCACTGCAAATTAAGCGAAATGTCAGTCAATAGGAAATAACAACAAACAGTGTAAAGATAAAATAAGAAAACTGATAACAAAGACTATTAACAGCACTACTGAACATGCGTTATCATACTGATTAAGGATTTATGTGAACTGAATGTAGCGGTAAAAGATTAAAGCCTTAAAAAGGAAACACTACAAGAATTTCATAAAAACTAAGTTGTGTGAAGAAAACTGCTACTATAATCTTTCGTTAAATCATTTTGACCAATACAAAATAAAATAGATTCGAAGTATAGCTATCCAATAATTGTTCAAACATGTCAGATTTATTCCTAAAAGAAAAATAGAAGAGTACCATCAAGCATTCCACTTTTCAATAAATTCTAATAATATTAATATTATATGTGCAAAATTGTCCTTTCTATCACTACTAATTAAATTTTACTAACTATAGCGAAATAAACACTAAAAATAATATAAAATACGAATGCATAGTTTGAATAATAACACTGGCAATCGACAACTCAACTCGCAGAAGTACAGTAGAGAACAACCCTTCATAATTCTCGATAAGCAACGTACTTTTGTACAACAATACCCAAGGTCAGGTAGATAGAAGCTATTTGTATAAATTTATGTTTCTTTTAAAGGTATTTCTAGTAAAAGCTGGTATACAAAAACAGATTTAATGTTAAGAATTTAATATTGAAAAATAGAAAATGCGATATTAAGAAATAAACAACGCTAATTTAATGTTATATATTAAGAAAAATCATTAAAAAATAGGCTAATATCAGTAAAAAAATAAATAGGGTGTACTATTTGCACGATAGTAGTAATTCAATATTAGTAAACTTTAAACGCGTTTGTCTCGAAACGTCATAAGGTTCTTTTCTTCTGGAAGGGTCACGTTTATAGTTTTTTAAAAAACACCTAAAACTGTGCTAATGAGTAGTTAATAAATAGTTCATCTTCATTGCTATTTGAAACTACTTCTTTGTTTTACAATGTTCTTTAAAATAGAAGTTACTTTAATTTTGGCAATTAGAATTTTGGCAATTAGAATTTTAGCAATTAGGATTTTGGCAATTAGGATTTTATCAAAAATCTTGCTTAACAAATTGTGCAAGTGCAATTGTTAGAAATTACAAATACAATTTTTACAAACAAAAATATAAAACAATAAGCTTCTTAAGCATACTTAAACATGTTGTCTAAGCTTAAGCGTTAACTGAGAACTCAACTGCTTTGATTATTTTACATTAAAAATGTTCGAACAAGTTTTGTGTGTGTTTTTACAGTAAAATTTTGTTGTTTTTTTTTGTATAAAAAAATTATTCAATTTATTTATTTAAAAATATTCAAATTTTGTATTAAGTAAATAATATGTATTTTTTTTTAAATAAGAATAATAGTTTAAGTTATAAATAAATTTCTGAGTAATACTTAATGTTATTTAAAGTTTGTATATCTGTAGTTACAAAGTTAGACCAAGATTATATGTGAAAAGAAAATAAATTAATGTAATTTTGTATTAACACAGTTGGTCAAAGTTTATATGCTCTTAAGTAGTTTAACAATGAAGAAACTACGTAAAGTGTCTATAACTTCCTAACCATAAAAAGCAAAATCTATAAATAAGTAAGTACCCTATTAATAGAAGTTCTATTTACGTCTAGAGTTTGTGCACTTTAACAGTGTTTTATGGTTTAACTTTATATTCTCTTGTAAACTTTATAATTGTTGGTTGTTTCAGAAATTACACTTTGTTATAAAAAAACACAAGATGCTTTGAAAAACATAAATAAGTTAATTATAAAAATGTATCAAGCAAATACGAAAACCAATTTACAAAGGAAACGAACATTTTATTACAATTCTTTGAGAAAATAAAGGTAGAAACACCTCAACGGTAAATTAAGAACTAACTATATGATGCAACTTGATTTCTCAAAGGAAAACTAGAAGAATAAAAGACATTCTCACAAAGTAAAAGACTTTAATTTAACATTAGACGTCACATGCCATACTTACAGAAATTAACTAGGGGAAAACCTTTATAATTTTCTACATACTTGCTGAATATTAACTAAGATCTTGGGTTATAGCAACTGCTTTTATTTTTATTTTTGTGTATTTTAAATATTTCAGTACGTTATACTATTTTAAAATAGTAGTAACAGTACATTTTATTATAAGCAAATTCTAAGAATATTGACAAAATATAATATAGTAAATAAAAAAAACTTAATTTCATAAATAAATTTTAAAAGTAATGTATTTGTTTTTTGTATAATACGTAATAAGTACGCAATTTTCTTTTTTTACAAAAAAAGCAAAGTTTAATTGTATAAACGTATTGCTGGAGAAGCAGAATTATTTTCATTTCTAATTTAAATTTCTTTTAAAAACTCAAATGCAACTGTTGTAGTTTTTATCTTTTTTACTTTTTAAATTAAAGTTATACAAAGCACGTACCAATTAAAATATTATCAGCAACCTTTCAAGTTTTGTAAATTGCTGACATAAATTTTCCAGAGATAACACGTTAAACAATTCCGTACTTTATTAAGGTAACAATATGTTAAAATAAAATACTGAATTGAAAATTTGTAGTACAAAAACAAGAGATTAATCAGTTTAAAATTTTATTAAATAATGTATTTTATTAAATTTTATGTACAATTTTATGTGGTAATTTGCTACAAAAAATTACGTTGTCGCGTTATTGTAAGGACGGTACTATATTTATTCTACATAAAAATGATTTCGCTGTCAACAAAAAGCATTAATTTTGTGAGTATTGCAGTAATTATGCAAAATATAGCAAGAGACATATTCGTTCAATATGCTCGTGTGCAGTATCTTAATTCAGTTATAGTTATGTTAGCGACGATTAATTCGACGACGGTCAATTCAAGGACTCGATTGGGAACTGGGTTAATTTGGCTACAGCCAATCTATAAAAAGGTAGATTCGGCAACTCATTAAAAAAATTTTTTTTTCTAGTAGATTTTCATTATTACCTATAATAGAACGTTGGAATGTAGCACTTTTTTAACCGCAAGTAAATAATACTTCGTGATTAACTACCAATGCATAATGAACATATTTACATTTTCTAATAAATTTATAACAATTTCAAGAAAACAAGTTTACAAAACTGTCTACCAAGGGCAAGAAATTTTATTTAATGCTATTTTAAGAATTTAAATTAATTTGATTCTAAAAATGTAAGTTATTTGAAGTTCGCGCTTAACTAAACGTGAATATAACGGAATGAAATGTATTTTTTTAAAGTCGCTTCTTTTTTTCTTAAAAAAATTTGTTTTTCCTTTTTTAATCTTGTTATGGATGTAATCAATGTTTCGAGTAATACTATTTTTGACTAATTTTAGTAATTTTAACCGAAAAACAAAACTTACGTTATTTATTTATTTTTGTATTGTAAAAGCAATTACCTCAAAATAAATTGTATTAAACTAGTGACAACTGTCACAATCACAAAACCAAATATTTAATTTTTAATTTGAAATTATTAGCTTGAACTTTAAATTTGGCCAAAAAAGTTTTAATGAACATGATGAGTAATATACGATTGAAGAACCATCTGATAGTATAATTTACTATGAATGAATAATAGTAAGTAAATGGCTATAAAGATAGAAACATTAAAAGCTGATTTTATACCCGCGTAATTCAAATAAGTTTTGAACAAACCGCGGACTAAAATCACAACGTATAAACGTTGTTTTAATAAATCTAATAGTGGAAAAAATTGTATATAGACCGCGGTTGAGAAAATTATTTTAATAACTTTTAGCTTCACTCGTACAATAACAGAAACATTAATTGATAATAAAACATGAACTAGAAAGTATTAAATATCACATTTACTTACGCAAACACTAATAAACAAAATAAATAGATATAATAATATTTAAAACAATAATAGCATATTGTGTATCAAGTACGTGAATTAAATTTTTTTTACACAAGCGTGGAGTTTGCAAAACGAGCTAAGGGAGTGAAGCAACCACGCGAGTGTAAAAAAATCTTTATTCACACTCGGTTAGTAACGTACAGTTTTCCGAACCTCTTAAAGGTTGGTAAGTGAGCGGTTTCCATGGTTAAAAAAAAACGAGTATGTAATGAAACCTCACGGTCAGTAATGTACACTTTCCGAACCTGTAATTTGTGTGTGTTTTGTTTTAACTAATTTGATAAAATGACAATCATAAATTAAACACGTATATGTCAATTGTGAAGTGCCTACTATGTGTTAATATTTTACCGAAATAAACGATAATATTTTGGAAGTAGGTTTTCATTCATTTTTTATTAGTTTTATGTTATTTATTTTATTTAATGGCTTATTGTGAATAAAATTGTATACAAACCTTGGAAAAAGTGTTCCATCTGTTTTGAGAACTAGTTCACCTCGAGGCTATGCCTCTCGGTAAACTATAGTTCTCTCGACAGAAATGGAAAACTTTCCGTCTCGGTATGTAATCTACTATTACGCATGTGTTGCACACTATACTTTTTCTACGACGACGACGACCATTAAAGTAAATTTATGAATGTTCCTTATTTAAATAATAAATCTTAACAGTAATCGTACGATTTACACCAGCTGCTTCACTTGATTGCTTAAGAACATCATTATTTGGAAACTGAATTGACAAAACTCTGTTTGAAATGTCATTCTTTTTATTTACTGAGTTTTCTATGTACCCTTCAGCTACGTATGAACTTTTGCACCCCCCATACTGTTTTAGTATTAGTAAAACTGCCTCAGTTTTAAGCAATAAAAAAGCAGAGGAGTGATAAATCAATGACCCGAATATTGTTCTCCATGAGTCAGTTTTAAATGTTTCGCAATGTCGGAAAGGATTTTTTTCCTGTATAATTTTGAGGACGGAGAAGCACATTTATTTTATAAAATTTGAAATGTTTTGCAAATTTTCTTATAACTTTTGTTTTTGTGTCAGGAACAACCACGAAGAGGGTTGTTTTCAAATCTTGAATATCATCTGTTGTTAGTTTATAAATTTCATCTTTTCTTTAAAAACGCACCAACTTTAGGATCTTCACCAATGTTTATATTATGCTTGATGGTATTTTTCAACATACAATAGTTACTCCAAAGTGTCGATTATTTGAAGGTCTTCGACAGTTCTGCCAAGTACGTTAGCACCACATTTTCCGAAAACGATTGTATATTCTGCTCGGCGCGCCATTTCATAAGTTTGTGATAGGTATTTTCATGAATATCTAGGATTTTTGTGGTAGCAAAGAAGTATGCTGTGTTTGCTGCAGCTCTTATGTGTGGTAAAGTAGACGGCCTTTCTGTATCTGATTCCATAATTATCGCCACAGAACAAATCAATTATCGCAAATTATGCTTACAACAAGAATGACTGAGTTTGACGTTGCTTGTAAAACGCCAAAAAGTGCATTAGTTCTTATGGCGTCGATGTGTGAAATGATTCCCATAAGAATAGCATTGTACTTCACGCACCGATATTAGAAATTAAACTTTACGCTTTTTTATCAATGTGCGAAGTTGTACTTTAGAGAGTAGAAAAATATATTTCTATAAAAAAAAATTAAGTTTTTGTCTAATTAATAAAAATAAATACATGTTTTTAAAAAACATATAGTCAGTTTCTAAAACAAAAACTAATCAAGGGTTAAATTAGAGGAGACCTAAAATGTCTTTTGTTTTCTTTAACTAATGAAACCAAAAATTACGTAATCGCGGGTTAATCTATTTTATCTTATGTTGGTACCTCTAAATATCGCAAAATTTTAAAAACCGTCTAAAACGATATGCTGATCTTCAGAAAAGTTTAAATTTTGTTGTTGTATGTGTAGGATTTGTAAAAATTTCTGAAAGTGAAAAATATATATGACATAGTTACATAAAAATACAGTAATGTAATTGATAATAAAAAACAGACGGCAAAACTTAAACCAAAAAAAAATTGGCTTGAAAAAAAATTGCTGTGGAGTTTATTTGCCAAAATTAAAATAGCCATAAATCAATTAAACAGCCTCAGAACTTACATATTACAATAAATACTCGAATAAAATCTAGTTTATTTATAATTACAAGTATTTAAGCCATACTCAAAGGACTGATCTATTTGATAAATTTACCGATTTTAAACATTTCACAATTTTTTAAGTAATCTGGTGTACAAATATACTATTATCTGTAACTTTTAGACTTGCAACAGGTTTACTGACGATTTACAAATCGTTCTCACATAGCAAATAACACATAATTGTCATATCTCTATTTTAAGTCTAGCTCACAAACTACTACAATTTACAAAACAGTAATTCACTAAAGAAAGCAGCCCACTGGACAAAAAATAAAATTTATTTTAAAGCCACAGTTCATACCGTTTGCAGCAAGTACGACTCGTTTATATTGACTCGCAACGAAGGTGTGTAAAATACAAACCTATAATTTGTTACGTTAAAAATCTTTTTTTTTTCGTCACTCGTATAATTTTCATCGTTCACTTTAAATTCGATTTGCAGCGTTAGAGTCACGTAGCAATTTTCTTTTCTTCCGGATTCACGTTTTTGAAATTTTACACATAAACTGCAAAGTGCTTAGCGTAAGTTTCTGAATCAATAGTCATCCAGTTTGTTTATATTAAAATACGAATGTAAAATTAATTGATGCTTGTGGAAAGAGTGGCTGAGGTATGATGCACTTTATGTTTTGCGGTTGACTTTGATATTTGTTTTTCGTTTGTAGCATTAATCGTACTACACTGATTATTTGATTTTGTGCATATTTAAATATATTTATAAGATATAAGTATCATCTACCTTTTATTAGTCTAAAACAATAATTTAACATAATCGTCGTTTAAAGCAACGTATATTAAACAGGTATTTTTCTATGTTCAAGCTACAATTATTGAAGTCCATGCCTGCATATGTTGCAGAACATGGTAATGTGACGTCGCGACCCCTACTGCAAAATTTTTTTATGCAGTTTTAACGTGAGAATTTCAGTACTTATTAAACGTGGAACGTGTAGCATGTATTCTAAATGAAACGGTATATTCGTCGTACGTAATTTTGAAAAAATGCAAAAAAATACTATACAAATTAATTTCAAAAATGAATTCGTAATGTTCTCGATAGTAGAAACAATTAAACTAAAATCTCCCGGAAGGCTATAGTAATGCGACATGCATTAAGTTTTATTTAAAAAAAAAAGAAACCAATAAAATGAAGTTGATTGTAAATTTATCTTAACAGTCAGCAATTGGTATTTGTCATTTTTTGTAAGTTAACAATGAGTGTCTGATACAATCGTTTCTTTAGTGACTTTATTAATATTAACTCTCAATTCACAGAAAACAAAAATTTGTGGTTTCGTATTAAAAGTAGTAAATTAAAAAAAACGCATTGTTGGCAAAATACAAAATTTCTCAATTACTAAAAAAATGCAAAATCTTTTTAGTTCTTTGATAGGACCGTCATTTGTAAAATTACGAAATCAAAACAAATCGGTTTCAAACCCAAGATTTTTAAACTGCAAACTTGGACATTTTTTTAAAATTATTATAATGTAAATGCAACCATAGCAAATTTAAATTATTTAATACAATGTACTGTTATACCTAGGTCAATTTTTTTAAACAACCAATTAAAAAGTGTATGTGTTTCTTATTTTTGTATTTATTACTAACAATACACAAATTTATAATGTATCATGTACATACATATATTGTTAGTAACTTAAAAATAATTTTAAGGTAAAAAATAATAAAAAACAAATAATAAATTATAAACCAGAAACTTTTCTATAATAGTACAGTTATACACAAGTTACGCGCTTCAATCGCGAATTTCATACACGAGCTGCGCAGCAGCAAGTGCACTAAACGGTAGAGTGATTGAAACATATTCTATGACATGTGTTTTATTGTAAAAACAAAGACACATAATATTATCATTAGAACATTTTTCCTGTCAAGAAAAAATCTGTAAAAATTGACACGACTAAAGTCCTTGTATTAAACACAATAATTAGCATTAGCATTAATATTCTTTTATTAAATCACTAAAGACTAAGTCAAGAAATGGTCAAAATAAAATCTTTTGGAAGGCTTATTCTAAATTTGGAACTAAATCAAGCAGATAAAAATGCAAAACGTAATTTTGCACTGTATTTTTTTGATGCAGTCTATAATAAAAATAAGTGGCCGTGTGGAGTGATACGATAAATGCCTTGTTTTGTTTCCTATGTTTATTTAAATGAAAAAACGAAAAATTGTTTAACAAAAGACGTTTCTGGACAAACCAAACATGTGGGAAGTTGCTTTATGTGTCGTTCAACAATTTCATTTCAACAAAAAACAAGAGAGTATTGTGATAGTTGTAAGCAACTATTCTATATTTTTAACAATTTATAGTATAGGTCTAACTTTTACATTCCAAACAAACAAATTTACATTGGTAGATATAATGCAAATATGCAATATTTCGATAATTAAGGGAACCCGAGCGCACCCTTTAGTATGTGACAACAACTCTATATGTACATACGTACAGTTGTACGTGCAAACGACTAACAGCGTAGATAAAAGAAAACTAGAATAAAAAATATAACAGTTTTAAGTTTTTTTTTTCTGTCGAAGTTTGCGGCGAGCTAGCGGCACCTATCTCATAATTTCCATAAATTCGCTGAAATAAACAATGATATACATAAAGCGTTATTACAAATAAATTCCTATAGGTTCATACGATCTATGAAAAAAAAAACAGATTCGCCAAGTTTCCCCTAGATTAATATGGATGTTTCAGTAAGTGGACCTTCTAATAAGATGATAACTGTAGTAATTGATTGAAAGTTTTGATATCCTTAATCAACGTAAGCGCAACACCCTTTTTACTACATCGAAGGTTATGACGTCATTACAAGAATTTTCCTAATATGAATCAACAGGTGTTAATATCTCCGCATTAAAGGAATACGTGTGAGTATCCAAAATTGCTAATGACAATGACAAAAAAATAAAATTAAATCACAAAAATTAAATCAGTTCTTACCCCAGAAATACTTTCACATAAACAGCAAAAGTACTACATCTATTTGTAATGTGAATGCTTTAAATATTTAGAGATAAAAGCTTCTCCAGGCGTGTATGCTAGATGATAACAGTACCACAAGCACCGGAAAAACGGTGTTACACAAGTTGACAGCTACCACTCTCGATGTAGCGAAAAATGGGCAAAACTTATACGGTAAGAAAATCACACTTTTAACATAACATGTTGTGTAATACCGACGAGAGTTTTAAGGTAAATGGACGGCATGGTATAATATAACGTTTGCTTTAAATTATATTGTTTAATTAACTGTTCCTCAGTTTAACAAAATTATTTTTTAAAATAAAATGTTTACAACTTTATAAATTAAAATTGATTATTAAATTTGCAACGTAGTACACATTAATTTATATTGAGTAGTAACACGATACATAATTTTAATTATCCATTATTTGTTACAGACTTATTTCAAATTTTAATTTGTAAAATATATACACCAATTAAGTACTTTGTTAAAATTAAAAATAACTTAATTGTTGTTGCGCGCGTATTAATGCTAAAACTAATAAAAACAACATTGTTTAATTGTTTGATAATTAACATCATTAATATTTTAAATACAAACAGGTCTATAACTTAAGTCTAAAGTGATTTTAATTAAAATAACATTTAAATAAGACAATATTAATTGTAATTAACAATAATAACTTAAAACAATATCACAATAACAACGTATTTTTGCCCTAATTTTTTATTATAATTAATATTGAATTAGATATGTTACACAACATAAATAACTTTCTAATTATGTTAAGATTAAACGTTTTTCCCAAATACTTTTTCTAACTTTTCCTTAATGCTTGTTTCGTTGTCTAGAATTGTAACATCTTGATGATGATCTGAAATGGATTATATTTTGAAATAATGGCTTGTAACTCTAGTCATTGCCTAGCGACGGACGCTTAGTGAGAGAAAGTTTCTTGTGAATGTTTCCAATATAAAGGGAGAAATTAGATAATAAGACAACTTTATTCTTATTTTTATTTTATTATTTATTTGATAAAAACTCAATAATCAAGTTTTTGTTTGAAAACATTAAATAAAAATGTAATTTATGATTATTTGCACATAAATTAAAACAATTTACATTTGAAAATTTTAATTTTAATTTAATGTGTTTTAAACAGGTTTTGTTAATTAACTATGTCTAAATAATGTTTTTATTTATAACAATATAAGTGAACTAAATAAAAATAACAATAAATTTTATAATTCTACATACAAGCTGCGTCATAAATAGGTAAACAGTTTAATTTTTTAATTAATTCTTTTTGTCAATATGTTTTTATATATCTCTTTAAAAAGGTACATGATATTAACAGTAAAAAAATTTTTACAGCGTAATTTGTTTAAAAATTAATATTTATCGCAAACGCATAAATATCTTTAAACAAAAATTCACGTTTCCGACCCGTCAGATCTAAAAAAAATGTTTAACTTTTAATGAAAGTCAACATTTATTATCTGTTGTTTAATCAACTTGTAAGTACGAAACAGCGACAAACAACATAAAACTTACAAGCTTTTATATTGGTAAGCACGAAAGCGGCCATTTTGACCGATAAATACATATGTAATATATACATACGAAAAATTAATCACTATATTGTTTGTTAGGTTTGTAGGGTACAAAACATACTTCAATATAAAATTTGCAATATTACATTCACAAAAACTCCAAAACAGCATTTGTACAGAGTGTAACCAGTATAACTAGTAATCTTTTAATGGGAGATAGCTGTAATGATTTAAATCATATTTGCATTGTAAACATAAGGTCCATTCCTTATAGTTTTCGAGAAAAATTCATATTAAAATTTAAGACTGCCCTGTTATAGTCTATTGTAAATTCATAGGAAGAAAAGCCAATGACCCAATTCAGGATCGTTTATTAGTAAACAACACGTACAAAGTGCAAGAATGCGATAAGATTGTTTTGCTTAGTTTTACTGTAGATTGTTGAACACGTACAGAAACCATAACCTTGGTTAACATAAAATAAGACTATGTAGCTAAAATTTCTTTTTTTTGCTATTCAGGGGTCATTGTGTCTATTTCGGTTGTGCATTACTGTTGATTCGATTATCATTTATTTCAAGATATTTTAAATATTTTAGACATAAAACTTTCAGCATAAAGCATATTAAATTATTTTTGTAGTTTGGTATTCGGTGTTTAGTTTTGTTAATTGTTCAATTTAGTTTTGTTAGTTTTTCGTATTAATTACTAATTCCAATTTTTAATTTCTACATTTAAGACTTCAAAATAACCGGTTGACATTGTTACTTAACTTTTTTTGTCGTTATTAAGAACGTTGAAAAAAATTAAGGACTTTGCTGAAATTTTAATATTCGATGTGTATGAGTAACTACCAATCCATGCTTAAGACACTGCTTTAAGTTTCTGTAATGAATGATGTATGCTGTTTTATCATTTAAATTTGGAATAAGTTTTTTCTGGGATGAGGTTGAACCTGGAGAACAAATACTTTCTGGACAGAACGGTAAATCGTTGTGATGGTCATGTAAATTATCAGGATAATGTAAATTCACTTCTAATATGTACCCCTCTTCAGCATCGTCGGGTATGTTTAAAACGTTAAAAGAGTCCACAGCTTCAGACGATAACCAAGTAAATCCTGTACGAGGTAAATACTCTCGCATTGAGGGTCCATATAAATTTGTGGAATCTAAGTACATAATGTATGATGTAGAGTTTTTAGAATTAAAGCTTGGAATGTATGGGTTATTGGCTAGAGATTTTCGTTTAATGCATGTACTTACACCTCCACAAATACCTTTCTTGAAAAAATGATACATATCCATATCAGTCAAAAGCTCTAATTCTACTTGCGTATGTTTTAGCATTGCGTCCCAAGCCAGACCAGGAGCCGTAATATATTGAGCTGGATCTAAATCATTAACAGAGTACACGAAAATTTTCAAATACATCAGTTAATAGTAACACATCACAAGATAGGTATACTACGTCATTTATACTGAAACGTTGTCTATGTGCTTGTAGCATGTTGATAATCTTCTTTAGAAATATGTTGCTCTTGAAGAGTGTCGTAAAAATCTTCTTTTTTTGGTAAACAGCGTTCACTCAATTTTGTGTAGTTGCCCACGTAAGAATATGGAAAAATCCCTTTAACTCTTGCCAGGTTAAACTTTTGATCATCAGAATAAAATTTTTGTAAACTGGTACATTGCTCATCTGCAAGAGTTTGTGCTAACGCGTCTAAAGATGAAGCCAGAAAACGATAACTGTCAAGAAATCGTACACGCAGGTGCACATCTTCCATTTTTCCATTTTCTTTAGGTGTTCTATCCACTAGTAGTCTTTTGATTAACGTGATATATTTTTCTTTGGATTATGGAATTACATAAGACCTCTTCTTTTTCTAAAGCCAACTGTTTTACTGTTTACTGTTTTTTTTACAGTTGAGGCTATCATTATTCATGGAAATCAACATAGATATAATACAGTGAGGTTTTACTGCTTTTTGTGCTATCCCTACTACCATAATGCTGCTATAAAAGCTTAGAGTTTAAGCAGTATACGTATAGTTCATCGCTACACCTGAACTCCTCATGGCAAATAAAATTACATACATTTGTTCCATCCAAAAGAACTGGCCTCCTACGATGGGAAAGCGTATTCGCATTTCCTTTTTAAACCACTATTCGAATATACATCGTTGGATTACTCCGCAAAAACAACAGCTGAGTATATCTATCGACATCGTGGGATAGTGGATTTGTGGGCATAAAAGAATTTTCAACAATAATAAAGAAAATAGCAAAGAACCATGAACTCGTATATGTAAGAGGACACCAAAAACAAACTATTGTCCAAGAATATTTAACAACATCTGTTATTGAACTTTCGAATGAGAAAAATATTCCTAAACAACCACCAATGTGCTGTTTTCATAACATAAATCCAGCAGTTTGTGCGTTACGAAACGTTGCAACTTTATACGATTTCCATTTTAATCAGGTGTAGCGATGATCTATCCGCTAATAATAGCGTAGAAATAAATTTTTATTACAATTTGAGTAATTTTTTTACTTTGACTTCCATATATATGTATCTTTCCGATTGTGTTTAGTTTAGTGTATTTTCGACGTTGCAATGATTCCCATCATTTTTAAATCAGTTATGCTCAGTGCTTGTTATGGTAATACTCTTTATATAGTTCAACCTCCGAACTGTGAAGACGCTATTATTTGTTTTAAAGATAACTCACACCAGTGGTTTCAACTTATGCCTAACGTATTACATGGTATTAAAGTTTTTACTATAACAGCACCCAATACTTCGAAATAATTTCGCATACAATTTTCTAGCAGTAACCATTATATTCACACGGATTGGCGTAAATGTGATTCGTTCAATGATCGCGGTATTATAATTATGCCAAACAGTGACACGTGTTGTTAGTTGTATATTCAACTTTTGTGTGTGCGATGGTTCCAAAAATATTTAGTCTGTTGATTTTTACAGCTGTTTCTAACAACAGTTTATATGTACTGCAACCACCATTTTGTTCTAAAACATATGCATCTTTTAAAAGTAATCCTACAAAGTGATATAAACTAATACCATTAAATTTATACGGTGTCAAAGTTCTACCAATTGCAGAACCACAGGATTTTTGACTACGTTTTTATAACAACAACTCAAGTTTTCTACAAACCGATTGGAACTCTGTGCATTACATTATCTTATTAGACAAATGTGGTTTTACTAACTACACTTCTCTATCAACTATTTGTACCACATATGGTATACTATCCATTACATTTTCAATGTTATTACTTATGCTAATATAAATTTTTCTTATATACTATTTTATCTCAATATATGATTTATTGTAATTTATTATTTTAAGTTATTAAATACACTGTACAATTAATAAATTACTCTATATAGTAATTGTGTTTGAAGGTTAGAATAAATAAAAACTTTTAATCAAACTACTCTTTGGTTACTTGTATGTAGATAACGGAGAAGTGACGTTACTTTAGGTCATTTGAAGCTTTGTATATACGTCACGGGAGAAGAGTAATACGCATGGTGAAGTATTACTAAACAAAGTCCTCCTACTCCCCCTCTTCCTGTGTAATGTGTGGATCTTCTTCTGTGTAGGTCAGAGAGGAGGAGTAAGATTACTCTAGGTCATTTAAAGCTTTGAATGTAGGTCAGCGAGGAGGAGTAAGGTTACTCTAGATCATTTAGAGTTTTGAATGTAAGTCAGTGAGGAGGAGTAAGGTTACTCTAGGTCATTTAAAGCTTTGAATCTAGGTCAGTGAGGAGGAGTAAGGTTACTCTAAGTCATTTAAAGCTTTGTAATGTAGGTCACGGAGGAGGAGTACTCCTCCTCTTGTCACAGAACTCTCCAACTTATCCTACTCATATCTACCCTTTAATAAAAGATTATTAGTTATACTTGTTACACCCTGTATCTGTATATGTAAATATAAACATTAGGTAAGTATATAAAGTATTACCTAAAAAACATAAAATAAACACATACTTATTGTACTATTATAAGCAACTTATGGCTTAGACCGCGTTGTGGTTGAACACTCAGATTTTTTAGTTTAGTTCTAGTTTTTTCTTGAAAGCTATAACATGAAGTAGAACTTGGCTTTTGCCGTACTGTCGTTTGTGAACCCAAGCAAACTGACGTTTCGCAAGATATCGCAGCTTGCATAATCGAAGTGGTGAATGTCACTGAACGAAAAAGTGTAAGTATTTATGTATATCATTAGACCCAAAAAAGTTGATATTGGTCTTAGAAGGTATATCAGTAGTAGCTAAGATTTGCTGAATTTCAAACAGCCTTCCTGGTTCATATTATATGAATGTTTTCCTATTTTCACAGTTTCGCGGATTAGTCTAGGAAAATAGAAAAGAGTTCTAGCCAACAATTTAATCTGGTTAAAGTTTAGAGTGTATTCTGGGTACCACACGTGTTCTGCCACTGCTGATTTTGTAAATCTGCGGTGTTTGCAGTCAGAAACATATGGCTGACTGCACATTTGTTAAGTTTGCTATGCGGGCAACAATTTATATATTTGCAATTAATAAAAATGCAAGAATTGTTTTGCAGAATTGTTAAATTAGTTATTAAAAAAACAAAATCAATATTTTTCTTTTTAGTAATGCTATATGTCATATTTCATTAACGTCGAATAACATAAAACTAATTTTTTTACTTCTAAACACAATATTTTGGTGTCAACTGTAATATAAAAAAAAACAAATCATTATATAAAAACTTTATTACAAAAAAATATTGTTAATGGTTTTTTTACAATTCTCTACTTGAGAAAGGCATAAAACACAGTAAAGTTTTTTGTAGGGCGACGTCTTGTACATCCGAATGTGCACTAATGTAAACCACTATAATGTATTGTAAGCATTGGTTATAACACACATTTAAACGTAATAATAAAATTGGTTACAGGTAAAAACTGTCATATCTGAACATAAAAAAGTTTAAGTACTGAAATTTATTACTATTTACAACATACCATACAGTGAAAATAAAGACAAGGCTAATATAACAACGAATGTTGTATACAAGCTAAACTGTATGGAATGTAAAGTACGTTATATTGGATAAACTAAACAAAAAGCAAAAATTGGATTAACAACCACAAATATACTAAGATAAGAACGTCTTCCGGGTTTGGACCGTGTCAATGTTGTAACCGAAGTTGCCAACGTTTCGCCCACTTTCGTAAGGGGCTTCATCAGGGCGTGAGAAAAATCGAAGAACTCAAACAAGCAACCGAAATCTAACTAAACACTTCACAAAAGTTAGGTAATCAACTTGTGAACCAAGCCAGATTCTAAACTCAGAAAAGGTAAGAAAGAAAACGATAAACTTGAAAAAGCAAACGAAAATCAAACAAAGAACCACTACAGAGTTAGGTAATCAACTTGTGAATCAAGCCAGACTCTAAACTCTATAGAAGTGACTTAAAAAGAAATAGTCTCCGTATATGAAGAAGAAGTATCGTCACGTCTAGTTAAGCTCGACTCTGATTGGGTTACGGTTGAACGAGGGCGTGTTTTCGATAATGGACTAATGACCGAGAACCAAAGAGAGGTTAGCTCGAACCCATGATCACGATTGAAGTTATTGGGGTGTTTGATGATTTCTATGCTCTCTCGAAATTTCCTGTTAAAAAAGAATGTAGATTTGGCAATCACCGAAACGTTTTCAAAATCTATCTTGTGACCTGTAGTGAAATGATGTTCAGCAACCGCAGACAGAAATATGCTTTTTCCTTATACAACGATCATGTTCTGAAATGCGAGTAATGACGGAACGACCGGTCTCACCAATGTAGACTAAACCACATGAACAAGGAATTTGGTATACACCTTGAGATGAAAGTGCCCTCGTTCAACCGTAACCCAATCAGAGTCGAGCTTAACTAGACGTGACGATACTTCTTCTTTATATACGGAGACTATTTCTTTCTAAGTCACTTCTATGGAGTTTACAATCTGACTTGATTCACAAGTTGATTACCTAACTCTGTAGTGGTTCTTTGTTAGATTTTCGTTTGCTTTTTCAAGTTTATCGTTTTTTTTCTTACCTTTTCTGAGTTTAGAATCTGGCTTGGTTCACAAGTTGATTACCTAACTTTTGAGAAGTGTTTAGTTAGATTTCGGTTGCTTGTTTGAGTTCTTCGATTTCTCTCACGCCCTGATGAAGCCTCTTACGAAAGTGGGCTAAACGTTAGCAACTTCGGTTACAACATTGACACGGTCCAAACCCGGAAGACGTTCTTATCTTAGTATAGACAACGGCCGTGGAAGCCTTCGCTATTACAACCACAAATATGATTGCAATAGTAAAAAAACCGGTGTGGTCACCACACGACTTTCCTATAAGAAATGATGAAGGTTATGTTGTCATAAATTCACGTTGAAGTGATATGTGCACGTTTGTAGTGACTTCTAATGCAACTACTTATTAGAATCTCTTCAAACTCAATTCTTAAAAAACATTAAATTTATAAGTAAAACGCATCCTCCTTAATTATTATGTTGTTAATTGTTTTTTCAGTGCTTAAACAATCATAACTATGTGCGGAAAAATTGCAATGTCGTACATAGCTTTTCAACTTTACAGTTTTCTACAATTTTGTTCTATAAGTTAAAAAAAATTATTAAACAAAAATAATTATGTTGTTCAACTTATTTCTCCTCGAGTAGCTTTGCAGACAGCTTTACAGCATAAGGTTTATACGAGATAGAGAAAATCATTTTGAATTTTTAAATAACATTGATTTCAAGAAAAGGTTTCGTTTAAATAAGGCCACCATTATAAACTTGGTACATGTAATTAGAGATAGAATCGAATCAACAAGCTATCGAAACAAATCCTACGGTACAATATATAAAGCTGCCTAGATCTATCGAACCATTAATGGAAACAATACGATTGCACATATGGTCTAAATGCGAAATCGTATTATAACAGAAAAGGATATTTTAACATTAGTCTTCAAACAATTTGTGATTATAACTTCAAATTCGTGCATTTTATTGTAAATTGGCCAGGATCAGTACACGACATCTATTCCTCCAGTTGTATTTCGCATCGGAAGATATGACAATGGTTACTTATTAGGTGATAGTGGATATTCATGTAAACCGCATCTGCTTACATTCAGCAAATGCCAGTAAAGTGGTATAAAGCATATTATGGTATTATTACAATAATACCATAGAAAGGTTTTTTGGAGTTTTGTAGATAAGATTTCTTTGCTTGCGATATGGTTGCCGACTCAAAAATAGCACAACATTTTTTATTTATAAAACCAATGCTGTGCTTTATATTTTTTTTTACTTGATTAAATAATGTTACTTCTTTCGGTAATGCTTTTGAATTTTTTTTTTAAATAAGGGAGGAGTTGCCGCAGGTTCTGTAAGAGATAGGAGTGTGCCAAGGACAAGACTACAAGATAATCCAAGTTCAGCAACATGAAATCATTCCCATTTGCCCATTTTTACTAAGGATACAAATTAATATTAGGTTTCATTGTAATTATTTCCCAATTTAACAAAATAGTAAGCCGTACTTCAGAACAATTTCCAGGTGGCTCGGTTTGGTGTCCAATGTTCGCCAGCATAACCACCTGATCGGCTGTTAATAAGAGGTGGAAAACTCCACGAGAAACACATTTTTTTATCATACAAAATACAACTTTGTCCTTGTCCTTGCTTAAATGTCCTGTTTCACAGATCTGTTTTATCTGCAATTTCATATATACAAAGTTTCAGGTATTTTGCTGTTCGGAGGTCTGTTTTAGCCATTGCATTACATTCGTTGGTGATGTTTGTCCACACCGAACTTTTTTTTTCTATAAATCCTTTGGTAGCTTTATACTCCTTTATATTGTTATTTAAAGTAAAGGATAAAAGGAATTAAGCAAGTAATTTATAAAATTGGAAATTTTTTATTAGTAAACATAAAATAAAACTTAGCTATTTATACAGAAGCAATGTTTTTCATAATGACTATTTATAAGAAAACGTAAATAATATAGTTATCCAATATTTAACGTTTCTTTCTTGATTTGAGTAAATATTTGTAAATAACCTCGTATTTGGTAGTCATTTTTGTGTCATAAACTGACATTAAGGGGGGTCTACACAGATAACTAGGCAACACACCGTACTTCCATAAGACCAATGTTAAAAGTGCTGTTTGTTTATATAAAATTACAAAGTTACTTATTATTTTGAAGAATCGTTCAATTCGTCAATACAACCAGGAAACCTATCTCCACGTCAATATAGAGCGATTTTAAAAAAAAAAGTACCTATAAATTGATATTAAATTGTTTTCAAACACGACTAATATTTGACATTGCAATAGTTATAAATGCTTTTTTCATAAAAATGCTTCTATATTGACTTAGCTTTGTTTAAACAGGTCTGATTAAACTTGTGAAAAATTTACAAAATTATAATTTACAATTAAAATTCTTATATAAACAAAAAAATTTTTCGTGTCAGTTAGTGTCAATAAAGACGAAAATCGACAAAAAATATTACGGGTCGTTTTAACCGCAATATCGCCGGCGGGTTGGTAGGTAGTTGAATGTTAACACAATAGGATTAATTTTGAGGGTCTTTAAAAGTTTTGCTCATAATTCACACAATGTTATTTGTATTATTATCATAAAATGAAACAAATAAATACAACATTTGTACATGAATTTTATCATAATTTAGATATAACATAAATATAACACCATTGATAACACTTAATCAAATTTTTAAGTAAATTTTTCGTAGGTCCAAATTACGACAGCGACGCGGATCTACCAATTCCGGTAATAATGCATGAAAATAAAATGTTTCTAGTTTTGCCACCATGCGATCTGTCCAAAATAAATCGTCCCTATAAAAGAAGAACTATGATTAAAGTGTTTTTCTCAATTGAATAATAATTACCTTTTAATTACTTCAACATGAATTCCTTTTATAGTATAGACAATAAAGTAACACTTCGTACGTTTGGTGATTTGTAATATTCCTTGAAGTTGATAATAATAATTATGGTTTCTTTTTAAGGTCATTTTATTTTCCGAATCTACAACACAATAATTAATTAAGCTTGACTTACAGGCTTCTAACGGATCCATATCTCCAGCTTTTAGAGAACTTTTTATCTCTATAATTGCATCGTCGTTTACAAATCCGTCAGGAGAACATGCCAAAAATGGCTTTTCCTTATCAATAATGAGACCACAAATAGTAACCTTCAAGTTATACGTCTCTTCGAATTGTTGTATAGCTACTGATTCACTATCTAACCCAAAAGCGGTGTACTTGTTTCCTTTAAAAATGTTATATAGTAAAAAAGATACAGTTTTGGAAGTGCAGGTTGTTGGGCGTAGCTTACAAATTTTACCAAAATTGCAGGCCGTTATCCTTTTTCTACGCTCCGCTTTCCACAAATCATTTTTTGATTGTGTTAACGTACCTTCTTCAATTTTTTTTCTGTCTATATTTTCTAATTTTTTTAGAAACTGACTAACCTTTGAGTCATATTCGTCTTTTGGAAGATCAGGCTCGATGTTTTCGTCTACCATCCCATAATCAGCATCTGCAGTAGCGAATCTCATTTTAGGGTAATCTGAAATTAAGACAAAATTAATAAAATACATGGCAATATTTACGGAATAAAAACGTACGTTTCATAGTTTTATTCCTATATCGACGAATTTGGGTGTCTAAAAAACGACTCATGTAGTATCCTGGAGCTCTACCACAAATATCTTCATGCAAAAGAGATAGTAATTTTCCTCTGCTATTAAAAGAAATTGCGGCCATTTCGCATCTCAATTGATAAGAATTTTTTAAAGAAAAATTTATTCTTTTGCCTCCTATAAACTTAGCCACTATTGCATTATAAGTTTCCGCTGGATTATTGTCAGTATCGTAAAGCAAACTAGATGCTTGATCTGCAAGTCTTTGTGTGATAGTAGTGATGACTTGCAACATACCACATTCGAAATATGTATCAACCAAGTCCTAATAACATAAATAATTTTATAAGGGTGTTAATTATATTATTTAAACTTATCATTACGTACCTCGTCATCCTCTTTGCCACTACAAAAATATTCTTGACAGCGTTCATGTCTACCTAATATATGGAATGGACTGTTTAATACATCACGTCTCAAATTTTCGATTTTGGTATCTATTGGCAAGTTTTCACGTTTGCGGTATTGCACAGCTTTTACAACTGCATTACGAAAGCGTCCTAAAGTTGAAAGACTGCAAACATAATCTCTTCTGCTTTTTGGAAAGCTGGAATTTTTACTAAGATCACTTAACTTGTTTATATAGTTGCGTAACAAATGATTACGACATTCAATTTTTCTAATGTAAAAAGTGGGACCGTATGGTGCAAGCTCAGTTAAATGTCGGTAAACACTGCTATCACCATCACCAATCAACTGTCCGTAAATTAAATTATGCCTAGAAATAGAATCTGCGAAACCTTCACAAATGATACCTGCTTCCATAGAAGTTGATGTTTTATTCCAGTTTCGGAAGCACGTGTGGTCATTTACATCGCGTCCTCTGGTACACAAATAACAGTATTTGTTTTTGACACCCATATATAAAATTTTTTTTGATTTTGCGCCAATTATGTATGCCTGAAACACATTTTTACTCAATAATTATTTAAAATTGTGGAAAGATTTTTTACGTTCAAAATCAATTTCCTATTAAAAAAAATGCGTTTTTTACACTTCGAAGATATTCAAAATGTGTGTACTTACGTTTTTCTGGCTTTCCTCAACATCATACGCCTACTCTTTTTTTGAGCACCTACACTTTTTTTACTTTAGGCATCTTTAATTTTAAACAAATACGCAATGTATAAACACTGATTATTGATGTAGATCGTATGCTAGGATCACGCACAATAATCACAATTGCTTAACTTTTTCATTTTAATTATGGGTTACATATATGGAGGTGGTATGAATTAGCAATAATAATAGATTAACTATTATGTGCACTAGAACTAATTAAAGTTTAATTTTCTGATAAGCTAAGATTTTGATATTTTGCTCTTTATTTTCGCATTATAACTAAACGGTATTCATTAAGCATTAATCAGAGGCTATTAAATATTCCAAAATTATACGTCGTTAATCGTTTCCTACTTTCTCCTTTAACTAAATGCCCTTTTGATTAACCGTTTTTGTGTTTAATTACACCCTTGCCCAAATATTTCAAGTTTTTGTTTTTTGTTAGAAGCGTGATTACTTTTTTAATCGTAGTATTCTATAAAAAAATCGGTTTTGATCTTTGTACAAAAGAGAAAGCAAAAGTCCATAACTAAACTGTTACGTTTTACAAAAAAAAATTTTTCAAATAAAAGTTATGGAAACTATAATTTACAATAACTTTTGTTGTATGTATAATTTCTAATTAGATAAAAAAAATTGTTTAAACGAAGCTTGTAAAAAGATAAATTGGGAACAACAAAAAAATGTCGTATAAGAAATATTTTTGAAAATATTCTAAAAAAACATCAAACGGTTTTGTTCAAGTGCACTTTTAGATTAACCGATATTGCCCAAAAACTAATCAAACCTTGTATTTTATACAAAAACTCTAAATTCCAAGTTTAAAATACGATGTAACTTTATGCGACGATTTCAAAATCTAAGTTCGGCACCTAGTACTATTTTTAATGATATAACATTATTAATGTAATCATTTAATAACGACACATTGCCGTTTTCGTGATAATTATCATCAAATAGAATTTGATAAATAAGAATAATAAAAGAAACTTTTGTATACATCCTCGTATTTACAGGGTTTGTAAAAATCTAACATATATGTAGTTTGACATTTGCAAGAATCATTATTATATATATATTTATAAATGATTTATTTGTTACGTTTTTGGTTAAGCTTTTATTTTTTTATTTTGCCGACAGTTTCAACTAATATTTAGTCATCATCAGGAATATAAGAAACATTATATATATAAAATATCATAAAACTTATAAATTACTTTACCTAAATAACATTTTTTAATATAACAAAGTTTAAATTTAAAATTAATGGTTAATAATAAAATAACATATTATTATTATTTATGTTAATTTAAACACCAAATAATGCGTTTTGTCAAATGCGACATGCACATTTGATCAAAATCGGCAATTACTTTAGTCGTTTTTAAATAGTTGAGGCTACGTACATTTATTTATGTATGATAATTCAAAATAAATAGCAAGAATGAATACTATTGTTTACTTTATAAGAACGGTATTTCTTTACAACTTTAATCCTTTTGTTTTGTGTATCAAAAGACAAAATATTCTACCTGAACTGTGTATAGTGGTTTGCCTACTAAAATAATTGTAGGCGCAGATTTATTTTTTTAAAGCTGTGTAGAGGAGCCTTAAAACGCGCGGTTGTCAAATTGACTAGCAGTTAATGATCGATTAACTAATGGACCGTTAATCATAGATTAAATTGTTTTGTGCAACGCAATTGAATGTTAATCAACCATCATTTTTAATCGACGATTAGAAAATTACCAATTAACCAGACTTTTGTGCAATCGGCTATTTATTTTTTCTTAAAAAAATCGTGGCAGGCAGAATTCGAACCTAGTCTATATATAAAATTTACTTTAAATTATAAATCAAATATCTAATAAACAGTTAATGTTATAAAAATTTTTGATTTGAATAAATTGTTATGAAGAATTATCTCTATAAAAACTGTAAAAATAATTCAAATAATCTACATACATACAAAATTATAAAAGAAAAACTGTTAAAAATGGTGGATACACTCACTTCTTTATTAGACCCATCTTTTGATAGAACCGAGAGAATATGAATACTAGGACTTTCAGTTCGAGAGTTATCATGGGTACATTGTTACACACAGACACACACAGACATCTAAAATTGTTTTCAAAAATACTTTTTTCCAAGGGCAGATGTAAATTGTGTTAAACTGCATAGATGATGGAAGTCTTCCAGTGTTGCTAAAGGTTATATAGATGATTCAATTAACAAAATTAAAGTATTAAAAACAATTCGAATTGTGAAGCTGAAATGTCATCTACTTCTTTTATCAAACTGATATCAATAAAAAATGTGACGTCTACAGAAAAACGTATTTTCATTATGTTATATAAAATTTTAAAATTCTATTTGTAATTATTTTAAAAGAATACGTAGTAGATGTATTATGTTTTAAATTTTATTACATTTTGTAATTTAAATGTATAAATAAATAATTTAATAAATAGGTATGTTATTAAAACATATTTAAAACCAAATTAATTTTACAAATGTTATCAATAATTGTAATAATAATGTTGTAATTCTGTGCCACGATGCACTAGAACAGCGCAATTTATGTACAAAGGTTGCCTAATGAAACTTAGTTTATCTAATTAATAAATACGTTTTTAACATTTTAACAATATGCAAATTAATTTAAACAACTTTAAAATGTTAGAACTTTAAATAAATACTTTAAACTTTAAACAAAAAATAACTTTTTTTTTTCAAATAAACAAGTTAAAAATTGCGTTAAAAACTTTTGTATTTCAGTTTTAAAGTTGAGTAATTCATCAAAAAATTTCGTTTTTAAATTTAAAAGGTTATATTTGCTAGTATTATTTGTCATGATAAAATATTTTTTAATCGTCGCAATATAAAAATAAAAATTTATTACTGTACTTTACAACAAAACTATATTAACTAGTTATTATAATTAAAGTTACATTTGTTCTATAAAATTTGCTTATGTAATTATAGGCTATATTAAATTATTTTCATTTTAACATATTATAACTTTTAGTTGTAATTTAATTAATAGCTATTTATGTTACTATTACATAATGCATAGTTTTATTGAACACGCTCTAATTTATGACCGATAGGGCTTGAGAGCGAGGCTAATAAAGAGTAGCAGATCCAATAAAGTGCATTAATATACGTGTTATACACATATATCATTTAAAATAAAATTAACCTATTCTTGAAATATATACATACATTTGGCGCCGTTTTTTTAATCTATGTTTTTTACATTCAATTAGCAATTTCAAATTTTTGATTCAATTACGTAATTTTTTTTAAATATTTACATAAAAAATATCAGCGTTTTTCATTTGGTTTACTTTTATTTGAAAATCTCAGTTTGCTGTTGTAGTGTTGGTATTACTTACCGATGTTATTGACAATCGCTTTAGTCAATGCGAATCCGAAATTTCGTGAATTTAGTGCTTAAACTGCTTCGTATTTATTAATTTGTTAAATTAAATTTATAAGATGGATGTTGTACATGATGTAGAAACCTTGGTAGCAAATACAAAGAAATCAATTTTGTCTACTAAATCCATATTATTATTTAAAAATGTCAATACATCATATTGTAAGTGATGCAAAAGAAATTAAATTAAGAGAACGTCCGAAGACATTATCTTAGAGTATTTTAATAGCGAACTGCTGTGTTATAAGAGCTTTTCACGGTGAACTGAATTTTTTATTTGCGTACAACGATTATAATCTTAACGAAGGGGTTGATATAAGTAAGTTCCCTAGAGTAATTTCCTATCTGAAAAGAAAAGCACCCAGTAAACACAGTTGCATAACACACAAGTCATTGCATTGATTTAAAGTGACGTGTTAGATAGACGGCGATTTGCATGTGAGTTCTGTATGACATAAAATAGCAGCAAGATACTCGTTGCACTACATATTTAAATTTTACTAATTTTACATTGCATCTATATTACTTAGTTACCTCATGTTGATGTAATAGTATGTATATGTTTAAAATGTTGTATTTTATGTAACAATTATATCCCTTGGGTCACAATATACATTTATCAAATTTACTTCTTTATTATTTGATTTATTCAATTTTTTTCAGAAAACGGTTGAACCCCACTAGTTTGGAGAATTTTCCCAATCACCCAATACAAAAATTTCTGTTTTAAATTTATATTACAGTTAGATAATTCATTTATGTTCTAATGGACGGACGTTTCATCTCACATTAGTATATAAATAAATATATAAATAAATACATACATTTATAGTCTGGTAGTTATAGAGTGCACGTCATTTTTTAGGGATGCGTTTTCTAGCACAAAATAAACAAAAAAGTTTATCTACTTGTAGAAAACTAAAGTTTCAGTAAATATTACAACCGCAAATTTCAAAAAATTAACTTGTACGTAAGCTCCGTTTCTACGAGATGGCGTTTAGCCTTAGATTTACTAATAGAATTTTATATAAACATATGTCCAAAATTTATTTATTACCAAGATATTGAAATACAAAGACAGTTATTCAATAGTTATTTACATACTAAGTGCGGAAAAGTTATGTTCCCGAATGAACGAGTTGGCAGCACGAGCTTGCTAGTACTGCCTTGGGTGAATTTGGGAACAATTTTCCCGCAAGAAGTTTATACAATATTTTTACGAAAACTTGTTTAATTTACATTTTTATTCATGTATTAATTCCAAAACATATATAATTACAAACAAAATCACCATAAAAATAAAGTTTGAGAGTTGGCAAGTTTTTTGTTTTGTTCATTTTTAATTATTCAATTAAAACTTTTGTTGTAACGCGAATAACGCGTGATTTCGGTTATATATTGTCATTAATTTAGGAGTAATTAACTTAAATTATGAGTGATGGTAAAAATATTATGAATTACAAACCGTCGGAAGTACGTCAAGACGCTGAAGCATTGGTAAATTTACTACCGAAGAAATCTAAAGCAAGGTATGAATTGGCATACTCAAAATTTGTGAATTGGGCCCAAACAAAAAAAAGTTTTCAATTTTACCGAAAATGTTTTATTGGCATATTTTCAAACGTATCCTAATACAAAGTTTTTGTGGGCTAATTCTATGTTAAAGGCGTGCTTAATCTTACACAACAATGTCAATATTTTAAATTATTCAAAAATAATTGCATTTTTGAAACGAGAAACGGATCAGCCAAAAAATCTAGGGTTTTAGAAGAAAAGCAGATTCCCAAATTTATAAATGACGCTAATGATTTTTTTTAATGAAGGTATAGATAAAATACTCATATTATTTATATATTTATAAAAATTTTAAAATGTTAGGTTGTTGTAAAAGTGGCTGTAGCTGGAGCTTGTCGTCGTGAAGAGCTATGTAAAATGACATTGAAAGATATCGAATTTAAAACTGATATCATATCAGTTACGATATCAGATACCAAAACCAATAACACCCGACAATTCGTAATTGTAGATCCTGAATGGATTTCTTTGCTGAAAGAATATAAAAATATTAGAGTTAAGTGTAACCAAAAGCAGGATAGGTTTTTTTTACTTACCATAATGGTAAATGTATAAATTCCCCAGTTGGCATAAATACATTTGGGAAAATTCACCAATCGCATCATATCTTAAGATTCAAAAGAATATACTGGCCACTGCTTTCGTAGAACCTCGGCCACTTTGTTGGCAAGTCATATAGCTTACTTGATAACTCTGAAGAGCCATGGAGGTTGGAAATCTTCGACTGTAACTGAAGGGTACATTGAAAAGTCTGTCAGTAGGCGCATAGCTACAGCACAAAAATTGACTGCGGGTACATCCAGTACAGGTTCAGGCAGTTCCTTTGAAATTCCTGTCATCAATGTGAACGTGCCTCCTGCTTTTGCTACATTATCGCAGTCCTTGAACATGAAGGACATTGTTCTAGGAGTCCAAATGTCCAATAGCAGAAATTTGAATATAAACAGTATAAATGTTAACATTTGTAATTCAAGCAATCATCGGTGAAATAATTGTTCCATTTTATGTAATTATAATTACTTTAGTCTTTGTTGTTTTGTTACAGATTGTTAAACATTCCGTTTTTTTGTTCCTAACTTGTAAAAGATTTAAATAAAGATTACGGAGTAGGTCAACAAGAGAGATGAGGACAGCCAGAGAACTGCTACAATCAGGGTAATTAGATACACATGTTAAAATTCTTATTCTGTTTATAGTAAAAGAATCCTTCCGCTAATATTATGTAGGAAATAAATGTCATTCGGGATGCAGATGTTCCTAATTATGCGTAGAAGGCGGTAAATGGCATCGAACGGTATATGAGTACAAAAAATAATTTTTTGTACTCGCCGCCTGGGAAGTGAAGTTTTGCATAAGTATGTAGCCAAACAGGAAATTGTTATTCCCGCACGAGTGCGGGAAAAATTACAAAAACACTGGCATTTACAGACATTTAAACATCAATATTATAATGCAATTATAATTTCTAATTGTTAAAAACCGTTTTGCCAGTGTTTTTTATTATTAAAAACAAGGAGTACACTTAAAAAACCAATACAAAGTTGTTGCCATCTATCCATTATGTTGATGACTATATTTAATACACATAAACATGACATAAACATAACCTAAAAGAAAATAAAAAGTCTACGATTCGTTAAATACATAGAAAATTAATTACTGTTTATTAGAAGCAAGATTTAATAGAGGTAAGTATTTAAGAAAAACAGTTTTTCGTCTGTGAAAAAAGTTTTAAGTTCAATAAATAAATCTTTACCTAACATTACAAACTATACAAAAGAACAATTAATTTACAATTAATTTTTAAAGTTATCACTATTGGTGTAATAAACATTTACATTAATTGTACAGTTTTCACATCCTGAAATTGAAACTCCTGGAACATTACAACTTGCATTATTTGTACTATATACAACGTTTGCAGCGACATTAGAAGTAATTGTGTGTGGTAAGTTTTTTGTTATTCCGGGTAACATAATTTTATTTGCTACATCTATTTTTAATTGGTAAGAATTTTCCACGTATCCTTCCGCAACAGCAGAAGATCTCCATCCTCCAAGTCTTTTGAGAGACAGTATATTGCCGCCATGATCGGCTAATAATGTAGCAGAAGTACGCCAAAAGCAATGCCCAGTGTATTCTAAAGGATTGCCCAATTTTAAATACTCTGCAATGTTTGATGGAAATTTTCCAAACATATTTAGCCCAACCGGCGAATTAATACACTTCCTATTATGAAATGTCAAAAAATACCGTTTTTGAATTTTGCTTCTTCTTAATTCGTTGTATTTCACCAGTAAAGTAATCCATTCTGGTTTAGTTATAACAAATTTACGACAAACATTAGTTTTTGTTGCAGGTACGGTAACCATTACAACATCCGTTTTAAACTCTATATCATCAATCGACATCTTGCATAATTCCTCCCTGCGGCATGCACCAGAAATACCCATTATTAATGCTACCTAAAATTAAATCAAGCAAATTTGTACTGTACATAATAATTTTTAGAAATGTACAGGTAGTTATAGGGTTTAATCATTTAGTTTTAGTTTATAATTAGTAGGCATTATTTAAAAATATAAAATTAGGCAACCAAACTAACACTTACCTTAGTTAACAAAAATAATAAGTCTGGGGCCTCACTAATAAATTTGTTTATTTCATTATCGGTTAAAACTTTAGATTTTTTAGGTTTATGTTTTGTTGATTATCTTTTAATAAGTGCTATAACTTTGAAATATTTAGAATTATCAATATTGTCGTAAACTGACAAACAATATTGTAGCATTGAAAAAATTGGCCACAATGATTTCTTGCAAGACATTTCTTGAAAATATGCCAATAAGCAATTTTCGTTTTTAATAAATTTACACTTGCACCATTCTTTAAATGTGTCATAAACATTTTCATATCGTGTTTTTGATTTAACGGGTAGCAAATTATTTATTGCTTGATTTGCAATATCTCATATTTCTGAAGGTGTACATGAAAAACTTTCTCCAGACATTTTAAATTATATAACACTGACAGCAAAAGATGAACAGCAAAAACACTTTAGACAAAACTTCAATTCATAGCACTCTACACTTTTCATCAAGGTAACTATATAAAAATTTGACATTGATATAAAATGATTGCTTCTGCTTATTAAAGGAATATTCGCTTGTTACAAAAAGTTATGTACAAACCTCTTGCGGGAAGATCATTCTAGCATTCGCGCTATTCAATGTGCTCATGTAGGAAAAACTTCTTCCAGAACTTAGTTTGTAAATAACTATTACATGTCGCATACGTAGAATGACAACACACACATGTTACCAATTACGTATTATCGACATAACATTACTTTAAACTTAACTTTGGTATAACATTACCTTTACATATATTTTACAATTTTTTTTATGTAAGTTTGTTTTTAATGCGCGATATTGCAGCGAGTGTGTTTACTAGACATAAACATAAAGAAATCCCACACATTAACTAAAAAAACGTTTTTTATGTCGTGCTGATAATAAGAAGCATTTGTTCTGCTAAAAATATTTCAAGCAATCACGGTCAACCCACTTTTCTGTTAACAATTCTTCGTTGTCGGAACACTGCCAATGAAATATAGAAAATAATGTTTTGTTAAAAATCTTCATCGGCAAGCATGAACATTCAAAGCTTTCTTGTTGAAAATTCTTCGTCATTAGGCGTGCACATTTACAACAACGCAAATTGTGTTATAAATATGAATCCTAAATATTATTTTTTTGTCACTTTCTAACTAGGCCGTCAAAAGTCTATTAAAAAAACACCTAATTTGAACAAAAACCCGTTAAATATACCTTATCATTATTAGACTGGTACAATAAAGTACCACATTCTGGACACTAAACAGCGTCATTACCAAGACTTTTATGAAGCAGTAGAACATAGATTTATTTATTACTAGGCCTGATGATATTTCACGAAACATGTAGCCCATAATTAAATAAATAAATTTTATAGCAAAAGCTTAGTTAATTTTACAATTAATAATATAAAGCACTTTAAAAAACTAAGTTAACATTAAAATAGGGTACTCTTTTAATCTACTAATTTTGTTGGTACTACATGGCACATAGTATAACATTCTTTCGCATTGTTGAGTAATGGCTACATGCCTGCAAATTTGAATCTAATTAAAAACTAAATCAACTGTTGCTTTATAAATTGGTAAGAATTATGAATATATAATTATAATTCTAACAAATAAAAACCAATTGCAATTATTTAAATTTCCCTGAATTTTGATGTAGCGTAACATTTATTGTGCATTATATATAGTTTTTTTTAGTAAAATTTGATTATTGTTGTACATATATTTAACAGTTAATTATATTAAATGACTTGTTTTTGACATATAATAAATAAAAGCATTTTTTTATAAAATAATTGGTTATCATTATTATTCTCCTTTTTCAACACTTCTAAATGACCATTGTACGTTCGGGTTCTTTTACATTTTTGATAACCGTTTAACAAACGTGCTACCTACACTGTCAACAAGTTAAACATGTTAAATTGTACATGTAAATGTGATTTACGCGCTGTGTCAATATAATTACGGTTCTTGCTATATCATCAATGTTTATACTCTGACCTTGTCAAATAACATTAAACATCAATTATTTTTGTTATTTGATATCTATTTTAATTTTTACGTTTAAGCATTAATTAATCAACGGTTTTCAAAACAACATTATTTATAAGTCAAAATCAAAATCCTTTTATTAGACAGTCGAATATGTCTTAATTGACTTTATAAAGCTACTGCGTGTTTACTTAAAATTATAATTAAATTAAATTACATGTAAATTACAAAATAAAACATGTTCGTTACATTTTTTTGTCTTGTTTACACGTTAAAATATTGTAGTATACATACGTACAAATATTTATATTTGTGCAATTATAGGTTATTGTATCAGCAACGTAAGCATTATGACGATTTTATTTATTTCTTATGTTTAAATTATTTTCAGTCAAAAATTAATACAAATCTTGTGCGTTGTAATTCACAATGCTTTAACTTATAAAAGCAGTGTTAGGTATATAAAATGTTACTTACCCGCACTACATTTTAAATTACTAACTTAGTTTATTTTTAACGTAAAATTATTTTTGGTTTATCTAATGCAAAATAACTATAAGAGTATTTAGATAAAAACATCAATTAAGTGTTTGTTGACCCTTTAACTATATTATAAAAGTATCTAATAATATTTTGAATCAAAGCGTCGTCAGTTGATAAAGACTGTGCTTCTATACAGTTCAATTCCATTTGTTTAGAAAATTATAGTAAAAAATCGCAGTTTTCTAGTTTTTTTGAAATTAATTAATTAATTAACTATAATTAATTTTCTTTTATCGATATTATCAATTCCTAATGAGCATTTGCTTTTGCACGCACCGTTTAAAACAAATATTAGATTAGCCATTTGTATAAATAAGAATAAATAGTTTTGGGCTTTATTCAAAATCTTTAAAATATGTTTCTACATTTTGTTTTTAAAAGAATGCAATTAGTAGATATTTCTATACATTCGTTTATCTGTAAAGTGCTTTATAACAAAGAGTAAATCTACCACGAAGTTGCTTCTTGCGCAGATTCTAAAATTTTGAGTAAATCTTCACACAAGCCTTGAGTTCTTAAAGAATCAATTTTTTGCACAAACATTTTATACGTTTTGTGATATGAATTTCATATTGTTTTTGCAACAACATAATTTTGATAAAATAACGAATACATAACCCTCATAAATTAATTCAATTTATGAGAAATATTACTTAGTGTCTCTAAAATTTTTCTATTAAAAATATCATTTGAAAAAAGTGATTTTACCGTGTTTCTTTCAACGCTTTTTTTAATTCGTATAACAATTATCATTATATAAAGTGTGTTAGCTTTCTCACAAGTTGAGTTTTTGTTGCACGTTGCAGTAGACATCTAGAATAAACTTATTGTGTCTTGAAATCCCCTTTTCACAGACCTTCGATCTATAAAACTGAATTCCAACTATCCGGTCGAAGAAAACTAAAATTTTCATTAACATTAAATCGATTTTCAAATATTTTACTAAGTTTTCTTATTTTTCCGCTAATGATAATTGCAAATATTATACTAAGATAAGAATGTCTTCCGGGTTTGGACCATGTCATTGCTGTTGTAACCGAAGTTGCCAACGTTTTGCCTACTTCCGTAAGGGGCTTCATCAGAGCATGAGATAAAATGCAAAACTCAAACAAGCAACGAAATCTAACTAAGAACTTCTCAAAAGTTAGGTTGTGAACTTGTGAAACAAGCCATAATCTAAACTATGAAAAGGCAAGAAAGAAAACGATAACTTGAAAAAGCAAACGAAAATCTAACAAAGAACCACTACCGAGTTAGGTAATCAACTTGTGAACCAAGCCAGATTCTAAACTCCGTAGAAGTGACTTAAGAAGAATTGGTCTCCGTATATAAAGGAAAAGTATCGTCACGGATGGTTAAGCTCGGCTCTGATTGGGTTATAGTTGATAAGGGGCGTGTTTTCGATAAATGATTAATGATAGTTCGAAACCATGATCGCGATTGAAGTTATTGGGGTGTTTGATGATTTCTATGCTCTCTAGAAATCATCAAACATCCCAATAACTTCAATCGCGATCATGGTTTCGAGCTATCCCCTCTTTGATTCCCGGTCATTAGTCATTTATCGAAAACACGCCCCTTATCAACCATAACCCAATCAGAGTCGAGTTGAACCATCCGTGACGATACTTTTCCCTTATATACGGAGAGCTATTCTTCTTAAGTCACTTCTACGGAGTTTAAAATCTGGCTTGGTTTACAAGTTGATTACTTAAATCGGTAGTGATTCTTTGTTCGATTTTTGTTTGCTTTTTCAAGTTATCGTTTTCTTTCTTACCTTTTCATAGCTTAGATTATGGCTTGTTTCACAAGTGTATAACCTAACTGTTGAGAAGTTCTTAGTTAGATTTCGTTGCTTGTTTGAGTTTTGCGATTTATGTCATGCCCCCTTACGAAAGTGGGCGAAACGTTGGCAACTTCGGTTACAACAACAATGACACGGTCCAAACCCGAAACACATTCTTATCTTAGTATAGATTCCGGCTGTGGAAGCCTTTGCTATTACATTACAAATATTAGTCAAAACCTTAATATTTTCAAACAAAGTTTTTGATAGTTTCTAGTACGTGTTTCTCTACTGCTAACTTAGAATATTGTTTAAGACTCCTATATTTTTTATGTTTCTCATGACGAATTTTTACGTTTCTTCCCGTTTTTCTAATATATGTGCGACCACAAGAGAAAGATGCTATAAACGCCATCAAAATTTTAAGTTGTATCTGATCAAATCAATCTGAAGTCATCACTTTGACTCGCTTGACGTTTTAACTAATAATCAAAACTTTGGAAATTCTTAGCGGAGTCTAAAACTAATACTTCCTTAAGCGTTACCTTGTCATATTAAGATTTTACAGTTTAACCTACAGACACGTCAAGTTTATGTAAGTGACGTCGGTAAAAAAAATGTGTTTAGACAAATTAAAAATCTCTAATAGATATCGTGTATACTATTGTAGTATAAAACGTAAGCTAATAATATACGTTGTTACGAAAATTTTCTCGTAACTTAATTACAGGCGGCTAGCTCAGTTGTATTGGCAAGCGGATCGCAGGTCTCAATGTGCTATTTATAACGTAAGATTAATTTGGCGCTAAAACGGTTAGAAACTAGAATAAAAAGCACCGTTTAGATCTATCCAACACTCAAATAGAACAAATCACAAAACACTGGTTATAACGACAAATATATTTATTTCTAACAACGAGAAAAATTGAGATAAAAAAATGTAAAGATGGCAGAATACAAATAATAGTTTTATAAACATCACAGTTATAACGTTGATACAAGTCCTGAAAGGTAAACAACACTCTACACATACAGTTACCGTATTACAGTATAACAAAATCAAGTAATATTTAATCGCATAGTTAAAGGTCGATTTAATGCAAAACTAGTTTATTCGCAACCCAAAGCAGATCACATTTAGCGTAAATTCAAACCGTATAAACAAAAATCTGCGTGTATTAATTGTGATATCTATATATAAGTTGCACGTACTTTACGTTTGACGTATACACAAATTAATAACAAGATAAAAATAATGTAATTCTTGTACAATTTTAATAAAACAGAGGTCTGAAGAAGTGCGCAATTAACTGCACGAAACGTCGAGTTATATAGACACATAAAGTGTTTTGATTCCCCTCCTTAAAAAAGAACCTTAAAGAAATCGTGCCAAGTCCAATTAAGGAAGAAAATAATATACAACTTACCATAAAAAATAATCACGATTCACCAAGACATGCAAATAACTATCTGCATGCTTCAATCATCCTCTAAAATCAGTAAAAAAAATAAAGTAATAATTAGATATAGGATCGCATCAGAAGGAAGTTGCTTGTCAACAAACAAATCGTCGTAATCAAATGCGTCGCAAGTGTGTCTCCAAGGTTATTCAAAGATTACATAAAATATAACAATTACCTATCCCCAGATTATGTTTTGAAAGTTGTTTAATTAACGCCCTCTTTAGTACGTGCTTTTAGTTATAGTTTCTAGCGGAAGGTAATGGATTGACATAAATCACTCCAAATTAACCATCACGTGGCGGTATCGCAGGTCGCTATTAGAGGAAAACTTTAACAAAAATAGCAAATATACTACACCCATTTATAACACAAATGAGTGTGAAAAATTAAAAGTCAAAACTTTGCAAGGTTAGATCATATATGCAAAGCAGACAAGTTGAATAAAACACTCAAAGTCGCATGCATGAAAACGCTCAAGTAACTTCAGATATATAGAGTGTACTGATAGAATAACAAAATAAAAAAACTAAAAGATACATGCCAAACAAAGAAAAGACACATACAAAAGAAAAGAAAAAATTACCAGAACAGATTGTACAAGATATGGAACTAAAATCTAAAGAGAGTAAAAAAACCTCAAGTAAAGAAATAGAAAAATCTAAAAAGGAGGCATGGAAACACATATGCAGAATAGCGGAAGGTGACATTTGGGGTATGGCATACTTTCTCAAAAAAAAAAATAGATCCACCAAAAAATTTACTGTGACATAGAATCTTAAAGTAGTCAACAGTTGTAAAATTGGTAGAGATAGTATTCATCAATTGTTAAGTTTTCCTTACTCTTCCAAAACTAAAAGCAGAATTGTGTATAATAGTGTATTTTAAATAGATCCATAACGGTGCTGAAATTCACCTTTTTGGGAAAATTATGTTAGATTTTTAATGTCGCGTATACTTATATCTTATATATTTTTATCTTCTGTCTCCAACATATCAACAATTCTAAAGAAATTTTTATCTTTGTTGTACAGATTTGTAACGTTGTGGTTTTATTAAAAATTTATTTTGAATATATTTGTTTAGATTTTAGTATTGATTCCCTGTGAGGTTAGTTGCCTAACTTTTATTACAAGCGCATTTCAGTTCAGATTATGGCCATCTACGTCGAGTGCTAACGGAAATTACCACTGGTGAATATTCAAATTTGTTGTTTTTTTGAAATAGGTCTTTGTTAGTTCTTTTCCCGCAATCCTCATAAATATTTTTGTGGGGATATCGTTAAAGAAATTGTTTTAATTTTGGGTTAAGCGGACAGTTTGGTACTAGCAAATGTCTTGGCGTGGTCGATACAACATTTTTGTTTTCAAAAATTATCCACACGGAATTTAATTCTTCCATCGCCATTGATTGAATTTTCGATTTTGGTTATTGGAAATATTGGATGCTGGAAATTCATGCCTTCGGGGATTTATTACATTTGCTGTACAACTAATACTGCTTATCTTAACTTGTGGTTTCCCATTAATGAGGTAATTTGATTTTTACTTTATCTATTTATTTGAATATTTCGGTACAATTTGGTAATTGGTGTTTTTCCTTTTATATTTAGGGTGCTTGTTAGAGGCCAGATCGTTACGTCTTAGTAATAAGAACGACGTTGAAGGAGAATTGGTCGTAGTTCTGAACCGAGTAATTACAGCGGCTCCATGCGTTAGCGTGCGCCCGCTTCGATAAGTTATATATCAGCGCATCGAAGACAATCATAAGGTCATTTTTGTTTGTTGTGTCTGTCCATATCGTGTAACCTTTGATTTAAACATATCTCGGGTATCTTTAGTTAATTTAGGAATTATTCCGTTTTCTACAATGTTGATTTGAAAATTTTATAGCAGTGATTAATTTTGTTTATTTTTTTTTATTGTTAATATTATTGCTTTCGTAATTTTATATGTCTTAATGTACTCATTTATCATAAATATCCATCTTTCTCTGGCTTAAAGTATTTATTATTTTAATTAATTTAAGAGAAACCTATTTTTCCAGTTTTTTTCCCTCTCTGCTTCACAACAAAACTGGTGGCGCCCTTTCGATTTATTTTTTTTGTTTATTTTTGAACCACCCCTTCTGCCGGCACTGACAAATAAGTCTACAGTTGTGTCACCCTTGTTGGTAATAGATTTACGAAAATTTTAACAAGAAGTAACAACAATTTTTACCAAGTTGTGTTTATTTTTATAAAAGCAAAAATCTAAAATTTCATTCAGTAAGCAAAAAAGAGAAAACTATCGATAAAAAAGACAACCAAAACCTTAGCACGTGTTTCTAGACTTGAGAAAACATAGTTACTACTACTACTAGTTACTAGTTAAGTTTTGATTATAGTAAGCATTTGCCAAGAGTTTGGTCAAAAAATGTGAAACTATAACTTTTCCTTCTACGATTCCACACCATCTGTTCAAACTCCAACGATTTTGATGTTCTACTTGCTGCATCCAATTTGGGATTTGCTCGGACCAATAATGCATATTACGAAAATTTACACTCCCTGCGCTACTGATAGTTGCTTCATCCATTCATAATATTAGTGACAAAAAAATTCAATTTTCCCGAATCATATTTAACAGCCGGTGAAAATGGTTCAGTTTAGTATTATAATCAGTAGCATTTATGCCTGATGTATAGATGAATATTATTATTTAGAAGAATCTCGTGGACAATTGTTTTAGAGGTTTGCAGGTTATTGGAAATTTTTCTGATGCTTAAGGTGGGATCGTGATGCACGTAAGCCCAAACGTTAATAATATATTCTTTGATGCGTATTCTACGAATCTTTGCAGGTGCTTGAATAGACTGCACGTTGCTGGTTTCCAGTAATTGCCTAGTCAGTCTTAAAAACACTTATCAAGAAAAACGTCTTGTTTGTGGAAATTGCGTTTCATATTGCGCGTTGCAATTGTTGCATTTTCAAAACATTGAACATAAATGCGTAACATATCATACGCTTCTGCTTTAGTAAATGGCATGCTTTTTCAAAAACTGAATTAAAAAAGAAATCTAAACTGCAGAAACTATTAGAACTAACTTTTGACAGTTGGCAAACCCGTAATTTTTTCTTTAATTTAGCAGTTAACATTTCACTGTTTGGTTTTCTCGCTAAAGTAACTTCATTCGATTTATATACTCGTATTTTTAACCTTTTCTCTTATAAAGTACGGATAAAGACATCGCAATGCAGTTTTCATTAAAATTTAGCTAATTTCATGACCGCTAGAAGTCGGTTACAAATATAGTGCCGTTTTATTTAACCTTTTTCCAAAAATCACAAAAATGAGTAATTGCTGCAGATAATTCCCTTTATTTTTTTTTATTATAAACTAAACGGTTCAACAGAATTCTGTCAAATGACCGTAAAATGTTCTTTCAAACGAAATAAAAAAAAATCAAATAGGTTGAATAGTTCAGGAGATATTAAAATGTAAATATTGAAAAATGCATTGGCTTTTTTCTTTCTTATTATGGCAGATACGAAAAAATATCATAAAGCAAAATTGTACCGTGTCACTGAAGCTATCAAATTATGTTTTCAAAGGTGTGCTCATCGGTCAACTTTTTGAGATGCCATAAACTTTATGTTTTTTTATAGCAGTTACGTCCCTTAGCGGTAGATTTAAAAACTTCAAAATAATTTGCAGCCATTGCTTGCCCACTTTATTTTTTTTTCAAACTTCTAGGCCTTCCCATTGTTGAGGTTTAGCCGCTTTGTACCTTTATTCAGACACCCAGTATACAAAACAACTTTTAAAAAATTGCAACAATAATGTTTTCAACTAAAATTATTGTATTTACGTTTTATTTATTTGTAAATAAATGACGTATGCACTCATTTTTTTACATTGTATTCCAATTTACAGTATTGTTGAAATTTTTTATACAACATATGTGATTATCTTAAAAATTACATTCATTATTAATGATTTACGATTCATTTCAAGTCCATTCATAATGTTTCCGTACACAAGCTATATTAGTTTTTAACTTTAAAATTAAACTATTACCAAACTAATAAAACTGTACGGTGGTATTTGTTTTAATGTTTTTATAAAAAGTTTTTAAAAAGAAATTAAAAAAGTATAATTCCTTAGAATTTATTTTTACACCTAAAAAAATTAAGCGCACATCGTTATTGAAACGTCAACATGACAACGACATGTTTGATATGTTACATCCATTAAATTGAATATGTCAAAAAGGCTTTGATAACGAAAAGATGGCGAACGAAAAGGAAATCAAAATTGTAATCTCTGTAAACGTTTTTAGGTTTTATGTGAAATTTTTCTGTTTACTTTTTTTTTATAATATTACATCTAGAACAATCAAATGGAGATAATAGTTTAATTAGTTTATCTCGAAAAAACAATGTACGCATAATAATATTTTTTAAAAATCAAAGCGTAAGACAAATTTTGTTAATTCGCTAATAAAAAAAAATCGTATTAATCTAGAACTTGGAACTCATAAATTAAATTTTATTGATTGAATAAAAGACGACGATTCTTTTGTTAAATTATTTAAACTGAAAGCAATTAAAATTGTTTATTTTTCTTTTATTGCCAATTTCGCTATATAAAATGCTTAAAGAATTATTTTTTTGTCTTACTCGTTGTTAATTGATATATGTTTGATCAAATTTAATTTGTTTAATTTGAAAGCAGTTAAGCACAAAATAAACAAAACCGATTTTCACAAAATGAAATCATTAATTAAAAATATTTTTTTTATTACTAACGCAATTTCCAAAGCAAATTTTTTGTTAAATAATTGATATTGTTTTATGTTGCTCCCTAAATCTATGTGTTTGAATGTTGTTCTATTTACTATCAATTATTTTTAATTAGAACTAGTGCCTTACTTAATAAAATATTTGAAATAGTTGTTATGGCAACGTATTTGTTGCAAAAACGCAATTTTGTCAAGACAATCAAGTTATTTTTTTCCCAATTAACTTAAATAACCACTGGTATTGACCATATGTATTTATAAATTTTTTAGTTAGTTAAAATAGGTTTTATTATGCTCAATTAAAAAAAAACATTAAAATGATCTTGATTTTAATCTTTAACGTCACTAATTAGTGTTATTTTACGTTTTACAAATATGAACATATTTTCTTAGAATGCTCATATTTAGGTTATTAGACTATACTAATGTTTTTTTTAGCAAATGTGTTTAAACTATCGAATGTTTTTAGTGATATTATTAGTTTTGAATATTATGTTTTTGTTTGTTTTTGGTGGTATGAACATTATTTTGTTTACAAGTACATATAATTATTTTTTTCCACTACTAGTACTAGTTGTATAGGCTTTCATTATTACCTATTACGTAGGTTGTGAAATTGTATTTTGTTAAGCGCGGGTAAGTAATAAGGAAAAAATTGTATATATACCACGGTTGAGAAATTCATTATAACCTGCACGATTTATTATAATTTATCTCTTAGGTTCTAATCATACACTTCTCAACCTTGATCTATAATATACGATTTTATACTACTAGTTGTATGCGTAGGTTGTAAAGTAGCACTTTTTTAACCGCAGGTAAATAATATTTCGTTATCAAACACTAGTTGATAAAAAATATATTTACATTTTCTAATTATTTTATAACTGTTTTAATGAAAAAAGTATACAAAATTGTGTACCAAGGACAAGAAATTCTATTTAATAATATTTTTAGAAGTTCAATCGTATATTAAACAAATTAATTCAATTTTAAAAATACGAGGTAATTGAAGTTTGCGTTGAACTAAATGTGAACATTACTAAATGAAATATTCAATTTTAATCACAGTGTGCAGTGTTGAGCAATTTTGCGGAAAAAATAATCATATACGTACACATGTCAAAAACTGTATATAACGTATTTTAAGTATAAAATGTATAATACGCGTAAACGCTTTCAATTCCTAATCTCAAGTTAGTTCTTTTAAATCAGTTTGTTTGTTGATTTATCTAATTTTCGCCCTTTTAGTACTCATTTTAAAGAGATTGGTTTTCAAATAATAGGGGATAAAAAAAAACAGTGGTAATCTGTAATATATGTAACAAAACAATTATGAATACTGCAATATTCTGTTTACAAATGCATCAAAATGTTTACAAAGGACCATATGATCGTGAGCTTTCTAAAGCTCTTGAGGAATTAGGTAATGCCAGGTGGTCTTAATTCCAATGAGAGAAAAATCCGAACCTACACCTCCTAGTGGTAGAAAGCGGGCAACACCCATGGGTGGCTAACGTAGGTAGGGACCGAATGATCGCCGGGATAAGCGGTCTCCCTCTTGTTGGTCAACAGCTTCGGGTGGATGAACCGACAAGAGGTAAGGGGCACCCCCTTGCCCTTGGGTCGAGAAATCGGCCCTAAAGGCGGACGAACCACTGATGATGGTCAACGGCATGAGGATGCAGAAAGCAAGGGGAAACTACTGCATTAAAGATCCAAACGGATTCCCTTGTATTAAGTCATTATGGCAGATTTTAGGGTAAAATATTCCGGAGTTTCTAGTCCCCCATTCGGATCTCCAGGGGGGGACGATCATGAAAGATGCTAAGAAGAAGAAAAAGAATACGAGTATGAACAACTTAAAAATTGCAACATGGAACGTAACCAGTATGTATGAAGCGGGAAAGGTCCATAATGTGGCACATGAGATGAATAGATTGAATGTAGATATCCTAGGAATTAGTGAGACTAGATGGCCAGATCAGGGAATAAGTCAAATAGGTAATCAGCACATAATATACTATTCTGGAAATATAGATTTGTCTCACAGACACGGGGTAGCAATTATGATGAGGAGAAATTTGTCTGATTCAGTTATAAACTTTGTTCCATTCTCAGAACGTCTAATGTTAATACAGATGAAGGCCAGGCACGTTAATGTTAATTTGATACAAGCATATGCACCGACTGCAGACAAGGAAGAAGAAGAAATTGAAAGATTCTACGCAGACATTGATAAGGCATTCGAACTAACAAAAGAAAAGATGTCACAATTCTCATGGGAGATTTTAACGCCAAAATTGGTAGAGGGAGAGTGGAAAAAGTGGTAGGAGACTATGGCTTGGGTGTACGCAATGACAGAGGACATCGCTTAATTCAGTTTTGTCAAGAAAAGGAGTTGGTGGTTACCAACACTTTCTACGACCTGCCGCCGAGGAGACTATATACCTGGGTGTCCCCTCAAGATAACGACGATCATATTGTACGCAATCAAATAGATTTTCTAATGATAAACTGGAGATATAGAAACTGCATAAAATCTATAAAAGCTTATCCAGGTGCGGATGTGAACTCAAATCACAATCCTATAATAGCAAAAATGAAAATTTGTCTCAAAAAACCAATGGAAAGGTCAAAAAATCAGCATATAGATTGCAATCGTCTTAAGGACATTACTGTTAGAGAAGAAATAATAAATGAAATTAACGAAAATCTCCGAAGTAATGTGGTGACAGACGATATTAATCAAAACTGGAAGTCTTTTAAGAGTGCTCTATTGACGCCCACAGAAAAACACCTGAGAAGACAAAAAAAGAGTAATAACAAAGGATGGATGACGAACGATATCTTAAACCTCATGGATGAATGAAGGAAAAATAAAACTAACAGGAAAAGATATAAAAGTATTCAGAAGCAGATTCGTCAGAAAATTCGGGAGGTTAAAGAAGCATGGTTCACACAAAAATGTGAAGAGATCGAAAGCCTACAAAAGAAACATGATGCTTTCAATTTACACAAAAAAGCAAAAGAGCTTTCAGTACCTCCAAAAACAAGACAGATTTCGTACACGTTAGTAGATGAGAATGGAATAGTGATAGCGGATATCGAAAGTAAACTCAAGCTATGGAAAAATTATATTGAAAAATTCTTTGAGGATAATAGAACGATGAATATAACAGAATTTGACGAAGAAGAAACTGGATCTGAAATTACCTTCAGAGAAATAAAATACGCTCTTCAAAACATGAAAACTGGGAAAGCAGCCGGCCCAGATAACCTGCCGATTGAAATACTTAAACTGTTAGAAGATACCCATATCAAGCTACTAGTAGAACTATTCAACAGTATTTATAAAACAGGCATAATCCCAAAGGAATGGCTTGTTTCCACATTTATAGCCATTCCCAAGAAAAATAAACCACGACACTGTAGTGATTATAGGACAATTAGCTTAATGTGCCACACACTTAAACTGTTTCTGAAGATCATACACCACAGATTGTACTTAAAGCTGGAAGAACACATAGGAAACACTCAGTTTGGCTTCAGAAGGGGTTTGGGAACACGTGAAGCCCTAGTAGCTTATAATATACTTATGCAACGATGCCTCGACATGAACGAAGATGTCTACGTCTGTTTTATTGACTACAACAAGGCGTTCGATAAAGTAAAACACGATATTCTCTTAGAGCTTCTTCGAAATAAGGAAATAGACACACGCGATATAAGAATTATTTCTAACTTATATTTTAACCAAAAAGCGGTCATACGTGTGGATCAAAGAGTATCGGAAGAGATCGAGATCAAGAGAGGCGTAAGACAAGGGTGCATATTATCCCCGACACTCTTTAATTTTTACTCAGAACATATAATTGATAAGGCAATCACAGGTGAATCTGCTGGTATAACTGTTAATGGAATACCGATTAATAACATTAGGTATGCAGATGATACCATTATTATGGCAGAAACATTAGAAGATTTAACTAGAATAATGAATAGAGTGGCGGTAGTTAGTGAGGAACATGGCCTAAGTTTAAATACCAGCAAGACAAAGTTCATGATCATCTCAAAAAGAAACATTGACAACGTAATCCTCTGTATTCAAGGAGAACAAATAGAACGAGTGGAAAGATATAGATATCTGGGTACGACGGTTAACAATAGAAATGAAAATGCACCTGAAATTCTTTCTAGAATAGAACAGGCAAGAAATACATTCTTAAAGATGAAATGTGTCTTATGCAACAAAGATCTGACGTTACCTCTCAAATTAAGATTGGTAAAATGCTATGTCTATTCCGTATTGTTATACGGAATGGAAGCATGGACACTAAACAAGTACCTAACAAAAAGGTTACACTCCTTCGAATTGTGGATATACAGACGAATTCTTAAAATCCCGTGGACCGACAAAATTACAAATAAGGAAGTGCTGAGGAGAGTAAATAAAGATGAAGAAGAACTCGTCACGGATATCAAAAGGCGTAAACTTCAATATCTTGGCCACATTATACGGGGAAAGCAATACGACCTGCTAAAACTTATCATGCAAGGAAAAATTCTGGGCAAACGAAGTTTTGGACGAAGAAGAATGTCTTGGTTACGTAACCTGCGGGAATGGTACAACTGTAACTCCACCCAGCTGTTTCGGGCAGCAGCATCCAAAATAATAATCGCCACGATGATTTCCAAACTCCGTAGCGGAGATGGGACTTAAAGAAGAATATGATCGTGAAACAACTTTGCCTGTAAGCGAGGTAGGTGTAAATTAAATTATACATATAGAAATATTTAATTTATAACTTTTTTAGAGGGTTTAGTTTTTAATTCATTTTTGTATTTAAATGTGATATTTATGTTACAGTTTTCATTAAATAAATTAATTAATTTTGCTGTTAATCTTTAAAAATTAAAAATAACACCTTAATCAACATGCATTAATTTCTAAAAAATCTAATTATATCTATTATCCAAAGCTTATATTTATATATATATTGTAGGCTATTGTAACAATGGAAGTTGGTTCTGACAGAGTGTTAAATCTCGTTGACCAACAAAGGTCTAATATAGTTATATCAAGCATATCTTCTAGTTTTCAATCTTCTGCATCAACTTCATTACCAGCAGCTTCCTCAAAACTATCATATACAATTTCTACTCCAAATAAAAGAAAACAAGAGAACAAGGGTATATTTACCTATATTGACCATATGTTAGAACATGAAAAGATGCTTTGAATGTGAACCCTGCAATACTAATATTTAGTTGTAATTTACCATTTCACGTAGTCGAGTCACCTTGCTTTAAAAATTTTATAAATGCTTTACGCTTTGTTTATGTTAAACATATTCTTTCATACAAGGCATTGTCAACAAAATTATTGAATGCAGTCTACCAAGAGTGCAGTTTACATGGAGAATGTGTTCTAATCGTCGATGGATGGAAAAATTTGTCAAGTAACACAAAAATAGTTGTGATTATGATTCATTGTGCTGATGGAATTCAAGCATTTTTAGATGCTTAGGTTATCAGTAGAGAATCTGAAACAAGTGAAAAATTGAAGGAACTGATTATATAATCTATACAAATTGCAAATGACTTATATGATGCCCAATCTATGATACTGACAACTTAAACAAAGAAGAAAGAAAGAAAATGACTGCATTTCTTCTGCGTCATTTAAATGCTGATGGATTAGATGAATTGAACAGTTTTCAACAGAATATCGGTGTTTTTAAAACTCTTTTGAGCAAAAATGTAGTGAACCTATTTATATTTTGGCGTACCGCTTTAATGAAATGTCAAAATGTAGTATTGCACTAAAACTCTTAAACATACCAGCAGGATTTGCTCAATTTGAAATAGTTTTTTCTAGTTGGGGCTACGTCTATACGCCAGCTCATAATCGCCTTACATTTGTAAGATCCGAAAACGAAGAGGATTTTAAAATGTTTTTTAGTCATTGCAAATTCTTTTTAATATTAACTTTAATAATTAAAAAAATTTATAACTAAAATATATATCAAAGGTCTATATACTTTTGTTTTGTCAAAATATTTATTAAAAGTTTGATAATAAAATCTACTTCTTTAAATTTTAATTTAAAAAGAATTAAGCTTGTGTATAAATAGTATCATGTTATATCATTCTTGCATCATCTTATAATTAACGACATGTTCAAATACTTGCATTCATAACAAAAAATATATCAGACTAGGTAAGTAGAATGAAGTAGTTGCAAGCAAAATATTGTATTCAGTGGCGGCGAGCCCCCAAACCTGTATTGAAATTTAAAAAAAAAACGGTACAACATATTATGAATTAAAATATTTAAACGTATTCATAAAAGTATCATCTATTTTCTATTACTCTAAATTAATAGTTTAGTATGGTAGTCATTCAAAGCGTCTTATATTAAATAAGCATTTTCTTTATGTTTGGGGGTAGAATTCTTTGAGCCCATGGCTGTGTATGTAGCAGAGCTTTCTAATGTGACGTTGGGACCCCCACTACGCGATTTCATTTGCAGTTTTAACATGCAAAAGGGCATGCGCATTTGTATTCCGCGATGGTTTCAATTCAGTAATCATAAAGCGAAGCGAAAAGTACCGCATTACAGTTTTATCGAAAAGAAAACAATAGAATGAAGTTGATAGTAACATATCATACTAGTATTTTTAAACGTATGCACATATTTAAATAATATTATTTTACGTTTATTAATAATCAGCAATGAGTGTCCAAAAAATTTGTCTCTTTAGTAGCTGCATTAATATCAAACCTCAATTCACACAAAACAAAAATCCTTGGTTTCCAGTTGAAAGCAGTAAATTTAAAAAAACGCTTTTATTGCTATATTGGCAAAATGCAAAATTGTTAACTACTCAAAAAAAAAATTAAAAATACATTTTTCTGGTTTTTAATAGGGCTACCATTTGTAAAATCAGAAAACCGAGACAAATTGGTCCTCAACAACTAAAAAAATAATTAAATAAATTGTATCAAATTATTGGAATTAGGATCAAAAGAATTTAATTCTTTTTACTATTGTATTCTATATTTTCCAATTTGTGTAACTTTTATTGTAACTTAGGTAAGTTGCTTTTACCAATGAGTACTTGAACCACAACGTCACAACAACAAATTTTTTTTGTAACTGCAGAAAATAAGTACGGAGTACGTTTTCATTTATGTTTTTCATTTGTTTGGACTTCAATCCTTCTTGGTGTTACTTCACTATAAATAAGAACAAAATATGAACAGAAAAACAAATTTACTTTTATTTATTTTATTTTTTTATAAATCATGGTATACACAAACCTTGTATAAAAGTAGTATTTTTTATAGTAAACTATAGCAAATCAAGTGCTCATTTTAAAATCAAACATTAACAATCTTAGTCGACTAGTTTTTCCAATGCAGCTAACTACAAAAATAAGATATACTATAAACTCCTTCAAAACTAAAAAAAATATATGTTTTTTACATGATTTAAAATTTGACCAAGGATTAGAAAAGAAAAAACCGCGTGACAATCTTGTGTTCTAAAAAGATACTATGTTCTGTGATAGTTTTAACCTTAGGGTAGATAACCAATTGACAACGGTAAAAACTTACAATTAGATCGCAATGCCGTTTTTAATTACCAAAAAATAAATTTTAAAATAAACCGTAAAATACTTTTTCTGTTGTAATTGTTTGCAACTAAAACATTGGTTACATAATTTCCTTTAAAAATTTGTATAACTGTTCGTTAGCACTCAAACCGTCTTTATTTTGAGTAACGTACGTCTAAAACTATATTGTTGCTATTGCATTTATAAACCATTTAGAAAAAGCTATATGTACATTTGATTTAAAATTCAAATGTTAGTTTATGTACCTTGATAACATCTGTGTGATTTGGCAACTTAGTTTGTCACAATATTTGTTTTACGGTAAAATTAAAAACAGATTTTTGTCTCATTTTTAGAAGCGAGCTATAGACATAGAAAAACGGAAAAAATGGACAAAAATAAAAGTGGGTAGATATAATGTAAATTATAAAAAGATCAAGGGAGAAGGGCCAGAATATCTAAAGAGGAAAGGGAATAGAAGAGGTTAAAATAGTAGAGGAGATCTTAAAATATAAGGGAAAAGGAGCGGAGTGGATAAAAGAAGTATGGAGAAAGAGGAAACAACTTAGAAGAGAAGAGAAAAAAGGAACAACAAATCAGTTTGTTTTAAGCTCCGTTGCTGTTCACTACAACGCCTGACAACAGCTTAGATTGTAGACAATTTTACACAAAAATTGTTTTTTAGTGAGTTGAATTCTTGTATAACCCAATATTACTAATCCAACAATTATATCAATAAATAAAAAATTGTGTATTCATTATAGTACCTTTGTTTTATTAGCAAAACGTAATAACTTTGTATATCAAAAAATTTATCAAAATAAGAATATTATAATTAGAGTAAACTATGATTTAAAGTAAACCCAACAGTTTTTGAAAAAGTAAAAATTGTGTTTTATTTTATTATAATTATAATAGTTAATAGTACATCAAGAAAAATTTATAAATGTAACAGTACAGCAAAAAAAGATTAAAAATAGTAATCCACACGACCTAGAAGGTAACTCCAATTAAAAAATAAATTAGTTTAGGCATACAACTATCTAGCACTGCTGAAATAAGAATTCCGGTACAAATAATCTGTTAATAATAGTCTCTAAATAGCATAATATAGAAACTAATCTTATTAATATCAAAAGAAAATAGAAAATATTTAAGACTAACAATGACATATACATTAAAAATAATACGAAACAAAACCAGGACACAAAAAAATAAGAATATTTAGATGTTTGTCTAATTTCATTTACGTACAGGTTAAAGTGATTTCTGTACATGTCAAAACCATTACAATACAGGGTAATGAATTATGAACGCATACAGAATAAAAAAAGTTTTGTTTCTAAATTAAATATTTTAGTTTACATTCGCAAAGATTAGTATTTAGTGATAATTTTCTTGTAATTAAATGTAAATATATTTTAGAAAAACTAAGTTTAAGATAATTACAATTAATTAAAGCATCTAATATGCCACTTTACTACTAGATTTCTTGCACAGTTTGTAATAAAAATTATTCCGAATAAAGAACGTATAAAATACATTTAATAAATGCAAAATAATATAACCACGGCAGCAATCGGAAACACAGACTTCTGGGTGTGAGCTTGAATGAAAATAAATACAAAGATGTGAATTCCTTTAATTTACTAACTATAATATAATACACTATTTACATTAAAGAAAAATGAACATTAGTTGAATCTAAACAATATTTAGAATAAAACAGTATTTGAATAAAACAAAATATGGATTAAAACAATATTTGGGCGCCAATCACCTTTAAATCGGTGATGAATAAAAAGCATCAACTCTTATACTTAATTATTAATTGATATAAAATGCAAATTTCGTAAACGTTTGATTTTGTTAACGAGTATGATTTCCGAAAAGTTTTAATAACACAATTTAATTACTTGAATGTAAAATGTAGTAACTTAATTCCAGTTGACTCACCACAATTAATATGACATCGGATATCTTGTATTTTTAGCACATCTTGGTTGACTTGATAAAATTCTTTAACACCAGGAATAAAACCAATGTATAATAAACTTCAATAACTGATAATCCATTAATTAAACGACAAAACCAAAAGAAAAGACCCAGTAAAAAGAAAAAGTCCAGTAAACGAAAAGACCCTAAATATAAATAATTAGAATAGTTTTTTGAATGACATGATGTACTCACGCTGCGTAGCAACGGCCTTCAAAATAAATTCCTTTGCCTAACTATTGCGTAACATTTTGAAATCACTAAAAATGTTGAATTCGATAGAAAAATTATATCAAGATAAAGGTAAACTCACCAACAATTAGATGGAATAAATAAAAATTAAATTACATGCGTTTTTACGCCATAATCAAGAAAATTTGTCTTCCTTTCACCACTCACGTAAACTACGCAAGATTGTTCAAACGGAAGTGCAAGCTTAAGCTATAACTCAAGTCGACTACGCAGTCGCTTCCGAAATACAACGCAACGTTGCCAAACTGAATAAATTTACGTGCAATATTAGTTGCAAAAAATAAACGAATGTAAAATTGAATTTTAATGTAATGAACTCTAACGGGACGTTACACACCCCCTCTATAAAATTTGAAATCGGAAGGTTTCAAACTGCGGAGTGCAGAACAAAACAAACAAACGCAAAAATCAACAACAAACGCAAAATAAACAACAACAAATGCAAAATAAACAACAACAAACGCAAAAAGCAAGTCTCGCAACATCGTTGCACAAGAGTCAAGTCCCATAACTTATTTCCTAAACAAAATAACTTAACCTAATAAAATCCTAATCTAAACCTTAAATTAGAAGTCAAAATCGGTAAAGGTAGTAAAACCTAATAAGTCACAATCGAGGATAGCGGATTACACTTTAGGAATACCGTCCAACCTACCATTTTCCCAAAGCGGAAGATGAAACTAGAATTACAAGTTCGACAGTACTATGTAACGAAGGATATAGATAAAAGAGGGACGTCGCGCAAATACGCGTCATCGTTTGACGTATATTCCACAAATACCAAAATCACTCGAAACAATTTCCACCTTACTCAATAACTCAAAAAGAGAAGAGATTGAAAATAGAATTGAAGAAGAAATACTAAACAAAAGTTCCCAAGGTTAGTCGGCTCTTACGACAAGCAACAGGTATTGCTGTGAGAAAATTCTGCTCCCGTCCTCACACAGCGCAAATGAAGAAATAACAAGATTAAATACAAAACTTTAAAATGAAAATGAAAATTATCACCAATACTTCAAACAAGGAAAATGGGTATTAACGCTCTAAATGAGTTTTAAAGTTACACATATAATTATATGCTCAAAGGTAAACTCAAAATGATCGTCTTAACAATTGCAAGTAAGCAATTAAAAAACTCAAATACGAGAAGACTAGTTCCAGAAAAGAAATTCTCAGAATCGGCAATCAATGTAATCAAATACATCAAAATAAAGCAGTAAAATAACTGCAAATAAAATAAAAGTCTTTGGTCAGCGCATTAACCAAAGAATTCATATACCCACACTGTGGTATAAAATAAACATTGAGATTTCCTCAACATAAAATAAAATATAAGGCATCCAATCACTTAGATTGTAATGTAATAAGGGTGAGCATCAATAAAATTTAAATAAAAATGTAAAATCCCAACCGAAGCTTGAAGTAAAGAAGAATCAATTTCAATTCATGTTTGAATCGTTTGTCAAATTCAGGTTAATTTGAGACTTAGTTGGCCGAACAGCCTTCAAAGCCATACATAAAGAAATTAATTGAGAAATAGAAGTATTCATCGCAGTCATAGTTGAATTGAAGTTGTTGGAAAAGTACTTGAAATCGAAAACAAATGTATCAATAAGACTAACTTCACAGTTATCAGAATCATACGAAACAATCGGAACAAAACTCTCAAATCATACACACATCAAACATTCTCAAACATCAAATCATAGAGCTCTCCTTACAAAAGTAAAACATACTAAGCACATCCTAAAGATACCGTAAGAAAAGAATATGACATATGGTCAAATACCAAATTTTAAAAATACTGAATGCAAAAACTTCCAAATGTAATGAATAACAAAAATTCAGGTAAACAAATCAACTTTAATACACTAAAACAGAACTGCACAAACAAAAATAGGATTAACTTAAGATCACTATAGTCTGTTGCATTAATGATAGGCAATCTAAGAAGAGGGAACTTCTGAGCTTCACGAGATCCACTCATAATGTTGTACACCCACAACTAAAAAGTACCAAAAACACAAGCGGAACTAACATAAATAATCGTTAAAAGTCAACCTAATAATACCAAAAACTTATTTACTTGGCATAAAAACCAAATGAAACAAAACAAATTTTACAAGAAAAATCACGATAAAACTAAACACAAACTAAAACAAGAAACGTAAACAAAAACAAAAGAAAATCAAACAAGTCAAAACTATACTAACATATCAAAAAGAAATAACAGTTCATATTTCTTAAAATATGATCACTGCTTTCACATCCTGAAGGCGGAGCTTCAAAACAAGACAAAATTTGAAATGACATAAACCAAAAGACAAAACATATTTGTGTGAACTCTGTGTTTCACTTCGAATTTTTAACAAATCATAATCGTAATCAACCAGAAGAAAATCTCTTTTAAAACCTAAACAAAATAGAATCGAACAAATTTCAACTGTTGAATAATTTAGAAAAATCGTTAAATCAAATTTTACAAGAAATAATTTAGCTCGTAGCAACTTTCGTCTACTATCGACAATTTCATTACTAGCATCAACGCCTCGCAAAAACAATTCATGACATAGCTCGTCACTTCTGAGAGCTTCGACAAAATACATGATCACAATAAAATAAAATCAAATTCAAAAATAAATCTTAACCTAAAATACACAACGCAATAATACAAAGTACAAAAATATTCAAAATTCAAAATATAGGAAATTCACAGTAATTACTTCATTCAAAATTCAGCCCCAAGTTGGTAGCGACAGTGTAATAAAAAATTATTCCGAATAAAGAACGTATAAAATACATTTAATAAATACAAAATAATATAACCACGGCAGCAATCGGAGACACAGACCTCTGGGTGTGAGCTTCAATGAAAATAAATACAAAGATGTGAATTCCTTTGATTTACTAACTATAATATAATACACTATTTACATTAAAGAAAAATGAACATTATTTGAATCTAAACAATATTTAGAATAAGACAGTATTTGAATAAAACAAAATATGGATTAAAACAATATTTGGGCGCCAATCACCTTTAAATCGGTGATGAATAAAAAGCATCAACTCTTATACTTAATTATTAATTGATATTAAATGCAAATGTCGTAAACGTTTGATTTTGTTAACGAGTATGATTTCCGAAAAGTTTTAATAACACAATTTAATTACTTGAATGTAAAATGTAGTAACTTAATTTCAGTTGACTCACCACAATTAATATGACATCGGATATTTTCTATTTTTAGCACATCTTGGTTGACGTGATAAAATTCTTCAACACCAGGAATAAAACCAATGTATAATAAACTTCAATAACTGATAATCCATTAATTAAACGACAAAACCAAAAGAAAAGACCCAGTAAAAAGAAAAAGTCCAGTAAACGAAAAGACCCTAAATATAAATAATTAGAATGGTCTTTTTAATGACATCATGTACTCACGCTGCGTAGCAACGGCTTTCAAAATAAATTCCTTTGTCTAACTATTGCGTAACATTTTGAAATCACTAAAAATGTTGAATTCGATAGAAAAATTATATCAAAATAAAGGTAAACTCACCAACAATTAGATGGAATGAATAAAAATTAAATTACATGCGTTTTTACGCCATAATCAAGAAAATTTGTCTTCCTTTCACCACTCACGTAAACTACGCAAGATTGTTCAAACGGAAGTGCAAGCTTAAGCTATAACTCAAGTCGACTACGCAGTCGCTTCCGAAATACAACGCGACGTTGCCAAACTGAATAAATTTACGTGCAATATTAGTTGCAAAAAATAAACGAATGTAAAATTGAATTTTAATGTAATGAACTCTAACGGGACGTTACAAGTTTTCTTTTGTTGAACAAGAAATATAAACAATAATTTATTGGACTTTTGCGTGTGTAGTGTTATATGTAAAAGAGTTATGATTATAATAACCGAATCTATCAAATAACAAAATCACTGAATTTGCAATAACATGTTCAAATTAGCTTCTAAAATTTCGTAAATATTAACATCAATGATTTTTGGAACTGAATGACATTTCCGAAAAGACCAATTATTATCTGTTAGCATTTATCGATAGTTACTCGTCACCAAGCGGCTTCTTCTGATCATGACTGATACCCGTACGGTAATACTTATTTGCATGTTAATGCAGTTTTTATAAGTATTTGTATATACTTTTACTATGTATTACATTATAACCTTATAAAACCAATTAGTTCACAGTTTCATTAAGTTTTCAGAAGCTTACAAAGCTTAGGTATACTGAAAAGTGCATATTCAGAAATTAATCATAAATAACTTACATTACACGTACATTACGTTATAATAAACAAATAAAAAACAATAAGTTGTTAAGGTGCCATGTTATAAGGCTAGTGGTGCAAAGTCTGTATTTATACATTAAAAAATAAATATAAGCAGAAGCATTTAGTTATTTTTATATAAATAGGCAACCAATTTCATCGTTTTAATCAGCTTTCTACATTCTTTCCTCTACAGCACTGTTTTCTCACATTTTCACAATTTCTTAATTTCTTCTTATGATAGCATTCTTGTATTTACACTAAATTGTCTGTACATTTTTTTTAGAATATAGTCTATTGCACTAATTAAATTTGTTACATTGGTAAGTCAATGCAATAAACAAAAACTTCAACATTGCATCGTCAACAGACAATTATACAATTCAAATAGAAAACATTTTCCCAAATATTACATTACAAAATTGTTGAAATATAACATTTAATATTGTGAACAATAAATAAAAATTTCCATATTTATATTATTACCAATTATTATTGTCATGAAGCTGGAAATTAATTTAGCCTGAATCATAGAAAAAAATTATTTGTTTTACAAATTCAAATAAACATATCTAAACAATTTTTATTTCTTTAATTATTTTATTTTTTTAATATGATTATCATAATACTGCAATACATTTTTTTCCGATAACATTTTCTTTGATCGTGACATTTTGTGTGTATTTAAACCTAATTTGTATACTTGGTTGGTACACCTATTCCATATCATTTTTGTTTAAACAAAATGTTAAACAATGATATGGATGGATGGATTGACTTTCTTCTTTACAAAAAGTTATTTTCACTGCTTGTTCGTAAAACTTCATTCTTAATAATAATGGTTAATTACAATTTATCCTAAATCATTTATAAATATACTTTATTGGCTTTATAAACTTTGTTGATTTGCAAGTCGGATCCACATGTTATTTAGTTGCAACTTCTAAGCAAAACGTTGAAATATCATCTATTTATAGAAAAAAACTTGACACTGTGAACAATTCAGGCTTTGATATAAATAAACTTCTTTAATTTATTATAGTCGTAGAAAAATTATAATAATTCATATAGTACTTGTAAGAAATGTGCATTGCCAACTTGTATAAATTGCAGCCTCATTTGTTTTTTGTGTTACAATGTATTAAAAATTTTTGTAGCGTAAAGTTGCCCTTGTTCGTGGTCTGATGGATTGTTCCACTTTAACCTATTTCTGTAAGTTTTATGCTGAAAAATTTTCAGTGGCTTGATTAAGTGCACACTTGCAGCACGAAATGTTGCTAAATAATTTAAATAATTGGTTTTGCCCCTTCTAAGTAAAGAATTTTAATATAGTAACAATTATAATTCTATCTAATAATAACATAGTTCCATTTAATGTTACATCTCTGTTTACCAACATCACACAAGAACTGGTTTTCAAATTAATTCATAAATACTACAGTGAGATTAAAAATCATACTTGACTATTTTGCTATTACATTATTGTTTTGTTAGGTGGACGATGTTATCACTTGCATACCTGAGAACAAAATTATTAACATCTTCAATAGTTACGATACCCATCTAAGTTTTACTTACAAAGCTCAAAGTTATGGTTCTTTACCGTTTTTAGATAATAGGTTAATTAAGCATAATAATTTTATACTGACAGATTGGTACACTAAACTTAATAGCATCCAACCGTACTATTAATTATCTATCAAAGTATGTGCACCATCAAAAAATTAACATAATCAAATCTATGAAAAATAAAATTATTAGTTTAAGAAGTCAACATTTTCATGCAAGAAAATAAGCATTTTAAAAAACATTCTAAAAAATAAAAATTATTGTAAGAACCGAATAAACAAAACACTAACATGCCCATCATCATCGACCTAAACTAACTCTCATTCTAATTTTGAGTATACTAAAATCTAAAAGTTTACACCAACTTAAAAATAGCGTCTTATTTACTACAAAAGATAAAACAAAATTAAACAACAAACGCAATGTTATACAGTATTGACATACATAATCGAGTGTAAGAGATGCACTAAATGTTACATAAGACTGATGAAACAAACAACTATTAATCAGATAAAAAAGCATTAATATGATTGCAAAAATAAAAAACCTCAAGATCTTAGATGTGAAACTTAAACATAATAAAAGATTGCACAAATAATTTTTATCACTAAACATGACAACAAGGTAAATTTTAATATAGATACAAATAATCTCAGTATTGTATACAACAGCCTTATTCACAAAATATCATGACTTCGTGTTTTCACATCGGTTGTTATTTTTCAATGGCAACATTTTTGTTCTTTTCGTGATGTTTGTGAGCTCGTTTTAACTATTCATTGTTTTTGAGTTTTTATACCTTAAATGTTTTTTTTTTGTTATTTTTTGACGTTTTTATTTAATGATTGTGTTGTCCAATCATCGCTACTCTTTTTAATTCTTTTAAAATTATTTATTGTTTTATAAATCTGACTAGTTTTCAAATTGTTAGCATATACTCAAATATCAAGTTATTATAGTTTTTTATATTTAGTTATTTGTAAGCTTTATTCACGTATTGTATGATTACGTTGTTTATATTGTTTATGTTATGTGATGTTTTTCTCTATTAAACGCAGTAGCCTAAGAAAGTGAACATACTGTTTTACAAAATGTCCCCTCTAAAAACACAACAGTAGTGTTTTCTATTACCTTTTCTTACACTTAAAAGATTTACCAAATTTAATAAAGTATTAACGATTTATTTCTGATATTATTAGACGTTAATATAACTATTAACAAACGATCAACGGAAATAGTTTGGTGCGTGTAAGTGGTATTTTACAGCGCGACAGCTTTGTTTGAAAACCGAGCCCAATAGGCGAGGTATTCATTTAGGTGGAGCACTGTAATACCTAAACGCACAAAATTTATATTAAGTTTTTAGTAGTTTAATATAAAAAATTTAGAATACGTGTATTTTTATGTGTTGGAATTTGATTAAAATAACTGCAATTTGATAAGTTTAAAATTACACTTTCTGACTATTTACCTATTACTTTTTTGTTGAATATTTACTTTGCTTACATAAAAGAAATATTATTAACTAATCAAATGCTTAAATGTTGCAATTTTAAATGTACAATCTAAAATTGTCGGTAAGTTGACAGCTGTCAATAGCAAACTGTAATCATAATTGACATAGTTGCCACAAGACAGCGCATTTCTAAAAATTAAAACATAAATTTAAAAATCTTTACGTATTTGCACATTTATATAATTAAATATAATGTAAAATAACATTCATTTATATAAATTTTAGTATTATTTATTTAACATACTTTTTAGATGTTTTTTAAAGCCTGGAATTTAGTGCTTATTTTACCGCACTGTAAAGGATTTTATAGTACTGTTATATAACAATGTCCGTAAACTTTACATTACATTTGATGTACAAAGAATTATAAATTACGGTTTACACTTAAAGAGACCAAATAATTTATTACACATCTAAACACAAAAAACAAAAGTTTTCATTTAAAAAAATTCATTTACATATTAAATTAAACTTATACATTGCTGTCAAACTTAAAAGTAACTTTATTTATTTTTTAGTAAAAATTACAAAATACCTACAGGTACAAATCCACTCGTGTACAATAGTTTTATACAATAACTTATTGTAATTTAGAATATCAATAACTGTAATATTATTTTGTCTTCAGTGGACTGTGGAAAACTATGCTTAAAATTGTGCGAAGTCAAGGGTACGTACTACCCTAAAACTGGTTTTAATTCAATTTTTATACGAACACTGCGGCTCAATTAATTCGTGAAATTAGCACGCAATAGCGGCACAAAAACCGTGGCAAATAAATTTTAAGTAATGAACAGTTTAACTCAACACAACTTATTTAACTTTTCTTATAAAAAACACAAGTAATGCTGAATAATTGCCAATTGTTTTTTAAAAAATATGACTACATAATTTTGCACAAAATACAATAAACAAATTTGCACAAATTATACTAAAATGTTAACCAAAAACACTCCAAAGTACCTAATATTGTCAACTCATAGTCGTGTTACTTAGGTTAATAATAAATATTTTAAATAACAACAACAAATTACTAAAATTTTACATATTTTTTAACTTACCTCACTTTTAGAAGCAATGTTATTACTAAGGTTCAACATTTTAATTTGGCCTACTGATGAAATAATGTATTAAAAATGTTTATATGTTCTAATGTTTGATACTAAATCTTTAAAAGTTAAAAGAAAACTCACATATTTACGTTAAAAACGTCAGTGCAATTAAAACTGTTGTTCTGCATCTGTTTCTCATCATGTTTTTACTAATTACCTGTGCTTAGTTGTACGCCTTGCGAATGCTAAAACACAGTCTGCTTGTTCGTTTTTTATAGAAATAATAGCATTTTACATTAAAAAGTAGAATAAAAACTATTAAATAGTTGCTTTTTTTAATTAATTACAATATACACAAAGAATTTATTTTTTTTTAATTAGCATTTAATTAAACTGTTTTTTTTTTAAATTAAATAAAACACTAAAAACATTATTACAATATTAAAGCACCTAAATAATAAAAAACGACAATATAGTTTGTACATCTTGTTTTGCATTTATAAGCGTAACTAGGTGCGTTTTTGAATGAGAATTTGTAAAATTAGAATAAAAACAAATAAACTTAAACTTACACTGTCAAGACTAATGAATAATAACTTTAATTTTAGTTGGCTGGAATGTTACTGCAATATACACATGTAAACTGCTAATATCTAAGCCCCTAGATTTATAATACTTGATTTTAATTAAAACGTATTTGAATCGGTAACTATGATATACCAATCCTGCAATTACTTATTATTACAATCGTTGTTGACTGAAAACGTGTTGAAAGCTACTCGATAATTTAAACAAAAAGTTAATAAACACGATATGCATTTGTCCTAAATATAAATAAAATGGTTTCAAATTTTGTAATAATGTATAACTGTAATTGCTATAAAATAACTGCTAAATATTACTACATATTACTTTGTAAAACCAAACCAAACACATGTTCAATTAAAAGGAAAATAATACTAGTACAACAAAACATAGTATATTGTGTAGCAAATAAGGAATAATAAGAAAGTTTATAGTTGAGCCGAAGGAAAAGCTGCAAATTATACGAGTTGGCAATGCACGCACATTCCTTAGAAGTTATACACTATTTTATCTACGACTATATGTATATTTAATTATTTATGAAAATTAAATAAAAATAAACATTTGACAAAAAACAGTGACGTGAAAAGTAAGTAACCTTAACTTAAAAATGTATGTTGGTAATTTGTCTGCGTTTACATTATAAATTATACGTGTTCCTATTATTTAATTCTTGACTTTTAAAAAATTGATATAATTTATTTCTTTAAATATATTCAATATTATTTTATTTTCAATAATTTACTGCTTTAAAAAAGTTATATATATTATATATGAGCCCAATTAGTTTACAAAATATCAATCTATTATAAAACTTTGCTTTTGCAACCAGTAACTTAAAGCCCTCGATTCATGTCATAACTTAAATCGTTAACAATGTCGCGTTCTTTCGATAAATTTGATGCTAGTATGTCAACTTTATGCTTAGAAACGACAACAGAATAACATGTGAATGTGATGTGTAAATATTGTTAGGCAACTAAAATTCTTTGTTTACTCATGACTTTGAAAACAGTTACGTATTGCATTTCAACACTTTAAAATCACTGGAGTAAAGAGGCAAATTACTGTCTGAGTTCATTTATGTTGTTTTGGTTAAATTTTTTTTTTTGCTGAAATTTTTATTTATGTATTTATGTTCTTTGCTCAAGTTTTAAATGAATGCTATAGTCCTTAACTAAAAAACTTATAAGTCATTCATAATTTGATTTATAATTAAAATAAATTTTAAAAACTTCCATTAATAGCTCGAATAAATTTAAACGGAATGCCCAAATATAAAATTGCTGTTTTAATTAGCCAAAATTTTTAATATTTCCGGATTAAATTAATGTCAACATTCCGATTTTTATTGTAAAAGAAGTATTATCATCATTTGAACGTAATTAGTGGTTGAACAATTGTAATCTTAATTCCCAACACAAATTCTCATAATATTTATACATAGTTTGAATTTTTTCATAGAAAATGGATTTTTATCAATATAGGTAAAATTTGATGTTCAATTGTTTTTTTGATTACACTGTCGTAATACACGGAAAAATGCTTCAACTTTGTTGATTTAACCTAATTTATGGATGATATCGAACCTACTACTTTAAGTATTAGACAGAAGGTATGCGTAACTCAAATTTACTTTTCTGTGCCTGTAGAGTTTTGTTTTCAGGCGGCTTTCATAAAATCTTATTTATATTATAACAAAAAGAACAAGTGGCGAAAAAATTAATATTATTTTAAAAAGATGTTATCCTTAGTTAGATGTAACTGAACTGGGAATCTGAATTAATATGAGTTTTGTTACCTATAAATCAAAACGGAAGTTTTGCAGGTTTTCGCTAAAACTAAGTAATGGAAATATATCACCAAATATTGAAAATATTAATCTCTTTTTTTTGTACAAACTGATGAATAACGTTTATTTTTAAATTAATAATACAAACACTAAGTCTCCACTTTTGTTTAGAGAGAAAATATTTTTTTTTTAAATACCCAATACTTTGAAAACCTGATAATTATAAGTAACGATTAACTGAAAAAAGGTCACATCGTGGGATATACATAGGTTGATTTTGATTATGTATAATGTTAAATGTATGCTCTGTTTACATTGCCTGCTATATTTCTAATTTGAATATAAGAAAAATGACAAGATTTAAAAAATGTAACTTTTATTAAATATAATAGGAGTAAGGTTTTACATATTACAAAAAATATTTTCAAACATTGTTATTTGTTTTCTTAAACACTAAACCATTCTATGATTATTTTTCTCTTAAACCGAGAACGGGTTTATAGACCCCACACAAGTAACATGATTTTTTTACGTTTTTGCGTTTTGAAAATTTTTTTTATTACTTTTCCTTAAAGTTTCATTTATACTTATACACGATGTAGTAAAGTAAAAATTTTTACTTGGGGCTAAAAATGTTCAATAAAAATTTTAAAACAAACTAAAAAATTACCAAAATTTTGAGCGTTGTTCCATACTGTTAGAAACAAATTTATGTGTCGCAATAGTTGCCTCATCAAATTTTGACGTAATGCCCCCGCTTTAAAGAAATATCGTGTAAAAATAAGATGACAAAATGCAAATATCCCTAAATAAAGAGATAATGCTTCATCTTGCTTTAAGTAATAAATAATAATAAAACAAGTACAGTAACATCAACAAAATATAATAATACAAAGAAGTAAACCTTTTTAACGAAATAATTACAAAACATTAATAATTTATAGTATTTAAATTCTTTTTAAATTTATATTATTATATAGTTTTTTCCTTTACTTTTACTTATTATTTTGCCTTTTTTGACAATGTTAATAAATTTATATAGGGTGCAAAACATTACATTTGGCAAACGTAATGAATTTCGCAATCATTTCGATTTAGTTCATTACATCTCAATTATTTTGGAATACCTAGGATTGTTGATTATAAAACTAGTATAATTACCTACTAAACAAAAATTTACAAGTGTTTTTCTACTTTTATTACTAGTAGTTAGCATATTGAAACCAAAATCAAAGAATTAAAATTTGAGAAGAAAAAATACAGAAATTCTCATCAAATTACGCTTTTAGCAGTGTTTCCAGAGACCCGGAACCCCGTTCGTCTCGGGTATATTCCATACCCCCAGTAATGCTTCCTTCTGCTCAAGGCTCCGCAAAGTTTAGGACCGCCATGATAAGTAGGGTATATAAGGGGTCAATTAAAAGTAATTGTGTAATGTATAATATTTGGTGTTGTTTTGTGTGTCAATTTTGTGCAAAATGCCACGTCTTTCTGGACAAGCAGCGTTATCACTAGAAATTAGAGGGAAGATTATTGCTTTACGAGAATGTAGATTTTCTATCCGAGTAATTGCTGCACGTATGGGTTTATCGGAAAGATAATTTTTTATTTTGCTTTTGATAATATTAGCAGTTTTTTCAATTTTAAGCATGGATATGTATACCTATTTTATAGACATTATATGATGTATAATTCAGATTGCACAATTATTCACCTACATCACAGAAATTTGTTTATAATGAAATTATAAAAATTTCAGTCACATAGCAATTGTTTTCACAATTAAGTTTTTCACGTCTCTCAAGTTAGCAAAATCAAATAAAATATAATTAGGAATTTGTTACTAATTTCTTGCGAAAAAAAAACTTGTAACTTTCATACTTTTTAGTTATGCATTCAACTTGAGGCGCGTTAGAAGTACACCGTTCTAAACAGTATTTTAATAATTCGGTATTTGGTTTAAAATGTGTGTAAAATTTGTTGCTAAATTGTTGTTGTTAATTAATTGTAAAAGGAATAAGCTGAGAGTTTTATTATTATTCTATACACATTTTAAACAGGAAATAAATTCATTAAAGCACTTTTTAGAATAGTGTAACACAACTAAAAAAGTAAAAATGTTACATTTTTTTTGCTTTCGCAACAAATTCCTAACTATATTTTATTTGATTCTGCTAACCTTGTGCTGCTAACTTAAAAGACGTAACTTTTTTACTTAAATTAATAACATTACTTTATCGGTGTCTCTCAATAAACGTAAACCTTTTTGCGCAGTTTTAGTTAACTATTATTTATTCTATTAGAAAAGTGTGGTTCATTATTGGGTTTAACGCGAATCACAAAGCGCGGAAAATGAAAGTCCTTTGCAGACCGCCCATAGAAGTGGAAGACCATCTCTCTTATCCAGAGTTAAAAAAAGACAACATTATTCAAAATGCGAAATATAAACAACTTGCATCGCCATATTAATACCGTGTGGGAAAGATTTCAAGGAGCTAATCTATGTGCCAATTTAATCAATTCGATGCCAAACCATCTACCGGAATGTATAACCAATAATAGATATTGCACCTATTACTAGCATGTAAAATACAAATATTTAAATAAAATAATAAATACTTTTTTAATCATGTTTTTTATTAGGATTTTCTGCATCTAATTTTATTTTTGTAATATAAATAGTGTTTATGTATAATTTATAATAAAATCTAAGGTATTATTTCTATTAAAATGTAGTAAGTACTATAATAATCTAACACATAAAAAAAATGCAAACTACGAAAGTTTAGTTCATTACTATTAAATTTATATTCTCTCGAAATAGTTAATACTTAAATTAAATGTTACGAAGGGAAATCGGAAAATGCATTTCGCATTTTTCTAATTTTGTGATTTTTAGATTTACAGCATAGGTATTCCAAAGTTGATTTGGAATTTTTTTAACATTCTGTATGAGAAGTTAGGTTTGATTTTATAAAAAGAGATATTTATTCTTTAATTTTTCATACAAATAACTTAAAAGTAGTAATGGGAATTTATACTGCAACTGTTCGACCACTAATTACATTTAATCGTGGTAATACTTCCTTTGCAAAGAAAATCGGAATATTGACTTTAATTTAATCCAGATATATTAAGATGTTTAGACTAATTAATACAGTAGTTTCATATTTGAGCAAACAGTTTATTATTATTCGAGCTATAGATGGAACTTATTTAATGATAAAAAAAAATTAAAATTATTTAATCACTTAAGCAGAGAACATAAATAAATAGAAAACTCGGCGAAGAAGATTCTAAAACTTTAGGGTACAACTTAGAAAAATATTTGCAGGTAAGAAACATGCTATTTGAATGCTTAAAGCAGTGCCTATAAAGAATGGTTAGTAACCTCGTAATATCGTAATAGTGTCTACAATGTCAATGTTGTCAAATTCAACTAGGCGTTTGGTTATAACATAAGTTTGGTTGCCTACCTTGCAGGTCGCGTTTAAAAGTGTCCAATTACTTTTTTGAGGCAGTGTACCTAATATGTATATGTGCATAGCTTTAGGTTTCAAAACAAAATAAGCTTTGACATAAATAAGAGCCTAAACTAAATGATTAAATGAATTGAAATTTCATACTATTATTCAATTGTTAGTAAATTTATAGTACGCACGGATAATCGGAACTCGGAAAATCAAAGTTGAACATGAGCACGAATAATCCGCAGCCCGGTTAAACCGCACCCGGATAATCGAGGTTCTACTGTAATACACTTCTCAACTTTATTCTATAATATATTTTTAAATGAGTTATCAGTCAAAATTTACAAAACTGCTATGCTAAAGTAGCAAATTTATAAGTCAGGTAAGTACTAGTTATTCTTCATTTTTTTTGTTTTAAAATTTTTTCTTATAATTCTTTTAGTTTTCTTTGTTACATGTCTACAATTTTTAAATTTATTTTTCCTGCATTGTTATTTTTTTTTCTATTTATTTTCAGTACCTTGCTTTAGCTTTCTTTATATTTGGGTTTAACGTTATTGCCTCTATAACTATATCGTTTGTATTGTTTATCGTATTTGATTTTTATTTTTCCCTTAAAAATTATTTGTTAAAAAAACTTTTTATATTCTGATGCATCTTATTTTAGTTTCTCAGTAACATATTTTTAATTATTTTTTCATCGATTGCCATAAAATTCGGACTTGAATGTGTTTGCAAAACTGTCGTAGCATCCGTTTTCTACAATTTTATGCTTGTCCCACTAATGCAGCAATCAATAGTTTTTCTTGGAAATAATATGTCACAATTTTTTTTTCATTCTATAATGTTTAAAACTTGAAATTATTCTTACTAATATCAACGCTACCTACTCTGCGATGTACAAATTTAACTTACCTTTTCACCACGATATGTAGATATCGTATCTACTACAAACCTTCAATTTGTTTAAATACTAAAAACTTTAACTGATTTCAACTACATAATCTTGGAGTTTTTGGAAGTTTCGATTATCGGTTAAAACGCCAAGCAATTCTAAATGATTATTTGAGATTGACTTAATCAAGTAGTACCACTTAAGCACAAGGTTGAGATTGGACTGTAAGTACGGGCATTATATATTCTTCATTTACTTTTGGTTTTTTCTGTATTTTTGCATTGAAGTTTTATATAACTATTTTATAAGTAATGTTTTCGTTATTTTGTTTAATTTTTTTTTAATTTTTTTTTGAAAGTATGAGTCGATATTGGTGCATAATACTGTATTAATTTTATTTTGTATTATGACAAGAATTGCATGTTTATCGTAACCACCCTCTTTTATTTGCTGATTAGGTAAGTATAAACAATAAAATCACTTGTACTTGTTTTTAAATTTGTTTGTAATTATTATAGATGATTAAAAACAAACCAAAATAATTTTTTAGTTTTAGTTTTAAAATATAAGAAGATGCAAGTTGAAGTAGTTGCAGTTGCTTAAATTATTGTTGTAATTTTGATTTTATTCCAATTAATTAATGCAATGTAAGTTACATATATTCAGAATTATTTAAAATACAAATTAGTGCTTTTCCATGTTTATAATTGCAAATTGTGTTTACATGTAGATATATTATTGTAACAATTTCAAAACGTTCTATAACGTTCAACGCGTAACCAGTAAAACTGAATTTTTGTGTTGTATGCGTACCTATACCATTTAACCGATTGCAATGAAACTTTAAGAGGTTGTTCTGCGTACAAAAGTAAAGGTTATTATGTATGTCCACGGATAACTTTTGTTTATCTAAAACTGATACGTTGATCACTTATTTATTTAAACAGTCTTCTGAATACTTCCGACTTCAAAAAACTGACCTTTGCTTCTTTTGAACCGTTTTTATATATTTCTGTTATCGGTCTCGAGAATTTTCTACATCCTTTGGTAAACGCTTTCGAATTTGACAATAGCTTTAAGAACGTTTCAATACCAAGTGAGTTAATAATGAATTTTTATTTGTGATCACAATTTTTTCTACTGTCTAATCAATTATGCTACCCAAACCAAAAACCCTATCTACCGCTTAAGCAAAAAGAAAAAAACATCACGTACCTTTAGAAACCAACGAACAACGAGAACTAAGACTAGAATCCATTTGAGTAGATATCGTTTAGACCCGTTTGTCTAAAACTCAATTTTAGCGAGAAGAAAGACATATGTTAGTCAATCGCTAACAGAGGACTGAGACGATTAGAAATAGCTGCGCAAGTTCGATCTGCAAACTTGCAAAACTTTTCTTATTTAATTTATTTTGGAAGCTGTACCATTATAAAAAAAGTATTGTACTGGTAATTGCATCATCTGGAATTGCGACCAAGCATGTCGCCGCACGTGTTAATATTAGAAATTGACGGGTCTATCATTCTTCTCTAAAACATCAGTCCACCACAACTTTGCAACGGTACTAGACTTTCGCTGAAAAATGTAATAAACAATATCATTAAACTTACAGTTTGGAAACAAGGAAAATTTAAAGAAAATGTACTGTTGCACGCATTTTAATAGACCCGGCAGATATGCTATTAGACTTCAAGCGCTTACAGTTTCCGGTACGATTAGCGTTCGCAATGACAATCATCAAAGCGCAAAGGCAATCACTACAAGCAGAAAAATCAGAAAACAGCCTGACTTATTTGTATATGCACCATACAAAGAAACCAATTCTATTTTATTCCATAACCACTTCAATAAACAGATTGTATATGCACCATACAGAATAACCAATTTTATTTTATTCCATAAGCACTTCAATAAAAAGATTAAAACCTAAACAATTCTTTTTTGCATTGCATTGAAACGCCAATCCTAATTTGTAGTATTGTGTTTTTATTTATTTTTTTTATTAAAGTGATATAAAAAAACGTTTAATAATTATGTAACAATACGATGAAAGATACACATTTTGGCGTATTTAACATTTTTACCCACGTTTTGTGGGTAGTAAAATGGTAAAAAATTTAATAAAGAAAAACAAAATATTTATTTAAAAAAAATAGTTTTAATAACTTAACAATAAATTAAAAAATGTATGCTAAATATTTGTTTTTGCATCTTATGTTTAATTGTTCAATAAGTTTTATTATTATAAACTTTTAATACGCTAAATATATTTATTTTGAGATTTAAACTCTAATTATTCTATCTTTTGCAGGTATAGCATCTTTCAAATAACATTAATTTATGAATATAAACATAAAATTTTTCAGTGCATTAAACTTGAAAAGTAATTATAAGTAAGTAGTGACACAAAAACATGTAATTTATCAAATTCAAAGTTTTTAAATAAATTAATTTAAGCGTAAATTGAACTTTTTTTCTGTCTAAAAAATAATGTAAGTGCGATAATTCATCATTTCAGATTTTAGAATAATAGAAGATAAACCGAGCACGTAATTATTAATGATTCAATTGTAAATATAAGAACCGTTTAATTGCTTTAGGCAACAAAAAATTTCTAATTCTTTTCTTAATCCATAAAAATACATGTTTTTAAACTATGTAAAACTATAAAAAATCAAAATTTGCAAATATTTTAACACATTCATTACATAAACAAAATATTATCTTATCTAAGAAATGTGTTCTGTATGAGAAAATATTTCTGTATATTGCTTTTTATACTCGGTGGTAATATAGTTTTTTATTATTTACAGTATCATTTCTTTGTGATATTGCAATTTACAGTAAATAAAATTTATACCTGTGGCAATGTAATAAAAAACTTTTTTGTTGTTTTTATAAGTTTGTTTACTTTTCTAAACATTGTATTTATACTTAAGATCAAACAATTTTTATTTTATAAATAACAGTTAAATGTAAATTTGACTAACTATTGTATATAATATAGTGTTATCATACATAATAAACATTCAATGGAAATGTTTTACATGCCACAATTTAAATTATAGTTATCCACACTTCAATAACTAATCTTTATATTATCTTTAGCAACAAAAATAAAATTAATATTTCTTTTTCTGTGTCATTCTTAAGTTACACATTTTTAGTATTAGTGTCAATGCCAAAGTCTAAACAAATCACAGATTTATAACTTTTTAACTGAAAACATTTATGATTATACTTTGTCTGTTAGCGCTGATAACATCAATAAAGCGCGATAATGTTTTGAACGTTCTTAGACATGTTGCTAAACGCAAAATAAAGCGTTAAAACGTGCAAAAAAAAATTTTTTTTTGAAGAAACCTCAAGATATCTTCAATATAATCCTGTTAGTGGAAAACGCAACAAAATCAACTTACCGCTATTGACAATAAATTTATGCTGTTGTGGTTTTTTCCGTTTGTAAAAAAATATGCGACAGGTAGTATTATAAACTTAAGTCTATTCTTTTTAAATTGCAAATTTAAAAAATGCATAATATTATGTTTATTTTGACTCTGGATCAGCTGGAAAAATTTATTATCTATGCATTATTTTTATGTATTTATTACTATTTCAGTTTCAGATAATGATTTCTTATGATCATATTAATTGTAGTATCTTCTAAAACTATGTACACTTTTATGTTTAATATATCGTGGTGCGGGCAATACAAACAAACTTTATTGTTGCTTAAACATAGAATAGTTGTGAATTCTGTCGCTGTATGTCTAAATCTGATGCGTTTGAAACATTTAAATTCTTAGTTTTTGTGGTTGGTAAGTTGGTAAATTAGTAGTTTTTCTTATATATTTAGAAAACTATGCGGTTTAGCGCAAAAAGTGCTATACAAAAGTAATCTACATTAAATTTTAAACAACAATAGTTATGAGCATAATCTTGCTAAAGTAAACTAGAGTTACGGAAGGTGTAAAAGTAGAAATTTTTCGTATTTTTTAGATTTTTTGGAGAAATTAAATTATAACTACTATGTAAACAAAAATAACCTTTATTAAAAAGTAATATTGTACAAATCGTATTGTAGCTTAAAAGAGGTTAAGAGGCACCACAAAAGGTTATAATCGTAAAAACGCTAGGAGTAAAAACCGGTTTAGTGCAAGCGCGGCTGCCAGTTTAAAATAAGAGGTCTGTCAACCACCTGCATCCTGCACCTGCTGCTTGCCCCTTCTCATCACACACTCTCTCATCTACAAATGACAAAGCATAACAATGGTGACTTTTGATCAGTTTTGTACGCTAAAGCTCGTGAAATAATAACAGCAATACCTTATGACAGCCCGCTGAAGTCACTCTTTATTCGACTAGGAAGTTTTTACTTGTTAATATCTTTTTTATTCAGCGATTAGATTTATCATAGCAAAAAGTGGCTTAGAGGAATTGTAAAGTACTGTCTATGCCAAAGACAGTGTTCAACAAACGATGAACGGGAACGGGAAAGTTTATTTTAGGGTTACTCGTGTTTTCCTAAACGGAGAAGCAATCATTATTGTATTTTTACAAACTACTAAAGCTCTTATTAGTGTCGATAAAAGCTTAATTTTGTTAATTCTACTTTTAAGCGTGGTAATGCATCTTCTAAAGAGTAGTCAGCTGCAGTAAAAAGCTGTGTATAAATTCTAAAAAAACCACTTACAATACAATCAAAACGTACACAAAAATTGTGGAGTCACTTCATAGAAATAGTTGAGCTTATTCGAATGTTTATTAGAGCCGAGAGGAGTGGAGACGTTTTCCTTCACCGTCACTGTGTCCATCAAATGCTCTTCATTTTCCATGCGCCTGGTCACTTAAACTACGGTAAATCTGCACATGTTTACCTACAAGAATCGCAGAAATTTCTCAACTCAATGAGCCCAGAAAAGCATTTGTTTATTAATTGTGGTTATTTCACCATACGACGTACTGAAAAGCATTGGCCTGTAGTCTGGAGTGTCAAAACCGTTTAACTGATTTGGATGAGATCCTTGAGTAGCATTGGTGGATTGAACGAAGACAGAGGAATAATAACGACAACTATTGCAACTTGGATTAACTTTATGCCAGCTTGTTCTTGAGTGTGTAAAGCAAGAGAAGAATGCCTTGTAGTAAATAAAAACGTGAATTGTGATAAAGCGTTTAAAGTTAGAACACTAGCCTTACAAAAGATTGAGAACAAAAGATTCAATGAGATACACTTGAAAAAAAGTTAGCTGTTAAGTCTTTAGCTTCTATAACCTAGTCTATAACAATTAACAAAACTGTATGTGTAAACTCTAACACTCTCTTACATCAGATAGTGTGCACAGTAAGGAATGATAAGATACTTGAATAAATATTTCAATTTGAATTATGTCCTTATCCTACATCCTTCTTTGACAAACCTGACTTGATGATGAAGTGAAGCAAATTTTCAATAATTACTGTTTTGGTTCCAGATTAAAATAAATCCTCAATCACACCAGTAGCCTTCTTCATCGTGTAGTTTGGAAGCGCCCAGTTACCTTCAGACAGATTTGCGAGCAATACAAAGTACATAATTACTCATTATGGGCCAGCAAATGTTGTTTTTTATGGATACCAGCAAGGAAACACAGAAGATGAAGAACAGTAACGTAGATCACGTACTACCACAACATTGAAGTAAAAGTAAAAGACTCAATCAATGTAAATATCAATCAAAATGAATTTTTAGCTAACGCAAAAAAAAACAAATTGAGCATTATTAAACAGTTTATTAAGCATTGGGTGACGCTGACTTATTAATAGTTTTAACAGCGGCTGATAAAACTAAGAAAGGAGTTGAAGTTTGTGTAATTGGTGATGTCGCGGACTTACTAATCTTGACTGTTCACGCACCATCAAAAAACAAATTGTAAATAGTAGTACCAAAGAAAAGCAGTCAGCAGAAAACAATGTACAACAGTACGTTTTGCAGCTCCCCAGGATTTACTTTTTCTCATAGTGTGTGTTTGCAAAGACAGATGTGTGGGTAACTGCAAGTGCAGAAAAAATGGTCTAAACTGCTCAAACATATGCAGCAATTACTTAAAATGTGATAACAGGGACTCGAACATTATAGACAAAAATCTAGAAGAGGAGGGTGCTATGTTTGAAGAGGACTAAGTACTGATAAATACTTTACATTAATTTAAGTTTGCATTTAACATTCTATATGTTTATTGAACACAGTTTATGAATTTCAAACATTTTATTAAAACATGGTTGCAATATACAGCCAAATATGCCTATTTCTTTAAAAAACCTCCAAACGCGGCAGTTTTAAAAATATTATGATTAAAAATGATAAACTTTTATGTGGTAATTATTATACCAATAATATTTTTTTTATTTTAAAATTATCTATGTTGGAAAGATATTTATACTTAATGCGGCGTTGTCCAGAGAAAATTCAGATTAGGTTCAAAAATTTGACAGTCTCTCTGAATTCCAAAAACGTTAGTCTGTTTAAAAGGAATTCACATCAATAAAAATTTAAAAAAACAGATATTTATTTATTAAATAAAAATTAATTTACTTATATTGATACTTAAAGACTTATTAACAGCAAATACAACGATAAAAGCAAAGATAGGTTAGAAAAAATGTACCGGCGTATGTTTGTAAGACGGACAATCTTTTGACATATACGGACTACAGCGCTACAGTTCACGAGATCCTGAAAGACGTCTACAGAACCATTTTTGTTTGCAATTTAATTTAGATTATTTTTGTATGGCGGTTATTACGCTAAACCGGATAATTTTCTAAATATTTAGAAAAAACTTTTAAAATTATTAATTTACCAACTTCTCTGTTTTCCGAATATATTGCAAATAGTCTATTATGTCGGTCACCGTCTTTTGCAAATACCAATCCATGTAAAATTCGTATTTTATTTTCGTATGCGGTGTTTTTTTACTGCATTTTGTGCCAATTGTTTCTTTTTACAGAAATATATAATTTTTGGGTACGGTTTTGCTCACTTTGTTACCTTGACCGTTCAAAGTTGTTACTTTAGTTAATTACTTAATTGTTTTTGTTTTACATGTATTTGTTACTACTTAGTTTGTCTTACATGTACTTTTTTGCAACTGTTAATTTTTAATCGTAATTTACGTTTATCAATCTTGGTTGCAAACTCTTACAATGTAGGTTTCTATTTAATTTAACTTAAACTTAATTTACTTTTACTGTGTCTATTTTGTAAATTTTGTGCCAATTGCAGTTGGCAACTTTACGTTTAGTTTTATAACTGTCGTTTCTTGTTAGATGACTTTGTTATTTTCATTACGTTAGTAAAAGGAATACGTTGTAATATTATTGCTAAACAAAAACTCAACACCCCAATTTTTATGAAAAATTAGTTGAGAAAATGAGTATAATTCTTTAAATTATGTTTAGTGACATCTAATGTTGCATAGCATTATTCAAAAACTTTATATATTGGCGTTTAATTTTGCTAAGCTCTTGAATTTGAAACGGACAGCGCTATCTTATCATCGGGCAAAGCCGCTTTGTCCCTACCTCGTTCACTGACTATAATATATTTAGATAATGGTAATACTAAATAAAACATGTCGTTTCTATGCTACAAATTGAAATTAGTTTATCTTTTTCGATCATTGGCATTTGTTAAGTTTAAACTTCACATATGCAATTACTAAAAGAAAAATTTAAACCGTTATGACAAGTAACTATTTGTTACCTCTTCTTGAAACATATTTTATTTTAGGTTAGTTTTACTGAACTATTCTTGCTACATAATCTAACAGCTGTTTTCAAAATCGCAATATTTTATTTTATCGGTATCACTTATTTTGCGCGTGCGAAACATACGTTTTAAAACTCTTAAACCTTACGTTGCTTAGCGATGAGTAACTTCAATGTCTGTCATAGTATTAATGACAATGTATAATTTTCTGAAATTTTCTTGATTCCTTTGCAATTCTCAGCTATGCGTTGAATCGTTAAATCTATTTGACATTGTAAACATACGGGTTTTGACGTTTTTTTAAGCACCGACTTGTGGGTTTGACCTTTGTGACTAATTCTTAAGCGAGTTAAAATGACGGTTTAACTATATGTAGTTATTAAAACTAGGGTGGCAAAATGAAAACTAAAAATCTACATAACATTAATTGTTCAAATTTAATTATTATATTAGAACGAATATGCGACAGGTGGAAAAGTCGTTTAAAAAATATTGAAATTTAGTTAAAATTGAAAAAAAACGAGATTTTAGTAATTTTTTTAAAAAAGAATGTAATTTTACAAAAAGCTACATTAAAAATAATGTACGTTATTCTCGTTGAAAGTATCATAGCATAATTCACACACATTAAAGTTCGTTATACTATGCCTTACTTTCGGCCCTTGTTACGTAAGGTACTATTCTTTCAACAAAATTTATACTATTATTCTATAATGTTTTTAATTTTTGTTTTGATTAATAACGGTACTATTATAAGGTAACTAGAAGCAAAATTTGTTCAATTTAGTTCTCATCACAGTATTGTGAGGCGCTATCTTCGAAGCAGTCCATATTTTAAATTCTTTCTCGTAAGTAACCGTAACATAACCAATTTAGAAAGCGTTATATTATGTTATAACCGTTTTAATTTTGCTAATACTAATAATATTAAACACCTGAATTTTTACTTAAATAATATAAATTTTAACAAACAGAACTGATTTTACTGTTTTCGTTTTTTAACTACTAAATATTTTTGTTAATATTGGAAAGTTTTAATAAATGCTTTACTTAATAAATGCGTTAAAGTATTTTTTTCTGGATGCAGCATTTACCACAAAATAAACACATACAATATATTTTTAAATCTGTAGACTGGCTAAAATAATTACGTCTACAATTAAACTAAAAAATAGTTGAATTTTTATTTTGCCGTCTAATAAAAGAAGTATGAGTACGATTTGGAAAATTTTACATTTTTATTTGAGGAAAGTTACTAATAATTTTGTTATTGAGTTTTTAGAATTTCGATTGTTTTCCAAAACGTAAAATTAACATTTATTTATAAGGTTTAATACCAACAAAATGACAAATGTTAAAGACTGACTAACGCAATTATATTTATGACTAAGAATGTGATTTTTATAGAAATAATGTTGTTGTTTATTTTTAAATTAATTTTTTTTCCATTTATGGCAAGACAGTGCAATAAATGGAAAAATTTTAATTGCTCTATAAATTCCGATGTAATATAGCAAACTTCTTCTGTAATTCTTATTAAAAAGTTTTTAATATCTTAAGATTAACCTTTGGTTTTAAATAACTATTAAAAAAATAATTTAATTGAGTTATTTTCATGAATTTGTTACGTATAAAAGTTAATTTTAATTATACCGCATTTTAAGTTCATTTTTTGGAAAATTTCAGAAATTGCGCAAGTTCCTTTTGTTGATAAGCAGGTTCGAAAAGAAATTTTGGATGACGAGTTTTGGAGAAAGAACGTTGACGCGAGTACAACTGGAGTAGTATCCCGACACTTGAGATTTAATTAGGTCAATTAATTTAATCGGATCAATTAATCAAATAAAATTGATCGATCTAATTTCGCGAATTTTTTTCGCTGTTTGATCTAATTTCGCGCATTAATTTCGTGTTTAATTTCGCGAATTAATTTGCGGGTTGATCTAGTTTCGCGAATTAGTTCGCGGTTATTTTCATCGAACGTATCCAGCCGATTAGGACCTTGTTCTTTGAATCACCGCGAATTAAATCGCGATCTGCATCGATCATCGAACGTATCCAGCCGATTAGGACCTTGTTCTCTGACGTCAGCAGATTTTTTACCACTAAAACTTGCACGGGATTCGAACCCGAGCTGCCCGTTTGAAAAAGCATACATTATGTACACTCGACCAGCAAGGCATGTTGAAAATTACCTTTAAAAGGATATTTATACCTGCTCGTTTTAGGGTGCATTTTTATGTGTACCAGTTTGTATAATAACGGCTTAATCGTTTTAGATTTAAATCGTATAGATAGATATTTTAATTATTGGTATTAATATCAGTATTTATTTTTATTTAACATTAGGTGCAGATTATAAATAATAAATTTTAAAAGTTAAGATCTGTATTACATACAGGTTGCAACTAATTTGAAAAGGTCAGCCAGAAAAACAAAAATCTTTTCAAGGAAAACAAAATGGTCTAATGCATTTTCTGTATAGCGTAAAGATGGTGTGTACACGTATTCGAAGTGTTCTATCATGCAAGAATAGTTTCAAATACTGTATACATTGTTTTAAAAAATCTTGTTGAGTGACAGGTACATAGAGATGAAATGTATTTATAAAATAATAAATTTTAAAAACTAAGATCTGTATTACATACAGGTTGCAACTAATTTGAAAAGGTCAGCCAGAAAAACAAAAATCTTTTCAAGGAAAACAAAATGGTCTAATGCATTTCCTGTATAGCGTAAAGATGGTGTGTACACGTATTCGAAGTGTTCTATCATGCAAGAATAGTTTCAAATACTGTATACATTGTTTTAAAAAATCTTGTTGAGTGACAGGTACATAGAGATGAAATGTATTTATAAAATAATAAATTTTAAAAACTAAGATCTGTATTACATACAGGTTGCAACTTGTTTGAAAATGTCAGACAGAAAAACAAAAATCTTTTCAGGTAAAACAAAATGGTCCAAGGCATTTCATGTATAATTGTTTTAAAATAAATCGTATCATATACAATCGTATAAGCAGAATACTTTTTATAGACCTTCATGAGTACAATATTTTGTATTTCTATATAGACTTTTTCTTGAGTATTCTTTGTTTATGCAATAAAGCATACCATGTATTTTATGTAGTTTTCATTTAAGATATACAGCAGAGTGTAAAGCAATTCTTACCAGCGTAGTTAAAGCTTTTTGTTTTATTTATACCTGTTTTGTACAAACCTTTTAAATTTCTTAAAAGATATGCTAGAACAAGTCTATTCTTTGTTTACTCTTGGTTTACTTGTTTGTGACGTATGTATTGAAATAGTGATAAATACACGAACAAGTTTATAGTTAGGGTTATTCTGGTCACAGCGAGTGTATAGAGGTCGTCGGAGCTATTTTATTACCAATTTTATGGTGCTTTTTTTTGCGGGCGAGGTGTGCTATTATTTTTGTTAGGCGGACCTGTAGTGATGAGTGTCGCAACTAAAGAGCTGCAGCTTAAAAAAAGGTTCTATGTGCCTTATGCAAAACCAAAACATTCAACGCCTGCAAGGAGGATCCATCCACAACCGGTCCTCTTACCTGAGTACTGCCCTGTAGAAGAAGACTTCAAACTTTTTGAAGAAGCACGTAAGAAGTATGGAGTTCATAGTAACGAAGATGAAAAATCGAAGATGTTGAGGAAAGAAAGCTCACATTTACTCAGTGAATTAAATGTGTTTTTAAATAATAGTGAATCAAAGTTGGCGTGTGTAGGTTTAGATGTGTTCGATAATTTCAATCCGTGCATAAGAATTCAGAAACCGGGATTAGATCATTGTGTTAATTTCAGTTATGCAAGTTTTATCGAATTTATAAACAGCCTTCAAAATATTATTGAGTCACTTCGATGCCACTGTGAAGAAAAGTATGAACTTGCAGATTATACAGTTTATTGTACTATAAGTAGTGATGACTGTGATGAGATACCGATACCGACAGCAAAATTTGTACCAAAAACAAGGGCGATAACTTCCATATACACCTAGCCTCAACTACGCTACAGAAACTTGATAATATAAGAAATTTTTTGGTGAGGAAGTTAAAATCTTTCGAAGACATAAATTTTGTTTTTAACGGCTTTATCGTGGATGTGGTAAATGTCCTCAATAATAAAAAACGTGTGTAGAAAATGAAGATGTTGTTAATGTTTTATGTAGTCGACATCAAGATGACATTATTTTAAGTGAATTAGTGTACAAGTTTCCAAATTTTGTAATAGGTAAAATAAAAGACAATATGGAAGATTATGGCGACCGTCATTTGTACATATAAGTAGTATAACAGTTTTACCATTTAAGTATTAAAACCTGTATTATCACTGATTTAAATATATGTAGTTAAATAAAGTCTTATTTTATATAGATTTTTTTTATCTTTCGCACCTTTATCGATCTTTGATCATGCCAATTGGCGTTTTGATATTAATTTGGATATTAATTTGTAATGGAATAATTTCTGTTTGTTCAAACCATTTTAATTCGCGTTTTGAATTTAATTTGGGTTTGAATTCGTGGATTAGTTTCTGTTTGATCAAATAAATCCGCAAAATTAATTTATGAAATTAAATTTATTTAATCGAAATCGTAATCGATATTGAATCATGACTTTGATTAAACCCGCGGTTTAATTTTGATTGTGTGATTTTGGTAGGTGCGTTAACCGTTACAGCAGACAAAAATTAAATAGTAATCAAGTCAAATTAATTTGTGTGAATTATGTAATTAGTAAAAAAATTTATTATTATTAATATTATTATTATTATTAAAATAAGTACTTTAGTTAGTAAATGGTATATTTCATTACCGTAATAAGTAATCGTAATTTCAACCTTTTGGAACAAAATAAATCAGCTTAATGCAATCACTAAAATACCAAATTCGGACTTGTTAGATCTTGCTAATTCTAATAATAACTTCAATTTAATTTTCTTTTTAAGTTGATCATCAAATGATTTTGCAAAGATTTTAGTCAATATAAAGTTTGTGTTGAGATATTATAATTGCTATGTTGGGTTTCGTTAAAATCTTAATTTGAAAAATAGTTGATTTTACTTCAAATGAAAATTGGTTTTGTTATTTTCATTAGTTGAGAAATCTGTTACATATAGTGAATTCTTTTTTTTTTTAATTTTAAAAAATCATGAAATTTAAATCAATGAATTAACAATTACTTTGTAAATAAAAGTATCTTAATGAAAATACATACATACCAAAAATGAAAGTGTACTGCGAGTAAGCATGAATCATTTGTAGTAAACTTATAGAATGTGCTCTTAATGACTTCGACAAGTTTTAACAAGTCTGTGCATACCCGCAACAGTTTTCAAAACAAAGAGTGTTAGGGTCGAGGTTTTCATATTTATGCGTTTCATAAATGTGTTCATTTAGTATACTTTGATATTCATTAAAATGTTCAACAGTATAGTTAACTTACGTGCCTCCGAAAAAGAAAAACAATATAAACAAATAACTAAGAAAAGGTTTATGGAAACCAAATATAAAAATACGAAATCTGTAAGTAAGTATTTTTATGGATTTGTTATTAAGAAACAATATTGAAAAACATCAAATTCTAATTCTAAAATTTTAATTTATTCTAGCCAAAACGCATAAAACCAACACCTGTTCAGAGAAATTCATCACCTCAACTGATAATTAATGAAGAAGATGAACGCATTTGTTTTACAGAAAAGGTGATTCCTAGTTACGGAATTTAGAAGTTTGCAGCAGATATAAAAAAAAAACCAAACGTTAACGAGAAAAAATAGTTGTTGTGCGAAACAAGACTATTCCTCAACCGTAGTGCTAGCAAGTGCGTTACAGTGAGATTAGATCTTTTCCACAATTTCCAGCCGGTAGTTCGTATTTTGAAATCGAATGTGGAAATGGGGATCACGCTTACAAGATCTTCATATAAAGAATGAAGAATTAGCACGCAGTTTGAAGATTGTTTTAGAAGAACTAAAGAATAATACGTTAACTACAACAAATTTCGTTGAATATAAAGTCAGTCTCTTGCCCGGAAAAGATATGTGTAAGTTTACACGCAAAAGACGATATAACAATGCCGAAGAAAACAAATTCGATTGCAATTTTTAAATTGTACGTAATGCGGGAGACTTTATACCCATTGTTGAAAATGGAAGAGTTCTGGATTCACAAGTTAGATGTTCTTACTACTTATAGTTTCAACTTTGAATCTTTTTAATGATGTGCTCGACTATCTAGAAGAAGAGGGCTTTGAAGACATCCATGAAGCAGTTAGTAATATATTAAAGTCAAAGATGCTGAAGATTATTTATTGCATGAATTGTACTTTAAATAAAAACATTTTATAGTTGATAAAACTGCAACTATATAGCAGTTTCTTCTCAGGATACTCAACCTTTTTATTAAAAATAATAAATTGTAAATACCTACTTGTTTGAGTACTCTCTCTTCCTATCTCTAAAAGTGCTTTATTTTGAATAATTCAATAAAATAATTGTCAATTGGTAAGTATTTAGAATACAGAGTGTCTAGAGATGGAGGACTATCATTGCAGTCTTTCAGGTAGTGGTAAATCATATTTTTTTTTGTAATTTAAAAAAAATATATATCTAAACCGAGCAATATAAAATTTGACAACATATTGTAGTGCTATGACGAATGGCAACCATTATGTAAGCAGCTAGATAATCAGAAAGAGTTCCATCATGGTTTACCCAATATAGAAAGAACTACAACTTAAATAGTCGCAGTTTTTAACTAAGCACTCCAAAATCCTCTTTTGATGACAAACCTACGTTTTTAAATTTATAAAGAATAAGTGCAAAACAGACTTAATTTTATACTAGTGCATTAGTTAGAAAAAACCAACTACCGTAAAAAGAGTTTTTAACTTAAAAACACAAAATCATTATAAACATAAAATTACAATTGAAAATACCGCAAACAATAATTGTATGATAAATTACTTTAGAAAAAGGTAATCATAAAAAAATGAGATATATATAAACAATTACCAGTATAACTATTTTTTGTAATTAAGAAAGAACATTTTTAAGCGCGTAAATTGATGTTTTAGTTAAAGTATTACAAAATTGCACAACTTATTGTTTATCTCTGCCACGATCTACAAAAAAAAGAAATAAACTAGTTAATAAATCATTATTGCGGATTTCTCTGTAGTAAAACCACATCGATTGTAGACCAGAGAGATTCAAGGACTCTGAATTGGTTAAATTTTGAAAATATTAGTTACAGTATTTTATCTTAGTCTGTATTAACGTCAGTAAAAATCAATATGCTCTAATAAATTTAGAAAACTAAACTACCTACTCGTCGATTTAAGAATTTCAGAAAAGACACGACCTGTTATTCATGGTTACATCAAAACTTAGTACTATTATTTTTATAACTAGTCATTTAAGAAATTACAAAAAATACTTGAAACGTTTTATCAATCATAAAAGTGTATCTAACCAAATTCAATAATTAAAACAAATTGGTAAACACAAATCGTTTTCTTCAACACGTTAATTCAGCAACGCGTTTTAAACATTGACGTATGTTTATCGTTGATATCAAACTTGAGTAATCACAGTTTTTCTAAACTCACAACTACAAGATAAACTATAATACCATAAACTTTATATTTATACTATTGTAAATAAGTTACAATATTACTCAAAAACAATTATAAAAATATACAAATATGAAATAACTTTTGATAATTTTTTCCTTTTATGTATATTTTTATAATTGTTTTTGAGTAATATTGTAACTTATTTACAATAGTATAAATATAAAGTTTATGGTATTATAGTTTATCTTGTAGTTGTGAGTTTAGAAAAACTGTGATTACTCAAGTTTGATATCAACGATAAACATACGTCAATGTTTAAAACGCGTTGCTGAATTAACGTGTTGAAGAAAACGATTTGTGTTTACCAATTTGTTTTAATTATTGAATTTGGTTAGATACACTTTTATGATTGATAAAACGTTTCAAGTATTTTTTGTAATTTCTTAAATGACTAGTTATAAAAAAATAATAGTACTAAGTTTTGATGTAACCATGAATAACAGGTCGTGTCTTTCTGAAATTCTTAAATCGACGAGTAGGTAGTTTAGTTTTCTAAATTTATTAGAGCATATTGATTTTTACTGACGTTAATACAGACTAAGATAAAATACTGTAACTAATATTTTCAAAATTTAACCAATTCAGAGTCCTTGAATCTCTCTGGTCTACAATCGATGTGGTTTTACTACAGAGAAATCCGCAATAATGATTTATTAACTAGTTTATTTCTTTTTTTTGTAGATCGTGGCAGAGATAAACAATAAGTTGTGCAATTTTGTAATACTTTAACTAAAACATCAATTTACGCGCTTAAAAATGTTCTTCTTAATTACAAAAAAAATAGTTATACTGGTAATTGTTTATATATATCTCATTTTTTTTTTATGATTACCTTTTTTCTAAAGTAATTTATCATACAATTATTGTTTGCGGTATTTTCAATTGTAATTTTTGCGTTTATAATGATTTTGTGTTTTTAAGTTAAAAAACTCTTTTTTTACGGTAGTTGGTTTTTTCTAACTAATGCACTAGTATAAAATTAAGTCTGTTTTGCACTTATTCTTTTATAAATTTAAAAACGTAGGTTTGTCATCAAAAGAGGATTTTGGAGTGCTTAGTTAAAAAACTGCGACTATTTAAGTTGTAGTTCTTTTCTATATTGGGTAAACCATGATGGAACTCTTTCTGATTATCTAGCTGCTTACATAATGGTTGCCATTCGTCATAGCACTACAATATGTTGTCAAATTTTATATTGCTCGGTTTAGATATATATTTTTTTTAAATTACAAAAAAAAATATGATTTACCACTACCTGAAAGACTGCAATGATAGTCCTCCATCTCTAGACACTCTGTATTCTAAATACTTACCAATTGACAATTATTTTATTGAATTATTCAAAATAAAGCACTTTTAGAGATAGGAAGAGAGAGTACTCAAACAAGTAGGTATTTACAATTTATTATTTTTAATAAAAAGGTTGAGTATCCTGAGAAGAAACTGCTATATAGTTGCAGTTTTATCAACTATAAAATGTTTTTATTTAAAGTACAATTCATGCAATAAATAATCTTCAGCATCTTTTGACTTTAATATATTACTAACTGCTTCATGGATGTCTTCAAAGCCCTCTTCTTCTAGATAGTCGAGCACATCATTAAAAAAAGATTCAAAGTTGAAACTATAAGTAGTAAGAACATCTAACTTGTGAATCCAGAACTCTTCCATTTTCAACAATGGGTATAAAGTCTCCCGCATTACGTACAATTTAAAAATTGCAATCGAATTTGTTTTCTTCGGCATTGTTATATCGTCTTTTGCGTGTAAACTTACACATATCTTTTCCGGGCAAGAGACTGACTTTATATTCAACGAAATTTGTTGTAGTTAACGTATTATTCTTTAGTTCTTCTAAAACAATCTTCAAACTGCGTGCTAATTCTTCATTCTTTATATGAAGATCTTGTAAGCGTGATCCCCATTTCCACATTCGATTTCAAAATACGAACTACCGGCTGGAAATTGTGGAAAAGATCTAATCTCACTGTAACGCACTTGCTAGCACTACGGTTGAGGAATAGTCTTGTTTCGCACAACAACTATTTTTTCTCGTTAACGTTTGGTTTTTTTTTTTATATCTGCTGCAAACTTCTAAATTCCGTAACTAGGAATCACCTTTTCTGTAAAACAAATGCGTTCATCTTCTTCATTAATTATCAGTTGAGGTGATGAATTTCTCTGAACAGGTGTTGGTTTTATGCGTTTTGGCTAGAATAAATTAAAATTTTAGAATTAGAATTTGATGTTTTTCAATATTGTTTCTTAATAACAAATCCATAAAAATACTTACTTACAGATTTCGTATTTTTATATTTGGTTTCCATAAACCTTTTCTTAGTTATTTGTTTATATTGTTTTTCTTTTTCGGAGGCACGTAAGTTAACTATACTGTTGAACATTTTAATGAATATCAAAGTATACTAAATGAACACATTTATGAAACGCATAAATATGAAAAACCTCGACCCTAACACTCTTTGTTTTGAAAAACTGTTGCGGGTATGCACAGACTTGTTAAAACTTGTCGAAGTCATTAAGAGCACATTCTATAAGTTTACTACAAATGATTCATGCTTACTCGCAGTACACTTTCATTTTTGGTATGTATGTATTTTCATTAAGATACTTTTATTTACAAAGTAATTCGAAAGATTTTAACTTCCTCACCAAAAAATTTCTTATATTATCAAGTTTCTGTAGCGTAGTTGAGGCTAGGTGTATATGGAAGTTATCGCCCTTGTTTTTTGGTACAAATTTTGCTGTCGGTATCGGTATCTCATCACAGTCATCACTACTTATAGTACAATAAACTGTATAATCTGCAAGTTCATACTTTTCTTCACAGTGGCATCGAAGTGACTCAATAATATTTTGAAGGCTGTTTATAAATTCGATAAAACTTGCATAACTGAAATTAACACAATGATCTAATCCCGGTTTCTGAATTCTTATGCACGGATTGAAATTATCGAACACATCTAAACCTACACACGCCAACTTTGATTCACTATTATTTAAAAACACATTTAATTCACTGAGTAAATGTGAGCTTTCTTTCCTCAACATCTTCGATTTTTCATCTTCGTTACTATGAACTCCATACTTCTTACGTGCTTCTTCAAAAAGTTTGAAGTCTTCTTCTACAGGGCAGTACTCAGGTGAGAGGACCGGTTGTGGATGGATCCTCCTTGCAGGCGTTGAATGTTTTGGTTTTGCATAAGGCACATAGAACCTTTTTTTAAGCTGCAGCTCTTTAGTTGCGACACTCATCACTACAGGTCCGCCTAACAAAAATAATAGCACACCTCGCCCGCAAAAAAAAGCACCATAAAATTGGTAATAAAATAGCTCCGACGACCTCTATACACTCGCTGTGACCAGAATAACCCTAACTATAAACTTGTTCGTGTATTTATCACTATTTCAATACATACGTCACAAACAAGTAAACCAAGAGTAAACAAAGAATAGACTTGTTCTAGCATATCTTTTAAGAAATTTAAAAGGTTTGTACAAAACAGGTATAAATAAAACAAAAAGCTTTAACTACGCTGGTAAGAATTGCTTTACACTCTGCTGTATATCTTAAATGAAAACTACATAAAATACATGGTATGCTTTATTGCATAAACAAAGAATACTCAAGAAAAAGTCTATATAGAAATACAAAATATTGTACTCATGAAGGTCTATAAAAAGTATTCTGCTTATACGATTGTATATGATACGATTTATTTTAAAACAATTATACATGAAATGCCTTGGACCATTTTGTTTTACCTGAAAAGATTTTTGTTTTTCTGTCTGACATTTTCAAACAAGTTGCAACCTGTATGTAATACAGATCTTAGTTTTTAAAATTTATTATTTTATAAATACATTTCATCTCTATGTACCTGTCACTCAACAAGATTTTTTAAAACAATGTATACAGTATTTGAAACTATTCTTGCATGATAGAACACTTCGAATACGTGTACACACCATCTTTACGCTATACAGGAAATGCATTAGACCATTTTGTTTTCCTTGAAAAGATTTTTGTTTTTCTGGCTGACCTTTTCAAATTAGTTGCAACCTGTATGTAATACAGATCTTAACTTTTAAAATTTATTATTTATAATCTGCACCTAATGTTAAATAAAAATAAATACTGATATTAATACCAATAATTAAAGTATCTATCTATACGATTTAAATCTAAAACGATTAAGCCGTTATTATACAAACTGGTACACATAAAAATGCACCCTAAAACGAGCAGGTATAAATATCCTTTTAAAGGTAATTTTCAACATGCCTTGCTGGTCGAGTGTACATAATGTATGCTTTTTCAAACGGGCAGCTCGGGTTCGAATCCCGTGCAAGTTTTAGTGGTAAAAAATCTGCTGACGTCAGAGAACAAGGTCCTAATCGGCTGGATACGTTCGATGATCGATGCAGATCGCGATTTAATTCGCGGTGATTCAAAGAACAAGGTCCTAATCGGCTGGATACGTTCGATGAAAATAACCGCGAACTAATTCGCGAAACTAGATCAACCCGCAAATTAATTCGCGAAATTAAACGCGAAATTAATGCGCGAAATTAGATCAAACAGCGAAAAAATTCGCGAAATTAGATCGATCAATTTTATTTGATTAATTGATCCGATTAAATTAATTGACCTAATTAAATCTCAAGTGTCGGGATACTACTAACTGGTTCTTTAAATTTTAATATTGGGGCAATCAATTTATATTAACCTTTAACTGCTACCTAGCGGTATCTCATACCGATACTCTTTATTTACCCCTCTACTTTTTGAAACCCTTGCCTTATGACTCTGAAAGTCTTAGTACCTTTTAAAAGTACGTATCAATGCACATATCAGTATTGTAGTAACGTTTAGTGAATTAACACGTGTGAGATTTTAACGAATTTTTATTACATTTTATTTTTATTTTCCCATTTTTGCGTTTCTTTTAGTGTTTCTTTTTATAAAAATGTCACAGAAGGCGGTGCCATCTCCGATGCAGCCGGATGATCCAAATTTTGAGGAGTGTTGCTCGAAGCAGTTGGAAGAAGACGATTATTTGGTAAGCGATGACGAAAATGGCTAAATCACTGAAAGTGAGCACGACACGGAGTCGGAGCAATCTGGAAGTAAAAAATTAGAGAAAGAAAAAACCGAATAATTTAAGAATACAAGATTTTTTTTATGGGCGGGAGAAGAAAAATCCTACTACATGGTAATAAACATTCGTATTTATTTGTTTAGTTTGCTATGATAAAATAATATTAGTAGTCTTTTGCGCCAACACTACAATGTTATTATGTATTAAAATGGTATTTTGTTGTTTCAGGTCAAAGCAGCCACCTCCAGCTCATTCTAGAATAAGACGTTATAACTTGGTGGTAAGTTTACCTGGATTACGAGGTCCTTCGAAGAAATTGGGTGAAATTGCAAGCTCTGTTCAAGTTTGAGATTTACTATTTAGTGAAGACATGGTGCATGAAGTTATTTAGTGGACATACCGTAAACTTTCACAATGTCGGCCAAAGTACAAACGACCAGACCATTCAACATTGAAAGATGTAGATGTTGTTGAAATGAAAGCTTTTTTGGGATTGCTTATTTACACAGAAGTGTTTAAGGCCGGAAGAGAGAGTATCAAGGCATTATTTGCTACTGATGGCACTAGAAGGGATGTGTTTAGATGTACTATGGGAAGAAGGAGATTTGAGACCTTATTAATCGTACTGAGATTTGATAATGACATGGATAGACCAGAGAGAATAAAAAAGATAAAGCTGCAGAAATTTCAAGTATTTTTAAAACTTTTATTGATAATTCTCAACAAAACTTTTCTTTGGGTGCATATACTTGCGTAGATGAAAGCCTAGTGGCTTTTAGAGGCCGATGTGGATTTAAAATGTATATGCCAAAAAAGCCTGCAAAATACGGCATAAAGATTATAGGCCTCACAGATTCCAAAAATAATTATTTGTATAATGCTTATATTTATTGTGGAAAAGGTTTAGACAGCCATGGATTATCGGCAGAGAAAAAAAACTGAAAATTTCCATTCATGCTGTGGTAATGTTAGTAAAGCCCATAGAAAGAATCAATAGGAACGTAACTGCAGACAGTTGGTTCAGCAGTATGGAAATTACAAAAAAGAGGACTAACGTTTTTAGATACATTAAAAAAACATGCCTGTTTCTTTTTTACCGAACAAAAAAAAAGAAATCGGTAGTAAATTATACGGGTACAACGAAAACCTCACTCTGCTTTCCTATATCCCAAAACAAAACAAGTCTGTGTTGGTGATTTCTTCTATGCATCATTCTCCAAAAGATGATCCCGACAGGAAAAAACCAGAAATGATTACCGACTACAATATGACCAAGAGAGGTGTGGATAGTTTGGATAAAAAATAAGAAAATTATTTCTCTTGTAGGAGGACTCGTAGATGGCCAATGACGGTATTCCTACAAATGGTAAATATGTGTTCAGTCAACGCGTACATTTCGTATCAAAGTTATAGGAATTCTATACATTTAGGTCGTTGTGACTTCCTTAAAACACTGGCAAAAAGTTTAATAACACCAGGTATGCAACGTAGATATACCGAAAACCTTAGATTACCAAGAGAATTGAGAAATCGTATAGAAGTTTTATTGCAAACAGCAGAAGCCCCTGAGGAAAACATTGTAAATGATCAACGACTTCAAATTAAAAAAACATGCTTTTTGTGTCCCTACCAATTGAAGCGAAAAACATTTTTTGTTTGTCGTCAGTGTGAAAAACCAATTTGTTTGAAACATGCAAAAAAAATCTGTAACAATTGTGTAAAAAATCGAGAAAAATAAAGGTATGCATTTTTTCCCTATATAAAATTTCATTTACTTTCTTTGTTATGAATTTTTTTTTGTATTATTTTTCTAATGTTTTAATAAAAAAGGAACTAAAGAAAATAAAAGAGTTTTAATTAAAAAAATATATATACATATATGTCTACAAACAACTTATATTATGTATAGCGGTATCTCATACCGATGGTAGCGGCACCGTAAGAAACTTTTAGGGTAGCGATTAAAGGTTAAAATTATATCGTTTTGCAGATTTGTGCCACTGTACATTGTTTAAAAAGTTTCGTCGGTAAAATTAAGGATAGATACACTCTACGACTTAGCCGGATTATTTATCCCGTCTTCTCATTATTTAAATTTGCATTATTAAATTAAATTAAATGTTATCTCGATTTCGTATTAATGCATGTACAAAGAAATGAAAGGTAGTTTTTAAATGTAGAAGTTTTTGAAATAAAATTTGTTGGTCTTTTAGATTTACGCGTATACAATTATAAGTAGGAAGAGTTAGGAAATTATTAAACGCTCAACTGTTTGGTCTTAGATAAGTCGTATACTCCAAATTGTACTGTAGCAAATAGAGAAAAATGCATTACAAAAAGGTCGGTAAATCTTCCTTTTACACTAATGAGTAAAACCGAGTATATTCGCAACTTAATTGTACCCTCACTTCCTTATATGCTAATATTAAGTTTAGATTTTTGGAAAACCATAGGGGTTATTCCAAATTTGAGAGCAATTTGTTAGGTGTTTTTGCAAATTTTGAACCGGCTACTATTTCGGCAATTGCTTTATACAATGAATTGTCTACGGAACAAGTTTTACAATTAGAACAATTAGTAAAATTTAATTAAAATTGTATGCTTCCTGGAATTGGTCGAACACACTTAGTCGAGCATAACATCATAAGTACCGGACAACCAATCAAACAAGCTTTACATCAATTATCACCTTATCTGTTAAAAGACGTTCAACGCAAAATTGATATATTTATTAGAAAACAATATTATTGAAGAATTGCATATTCCCTGGTCTTCGAATATCCTGTTGGTTTCTAAAAAGAACGGGAGTCAAAGACTATGTATTACGTTTCAAAAAGTTAATTTGGTTACGAAAAAAGACAGTTATGCTTTACCCTTTGTATCAGATATTTTGGACAAGCTACGTGACGCGAAATATATTTCATCGTTAGATATTAAATCAGCTTACTGGCAAGTGCCATTATCCAAAAGCAGTAAAGAGGTAACAGCATTTACCGTTCCAGGACGAGGTTCGTACCAGTTTAAGATCATGCCAATATGTGTTCATAACTCAAGTGCAACCTGGCAACAACGATTAGCCGATCGAGTATTGTCATTAGACTTACATCCCTTTGTTGTTGGTTATCTAGATAACATAATTATTGTTACAAATACATTCGAAAAACATTTGGAGATATTACAGACCGTGTTTGATAAAATTATTACGGCAAGTTTAACTTTAAACAAAGAAAAGTGCGGGTTTTGTAAAGCTGAATTAAGATATTTAAGAAACATAGTAAAGTGAAATGGATTGGCGGTTGATCCTGATAAAATTAAGGCAATAATAAATATTCCTGCTCCTTCATTCAAAGACGTACGGTCTATAATCGAAATGTCAGGTTGGTATCAAAGGTTTATACCTAATTACGAGATAATTATTGCACCTATTACAAATCTTTTACGTAAAGGAACAAAGTTTGAGTCGACTAATGAATGCGACAACGCGTAGACTAAAACAAAAACCTATCTCACCAGCCCACCTATATTATCTTGTCCAGATTTTAATCTACCATTTTGTGTATAAACTGATGCATCTGCATATGGAATTGGAGTTGTTTTTTCTCAAACTGTTGACGGAGAAGAGCGGGATTATTTGTTATTTATCTAGGTCACTTTCACCCGCAAAACGAAATTATTCTGTCAGTCATATGGATAGTTAAAAAATTGAGGCCATATTTAGAAGGGGTTTTGTTTGCAGTCGTAACTGGTCACTGCAGTTTAGTCTGGCTTTTAAATATGAAGGGGGCAACGGGTCTACTGGCGCGTTGAATTATAAGGTTACAGGTGTACGACTTCGAAATCCAACACTGGAAAGGAAAAGAACATTTAGTTCCTGTTTGCCTTTTGCACGCTTTACCAATAATTGATTCGTTGGTTGAATCAAAAAATGTGAATGAGGATGTCGGAGAAATTACAGATCAATGGTACCTTAAAATGCACAACAATATAAATAATCCACTTAAGTTTCCAAAATGGCGTGTCGAGAACGCCAAATTATATAAAATATAATAAATATAAAATGATTTGTGCCACTGCACATAGTTTAAAGAATTTCTTCGGTGAAATTAAGGATAGATACACTCTACGGCTTAGCCGGATTACTTATCCCGTTTTCTCATTATTTAAATTTGCATTATTGCCAGTTTTATTGTTCACCTATCGTTTCTGATGTTTCCTGTAAACTTCATTTATTTATATTAGGGTTCTTAATTATATTTCGATTTACACCTATCTATATACAAGTATGCATGATTGGACTTATTTGTTGATGTTATTATTAATAGTTACCAGAGATCTGTAATTTTGTATATTAAAAACGGGAAGCGCAAGGCTTGCCTTTATTTAATCTTTTATAATAACGAATTAACTGGGTAAGTTGTGATTTATTTGAATGTTGGGTGAATGCGGAATGAATGCGAAAAATCGCTGCTTACAAGTTCACTTGTAATTGTCACTCACAGCCGTCTTTGTTCTTGCGACTCTATCTCTCTTTCTTATGTACAGGTTATAGTTCAACGGAATAAGTTTTTATTTTACCTATCAATTTAATTTTTATTTTAATTATAGCTATGCTGACTAAACGTGTTTTTTTTAATTTGATTTTATTTTGATTTCGTGTCTTTCAACGCATTTGTTAAATTTACTGTTGCTACACCGATTTCTTCTAGAATCCGAATGATTAAAAAGATTTTATTACGTAACAAATTATGCAGGCCATTCTTTAGAACTCTGCATACCAACCTACTAATTCAACGGCGTCGGCAGCGGGGGCAGGGGGGGCCATGGCCCCTCCCTGGCTGTCTCTAATAAACTCGCGGCTTGTTCTGTTTTGAAAATTTAAATTAAAACTTGTGCTATTTCTATAATTTTTATAATTTTCTAAATTTTAAAGAAGAAATAAAAACATGGTCCTACTACTGCATTCAAAATAACAGTATTGAGGAAGCCAACTTTTTCGATCTATTGAAACAAAGTAAGGACTTTTATCCCAGTGTTCACAAGCAATTCAAGTATTCTTGACTCTTCCATGTACTACTTGTACTGTAGAGCGTTCATTTAGTACGCTGAGACGAACTAAGACATGGCTTCGCTCTACCATGTCCAACGACCGCCTAAACGGACTTTGCATGATGAGCCTTTATAAACATAGACTTTTAGCAACCAAACTGAATTTATTGAAGAAGTATGTGATAGATTTGCGAAGACGGGTTCTCGAAGATTATTATTGTTATTTAGTGAATAATTTTTTTTAATTTTTTTCTTTTAATTTATATCTATTGAAAAGGTCTTCATTTGTTTTAAGAAAATTTGTGTTCATTTTTGTTATATACACCTATATCGAAATAAATGTACCTAATTAAAAAATAACTAATAATTTTTTGCCCCCCCCCCCCTGGAAAAGTTTCTGGCGACGCCCCTGTGCTAATTTCATGTAGATTTTAGAAGCATACATTCGGTATTATTTAAATCAAATTTGTTAATTAGATAAATTTAGTTTCACTCTATATTTAAAATTTAGATATATCAGTTACAAACGCATGTTAATTTTATAAAAATGATGCTTATGTGATTATTATTTAGTGCAGATATTATATTACCCGGTAATGGCAATAAAATAATATGTCAAAAATTATTATACATTTGTAGTATTTGTATTATTTTAATTTATAAACAATTTCTATTTACAAGCGTAACTTTACTACTACTTGAACTTAAATTTAAATTTACTAATTCAAATACAACAGTCGAATCAGTACGACTTATTGATAATCGATTAATGATAATGATTGTTTAACAATCCATTGCTTGTACAAAACAATTTATTGTATAATTCATCGTCAATTACTTAATCGATCATTAACTGCAAATAAACTTAACAACCGTGCTTTTTATGTTGTCAGTTTTAATTCATTCATTAAATATGATTACAAACCAAAATCACTTACAGATTAAATGCATCGGCTGAAACAGACTGCCAAACAACTAAACACTAAAAAACGTTTAAATAGCATGTGCAGCACAACACGTATAAACAACGACATATAATAACAAGTTATATTATCCATGTTTCTTTTAAATACAATCTTTTATTATCTGCCGACTAGAAGATTTTGCTACCAAACAGTGATCAACAAGCTCCGCCGCATAAATTTTTTTTTAGTTTTTTTCCAGAACTAATATCATAATATAATATAGAATATAATATAAGAATATAATATAATTGTAACAACTTATTTAAAAATTATTATATATATATATATATATATATATATATATATATATATATATATATATATATATATATATATATATATATATATATATAATCAAGTACCTTAATTGTACCGTTTAGGTGTTAAGGTTAATTACATAACTAAAATAAATACATTTACATTCTTTGTATAAATAAATAACTATTCTAATAATTCCTTAAAAATACAAAAAAAACTTATATTTGGTTATATTCTAAAACACTACGTTGTAACAGTGAATTTATAATTATATTTTATTTATCCGTATATCTTCTTAGCCCATTCTTTTTTCTGTCTCGCTAATATTTTTCCTTCATTCCAGCTCAATCCCTTTTCTTTGAGATTGTCTGTTATCACATTGTCCCATGACTTTTTTGGCCTTCCTCTTTTCCTTTTTTGTTCTGATCTTGCTTGCCATACTTCTTTCAGTGTTCTTCCTTCATCCATCCTGACTAAATGTCCAAACCATCTTAATTGTTGTCGTTTGATTGAGTTGATTATCGGTTCCTCATCTAACTCTTCTCTTACTCTATCATTTCTGAACCTATCTAGCCTCGTTATGCCTATTACACCCCCTTAAATATTTCATTTCAATTGCTTGCATTTTGTTGGCAATTTGGTTTGTTATTATCCAACTTTCGCATCCATATGTTAAGATTGGCTTAAATATTGTTTTATAGATTATCATTTTCGTTTTTCGTGATATTTCTTTTTTTCTGATAAATGTGTTATTCAAGGAGTAATACAAATTTGTCGCACTTACCAGCCTGTCACTTATTTCAGCATCGATTTTACCATTTTTCTGTATTTTTACTCCTAGATATTTAAATGTATCTACTTCTTCAACGTTTTTCCCGTATATTGTTATTGATGTATTTTTGTCATGCTTTCCTATTACCATCACTTTTGTTTTTTCAACATTAATTCTTAAATTTCTATTCCTTAATGATGTTGACCATAGATTAAGATTATGTTGTAGATCCAGCTCATTTTTGGCATATATCATTATGTCATCTGCGAATGCACTTTCCACTATCTCAACTGGCCTCAAATTTCTGTATCCTACTTTTAACTTTCTAGTTTTTTCTTTAATTTCCTTCATTATATCGTCGATAACTACATTAAACAGTGCTGGGCTAAGTACTCCTCCTTGTCGTAGACCCTCTTTAGTTGTAAACTCCTCTGATTGTAAGTTACCGGTTCTCACGTAATTTCTTGTGTTTGTGTACATGCTCTTGATGCACTTATGTAATTTATTATCTATTCCTCTTCGTTTTAAACTATTCCACACTAAGCTTCTAGGTATGTTGTCAAAAGCTTTTTGTAGGTCAATGAAAGTCACAAATATCGGTTCACTAATATACTTTTCTATTATTTGCTTTAAAGTAAATATATGGTCTTGCACATTTCTTCCTTTCCTGAACCCACATTGGGAATCTTCTAGTTGTGTGTCTATTATTTTTTCTAATCTTTTCCCTAAAATCTTTTCATACGTCTTTGCTAATATGCATGTTAATGTAATTCCTCTGTAGTTTGAGCATTCCCTTCTATCTCCTTTTTTGTATACTGGCATAATTATCCCTATCTCCCAATCTTTTGGTATTTTTTCATCTTGCCATGCTTTGTTAAACAATTCTGTTATTACTTCTAGACCTTTACTTCCCAGGTTCTTAACCATCTCCGTACTTATTCCGTCATGTCCCGATGCTTTTCCTCTTTTTAAACTTTTCACTGCCTCAATTACTTCCTCTATTTTTATGTCAGAGTCCTTGTTAATGTCTACGTTGTCTAACTGTTGCTCTTCTTCTATATTTAGAGTTATTCTTTCTACCGTTAGCATTTCTTCAAAGTATTCCCTCCATCTCTTTAGAATGTCTTCTTGTTCTGTTATTAACGTTCCTTCTTTTGTTTTAATATGCTTAATCTTTCCTGTTTCTTCTTTCCGCAGGGACTTTAAGACTTTATAAAATAGCTTTTGGTTTCCGACAGCGTCACGTTCCATCGTTTCTCCAAATTCCTTCCAAGCCTTTTGTTTTGCTTCTTTCACCATGTGTTTGACTTTATTCCGTTGTTCTTTATATTTGTTAAATTTTTCATTCTCTTTACTACCCAAGTATTCTTTCCACCTTAGTTTTTAATTTTCATTTCTTTTTCTATTTCATTGCTCCACCATCTTGTTTGTTTTTTGTGTTCACTGATTTTCTCAACGCCGCACACCTTTCTTGCCGTTTTTTCATGATCTCTTTGACGTTTTCCCATAGCTCTTTAGTTGTTAGTTTGGTAACCACTCCTTTGATTTTACTCATTTCCATTTCAGTTCTAGCCGTATATTCTTTTGCTAAATCATCCCCTTTTAGTCTATATGTTTTAATTTTTTCAATCCAATTTTTTCTCATTTTTTGTGTTCTATCCATTACTTTATACTCTCCCGAATGTATTCTCATTTTTGCCATTAGTAAGTAGTGATCAGTGTATAATTCTGGGCCCCTATACACCCGTGTGTCTTGTATTTCTTTTCTGTAATTTCTGTTTATTATAATGTAATCTATTATAGATTTCTCTCCTCTGCTTTTTACTTCTCGAGTGTATTTGTGTATATCCTTGTGTGCGTAAAAAGTGTTGGTTATAAGTAAATTGTTTAGTATGCAGAAATCAATTAGTCTTCTTCCATTATTATTCAAGGTATTTTCGCCATGTATTCCTATTGTTTCACCAGATTCTTCGTTCCGCTTACCTACTCTTCCATTAATGTCTCCTATTATTATTAATCTTCCCTTAATCGATTATTTCCGTTAATTGATTCCAGAATTCATCTTTTACTTTTGCTGTTGCATTTTCGTCAGGTCCATATACTACTAATATTGAAGTTTTGTTATGTTTTTCAATATCCATTTCAATGTGCAATATTCTCGCTGTAATGCTCGTCCATTTAATTATGTATTTTGCTTTTTCCTTTTTTATTATGCATCCCACTCCTTCCCTAGCTCTGCTTGTATGCTGTACTCCACTATATATCAAGATATGACCACTCTGTAGCTCTAATTCTCCTGTTCCTTTCTTCTTTGTTTCTGTTATTCCCAGAATATCTAGATCTGTTTTCTCAAATTCTTCCACTAATTCTTTTTCCTTATCCGATATACTTCTGACGTTCCATGTGCCTATTTTCCACGTTGTTCTTTTCTGCTCTTTCATCTCATACTTCTTTATTCTAATGTTCGTCATATTTTTATGTTTTTGGTTTATTTTTGCCGTTTTCTTGTCCATTTCCATTGCCTCAATCGTCTCTTTGTAACTACTTATACTGTTGCTTAGTTTTTTGGAATATTTACAGGAGCCCTTATTTTTATCTCTTCTAGTATTTCTTTGTCTTTGTTCCATTTCCATACTACTCCATCTATTGTAATTTTGTTATATCCCAGTTTAACGTTTTTACCATGTTTTTTTTCTTCTGCTGCTTTTTTCCGTAATTGGTTCTGTTTTTCTCTTTCTTTCTTTGTTAGGTCATCATTTATGTAGATTTTTTCGTTGGGTATCTTTCCCAGCATTGTTTTATTAATCATAATTTTCTCTTTATCTTTGCCATTTTCCAGCTTGACTAAGCATACGTTTGTGCCTAATGTAATGGCGTCTTTCACCTTAGCTTCTACTTCCAAATAATCTTTTATAAACTTTTCTACTTGCGGTATTATTGTTCCTGTTTCATTAGTTCTTATCTTCATGCCTTGAATAACAATATTATTCTTTCTATTTTCTTTATCTATTACTTCAAGGTTACGTCTAATCTCTGTCAACTCCTTTTTATTTCCTGATTTTCTTTCTTAATGTTGTCATTTTCTTTCCTTAATTTTGCATTTTCTTCTTGTATTTTTAGCATTTCAACGTTGTACTGTTCTTGTTGGATTCTTACAAGTTAAACGTCTTCTGTAAGCCCTTTTACCATTTTTACTAATAGGTCCAATTTTCCATCGTCGTTTTGCGTTTTATTTGGCGATCTTTGAGTTTTTCTTGATTTATCAAATATTTCATCTCTTATTTCAGACCTTCTTCTTTTTCTCATGTCATCCGTCGAATAATCATCGCTATCGGTAATTAATTCTTTTTTGCTGGTCATTTTGCTTGTTTATAGTGTTTTTTTTTTTTTAATTCTAACGTATTAGCGTCGTTGTTTTCTTATGTTTAATAATGATAATGAGAAATTTAATTAATACTTACTAAATAATTTTGTAATTCTTTAATACAATTCTGTTCTAATCATCCAGTGATATGCACCAAATACACACGTCGCGATTACGCGCGCCTATCTTTCCAGGTCGACCCTTCGGAGACCGATAAGCGGTTTACTTAAATTTTATTATAAAATACAATAGTTGTATATTTATATGTAAATGAATTTTTTAAAAAATGAATTACTAGTTGTATCGTTCTGAGATCACTACAGTTACTTTGTTTTTATTTATTATCACTTTTACACTTAATTTTATATTACATTATTTTATTACTCGATTTAATTTAATATATTACTTAGCCGTGTAACGGAGCCGATGTATCGGTTGTCGCGTTGACACATAAAAATTATTAATAAAAGTTATATTATTTACGCAAAATTAAAAAAGAAAAACAAATTATGCAAATAAAAAACTTAAAATTAAAAACTAAAAAAATAAATCAATTTTGTTGTTTAGTATTTTTATACATTCGTAAGTGTTTGATGCAATTAATGTATGCATATTTTTCAAGATTATTAGTTTTATGCGATTTGAAGTACTTAATGTACTACTTACGCTACATCCTAAATTCACTAAAAACAATTTTAATATCAATTCGATTTGCACAAACATTATAGAAAACTACAATTCATAATAACTTGACAGCTGTATTGAAAAAAAGTTATTTTCTTTTAGATTATACTACCCGTTATAAATATATTTAAGTGTGCGCGTTATAACTAATAACACGTTAACAATAATCTACAAACTGTTAAAAGATAGCAATTAACTGAAGCGTAATATGCTCTGGTTTTACTACGGTACTCTGTCAATACTCAATCTATCACTTAGGCTATTAACGTTGTTTCTTAACTCATTATTATATAACGACAAATAATATAATAGCATATAGAAAAACTCTGACCATACGTTTTTCTTGATAAGACTTTTACTTAAGAAAAACTTGATATCTTAAATTTCGTTAATTCCGTAACAGTAATAAAGCTGTAACAATTTTAATTACCTTAGTTTCATTTATTATTTACCAATGAACAATTTTGATGTAAGTATGTATGTATGTTTGTATTTTTTATTACATTTTACGATTTTGTATGTAGCCATTTTTAAAATATAACGATAAAAAAATAACTCGACTATTTTTGTAAAAATATTTTTTAATCAAATATTATAATTTAATTTATGAAACCTCAAAGAAACTTATTTGCCTCTGTTGAAGTTTAAAAATCTCGTTCTCTTTGAGTTTTTATAGAAGTTATATACATAAAGAAATATACCTAAAATCTAATTAAAGAAATATGATTTTGTATTTCCTTATTATATTAATAAAAGTAATTTTACTTAAAAAAGTTGTTTTTTGAACATAAATGTAGAAAATAAAATGCAAATAGCAGAAGAAATTTAATTGCTCTAATCAACTTAAAAAGTACATTTTAAGTTCTAAAACTTTTTTAAAAAATTGTTAATTCTAGTATTTATAATCTTTAAAAAAAGCATTTATTTATGTTTATAATACTTTAACGTATTTAAAATAAACATTTTTCTTTAAAACGTCAAGAATGTGCAATTATTTATAAAATAAAGCGGTTTTACCATATCAGTCAAGTAAAATAAAAAAACTAACTAGAACTAAATAAAAAAATAAAATTAATAAAAATTTTTCTTTAATTAATTTTTATTTATTGTTTATTTCTAATAAAACCATTAAAATTAAAATTACTGTATTTCCGTTTTTTTGTTGTTCCATCATTTGTAATTGCTTGATCACTGTCGCTTAAACTATCGATTTTTTATGTAATAGTTTATTTTTAAAATTCAATCAAATTAATGATTCTTTCTTTTAGGAGGTTGGATGAAAGCAACTACTTCAGTAATTTGCGACGTTTCGTGTTCTGGATGAACGATATATCGTTCGTACGTTTTAATAGTGCACGATGTATGAAATCAGATCACGCTTTTAATTTAAATGTATTAATTTTAACTCAATCATTTTAGAAAAAAATTACTTGACTCAGTGTGAGCGAGCCTGATGAAGTGTTCATCCAGAACACGAAATGTCGCAAATTACTGAAGTAGTTGCTTTCATCCAACCTCCTAAAAGAAGCAATCATTAATTTGATTAAATTTTAAAATAATCACATACCAGGAGGCGAACCGTTCTAGTAATAGTTTATTTTCGTAAAGCATAAACTAAAAAAAGTTTAATAATTATGAATGTAAATTTATAACTTTTGAATGTGAATTCTATCTATATATTATGGTTTTGGGTGTATATCAGTTGCTTTGAAAATGTTTAGTTTCACAAACCCCGCCAAGACTGTTTGTCAACGCAACCATATCTAAAACAAAGACACAATCTCCAAGTGCTTGTAACTGTGAAAATAACAATAGTTAATAAGTAAGCAGAAATTTGGAGGCTACAGGTAAATACGAATACGGATACGGATACGAGTACGAATAAAGTACAGCAATTACTAGACTTAATCAATAAAGGCTATTATCCTTACCAACTTTTGCTTTTGTTGAACGTAATCTGTTAAGAAATGAAATTAAAAAAAATAACCAACTTTCTTATATCAAGTTTAAATTGCAATAAATTTATATGATTGAAATAAACGCGCGCGAGTCAATCAGATTATTTTGGGTTGTTTTAATTCGTGCACACGCGTACCGGTAGCAAATTTATTTTTGTAGTTATTGTTTTCAGCTGTTAGGTTTTTAAAACTGTTTTGAGTTCCGCCTACGTACTTTGGTTTACCCTCAGGTGGTTGGAATAAATATCTTTCGCATTACCGGGAAAAACTTGTCCAATCAGACAAGAACGTAAAATTAGGCTACCGACAAAATTGATAAACAAAAACAATAACAGTTATAAATAATGTAAACTTATTAAATTGCAAGTTTGATTAAGATGAATAAATTCGGCAATGTTATGCTTGTGAATTATTATTTAAATCCGCAAAAATAGCGTTCTAATTGTAGTTAACTTAAGCAAGTCTGGGAATCGGGAACGGGCCTCAAAGAAAAAGTTTCGCTAGCAACGGGTCTCGAAAAAATGGTTTCACCAAAAACAAGCATTAAAGAACAAACGTGTTAGTAGAGTTGGTGCAGCGGGTTTTATAACCTACTCCGACTTGCTTGATTACGCATATGAAATAGAACGCTGCCCACTTTGTTCTGGAGCAGTTGTAGAATTGCTCGCCAACTTTCCTAAAATTGCAAGTCCACTTTTGGTTTTGTTGCAAAGTTTATTTTGCATATCTTTTCAGATTCTATTTTGCTTTACAGTTATAATTTTTTATGTTAATACTGTATGTATTAACAGATATTACGAATTTTATTTTTTAACATGAAAGCTACTTTTTATTTTGAGAATAAATTTATTGGTACTCAAAATAATCATTATGGCTAACTTTGTAACTGTTGACGCTAAAAATATACTGCAAAAACCAAGGATTTTTTAAAAGACCGGTAAGGACTGCTACGCTAACAATAAATACGTTTTTTTAAAACACTACAATACAAATATAAGAATATGCTGACACTGCGGTATCTAAATCATCACAATCAAAAATTATAAAATAATTTATCTCAAAAACAATTTGATCAATATATCTAAATTCACCGAAAACTTTTCTTCTTTTTTAAAAACGACACATAGGATTCCAATATTTAAAAAAGAAAAAAAATCCAATTTAAATAATTACAGGTAATTTCTAACAGATTTTATAAGTTTTTGGATCAATTTGATTTGCTATGTGATAATCAATTTAGATTCAGAAAGGGTAAAACCACTGAAGCTGTACAAATACACTGTATACAAAATATAACTGAGAGTATCAAGAACAATTACCACACTTACTGCGTTTCTTTTGATCTACAAAAAGCCTTCGACTATATAAACATTCCTTTTGTCGCAAAAAAATCTACAAAGTTGGCATTCGCGGGGTGCTCAATAAATGGATAATCTCATTTCTCAGCGACAAGACAAAGTCAATATAAACAACTACTATTCTGATGGTATGACTTCGAATATAGGTATTTCACATGGAAATAATTGGGTTTGTACTATACATAAAAAATATTCCACACTAGAGTACACAAGCCAAAATGATTCTATATGCCGACGACGCATGTATGATCATCTTCGACAAATCCAGAGATAATGTCATAAATAAAATAAAAAAACCGCTTTTAATTTTATTTTTTCTATTTGGTGCAAGAAAAACAATCTCACAATTAACATTGATAGAACCATAATTATCAAACTTCATAACAATTATAATAAACTCGATTGTATACATGTTTCTATAAATAGTAATACATTTGAACTAACTGAATCCTTTAAATTTTTAAGGTTAACAATTAATAAAAATTTGTCTTGGCACCATCACATTGATAAATTGTGCTCGATTCTAAATAAACTTTTTTAATTGCTCTCCTCGTAAAAGAATAACTTCGGTTCTACAATGCCTTTTTGCATTTACATTTAAATTATGCAATTTTCTTTTGGAGTAACTTGACAGATAATCAGCAAGTGTTTGTGCTACAAAAAAATATTACGTCTAATATGTATTGTGACGCTTACTCCGGATTGCACTGCTTAGCTGTAATAAAAAGCTAATGGACGGAACGGTTCTCGGGCGTCAGATTTGTTCGAGGAGTTTACTCTCCTGTTTGACGGCACTGTCCGGGTAACTACAGTGAAGACACGGTTGTGCAGGGCTTCAAACGGACCTAACAGCGGAGCGAGGCGGCGGAAATAAAATACACAATAGTAAATCAAAATGACTTTATTTATTCTCAAAATCAACAACGAACGGTACAGAGGCGACGGCCACAACCAAGCAAGCGGAAGGTGATCTATAAACCAATGAGTGATTAGCGTGCGTTCGACAAGCGGTGACGTCGGTGACTAAGCGAGCAAGCATGCACTAGGGTAGCAACCTCCGTTGGTTGGATCGGTAGAAGGAGTTTACTCGGATTCGTACTTAAGAGGGAGGAGAAGGGACGTGGGCACGATACTGGAAGGCGTATCCGCAGGCCAAAGCCAAACACTACGAAGACGACGTGTTGACGGCGTATTCGCAGGCCAAAGCCAAACACTACGAATACGACGCTCGGTAATGGATGGGGAAAGGGGTATCCGCAGGCCAAAGCCAAATACTACGGAGACGACGTGGTGACGGCGTATTCGCAGGCCAAAGCCAAACACTACGAATACAACGCCCGGTAAAGGATAGAGTAGGGAAGAGCAGACAAGGAGGGGAGCGGTATCTCCATCAGAGGTCCGGTTAATAAAAGCAAAACAGCTTACCCTAAACTGGTGCACTGAAACCCCGGAATCTTCTTCGATGCGAGCTCCAATTGCATAAACTAACTATTTGTAGACGAGAAACTTCAATTGAGAGAAAAGGAATAACGTTTTAACTTTTCCCCACAACCGTTAGAGGCCACTATGTAATAATTATCGGTAAAAAATACAAATACAGCAAATTTTATTTCCCTCTTTTTCGTACCTTGAAGGCTAAAAACGCTGAATTGCACGTGTTTGATTCTAACGTTTATTACTATTTAAAAACTGAAGGTTTTCATATTCGTTTTAAAGAAAAGTTGTTACAATATTCACACGGTGTTGATTCGAATGAAACTGGAAGTTATTTATATTGTATTTGTGCAAATAAAAAATGTTATATAAAGTCGCTTTTTTTAATGCATAATTATAAAAAAGTGACAATTTTCATAACTATTCTTTCAAAAACAAGAAAACATTCAAAATAAACCATTGTAATAATAATAGGTGCTACCCACACCCACACATTAAGTTTAAAATTCGCGCTATTTGTTTTCCCCACAACCGTTGTAGGGCGCCATAAACTGTGTTCCAAGTTTATATACAGGAGATTCCCCTCTAAGTATATCTTCTCTCTGCTCCAACTGGAACTGGCGTTCCTGCGTCGGGGTTCCGCTTTTGTTTGTGACTCCGGAAGTGGGAGAACGGTTTAAGCGATACATGCGCTCTGACGGATGAAGCGCCGGTAAGCGGGGATAGCGCGAGCTTAATTGCGCGTTCGATACTAGCGGAAATTCCCTATTCACATTTATTTACACGAGTACGGAAACTTAATTAATAATATACAATTCTTAATAATAATAATTAACGGTCCTAAATAAGATAAGTATTATTTCTAAACTAAACAACATACGGCGCTATAAGTACAATTTGTAACGGTTCGTTACAGTATCGTCAAGATTCGTAAATCGTGTTGGCCAACTTTAAAAAAATACAAAATAATAACATTGACAGGTATAACTATTATTTTTTTGTACTTTTAACATCAGAAACGTCAATATTCGTTTGTTAGAGTTGTTACGTAATGGACCAAAAAATCAATAGAGTAGCAATATATTTAGTAATACATGTGCCAACATTATATTTCTGGTGTTTTCAATGTTTTTAATTTTTTTTTTAAAAAAATGCAATTTTATAATAAACATTATAATTAATTCCTCACCAATTGTGTTTGTAAAATATTATATGAAGCACGAAGTCCCTCATCTTCTTGTTTAGAATACGATGGAAAAAGGTTTGACATGTTTTAAATATTTCTTTTCAAGTCCTTGAAAATATAATAAAGCTTTGTCCTTTTTATCAGCATGTATTTTATTCAAATGCTTTTGGAACCTAGAAAACTGTATGGCTTCATTTGAAAACACTTTTAGGCAATTTAAACACATAGGTAATAATTTGTTTGTTGGAGGTTGTGTAAATCCATATTTCAAATACTCAATATTGTACTGCCGACATTTCTACATTTCTTCTTCGTTTCAGACATTTTGAATTCACAATTTGTTACAATTTCAATACATTAACTTTTCGACCGATTTATAGAAAGTTATAAAACTAATGACTATAATAACTTCTTTACTTTATCAGTCACGCGAGGGTATGGGTCACTGACAAAACACACAAAAACAATAAAACATTAGAAGAACTATCCTCGCTTTTTAAAGATTTGATTTTGAGCACGCAATAATTTGTATGCCTTTTTTTTGTTTGCGGTGCCTCGATGTACTTGCTCTGCAAAGAGGTTATTACAAGTTTCCGTATTTTTGTCAAAACATGTTTGATTGCATAAATCACGTCTTTATTTATACTTAATGCTTATTTAAACGTTTTAATCTTTATTTACGCCATAATAATAAGATAAACATTTTAGACGCCTAAATAAAATGTTTGTTCATGAAAATAGAAGTGTTTTCACAGTATATAAGTTTAACTTTATTTGTTGCCTTTGGCTTACAAATTCGTTCGTGCTATACTACATACAACCTACATTCCATTCTATATTTACATTTACATTCTATTTACTTTTTTTTTTTTTTTGAAATACATTTTCTTATCCCTTCTCTTCCCTTAACTTTTTCCTCCTGCTCCATACTTCTTCCATCCATTCCGCTCCTTTTCCGTTTTCATCTAAGATTTCTTCTATTTTCATCACCTCTTCTCTTAGTTCCCTGCATTTCTGTCTCATGTGGTTAAGGTCTTCTGTTTCTTCTCCACATAGCCTGCACATCTTTTCTGGTTCTTCTTTCCAATATTTGTTCCCTCACTCCTCGTTGCCACATCTGAACCTTGCTACCATTTTTTTTCTTTTTGTTGCTTTTATTCTCTCTATCTTTTAAATATTCCGGCACTCCTTCACCCTTGATGTCTTTATAATTCCTATTATATCTGCTCTCTTTTATTTTTGTCCATCTTTCTTGTTTTTCGATGTCTCTATCTCTCCTTATTATTTCTTCACTTATTCCTACTCCCTCTTCTCTTAATCTGTCCACTTCTTCTCTCGCGTACCCGTTTCTTTTGTAATACTCTTCTCTGCCCTCCTGTCCGTACTTCACTTTCCCTCCCTTTATCTCTTTCCAACAGAATTTTGCAATCTGTTCTTTCCCTCATTTCTTCCTCGAATTTTATTGCTCTTTTTCCTGTCTCAATCCTTATTTTTTCTATCTGAACCTCCTCTCTCACAATATACCCCGGTGTATCCCTGTCCAGTCCTAAAACCCATCTCCAGTATTTTTCCTGTAGCTCCTCTACCTCCCTCCATTCTTTCCAGCCCCATATTTCCGCTCCATACATTACCACCCCCTTTATTAATTTTTCAAACAACAATTTTCTTTTTTTTATATCCATCTCGAATACTCTTGCCCCCACACCCCAGACTTGTCCTATTAACCTGTTTCCTTTGTTCACCCTTTCCTTTATGTGTTCTCCCTCTTTATTATCCTGTTTCATGGTGTAGCCCAGGTATGTAAATTCCTTCACGTGTTGCACTTTCTCATCACTCCATATCCACTCCTCTCTTTTTCTTTTTTCCCTTCCTTTTTTAAATATCGTTATCTTTGTTTTCTCCGTGTTTACTTCCAGTTCTTTTTTTTTTCATGTATTTTTCTAGCGTTTACATCATCTCTTTCATTTCCTTTTCTTTCTTAGCCACCAACACTGTCATCCGCATACGCCAGCGACCATACCTTAGCTTTCCCTACCACCATCCCTCCTGTCTGTTGTCCTCTCATTGTCTCTTCCAGATCCCCCGTATATACTGAGAACAGGCTTGGGCTCAGTGGACATCCCTGCCTCAACCCTCTCTTTGTGATGAATTTCTCGCTCTCTTCCCCATTCACTTTAACCCTGCTCCTCGTTTCTTCGTAGATTTCCTCTATACTTTGTATTAATCTTTCATTGATTTTTTTTCTTTTCATATATTCTCACAGTTTTTCCCTATTTACTTTGTCAAAAGCAGCTTTTAGATCTACGAATAGTGCCACCATTTTCCCTCTTTTTTTTCTAGTTCTTTATTTGCTAAGTGTTTCAGTATATATATATATATATATGTTGTCTATCGCCCTTCTTCCTTTTCTGAATCCCGCTTGTCCGTCTGGTACCAAACTTCTTTCCTCTATTTCCTTCTGTAGTCTTTCTTGCAGTATTGTCGCATATAATTTGTATGCCGTGCTCAATAATGTTACCCCTCTATAATTCTTGACTTTATTTTTTTCGCCTTTTTTATGGATTGAGCATATTATTCCCTCTCTCCATCTCTCTGGAAATCCTTCCCGTTTCCATATTTTGTTTAGTATTTCCGTCATCCTTTTTGCTACACTTTCTCCCCCGTATATCCACTCTTCTCCTTGTATCCCATCTTCTCTTGCCGCCTTTCCTTTTTTTATATTCTTTATTGCCTCTATTACTTCTTCTTCACTTATTCTATCCCTATCTCCTTCTTCCTGTCTTACTACCGCGTTTTTTCTTTTTTCTTTTTTCTGCTTTTGTTCTTCTCCTCCCAACAGGTTCCGAAAATATATCTCCCATTCTTTAATTTGTATTCCCTTTGTCGTCATGTTTTTTTTCCTCTGTTTCTTTAGGTACTTCCATACATCTTCTTCCGTTTTTATTCCTTTGATCTGCTCCTCTTGTTTCTTTTGTTTTCTTCCTTTTTTCTGTCGCATGTTTTTGTATATTTTACTGCTTCTTTGTATTCTTCTTTTTCTTTCCTCCCTGTTTTCCACTGTCTTAATGCTCTTCTTGCATTTTTCTTTGCTTCCTTGCATTCCTTATCCCACCATTTCTTCCATCCTGTTTTCTCCCCCTTCCATTTTCTAAATCTGACTCTCTCTGTTGCTTTCTCCATCATCTCTGTTATTTCCTCTACACTTTCTTGTAATTCCTTCCCTATCCATACCGTTTTCCCTATTCTCTCTTTATATCTTTTTATACCCTCTTCTGTCCACTTTTTTTAGTTATGTACTTCCCCTCTTCCTCTCTCTTCCTTTCTTCTCTTTCTCTTCCTTCCATTGTCAATTCCAGTGGTTGATGGTTTGACTCTACCCTTTTTCCCACCTTAAATGTCTTTACCTTTTCTGCGGCCTCTTCATTTGTCATTACAAAATCTATTATTGATTCTCCCCTTCCTCCTATGTACGTAAATTCCCCCTTTCGATCTTCTTCTCTGTTCCCGTTCATTATTTCCCACCCTTTTTCGTTGCACAATTCCAGCAGTTCTTCTCCCTCTTTATTTATCACCTTGTCCTTTGTTTGTCTGTTTCCCGTCCCTTTTCTTTCTTGTATTCCCCCCTCTTCCCCTATTCTTGCGTTGAAGTCCCCTCCTACTATTATCAATCCCTCTTCCTTCTCTTCTATCATCTCTTCTATGTTTTTCCTTGTCTCTTTCATTCTACTGCTATAAACCGTCACTACTTTTATTTTTGTTTTTCCCCACTGTATGTTCCTTTCTACAACTCCTCTTCTCTGTTGCACTTTCTTTTCCTACTTCCTTACTCAACCATTTTTTTCTTATTCCCGTTATTATACCCCCTTTGCCCTCCCTTTTTCTTTTCTCTTTCTGCATGTTGCACCACCCACTCAAATTCCTCCAGCAACTCTTTTTTCCACCACTCCCATTCTTTTTCTTCCATCTATGTTTCCTGTAATCCCACTACATCCTGTTCCTTGATGTACTTCCAGAAATCATGTTCCTTGTTTTTTATTCCCGCTACGTTTCAAAACAATACTCTCAGCTCACTCACCTCCTCCTGTGCTTCTTCCTTACTTTCTTTTTTTCTTCCTTCTTTTTTTTCCATTTCCATCTCTCATTATTCCTTTTCTTTGCCATTTTGTCAACTTTCTCTCCTTTACCACCCCCTCCTTTGCCCTTTAGTTTTTTGCCTTTTGGTTCCCCAATTTCTCTCCCCTTTCTCTGCTCAGACCCTTATCCTTGTCGTTCCATATGTATCTGTCTCCGTCTATCTCCATTTTTCTGTACCCTACCCATACTCTTTTTCCTTCCGCTCTTTTTTCCACCGCTATGTTCATTATTTCTCTTTGCACTCTTCTTTCCTCCCATGTCAAATCGTGACACAGTATTTTATTATATTAAATTTCTAAGTAATTACTGTGTGTGCTAGAATAAATAAATCAAGTGCCCGTGCCAGTAAAACATAAATACGTTGCGTACGTGTTGTTAACATAAACAAATATCAGTTTTAAATAAAATTAAAAAGTGATAGTAATACATAAAAATTAATGTAAGTGTATTTTTTAAATATCGTTAGAGTTAATTAGTTACGTCTACTAATTGTGTAAATATTTGTTTATAAATAAATTACTTTTAAAATTTGTAACAAAAATTGGTTTTTGACGGGGCAAAAAAGGAATCGTAAACAACTCATGCTCGGAAATGTGGTTAAGCGTTGTCATTAGTACAAAATCAATTCATTTGCTAATCATATTCTCAAATCAATAACTACAATTTAGCTAACAACAGCGTCAACTATCATCATAGTTAACTGTGATTTATATAACCGGACATCGATGCTGTTTTAATTAAATTTCAAATGTCTAATAATAAATTTACTAGGTTTCTTCCGTATTATAATAGTTATTTGGGATACGCATGTTCACCAACTACACAATTTTGGCGACACAATATGCACTAGGTAGAAACAATCACTAACACTAATAGCTTACGATCTCAAACCGGTTATTTGCATTTTTTGCAAAAATTGCATAATACAGCTTTATTAAATATTTACAAAGATAAAAAACAGTTAAAACACTAAAAATATTTTGCAAAAAATTATACCAGCTAATTAAACAATAATTTGAAGTGACGTCACAGAATACAAAAGACATTTTCAAGTAGTAGTATCTAATTTAACATTATATGTAGTTTTTAAAGGAAAAATATAATTAAAATATCTAAACAAAATTTTATAGAACATACGATAATATTCTATAAAACTAAGTAGGTCAAACTAAATATTAAAAATTCTTATTTTTACCAATCTCATATATTTATAATTTTCTTTACTAGAATAACTCGGTTATAATAATATTCATAGTTTAAAATTAATATTTAACTAGATAATAACATTGTTAATCAACAAGTTTACTTTAAACCGTTCAGTTGTATTAAAACAATGTATTAATTTAAAAAATATTGTTATTATTTTTTTTATAAAATTCATTTAAATAATTATTTATTATATTTGTAAATAATAATTTTATGCACGTTTTACATTGTAAACTTAACTTACTGTGTTAAATTTGTTATACTCGTCACTTGACATAAATTCACAACATTCCACCGTAATTTTGAAATTACGAGTTTAAAAAAAACATTTATTTACAATAAAGAAATATAAATTATATAATTTTTTTGTATTTACAACATTTAAACATTTTTGAAATATTCAAGATTTAACTTTTTCTAAGATTTTGTATGTTACAACTATATGTTGTGTTTTTTTTGTTTTTAAAAATAAGGTCATGATTGTCCTTGTAAACATTAATAAGAAAGTTGTTACAATTTAGAATTTTTTAATTGTCTCAAAAGCAAAAATTTGATTATGTGAGATGCCAAAAAGCAATGTACTTAAGCTGGCACTTGATAAAGTAACAACATTTTGTTTTCTATTTAATTACATTGTTATTCAGCTTAATAACAATTTTGGAATTATAACATTATTTGCAAAATCACTTACATACCCACACAAATCTATTTTAAAACTCGCACTTCTCTTATATTTTAAACCATAATACTGAGTCCTTTTAAGTATCTCAGATTATGTTTCAGGCAGGTTCAATACTCAGTATTAAAACAATTTTGAAATTGGCAAAGTAAGTTATTGTAAAACTTAAATCAAGTCTGAAACCCAACATTAATTAAATAAGTGAACATCTAAGTTTTCTATATAGATAAAATGCATTACATATTCTTTGCACTACCTAACTGCAGTTTTGCTACATTGGCAACTTATGTATTTTACAACCAATCCTAATTAATTTCTCTAAAGCTTTTTTTAATTACTTCAGATTGTTTTATATAAATGGCACCACAGTGTAACCTGTTAAAACGAAAACTGACATAGCTAGATAAATTTTCCGCTTCGCATTGTTTGAATTAAAGTTTGTACTTATGCTTGCCTGAATCCAAAAAAAATGTTTTGCAAGTTTTTAATTTTAAAGATTTTGGCATTGTCAGGTTTTACTGTATTTGTTTTTATTGTTGCAGGTTCTAAAAAACAAATACTTTTATTTTAAAAATCTTTTATTTAAAATTTTTTAAATAACTAAGTCAACACAATTTATTCTTTCACAAGACTAAAAAATAATTGCATCTTCGACAGGTACTTTTGGTAAATAAAGTACAAACATAAATATTTTTTAGAACGTTAAAATTTAAGATCAATTGATTAAATACTGTATAAACAAACTGAAAATAGTATGTTGTATAACAAGTAAGGAATTGTAGTCATTACCAACGAATATGAGAATTTATACGACTTTGCTTTTGCAGTCAGTAAATACAAGCAATTTCTTCATTGAATTGTTATGTCAATTTCTTTCAACAAATACGATGTTTGCATGTGAAGGTTTTTTTAGAATCTGCAAACGCATAACATGTGACGGTGACCTACAAAACGCGTAAAGTAAATTTGTAAATGTTTAAAAATAATTTGTAATTAATGCCATTGTTTTTGACTAAAACATTTACGTTCAAAAATACAAGATGTAGTTAGTTACCCAAATGAATCTATAATGATACAACAATATTTACTGCATACTTTGTTTAAATATATGAAATCTTGCAATAAAAAAAAGTTTTTCACAAAATAAATGTATTGCAACTTATTAATCCTGTTACTTAAAAAAATTATAGTGTAGAAAAAATCAATTGATAACATTAACCGAAGTTATAATTACTATAAACGGTGTTTTTTCTATGTAGCAGCATACGTTCATTGATAAAGTAATAACATTACCCCAACTGATAACTTACTTTTATGTAATTTGTAATTTAGTAGATAAACGAGTGATTTGCAGTAGTGTTGTAACACATTTAGATAATAACAATTTATTGTTTTTGTAATATTGATCGTGTGGTATTTATTATAACGTAAGTACCAAGTGTTTGTGGTTATTTTTTAAGTATGCATTTGTATTAAGTATAAGCAACGGAACCAATCAAAATTTTTAACAAAATCTCGAAACTGTGCGATTAATTTGTTTTTATAAGACTATAATGTAATACAGAGTAAAAGTAATAACAGATAGATATTTGGAACTAAAAGTCTTTAAAATCATAACTTCTTTATAATGCTGATAAGCAAAAGTCTAATAAATTACTGTCGCTTTTTTTCCTATAGAGAAAATCTTTGCAATTAAACTAGTAGTAATGTTACAAATTAGATGCTTTGATTTATTTTAATTACCATTAAATACCAACGTTTGGAAACATAACCTAAAATATTTAATTCAAAAACTAAACTTTTTTTACACTGTACGTACCGTCAAAACTTATAAATAACATCCACACGGTCTTAAATGATTTTGTTTTTAAGTTTTATAATTGTAGTACACAAAAAATTTGTACAGTTTTCTTAAATTATGATTTCATAATTCATTATCCTGTCGGTTTTTTAAATTAGTTTTTGATATAATATAAATATAAACAAATAATTATTCAAGAACGTGCTTTTTAATTTAGCAAACATTTTATTGAAGTGAAACTTCTTTATCGGCGTTGGAAAAAAATTTACCGTCACATTTTTTTCGTTACGCGCCATCTTTTTTTTATAAAATTCTAAAATATTTTTAAATAAATACAAATTGTACGTGTTCAAAGGTAGTAAAATAAATAAAAAGTTCGCCCGCGGGTGGGCTCGAACCACCAACCTTTCGGTTAACAGCCGAACGCGCTAATCGATTGCGCCACGGAGGCACATACTATAGGTCACAAAACGGATGGTTATAAGGTACACGATCAAAACGTTGCTATAAGATACGATCAATTGTTGTTTTGTAATTAATGGCTTATGGTAACTGAAATATGAAATTGAATCTACAAAAATTAGTTAATTGATTTACAAAAATTTGTATTCATGTTTATGATAATAAAATCCTTTTGTTTAAAATTTATTTAACTTTATTTAACCAATTTCTGAAAAGTTGCATGTAGATCATTTTGCGAAAAATAAGGCCATAAAGAAGTTTCACTTCTTACGTGTGTACACTAGTACACGCCCTCATATTTTTTTCATGACGCTACAATAAAATTTTTTAAATTAAAAATTTGTAAATAACAGTTTTAAAATAAATAGTTTCCTTAATATATGTAATTTTGTGAACAAATTTAGCAACACTTTCAGCAGATGTAATAAAAAAATATATAAAGAACAAATAAGACAAAGCTCAAGTAGTGATTAGGTCCTAATTTATTCAAGACCTTACAAAACCTGTAACAATGTTCTGGCTGAAACTCGATTTAAAAACTGTGTGAAAAACGAATCGATGCTACAACTGTAATGTTTTACCGGTATTATCAAATCACTGACAGTTACAGATTTGCTATAAAAAAATGTAATAAAATTTAAGTCAAGATTATTTTTTCAAATTTCGGAAATTACATATTATAAATGATGTAAATTAGTTTTAAAATTGATTTATGTAATCTAACAACCATTGTTTTAGGGTATTTGGTTTCAAACTATATTAACAAATTAACTGCTGTAATTGTTCCTACGTTATTTTACAAAGTCTTAATTTTATGTCTTATAGTTGTTTAAAATCTATGCAACATACTAAGACAAAATTTAATATTTTCGTTTCCGCAGTGTTCTTTTTTAAATTCTTAACTAAATACGTATACAATTAATTTAAAGCGCTGTTCCTAATACGCATATTTTTTGTTTAGTAAATTAATATATTATTTTTTAATTCATATAACTCCTTTATTATTAGGGTTGAATTGGTTCTATTAAAGTCCCCACATAGACGTCTGCAAGTAACATTTTCAAAATTTATTATCGCATAACCATTTTACTAGAAACGGAAATTCCAAATTAAGTTTTAGTCATTTGTTATCATGTTAAGTAGATTCTAATGCGCTTAAAAAAAATTGTGTAGTATAATTTAAAGCAAACAATAGATTAACCTGGTTAGTAGTTTAAACGTTTACAAAGTTTTAATTGTAAATAACAAAAATTATAAACTGCTTCAATAATAGTATTGTTTAATAACTCTTCAAAGTTAGAAAAAAATACTTTTTTTTATTAAGAACTTCTAAACTAAATAAATGTAATTGACAATTTTTTGTAGTTGTTAATCAGTACTTAAAAACAAAAAACTGTGAAAATTTAATAAAAATAAAATAAGCAGAAGATGGATTTTTAGAGTACCTCTACTGTTGAATCCTCTGGAACTTTTTAATCTTGAAGTTTGTTTTTTTTCATTTAAAAATGTTTGATAGAAAATTTTATTTACAAATTTTTTTGTCTCTTGTAAAGGTTAAAATTATTATGTTTATTCTTCATGCACTAAATGTTCACTAGGTCAATTTTGTTTTCCTACCACAACTTTCGTAAAAAGGGAAAGTATTTTATTACAGTCATGCCCCCTTTATCATAGAGGTCGTTCTATTTTAGAAAATATGCCAGACGTCGATTTTGTAACTAATGTGCTTCTTGATTATATGCGCCTCATTTGTATAGGAGCCGTAAAATGCTTTTTAATTCATACATGGCGGTTTGATCGCCCACTACAAAAACTAACTACTGACCAAGCTGTACTCGTTTTAGAACAGTTAATTTCCTTTACTGATTATATTCCCTCAGACTTTGCAAGACGTCCTAGAAGTCATGATGACTCTAAACATTAAAAAACGACTGAGCTTCGACAGTTCTTACTATATTCTGGTCCTGTAGCTTTAAAAAGAGTTTTGCAAAAAAAACAATACTACAATTGCTTAACCCTTCATAAGACTATTAATAAGTGATAAGTATAGTAAGGTATATGTGGATTATGCAGAAAATTTATTGACACATTTTGTTGAAACTACAAAAATTATATATGGGACTCACTTTTTAACACATAATATTCACAATTTTTTATATATTACTGATGATGTTCGCAAACATCCGCCTTTAGATAATTTTAGTAATTTTTCCTGTAAAAACTTCCTACAATTCTTAAAAAAATTAGTTTGTAAGCCTAATATTGCATTAGCATTGCTGAAAGTAGACACCATTCTACTAATTTAATTAATAATTAATACCAAACTATCTAGTTTCTCCCAATTCTAATACTACCGATAAAAAAATCGCATACTATTAAATTAGTGTATCCTCTAATAATTTTTCATTTTAGCACAAAAGTTTGCAAATATTATCAAGTATGGTAAGGATTTGTTTCACGAGGAGAGACGTTTCATACCCGGACGTTTCATACCCAGACGCTTCATACCCAGACACTTCATACCTGGACGTTTCATACCCAGGACGTTTCATACCCAGGACGTTTCATGCCCAGGACGATGCATACCCAGGACGTTTCATACCCAGCAGGTACAGTTTATATAACGACGTGCTTGTGAAAAAAGGTAATGAAAATACTATGCAAACCATACGCATTTCTTGAAGATTAGTTTTTTTTTCTATATGTGTGTTCATTTGTGTGCTTACATTAATAAAACTTGTTTCTTTAAAGACTGAAGGGTAAAAACAAGTAATAATAATGGGAATATAAGTAGAAATTAATGATTTATGTTATTAAAGGTAATACAAATTATTGTTACCTACCAATGTTTTTTATTTTTTTAAATGTAAATTGCTAGTTACAGTAAAAAATGTTTCAAAACTATGTTTACAAATTTACATAGTATGCACATGATCTTAAAAAATCGTTCTCAGTTCTTTGATCATACTCGCGTAAAATATTCACAAGTCGCGTATTTCGTTGTTCATAGTCTTTCCTAGAATATAGGGGTACATTTTCACCAGCACTTAATTTTACATAAATGGCATTCATCCTAACATGTTCTTTACGCAATCCCTCCAAGAATTTCCAGAAATTTGGATGATGGCAACCGAATGTGTATTGCAATACGTTGTGCCAACTTTCCACACTGTTGTTAGTGCGTGGCATAAGAACAGGATTTATGTTCATGCAATTCCACATGTCTTTCTGAAAACGTGGATTTCGACGAGCTCTTCCCACCCAAGTGTTTTCAAAGTACTCCAAAAAGTCTTGATGTTCTTCGGTATCCCCAAAGTTTTGCAAAAAATCCTGTGCCAGATTATTATAGCGCGCTGCAACATCCTGAACTCTACAAAACGACAGCGCAATAAATTTCCTTAGTACTAGGTTATACTCGACGTCCATTCCGAATCGAGCATGTAATCCTAGGTTTTGAATTTTTTTCCAAATACTTTGGGCAAAATGAAAGTAGCACCCATGTACTAATATCCCTGGAATACATTCACGAAACGAATTTTCTTCAGATTTTTCAAAATCGATTATAATACTAGTCGGTCTACGTTGGACCGGATTTGTAGATTCATCCATTGAATTTAACAACATATTTAGTGCTAAAGTGTAGTGCTGCTGCGATTTTGATGGAAGCAAACAAAACGCAAAAGGTAACACTCGATTCCGATAAAGACCGTGTATTACCCAGATCTGATAATACATTTCTGGGGATACTTTAAATGTTCCATCCGCTAACCACACATCACAATTACTTAGACGGATGCGATCTGTCGGAGAGCAAAAATCATTATTCTATCTATATCACCATTACCACTATCAGCGCACAAAAATTCTTCAGGAGGTTCCGTTAATGTATTCCGAAGCGCGTCAGGGATTACGATATCGGCTCTGTTGTGAGGTATATTCGCCGGCACTGCCACTTGTTTCCTAGCTCTTGTCGCTTTTTTCTGCAACGAATTTAACTTTGGCAAAGAAACAATTGCCGCTTGAGAAGCTCCTGCAAGGCATTCGTTAACTACACTTCTAGGAGCTTCTCGAGTAAGTACTGCCGTAGTTCGTATGTTACTCATAATTACCGCTGCTTCAGTTTCATCTGGAGATGGAAGATGATTGTGCTCTTGGGTGAGAATGTAGTTATCAGCATTAGATGTTATTCGACCACGACAACTTTTTTGAAATCGTTCGCATCGCCACAAAATTCTCAAATCATTTTCTTTATGCTTTGAGTAAATATAACCACCATAAACTAGTTTTTTTCCTCCTTTCTTCGACTTGATAAAAGAAGCCATCTTATAAAGTCACTCAAAATTAAATTAAAAATACAACATACACCTTCACGTTCGACTAACAGTGAAGAGACTAATGACAATAAAGTGCAAAAGTAATCCATATATTCCTGGCTGAGACCTGATTCGTTATAAAAATTAATGATTAGTGACTAAACCTCACTAATGAGGAAAGTTCGTGATTGTAATGAATGTGTATTAATTAACTATAAAAATGCGGATAATTTTTCTAATTAGGTACTTTTGGGGAAAGTTCGTCGTTTACCAAATATTTGTATGATAGTAATGAATGTGTATTAATTATCTAAAAATGTGGATAATTTTTCTAATTACTTTTCATTAAACATTACTAAATTATGTAAAAAATTTGTTTCGACTAATGTATCTTACCTAGGCACATACATACTAGTATTAACTATTGAAAAAAGAATCCCTATAATTAAACATTACCATCCCGGGTATGAAACGTCCTGGGTATGAAAGGTCCTGGGTATGAAAGGTCCCGGGTATGAAAAGTCCCGGGTATGAAAGGTCCCGGGAATGAAACGTCCGGGTATGAAAGGTCCCGGGTATGAAACGCCCGGGTATGAAACGTCCGGGTATTAAACGTCCGGGTATGAAACGTACGCGATCCTTTGTTTCAAAGTGTATGCGTAATTTTCTATAAAATATAGGTTCTAATAACTAAGATTTTCATTGATTTTTTTAACTGTTGTATATCTTGTAACATTCCAATATAGTTTACAAGATGACTTTTATGTATTATTTTTTTCAATTCCAGGGTGTATAAAGGAAAGTGTTAGATGTGGTTCTCCAGCTTTAGTTTCCAGAGATTTGGAGTTTTCTTCTCCTTCAGTTAGCAATGGTAAATTAATCTTCAAATATTTTATTGTATTTCTATATTATATATAGCTGTATAAATTCACGGAATGTTATTGTTTACAGTAAATATTGAAGGAACAAATGAATATGGCACCCCCGCTCTTCAACAACACCCAACATGTTCATATCAGCTCAAAGACACAGTTTTAGAGAAAAATGTTTTTACTAAAAAATCATTCTTTTTAGTTAACGAAATTTTCATAGATTCAAACCAATGTAAGTCAATGTAATTTCAATAAACTTTATTTAATGTAATATGTATACTTTTGACAGCCTTAGAATCAAAAATGACATACTTTATTAAGTTAGCGATAACGAACAATAACCTCTTAAAGGAACAACAAAAAACTTTAGATGCAATTGAGGGGAAAGTTAATGAATTACTAAATACAACAAATGAAGTAAGCCTTTCTACCCAAAATCAGACATCCAGTGATCACGCAGCAAAAATTCCAGAATTTAAAAACAAGATCCTTCTATCTACAGAAAATGATTTTGTGTGTGGTAAATATAACTTTTATTTTCTTTTATATAATATATTATTCTCGAATTTTTATTATTTTTCAAACGATAACATCTCGTGAAACTAATCTTTTTTCTCATAATGTTTAGGTGCAGTACTTGTCACTTGAAGGCTCTACTCAATATAAAGAGGCTGTAAGAACGATTATGCCTGTCATTCTGACGGATCCATTAGCTATCCTGTACAGTTACATAGACCATAAAGGAAAGAACGTTTTTCATACCAAGGAGTTGGCAAAACTAATTATAAGTGAGTGTGAAACCTTTTTCTTAATAAGCTATAATTGTATCAATTTTCAATTTATAAACACCACAATAAAAATATTGGAGGTATGTGTTATATTTCCATTATAGCAATTTAAATTGTAGTAACCAGATACAAGCGCACTGTTGCATAAAAAACCGTTGATTAATATTGGTTACATATGTAACTAGTTTTATTCAATTCCGGACAAGTGTTTAATTAAATTTAGCATTTACTATTTTTTTTATAAATTGCATGAATTAACTAACAGGTCTTTTTTGTTATAAGAGCCGTACAACGATGTGAAAGAACAAGTGGATCCACAGTCCTAAACAAGGAGATAGAATTAGAGATAGCCATTTGGCTAAGTAAAGCAAAAGAAAATTCTATGAATATATACCTGAAAATTCTCTGAATATTCTCCGAGCGGACAATATATTTTCTAAGTATATTCTTTAGATATTCTAAATATCGCTAGAAGATTCTGAGAATATTTGAATATTCGAATTGGAATATTCATAGCACATTCATAAAATAACTAGTGCAATTTGGGTAGGTACATTAAGTAAAAAAAGGTTTGAGGCTTTGATAGTGATAATTGATCTGAATAGCTTAAGCTTTGTAGTACTTGAAAGCACGTTTATAAGTTTTATAGGTAGGTATGTACATCTGTTTTCAAAATTGCAATGCAATATAGCCATTTCCGTAATTCCTACATCGGAGTATATTTTTTGTAGTTTTACCAAGAATAGTTTTATGAACTATACGTGACACCAACCAATGAAACCTTAACTTTTAAACTTTCTTTTTTGTCATGTTCAAATATTTAAGTACAATCATCTTTAAAATTGTACGTTGGCACATTTACTTAAGGCAAAAAAGGATTCTCTTTATGATTTAAAAATACATCTTTTGAAAATTATTTAAAAATTAAACTGCTAAAAATTTACAATTCTTAAAAAAATCCCGTTCCAAATGGCCTAATAGATACTGCAGAACAGCATTGTATATGTAGCCGGCGTTGTGTAAATGGTAATACTTATTTCTCTTATTTGCAATTACTTACTTTGTTTGCAATTTATTGATTTCAAAACTATCTAGATACAAATATTTTAAATTTATTTACATTTTAAAAAATTCTGCACCGCATCCACGATTATCGCTTCTGTAAAACTGAGTAGAATAAAGATAAATGTTTTAAGTGGTGCTCAAAATCGAAAACTTTGCAAAGAAAAGGAACATACAATAAATACTAAATACGCGAAGTTACACCGTTTTTCTTAAGTGTAAGTGGAAGTGTTAGTGCAAGAGCAAGTACATCCATCGAACTTGAACAATCCCGAGAAACTGAAATCACAGATTTATGTGATAGTGGAAATAAATCTGTAAAGTTTGCTGTAGAATACGAAGAAACTTGTGAAAAAGCAAAAGTAGGGCAGGTTAGTAGCGATCTGGCATTGCACATCTGTCAGTTGATAAGAAACTAACAGAAAAAAATTTTACCTTAGGACCGTGCCAACGAAACAAAAGATATCAAGGGGAGGAGCTTTTCTGCATCGTATTGCAGTTATACTTGTAAAACGGGGCAAATAGTAGAGCAAAAATGGTTATGTTTTTCGACGCGTTTAGATGTTGCCTACTGTCAGGTATGTAAGCTTTTTGCTGATAGGAATAACATTAATTTTAAAGAAACCTCATGTAAAGGGGTGAATGACTGGCAAGGCATATCAAAAAAAATTAAAGAGCATGAAAATTCTGTTGTTCATATTCATGCATGTCGCACATTTGACATATGGAAACAAAATAAAACCATTGATGTATTATTAGATTACAATTATAAAGAAGAAGTTAATAAGCTGCGCAAAATCTTTCGTAGAAATATAGATGTCGTAACGACCTTAGCGACTTGTAATCTTTTATTTTGGGGCCACCCAGAAATATCAGATTCCTTACAAAGAGAAATTTTTTTAACATAGTAGATCTTTTGGCAAAATACGACCCCGTTCTTAACGTTTACTTGTCGTCAGAAACGAAACTGGATATTTTAAATATCTAAGCCCTGCAATTCAAAATGAGTTGATTTATGTGATAAGTTCCACAGTGAGAGACAATATTGTTAAAAATATTTAAGAATGTTCTCTTTTCACTATTATTCTGGATACGACACAAGACAGCAGAAAAAGATTAGTTAAGTACAATAATTAGGTACGTAAAAGCTAAGCAAAAATAAAGAACTAAATAAAATTAAAATTAATGAATCGTTCTTGGGATGTAGTGAAGTAACAAACCAGACACCCAAAAGTTTAGAAAACGATGTTATAAATTGTTTGAATACATTAAACATTGAAATAGATAAATGTAGAAGACAAGGATACGATGGCGCAGCTAACATGAGTGGAGCATATGGGGGGTTACAAAAATTTATTAAAGACAGGCAACCAACAGCAAGATACATACACTGTGGTGCTCATAATTTGAATCTTGTTCTGAATGATGCTTGTATTAATGTGCCATTCATAAGAGAATTTTATGACCTTTGTCAAAAAATTTATACATTTTTTGGACACAGCGTTAAGAGGTAGAGTGATTTGAAGACAGTACAGAATAACGAAGAAATTAAGTTAAGTTTAAAATCATTGTGCATAACAAGATAGTTCTCTAGATTCGATTCAGTAATATCAATTCGATATAATTTTACAACAATTCTAAAAGTACTATTAACTATTTTACTTGTTAGCACTAAACAAGAAGAAAAATAATAAGCAATGGCAATTAAAAAACACATGAAAAAATTTGAATTTATATTTTCACTCGTTTTTCAATGCAAAATATTAGAATGCATAAATTTAACGTCAAAAACATTACAATCGAAAGAGATAGATTTGGAAAATGCCATAGGGATCTAGTTATACTACTATAAAAAATATTTGTGATAATTTTACAAATATAAAAGAAATGGCAAGTGTCGTAGCAAAAAGACGGAATATCACGCCACAATTTGAAGAAAAAAGAAATAAGAAAATAAGGAAATTTTTTGAAGAACTCAGCACCGACAAAAACCTGCAAAATACCAAACTACTATTTGCGGTAGAGGTATATAAAGTTAGTATAGACATTATTACAGCTCAGATAAAAAATCGTTTTGAGAGTATGAATGTTACGAATAAAAATTTTAAGTTTCTTTCTCAAAAAAATGTAACTAATAGTACAAACGATTATACAATACTGCCAGTAAGCTTCAAAACATTTATAGCCATGACTTATCAACCGAATTTCCGAACTAAATTGTATTACTTAAAGCTGTGTTTACAGAAAACTTAAACAAACTGAATTCGACCAAAGAATTGGGATATTTCTTAATAATCAAGAATAAGTGCTCGGCATCTAGTTTACCTAACGTATGTAATGCGTTTTTATTATTTTTGACTCTACCAGTTACTGTAGCAACATCAGAAAGGTCATTTTCTAAGCTGAAATTAATCGAAAATTATCTACGCAATACAATGTCAGAACAGCAGCTTATTAATTTTTTTCTCATTAGTTTTGAACAAGATGAAGCAAAAAAATTAGAAATGGATGAATTAATAAATGATTTTGCAAGAAAAAAAGCTAAGCGTCAATCATATTTCTTCTAGTTCATAAATGTAAATTAAACTATAATTTATATTGGCGTGAAGTCATGTTATTATTGTATAAGGTAAGTTTTTTATTTTCTTTATACAAGTTTACTTCTATACCTTTGAATAAGTGTATATATAAAATGTACAAAAAATACAAAAATTAATGATTGTTATTTTGCATATTACATTTAATCAGGGAGGATGGGGGGGAACTGGCCCAAACTTTGGGTACGGGGGGAGGGGCATACGGTTTTGCGTTACGCTACTGGTAGAAACTATGTTAAGACTGTTATAGTGTTGAACTTGCTGCTTATTATTTTAAATTTAATTACAAACGGTAAGTAGCTAATCAAATTTGTTAGATTAAGAGAAATATTGTAAACGGTAAAAGAACCAATTACATTTATAGTGGAGATATATTTAGAGTTGCAAATTAGGCTGGCTTTTACCGGTTTGGCCGGTTTTAATTCGTCTGATGGATACCAGTATAATTAAATAATTCGGCTAATAAGTAGCAAGTTCTTATGTACTTTGCTAAAATGGTGTAATTTATACTTACATCCATAACAAATTGAAACCACTTGCAAAAAAATATGTTTCATTTCTGTAGCGTGCTGAATCAACTGACACTATCTGTCGTGACTATAACCCGCAAACCTGCAATTTAAAAACAAAAACAAAATATTTGAAAATTACACCGGTTATCAGTGTTATGCCAGTATTCAGTTTTGCAAACGCCAGATCAGGTCAGTCAGTACATATTTCATTTTACTCATTACAAGTGAATAAATTAGTATACTATAATGATACCTACGATACTATTATGAAGACAATGTAAATCATTACAATTTAGATCAACGTTAGGTGATTGTTTTCACGACTACTGTAGAGACAAAGTTAATAATTACATTTCAGAAAATTAGTAAATAAATTATTAACTGGTTTTGGTTTATGTTTTGTTGCTTGTCTGTCAAAAAAATAAAATCAACGAACAAAGTCAAAAAAACTTAGATAGAGTGAATTTATTCAAGAAAAAAATTTACAAAACCTTGAAGGTAAATAGAATTGAAATACAAATATAATCAAAACAAATAACAAATTATAAAGCAAACACTTAAAACTAAACACAAATATACAACAATAAATAAACAAGAAAAGGGTTAAATACCCTAAAACTATTACTACTTACATTTAATTTGGCTTTAGGATCTTTTACAATGCCAATAACTAAACTGTAAACCAAAGTAAATACGATTGTCAATTATGCAAATTTGTACTAAGTACTTAAACTCTAATAATCATAAGTTTTGACAAGTTGGTAAAATCCTTCCAAATATTTAATTTACATACAGACGAACGGCATTGATGTAATTAGCAATGTTCATATATTATCCATAAAATAACATTGTTGTTTGAAGCACATATAACGGATAAGTACTTAAACGGTAAATAATAAATAAATAGTACAAAAAAAACTTTTATAACTTATAGTACAAATTCACAAGTAACGCAACAGCCGCAGAAAATATTATATATAAAATATTAAGTGGATCGACTAAAATAGACTAAACAAAGAAAGAAAATCCCATTAAGACATCATTTGTATCTATGATTAGTAAATGGCATCAAACAATAATAATCAATAATAATTCGAACAACTAAAATTAATTTATTTAATAGCTTAAAATCTACGTAGATTAAATGAAATGTGTTGTTAGTAAATAATAGTAACTTATCTACAAGTTTTCCATACATACAAGGAATGCGAGCTTATCTTACGCGACGTGCCGGATGTCTTGCGCCGGCGGTTCGATGATTATTTTTCTTCTCGCTAATTTACCCTTTATGTCAATGACGATGTGGTACACCCGATCTTTGGAAGTATCTTAGCTCATTTGTATCTAATTGCCATTCACTAAATCAAGAACGTTGAGTAAATTAGAATTAGGATTTTCTTTAATGCACCAATCAAACGTGCAAAAGTGAAAATGAATTTGTTTAAAACTGGAACATAATCTAACTTACAAAGTGTTAAAAATTCATCTGTTGTTGCTGTGACGGGTACCTCGAAAGAGCAAGAAGCGCAGATGCAGGAGTGGGAAAAGATGTCTGCGCAATTAGCAGACTGAGTATTCTTTTTGAGAACGTGTTAAGTAAAACGACTAAATAACGATTGTATTTTATTTTCATTATTATTCAATGTATGTACATTACAAACCACGCCATAATAAAATTTGTGTTTACGTTTGAACCTCTTTCAAGAAATTGATTGATTGGTGCCGAAACCTGGGATTCGTGAACACAAAAAAAAACGACAAGATGGCGGATGAAATAACGAACGCATTGAAACGAACGACGCGAATACAGTTAACCAAATGTGTGAATACTGCCAACGAACTTTTAAACGAAGAAAGTGCAACGATAGAGGATCTACAGCTTGCTGTAGATAAATTAAATATTATTAACGATAAATTGAAACAAGTAACGAGACAAAGTTTAACCGATTTACCGCCCGATAAACTTGATGATGAGTGTATTAAAATGTTAGAGTACGAAGAAAACGCGGAAACAGTGATCCTCAAAATAGAACGAAGAATTAAAAACGTCGAAGCAGGTAATCAAGAAAACCAACGTTAGGAGACTGGTAGTCTTCACAGCGAAGGGATGAGCATCCAACGTAGACAATAACGTATGCAACGTAACGTGAAAGATTCGTCACGTGAAGTGAGAAATTCGGTCAAATTAGCTAGACTCGAATTAAGAAAATTTGATGGAACCTTAGGGAATTGGCAACCTTTCTGGGAACAGTTCAGTTTAGCAGTTCACGAAAATTCCGAATTAAACGACTGCTCCAAGTTTCAGTATTTGCAATCGGTACTAACAGGCAAAGCAGCTGCGACGATAAGTGGCCTTGCGGTGACAAACTTGCTACAACGACGCAATTGAGTTGTTAAAAAATGAGTTTGGGAATACGGACAAAATTGTTGATTCGTATATTCAACAATTATTAAAACTGCCAGAGGTCAGAAACAAGAACGATGTGGAAGGTCTTCGAAACTTATATAACGTCGCACTAGCAATGACGAGGTTCCTACATGTGTTAGGAGTGGACGCAAGTCAATACTGCTTAATCGTCAAATCGATACTTTTAAAAGCAATTCCTTATAGCATGAGAATTGAATTTAACAAAATAGTAAAAAGTGCTACTGCGAGTTCTAATAATTCCTTGTATGGTTCGGCAAACGATTTGAACGAAGAAAACGACGACAAACATCTTGAAAAGCTGCTTAACTTCGTAAAATTGGAAATGGAGTCCATTGAGCTGGCTCAAGGTCTTGATGATACGAGACGCAATGAGTTTAAACGCGAACGCGACAACGTTTGTAAAATAAGAAAAGGTGATACGTGGAATAAAGAACGTGGAAAAAACATCAGTACAGTTGCCGGACTTTTTACCAGTGTAAACAACGATTGCTTGTTTTGTAACTCCAAAAATCATAATTCCACAAATTGTAACGCGTTACAAACAATAGATGAAAAGAAAAACGTATTGCGCAATCAGAAACGGTGTTTTAAATGTTTAAAACCTAATCACGACTCGAGGAATTGTCGTACCTACAATCTGAAGTGCCAAAAATGCCATCGTAAGCATGCCACTACTATGTGTGATCCTAACTTTAAACGAGCCATGCACGAGAACGCAAAGACCTTCAACGGAACAAGGGAAGTATCACAAACATATAGCGCAGGGAACAGTACAAATTTAATAAACTTCAATAAATGCCCGAACGTGTTCTTGCAAACAGCCCGAGCATGTTTAATGTATAACGAACAGAATTGTGTATTAATACGTATGGTGTTAGACGGGGGCAGTCAACTGTCGTTTATTAAGGAATGCTTATCGCGTGAGTTTAATCTGCCCGTAGTTGGTAAACACAGAATAACAATATATTCTTTTGGATCAGAAAAACAAACTTCAGCTAGACAATGCAATATCGTGAGCGTTGCCTTAAAAGGTCAATATTCAAACGAGGTGATTCATATAAATGCTGTAGAGGTTCCAGAAATTTGTTTTGATTCACCAGCACCACCGCCGACAAACAATTCCGCGTTAAAAGACATGCAGCTCGCTGACGTGTGCGTATTGAATAACTTACAAGAATTAACTGGAGTCGCGATGCTAATCGGAGCCGATAATTATTGGAAAATTCATTCTGGTGAGATGAGATGTCTTAGTGACAAATTAACTGCCGTGGAAACAAAATTCGGGTGGACAGTACATGGACCTGTAGAATGTGATACGTATAGCGTAAATTGTGCACTCGCAACAGTATTGCATGTACAAGCACCAGAAGAGCTTGAAATCGATGATTTAAAACGGTTGTGGGAGTTAGATTCTATCGGTATTCGCAAAAGTGAAAATCGTGATAACGAAACTACTAAAGACTTCGTCAAAACTAAAATTTCTTATGAGGATGAACGCTATAAAGTATCATTACCTTGGAAAATTGATAACCTAGTATTGCAATCGCATCATAACAGCGCTCTACGTCGTGTGAATAATTTAACAAAAAAGCTTATACGAGAAAACAAGCTGCTGGAATATGATAAGGCTATCCGAGAATTCATTAATATGGGAGTAGCGGAAATAGCTACACCGTCTCACAAAACTACTGATAATTCTCGATTATACGTCATGCCACACCGTCCAGTTTATCGCAGTGACGAATAGGCTTAGTGAGTGATATTGAAAAGGCTTTTTTACAAATTTCTTTAAACGAGATTGATTACGACAGCCACAGTTTTTTGTGGTATGATAAACCATTGAATAATTTCAACGTCGTCACCAAATTACCGCAAATTGTTCGTTATAGAATGAAACGAGTAACATTTGGCGTTACTTGCAGCCCTTTTTTACTGTCGGCGGTAATAACGCACCATCTCGATACAATGGAAAATGACTATAAGGACACCTGCGATGTGTTGAGAACGATTTTTTATGTAGACGATTTAATTGCCAGTGCAAGTAATCTCGAGGCAGCACATAAACTCTATACGGAAGCTAAAATTATCACTAGCAAGGCCGGAATGAATCTCCGTAAATGGAAAACAAATGACCCGAACCTACGCCAATGCTTTGAAAACGAACCAACCGTAGATTATACTAAAGTGTTAGGCGTTCAATGGTCTACGTTATCGGATACTCTCAGTATCGAATTACTTGACGTTACATCAATTGAAGCACCTATAACAAAACGAGCGATTTTAAGTACAGCCGCGAAAATCTATGATCCGTTAGGTTTCATATGTCCATTCACTTTAAAATTAAAACTACTGCTACAAGATTTGTGGAAATTAAACTGTACGTGGGATGAGATTGTACCAGCAAAAATTTTAACGGACTGGAATGAATGGAAAAGTGAATTGCCCATTCTGAATAACTATCACATGCCCAGATGCTGTGTACCCATAAAGGAGCAATCATTGGAATTACATATATTTGCAGACGCTAGTTTGCGTGCGTATGGAGCGATTACCTATTGCCGATTTGTTACCCTTACAGGTGAAACATATTGTAATTTTCTAAGGGCCAAAAATAGGATTGCACCTATAACGAAGGATCGTGTTGCTTCACCCACACTTCCCGAATTAGAATTAACCGCTATATTATGTGCAGTAAGACACAGTAATTTTATAACCGAAAACATCTGTTGTACTGTTAATGACATTGTAATTTGGAGCGATTCACAGATAGCCATAACCTGGATACGTACTTCATCGAGCAAGCAGAAGCAATATGTAACGCATCGTGTTGACGAAATTCGTCGGTTATGTAAAGGAACTATAAAATTTGTACCAGGTCGTATAAACCCGGCTGATCTATTAACACGACCAATAAAGGCAAACGCATTCATTCTGAACGAAACTTGGAAAATTGGACCGAATTTTTTGCGAAGTAACGAACTAGATGGTGTCAATGACTTTACGCAAGAATGTGATTATGCAGCTGTTGTGACCGCGAGTGTTATCTGTTATGTCGCACCTACAGTACCAACGCCGCTCTTTAAACTTGACAAGTTCAGCAGCCTTGAAAAGATAATTCGAGTTACTGCACGAGTTTTAAAATTGATTAAACTTTTAAGGAGTGTGAAGGAGACACAAAATCACAGTTTAGACAGAGACGAAATAGAAAATGCCGAACGTTATTCGATAAAACACAGCCAACAATTATTTTACAGTGCTGAGATTCAATCATTAATTAGGAACTATCCAATTGATAAATCGTCTTCAATATTGTTACTGAACCCCTTTGTGGATGAACATGGTATTTTGCGATTACAAAGTAGATTACAATTAAGTGATCTACCGTATGCAAGTAAATATCCGGTTATTTTACCAAAGAACGCTGAATTTAGTGCGAAATTAATTTGGGATTGCCATATACAAAATATGCACGCGGGTGTAAATGCCACCTTGACTTTTGTAAGATAAAAATATTGGATAATTTGTGCTAGACAAAAAATAAATAATTTTATTAAAGTGTATAAAATGCAAAAAACTAAATGCCAAGCATGGCGATGAAGTGTTTGCACCGCTGCCTAAAGATCGACTTTTGTGCGGGAATAAACCGTTTACAGTGACATGTATAGATTTCTTTGGATCGCTATATGTGTTGAACGATCATTCTAAATTAAAAATATATGTATTGCTTTTAACATGTGCCGTGTCACGCGCAATACATCTGGAGTATGTTCCCGACTTAACCGCTGAAAGTTGCGTTCGTGCGCTAAAACGTTTTATATCGCGCCGAGGTGTTCCTGATGTTATTATTTCGGATAACGCAAAGACTTTTAAACGATGTGCAACTGAAGTACAGCAACTATCTAGAATTGTGTCAAATGAGGAAGTTCAGCAATTTGCAAACCGCTATCGGATTAAGTGGAAGTTTATTGTTGAACGTGCTGCTTGGTGGGGCGGTTTTTGGGAGCGCTTGATACGTACAATAAAGAACGCCTAAAAAATTACTTTGGGGAAGACTCTTTTGTGTCTTGATGAGTTAATTACCGTTCTGACGGAAGTAGAAGCAGTGGTAAACGCACGACCGCTAACTTATCTTTCAAGTGACGCCGATAATTTAGAAATACTTTCGCCTTCACATATTTTAATTGGAACAAGTGAAAACGGATTCAATGTTAGTTTCGAAGCTGATTTTGCCAGATGTGACATATTAAAACTTTGGAAAGCGCAAAACAAGTTGGCCGTAAAGTTTTGGAAACGCTGGAGCAGAGATTATATAGAACAATTACGATCTGTTCATCAAAATCGACCTTGCAATGATAGGGTGAAACTTGAGACAGGCGATATAGCGGTTTTGCATGACGATAACATGCCACGTGTACATTGGAAGTTGGTGCGACTAATGTGTCCTATTAAGGGAAGAGATGGCAAGGTTCGTGCGTACGAGGTGAAAACTTCCAATGGAAACATTTTGAGACGACCCATTCAACTTTTATACCCTTTGGAGATTATGTCATATTTGTCGTCGCCGCGGGAGGATGTTAAGAATTCATCTGTTGTTGTTGTGACGGGTACCTCAAAAGAGCAAGAAGCGCAGATGCAGGAGTGGGAAAAGATGCCTGCGCAATTAGCAGACTGAGTATTCTTTTTGAGAACGTGTTAAGTAAAACGACTAAATAACGATTGTATTTCATTTTCTATATTATTCAATGTATGTACATTACAAACCACGCCATAATAAAATTTGTGTTTATGTTTGAACCTCTTTCAATAAATTGATACACAAAGGCGCAAGGCAAGAATTATCAAAATTGAAAAATGTGAACGTTGCCACGTAACACCATGAAACTGTACATACAACACCATAATTTCGTCATATCTAATTCTTTTTTCTTATTTTTTTTGACAAAAAAAAAATATCTCTTCATTTTTATTTTTCAAGAACGTGTGATAAACGGGAACGTTACAAGCACGATAAAAACATTTTTTCCTTAAAACTATTACATTGTAGCTTTTTTATTTATTTTTGGAGTTTAAATTTTTTTTTCAAACTAATTGCATTTTCAAGCGCTGTCACGTTACTTATCATGTACTTACCGTTCTAAAACGGTAAATAAATCACTTACTGACGAGTTACGCTTAACAGCTACTTAATCAATCTTACCATCTTAAAAACAAGCGTAGTAACTAGAAGAAAATGATCTAATAGTGAAAAAAAACAGTTTTTACCAAATTCTATAAGCAAAGTAAGTTTTATTTGTTTCCATTATATATAAAAGTCAAATATTTTAAATAATAACAGCATTAAGTATTTTACATATAGAACAACATTGATTGTGTTTAAATTATAACAATCAAGTTGTATAGGTTAACGTGAATCATGCACATGGAAAATTTACTAAACTAACTAATACAGCAGTGCTTTAGAAGCTTAACTTTATATTAACGTTTGTTTTTACATGTTTGTTTATTCGTTATCGAACCCAGCACATTATTTTCATTTGGCAAATAAGCTTTACTAACTACAAAATAGGATATAAAAGATGAACAAGCATTGAAAGACCTTATCGGATTAAATTAGCTGATAGAAATTGCTTTTATTGATTTCTGAGAGTTTTATACGTGTCAGCGGATTTCCTTTTACCTAAAGTTCTTATGAGAAAATATACGTCAAACCATTATATATAGTTGCATTATTCAAAAATTAATACATATCCTTTTAATTTAGTTATTATATATAATTACTTGAATCCTATAAAGTTGTATTGAAATAGTAATAATTGATATGTCATGAGTATGATAATTTAAGTTAATTAAATTTTACACAACAAAATTAAATTGAATGTAATGGTAGTTGTTGACAATACGGTTTAGATGTTTTTATTTGATTACCATTTTACTGTGCTCTTGTATACAACTACATCGTCACACAAAATTTATTTATTATCAAAACCAGTTTCATTTAACATTAATTAAAAAATTAACCTAAATAAATGTTTTTACTTCATTCAATTTAGAATAAAAATTTTTTTTTAGTTTGCGTTTTATTTTAACATACGGGCAGTTAAAATTATTATTACGTCATTTTTCAAACAATATTTTTGTTTGTTTACGTCAGTGCGTAGGTTTTAACATTTTAAAACATTCAACAAAACGTCCTCCGTTTAGACGATAAGAATGGCGTTTATAAAAGCATTGTATGAAGTTATAACTTTTTTAAAGTTGTATGTAGAGGAACATATTATACTACCTCATAATAAGAAAGTTTTATATTTAGAAACATAACTTTTCTTTTTCAATTGTTTTTGTTTATTATATACAAGTTCATCATTTTATCATCTTTTATTTTCAATAGTCACTTATTGTATCTAAAGTAAGAATTTAAAATATTGTTTTTTGAACTTCACTATTAAAATAATAATGGCATATAAATGACTGAAAAATTTCTTACTTAAACTGTTTTTCCAATTTATAATTCAACCTAAGTTTGTAGCGATATTTATTAAAATTCACAAGATCTTTGTTATACACGCTTAATATGTCGTTTTTTTTTCGAGACAGTCTTCTTAATTAACGTTGTAATCAGAAAAGTCAATATCAAAACATATTCACAACTTGGTTCTTATTGTTCTTCCATAACTAGTCGGATTTAGAAGTTTTAGAACAATGTCTTCAACTGGCTTGCGAGAATTTGAACTTATAGACTTTCACATTATTAATTATTTTCATTTTAAAATATTACATTCTATACTGCCTTAAAAAAATTAACAGCATTAAGTGACATTATGGATCGAAATAAGCTAATTAGCTTAAATTAATGAGCAGTAAATGATCGAAACTTCCAGGGAATTTCATTTTAATCGCCCACTTGCTTACAGAATAAAATAGTACGGCAAAAAGTAGTAGGTAAGTGTTGTTTTCAGTAAGTACATTGCTCAGTGTTACTGTTTTTTGCCTTGCATCATAACTATTCAGGTTTGTTTTTTAAAGATAAAGTAAAGAGTTGATTTTTTATTTTTACATTTTTTTTTTTACATGTTTCGACTTTTGGTCATCGTCAGGCGTACACTATAAAATTAATATTTATAAAATCGAAGCTTATTTTAAAAATGAACTTACTACATCAACATTGAACAATCAAACTTCAAAAATTGAACTTTAAAAATTAAAATATAATTATATAGAAATCTTAGAAATAATATAAATTAAAATAAAATCAAAAAATTATAAAAATAAACTTACCAAAATTTACTAATCAAATTAAGTATTTGAAGTTTAACAATTTGAAATTTAAAAAATTACAAAATTAGTCTAATAACAGATATGTCCTAGGTTCAGTGGCGGCTGGTGGTCAATCATACAAGAGGGTCATTTAAAAAAAAACGCAATGATCGCAAAAAGGCTAAAAAACATTCTTACAGTAACGTGATTTATATTTAAGATCAATTATGTTTAACATTTAAGATATTCGTCTATAATTACAATTACCAAAATAATCAATAGCAAGCTCATTAAAATTTACAATGATTTTTCAATGCTTAGCATAGAAATGCACATCTTTCTTATCTCATAGTATTGCCAATTGCGTAGAAATGTTTGAATTTTTAACATAGAGAAATATCGCTCTCTTTCCACTGTAGTCATATGTAAAGTCAATCAATTGTTTTATTTAATATATGTATCTATTTTTAGTTTTTACAAACTTTTTGATTATAGTCTTTAATTGACTTCACAATTGATTTTTACTTTTTCTTTTAAATGCTATAAATCCGTAACATTATTTTTACAACATAATGATTAATGCATCATCTGAAAACAGTAAATATAAAACACTAAAATCTATTATTTATTTCAATTCCACAAATCCAATCTAACGAATCATATACAGAATCCTTGAATTACTGTAAACTTCTTTATTTTTATGTTTACTGGTTGGTCGAATTTGAAGTAAAGGCTGAGGGCGAGCATTAAATTTAAATTCTAGATGTGTAAACAATTATTAGCTATTCATTTTTTAACGTCTTGTACCACAGTTATTATAAAACAAAAACTACTGTCATATGTGATAAGAAATCTGTATTTAACACACACGTGCTGCGAAGATAACGATAGATGACGTAAGTCACGTAAGCAATGATAGCATTGCACTCAAAGATAATTGCACTGAGTATTATCTTTGGCGTAGGCGGCCGGCTGGAAACCCAGGGAACGAATTTTAACATTTACTTATCTTCTTTTCTAACTCGCAGAAAATTGTATTGTGTGTCTCACTCTTGATTAGAATAACTATCATCGTACTATAATGTAAGTGCGGACAAAAGTTCGTGTCAGCCTCGGGTAAATTCGCAAGCTTTCGTATCTGTTGCGTTTAAATTGACAATTATTTAAACGCGAGAAATTTAAACGCTGATAATTTGATTTAAACGCAAATTTTCAGTAATTTTAAAGCAAATAAAATACCTTTCTTATTCCTTTTTGGAGGGTCATTGACCAAATGACCTAATAGAGAAGCCGCCACTGCCTAGGTTACAACAAAATAATATAATAATGAAAACAAACAAACAAAAACTAATTCAGAAAAAGTAAATTATTATTAAGGTTAACAATGCAGAACTTATTGTCCCTTAAATGTTTATTTAAATCAAAAGTATAAAAATGTAAAACGTATAATGTGTCAGGATAAGTGGTTGGTTCTTTGCGTTTGTTGTTAAGGTAAAGCGAAGAGAGTTAGCGCACAATTCGGAAAAAAATTATGAAAATTAGAATTTTTGTGAAATTTTCTAACTAACTAAGGTAATGTAATCTTTGGTATGTTGTGCTTATACAGTATATCATCAAAACTTTTCAATTTTCTCTTTTTCACAACAGGAGAATTTTGAAAAAAAAACATTTTTTGCAATCTCTCCTAACCAGGTAGGCAAGATTGCGCACAAGGCGAGGAGAGACTGCGCGTGTGCAGAAAATTGGGTTTTTTTTATTTTATAAAAAAATTTTTATTGAAATTTATTACATAGGATAGAAAGTACAATGAATACATAGAAATATAATTGAATACATGAACTTAAATAAATGTATGATCTCCGTAATAAAAAACTATACTAAAATAACTAACTGAAACAAAATGAAAATTTAATCACTTGATTGCGTTCTTTTGGCGGATTTCATTTCTGCCACAGTCACAACACGTTTTGATAAACCGTACAGGATTCGTGAAGCCATTTAGAACATGAGATGCTTTGATCCAGTCCGATTTTGAAGTCGTAAGTTCGAAAATCTCTAAGCATTTAACGCATGCTTCATCCTCGGATCCACTAACAGTGTCTGATAGAAGTTCCATTTTACAACTGTCTTTATCAGACGAGGTCGACGGAGAAGAATCATGTTTTAACCTTTTACTTTTTGTTCCTTTTGGTAGTTTACCTTTTTGTATCTTCAAAGTGGCAGCTTATTTGTTTTTTTCTTTTTTCTCTTGGTTTTCTAATGTTTTTTGGATTTTCTTTCGTTTGTTAGCGATGTACTCAGGAGAAGTAACATTTGCTGCACTTATGTTTCTTTTCACTTTCAATTGCCCCAAGCTGCAAGAAATAGGTGCTATTATTGCTAAAGCTTTGTTTGGTGTTATTTTAGCTTTCTTAGAAATCACAGTTTTACTACAAAGTGAAGGCTTTGAAAAGGGTTGCGAATTTACTTTAAAAGTTGAAGGCTGAAAGTAAATTTCATCTGGGAATGAAACGTCTGATGTATTAGGAGCTGTGGAGGGAGTCTGAGTAGCTGCAGTTAAAGGATCGGGTGAAGTAGATATGGTTCTGATTACTGGTTTGTCAAGACGTTCATGGTCAGGGATTTCAATATCAGCCCTTGAAGCACCTTGATCACACGATAACAAATATGCATGTTCAGGAATTGCATCCATATTTAAAGGATAGAGTAGCACGAAAAGAAGAAATTGCGAGTTGCACAGTAGCCGCGCGAGACCAAGCTGAATTTAAAAGTTCCCCGAAGTCATCTCTTGTAATTTTTCCCGTTCCACGACGAGTAGAAACTAACTTTGCACACGGGTCTTTTGGTTTTGAAAGGTTTGAATACAACCTGGTCCAACGGTTGTAAATAGTGTGTGGTGTGACTCGGCAAACAAATGATGATAATATCGTTGTCTGAGGCGACTTGAAGCATATCTGCGCTGTTCATGTGCGAAGCATGGCCATCAAATACCAGCAAGTTTTTACCTGCCGGTTTTCGTGGGATGAAATGTTGCGTCATCCAGTTCATAAATAACTCAGTGGTAATATAAGAGCTCTTTTAGTTCATTTTAATTACTGTTCCAGGTGGTGCGCCTTTCATATGTTGGGATTTTTTGTAGACCCCTTTAAAAATACAGTAAGGGGGTAAAAATTGCCCTTCTGCACTGCAGCAAGCTAAAATGGTAATTGTTTCACCCTTTTCCGCGCTTGTCACGACATGAACATCTTTGCTACCTTTAGTTGCTATAACCTTTCCGGGTTCGTTATTTAGCTGAACTCCAATCTCGTCACAATTCCATATGCAAGCTGGTTTCTCTAAAAGATCTAGAATTTCAGTCAAAAGAGTGAAATAACTGTTTATTTCAACACGATTCATTCCTTCCGTTCTGGCTCTGCTTATTCCCTGAGCCTTTCGGATACTTAACTCAGCATGTCGTCGCATAAACGACAAAAACCAAACTTTTCTTGTCATCTTCGTTTCCTTATTGAAAGTGTGTTTTTTATTCAATGATTCTGCTAAATCATACGCCAGGTTTCTTACATCTCGTTGTGTTGGTGCAAATCCAACGGGCTGAAGTTTTTTTATGTGAAGAGACAATTTCTTTTCGGTGTCAACGCCTAGTTGTGCTTCTGGACCCATCCCCTTCTTTTCAAAAGAATTTCTTTTTAATCTATTCCTTAAGGTGGCCTCTGGAATTGTTTGCCTGCAGACCGTATGAATAATCCATTTTCGATGGCCCGAATAGCCTGTAGCAAATCCTCTTGTGACTAGGACCCTTTATTTGACTTCCGCACATAAACATTAGGCATTTTGACCTAATTAGAAAAAAAAATAACATCGAATTAGTATTTTAATTTCTCTTAATAAGTAAAATTAAATTAATACCGTGCACAATCTTTCCTAATTTGACATTTTGCAAACTCTCCTAATTAGATTATATTGTTTTATTTTTATTTTTTATATAGATTCTCAAAACCTTCCCATTAATTAATTTTAATTTTTATATTTTAATAAACGCTACATGTTTCGACAAATTGTCATCTTCAGGCGTATACTATAAAATGAAAAATCTATATAAAAAATAAAAATAAAATAATATAATATAATTAACCCATTTTGAGTTACTAAAGAATAAATGGAAAAAATAAACTTTTCTCCTAATTAGGTAGAAGAAATTGCGCGGCCACGTGTTAAACATAGAAGTTTGAAGATAAACTTAAAACATCATAAAACGCTAGTCTACATATAGAACTTGTTCAGAAATTACCTGGTTAGGCATTATTTTCAACAAAAGTATTTCCTACGAAAATGTAAGAAATTATTCTGAAATTTCACGCAGTTACTTTAACACATTTCACAAAACATTTTACATAACAAACAGGGTACTGTGTCGTTCGGCTCATGAATTCAACTGGCCTGTCAGCATATGACGCACATTCTATCTTTAAGCTATCTGACCGATTTTCCTTCTCTTTCTTCGCTTCTTGAGAACCGCGCAATCACTCCTACCGCTCTCTACCTACTCTCCTCGCTTTACTTTATAAGTTTTTGCGTTTTGTGCTTCCACTATATCTATATTATTAACAGGATTGATTCTAAAATTAACTAAATATCTATCTACATCAAGTTTGTTTTCTAAATCATCATTAAGATTATTTCGCTGATTAACACCAAACAAGTCTTTTCTGGGGGTATCCCCAATGGAGCGGTTAAGAGTATTGTTCAACAAAAACTTGACAAATTCATCCCAGTAGGAGTTTAAATGTTTCATAACGTCCAAGGTCCGGGTTGAATTATACGCATAAATCCCACGGAATTTTTCAAATGCATTTACAATTTCAAAAATGTATTTCTTATTGCGCAAAGTCTTTTCTAAAGGGCCGTAATGATCGAGATAAATAATTTGGAATGCCATATCTCCCTTAAGAATAGAATGTAAAAAGCCTTTCGCTCTATCACTAACAGGGGAGTATAATATGCACCTTAAACAGTGTGAAATAAATCTTTCTACTTTATTGCGCATATCGGTGAACCAATAGAACCTAAGAATACATTCGATAGTTTTATCGGATCCATAGTGTCCAAAATGTTCGTGACAGTTCCGCATCACACAACATCCCACTTTTACAGTTTTTGTAAACAAGTCCGTCCCTTAATTCATAAAATTTGCTTTGTTTATTTTCTAACTCTCTTATAGTATCAGAAATTATTGGGTCGAGATTTTGTTTTATCGCTAAGAAATGTTCAACGGTGTTTCCTTCTAGGATTAAAATGGTATGAGCTCTGTTCAAAGCGTCTATATGGCACATTTTCCAACCAGGTCGATGCTTAATTGTAAATTGGTATTTTTGAAAAAGCATTGCCCAGAAATTCTTGGATTAACATCGGTCTTGGAAAGTGTAAGACAAAAACTGTTACAGTCTGTAATGACTTTAAAATTAATTTTATAAATATATGTGTGAAATCGTTTTAAAGCGTATACTAGGCCTAAACACTCTAATTCAAAACCATAATATTTTGCTTCCGTAGCAGTTGTGCGTTTACTGAAGTATGAAACTGGCTGAAGTTTGCCTGAATTCTGTTTTTGCGTAAGAATAGCGCCATATGCCACAGAACCTGCATCGCAGTGCAACTTTGTTTCAACTTTGGGCAAATAAATAGTCAACAACGGATTGGAAGCTAATTTACCTTTTAAAATTTCAAATGCCTGTTCTTCGATAGATGAAAATTGGAACTTTGAATTTTTTTTAAGAATATCATATAATGGTTTAACTATCTAAGAAGAGTTAGGTATGAATCTCCTAAAATAACTAGCAAATTCTACGAATTTATGAACGTCACTAACATCTTAGGTATAGGGTAATTGATTCGATACTAGCCAGATTTGGTGTTATACCACATTCGCTAATGCAATATCCTAAATATACTATTTTAGACTGTAGGATTTCACATTTGTCTAAGCAAAAAACGAGTCCATATCTATCGGCTAGATTAAGAAAGGATAGAATATCAAGATTATTACCAACTGACTCAGTAGTAAACAGTAGGTCATCCATATCTTGAAATATTTTGTGTTTATAAACCTTTGAACCTTGGTTAGCCTAAATGGACACCATAAATACTCAAGTTGTCCCAGCGGTGTAACAAATGATGTGTTCTTAATTGAATCTTTTGCTAAATTAATATGGTGAAAGCTATTTTTTAAGTCGAGATATGTAAAATACCTTTTATTTGTTAGCAAATTTAAGTAATCGTCGATAAGAAAGACTAGATAATTTTTTGTTACCGTTATACTATTCAGTGCACGATAATCTACGCATAGACAAATTTCATTATTTTTCTTACGTACTAATACAATCGGGCTACTGTGAAGGGAATTGCTATGTCTAAAAACTTTATCTAAAAGTAGTTTATCTAGTCATTCAATGCACCATTGTTACTGAAATTCTCAACATAATCGCGATACAAATTTCCTACTTTAATTTTAGAATGTACATCTAAATCAGGAATTATATTAAGTTTTTTTTATTTTGAGAAAAAAACATCAATATTTAAGACTTCTTTAGAAACGTTGCAATAATCATTTTTGTAATTTACAGTAGCTTAGCCATTAAAAAAGTTAACAATTAAATTTGGATTTGAGATAAAATCTCTGCCCAATATGCAGTCAAATGAGATAGTGTTCTCAAACACTACATAAAATTTCAGATCGACATCTAAAATAAAAACATTTACTCTAGTTTCAAACGTTATCAAAATAATTAATTTAGCACCATTAATACTTCTATAAACAAAAGAGTCATTTAACTGAATCATAAGTTCGGGTTGCACAAATGTCCTTTTTAACAAGCTAATTACACTACCTGAGTCTACCATCGCATTCAAATTATGCAAGCAATTAATGTTACAAATATTTGTCTTAAAACTAAATGGAATTACGTACGGTATTCTCCACAGCGGAAGCAGTTGCCCTTTTTCCTTTTCGGTTGTCGGCATTCTTCCGTTTGATGTCTGGTAGGATAACAGTTGAAACACTTTTGAGGTCTCTCACTTCGACTGGTGGTTGACACACTAGGAACGGTGCTTCTTTCAAAAACTTAACTTGGAACTGGAGCCATATTATTTCTTCTATCACAAGGTGTGAAATTGAGCATGATTTCTGGTAACTTTTTGCTTGATTCAAAATACTGCATTTTTGCTTTAGACTGCAATACTAAATTGTTGAAGCCATCAATTAAATAGTCGATTAAATCTTGATTACTAACGCCAGATCGATTGCCTAGCATCACTTTGTCACAATAATAGTCTGCGAATCGCTTCCCTTTTTTCCATCGTCGTGCTTGGAAAATCGTTTCATACTGTTTTTAAAACTGACCGTGACATTGCGAGGTGGTCGACTTTTGAATGATACCATTTTAACTCTGCGTCTTTAAGTTTTAATACTGCAACCATATGCTTTCTTGACTCAGCAATGTAGTAAAGTTTCTGAATTTTATCTGTTCGTAACACCCACGACTCTGCATTGATGTCGGAACTGTGACTACTAAATATGGGAATTAACTTGCATGAAGCATGCAAGTTATTTGAAACGGTTTAATCGTACTGTCTAGAACTTTCATTAAAAGAAATGACTGCTGTTACTGTTGCTTGGATAATGTACTCATTTGCAATGATTCTGGTAGGGTTTCAGTTTTGTCGTTAATGTTGGCCATTTTCAAAAGTAGGTTAAAACGTGGACACAATAAGTCGTAAAATATTTGCAAAATCGCCAAGTTAACACGCGAGGTGAAATAGTAATCGTATTCGTATTCGAATCTTACCTTTGTACTGTAGAACTTCTTGTTGCTTAAATGTTTATTTAAATCAAAAGCATACAAATGTAAAATGTATGTGTCAGGGTAAAACAAAAAAACCTTAACGTTTTAAAAACTGTAAACCTCCTTTTCTTAGCGGGAACGCCTAGTAACTTTTTGTATTCCCAATTAAAATTTTAATATGTACTGAGTAAACCAACTTTAAACGACTTTAAACGACTTCATTAAGAAATAAAATATGTATAATACCACTGGCCGACAAATCTGTATAAATATTACGGCGAAACTAAACGTTTTCAGGTTTCAACAGGAAAAAATAATTTAGAACCTGTGCAACAAAGTACTACAATAAATGTTGATGAAAACCATTCTGTTACTAAAGTAATTGATATTATTGTGTAGATAGATGTAGTAAAATAATATGTATTTTTGTTTTAAAGAAACCTGTACAGATGGAGGAATTACTTATTGAAGAAGATCTCGATTTTAGTGTTTCCAATTTCTTACCTATCAGTATCGACAAAAATTTAAAAAAAATGTAAATGATAAAAATGAAACTGCGGCGGCGAATAAAATCTAAAAAAAAAGAGTTTGCACGTTTTCAGGAAGAATTGCGAGAAATAAAGCACCTCACCTAAGAAGCCTATGTAATGTAAAAAACAGTGTATTAATGAAATTCCCCGTCAAAGAAGATATTAAGAAATAATTTTAACAAAGAGATTATAACCAAAGAAAGGCGTGAGTACACAGCCAATAAATTCTAAAAGAAAAAAAGCGCAAGATAATAAAAGAACCAATAGGAAAACAAAATAAAGCTCCAACTTAGTTTTCCAAATGAACAAAGAGATTTCAAAAAAGTACGTGAAATGTTTTTCCTTAAAACTTTTGGTTTCATGAAAAAACCATAAAACTATAGTTTTAAAAAACACTCTCATTGGGATGATTGCGTAAAAACTTAATTTACATGGATGTCATGTTTCAAAAAATAAAAACAATAGTGATATCATAAGACAACATATATTGAATGAAAACAAAAATATCTTTAATTTAGATTACTTTGTTAAGGCTGTTGAAAGTTCAACCTCTAAACGAATAAAAGTAATATGTGTGGAAACAGAAGATATTTTAGCGTAGACTAGTAGAGATTCCAAATCAATGTTAAATAGTCAAAATCAAAAACGACATTTTCTTGCTGACATGTCTGTTGTTCAATATCCGATAAGAAAAAATTAATCGTATTTTAATTAGTTCTCTTTGTGCCAACAAATAGAAAAAATTTCTGGGTAAATTTGCATGAAAACGAAGCGGAATATCTAATTACATATTTAAAATAACTAACTTTTTTATTGTTTTTGCGAATTCGATAAATTTGTTGCATCTTAACATTCATTTTATATTACTTACTACTGAAAGTAGTGATGAGTTGAAACAAGGAGCAATATGTGATTTTTTTCAGCTTACACTAGAAATTTATTTTCTTATTTTCTAAAAAATTACTAGTAATTAATTAAATCTATGACTAGCCAGTTTAACTTAACAACTTATGTACATAGAGCGTTGTTAGCGCAAACGTTTGATTTTTGGAAATTTTTCATAACTTCACTTAACTGAATTAAACTATTCCGTTTCCTTTCTTAGAATTCTGATAACTGTTCTTCTTAATTGTTAAAAATGACGTTTAGTATTTAAAACCTGCTGCTGATTTTGTGTTTGTTAAAAACATAATTTTATCAGCCAAATGAAAAGAAAATTAAGGTAAATCGAGCAAATTTCTGAGTGAATCAAATCCTCAATTAATTTTGGAATTAGGTAGTATGCGCCACACTTCAACAAGCTGTAGAAGAATCTACTGACGACTTTCGTGTGGCCGAAAGATTTGGTTCTCTTCGAGAAAGCCGTTTCTGTTACATTCATTTTCAATTGGTGTGTTTAAGTTCATAACGTTATCACTCGCGCGATAAATATTTTATTTAAAAATTAACGTCAATTTTAATAAGGGATTTTCCGTATTTTTGTGCTAAGTTGTTTAATATTACAAACAATGTTCAAAAGTGGTTTGAATGTTTTCGTGGTAACGAGGTCTACAGTCTTTGCAGACGTCACTGTTATTGCTGGTTGCTGTCCTAACATTTCTAAAAAAGATGCAAAATTTTATCTATGTATTCTGGACAAGTTAATTGGAAAATCCAATTTTAAAAAAACTTAACGACAAATATTAATTAAAAATTCTACTTTGGCTAAGAAAAATCAGGTTCCTACAAAAAAATTTTAGTTTAGTTTACTCGATCCGAACCATCTTTGCTGAGCTTCATAGTACTGACACTGATAGCGGAGTAAGGTTTGTAAGGTTTTTTTCAACAATTATAATTTCGCATTTTGATAGAAAAACCGGGACATGGGACTTTTTGAGTTATTGGTGCATAATATACTAAATGGTTAAGTCGTCTAGCCAAATTACATTATTTATAAACGTATTTTTCTAGAGAGGCAGAATCCGTTATCGCCAGCTTTCCATTAACCAAAGCAAATTATAAAATTGCTTATCAAGCCTTAAAAACACCAAAACGATAGACCTCTATCCGGAATGTACTTACAGTATTGGACATATAACCGCAACACTACCTGTGCTATATAAAATTCTATTGTATTTTGAAATCGGATTATCTTTTGGATATTGTTTTCTTATAACGCTTTTACATGTTTTATTTACGGTTTATTCGTTACAAAATTGCATTTTTAAAATATATTTTAGTCTTATTTATACTTTGGAACAGCCAAGATCGTAAAGCTATGGCAAATTATAAGTTATTTAAGTCAAGAAAATGTTGTAATAATAGCTTTAAATAAAGAAAACTTTTCTGTACGGGCAATTAGACGTCGAATGAAGTGTAGCCCTTCAACTGAGTTAGTTTTTAAAAAAATATGCAGAAACCGGTAGGATGGAAAATAAAAAACGTAGTTAGGGATGATCGAATTTTACAACGACTGTGTCTTGCAAATAGGGCATCGACATCAACAGAACTACGATCGGAATGGAATGAAGCCACTGGTGTTTCGGTTTCTACAAAAACTGTGCGACGTAGATTAAAATCTATGGGTTTAAAAGCGCAACGTTCTGCTCGAAAACCTCTATTAACCCAAAAAATGAAGAAAAGCCGGCTTAATTGGGCAGTACAACATAAGAACTGGAGAGAATCCATATTTAATGTGAACGTTTAAAGAACGAATGCCTCAAAAATACAGAGAAGTTTCCTACAAGTGTGATGCTTTTCAAGCAAAGGTTTGGGTTATTTTCGCATTATAGATGGGACTGTGAAAGCACAAGACTACATTCAAATGTTAAAAGAATGTTTGTTGCCTACTATTAAAAAACGATTTAAAACTGTAAAACAGTGTGTCTTTCAAGATGATTCATACAGCGAAAATAGTAAGTATTTTTAATGTCTCTTTATTTTTGTATTACTTATAATAATAGACGTAACAGTCCGGATTTAAACCCGATAGAAAATTGCTGGTTTGAAATTTCAAAGAAAGTTGCAAAAAAAACAAAAAAGACTTAAAGCAGCCATTGAAAAAGTATGGAAAGAAGATTTAGAAATTGATTACCTGAAGAATTTGGTTAAATCTATGCAAAGTCGAATTCAGGAGGTAATTGATGCTAAGGGAGGTTCCACAAAATATTAATTTAAAAAATATGTAAAATTGTACCTAAATCTAATCTAGTTATAATAAAGTTTTAATTAAAAAAAATCCTATGATTAACCTACTTTTAGTGTATTTTAATTGACTGCTAATTACAGGAATTTGAAAATTTCAATGTTAAAACGAATAATATAACTTTTGGTAATTTTGTTTTTGGTCATAAATAAGTCATAAATAAAGAAAGCAAAAGGTCGTAAGAAAACAATAAGCAGAAAAGAATCCGGTTTCAAAATACATTAGAATTTTATGTAACACGTGCAGTGTTGCGCTTCATATTTCCAATACTGTAGATAACAGTCTAAATTTTAAGCGTCTCGTTTCACTTATTTAAGACGGACTTAAATCTTATCTTCAAGTACACCAAAATGCAGCCAGTACTTTAACAGCACTTCTAATTATCCACTTCTGAATTTAAATTACGTTTTTTGACAAAAGTCAAACCAAAACTGCTTATAGCCGCTACTTCAGTTTTCAAGCCGCGTTTTTCTAACTTACATATTAAGACTAATAAAGTTAATTTTACGTTCAATCGCTCCTCTTCATCACCTAAACGTTGCCCTCTATGCAAATCTGGTCACAGTAATCACACTCGTTGTTTTAATTATCTCAGAGATAATTTAATAACAGATTGTAAATTTGAGCGGTCGTGCTTTTATTGTGGCAGTCGTAAATATCATTTATTACTGTATTTAGGTAAACAAAATATTCTAATCTTGTACTTTTGAAACAAACTACTTTTTCAATTAATTTTCTACCTGCTTAAACAATGTCTTGTTGATTTTCGCCTACTCTACTACTAAGGTCGTTGCGGTGATCTTTTCCTTCTTAGAGCAGTTCTGGATCCAGGTTTGCAAGTCTCTTCTATTACAAGCACATGGTTAAAAGTTTAATGATAAAGTAGTTTGTCCTCCTGTTAGTCAAGTGGTAGTTAGTTCTAGATTTTTATCTTCTTTAGGAGGGGCAATAAAAACCACTCTAAACTGTTTTTATGGCTACGTTTCGTGCCTCTAGTGTGCACTAGAGGCACGAAACGTAGCCATAAAAACAGTTTAGAGTACTCTAAGTACTGTTGAGTGTGTAATGAAATCTTGTTACCAGCTTTGATGCGTGTGACCAAACATTGTACGCTTCTATCTACGAGCTGTTGAAACTCCTGTGCACATTTCCTGTAACAACATGCACTCCAGAAATGTCTTTTTTAACAATGAAGATGATAAAGACTTACCTCAGGAATTCCACTACTTACTAAATCTTATAAAATTAATTTGTTACAGACACGATTAAATAGGTACTTTCCATGTCATACCATCAAAAAATTAATATAACTGTTGACAAAGTTATAGATAACTTTGGAAGGAAACCCAGGAAGATAGATTTTGTCATATATAAGAGAATCAGTGTACGTATTCAATGAATGTTGTGGATTATTGCATCAAAAAGTTTCTTATTATTATTATTATTTATTACACCCTAAATTCCAATCCTATTTACGCCACCATACTGTTTAAAAACCACGATTAGAAATTGTCATCAGACATAAAGAAAAAAGAAGTTAAAGAGAAACTCCCATTGCATTCGTAAAAAAAATACCAGAATTGTTGCTCAAACATTTAGCAATGTTTCCCAGGAAGCTTTTATGAGTAATAGATCTTTAAAAGTTTTTACAGATGTCTCCCAATCCAACGAATAAAAAACATAATTTCGTAAAAACTGCTACACGTGGAAGATCGATACATTTTCCAAAAAAATTTATATTTAATATTTTCTTTTGTCAGCTATAAACAGTTCAATAAGTTTAATTTTAACCAATTATTTTTCAATATAGTTTTATAATATTGTTTGATTTATTTTAGATCTTAATGTAGTAATTAGAAACGCAAAAATAAAAAAAACAAGTGGTTACTCAATATTAAAATTATAATGAAATGAAAGTAAGAATTTATTTAATTAGATACATGTACAAGTTAGTAAGAATGTTTTTGATATTAATAATAATAACATTAATCTTTACTTCAAACAAACTATTAATAAAATATTGCAATAACAAAAAACATTATTTCCTAAGAAACGTCTATAAATGAACATAAAATAAATAAAGAAATATGATATAAATCAGAAACACAATTTATTACGGTAGATTTATATTTCTTTGTATGTTGTTTACTAAATAAGCAAAAATATAAAAAATGTTTTTATTTCACGTTATTATTTGTTTTATTAAAGAATTTTGAATTTAAATTTAATCAGATACCTAACTTAAAAAAATTGCATTTTTACTAATTAAAACAATTTTTAAATGTGCTTATCTAAACACTAAAATAATAGTATTTATAGTTCTATTACTAAAAACATATAATAATTAAATTTTAATTGAAAAACTATTACTTATATATCTTAACGATACAACTTACATCAAAAAGATATTAATCTCGGCGGAACTGTATTACAATTATCATGTTTCTTATTAAAAAGAAATGCTTTTATTAAAAGTTTAACAATAACAATAATAATAATATATTGTGCGAGAGCTATAACTAAGAATGTTCAAGAAAATGTGTTAATGAATCAGTTTTAGTCTGATGAGACTTTGAGATCGTTATTTGAGTACGATCGAAGTCGAAAGTAATAGATGCATAATAACCAAAGTTAAAGAAAAGGCACGAATCTAAATTAACATGTTGAAAAAAGCTTTACAAAATTGCTCCTCTGCTAAAATAAATTATACTTTAAACTTTGCTTATTTAAGCTTTTGTTTATTTCTACGTTTAATAATAAAAGAACCATTAGTTTACGATAAAAAATTCTTTTTGAACATAAAATAAACTTTTATAAAACACAATTTACATTGTGCTTCAATTTTTTCTTATTAATATATAAAATTTAGACTAAAATGTGCACCAATTTAAAATAATTTAATAATGTTTCTAATATTTTCTAACTTTAATTATAATTTATAACAAGGGTAATAATTAAACATTTATAATCTCTAACAACCAACATTCTTTGGTTAGTGATAATGTTTGCTGGAATATGATTGATGAGTTAAAGCTTGATTTAGAGCAACAAGTTCAATTAATCTTTATTAAAATGCATAGTTATTCGTGGACGGCAGAAAATTACTTAATTCTTGTCTGTAAACTTTAGAACAATAACTTAAGTAATTTTTTTAACTTAATAGTTAAACGCTTTAAATTATTTAAACCTTATTTCATTATATGTATAAAGTTTATATGTTTTCTAATTATTTTTTGATTAAGAATTATTATTAATCAATAATTGTTTTCATGCAGTAAAACATAATAGACGCCACACACAATTGATTTCCGACGATAGTTATCTAAACTTCAATTCGTAATATTGTATGTTTGTTTTTATTATGCAAACTCCAGTTAAACCAAATATAAAAATTGCACATACCTTTTTACAAAAATGTCTGTACAATTATAGCAAAATCTTTTATGTGACTTTAATAGTTAAGTATTTGACGACAACATACCAAACATAAAACCAAAAATATTTTTCAAACGTTTAATAAAGTATAAGTTGCCACATATAACATAAATGTTTAATCATTATTAGAAATATTATTGTATTTACTTACTTATCTGTAATTCCTTTAAACAGCACTCATAAATTTAAAATCTTCAAAAATATTTTTAGTAGATAGACAATGTGTGTATTTAATACACGCTAACTCGAAATTGCTTCTTCAGAAATAAGTTTTCTTGCATTTGATAGGAATAATTTTTGGTTATTTTTCATTTTTTAATGGCATTTTAGCTCAATGTTACAATGTAACTTTAAATTTTTTTGACGTTTTTAAATTTACCATTACTTTAATTTTGAATTTTTCAGTGCTTGTTAAGTACACATGCACTTGAGTCTGTATTAGGTCTATTGTTATTGTCATGAACTAAGATTGCATTATAATTTATTGGTTTAATCAGTCATGAATATTTTGTTTCAGTTGTAAAGATTTGGATTGTAATTTAATATTGCTTTTATTTCGAGTAAGCTCATTTAAGTTATTCTTTTTTGCTGACATTGTTGAGAACGTTTTTTTGTGAAACTTATTGTGTGTCATGCTTTCTTATTGCATTTTTAGTTTATTTGCTTATGGGTATTCATTTTTAGAGGATTTTTCATCAATTTAAAAATTCAGTAAGTGAAACCGATGTATTATATACTACTAAATGTAGCAATAATGCGAGTTTTATTAAGAGGTATAAAGTAGTGCGTAATGAATTTGTAAACTTTTACGTAAGAAGTTTTGTTACTACAATATCGGTTTTTATTTGTTCATCAAATTGTAATTCAACTCTAGAATTATGTTGTGGAAATTTAGCTTTGCTTAATACGTAATTAATCATCGTTTTCAAAGCAAATTCTTTAGCCATCGTACTATTTTGTTTTTCACTCACATTGCTCGCATTCAGGAAAACTATCTACATAAATCTCTAAAACCAGAACCACTTTATTCGAGTGTACCTTCTGATAATACTAGGTATTTGTTGCAATATACCGTTTGTATTGCAAATAATGGCAAGACGTTTTGACGTAACAGTTTTGTGTAACGACTCATTTCGTTGTGCATTTGGTATATGCTTAAATAAATCACTCATTTAAAATTTGTGGCTGCAATTTTGCCCTGCAATTTTAATTATGTCAAATTTGTTTATTGTGATTTTTTATAACTAATTCAGATTTTTTAAATTTAAAACTCAGTTTAGTCTATTAGTAACTCCTTGCCTTGTTTTTAACTTTGTTAATGTATTTTCAATTTTTTAACCATGTAATAAATGTTAGGTTGTTAAATTGTAGCAAAGTTTTTGATAAAGTTACCTGTTTAGAAATATTGATTACAGATTACACACTAAAAGTTAGAGGAAGTCCGAAAAAAGCAGACATCTTAACTCTTAACCTTTAGCAGGCTATAAGAAGACAACCAATAAAAACAAAAATAAAACAATGACAAAGTTTTACTTAGAATTGTTCATTATATTGCAATTGGTACCGCTATCCGTTTTGTCCAACCTACCGGATAAAGTGGATACAACTTTAGGGCAAAGTGAAATAATTAATGAAAAACTAATCTGTGCAATTGTTATATAAAACATATGTCCTCATATGCCATGCATTTTTTGTGACTCAATTGCTTGCAAAAATTACACTGCAAGCAATCATCAATAGACTGCTCATTGATTTCAATGTAATTTTGTCGAGAAAAATAACACATATTTTTGGTCAAGATTGTACTTTCTTTTAGTGTAGTTTTTTTAGTATTTAAATCTTTGTTAATGTTAATGTTTTATTTACTATTTTGGTTTGTTTTAAGAAATTTAGTTTTTATTATTCCATTAAAAGAATGCTGGTAAGAAAACTTTTAAATTTTTTTTAATTTCCAAAGAATCGGTTTTATTTTTTGCCTTAAATACGCTACAAGGCAAGTAATAAAAATTTATAATTACTGCCGTTACAATTGAGTAGATTTTCTTTCTAAATAACAGAAATGTATAACCTTGGTGTTTTTAAATCACAGATTTATCTAATAGTATTGCTTTTGATGAGATTTTTCTGGTTTAGTTTAGTTAGTTTTCGTGATAGAGAATAATATCAAATGAATCAGTTCAGACAAAAAGACTATCTCCGTAGACAAACACTATGTTGGCTTACCGTTCCGTTTTACATTGGCAAATGAAGAAGCACAGTACTTGTATTTTTCTTTTGTGGAGATGATTTTTAAATACCAGTAGTAATTAAAAAAACAATGTAGTTTAGAAAAGGTCTTCTTCATGTTTCCAGGGTATTAAAAGCGACACACTTTTTAGATAGACCGATCTAGGAAGAGACAGTAAATTTTTGAGCAAATCACTCTTTTCTTGCATTGGCGTATACATTTGAACTGTTACGGCCATGGGTTCCGTAGATTTGAATCAGCTAGAATATTGTCCAAAACTATACTTACTCGAGATAAACTTTGAAACGCTGTTGTTGGGTGTCTAACATCAACGTTTGTTGTTGTCGTCCCAAAGTATTGATCAGTCGTCTTTTTAAAAGAACATTCAACATTATTGAGGATAGCGCAAAATCTTTTTTTCTTGCATACATTTATATTGATTGCCTAAACCCCAGCAAATTATAACTATTTGATAACGTTAATAGAAAAGGCACATTTTAGATATGATGGAGCAAATAATCTGCCTACATATCTTTCCTAGATGAGTCTTCTAAAATCGATTAATTTCGTGTTTAAAATATGTTCTTAGCGCACTATATGTGGCAACGTCCAATGGTTTGAATTTATTTAAATTTTTAAGTGGCAACGACAAGATAACGACACTGTTTTGGCTTGCATACTCTAATACTAAATACTGTTTGTGGTTTTCACAGTTGTCTAGAAGGTAGAGAATTTTTTCATACGCACTCAAATTCACTTAAAACTGAGCAAGTTCACCGAGTCTCTAAAAAAGAACCATCCAATAGGCGATCTTGTATCTTTTTATGCATAAATATCATAAACTATGGTAAAAACAAACCTGTAGTATTGCAAGGACATACAATACTTGTAGCGTGTTTATATTCGGTGCTCAAAATGACTGCAACTTGATTCTTACTTTTGATGTAGTATGTTTGTTAAAATTTGAATTCCAGTTTCATCAACATTGTAGATCCTGGTACCGTCAATACCATGTTTTCTTGTTTGTTTACTTAACAACTTATACAACATTACCACTTGCAGACGATTGAAATCTTTAGGTTTAGCAAACGACGTTGTTTCTGACACTCTTAGGGTGATTTGTGGGTTTCTTCGTACAAAATCAGAAAAAAGAAAAGACGCAGTAGTAAGACGGGAAAAAGGAGATAGGGATAGAATAAATGAAGACAAAGTAATAGAGGCAATAAAGAAGATAAAATAGGAAAGGCGGCAGGAGAAGATGGGATACAAAGCGAAGAGTGGGTATACGGGGAAGAAAATGTAGCAAAAAGGATGACAGAAATACTAAATAAAATATGGAAAAGGGAAAAAGGAAGGATTCCCGGAGAGATGGAGAGAGGGAATAATATGCCCGATCTATAAAAGAGGAGAAAAAGATAATGTCAAGAATTACAGAGGGGTAACATTATTAAGCACGGCATACAAATTATATCCGCCAGTACTACAAGGAAGACTACAGAAGGAAATAGAGGAAAGAAGTTTGGTACCAGACGGACAAGCGGGATTCAGAAAAAGAAAAAGAGTCATAGACAACATATATATACTGAAACACTTGGCGAATAGAAAACTAGAAAAAAAGAGGAAAAATGGTGGCACTATTCGTAGATCTAAAAGCCGCTTTTGACAGAGTGAACAGGGAAAAACTGTGAGAATACATGAAAAGAAAAAAAATCAATGAAAGATTAATAGAAAGAATAGAAGAAATCTACAAAGAAACGAAGAGCAAGGTCAAAGTGAATGGGGAAGAGAACGAGAAATTTATTACAAAGAGAGGGTTGAGACAGGGATGCCCACTGAGCCCAAGCTTGTTTGCAGTATACAACAGATAGGGGGGATAGTGGTAGGGAAAGCAAAAGTATGGTCGTTGGCGTTTGCGGATGACATAGTGTTGGTGGATAAGGAGAAAAAAGAAATAAAAGAGATGATGAAAACGCTGGAAAAATACATGAAAAAAAAAGAAATGAAAGTAAACACGGAGAAAACAAAAATAATGATATTTAGAAAAGGAGGGGCAAAATGAAAAAGAGAGGAGTGGAAATGGATGGATGAGGCAGTGCAGAAAGTGAAGGAATTTACATACCTAAGCTACACACTGAAGCAGGATAATAAGGAGGGGGAACACATAAAGGAAAGAGTGAGGAAAGGAAACATATTAATAGGACAAGTGTGGGGTGTGCAGGAAAAGGTATTCGAGATGGATATAGAAAAAAGAAAGTTATTGTTTGAAAAGTTAATAAAGAGGTGGTGATGTATGGGGCGGAAATATCGGGATGGAAGGAGCGGAAGGAGGTACAGGAAAAATACTGGAGATGGGTTTTGGGACTGGACAGAGATACACCGGGGTATATTGTGAGAAAGAAGGTACAGGTAACAAAAATAAGAGTAGAAACAGGAAGGAAGGCCATAAAATACGAGGAAGAACTGAGGGAAAGAACAGAATGCAAAATACTGCAAGAATCTTGGAAAGAGATAAAGGGAAGAAAAGTGAAGGACGGGCAGGAGGGCAGAAAAGAGTATTACAAAAGAAACGGGTACATGAGAGAAGAAGTGGAAAGATTAAAAGAAGAGGGAGTAGAGATATGGGAAGGAATAATAAGGAGAGATAGGGACATCGAAAAACAAGAAAGATGGACAAGGATAAAAGAGGGCAGATATGATAGGAGTTATAAGGATATCAAGAGTGAAGGGTTGCCAGAATATTTAAAGGATATAAGAAATAAAAACAACAAAAAGAAAAAATTATAGCACGGTTCAGATGTGGAAACGAGAAGTTAGGTAACAAATACTGAACAAAAGAAGTAGAAAACTTCTATTTCTTTTTTTCATGCGTTTTCATTATCTCTTTAATTTTCTTTTCCTACTTAGCCACTAACACTATGTCTTACGCATACGCCAACAACCATACCTTTGCTTTCCCTACTACTATCCCTCCTGTCTGTTGTCTTCTCATTGTCTCCTCCAGATGCTCCGTATGAACTGAAAGCAGGCTTGGGCTCAGTGAGCATTCCTGTCCAACCCTCTTTTTGTAATGAATTTCTTGCTAATTCCCCATTTACTTTGACCCTGCTTTTCGTTTCTTCGTAGATTTTCTCAATTCTTTCTATTAATGTTTCATTGATCTTTTTTTTCTTCATGTATTCCTACAGTTTTTCCCTGTTCACTCTGTCAAAAGCGGCTTTTAGATCTACATATGAATAGTGCCACAATTTCCCCCCTTTTTTTTTCTAGCTCTCTATTCGCTAAGTGTTTCAGTATATATATGTTGTCTATCACTCTTCTTTCTTTTCTGAATCCTGCTTGTCCGACTTGTACGTAACCTTTTTCCTTTATTTCGTACTGTAGTCTTCCTTGTAGCACTGTCGTTTATAATTTGTATGCCGTGCTAAATAATGTTACCCTTCTGTAATTCTTGACTTTATTTCTTTCTCTTTTTTTATAGATCAGGCATATTATTGCGTCTTTCCACCTCTCCGGGAATCCTTCCCTCTTCCATATTTTATTTAGTATTTCCGTTATCCTTTTTTGCTACATTTTCTTCCCCGTATACTCACTGTTCGCCTTGTATCCCATCTTGCCTCTATTACTTCATCTTCCTTTATTCTATCTCTATCTCCTTCTTCCCGTCTATTATTGTACCGTGGGTTTATCCGTAAGTTTGTGTTAACATTTCAATTTTCGCCTTGGTGGCGGTTTACTGAAAATTGTCCGACGGTAACTTTTCAAATGGTTGGGGTTCCATATCGAAGTTCCTGCCGACGGCAACTGGCCTAAAGCTACTAAGAGTCTGTCTACGAACAAAATTTAAAGGTATTTATTGATTACCAATTAAGCTATATATTTGCGAGTTCAGTGATTGAAAAGCATTGAAATTAATCATAATGAGAATTTACTGCTAGTTACCGAAGCTTTTGTTCATACGCCAAACAATTTATGGTGTTCATTTGTGCTAATTTTAATTTTAATTATTATTATTAAACAACAAAAGGAAAGAACAATATGTAACCAACGTTTAAAGTGTTTTATCCAGGTTAAACAAGAAAAAAATCTATTATTTGCGCACCATAATTTTAAGATTTTCAAGTTTGTTTTGTTTTTTACAATTACAAAATTCTTTTTATTTTGTTAATACGTATTTTACTTTTTTTTAATGCGAACACGGCCGTACATTATATTTTTTTTAAATGTAATTACGTTTTTTTTATTATTATTTTTATTTACTGTAAATAGTTATAACGGCGGTAACACGTTGAAATTGATTTAACACCCGCGAAATTTAAAATCAGCTTTAAATAATTTTGCGGGATAAAACCACAACGTAAAAAGACATTGGGGATAAAGCAATGACAATGCTATAGGGGCGTGAATGCAAATGTAATAATTACATTAGAATGTATCTCCTACTGCTGCTGAACCCCAACAGGGCGAAACGGCCGTCCAGTAGTTCATTCTGGTGGCATTTGCACAATTGCATTGACATTGCTTTACATCCAATGTCTTTTTACGTTGTGGTTTTATCCCGCAGAATTATTCAAATCTGATTTTGAATTTGGCGGGTGTTAAATCAATTTCAACGTGTTACCACCGTTATAACTATTTACAGTAAACTTTAGTCACATAGTAAAATTACACTATGAGATGACAAATACTTATTAATCGTTACCTTTGTTATACTTGAATATAAAGCTATAGAGGCGTCAATGCAATTGTGGAAATTACATTAAGGTGTATTTCCTACTGCTGATGAACCCCAAAAGGGCAAAACGACCATCCAATAGTTCACTCTGGTGGCATTGGTACAATTGCATTGACATTGCTTTACCCCCAATGTCTTTTTATGTTGTGATTTTATTCCACAGAATTATTTAAAGCTGATTTTCAATTTTGCGGGTGTTAAATCAATTTCAACTGTTACTGCGGTTATAACTGTTTACAGTAAACTTTAGTCACATGATAAAATTACACTATAAGCCATCAAACACTTATTAATTATTTTCATTTTGGTTTCAGTGTAACCATTCTTTTTATTCAGTTTTGTTTTAATCTAAGATTTTATTTGCTTGATACCATAATTTTTTTTATGTAACTTCATATTTGTTTGCTTGTCCAATTTTCATTTTAATTTATATGTAATAAATTTTAAATTATTAAATGTAACAAAGTTTTTATTCAGTCGGCCTTCGAGTATGTGAATTTAAGATTATTACAGATTTTCGTGTGATACACTCTTACGGTAAGTCTTATTTGAGTGTATCCATTTAAACCGGACTAGTGGACCTCTTGTACATTTGAGCTTTACTCCTTCCTGGCGTCCTTAGATTTTTGACTTTGATTTCTAAATATTACATCACCATGCGTAAAGACAAAATAAAATTACCCCTACAACTTACGAGAGTTTTTTTAGCTTTAGCAACATATTCACAACAAAGGCAGATCACGCATGAGTGTTGTGGATCATCATTTGCGCACGTGATTGGCGGTACGATCCAACTATTGTGGCAATATATTTGGTATCAAATTCAAAAATGTTAAATTAATACACACCAATAGATAAATTAGTGCCCAAGTACCACTTCAAATAAAGTTTACAAAAGCATTGGTTTTTATTAATTGATTTCGAGTATTTAAACATTTTAAGTTTAATAATGAATAATTTGCAAATTACCACATATACTAAGATATGCTTTAAACAAAATTTAAATTATTTTTTGTATACCTAAAACTAGTTTTCCATCCTAATTAAATATTAGCGATGAAAATTTTTAGGATATTAACAGAAATCAACACAATCTACTAATCACTGTAACATTAAATTTTTAAAGTTGAATTATTTTGAGTTTTCCTAACTTTTCCTAAACATTTAGTTTTATACAAAACGTAAGGTGATATTTGTATAACAATAGGTTATTTGGTATGATATTTTGACAGAAAAAAGCATTAAATCAGCACTTTCTGTAAAATACACCAATTCTATTATTTGTCTGAAAGCTTTAGAAATAACTTTGCATTTTAACATAAAAACTTCTTTTCGCATCGTCAATTGTTAGAAACCTGTTACAAGCAGCAACGCGTAAAACGTAAGTGGTTGATGAGTCAACATAGTATACGAATTCTAAGTTAACATAAATTTATTTACATAGAATACATAGCGATTGAGGCCTCCTTAATTAGTGGTTGCCAGTATAAATTTGTAGTTGGCGGAACCGCAATATTATTCTTAATTATAAATGGTTTAAACAACTCTTATGACAATAAACTTGAACCACTTTCTAAGACAATATGTATAATATAATTAATCCAAATGTAACATAATTTAAGAAATTTACATACAAATTATTTTAACAAATTACATTTTAGTGTTTAAAGGCATTGTGCTACATTAATATTAACTTAAACTTTCATACATTCTAAAATGTTTAATCGTTAGTAACTGCAGCAGTATAAGATTCATCTAATTTGTTGACGTCTTTTCTAACCTAGCTTAACACAACACACAAAGTATTTGCAAAATTTTTTATTCTTTTTTGCTGCTAACTACAGAAAATTACAATTTTGATTTTATCTTTAATAGTATTATTTTGAAAAAAAAGTACTAAAGTAAATATAAAACGAATTTTCTTTCCTACATTGCACATTTCTTATTTATGTAAATACTTGTGGTGCGTGTAGAATATTAAAATTAATTAAATTAATTATTTTTAAATTTATTAGAACTACAGGATTCCGCCAGATAGCTATTGTTGTAATTACAAAATACAAATTAAAAACGCTACGTATTGAAGCGAAAATACAAAGACAGTTTTGTCGTTTAGTGTTTGGTATCGGATCCATCATTTTAATCATTGTCTAGAAACACAGAGTTACTAAAATAGAATCATAAAGTTTGAATTAATACGCACTATCAAAAGTTTAAAACAGTAGGAGTCAATCATTGATTATTTTTTACAAATAACATAAAAATGCAGAAAAGATTAGTAGTTTATTAAATAGATAAAATAAATACAAAACTATTTTGTAGAACAACTTTATTGTATGACATTAACAGATTTCATAAAGTAATTTTTTTTCAGTTCTAATACTCAACGTTATTTTTTTAAATAAATTTATAACATAATTCGAAATAATTTTATAATAAAATATCCATAGACTATATTTCTTATGTATTTCGCATTCGTTTTTGGTTCCAATTTCTTTAGATCTTATTTTAGATAGTTTCTCTTTCGGTTGTGCTTTGTGCTACTTTTGATACTTTAATCGTAGATTGTCAATCAAAAATTGTTTTTAGATTGTTTTAGAATCAAAAAACTATTTTACTGTTTTATTAGTAAAAGTATTGATTTATTACTTTCTTTACATAAAAAAATAGTTTTATAAACTAAATTTTTAGACGTTGTTATTGTTATATTATTATACAAACCATTTAGAAATTTTATTGAGGTAGATACTAAAGGAAACCAATATAGGAAAGCAATCAATAAATTGACATCTACAATTTTCAAAACTAAGACAAAAATATGTGAAAGCCCAAATATTTACTTCTGCAGCTTTATCAATTGATGGCGCAAAATTTGTTTTTTTATTTAAATCTGATTTAAAAAAAACTGTCGGTCATACCTTTTAAGCGGTTACTATACGTACTGACGTAAGTTCAACAAAAAGATTTTATATAAAATAGACGATAATAGAATAAATTTGATGTCATTTTAAAAGAACACTTATAAAATGTTTTGTTAAATAACTATTATAATTACTAAACTACTGTAAGTATAATTTGTACAAATTATTTAAAAAAAAATAAGTATTAGCATATAAAACTTTTAATAAGCGGTGGTTCAAATTAAGGCCTATATAAGGATAATTTAAATTTTACTAGAATAATTTTTAAAACCCATAAAATTAACCAAAATAATGAGGGTTTCTATAATAAAACATAACCGAAAAATGGGGCTGTTTTAAAAAAAATTGCACCAAAATTTGAAATGAAAAGTCCATTTTTTAATACTCCTGAAACTGTAATTTTTTCGAACTTTTTATATGATTTTACGGTTGACCAAAACATTATTTAAATATGTAATTAAATGTTTTTAGCAACGGGTCAATAATGTTTAAGAGGTTTACTCTAAAACACGCCCGAACTTTTGTTACTGCGCCATGGTTAATTAAAAAAAAATTAATTACTAATTCATTTATAACTTATTTTTGTTTTTATGTTTTTTTTTATATTTTGCCATGATTAACAAAATTCTATACTTTGAAAACCAAACTATCATGAATAGAAAACTCGAAATAAAATGAAATTGTTAATGCTTATTAGCACTCCAGTACTCGCGTGGGATACACACGTATCCCAGGCGTATCAAAACTGCTCTAGCGCGTCACGTGATTGAGTAGTTATTCATACGCCCGCTTCTAATCCTCGAAGGCAGTTTCTGTTGTAAGTTGTAACAGTGAGGTAGTGATCTTGTGCTTTTGATTTAAAAAAAAACTGTTTTTATCTTTGTACCATTGTAAGGGATTATTCCATTGTTAAATCACAGTTTTTATTCTTTATGAAAGAAAACATTACCAGTCAAATGTCATATAATAGAAAGTGACTTTTCTTTTTTAGTTGGTAGTCAATAATGAACACCCACACCCACAGTACGAACCCTAATCAGTGGTTAAAATGGCTGAAAGAATTGGAATCTGAAGACGAAAATTCCGAAATAGAAGGAGACGATGATTATTTAGATGAAGACGATACTTTGGATGAAAGTGATCACAAAAGCGAATCTGAACAAGATGGTGACGACAGTGATGAAGAAAACGTAGTGGCTGATGAAGATGAGAATATCACATGTTACATCGGAAAGGACGGTACAACATGGAAGAAGAAATGTCCGCCTGTGACAAGAACAAGGGTATATAATATTTCGAACATAAAACCGGGTGCAACAAATTCATCCGTTGACAAGAAAACAATTTTGGAATGCCTAGAATGTTTTTTTAGCCAAAGTATGTTAGAAATTATTGTTGAATGCACCAATATATATATAAACCATCTAAAAGACAACTACGGTCGTAATCGAGATGCAAATCCTACAGATTTTACCGAAATGAAGTCAGTGTTTGGAATACTTTACCTATTAGGCACTTATAAATCAGGAAAACAACAAGTAAAAGATCTATGGAACACAGATGGTACAGGTATTGAAGCTATTTATTGCACTATGAGTTATCAGAGATTTCGATTTCTACTTCGTTCAATGCGTTTTGATGATATAGGTTCACGAGTGGAAAGGCGAACACTTGATAAACTGGCCCCTATACGGCGAATTTTTCAAATATTTGTAGAGAATTGCCAAAAAATGTACGTACCCGAACGTTACCTAACCATTGACGAGCAACTTATTTCATTTCGAGGCCGTTGTCCTTTTAGGCAATATATACCGTCAAAACCAGCTAAATACGGGGTTAAAATATTCGCCTTGGTAGACGTGCAAAGTATGTACACGGTAAATTTGGAAATATACCCTGGAGTCCAGCCAGAAGGGCCATTCAGATTATCTAATAAGCCAATTGATGTTGTGAAGCGTCTAGTGTCAGTTGTAAAAGGAACGTGGCGATATATCACAATGGACAACTGGTTTACCAGTTATCCTCTGGTAATGGACCTAAAGAAGGACTATAAACTTACCGCGCTTGGAACGATGAGGAAGAACAAGAAAGAACTGCCTAAAGAGTTTATAAATATTTCAATTAGAACTGAAAAAACATGTTTATTTGCTTTTCAGAACGATTGCACTTTGCTTTCGTACGTTCCAAAAAAAAAGAAAAATGTGCTTATTTTGTCCACTATGCACAATGATAATAAAGTTGATGCTGAGACTTCCTTACCACACATGGTAAACGACTACAATAATACCAAATACGGGGTTGACATTGTAGACAAGATGTGTTCAGGGTATAATGTAGCAAGGAATAGCAGACGTTGGCCACTTACCGTTTTCTTCAACATCTTAAACATAAGTGGAATTAATGCTTTGGTGTTATATAAAACAAATAATGAAAATGACAAAATTTGCAGACGAAAGTTTTTGCACTACCTCGCCATAGACTACATGAAAGCTGAAATTCAAAGAAGAGTGTATAATAAAAACATTCCGCGGAAACTAAAAGAAAAGTGTCGTATGCTGGTGGAAGAAGATTTACCACAAAATGAAAATGAACCTCCAAAAAAGGTTCCGCGAAGCGGTAATGGTCGGTGTTTTTTATGTCCACGGGCAAAAGATAAAAGAACCAGGAAATTTTGTGGATTATGTGATAGATGGGTTTGCATTGAACATATAAAAGAAGTGCCCGTTACGTGTATCAGTTGTGGAGAACAAAAAGACCTGGAGATAAATTAACCTGCTTCATACTAAATATCAGCGTGTTAAGTTTTATTCTGTCGTATGTTTTTCTTTCTTTTTGTGCAACAGTTATGTGAAAAAATAGTTTAAGAATTATAATGTGTTGAGTTATTGATATTTCAATATATTTTTTTGTACTTAAGAGCGACATTTCTGTGGGATACACACGTATCCCACGCGACCCAACTTGTAGCGAAAGTTAGCGCGAGTACTAGAGTGTTAGTATCGTTCAAAAGAATCTGTTTAACACTTTATCTATATTCATGTAACTAGCACGATACTACTACAGATAGTGAAAATAAATAAACTATTATTGGTGGTATGTTTGAAATAAAAAATGTCAAGAACAACAAACTTTTACAAACAACAATACAATACAACAAAAAGTTATATAGTAGACTATAAGTGCTCAAAGTGTATTCCTCTAGCATCAATACACTTATTGCACCGACAAATCAATGTATTAATCGCTGCTGCAATTTAAATGGAATCTCATCTTGAAGACGTTACAAGCATTCAGTGTTCTGTTGATTAATTTATTGTGGGTGTTTATTGATCCTTAAAAATGACATCAAACATATTAATTCAGCAAATTTTAGTTAGATAACCGTGGAAGTCAAACCGCCGTTATCGAATAGTTGCAGAAACTTCTTATTATCTATTACCATCAAATCTGTAGAAAAAAATCTTCTCTACTTCTACTCAAATATACAAAAATATAAAACTTTTTAAAAAGGACACAGAAAAAAAATGAACTAACAAAGATGCAATTAAAAAGCATGACGACGCACAATAAATTTTACAAAAAAGAACGTTCTCGGCAGAATCAGCATATGATCATCTAAATGACTTTTAAATAAACATAACTAACTTAGTGTTAAAGCAATATTAAATAACAAGCCAATTTTTTACGACTGAAACAAAAAATTTATAATTAACGCAACCATTAAATTATAAAATGTACATTAAGTAAACTTATAGTAACAAAAAAATTTGAATTTTAAGTGCATTTATACTAAACAACTACGTAAAAATAAACTTAAAATTAAGATGCAATGTTATGCAAAACTATGTTAAAATACCAGTAAAGAATACGAAGTGATTATCAATAAATGAAACAAATCAAAAAACGGGTTTCACGAAAGACGTAGTACAAAAATTAAAAAGAAGATACAAGTGTTCCATTTCCAAAAAAGCTTTAACGGAGTTAATATAAACTAGCGATAGCACATACACCGGGTGCATATTTATACCGGGTGCAGCCATTTTATTGCAACTTGCGCCTGTATTGCACCCAAGTTGGTGCAGAGATACAGACAATGCACTGCACCCGTGAAATGTATTCTGGGTTTTCGTTTAAAATTTAGTTCAAACAGTACTTGTCATAAAACATATTTTTAACATAAAATTTCAAAGCTTTTTGGAAAGCAGTTTTGTTTTCATCTAGTGCCAGATCTATCTCTTTTTCTACAATTTCTGTTTATTGTTTTATCTTCACTATTTTCATTTTTAGCTGATTAGTTTACATAGTTCTGATTGAGTGTATTGTTTTTTTTCTTCTGAAAAACTTTGATTTTCAAATTTGGAAACTCATTTATCTTTCATCGAAAGAACTGTCGTTTGATATTGTCTCTTTATCTTGTGTGTCTATATCTACAAATTCTGGTTCAATGTTTTGTTTAGTATAATTTTGTTTTTTGTTTCTGTTTTCTTCCTGTTCTTTTTTATCCTCAAATTGCTTAAATTTAGATAGCCTATTTCTTTTCTTAGTTAAAATTTCAGAGAAACACTTAAAATTGTGTTTCGCACTACAAATGGATGCTGGAAAACTTAATAGTCAAATTGTGATTTTTTAAGCAAAGTATCAAAGGAAAAAAATCATTCCGCCATGTTTGAATTGCACTTTATAAGCAGTTTCCCATATTGATGCTTTCTGTTTTTGTCCGATATTTAACAAATTTAGCAAGTAGAGAAACTTTTTCCAATTCTAAAAGCTCTCCAAATTTTTTAATGAAATTTATGGTTTTGGAAATTTTCTTATTACTCATACTCACGTCATCTACATGATACGTATGATTTAAGAACCTAGCTGCTATATGTAAATGATGCCTAACGAATTGCAGTGTGTCATTTAAAATGATCTCTAGTTTTATTTGAATGTTTAACAAAAACAATTCTGTTTGCTTTCAGTTCTTTAAAAATTATGTCTGCATCTGCAATGCATGAATTCTTACCTTCAACTAATTTAATTGCTACTGAAATCAGGTTAAAAAAGCTTAAATTAAGTTTCACGCTCTACAAAAATTCTTCAGATGCAATTTTTTTCAGATCTTAGAATTTGACATCTATTAAATGTTCGTTGAAACAAACAGTTTGAATAACGTTCTTGTTGTATAAGATGGAGAAAAGGTAAGCCGTGTAAGACCATACCAAATATATTTACAGTGATTTTTAAATTCATTGGTTTTTCAGCACTTCATTTTTGTACATCTGTAAAAACTTGTCGGGGTAGGTGTTTGTTTTTAAAATATTGTTAATTGTACTGTTTATGAATTCCAGCTTGACATAATCATTAGCCCTAAGGTTACTGAAATTGCCCAAACAGTCATACGTAACAATACGTACAAATTTATTCTTAACTAGTTTTTGTGCAGCTCTCATATTGTTGGCGTTGTCAGTGACTAGCGCATGGATTTTTTGCGAGTCAATTTCTTCTATAATAGATGACTATTTTCCAAAGTAATTTCGAGAAGTGTCTTCCGGTACCCATTTTAAATGAGTCGTTAAAGACTGGCTTTATTGTGGTTAATATAACATTTGTGATGGAATTTTTATTTACGTCTGTCCAGGAATCGCTAAGTAGACAAATAGATTTTACAGACTAAATTTTTTTGGAAACAATTTTTTGCATTTTATTGAATTCTTAATTTTTGAGAAAGTGGTTTGAGAGCAGGCCTTAGTGCTTTTATGAAGTTTAAAGTTTTTTTGTTTTCTGGGCTAGAAAAGGGGGAACTAGACGATGCAAACAAAATTTTAGTTTATCCTGTTTCAAGTCATCTATTTCATTTATGAATCTACTATTGGTTTTGGAGAAACTGGGTGTCCAAGTTCCGGACGAAAACGTGAATGAACGTGAATCAAGCTGGATAATGACAAAAACTATATATATGTATTCTATTGACCAATAAGTTTACTGTTGAAAACTTTGCTGTTTGTAATTGTTTTCTCAGATTTCATCTAGACGTTTTGGCATTTTATAACTATAAGTTTATTGTAACTTTATTATTTTAATAGAATTATAACAGCACAATTCGCAAAAGAACGGTTGTTTTAAATGTAAGGTTAGGTTTGTTGCACGCGGGTGCTAAAATAATGTATCGCACCGGGTGGAATCGTTTATATGCACCTACTTTATTGAACCGGCTTGCCATCACTGATATAAGCGTTGTTGAAATCTGTGTTGTTGTGCAACAATTGAACATTTTTTATCACTATTTTAACGTGTTTATCATTAAACAGTGTAAATTAAATTAAAATTAATTTTAAACTTCTGAAAGAATTTGAATTTTTTGATATGGTTTTGTAGGTGTCTTTAATTTAAATTTTGTTTTAATTGGTTTTTCATTTTCTCACTTGACAATAAAAAAATTTTTACTTTTATTAAAATTTTCTTATATATAAAGTTTCTATGACCTAAACACGTGCTTAGCTTACAAAACCACGAATCTTCTTTCAATTAGAACTTTACATTTTTTTGAGATAAAATTTTACGCCATTTGTATCACTCTGTTGCTTTTTTTAGAGTCAGCACTTGACGCATTTAAGCACACAATTTTTGGTCCCGTTCTAGTATCTTCAAAGTATTATAGAACGTATCTGCAACTATAAAACATAAATATTTAAAAATTTACTTAGTATTGGTTGTTTACTTATACCTTCGTTGATCTGTGAATTAGTCATTAATTAAAACTTTAAATTTACAATTTTTATGGTGTGTCAACGGAATGTATAAATTATACATTAATGACTAATTTATTTAGTTTAAGTGCATATAACGTATTTAAGTATTTAAATTGTAATTCTTAAATGTTAAGACAACACAACCAAAATTTAGTGATTTGGCCTGATGAAGTGGTCACTTCAAGACCACAAAACGTCGCCATAATTACGACAACTACGGTTGTTTAATAAAAAACTACACCTAATATTGAAGGCTCTAAGAAAAGAAAATAATAACTGTTTTTATACTATTATGTACTATTATTTGTAGATATCTTTTCACTAATAATCCGTTCAACGTCAAGATTGGCATTTTGAGATGTTATAATTCAAAGTGATAAGATCATTTCCATTTGAATGTAAATCGACACGTTAGCTTCCATCTTGACTTATAGTTTTTTAAATTTACAAGACGAATTTTATCAAGTTCTTATTTAAATTCATACCAGACAAATAATGTTTTTAAATTTTTCTTATATAACGTTCTACCATATGCCCTTCATATGTTTGTGTCTCCCATGTATTTACTGCAATTTTTCCTTTGTTCTATGTTATTATTTAGTTAAGTTTGTAATTTTATAATTTTACATTACAGTGTATTTTGTTTTGTCAACTGAAACATTTTGTCGGTAAAATATAGAAAAGAAAAAATAACCTTGCTTAATTGTTACAGTGTGTAGTATAGTTAAAACCCAATGTTTTAAAACATTTATATAAAAAATGTTTTTCAAAACGTAAATCAAAACAGTATTTGATAAAAGATTGAATTAGTTAACTGTTCATAGTTTAAACAATAAATCAATTGGAACAAGTATTCATTTTTTATATAAATTAGTTATTACAAATTTTTATTCTAACAAATTGAATTAACTTATAAAAACCTATAAATAATTTTTATTAGTGGCATCTAATAAAAAAGTTATTAATATTATATAGACAGTTAGTTTATATAGGTATAATTTGAAAAAATTAAATATTTTATACCGTATCAAAAATCCATATTTTCTTTATGTACACAAAGCGTATTTAGTAAATTCCCACTTGTGTAATAAGGAGTGTTCGTTGAATAATTCTAATAATTTTGCATTTAATTCCCTAGATTATATATCAATACGTTCCGAATACGTTAAAATTTAATTTTTCTGTTATTGTATTTGGCGAAAACAAAAATGAATTTCCCGCTTTGAATTCAATTCTTTTAACCACAAGCTTTGTTTCGAAAATAATGTTTAAATATTAATCGATGCGCTCACGAAAAAACAATTAATAATGCATGTTTGGTATACACTGCTAAGCATTTTTTGTTTTGAATGCAGTGTTTTATAAAATTAAATTAACGTTTAAAAAATTGTTAAAGGTTAAACGTATGTACTTAATCAAATTATTTAAAGTATGTGACATAGAAGTTCTTCTATAATTTATTGTGATTCACTTTACATAGTTGTGTCAACTTACATGATATTCACTTTAATAACTTTAGCAGTGTAAATCTAACGCAATTACAATTATACATGTGTACATACAGGGTGAATCAATAGTGTGTCAAAATAAAATATCTTCCTTATTATACAAAATATAAAAAAATATATTTACAAAAGCTGTAGGGTCAAAGCCATTACTGTACGAGATAATAAATAATGATAGCATAATTTAAAAGAATCGTACAAATATATTGTGCACCAATTATAAAATTTGGACACGAAATCATCTAGGAACGTGTGGATGCTATTGCATTAATTTCAAGGGTACGTATAGAGTAAAAATGGTTTGGTTAGTAAATAAAATATTTTATTATATTTTCGCAAACGTTAGTATTTACTGGTGATTTTCTTGTAGTTAAATAGTAACATATTTTAGAAGAATTAAGTTCAAGGTAATTACTATAAATGACAAAAATTTGCAACCGCATTACCACTTGTAGATTTTTCTTTTGATGGAAAAGACACACCAACGGTAATTTACTGAAGTTTTGCAATGTTCTAATGGAATTGTAAGAATTAGTTGTTTATTAGAAACTCTACAATAATTACTTGAATTTGTTCAAATTAACTTAAAGGAGTTAGTATTCATTAACATCAATCAGTTTTTTAAACTGGATTACATTTCTTCCAAAAATGCCTGATATTTGTAGGTTGTTATTTACGTTTATCATAATGCAGTCGTCTTCATAAGTATACTTTTATTTCGTATTACATTATAAACTTATAAAAATTCGCACAGTATCCTTTCCTTGTTGAAACACTGCGTATTTACGTTATAGTAAATAGCACAAGATAAATATTACAATTAATTGTTAGAAGGCTAGTGCAAATCACTGATTTATACATTGAACAAATTACGTATTTAAAAGTAATTATAAGCAAAATTCTTAATCACCGTTTTCTTCACTTTTATAATTGACTTCTTGTTTTCTTCTACAGTACTATTTTCTTAAGTAACAAGATTGTTATAATACATTCGTTTAGTTAAAAAAAAATTTGTATTGCAATATATAACAGATTTCACACTAGATCCATTGGGATAATTAACTTTATCTTGCATTTTCTAAACGTAAATGTCTATTATAACAAGATTAAATAGCATTCTCGATCGTTACGTTGCCGAGTGCGTTAGTTAAAATCGAGTGCTTTATAAAACTTTTCTTTATTTTGATAATTTACTGAATTTTGTTGTGTTTTTTTAGTTTAATTAGTGCATGGATGTTTAAAGTAGTATGTTAGGTACTAATCAACCCTCACCCTCGGGTGAAGGGGGTACAATCAATGTTCATTGTAATAATAATTCCATAATAGAAAACGTTAGTAATGTATGTGAAGGTCAAAAATTCGAAGAAAGTGTGACAATGATGGAAAAATCGCAATCGTATCCCGTCCGCACATTTGATATTCACAAAGCTAAGTATTACCCACAAAATGTATATGTTTTCATAGAAAAAACTAACGAAGAAAGCTTAGGGAAACTACATCCAATGCAGGTAGGACACATATTGCATAAACAATTAAACATTCCCAATATTAAAAATATAGAATCGGTAGGCAGAAATCGCATCAAAGTACATTTAAAATCAATTCATGATGCTAATCAGATAGTTCTAAACAAATCGCTTCTATCGTTGAATTTAAAAGCGTTTATACCAAATAATTTACTGATTCGTAAAGGTGTTATAAGGTACGTTGACACGGCGTTTGATAACGATTATCTCCTCGAAAATATTTCTTGCACACATTTTATAACTGATATAAGACGTATCAAACGAAAAGTCACTGTAAATGGGGAAACCACGTATAAACCGACACAAACAGTGGTAATAAACTTTGAAGGAAACTCACTACCTAATTATGTTGTTATAAATAGTGTTTTTTGTCCAGTAGAACCTTATACTCCAAAAGTCGTTCAATGTTACAAATGTTTACATTTCAATCATGTTGCTAGTCAATGTCGAAGTACAAAAACTTTATGTTTAAATTGTGGGAAAACAAAAACGGAAAATCATAATTGCAAAGATCCAGAACAAAGTTATTGCATTTTTTGTGAAACAGAAGGTCATAAATCTATTTCTGCTACATGTCCTAACTTTGAAAATGAAAAGAAAATTAAGGCTAAAATGGTAACAGCAAACTGTACGTATTTAGAAGCAAAAAAATTTATCAAAACTTCATATTCTACGTCCTTGTCGAATAATTTAACTGCTTTTACATCTTTTAACAAATATACTCCATTACTTAATGTTGAAGATTTTCCGGAACTTCCAATTGCAAAAACAACACAAAACAATTTTAAATCTAAATCTCCTTTACCTGCATTACAAAAACATACATTACCAGTAAGTACACAGCCAAATAAAAAACGTAAATCAATATCGCCTGAAATTCTAACAAATCAATCCCAACCAATGTTTTCTTATAAATCAGGTCCTGATAATTTTATTTCGTATAATCCCAACAAAGTAACCGAATTTGAAGCATTTAAATCACAACTAAATAAATCTATAGCAAAATTATTAAAAGAATTGTTAAACGAAGCGTCTACAGTCAACGATGTTAAAAAAATAATAGACAGTGATTTAGAATTTAAACTTAGTTCGATATTAGACATAATTAAAGATAATGGAGTATAAAAAAAATAAAAAACAAAACAGTGTAAAAATTATGCAATGGAACGCTCGTTCTGCAGTATCTAATCGCAACAGTTTAGAAAAATTTTTGTTCGATAATAGTATTGATATTGCTATAATAAACGAAACATGGTTCAAACCTAAAACAAAATTTCAAATTCAGGGATATCATGTAATACGAAAAGACAGAGTTGATGGAAAAGCGGGAGTAGCACTTTTTATTAAAAACAGCTTAATTTTACAGTTATTCAGCCACCAGACAATTTTAATGACGAAATACAAGTATGTGGAGCAAAAATCTTAATCGATTCCAAACAATTGACATGTTTGTCAGTATATAGACCGCCAAGAGTAAATACATCTAACAGTGATTGGGAAAATATATTCAACTTAGGGTCATCGCCAATTATTATTGGTGGAGACCTAAATGCTCACCATGGCGTTTGGGGTTCTAATAAAAATGATCAATGTGGAACTCAAATTTTAAATGCCGCTTTATCAAAAAATTTAGTTATTTTAAATAATGGACAAGCAACAAGATTTACAGTAAATTCGTTAAATAAATCATGTGTAGACATATCTCTATGTTCACCGGATATTTACAATAAAATCAACTGGACAGTAACAGACGAAACTATAGGATCTGACCATTTCCCAATACTTATGGAATATAATACTCCCTTAAATTTTAATGCTTACATTTATCCTAAGACTAAATGGAACATAAAACGAGCTAACTGGGAAATATATGCTAACCACTTGACCGAGTTATTTTCTGATATTCCAACTTTCAATAGCATTAATGAGCGTTATACCTTTTTAGTAAATTCAATTAACAGTGCTGCCAACGTGGGAATTCCAGTAAATAAACCATATAAAATTAAAAAACGTTTACCACCTGTATGGTGGGACGACGAATGTGAAATAGCTCTACAAGAACGAAAATTAGCATTTAATAACTATAAAATTAATAGTACTGTAGATAATTACTTGCACTGCAAAAAAATTGTTGCTAAAACAAAAAAAACTTTTAAAATAAAATCTAGAAATAGTTGGCGTCAGTGGATATCTAATTTAAACAATCTCACCTCACATAAAGAAATATGGAAACAAGCTCAAATATTACGCAGAGTACCAAATAATACTACTTTTGGTAATAACTTGTCTAAATGTTTTGGCGAATTTTTAGATAATTTAGCTCCCGCAACCGCTCCAAAATGTTTAGATAAACCTAAAACGAATATATATTCAAAACATTTTTTAAATCAACCGTTTACTTTTAACGAAATTACTTTTGCTTTAAAAACCGTAACAAATACAGCTCCAGGTATAGATAATATTAGATATCCTATGTTACTAAAGATGCCATTAGTATGTAAAAACTTTTTATTAAATATATATAACGATGTCTGGATTTATAGTGAATCAATTGAAAGTTGGAAAAATTGCCTAATTATTCCGATTCTAAAACCTAATAAAAACCCAGAAACAGTGGAATCATATAGACCAATTACACTTTTTTCGTGCATTTTTAAAACTTTTGAAAGATTAATTAAAGTAAGAATGGAATGGTGGTGCAATAAGATAAGTGTTTTTCCTAGCCAGCAGTTTGGGTACAGGAAGGGTTTTGGTACGATAGATGCTCTGTGCAATATTGTAACGGATATACAAAATTGTTTTTCAACAAACGATTACATGGCCAGCATCTTTTTAGACGTAAAAGCAGCTTATGACAGTGTGGATTTGCTTAAGTTGAAAGAAAAATTAGATTACATAAGCATACCAGAAAATCTATCATACAGTTTAGTAAATTTGTATTTTGGCAGAAGTATTCATGTAAGAACAAAAAACAATAATTTAATTGGCCCACGTAAAGCATTTATAGGTCTAGCCCAAGGAAGTGTATTAAGTCCATTATTGTTTAATATTTATACGGCTGATATACACAAGGTGCTAACAACAGCAACCATTACTCAATACGCAGACGATTTTTGCGTGTATAGCCAAGGAAAAACTTATGACACTTGTTTAAACCAACTGACGCTAACTGTGACACAAATACAAAAATGGTTAACAGACAATAACTTGGAACTATCGCACAATAAATCAGTAGTTACTGTATTTACTAGACATAATATACCTCGTAGGGATACAATAATGATAAATAATCTAACTTTTCCTTACCGCAACGAGATAAAGTATTTAGGTATGATTTTAGATAAAAAGTTGTCTTGGAAAGCACATATCAATTACATTGTATCTAGGTGTAAAAAAGGTATTAATTTTTTAAAAGTAATTGCTAAAGCATGGTGGGGTGCAAACCCTTCTACTTGTTTACTGTTTTATAGAAATTACATTAGATCTATATCAGATTATGGGGCAATTTTATTTGGATCGGCCAGCAATTCCTCTCTTAAAAAAATTATAACGATACATAACAAAGCTCTCAGGCTTGCTATCGGAGCCTTTTGCTCTACCCCATCAATGCTCTATATGTAGAAGCCGTAGAAACTCCTTTCAATATACGTATAGACTTTCTCGCTCAAAAAGCACTTTTGAAATTTTATTTAAAACAAAGCCAGATTGTTAAAAAAATATCTACATTAAACAGTTACGACCTTACAAAAAGTTATTGGAGCAAACGTAAATCACCTCCTTTATGCTCCGCATTTATCTCCACAATCTATGTAGAATCTGGTTTTACTAAAACTACTACAACAAATCAAAAATTTAACGACTTACTAGTTGATGTCTCAACTATAATTCCAAATTATGACATGGTTACAGTTTTAGCTAAAAATACCCTTAGTAACATCTTAAGTAAGTTTAAAAATTACATCCATATATATACTGATGCGTCAAAAGATCATACAGCTGCTGGTGGTGCTTATTTTGTTCCTTCTACAAAACATAGAGATATGTTTAAACTACCTGCAGAAACATCAGTTTTTAGTGCCGAAGCTTTGTCAATATATCAAGCATTAGAATTCATTGGCAGACACAAACACAAACAATCTGTAATTCTTACCGACTCACTTTCAGCTTTAGTTGCAGTTAAAAAACAATATCATCCGTTAACAATATTTTTAAATTATCACATTAAAAACATAAAAATTTTATATAACCATCTATTAAGTAAAGGTTACAAGATAACCTTAATTTGGGTTAAGGCACACATAGGCCTAAAACATAACGAAGAGGTCGATAAAATTGCTAAAAAAAGTATAGTATGTGGATCTCCACTCAATATAGAGTTGGCAATTGATAACCTTATTAACATCGCCAAAAAAAACATTTTTAAAAAATGGATCGAAGATTACAACAACTTTTGTCACGATAATAGTACTAGGTACACTGCAATTCAAACTTACATACCAAAAAAACCATGGTTTCATGGAAAACATTTATGCAGAAGAATAAGTACGGTGTTTACTAGAATTAAAACTGGACATGGAAGTTTTCCAGTGCACTTATTTAAAATAGGATTAGAACCATCTATGTTATGCAAACGTTGTGGTGTACCTGGTTCATTGGACCATATTTTTTTGGAATGTAAAAATTTCGAAAAACATTGTGATCGATTTTATAAAAAACTAATAGAAGCGAAAATTCCGACACCATTTAATCTGCTGTATCTTCAAGTTTTGAATAATGCTTACATTAACAAACTAATTATTGAATTTATAAAAACGTCTGGAGTAAACATTTAATTTCACTAACTGTGTTTAAAAAATTTACAAAGCAACTGGCTGCATGGCGTTTCGCCTAATGGCAAAAAAAAAAAAAAAAAAAAAAAAAGATTAAATAGCTTTTTCTTCAAAACAATAGTATTTACACCACTAATTTTTTAAATACAATTTTTTTATTACCTCTTCTAACAATAATAACAACCATTAATTACAAATTAACATTTACAAATTTACCTGATTTACCTTGTACGTCATACACACATGTTATTTTTGTTGCAGCTTCTAAGAAAATAACGTTCACATACCAACATGGTATTTGTCGGAAGAACTTGAAAACATTGTTAACCATTCAAGCTTCCGCATAAATAATTATCTTTTCTTTACTGACTGTAAAACCAAATGTAAACAATTGATATTTTTTAAACTGATCTACTTGATTCATATTAACCTTTACTTGAAATCTTTGTATAAGAAAAATTAAAACAGTAAATGATTTGAGGTTAACTAAAATTGCATGTGTGTAAATTATACTTACAAACAGTCAAATAATAGTTACACTTATAACTTGTAAAATAAACGCTGACAAATTGACATAAAATAAATGCTTAGGTTTAGATTATTTATTTTTGGATTATTTGTTTTCCTAAAAAGTTTGATTAATAATAAACATATAGTCGTATGAATTGCCAGCCTCGTCTTTAGCTCGGCTACAATTTTCATACTCGTAGACAATAACTACCATTGCTTACTCATTATACGACATACTGTTGTAATTGTGCGTAGACTTTACTTTGTTATCATGGATTTCATTAGCACCAGGACGATGCGAAACACAATCCTTGCTACAAGCACGCTCTATCAGTCAGGGAAAAAACTTTTTCTTCCAAAATCCGTTTTGGTAAAATTCAACCTGTCTTCCAAAGACTTTTTCTTTTCTGACATTCTGAAACTAAAGCGTTTTGTTGACTATCCGGTTAATAACCATCGTCTGTGCTTGAACAAATTTCTTGTTTTCCAAGAGTAACTAGTGCTATAAACTGCACACATGTAAAACTTCAAAGTTGGCCATTTCCACATTTGCATTGACATTATTACCTCATAATGTTATACGTTGTGGTTTTAGCCCGCGGTTTCTTCAAAACCTATTTGAATTACGCGGATATAAAATCAGCTTTTAACGTCTCCATCTCTATATCCATTTACATACTATTATTTATGTATAAAGTAGGATTAATATTTAAAGGCACTGAGCTGCGCGTTTAATTTGAAAACTGTAAAACTATAAATAAAAATTGTAACATAAAAGTCAGGTTATGTCATTCACATTTTGTACTTATTTGTGAGTATGTTACAGATTAAGTAGTTTTTCATTACAACGTTTAATTTAAAATTAGAACTCATTTTTCAAGGTTTCATTAAAACAATTATAAACTTAAAACGTTGTATATGTAGAAGTACTTGTGAGTAAGTAATATTACAAAAAAAAACAGAGTAGTTTATAACAGTAACCATTAATACTAAACAGCTTTAGATTTGTTAGTACAATATAATTACTGTTAATTTAACATTTACAACTACAGAAATCATTTATTTCAGTTAGATTAATTAGAAAATACATATTTCAAGCAGTTAGGTAAGTAAGTTTCATTAGCACTCAAAATCAGATGTACAGTCGATGTCTTCATCGGAAGTATTACCAGTTACGTGTACTATAAACTTTTCATATTCAATATCCATATGTTCCTTCTTCATGTAATACTCTTGAATTTCTTTTACATGAAAATGTAGACATTAGACCAATACTGTATTGCATGTAGTTTGGATTATTTAATTTTATTAAGTTATATAATTCTGGTTTTGTTAATTTTTCGTAATATGGGATGTCACGTTTCCTTAATAAGTACTCATTTCTGTTCATTACAATTACAGTATTCTGCGGCAAATTGGATAGCAACACCTTTTATAATTTATGTAATTCATGTTATCATGATTATATTATGTAAACATACCAACATGCACTATAATAAGTTCTTCATTTTGCTACTAAAGATTTAAGACCTCCACGTAATTCATCCGTTCAAGCATATGGCATTTTGTGAGAAATAGTTTTCAGTATCGAAGTTGAAATCACAAATAAACTTTTCTCACCGCAATTAGTTGCAGGACCCTGTTTTAAGACATATACCACGTTACTTTTAAATACTCCCGTTGCTGCACAACTGTATTAAAAAGATTACCTAATAAAAATGAAATCATGGAAAAAATAATTTTTGTACGTACCAATAAATTATATTTTACCTTGTGCATTTTACTATCCTTTTGAAAAAGCTGTTTAAAATAATCTCTTTAGCATCCTTCAATAACACAAGTCGTTTCTTTGCAAGAGAAGACGTACTTGCTGAACACATTATAAGAAACTACAAATAATTTCAATAATACATTTAATTTTAATAACAATGGAAACGACTTACCTTTAAAATCCATACAGCAAAATAATTTTTTGTAAAATAAGTAGAAGAATACAATTAAGGTTATAAACGAATATCAACAACAAGCAGCGAAAAATTGACGTAATTTCCAGTAAATGTTTTTAGCATGTACTGTAATATCTCTATCTTTCTCATATCGTTTCTGCATCTTTTTCTAATTTAAAAATGCGTTTTTGCGCTGGTGTCTTCCGATCTTGATCGTACTCTAGTAAATTTATAGTGTAAAGCCTCATTTTGTTCGAGAATTATAATTTTTTTCTCATCGATATTTTTAATATAAATGATGTCAAAAAAAAAGTCCGACTACAAAAATTTTCTAGTTCTTACTCGTACTTGCCGATTTATTCTATTGTTTTTCATTTACTGCTTGTTTTCAGTAATTAATTTAATCCAATAACTACGGCTCGGAATTGGCAAAATTAGAAAATGAAGTGACACCATATTCTAATTCTATTTTGTTTATTTTATTGGAACGTATTATTTATTAGTTTTAGTTTGATTTTTACTTTGTAGATACGTTCAATCAGTACATGTATTTAATTTGTTTTGATTTTTTTTTAAATTTTAATAAATATAGTTTGAGTTAAGTAAAGTTACAAAACAGATTTGATTTATTAATTACATATTTTACTAATCTCTATAAAAAATAGTATTTTACTTTTTTTTTTTTTAAAACCCACAATACTATTTTTTATCTATTAGTTATTAATTTTATTAATTTAGAAGCTACAATGACTTGCAAGTTCTTTGCTTACTATAAATAGAGTTGTGCAAATTTTTAAGCTTTGTGCAAGTAATTATGCTGACATGATTAATGAAGGAGTATTTTATTATTAAGTGAATAATATTGAACACATAAAAACGTAGTGCAGACATTTGAAAATCAATATTGAGCTTGTACTAAAAATAAAACTATTGTCATGTATAATAATTTTATGATATTTTAATAAACAACGTAGCCGTTTATAATTAATTGAATTTTTAAATGCAGTTTTAAATGGATGTCTAGTCAATAACACAAAAATTATATATTTGATAAGATCAATAGCAATGGCAATTTAAAATTACTGTAACAATAAATATTTTTATAAACAATTTATGTTTTGTTGCAGTAAGAAAGAAACAAAAACAAGTAACGTGTTAATTTTTGTGTTTAAAACAACGGCAGAGAAACTTTCATCTTTAAATCTAAGTTTATTTTAATAACAATATTTGTTGTTTCAAAAATTAACGTAAACTGTTAGAAACAAATGTAGTCGCTCCTTTAATTTAAGAATGAATTTGAGTTTGAGCACATTTTTATCTTACAATAAATAAAATATATTTGAAATACACGTTTAAAAATTGATTCTGTAATAAAAGATAACACTCAAGTACTTATTTCTCTACGACGATTACCGAATGTAATTCTTCTGAAATCATTTTTAATAATAGAAAGTAAACATTCTTACTTTTGTGTAATATGTAAACCACTTTTATGTACTTGTGTACGGTGTGCCAATTTGAAAACTTTGCATTGGATATATATTTACAACAAAAAACCCGTTTTGACAATGCGGAAGGGGAACCAAACTGACATGATTAGTAGATGTGACCTACCCTTTCACCCCCGACCACCTCAACTTCAAAATGTAAATTGTAATTACCCACTTATAAAACATAGTTGAAATAGTGTCTAATGCAAGGCATTTGGTTAAAAATGTTGATATTTACGTGCGACTTCTTTTGCGGAATTTTGAAGCCACTGGTTTTGTGTAGCAAATATCAAAATAAATCAGTCTAGAATTCTGGATGAAGGGATACAAATTAATATTTTGGGTCAAGTTGCTATGTGTCCAACAACGTTCTTGCAAAGTTGCAGAATTAACAGGAGTGTCACATAAATCGATTTCAAAAGACTTAAAAGTACAACTTTTTTCCTTACAAAATGCACATTTTTCAAGAACTATGGGACAATGGTCTTGATAGACGAATTCAGTTTTGTAAAACTATGATTGAAAAACTTGAACAATATCCATATATTTTAAAAAACATTTGTTTTCCTAATGTAAAAATATTATTTTTAAATGGGCAAGCCAACAAACAGAATTAGAATTTGCGCCAATTGCAATTTTGAAACTTTTCAGAATTTAAAAATGTAGTAACAAATTTATTTTTAAAAAATTTTTCGTGTTTTAATAAAATTGGTGCATTTTTTTTGGATTAATTCTAGTGGCTTAATTTCAATGAATTGACAAATAATTTGAAATTATGTAGTACTTAGTGCCAATATCGTCAAATTCCTTAGACTGTTACAATTTCAAATTGTCGTTTATAATTGGCTCAAGAAATCGCAAATTCTAGAAAATAGTATAACAAACTCGTCCATAAGGGTTTTATGGAACTCATCCTTAAAAAACTCCTAACTTCATCACTCGTTTCCTAAACTTGGATTTGTTACATAAAGTCGACCTTATGAAACTCGTTCTTTAATATTTGTTTATTTTTCAAAAAACATAATATTAAAAACAACAAAAATAAATATCAAAGTTTATTAAATATAAATTAAAAATACAGTAAAATGGCTAAATTTAAAGAAAAATAGACAAAACACAAACAGTATATAAAAATCATTAAAATCATCACAAAACTTTATACTTTCCAATACATTTTGAGTTAACTACGAATTTCCGTAAAATACAAAATAATACCTACAGAAAAATGATTAACGATCCTAAACCGTATTCACAAATATTTTGCAACATTTATGATATTTAAGCTTACTACTTACATAAATCGACACAGCTATAAGTTGTGTATTTAAAAAATTCTTTTCTATGTAACAAAATTGTATGTAACCTAGTAAAACTTGTGTGTAAAATAAAGTTATTAGTGTACCATGTATGACATTGAAGTAAGATTAAATTTTTATTCTTAACATTAAAATTTACAGTTGGAATAGGTTTAAATCAAATGTGTTTAGCATCGACTTCAAAAAAGTAATTTCATGTAAATAAATATTTTGACATGTATTTATTGGTAAATACCAATAAATACATCTCAAAATATTTATATTGAGTTTGATGTGTTAAATGATCGTCGTTTAACTGTAACTAAATTAAATCATTATTTTACTTTTTTGTGCGTTTTATTTGAAGCATTTAATTTTTTTTAATCGGTCGGTAACAATAGTAACATAAAATATAATAAAAATGATGATTTGTGTAAAAAACTGGTTCAGTAAAGATTGGTATGAAAGGCAAGTTTTTCTCTTCGCGAAAGATTTTATCTAATTGACTGAGCAACTTCCGCTTTCATTCCAACAAGCTAGATTAGTTATAGTCAATAAAAACCTTAAAAATGTACATAGTAGAATGTCGATATAGATTTAAGGCTTTAATCATTTTCTCATAAATCCCATCATCAGAACTTGACCAAATTTATATGAGACTACTTCTAAGATAGTAGAAGTCAAAATCAGTCAACGTGGTACAGAATTATTGCTGAACATACATTAAAAATAAAAATTCCGACGAATTGAGAACCGTGAATTTGTCTTATACATGCATAATTATTTCCTGTACTAATATTAGAATGTCTTCCGGGTTTGGACCGTGTCATAGTTGCAACCGAAGCTGCCAACGTTTCGCCCACTTCCGTAAGGGGCTTCATCAGGGCGTGAGATAAATCGCAAAACTCAAACAAGCAATCGAAAACTAACTAAGAACTTTTCAAAAGTTAGGTTATCCACTTGTAAAACAAGCCATAACCTAAACTATGAAAAGGTAAGAAAGAAAACGATAACCTGAAAAAGCAAACGAAAATCTAACAAAGAACCACTACCGAGTTAGGTAATCAACTTGTAAACCAAGCCAGATTCTAAACTCCGTAGAAGTGACTTAAGAAGAAATAGTCTCCGTATTTAAAGAAAAAGGATCGTCACGGATGTTTAAGCTCGACCCTGATTGGGTTACGGTTGCTAGGGGGCGTGTTTTTGATAAATGACTAATAACCGGGAACCAAAGAGGGGATAGTTCGAAACCATGATCACGATTGAAGTTATTGGGGTGTTTGATGATTTCTATGCTTTCTCGGAATTTCCTGTTGAAAAAGAATGGAGATTTAGCAATCAACGAAACATTATCAAAATCTATCTTGTGACCTGTAGTAAAATGATGTTCAGCGACCGCAGACTTGGAAGTATACCTTTTCCTTATACAACGATCATGTTCTGAAATGCGAGTAATGACGGAACGACCGGTTTCACCAATGTAGACTAAACCACAAGAACAGGGAATTTGGTATACACCTTGAGATGAAAGTGTAGGAAATTTGTCTTTGGGAGAAGGAAGAATCTGAGAGATTTTGCCTGTCGAGTTGAATATGGGTTTAATACCATTCTTACGAAGGAGTTTCCCTATTTGATCTGTAACCTTGTGAATGTAGGGTAAAAAGGCCAATTTCGGGTTGGATTCGGGTGTAGAAATGTCCTTAGGTAATCGAGTACGTGGATGTAAACGACGATTAATAACTCTATGAATATCTCGCTTATCATAACCATTGTTCACTAAGGTTCTAGTAAGATGACGGAGTTCTGAGTCTAGATTCTCAGGTTGACAAATAGAAAAGGCACGATGGACCAAAGATTCAATAACAGAACGTTTCTGTGCAGGATGATGATGAGACGAAGCATGAAGGTATCTGTCCGTATGGGTGGGTTTGCGATAAACAGAATGGCCTAGAAGTCCGTCGGGCTTACGAGTCACAAGAACGTCAAGAAATGGAAGAGAACCGTTACTTTCGATTTCCATAGTAAATTTGATATCTAAGTGTTGATTGTTAAGATGATCAAGAAACTTAGACAATTCAAGATGACCATGAGACCAAACAATAAACGTGTCGTCAACATATCTAAACCACACTTTAGGTTTTAATATTGATGATTCCAAAGCAACCGTTTCAAAGGATTCCATAAAAATGTTAGCTACAACAGGTGATAGAGGAGAACCCATAGCAGCACCAGAAACTTGTTCGTAAAACTTATTATCAAATTGGAAGTAAGTAGAGGATAGACACTTTTCAATAAGAGGAACCAAATTCAAGTCCTTGCCATGTTGAGACAGAATCTGTTTGATGATAATAAGCGAATCCTTAATAGGAACTTTAGTAAAAAGTGAAGTCACATCAAAGCTCACGAGAAGATCTTGGGGTTCAAGTTTTATAGTTTCTAGACGTTGAATAAAATGCTGAGAGTTGAGGATGTGAGAAGAGGTTTTACCTGTAAACTCGCAAAGAATGTTGGACAAGAACTTGGCTAGCTTGTAAGTAGGAGATTGGATAGTACTAACGATAGGTCGAAAAGGAATACCTTGTTTGTGAATTTTGGGAAGTCCGTATAGACGAGGTGGTTTAGAATCTGATGGGGTAAGTCGACGTTTAGTTTCAGGAGGTAGATTGGAAGATTTGATGATTTGGCTAACCTCGCGTTCAATCCTCAAAGTGGGGTTATGGGTTAGAAGAGCGTAAGTTTCCTCAGACAAAATAGAATTGATTTTCGTAACATAATCAATTTGGTTCAAAACTACAGTGGCGTTGCCTTTGTCGGCTGGAAGAACAACAATATCAGGGTTCTTACGAAGACTTTTTAGAGCTGACTCTTCCGACTTAGAAATGTTGGATTTAGGAATTTTAGATGATTCAAGGATTTTGCCAGTGTTAATACGAATGGGATCTGAGATGTGGCGAGGAAGATGTTTTATAGAAGACTCAACAGCACATAGAATATCTTCTTTAGGAATACGTTTGGGAGCAACCGCAAAATTCAAACCCTTAGAGAGCACCGATTCCTGTTCTGAAGTGAGAACCAAACTAGATAAATTGACAACCGTCTTTACTGAGTTAGTAGTAGAAGAAACTTTATGATTCTTGGATTCCAATAATTGAAACTTTTTGAGATGACCTTCAGTGGTTAGTCGTAGAGTGGTATCAGACTGCTGGTAAGTAATGTTGTCAAAGAATTTCCAATCATCCGGGAATAGAGTGTTGGCCAACTCAAGATGAAGATAAAAGAGTTGTTTCGAAATGGTGTCTAACTCTCGCCTAGTTTGCTTAATCCGTTCGCGTATTAACGCTAGACTAGCACGGTGTAGGATGTTTTTAGAAGAACGTGTCTGAATGTGGAACTTAATTTTGAGGAATGCATGAATGATGTTGTGGTCACGACAGCGACTAAGAAAGGTTAAATTACAAGGTTTTTTTGACTTTAGGGTTACTTGGATCTCAAAGAGAAATATCTATCAGTTATAATGCGAATTTTTTTTATAAACAATTTTCTGTTTAAATTGAAGTTTAAATTATTTGTTAGAAAAATAATTTCTGCATTTATAGCTACTACATTCATCAGCGTATAGAACTGCACTACATTTTTATTAGAACGGTTCGCCTCCTGGTAAACGGTTAATTTTAAAGTTTGGCTAAATTAATGACCCCTTCTTTTAGGAGGTTGGATAAAAGCAACTACTTCAGTAATTTGCAACGTTTCGCACATTTAATTAAAAACATGATGTTTTACGTACATCGTGCACTTTACGTATTCACTCGTATAGTTATTCTTGCAACTATTGACAAATGAATCAAAAAGTTTACGTATTGGAGCTAATTTGTGGACTGCCCTGTCGGGCCTTTTTTCTAAGTCCTCAAATTGAAGACAACCAAAATCTTTCTATTTCGATGCCATTTTCTGTGTCCTGCAGTTCTTCGGTATTGAAGAAACTAGATTTTAGACGATTTGCTAGATATAACAAAGCTAATAGAGCTTCAATTTTTAGCAAATTTTTTGGGTTTACGTCACGTTGTCGTGTATAATTTTCTGAAATTTGTTAAAAAAATTTGTTGGTATTTACGAGCAATATGTTCAAAATATCGTAAAAAAATTCTAATTTTCAGTCACCGGTTTGGTTTCTGCAAAAAAAACTGTTACACCCGATTGTTGAGTGACGATATTACGTTGTAAAGTTCGTTTTATTTTAGACAGAGCACGTTTAATCAAAGATATATCGTTTTTGTCTATAAAATACGGAATTCTACATTTGCATTTGCAGGAAGTTCTAGATCAGAGTTCATATCACTTTTAACTTTTTCTGATTCCGTAGCGGAAAAACTTTCTACGGAGGCATCTTCTTTATCTTCCAATTCATCGTCAAAGCATTTTTTAGTTGCTTAAACTTCAACAAGTAAACAAGCTTGCTAAGCTTTGTATGAATTTTTTTTTATCTAAACTAACTTGAAGTAAAACAAAAACCAGTATATCTTATCAGTATCGTAAATACAAAAGTTGTTTCAAAATGACAAAAAACACGAATGATTGCGTCAAGTTTGTGATGTTTTACCTTCAATAGCACAGGAAATAACAGAGAACTGTTTTTGACAAACTATGTGCGGATACTAAATCTAAAAATAAACAAGTACCTGAAAGATAAATCATTTAACCTTTCTTATTTCTAGAGTACGTAAAAAAAGTAGGATGTGGGTCTGTCAGATTTGGCGCGAACGCTAAGGGTTTAATAGATTCCCCCGTTCACAAAAGGAGATACAGAAATAACTTCGGTTACAACATCAACACGATCCAAACCTGAAAGGCGTTTTAATCTTAGTAGACAACAATTAGTTTTAATAACTGTACATGTCATCTTAATTTGCGACAGCTAAGCGTAGCTAGAATTTACAAAGTAACGTGTATTCAGGAATGAAACAACAATAATTAATTTTCTATAAATAAATGTCACATCAGTGTTATGCCAATATTCAGTTTGGCAATTTCAGTTGAGATCAGTCAGTACATTTGATTTTCTTTATTACAAGTGTATAAAGAAGTGTATTACTATAAAGACGGTATCAACTTTATAAATATGCAACTGTTTATATGATGAATACACGTTGCGCCATTAACACGTCTATCATACATGTACAAATAATATGAAAATAAATGAATAAATAAAGTTTAGATAGCCACCCACTCAATCTTTTATCATTTTTGTTAAATACCTATAAACTATACAACAGTTTACTATTAACGACGTTGTTTGTAGGGAAATCAACAATCATCTTCTTGCTTTCTATCTCAGAACAGATAGTAGGTAGTGTTTGCGTAATTAATCAGTTTTTTTTATTAATTTAAATTAATATTGTATTATCTCAACTTGTCAAGATAAGCTTTTTGGAAACTTCTACTGTTTTTTGGTCATTTATTTCTTAAACTACAATATATAGAAACGTTTTGCTATACAGGGTGTCCCACGAGGTACTGTACATACTGAAATGGTATGTTCCTTAGGTCAATTTAAGTAGAAAACGTCCTATAAACATAGGTCCAATTCGCCATAGTTACACAGATACAAGCGTTCAAAGGTTATAACTGATCACATATTTTTTGAAAATTAATTATTCTTAGTCAACAATATGTCAATGATTGCTTTCTTTTCTACTAATGTCACAGTCGATTTTATTAAATGAAGTGTAATTTAAATGCAAAATGCCTTCTTATTTTGCTAACGAAGAGTATGCTGATATCATTTACATTAATGGATTTTGTGATGGAAATTCGAGATCTGCCGTTAGGGAATATGAACAAAGATTTTCCAACAAGAGGGTGCCAAATCACCAAACCGTTTCTTCTGTGTTTCAACATGTACGGACTCATGGTTCATTTCCATCAGTTTCAACAAGATCTAACCGTCCTGTGCAGTTAAATGTGAATGAGCAGGAAAACATTTTACAGATGGTTGATCGGAGTCCAGGGTTGAATACTAGAAAAATTTCTTCTCAAACGGGACTCCACCGTATGTCAGTATGGCGAACATTACATGATGGGCTTTTGTATCCCTATCACATACAACAGGTTCAGCATCTGGAACCTGGAGATTTTGCTGTCCAGTTGAATTTCTGTTACTGGCTACAGGTAAATCCACAATTAGTTCCATTCATTTTATTTAGCGACGAGGCGCAATTTACTAGAGATGGAGTGAACAATACACGTAATGCTCATTTGTGGTCATATCAAAATCCACATGGCACAACAGAAACTTTCAGCGCAGATTTTCTGTTAACGTATGGTGTGGCATGATTGACGATCAACTTATTGGACCTTTTTTTCTTTGAGTAACGTCTGACAGAAGAAGCATATGCTAACTTTTTGCGGAATGAATTGCTACCGTTTTTGGAGGAAGTACTTTTACTATCAAGACAACAAATGTTTCTGCAACATGATGGAGCTCCTCCTCATTTTAGTCGGCATGTGACCGAATATCTAAATGTTGCTTACCTCAATAGTTGGATTGGGTCTGGAGGCCCGCATGCTTGGCCACCGAGATCGCCCGATCTCACACCTATGGACTTCTATCTGTGAGATCATGTAAAATGTTTAGTATAGGAGGTAAAAGTTAATACCAAAGCTAAACTAAGACAGCGTATCTTGGATGTGTGTCAACAAACACGGAACAACCAGCAGGTGCTTCGAACGGCTACTCGGTTCATTTTAGATCGCAGTCGTCGTTGTATTAATGCCGAAGGAGGTCATTTTAAGCATTTGATGTGAGATTTTTTGTTTGTTTTTTTTATGTTTGTTTTGTAGTTCGATTTTCTGTTTTCAATAATACTAATTTTCAAAAAATGTGTGAGCATTTATAAACTTTGAACGCTTGTATCTGTGTAACTATGGCGAATTGGACCTATGTTTATAGGACGTTTTTTACTTAAATTGACCTAAGGAACATACCATTTCAGTATGTAGAGTACCTTGTGGGACACCCTGTATAATAATCATGTAGCACCAAACCTTTTTTGTTTAATTTTTAAACAAAATAATGTATAAATAAACATGATTCAAAGGATTTGAATAAAGTAGTACTGCCATGATAACAGTAGCAGTTTCTTTGTTAAGTCATTTGGCCAATGACTTCATAAAATATTTTTTTTATTAGTTTACAATTACAAAAATGAATTTTTATTTTGAGCGCAACAAATTGCAATTTGCAATCTTGCATGAAAGTCCTAAAGAAATGCCTTTATCTATTATATTATATTTTATACGAGTTAGTTAAATCAACTTCTTAATATAATAATGATATTTTTTATAAATATTTTGAATAATCAATTGGAAACATTAAGTTTTGTATTGAATACAAAACAGTATTTGTGTATAAACATTTCAATTTCTGACAAAATAGTCTTAAAAAGTTAGCAGTGTAAGATCCATCGCAATTTTTTGTTAGAAATACTTATTGAGTATTTTGTTAAAACATAATTATTGATGATACAAAATGAAACACTTTACCTGTATATTAACAAAATCTTTATATTTAAAGTTCTTACACTAAATCATTATTAAAAATAAAATTTGTTCGATAATATTGCTCATTATTTGTAAAATTTAAAAAAAATGATATTAAGAGTAAAGTGTCGTATAATAATAATTATTTTAGACTTCATTCAGCAATTGAATACAACAACAGTCAACAATAATCCGTTTGAATAACCATAATGAAAATGTGCACATCTATCAAACCTTACAAAAAGAGGTTGATTAAGATTAATGAGGTCATTTTCAATGATATTAAGTTAATGTAAACCTATTAACTATATTCTGTTAGATTGTTTTCTGCAGTACAAAAATTAAAATATATTTTACTACAAAAAGTATTAATTACAAAAAATGTAGTATAATTACTACTAATAGTAGTTTTTGTTTTAAAGTATAAAACATTTATCGCCATTTAAACATATCCCAAATATTTACATTTTCAAAAAATGTTTTAAAAATAATTTACTAATTAAATCTAACATATTAAAAAATATACAATTATAACATGTAAATTGTTTATTTCAGAATATAGAATTGTTAACTGTAAATAAAAGCAAAAGAAATGCAAATTTAAAATTATCATCTTTAGGATAATTTTTTGTATCTTTGTTGTTTTATACATTAAAGGTTTATTACAATTTAAAATGTTTTATATATTTGTTAGCCTTTTTATTAAGTAGACAAAAAATTTGCAACTGGAGCTGGGTGCGGCAGTGCTTTGATAAGCAATAATAACAGCTTCTAGTATTATTTCAAATAAACAATAGCTTTGTTTATTGCTTGTAAAAATTTTTATTCTAGATGATGCGTATTTTAGTTTAGTACTAACTTTCGTATCGTTCATAGTCTTCTCTTCGCGCGTTGTAGAGCAAGGAAAACAAGGAAAAGAAGCTCAAAAAATAAATAATAGTTTAAAAAAACTAAAAAAACACGCTTTTATAAATAACCGAACTAGAAAGAAGAAAATAATTTATAATTACAAACAAAATAATTAAATTCAGAGCAATAATATATAATTATAAACAAAATCTCTAAATTCAGAGTTAAAAGCGTGGGGTGCATCCGGATACACGGTAGTCTTTCGCGCCAAGTATCTGTTATTTCTTTTTTTTTGTAATTAATTATATCAATCATTGTTTTAACATGTATTCAGTTCGACTATTGCTGTCAATTTGTCATTTGACTGATATACATAATACTGTCACTAAACACGACGTTTGAATACATACGTGACGAGATATTCTACAGCTGCACTGTTTTTGCCTTTAGAATAATTGTAACAATGATTATAGATGCACCCCACGCTTTTAACTCTGAATTTAGTGATTTTGTTTATAATTATATATTATTGCTCTGAATTTAATAATTTTGTTTGTAATTATAAATTATTTTCTTCTTTTTAGTTCGGTTATTTATAAAAGCGTGTTTTTTTAGTTTTTTTAAACTATTATTTATTTTCTATTTTTTTAGTTCGGGTACCTATAAAAACGTGTTTTTTCAATTTTCTAAGCTATCAGTTATTTTCCGTATTTTAATTCGATTTATCAATAATCAATTTTTGCGGACATGTGATTATGAAATATCTTACGAACTAAAAACGTATTGGAAACAGTAGTTATCGACAGTAAGATCTTATTTCTCGGGGAGGGAACCTGAGAAACAGCTATCACGTCCAAGGCAGGCAGCGGGCGCGCAAATTACTTGCTCCGACACGAAGTGGTAATAGTGAAATACACTGGAACGATTTAAACGCGATAGGCTTTGTCGAGATGCACACCTGCGCAGTTCACGCGCTCTGTCTTTGTCACTCTCATGCAGAGGATCCCTAAAGAAATCAATTAATCCTGACGATCCTAATTAGGATAATAAAAACTTTTTAGTGAATTATTGCATTGTCATCGGTCCGTGAAACGCATGCAAAGTTTCAAGTTAATCAAACACCTGGAAACCGCTGAAAATTAAGCTCAAAGATTCCGTTACATACATACATACATACATACATACATACATACATACATACATACATACATACATACATACATACATACATACATACATTCCGAACTAATAAAAGCGTGTTAAAAAGGGCAACAATCATTATTTAATATAGAATTTTTATCATCATTTATTTCTAATCTGATAGACCAATTAGAACAATCTTCTTCTGATTGTCAAAATAAAAATTAGAATAATTTTGATATATAAAATATTTGCTTAATTTTTGACTTTCCTATAAGAGAAGCATAGCGATCGCAATTTTTTTTCATTAATTTTTTTTTGCATAACTTTACGTTTTAAAGTCTCCTGAATTAGAAAAATGTATTATTGACAAAAAAAATTTAAGTGTCTGTGTGTGTGTGTGTGTGTGTAACAATGTACCCACGATAACTCAAACCAAAAGTCCTAGTAGCTTAAAATTTGGTATGAAGCTAGCTTTTCATATTATCTCGGTTCTATCAAAAAATGGGTCTGATACAAAAACCGGAAGTGGTTGTATCCGCAATTTTTAACAATTTTTCTTATTGAGATAATTCTTCTTAACAATTTATTCAAATAAAAAAAAAAGTTTTTCAACTATACTCGCCACTCACTAGCGCCGTACGTTTTGAGATCATTCTGGACTCTAATCTGACGACTGACGTACATTTACGTACGGTTTTTACACTCTGAGAAACTGGAGTCGTACATGTACTGTTTCTTGATGTCTCCTGATGAACGCGTGACATACAGGTACGTCTCTAACGGGAGCGCGGTTGCCGTACATGTACGTCTGATATTTTTAGCGAGAAATTCATTAACAAAACCAAATTGAATTAAAAATAAAACAAAAAAATAAAATAATAGTTGATTCTAAACTTAAAAATAGCATAATGTAGCGAAAAAACTTAAACAAACGTAATATAAAAAATAAAATAAAAATTTAATCTAAAAAACAGACTGCTGTTGTGGCACTGACTACACCGCGTCTCGCGCTGCAACGCGCATTGGCCACGTAGCACTCATGCACCACACGAGATTAGTTTCTCCCGGCTCCGTTCCAGCGGTAAGCACTTGTTTTTCAGCCGCCGTTTCGAACAGGTTAACAGTTTATTAGATATTTGATTTACAATGTAAAGTTAATTTTTTTAAGAAAAAAAATAAATAAATTTAGGTTCTTGAATGACATTTGTTGCTTGTATTTCTTAGATTACCGTTGAACATTAACTATTTTATTAGTTTTTATTTAAAGCGGCGGTAATTGTTACAAATTTTTAGAAGTGGCAGCCGCGGGATTTGAACCACGGATTTTTCATTCATTGTTTAATCACTGAAAAAACAATTATAATCATAATAATTAAAGAGAATACATTTTACCTATAAATTTAATGTTTTTTAGAATTTAAGTTTAAAGACATTCTAATAAGTAATTCTATTAGAAGTCAATACAAACGTGTACATATCACTTCAAATTGCTTTTATGACTACATAACTTTAAAAAAATATGTAGACATTCCTTCATCATTCCTTGTAAGAAAGTCGTGTGGTGAGTTCAAATAAATAGCTACTTACATTTTATTTAAATTGTATTAAAAATTTACTTTGCCTGACTGCAGTCATATTATATTTGTCGTAAATTTATCATATAATTTGTATGTAGATACATAGTACCATACTGAAAAGCCCTAAAAAAATTGTATGCTTAGGATTCCCGAGACGTCTTAATACGGCATTGCGTTGTACGTTTGTCTTTGTTGACCCATGCTTTGTTTAAAACTATTATTTAACCAAGAAACAAAAAATAATTCAATCTACAGAAACAAGTTTTTTAGTGCAATATGTAGTTCAATCAAAGTAAGTGTAATAGTTCTTGTCTTTTTAAAGCAATCACTTTGTTGCTGCTACATAAGTGGTTACTTATATTTAATTATACGTTACGAAAAAATTGTTTATTAAAATGTAACATAAACGTTATTTTTTCTCGGTGCTCAGTGAAAGAGGGATTAGGCCAGATCAAAAATAAAATTTTGCGAATATTTGAAAAACTCAAAAAAAGTAAGTAGAATCAAAATCGGTGATGGACGCCAGGTGAAGTTATAAATAGTGTAAAATGGACTTCCGGTGTAAACATGATAAAAAATAAAGCGAAATAAAAGAAACTTACTTAGTGATTACATTACTTTATCTATGGCCGCGTCTGTTCAAAATTCATAATATAAAATTAGTTCTAATCACAGATTAATCGTCTGTAAATCCCAAGATCACATACAGTTACATCCTTAACTCACAAACACCTTTTTGCAATTGTTTGCACTACAGCTCCACTTAACAAAAATAAAGTCTAAGAAACCAAACAAATAGAACAAAAATGAAAAAAAATATGGCGCAATTAAACATGAGTACCGAAAAATTATTCTTATATAAACTGTGGAATCCAAGAAATGATAGCAAAATTTAAATTAAATGAAGCACACTCAAAATTACTAAAATATTAATTGACAATCTAAATTTTAACTGAAACAATACATACTTATGACTAACAAAACTACTACAAGTACCTATAATTAAAAAATGATATTAAAAATACGTCAAAAACTTCCCAAATCACCTACTAACATTTACTAAACGAGAAGAAAGCAAAAGTAAATGAACGTTATATCCTAAATAAGCGTGAATACATGGTTTTTCTCAAAAGTAAAAGTACCACAATTACAGGCTAGTTACAATGTCGCATGCTAGCGTACTTCCTCTTTAGATCCCTTAACGTTTGAAATGTAAAATATGTTTCAGCTTACAAATGGCAAGTTCTAAAATTGTTTTGAAAGATGACAAATTTTTGATTTTAAATTAGAGACTTTTGGTATTGTTGTATTTTATATTTTTTAACAATTTTTATTTTTTGTTTTGTTAATACTAATATATTTTGATAATTTCAATAAAATTTGACATGCTTTAAGGATTTAAGAATATTGTTGAGTAGTAATTTATTTATTATTGAAAACATGACACGTTAAATGTTGGTACTACATTTATTACCAGCAAAATTTGTTAACTTTGACAATCAATTTAAAATCTCAGGTTATTGTATATTATTCAAAGATGTTTACCTCTCAATGTCTTAAGGATAGGCATCTAACGAATTAAAAAAAACAAGATCGACCATTTCTAGGGTAGGCAAAATATGTGGTTGGTTAACGGATTTACAACGACACATAGTAATGGTCATAATCTTCTGTGTATCTTATAAACTACTATTTAAGCAAGCTACGTATCTGTAATTCGACTACAAACTCAACGAGTAGTTTCCTTGTGGCGTTAATGAAAATTTTTCTTTTAAAAATCTGGTCTAAAGTGCCCCAGTTTTGAAATATTTGCACAATTAATCTTAATGAACAAAGAAGAAGCAAGAGAGGATCCAAAATATAATTTTAATTACAATGTAGTTGTCGGTGTACTCCTAATATAAACTATACATAAAATTGACATGAATTCGTGGCAACTGCTATTAACTAATATCGTTATACAGTAAACAGAAAAATAATAGAAAGAAATTCTAGACTTAGAAGGACTCGTCCATAGTTTCATATACCGCATCAAGTTTGCGATACCTTATTATTAAAAATCAAAATCTACCCGTAGTACTTGACGTCAATAACAATTTGATTAGCAATTCTTGTCGATTATTCTATTTAAATTAGCAACATGCACAACGGAGTGTTTCTTACATCGTAATAAATTCTTTAACAATTACATTAATGTAATTAGTAGACGCGCACAAAAGAGTGTGTTCACCGCAGAATTTCAAATGGTTGAAGGCGAACTCCGATACGTGATACACAATAACACGCTGTCGTTTTGAGGTATATCAAAGCATTTTCCCGGTCTGTTCGCGATTGAATTAACTGAAAATACAGAAATACTTTACGATATGATTTGACGCCGCGAAGCATCTCTCGGTGTTAGCATCTCCTTTTTCTTAAAGATTACATTCGTTTTTGTTTCACGTAATTGTGTTAAGATTTATTATCTACCACCATGGTGGAAACCTCGTGCTTAGATGGACATATTAGAGATTTAAGAGCAACAATAAGCAAGAAATAGTTTGCAAATTGCAACTACCTGTAAAACACGCCGTTACTAACCTACAATGCAATCTTCGAACAATTGGCTCGAAAATATATTTCCGTCGCTCCTTCAACACTGTAATACTATGAATAAAGAAAATCTTCACTAAAAGAAAAGTATCTATACGAAAGATCTCGATGAACGACAAAAATTGTATCCGTTACCGATCTTTTTGCGTTCTAACGCAACGTACTTAACAACATCAAAATGATCGTAGCTAACGTTGCTAGACGCTTAAAATAATAGTCCTTAGAAGCGCATGATCAAAATCCTTATATTGGACAAAAACTCCGTATATGTATAAAATAAAAATGAAATTTTAAAGAAAACATTTATTTCTGTTAGTATAAAACGTAAAATGTCGGATAGAAGGCGCTGTCAAGTTTTCGGGTTCTCGGCCTCAAACACGAAAACTGATTTAGCAGCGCTCTAGTATCGAAAATAACTATTACAATGTTATTATGTATAATTAACAAAAAAAAAACTCTCAAAAAATAGAAGCCGAAACAGGAAAATATCTTGAAATTAAAAATCAAAACAGGAAAATCTCTTAAAAATAGAAAACTAAAAGAGATTTAACATAATTATAATAAGAACAGTCATTTTAGATAAATTAATTTCATTTTATCTATCACAGAATTGTCAATTTTAAAATCATAACAGTTTTGGTTTGCTATATAACCTTTATTGCGCAAAAGGCCGGCAATAATTTCAGTATTTAGTCTGTTACGTTCTTTTCTTTTTATTAATGGAACTGAAAAGAATATTCATTCACACGCTACACTTGAATAAGGCAGTGACAAAAGATTCAGCATAAATTTACTTATAAGTGAAAAAGCTAAGAATTTACCTTCAGTTTTTTGCTGCTTACAGCAATCCAAAATCTTTCAGGATCATCCTTGTTAAGATCCAAATATCTTGCTACAATCTTTTTTCAACAAAATTTTCAAAATTCCTTGCCAGTGGTATGATACTTTGAACATTACTAGACTTTGCAATTTGGGGATCTATTAATGATAATAGGTCAAATACTTTATTCAGGTCAAAACGCTTCAAAATTTGGTCTAATGCTTCTATGTAAAAAGATAAGCATTTTAATGTAAATGTCTTGACCTGATTTTCCGTCAAATTCTAATGCAAGATGGTGCTTATAACACAAGGTCCGAAGTAATATTTCTCAATTTTCTTATAAAATGAAAATTTTTTATAATTTATATTTTCAATAAGTAGCTTCAAATATTTAGAATCGATAAAGCAGTCAATTATAAAAAACAGCTTCATTGATAGATTTTTTTAATTGATGTATCTTTGGCCTTTCAGATTATAATGGTAAAATAAATTGCAAAAACTCTAAATATAGTTTGATGGTCACATCATTCAATCTTTCTAATATCTGGACAGATTTAATTTGGTCTTCATTGTTATTGTCAAACGCTACACTTGTGAAATATAGTTTTAACGCTGCGTGTTGTTGAAGCACTCTATCGATCATTTGTTTTAATGAGAGCCAGCGAGTCTGTGCGGGATACAATATCTTATGTAGATTAACCCGTGCAAACTCTTGAAATTCTACAAGATCTTTAACTCTTTTACTACTATTCTTACAATAATTATATATATGTATGTATAATATCTCTTACAAGATTTTCTATTTCTTCAGGTAATTTTGAACATGTATATGAAGCACAAAGATGGAAAAAATGGCATAAGCATTTGAGTACAAACAAATTGGGAATATCATTCTTTAAAAGTGTTATCACAGAGTGATAGTTACCCATCATGATATTAACACTGTCTGATGCAAATTCTATCATGTTTCTTTTGTAAGGACTGTTATATTTGTTTTTTTTTTAATTTATAGAGAGCATCAGCTGAGGCACTTTTTATAGGCAATAGATCCAAAAAATATCTTTTATGCTATCTTGAACTAAAATTATTCCCACCAGGACTAAGTGTTTTATGGTGCTAAAGTCTGTGGATTCATCAATAATTAATGAAAATTTTTGTGTGCAGTGCTCATGTTGAGTACTACCCAGAGCATTGCACACAATTTCTGTGATTTTTGCACTCTTACATGCAAGTGATTTGGCAATCCCTGAATCAGGAAACATAGCTCGGAACAATTGTGGAAGGTGATCTGAGAGTAAAAATAGAAAATTATGTTCTACGATAAATCCTCCTAACCGAATTTCTGGCAGCATTTTTATAGACTTGTAATGCATTATGAAATTGCTCTAAAGTTGTCTGTCCTGAAAGACTTTCCGCTGTTTTTTGATGCTTCTGGTTGCTGCAATGTCTTAACAAATATTTTTTACCCCCAGATAAAATATTTAAATCAATTTAGCAAGCACAACAAAATGCATAGCTTGGATCTTTTTTGCTGCATTTTATCCACGCGCCTATATCAGTCTCCCATTTTTTTGATATTTTTGTCTGTATTTAATTTACTTTTCCCTCTGGTGTAAACTGTGGTGTGTGAATATTGATGAGGTTGGGTCATCTTTTCCAGAACCTGTATTTTCAATTGCTATTTCCATTGTGGGCTAAAATTGATGTACATGTCTAACTAAATATAATTTCATTATTCGCAAATTACTTACAAATACTTAAAATGACCTTTGAGAATGAAAACAAACCAGCTCATACGTACTCAGCAGTCTTAATACCAATTTCTACAAAATTCACGTGTTATCAGAATGCAACAGAACATAAATTCATAAAATAAACTAAAAATTAAAGATCCACGCAGAGGCGACGCTGCGTTGCGGGTAAAATAATATGAAATTTGAAAGTGAGAGATAGCAAGCCGAAAATTCGATTGAAAATTAAAATGAAATAAAATATTTTGTTAACCATAAAGTTAATCAAAAATCCGGAACTTTTGAAATAAATCCGTAAATCTGTAGATGTTTAACGAAATCTGTAGAAATACGGATTAATCCGTAAGTGTGTGACCTTGTATTCGCGTGACGACGTTAGCAAAGTTGTGTAACCGCCACTGGCAGGAATCGCAAAACTGATTATTAGTCGTTACACAGAAGTTTACTATTTTTAAAATAATTTTATATTACTTATGTCTTTAGTACATCAAAACCATTTTTTTTAATTATTTCTCTAATTGCAAAAGTAGTGGAGTTATGAAAGAAATACGCTAACATCTGAAATCAACTTAAAATAAACATTATTTTTATTAAATTCAAACTTAAATTATGTATTAATTACTTATCGCACACACTGCTATTCAAACCAAAAATTTCTATTTTAGATATAAAATTATATTGTTTAGTTTTGTTTATTATGTTAAATTACCGGTACCGAATACACAGTAAAAAAAAGTAAAAAAAAAACATTTTAGCAAGTTAGTAAATTAATGTATATTAAGTATCGTAAGTAAAACATGTATAAAAACATTTATAATCAAATTTTGAAATACTGTGCTTTGCAGGTATATTAAGTGCAACAGTCTCAAGTCAAGCGTATGTTTTATTATCCATTGTAGAGTAACTCTGTTGTGCTTAACTAGCCGGACTAGTGAGTTTACATAGTTCCTACTTGCTCTAAAGCTTCTAAACTTTGTTATCAGTAACAATTCAAATTTTACTGTATATTTGCATAAAAAAATTGTTATCTAAGCAAACAGTAAAATTTTCTAATGCATATTAATGTAATAATTTACATAATGCTTCAACGTTTAATTTATAATATAATAGTTAATAGTAATTTTTAAGAATAATAGCAACCGTATATTTCATTATTTAACGTGACAAATCTTTAACGGGAAAATGTACTTTATTGAGTACAATTTTAATACACCTTAGGGCTTTGTTCTGTTTAGTCTAATTAGTCGAATACTTGCTCACTTTTTAATTCAGTAAGTTCAACTTCATCAACGCTAATTAAAACAAAATAATTTAAATCTAGGTATTAGTACTACATTAACACAATTAAACACGAAACTAATTTTGTAATTTGTTTATAAATGTGACATGTACTATTTAATTATTATTAGTTTTTAAAACTGTTACGCAGTACGTCGTAAAAATTAAATAACTGAAAGTTACATACGAGCGATTCACGTTATTAATTTTTTCAGAAATACAAAATTTAATATATTTTCAAGAGCTATTGTTTTACGCTAATTATAGAGTGCAATTAATGTAATAGACTTATTAATAAATACGTTGCTTAATAAAAACTTATCGTTAATTAACTCAAAGCTTTTACCTATTGCTTTTATTAGATGACTTTGGAAATCGCCTCATTTGTAGAGCACATCTGGTCTTAGATTTCAATTCAAAATAAAAGCATTTAAGTATATTACATGATCAAATAAAATGCCGTTTTTTATTAAATATATGCGTAAACAAACTACCGTTATTTATAATAAAATTTTAAAAAGCAAAAAACTTTGCAATTATCTAATACAATAAAAAACGCAAAACTTGTAAAGCAATAAAATTAAGTAAAAATATTTGCAATTTATTTATATTTACAAATCTTAATGTTTATATAAATTTTAGCTGGTAGTACAATATTATAGACATAATATCGTATTAATAATATGATAGACTACTAGCTATTTCTATTTTAATAAGACTTTTGAAAAAAAGATGTTCAGTTTTCGTATAGCATTAGAGGAGATAATAATTGTATTTATAATTCCTGTAGTTACATTTATAACTAAATTTAACGTGTGCAGCACACAAAACATTGTTTTTAGACTCATAATTAAAATTTATCTTCAAAGCACAAAACTTTTGTCTCTCACATTAGCCAATTGGTCGTATGTCTGACATTTCCAACTTTGTATATCTTAAATCTAATAAATAATTTAAAAAAAGTTTAGTTATTGGTAAATTAACGTTAAATTAATGATAGCAAATTTTGGGTTAGTAGTGGAGACTTCACTTTAAGACACACAAATAACATTGTAAATACAGTCCCCAAGCAAATCGTTTCATATTATTAGTTGTGTAAAATAAAACTTGCAGCTTAAAAAAGACGTTAAACATATCGGTTTTCGATGAATAAAGTTTAAAGATTAACTATAAATATTAACAGAAAAACAAAATATACCAACCAAAACCTTGGACTGATAATACTAATGCTAGTTTTAAATAACTATTGTCAAAAAGTTTACGTCTAATTATTTTAAATTCAGACGATAAAAAAGGTTTTATTCATTTATTATTACATACGTTGGAATTCAAACTGTACTTCTAGAGATTATCATAGCAACATGAATTATGAGAATTATTTCATAATGTAAAAAAGTTTTATAAATACAAATATAAAAAATGTTAAATTGATAAGATGTAAAATAATTCAAGACACAATGTTTTACAATTACCTCCTTATCGTCCGGACTTGAACTGTATTGAACTTGTGTGGGCTGTTACAAAATTGTGTTAATTTTGTGGGGTTTTTTTTCAACTATTTACGGTAGAACAACGGAAAGGCAACTGTAAGCACGCAAAAAAATTTTAACAAAAATTTTACTAATTTAAATAAAAATAACAAAAAAAGCAGTTCTAAAACAGACTTTTTTGATACCGACGGCGACGTTAAATATTGAAAAACTTTTTTACTCGATTGTATTTTCGACAAAACAAACAATACCTGTCCTTTATGCACGAGGACTTGTCCCTTTTAGCTTAGGCACATTTTAAATGTATAATAGAATAACGCATACGTAAAATATATACTATCTTTCTTTTTAAACACGTCCATTGGCATGTTTAAACCTATTAAATTATTGTACAATTAACCAAATCTATGCAATAAATAAATCTTTTAGGAAAAATTATATAAAGTAGTTTAATAACTTTGCTGACGTTTTTATACCGTTTCATATTTTGTTGGTAACTACTTAATTATTAATTCAATTTCATCTTCTAACATTTGTGTTTCGCAAATTATGCCATTATAGATTTGTTGTTTTTTTATTGAATAGTAATATATAACTTTTAACAAAAATAAAACTTAAAATCATACAAGTTTATGCTTTAACGACAACGTATCTAGAAGACAAAATTGAAGAACGCTATGAAAAGTTCTGAAAAACAAATTTTAAATTGTATCTATGAAAACAAATTACAAACTATGATTTTTTTAAATGTTTTAAGAATAAAACTGGATATCATTAAATAATTTTACCAAAATTATAACAGAGTGTATTCTTACTGAATAACATACAGTGCTCAATAAGCTTAATACGACTTACTGGTTTGAGTTTTTTACCATTCTAAAAAATAACTTACGTTATGCTTAATTTATAAGCTATGTTATATAAAATAAACATACAGACGAATAAAACAATATGACAAAAAAATTGCGATAGTTCATTATGTATTTCAATAACGGTCAGATTTCATAATAATTGAAATTAAATAATAGCTTAAAATATTTGTATATATTATAAAGATTTTTTCCTATTTTCTACATATATAACATATAGTATAACAGAATTATTAAAATCGAAAAATGTTAACTTATGATGTGTTAACAGACTAGGATTGTCAATGTTTTTTTGACAATTATATTAGTATTTTTTTAACCTTTTTTTATGTTTTTAGTTTGCCCTATGCAGTATTTATCACAATTTTCACAATTTATTTTGTTCACTAGGTTAGGCTTGTTTAGTGTTTGAGTTTTATTTTTAAAATGTGTGTAAAAATTGTTTATAGTATTTTGTTGTAGAGCACTATTTTCATTTTTTAAAGTGTTTTTAATTTTTTGGCTGACGCCCAAAACGTCTATTAAATTTTTATATTGTATATCTCTTAAATGTAAAATGTGTGTTAATGTTGTATTTTTTTGTTGTTATTGTTATGTATAAGACCTGCATAGGTATAAGAGACACAGCCAAGAAAAGTAGAGTTGTAATCAAAGGTTGTAATGGATACCTGTATTAACGTAGCTTAAATAAATAAGTTCCATTCCATTCAATATAAGAATAAGACATGGCGCAGTCGTAAGTTGGATGTAAATGATCTACGTATAGAAAAACAAATTTTGAAAAAAAAATAAAAACGTGCTCACATAAGAAGCAATAATGGCAGTACAAGAACCTGTAAAATATCAGTATGTGATGGGAGAGTCTAGAAAGCCACTTCCAATGAAATTTGATGGTAACGTATCTGAAAATTTTAAAAAGTTCAAGCAACGGATGGATATTTATATGATTGCATCAGGTCGTAATGAACTACAAGACAAGGTGAAAGTTGCAGTATTATTAAATGCCATTGGTGAAGACGGGTTGGAAATTTATAATAATTTTAACATAACAGCAGCTGATAGAAAGAATTGCCTATTTACTATAAACATTGAATAGAAACCATTCAATATAAGAATAAGACAGTTATTGTATTGTAGCAGCTGTGTTTCTAATTATGTATATAGTATAGTAATTATTTATCAATATGTATAATCTCCAAAATCTCCAGATTCTTATTGTGATAATCGGAGTTAATATTATAGTTCTAGTTTTTTCGATTTTATTATATTTATCTTTTAGCTATACCGATGTTTTGATAAATAATTTATAATCTTGTTGGATGTTGTACTTTTTTGTACCAATATGTTATAATTGCGTGCAATGTACTGCACCTCTTAAGAAAGTTCTACAAAAAATATTACAAAAGCATTTAAAAAAATACAGGTGGTAAATATCAAATTAAAAAAGAAATTGGTTATATATTTGAATGCAAGTATAAACCTGTGTAAAATCCCTTATTTACAGTTTTTTTCAATACATTAAGGATTATTTACATCAGTAAATTTTAAAATATACCTTTGTATTATGAACTAAAGTTAAATAAAGTATATTGTTCTTTGTTTGGAGGAATAATAAACAGCCAGTTTTTTGGAAAAATCCATTTAATAAATTAGTTAACGATAAAGATGAATAACGTTTCGCACTACTATTGCTTTTTCAAATTCTGTAAATACAATTTATATTATTATTAAGTTAACAAATAATTTTAACTAAGATATAAAAGTTTAATGATTACGTTTTGTTATTTTTTAAAAATAATGATTTGATGAATGCTAACCTGGATTTTAATTGAATATGTAAATATATTAATCGACTTACCTAAATTTTTTTTATACCTTTTTTGGTTAATTATTAATAATTAAAATTATAGGAGGAAATTTTAACCTCCGTCAATTAAATTAACATTTTTATTTTAAATTTTATTAAAATTTCATTTATTAATATGAATGACAAATGTACATATTGAAATCTTTTAAGGAAATTTCATGCATGTGAACGTGTAAGTTAAGTATGTTGAAAATTGGTAACATTTTAAAATAAATATTGATATTATAATGGAAGAAAGTACTGGTTAATTTTAATTTTACATGTTTATGATATTGCAGTAAATTTGATTTAGATTTATGTCAGTACGGTAATTAATTGAATTTTTATTTTTTTAATTTTAAACGTTTCTAAAAAAAGTCTATTGTTTAAATTTGATTTTTTATGTGGAACTTTTGGAATATTGAAATTAAAAATATGGTTTTTGTAAAAAGAAGGTTCTACTAATGCTGTTTTGTAATTGGTTTGAGTTATGTTATAATTTTTTACAGAATTTTTATGTTATTGCATACGTTTTTTTAGTAATTGTTTAGTTTGTCCAATGTACACATTAGAACAAGGTAAACATGATATACTGTAAATGTCATTGGATTGATAAATTAATAGAAGTGGATCTGTTAATTTTGTAAAAATTGTTGTTTTTAACGTGTTAGTGTTTTTAAATGAAATTATGAAATTGTAATTAGTGAGAAATTTTTTTAATTTTTTTGATAATTTTTTGATATATGGTAAACAAATATATATTTTTGAGAACTAGATTATTATTAAATTCATATCCTAAACAGTTACGTTGTAATTTAATTGCTATATTTAAGGAATATTCTCCGATGTAGTTACATTATTTTATTTTTTTTAAACGTAAATTTATTTATTTATTTATAAAGCTCCTTAACACCTAACGGTAGAATAAGGTTTTGATTATGTATGTATGTATTTATAAAGTCAATTGGGTAGTTGTTATTAATAAGTATGTTTTTAACAATTAATATTATTATGATGAAATTGTTTTGAAGATAATTTTATAGCACGATTAACTAGACTATATATTACTTTTTACTTTTTTTTTACAAGAAATAGGTGTGCTTAAATTATAATTTATGTATATATCTGTTTTAATTTCTTTTTTATTCTAATTTGTATCAATTGTTCCGTTAGTTTTATGAATTATAGTTAAATCTAGGAAATTTATTTTAATGTTTTTTTCTATTTCATGAGTAAATTCAAACATTTAAAACTTCATTTTTATGTAGTATAATTAAAATGTCATCGACATATCTTTGATGAAAAGTAATGTTTCGATTGTTATTTATTATGTTTTCTTGATCACCGATTACTAGATCTGCTATAGTTAATGAAATTGGTTGACCCATAGCTAAACTTTGAATTTGTTTATAAATTGAATTTTTGTAAATAAAAATAGTTGAGTTTAATATTAAGTTAATGGCTATAATAAATTCATTTTTTGGTATGGATGTGTGTTTTTCTATTTTTTTCCAATTATGGTTAATGGAATTTATTACAAAGTTATGAGGTATATTAGTATTCCCTCCTATAATTTTAATTATTAATAATTAACTAAAAAAGGTATTAAAAAAAAATTAGGTAAGTTGATTAATATATTTACGGTTTCAATTAAAATTCAGGTTAGCATTCATCAAATCATTATTTTTAAAAAGTAATAAAACGTAATCTTTAAATTTTTATATCTTAGCTTAAATAATTAATTGTTAACTTAGTAATAATATAAATTGTATGTGCGAAACGTTATTCATCTTTATCATTAACTAATTTATTTAATTGATTTCTTCAAAGAACTGGCTGTTTACTCCTCCAATCAAAGAAAAATTGTTGTCAATGTTTTGTACGTGGGGGTAATAAAAATGTAATGAAGCTTCACATAAAGGTAATATTTCAATGAAGAGCCTATAAGCTTGGTGAAAGCTTGAAAACTATAATCTCTAAAAAAGCTTAATATAATTTAAATTTTTTCAAAAAAAGTTGATTTGGATAACCTTAAACTTGTTTTTTTTTAAAGCTTAGCTTAAGTTTTTAAGCCAAGGTTTTAAAAACCAAGTCTATCTTGTAAATCACTAAAGCGTTTCCTTTTCTTTTTGTATTGTGACTAATTATTATTAGTAATACTGTATGATTACAAAATAAAGCGAGAAACAGGTAAATAAAAATCTTTGATTCTAATTTATAACGTAGGTAATATTTACATATTTTCTGTTTTTTTTAGTAACATTTTTTTTAAGTCAGGTTTAATACACGCAGATAATCAATTTTGTGTAACTTATTTATTATGTTTGTAAATAAAATATTAACTTCTGTGTTACAGATATAGTTAATATTTATTGTTACTCGATACTCATTAATGCACTTTCTAAAAAAATAAAATTTTTAAAACATAATAAATAATAGTATTAATTTTTCTAAAAACTTGGCTTCCTTATTTTTAGAATAATTTTTTATGCGAATATGTATCTTGTACCTTTTGATTTTGTTTGTTAAACTTTGTATCTATTGAAACATAATAAACTAATTAGTTAAGTTTTTTTAATGTTTAATTCTCAAAACAATAGCTTCAACTTCATTTTAAACCAAAATGTATGTATAGTGTGTCAATCAAAAACTTTCTTCACTTTCTATACCGGGTGTATGTAATTAACATTAAACATTAAAAATCTTAAAATAAAAGTTCTATTAAAACATTTCAAAAAATCAATTTTTTTAGCAAAATAAATTGCAAATTACGGACCTTTAAATTGTCTTCTAAGGTTGTTAACACCGTGAATAAAGTTAAACTCTTTTAAGAAATGTAAAATTTTTTTCAGCAATTTGCCGACACCAAAAATAAATACATAATAATGTTAACGGATAAAGAGCAGTTAAATTACTGTGGTTAAATTAAAAACACTGCAAAAATTAAACTAAATATGCCCAACAAGTATATCTGTAATACATGGGCACTAAAGTAAAGGTCTAAAGTTTTTTGTTATTGCAACCACTTACAAAACTAACATCGTGATTCAAAACCAGCGTCGGTTAACTGTTGCATTTGTGAGACCGATACAGAGAATAATTCTTCAAAATGCGGTAAACATACTCTACAAGCTATTTCTTGAGTACAATTTACAATACCTGCATATACATAAAAAAAGAGATATTAAATTTTTGATTTTATTAGAAAGATTTATTCTTTTACTTGTCAAAATAAATTTATCAAAGGTAATTTACGCCAATAACTTAGCATCAATTGAAGAAATAAAGCATGTTATCAAACTAGTGATCAAACTGAGTTTAGAATGTATACTTCTTACGTTGCAATTTGTTTTGTATATTTAGCTGAAATCTTGTTGTCGTTGAAACCGCAGATAAACATAATCGAAAATGCAACATATATTTTGATAAGTTAGGTCAGTGTCAACACGAAGAAATAAAAATTTGCATGTAGTTGTGATGTAGTTATTTTATCACCAATTTATTTTGTAGATGATGGAAAATTAAAAAAAAAAGTCAACAAAATGCATCAAGAGGTTTTAGAATATGAATCCCGCAGCATTTTCGTATAGTTAAATCTCACAGTCAATCTCCACTTATTTAAATGCACAAAACCAGCCTGAATGTTTTAATTGCAAATATCTTAAAAATGAGTCACTTTAGACCAACCTTTTGAAAGAAAAAAATTTGTTTAACGTCACAAGGAAAATGCTTGTTGAGTTTGTAGTTATATTTCAGAAACATCTTGTATAGATTATGCCAAATCAGGAAAGGTAGTAAATTTGTCAGTAAGAGAAGGCACTTAATGTGTTTTTAAAGTGAAGTTTTGGAACCAATGTGTGCAATTCCTTAAGCCGCTGTATTTAATAAAAACACAACATAATATCAAAAATATATAATTTATAATTAGTTATATACTATTTTAGACACAAAAGTTTCAGTATAAAACGTATTAATGATGTTTTAGGGTTAATGGTGTTTAGTTATTTAATACAATTTACAAGCAAGTTTCGAACTTGATCCAAGTTTTTCGGCAGGCAGTATATACTAGCTCTATTTACTTGCGTTGTGACTACTTTTGTTAATTACGTGGTGTTTTTATCAAATATAGTGGCCTGAGGAAGTGGACACATTGGTTCACAAAACGTCGCCCCAAAAAACACATTAAGTAGTTTTTTCAATAGGGAATACTAAAATACGTATATCATACGGCACTTACAGGTATTAAAAAAAAATAAAAATTACCGCGTTAGTTGGTCGTAGTAGTTAAAATTTATTCAAGTTGGGATGAAATTGTTAGAGTAGTCACAGTACACTAGCTTAGCAGTACTTTTGCATATTTATATGTATTCCTTTGTTTTTACTTTTATTTATTTTGTATAAATTGCTCAATTTTATATTCTGTCATTTAAAAAAATCAAGTTCTATAATATTACTAAGAGTTTCATTTCGTAAATTCTCATTTTTGAACTCCACCTAAACGAACGACTACCGTTCAAAACTGGAATAATAAGTAATGTAACGATTTATACAAAAATGCAATTTTGTAACACTAAAAATCTTGAATCAAATCGTAAATGAATAGCCATTTTAGTTATCTTCAGAGCTATTAGTGATTGGTTAGGTGCAGGTTGACATTAAGCGCTTTTATTTTCTGACAGTAACAAACACTGCGAAGTTATTATTTGAGTGTTTTAAGTGTTGCTATTTATGTTAATTTACACCACTAGAAAGTACAATGGAAGAAAAGAGACAAAAGTAAAGTAGTGCAAAAACAATGAGAACACAATTTATGCTATATCTGAATAAATTGCAAAACATAGTAGTGTACAAATAAGTACAATCCATTTGATCCACATGTGTTGAACAACTCATGGCAGCAATTAACCATTAAATTAAATAGTGTCAGTGTCTCTATAAAAGCGCCAAAGACTGAAAAAAGGTTAGTTTTATTATACATATTATAATAGAGTTAGTAATATTGCAATCAGTGTGCGCATAATAACAAAATATAATAATTATTAAAATCAAATGAATTCCGTAATTGTATCAAACAAACTTGACAATCTTAAATTATTGTATGCAAAATGAGAATATCTTTCTTTGTTGCCTTTACTTTATATGTCGATATAACACTTTAGACATTGGTAACATTACGTCTGTTCATTTTAGTGCATAATAATAATAATTAAAATTAGCACACATGAACACCATAAATGGTTTGAATCATCGAAATATTCAGTATCTATCAATGAACTCTCATAAATTAATTTCAAAGCTTTTCAATCACTGAACTAGCAAATAAATAACTTAATCGGTATTCAATAAATACCTTGATTGTTTGTTCGTCGGCAAGCTCCTGGTTAGCTTAAGCCAGTTGACGTCGTCCGGAACTTCGATAGGGAAAAAAATGGGATTGCGAAACACAAACTCAGGCACAAATCCACGATACGTTAATACGATATCAAGCTAGTAACCAGTAAATTCAATAAACCGTAATTATTTTACGAAATAGGAAAGTTTTTCCACTTGAACGATTCACTGTACCAATTTTTAATGCCTTTTGCGGTAATTCTTCATCTAAAGCCAAGATGAATTTAACACCCGCGATAGTTAAAACATTTCGAACCAACTAGGCCTAACTTCCTCCACTAAAATCATTTATATATATAACAACTTATTCGACTACCATTTCTACAACGGCTGTGTTCAAAACTCCAAAAAAGAAAACCATACTACCAAGAACTGCAGAGAAGATGCAAACAGATTAAATTACGTCACAAAAGTAGTGTTGGGCCACGGTGTTTGTTTCTGTGTGAATTGTCGAATTGACAAAAATATTTAATGATACAATCACGGTCGTAGAATTTATTTGTTGAGACTTGGATCATAAAACTGTCTAATAAATTAGAATAATGACTTAATTCTAACGTCATCTAATCGCACTAACACAAAGAAACCAACGACTGCACGGAGAGTGCACTTAAACTCAAGAACTTTTAAACCAACTTAAAATAAACAAACTGCTAAAATAACTGTAATTACAATTATATCTCGGAACGTTACATAAATTACCACTGAAATTTTGATCGAACAAAGACAAATTCCAAATAAACACAGAAGACGACTGATTCAACAGCAAATAAATTGTGAAATAAATCAATACAAAATTTTATCTACAACTTTGAATTATAACGTTGATTCTTAAAAGGTAAAATAACTTTTTAAAATCAATCTAAAATCAATAAAACAAATCCAAAATACATTAATTGAATAACGTCAATACAAATACCGGGTCTTTCACGAAAGTAATCGAACAACTTTAAAGGACGGTTACAAACTTTTACGTAAGTTCCATCTACACATTCTATTACTCCAGACATTTGAAATTGATTATAAAATCCAGTTTTAACAGCCACAATTTTCTCAAAATTTGTCGGAAATTTAATATATTTGTTTGCCACATGCCTCAGCATAATATCTACAAGCTCGTGTAATGTTTTATTCACACTACTTTATGACATACTACAGAGTCTGCTTTGACTAAACCGGCTTTTGGTAGCTTCAGTGGGCAAAAACTGAAATAAATTTTAGCACTGTCAGAATTTTCGTGTTGCGACGATTTTCAGGAAAATGTTCAAATATGCTTAAAAACAGATTTAACGCTACTTGGACTCAATCTGAACAATTTGCTAAAGTTATTTTTTGGTAATCAAAAAAAAACTTGATAATTCAAAGATTTTCCTCTCTTCAAGCACATTTTCAGATTTTATTGACATGGTTTATTGTATACCTATACTACCTACCTAACTTCTTTCCAGTTTATTCAACATTTAAGTCATAATATTTTCCATGTTTATAAACGTTTGTAAACGAAAAATTATTTGCGAGAACGTCATTTCTGGACGATCTCAGGACATTACAAAATACTAGTTTGACAAAATTATTTGATTTATCGTTTATTTATCGGAAATCGTTTCATAGCGATATCTGAAATTTTAGATGTTTAACCAAATTACACAAAAGATTAATAGCGAAAATGATTTCCATAACAAAACATAACAATAATGTAAATTTTAACAATGTTACTCAAAACTTATGCACTATTTATAGGAATCTTATCACCAAGATAAAGTATAGTAAGGTTTCCCCAGCTATGTATGTAGTGTTTTATCAATCAACCTGGAATTGAAAAATTCACACTATGTTCGAAGTCCACGTTTCTTACTGTTGTGTTGTATTTGTTCTTGTGTTCAATTCAATTTTTAATGTTAGTTCATTTGATTAATTGTCTTTATAGTGCAGGTCAAGACACGCCATTTTTCTAGTCTACAAATGTAACTGTAATTTATTGTAACTAACGTTAATTTACCTGCCATGTAATAAATGCAATTTGTAATGAAACAGAGGCGTGAAGAAGTACGCACTTAGCAGCACGGAACGTTGCTTTATATAGACACACAAAGTGTTTTGATTCCCCTCCTTAAAAAAGAACCTTAAAGAAATCGTGCCAAGTCCAATTAAGGAGGAAAATAATATACAACTTACGAAATAGACTTATAAGTATTAATAACTATTAAAGCACGTCGTGTTTGCTTTTTTTTCTTGTTAATACGATATAATATAAGTAAGTAAGCACTTCACTTTTATATTAATTTAATAATAATTAAACAAAAATGTTGCCATGCCTAAAAAAGTATATTTTATTTTATTTTAATTATTTATTTTATTTATATTTATTATATTTATTTTAATAATTACTATTATAGAATGTCTTGTGTAAAACGACAAATCAGTTTTAGGTATTTATTAGTTATATACTTAAATAAAACGCAGCATAGCATGAAATGTGCCAGGTGTGTACTGTTATAACAAAGTAAAATAAGAAGACGCACGTGGCTATACCTGACAGTGCAGAAATCTATAGTTTCAGGATACAAACGATATTAAGGAAAAAGCTTTGCTCACTACTATAAAACGAATAACGTTTTAAAAGTACACTATTAACGATGTAGTTTCAGACTATTACATTTACGAAATGTAATAGTCTAAAATCAAATAAAATTATAAACGGAGTAGAATCCATTACTAGATGTTTTAATCTTAGCTTTAATTAGACATGTAAGTTGATAATATCACACATATTGTTAAAAAAAACAATCTACTTTGAAATTTAAAAATATGACTATAGGTTAAGTTTTATTGTAATTTATTTGTAAACGTATCACTACGGTTAGAATTGCAATAACAATTAGAAATTGTAATTAAGGTGATAAAGTTGCACCAATGTAATAACAGATACTATGTAATTAAAAACCTGTAATACAAAATTACATGTATTTTATTATACTGAGACTAATGTAATTAGTACTACATAACTTACACAATATCTAAATCTAAAATCAAACCAAAATTTTACGTCTTATACAAGAGTTTTTATTTTTGTAAATTAGTATTATCTATTATACTTTATCAAAAAATTAAATAATAAGTAACATTTTGATATTTAAAAACAATCATATACATATTGATACTTTTAAATACTATTATTTTAATATTTCATTTGTTTAATATAATTACATTATTTTTAGTACAATTTTAATACTATATTTTTTCATAATTACGTCGTTTGTTTAAAGATTGTTCCTGTTTTTAATGAGTAATTATTTTTATTAACATAATATCTCATTTAAAACTTTTTATGTTTAGCAAGTTTAAATACATAATATTTAATTTTACAAAATATTTTACTTACTTTTTTTACCTATTCCTAAATATAGTAACGTTTGAAAATGCTTCTGTAGCTAGTTAATGAAAACAAACGAGTAAGATTTTAGAAAAAGAACTTTATCTCTTAATCTAACTCAAAGTTAATGATTGACTTTGTCGATTTGTTGTGTTTAATTAATGTAGTTTTCTTCAAAAGTAAATTTATCGTAAAGCCGTGCCTTAAACATTTTCTAATTAATTTATACATTTTTTTAGGAAATTGTGTAAAAAATACTAAAACGAATTTATAATTTTAATTTTCAATTTTTTTTAGATTGTTACGGATGGATCAGTACATAGGACTTATTAAATTTATAATTTAAAATTTAAAAGTTTAAAAATAACAATACAATTTTACTTAATTTTTTTATTTCTAAATAAAAACTTGTTTTGTTTTTAATTAATAAAGTGTTAAATAGAGTAGTTACACTTATATTTACAGTAGTATAAATAAATAAAATAAAACTTGAAACTGCGTTGTAGCTAAGTTGTTTTATAAAAGACTGTCTAAATATAAACCAAAATATTACAATTAGCGTTTTTAACAAAAAAACAAGTTGAACAAAATAAATTAAATTCATAAATTTAAATTAAACATTGAAAAACACATCAGACTAAATGCTACGTTTTGTAATATTAAAACATAACAAATAAAAAAAATTAAAATGCAGATATAAATTATCTACAACATGGGAAACTTAAATCAGATACCAGTACTAAGCAATGAACGTTTTTGTGTCTACCCCGTGTTGACGTTGTAATCAAATGATAGAGCAATCCATACATATCAGAAAGCTGGAATCGAAAGCACGATAGAAGAAATAATTAGAGAATACATATATTAATAGAACGTAAAAGAGTATATGAAAACAAAATGAAAATAAAAGGAAAAAACAAAAATATAATGTTCAAGAATGAAAGTGAAAGTACACATTAGTCGAAATATGAGTCGTTTTAGTTTGTAGTTAACCATGGAATTTGACACTACGTTGTAGACAAAAATTTACATAATTTTTTTTCCTCATGTGACAGACAAAAACTCAAAAACGATATGAATTAATTTTATAATGCATAACTCGCACACAAAAAAAGTTATAGCGTTTAAATATAATGTTTAAATGAAAATACAACTAAAAATTAAAATAAAAGCCGACATATTTCTTAAGTCTAAGCAAAAAGCATTTTATATCAACACATTTTGCAAGTTTGTTTCTCGTTAAAAAATTACTTGTGCAGTTTTTTGTTATTGTAACGTTATTACATTTTCTATATTTATACCGTTTTTTTGAATCCTGAGTATTAAACCTATATTATAAGATAGAACTTCTAGGTTTAGTTCAAACATGAAATCTTTTTTCAATAAATTCTGAACAATAAACGTGAACAATAAAGCCAATGATACAGCGACTTCAGTAATGATTGTATTTTTTTGGCAAGTTGTTAGTGCTAAATCGCATTTTTGTTTTCTGCCAACATTATTTGATTATCTTTGGCCTCGATCGCATCATTATAAACTTGTTGCTTACGCTTGAGTGTGTGCGCACGCATAAACAACATTTTGGGAAAAGGGCCATCGTACCGCCATTATTATTATTATTAAGAAAGATGTGTTCGAACGTAATAAAACCATATATAAGAGACCTTTTTATTTTGTCTAAAACGCTCTGAAGAGCGTGCGTTGCTGGTCGTTAGCACCACGATTTTCGCAATATCTTTACATTGGCCCTTCATCTCCAGATCTTCACGATGTTAACCCGTTACTGTTTTAACTACGCTTACAACAGAAAAACTGATATCTACTTTTGAACAAACCGCTCTACCTGTAACGAGTTACCGCAAGATAATAGTTATTTACTACATTGCTTACATTCTTAAGAAGCCGCTGTATTTTTAATCCGGACAGCTGCGTCAAAGACATTACCGCACTACGTCTACTTTAGCTGCAGCCACCCTATATCAGATTTACGCAAGAGAAGAAGTAAGTTTAATGTTTTTATTATTCCTGCACGCTTTCGTAATTTGAATTAGGTTATTAACTTTAAAATGCTTATCGTACGCTACGTCAAAAAAGTTTTTGGGCACTTTTAAGAGCGACCTGCAAGCTAGGCAACCAAACTTATCTTATAACAGAACGGCCAGTTAAATTTGACCAATAATAACCATTCTTCATACAAATATGTATATAAATTGTACCCTTCAGTGTTAAATTCTTCTTAGCCAAGTTTTCTATTTATTTATGTTCTCTGCTTAAGTAATTAAAAAAATTTGAATTGTTATTTATAATAAAATAAGTTCCATCCATAGTTCGAATAATGATAAACTGTATGTCCAAATGTAAAACTACTGTACTAATTGGCCTAAAGTCTTAATAGATCCGGATTAAATTAAAGTCAACATTCCAATTTGCAAAAGAAATATTATCACCATTAAAACGTAATTAGTGGTTTAACAATCGCAGTATAAATTCCCATTACTCCCTTTAAGTTATTCATATAAAAAATTAAAAGATACATAAATCACCTTTTATAAAATCAAGTCTAATTTTTTATACAGAACGCTAAAAAAATTCCAAATAAAATTTAAAAATGCTGAAAATTAAAAAATCACAAAATTTTGTGGTTTGCATTTTTTTATAGTTTACATTACTATAGTACCTACTAGATTTTGATAGAAATAATACCTTTGATTTTATTAGAAGTTATATATAAACTCTACTTACAAGAACAAAACTAGATACAGAAAATCCTAATAAAAAACAAGATTAAAAAACTATTTAATATTTAGTTAAATATTTGTGTTTTGCATGCTAATAATGTGTGTTATATCCATTATTGATCATACGTATACGGCTTGGCACCGAATTGATTAAATTGGTACATACATTAGCTCCTCAAAATCTTTTCCACAAGGTATTAATATGGCGATGCAAGTTCAAATCCGGTGAGTTGTTTCCACTTCTGGATGTTGTAAGAACCATTCTTGAACTACCGCTGCCGTTGTATAAGAAAATTGTCCTAAACAAACCGAATTGCTCGTATGGAAAGCAACATAACGTCTTCCAAAATCGTCAGGTAAATTTGAAGAGTTAAGCGTCCATCGACACTTATCGATCCCCAGTACGCAGCACTAATTCTCCTACTTCTTTTGTTGGGTTGCATATGTTTTGATTCACATCTAGAATTACGGGGCCTCCAAAGAACTTTTTTACTATCTGGGGAAATGAAAAAGGTTTTTTCATCTGAAAAAACAACACCTGTGAACCCAATATGGACCACACATTTGTAATAAAATGAATAATAGTAATTAAAACTGTACAAAAAGATTTACATTTACTGAAAAGCACCAATAAAGTAATGTTATTAATTTAAGTGAAAAAGTTACATCTTTTTAGTTAGCAGTACAAAGTTAGCAGAATAAAATAATATATAATTACGAATTTGTTACTAATTAATTATCAACAATTTAGCCACAAATTTAACACACATTTTAACCAAATACCGATTCATTAAAAAACACTGCTTAGAATAAGAAAGTGTTTTCTTTTGCAGAAAATGAGTGAGAAATTCCTAATTATATTTTATTTGTTTTTGCTAACTTTATACTGCTAACTTGAGGGACGCAAAAAACTTAATACCCAATTGCTATCTAAACTGAAACTTTTATAATTTCATTATAAACAAGTTCCGGTAATGTAGGCGAATAATTGTGCAACCTGAATTATACATCATATCATCCTATAACTTAAAAACTACATTAGCATACCTATAAAATAGGTATACATCTATGTTTAAAATTGAAAAAACTGCTAATTTTAAAAAATATTATCAAACGCAAAATAAAAAATTATCTTACCGATAAATCCATATGTGCAGAGATAACTCGGATAGAAAATCCACATTTTCGTAAAGCAATAGTCTTCCCTCTAGTTTTTAGTGATATCTCTGCTTGTCCAGGAAAACGTGGCATTTTGCATAAAAGTGACACACAAAACAACACTAAATATTATACATTACAAAATAAATTTTAAGTAACCCTTTATATACCTTACTTATCAATGGCGGTCCTAACTTTTGCGGAGCCTTGAGCAGAAGGAATCATTACTGGGGGTATGGAATACGCCCTAGGAGAATGTGGGGTTTGGGTCTCTGAAAACACTGTTTTAAGCGTAATTTTTATGAAAATTTTTGTATTCTTTCTTCTCAAATTTCAATTCAATCTTTGATTTTGGTTTTAATGCTATATGTACTAGTAATAAAAGTAGAAAAACATTTGTAAATTTCTGTTTAAACGGTAATTATACTAGTTTTATAAACAACAATACTCGGTTTTCCAAAATAATTGGTATGTAATAAAGTAATCCAAATGATTACAAAATTCATTACGTTTGCCAAATGTAATGTTTTGCACCCTATGTAGATTTATTAACTTTGTCAAAAGAAACAAAATACTGAATAAAAGTAAAGGAAAAAGTATATAATAATATATATTTAAAATTATAATTATTTGGTAAAAAAGTTATACTTTTTTGTATTAATATATTTTGTTGATGAGTTATCGTATTTGTTTTATTATTATTTATTGTTTAAAGCAAGATGCAATATTATTTCTTTATTTTGGGCTATTTGCATTTTCTCATCATATTTGTACACGACGTTTGTTTAAAGCGGAGGTCTGCCCGCGCTTGGAACCGCCCCGTCTACTTAGAATTTCGGCATTACCTCGAAATTTGATAGGGCAACTACTGCGACACAATTTTTTTTTCTAATAGTATAGAACAACCATTAAAATTTTGGCATTTTTTAAAAATGTTTATTGAACATTTTTAACCCCAAGTAAAAATTTTTATATTTTTTATTGACGTAATAATTTTTTGTTTGCCATTGCGTACTTTACATAGGGTATAATTGTAAATCAAAATTTAAGAAAAAAATAATAAAAAAAGTATTAAAAATGTAAAAATATAAAAAAATCATGTTACTTGTGTGAAGTTCATTAACCCGAAAGATGATCATGGAATGGTTTAGTGTTCAAGAAAACAAATATCAATGTTTGAAAATATTTTTTTATATGTAAAACCCTACTATTATTTAATAAAAGTTTCATTTTTCAAATTTTGTCATTTTCTTTATATTCAAATTTAAAAAAATAGCAAGCAATCTAAACAAAGCACAAAAAATGAAAACTACAAATAAATGTTGAGAACGTGTAATGGAAATTAAGATTGCAAACCGCTAATTACGTTCTAAAGATGATAATACTACCTTTACAAAGAAAATCGGAATGTTGACTTTAATTTAATCCGGATATATTACAAATTTTAGGCTAATTAAAACAGTAATTTTGTATTTGGGCATTTATTATGGCTATTAATGAAACTTATTTAATTATAAAGGGTTATAGCATTCATTTAAAACTTAAGCACAGAACACATAAATACATAAATAGAAAATTCGGCAAAAAAAACATGTTCTTCCAACATTTGAGGCGGTGTTTATAAAGAATGGTTAGTAACCTCGTAATATCATTGCAAGTAATGTCTACAAGGCCAACGTTGCCAAATTTAACTACCTGTTCTGTTATAACGTAAGTTTGATTGCCTATCTTGCAGGACGCGCTTAAGAGTGTCCAAAAACTTTTTTGAGGCAGCGTACATTGCAAAGCCATTCGGTACAACGTATATTTTGCTAAGCTAAAATTGATATTCCTTCAAATTTTTTTTTCAATCAATTGAAAAATGGGTAAAAGCAAATATCTTCAGCTTTCCACCCAACAAGCAATATTGCTTTTAGTTTTAAACAATTTATATAAACTTTAAGGTCTTCTTAACGATTTAACACCTGTAAAAGACGATTTTCAAATTGATATGGTCGAGTTTTTACGTACAAAAGTGTCGATAGTGAAACACGTATTTAGAAATTTATACAGAACTCAACCCAAGCGAATGGGATTTCACTAAATTTCTTACAATCGACGCGTTTCAATCAAATATTTGTTTAATTACTGTAAAAATTAATGGTATTCTTAAGAGAAGCGTTAGTATGTCAACTCTTTCTAATTACTTTAAACCGATCAATATGAATATCGATTATTTAGAATCGCTTCCTAAATTACAATTACCGATGTTTTCAGGTGATATTGCTAACTACAAATCATTTGTCAAAAAGTTTCATGCTATTATCGATTCTTCAGGTTTAGATTCCTCGCAAAAATTCCAGTTCTTATTTTTTTTTTAAATGAAGAAATAGCTTTATCTATTGCCGGCTTATCCGCTGCCGATGAGACTTAATCTTCTAGATTCTAGATACAATAAACTTAAACTAGTAATTTGTTACGGTAAGAATTAGGGGTAACTAAATTTAAATGGAGCCTTGGCCGCAGTAGCTCGGTTCTTGTAGGCAAAATGGGGTGGGTTAGAAATTGTGAGGGGAATATTTAAATCAAAGATGTCGTGGTAGATAAAATTAGTCAAATAGTGATTAGAAATTGTTAGAAATGGGCGCCACACAATTTGTTTAGTTACGGTCCTGTTTAGTAAATTGTAAAAGTTTAACAGGGCTCTAGTAGTAGCGAAGGGTTGCTGAAAGAAAACTGGGAAGGTTAAGCAATAAATAGCAATCAGTAAATTTGATGTAAATATAATGAATTTAGAATAAATGGCAATTTACAAAATAATCAATAAAATATTCAATTTTGAATTATGCAAACAAAATATGCGTGAAGTTGAGTAAAACAATCGATAATGGATTTCAAATATTACAAAAAAAATACCAGATCTAAATTACCTTGTGTTATAACAAAAGTAGTAAAACTAATTTAATTAAGTTAGATTCGCAAAACAAACAAAAAGAAAAAAATTTAAATTTGGGGCAGCGATCGGGATTCGACAAGACAGTAATTACAAATTTGAAATACAAAACAAAAAAAATCTTACCTTTATTACTTCGCTGATGAAACTCTGTGCACGGTATTTCCAGCCGAAGTTTCCTTAAAAAAAATATTTAAAACAAACAATTGGCCGTCGGCAAATAACAGCCGAGAATTAGAGTTAGGTTCAAGTTTACTATCTCGTAGATCAGGAAATGCGTGACCAAATTTATGTAGGTTAATAGGTCAGTTACAATTACGTTATAAGTCAACAAAATTCAAGGTAAATCAGATAACAAATTCTTATATAAACAAAGAGAAATTAAGTAAATTGAGCCAAAGTTTAAATAACAAAAGTGAATTTTAAATAGCAAAAAACAATTGTAAAATTTTAAAGTATAAGAAAAAGTTTTTCAATTTCTAAAGTTGATTAAGCAAGTAGGATTTTGATTAAAAGTTCAATGCAGAAAATCTAATCTTTGAGATTTGCACAAATATGAATTAAATCACAATAAAACGAAGGTTAACGGTTGGTTTTTTCACTTAGTCAGTTGCTGCAATCAAAGTTGACTTCTCAGCGTAGCGTTAGTGAAGTTTACAGATGAACGGAGTATTTTGCTAATTGAAGGAACTCTCATACGTGGAAAACAATCCGTAGGAGAAGACGTTCATAGAAATTGGAACAATTTCGTCGGAAGAAAAACCACTATAAAGAGGAAGGGAAAGAAGCGAAGTTAGATTAACTAAATAAAGCAAAAACTAAGTACTTTACCTGGGTTTAATAATCCAGCGTTAAGAAAACTAACTACACTTTTAAAATTTAAAGTAACTTATAGCCGTAAATATACGATTTTTAGTAATTTTAGGAAAGAAACAGGTTCCGTAGATATACTAAAAGTTAGGAAAGTTTCAACGTAATATCCGGTAAAATCACCGTGTTTAAGTAAACGTTAGTACTTCTAAAGCACAGTAAATTTTTGAAGTGATCTCAACAAGAGTTTTTCAGGAACTGATTAAAGAAGGAAACGAAAGAATCTAGGTCATAATGACCTCACAAGATAACAAAATAAATTCGTCAGCAAACTCGTGAGAACGCTCGAGTAAATGATAGTTTAAACAAGGATCTTGATAAGGTCTTGTAGAAAAGCAGACTTTAATCACGTATTAAGCGAAGATAATACGCTCTTAATTAGTCATAAATTACAAATTATCAACTTTAAAATGTAACGAAATAAAGTATGAGATTAGTAACAACAGCAGATTCCAACACGTCTAACTTAAATGAATCAAACAGTACCGGATTTAGAAAAAATTGCTCAGGGCGTAACAAATTCAGGCTCATCTAAAAAATATTTTTAGTATAGAAACTATAACGAAAGCACTCCTTTGTCTAAGAAATTAAAATATAAACGATAACACGTGGAGTAGCTGAACAGTAGAGTTGGTTACGTCAAACATACCTTCGTTAAATTATAAACTCTGCAAAGGCCCGCACCCATTATTCATATCTTCTGATTTTTTAGATCTGTCTATTGAACAACGAATTCACAAAATTACTAAACTACCAATATGTAAAAATTATCAAAAAATGTCGGTTGAAGCATAAATGCTTTCAATGTAAAGATTTACATTACACTCTAATACATCAAACGTTTCTGAAACCTCCTGCTACCAATTCTATTCATGAAAACGATGTCGACAAACATTCTTCTTTAAAAATTACTGTCACATGTAATCAACTAATAACCAAATATTACTTTCAACAGTTAAGGTTAACGTTAGAGACGATTCAGATACGCTACACACAATTCGGTGCTTGCTGGATAGCGGCACTATGTACAATCTCATTACTATGTAACTACTATTGACTTGTAACTCAATTAATATTTCCTTGCTAGACATAAACTCCAAAACTATTGCAAATGATCGTCAAACCATTGATAACATAACGGTACCTATTCCAAATATTACGTTTAGCAAACACTTGCTAAGCATTCCATCTAGTATCCAATTAGCAGACAGTCACTTTAATAAAACTAGAAAAATTAATATGTCAATTAGAACTGGGTCCTGCTATGCTTTACTTGGTTTTAAGAAAAGGAGTCTAGGCTTAGGGTTGCCTGTTCTTCAAGAAACCAAATTAGGATATGTCGTCACTGGCAAGATTTGTATTTAAAGCAATAAACATATTTCAGTATATAATTGTTGTGTTTCAAAGGATAATCTAAATTTTGATTTTCAGCGATTCTGAGAAATAAAAATCATTAAACCAACAAATCAACTATCTTACACCTCTACTAATGAACAATTTTGCGAAAGAAATTTTACTAAGAATACATTTCGCAATTCCGACCGTAAATACACTGTTGCGGTTTCGTTCAACTCTTTATTGAGTAATTCAGGTACATTTTATAGCATTGAAATTAAATAGTTCTTATCAGCTGAAAAAGAGATTGCAAAGAAATCCTGCAAGCAGTACTGTGAGTTTATTGAGGAATAGCGTAAATTAGCACATTTTTCTCAATTATCTTCGAATAAGATTGATCTTCATAGTTTCAATTTTTTGCCACATCACGAATCATTAAACTGTCTTCAAGGACGACCAGACTGCGTGTTGTATTTCACAGGAGTGCAAAGACTAACACTGTAATTAACGATTGTCAAGTGATGAATCCTAACGTTCAAAGAAATTTTTTTTTGTCTTCTTTTAAATTTTTAACAGCACTATGTTGCAGTAATTGGTGAAAAAATGTATAGGAAAATCTTTATTATTTCTCAATATCGCTAATATCAATGTATTTTTTGGTGCTCACATATTAAGGAAAAAAATCAATATTTAAGGTTAAACACCGTAACGTATGGGCTGAAAAGTTCCTCTTATTTAGCGACCAAATGTCTTCAAAACATAGATGAAAAAAAATGTGTTTCCAGAATTAAGCTCCAAAATTATAATTGATTTCTACAGGGACAATTTCGTGTCTGGGGTTGATTCTCCCACTCACGCAAAGCGAACCATCAATGAAGTTTCACAAATTCTTTTGGAAGCAGGATTTGTTCTGCGAAAATTACGTTCTAGCGATACCGCAGTAGTGAACTCTTCATTAAATATTGAATCCACAGCGCAGTTTGCTAGTAAAGAATCTAAAACTCTAAGTATACAATGGAATGCAGCGTTTGATGTTTTTTTATATACATTCAGCAGTTTTGTTAATACAGACGTAAAATCAAAACGATAATTACTATCCGTATTAGCTCTAATATTTGATCCTCTTGAACTTTCGCCTTCTATAATCATCAGAGAAAAACTTCTAATCTAAATGCTTTGGAAGTTGAAATTATCATAGGACTAAAAAATACCCGCATCTCTTCTTCAAGAGTAGAAAGGTTTCTCATGTGCTTTAGCGCAAACTCCTTCACTAAGTATTTCACGTTGCGTATTTTGCAAAAAGGCAACTCAAGCAGCGTTTATATCCGCTTCATTTTTAATAATCATTTAGAATCGCATTTTTATGCTCAAAAAGTCAGGTAGCTCCTTTGAAACCAACTACTATACCTAGACTTGAGTTTTTTTCCGTCGTCTTACTTACTGAATTAATAAATAAAGTTCTCAAGTTTTTTTTTTTTTGAAAATTTTCTGTTCAATATTTTTGATCTGATTCTAACGTAGTTATTGGGTAGATCCATGTATATGTGTATCTTTTGCTCAAAATTTAACTTGTTACTTGCAGTTAACAAACAAATAATAGTAAAATTATATGTACAAAGCAAGTCATTACTCGAAGAACAAAAAAAACATATTATACGTAGAATTCTAAGATGAAATTGCGAAATAACCTTTTTTGAAATTTGTCTTTGTTAAAAGGAAATTTGATTTTTAAATTCAATCAAAAATTTCAATGTACGTATCTAAAATCTGTTGTTTTCAATTAAATCCTACTTAGTTCAGCAAACGGTTGCCATCAAAATGTATTAATTTAATTAATTGGTTACCAAAGTATAAATATATTCTACCGATGCAGGAGAACCAAATCTTGTTTACATTAATAACGACGAAATACGGGCCATCGACGCCGTTTTGGATAATTCTAGAAATAATACGCATAAGGTAGGTCGACAGTTCAATCTATACCCATCGTTGGTGATCAGAACTTTGCAACGCAAATTAATGTATCCCTACCACTTCAAAAAAGTGCAGGCATTGCTTTTAAGAGATTACCCACTGCCTCTGCAATTTGGTCGCTTCTTTTGTAATATTTTGTGGATAGACGAAGCCCAATTTTCAAAATAAGAAATTGTTAATATCTACAATAGCTACATGCATTCTTTTAATAATCCATATGCAATGCAAAAATTCTTACAATTCGTTACATGGAATATCGCTTTACAAGCGCGCTTTATTTTGATTTTGTAACGCACAAATTGAGGAGATAGAAAAAAGATTTATTAGATATTTGACTCATGTTTTAGCTAGTTTTTGTAGGAGATGGTCGTGAGTTGGATTGTCAGTATCCAGAATTCTTCGGTTAAGCCGTGCATTAGCGCTACTTTTTCTTTCGTGAAGCAAGTAATCCTATAAGGAAATAAACGTCTGGCCGAGAGAAAAGGAAATATTTCAGACCCGCAATCCTCAAATATGGATAAAGCTATAAAAAAGACAATCTAGGTATCACAGACAGAAGGTTTCTTTTATTTCAACTTAGTATCTGAGAAAAAGTATCACATGTGTAGTTTCAATTACAATGTAGTTATCGGTAAACTTCTAATAAAAGCAACAATTAAAATCGATTTGAGCTCTTGGCTACGCCACTACTACCAACCCAATATTGTTATACAGTAAAAACAATAAAAGATATCGTAGATCTGGAAGCAATAGTCCTTGTTTCAAATATACCGCATCAACCATCAAAGGAGGTAGTAATAAAAACAATGAATGATACATGAATGATACTTTGATTAGCAATCTTTGTAGATTACACTATTTAAGTTAACAACGTGCACATGTAGTCTTTATTACACCGTAACAAATTCTTTATCAATTACAACAGTTAAATTAGTAAACGCGCACAAAGTTCGATACGTATTACCCTACAGCACGCGGTTGTGTTGGCCATACATTATGCGCGTTCCCGCTTACTCACCATAATATGAATAAAAAATAATAAATGTTTTACAATTGGATATGACACCGTAAAGCATCCCTCGGTGTTAACATCTCTTTTTTCTTCAGGATCACGCCGTTTTTGCGGATAATTGCGTCGGGAATGATAAATAAAATAATCAAAAAAAGTTTGCAAATTGCGACAACGTGTAAAGCAAGTATGCACTAACTTCTAATGCGATCTCCGAACAGGTGGCTAAGAAAATATATTTCCGTCGCTCTTTTAACCGCTTAAATACGATGGATAAAGAAGGATTCTCTAAAAGAAATTATCCATAAGATAGATGTCGATGGATGACAAACATTATATCCCATACCGATCCTTTTGCGTCTTCCAGTTGGAAATCGAACCAAAACTGCGCCGTCTGTCGGCTAGAAGCAACTCAATAAATTCAAAACATGGGCTTACGGCATGTCTGTAATTTGTTGAACGAGAAGGTGGTTATTAGAACGTGTTTGTAGTACTTTTTCATTGTTGTTACTACTTATTCCTTTTGGTTTGTTTATTTTTCTTTGTTAAATTCTACTTTTTTTTAATTTTTTCTTATAAATGATTTAAACTTTCAATTGATAGTTTTGTTTTAACAATAAGTTACAATTAAGTAACAATTGTTAAATTATCTTATTTAGTTTACATGACATCTAAACATAGTGCCATATGAGCCGTAAACAATTTTGATTAAATCCAAAATCGAATTTTTAGTTAACAAAGCAAAGTTTCAAAAAACTGCTCAGTTGCGTCTTAAAATTTGAAGAAGAATAAGTATCTTTCGTTTCCTCTTAAGTTATGACTTACCCCATATTGTATTATATAGAGTAATAAATTAATATACTATTCAATTTTATGTAAAAAAATATTTAACATTGTAGTAAACGTTGTTAGTAAGTTATCGTTTATTAGTCGTTTGGTCAAATTGCCCCCAAACATGTAAAAGATAAGAATAAGAATTGTTTAAATAATTTTAACAATTGATTAGTAAATATAATTATTGTATTTAAAAAAAATTATCCAATAATCACTATAGTTATTTAAATCTTTTTTTTTGTACAAATTAATTTTTATAAATCTAAAATTTTTCTGAAATTTTCTTTACTGTCAACAAATCATAAAATAATATTTTCTTGTTATAGGTATAATTAAAAGTTTAGTTTACTAACGCTTGTGGAGATTTTAAAAGTAGTTTTTAAAATTGTTTAATTTTTTTTTAAAGCATTGAGTATAACCACCAAATGCTTATGCAGATTGTATTTACTAGATCACGCATAAATTACGTAAAATTAAATTTTCTTTAGGTCACTTCATTTGAGTGTTGATACTTGTAGTCTCTTTAGAAAACATCAATACGCTTTGGTAGATTTTAAGTTCGTTACGGCAACTTATTTTCATAATTAAACGGTTTAATGACATTTAAGTCTTATTATATTCGTTATTTTTAAGTCGATTATTTTAACGACAACCGTAAAGATTGTGTTCTTAATGCTTTTCGTAAGAAATAATTGTTTTGTTGTTTGCTTCAGGTAGCTTATAGAAAACAAAGAACGTTATTTAACATTAGATTCCTTTTAATCTGCATTTTCGTACTTAATCATTCTTTGATACAATCCAAATCAGAAATCAAATTAATTTATAACTAACAGTTTTAAGTCGTTTAAGTTGATGTTATTTTGAAAATGATTATTGTATTAAAATAAATACGTTTGTCCTTCGCATTTAATTTAAATGTGCAATTAAATGAAAATTCATAATTATAACTTTGGTGGTTAATAAAAAAATATTTAATAAGTGCAAGTAGCTTTTTAATCAAGAAGATGTTTAAGTTCTGCTGTTTGTTTATTTTTTTAATTATTATACAAACGTTGATTTTGTTCTAAGCAACTTCCGTTTGTATTTTTATATAAAAACTTTGTTTCTAATTTGTTTTTTTGAAATAAAACTAAATACCTAGTCTAGTACACGTTTTCTATTATTTACTAAATATAGTTGTATGTAGTTTCTAAAATAACAAAAACTAAAAACAATACTAGAAAGCTGTACATACAGGTCTGCAAACAGAAATAATAAACAAGTTACTAATTCAATTATACATAGTAATCTGTTCTGTACAGATAAGATCATTTTTTTTTATTTAACTAAATTCAATTTTTCGTATATCTGTGCAACACAGTTTTTAAAACTAATTCTTGTTTCTCGACAGTATGTTAACCGTGATTAATAATCACTATTATCACATATACATATAACAAAGTTTTTTTCTATTAGTTATTAAATATCATCACGTTAACACAGTTATCAACTAATCTAAAAGTTATCGTAAATTTATATTATCTATCATCTACTCATAGCATATACTTTGGTGTATATGATTTTTTGTTGATAATAGGAATTTATATAAATTATTACAAAAAAATAATAGTCATTACTAAAGAGCGGATAGTAAGGCAAGAAAAAATACCAAAAAAGCTGGCATAAAAGGCATATTAAACCTGCCAAAAAGGCAATAAAAAAGGCACAAATATCTATTAAAATTCACAGTTTATTTTTTTGTTTTACAATGTTTATTAAGTGCTATTGTTTTTCCAAGCACAAATCAAATATTTTTTAATATTTCGACCAAGAAACTGTTGCCTTTTTTTCATTTAAAATATTTTTATAGAAAGAAAAAATTCTTTTGACATCACAAGATGTTAGTGGAGCAAATTTTAATGCCGATGTTTCTGTTATTGTTAAAGATATTTTCTGTTGATGCTTCATGACCTTCCCTTTTTGAATTTCAGTCAGTTGTTTAAAGAGGTCAAAGGAAGGGTTTTTTGATGTGACGGAATCCAATTTTTGAATAATTTTTCTTCCTATAGTCCGTGGACATGCTCTTATTCTTTTGAATGTAGCGAAATATTGGGTTATTGCGGTTTCGCTTCTGTCTAGCTTCTTTAATTCGTCAGGAATGCCGGAAAAGTGTGTTTTTATAAAAACTAGTCCTTTCATAACAGCTTCGTCAATAAAAGCTTTTTGATATTTAGCAATTGCTGCAGAGGCCGTCTCGTCAAATAATTCAACCACCTGAAGTAACAATTCAATTAATGTATAAGATAATGTCAGATTATAGTATGAACTGTACCTCTTTAATTTTTTCAAAATGTGAGGCATAGAAAATGCAAGCAGATAACCAACTTCCCTACCTTGTTATGATAGATTCCGGTAAAAGTTTAACATCTGGAAGTTTTTTTTTATAGGCCCTTACCCGTAATAGTGCTTTCACAAAAACCTGAAACAAGATCCAATAATTAAAAAGAGAATCTAATATGTTAGAGATTTTTACTTCTTTGGTGGCAGAAATTAACTTGTTTACTATTGCAAACTCGTCTTTAATGAATTAACGCACTCTATTTCCCATGTGCTAGACAAGTTAAATGTTTTAAATTTGGATAAAATGAGCGGATTTGATCATATAAAGTGCTGCATCGGTTACGAATAAGAGAACCTTTTCTTTTTTTACGCCATAGGGATACAGAAGTCCTACAAACCTAAAATTATATAATTGTAATTAATAGATTGGATTATATTAATCAATCATTTAAAAAAAACTTACGTAAACAATCATCGAAAACATTTACAAATTTCTTTGGGTGCTAGCAAATGAGCTTTTCTTGGTTCTAGTTCAGACAATTTACCAACTACAAAATTTGTTATATATCGGCCTCTGCAATCAGTTGTTTCATCAACCGAAATCCAAATGTAATGGTGCCAAATGTCATTTCTTATTGTCTGTATTTTCTATAAAAGGTAAACCAGCGTTTTGAAAACTATTAATACTTTAATTAAAGAATTAAACTGCTTACCAATTGGTAACATATGTATAAATAATTTTTTCTTAAAGTTGATTCATCTGGAACAACTTGTATGGTGTATTTTTTAAAGAAATTGCGAAGATTGATATTATCAAGTTTTTTAAGAGGAATTTGAGCCAACATCAATGCTTCGCACAAATCTAGAGCAAAAGCTGTTTTTGATGGGCCAGGTTTATTCTGTTGATCTTCTATAACATTTTTTAACAATGGTTGTTTCATAGTGTTTTAGTGTTTTACGTGGTACTTTTTAGTAGCACCGATCTAAAATAATACATATACTAGTAAATAAAAGCATTTAAATTAAGATCATACAAACTTACTGATTTTGAACAAACTTGAGAAAAGAGATTTTCCTCGTCGGTTGTTAAATTGTTATCCAATTTACTCCACTTGTAATAATTTTCAAATTTTTGTTGCTTATTAGGTGGCATTTTTTAAAACTTATTCACAGCACAACAGCAATGGACTATCACAGAGTGACAATATCACAAGTATTTATAACAAGCAAAGAATATTCATGTGTTTTAGTCATTAAAGGAATCCCATCGTACAGAATTAAAATTATCTATATTTGTTTGCTTTACTTACGCACCGAATAGACATAAAATATGATTCATTCCAAAATTCTTCCGGTTTTGTAATTAGTGTTCTGTTAAGCCTGTCATTGTACATAATCCTAGTATAAATTCTTACAATAGTTCTTTTCTATAAGCGGCTTTTGTATTTAATTTAAGAAAATTCTGTAATGCGTTATGTCATCTACCTATTAAAACACTGTTTCCACTAACTTTTCAAAATTTATATGTAAAAAGACAATATAAAATAATACTCTTTAAAAAGGCAAAAAAGACAAAAAGGCAAAATAGGCAGGCTCCAGGCATTTGCCTGACTGTCCGCTCTTTAGTCATTACAAACATGAATTTAATAAAACAGTTTGACTATTTATATATCATATTTTTATGTAACCAACTATACTATTTACTTTATGCGTATATTTCAAAATGCACTAAAGATTTAACAGTAACAACTCAACTCAAAAATTAAAAAAAAAACGCATTATACAGTTTCAATTAACCTTATTTCTTTCTTGCATTAACAAGACTTTAATGTGTAAAATCACGAACAATACGCTGGAATATTTTATCAAAAACATAGCCAAACCGTAACATAGTTGTTAACTAATATATCTTTTCTTTCCTTCGCATATACAATGGCTACCTTGTGCAACTGTTGAAAGACAGTGTTACAAAGCAAAACTTTGTGCAATCGAAAGTAGTGATTTGAAATTAGTAATTAGGCAGCTGCTAATCACTGTTACAAACTAAAATTGCTGCTATACACCCACTATTACAATTTTTAGCAACAAATAAAAATAATTTAGAAAAAAAATAGTATCAAAAACATGTCTTACAATTCTTTTTTCTAACGCTAGCATGTTGTTACTATCGCGGTACGCTTCTCGTTAAAGGAATCTTACTTGCGTTAAAATGGTCGTCATGGTAACACTCGTTTTACAATATACTATCCAAGTAACTTTAAAACAATGGTACTCAGCTTTTTTTGAACTACCTCCATCTTTGCAAAAAAATGTTCAACTTCTCCTTCTATGTACCTCAAGTAAACAAAAAACCTAACACCTTGGTTACTTCGATTGAAATAGTTAGCGGTGTAGACTAGACTTGTTAGCAAATGCGACCGGCAATCTTTCGTAGCCGTTTGCAATGCTGTTTAAAAAACTTTAAAAAAATAAGCTAATAATAAACTGCATTTTATTTTTATACAAAATATTTTTGTGTGTAAATAAAAGTTCCATATTGAAACAATGCCATTAATGCATTAATAAGGTCATTTTTTGTACAGTTTTTATATTACATCCATGTAACATCCTATAAATAACATTGCAAATATAAGCTATTGCATTTAAGTCTTAATTACATTGTATGTAGTTGTTTTTTTTTAAGTTTTTTTTTGGTTGAAATGTCAAAGAAAGGCAATAATAATAATAACTGCTAATCAGTCATCCAGAGTTTATCGTATTAATAAAATATATATATATTATATTTAGAAAAGTAAACAAAAGAGGTTGTAACTACATGAAAAACTATTTTTAAATAAGTTTTAATTCTCAATTCATACTTCACAGTAGACTCAAAAAGATATACCTTAGCGTTACCATCTAAACTGGAATTGAAATTTGATCTTAACTAGTAAAAAAAAATTAATTTTACATGTTTACTGTTTTTATTTGAATTCAACATAATAATAATGAGCATGACTTGATTGTCGATGCATTCTTGCAGTCGTTTATGCATCGAAGCTACAAACCTACGTAGGTAACCTCCAGTAATTGTCTCCCAAGCAGTTTCAATGGCGACAATTAATTGTTTGCGGTTTCTGGCAATAAAATTGGGCCCTTGTTTCCCGGATGGTACAAACAACTTGACTCCAAACGTTTTCTATTATATTGAAAACAAGACTTTTTGCTGGCTACGTTCAGGTTATTTTGTTGTACCCAGTTTTGCAACAACCTGGATGCACGTATAGGCTTATTATCCATAAATAATAAACAAAATTAATAATAACAATTGAAAAAACTACAACTAGTCTATATTCTAAGTTATTGTTCGATTATTATCGATTGAATTGCATATTGTAATAGGAAAGAAAGTAAGAGATTCTGGATACAAAATTTGAACAAAAAGCTGCATTGTAACAAAACGAACATAAAACTCTCACCATTTTAAACAAATTAAAAACAAATTGTAAAATGGTGCATGGACTTTACCTCCCATCCTTGTTTATCCCACCAACTTTAAGACGACCCCCGCTCTAAACACGACCCAACAAGAAGGAAAACAGATATAAAAGCGGTTGCACCTTCTAAGATGGCATCTTTTCTTTTGCGTCCGAAGTCACCTTTAAAGACACCTAAAACCTGCCAAAAACAGGTTCCGAACCTGAAAATTAACAATGAGTTTACTAATAATTTAATTAACAATCACAATCTGTACCTGGAACATTCGCTAAACCTGATTAAATCTTAACCGACCTGTGCAACGATCGAGACCTGAATTTCACCTGTCGCAACAAACAGGGAATCATTTTCACGCATTTTCATTAATCCGTCCGTATATTCAGTAAGTGTTGTTTTGTGGATTGTTGTATTCTTTTTATCCTTGTTAGTAATTGTCTAACACCTGAGGTTATCTGTACGTAAAGTGCTCTAGTGCTCGCCGTGGATGCCAAAGAGGTTATTTACTAGTACTGGATTATTACATATGGCACCTTGGTCGACCCAGATGAGTAGCCCTTAGACATTTGTTAGTAGAATACCTTAGTGCTCGCCGTAAGTGTTTAAGGCGGTTTTATTTATCTCTCGAGTTGTACAACAACAACTTTATGTAACTCCGTACCTGTGACATAAATAAATACAACAGAAATCCGTTTTATTACCGCGTCCTGTTACATATCTCATAAATACATATTTAAGTGTATTTTATTCCATTTTATCCAGTCATTTACACCGGAAGTTCAAAGTCCAGTTGCAACCTTAGAAAATTATAGAAAACGTCGCGCTAAGTTTAATTTTCGTTCAATCGACTTGAATTTAGTTAAATTTGATTCTTAATAATCCGCCGCATCGACCTGTAAAGTCCAGAAATCGTATTTTCTTACGTACAGGCAGTATTTAAACTGCATGTAAAAAGCACCTGAGGTCAACGTTCGAACATTTCGACGAGATTGTTTAAAAACTTACTTGTCAAATCTCCTGTTCCATTTAGATAAACGCAAGAAAAGGCACCGCTGGCAAGGGGATTTGCGTTAATGAATTACCGGAAAACACGAGTATAAAAACTATATTATTAATTTTTGTTTTAGCTGAAACAACGTTGAGACAGAGTCGTACACAAGGCAATAAAGGGCGCTGCCGGCGGATTTGACGAAGGAGATATACAGAACCGACCAGAATTAATTTCAGTTTCATCGCCTGATTTGTTATTTATTTTAATTTGGAGTCTAATTTTTATTTATTTTGTGTTATTAAATGTAAAGACAAATAAATATTTTATTGTACATCTTAATTGTGTTGCGAGTAGTCATTTCTCCACTACCTAGGGTGTTGTAGAAACAATCCTTTCACAGCGCAGGACCGGTTACAGCATAACGTTCTTTAAAATACCTAAGTAGCCTTTTATATCAACACGACCCTTAATCACCCATTAAACGCCTTGGCCATGGGAACTCACCCAACTCCATACATTTACTGAAAAGTGTTTGCTACATTTTTTGGAACTTGTGTAATTAACTCTATAACGACTTCTTGGAGGTTGAAACACTTTTATAAATGCGTTTTGAAAATTTTTTCGTCGCTAAAAACAACACCATTACAAAAATCCAGCAGTTAAGTTTAGTAACGTCTTACAAATTTTAGGCGCCTTCTTTTATTGTCCTTGTTAAAAATTTCTTTTATAGCTGCTTGATGCTTTTTTATTCCAGCCTCGTTGAGTCTTGTCCGTGCGGTTAACTGACATCCTAAAAATTCGACGTCGGATAGAGTATTTCGTAAAGTTGTAAATAGTTCGAGCAATTGCTCAAACGCTAAAACCGCTCGTTAATTCTGCAATTATTTAAAGCTTCAAATTGACACTCGTTTGTGCAGGCATTATTTACAATAAATAACGGTCTAGGGAAACTAACTAACTTGATGATATCTACTAAATCATAAATTAAACTAAAATCCACAAATACTCGTACGTTAATTAACCTTCACAATTCACATATAATGATTAATAGACCGACCAATTAAAATTTTGAGACTATAACCGCGACTTAATAACTAAAAATAGTAAATGAATATTAAGGTAAAACACTTCATTGTTCTTAATTGACATTCCTAGAAACTACAATAAAAACAATTATTTATTTTATTATAGTAAAGCAGGATATGTGTGACAGGAGAAATACAATTTTTTTGATTATCATACTAGTGATGGTGCTTCCTTCCCCCTTAAGAAACGTAATCTGGAAATGCAATGACGCATTAAGTTTGATTTATTTATTCTTACAGAAAATATACGCGTTTAAATCCATACCTAGTGTCGCAAAAAAATTGTATGCATTAACGTTATTTAAAAAGATTGTTAAGCGAAAAAAATGCAAAAAAGGCCAAGGGCGCAAACATGCATTGACGAACACAGGAATAAATAGTTCAGCGTAGCAATTAATTTTATTTATACTTGAAAACATTTTGTATAAAAATAAAATGCAACAAATATTTTTTTTGACACAAAATCATTTCGCTGTTAATGAGTGTGTTAGCAATTGTTTAAAACATTTATTTTAATTGCCATTCCTTGTCATTTCAACCAAAAAGAGAAATTAAAAAAACAAATACTTGAAATTATATATTATATAATATAATAATAATATATTATTAATTATTAGATGTAATATAAAACGTCTTCAAAAGATAGCTTTAATAAGGTTTATAATGCACCGTTTCAATATGGAACTTATTTACATAGCAAAATGTTTCAGATGAAAATAAAATGTACCAAAGTTTACACTGCTAACTATTTTATTCAAACTAACCAAAGTGTCCCGTTTTTTGCTTACTGGAGTGTACATAATAGTTTTATCTAATATTAAAATATTATTTATTTTTAGAAAAATTCAATCTAAAAATTTGAATAGTCACAGTGCAATTGTACATCTATTTTATAAAAAAACCTTGTACGGGTCTAACAAAAACAATATTGTTAAAAATTGGTACCTAATTAAAAATTTCTTTTTCTTAAAAAAAACTTATGCATATTATTAAATAACATTTGCTTTTTGTATTGGTTTTCAAGTCTTTAAAGGCCTTTTCTATTTTTATAAGTGGTACGTATTATAAGACTAGTATTTTGTTATTTGGTAAAGTTAATTTGAAGGAGTTTAGTAAATTTTTAAGTAATTGTAAAGTTAAATTGTTTCACTTTTTATAATTTTCAGCATTTTACCTTTTTTTTTTCTTCTAAATTGTTGTTCAAATTTTCCAGTTCATGTTTTTGGAATTACGATAAAAAAACAATTTTTAGCACACAACTACCGATGTAGAACAAAAATGCGTTGCAAACACATATTTAAATGCATACCTTTTTTTTGCCATAATTGCATGAATATGTCAAATGTTTTTAGTGGATAACTATCCGACGCTTTATTATTAGTAAACCACACAAAAAAAAATTATTTATTTTTAATCATCTAACATAAACTTCTCCATTATATCTCTTTGCATGTTTGCAATGCTGCCCACACCGGTATATTGCTGTAAACATGTAAACATATTTTGCATAATATGCGTCTAAGTATAACTGTCGATTTAATTTTCAAATGCTTCTTTGCACAATAATAATTTGTAGTTTTAGATTTATCGCGGTTTTGCCTACTTCAGAGTCTATGAAGCTGTCCGGAAAGAACAGAGATAATCCTACTCGCCTGAAGTAATTTTTTTGGAAAATTTAACATTTATCTTAGAGGTTATTTAGCTTTGAGATGCCACACTGACCAAGTGATTTGATGAGTAATTGGGATATGTGATTAGGATCGGTTTTTGTGAACTAAAGTGTACCTGTAATTCTCAACCGAGAACCAAACGATCAGACGCTGTATGATGTGTAGCTTGCATATGAGGCCGATCACACAGCATATGTGTTGTCCCGTTTTGTGGACTTTTTAACTCACAGTGTAAACTAAAACCAAATTTGTTAATCATTTTATGCTAAAATAAAATCACTGAAGCTTAAAAATGCTTATCGGCAATTGGGTTACTTGCAAAAAATGACATCGGCAGGGAATGTGTTAAGCAAATGAAAAACCGAAAGACTAGACGGAGTAGTGATACAATACATCAAATTAAGAAGTAGAGAATTATTACATTATTTAGAAAAAATATTTAATGAATGCATTGATAAATTCCAGAAACATGAAAAAATTGCCAAACCACCCTCATATGTAAAAAAAAAACTGGTGTGGTCACCACACGACTTTCTTATAAAGAATTTCTACATATTTCTTATTTTCAAATTGAAGAAAAACATCCTAGTCAAAAGAATATAGAAAATTCAGAAAAATTAAAAACATAATTTTATTTGTTTAAAAGACATAATAGTAAAAGTACTAAGTATTACACATTAGACAGTTTTTATTTTTTTATCCTACCTACTTTGAAGTGATATGTAAACTTTTGTATTGGCTTGCTAGCATGTTATAATTTTTTTTGAACTTCTTCTTTTCGATTTTATTAAAATATAACTGACATATGGTAAATTGAGATTATGTTGTCATATCGGCTAACCCCTATATTTGTGCGCCTTAATATGGCTTTCCCCTTTAGTAAATCAGTAGATATTGTTATTTTTAACGTAAATTGCTTTTCCTTCAAGATCTGGAATTTTCTTCTAATAAAAATCGTCGCAGACAGAATTCAAACCTAGATTATATTTTGAATTTATTTTAAATTATAAATCAAAACATCTAATAAAATATTAATGTTAATGTTAATTTTTTTTATGAATTAATTGTTAGGAAACATTATCCCTATAAAAAACTATAAAAATAATTTGAGTAATTTAGATACCTACAAAATTATATAAGAAAAGTTGTTAAAAATAGCGGATACACCCACTTCCGGTTCCTTTATCAGGCCCATCTTTTGATAAAAACGAGAGAATATAAAAAGACAACTCCATACCAAATTTCAAGTTATTAAAACTTTTGGTTTAAGAGTTATCATAGGTACAACGTTACACACACGCAGGCACATAGTATTGATTGCAGAACGCATGCAATGCTTACACAAACTAGTTACTGAGTTAAAAACAGCAGCTCAACAATGTGGACTCAACATGAATATACCAAAAACTAAAATTATGAGCAACAGTGGGATAGCTACACTAGAATAAAACTAGCATGGGCCGTATATGGCAACCTTAACTATGTATCTAAATCAGATTTTACACAACATTTGAACAATCAACTAATGAATTTTACCAGCCTTGTCATATGCAGCTAAGACCTCAATGCTCACAGAAAATAATATGAAAAAATTAATGGTAGCCCAAAGAAAAACGTAAAAAAAAACTCAAATGAAAGAATTAGACTAGAGTAACAGATATTACTAAATATGCAGCCAAAAAGAAGTGGCAACGGACAGGACACTTTATGCGAACGAAAGATGACAGATGAACAAGAAATGTGATCGAACGGAAATCGAGGTAGGAAAGTGTAATCGCGGTAGGGCTAAAACAAGATGGAAGAACGACATAAAAAAATATGAGAAAACGCACGGGATGAACAAAATAGCAGATAGAAACGGGTGGAAAATGCTTGGTAAGGCATATATGTAAAGATGAAACATAAAAATATGAAATTTATTAATTTTGTGAGTACGCGACAGTCCACTTTAACCGCCTTAACACCACCTATTTGCTTCTAAACTGACAACATAATATACGCTCAATAATATAAAATAAATTTGGTTTTTTAGATTTTGGAATATTCAATAGATAAAATAAATAGAAACAAAACAAAAAGAATAATATTAAACAGTGCATGCAAATAAATATCGCAGATTGTCTTGTTTTAACGTAATTTACTCTAACTTAACAAATCGTACTTTTATTGAACAAACATTTAGTTTTCTTTTATAAAATTAGTTACAAAATAAATAATAACCTAAATTTATATTAAAATTAATTCCACAATAAAACAAAAAATTTGCATCATGAGGTGAATTCATTTTATATATTATTTAATATTAGACAAAACTTTAAGTAAGAAATTGTAAAACGTCAAACAAATATTCAATACTGATTTATGAAAATATAAACAATTTTTTGTTGTTATTTTTTGATATTTTATAGAAAACAAAGCTTAAGGCTGTTTTGTACGCTTTTATCTATATTCAAACAACCTTGTAAAACATATACACAATGAACCAACGGATACATCACAGAAAAACTATTATCTTTCAAACGTATTTGATGGATTTGTAGCTTTTACGTTGAGATGTGCAACTCACATTAGAATAATGTTTACAACTACAAAAGCAATATTAAGAAGACTGCAAACAATAGGAACTGACGGAGATGGAAAAATATTTTTTTGTTGTTAATGCCATACCGCTGAAATTATGTATTATCTTTTCTTGTAAAATAAACACTACACAATAACAACAAAATATTTCATAAACATATATTTAATAACCAGGTGTGCACAATATATGTATATATATAAGCAACTAGAAACGTGACAAAACATTCTTGCGTGGGTTTTTTAGATGAAAAGACGTAGTGTTGCAAAAGCAAAAGAAGTTTAACTGTTTTATAACAAAAATACTGGATTCTCCCAAATCTCTGTATGTAAATAACATGAGCATAAAAGCGTTCAGAAATGTAAAAGCGAAATTGAATAGGAAATTCAATAGTGGTTCGACATGCTTTCCAATAAGAGGGAAGCCAGGGAATTTCATCGGATTATTGTAGTAACCTATTCGTTTTCATGCAAAAGCTTTCAAATCGTGATTATGTATGCATTCATTGTATTGTTGATTCCTCTTTTATTAATTTCTTTCTTAAGTTTCTAGAATGTTCAAATTAAATCGACAAAGAAGAAGCACTGTTTGATCAAGAATGTTTAATCTTTACAGATGGATTACTTCAGGGATTATTAACTTGTGTTTATTCGTAAAAAACTAATTTAAAAATAGTTTATTTGTATTAAACATTTAATTCAAACACCAATTATAACTTTTAGTTATTGTTAATTAAGTCACCATAAATATTCTTAGCTAAAGTACCAACAGTAATCTGTTACACTATAGTTACAGTATAATAAATATATTTACAAAAATGATATACATATTTCTTGTTAAAACAAAAAAGTATTATAAGACAACTTATTTAGGTATAATCAACTTTAGCATTTAAATCAAATATTTGTTTAAAAAAGTATGTAAATCACAACGAAACAAATGTAAACAAATATTAGAATACTTAAAAAAATATCTAAAATGAGATACAGATAAAACAACAAAAGTGTAACGTATTCGTATTTTCTACATTGCTTTTTTGTTGGTTTACAGTCATTTAGTGTTTTGGTGAGTTTATTAAAAAATCAAATAATAATGCAATATTTACAATACTCTTTGGTATTTCAGAAGTAGTTAAACTTCTAATTCAATTAAAATTATTTAGGTATATCACTCAAAATTTAATTAAACTAATGCTTCATTAATTAAAATATGTTTTATTTATTGTGTTGTTTTTTTTTATAATTTTTCATTTGTTAAAGATACTTTTTTTTTTTATCATTTATATCTCATAGTTTTGTGTCTTTAATCCATCTCTAATAGATGCTACTATCTTTAGCTAATTTTTGTTAGAGTTAGTCTCACTACAGTATAATGCTTTCAGATCCAGTAGTTTCACTCTTAGTCGGTTCTTTTCATGTTTGCTTCCAAATATTTTAATGGCGCTAGTTAACACGAATTAATTTAAGTGGAAGAATTTTTAGTTTAGGTTTTAAATTATTTTTAATGTAAAGTGTCAGTACTATTAACCTTTTCATGCCGAATGATATTTTAAAATCTTAAGCTTTCACGGTTGTTATGTTTATAATTATAAGCGATTTTCGGCTTAGACAGCGTCATAGTTAAACACCCAGACTTAGGCTTGGTCCTAGTCTCTTCTTGAAAGCCAAAACAAGAAGTAGAACTTGGCCTTTGCCGTATTGTCGTTCGTGAACCCAAACAAACTAACGTTTTGCAAGACATTGCAGCTTGCATCTTCAGAGTGGTAAATTTCACTGAAAGAAAGAGTGTAAAGTGTGTAATATAAGATAATATCACAAATAAGTTGTTTGTAAGCAACCAATAAATGGTTGTAACCGAAAGCGTCAAACTGCCTAGTCATTTTTACTTTTTTTCTTGCAGGTGTGCCTCCAAATTTAGTAAACCATTACACGAAGTACGTCAACGACTTGATCCCAGATTAATTTGTCACTTAGAAAGACCTACACATTTATGATGCACCAATGCTTCGGTTCTGCTTCGGTATCCGGCCGCTTCGGCCATTTTTCAAATATTCAGGCTCCGGTCTATACCACCAATTCGCGACGTCAAGTTCATTTTTTAACGAGCTGTGTTACAGTGAGTATTATAACTAGTACAATGAGCAATAAAAAAAGTAATATTTGGAAATTTTATAATATATGTGAAGATCAAAAATTTGCAAAGTGTACAATTTGTGAAAAACAAATATCTCGCGGGCGAACTAGAAGAAATGCATCAACAACTTCGCTCACAAATCATATGAAACGTTTAAATCTAAATGAATATGAAATCTTACAACAGGATATAGAAATGTTAAAGTAAAGTACGTCAGAAACTAAAACTAGTAACAGTAATAAACAGCAATCACAGCAGACATTGTACGATGTTGTAGAACTTTCTAAAAAGTGAGATATTAACGACAAACGTGCTAAATCATTACACACTTATACATATAGCAGAGATGATTGCATTGGATAATATGCCATATTATGTTGTTCATAATACAGGATTCAAAAGACTTTTGAACAAAGTAGCTCTAAATTATAACATACCGTCTAGAAAGTTTTTTAGTAATAATATAATTCCTAAAATATATGAGCGGGTTGTCAAAACTATAAGAAACAAAATTAAAACTTTAAAGTAGAAACTTTTATTTGTTTTACTAGACACTGGTTATCAAAAAAATTTGAGTGTAACAACTTAGTTTTAAATTGCAAGCATTTTCCTGGTGGCCATTCAGCTGAAGCTATCAAGAATGAGATTCAGGAGATGGTTCAAATGTGGGATATAGATTTATCACAAATTCGTTTCATAGTTAGAAACAATGGCGCCAGTATTGTTAAAGCTTGTAAGAACGATCAATGGAGAATACTTCTTGTTTTATTCATACCTTACAGTTAGTAGTATTAGAAAGGTTAAAATCTCAAAGTTTAGTAGTTGATTTAATAGCAACATCAAGGAGACTTGTAAGTCATTTCAACCATTCTTCAAAAGCGTGGTCAATTTTGAAAAATATACAAACCGAGTTAAACCTTCCTCATAAAAAAATGTTGTAGGATGTAGAGACTAGATGGAACTCTACCTATTACATGCTTCAACGTATTCACGAACAATACTGCAGATAATAATAATGTAATTTTACTAGAGCTATTTGAACAATTTACAAAGACTATGAGTTAGATATGTCATTAATATCAGAAATGATTCCTACAGTAACAACCTTACTAAAGTATTTATCAAACGAATATTAAGAAAATTTGTTCTTCAAAACTGCCTTTTTTGACAAAGATAAAGTAGAACAAATGAAGCTTATGTTAGTTAAAGAATATGCCTTTGTCCCTGATCAAATTCCTGAACACGATGACACTGGTGACAAAAACATCCCTTCAAAAATACAAAAAACAGATCACAAGAAAAACGTATGGGACTATTTTGATGAAATAGCTGGTGATTCAGCTTGCCAACTTTACCAATAAAAAATCTACAAAAAAAACTCAAATTGAAGAAGAATTAGAATCCTATTTTGATGGACCATTAATCAATAGAAAAGATGACCCAGTAAAATGGTGGCAAGAAAGAAAAATATTGTTTCCAATATTATCTTAACTTGCCAGAAAATTTCTCTCTGCACCATCGACGAGCGTTTACAGTGAAACGTTATTTTCTGAAATAGGAAATATTTATGAAGAAACCAGAAACAGGCTACTTCCCAAAAATGCAAAAAAATTGCTTTTTTTGCACCATAATTTAAAAAAATCAACTTTGAATATTAGTGCATAATTTTGTTTAGTTTCAGTTTTATATTTTGTAATAAACATGTTTCGTTCTTCGTAAATTTAATAAATACATATAATATGTTTATTCAGAAATTAAACATAATATTTATTTTAGTAAAGAGGATGTACAGACTTGCTTCGGCCGAATTACCAAAGCTTTGAACTAATTAATACCAGAATATTCGGTATATGGCTATTCGGTCAACATGCCGCTTCGGTGCAACATTACTTCACATATGAAGCAATGCAAATATTTTTAAATAAGTCTTGAAGTCACCGGAAATATAGTTTTTTTTTCCTATGAATAATTTTATGTGTCAAGAAAAACAACAAAATGAGAGCCAACACTGTGAATGTAGCGACAGTGAGCGTTCCGGAACGAAACTTACATAGTACGCAATCTATATCCAAATATATTTAACATAACAAATAACAACGGAAATTATTTAATCCTTTCAAAACGAACATTTTTTTTAATTTAAAGAAAAAATAACTATTTATTCCAAAGAAAGTAAAAAATTACAAACCTAAAAAATATCAGCCAACGTGTATCCTAAGATGGTATTCACACTGTTCATGCCAAACTTAGATGTGCAATGGTAAAAGCTGATATATAATATATACAGTGTCGCCAATTAAAGAAATTCGATGTTTACTCCTTATCAAACTGTATAGCAATTTTTGAGACCCAGTGTTAAGGTACTAAGATTTTAAAAGGAAAACAAACTTTTTATTTAATTATTTAACAAAAATAATTAACATGTAGCATTATCCACTATTAATAAAATATACACAATGATAAGTTTATTATTAATACATGTGGATTAAATTCATTGCATTTAAGTTTCATAAAATATTAAAAATATTAACATTCCAAATAAACATTTTTATTTTACAAAAAATTGTAAAACAATTGAACAATGTAGATACAGTAACAGTAAACAAGTTTTAAGCAACTTTTTATTTTGTGCATTATCAAACAAGTTTGTATTAGTACTGTCAACAACTGATTAAAAAAGTGCATGAAACTACCGAAAACTGCAAGTTTTTACATTACCATTGAAACATTTAAAATTATTTTAAAACTAAAAATGTTGAATTTTATACTCACTTTATTTTCCTTTACCACTTTAAAATTCTGATTTACAAATTTTAGTGGATAGTACATTCTAACTCTAACAGAGAAATTTGCCAAATAATGAAGTTGTAAGCAAAAACATTTCTTTTAATTTGTTCCCAACGCCTGCTTTAATTGTAAATAAGGAAAATTTTCTTATATATTTATAGAAATTTATTGGTTGGCATTAACAACATACCAAAATCATCTTTGGTTTTATTCTCGTATGCTCGAAATTTTACTCAAATCTAAGTCTGTACTCTTTTTTGAGAATTTTTCGCAAATATCACATTTGTGTTTTCCTAGACATTTTCTAATTAAATAACAATAAAAATAAAGAGAATAATTTTTGAACTATACGCTGTACGTTGAAAAGATAGAGTTCAGTGCCTTCTTCAATTTTGTATGACAATTTAAACCAATGTATAAAGAGACATGTTTACACGGCTCAAATTAGCAAAAACACGAAAATTCAGAAATTATGTAATGTATAATCTTATATGCATTAAACATTAAAGTACGCAGGAAAACGTATAATTTTCAATAAATGTGCAAAATTAAAAATTTGTACCTATAGCAAATAAATGCGGGTACAACTTTATTAACTTACACTGAAAGAAAAATTTTACATAAGTCAATGTACGCTATACATCGACCTATAGTAATTGAATTAAAAATATTCTTGTTTTGTCAACAATTAACAAAAAAAAAGTTTAAACATGATATATTATATAATATTGTAATAAAATGTTTAAAATTAGTTTTCATTAGCGAAATGTCAGTCAATACAAAAAAAATAAGAAAAAGGATTTATAAAAAATAATCATTTTTGTAAACTTAATTTTACTTATTTCTAACTTTGTAAAAAATTAATCAATTTTTTTCTAAAAAAAGGTTTGTTAAGTTTAATACAATAGCTTATATACGTTAGAAATCTAATATAAAGTTGTTTAAACAACATATATCCGTTTTATCCTAAGGCTGCATCAACCATTGTAGAAGTTAACTTTAAAGTTTGAATTACAGCTTCTCATTAGTTATGATAGCTGTTTACCACAGTTCTGAAATTTAGGTTATGCTTTGTATTAATACACAATAGATGCTTATATTATGAGATATATAAGAATTATATGCAAGTTTTAAAGTTTACATTTTGTTTTGTACTAAAAAAAATATTTTGTATTTATAACAAAATCTTGAATAATAGTTTTATTTAATCGATAAAAACTTAATTATTTGACAAATTACGTAACAATTAATTAACTAATAATAATTTTTGTTAATGCATCGGTTACAAGAAATTTTAAAAATAGTAATTTTACATTTAATTTATTGCATAAAAACGTTGGTTTAATTATATTTTTTTAAAATGCTTATTATTAATATTTATATTTATCTCTATGTATGTCAATACGTAAAACTATTTGACTTTTTAATATTTTAATAAAACAATTTTGATGTGATGTAAAACTAAAATCCAATTAATATAAGCAATATTTATTCAAAAATCGTATAGTCCTCGCAATTTTACTTTCGATGCACGTCATTAACGTCAGTGACGTAGTTATTCAACCATGTTGTCGGTATTATCATGTAAACTTACTGTTTTCGTACATTCTTAATATTCCATTATATTACGTTTTCATTAAATGTTTCTACATTCGTAACAGTTGTACTACGCTTACGTTTTGAAGAGATCTAAGAACCTTGTTGTTAGCAACCGTTGTACATACAGAAATAACTGTAGAATATATGTATGTATTACCACAATTTAAATATTAAGTAAAAGGGTACTTCTTGCACATCATTTACTGATATCAATGGACCACCATTATCTCGTTCAATCTCAAAATAGTACAGTTTTGTATCAAAAATAATTATAAAAAACAATGAGCACTTTGACATAAAAAACACAAATTTAATTTGACAGATGTCAACAACGCTGCAACTATAGTAAGCACACCAACAACGTGATAAAAAAAATTTAATAAGACAATTTGGTATTTATTTAATTTTTGCTATAAATAGGGTGGTATGAATTTTACGTCATTAATGACGTGCATCGAAAGTTAAATTGCGAGGACTTTATAAAGATTTAAATTTCAAACAATTATAAATTTAAACAAACGTCAGTGTTTTTTGACATTGATTTTCGGTTATTTACAAAGATATTAAATTTGTATTAAATTATTTTCTCTATTTCGACATGAGAATTGGCGATTTTTACACTAAAATCCGTGTAAGAATTATCAAATTCTTAGACGAATTTTAGTCATGTTAGTTTTTTCAAAATTGGTATCTCTGCATCGTAAGTTAACGTTATATGAAAAAGAAATTAAAATTATTGGAACTTAGCAATTGAAATTCAAATTTTGATGCCAAGATAAAATAAACACGTCCTATTAATTTAAAGTTATTTACTTATAAAAGTACAAAGAGATAATTTTGTATGAGATTTTAGGTTAACACATAAATTTCAATATGCCAAAGTGTAAGTGTTGCCAATTCAATAAAATATAAGTTTCCCAATGTTGTTTTAAAATTAAAATTTTACGGTAAATATTAAAATTGAATCAAAATAGAGAAAATAGTATAAAGCACACGTCATAGAATGCGTTTCAATCACTCGACCGCTTCATAAACTCATCTATAAAACACGTTCTCGTGATTGAAGCGCGTTCATTCTGTAACTTGTGTTTTAATATACCATTCTTTATCAGTTTGATAAGCTTATGTTCTAATGTCTATACTTTTAAGTTGCTGTGTTAATGATCAGCGTCGACTTGTGTAGAAGTTTGTGGGTTCCTAAGACTTTCTGCTCTGACAGAAATGAAAGGTGATAAGTTTTTCCCAAAATATTACAACATAAAAATGAACATTAGTACATATATGAGTACGTATAATATAGACGTGTAACCAATAAACATTTTTTAGTTCAGTTCATGTTGTATTCTCTTTTTTCTTTAGAAAATCAACAAGTAAATAGTAAAGAAATAGTGCAAACGTTTGCTGTCGAGCATGATTCGCACTAATTAACTTATATGCTACTTCATCAATGCAGATATTTGATGATAAATCACAGTAGAGATGTATAATTTATTGCTTCATTATTAAGTCGCATTTGGATCTGGATTACACTAGTATATGTTGTAAAACGACGTAATACAAGCTGAATTAATTTGTATAATTCCGGCAATATTTTTTCAGTAATTTATCGTTTTTGGTTAAACTCGCCAGTTTATCAAAATAAAAAAAACTATTTTTTTAAGATTGTAAGACATTTAAAGCAATAGCTTTTTTATCGATGCCGTCTGCGTAAAAGTTTAGCAAATGGTCTTATTGATTAGATTTTTCAATCAATAATCGTTCTGCGATTTGCAAAAAACTTGCTGCAAAGAAATTAGTTCTAGAAGTTAAACAAGACACAACATCATCAATAACTTTAAGAAACTGATGCTTATAGTGATTTATAACATTGTTAAATTTGTAGCTTTCTAAGTAATCATCTAGTCGCCGCTAAATACATCGCAGAAAACCGGTTTTTTTGTTGACTTACTTAAAACTCTAAAAATTAATCTTGCTCTTTGAAAGCTTTTATCGTGGTCTTTACAATTGCAATCATAAGCAAATCTTTTTTGAAACGATCAGACCTTTTTCTGAATAGCTATAATTAGTATACTAATATAGTTAAAAAGTCAAATAGTTCCAACGATTCTTTTCAAATTTTACCAGGTCATAAATAAAATTTGATTGTTTATTTAATTAAGCAAAAAAAATTTAATTTTGTTTTTTTTGCTTTATTTTGTTTTCAAAAAACTTAAATAAGCATAAATGTAATTATTTCTCTAACAATGTTCGAAACTTTTTGAGAACTTGTTTAAAATTGAACGTATTCTGAATTTACCTAAATTGCAAAAAAATAGACGTATGTTCCGCAGAAAATTTGGTTTGCATAAAATCACTACACTATAAACATATTTGCAGCATTATAAAAGCACTGAACCAGACAAAAGTAAAAAACATATCAAATAAATAAAGCATATCAACTATAATTTTTCGCAATGTAGCAGACTGGGTGTTTAATGTTTCGTAAAATTTAGTAATTTGTGTTCTCACGATCAAGAAGGGTGATTTGGATTTTAAAACAAATGATTTGGTTGCCAAAACCTGAATCTATAAGGAAAATTACAAAAATAACAGAAAAAAGATGCTTTTTTAAGTTCTGCACACAGGTGAGCTGCTAAGTGTTGGATCTAATTAAAAATTACATAAATATACTATACCGGCTTGCCACTAGACGTGGGAAAATTTTTAAGTTTTATTAAACAATTTTGTTTCTTTTATTAACCTTGGCATTTTAAAAAATAAAACTATAAAACAGATGCGCTGACCCATTGGTAAGAATACCTAACCTTTTCCAAGGATAGTAAACCTATTCTTAAAGGATTCCGCTTTTGTATGAACTCGACGTTCTAAATCAGTGGTTTTCTAAGTGGTTCCTACAGACTCAAGGGTCCCCGAAATCATACAGGGGGTTCGTGAAAATTTAAAATTGATTTGGGTGTCTTTGAACAATGTCAGGGGGTCCGCGCAAGGTTTAATATAAAATAAAAAAGTTGTGGCACATTTTTATTAATATGAAAATTAAAATAAATAATAATACATAAATTATTAGCAATTTTTACGTCCTACGGAAAATATAAATATAGGTGCACAAAATACAAGTAATAACAGGTATCGCGGTGAGTCAGGCTTATCTATACACGTTTATACAAGAACGTAATTGAGTCGTTACCTGCACCAATATAAACTATAAAAGAGTCGTGCATCTAATAAACAATTTAGTTCTGTGTTACGCGTGATGTGAAATACATACAACAAATTTTCCTAGTCTTGGACAAAAAGAAGTATAATTTCTTGTGTTTTTACGCAAATAGTGCAATTTCCTTACGTTATAACAATAATAATGTTTAAATAAAATTAATGTATTTTTTTATTTAAATTTATTTAAGCTAAAATGTACAATGTAACATTCTTTAAAAATTTTTTTTATTAAAAACTTAAGAAGAGATTGTAAGTTTTTCTAAGACAGATTAATGTTTTTGTAAACGAACTTATAGATATATTGGGTTTTATAATTTAATATAATGCACTCTAAAAGTTATAGCTTACTATTTTATATTTTTGTTTATTTTGTTTACTTCCGCGAATAACCAAATCCGTGAATATTTTCAATTACTGTATATTACGGTATTATTATGTTTTGTTGTTAATTAATTTTTGAATTATTTATTTTTCTTGAAAAATTAAGTGGTACGCAATGAGTACCTACAAAATATGTGACATTTAGATAAAATAAAATTTTTACATCTTAAATAACTAATTCAAGAGAGCGTTACATTGCAGCATCCCATAAAAAAACAAAAATTTTGATATATTCCCCTATATCCGTTTAGGTTTTTTTTTTCAGATAACAGTATAAGTGATCTAAAGAAAAAATGCAAACAATACATTGTTGATAATATAAAATATGGTTTTATTTCGTCACCAGAAAATAGTACTTTACCTATGTGTATTCTATGTAATAAAACGATGTCAAACGATTCATCAAAATCTTTTAAGTTTAAAGAACATTTTATAAAGATTCATAGTGACAAAAAGATAAGGATTTAATGTTTTTTTTTTAACAATAAAAAAAAATATTTAAAAACACCTACATTGCAAGAACTCGTAGGGACAACATTCAAGAGAGATGGCAATGGGCTGCGTGTTTTCGATAATATATATTTAATAATTGCGGAAAATCGCACGTTATTAGTGAAGAACTTATTCTACTAGTTGTAAGTGAGATAAAAGACTAACTAACTTTTTTTCTACTGAGTAATAATACTATACAAAGAGGGGTCGACAAAATGGCTCAGTTGCAAAACTTTTGCTGTACATACAAAACTTGGAAAGAAGAGAACGTTCTCAGTTTCCAAATGTTTCAAAATTGCAAAATACAGATGAATATTTATTTTCTTATTGTCAACACTTAACGGTGCTTTATTTGGACTTTAACCAAAGATTTGATGACGTGCTTTACTTAGATATTTCCTACTGGGCGTTGAACCCTTTTGCGAGTAATCAAACTCAAAGCACAAATACAGATAAATACATACTAATACAGAAGCAACTTATTGAATTGTCCACAAACGAGGAGCTGAAACTAATGTTTATACAAAGATACAACAACTTCTGGTTACAAAAACAGATCCCAATTTTATATCCAGCATTATGGGTTATTGCATAGAAGCTGTTGATTGCTTTTCCGTCTTCCTATTTGGTAGAACGTGAATTTAGGCCGTTTTGAGCCTGATTACAAGAAAAACGACTAGAAATTAGTACCTGTGGGAATTTGCAGTTGCTACTCAAGAAACATCGAGCCAGACACAAATATACTCATAACATCCCATCAGGTTCATCCAAGTCCATTAATTTTTTTTTGTATTTTAAAACCAGTTATAATTTTAATAAATGCTTTTTCAATAAAATGTTTATATTATTTTTACGTCACCATTTACCATTCAAGACATCAAAATTGAATTTGTAATTTTTTTATTATGCATTTATGTAGTTTTTTCACTCAGAGGTCCGCGAGCAAGTTTTGACTATGAAAAGGAGTCCGTGCAACAATAGTGTTTAGGAACCACTCAGTTAGCCCATATAAATATAAAACACATTAATTTAAAACAGAACAAATTTACCAAAATTATATTTGGTTTCTAGATCAAAGATCAACTTTAAGGGTGCACACTTAAATGCGTAAATGCAGAATTTTAAAATATGAAGTATGATTAAATATTTATCAAACAAAGATCACGTTTATTAACGTACTGTTTACGCAAGTAGCTACATATAAGCGCCATAATGACATATCTCTAAATTTAAAAAAATCACAGATACATAAGTATATGTTATGCTTAGAAAATTATTAAACTATATATTAGACAATATAATTTTTAATATAAAAAGATATTGTACTAATGTATTTGTTCGAAAGTTTGAACAATATAAGCAAATTTTATTGCTATTAAAATAAAAAATAATATTCAATAATATAATTTAAAAAATGTATCCAAATTTATTTCAATTTATTAGATTCATGGCGACTAAAACAATTCTAAATATTTTACAATGGAATTGTCAGTCTATAAGAAACCAAATTTACTTAAGTTTTTGGAAACCAAAAATATAGATGTCATTTTTTAGGCGCCTATAGAAAAATGCTGTTAACAAAAGAAAAACTGATGCCTACATATCTAGGTACCGTCTGGGAGAACTCGCCAAGAACATGTCAGGAACCAAAAGGCAAAAATCTAAGCTACGGAATTACGTATATTTTTTTAAATATAAATAAAATAATGCAATTTGTGTCCATTATTTTGCATTTACTGATTAACAATTCATAAATTAGTATTAATAATAATTAAATTATAAAACTAATTTGTGTTGGTATCAGTTTTTGAGTGAAACCATACGTTTCTTTGTCTTGTGCATTTTTTTCGTTTATTTCATATAAAGAGTCTTTGACAAAACGAAATTGAGCACGAAAAATAGCGAATAATGGTGGGTTGCGGAGAAAAATAATGCCTTTCCTTCTTGCCCCTTAGTATGTGCGCCCATGTGTCATTTTACTTAGTAAAAGATATTTTTTTATACCACTGTCTCAGCTTTCCGATTCATCCCTCTCAGATGCGTTTATATTTCGACAAATGCATCGACCTACACGGGTAGCAAAGGTAGAACCTACCGGATGTTGCATATTTTAGTTTTCTAAGAACAAAATACTTGAAATCAAAGGTTTCATTCTTTTTCGTGCGGATAGAAGCTATGGCTAAAGAATAGTTGCAATCTTAATAGTTGGTTCTTATCTAACATTTAAAAAACTTTAAAATTATAATCAAGGCATAGTAGCAAATGTTGTATTTTAAAAAAATATATAATTATCAAATATATGTATTTATAAATCACCAAAAATTAATGTAAAATTAAACGAAACTTTTTAAAATCAAGCCAAGTTTTTAAAAACTTAAGTTCAGGATTAGCTAATTCAAGCTTATTCTAGTAAAACTTTTAGATTTTTATCAAGCTTTCAAGCTCTTAAAAATGTATTATCTTGATGTAAAATTTGTTGTCGTTTTGGAACGTCCACTTCGCTAGTTAGTCGAAGTACTTGCAAAGGTTGTTTTGTTTTGTAAATTTTTGATTAAAAAAATGTTGTACCATTTCTCATGTAATTTTAATAAATAGTGGCCTGATAAAATGCACACATTAGTAGCATAAAACGTCGTCTTAAAACTACTATAAGTGATTTCATTGCCTTTCCTAAAAAAAAGACCTGAGAAAAAAAGGTTTAAAAAACTAAAAAAAATCGTTTCACGTTTTTTTTATTGGCAAAAAATCAATAACAATGTAATAGATAACCTATAAAAATGTTATTTAGTTAGTTGGTTAGGTATTTTAAAAGAAATCATGTTTTACCTTGATACCAACAATACTAGATGGTCTTTCAAAATATTATTCTAAAATAATAAATTGTATTCAAAAAATACTGATAGAAGTTAACAAAACGCTAAAACACCAAGATTATTAGTACACAATAATGTGTAAAGTGAATCCGACTTTTAATGTAATTCTGTCGCGTAAATTAACCAATTACTAAAACATTTGTGAGAGGGTGTTACATGCAAAAGCTGTTATTACAAAAATTACCTGTATGAAAGTAGCATGAATTAGATACAGGGCTTCAGAAAGGTTTATAGGTGAATAAGGGCTTCTGAACCTGGCCAACCAGAGAACACGTTCGGCGATGTACACACTATGGAACCTACCTTTACAGTGTGTAATTACTAAATTTAAAAAAACCAGATAATATTGAGGCGCAAACAGGTTAATTGAGTAAAAGATCCGTTACGTTAACAGTTTAACATTTATTACATAAAAGAAATTAAAAACGGATAAAATAAAACAAAATATGCAACGAACAAACAAAATTTTACACCAAAATTTATAACAAAATAATCGGTTGCAATAAAACAAAAATTAGTTAAAAAATTAAATGACTAAAACGTAATTTTTAATTTGAATTTAAAAAAAAAACAAAGAAGTTAAGTTTATAGTAAAATTAAATTTAAAGTAGCATTAAATTCAGAGGCCTTTGAGTCCGTAAAACTACGTAATTATACCAAAATAACAGTAACACGCGGTTATGTAAACACAACAAAAAAATATATAAACGAGATGAAACTTATTGTTTTAATTTAGTCAAGAGTTGAATATTTGTTTCAAACTTGGCTAAGTGTCTTCGATTGTAAAATAGACCAAGTTGAAGCAACGGTACGTAAAATAACGTTAACTCATAGTTATATAAATTTCATTTAAAGCTTTTTGCAATTGATAACAAATTAAACGGTATAAATATTACTTTAAATACCTGTTATTATCTTAGAGTGTTCTGGTTGACTGCAGTTTCCAAATCTAGTAGACAGAAATAATATCAAGATCTGGAATCATTGGAACGACCCGCGGATAGGAAGATCAAACTTTTTCCTTAGAGAACTTTACCGAAAAAGTTGGTTGTGTTTAATAAAAGATAAAATTGAAGCATTAAATCTCTCACTTAACTATTTCACAAACACATTCAAAACTCGAAACTATAAGTTTTCTCATCGTACTGCACCCGTAAGCAAAGATAAAATAGAAGAAACTAAAGTCTTAATGATGTTAACATAAACAAACCAATGTAATATAAAATTTCTTAAATTGTAGAAACTAAATAAGTAAGGTAAGTTTGAACCATAAATCATGATGTAATCTGTATTTATTAATACAAAGAAAATGCAAAATTAGCGAAAACACAGCACACGGATATTTAAGCAACGTAAAAGCATACATTAATTTCAAAAAAATTAATTAAAACCTGGAAAAAACAAATACTAATTTAAAATAGGTCAATTAATCAGCAACTAAGGATTCGTCATTTAAAAAAATACATAAATTCAAACGCAGGTTACAAGAGACTTATTTCTATCTGTTGAGCGTACTAAGTCTAGACTGTTTAATGTGGCGTTTATTACATCAAAATACAATTTACACAATACTATTAATTTTAATAAAAATTGTAGCTTGTATTGGTGTGTATTTAATAATTCACAATGTTTAAAATCGCTTATTTTTAATTGTGTTGAAAAGCAAACCAACATCCAAGACTTTGTATTGAATTTTGTTTTAGTATTTTGTGTTTACAACGTATCAAACGTGTTAGTTTAATAACCTAATAATTTATAATAATAATAATAATAATAATAAAACAATTAAAAATTGTTGCAAACAAATTTTAAACATCAAATTGTGATCACAGTATAATAGTTATTAAAAAACTTAATAAACAATTCATGGTTAATTACAAATAAAACCTTTGTGATAGTTTCAAGTATAACCTTTATTATTTGTTTATTTATTATTTGTAATAATTTTAAATGGAATGTACTGTTTTTGATAAATTGTATCAATACTACAATTATTTGTAACAAAATTATAAAAAAAAATTTAAAAAACAATTGATAAACCTATGCGAGCGATTAACAAAATGATAATTAAAAACTAAAATATCAACAGATTAGTATACATACAATTAAAAGTATAAGTTTAATACGATAATTCGTTGTAATTATAAAAGCATTTTGATTGCTAATTGGTTGACTCACTATTAAAAACTTTGTTACGTGTATTAATTAATAACAGCGTCATATAATTTTTGTAAATTTAAATAAAACAATACTAAATTTAAAAAATCTCCAGTTTAAAACTGTTTTTCTTAAAATTCATCCATGTGAAATATGTAAGCTACAGTATTGCATTTGAGTGATAAGGTTTTTTTCGTAAAATTTCTTGCGTCATAAACACTACCTACAGATGTATACAGTTTTCGTATTTTTTACGGTAGCCTAGTTTTGTTGTTTTTATATAATATATTTTACGTACTTTGTTTTGTAGTAAAACATACATTTTGTTTTAATCAAATTAACGGCAATAATTTACTAAATTATATAAAATAGAAAAATAATATTGACTTAATTTCAGCTATAGATAAAATACAATAATATGCAATTAATATTGCACTTGAGCAATATTTTAGAGCAAAAGAATATTTTTTGCACTTTTTATCACATTTAATAGATCATTTTTTTAAATTAAAACATGCAATGTTTAACGTAGAGGTTACATTTACAAATTGAAAATTGCTGAGAATATTTGTGTGCAACTTTATGGTTTGTCTGTGTAAATAGTTAAGAATTTTATTTTAGTCAGAAGTTATTCATCATGTTTTTTAATTTTGCAACTGTAAACATTTTGATTAAGAATTTAACAAAAGCATAATCCTTATTTATAAAGGTTAATTTACGTTCGTCCTTAGCATTCATTTGTAGATAGGCGCGTATATGTATGTACATGTAAAATGCGCGTATATGCAAAAATAGAGTTATTTTCTAATATTTTTCAAATCTACAAATGAAAATTAAAATCAAAACTGTAAAGTTTTTGAGTACACATTAACTATAATTATTACTTTTAAGCATAAATTAAAAATACACACAATAATTTGATGTATATATTGTTATGTTTTGATAATATTAGACAAAAACAGATTACTCTTTAAAGTTTTAAAGCAACATAAATATTAAAATTCTAATTAAATTAGTTTTTTGTCATTGTAAATTATTTGAGTTAATGTTTCAAAATTTTTAAAGCACACTTTTACCGAAAGTAATTATTTTGAATAGTAAAAACTTTTTTCTTAAACATTATTTTTTTAAATAAAGTTTTTATTAGTCGCACTTTTGAAGCGATTGACAAAGAACTATGCTATTAACCAAATAAATGTTTTTTTAATTCTGCTTAGTAAGTCACTTAAATACATTTTTTTAAATGAAAGTTATTTTATTGAATATATCATAACGATTATTATTACTAATTAATTTATACTAAAAATATGTACACGTTTATAACTAACCGAAACTTGTTTACATTAAGTCACGTACAAGGTTATACTCCGTATATTTATCTCTACACGTGTTAATTACTTATTTATTTAAACTTGAATAATCTTCTTAACACTGTCGACTTCGATTTACTGAAATAACTGCCCTATGATTTGTTTGTACCGCATTTATACATTTTGGCGAAACGTTCGCGAATGTTCTATATCTTTCGGTGAACGTTTCAGAAAATAAGTAACAACTTTGAGAAGGCTCTTGAACTTGAGAACAATTTCTCGAACGTTTCAATACGTATTTTACAAACATTTTCATTGTGGTCTTTAATTGACTTTCGGCTGAAACGCTTTCTTCTATCGAAGACGAGCTCTCTTTCTTCTCGTAGTAGAAGTATGTGGCTCCGGCCGACTCAAGTGGAAGAAGGTGCGGGTAAGACAATGATTTTATAGGGCGCCAGCAAGTCTACCCAGCGATGCGCACACACCTTGACGCAACAGGACCTGCTCTAATGCAATCAAGTTGACGAATAACCCGCAACAAACAACAAACAACAAATTTGTTGATTTATAATGAATATCCCATAACTAAAGAAATATTTAGTTTCGTTCAATTACGACCGCGAAAAAAGATAAAAGTACCAGTAAATGCTAAATAATAATTTAATTAACAAAGGAAAAAAACAATCGCCCACCACAATCAGGCCTGGATCCTCTCACAGCGCTCCTGTCTGTGCCTAAATTAAATTAATTCATAAAATAAATTAAATCTTAGGAGTTAACGGACCCAAGTACTTGTTTGCTTAACCCGTACATAAAACAACTAATTAATTAATTAATATAAAGCCGGATCCAAATTCCGATAATAATTGTGCGTCACTGGAAATGCAACGGTAGCACGGTAGATATTTTGTAACAGTAGTTCCGATAACACACGTTCACGATTACTTATAATTTTACTTATTATAATGCTACAACCACAAAAAAATGAAATATTTAAAATGTGACCTTAAACCTTAATTACACGGAGTAAATGAACGATTATTAATATATACAGTAAGTAAAGCAAGATAACTTTAATAATAATCATAATGATGATTCATCTTTAGAAAATTAAAATAAAAAAAACATTAGAGGTCGAGTTTTAACCTCGCCGTTGAATCGGTTGACGTAAGTAATTATAACTCTCTTATAACTAAAATCAATTACATATAATAAGACCACTTATCTAGTTCGGTACGGGTTGTTCGAGGGTTATGCTTGGCACATCGGATATGTTAGAGGTCCCGGGCAGGTTTCCTGCGTAGATTGACGTCGAAGATGCTGTAGCCAGGAGGTAATAAGTTGAGCCCCATTAAGCACGTTGGTGTTTCGTACTTAATAGTTGGAGACTTGCCCAGGTAATCAATATTTAAACAATACCAGATTCTAGGACAAATGTCATTGATCAAACAAATTAATATTTAATAATGATTTTATTATTACCCACTTCCCAATGCAACGTTGTGTTTGATTGGGATTGCCTTTGGTCTCTGATGTACGAGACAAGTAGAAGGTGCAAAATTTACAATTGAAATATAGGTCGTTTTTCTCTAGATAATCTTGCATTACAGCAGCAATCGTGTAAAAATTGAAAATCCCAGAGGACGACGTACGAATTCTCACATCACCTTGTGCAGCACTTCCATTACCAAAAAACCCAAACAAAAACTGCCAACCAAAAAGAAAATTTCCTTCCCTTTCCCAATTCGAAAAAGAAATCACGGTCGATTAGGCCCTTTTTATTGCCCCAAAAATACGGCGGGAACACTCCAATATTCAAATGATCGCCAAATGATTTGAATATAGCGTTTGTACCAACGAAGTACAGATGGAGCCAGTTTAAAACAATTTTTTGCTTTTTAAATTTTCAGCGTGTTACACGGCAAGCGTCCAATTGTATTTGTAAGCGAATATTAACGCGACCAAGAGTAGCATAATTCATACAACTATTCATGTGATTCGCCGATAACGAGTGCTTTTTCACTTTTTCCTTTAAATGCTATAAATTGGTACCATTATTTTTACACCATAATGAATCATGTGAAAACGGTAAACTTACAAAACAGTAAAATCTATTATTTACTTCAAATTCACAAATCCAATCTGACGAATCGTACATAAATTCTTCAAAATTAATATAGCCTTTTTTATTTTGATATTTACTAGTCTTACGAATTTGAAGTAAAGGCTGACGACGAGTATTAAATGTAAATTCTAAACGTCTAAACTAATATTAGCTATTAGTTTTTTAATCTCTTGTACCACCGTCATTATGAAACAAAAACGATAAGTCGTCTATTAACTAAAATAACTAAAAAAATCGACTGTAAAGTTTGTCATATGTGATAAAAAATTTGCATTCTAGCATCTATGTTTTATACACAGGTGCTGTGAAGATAATGATAAATGACTTAAGACACGTAAGCATTGCACTGCCACTGAGTAAGCGGAATGACCTCTGGGCTTAAGACCGCAAGCAAACATTTAAGCGTTTACTTATCTTCTTTTCTAACTCGCATAAAATGGTACTATGTGTGTCTCACTATTTACTACAATAACTATATCATTTAGGATTCGGCTTCAATATTATGCAAGCGGGTACATGTAAATGTGAGCCTCTGGTAGATTCGTTTTCGTATCTCAATTCTGAATTTAAACGCATGAAATTCAAACTTTGATAATTTGATTTAAACGCAAATTTTCTGTAATCTTAAAGTAAGTAATCTATCTTCATTATTCATTTTTCCGAAGGGTCGTTGACCAAATGACCTAATAGAGAAACCGCTACTGTATAATTCCAAAAATCAGTGTTGTAAATTATCTTATGAGTACAATTGAAAAAAAGACATAAAAGCTAATTCTTTAAGTCCTTGCTGATGTAAACTGCTCATAATTTAAAACACAATACATTTTTGAGAATTTGCCTTTTGTGAAAAATTTGCTTAAAATAAACTACAAATGATAATTTAAATTTAAAGTAAAAAGCAATAATTCAGGAAGTTTGATTGACGGCTATGAGCGATAATTTTTATAATCTTTTAGGTTTAAACTGACGTCGACATCAAAGCCACATTTTTCCTAACCGTTACAAAGAAAAACTAATTAAGTTTACTAGACACTTCTCCATTACTGAAAGAGTTATTCCTTAAAAACATCAATTTCGGCGTTAATTGAAAGACTTTAGTCCTAATAGTCTAATTTTTGCTTAGCAATAAAAATTTTGAAAGGACCATATTGTATCAAGATTTGTAAATGATGAAATTTGTTTTATATTTGCAATAGTAGGTCATTAAATCAATGAAGTTTGTCATGTTTTTTTTTTATTTTTTCTTCAATTTCTTTTTCAGTTTTTTAATTAGCAAATTTAATAAACAATGAATTGGTATTTATTCTGTTATGAGATCATATTGTACATTTACGTATATGATAATAATTAAATAATCAATTAAATTATTACCTTTTTGTATCTATTTGATAGAATCATCTATCGTATTATCTATTATCTAGATAGAATCTTCAACTTGTATCTAAATTGTTATCTAGATTAAAAAAATTGAAAACTATTTTATTATCTAGATAAAAATTAAATTATCTATGCACAACACTGTAAATATGTAAATAGTCAAATTTGTTTATTTCATGCAAATAAATATTTTGAGATGTGTTTATTAGTCATATGTATTGTGTTAGATGTGTTAAACAAAAATTCTATCGTTTAATACTAAATAAAATTATTTACTTTTTAGTGCATTTTATTTGATATTTTATTTGATGCATTTATTTTTTTTTTAATTAAGGGCAATTTTTTTCCAAATATTTTATTGAATAGGCTGAGCAACTTTTGCAGTAACCTCAACAAGCTATATTAGTTATAGTCACTAAAAACCTTGAAAATATACATCGTTCAGAAGGTTTCGTTTCGATGTAAATTTATAAGTTTAATCATTCTCTCATGGATTCCATTATCAAAACTTGACCAAAGTTGTATGGTGCTACTGCTAAGGTACACACCTTCTAATAAAAAAAATAATCGTAATCGGTCAATGTTGTAAAAAATTATTGGTAAACATTGAATTTAAGAGTTTAACTATTTTCTCATGGATTCTATTAACAGAACTTGACAAAATGTATGTTGGACCATTGCTAAAGAACCCGCTTTCTAATAAAATAAAAATCATCAGTAATTACTCAAAGTTTATTCGTATATTTTCAGACCCACAAAATACACCATTCTTGTATAGCTTTACTCCATACATACATATATTTACAAACTTTTATAGAACTAAAAACATCAAATTTCTTCCCGTTGTAATGTAATTAAACATAATTGGTACAAGTATTATACTCCAAAAAAAATATTATAAATTCTGGAGCACGTCTAATTATGAAAGAGTGTCTAAGGACATTTGCAGGTTCCACTTCATTTTGAATATCAGGTATCTCAAGAGACGTATTCCTGGGTGCATTAGTAATATTCAAAGGTAAGTTGCAACTTTACTATTATTTTGTCTTAATTGTAAATTATTAATTGATGATGAACTATCACTTTAATAAAAACGTTTATTCTAATTTATATATCGCTGTAACCGTATACCGTCCACGTATAAAATAATTAGTCACTTGATGCACTTGTTTATTTAACAACAACATGTTTTCTTTTACAACGGTGCATTTACTTAAACATGTATCTGCTTCTTTTAACGCTTACGTTGCACTTAAGACTTTAAAACTGAGTAGAATTTTCATTGTTCTCTTTCTCTCTTGTTTCGAAAATTGCCTTGAATGTTCCGAATATTTCGGGAACGTTTCAATACCAAATTAAATAAATATATAAATCTTATTAATTTATAAATTTATACATATTACAATAATAATACCTACAATAATAATAATGCTGCTGAGAATTGGAAAAATTGGACTTTTATTTTTTTTAAATTTTATAAAATTTTGTTTTCGATTTACTTTTTCAGTTTTTTGATTCTGTTTTACTTGTTGTTTACACCGATACTACTCTATCATCATTGATTTTGTTAAATAGTTTTTTTTTAAACTCTAATTACAACTAATTAGTTAGTCATTTTATTTATTTTGTTTATTAAAAGTAAATTTTATTTTATTGGTAATTAATTTTGATAAACATTTTAATCAAACCAAAAAAAATGTTGTTCATCAAAATTAAAGTAGGTATAGTTTCTAAGATTTTTTTGCTACATTGGATAAACGAAACAAAAAGTCAAAAATCGTATTAACAACCATAAATACGACTGTAAAACTAAAAAAAGAGAAACAGCGTCATCTGTACATCACATCGACACAGGACATAATTTCGATTTTAACAACCCTAGTATTTTAGACACTACTCCGGGTGATTCTTATGTAAAATGACGCCCTGAATCCAAATATGTCTTCCGTTTTCTTCCATCACCCACCATTTTCGAGGGAGCCCCAAATCTCTAAGTTTACCACTAGGCGATAAATTAATTATAATTTATTTATCGAACAATAATAATAATTATAATAATTATTATAATAATAAATATATGGACATGAATTTAATTTAAATGGGGAAAAGAACTGTTTTAGCTATAAACAGTAATAAACAAAAAGATATTCATCGTTACTTGGTGCTTGCTTTCCTTTTATACCCTGAGGTACAGCTCTCTCGTTTCAAAAACCAGCAGTACTCCGCCAACATGCTTGCATTCCACTTTCCTGAAAATCTCTTCCCCAGCTTAGCGATGTCTTGATGGAACCGTTCCCCGTGTTCATCCGAGACTGCTCTTAAATTTTCAGGGAAAAAGTCCAAATGCGAGTGAAGAAAGTGAACTTTAAGAGACATGTTACATTCTATGTCCTTGTACGCTAAAAGCAGTGCCTCGACGTGAGCTACATAATCTTCACTTTTGTGGTTACCCAGAAAGTTCTTACAAACGTTTTGAAATGCAAGCCAAGCTCGTTTTTCTTTTTGATTTAGGTGTTTAATAAACGTCGAATCTTGGAAGAGTTGTCTAATCTGGGGACCAACAAAAACGCCTTCTTGGATTTTAGCTTCGCTAAGACGAGGAAATTTAGTTTTCAAAAATTGAAATGCGCCATCTGTCTTGTCCACTGCTTTCACAAACTGTTTGATCAATCCAAGTTTGATGTGTGAAAGTGGTAAGTAAATATTTTCCTTCGGAACCAAAGAATTATGGGCGACATTTTTCTGACCAGAAATAAGATTTTCTCGCAGAGGCCAATCCCGTACGATGTAATGTTTATCTCGGGCTCGGCTACCCCATTCACAAAGGACACAGCAATATTTTGTGAATCCTGATTGCAGGCCCGTGAGTAGAGCACCAACTTTTAAGTCAGCGCAAAGTTTCCACTTATAATCATGATAACTAATTTTATCAAGGATTCTGAAGATGTTTTCGTACGTTTCCTTCATATCAACAGAGTATGCAACTGGACCTGATGGGAAGTCATTCCCATTTGCCAACAGGACAACTTTTAAGCTTGTTTTTGATTAGTCTATAAACAGTCTCCATTTGTCTGGGTCACATGGCATCTGTAGCTCTGTCATCAATAAATTTTGGTTAGGGCAGAACACTAAACCTTTATCTTCTGAGAAAAGACATTTCAGGGTTGCTTGTCTGGTCCTGTAAGAAGATATTTTTACTCCCTTTTCTAAGAGATTCCACTGTTGAAGTCGCGATCCTAGGAGCTGAGATTTAGTCTTGGGTAACTGCAAATCCCTGACAAGATCATTTAATTCCGATTGAGTGAGGAGGTGAGGTTGCCGAGAAACTAAATCTGCGGAATACTCTTCCTCATCATTGAACGTATCATTCGAAGCCCCAGGTTGTGGCTCAGAGTCTTTTAAATCAATTTCCGGCTCTAGAGTATAAGTGTTTGGGGGCTCTGGGTTTGGCAAAGTATCGTTATGAGGAACAGGTCTTAGAGCTGAAGGAATATTGGGATACTGAATTGTATGCTTACTTTTGCTCGAAAACCCGACGGTGGAAGTCATACAAAAGTAACAATCTGTAAGACGACAGCGAGGTTCACGCCAAACCATAGGCACAGCAAATGGCATTGATTTACGGGTACCTTTGAGACATTTGGTCAAACTACTGTAACAAGTCGTACAGCAAACTGATGGAGCCCAAGTCTTGTCCAGGTCGCCAACTTGACAATCAAAGTACAATTTATAAGCTGTTTTAACAAGCGGAGAAAAGGGTTTTTGTTGCGCTTTTAAAGTTAATTCCCCGCAGACATAACAGAAGCTATCGGGATAATTTTTACACTTGCGTGGCATAATTAAACAGTAATTCAACGCCCGATATTAACCACAAATCACACTTAGTCACTTGAAAAAATCCGGAGTAAAAGTAATTTTACTGTTTGACACAAATGAACAAAAATGAACACAAAATCCAGCACGTTTAAAACGTCGACAAGTTAACTTTGCAACAGCTATAGATGTACTGATCGAAGCAGTTAAGCAAACAATGTAATATACTATAATGAGAAGACTAATGCAAGTTCAAGCCTGTCGAAAATTCCTGTTCAAACCTGCATATGGTATTGAGATCGCCTAACTGTTTATTGATATTTTTTTACTGTTCTTATATATTTGTATTTTATTGTTGTTTCTATATACATTTTATAGCAAAATTTTTGCCATATACTTTGGTATAAATTTTATTACCTGCTTTGGGATGTTTAACGGCTATAAGTTAAAATTCTAAAAAAAATGCAATAAATAAAATAAAAATGGGGTCCCCCCAGAATAGGTGGGTGATGGGTAAAAAAGAAGCTCATTTTTGGGTTCAGGAGGTCATTTTACATAAGAATCGTCAAGAATGGTATCAGGGCCGATTTTCATGCAGACCAGTGTAATTTAAGTAGTATTTATAATAATTTAATTTCTAAAATTACGAAAAATGATTAAGTGTGTTTTGCGGTTATTTTCAATTTTTAGTCTATTTTGATAACAGGTTACCTTGAAATAAATGTTTGATTATACATATCATAGTGGTTGTTCTCCATGTTTAATTGTATTGTCATTTATTATTTATACTTATTTATTGTTTTTAATTATTGACTATTAGTAATCCCATTTTTGTCAATTAAGTTTAAGACATGTTCATGTTTGTCAAACTTCGGAGTAATGCTCAAATGTTCTACGTAAGTTTTTACGTTGTTCTGTTTACATCTGTAATTTAGTTACTTCTAACTTATTTAATTAGATAGTTGTTGTACTTACGTTAATAAATTGCAGTGGCCTGATGATGAGCACATTTAGTGCACGAAACGTCGCCATACAGAAAAACTGAGCAGTTTTTTATGCCCCTCCTTGAACGAAGAATCCAATAGTGTTAATTAAATTTATTGAGTTTGAAAAAAAACTATTTTAAGCAGGATTCTCAACACCAAATGTTTGATATAAGCGCATTTGTGTTTTTTGGTACAAATTAATTGATTAGTAAAAGAATATCACAAAGTATTAAAACATATAATATAATATTACTGATAGGAAAATGTTATAAAACTGTACAAAAATAAAGTGTTTTTTCATAATAAATATGTATTATATTGATTGCTCTGTATTTTCAATCCACAATATGTACAGCTTGCACCGGCAAGCACATAATAATAATAATGTTAAGACGTAGAATATTTAGACGGCAGCCTATATTTCATCACGCTAAAAGCCTTAAAGGCTTTCGGTAAATTATAAAAACCTGCTTCTATAAATAAAAATAAATATAATAAAAGAGTTCTTTTTATTTGTTAAAAATTCACACAATAATTAATTTGCCATATTTTTCAACGAGTGTTATTCCTACAATTGAATACAATCTTTTTATACATTTTTCTATTGCCATCAAATTAATATTTACTGTAAAGTATCGTTTAAAATTTTTATATTGCTCAATAAACTAATATCAAATGGAATCGTATTTTATATAAGTATAAAATAAACTTTTACGAGCTTTTATCTTAAAATTATTTATCGCTGAAATAAAATGCAATTGAAATTATTTATAGCTTTCAGTTTTCAAAAGCAGATATACTTTATTAGTTTTTGTTGTTTCAATTCTGAAGATCTCTGGTCTTTTTTAGTTGCTACTTGTTATTTTTCTTTCGCAGTTCACGCTGTTGATGTTAGAACATAAAAGTTTTTCCGTGTCAAATAAAAAGCATCGCTTTTCTTTATTGTCTGTTTAAAGAAAACAATTATTTTTTAATTCATTATTATTAAATAATATTATTGCTACTACACTTATACTAATATCTATCTTAATAATATTACATAATATATTATATTGTTTTATATATACATAACTTAAGACATTAATTCATTTTACTACTATTTATTATTATATTTGTTATTATTACTTTGAAATCAGCTTATTTTGGATAATGACAGCATTGTTATCAAAACACGTTCGAATATAATTAAGTTTTTGTGCTATTTGATAGTGTGATTTTTGTTTATTCTTGTCATAATTATTTACGGATTTATATTTAAAATTTTGGAACGCCAGTTGTAACGTTCATAATAGACTTTATGTTGAATGCCTATGGTTCAGACAGGGTTAATTTTTAAAAAACAAATGGTGAAATGACATTGAGTAAAAGGAGTTTCCAAAGATTAGAATTTCTTATTCAAGACACTTAAACATTTAAAGGCCAAAAGCGGTTGATAACCGAAGGTTGTGTTATTTCAATTGTTCTTAAAAAAACCTGCTTATTTCGTAGTAGGGTAAGTGCCTTAAATGTTTATAACTTATTAAGATACCAGTTTATCAGTATCGTATCTATTTTACATGACAAATAATAGCCGACTCGTTAAATAAGACAGCAATCACACTGCAACCACAACCACCCACTACCACCAACAACAACCAACTACAATCAACTAAAATATTTGTATGCAGTCACACTGCACCAACTAATGGTCACCGATATAGTAACATATTTTAAATTTGGCGCTTACTCATCTACAGTAGACCATGAGCATAATTTTTCACACATTTCAGGCGATGATAAATAGCCTCTACAATAAAACTAAACAAAAACACCGTTAAAATGTAAACATGATAACATCACATATTGACCGGCGCTTGCGTTAAAATGTAAACATGATAACATCAGATGTTTACCGGCGCTTGCGCATTTTCAACCACCGTCGACAACCAACCACTAAATTTGCAACAGGTTGAAAATTTCAAACTGGTAGCAACCGTTTGATGGTAGCTGATGGTTAGCAATGGCTTAGTGTGAACAACGCCATTTGTTTATAATAATTTAGTTGATGGTCGTGGGTAGTTGACGGTGATGCAAAGTGACTGAGGCCTAAAGCGCAGCACTGATCATCCGATGCTAATGACAACAATGATAAAACCATGCCTACGTTCCCATAGATAGAGTACATTAGATTACCAAATTAATTGTATTGTCAAGTTAGACCTAATTTTGATGTATATTTTACTGGCACCCCAAAATTATTAAATGTTAATTCAAAAAAAAAACAACTCATTTTACAACAACCCACACCCGCCTGCCGCATTAGAGCTGCCGATAACCGCTTGAGGTTGTTGTTATCTTTAAATGTGACACTGTTCTTTTGTATAAGACAGTAGTTCTCGCAGAGATTTTCCGAAAATATTCGGTGGTAGTTTGTACTCAGAGAAAATAAGAAGTTTTTTAAATTATAATAAGGAAAGTTATCATATTTTGTAAATGTTACGCTCTTGACAATTCACTGTAAACCCCGCTAACGTCTTTACCGTGGAATTATGTGAAGTACAGTTCGTGTTACATAATTCATCCTTACCTTTGAAACGGATTTTTTTTTGGCGGATCCAGTACAGCTCTATTACCGTAAAGGTATTTCTACCACCAAAAATGCGACCCAATGAGAACAATATATAAATTTAAGGTATTTAAAGACAACCGTTTTAAACAATTTTGAATTTTGCATTACTTTGTGCAACTATAAGTGTTTTAAAAGCTTTAAAATAAACAAAAAATGTTGTTGCTTTCTGGCTGCGTTGTTATTAAAACTTTCGAATTATGACAATTTTTTTTATAACCCAGAAGACAGCGTATTCCGATAACGAGTTTTGAAGCGGTGTGGTTAAACCCATTAAAGTTATATTATTTGCTTTACATTAAAATTCTTAATTTTTTATTTGGTTAACGAATTTTTTTACGCGTGCAAAGCATTTGCAATTTTAATTAATTTTGTTTTAAGAAATTGATTCCAAATTATTGTTTTTGTTGCGTTGTGTTACGTGTCATTATTAATACAGTTTCACATATTTGTAGTTTAATTAAATTATTACCACGTCACTGGTACGCGGACACTACTCCTTGGTCATTTGAATTTGATTCGATACCTACGGTGGCAGTTTTTGCGCCTATATTCATTTTCTGTTGAAGATTTGCTGTAAGTGGTTTGATTTTGATAGAAACCTTGTCCGTTAAATTGTAAGTAATTTATTTTTTAATTTATTTTTTTCATTGTCGTTGTTACTATTACACTTTTGCCAATTTCACTGAAACAAAGATTTTCTACGTATATTGGCGGAATCAAGGCAATTCTGAATCTACTAAACCTTCACAGGTATAGACGCCATTTTGCTTTGTTAACTTAAAATTCTTTAATTAGCGAAAACTCGAGGTTTTCTTTTCAATCCAGCTACTAAAAGTAAAAATAGTATTTTCTTAAAATTTTGTCGCACGCTTAGTAGACCGATTCAATAGCTACAACTAATGTAGGAATCATGACTTCAGGGATTTTGTTAGATTTAAATTTCGAACAGCTGTAAATTCTGCTAATTTGACAATATTATTAATGGTATTTGAAAAATCCAATTTACGTTTAACACTTAAAATAGAACATGGTTCGTCTGTTGACTCCCTGGCATCTTTCTATCATGTGACCCGCGTCTACCACTGGTTGTTCTACCTCGAACAACTCATTTTTTACAATAACATTTTTCGTTTCTAAATCTATATCTTCATCTAGTTCACAGTTAGATGTTGCCGTTGGTTGTAAAAGTTTTATTAACATATTCCATAGAAATCAATTCCATTATTTCTTTCTAATATTTTTCTAAATATGGTCTCCTGATCGACAGGACACATTTATAGTTATTTTGACTATTCAAAACACTACTATTTAAAACCTCAAATGTATTATTTTATTTTAAAATATAATCTACTGTATTAGCGGCAGAGCTTGTTTGTATATCTCTAGTAGCACCACAGGTACTTATAGCATATGTCCTGGAAAAATCTATATCGCATACTTAACGCGCTTTTTCTGAAATGAGTTGGAGTTGATGTGACATTCGGAAAATTTCGGAATCGCTCTTGAGGTGTTAGATGGCTTATCAATAAAGCATACTGATTTAACATCTTCCAAGAATACTATTTTTGACCTAACTCAGATATATATATACATCATATAAAACGCAAGATTTTTGTTCTGCTTATATAAAAATACGGAACTTCTTCCGTCACTCCTATATTTTTAAATGTAGCTCTATTTGATGCTCCTTAATTACATACAATAATTCTAACGTTTAAACCGACATTTTGAAGAAATTGAATATTTTTTTAAGTAGGAGTTCCAACGACTGATGTTTTATCAAAGTAGCTGATAAATAGTAACTTACGGGAATCTTCCATTTGACCATTAACACTAGTGCCATAAACACTAATGCTTGTGTAGCAATTTTATTTTGTCTACCTAGTTGACCTAAATCTGCAAAACCTTCTATTAAATCACGGCGAGAACTAAATTCTAAAAATTTTTTTATACTTATCTTATCCATTAGCAGAACGCATTCTTTTTCTTTAGCCGTCATGTATTAGCCAGTATGTAATGGTTTTTTTTTTAGGGTAACGTAAATTTTAAAGTTTTTCGCATAAAAAGATATAAAGAAGGCAATTATAGTATAAGCTTACAGCTAATTTTTTTTTCTTACTTCACTGGCTTTTGCGTGTGTACGTAGGCTACATATTTACAAACGCGCGAATAAAATTGGGTAAACGATTTAAAACGGTTTGAACACTGTTGTGAGAAATTTCTTCTTAAGACGATTGACAGAAAAATTTTTATCATTAATTTGTTTGGAGAAGGCGATGGCGATGTTTATAAGTTGGCGATGCTACTTGCATTCTTTTTTTTTTCTTTTGTGTTGGCATGTTAGCTAGAATCTGTATAATTCTTTTTAGGTTTGCTATGTATATGTAGCGACATCTGAATAATGTCAATGAAATGCAATGTGCAACATTTTTTTGTTTTTGCAGTATTTAATCTCCTAGTTAATTTCTTAATAAAACTTAATTATTAAATTTCTTTATTTGTAGAAAACCCTACATGGTAGCAGAGCGTGGTTCTCTATAAAGAAATCTGAAATAATTCTGAAGTTTTACCAAATAGTAAAAGTGAGGTTAAACGATCGGCGGGAACGCATAGCACGTGTAAAAATTATCAAGATGAGCTCAAATGTGTTTAATATCGAGAAGTTGATTGGACGAGACAATATATAGATAATATAGCGCAGAAAGCATCGTTGACCCAGTGAAGGACGTGTAGGTCAAATGTACACTTATTTTGCTAATAAACACTCAAAACTATGTACATATTCAGGAGTGTAAGACTGCTAAAGAGGTGTGGGACAGTTTACATAAAGCTTTTGATGTCAAAGGGTTAACTAGAAAAGTGGGCTTGTTGAAGGAGTTGATCAATACGTCACTTGAATCAAGCACCGGTGTAGAAGATTATGTAAACAGAATTATGACTGCAGCTCATAAACTAAGAAACATTGGTTTTGTAGTGAACGATGAATGGCTTGGCACGCTAATGCTAGCAGGCTTATCTGATGAATACAAACCCATGATAATGGGGTTAGAAAACTCTGGTGCAAGAATCAGTGCAGACTTTATAAAAACAAAATTGCTTCAAGAAGTGAAAACCAAAGATTCGAGCAGTGCATTTTATTCTAACCTAAAAAAGGGTCGTCAACAGAATAACCAACAGAATCCGAAGCCGTCTGTAAAAAATAAGGGTTCCCGATGTTATAATTGTAATGGCTTTGGACACTTTGCAAAGTTTTGTAAACATCTAAAGAAAACAACGACCAAAGAAAATAATAAGCAAGAAAGTTTTGTTGCAGCTTTTCCAGTTTTCTCAGTTTTTCCAAGTAAAGAAAACGAGAAATGGTACATCGATAGTGGGTGTTCGGCGCACATGGTTAGTAACAAAGATTTGATGTACAATATTCGAGAAGCACCACAGTAGCCAACAGAGAGCCATTGTCTGTGGAATGTATTGGAGATATCAATATTCAAATTACACAACAGGAAAAAATTAAAGTAAGAAATGTTCTTCATGTACCTGGATTAGCGGCCAATTTATTGTCAGTGAGCACAATTACAAAGAATATGGTGTCATTTTATGAGAAAGGTTGTCACATAAAAAATGCAGATGGAAAATTGTTGTGCTCAGCTACTTTAATAAATAAATTATATGTTTTAGACACTTATGCAAATGATGATGAAAGTGCACATTTGGTGTCTAATAAAGTTAATTTAAATGATATTAATTTGTAGCATCTTCGGATGGCCCATCTAAATATTTCAGCTCTTAAAAAATTGCCTAATTGTGCTGAGGAGGTTAGCTGTCGCTGGATTCGCAGAAAGATAATATTCAGTGTTCCACCTGTTGCGAAGGAAAACAAACAAAGTTGCCTTTCAAGCAAGCAGGAACCAGAGCAACGAAGCCATTAAATTTTATTACTATCATTGACGATTACACTAGAATGGTTCATATCTACTTTCTAAGAGATAAACAAAACATATTACAAGTTTTTAAGGATTATAAGCGGAAAGTAGAAAATTAATTGGATCATACAATTAAAGTTATAAGAACCAATAATGGTGAAAAGTATTCCAACTCCAATTTTGAGCACTATTTGGCAAGTTGTGTAATTATTCATCAGACCTCCACCCCATATACCCCTCAGCAAAATGGCCTTGCAGAACGAATGAATCGTACTTTAGTAGAAAAAGCTAGATGCATGATGTTTCATGCAAATTTAGAGAAACCTATCTGGACTGAAGCTATAGCCACAGCTGCATATATTGTAAATAGATCACCAACCAAAGTATTAGGAGATACTACACCATATAAAATGTGGACCGGAAAAGAACCTAAACTGAATTACATCAGGATATTTGGTTCAAAGGTGATGGTTCATGTTCCAAAGGAAAGAACACTAAAATGTGACAGGAAATCATCATAGATGATTTTCGTTGGTTACTGTGAAAATACGAAAGGATACCGCATAATGAATCCATTAACTCATCAGGTCACAAAGAGCAAGGATGTTATTTTCTTTGAAAATATTAATGAATCTGGTGAATGTTCAATTACAGTGAACCCTATTGAAAATGAGTCAGTTAAGTTGGATTATGCTGCTTCTGAACAAAATCAGCAACCGAAAGAATCTGTCATAATTCCTCAGTCAAGTGGATCAGTTATTGAGCATACTTTGAGAGAATCCGAAGGTGAAGATTCTAGTGACCAGGAAATTGACTCGGGCGATCCTGATAATAGTTACCGTCCTCCGAGGTCATTACCACTGCAGAATCAACAGCTAAGTAATATCACACTAAAGCCACGTAATAGAAATCATAAAAACATAATGGGATTATTTTGTTTATACACAAGTGTTTTAGATCCACAAAGTGTGGAAGAAGCTTTGTCATCCCCGCATGCTAGTGAGTGGAAAAAGGCGATGGATGAGGAATTTAACTCCTTGATCGAACATAAAACTTGGCAACTTGTTGACTTACCCAGAAACAAAAAGGTATTACCAAGCAAATGGATATTTAAAACAAAAACTGACCTACAGGGAAGTATTATTCGATATAAGGCAAGACTTTTTATAAAGGGTTTTGCACAAAAGAGAGGAATAGATTACCAAGAAGTTTACTCTCCGGTGGTAAGATACACCTCTCTTCGCTATTTGTTTGCTATAGCAGCAAAGCACAATCTACCCATTGAACAAATGGATGCTGTATCAGTTTTTCTACAAGGAAAAATAGATACTGACATATACATGCTACAGCCAGAGATGTATAATGAAGGAGATTAAGTATGTCACTTACTGAAGTCTATCTATGGGCTCAAGCAGGCGAGCAGATTGTAGAATATTAAGTTGAACAAAGTCTTGAAGGAAATGGGAATTGAGCAATCAAAGACCGATTCCTGTGTCTATTACGACATTAATAGAGGAATTTACATTGCCGTTTGGGTTGATGATGTAATAACTTTCAGCTTTCAATCAGCAATTACTGAAGAAGTGAAGAAAAACCTATATTCGAAATTGAGTATGAAAGATCTTGGTCAAGCAAAACAATGCGTGGGCTTATGTATAAATAGAGAAAAGGATACAATTGCATTGGACCAGGAGAAGTATATAAACGAAATTCTCTCAAGATTCAGCATGACAGATTGTAAACCTGCAAAAACACCTGTAGAAGTTGGTTTGAAATTTGATAATAGCAATGAAGTTCCATACGATTGTCCCTATCAGCATGCCATAGGGTGCCTATTAATTGTAGCTCAAGGAACGAGACCGGACATCTCATACGCTGTGAATGCTCTCAGTCGATATAATAAGGAACCTAAATCTGAGCATTGAGTTGCAGTGAAAAGGGTAATAAGATGTTTACAGGGCACTAAACATTATAAACTTACTTATACTAAAAATGGACAAAGTGAACTAACAGGTTTTTGTGATGCGCATTGGGCGAGTGACATGTGCGACCGTAAATCGTGTACGGGATACATTTTTATACTACAGGGTGGTGCAGTGTCGTGGGCTTCGCAAAAGCAACAAGCTGTAGCCCTCTCTACAGCAGAGGCAGAATATATGGCTATGTCAGCAGCAGCGCAGGAGGCACTATGGCTGCAGCAGCTGCAAGAAGAGATTGGAGGACAACATGATCACGCTCTAGTCATCTACAGCAATAACCAAAGTGTTATTAAAATTACATCTAATGATTGTTACCTACCCAGGTCCAAACATATAGATATAAGATATCATTTTTTGAAAGAACATGTCAATAATTTAAAGTTAAAATTTTGTTATGTACAAGGTAAAAGGAATGTTTCTGATTTTCTAACTAAGGGTACAACTTTAGATAAACATTTGTATTGTATATTAAAGATGGGATTGCGTTCTGAGGTGGGTGATGGAAATTGAACGCACCCCAATCTGTATAATTCTTTTTAGGTTCGCTATGTATATGTAGCGACATCTAAATAATGTCAATGAAATGCAATGTGCAACATTTTTTTGTTTTCGCAGTATTTAAACTCCGAGGTAATCTCTTAATAAAATTTAATTATTAAAGTTCTTTATTTGTAGAAAACCTTACAAGAACAGTATTAAATTTGTTCCTTCAAGTTGACAAAAATTCAATTTCAGCTCTTATTCCGAAAGTACTCCTGTTCACTACTCTTGCTCGTAGAGTTATAAAACCACTTTCCAGGTTAAATCTTTAATAAAATGGGGGAAATGTTGTGTTTTATTATTAATGAATGCGCCTTGCATTTTAAGTGGGCTTAAAAAAACAAAAAAGGTATGTGCAAACAATAAAAAACTGTTATATTAAAACGTGAGTTAAATTTAAATACATAATAAATTTCTGGCGACTAACTCAATTGAATGGGTAAGCGATCCGCAGGTTTTGATGTGCTAATTAGAACGTAAGATTAAAAATATGGCAAAACAATTAGAAACTAGGACGGACACCGTTTAAATCTATCCAACACTAAACTAGAACAAATGACAAAACACTGGTTATAACAATATATTGCATGTTTTCTAATAGTTTTGTTACAATGTATTCAAATAAATTTACATATTATAAATTAAATCAATTTAAATATGTATAACGTTTTAAATGATGAAACCTGGCATTTGTTATTGATAACTTATTATTTCGAATAAAAAATAGATGTTGCTATCATTTATGGCCAAATGGCATAACCGGTTTTGAAGCATTCACTGTACAATTAACGTACAGTAAAAAAAAATATAGATTAATCACGCGAGTATAAAACTTAATTAGCGTAGACAATATGAATTTAAACGTTTTATTACAAAAATATTTGCTTAGTGTACTTCAGTTTTGTTAGATTAGTAGTTTACGTAAATATATAATTTAATTGAGCGTTTTCTTTGATTTATAACGTTTAAATTGCACATTTTTCATCGTCTTGAACAGGAATTTACAATTTACAACTCGTAAAATAGGCATTTTACATCATTGCATATTGATCGTTGATAAAAGTGATAGGTCTTACCAAAATGATTTATTACACTATTGGGAATATCAATTTTAAAGGAGTTTTTCTCGTGAAAAATATAAAAATTTATAATGTTTTACATTTCAGAAACTATTTTACGTTTAACAATAAATTTCTATCTATGCCATCAAAATAAATAAATTAAAAATTTTATTTTTGTAGTTATCTTATGTAACTGTTAATAAACAATAGTTTTATATTAAATGTCAAACTTATTTGATTTTGAAAACTTAGTACCTCATTATATTGTTTAAACCTGATAACACGTTTAAGTTGAATATATTTGTTAATGAGATGTCGCTACATTTGGAAATTAATAAAGAGAAAATGGTAGCGCTTTGCATACGTATTCACCTGTCAAAACTTCTTTCTTTGATAAATTTCGATATGTTTACATAACACTCAACTGGAATTATTGCGAAATTTAAATCTTGCAACTTGCAACCAAATGTAATATTACAAATTACTTTATTTAGTAATTGCAATTCGTTTAGTACAACTTGGTTTGTCATATGCAAATGTGTTCTTTGCATAAGGGTTTATTTAGAACTTTGTTTTAAAAAATAAGTAAAAATAAAAGCAGGGTTGATAAAATTATAAAAATCGTTTATTTTCATACATTTGATTACAATTACGACTGTTTTATCAGCTTTCTAATAGTGTTGGAAAAGTTTTATTTGCATATTAAATACAAGTGTCAGAATGTTAAATTGTACAAGGACGAAGTGATACTCATTTACCACGAGTGGTAAAATTTACAGCACAATCCGAAGTTTTTAAAGTTGCGTCACATAGGTTCTTTGTAGCGATTCCATACAAAAAACTGTAAAAATTTTATAATTTTACTAATAATTCCACAAACAAAATTAACATTTGTTTTCTTTTTACTATCCTAAGGAAATAGGAAAATATACTAACCGGAATTTTTTTTTAAACAATTTTGTTTTTGCATAATTTTACGTTTCAAGTTCTTTTGAATCAGAAAAATGTTTTTTTGACCAAAAAAAATGGGTGTCTGTGTATGTGCTTGTGTGTTTCGTGTCTGTGTGTGTAACGATGTACCCACGATAACTCTTAAACCAAAAGTCCTACTAACTTGAAACTTGGTGTGGAACTGGCTTTTCATATTCTCTCGGTTCTAACAAAAATTGGGTCTGATAAATAAATTGGAAGTGGATGTATCCGACATTTTAACAGTTTTTCTTATATAATTTTGTACGTATGTAAGTTATTCAAGTTATTTTTACAGTTTCTTGTAGACATAATTTTTCCTAACAATTTATTTAAATAATAAATTTTTCTAACATTAATAGTTTATTAGATATTGTATTTATAATTTAAAATGAATTCACAAATGAGGCGCATAGATGCAAAGTGCGATTCAAATGAACGCAGTTGGAGAAAAACACGAAAAACTTAGAGGTAAAATTGTTAAGATAACATAGTAATAATTTGTTTAAAGCTAGTTATATTGTGTTTAGCAACTTATAAGTTCAAAAAATTTTCAGGCTATTGTTTTTGAGAAAAAATTACAACAAATATGGACATGTTGCATTTTGCAAATTATTGAAAAAAAATGCTTTGCTCAATTTATTTATATGCAATTATAAAACTGTTATTTAAAACAAGTAATTAAATACAAAGGTAAGTTTAGAACTAGAAGATTTGTTCAGCTGTATCAGCATGTTAACTTTCTTGTTCTTCTTCTAGAGCTTTTGAAAGGTATAATAATTCTTTTGAAATAAAGTTATTATAAATAGCACAATGATCTATCTTTACTCCAGTCAGAACCATAATGTGACGCTAGTAAACTAGAAATACTTTTAATTTTATTAATTTTTTGAGGAACAGCTATTTTTTAGACATTATTAGCTTTAAATGATTTTCTTTTGTTTACAAATTTCTTTACCTGCTCCAACGTCACTGCAATAAAATGGTTTTTCTTGAATTAAAATTCCACTGGGAGAATTAAAGAGACACTTCCTAAGATTTCTCTCAAAACGCTAGAAGCTACCTGTGTGTTTATGCCTACCATGCTCGTAATATCAGGCTAGTAATTATGTGATATTATATGTCCAGTACATTGACTCTGGTAGCACTTTGCATGTAATTTATACCTGGACATGTCGTACTTTGAATTTCAAGGTACTTTTTACAGACGGATTACCACACTATATGTCGTCTTTTGAAACTGAAATACGTTCAAAAAGATTCAGATTTAAGTGAAGTATACAAAAAAATTATATATTTTTTAAATTGTGACATGTCGCACTTTGCATCTATACGCATCAAATATAATATAGGTTCAAATCCTGTCTGCGACGATTTTTTTTTAGAAAAAAATTCCATATCTTGAAGGGAAAGCAAGATACGTTAAAAATTATAATTTTTACTGATTTATTAAAGGAGAGAGCAATATCGAGGCGTACAAATATAGGCGTTAGTCGATATGACAACATAAGCTCAATTTGTCATATTTGTGTTATATCTTAATGAAATCAAGGAGAAAAATTTCAAAAAAATGATAGCATGCTAGGAAGTCAATACAAACGTGTACATATTACTTTAAAGTGGTTTTATAAAAACATAACCTTAAAAAAAATATGTAAACATTATTTCATCATTTCTTATAGGAAAGTCGTGTGGTGACCACGCCAGTTTTTTTAGGGATTATGAATTTGATTTGTTTGTATAAATGCTGCAACATTCCTTTACAAAACTGATACAGATTATAAAATGTAGGTTTATACGGGATTTTCCGCAAAATTCTACAACAATTTGTAATACCCATAAAATTCTACTACAATTGGCAACGCCGGTATTTTACATCATATATTTAAAAAAACATGTACTCAAAACAGTCAAAACTATCTGTATCAAAAACATCTGAACTTTATAAAATCTCGCATTCTTTTTTAATACATATGTTAAAAAAAATTCTTAAAATATATTAATATTTGTTCTAATCAAAACCTAGTGTGTCATTACCACCCCCAATTAAAGTTTTAAATATTCGTCATAGAAAAGGTCAAGTAAGCTATTTCTCGCCTTCTATACAGAACGAATTTTAAATATCATTGCTAGAAAAACATATTTTTTGACATCAAAGCTTCAAAATACTTTTTCATTATGTTTGACTGCACCCCTAATGTAAGTCATTTAAAACAAATGTTTCAAGTTATTCGTTATGTAAAAGTTACCAACAATGGTATAGATACAGTCGAAAGCTTCCTTGATTTTGTGGCAGTTATTGAAAAAACTGGATGGGCTCTCACTCAGAAAATTTAGAAAAAATAAAAAATGATGGATTAGACATAAAGAACTGCAGAGGACAATGCTATGATAATAGTTCAAATATGGTCAACGTGTACAAAGGTGTTCATTCTCAAAATCTTAAAACAGTCTACCTATTATGTGCAGCACATTCCAAAAACTTAATTGGTGCAAATTCTGCTAGCTTGCCAGAGGAGGCAGAGTTGTACTGTTCCATACTTAATTGTCTCAATAACTTTTTTGCTTCCTTAACTAATAGAAGAAAAGTTCTAGTAAACATGTCCGAATAGATATTGTGAACACGCTCTTACAAAGAAAAGACACCACTATTCACAGATCAACAAAACATATGAGCCGACTAATCCTCGAGTTTAAAGAGAAAAGGTCAAACTGTTCATCTAATGCATTAAAAGAAGCCAAAGAAATAGCTACAAAGGTTAATTTAGATCCTTATTTTAACAATGCTATAAGAAGGAAAAAGAAGCGCATGTTTGATGAGAAAGGTGAATATGAAATCCGTGACTTTTCAGAGGAAGAAAAGTTCAAACCCCTACAAAACATAAATAGAGTATTTGGTTTTCTCAATGGAACTAGGTTTGCATCAATGAAAAGAGAGGCATTAAAACATCGGGGAGTTGAGTGAGCATATAGAGAAAACTTAGACAAGGACGAACTGTCAATAGAAGTGGAGAGTTTTATATATCACGCTTTAGATTTCAGCTGTAATATGAAAACTGCTACTTCATCAGATCTTCTGACTTTAGTATACCAAAACGGACTTTAGCCCTTTATTGCCCAGACCTAGTAAAATTAATTTTTTTTCAAATTTTCTTTATTCAGAACGTTTCTTGGGTGTTCAACTACTAAGGCCTCTAAATTTTTTTAAATTTTTGTATTGAACTACTAAAATTTTTAAAATTTTGAACTCAAAAGTACCGTTAGGATTTTGATTGTGTCAACTAGAATGGATCTTTCTCAAGACGTAAAATTAAAACAATTACACAACTTGACGGCGCTTACAAAGTTTTATTAGGTTAATTTTTTCTTTACAAATTCATTTCATGATAAAGTAAAAAACAGTTTTTTTTTCATTGCAGCATAAGTATGTAGCACAGCTACTGCATTTGCTATGAGGACGAGACTGAAAACCACAGGCACTGCAATATTCACACCGACCCCTTTTACCATCGTATATAATCCAGTGACTGCCTCTATTGCCTAAACGGACGTCATCTGGGACGCTGTAGTTATATTTACGACGTTTAGCTACTAGGTTTAGACTTTTTCTTCTACCTCTTGTTTCAACCATATTTATCAATCCCTGAGAGACAGAACTCATTTTTTCTCGGCTTTGGCAGTTATATTATGTAGGCATTTACGAATGCCACTTCGAGAAATCCCCAAATGCCACCATTTTTTAGCTTTACGATTCATCCCATACGTTGTTCGCAATTGATCGGCATGGTCCACACCACCCATATGGCGGTTATAATCTTCAACAAGGGTTGGACATTTGACTACCAATTTGCTGCCATCCTTTTCTGTGCGCTCTACAGTAGTTTCCTCAGTCCCATGGAAATTTGTGGCCAGGTGAACAACTCGATTATCCTTCCATTTATAAATTCCGATATTTGTGTTAGAATACCTGTAATCAAAATCTCCTCGTTTGAGTGATTTGTCTTCAGCAAAAGTTTTGGGAAGATCTTTTCTATTTTGACGAATTGTTCCGCAAGCAAGGGTATTATTTACACGAAGCTTTTCCAACAACGGAATCGAGGTAAAATAGTTATCAAAGTAAACGATTTTATGTTGTCCCCAATACATCTTCGTTAGCGAGAGAACAACACGTTCTCCAAGACCATAACTACTAAATTCCTTTTCTAATTCTTCATTTTTGCCTTGGTAAACCTCAAATTTGGCTACATAACCGTTTTGATCCGCCACGCACCAAATTTTGTATCCTCTTTTTATTGGTTTCATAGGGTTATATTGTTTTATAGAAGAGCGTCCTTTGAAAAGGATCATGCTTTCATCTACACTTATTTTTCTGGTTGGTTTATATAACAGTTGAAACCTCTTGTTTAGCTCAGTAACTACAGGGCGCAACTTGTACAGCTTATCTTTATTATCTGCGGCTAATTTGGTATTATCATTGCAATGTAAATTGGACAAAATCTGCTCGAATCTATTGCGCGACATGGCATTTGTAATCATCGGCAGTCCTAAGTCAGAACTGCCATTCCAACAATGTTTCCAGTTAGAAAGTTGATGATAACTCATCAGAAAATTAATTCCAATGAACGTTAACAGTTCGTTTTCTGTAAGGTTCAAACGTTTATTTTTTTGAACAGAATAAAGATTGCTTTGAAACGTAATATGTTCCACAACATCGCCAAAAACTTTTCTAAAAACATCGGTTGGTGTTTCACACTCTGCAAAAAAAGCTTGAACTGGACCTTCTAGTTCATAATAGTCAGGCAGAATAGTTTCAACATTTTTCTTCTTCCAAATACGTTTTGGCGGATCCTGAATATCATTATTCCTTTCTTCTTCCTCTTCATGTTCAACTTGTTCTGATTCTAACACAGAAGATCTTAGACGCCTGTCATTTGATACATTGCAAGATGATGTATCTGGCTTATCACTGCAGCAACTACCAGGAACAATCGCGTAATTTTGTAAAATGTTAATTTTTGGCGTATTTCTATTATCAGCTATCTCAGCTGATTCGTCCTCAGTGGATGTTGTTAGATCAGTTTCTGATCTTTTGAAGGAATTCTCAAACGTATTTGGTAATGATGTCTCAAAATTTTCTTCATTATCACTTCCTTCAACATCTGTGTCTATGTTGTTGTCTAACGGTAAATCCTCTGATTATATTTGATGAGCTATTTCATGTAATTCCGTATCAGATAAAGGTCGCGAATAATGCCATTTTATTGAGGACATTTTCCTGACGGTACTTTTACGGTGTCTGGAAAAAATCGTAATATTGAGCTTATAAAGCAAGTAACAAGTTAATTTATTAGCTAAGTAGAAAGTAAACACTTCTATCTAAACTATAAAAATGAAATTATTACTTACAGTTAAAATTTAGAATGAAATCCAGATTTCAGAATGTCCTCTGAAGCACCGTCAGGATTTACCGGATAAAACGCGCATTAGCCAAATAGCATATATTTGAATTCGCCGGTACTTAGAAGTACCGGCGGACAACAAAGGGTTAAGATGCCTACCCCAACATAACTACAGCATTAGGAATTTTTCTTACAATACCCGTATCAGTTGGCTCAAAGGAAAGAAGTTTTAGTAAATTAAAAATAATAAAAAAGCACATCAGAAACCTGACAAGACAACAACGACTAACCAACCTCGGCATCATTTCCATAACGCACCAAATAGCGTGTAAACACATTTTCGCCTAAAAAATCTCGTAAAGTTAAGTTTCAGTTTGAATATAATTTGTCATAATTCTTAGAGATTGTGTGAACTATAAAATGTACATGTAAATTGTGTAAATAAAGTAGCTAATATATAAACTGTTTTTCAACAATTATTTTGCTACTTATTGGAATTAAACAGTTTTTTAAAGTGAAAAGTGTAATAAATGTTGGTAACAAAATTAGAGGTATTGTTTTGTAAGGTTTTTGGTTTATTGGTCTATGTTGGATATAAAGAAGGGAGGGTACCAAAGTGACTTCTTGCCCCGGGGGCTAAATAGCCTAGTTAAGTGGCTGTTTGGTACTTTTACGTCTGCTTGTTTTACTTTTCAATTATCAGAAGCAGGAAAAAGTACAGATAAAGTAAATAAAAGGAAATAATGAATAAACACCAGAATGAGAAAAGGACAAACGATCAGAATGTTCACTGATGTTAGTAAAAAAAAAATTACAAAAAAAATAGAATGACAAGAAAGACTTTTGTTTTCTTAAAATTGAAGTGACATTAACATTTATAATACATAAAAATTAAACTGTTGTAAATAAAATTATGTTTATTTTTTAAAAAAACATATACTACAAAAGAACAAAGGTAAAACTTCCATTTGTATTACATTATACATTTACACAATTAGTAGTTTAAGTTTAATTAATAAAAAAGAAAACTAATTGTTTACAAACGTGATTACTGAAGGTTATGTCAAATATTTCACTTGACTTAGTCAATAGCCAATTGTGTGTTCATATTTTTTTACGTAAAATTTAACTTTAACACTTAGTAATTAAGAAAACGGGGTATAGTGAATGTTAGTATTGCATTTCTAGTAATGAAATTTCTTAATTTGTTACCTTTTTAAAATTTCCGTTTCGTTTTATTGAGTTTACTGAATTATATTATTATTTTACAAAGATCCTTAGAATTGTATCAAACATTTTTAAAATTTTGAAGTATATGAAACAAATTATGTATTTGTGTTTTTATTGGTTTATTAAGAGAATAGTATTTTTACTATTTTAATTTAATTTTTTAATTAGTATTTAATAAGTTTAATAGAAATGTGTTCAAAACCTTAGATAGAAATGCACACATAAAAAACCCACACACGCTCGTGTTTTTATTCAGTCTTAACCGTACGGTTACATCTCGGCACACTTCGTGTTAAAACCGTACGGGTAAAACTGTATAAAAGCTTGAGTGTGTGTGGGTTGAACTTTACAAGTACTACCAGTACCTTTAATCATTACAGACAAACGTACAAATATATCAGTTGCTTAAGTTTTTCGAAAATGAAAGTATTATTTGTGCTTGTAATTTGCATTTTAATGTCAGCATGTGTTATGAACGAAACGACAAATTCAAAACTATCGCATAACAATAAGACGAAGTTTACGAATCTCGATGTAATTAACCCAGTCTGTCAAGAAGGTTATGAGTATATGCGTGGAAAATGTAGAAAAATATATGAATAAAGTCGAGTAAGTTTGTTTTTTTTATTAATTATGTTTATGCTATTAATAATTTTAGATGCTGCAAAAAGGTCAACACAAACAATTTATTATTGTTGATAATATCTGCAAAGGCTTGATTAAGTTTTAAATCTATTCTACATGTAAAAAAACTTAAAAGTAGGTATATGTTATATAAAAACCTACAAATGTAGTGCAATAAATAAAATAATTAAATATAGTAAAACGTTTTCAATGATCAAACCTTGTATTTGGTATTGATAACGTATTATGTCAGATAGCAAAAGAATGTTGCTATCGTTTATGCTGAAATGACACAGACGGTTTTAGTGCATTGGTATAATTAACGTAGAATACACAATTTGAAGATTAATTATGCAAGTACAAAGAATTTAATTGGATTATTTGTTTAAACGTTTCCGAATTTTACGTGCCCATTTTATTAGCTGCAGTTTTAATTTTTAAAGTTTTATTACGGAACCTTGTTTGAGCATTATGTTGGGTTAATTTCGATATTGCTTATCTGAGAGCAAATCAAAGAAATTGAAGTCCAGATAAGTAAAATTATATATAGTTTTCTAAAAATACGGCTCTAGATCATTAGATATTAGTAACACACTAAATAACGTAGACGCATTAATACTCTCCCGCTGAGTTCCGCTCGGTAGCTTCTTAACTCTTTGTTTGGTGTGAGCTGTAGCCCGTACGCCTAAACTCTGCAATGCTTTTTGTAAAAGGTGAATAACAATATACTTAATACAATTTTTGATTCTGGATAATTCCTGTGTTGTCGTTATCACACAAGATGAGCTTTTGTCACACGCCGCAGTGGACGTCTTCAGAGCCCGGAACAAACTAATTGATTGCGCCGTGAAGTGATAGACCGATGTTTTTAAACATAATATGATGACCAGTTTCTAGCACGATTTCCGCTGGCATTGAAGACTGTTTAAGACGACTACATCTTTGACGTTCCTTAATACGAATTCTACTCGTTTCTCATATGTATGCACAACCACAAAAGCATTGAATGCTATAAAAGCCGTCAAATGGAATAGGAATAAAGTCCTTTACCGGATTTAAGAGTTGACCCAATCTAGGAAGAGTAGAAAACCGAGTAACAACGTTGTGTTTAGACAACATTTTTCCGTAGCGCTTATAACATAGGGTAGATAAGCGATAGACATTGGTTGAGAGCTAGATTACGCTGTTACTCTTGGTTTTGCATACGTAAACTTTATAATGGATTATTTAATACTTCTTCTATTGTGATGGTTTGCGACTAACTAAATATTCTGGAATCGACTTAAAGAAACATCTCTATAGACTAATGAATTCACTACTAATAATTTTTGAGACGGGTGATAATGAGACAAAATTTTTAAATATCTATCTGTATGGATAAGTTTTCCATAAACGAATGTGCTAATAAACCATATTCACTTTGATTAACTAAAACATTCAAAAATGTGTAAAGATGAGTTTATTTCTAACTTCATAGTAAAACGAATATTTTGATGAATTTAGTTTAAATGACTTAGAAACTCGTTCAGCGTAGAAGCACCATGTTGCCAAATGACAAAGGTGTCATCAACGTATCTGTACCAGTACCGGTGAAAGCGGAGAACTCATGGTGACTCCTGATGTTTGTGAGTAAAACTTTTCTCAAAAAATAAAATATGTAGACGACAAACATGTTTTGATAATAGAAACTACATTGCTTAAAACATTGTTCTTGCCCAATTAAAATCTAATAATGTGATTTAAATCATGTATCGGCATGTTAGTAAACAAAAACTTGAGAGATTTTATAAAGAGGTGAGTTTATGGCGCTGACAATATCTCGAAGAAAAATATTAGGTTTTTGCATTTTAAGTAATCCTTAAAATCGAGAAGTTTTAGAATCTTTAGGTATTAAAAGTTTTTTATCGGCTTCATTAATTGACGACTCTTTTATAAGTTTGAAAAGTGCTCTTTCAATAGATGAAGAAGGATCTTTGGAAATGACTTTATACACCCTGTCTGAGAGAAGATTGTTATCATAATCTTGTAACGAAGACTGGAGGTAAAATTGCCCTTCAAAGCCATAAAAGGCAAATCCGTCACGTAAATATGCGAAGATGCAAGAAAAACGATTTGCAATGCAATTTATTAATTAAAGAATAAAACCTGTACAGGTAATAAACCAGGAAGCTACCGTTTTCCATTCTAGCCACTATATATTTCACCAGGCGTCGGGTCCGGGCGCGACAACCACCGAGCGTACACAGAGTCATTCTGCAGAGGCTCACTAAGAGGATCGCCGGAATAAAGGGATTTGTAGAATGGACCTTCTTTGTCGTAAAGTAAATGAAAAGTTCCCGTAATAAAGTTTATTCACATAATTTTGCTTGAGATTATAGCTATTCGCAATGCTGCGTCTTATAAAAATAATTTAAAACTAGCCTAATAAAATACAATAATGCATAAAGTAACAAGTTTTACAATACTTGTGGTGCGCTGTGATAAGAATTATCGACAAATACAAATGAAAAATGTACAGAATAAACCGTAATAGTCTTCCCGACGGAAATAGAGCGAAGCGTAAGGAAATAAAGATCAACTGTAGACAATGAGTAAAAGGAAAAATAAATAAACAACAATAAGTGATGATGTGTGACTTAAACGTTTTATGAAGGTGTATTAGGTGTTTTATAGGCCTTTAAGAACTGGATGTGTGATTTACATATTTCGACAAACTCGGGATCTTCCAGATACGGGCTAAGTAAATACTTTAATAATTTAGTGAGTAGACCACTGAGGTACAAATTAAAAATCTGAACGGCTAGAATTTTATTGGGAAATACTCTAACAAGCACTTGTTGGCCAACGAAAAATTTATTAACAGAAAGCTTTCCTCTATTATAATACTTATTTGCCCTTTCGTGAGCTAGCTGAAGACAAGACTGAATTTGTTTGGTAGTTAAGGGAGCGGGCAAAGATAAGAAGGATTTGAAATTCCATAAATTATCTAGAGGAGTGCTGATTTCTCTGTGAAGAAAAACCGAAGCCGGAGATGAACCGATAGCTTCATGGAACGAAGAATTGTAATTAAGATTGAAGAAAGGAAGGACTTGGTACCATGCTTTATGCGTTAAAGAATCTTGTTTAATCAGAAGAGTTAAATTGTACTTTAAGTTTCAGTTACATCGGTCACTAAGATTTGAACTTGGGTGGTAAGCGGATGTGAAAGCTTGTGGAATGCCCCAATGGGTACATAACTGAGCTATAGTATTGCTTTTAAAACATTTGGCATTGTCAGAGATAAAAACTTTAGGTGTACCTTACGTCGAGAATAAGTCGGTAAGCGCTTTGACCGTAACTTCTGCGGTAGATCTACGAGTTGGAAAAGTCTTAAGCCACTTAGAGAATTTGTCAACACAAACAAGAATAAATCGAAATTCGTGTTTCCCAAATGGTTTTAACTTTATTATTAGCGAGTTTACATTGCTATCAGAGTTCACAAGAAGAAACATAATTTGTAACGTCTTTATAAAGAATTTGCCACCAGAATCGCTTAGCTATAGCGCGATACGTTTTGGTGATGGAATTGTGACTTCCAATGCATGAATCATGGAAATAAAATGTTATCATTGCTTTTCATCAGGTATAACGACCAGTGTTGTGCATTATCTAGATGAAATTATATAGATAATTCATATAGATAATTTTTGATCATCTTTTTCCTTATCTAGATAAAAGTATTGAACATTATCTAGATGATTATCTTAGATGTTCTTTCGGTTATCTATCATGAAGTTATCTAGATGATTTTTTAAAAATAACATACATTTTTTTGTGTAGATTTGTTGTTTTGTAATTTTTATATTTATAAACATGATATTGTTTGTTTTGTCTGTGGTAATGTAATACGATCCAGATCGCTAAAACCTGATAAATAATCGTCGTAGATGTGTCGCATTTTTGCTGCTCTTCTGCTGACAAAAACTTGACTCGCATGACCTTGAGCGTAAATACATGCAATACGAGATATAAACAAAAGCACAACTCAAATTACTTTTTGAAACTGAACCAATTGCTTGCGATAAGTATCTTATCGTCTTTAGAAACAATAATAAGCTTTTTAATATACGTACATTTATTCAATACATTATCTTGCACGATTCATACATTGAGATTAACAGCTACTAATCTGTAGTTTTGAAAATTTAATTAGTTGAAGTGCCTACACAGCAAAACTATGCCCAAATAAAAAAAAATGCTTGATTGAAAAAGAGAAAATTCATGACTTTTTGAGCAGTTGAAACTGCTGAAAGTGACAAACCTCGATACACGTGATTTAGAGTTCTTTTAGAAGACTATTTAAGTCATGGAGCTTTTAGCTTACTCTTTAAATCAACTTGTTGAGTAAGTAATATTAACGTTAAATTAAAGTGGCAATAAGATCCTAATGTAGACCGCGTAGAATAAAAATGTTCCTATATAAATCAATGATGTAAATTATCATATGAGTACAATTACTGACAACCTGTCAAATATAATTAACAAAACTGCAAAGCAAAAATGCTTTTTTTTTTACATTTGGATTTGTTGCACAAAGTACTGAGCAGAGCATAAACTGTTTACAATAACCCAAATTTTTTAGAAGAAACAAAACTGTTTGCGTTTTTTTAAAAGACATAAAAGCTAATTCTTTAAGTGATCGCTGATGTAAGCTGCTCAAAATTTAAAATACAATAAATTTTTGAGGATTAGTTGGTTTTTTGTGAAAAATTTGCTTAACATATCAAACTACAAATGATAACTTAAATTTAAAAAGAAAAATTAATAATTCAGGGAGTGTGATTAACGGCTATGAGCGATAACTTGTATAATCTTTTAAGTCGATACCAAAGCCAGATTTTTCCTAACTGTTACAAAGGAAAACTAATTAAGTTTACTAGACACTTCTCTATTTGTGAAAAAGTTATTGATTAAACATATCAATTTCGGCGCTAATTGAAAGACTTTATAGTCCTGATTCCTGATAGTGTAAGTTTTGCTTAGCAATGAAAATTTTGAAAGGACCAGATTGTATCAAGAAATTTGTTTTATATTTTACAATAGTAGGTCATTAAATCAATAAAATTTCTGTCATGCTTTTTTATTTTTGTTTTTTTTTCAATTTGTTTTTCAGTTTTGTAATTAGTTAATTCAATAAACAATAAATTGGTATTGTTGATGATGATAATTAAATGGTAACAATTAATTATTACCTGTTTCTACTTATTTGATAGAATCATCTTTCGTATTATCTACGTAAATTATAGATTATCTTATCTATTATCTAGATAATTTCTTCAACTTTTATCTAAATCGTTTTTAATTCAGTTTAAAATGAATGCGCTGCATTCATCGTTGTGTTGTTGCTTCTCAATATTGATAAAGTACTGTGGGATATCTAGAAGCGAGTTGAGCTAAGAAGTGTGAGTATAGTCATTTGAAAAACCGTTGCTTTTCATCGAGAGAGAACTGTCGGGTAATTCAAAAAGACGCGATAATCCGTCCGCGATTGAATTTTCCTTGCCCGGAATGTGCCTAATCACAAAATTAAATTTTGATAATTTTAACAACCATCTTCCGAATTTAGATAATTGCGATGGGTTGTTATAAAGTCATCTAATTGCACCACAATCTACTTCTAAAATAAATTCTGAATCAGTAAAGTAATCTTTAAACCGATCTAATGCAAATATTACTGCTAACAATACTCTTTCGTAAGTGGAATATTTTTCATCAGTATTAGAAAGTTTTCTGAGCGCAAAAGAAATAGGGTGAATACCATCACCAAAGTTTTGCATTAGGACACTTGAAATACCAATAAGACTGGCATCTGTTCTGACGATAAACTGATTATGAAAATTCGGCATGCGTAAAGCTGGAGAATGCGTTACTGCATCTTTTAATTTAGTAATGGTTTTTATATGACAATCAGTAATGCAAAACTCAACATATTTTTTCTCTAACTCAATCAATGGGGCGACAATTTCCGAAAATTTATTTATAAATTGGAAACCAAGTAAACTACTATTACTATAAATTGCTGAAGTTGTTTAATGTTCTTAGGGACGGACAAGTTTCTAATAGCCGACACTTTTTCAGGGTCTAAAGCTACACCATGAGCAGACACGATATGCCCGAGAATTTTAAGAGAACCCATTGCAAATTTTGTTTTGTCGGGATTAATTGTTAATCTGCATTTCCGAAATCGATTGAGAACGATTTTAAGATGTTCGATATGTTCTGAAAGTGTTTTAGAAAATATTATAAAATCGTCAAAATAATTTATAAAAAATCGAAATCGAATATCTGCAAACTTCGAGGCGATTAGACGGTTCGGTTCGGTTGGGCTAATTTTTAAATCCAAGGGTAAGAAATTATATTCATAGTGGCTTCTATAAGTAACAAAAGCGGTATATTTTTTTGAATTTTTTGACAAGGGAACTTGGTGAAAGGCACAATTCATGTCAAACAAGGTGAAAATTTTTGCATCTTGTAGAAACGTAAAAATCGTTTGTTGATTAGCTGGAGGAAATGGATCATAAGTTATGATCTTATTAACAGCACGATAATCGACAACTAGCCTTACTAGAATTATCACGCTTTTTAATTAAAAACACAGGACTGGCAAATTCTGAATGACTGGGGCATATCATTCCGTCCTCAAGTAGTTTATCTACATGAAGATCAAGTTCTTGTTGCCTTATAGGATTTAAGTAAAATGGGGTTTTATAAACGGGTTTGCTTGAAGCCACTTTTATAGAATATTCAAATCCTTTTAGTTAAAACGTGAGGATAGCTAGAAATAGTTTGATTAAGTTTTTGCAATTCATGCAGTTGTAAAGAGTACTTCGTTTTACAAATCGCGCTTAAAATAGTATTTCTATTTATTTTCGGAGTGATAAACGGAACGGAAGTCTCAGAATTAAACTTCCATGTAAGAGTGGCATCTGAAATATTTAAAATAGCTTTTAAGTGTTAGGTCCTAGTATTAAATGAAAGCTCATCCTAAGCAATATACAGAAAATTGCAGGCCATGTAAAATGAGCAATTTTTACGAATAATTTCATTGATTTGTCGATTTTTATAAACGAAGCATCAGGAAGTAAAACGATGTCTCAGATGGATTTTGTTTTTGCGAGATTTAGAGAAGTTATTTTATAGGCTGTTTTAGGAGATATAAAATTGAAGAGAGAACTTGAATCCAACAATGCAGTTAATTTTAAATGAAAAATATCTACGTATATAAATGGCATTCGCGTTGAAGCGACATTACTGTCAAAGCTGCCTTTAGAACTTGCCAATAGTAATTGGGAAGAAGATGCTTCTCAAGCTTGGCGCTTTCAGCAATCTTGAATTAGGTGACCATAATTATAGTAATAACGACATTGTGAACGCGGACTAGGGGCGCTGCGCCCAGGCAGAACTGGAGGTTGTCGGCGGGGTTTCGAAAGTGGACGAAGACAACTCCTAAGATCTGCAAAGAATACCTTGGATTCTAGTATTGACAGAATCTAATGCATCGTACGTAAGAGGTTGGGTAAAAAAATTGATTAAACCATAAGTGTCTGCATTAGAACGTGCCCAGACTATGGAACAAACGTGTTCCTCGATGTAATCTAAATTTAACGCCTGAATCATGGCCTTAATATCAGAAACAAATTCATCAAACCCTTTAGCTAGACCTTGCGATCGATTTATCTGTTAAATGAATATGTCTGACCTGAAAAGATATTTATTAATAAGCATATGTTTGATCTGACACCAACTATTTTATAGAAGTAAGAGCTACTCTTTTAGTAAGGTCAACAACGTCTTTGTGTAATTGTAAAATAGCTGAATGACTTTCTTGTGAAATGCGTAAATTGTTAACAATAGCAGCAAGTGATTCAACAGTCGAATAACGCTTTGATTTAACACCTCAAGTTCTTCGCGTTCTACTATTTACTGTTAGAAACCTAAGTGGTTTGTTAACGATAATATTTGGAGAAAAGGGTCTCACGGGTTGTTGAAATTCGGATTCAAATTCATGAGAGGTTCTGAAAACAGTAGGAACTTCCGGATTACTCGGATCAGCCATTCTAAACGATATAGTATGATTTCTTAATCTACAGTACATACAAATTAAATAATAACAATAATTTAAAACTAGCCTAATAAATACAATAACACATAAAGCAACAGCGTTGCCCTGTGATAAAAATTATCGATAAATACAAATACAAATGAAAAATGTACAGGGTAAACCATAACCATCTGAACGATTCCTCTATCCTATGTGAAAGGTACCACGGACTGCATAGGAAAAATGTTGTTTAAAGACAACAATGTTACTCGGTTTTTTATTCTTTCTAAATTGGGTCAACTCTTAATTCCGGACATTATTCCGTTTTAATCTAACCGCGTTTATAGCATTCTTAGCTGTTGTGGTCGTGCATGCATAGGAGAAACGGTTAGAAGCATGGGAATCGTATTAAGGAGCATCAAAAATGTAGTCGTTTTAAACAGTCTTCGAAGTCAGCGATGGCAAAACACGTGCTAGAAACGGATCATCAAATTATGTTTGAAAACACTAAAATTTTGGCAAATGTGTTTAATTATTAATATATCAGCGAGAAATTAGGGAATACATTGAAATAATTAAAAATCTCTTTGATATTAACCGAGGTTCTAGTTTTTCTTTATCAAAGATTGGGAAACCAGTGTTGTCGATTGGAGGACGGTCTAAAAGCGAGACTTCACGACGCAATCAATCAGTTTGTTCCGGACTATAAAGATGTCCACCACGACGTGTGACGAAAGCTCAGCTTGTGAGATAAGGACAACAGGGGAATAGTAAATTGTATTACGAATGCAGCCAGTGATAACTTGAATTCTACTATAACAATATACTTGATTTGTCTAGTGAATTGTGACAGAAAAAACTTAGAAACATTAGTTTACACTAAAAATATTATTACACAACTACAGTATAGACATTTTTGTAAGTGTTTATACATTTTCTTATTAATTCTTATATTTACATGACTGAAGAAACAACGCGGAAGCAAGCTTAAACGTCAAGAAATATAAATGTATGTTTGCAGTGGCTTTATTTGTTGTAAAAGAAGTCGCAGTAAATCTACACAAAAAGTTTGCCAAAAATGTCAGCTTTGAAGGATATTTGCGCAGAATGTGTGCAGTTTTTTTAAGACACTTGTGTTCTTGTTTTTTGAGTTTTTTTATTGATAATGTTTGTAACAAACATTTTAATTTTTGTACTTTTATGAATGCGGTGTAAACATGAATTAAGTGTAAACTTAATACATTTTCTTCTTTTACCCATTTTAGTAAAATACTTCCAAATAACATTTATTTTTGCTTATAAAGTTGTGTTAATTTTTTTCTACAAAAGTAAAGCATTTTTTTTTAAATATCAATTACACGAATTTTTGTGACATAAAATATTATATATTTAAAATATTTCCTCGAAAATATGAATACTGGTTTACTAAATTAAATTTAAAAAATCGGGGTACAATTGTAGCCCACGCAGCCTATTTACGTTAGAGTAGTACACGCGTCTAACGAAAGGTTAAGACTACGTCAGTGACCCCTGAGCAAGCTTTCTATCCTCTCGTGTCTTACTTTCTAAGATTTTCAAAATATTATTTTTTTATTCAATATAGTGTTTACATTTGGAAATTGACTCAAAGGAAGTTATGAACATAAAGAAGCGCTGTTTGAGAAAGTAGAATCAAACTCGTTTAATTGCTACAATATAATTTAGCTTGAAGTTTGTAGTCTTTTAACAGCATGAAAATGTAATTTTGTATACTTTTATATAAACAAATAAATTTTTTTAAATATAATTTTATCAGCACTAATTTAGTAATAATCACTTTTGAAGAAATTTTTATTGTTTGTATCTGATTATCTAAATTATTTATAAATAGTTGTTTTATATATTGTTTGTTCTATTTATAGTTTACAAACCGTATTTAAATTAGATTGTATAATGCAATATAGTTAATAACTTGGCGTTTAATTAATAAATTAGATTGCATGCATACAGTCTTTAATATATGTTGAAATTGGTACGTTGTTTCACTTTGTATTTTAGTTTTGTTTACAAGTTTCTATATACATACATTCAGCTATAAAATAATAATTGTCGTACTTCTAAGTATACAATTTGCTTAAAATATGAGCATATAATGCAAAAATATGTACGAAAAATGCAACAATTATATAAAAATTTTCTAGGATTTAACATTAAAGAAGCATTAGTAATAGTTTATCAAAAATTACAATGTGTTGTTAGAATTTATATTCTATCACTATCTATCACTAATTATTAATATTTTATATAATCTTGATAAAACTGTATTTTATTTATTTTTAATTTTGTTATGTATGTTAGTAACACTAAATTAAAAGATACTATACAAACTGCTTTGAGGATTACCTAACTTTGATTTTTAAGTTTCGGTAAGCTATTTTTTTCAGCAAGATGTCTACTTTTCTACGTCATCTGTATAAGCTTTTATTTAATAGTTGGCTGTGCAGCAGCACTTTTTTTAAGTGTTGGTAAATAATATTTCATTATTAACCACTGGTTAATAATGAACATGTTTGCATTTTCTGATAATTCTATAAAAGCTTTAAAGAAAAAAAGTTTACCAAACTATCTACCAAGTGCAATAGTATATTATATATCAAGGTTGAGAAGTGCATCATTATAACCTAAGCGATAGATTATATCGCGAGACGCGAAGCGTCGAGGGATATAAATCGCGCAGGTTATAATGAACTTCTCAACCGTGTTATATATAAAATTTTTTCTACTACTAGGATTATTAAAACCTTTCTACCTGTTACTAAATCAAATTTAAAATTTAAGATATTAATTTTAAATTAAAAATCAAGTCAGTAGTTCTGACAGCTGTCATTAGTTTAATAGAATTAATTTTGTCGTAATTCTTAATTGTGATTTATAACACAAAAATAAACAGATAACGTAAGTTTTTATTGCTAAAGTTGTTTAAATTGTTTAAAAACATTATTATTTTAAGCATTGATTATATCTAAAACATATTTAACTCAATAATACTCACATTTAATTAAGCGCGAACTTCAAATAACTTACTTTTTAAAATCAAATTAATTTATTAATTGAGCGATTTGAAAACTTAAATTAGCATTAAATAAAATCTCTTGCTCTTGGTACGCAATTTGGTAAACTTTTTTTCTTTGAAACTGTTGTAGTATTATCAGAAAATGTAAATATGTTCATTATTAACTACTAGTTAATAATGAAATATTATTTACCTGCGCTTAAAAAAGTACAACTTCACGGCCTTCTATTATACGTAATAATGCAAGCGTATACAACTAGTAGTGGAAAAAAGATTTTATATAATGCTATGTTAAGAATTTAAATTGTTCATTAAACAAATTAATTTGATTTTAAAAATGTAAGTTATTTAAAGTTTGCGATTAACTAAATACGAATCTTGCTGAATTAAATATATTTTAAATATAATTAATACTTAAAGTAATACTATTTTTAAACAATTTTAGTAACTTTAGCAAAAAAATATATTCTCACGTTTTTGTTTAGATTTCGATGGTAACAAGTTTTTTATTCCGTCTTGTACATTTTTTTCAATATATTTGAACAATTCTTTCAGACTAATTGTGATTATAAAATTAATTTGACAAGTAAACAATTAAACGCCAAAGCATTTATTGTTCTAAACTACTAGATATACTTCTAATATTTTTAATTTGAAAATACATTCAGTTTTAAGTTTGCAACATCACGTTCTTATCGGCTACGTATTACGACAATAATAGTTATTTATGTATTTAGGGGGTAAAAAAGCTTTTATGACGTAAGAATACATTAAAAGCAATAAAATCATGTTACGTCCGTGGTACATACACAACTTTATGCACGGATGAATTTTTTAATTCTAACTTTGATTACATTTGAGTTTTGAAACGTAACTATGGTAGCTAATAAACATGGTAGCCATATTGTCTAAAATCTTTCACTTTGTGTTCGGTTGTTGTACAGTTTTTAAAAAATGGAAAATGAACCAAGTTGATGACGCTGCAGAAAAATATATAATAAATATCTTAAATGGTGCGACATACGAAAGGATTCCATCGAAAACTAATATTGCAAAAAAAGTCTTCTGGCTTGTTTTTGGTATTTATCAAAAGAAAGAAAACCCTCTTTGATGTGGTCTTATTATTTAATGCTTAAAGCCACTGTCAAAGCCAACCACAATATAGTATAAGCAGTTACTCAAGCTTATTCGGATTTTCAAAGAGAAAATCAAATTGATTCAAACCCGAAAAGTCAAAACTTTTGACCATAAAAGAAACAAAAGTGTTTATATACCAAGCTCCAGGTGAATAAATTTATTGCAATTTTGAAATGTTAAACGATTTTTAAAAACAAGTAGCTTTAATCTTTTGGATAGCTGAAGCACGCCGTAAACAAAAACTTGCTCAGTTAGAAGTTGATGATATTCAAGATCTGCAATCTTCATTACTGAGCACTATTCGAGATACCAAAAACAGAAGAAATCGAATGTTTAGTGTAGTTGACAACCTTAGATTGTCGAGTTTTGTAGAAATTTCTAAAAAGTATGCTGCTTTACATCCCATAAATATGGATACTTGCCGTTTCTTCTTGGTTTACAGAAAAACGTTGTTGGCAATTGTTGGAGAAGGAAGAATTGGTAAAAAACAACTAGGAGGCTGAAAGTCAACGTCAGTTGCAGAACAGTATATAGAAGATTCTGTATCAAAAAAATTAAGTTAGCTAAAAAAGTATTGATTAGAAAAGACAATTTATCGTCTAATAATACTGAATTAACAGCTACCAATATCTTCGATCACATAGCAACTAGCAACAATTCCAATTTGATGGCTAATTCTAGTAGCGTGCATCTTCAAATATTAATACGGTTAATTGTTCTAATTGTATTGTTAACATGAATTACCCACATTAAATTTTCAATAAAAAGTACAATTTTAGTTTCTAATTAAAACTTTTCAATTTGTGTTTAGATTATTAGGTATGTACCTATGATATCATTGTTTAACATTTCATTATAGCTCGTAGAAATAAAGAGGTCCGTGGGATATAAAAAGACGTTTATGACATATAGAGTTGTGTACAATTGTCAATTTATAATACATTTGTGTATACATAAAATTTATATAAAAAACAATTAATCGACTTTTGCACAATCAATGGTTAATTTTTGTCTTCAAAAGCAAGATTTTCTGTTGTCAATAAAACTCAAGAATAGTCCTGTCGAATGCAGAAAAAGTGCGAATACGTAGGTAAATACTTCTAAATGTCCAGAAGGTTTTTTGCTTGTAATAATGGGCAAAAAAAGCTTTAGTGTGGCAAAATGACAGATTTAGTAATAAATGTAGTACCACCATTATATTTCTGGTGTTTTTTTATTTTTCCAAAAACACTATAATTTTACAAAAAGCAACACAAAAAATAATATGCGTTACTTTCGTCGAAAATTTCATAACATAACTCACTCACATGCAACGCTCGGCCGTGAGGCTTCGTGTCGCATTAGCGTTCGTTATGCTATGATGTAATTTTCGACGCTTGTAAATTGCTATTCTTATATAGGTAATACAATAAAAAAAATTTAAATGAAAAAAAACTTTTATTTTCTAGGAATTATTAAATCGTTTACAAAAATTGAGTTCGCAACAATTTTTACTTAATTACTTAAGGTGTTAAATCTACTTAATAGAAATGTAGTAAAATGTCTCTCGTACATCCAGTTCAATACCGCCACAAGTGTAAATTAAATAATTTTAGAGTAGAAGGAAATAAAAGAATGGTGTTGTTGAATTAGTTGTATAAATAATTAATTCTTAGAAGTATCTGTCTAAAATTTTGATATAATATACTTACATGTTGATGGTACATAACCGTACATAAACAATTATAGACCTTGTGATAATACTAGAAATTTGTTAGATATAGCGTTATTGCACTGAAATTTTAATATCTTTTAGGCGCCATATCTGCGCCGTCTACGAAAATTTCACTAACAAAATTAGAACACAAGAATCTATAAAAAAAAAGATGTTTTTTATTTTTTTTAAACTAGGTGGCGTCTCTTTTTTAAACTTTGAGTGCGTCGTGAAGATAAATGAATTGCTTCGTATTCGTCTACAAAATTTACCTGGTAACATATTGTGTTAGGACTTACCTTTTCAACTTTGAGTGATTGGATGTCGTTCCGTATCACCTTTCCGTTTTTAGTATTCTTGGTAAACTTTTATCCAAACTGGTTTGCAATCTCTTTAAAGTTGAAAAATTCTTCTCTTTAACTATTATTAATGGTGGCCAGTAAAAAGAACAAAAACAGGTCATCTTTTTAATGCTTTTTTAAGTTGACAACCAAAATACTGTTTTGTAAAGTTAAATCTCAGTGGAAACATGTAGTTTGATTATATCTAATTTTATATAAACAAATGTAGATGTAAGATTTCAATAATTGAATGTCCCGCGTTGTTTTAAGGGAAACGGTCCGGAGTAAAATCGAACGTGCCCGAACGAACAGTTGTTAAGCGGGGGTACATCCGTTTTTTTAATATACAGTTAGTTTATGATATACAGTTAGTTATGGAAGTTGTTTATGGATGTCTCGGTTATGTTATGCGAGCATCGTTTATGTTTTATGTTTTGGAGTAAACGCTACTTAAATTAACGTGTGTTTTTGTCGACTACAGTTTTCAGAAGTGGGATTAACTGTGGAAGTGTTAAGATTAAGTAGAAAATACGAGATTTTGGAAAACAGCATACTTTTGTGTTATACAAGATGGCCGATGGAGAGCATGTGAACCCGTCTATAAGTAATTTCAATTTAAGTAATCCTACCCCAGGAAGTCCAACACCAGGTGCAATATCTATCGAAGATATTATACAAGCGACGGTAAGATCCCTTTTACTTTATGACGAGGCACGTGGAAGTCGTAGTTCTAACGACGCTAGTAACGTATCGGTTATGGGTCAACAGCCACTACCAATACATTCCTTCGCGAAAAACTCTGAAATTGCAACGCTTTTACCTGAATTTTCTGCAAACGACGACAATGTAGACGCGTGGATAGAGAGAGTGGATGCAGTACAGAATTTGTACAATGTGAATGACATTGCTATGTGCCTTATTGTAGCAGGGAAGTTGAATGGTTCAGCGAGGTCGTGGTTTCATTCAAAAACAGAATACGCCACTATGCCATGGAGCACATTGAAAATGGAACTACAATCAATGTTTAGCTGTAGACAAAGCAAGATGCTGCTAATGAAAAAATTCGAAGCACGAAAGTGGAAGAAGTACAAAAAGTTCTCAGTTTATTTTAGCGATAAAATAGTGTTAGGAAACAAAATGTGTTTACCTGAGAGTGAGATGATCGACTATATAATTGATGGCATTGAAGACAGAAATCTACAAATACAGGCAAGGATGAACGATTTTAGAACATTGTCAGATCTGTTACGTATAATGAAGAATGTTACAAATGAGGATCGACCCTTTGTTAGACCTAATTTACCTTTTGTTAAGAAAGAAATTATTGTATCAGATGCAACGTCAAGTCATAAATCTAATATCGTTGTAGCTCATGGAAATGGACTTCGATGTTACAATTGTAATCAAAATGGCCACTTGATAGCAAATTGTCCGAAGCCTAAAAGAGAGCGTGGGTCATGTTTTAAGTGTGGTGCATTAGGACATTATGCAGGTAAATGTCCAACAAACTCGAAGGAAGAGTCACGTCATACGGCTAATCTGGTAGAATCGTCCACAGACATTCCATATACAGTGCAGATATCTTTTTCAACAACAGATGAGTCAGAAGTAGTATGCCAATACCAATTAACTGCTTTAATTGATACCGGAAGCCCCATCAGCTTAATAAAAAATCGTTATGTTCCCATCCATAAAATAGTGGAACACAAAGAAAATGTATCCTTTTGTGGTATTAGTGGTACGAAATTAGATATTATAGGCACTTTTACTAGTATCATTAAGTTAAATAATGTAGATGCCATGATCAAGTTTTATGTTGTACCGGAGCGGGCTATGTCTTTTAATTGTTTATTGGGAAGAGACGTTGTCTCTTCGCCCAGCTTAAAATTTGATTTTGGTACCAATTATGTAGATATTAAGAGTACATCCACTGAACTTGAGACACATGTTGTTGATGATTTGAGCACCAATGATAATCTGAACGCGTTGAATGAAATTTTGAATGTTAATTATTTTTGCGACCCTTTGTATGACAAAGATAGTTTAAAGATTAACCCTCAAGTGAGTTTAGATGATAGGACAACCTTGTTAGACATGTATTCTCATTATTTGAGTAACGTAAAAATTGGTTTTGTCGATCATGATGGGTTTGAGATGCGGATTGTTGTAAGGCATGATCAGCCGATATCATTTAGGCCTAGACGATTGTCATTTAACGAGAAAAATAAGTTACAGGAGATTTTAGATAGTTTATTAAGGGATAACATTATTCGTCCCAGCAATTCTCCATACTCGAGTCCCATAGTTCTCGTCTACAAAAAAGATGGAAATATCAGGTTGTGTATAGATTATCGAGAGATTAATAAAATAACCGTTAGGGACAACTTTCCAACCCCTCTGATCGATGATCATTTAGATAGGTTAAGGGACAAGAAAATTTTTAGTGTTTTAGACTTGCAGAGGATTCTATTCCATTTACGTCTTTCATAACTCCAATGGGCCAATTTGAATATCTTCGTATGCCTTTCGGGTTAACAAATGCACCCCGAGTATTCCAGCGTTATATATATCATGTATTTGCTGACTTAACTAGGAGTGGTCAGGTGCTCATCTACATGGATGACATCTTGGTCGCTACCACCACGATGGCGGAGCACCTTAAGATTTTAAGTATGGTTTTTGACATTGCTCTTAAGTGGAATTTAAAATTTAGGATCGATAAATGCTCGTTTCTAGACAATCAAGTAGTTTACTTAGGTTATGTCATTGATGAAAGTGGAATTCGTCCTAGCTTACGAAACGTCGAAACAGTCATGAATTATAGTGTGCCCACAAATGCTAAAGACGTACATCGCTTCTTAGGATTAGCAAGCTACTTCCGAAGGTTTATCCCTTCTTTTGCTTTGCTTGCAAAGCCGTTATATGATGTTATTCGAAAAGACGCGAATTTTTCGTTTGGTAAGGAGCAGATAGATTCATTTGAAACTCTAAAGAATAAATTGGCGACTGCCCCTGTTTTAGCCATTTATTCTCCCCATTTAGATACCGAACTTCACTGTGACGCCAGTGCCAAGGGGTACGGTGCGATTTTGTTACAGAAACAAGTCGATGGTTTCTTCAGACCAACATTTTACTTTAGTCGACGGACTACAGAGTCAGAGTCGAAACTTCATAGTTATGAACTGGAGCTCTTAGCAATAATTCACGCTTTGGATAGGTTCCGTATATATTTACAGGGATTAAAATTTAAAATCATTACTGATTGTAATTCAATCAAACTAGCTTTAAATAAGAAAGATATTAATCCCAAAATTAATAGATGGTTTTTGATTCTTTTAAATTACGATTATGAAGTTGTTCATAGAGATGGCAATAAAATGAGACATGTTGATGCTTTGAGTAGGCAACACAATATTCTCATATTAGAGGAAAATACCTTCGAGCAGAATCTTTCAATCGCTCAAAGTCTAGACGAGTCTGTTATCAGAATTAAAAACGAATTACAGGTGTCAGAGAGTACCCATTTTGAGCTACGAAATGGGCTAGTATATAGAAAACATGGCAATAGGATTTTGTTTTATGTCCCGCAGTTAATGGAGAATAATGTTTTGAATTTATGTCACGATCGGTTAGGTCACCTCGCCACTGATAAGACGTACGAATACCTCACTCGTACTTATTGGTTCCCCAATGTGAAACAGAAAATTAAAAATTATATCGCCAATTGCATTAAATGTTTAACGTTTTCTCAAAACTTAGGAAAGTCGGAAGGTGTGTTACATACCATACCAAAGGGCAATAAGCCATTTTTGACGATTCACGTTGACCATTACGGCCCTCTCGAGAAGTCGAGCTCCGGCAAGAAATATATTTTTGAGATAATTGATTCCTTTACAAAGTTCGTAAAACTTTATGCGGTCAGAACTGTAAAAACTTCGGAGGTCATTAATCATCTACGGTCTTATTTTCAATGTTATAGTCCCCCTTTGAGGATTGTCTCGGATCGAGGCACCGCCTTCACATCAAAGGAGTTTGAGAAGTTCATGAACGAGGTTGGAGTGGTTCATATTAAAGTTGCTGCTGGCACTCCCAAAGCCAACGGTCAAATTGAACGGATTAATCGAGACTTGACACCCATGTTGTCAAAATTATCCACTTCAAGGGATAAATGGGATAGAGTACTAGGGCAGGTAGAATTTGCGGTTAATAACTCGTGGTGTAGATCTGTCGGCAATTCGTCAGCTATGTTACTTTTCGGTGTTCATCAAAAACATTTCTATGATCCATTAAGAAATGAGTTGGAAGCTATGCACAATTACAATAGGGACTTAAAGGCTGTGAGAGCCAATGCTGAGGCAACGAACTTGCGCGCACAAGAAATGAATAAACGAGCTTACGATATGAGGCACAAATCACCTCACGTTTACAATGTGGGTGATTACGTTCTGATCAGAAATGTAGATACTACTCCTGGAGTAAATAAAAAATTAATTCCGCGATATAGAGGCCCTTATGAGGTGAAACGATGTCTCGATCGCGATCGATATGTAATCGAGGATATCGAGGGTTTTCAAATAACCCAAATCCCCTTTTCTCAGATTTGTAGCCCAGAAAATATGAAACCATGGCTTAGTATTTAAAAAAAAAAGTGTTTTTTAATAATAGTTATAAGTTTACATTATTCCAAGTTGTAATACCATACTAGATTTAAGTTTTGTGAAAACCATTCTTACAGTATGATCGTGGTCGATCATAGAGTCAGGATGGTCGAACTGTAGATGTAAGATTTCAATAATTGAATTTCCCGCGTTGTTTTAAGGGAAACGGTCCGGAGTAAAATCGAACGTGTCCGAACGAACAGTTGTTAAGCGGGGGTACATCCGTTTTTTTAATATACAGTTAGTTTATGATATACAGTTAGTTATGGAAGTTGTTTATGGATGTCTCGGTTATGTTATGCGAGCATCGTTTATGTTTTATGTTTTGGAGTAAACGCTACTTAAATTAACGTGTGTTTTTGTCGACTACACAAAATTTGTTAATAATTAAAAAAAATAATAATTTGGAGAAATATAAGATAGAACTGTTGAAACTTATAGACTACACTTAAACGCATGAATAATGTGACGTTACAGTTAGTTATGACGTGGATCGACTGTTAAGATTGTCATCCAAAACGAATCATTGGCCAAATACACTGGTCTCGCAGCAATATGTTTGTCAAAATTAGCTTGTTATTTGCAAAACATTTACTAAACTGAAAAACGAAATTGCCTTACTGACAATGCCTTTGATTTAGGAAGCGTAATTTTTACTACATAGTGTATAAATATATTCTTTAAAAAAAATTAATTACCTTTTACTACTAATTAGTAATTACGTATTTTCTACCACTTAAAATTAAGTTATATAACAAAATATTATTTTCTAACTTACTATAAATTTAGTCATGTTTTGATTAGGAAAAAGATATGTTTGCATTTTATATTGTTAATGTTAACAAATGTTTATTTACATTACTTACAAAAAAAATATAAAATAAATATAATTATCTGTTTTTCAAACCTATAATTCTAATGTGTAAGAAATCTTCGTTGCTTCATAAAATTTATAATTTTGCACAAATCACACATAATTTATTATGCGAATGTTCTATTTTGACAAAATTGTAGTGAATAGCACCATTATAATTTAATTTAATTTTTTTATATAAAATTTAATGAAACGCAAATTAAACCTACTCATTTATAGCTATAGATATTTTAATATTGCTTACTTACAGTATAATTATTCTAATTTATAAGGATATGCTAAGAAACGTAAATAAATTATCTTGTACGTATACAATAAGCATAGTAAGCAATGTTTAATGATTCCTTTATAAATTATCTCGACCTTGTAGCTATATAGTGACATTATCTAAACTGAATTGATAATTCAATAAATGTAACAAACAGGAAGCAAAATGCTTCAACGATGAGCACGTTACTAGAAGCAACAGTTCGTTATAAGACTGTGACTGGTTGATTCGTTTACGTTGTAGCATCCATTCCAAACTTTGTTATGGTACAGTCTAAACAGAAACGGTTGCAGACGACAATGTAATTATACAGGATACCTCTAAACGACCTTATTCAATAATTTTCTGTGCGCATGTATACAGGTGTATTGATTCAGTGCCCAAGAGATACATCGTGTTTAAACTCTTATATTCGACACACGAGGATTGTTTTGTCTTTTTCTAAGACACTTTCGCATTAAGCAAAGGTTGAAATGGAATAAACAAACACTTATTACGATTAAATTTCAATTGAAACGTATAAATACGATACTATACCATCAGTAAAACTGATAAACCCTATTGAAACTTTAAGGTATCTACAATCGAATACGTTCTAACAATGTTTAGAATAAAATTAGAATCCCGCTTGTACTTGCCGTTTTATTTAGTTTGTCTTCATATTGTAACTTTATTTTAAATTAATTTGCCAACTTTGCTAATTAAAGTGAACAAATTGTTGTTTCTGAAAATTATCAAAGGTCGCATAAATACATTTTCAAGTTACTTATTAGCACTAAATCTTTCTTACCAATTATCACTAAAAATAAAGTAAAATACTTAGTACATAAAAGAAAATGCAATAAAAAATAATATCGTCTATTAATCAGGTTTTTTTATAATACTTATTTCTGTTTGAAAATGTTAATCAATATTTTACAGCATCAGTTAATTATTTTTTTTATCAAAGCGATAAGATCAAAGCAAAACGAAGGAACATCAGTAAACAAGAAACATTCATTGAGTTGCCAGAATAAACTTGTTACTTACTTTAATCTTTTATGTGAACAAATTTTAATTCAACATACTTTATTGAACTATTATACACTTAACTAATAAACGTCAGGTAATAACTAAGTTAAGTAGCGCCACTGCAACTGATACCTACAAATTAATAAAATTTTAAAAACTATGGTTTAATTCGGTATTAAAAATTGTTTTCAGAATCAGTTTTCAAATATAATTTACCAGGCAATAATCCAGGAACACAACTTGATCACATTAATTCCATATAACAAATGGTATATATACTAAGAACATTCTAGGATGCACACGCTGCGAAGTGTATATTATGATTAAGTCATAAGAAACAGAATAAAACATTACAATATACTACAAACAGACAACATAAATAAACATTTGTATACTATCAATAAATATACACGAATGTATGTATATCGTAATATAGTAAGAAAAATATTTTTATCTTTTCTTTTAAAGAATATAATAATATACATATATGCATCAAATATTTGAAATTGATCAAATAGGTAGCGTACTTAATATTTGCAAAATTATTATATGACTATTACACACATATGAAAAAAATGAAATCAACCAATAATCTAAAAATTCAAGAATGCCAATATTTAGATATATAGTTCTTTTTCAATTAAAAAATTTTTCAAAGCCTATAAAAGAACATTTACAAATAACTGTTAACGATCCATTTTTATAGGAGGTAGGGAAAGAAGCAACTACTTCAGTTTATTGCGACGTTTCGTAATCGAGATGAATACTTCATCAGGCTCGCTCCTTTATTGTCAAAAACACACATTTTAAATTATTTTATCAATATAAATAAACAAGATGTATAATTATATAACGAACAAGCATCAATTAACGTTAAAAATTTTTAAAAATTTGAACGAAGTAACACCGTCATAATTATAAAAATTATGATATTCAATAAAAACTTTTATAACTAACCGATAAATAAATAAACATAAATTAAAGTATAACAAAGTTAACAATTACTTACTACTGAGTCATAAAAGTTAATTACTAAATAAAACATTTAATTAAAACAGGACAATTTGAGCACGCGTCATATCGTGCACTTTCACGAACGTTCTTTTTTTAAATTTCTAACGTTAATTGATGTTTGTTCAGAATTAAAAAATAAATCAGACAGAGTACACAAGTACACAAGTACACAAGTACACATTGTACAAGAGACCCATAGACCATAGACTCTACAGTGCACATGTAAAGCCCCCCATACTACCACCACCTGCTGTTAACTCCAAAAGTCAAGAAGCCCAGTATTCAGTTAGCGTGTTTCTATTATTTCGCATACATGTGCGTTTTATTTTGTTGGTTTAAATCGGTTGGTCGTAGCTTATAAAGTACCTAATTTATATACTGTACAGCAAAACAGTGTATACCATGAGATATTTAGTCGTATTGTTGTAAATAAGTTTTGTGTTTGTAATTTGTTTCAAAAATTAATTATTGGAGTGAACATTATACTTAAGTTGAAATGGAATAAATTATTATAAAGTAAAACCTTATTTCACAACGATGTGTCCGTGTAGTAAAATTTATTTTAGTTGGTTAATTTCTTGTAACATTTTAGGCATAAAATGTTTGTTTTTGGTTTTTATACGTACTCACTTTTTAAATAAGACAATGTAATATTGCAAAAACGTTTTTAAGTAAACATATATTTATCTTTCTTACACGAATCTATTTATGGTTTTCAAAAATAATCACCCTGTCTAATCCAAAAGCCATTCTAATACACATGGTTCCCGAGTAAACTAAGTATTTATGCGTATCATACTAGTATAGCAATTAATCTTCTATTTCAGAAAACGTTCTAAATCTACCAAAGATTTGGCTACATCAAAAAAGAAAGGAAAACATAAGACAAAAACCGGTAAATCCTTAGTGAGTGGACAAACACGTATGCTTTTATTCGAATTCCTGATGGCGTTCCAACGTGTCTTATCTGTCAAGAGAAACCCAATCAGCATTGGTATCAATTTATTGACATCCGAGTGTCACTTTAATGAAAATATTTTGATACAAAATTATTAGTACAATTTTTATAGCTAATAGAAAGCTTGGTGGTTTGTATACGCTGCTATCGTTGTCAATGCATCATTCTGTTATAAATTCAACGCAAAAATTTAAACGCTCAAAGCATCAATTTAGTTCATAAAAAATTCATGAAAGCGTTATACATACTTTTTCATATTGGTCATTTTGCAAACGTTACATAATATTTTTCTAAGCAATTATTAATCTGAAGATGGCAATTTGTGTACTACTAGGACTGGAATCCAATATGTGTAGTTATCCATTTAATCTATTGTGTATTTTACGCAAAAGACAATTTGTAAAAAAAGATAAATTATTTTACAATAATTAATAAAATATTGAAATAATGATTCAACGTCGTGGAATAATAGTAATTGTTAAAGGTAAATAGATATAATTTTAGACATAAATGTTTCACCATAGAACATATTAATAATTTTTTACGGTAAATAGTGTACATAAAAAAAATAATAAGATATAATTTCATTTTATTTTAGCGGTATTATAAACTAATCAGCACAATTTGCCGCATCCTCTTACGCACCGAAGTCTTACAAAGAATGCCCGTTTTTGTCCGATGAAGTATAAGGTGGTATAATTCAGTTTTTTTTATTACTTTAAATGCTTATTATAACGATGTTTACTACCATATAAAAGTTTAAAATATTGTATTCCAATATGTAATTTGTAATGACAGTGTTTTTTATAAGTTTAGATTTTCACTAAAAATATAATCATTATTTATACTACTGTGCATATTTATATTAATCAACATAGGAGCATATAATTTAATTAATACAAATTTGATTACAGAATGATGGAATAATCATGTTATGTGATATGATTTTGGAATCACAGTGACATTCAGCTTTCTTATAGATGGTATCATTTTGATGCTTAAAAAATAATACTGGCAGTTTATAGATACCGATTTAATGCGGAATTTTCGCTGTTCAGAATTTCAGAAAAAACTTAATTGTCAAGTTCTATGTTGTATAATTAAGCACAATCTACAAATAAAGTAAATATGGCTAGTTTGGAATAGCTAAATGAGGAAAACAATTCACACACGGTGCGACTATATTAACGAATGTTTTATAAAAGTGTCTGAAGATCTATTTCGTGGTTTTAAAAATAAAATTTATGTAAAAAAATTAAAAATATTCCACTGTCTGCTATCAATCAAACTGTTAAGATCGCCTCTAATGTGACACAACAACAGTTGAAGGACATCAAACTGACTTTGGCAATATGAATTGCCATGGATGAGCCTTGTGACATAAAAAACGGCGCAAATAGCACTGTTTGTAAAATTGGTCTCACTTCAAGGAAGAATCGTTAGAATTGCAGCGACTAGTCGATGATGATGACATTGAAAGTATTGTACTAAAATACTTAGAAAACAATGGCATCAATGTAAATAATATTGTTTCTATTGCAACTGAAGGAGCAAAAAGCACGACTGGGATAAATAAAAGATTCATTTCAATTTTTTAAAGTAAAATTGAGCATGAAAATTTTTTTTTTCATTTTATAATAAACCTGAAAGTGCTTTGTACACACTATTTTGAAAAGAAATATGTAATGTTAAAAAAGAGACTGTCAAATTTTAGACAGCATTTCGCACTTTATTTTGCATTAGATCATTTGCGAGTTTGGTACGTTTACGCCCGGGTTAACCTTTACCGTTCGATTGTTTCACGCTGCTATCTTAATATGCAATTGCATTTGGAAGGTTGAAACGGGGTGAGTGGTATGCAATTTTCTTTATTGAGGGTTTAAATTGACTCTGTTAATTGTCTGTAGCGGATTTTGGTAGCCACCAAATGTTTATCGTTATCACCAAAGATAACTAGCAGGTGGCCTCGTTAGAAAATTTCCATGACGTCGCAGTATTGATAACGTCATAACCGTATTCGTATCCACCGTCAAGAGTTGGAAATAGGCAGGACAATCCTTCTTTGCGAAGAATAATTAAGATAAACATGGGAAATTTAGTTGGTTAAGTCAAAGGGAAACGCTGCGCACTTGCGTTCTTAATAATTGGATGCTAAAGAAACCTTTTTATTTGTGTTAATATTAGATGCTCGTTCAGATTTGGGTTTAATATTACTTTTTAGGTACATCAAGTACGGAGATGAGCTAATGCCCGACTGAGGTAAAACCTAACTGTGAGTATTACTATTTTCAATTCTTTCTTTGATATGTATTTCGGTGATTAGGTCGTTTATGACCATACGTGCATGTTAAATTAACACAATTAATTATATTTTTGTGCTTCGCGAACTTCTAAGTTGTGTGCGTTGAGTCTCGAAGGCTTAAATGATTTTGTTTGTCTACAATTTAAAGATTTGTAAATATAAATTCATACGCTATGTTTATGTAACTATTTAGTCTGACAAAGTCAGTTTGTTATACGGTGTGTTACTCGCTATTCGGCGCAACTTCTAATTCAATCGGCCTACGTGTAAATCTTGTCGAGAACTTACGTTTATATACCTTCTTCAGCTTCTGTGATATAATAAATATATATATTCGGTGTTATTATTTTTGTAGTGTTATTTATTCTTCTCTTGCTACGGTGAGTGTTAGACGGTATCTCCCGAATTTAATTTTTCATCGTCTTGGCGCCTTTTTTTAGACTCACGTTATAATCACAAATAACAAAGCCTGCGATCCCTTTCCGAAGAAGCTGTGCTAGCCGTTGCTTTGTTTCGTTATGAGAAGACCGGCGTAACACTTTATTTTTGGCAGATCAACTCCAGACGCCTGAGTTTTTCGTAACAAATAGTTGACGTTATGAACTTGGTCATTAACATTAAGTACCAACAACATTTTAGTTAAGACCAGTTTAAAGATCTATTAGATGAAATGGATAACCAATACTGAGACTTACTTAAGTACAATAAAGTGCGATGGTTTTTACAAGGCAGTGTTTAAAAACGTTTTTCTCTGCATGAAATTATTACGTTTTCAAATATACTCTGTGACATAAAAAATGCAACACCAAGAAAGTGTTAGAATTTTACTTGGCAAAAATGTTTAACTAATGAAAGGTAGTGATTAATTCAGTAGCCATGGAAAATTTGACGTTTTACTTCTTGTTACAATCGCAATTATGGAATATATTTCTCGTGATATTAAGTCAATTTTGATATTGTTTTTGGTTGCAATTCTTTTGTTTTTGTGTTTTTTTTTGCGTTTTGAGGCTACGATTACGCCTAGAGTGCGGCAACGTAAAAATTATCGACAACTGAGTGAATTCGACGAAGGTCGAGTTATTGGCTTACGTGAAGGTAGTTTTTCATTCAGAGAAATTGCTAACCGTTTGAACCGTAACCAATTCTCTGTAGTACGGTGTTATCAAGCATGATCTAGAAAAGGCCAAGAACGTGTAGACGAGGAAGTGGACGGCTAAGACCGACAAAGGTTTGATTACTGGTATTAAGAGACCGATTACAAGATCAATAGCTTATTAATGGTTTCAAAGCAAAGGACGTTTTGTAACCCTTCGTACAGTTTACCGTCAAATTAGAGCTTCTGGCCTGCAGTCCTATCGACCACATCTTGTGCTTCCGCTCGTCATCGAGAGTAACGATTGGAGTGGTGTACTTTGCGACTGGATTGTGACGTGAAATGGCATAAGGTGGTCTTCAATGACAAATCTCGATTCTGTTTGGGAACGCACGATAGTCGAGTGATAGTTACACATAGCGGTGGAGAACGTCGCAACGTACCTACAGTTTTTTTGTGGCATGTTCACCACACTGTGGGGGTTAAGCGTTGTCAAATGTGTCTTCGGGAAAATGGTGCACAATTTCAACAATTATTATAAATTTTAAAAATAAAAGCTACACACAAAATATAAATTATTTGTAATAATTTGTTTTTTTTAACCAACGTGCTTGTTTAAAACGAAGGTATCTACGTAGAAAAGTTATTTGTAGCGATGAATCTTAAAATTTTCGTAAGTTTCAAATTAAAAGAATTTCAAGTAATCGTTAATATGTTTTTCGTAAATTTCTTACATGAAAATCTTAATTATGAAATAATTTGATAATTAATTGTGCAGTTTACCGTAAAATAAAACTCAAAGTTTCTAAATGCTTACCATTTTGAAAATAATTAAGAAAGAAAGAAACGTTAATACAAAGGTTTTAAAGTAATGTAAAAAATTTCTAAACACTTTTGTGCAAAAAAAATTTAAAAGGACATAGGAACTATTAACTAAAATAGATAATCTTAAAAATCCTTAAAAGTCTTAAATACAAAAGTTGGTAATGAAATAATTATTAGCTTTAACGAGATCTACAGTTTGTTCTTTGTCTACTCTGCACGCCCTGTGTATTTAAATTTTTTGATAGCTCTGTAAAATTTTTTCTTATTTTACAAAACGATTTACCACAACAACAAAATTGGATTTAATGCTATTTAAAATATTTAATTCGTTGATTAGACAATTTAATTTGATTTTAAAAATTAAGTTGTTTGAAGCTTGATTTGAACTAAATGTCAATATTAATAAATTAATTATATTGTAGGTAATTTTTACAAAAAATAACAAATCAATTTCGTAAAAATTAATTGATACAGTTGACATCTGTCACAACGGGTGAAGATATTATTGTAGCCCAGTGTACTAATTTTTTTATAACTTCGTTGTTTAGGCTGTAATAATACACTAATCACAAGAGACTAAATAAACTTTTAAAACTACTTCTAATATCAAAATTCTAAGGATGAATAAATTGTTAGTGCAAAATTAAATAAATTTATTCCAAAAAGCCAAAACATTAAATCGTTGTAGTAAATAACTAAATAGATATAACGTGTTGATTTTAGTTTTTCCAAATTTTCTTTTGACAATGATTTTTTACAAACTTCTATAGAAGATTATTTGTTAAAAACGAAATTTACGTTTTGACTTGTTTATTACAAAAATTATTTATTTTATCAGTGTTTTTATTTTATTTAGAAAGATTACAATAAATGTTTCTTAATAATTAAAAAAAACTATTTGATGTAGCAAATAGCTATAATAAAGAAATATTGTTTCTAAAATAGTATAAAGCAACGGACTTAACAGTAATAATGTCAAAACAGCTTTAACATGGTAATAATATTCATAAATATCACATAACTTAAACATATGTCGCCATTACATTTAAATCATTTTAATACCATTCGTTGTGTCAGTGTTAGATTGTTTTGATCTTTTTAAGGTGATTTTTAAGATACTGTTGCGGATTTATTTATTAAAAACTAATTTATTTAAAACGAATAAAAATACGTTTACTTATTCTAGAAATATGTACACTTTTAAATTAACCGAACTAATTAAATTTAAATATCTAAGGATAAAAACTTACAGTAATTTATATAAAACAATAATATGCTATCACTTACGCAAAGATAAGATAAAGTCCGCGAATAGTTTCACACTTGTTTACACTAAAAATTACGTACACTATTATTCTCGGTATATTTATCTAGACACACGCGTGCTAACGACTTATTTATTTCCACTTTAATAATCCTCTTGACACTGATGTATTTGCATTCCAGGAATAACTGACGATTTTTTTTTGGCGGTATATATACACATAAGGAAATTCTTCTCGAGTGTTCCCTATTTTTCGGTATATCTTCTAGAAGATGGATAACAGCTTCTAGAAGGCTCTTGCATTTGCAAATAATTTCTCGAACGTTTCACTGCCCCCTTCTTAGGACTGTTCTGTCCCAGAACAGGAGACTAGATGCGACACCGGTAAAAAGGATCGTGGCGATAGCGGCAGCTTCCTCCATTTCGGCAACTTCCTTGACCATACAAGTAACAGTCAATGGACTTTTCCTGACCCAATATTCTCCTTGGTTGGTAACTACAGACCAACACTTGAATGCCTGTTCCTCGGAAGACGACCTCCAACATGTTTCGAACTGTCCTTCAATTCAGTTGATCTAAGCCACAACCAAGCTTGGGTACTGCTAATTTCTTAACATGATGGAACTCCATTTTTCTCTTGAGACTCCATAATGTTCGCCACAGATCTTTGCATAACGGCTTGACACGTGAGTATTTCTTGGTGACCAGATAGAAAACGAAGCGTCCGTCACCACGTAGTACTAAAACTTTTCCGGCTGCCGGTTGCTGTCTTCGTAATTCATCTAGCTGCCCAAACTTCTTTTTAAACACGACTGCAACCCCTCTGGACATGTCAAGATCTTCGCTCACGCAATGTGCGATGGCGTAATCTTTTTGTGTCTGGAACAGGTCTTGTTGTTCCTCGGTGGTAACTCCGAACCTAGCTTTTCCAGAACCTCCGTATAAGTTCATAAACTTCTCGAACTCCATTTCTTTGATTGGATTCCTGGTTCTGCTACTTATTACTCTGGTTCGGACCTGGACTTGCGTATTGTGGTTATCGCCAGCAAACGGGGCTAGACGATCGACGTGGACCACTTTTGGCTTGCCTCTGGGCGGTTTTCGGATGCGTTATATGACGTCGTTAATACGCTGCACGACTTCATAGGGGCCCTCCCATTGCCTTTGCGGCTTCGGCGACATACCACGTCTCCTTTAAGGGTTATACAACCAGACCATATCGTCAGGTTGAAACCCACCATTTTGTGCCTTGACGTCATATCTTATTTTCATCCTGCCGCTGGCAATATGTGTGTTTTTACGGACCTCTTCATGTACTTCGTCTAGCCTCTTGGCCAGCTTGCTGACGTAATCTTCTCCAGCGACTTCCTCTTCCGGTCTTCGTCCAAATTAAAGGTCGCATGGCAATCGTATTTCACGACCGAGCATTACACAGGATGGTGTTTGGCCTGTGCTTTCGTGAACGGATGATCGGTATGCCATTAGGAAAAGGTGCAAGTACTGATCCCAGTCTCTTTGGTGTTCGGACACTACCTTGGTTAAGTACTTGCCCATGGTTCGATTCATCCGTTCAACCATTCCATCAGATTGAGGATGGAGAGGCGTTGTCCTAGTTTTCTTAATTCCCAACAGTCGGCAAACTTCTTGAAACAGTACAGACTCAAAATTGCGGCCTTGATCGGAGTGTAATTCCAACGGAACTCCAAACCGGCAGAAAAACTCTTTTACCAATACGTCTGCGACTGTAGCGGCTTCCTGATTGGGTATGGCGTAAGCCTCCGTCCATTTCGTGAAATAATCCATTGCCACCAGGATGTATTTATTTTCCGAAACGGATTCTGGGAACGGCCCTGCGATGTCAATCGCTACTCTTTCCAAAGAGTTTTCTACGTTGTATTGCTTCATGGGTGCTTTGCACTTTCTCGCTGGACCACTTCCTGATGCGCAGACCGTGCAATTACGGCACCATTTGTTACATTCCAAAATTAACACAAAGTCACTGCCTGCAATGTAGTAACATAAACGGGGGGTTGTGCCACTAGCTCAATGGAGAAAGGGTGGGTTTTATTTAAAATTCCGTGAAAAATTGGAAACGCGATCGTCGTAAAAATGGAACTAGAACGGTAAAATCGTCAAATAATCGGTAAGGGCGCCAATCAAGGATTTCTATAAGGGGAAGCTTTCAAACCCCTGATTACCTGAAAGCTCATCCGGTTGGTTACAACCCCAGAACTTACCTTGGGTTATAACAATTCTGAAAAACACTTAAACAAAAATTTACGTATGCGGCGGCTAAATGAATAAAAGCTCTTTACATTTAACAATTTAACATTTATTGATTGAATATTTAAAACGAAGACAAAATAAAATAACAAGTACTAATTGATATCAAATAAATTTGAATAAAAGAAAAGAAATAATCTTAAGCAAACAAGAATGAACAATTTACACACAAAACATTACATTAAAATTTATCAAAAAAAAATGCTACTACAATAGCGTTTTCAAATATAATTAAATCTCAAGATCTTGACCGCATATTTATAACAAACAAATAAAATAACACACACAAAAAAACAATACAGTTTATAACATATATATGTCCGAACTTTAATTCGAACTAAACAAAATATAGTTTATAAGTCGTTACATTATCATATATTCGAAATACGAATTATTTCTCAAACGCACCAAAACAAAATTAATTGATTTTAATTTCGCGCAAACACTATACGTGTTCGTTGAAATAATTAAATTCAACGTTAGTCGTAATTTCAATTGACTCAAAATTGAAAGCTTTTACTGCATTTTTAATCGCGGGACACTGCACGATCAAACAACAAAATCGATAAATACCTTAATTCTTAGTTGGTGATACCGGTCGAACTTTTGGTCCAGTGGTTTTGAAAGCTAACACCTCGATGGACTTTGGCTGCTTCCCAAACAATAGGTTACCAGTGGAAGATTTATTAATCCGCCCCCAAGGCGAAGGATGAGATTGCGAAACAAACTCACGCACAAATTCACGTAACGAAACATGCGATATTAATTTAGGCAAAACAGTGATCTTAATTAACCGTAATTACGAAAAAGGAAAGTTTTCCACTTAAATTCACTGCACCATCTTCTTTTACTTCCACGGTAATTATTAGAAAAGGTGAATTATCACCTGCGTGATCTACATTTTTATGACCGTCAACCAACTAACTTCCCACTCTCACATTTACCAAAAACACGTCTATATATCAACTTTCGTCGACTGCCCTTTCCACAAAGGCTGCGTTCGAAACTTCAAACACCAAAATACTCTCGCGAAAAAGTGCAATAAAGAGGCAAACAAACATATTACGTCATATTTATATAATTAGGACACAGCGTTTCGCTTATACGTGAAACTGTCAATTTGACAAAATATTATATTACAAGAATTTAAACTGCCTAATAAATTAAGATAACGACTTAATTTTTCCACGTAATCTAAACGTTTGACATAAAGAAATTCAAGTACGAATGTACTCGAACAAAGAACTCATAAACCAACTTAAAATAAACAAACGGCGAAAATAGATTTAATTACGATTATATCTCAGAAGGAAAACATAACTCACAACTGGAATTTTTACGGCGTAACAAAATACAAAACTTTATCAACAATTACATTGTAACTTTGAATTTAAAATCGTAAAATAACTTATTAAACTCAATCTAAAAGTACATTAAAACAACTTCAAAATACATTAAATGAAAAAAAACGTCAATCCAAATACTGTGTCCGTTACCAAACATTACTCAATCAACCAATCGATTCTAAACGATGGTTACACCTCCCCTACTTAAAGAGGGATTTCTTAAATCACTCTATAAGAATCCAAAAACTAAAACTAAACGAAAACTAAACCTACGGATTCTCGCGATCTCGCAATCAACGAGAATCCCCTAACGAAACTAACGGAACAAACTAAACGACAAGAAGGGTAGCATATGTTTGGGTTCGACACAGATCACCCGATGCGGTACAATAGAAGAGGGCGCGCTGCGCTTCACGAGATCCGCGCATTGCGTTTTTCCCACAACTACTGCCCTCACCGAGTGATGGCACCTAGCCGCAAACACTACAGAAATAAAAGATAAGGACAGACAAGATAGCAGAAGAAAGAAAAATGGAAATAAAAGAACCGTTGTTTAGTCGCCTCTTACGACAAGTGGTGTCCCCACTGTAGAGAAATATTCTTAGTCCGTCTCTACACGGAACCCAAAAACGAAACTAACTAACCTAAAAAAACGAAAAAGAAACTAAAAGGTAAAACATAAAACTATTTATCCCCAGTCGGGTTTAACTTTAAGTCCTTGGCGTTCCATATGCCTTTTGATGCTCCCGTGTCATCAGACAACTCATAGGTCTGATACGAAACTTTCCGTTTCACGTAGAACGGACCGATAAACTTAGGTGCCAGTTTGGCCGAGAAATATCGAGATGCATCAGAAAGGACATAATTCTTTCGCCACGCTGTGTCTCCATCTCAAAAGGTGCTGGACGACGACGTAAATCATAATTATGTTAACCGCGAACATAAGCTGTGTTCAAGCGATTCTTAATGTCTACGTAAACTTCTCTAAACGCTGGGCCTCTTTCGGCCAAAGGTACGATCAGCAAAAGCTAGATCGTCGATAGTGTCTGAATCGGTAGTTTTTCCATGACGTGATCCGTCGAGACAGATTTCACGTCCGAAATTGGCGAAAAACGGCGTTAAGCCGGTGACTTCATGTACAGCGGTACGAATAGCACATGCTACTTTAGCAAGATACTTATCCCAATGTCGATGGTTGTCTTCGATATACGACGATAGCATTGTCTTCATGACTCGGTTGACTCTTTCAGTTGGATTCGCTTGTGGATGATAATTAGCGTTAAAAATAATTTTAGACTTATATGACGAAACCATTTTTGTAAATTCTGAACTACGAAACTGTGTGCCGTTATCACACAAAAGATACTGAGGAACTCCAAACATTAAAAATACATCTTCTTCAAGACGTTTAGTAACTGCTGCTGCAGTAGCGGAACGTAACGGGAAAAATAAAACAAATTTCGAAAAATAATCGGCAACCACAAGGATATATGAATAACCACTCTTAGATCGCGGTAGCGGTCCAACAAGATCGGTAGAGATTAACTGCCAAGGTTTGTCCACAACAGGATGACGGGTCATAAGGCCAGCAGGACGTTTCTGTTCTGGCTTATGCGTGATACAAACTTTACAACCATTGATGTAACGAATGACGTCAGCCTTCATCTTAGGCCAGTAATAAAGCGGAACTATTCGTTCGAGAGTCTTAAAAATACCAAGGTGTCCAGCGGTAGGCTCATCGTGAAACTTTGACAATATTTCGAGTCGTTTAGACTTAGGCACAACTTCTCTCCAATTGTCATTCTCAGAACGAAGATCGGGATAGTCTACGGTAACATGCTTAAATAGCTTTCCGTTACTAATTTTCCACTGTGGAAAAGCGTTAGGTTTTGAACGTACACGTTCCATAAGTTTCGATAACCATTTGTCCGAAGACTTAGGTTCGGTAATGTCACAATCGGTAGTAATGTTGTCGATAGCTGGTACTGAACGAGATAGTGCGTCAGGTACGACATGATCCTTTCCTTTACGATGAATGATCGTAAAATCAAATTGCTGAAGTCTAACAGCCCATCGTGCTAGACGACCGGTAGGTTCCTTTAAATTGTGTAACCAGACTAATGATGCGTGATCGGTAACTACAGTGAATGTTGTTCCTTCAAGATAAGGGCGTAATTTTTCAATAGACCACAGGACAGCCAAACATTCCTTTTCGGTAGTTGAATACTTGCGTTCACATTTTGTGAGCGACCTACTATTGTAACAAATAACACGTTCTTCACCGTCGATAAACTGTGTAAGAACTGAACCGAGACCAAAATCAGAAGCGTCAGTTTGAACTGTAAACGGAACATTGAAATCAGGGCAAGACAAAATAGGTGCGGAAATTAAACAATTCTTAATAATTTGAAAGGCTTCATCACAATCACTAGTCCAATTAAAGCTGGAATTCTTCTTTAACAGAGACGTCAATGGAGCGATAATTGTCGAAAAATTTGGTACAAATCGGCGATACCACGAGGCCATGCCTATAATTCTTCTCACTTCAGCGACACCAGTGGGAACTGGAATACGCAAAATTGCATCGAACTTTTCCGGGTCAACCGACAAACCAGTAGAATTGACGATAAAACCAAGATACTTAAGTTCAGGTTTACAAAAATGACATTTGTCTTTACTTAGCATCAAATTAGCCTCTCTAAGGCGACGAAGAACTTCAGTTAACACTTCCATGTGTTTCTCGAAGGAAGGAGCGCAAATAATGACGTCATCTAAATAAACAAAAACGTAAGGTTCTAATTCGGGACCTAAAACTCGATCAATCAACCTCTGCCAAGAAGCTGGTGCGTTAGCTAAACCAAACGGTAAGCGCGTGAATTGGAATAACCCACGGTTCGGAACTGTAAAAGCGGTATACTGCTTAGACTCTTCGCTTAAAGGAATCTGCCAATAAGCGGACTTAATGTCGAGAGATGAAATAAACTTAGCGTCACGAAGACGATCCAAAATAGACGAAACGTAAGGTAAAGGATAAGCGTCCTTTTCGGTAACCTTGTTGACTTTTCTAAAGTCCACGCAAAAACGATACGAGTTGTCCTTCTTTTTCACCAATAAGATCGGGCTCGACCAAGCGCTGTTTGATTTTTCTACAACGCCTAACTTCAACATTTTCTCTAACTCCAGATCGATTTGTTTCTGGATAAACGGCGAAACTCGGTAATACCGTTGCTTAATTGGTTCGGAAGTAGTTTTGATCTGATGTTCGATCAAGTTGGTGCATCCAAAATTTTCATTCGTCGAAGAAAAATGATTACTAACTAAATTGTCTAACTGATTGAGCTGTTCTGAAGAAAGATCGAGACGAGACTTAATAACTGAATCTTTATCTTCTAATTGTGAAATGGTGTCCATATTTTCGAAACGCCACTCACCTTTTCTAAGATCAGGAACGATACCTGCTTGTTTCCAAAAATCAACGCCTAAAATTAAATTATGCGGAACGTCAAGAACAACTAAAACTTCCAAAACAACAATTTTTCCTTTAAGTTCGATTGGGACGAGAAGTGAACCTAAACTTTGTACTGATTTACCATTAGCGACAATACAATTAACTTTAACTGACTTATTTAACTTCAAACCTAACTGACTAAAAATTTCCCAACCCTTAGAACCAACAATAGTGCGAGAAGCGCCACTATCTAATAAACTCAAAATTTCGTGACCAAAAACTTTAACGTAGACAAAAGGTCTTTCGTCAGACTCAGCAGACTCTAAAACATAATCCAAAACGACTTTATTCTTAACAAAACTCTTTTTCTTCGAAGAATGTAAACTATTAAAATAAACAGCCGATTTAACTTTAACCTCTGACGTCACTAAACGGCTTCTTAGTACGTCCTTTACTCGTTTCCCGAGCACTTAGAACAAGTGCGGACCGTAACGTTAGGCTTTCCACAACGATAACAGAATAAACCTTTCTTAGGTTCTTTGCAAGAAGCAGCTCGATGGTTAGGCTTCCTACAATTCCAACACAATTGCGGACTACTTCGATTAGAAGAAGCAGGCGCATTAACGATAGCTAACCTTCGCGAAGAAGGTGCGATACTAGAAGACGGTAGTCGTAAATTTTGTCTAACAGGTGGTGTAGATTTTTCACCACTACTAACGTTATTCGAAGAACGAGAAACGGCAATGTCCTTAACTTGAGATGTTACATAAGCGAGATCAGGCTCCATGTCCTGCTTTCGACGAGATGGAGGCGTGTAAGCTTCAATAGCTTGCATGCGGTCCTCGATAATACGACCAAATTTAATTAACTCCTCAATTGAAGTAACTGACGACAAACCAAGCTGAGTTTGATAAACGGGAGAAATATTTCTTAATAAAATCTTTAACTGCTTTTCTTCAGAAAAAGGCTCATCGAGACGTGAAAACATGTTGCGAATAATTGCAACGTAAATACCCATAGGTTCATCATTAGCTTGAGTACGACGCTTAATTTCTTCAATAAGTCGTTCGTCATAATCGGTAGGCTGGAATTGTTCGCGTAAAAACTTAACTAAGTCTTCCCAAGAATTTACTGAATTACGAATGGATCTAACAAAAATCAATGCATGACCTGTAAAAAGATCAGTACACTCCAAAAATAACTGATGGCTTGAAACGTTACGCGATAATTGAAGTTCGGCAACTCGTTCTAAGAATGCATTCAATGAAATTGACTTTGCGTCACCTGAAAACTTTAAGTTCCATTTTGAAACTGAAACACTCTTAACATGACTAATAAAATTTGGACTAACAGCAGAAGACGTCGGTAAAGCGTTATTAACTACAGAAGGTTGAACGACAGGTTCGATGACTTCATCGGCGGAAGTAGACGGATTTGAAACAACAATTTGTTTATCCAAAAGTTCGTACTGCGAAATTAAAACAACTAAATCTTTTAAAAACTCATCTTTAACTTGAGAATCGTCACCTTGAATAGGAATTGAATTGCAAATACGGTTTAACAAATATTTAATTTTGGTTTCAATTGTAGAAGAAATTTTTGTAGTCGGAGTAATTTTTAATGAATCGATTAATTTTCTAAGCTCATCGATACCTTCACGAATCGCTAACTTATCTGCATTAAAATCGAACGGATACACGGGACGAGATAATTTTCCGGTGGCTTCTTCAATAAGGAAATTCTTGAGTAAACCTCGTAATACGACAACACCTAACGATGCATCACCGCCTCTAATCAAAATTTCATAACGTAATTCGTTATGCGATAAACGATCAACAATCAATTTGTAACCCATTTTAAAATGAAATTAGAAAACGGTAAAATCTTCCAAAAATCACGAAACTTAACAGGCAAACTAAAATTCGAAAAAGGCCACACGCTGGAGACGCCAAATTATTTATGTTACATTCCAAAATTAACACAAAGTCACTGCCTGCAATGTAGTAACATAAACGGGGGGTTGTGCCACTAGCTCAATGGAGAAAGGGTGGGTTTTATTTAAAATTCCGTGAAAAATTGGAAACGCGATCGTCGTAAAAATGGAACTAGAACGGTAAAATCGTCAAATAATCGGTAAGGGCGCCAATCAAGGATTTCTATAAGGGGAAGCTTTCAAACCCCTGATTACCTGAAAGCTCATCCGGTTGGTTACAACCCCAGAACTTACCTTGGGTTATAACAATTCTGAAAAACACTTAAACAAAAATTTACGTATGCGGCGGCTAAATGAATAAAAGCTCTTTACATTTAACAATTTAACATTTATTGATTGAATATTTAAAACGAAGACAAAATAAAATAACAAGTACTAATTGATATCAAATAAATTTGAATAAAAGAAAAGAAATAATCTTAAGCAAACAAGAATGAACAATTTACACACAAAACATTACATTAAAATTTATCAAAAAAAAATGCTACTACAATAGCGTTTTCAAATATAATTAAATCTCAAGATCTTGACCGCATATTTATAACAAACAAATAAAATAACACACACAAAAAAAAACAATACAGTTTATAACATATATATGTCCGAACTTTAATTCGAACTAAACAAAATATAGTTTATAAGTCGTTACATTATCATATATTCGAAATACGAATTATTTCTCAAACGCACCAAAACAAAATTAATTGATTTTAATTTCGCGCAAACACTATACGTGTTCGTTGAAATAATTAAATTCAACGTTAGTCGTAATTTCAATTGACTCAAAATTGAAAGCTTTTACTGCATTTTTAATCGCGGGACACTGCACGATCAAACAACAAAATCGATAAATACCTTAATTCTTAGTTGGTGATACCGGTCGAACTTTTGGTCCAGTGGTTTTGAAAGCTAACACCTCGATGGACTTTGGCTGCTTCCCAAACAATAGGTTACCAGTGGAAGATTTATTAATCCGCCCCCAAGGCGAAGGATGAGATTGCGAAACAAACTCACGCACAAATTCACGTAACGAAACATGCGATATTAATTTAGGCAAAACAGTGATCTTAATTAACCGTAATTACGAAAAAGGAAAGTTTTCCACTTAAATTCACTGCACCATCTTCTTTTACTTCCACGGTAATTATTAGAAAAGGTGAATTATCACCTGCGTGATCTACATTTTTATGACCGTCAACCAACTAACTTCCCACTCTCACATTTACCAAAAACACGTCTATATATCAACTTTCGTCGACTGCCCTTTCCACAAAGGCTGCGTTCGAAACTTCAAACACCAAAATACTCTCGCGAAAAAGTGCAATAAAGAGGCAAACAAACATATTACGTCATATTTATATAATTAGGACACAGCGTTTCGCTTATACGTGAAACTGTCAATTTGACAAAATATTATATTACAAGAATTTAAACTGCCTAATAAATTAAGATAACGACTTAATTTTTCCACGTAATCTAAACGTTTGACATAAAGAAATTCAAGTACGAATGTACTCGAACAAAGAACTCATAAACCAACTTAAAATAAACAAACGGCGAAAATAGATTTAATTACGATTATATCTCAGAAGGAAAACATAACTCACAACTGGAATTTTTACGGCGTAACAAAATACAAAACTTTATCAACAATTACATTGTAACTTTGAATTTAAAATCGTAAAATAACTTATTAAACTCAATCTAAAAGTACATTAAAACAACTTCAAAATACATTAAATGAAAAAAAACGTCAATCCAAATACTGTGTCCGTTACCAAACATTACTCAATCAACCAATCGATTCTAAACGATGGTTACACATTTCATGACGTCCTCTTTGCAGTTCATCCAGTAGAATCGTTCTCGTACTTTACCCAATGTCTTCTTAATGCCAAGGTGTCCTCCTGATGTCCCATCGTGGAGATGCTTCAACACTTCTGCCACCCGGCTCTTTGGCACTACCAACTGTAGTCTGTTTCCCGTACCCTTAACACTTTCTAGGAATCGCTTAAGAAGACCGTTTTCTACTATCAAGGAGTCCCACTGCGCCCAGTACGCTTTGATATTTCTGCCCAAAGCACTCACTTCTTCCCAGGTTGGTCGTCGGCCGATTTCTTTCCAGTCCAGGAGTAGTCTTATTTCAGAATCATTTTTTTGTTCGCGACGTAACTGCTCAGGTTCCCACTCATCATCAACCATAGCAGTTCTCCGGAGGCATTCGACTTTTTCTTCAAGTCGCGAACAATGGCTGCAGTCCGCTGGACATGGTCTTCTAGACAAAGCATCAGCGTTTCGATGACTGCTTCCGGCACGGTGTTCTGTGTCATAGTCATACTCTTGCAGTCTCTCGATCCATCTTGCCACTTGTTCTTCCGGGTTACGGAACTGCAGTAGCCATTTTAAAGCGGCGTGGTCTGTTCTCAGTAATAATTTTCGTCCATACAAATACTTGTAAAAATATTCGATGGACTTAACGACTGCTAACAGTTCCCTCCTAGTCATGCAATAATTCCTTTCTGGCCTGGACAAAACCTTGCTAAAATACGCGATAACTTTTTCTTGTCCATCTTGAACCTGCGAAAGGACCGCGCCTAGGGCCAGATTGCTTGCGTCGGTATCTAAAATAAATTTTCCATCTTCTCTTGGATAACTCAAAATTGGCGAAGTGACTAGGGCCTGTTTTAGTTGATTAAAAGAATTTTCGCAGTCTTCATTTCATCTAAATTCTGCTCTTTCTTCCGTCAGTTTTGTTAATGGTTTGGCAATATTGGCAAATCCGGGTACAAATCGTCTATAATAGGTGCACAACCCAAGGAAACTTTGGACCTGATGTTTGTCGATTGGTCTTGGCCATTCTTGCACTGCTTGGATTTTGTCTGGGTCAGCCCTTACTCCATCTCTAGATACGACGTGGTCAAGGTATTGCACTTCCTTCTTAAATACGTGGCACTTCTTTGGGCTCAGTTTGAGGTTAGCCCCACGTAATCGCTGGAACACTTCCTTCAAGTTGTTCAAGTGTTCTTCAAACGACCTCCCAACCACGATCACGTCGTCCAGGTAAACCAAGCACGTCTTCCAAGAAAATCCACGCAAGATGGTCTCCATCAAACGCTCGAGCTTTGCTGGAAATCCTTCTCGAGTGTTCCCTATTTTTCGGTATATCTTCTAGAAGGTGGATAACAGCTTCTAGAAGGCTCTTGCATTTGCAAATAATTTCTCGAACGTTTCAATACTTTATAATTACGTAAAATTGTTCTTTACTTTGGAATCCTCTTTTTTTGAGTTTCGTGTGTTATATTAATTCTTATCAATAATTCTAGTTATACAAAATAAATGTATTATAATCATAATTAATTACCGTTTTTTTACGAAACGTCGGTGCACTCACAACTGCAAAATAGTCACGTGTATAAATTTTTTTTAGTGAACTGTATAATTTTATAAAATAATTGTTACTCGTGATATGACTTTATTGGACACTTTGATAACAACTTAAATTTAAAATGAATTATATAAATTAAACATAGCGGCTGCCTTGAAGGGCTTCTTCAAAAGAAAGAGCATAATACTGAAATTGGATAGTAATGATAAAAAACATTATAAGCAGTTATTGTGAAATCGGCAGTAAACACAGATCTCTGATTGATCGTTTGATACATCCGCGCTGCATCTTGATTTCAGCTGCTCTGGATAAAGAATCCTTTCCTAGATACAGTTTTATAATACGCTCTAAATTCCAACGCAGTGATGGCAGTTGTGAATTCTTAATTAGCACAGGATTGCCAACTTCAATTGATGTTGGATTTTCCTTCCATTAATAGCTTTGAGTCAGTTGAATCACGTATTCTTTAGAAAATCTCTTTCAAAATTGTTCTTAAAGTTGTCGAATTAATTCTAATCTGTTTAAACGGTTAGGCGGTGTTTTTTGCAAATTAAGCGCCGGAAGAGAGATGATTGTCCGTTCAAGAAGGAAATGGGATGGGGTTAAATAATTTTAAATCATTAAGATCACTAGATAAAACAAATAGAGATTTAGAATTAAGTATACCTTCAACTTGAATTAATAAGGTATTAAATTCTTTATATGTTAAAATAGTATTGTTTAAAATTCCAAAATAAAGGCTGTATGAAAGCATAAAATGCCAAATAAAACCTTGCGTTGATGCATAATTTACTACAAATTTCTTGTTTTTTTAAATAAATTGGCTTCTTTTAATTCATTATAGCTCTTATGAATGTGGTGCCATTATCTGAATACATATTTCAAGGCAGACCACGTTGTGAGGTAAATCGAACGAAGGCAAGCAATAAAACGTTCAGCAATTAGATTACTAACTAATTCTAAATAGATTAATTTTGTTGAGAAACATACAAATACACAAACATACGCTTTTGTTATCAGACGCTCTCTGCATTTTCTATCTACTAATAAAAAAGGACCAGCATAGTGTTACAAGCTTTAGGTCTTACGAACCTTGCACGGCCAACTCACACAGTCGGAGATAGGGGAGATTCAAGTGAATAATAATTAAGGGCGCCAGATCATTTATAATTAACACTTCTACCTCGATCAAGACAGACGGTCCAAACTTGTAACGAATTTATAGGTTCGTAATTCTTGTTACTCTGATGTTCGGGTAACCACAATAAAAGAGAAAGGTATGTTACCATAAAAGAAAGATTAACAGGTATAAAAACTTTAATTTAGTAACGTAGAATATTAACAAGAGTATATCTAATTCTCAATCCCTAAATGCCAGAAGTATCGGCACACAATACATAAGTTGAGTCAAAGTGAATAGCGAAGAAAATTTCGTAATAAATATCGTTTGTACACAGCATGCGATACCCACAAAATGATTAATAAAATTACCTTAATGGTATTGCAACAATAATCGTAATTACGGAAATTAACATAAACAAAAGTTCCGTGAGTGAATTTTCTGACAACGGCAAAATAATTAAATAAACTTACCCACAATCCAGTACCTACTTGAGCGAAGAAAACGTTTTCTCCGGTAAGTAAGGCTGGAAGAAATTTGAATAGCAAATCGTGTCAACACAATGACTCACGAAAGCAAGATCTAAAAAATTATTAATTACTACACATAACAGAACCCGATTATCGAATGCTGTTGTACACATTCAATGAAAGTTGGTTTCGCAGGTGTTTACCGCATGAGTAGGATGTCGCAGAAACGTGATTGTCTTCGGTTTTTTTAATTTTAAAGGTAGACCTTATAGAGTTATATTCGTCCCATGAAGGTATTGATCGATATTAATCCCTCATTATTCTTTATTAAATAGAAACATGTGGCCAAAGCGTGGTGGAACGGCTATCAAATTAAGAAGAATTCTGACACAACGGATGTAAATATCTTACCTTGTGACGAATAAATTATTTTAAAAACGTAATGAAGTTATAATTTGATTTCCATTACAGAGGATTATATTCGAAAACTTTCTTTAAGCAAAACAGGCCATTTTATGCAGTTGTCAGCTTAACGACTTCGTCGTAAAATGACAGTCACAAGAAAAGATCGGCAAAGGGCGTCAAAACCGGAATCTAATTTTAATTCAATATACAGGGTATTACGTTATAAAAATTTTGCACGTAACAATAGTCAACACCTATATTTTGAAAAGGAAATGATTGTGTTACACGTGCAGTAAGAAGACTTGACATTGGTGCAGCACAACGTATAGGTTTTGCTTTAAAACATACTAGACATTCTTTTATGATTCTTTTAGCTACAGTTCTTGCCTCAACTTTCCAACATTTTGTCTTACAGCTGCTAATAAAGATTGCGTACCAGCAGATAATAAAAATTGATGTTTATGTTTGAGAATAAGAGCCATAAATATATGTTTAGAGCTTAATTAAATAGTATAATTTAGATCATAGTTAAGTGAAGAAAAACAAATTCTACCACCAACTCTGATCTTTATCAAGAAATGGTTGCAAGGATAAAGGATTGTGATTTTTTCTGGTAATTGTTTTGTAGACTTAAATGAATTAAGTTCCGTTTTAAAAGATTTTTGTTGAGCTAATTGAATAAGTTTTATCTGTGAGTAATTGAGTTCATAAGCATCGAGTGCTTCTAATATAAGAGTCGCTGTTATTTTTACAAACGACTAATATCACTTTTAAGCTAATCGTAACTAAACCAAGAAAAAGTAGTAAAAATGTTGTTATAACGTAGACAATGAAAAAGTTATTTTGAGCAATAATCGTGCAGTAGCACGAAACCACCGGTAACTGGTATTTTATAGTATATTATAATATTTTATAATATAATAATTATAACAGGTTAAATGCTTCTGGATGCAAGGTCAGCAGGATTGTTTTTACTTGGAGTGTAGTACCAGTCTTGAATGTTTCTAATATGTTGAGTTTTAGAGACTCGATTAGTTACAAATTGTTGGAGTTATGCAGGCTCTAATTTGAGTCACGCTAATGCAATTTGAGAGTCACGTTGGTAAATCATAGAAACTGAACTAGGAATAGCAATGCTTACTTGTTTGGATAATTGAGCTCTTAGTAGCGCTGTGCAAAGTTTGAATCTAAGTGTAGTTATTGACTTGATTGGTGCTACCTTAAAGTTTGAAGATAATAGATGAAGCATCAGAAAAGCTATAATATTTTAAAATGTAAAGAAAAAACATTTTTAGGAATCTTTAAACTGTTGAGATTGTGTAATTGATAGTAAAAATTGTTCCAGATTATCAAAAGGTCGCCTGAATTGGTTCATCCCAAAAAAACTTTCTAGCGCATAACTGTTGAATAAATATTTTTTATATAATAGTTAGACTAAGTCCTAATGGATCATAGATTTTAGAAATATAAGATACTACTGTTCTTTTCGTAGGACCATTGGATATTGTAATAGGTGAAATAAAAAAAGTTAATAAATCTGGTTGGCTGAGCCTAATGTTTTATTTTTTGGCGATACATTTCGCTGACACAGCGTAAATGTGTCTGAATCAAATTAAAATGTCAAAAATATTGTTATGTATTTCAGGTTCAGTGTATTGTAATTCATTAGAAGACCAACCGCTGGTTGTTTGAAAACGTCCATCACAAACAAATCTTAACTTAGTTGTAACACTTGAATCTTTATAGACACTATGGTGTGGAAGGTAATGAGCCATTACCGGCTTGGGATCATTGGTAACATCTTTTAAATCATTCAATTTCTGATATTCATTAATGAATTGGTTATAGAGTAATAATAATAGACCAAAATTAACTGGCACTAATAACCATATCTACAGGTCCAGTTTCATTAGAATTGGTATCTCATAACGTGATATCTTCTGGAATATTCCATGTATCACAATGTATTAATTGTGATGGAGTACTGGTACTAATAATAAGTACCACGAGACATGCAAATGTGGTGGAAATTTGAGTTACGCTAGAAAAGATTATAATTGAACCTTTTTTTATTGATAATTGAATAATTTTGATTTATTCGGACTATAAGCACGTTAGTTAAAGATATTTTAAGTTTTTGGTAAAAATTTTCAGTTACTAAATTAGACTGTACACCACTATCTAAAATACCCCTAGCTGTATGAAAAACGTTATACTTATCTTTAACTTGAAAGGTAACAGTAAAGAGCAAAACTTGGGTTTGTTTGTTTGTTTTTTACTAACAAACTAGTTTAACTAATAGTTGATATGACGTTTTGCACTTCAGAAAGTGAATCGTCATGAACATTTTTTTCAAAGATTTAATCGGCATTGATCTTTGCCATGACCAATTCTAATAAAGTTAACACAAAGTTTTAAAGTTTTTACTTTATCAAGTTTTTCTGCTGAAGATAATTGTAAAAAGTTGTTACTTGTATAAATTGTATGCTCTCCTTGACAGAAACTAGATTTTAATGGATTAATTGCAAGATTAAATTAACTGTAAACTTGTAATTAATAATTAGTTTTTTAAAATAAGAGGAATTATGTCCTTCGCGACAACAAAGTTTAGGATTATCTTGCTGCCAGTCTGCTTTTTCATTTAGAAACTCAAAAAATTCATTTACTTAATGTACTTAATTTTATATTAGGTTCCTCACATTTTTTTTGTAAATTTGAATGTAATTTTGAATTACTTTAAATAATAGGATAAACGTCTTTCTTCCTTACTTAATTTTAAATTATTCAAGGCAGCTAAAGGTGTTAAGGGCGCGTTCGAATGCGACATTCCAAATACGTAGTGAGCGTTAATAGAAGTAATAATATAAAATATTTAAAACAGATGTCAGCTTAGTTATAAAGTAGAAAACTGTTCGTATGACGCATAAAGAAAATTAGAGATGGGTAGAAGTTGTTATTAGAATCTTCTCAGTAGTTGCTTCCAAGAAATAATAAAGGAATTAGAAAATTAATGAATACATTAAATTTCGTTTTAAGAACCAATTGTTTTAAATATATTACAAAATGAGTTAATACGAGTAATAAGACGTATAGTGACTACACCCAACTCTACACCAAAACTTGGTTCAATTTCATCAAATTTCATTCAAGGTTTTATTTTTATCTTTGAATGTGCCAATGTAAGCAAATTTAAAAATAGCAGTCAAATTGCTGATTCGAATTTCAACAGCAATAGTTGTAATTTGAATGAACACGAATGATATAATTATGTATGAAAATAAAATAAATAAAATTACAAGCATATGGTGGAGGTTTATTCCATATTATTTCTCATTGTGTCATTTAAAAATTATTTATTACGAATTTCAACTAATAAACAGAACTACAGTAGTTTCCCGATTATCCGAAAGTCGGGACCGAAGCCTTTTCGGATAACTGAAATTTTGGTTAATATGGAGTTTTTACTAAAAGAGGTAAAAACGTAAAATATTTATGTAGGTACATAAATATGTATCTATTCAAAGAACAAAAAAATATATTTGAAATAAAATACATATAGTAGTTTCTATTTAAAAAATTGTACTACAATATACGTACATTGGTATATTATTTTAGTGGTGTGAAAAAAAAATCAATCTGTTTAAATTTTGCATCCAAGCGTTTTTTTTTTTGAAGCAATGTGTTTTCACCTTGCTAAAAGTAAAGATGTCACTTGGTGTTGTATTAAGCTGTTGCTCTACATATAAAAATGCTGTGTTTAACCAGTTTAATACATCAAAAGCTTAAAAGTGCAAAATTTTCTTCTCTCTTTCTTCATTACCTTCTGATTACTTATCACTAGTATTTTCACGATCCCTTTCATTAACAAGTTCAATAAAGTCAACGTCAGTTAGTTCTTCTTGTTTTTTTTTGTCAAATGTTATCCACTCCTTAATTTTTTCTGGGCCAATATCTTCCCAACCATCTAAATTTCTCATCGTATCATGAAGCGGAGCTTCTTCTTCATCATCATTGTCTAATGGAAGTTGTTCTTGGTGTATTATCTTTGCCTAAAGTTTTTGTAACGTTGTACTTTTCACTTTATTCCATGCAAATAAATTACCTCTTTATATTTATTATTTTTAAGCAATTCATGAGTCTTTTACCAATGTCTACTCTTCTGCTCTTAGCTTTGCGGATTTGCTAATGCACATTAAACAGGCAAGAATTGTTGCCCGGTCCTTATTTTTTTTGTAGCCGGCCGCAACGCGTTCATTTCTTCCAGCTAAAGTTTTCTTTGGTAACATTTTGTAATAGAGACCAGTTTCGTCACTATTATAAATTTGATCTGGCGTATATTCCTGTACTTCTATGAGTTGCTTAAACTTTTGTTTACAATTTTCAACTTCGGTTTGATTAGCACACAATTTTTTACTGCAAATATTTAGTTAACGTACGTCGTGGCCGTTTTTCTATCTCGATAACCAGCCGTCGCTTGCTATAAATGTATCATCAGAAGCTTCGGTTACAAGAAGATTTTCACCTATTTCAATTGCTTTTTGCTGTAATATAAGGCCTGAGATTGAAATACCACGGTCGCGTTGTTGAGTAAACCATAAACACAATGTCTCGTCAATTTTATTGTATTCGCCCTGTTTCATAGAATTCTGGCTTTGATGTTGAGGATGCTAGTACACTACACCATTGTTTTTCTGTCGATTTTTTTTCTATTTGGAAACCGTGCTTATACCTACACCATAATCCTTGACAACACTTTTCAAGGATTTTCCTTTATGAAACCGTTTAATTGCAGTTAATTTTTCTTGCACAGTAACAACAACACGTTTCCGCTTTTTTATTATGTTACTCATGTTGACGGTGGCGTATTTAGAACTGAATGTTTTCTTCTAAATGTTGAGAAAAGTAATAATAATAAACCATTTACAAAGACCTTTTGTATAAAGTCCGAAAAGAACATTTTATGGAAAGAGATGACTCATGTTTGTAGACTGGAAGTATAATTGACCCTCATAAGCAGTCAAATTTTTATTAAATATTATTGGGTTTCCCGACGTTTTCAACGAAATGACCGACCAGATGTTTCGTCTAAATTTGTTTCGCTTCGGTTTCGGTGGGTTCAAAAGTTCAGTTTGTTTCGGATAATCCGACGTTTTGGCTAGTCGGGATCCGGATAATCGGGAGGCTACTGTACTACATTTACTCTTTAATTTCTTCTAACTTCAAATAAAAAAACCAAAGTTTATTGATAACTAATAATATTGTAGTTTTTCTTGAAAAAGAACGGTTTTGCGATTCGTTTATAATCGATGCGTCAAAAATCAATCTAGACAAAAATTTATGGCACAATAATCGATTTTTTTTAAATTGATTTTTTCTGAAACTTATATATACTAAACTTAGAAATAATCATTTAGTCAAAATGAATCTACAAAGTTTGAATGAGAAATGGAAATGGTTATTTATTTAACGTGTTCCTGTGTAAATTGAACGTTTTTTTTTCACGAGTAAGCATTTTTAAACCCGAGTGAAACGGGGGTTTTAAAAGTCCACGAGGAAAAAAAGCCCAACTTACACAAGAACGAATTGAATATAATATTTTATTGCTCGAACAGGAACTGCAAAGCCCCCAAATTCTCAAAATCTCACAAAAACAGTTTAACGTTTATGTTGACAACTGCGCAAAAACTGTCAAAACGGATTATGAAAGCGTATATTGAATAACAAATGTCACAATGAGACTTTTTGCCGCACGAAGACTTCGTTTGCAGACCGACTGAAAGGAAATAAAACTATTGTTGTTTTTAGCAATGCTAACATATAAGCAAATTTGTTATATGTGTTTAAAAAAATTTTGTTAGTGTTATTCCAAATGATATAGATTATGGTGTATGTTAATAAATCTGACAGATGACGTTTAATTAATTAAAGATTGTTACTGCCAACTTCGATCTAGTTATAAAATTCTACTACACCTTACCGTCCTAGGCCGGAAAAGTAAAATTTCCGGACGATTATGATGCCTGCAAAATACATCAAAACGGACGGAAGTACAAAAAAGAATATTTATATGTGTACTAACGAATTCTTTTACAATTAAATTAATATTATGCTACATATTTGTAGCGTTCACGATTCTCGGTCAATTTCTTTAAATTTATTAATCGATTAGAAAAAATTAATGTATAATGAAAAATCGATTGTAAAAATTCTTTAAGTCATCACAAAAAAATCGTAAGACATTAGAAATTGGAGCAAATAAAATTTAAATTTTATGCTTTTTTTGGTTATTTATAGTCAAATTCCGACTGCAATGCAGCTGAAATATTTTTTTGGCTGTTACTGAAACTAAATAAATTTTTAAAAAAACCTAACTTTTATTACAATTTATTACAATTATTTTATATCTTGACACCTCCTTGATCGTCCAAATTGTACATTTGAATTGTAATTTTCTTTAATAAATCTAGGATAATTTTAACATTGTAACAATTGCCACTTTCGGAACCACCAAAGTTTTATTAGAAGAAATTATTCTAGGCAATTCCTATTTTTTTTTAAATTTATTTGAGAAAAAAATTTTTCAACATTAGCACTGGAGTGTGGAAGACATTGAAATAAATATTAAAGAAGTAAGATTAACAAATTTTGCTTCTCCACTGTCCAGCTGAGTTTTAGAAATTTTACTCCTAATTCAATTAAAAAAATGCAAAGCGTAGGTTAGTATTATTTTCAGGGAAATACTGATTTCATTGTAAGCAATTCAAAAATTTCCTTACTCGAAAAAACGCACAATTTACTTATTATTATTACACGGCAAAGAAGATAACTATGTAAAAACGAAAAGAGGAAATAGGTCATTTTTTCAAACCGTTGCGTTAGCGTGATAATGTTTCGTTTAAATCTTGTATGAATTAAGTATCTTTGTTTTGTTGTTGCAAGCTTGCAAGTATATTGTGTTTCGTAAAACAATAAAGATAATAAGTAGTAATGACGTAATGCGCGCATGTTAAAGGTCGACCACCTATTGGATAAATGATGAACTAAAAAATTATCATTTCCTGTAATTTAGATGCGATTTACATTAGGTATATGGAGTGAAATCCGTTTTATAGCTTTTTCGAAAAATAGACAACATTTTCGAAAATTAAAAGTATGTACTATTATTTGATGTATTACTTCATCGTACTGAGCTATTATAATTACGATGATCGTTTTATAAATATTATAAAACCACATTATAACACTGTCATTTCTTGACTAACTTTGAGTATCAATAACTTTTAAGTCTTACCTTATTTTAAGAAATAAATTAGCTTACGCGATGGCCTAACATGTTTTTTAGAGTTTTCATTAATAAAAACATAAATATTCGTTTTCAATTTTGAAAAAACTATAAAACGGTGATTGCATAAAAATGCTATATTTTAGGCAACCCACTATACTTAAAACGCACTCTTAAAGAGAGTCATCGATTAATTTTCTATATGTGTGTGCTGATTCCTTATGGATAGATTCTGTTATAGCTTTTACATGATTATTGGCTAAAACTCTTTTTTTATCAAATCTGTCACATGATGCGTTCCATGCTGTTTCATATTGATCCTCAAGAAAATCAATTCCATCAATACTTGTATTGCGTAACCTTCTAAAGAAGTTTTTGGATTTGTTAGCAGTACTAATTGCTGAATTATTAGGAACAATAGAAACATAATTAGTTTTGAAATTAAGCCACGTGTCATAATACTCTTTGATTACAGGCAATTTGATTTTTGGTAAAAAATTGTTTTGAGAATTGTCCGGATAAATGTACTAGTCTCATTATTAATCTGGACAATTTTCTTTTACCTCAATTTAAATTTTATCAAAATCGTCTAACATATTATCGTATTAATTCGCTAATTTTGTACTCAACATCATTTATATGTGGCAAGACAGTAACTGTTGAATTAGTAAATTGTTTTGAATTGTCTAATCTTTGTTTTAATGGATCTCTTTTGCTAATTAATTGCTTTAAGGCCATCACCCAAAATTTAATTTAATTTTTAAAATAGAAGTAAAAACAAATAAAATTGTTAAACTGAACTTAAACAATAAATAAATTTTATTTTATGTTTGAATATTTAAGTAACGCTTGAAGTTCCACTGTTTTAATTAGAGTAATCGAAATGTAATGTATAAGTAATTATTTTATTAAAAGTTAAACAAATAAAACAACACTACTTTAACAAAAAAAAATGTAATTAAATAAATAGTTTCGTCAGTTTTAAATTCAAATAGTGATCCTCTATTTTCTAATCTAATAGAAAGTTTGTAAAATATTTGTATATAAATGGAATAAAATTGAACGGGCCCACCTGATAAATCATATAATTGTAGATAACATTCCAATCGTACGTTTAAATTATTCAAATAATATGTACTTCTATACCATGTACCCTTGTCAGCTGGGTTACTATAAGCTTCATCTTTGCTTGATTTTTGAATTTTAATTATTGTCGTCTCCAATCGTAGTAATTGTACTTAGATTCTTGTATCCTGTTCTAGTGGACTAAAATTTTGTTTAGTATACTGTATAAATATTAATTGAAATAATATAGGTCGCAATAGAACTTTATGTGTGTTAGTAACTTAAAAAGTAAAAATGTATTCTTGCGCACTTGGACGCTTTGATAACAACTTAAATTTTAAAACAATTACATACATTAACCAACAAGTGATTTATATCAAAGTTCTAAATAAAGGGCAAAACTATCATAAGCAAAAATAATTAAATTTCAGTAAGTATTATAAATAGACAATTAGTAAATGTAATTTAATTATACTAAGTGTTCAAAAGAAAAATTTAACAAATCGTTTAAGCCTAATCTCTTTAATTTTTTTAAAAATTAAATTAAGATTGTTCGCTAAAGTAATCGATAACGGTTTTGAATTTCAAATCTGATTTAAATAATAAGTAGCTAATAATATTATATTTAGATATTCTTTATCTTTCCACGTAATTCAATATTAATTCTTAAAAATAGAAGTCCACCGAAAATGTTAAACGTCAAACTAGCTAACTGATCTAATAAATAGTGGATCGGATATACATAACTTCATTATCATAAATAACACTTCTAAGAGTCATAAAAGTGAACAAACTCTTTAATTTTTTTTTTAAGTTTAAGCAAAACTACAATTTACGGTTAAACCAACAAATTAATCTATTTAACTTTGACCCGGTATTATTGTCCGAAATGTCTAACACAACCAATATTTTTGTTTGAATTTTTTGAAATAAATATACAGGGTGTATCTGCATTCTTCGGCCAAACTGTACCCACGTGATTTATAGAACAAAACTGTAAAAAATGTTTCTATAAACAAGTGTCCAAAAATAGCCTCTTAAGAAGTTACCAAAAATTTCAAAATTGATACAAGCAAAAATAAGGTTGTTATTTCCATAGTTTCTCCGAACAGCTACTGTACGCATACCACATACAGCGAGTGCAAAAACTTAGTAAACTTGATTTTTAACCACGAATACTATTTTGTAATTAATAAATGTGTCAATCCAAACTTTCCATTTGTTGTGCTTTTTACGAACGAATCAATCTTTTTTTGGGATGCAATTATAAATTTTCATAAGGACCATCAATTGTTTTCAGAAAATCTTTACGCGATTACACAATCAAGACACCAACAAACTTTTTCATACAACATTGGGGCTGGCTGTTCGTTAAAAAAATATACGCTTTCATAAAAATATTATAGTGATTTATACAAATAGTGGACTGTATGTGTTACTTACTTCAAAATACGAAAATATAATAATGATGTCTTAAAACTACATAAACCTACCTGCTGTCTGAGAGGATTGGTCATGCGCTATACAATATTTAGCATGCATCCCCCTTGAAAGGTTTGCTTTCAAAACTACATAAATAACATATATACAGTAAAAGAAAATACAACAACTCAACTCGTACATAATTTAATAAACATAACAATACTACTATTACAATGTTCTATTTATTATATTGGCAGTATAACTAATTTCACTACTGCTCTTTTGGAAAAACCACTTATAGTTTTCACTGTTACCACTCGCACTACGTTATCCTAACTGGGATGAACTTCGGTGACTCTCCCTAAAGGCCATAGGAACGGCGGTGTATATTCTCACTCTTCATTAACACCATCGATCCAACTTTAATGATCGGTTAAGCTTTGCACCAATTTTTTCGCGTTTGTAGAGTATTAATGTATTTATGTGACCATCTCTTCCAAAGATGTTGAATCATATGATGTAGTTAAATTTGAATTTCCAATCACTTTTTTTAATATATTTTAGCTGATTTTACGGCGGCTTCGCAAAGCCCGCTAAAGTGTGGTGACCACGACTAGTGTACCTTCTACACCAACGTGCATATTTCGTTTATGTTCGTAGTCTATAATCAACTGTGTAAATGTCCTGCTGGTAAAATAATTTGATGTTTTTGGTTTATATTTACAAGCGATTTAACTAATCTACCACCTACTCGCATGACACCGTTATTGTCAAGGAATGTGTTTAATGAAATAATTTTACTGCTTGTCATTACTGATTTTGATGATTTCAATAATGTTACTTCCCTTTGAAAAAAATTTTCTTGAAATACTGAAATAAGAATTGTCATTGACTTATTTAATTCTGCTAACGTTAATTCATTTACATTTTTGATTGTTTTATTCCTAGTTATGTTATCAATAAATCTTAATACATAAGCAAATACTCTTTGTAATTTTGTTAATTTTGAATACTTGTTTTCTAAATATCGTTATTTAAAATGCTCGCTACAAATGTTTCTCTTGTTTCGGGTAAATAGGTTATGTTTTCTACAGTACCTGAATAATATGTGCTGCTGGTTAACCAATTTGAACCTTCCGATCAAAACTTATTGTTAATTAAAGCTTGAGGCTCGACCCCGCGTGATATTAGATCCGCAGGATTGTCGATCTACTTAATATGTCTTCAATTAATTACATTACTTAAATCTTGAGTTTGTGTAATTTTATTTGATACAAATATTTGAAATTTGTATGGATCGGATACCAAGAGAATAGAAATAGAATTTAATAATATAAAAAATTAATTAAATGTTATGTCATGAATGAAGAAGGTCCAGCTTTATTAGGTAAAGATTTTATGTCTATATTTGGAGTTAAATTTAATTTTGATATCAATAATATATCTACTAAATTGGATGAGTTCTTAAAAATTGATTATGAAATGTTTAGCAATGAATCAAACACATGTAAAGATTGTATATATATGTTGACGATATTTTGGTTGTATTTAAGGGTAATAATTATGATTTAGACCTTTGTTTTAATATTCTAAATTCATTACATCCTAACATTAAATTCACTTTTGAAAAAGAATCTAATAACATTCTAAATTTTCTAGACTTATCTTTAAATAGAGTTAATAATTCTGTCAAAATTGGTATTCATCGTAAAAATACTACTACTGATCATGTCATTCCTTTTTCTTCTTTTCATCCTTTTTCACACAAAATGTCATCTTTTAGATTCTTTTTTAATCGTTTATACAAATTACCTATTGATAAATTTAATTTTAATAAAGAACTTAACATTATTTATAATTTAGCAAATAATAATAATTATTCTTTAGATATGATCAAAAACCTCAAAATACAATTTTTAATTCCATTAATATTAAAAACATTTCAACTCTTACTCCACTTTCAGATAGCATTAAAAAGACGTATTTTTCTCTTCCTTACATTGGTCGCTCTTCTTTTCAATTTCAAAATTTATTTAAAAAGCATAATATTAATATTTCTTTTTCATCTAAATTTAATTTAAAATCTTTACTTGTCAATAGTAAAGATAAAGTTGATATTCTGAATAAATCTGGTGTTTACAAATTAAATTGTGGTAGCTGTAGCTCTTTTTATATTGGACAAACCGGCCGTAAATTTCGAACAAGAATAGCAAAACATTTTTCTTACATTAAAAACAATAATGTTGGTATTAATTTAAATAATAAATCTTCTTTCGCTAATCATATATTAGAATATAACCATTGTTTTGATTATAAAAGTAACTACAAAATTCTTCATATTTTCAATAAAAGTTTAAAATTAAATGTTTTGGAGATAAAAGAAATTGTTAAACATAAAAACTCAGACCCAGATGAATGTTTAACTGAAATTGTTAATTTTGAAAATTATTATCTTTTTCTTAAATAATATTTTTGTTTTTATTTAAATTATTTTCATATTTATTTAATTTTTCTTGTTAATAATATTATTATTTTATATACCTTTCGCGATTAATTTATATTGTCATTTTGTTTGATTTATATGTCATTTTGACAGAAACTGTTGAATTTTAATTTATTAATTTATTTATTAATTGTAAGTTTATTAAGAATTTTAAGGTTGTGATTTTACTTTAATTGATAATTTTATAGGCCTGATGATGACCGTTAGGTCGAAACATGTAGCCGCCAATAACTAATAAATAAAAAAAACAGTTACGTATATGGGAAAGGCATTAAATTATTTAATATTATAAAAAAAAAATTACATGTAAAGATGTTCTCATTTTACTAAAATTATATCTAATTTTAAACCCGTTTATCATAAACCACGTGTTATTTCTTGAGCTTATAAGTTGAAAATGAAATTAATAGTTAGAAAAATCAGGGGTTATTACATATATAAATAATTTAGAATGAGGCACACTTTTAGTACCAGTACCTAAGCAAAATGGTGACATTACAATTTGTACAGACTATAAAGTTACTATAAATAAATTTGTTGATTAAGTTAAATATCTTCTTCCACGTATTGATGAAATATTTCAAAAATTGCAAGGCAGTGAAGAATTTTCTAAACTTGATTTAAATTAAGTTTATAATCAACTATATTTAGATGAAGAATCTGCATTAATGTATGCATGGAGTACACATTTGGGATTATTTAAAGTAAATAGATTACCTTTTGGAGTCTCACCTGCAAGTAGTATTTTTTCAAAAAACGCTGGAACAAATTTTACAGAGAATTAATGAAACAATGCATTTTTAGAGCTACTTAAAAGTAGCGATAACATTGAAGCAGTCGTGAATGCTCCACGTCCAACAAATATTCAACAAGTAAAAGCGTTTGCTGGGTCAGTAAATTACTATGGAAGATTTTTACCACATTTTGCACAAATAATGGTTCCTTTATATAAGTTATTAAGCATAGGTGTTTAATTTATATGGTGTAAAGATCAAAAAATATTATTTAATAAAAATTAAAGAAATGATAGCTTTAGATCTAGTATTGGTATATTTTGACCCTGAGCTACCAGTTGTGGTCAATGCAAATGCATCTAAAGACGGCATAGGATATGTTTTGCAACATCGTTATCCTGACGGAGATGAGCGATTGCTTTTGCATCTAAAACATTTATGCCAACTGAAAAAGGAATTATTCAGTAATAGACAAAGAAGCATTAGCATTTTCTTAAGCAGCAAAAAAAATTACCAATAGTTGCAAGGGCATAAATTCATACTTCGCACTGATCATAAGCCATTAATAGCTTGATTCGGGAAACACAAAAGTAATTTGATTGAATACATCAAAGGTGGAGAAAAATATAATTGCCGACGCTTGCCCAATTACCTCTTTCAATCAAATATACAGCATTGGATTATGTAATAGCGAAGGCTTCCACGGCCGGAATCTATACTAACATTAGAATGTCTTCCGGGTTTGGACCGTGTCATAGTTGCAACCGAAGCTGCCAACGTTTCGCCCACTTTCCTAAGGGGCTTCATCAGGGCGTGAGATAAATCGCAAAACTTAAACAAGCAATCGAAATCTAACTAAGAACTTCTCAAAAGTTAGGTTATCCACTTGTAAAACAAGCCATAACCTAAACTATGAAAAGGTAAGAAAGAAAACGATAACCTGAAAAAGCAAACGAAATCTAACAAAGAACCACTGCTGAGTTAGGTAATCAACTTGTGAACCAAGCCAGATTCTAAACTCCGTAGAAGTGACTTAAGAAGAAATAGTCTCCGTATTTAAAGGAAAAGGATCGTCACGGATGATTAAGCTCGACCCTGATTGGGTTACGGTTGCTAGGGGGCGTGTTTTTGATAAATGACTAATAACCGGGAACCAAAAAGGGGATATTTCAAAACCATGATCGCGATTGAAGTTATTAGGGTGTTTGATGATTTCTATGCTTTCTCGGAATTTCCTGTTGAAAAAGAATGGAGATTTGGCAATCAACGAAACATTATCAAAATCTATCTTGTGACCTGTAGTAAAATGATGTTCAGCAACCGCAGACTTGGAAGTATACCTTTTCCTTATACAACGATCATGTTCTGAAATGCGAGTAATGACGGAACGACCGGTTTCACCAATGTAGACTAAACCACAAGAACAGGGAATTTGGTATACACCTTGAGATGAAAGTGTAGGAAATTTGTCTTTGGGAGAAGGAAGAATCTGAGAGATTTTGCCTGTCGAGTTGAATATGGGTTAATACCATTCTTACGAAGGAGTTTCCCTATTTGATCTGTAACCTTGTGAATGTAGGGTAAAAAGGACAATTTCGGGTTAGATTCGGGAATAGAAATGTCCTTAGGTAATCGAGTACGTGGATGTAAACGACGATTAATAACTCTATGAATATCTCGCTTAACACAACCATTGTTCACTAAGGTTCTAGTAAGATGACGGAGTTCTGAGTCTAGATTCTGAGTCTAGATTCTCAGGTTGACAAATAGAAAAGGCACGATGGACCAAAGATTCAATAACAGAACGTTTCTGTGCAGGATGATGATGAGACGAAGCATGAAGGTATCTGTCCGTATGGGTGGGTTTGCGATAAACAGAATGGCCTAGAAGTCCGTCGGGCTTACGAGTCACAAGAACGTCAAGAAATGGAAGAGAACCATTACTTTCGATTTCCATAGTAAGTTTGATATCTAAGTGTTGATTGTTAAGATGATCAAGAAACTTAGACAATTCAAGATTGGTCTCATGGTCATCTTGAATTGTCTAAGTTTCTTGATCATCTTAACAATCAACACTTAGATATCAAACTTACTATGGAAATCAAAAGTAATGGTTCTCTTCCATTTCTTGACGTTCTTGTGACTCGTAAGCCCGACGGACTTCTAGGCCATTCTGTTTATCGCAAACCCACCCATACGGACAGATACCTTCATGCTTCGTCTCATCATCATCCTGCACAGAAACGTTCTGTTATTGAATCTTTGGTCCATCGTGCCTTTTCTATTTGTCAACCTGAGAATCTAGACTCAGAACTCCGTCATCTTACTAGAACCTTAGTGAACAATGGTTATGTTAAGCGAGATATTCATAGAGTTATTAATCGTCGTTTACATCCACGTACTCGATTACCTAAGGACATTTCTATTCCCGAATCTAACCCGAAATTGGCCTTTTTACCCTACATTCACAAGGTTACACATCAAATAGGGAAACTCCTTCGTAAGAATGGTATTAAACCCATATTCAACTCGACAGGCAAAATCTCTCAGATTCTTCCTTCTCCCAAAGACAAATTTCCTACACTTTCATCTCAAGGTGTATACCAAATTCCCTGTTCTTGTGGTTTAGTCTACATTGGTGAAACCGGTCGTTCCGTCATTACTCGCATTTCAGAACATGATCGTTGTATAAGGAAAAGGTATACTTCCAAGTCTGCGGTTGCTGAACATCATTTTACTACAGGTCACAAGATAGATTTTGATAATGTTTCGTTGATTGCCAAATCTCCATTCTTTTTCAACAGGAAATTCCGAGAAAGCATAGAAATCATCAAACACCCTAATAACTTCAATCGCGATCATGGTTTCGAAATATCCCTCTCTTGGTTCCCGGTTATTAGTCATTTATCAAAAACACGCCCCCTAGCAACCGTAACCCAATCAGGGTCGAGCTTAATCATCCGTGACGATCCTTTTCCTTTAAATACGGAGACTATTTCTTCTTAAGTCACTTCTACGGAGTTTAGAATCTGGCTTGGTTCACAAGTTGATTACCTAACTCAGTAGTGGTTCTTTGTTAGATTTCGTTTGCTTTTTCAGGTTATCGTTTTCTTTCTTACCTTTTCATAGTTTAGGTTATGGCTTGTTTTACAAGTGGATAACCTAACTTTTGAGAAGTTCTTAGTTAGATTTCGATTGCTTGTTTAAGTTTTGCGATTTATCTCACGCCCTGATGAAGCCCCTTAGGAAAGTGGGCGAAACGTTGGCAGCTTCGGTTGCAACTATGACACGGTCCAAACCCGGAAGACATTCTAATGTTAGTATAGCATTGGATTATGTTATAAAGTAATTTTATTTAAATTATATTTTCAATGAAAATACAACTATTGAAGGAAATGTAATAAGAGGAATACATTAAAATGATCTATATTATCGAGATTTATATTATGTTTTAACAGATTGGCCAAACACAGTGGAAGAAAATATTAAGCCATTTTATAATCGTAGAAATGAACTTACTTCTGAGCAAAACATTACATTATGAAATTACAGAATAATTATACCAGAAAGCTTACGTTGATATATCTTAAAAGAAATACATTCTGTTCATTTAGGTATTGTTAAAACAAAATCTTTAGCTAGATCATATATCGAATAACCTAACATACATAAGTACACAAAAAGGATCTGAACCCGAAAAAATAATAATAACACCCATGGCAGAAAATACACATGGATTTCTTAGGACCAATATATGGCAACATGTTTTTACTCATAATAGATTCATAAAGTAAGTGGTTAGAAGTATTCATCAATAACAAAATAACTTTCCAATAAATAAATGTTTAGAAGTGTTTTCTAGATTTGGTTTACCAGATGTAATTTGTAACGGTACATAATTAACATCTTCAGAGTTTAAACAGTTTTTAAATCAAAATGGAATAAGACATAAAATTACATCTCCGAGTCATCCAGCTACAAATAGTGCACCTGAAAATACAGTAAGAACTTTCGAAAAATTATTGAAAAGTTAGTTAGCAGAAAATTCAAATAACATCCATGAAACTGTTCAACAGGAAAACGTCCATGTAAATTAATGCTGTTATTAGTATTTTATGGAAGTTCATAAATATACATTTAGAATTAATAAGTTTATTATTATAACACACATAATACTAATATTTCTCTCATATTGTTCCTTTCTGCTCTTAGCTTTTCCACTTCTTCTCTTGCATATCCAGTTTCCTCGTAGTACGCTTTTCTATCATATTATCCGTCATTTATTTTCTTGTTTTTTACCAATTTCCAACATTTTTCATTTCCCTGCGTTCACTCTTATTTTTTCCGCTTCTAATTTTTAAGCGCGACCTGCAAGTTAGGCAACCAAACTACGTTATAACAGAACGGCCAGTTAAATTTGACAACATTGGCATTATAAACATTGTTTGCAGCGATATTACGAGGTTATTAACCATTCTTTATAAGCACCGCCTCACGCGTTCAAAGAACATGTTTCTTCGAATTTTCTATTTATTTATGTTCTCTGCTTAAGTAATTAAAAAAATTTAAATTGTTATTTATAATAAAATAATTTCCATCCATAGCTCAAATAATAATAAACTGTATGTCCAAATGTAACACTACTGTAGTAATTAGCCTAAAAGCCTTAATATATCCGGATTAAATTAAAGTCAAAATTCCGATTTGCAAAGGAAATATTATCACCATTAAAACGTAACTAGTGGTCAAACAATTGCAGTATAAATTCCCATTACTCCCTTTAAATCACAAAACTAGAAAAGTGCAAAACGCATTTTTTGTTCTCTCCTTGTAACATTTAATTTAAGTATTACCTATTTCAAAATTATATAAATTTAATAGTAATGAACTCAAATTTGCAATTTCGTAGTTTGCATTTTTTTTATGTTTTACATGACTATAGTAGCTACTAGATTTTGATAGAAATAATACCTTTGGTTTTATTAAAATGATATATAAACTCTACTTACAAGAACAAAATTAGATACAGAATATTCTAATAAAAAACATGATTAACCACTTAACCGGGGTAACCGTCATAAGACGGAGAGAATACTGCGCATTATTGCGGGTCACTCGTCATAAGACTTATATGTATTATTCAACTTATTTAAATGTATTTTCGGGATTGTATCACATTTGACAATATCCTGTCATCTGTTACTAACTAATCGTGTAAAATCAAAAGAAAACAATAATTCTATTTTGAAGATATTTACAGGAATATGATTTTACGTCATTATTCAGTAGCACGCAATAATAATTGGTACTTGTCCCAGATTTTTTCAGTGTTTTAAAATGCTTTCATGCTGACTTCGTTTGTAAATCAACTGTTCTAAATAAGAGGTCTCTGCTTATTATGAAAATGAATTATTTTGTGTTAGAACATAAACATGTACCCTGTAATAAATAAGTAATAAAAATTTATAGTTTTGGTACTTTTGGTAGTTTCAACATCTGGAAGTGTTACAAAGAAAATTTACCGATAAATGTAATATAACTTAAGGCGGTAGGTGTCCATAATAAAATTCAACAAACAAAAACTATTTAAGGTGAGTTTTTTAATTTATTTATTTATTTTGAGTGCAAGCCACTGGTATTCCACTTTAGTTAATGAAACAAACGTTTTATAGACAAGAAACATATAAACAGTATAGTTTTCGGGATTATTTATATTTATGTTAGTATTTCAGAACCACTGGCTCGAGAAAAAGCAGTGCCAAGAATAACCAAAAAATGCGATTCTCTACCGTTACATCCCCATTAAATTAAATTTTTATTGAACATTCTTAACCCCAAGTAAAAATTTTTATACTTTTCCGTTGGCCCAAAATTTTTGTTTGCCATTGCGTACTTTACACGGTGTATAATTATAAATAAATATTTAAGAAAAAAATAATAAAAAAACTAGTCAAAATGCAAATATATAAAAAAATCATCTTACTTGTGTGCGGTTCATAAACCCGTTCTCGGTTGTAGAAAAAGATGATCATAGAATGGTTTAGTATTCAAGAAAACAAATAACATTGTTTGAAATTTTTTTTTATAATTTGTTAATATGTAAAACTACTTTCTATTATTTAATCAAAGTTCAATTTTTCAAAATTTTGTCATTTTTCTTATATTCAAATTTAAAATAACAAGCAATATAAACAAAGCACAAAAATGCAAACTACAAATAAATGTTGAAAATTTGTAATAGAAATTAAGATTGCAATTGTTCAACTACTAGTTACGTGCTAATGATGATAAACTACCTTTACAAAGAAAATCGGAATGTTGACTTTAATTTAATCCGGATATATTAAAAATTTTAGGCAAATTAAAACAGCAATTTCATATTTGGGCATGCAGTTTATATTTATTATAGCTATTAATGAAACTTATTTAATTATAAATAACAATTAGAATTATTTTAGTTAAGGGCTATAGCATTCATATTCACAACACATAAATAGAAAATTCGGCAAAAAAATAATTTTAAACAATAGTACAATTTAGATACATATTTTCATGTAAGAAACATGTTCTTCTAACCCTGAGGCGATGCTTATGAAGAATGGTTAGTAACCTAGCAATATCGTTGCAAGTAATGTCTACAATGCCAATGTTACCAAATTTAACTAGCTGTTCTGTTATAACGGTTGTTTATCTTGCAAGTCGCCCTTAAAAGTGTCCAAAAGCTTTTTTGACGCAGTGTACATGTTTCCACTTTTTTTTAAAATTTCTGATCAACTAAGTGAAGTCTTTTAGTATGTATACGTTATTCATCACTCTCTTTTCCGCCCGGAAACCGGCCTGTCCATCTGGTAATATTTGAATAGCTAATAAATGATGCTATAGAAATTAACAATTTAATGTTTTGAAAAAATCGTTAATGTTTACAACGTACGCAATCCAAATTTTTCAAAATTCTGAAAGTAAAAACGTTCTTTCACAATCTCATTTTAACTTTCCTATAAGGAAAGTATAGCGATCGCAATTTTTTTTTTAAATTTTTTTTGAAGGATTCTACGTTTTAAGGTCTCCTGAATCAGAAAAACGTATTTTTGACAAAAAAAAATTTAAGTTTCTGTGTGTGTATGTGTGTGTGTGTGTGTGTGTGGGAGGGTGTGTGTGTGTGTGTGTGTGATAACTCTCGAACCAGAAGTCCTAGTAACTTGAAATTTGGTATGGAGCTGGCTTTTCATATTTTCTCGGTTCTATCAAAAGATGGGTTTGATAAAGTAACCGGAAGTGGGTGTATCCGCCATTTTTAACAGTTTTTCTTATATAATTTTGTACAAATGTAAATTATTCGAAATATTTTTATAGTTTCTTATCGAGACAATACTTCCTAACAATTTATTCAAATAACTTTTTTTTCTATCATTAACAGTTTATTACATATTTAATTTACAATTTAAAGTGAATTTCATTATATACTCGATGTTCGAATCCTGCCTGCGACGATTTAAAAAAAATTATTTTTTTTGCATAACTTTACGTTTCAGAGTCCCCTAACTCAGAAAAATATACTTTTGACAAAAAAATTTTGGGTGTCTGTGTTTATTGCTGTCTGTGTGTAACGATATACCCACGATAACTCTCGAACCAAAAGTCCTAGTAACTTGAAATTTGGTGTAGAGCTAGATTTTCATATTCTCTCGGCTTTATTAAAAGATAGATCTGATAAAGATACCGGAAGTAGATGTATCCGCCATTTTAAACAGTTTTTCTTATATAATTTTGTACGAATGTAAATTATTCGAATTATTTTTACAGTTTCTTATAAAGATAATTCTTCCTAACAATTTATTCAAATAAATTTTTTTTCTAACATTAACAGTTTATTCGATATTTAATTTATAATTTAAAGTGATTTCCATTATATACTCGAGGTTCGAATCCTGTCTGCGACGGTTTTTTTTTTAAATAAATAGCCGGTTGCACAAAAGTCTGGTTAATTGGCGATTTACTAATCGTTTTCAATACAAACATATCACTTCAAAGTGGTTTTATGACTACATAACATTATAATTTAATTTTGGTTGTATGTCTATGTGTAACGATGTACCCACAATAACTCTCGAACCAAAAGTCCTAGTAACTTGAAATATGGTATGGAGTTGGCGTTTCATATTCTCTCGGTTCTATCAAAAGATTGGTTTGATAGAAAAACTGGAAGTGGGTGTATCCGCCATTTTTAACAGTTTTTCTTATATAATTTTGTACGAATGTAAATTATTTGAATTATTTTTACAGTTTCTTATAGAGATAATTCTTCCTAACAATTTGTTCAAATAAAAAATTTTTCTAACATTAACAGTTTTTTTTATTTATAATTTAAAGTGAGTTACATATATATTCTAGGTTCGAATCCTGCCTACGAGGATTTTTTTTTAATTCCGTATCTTGAAGGAAAAACAAAATACGTTACACTTTTTTTCGTATTTTTATAAATTTTTTATACACGGTGTGCTGCATCTTTCTTACATTATCTTTGAATGTGCCTACGGTAACTTTTAAACCAAACCTGCTAGTTAATTAAAATTTGGTATGGAGCTGGCTTTTCATATTCACTCGGTTTTATAAAAAGATGGGTTTCATAAAGAAACCGGAAGTGAGCGTATTCGCCATTTTTAACAATTTTTCTTATATAATTTTGTACGTATGTAAATTAGTCGAATTATTTTTACAGTTTCTTATAGAGATTATTCTTTCTAACAATTTATTCAAATAAAAAAAAATTCTAACATTAACAGTTTATTAGATATTTTATTTATAATGCAAAATGAAATCACAAATATAATCTAGGTTCGAATCCTGCCTGAGACGATTTTTTTAAGAAAAAAATTCCATGTTTTAAAGGAAAAACAAAATAGGTTAAAAAAATTTCAAAAAAATTATAGTATCCTAGGAAGTCTATACAAACGTGTACATATTACTTCAAAGTGGTTAAATGACAACATAACCTTAAAAAAATATGTAGACATTTCTTTATCATTCCTTATAGGAAAGTCGGGTGGTGACCACACTAGTTTTTTGCATTGTAATCAAAAAGTTGCCTAAAATTATAACTTTATGTCATTTTTCTAACGTTATCTTTATATGTATTTATAGTTATATTATTTGCACTTTATTGTTTGTAACAACCTATTCAGAAAAACTTTCAATTTTTGTTGATTTAATCTACTATTAGAATCTTATTTAAACAGCAAATTAATTAATGCAGTGTTTTTTAATGTGCATTATTATGCTTTACAAATAAGATAGAATTATTAATGTGTATTGTTGGAACAAATCGCCAATAGATTATTTCTATCTACGAACTTTTGATAGACAGAATGCAATAGCAACTAAAACGACAACGTACTTTAATACAAATACATTTTTTGTGTTGCCAACATCGCAAACGCCAATATTCGTTCGTTAGTGAAGTTACGTAATGGGCAAAAAAGCTCCATTGTGGCAAAATGAAAACTAGAAATCCACATCAAACTAAGGGTTCAAAGTCAATTATTATATTAGAACGAGTGTGCGACAGGTGGAAAACTCATTTAAAAACTCTTGAAATTTAGTTAGAATTGAAAAAACAATATTAAAGTTAATGTCAAATTTGACAGATTTAGTAATAAATGTAGTGCCAACATTATATTTCTGCTGTTTTTTTATTTTTTTTTTTTAATATATAATTATACAAGCAACACAAAAAATAATGTACGTTACTCTCGTCAAAAATTACATCATAGCATAACTCACTCACATATAAGTATTTTTGCTTAAAAACTAATTCTGACGTAATTTAAGTTTTATATAGTATTTCGTAAAACTTTTTTTTTTGTTTACTTACAAATTTTCACTTATATCAACAAGTTCTACATTAAATCATTTTATTTGTTTATGTTTGTTCTTTAAAACCGTTATTAAAAGAAAAAGTCTAATTAGTTTAATTAATCACATTTCAGAATTTAACCAAAGCAAGTTGAGATCTTCGTATTAAAAAAGTGCAAACAATCAGCAATCCTTGTTCTAACTAAGACGTCATTCTCTAATGACTTTGATCATTAGAAGAATCCTTGTATTGTTTTTTACATTTTACTTTATGCTTAATTAATTTGCAATTTATAATAACGAGAAAAAGAAGTTGCATATTTGGCATCAGTATTACTTAACTATATTTTACAATTCGATCTCGTGTTACGTAAATGAAACTTTAATTACGTGTTGCGGACTACAGTTGGACACAATGACCGGTATTTTATTAGATACCCAGATCGTAGTAGATCTAATTTACGTAGTATTCTATTAATTAATTGTTAGACTATCGCCTACAAATGTAACCACATTAAATACAGGCAACGTCTCTCTAAACCGCAGAAGTCACTCAAATTAATAAATACACAAAATTAAAGCAACATAAAAAAATTATAATAACAAATTAAGTGTTACATATACCATTAAAAAGTATATAATTTGCGTAATTACATATATTTCAACTTATACAGAAACAGGGTGCTTTCGGAAAGTTGCCTGTCGTACGTTTTAGAAAAACTACAAATATTTTAGTTCAAACAATTTGCATACAAAGATTCTTTAATTACTATAATGGCATCTTATTGTCATTTCCCATTATAAAGTAGTCACTAACTTTCTTATTTCAGATATAATACTACAGTTTTTATCAGTTTATATTCTATACTCATTGTATTAGTGGAACTTTTAATAGCAACATTTATCTTCAAAATGTATCCTCTGCGATAAATTTGCAAAAGCAATTTTTTTGACACATAATAATTACAATTATATTAAGCGTTTAAAAAAATAACTCAAACTCCCCAATAACACACAATCGTCATATTGACGTCTTATTCTAGTCAATCAATTTGTTATTTTAACGCAGTCGCTATGGTTATAATGACATATTAATAACGGCCTAATGTCACAGATCAATAACGTCATATTAGAAGTGTACATGACGTTAAACGGAGATTTATATGAGGTTAATAGATGCGTCAACATGATGTTAAAAGGTACGTCTACATTACGTTTAAAGCTACGTCGATATAATGTATCCATTGACGCATTCAGAACTTTAACAACAGTGAATATTCATGGTATATTTAAAATACGTTCACAATATTATATTTACTAAATATTTCCAATTGTATATTCTACAAATATTTAAAAAAGATTATTTGTATATTTACAGAATGTGCTAATAATATTGAATATGAATATTATGTACGCACGTACTTTGCAAAAACTGTTGTTATTTTTAACTTTTTGTGTGTTAACATGTCTAAATTAAAGATGTTTGATTAATACTTTAATTTAGAAAATTTAGTTGTAAACATTTCTCTAAATTTTTGCTTGTATTTACATAAGTTTTAGTCGTTTTTAATGAATATCATAATTGTAACACTAAACCTAGTAAAAACCGTATATGATAGTTTATTCCTTAACATAATTATGAAAGTTTTTAAAAAGTAGGTATTCTGTAATTTAGTTTCATATATACTCTAATTTATATTTTCCGGCAAATTTCGCCATATTGTACGTTAGGAAAATCTGAAGTTGTGCTTGTGATCGATTCTTTAAAAGGTTTTTTTTAATAAAATGAACAGAAATGATGTAGATTGCAGAATCTGGTCATTAATTAAAGCATTAGTGGTAAGCAAAATTGAAATGAAAAAACAGCCGATTCTATTTTAGTAAGTTTTAGCGTGGAGGTTGTGTTTATGATTTAGGAAAGGTCAATTGTGTCAACTAACAAACACGTGAATTATGGTAAAATACAGTTAATATAAAAATACGTTGAAGTAATACGGATAGTTACTATTAGGGAAAAAAATTAACTCAAATTGAAAGCAAATCAACAAAGAAGACAAAAATATGTGCGGAATTCTTATAAACAAAATGGCTTATTTTTGTAGTCGTGGAATGGTGTGAAACGAAAAACGGATTTTAAAGTCTTACATTTGAGAAAATTAATAGTTCGTAAGTGTTGTAACACATTTCTATCTTTAAATAATTAGCTTTTTTATTTACTTTTAGGAGTTGTTGGTTATAAAGCATCATTAAAAGAACAACTGAATCAGATATAGTGCATTATGTTAAAATTTTTTTAGTTAAAATTAAGTTTATGAAACTACAAGAAAAATGTATAATAACATTAATGATTAATTATAATTTGAAATACTTATCATTCAAATGTATAATTAAAGAGCATAAATACAGCATGTACTACAAATATATTTTTATGTGAATAAATTTCAAAATGTGCGACCCTGTATATTCATTACACTGAAGTTAAATTTTTACTTTTAACGCCCTCTAGTGAGTTTTGTTTTTACTTCACTTTCTGTCAAGACGTTAAACCGTTCATTACTTAAAATCGTGCTTGCAATGTTTACAATAATTTTCTAACATCATCGGCTTGTGTTGAGGCTGTGAAATAAAACGACAACACGTTTTTATTATTTTTATTCATAACAGGGTAAGTTTTTAGTATTAGTTTTTAGAATTTATTTGTAATGTCCATGTTAATTTATTAGCACGACCCGACACGTGTTAGTCCATATATATTCGGTGCATTCTCCACCAATGAAGGGTTAACATCGACCACATACTATAATAACAGTATTATATTTTGGAAGGCCTATTTTAAATCTAATAAGGACTTCTCGAGAAGGAAATTTTCTCCGAAGTACTCTTATTTCCGAATCAATAGACTGCGATATCCCCTTTAATTAAATGTGTGCAACAGCATTCAATAACCGGGTTTTTATTTCTAATTTTTTTTAGCATTAGTTAATAGTGTTATAGATCTTTGTTTTCATGAGTCATTGTGCTGACACGATTTGCTCTGTTCATTAATACTCCAGATCGACTCAACGAGGAAAACGTTTTCTTTAGGCAAGTACTGGATTGTAGGTAAGTCTTATTTAATTACATTTGGGTCATTAAGGTGTTTCACAAAAAATTTTCTTTTTATTAAGTTACGTAATTACATCAATTGTTTAAATACTATGTACGTATTTTCAATAATTATTTTGTGTGTCGCATGCTGTTAATCATAAATATCTGTCATTATCAATTTAATTTTCTTCGTTATAAACACCGTATGTGTAATTTAAGCCTATGTATTGTGTATTGCCGTTACTTTCGGCGTTTATATAACCATCGTTGAATAATCTACGACAAATTTTTGTGCTCGTTAATAGTCTACGATATTAAATTAAAGTTGTTATACACATTTATCTTTCTTTTTTTTTTTTGATCCGTTGTGGATTACGAACCTGATTTTGTTTTGAACCTTCTGTCTTGATCGAAACAGAAGTTTTTACTCAGTAAGATCTGGCGCCTATTAAATTCTATTTACTTGAACCCCCTATCTCCGACTAGTGAGAGTTGGCCGAGAAGGGTTCGTATCTATAAGCTTGTAGCAATATTTATTAAAAATTTGATTATTATATACACAATTAGTGAATGTCATTTGTATATTCACAGAATATACATTTGTAATATTTACTTAATATGCGCTAGTGGGACATTTAATGTTCTGTAAAAGCTTGTATTTTTTACAGATATTTAATAATTTTTCTTAAATATCCATTGAATATTCAATGAATGTGTTTCCCTTGGGTGGGAGCTGATTTACATTAACCTGAATGTTATTTACTATATATAAAAACGTTTGCAATATAATACCAGTGTTTTAATAATTATAATAAATACGGATGTAACAAGTTTAATTAATTTATTTATTTGTAAGTAATAATTTCGTCCGTCCTAAACATAACCTTGCATAACCTTTTACGGTTTATTATATGATATCAATTTGCCGGTAATATTTAATACTCAGTTAAATATTATCTATGTTTTACTTACAACGAGCAGCGACATAACTACGTATTCAAAATTGAAAAAACACATTTTTATGAACAAAAACTGTGTCACTGGTGAACCAAAACGACTGCTATAAACACAACACCAACTTAAAAATAGGTCGGAAAGTTCAAAATTTAACTGAAACGCTTTCATTATTTAAATTAATTATGCACCAAGTTGCTTAAACTTCTAATTGTCTAAATTTAACGTCAGTTTAATAGTTACGTCTTAAATATTAATTAACGTTAATTAAACGTCCCATATTAGTTCACTGACGTCAATGACGGAAAATAACCAAACGTCATTATGACGACTGTGTGTTATCTGGGCTAAAGCATCCTTAACATAAAATAGTCGCTTATTTTAAATTGAACATTACTGTATTTTATTGTTGCGTTTAATTAACTTTCTTATTCTCTTTCATTCCCTATTTGCGTTTCTTATTGTAGGGTTTTGTGTTATCTTCAGTTATTAGAAAACACACTAATTAAGTTTAAGTTTCATCTTTTTCTGCAGATACTGAGGTAATCTTTCTTTCTTTTTTTTATTTGGTCGTAGTGCTCATTGTATCTGAACTGTCTTATCTTTGCTCTTCTTTCTTGTTGCTGTACGTTTTTGTCTCTCTTTACTAATGTTTCTCTTAGATTGTTCTTTTCTGCTCTTAGCTTTTTCTCCTCTTCTCTTGCATATCCAGTTGTTTCGTAGTATGCTTTTTTATTATTTTACCCGTAATTTATTTTCTTGTCTCTTACCAATTTCCAATATTCTTCCTTTTTTTTCTTTTCATCTCTTCTTCGTATTTCACCTCTCGTTTTCCTGCGTTTACTCTTATTTTTTTTTTTGCTTCTACCTCCTCTGTTACTATGTAACCCGGAGTTTTTCTATCAAATCTTAATACCCATTTGCAGTATTTTTCCAGAATTGTTTCCAACTGCGCTTGTTCTTTCCATCTCCAGATCTCCACTCCGTATAACATTATGCTTTTGCTATTTTTTAAATAGTAGCTTTCTTTTACTTATATCCATTCCAAATGTTCTTTTTCCTAAGTTCCAAACTTTTCTCATTATTTTGTTGGTTTTGGCTACCCTAACTCTTACGTGTGCATCCTTTTTCTTATCCTACCTCATCCTATAACCCAAGTATAGAATTCTTTTTTTATTCTTCTTCCTCCTCCTAATAATAATAATATATTTATTAATGTTTATGTACAAATGTACTTACACTCGCCATTATTATATAGATATATATACTTAAAATAAATATAACTGTAAATAACATGTATATCACAGATCAAATTGTGCAAGTATAAAATTCGTGAAAATCAAAAAACGCGTTAACAAGTAAAACGTTTTAATTAGTTCTTTAAAGCTACTGATAGGTAAATATCTAATGTGTTCTGGTAATAAGTTAAAGAGAAACTGAGCCTGAAAACTTGGATCACTTTGTGTCTTCGTTAGTCTACATAGATCAGTTCTGATATTATTTTTGAACCTGGTTTCATAATTATGAAAATCGGATTGAAAAGAAAATTGACTTAAATGTTTTCTCGCATAGCACAAACATTCCAGTGTATAAAGAAAAAACATCGTTAATATTTTTAAAGTGCATAATATGCTGTATTTACAACTGTTTTGGACGTACTGATAGCAAGCTTCTTTAACAAAAAAATCCCACGGTTTAATCTTTTGCAATTCCTTGCCTTAAAATCAACTTTAGTATCTATAATACAACCAAGGAATTTGGTTAATAGTATATTGTTGTCTTCTTTTATGTGTCGCAAGGTAAGCGCAAGATTTACTGTTTTAGTTGAGTTTAATAAAAGTTTATTATGCTTACACCAATCTTTTATAATTCTTATTGCGTTATTTGATTTTTCTACCGCAGTGTCCATATCACAACTTGTATTAATTAGGGTAGCATCGTTAGCGTATAGAATACATTTGCAGTCATGATTAAGTTTGGCAGGCAAGTCATTGATATAAATTAGAAAAAGTAGTGGCCCAAGTGTTGAACCTTGCGGAATACCGTTATTAATGCAAATCTTCTCTGAAATATTGTTATTATAAAAAACACATTGATATCTATACTCAAATATGATTTTATTAAAGATGCACTGCAATGATCGAATCCATATACAAGACTCAACTTGCGCAACAGGATATCATGAGACACAAAATCGAATGCTTTAGAAAAAACCAATAAAGGTTGCGATTGAGGGATCTAGGACAATTGCCCGAAAACAATTTCCCGAAAGACAATTCCCCAAAAACTGTTGCCCGAAACGACAATTGCCCGAATGGACAATTTCCCAAAACACAATTGATCGAATGGACAATTGCCCGAGTAGACAATTTCCCGAAGAACAATTGCCCGAAAGGAAAATTGACCGAAAAATGTATTTAAATACTTTGTGTTTGAACTAGCTATCTAAAAATTTTAAATTTTATGTAGAATTAAAGTCAGACTCTCTAATTAATTTATTATTATAAAATATATATTTTATTACATGTTCCCTTCACACTTTATCTAGGCTTAGGACTGGCAGCGTACCGCTGGCGTGTTTAGAACTTGGAATAAAACATCCAATTCGTCATTTTTTTAAGATTTTTTATTTTTAATTTTTTTTTTTGTGTTTTATTGGTTTTTGTTGTTTTTACAATTTATTTTGATTTTTATTTGTTTTTTTAATTTATTTATGCATTTGATCTTTTTATGTATTTCCTTTATACTAATACGATAAATTATATGCTATTCCCCGTAAAAATTCATAAGTGTTCGCAGGATCGTAATTATTTACCTTGACTTGAAATCGGCTCTGCACAATCTATGTATTTTTTACGTGTAGGAAGGCCTTCCAAGCCTCCTTTTTTTTTAAACCGTCTGACTGGATTTCTCTAAAGATACATTGACTAAAATGGAAAAATCAACCACGATGTCTTAAGTCGGGATATTGTTGTCTTATAGCACTTATCATACCGCTTTCAAAATCTGTTAATATGGTTGCAGGCAAAGCTTCAGGCAAAAGTTCTTTTACTTTTGAAAGTAACCGAACGTAAGTTTCTTGTGCCTTGTTAGGTAGTAGTGCGTATACTAAAGGAATCGCAGTATTCTTATTTAATCCGTGGATTGTATATAGCTGAGGTAGGTGAGGTACAGTTTTGAAAGTTCCGTCGGCAAACCGTTGTTGTGAGCTTGCCGAAGAAACAGATTTGGTCTGGTTGAAAAAATTAACAACCGATCATCGTGTGGGCCTGAATCAAATAGTAAAAATTGTTCTCCATTTTTTGTTAGTTTATACTCTTCTGGAAAACCAATGTCTCGTCTGTGAAGTGGTAAAGCCGGAGCGGCTTGCTGATTACTTTGTACACGCCTTATTGTTTTTTTTAATGCTGCACACTTTTGGAAGCGTGGCAGCTGTAGTTTGACCAAGCTAAACAGATGCAGTTGATATTATATGATGTGGCTCATCTTGGGTTTGTGTTACGTTTTCACGTATGCCATTGAGAAATTTTGTTTTTTCCACTTGCCTTGCATCCGCTACATGGTTGTGTGTCCCACTTCTTTTTACTACTGCATCTTCTAAGGTTATAACACGAGCTTTACACTTGAACTTCTTGTAGTAATCACATTTCTAATAAATGTTTTGGTTTTCTTTATCTTTCTGGTAAAGATAACTTTCGATCAATAATTTATTCTTCCCTTTTTCACTAAGTACAAACTCCAAAGCCATTTTGTGTCGTGACTCTTGCTCAGAGTTTGTAAAATAATGCAATAGAAACCTTTAGTGTAGTATTTATATAAAATTAAATAATGACTAACGAGTCTAACTTATTCCAAACCAAATTTAATATTTTTGATTTAGCGAATGTTTGGATAATGCAATTATAATGAAAATACCTACTTGGAGACGTTAACTAATTATTATAGTATTAAGACTAATGAGGTATACTTATTGTTCATTCTAAACAACATTTAAAAACCAGTTATGCTTACGTTAAGATGTTATTTATTAACAGGGATTATAAAATTTTCAGCGAAAAATACAGGATGTGCTTATAATATGTAAAACCGAGAAGAAATAATGATATACATGCTTATAAAATGTAAAGCAGAGAAAAAATAATAGTATACAGAATGTGCCGAAAATATTGGTTATAAATTTATAAAGTTGCGGTAAAATACATTTTTCGGTCAATTCTCCTTTCGGGCAACTGTTTTTGTGGAATTTCTTTCGGGAAATTGTTTTCGGGCAATTGTCCGGAAGGCGCGATTGAGTACATCCTCATTTTAAAATAATCAAGTGTTTTAGAAACAAATAAAGTTATCAGCTGTACTATTATCTTTCCTACTTGTTGTTTTTCCATTGATTCTTCCAAATCTTCTACGTAAGTTCTGAGTAAGCTTGGATTTAATGGTTATCCCAGTCTCAGTCTCTTTTTTGTGCAGAATTTTCTGTTTGACTCTCCATTTGATCTCCTTTTGTTTACTGTTTCCTCGTATATTTCTTCCATTCTTTGTATTAACGTCTCGGATATCTTAATCTTTTTTATATATTCCAAAGCTTCTTTTTGTTTATATTGTCGAATGCGGCTTTTAGATCGATAAATATAGCGTACATTATTCCGCTTTTCTTTTCTAATTCCTGATTTGCTAAGTGTTTTAGTAGGTATACATTATTCATCACCTTTTTTCCCGCCCGAAAACCGGCCTGTCTATTTTTGGTAATATTTGTTTTTCTTCTATTTTCTTCTTTAATCTTTCTCCCAGCACCATGGCATAGATTTTGTATTACTTGGTAGTCTTCGGCTTTTTCATATATCGTTTAGTTCCTGTTGCTTTCTTTTTATCTTGTCCCTTCCATATTTTCTACTTCTTTTCCTTTATTTTCTCTGATTTTAGCCCTTTTTTTCTTTTTTTTTATTTCTCTCGTTCTCTCATATTTTTCTCCCAAGAGCTTATTAATTTATTGGTACAAGATTTTGATTATTTCTTTCTTTTTTTTAATTATATTTCAATTAGTCACTTTCCTTCGTAATGCTTCTTATCTGCTCTTCTTTTATTCTTTTACTCTCTAAATTTTTTATTTTGTATGTTTTTTTGTACAGTCTTAACATTTTTTTCTTATGTGTTTTCCCGTTTCTGCATTTTCTCAATGTTTTTTCTGTCCATTTTTTAATTCGTTACATTTTTCATCTCACAACTTATTCTTTCTTATAATCCTTTCCATTTTACACCTATACTTTTTCTTTTCTGGCATCTCCTTTAATTTTGTTGTTCGTTCTTGTACCATTTCTTCAATCTCTGTTTTTTCCCATTCTACTTCTTCTAACTTCTGTCAGTATTTATTTATGCTATCTGGTATCCACATGTTTATTATTGCGTATTCTGTTTCCTGTTCTTTTTGGTTTCGTTCAATGTCCTCTATCTCTATTTTTATCAGTTGTTGGTCCGATTCTATAGTTTTCCTTATTTTGAAGTTTTCAAAATCTTTCCATCCTTGGTAATTTGCGTGTGTGTGATCTATCACCGACTCTCTCCTTGCTCCTATATATGTGAATTTTCCTCTTTCCCTTTCCAATTCTTGCATTAAAATCTTCTCCTATTATCAAACTATACCTACTTCTGTATTCTACTCCTCATGGTTTCTTCTAGTATTGTTGCCATTGTATATTTCTCTCGATTATTCCTTTGATCTGTTGGGCGTCTGTTATTTTTTTCATTTTTTTTACACTTGTAATTATTCTTCTTTCTGCTCTTACCTTTTTCCTGCTCCTTTAAGCATGCTGCACTACACAGACACACTGCACACTGCTTTCTTACTGCAGCAACGTTCGAGAATATAATTTTAATACCCCCTGACTTCCCCACTGACTCATTTCCAACACTATTATTTTTTGTTGTTCTGCATCCGTACTTGTTATTTTTTTTTGGTTCCTTAATGTTTTTTTGTTTTGCACCTTTTTCCTTTCCACCGCTCCCGCTTGATAACGCCATTCTCTTTTTCATCATATATGTACATTTCATTTTCTATCCATGGTTTCTTATATACAATTTTGGCTCTCCTTCTTTTTAATTTTTTGATTCTTGCAATGCGTTTTTCTTCTTTTCGCACTCTTCTTTCTTCATATATTAGATCGTTGTCAATATATATTTACGTATCTTTCAGTTTTTTTTTCTCTCTTTTTATATTGTTTTTTTAATTTCGACGCTAGGTAATTTTGCTACCACCTCTCATTTACTTTTATCAAATACATCACTTTCTTACTTTTGTTTTAACCATTTTTTCTTCCAGCGTCCTTCCTAATTCTTTTTTTGGGTCATTATACTTTCATCCTTTGACTACTATACTACTTTTTCTTTTGTTGCTTTAATTTTATTTCTAATTTCTTCTGTATTCGCTTGCATGTATTTTTGTTCTAGTGATTTTATTACTTTCTTCTTAATTCTAAATAAATTTTGCCTCCTTCCTTTCTCTCTTTTTTTGTTCATTTTCCTCTTTTCTTTCAGTTCTTCTCAGTTTTGTTGACTTATTTATTGCATTCGTTTTTTACGGCTTACTGATAACACTTATTAAACTTAATTGCAAAGTGTACATAAATCCGTTCGCTTACAATTAATAAATATCCCGCGCGGTTACGATAGCGTATCTATGTTCCGTCTGTTGTTTCTATACTTTCTTCTTTTTTTGTCAAAATTTAGTTTCACAGCCCTTTTTATTTAACCACTTTAACTAATTAAAAATTAATTTTTACACCTCTTTTTAAATAATTGATCTTAATAAAAAGAATTGAAATAATTTGAAGTTAATTGAAAAAGCGCTTATAAATCCGCTGGCTTACAATTGATATCTATTACGCACGGTGACGGTCTGCGCTCTTTATCCAATTTAATTGCTAACCACCTATATCTAATCTTTTTAAACTACCTGTACAATAATTCACACACTTCAAAAACACGTTCAAACTATGCACCGAACATAAACAAACTTGACTACAACTAATTACAACAATTAGCTTATGATTTCGAGAAGATATCAAAACCAGAATCTATACGACAAGAAACCTTTAGTGCTTCAGAAACAATACAAGCAGTAAGTAGTGATGGGAATTCTAGTTCTTTTTTAAGAACTAGTTCACCAGGTCTCGTTCAACAAACTGAACTAGTTCAATGTACTAGTTCTTTAGTACATTTAGGTGAACGCATCGAAGGATGCATAAAACAGTTTGTGGTGCAGATTTGCATTTAACTCTAGTATTTTGTTCCGTATTTCAATTAGGGGACCAACGCGCGATGCATCGGTATGCTTGCAAATAACAAATTAAAAACTGAAACGCGGTTTCAAATTCACAATTTTGTTGAAAATTGGTGTAATCTTATTTAGCAAGTCTAGTTAAAAAGTTTTAATTGAACGGAAGACCGATTTTATAATCTCTTTTGTAGACACCTGTAAAAAAATATTAATTAGCAACTGCAAAACACGATAAAACAGTTATATGAACACTTAATAGTATCAATTACGCAAGGTACAAACAAATTTGGATTAAATACAATAATCATAGTAATCAAAGTAACGAATATAAAAAACGTAATGATAATCAAGATAAATACTGTGGGAAAAGACCTTGTAGCCAATGCAGTCTAGAAGATAAAAGTTTATTAACCTTATCAAAATTAAGTGATGACTAATACAAGATTTGCAAAGAGCAAATGTATTAAAGAATGTACTAGTTCACTTTATAATAGAGAACTAGTACATTTCGTTCACTGAAAAGACCAGTTCAATTGAACTAGTTCGTTCAGGAACTACACATCACTAGCAGTAAGTAACCGAATCACATCTAGACCGTACAATTGCACCAGAGACGCAGTCTATTAGTACGAATAACAAAGACATTCTTGTTTACAATTACGCTCTAGATTGTTTTGTTGCAGTTGTGAAAGAAAAGGTGTTTGTTCTTGTGATTATCTGTGTCCGGGATTAAGAAACAGACAACAACTAAAATAGAGGAATCTCTGGTAATCATTTAAACCACTCGAGACTCCACAGACTTTATCAAATGTAACAGTACAAAAGGCTTGTTCTAAAACACGACATAACGTAAATACTGCAGCGTTTCTGAATTGCCGGTTATTCTTACCAGCCACCATCTACAAACTCTAAGACTCCGGACTCTAATAGACAGCGGCGCCGCACAAAACTACTTTGGTTTTTGTCTCTAAACTCCACAAAATATGGTTATGCAAAAGAATATAGAAGAAGAAATCGGCGGGATGTTGAGCGAACATATCATTGGAACATCCTAAAGCCCGTAAAGTTTACCTATCGTGTTGATTCAGACGAGTAAATGCGCATCCTGTAAAATATGCAACCACCGTAGCCTTAAATAGCTAAAAAACATAAAAAAGCCGATGATCCATCTTGCCAGATGAGAGTTTCCATAATTTCACTAAGAAATATTTTATTGCTTAAGACACAACTGAACCCATTACCATTTTAGCTTATGTTGCTGGTATAACACGTCTCAATTTGACTTGATAAAACTACTATTTTGTCCAAGAGAAAGTACCGCCTGTTATAGTGCTACAAGACCAAAATCCAACCTTTATAAACAACTAGTACCACCGCAATAATAAAAGCCTTTAAAGAACAAGTAATATACAAATATGGTAACACTTACGGACAACAAACCCGAATTTATTAACAAACGTTTAAAAAAAATGATTCCCTTTAGTATCCAGACCTGTTTCATGCCCCCGCAAACTTAACAAGCCAATCTTGTAGAACGTAGGATTTAAGTGTTAAGAATCACCTTGTACATAGCTGTGAATCTGGATTTTCCGTCACTAAACTCGATTTATCCGAACACACCAAGCACTTTTGGTATAACCAGATGTGAGACTGCCATTATACTAAATATATAGAACATACTCAGAAACTCCTAAACTTAAATTTTCAGAACTTTTTTTTCATCTGAGAAAAATACATAAATCCCTAAAAATATATTTTTTTAAACTTAACATTAGTATCAGTATTCATAACTTTGTTTCGTTTTTTTATTTTAAATTAAAAGTACATTTAAATAATAGCAACCGTGTATTTTTATTGATATACTTTAAAACATATTTGTTAAATGCATAAACATAGTATTTATATTTACAGGTAAGCATTGATAGTATCAATTTTAAATTTACTAGTAATTAATAGAAACACAGATGTATAATATTTACTCATACTTATATTTTTTTTATTGCTTTGTATATATTGTTTTATAGTATAATATGAACTAAAACAATGTACATATGTAAATAGATGTCAGTAATTTTAAAATTGCAAATACAAGATTAATATAGTCTGCGGTAAACATAATCATTAATTTAGTTCTGTTTAATATTCATGTATTTTTTTAAAATGAATTTATAAAACTTTTAGATTGTGAAATGGAGGAATGTATCATAAAATTTAAACACAGAAAAATGTAATAGAATTTGATTGAAAAGTTTCACATATAGTAGGTTGTAATTTTCTACTTATAAAGCATATAAATCTAAAAATCCTTTCATTGCTTTCATGTAAAAATGTAAATGAGAAAATATTACCCGCAAATGTTCTGAAAATAAAATACAAGTAACAATACCGTAAAGAGCAGATTTATAAAATAATAATGTTGCCAGTTTTGAAATGCCTTGGAGCATTAGAAGCTTTTATGTTCGTATACCAACCCTTCCATTTTACGGTATATTATCATGTTAAAATTGCCCAAATAGGCAGGTTAATCGGGGTGTTTAAAATATTTAAATACTCCTTCAATACACATTATCTAAATTTCAAACAACTTTTCTTATACTTACTATCATATTCGACTAAAGCATAGTGTTAAGAGTAATAATATTTGTAACAAACATAAAGCAATCAATCAATAGTAAACATTAACTTTAACATTGATCTATTTTAAAGATCAGCATCAACATAATAAAAGTTCTTACATTTATGAAAAGGTTTTTGTGTAAATTATTTTGTGAATAAAAATGTATGATTGTCATATTTGGTAGCTTATATTTGAATATGAGTAATCTTGTTATGAATAGAAACAGTTGCTAAAAGGTACGAACATGCGTAAGTAAAAAATCATAAATTATCCACATATTATACTACGTTATTAAATAAAAATTATTTAGTTGAATTAGTGAATTACAATCAGTAGCGTAGCATAATGGGGGCGAGGTTTATTGTTTAGAAAAAAGTGAATACATACAGCATGTGTCTGATTAACAAGTTTTAGAATGTAAAAATATAGCATTAATACTATTAAATAATGTCAAAAGTTACAGTAAAACATTTAAAAAAAAACTGGTGTGGTCACCACACGACTTTCCTATAAAGAATGATGAAGCAATTTCTACATATTTTTTTAAGGTTAGTTTTCATAAAACCACATGTGCATAAGTTTTAAATTTTACAAGTTTTCTATAGTTTTGTTTTATAAGTTAAATAAATATCAAACCATATTTATTTTGCATGAAAAAAGTATTTGCTTATTGCAATTTCAAACATTAAAAAACATACAAATGTGTGTCTCCCATTACGCCGCATTACGCCAACAAATAAAAGATCCGTGGTTCAAACCTCGTGGCTGCCACTTCTAAAAATTTGTAGCAATCACCGCCGCTTTCAAGTTACTAGGACTTTTGGGTTCGAGAGTTATCGCAGGTACATCGTTACACACACACACACACACACAGACACTCAAATTTTTTTTGTCAAAAATACATTTTTCAGTTTCAGGAAACCTTGAAACGTAAAATTATGCAAAAAATTTTTTTTAATTGCGATTCCTTATAGGAAAGTAAAAATCAAAATGTTGAGACAAATAAATCAAAAATTACGTATCTGTTGAATTAAATAGTCTTCTAAGTTTCACACCCTGAATAAAAAGAAATCAAAAACCATGTTGCAATGCTTAATTCACTATTCTAAGAACTACACGTTTCTTCTTAGTAATTTGATGACACTAAAAATAAAAATAAGTACAAAATAATGTTATCACATAGTTAAATTAAGTTGTTATTCTAAGAACTGGGCATTCTTCTCAAGTATACTAAAAATACATACTAATGGAAAATAGCCTATTTGCAGATGTTTAAATGAGGTAAGTAGAAAAAAAAAACCTGAATAAATAAATACATGCAAAAATAAAAGAAAACTGTTCTTAATTATTGGTAGACAGTTGACTTTCAATTGCGCAGCAGCATTCTGTTGACTTTTATTTCACTTAACCGTTGAGGGTATTAGTCACGAAATACTTTCATCTGTATGCGAATATAATCTATATAATTATCAGCGATTGACAGAATGCGCGCTGAAAATATCGTTTAACACAGATGGATCGGTTGATAAATAATTAATTTATTATTTCGTGAAATTTTACTTCAATTTATTATACAATGCGTTTTTGAGAAGTGTTTATTCATCACGGTAAGTTAAGATCAATCACACTAAATATTGAAAGTTCAACTTAATATAAAGATTTTGGTAGGTTTTAATAGACTGTTTTGATTGACTTGATATAAAGAAAAATACAACAGAATATTTTTTTTATTTTTAGTAGAATTTCTGTTTTTAAAAATGCCAGCAATTAGACGTACAAACATAAGTCGCAATACTGCAAGTCAAAGCCATACAAAAGCACGTCAAATTGACGAGCAACGCGAAACGCATGATGAAGTTGAACGGAATCGATGGAATCAAAATCAACAGCACATAAATGTTGCTTTTAACCTTTATCAAGCTGCATTTAATTATAACGTGGAAATCGATTACAGTTCACAGCAAATCGTTGGTATTGGATCAATGAACGTTGTGTGTCAATATTCTAAAGCATTTAAGTTTAAAAATGAAGCTCCTGTATTGTGTTGCGCGAGCGGTAAAGTCAAATTGACGTTATTCAAGAAAATTTATGCTAACTTTTAAGGTAAGTATATTAAAAAACAATAAATTATTACCACCACGTGTCTGATGCAAAATACGTTGGTAACTTTTAATTCAAATCGTGTATCAACTGAAATAGCGTAAAGTAGGTTTGTAGCTAGGTGAATAGCCAAAAGCAGCCAGAAGTAAGTATGTTTAAAAAGTTGATGAGGGAATGGTAGTGCTCACAAAGTATCATGAAAGCCACGTGGTGGTATAAACAATTTGCTATACAATATCCTATATTACATATATTTATTGTCTGTTTACTATTATAGATTCATGATTTAATGGGTTCCTTATTGCCAACGCCGGATAGTGAATATAAATTTTTGGAAATTTATTTTATGGACGATTCACCAAGACAAGTCGATCAGCGTTGTGCACACAATAAATCGATGAACAGACCAATTGTGGAACAACTCCAAATGTTTTTTCATCCACACAACAAATTCGTTGCATTATTTAAAACTGCATTAAAACACATGCCATCTGATAACTTCAAAATTGTCATCAAAACCAATAAGACGCCTGCAGGACAACAAGCAAGACGTTATAATGCGCAAAAAATTAATGAAGTCGCTATTGTTGTCGTGGATGAAAATTTAGAAAACCGAAATATTGTTTTACACCGGCGTAACAATCAACTGCAGCGTGTGTCAGAAACACATAGATCATATCATGCGTTACAATATCCTATCTTATTTTGACAATGAGTATGACTTTTCAACGAAAATGATAAATCCAGTTATAATTAAATAAACCACGTTCACTACCTTTATGTTATTATAACACAAAATTTTGTTTATAGGTTCCGAAACTAATAACAAAATTAGTTCAATGAATTAATATTAGTAGAGACTTATCGTTTGGGAAAATGAGGACAATCACATCTTAAAATGTCGACGTTTCTTTCACCAATATGCTGTGGATATGTACGTGAAAGTTGAAACTGAACCATTGACATTTATTAGGTAGAACCAGGCAGAACTCCGTTCTGAGGAATACATTCATCTTCGGGATGCCATCAATGCTGACGGAAATGCACAGAATGTAGACGCTCAGGATGCTATGTCATATGTCCGTCATTATGGCACACCAGATTTGTTTATAACGTTTACATGCATTCCAGAATGGTCAGAAATTTGACAAGAATTATATTTTGGTCAATAGCACATTAATCGCCACGACATTAACGCAAGGGTGTTCAAAAGAAAATTAAAATTACTAATGGATTTTAGTATTAAACATTACGTGTTTGGCGAAACGCGCTGTTGGATGTATTCAGTGGCAGAAACTTTGATTGCCACATCCTTATTTAGTTCCGTAAAATCTATAAAATATATCTGCAGTTGCTGCTGAAATTTCAAACGATGAGATCACTTATTTTCAAATAGGCCGCTAGTTAGTAGTAACAAGGCGATGTGGCGTATTTTTTTAATTCCTTTACATGAAAGATGCCCCACTGTTGTTCTCTTGGCCGTACATCTAGAAAATGGTCAAATGATGTACTTCACAACGGAAAACGTATTACAACGGGTTGACAGGCGGTCATCGACAACATTGACCAGCTTCTTTAAAATGTGCCAGAACACTCAATTCATGTAAGCGTTATATAAACTTTTTCATATTTGTCATTTTGCAATTTCTTGGCAATTATTAATCTGAAGATGGCACTTTATTTACTACTAAGACAGGAATCAAATATGTATAGTTATCCATTTAATCTATTGTGTATTTTACGCAAAAGACAATTTGTAAAAAAAGATAAATTATTGTAGACATAATAAAATAATTAAATAATAATTCAACGTCATGGAATAATAATAATAATTATCAAAGGTAAATAGATATAATTTTAGACAAAAGTTTTTATGAAAAAAAAAGTTTTTTTTATGGTAAATGGTGTACATAAAGCAATTATTAGGATATAATTTCATTTTTTTGCAGTAGTATAAACAAAACATAATTTGCCGCATCCTCCTACGCACCGAAACCTTACGACGAATGTAGGTTTTTGTTCGATGAAGTATAACGTGGTTAACCACAGTTTTTTTATTACTTACTGCTTGTTAAAACGATGTCTACTATCATATAAAAGTTTAAAGTATTGTGTTCCATTATGTCATTTGTAATTACAGTGTTTTTTATAAGTTTAGATCTTCACTAAACATAGTTAAGTTAAATAATATAAGTATTATTTATACTGTGCATATTTGTATTAATCAACATGGGAGTATATAATTTAATTCATACAAATTTGATAACAGAATGATGGAATAATCATGTTATGTGATATGATTTTGGCATCACAATGACATTCAACTTTCTTATAGATGGTATCATTTTGATGACTCAAAAATGATAGTGACAGTTTATAGATACCGCGGATCATACGGAATTTTCAACACAAATTTTGTATGCAAAAACTGGCCAAAATGACGTCTAATTGATACCCGAGAAATGGTATTAAAAAGATATCTTTTTACGAGAATTTTGTTATTTGGGATATATTAATAGGTTATGGGCCCAGATACTGCAAACTGCGTGAAATAGGTGTAAAATGACAGTAAAAAATAAACATAGTTATTGAACGTGTTAAAGTTCATAATGGCAGAAAACTATTTAGCTAGTGTACCCAAGCTATTAGGCTGTGACCCATCCTTGTTTCCGCACGTGAAAGATGTGACAACAGCTAAAAAAGTTTGGATCAAGTTAAAGAATTTATACGATGATAGTGGCTTCACAAGAAAGATTGGGTATTGCGCATTCCTATATCTGCAGGATTAGAAAATCATGAGTCCATGGAATCGTATGTAAACCAAATCGTCGAACTATCCGACAGATTTGCACCAATGGTAATGACCGTGAAGCACTCGGAAATTAACATAACAGATTCCATAAAAACATAAAAAATAAAGTTATTAGATATGCAAACAGATGGCAACAGTAGTAATGCAGGTGTTTTTTTAGCAAAAATAAATCCTTTAAGAAGACACTTAGAGATGGCAGCACAGTAAGTTTACGAAAAATGACATTCGTTTAAACAAAAGGCACAAAGATAAAACAGCATTATTTGCTTCAAATATAAGCAGCTAAGACATTATATGTCCAAAAGTCTAAGTAATAAACAAGACGCCGGATTAGAAACAGGACCGTTTAATAGCACAGGTTGGTACATCGACAGTGGTGCAAGTGATCATTTAACTGTAAAAAGGAATTGGTTAACAAATGAACCAAAACCGGACCTATCAGAAATTATTGTAGCAAACACAACAAAATACCAGTTGAATGCGCGGGTGCAAATAAAGACAGTAATAGGCAATGAAACGTTTAGTGTTTATTTAAGTGATGTGCAGTATGTTCTTGACTTAACTACAAACTTATTGTCCGTTGGCAATAAAGTTGTTTTTGATGAAAAACTTTGTTTACAGACTAAACATTAAGGAATAAAATGTGAGTTTCTTTGTAACACCCTATTACGACTAAAATTTGGCTTCGGCGTTTAAGTCACATAAAAAGTGCCTATTTAAACAAAATCCTTGAAGTAGTGGATATTTTTTTACCTTCATTGATGACTACAGCAGAATGTGCTTCATATACTTCATGAAGACAAAAGATGAAAGCTTGGAAAAATTTAATGACTTTAAATGTTTAGCTGAGAAGAGAATACTGCGGTAAAAAGTTCGACAAATTTTTGACAGATAACGGTATTGTTCATCAGAAGACAAATAGTCACACACCGCAACAAAATGGTATGTCTAAAAGGTTTCATCGTATTATTATGGAAAAGGCTAAATGCTTGTTATTCGATGAAAATTTGAATATATTATTTTGAGCATAAGCCTATAATACTGCATGTTACCTTAAAAACCGTTCTGTAGCATCAGATATTACAAAAATTTCTATTGACCTTTGGACACAAAAGAAACACAACCATTGTGCATGTTCCAAAAGCAGGTAGACTAAAATGGGATAAAAAGGCTATAAAATGTATTTTAGTAGGTTATGTTATGATGAAACTACCCAAGGGATACAGACGTTACAATACAAATACAAAAAAAATTATAACTAACTGAGATGTAACTGTAATAAAAAAAACTCTAAAGAAACAAGTATAAGTCATAGCAGGCTAGTGGAGGAGTCAATTTCTTTAACTGAAGAAAAAAGTATTGATGTCGAAAAAGAAGCAAGTGAAGCAGAAGAGGAAAACAGCGACTACATTCCTGAAAGAAAGCCTGACAATAAAATAAGAAAAAACCTGTGATGATTTTGTAAGTTACTTATGTACGTCTGCAGCCAATGAAACCAACATGGAGGAGGTTCCAGTGACTATGTCCGAAGCTTTTTTGAGACTTGATGGATACAAGTGAAAACAGGCAATGATGGAAGAAGTCAATTTGTTCGAGGAGAATGAAATATGGGAGTTAGTGAATCTACCTGAAAAGGAAACCATACTTGAATGCGAGTGGGTGTATAAGTTGAAGTTCAACAGTGAAAGTGAGGTAAGCTATAGAGCTAGGTTGGTTGGCAAAGGCTTTACCCAAAATGAAGGTGTAGATTACAACGAAACGTTTGCCCCAGTTGTGCGACATTCTACCTTAACACTACTAAAAACTTTTTGGAGTGAACCTAATGGTTTTACTTTAAAAAATAGTAAAAACAAAGTCTATAGATTAAAAAAAAAGCAAATTTCTGGTTTGAAGCAATCAAGCAGGGCTTGAAATAAAAGAGTAGATAAGCATTTGACTCGATAATTTTGAAGGTGTTTGTAACAAAAATTTGCTTTATCAAAGACTAATTGGAAGTCTTATATATCTTGCAGCCTTAACTCGACCTGATATCGCTTATACAGTAAGTTGCCTAAATCAATTTAACAATTGTTACAATGAATTGGACTGGAAGTGCGCTAAAAATGTACTCAGATATTTACAGGACACAAAGAGTCACAAATTGAAATTTTATAAACATGATTACAAATTACAAGGTTTATGCTGATGCTGATTGGGCCAGCAACAAAAAAGACAGAAAATCGTATACAGGGCTTGTTTTTAATTTTTCAGGGGGGGCTATTTTTTGGGAAAGTAACAAACAAATAACGGTAGCACTTTCAAGCACAGAATAAATTATGACGGTACTGTAATTGTATTCAACGACAACCAAAGTGGTAATAAGTTGTCCTTAAAGTCAGTATTTCATAAAATATCCAAACACATAGATTTTAAGCATCACTTCATCAGGAAAGCAATTTTAGAAAATTAGGTAAATGTTGTATACTTGCCCACTAATGACAGTTGATATTCTTACAAAAAAGTTGTCAACAGCAAAGTATAAAGTTTTTGTTCAGAAATTGTAACAATCATTTAAACTAAATGATTGATTGTTTGATTATTTGCGTGAAAGACCCGGTATTTGGATTGACGTTATTCATTTTATGTATTTTGAATTTGTTTTAATGGATTTTAGATTGATTTTAATAAGTTATTTTACGTTTTTAAATTCAAAGTTACAATTTAAAAATTGTAGATAAAGTTTTGTATTTTGTTACGCCGTGAATCATCTGATTTTGCGATTCTGTTTAATGAGCATTTATCTTTGTATGTTCAGAATTCCAGTGGTAATTTATGTTTCCCTTCTGAGATATCATTATAATTAAATATATTTTAGCCGTTTGTTTTTTTTTAAGTTGGTTAAAAAGTCCTTTGTTTTAAGTGGATTCTCAGTACAGTCGTACTTTGATTTCTTTGTGTCAATCGTTTAGATTACGTGGAAAATTAAGGCATTATCTTAATTTATTAGGCAGTTTAAATTCTTGTAATATAATGTTTCGTCAATTTGACATTTTTACGTAGAAACCAAATTGCCGTGGCCCAATACTACGAATTTGACGTTATTTGATCTGTTTGCCTCCTTGTCGCACTTTCTAATGAGATTGTTTTCTTTCATGAAGTTTCGAACACAGCCTTTGTGGAAAGGGTAGTCGAATAAGGTTATATAGATAGGTGATTTTGGTAATAATAGCGAGTTGACTGATAGTCGTACGAAATAACTTAATTACCGCTATGTAGTTGTCAGGGGTTAAAGCTACCCCCATGTAGTTGTAGTAGTACCGCGGAAGGCTTTAACAATGGTACAGTGAATCGTTCGAGTGGAAAAACTTTCCTATTTCGTAAAGCATTTACGGCTTATTGAAGTCAATGTTCATTAGTTTCGAATTAGTATATCCTGGGCTTGCATGTACGTTGTGTTTGGCAATTCCAATTGTCGCCTTGATGGTGGATAATTAAAAGTTTTCCCACGGTAAATGGTTCAAGTGGTTGTGGTACCCTATCGAGATTCCGGACGACGTCATTTGGCCTAAGCTAACCAGGAGGTCGACTTCAAATTGTAAAGGTATTTATTTATTATCGATTGTTTAGTTATTCGTGAGTTCAGTGTTTAAAAAGCTTTGAAATAAGTTAAGAGAATTTATTGATAGTTTTTGAATTATTATGCACTAAAATTAGAAAGACGTAATGTAACTAACCTATAAAGGTTGTTCCGACATATAAAGTAAAGAATGAAAGCTATTCTTAATTTGCCTACCATAATTTAAGATTGTACAGTTTGCCTTATATCCTTACGGACTTGACTTGACTTTATTAGTTTTTTTTTTCCACTTTCATGCGCACACGGCCGTTCAGTATTTTATTTTTTTTTACGTTTAAAAAGGTAATTTAGTTTGTTTATTTTTTTTTATTTTCATCTTGTTTTTTTTAATATTATTTGTGTCAAATTAAATTTTAATTGTAGATTTCCTGTTTTATTGCTTGTCTAATTTATTTCGATTCTGTAATAAATGTTAAATTGTTAAATGTAACGAAGCTTTTATTCCGTCGGTTTTCGCGTATGTAAATTTTTAGAATATTTAAGGTAAGTCCCATTTGAGTGTATCCATTTGAAGCGGACTCGTAGTTGGCAAGGGCCTCTAGTCCATTGAGCTTTACTCCTTCCTGGCGCCCTTTGATTTTGACTTATCAATTTTGTGTTTTCGTCAAGTCTTCCAAAACAATCACAAAAATTTAAATATAACCCACCCCGTCTTCACTGAGCACCGGCATATCACCGTTTATGTTACTTTATTTCAGAAAAGTGTCATTGTTTAAACTTTCGCATGCAACAAAATTAGGTTTAGATTGTGTAGGATATTGTTTTGAATTTCGCGCCACGGGTTGGTAACTTTTCATTTTACTAGTTTGTGTTATTGTAAGACAAGACCCCAAGTTTAAACACGTTGGTGGGAGGTTAGATTATTCGTGGTTTGGCGGTCTTCTGGTAAACTCGCACGTACTTCCGTTTATTGTTTTACGTCAGTTTTGTATGTATATGTATATACAGTTAGAAGAATAAATTAATTTAGTGTTCCTGACAATTAATTAAAAAACGATACCCTACAAATTCAGAAGTGGGATCCGTAAATTGGATTTTTTAACCTAATTTTCGTAGAACACGTGTTACTACTAAGATGAACAGAGATTTAAGAAGCAACCCTTCCGAAGCTACTAAAGCAAGTGTGTTTAATATTGTAGATTTGATACAGCCTACAGTTAGGGCGTTGCTATTGCAACAAGAATATATAACCGCGTCACCTGCTGCATCACTGACTAATGGAGAATTGAGTACCATGCTTCCGGAGGTATGTGGCGAAAACGACGACGTTCAATTTTTTGTAGATAGAGTACGTGCTGTTATGACTGCACATAATGTACCTGCACATAAAATGGCTATTGTAGCAGTATGTAAATTTAGAGGGATGTTAAAGTCGTGGTATCATTTGAAGGTTGATTACATTAACATGCATTGAAACGAATTAAAAGAGGAGATGATAAAAATGTTCGTTACTAGACCCTTAACAAGAAAATTTTAAAATCGGCATTGGAAAAAATGTATGAAGTTTTCAGTAAACTTTCACGTTAAGGTCGCTTTGGGAAACAAAGCTAGTTTCCAGGAAAACGATATTATTGATTATGTTATCGATGGATTCGATAACAGCATTTTGCAATCACAAGAGAGAATGAAGGAATTCAGGTCTCTTGCAGACCTCTTACGAGTTATGAATTCTATATCGCCATTGGAAAATAATGTATTCCAGTCTGAGAATTTGGGGACTTCTCCCAAACAATTAGCATCCACAAGTGCAAATACTTTTAGTGCAACACCTTCAGTTTGATGTTTTAATTGTAGCAAAATGGGTCATTTCGCAACCAATTGTATGAGACCAAAAAGAGAGAAAGGTTTTTGTTTCCGATGTGGAGAATTAACTCATCGTTATCAAAACTGTCCGAATAGAAGAGTTCAAAATGGTGCAATGAGATAAGAAAGAGTTGTGCATAGCGAAGAAAGTTTGGTATCTGCAGCATATCTGGTATCGTTCAGTTTTAATATAGCTTGTAGTAATTATAATAGTAACAATTCATTAGTACTATTTCTTGATTCTGGTTCACCCATAAGTTTGATTAGGAAACAGTTTGTACCTTCTGCTTTGCAGATTAAGAATGTTGATTCAGTCGATACGTTTGTAGGTATTAACGGTACCAAATTGAGTATCTTAGGATATTTCGAAACTACTATTGTCGTTCAAGATAACGTATCCTTATTTATTAAATTTTATGTTGTTCCTGTTAGCACTATGTTGAAGCTACCGATGTGATAATTAAGCAAAACTGTGATTCTGTTAATGAAATTTTACAAATTGATTGTATAGATTATCACATCGCGATCATGGTTTCGAACTATCCCCTCTTTGGTTCCCGGTTATTAGTCATTTATCAAAAACACGGCCCCTAGCAACCGAAACCCAATCAGGGTCGAGCTTAACCATCCGTGACGGTCCTTTTCCTTTAAATACGGAGACTATTTTTTCTTAAGTCACTTCTACAGAGTTTAGAATCTGGCTTGGTTCACAAGTTGATTACCTAACTCGGTAGTGGTTTTTTGTTAGATTTTCGTTTGCTTTTTCAAGTTATCGTTTTCTTTCTTACTTTTTCAGAGTTTAGGTTATGACTTGTTTCACAAGTGGATAACCTAACTTTTGAGAAGTTCTTAGTTGGATTTCGATTGCTTGTTTGAGTTTAGCGATTTATCTCACGCCCTGATAAAGCCCCTTACGAAAGTGGACGAAACGTTGGCAGCTTCGGTTGCAACAACTATGACACGGTCCAAACCCGGAAGACATTCTAATGTTAGTAAAGTTATAAAGTGTTTAGAATCATATTTTAGAATCTATAGCAAACCAAAAAGAAATATTAGTGACGTACCTTTCTGGAAGTTCAAAGCGGTAATATGTATTATTAAGAAAACTTATTAACATTATGTACATATTTTGGATTTTAGATGTGCGCAACTTCAAGAATTTCAACAGTCATTTAATATGGCTAAAAAGCAAATATTAAAAACTTCTGCCACAAAGTGGTTATCTCTCCAAAAATGCGTGGACCGAGTATTAGAATATTGGGAAGTTTTATGTCATTATTTTCAAGTAGCTGCATTTGAGGATAATTTAAAATCTGCTGAAATAATTTTTAACAAATTAAGTAATCTATGCACAAAAGCATATTTATACTTTTTGAAATATGCATTAACTTATTTTAATATGTTAAATGCTCTGTTTCAATCAAGTAAACCTCTAATTCAGGAGTTGTTTCTAGAATCAAAGAGATTATTTTTAAAATTTGGACAAAATTTTATCAAACCAAAATGTTTGAAAACTAATATGAATGTAAGGCATCCACACAATTTTTTAAAGTTAGAGGAAATTTTTATTGGAACAGAGTGTGCTAAATTGTTAGAAAATGTGCCACAAAATAAAAGCAAAATGGTAAGAAGAGATTGTTTTGAATTTTATATCGTAGCCCTAGAACAAATTCAAAAAAGGCTTGTAATAAAAGAAAACAATTTGTTCAGTCAATTAAAGTTTCTAAAGCCCAAAATTGCTGTGGAGTTAAGCTTCGATAGAAAAATAGATTTTGAATTACTTACAGAAAAAAATCCTGAATTAAATGTAAGCAGCGTTCATCATGAATGGCCATTTCACTTCAATGATAATGAAAAAGAAATAAAGTCTAAATATGCGGTTAATGAATTTTGGTATAAAATAAGTCAAGTTAAAAATTGCAATGATGAATTTATTTTCTACAGCCTAGCAAAGTTACCAATGCATATGTTATGTATTCCTCATTCAAATACAGATTCAGAGAGAATTTTGTCTATCGTAACTGATGTTCGAACCAAAAAGAGAAATAAATTAAGTCATGATGTATTAAACTCTATTTGTATTATACGATCATCATTTATTAATAGCAATATTAATTGTAGAACCTTCAAATGTGATCAAACTCATTACGAATTAACAAAATATTGTAATTTATATGATAATAATTAATGTATTTAATCAAAACACTTACACTAATTTATATCACTTACACGAAGATAAGATAATGTCAACGAATAGCTTCACACACTTGTTTACACTAAAGTCACGTACTTTGTAGATTTATTTATAACACGCGTTAACGACTTATTTATTTAGACTTGAATAATCTTCTTAACACTGCAGTCTTCGCTTTACGGAAATAACTGACCTAAGATTTGTTTGTTTGGTATTTATATATTGGAAATCCTTCTTGAATGTTCCATATCTTTCGGTATACGTTCTAGAAGAAGGATAACAACTTCGAGAAGGCTCTTGAATTTGAGAACGTTTCACTGCCCCCTCTTTAGGACTGTTCTGTCCCAAAACAGAAGACTGGATGCGACACCGGTAGATAAGATCGTAGCAATAGCGGCAGCTTCGTTCATTTCGGCAACTTCCTTGACCATAAAAGTAACAGTCAATGGACTTTTCCTGACCCAATATTCTTCTTGGTTGGTAACTACAGATCAACACTTGAACGCCTGTTCCTCGGAAGACGACCTCCAACTTGTTTCAAACTGTCCTCCAATTCAGTTGATCTAAGCCACAACCAAGCTTGTGTACTGCCAATTTCTTTAAATGGTGGAACTCGATTTCTCTCTTGAGATTCCATAATGTTCGCCACAGATTTTTGTATAACGGCTTGGTACGTGAGTATTTCTTGGTGACCAAATAGAAAAGGAAACGTCTGTCACCACGTAGTCCTAAAACTTTTCCGGCTGCCGGTTGTTGTCTTCGTAATTCATCTAGCTGCCCAAACTTCTTTTTAAACACGACTGCAACCTCTCTGGACAAGATCTTTGCTCACGCAATGTGCGATGGCGTAATCTTTTTGTGTCTAGAACAGGTCTTGTTGTTCCTTAGTGGTAACTCCAAACCTAGCTTTACCAGAGGCTCCGTATAGGTTCATAAACTTTTCGAACTCCATTTCTTCGATTTGATTCCTGGTTCTGCTGCTTAAAACTCTAGTTCGGACCTTCGTTCGGTTCAGTTCGGTTTTTGGATGCGATTTATGACATCATTAATACGCTGCATGACTTCATAGACGCCCTCCCATTGCCTTTGCAGCTTCGGCGACAAACCACGTTTCCTTTGAGGATTATACAACCTGACCATATCGCCAGGTTGAAACCCACGATTTTGTGCCTTGACGTCATATCTAGTCTTCATCTTGTCGCTGGCAATTTGTGTGTTTTTACGGACTTCTTCATGCATTTCGTCTAGCCTCTTGGTCAGCTTACTGACGTAATCTTCTCCAGCAACTTCTTCTTCCGGTCTTCGTCCAAATTGAAGGTCGCATGACAATCGTATTTCACGACCGAGCATCACACAGGATAGTGTTTGGCCTGTGCCTGTGATGGTGTGTGGCCTGTGTTCGTGAACGGATGATCGATATGCCATTAGGAAAAGGTGCAAGTACTGATCCCAATCTCTTTGGTGATTGGACACTACCTTGGTTAAGTACTTGCCCATTGTTCGATTCATCCGCTGAACCATGCCATCAGATTGAGGATGAAGAGGCGTCGTCCTAGTTTTCTTAATTCCCAACAGTCGGCAAACTTCTTGAAACAGCCCAGACTCAAAATTGCAGCCTTGATCGTAGTGTAATTCCAACGGAACTCCAAACCGGCAAAAAAACTCTTTTACTAATACGTCTGCGACTGTAGCTACTTCTTGATTGGGTATGGCGTAAGCCTCGGTCCATTTCGTGAAATAATCTATCGCCACCAAGATGTATTTATTTCCCGAATCGGATTCTGGGAACGGCCCTGCGATGCACAGACCGTGCACTTACGGCACCATTTCATGACGTCCTCTTTGCGGTTCATCCAGTAGAATCGTTCTCGCACTTTACCCAACGTCTTCTTAATGCCAAAGTGTTCTCCTGATGTCCAATCGTGGAGATGCTTCAACACGTCTGTCACCCGGTTCTTTGGCTCTACCAACTGTAGTCTGTTTCCCGTGCCCTCAGCGTTCCGATGACTGCTTCCGGCACGGTGTTCTGTGTCATAGTCATACTCTTGCAGTCTCTCGATCCATCTTGCCACTTATCCTTCCGGGTTACGGAACTGCAGTAGCCATTTTAAAGCGGCGTGGTCTGTTCTCAGTAAAAATGTTCGTTCATACAAATACTTGTAGAAATGTTCGATGGACTTAACAACTGCTAACAGCTCCCTCCTAGTCACGCAATAATTCCTTTCTGGCCTGGACAAAACCTGGCTAAAATGCGCGATAACTTTTTCTTGTCCATCTTGAACCTGCGAAAAGACCGCGCCTATGGCCAGATTGCTTGCGTCGGTATCAAAAACAAATTTTCCATCTTCTTTTGGATAACTCAAAATCGGCGAAGTGACTAGGGCCTGTTTTAATTGATTAAAAGAATTTTCGCAGTCTTCATTTCATCTAAATTCTGCTCTTTCTTCCGTCAGTTTTGTTAATGGTTTGGCAATATTGGCAAATCCGGGTGCAAATCGTCTATAATAGGTACACAACCCAAGGAAACTTTGGACCTGATGTTTGTCGATTGGTCTTGGCCATACTTGCACTGCTCGAATTTTGTCTTTACTCCATTTCTAGATACGACGCGGCCCAGATATTGCACTTCGTTCTTAAATACGTGGCACTTCTTTGGGTTCAGTTTGAGATTAGCCCCACGTAGTCGCTGAAACACTTACTTAAAGTTGTTCAAGTGTTCTTCAAACGACCTTCCAACCACGATCACGTCGTCTAGGTAAACCAAGCACGTCTTCCAAGACAATCCGCGCAAGATGGTCCATCAAACGCTCGAACGTTGCAGGAGCGTTACACAGGCCAAAGGGCATCACAGTGAACTGCCACAAACCAATTCCAATCGTAAAAGCTGTTTTTTCACGATACTTGGGTTCTAATTCTACCTGCCACTATACACTCTTTAAATCTAACGTGGAAAACCACTAGGATCCTGACAGGGTGTCTAACGTATCGTCAATTCTAGGTAAATGGTAACTGTCCTTTTTGGTCACGTCGTTTAACTGTCTGTAGTCTACGCAAAACCTCGTTGATTCATCCTTCTTCTTTACGAATACCACTGGGGATGCCCATGGGCTACTTGAAGGTTCAATCACGCCTTCTCTCTCCATATCCGTAATTATTTGTTCGGTTTCTTCTCTGTTTGCCAAAGGAAGTCTGCGTGGATGTTGTCGTATCGGCCGAGCGTCGCCGGTATTAATTTTATGTTTCACTGCGTTAGTTCTTCCTTTGGAACCACTTTCCAGCGCGAACACACCTTGATACTCTTGGATCAACACTTTAACTTTAGCCAGCTGGCCGTAGCTAGAGTTTTGGCATTTGGTGGTAAGAATGTCCAATAGATGTTGTGGAACCTTCTTTGGCGACGTATCTTTGTTCACCTTCACGCATCTCACAATTTGTGATATTGGCGTGCATTGGCCTACCACGGTCTTCTTTTTCAACGTTAGAGGATCTGAGTTGATGTTTAAGATCCTCACTGGCATCGTGTTTTTTACTCGTACTAAAGTTCTGCCGACGAGTAGTCCTTTCTCAACTAAGCCGCCCTCCATTGGTTCAATCGCGCGTATATAGCTTTCCCGGAGATTTCCATCCAGGCGTGCCATCACCACACTTTCAGTCCTTGCAGGCAGAATCACGTCTTTACTCAATAAGACTTGCACGACTGCCTTCTCTGACGAATGAAAAGGAATTTCTTCATTGTCGATCTTCAGGACATCGTTTTTCATGTCCAAATGGAACCCATACTTCTTTATTACGTCCATTCTCAGGATAACTTTTTCCGTGATGTCGGCTAACAGTACTTGATGGTCAAGTACTCCATTTCCCAAACCAATGGTTACCTTGACTTATCCGTGAGTAGGTATTTCTTCGCCCGTCGCCGTTCGAAGTCGTACTGTTACTGTTGATGTCTTCTCGTTTTCCAACAACATGTCAGGACGAATGATGGTCTTTCTTGCTCCTGTGTCAACCAGTAACTGAACATCTCTTCCATTAATCTTGCCATTGAGATAAATGCTATGCAATTGCTCGATCGGCGATGCCATTTTAATTGTAATCTCCGGAGCTTGACAGATGAGATTAGTTTTTGTCTCTTTTGGTTGCCTCGTTCGTTGTCACTCCTCTTTTCCGAAGTATTTGTCGCGCTATCTCCTTGATGCTTTCCAGTGTCTGCGCTGGTACTTCTGTAGCACAGCAGAGTCTATGACCGTCTCGTTGCGATGCTTGTTTTGCTGCTTCAAACTCCAAAGCATGCATCAAAGCGTCATCCAATGTCTTCGGTCGAGCTAACCGGAGAGTCTGCTGCGTTTCGTTGTCTCGGATGCCGTCTACAAAGGTTTGAATAGCTAACTGCTCCAAGAAGGTATCTGGCGCTGTAGAATACGCAAGCCGTGTCAATTTGGCGATGTCAACCTCAAACTCCTGAAGACTTTCGGCAGCTTTCTGAACCCGACTTTTAATTTGAGATTGATACACGTGTTAAAGATGAGCAACCCCATATCTCATTTCTAATCGTGAAATTAAGAGTTAGTAATTTTCTTGTAGGTGGTTAAGAACAGTTTGTAAAATTCCAAGCGCTTCTCCGCACAAGGACACTATTACAGACGTCGCTTTCTGCTTTTGCTCCAACCATTAGGTGTAGCTGCGGCTTCAAACTGCTTGTAGTAGGTTGAGCATGGAACTTTACCATCAAAATTTGGCGGTACAACTTTAAACTTGTAAGTGGTTTCTTTCCTATGGTCTATTGTTAAATCTTCACTCGTGACGCTTCCTTCACCGTGACAATTCATTTGCTTCATTCTTTATTCAATCAGTTTTATTCTGTCTTCTAATTTGTCCTCTATTGCTTCTATTTTCTCATTCACAGATTCGCAAATTTCTTCTTTCAAATTAGCATATTTGCCTGAGTTTCTCCTCTCCTCTTGCGCAATTTTGATTTGATTTCCTACACTAACTTGTATTTGTTCCTCAATAGTCTTTATTTGATTTTCCATGCTCGCTCGTATTTCTTCTCCTAGAATTTTCTTACATTTTTCTAGAATTTTCTTCCATTTTTCTAGAATTGTCTTCCATGTTTTTTGAATTTTCCGACAGTTTTTCTTCAATTTTCTGTGAATTTTCGCCCATGGTTCTATTCATCGATTCGAGAGTTTCAAATATTTTTGAATCCATTTTAACTGCTTGCAAACGCGTCACCGGCATAAATTTAAATATAACACGAATATTAATTTAAAACAGAATTTAATAACTCCAAGTTTTAATAAAGCCCGACACTGGTTTAACGAAACAAACAGCTAAGATTAAATGCTATAAACAAACACGCGAACTAAAGTTTTAATTATTTATGCAATCAATGTTTTTATTACGGGAGCGATATTAGATTACTTAATGGTATTTACACTTAAAAAAAATCGCGAACCTGACACCGTGACACCACTTTGTAACGAATTTTATTTTTAAAACTAATTTAATTAAACTACTAAAATATTTTTAGTTATACTAAAAATATGTACACTTTTAAATTAACCGAACTAATTAAATCTAATAATATTTAATAAAAACACTTACACTAATTTATATCACTTACACGAAGATAAGATAAAGTCCGCGGATAACTTCACACACTTGTTTACACTAAAGTCACGTACTTCGTAGATTTATTTATAACACGCGTTAACGACTTATTTATTTAGAATTGAATAATCTTCTTAACACTGCAGTCTTCGCTTTACGGAAATAACTGACCTACGATTTGTTTGTTCGGTATTTATACACATCTTGGAAGTCCTTCTTGAGTGTTCCATATCTTTCGGTATACGTTCTAGAAGATGGATAACAACTTCGAGAAGGCTCTTGAATTTGAAAACGTTTCAGTATCTTATTTTAATATGTAACTATTTTAACAAAGTTTTAACTGGTTTTAACCAATTTTAATGCATTTGGTTTTTTGGTGTAGGCATTTTTATTTTATTTAGGGAAATTTTCGGTGCAGTAGTAGCGAAAAGGTTTTTTAAATGTTCCCATCACTGGAGTCAGTAGTTATACGAGATTCACAGGTTTACATGTGTTTATGTTTTTACTTACTTACCCGAATCTTGTATATTAATAGTTAACTGCACAATTTTTAAATTACAATGGTACTATTAGTAAATGCTGATTTTAATTAAGATTTTAGTTTACCTTTAGCGGATGCTTTAAAACTATCATCAGGTAAAAGCCGGTCTTATCCTTTGCGACATGTCACAACACGTTTGATTATAAACAATTTAACATACTAGAAAAAACGGAATATAATACCTCTTTTCACAAAATATAGAACAGATAGTGAGAAGGCAAATTTTGAATGAGATCACAAGAGGAGAAAATTACTAATCTGGAATTGTACTTTAGAGTCAATGTGTATTATTATTGTGTGAGTACTATAGTAATCAAAATTTTGTATTCATTTTGGAATACTACTTGACGTCTTTCTCTTTTTCTTAATAGTAGTAACAATCTAAGTAAAAGAATATCTGTTCTCGACTCATCGCTCAAGTTTTTCACAAAAACATACAATAAATTCATGTACATAATTTAGACGTTAATCTGATTAATTCTACTTTTATTTTTATTTATTTCATCCTCGTCTGTTTGATAATCTACACCCAGTGGAATAGCAACATCTTGTTCATCTTGTGAATATGTAGGTTTTCGTATAATCTGCTTTCAAATAATCTTGGCGGTATTAATATATGTTAGTCATTTATAAGAAAAATGTATACTTTGTATTACTCCTACAAATTTGATTTTTATGTATTCTAAAACATTTAACAATATCGTATGTTTTAATATTATACATATTTATTAAATACATTATTGGTAATTAATTTTAACTAATTATAATAAAACCACTCATATATTTAATTTTTAATTTTATCTGTAAACTAATTATATATAGAAAATTAGTTAACATTAGTGCAAATAAATAACTGTGCTGAAATAATGGCCATAAAAAAATTATACCAAAATATAAGCTATACAAAGAAAAACTTTTAAAATCGATAGAAATCATTAATTTTCCAGGATTCAAAAGAACGTAATACTTCACGTAATTGTCAAGAAGGAACAAAATACAAAGAAAAACCAAATAAAATCCTTGGTGATTTAGCTTCTTTACATTAAATGCAAAGTAAGTAGGTACATATGGAAGCATATTTCTTTTTAAGATGTTATTATTAATCATAAGGAATCGTTATGTTTTCCATTATAAATATTCTTCAATATTTACGGTAAAGTCGATTTTTGTCATTATTTCATTTTTACGACTGTCAGATTCATCTGTCTTTGCTTATATTTTAAGCTAAGAAAATAAATAATCAATAAAAAAGTAATAACTAAACTAATAAAAGTATGCTTTACATTTAGCATCTAACATTACACTTAATTAAATTAAAACTAATTGGTACGTAATTGATCATGTTACATGAGATTGTTGTAACAAATGTGACATTGATCGATGCAACTGTAGTTGTTCATCGTTTACTACTAATGTTGGCGGCTAATCTAATTTGTTGGATATATATTAGCAGATATTGTCTTTAAATAAAAAATTAATTCAATGCCATTACAAGAAAAACAATTAAGTAATATTTCCGGTCATTTATAATAAAGAAATTTTTGAACTTTTATTGTAACTATTTAAGTCTTAAGATGATTTTTCAGTAAACAAAATACTGCAACGCTTACAGAAATTATTGCTTTTGTGTTGCCATATTAGAACGACGGACGTCATCTTGGATTTGCTTAAATAACGACACGTTGCTATATTTTTATCAATTTTCAATTTACGATGATGTCATATTATTCAAAAGAAGTAAAAATAAATTTTACTTTTAAACGTATAGCAAAATTGTATTATTGTTTAAAAGTTTATACGTGTAAAAAATTAAAAACGATGAAATTGTTTTAAAAAAAACTAAATAAAATAAATCTTGTGCAAATTCTTAAATTGCAGAAAGAAAAAACAAAGTTGTATAAAAATACAAACTGCTGCAGCTCGCACTAGTATCTTTTTTATAGTTTTGTATGTTTTTTAACTAAAGTAAAATTGTTTATAATTACCATTGATAATTATACAGTTCAAACACAAAACAGCAATTTATAAGATTCAATAGCAAAAGTTTAAAAATCTAACAATTTGATAACAACAAATGAGCAAATAAATATTACAAAAAATATATTTATTATTGCGTAAATTTTTTAGATTTTTATGTAAAAGTCCATAGTACTACTTCTTTCGTGAGTTCAAATTAAAATACATTGTTTTTCAAGAGTTGTTTTGGAAGTAATAAAAATACAAAATCGACACTTTAAGATAATGTTTTAAAAGTTAATATCTTAACTTTTCCGGGAGTTTTTAATTGGTTCTAACATACGGCCGTGTTCAAAACTTACTTGTGTATGCTTTATCTTGGTTTAAACAGTGACTATTTAGTAATGGTTCAAGTTAGTAATATAAAAAGAACAGTTTATTAAAAAAAATTAATTATTTGTGTTTTAGTGAAGTTTTTTTTTACTATCCTTAGCAGTCTCGCGCCGTACATAAAGGCAAACTCGTGTGGTGCACGACGCGACGGCGCCGAGGCTCAAACTCAAAAGTAAAAAAAAGATAAAGCAACAAACAACATTGTCAAAACAAAATTTTTAATGATATTGCTAGCTGTTACATTGTTTTTTATTTGTTAATTTTTTTATTTTTACTCTTTGAGACGAGAGAACCGAATTACTCTAAAATAATATATTTTCCAAATGAGGGTACGCAATAATAGCAATTATTCGATCAAATACGTAATACGTAACATAATAACATGAATTGGGTGAACTCAAACAAATCTGATTTTATTCATGTTTGAGCTTGAAATTTGGCTTGCAACGAGCAAACAACGAACGAAACTTTATATATTTAAGGTGCAATCAATCACTGCAGAAGAACTCTTTGAGATTATCTCTAATTTGAAATCCTTCACTATTGCAAAATCCACCAAAACGAGAAAAACCTAACATGTTATTCTGGGTGGTTTGTTTATTAATATCATTAAAAAATGGAAAGTTATTGTCTTTAATATAACCAGCCCAAAGTAGATGGTGTAATCAACAAGCTGTTAATATCAGGTCATCAACCACATCTGGTGTTACAGCAATAGGTGTATAAAACACCCTAAAAACTTGACTTAGTAGCCCAAAAGCGTTTTCTGTCACTCGACGACCACGGCATATTCTGTAGTTATAAATTTCTTTCTCTCCTTCTAATCCTGCAAGTTTTTTAGAATAAGGTTTTATCATATAATTACTGAGAGCAAACGCTTCGTCTCCAATAAGAAAATAAGGTAACACCACCCTTGTACCTAGCAAACATTTTGGTGGTGGTATATTAAATTTCTTTGTTGCTATGTTTTTCCCCATCGTTAATTTCTGGAATATGCCATTATCAGATTCCTTGCCATAAGCACCGACGTCAACTGCTATAAATTTATAATTTGCATCTACGATCCCCAACAATACAATAGAAAAGTAATCTTTGTAGTTAAAAAATAAGGATCCACTCTTTTTAGGTGCTCTTATGCGAACATGTTTTCCATCTATACCGCCAACGCAATTAGGTATATTCCACTTTTCCCAAAAATCTTGTTTCACACGTTTGAAATCGTTTTCAGTAGGAGATGGCATTAATACTGGCACCAATTTCTGAGTTATAATATGTCGTACATGTTTTACAATTCGTGATATGTAAGACTCTGATATACGGTACGCAAATGACAAAGATTTGTAGCTCTCGCCTGTAGCCAAGAATCTGTAACAAAGTAAAACATGCCTAAATACTAGGTATACCTTTTTTAATATTTTTGTTATGTATTTATTTACAGGTGAAGATTGCAAGAAAAAATGGAAATTCATCAGGAATGGTTACAACAGATTTAAGAAAAAGAAGAAATTAGGAACTGGTTTCGCTGCCCCAAGAAACTCGAAAGACAAGAGACACCAACAATTGTTGTTTCTTGAACTTGTTTCTCATCACAGATCTGAAGGTTCCAACGTTCCGGAACCAGAACATGCAAGCGAGCGTTTCGAATTACAGGATGAAAACAAGGCAAATACTGAAACTCAAATAAGTAACGACGAAAGCAATGATCGAGAAATCGAGAAACCTCTAGAACCAAGGACTCCAAATAAACGCCTAAAAGAAAGGGACGAAAAGAGGCAAACTTTATTGAAAACAATTGTAAAAAGGAAAGATGATGACGTCGAATTATTTTGCAGTCATATTGCAGAAGTATTGCGGAGTTTACCACCAGTTAATAAAGTAGAAGCCAAGAAACATCTTGGCATCGTTTTATCAAATTATGAGATCATGGCAGCAAGAACTACCTCTAGTGCTACGTCAACAAATACAGTATGCAGTGATATCGATATATTGTCTTCAACACCACGTTCTTCGTCTCTGTCTTCATATCACCTCAGTGTACCGTACGCATCTCCTTCGTCAGAACATGCCGGTGGATCGCCAGAATTTAGCATTGCAGAACATCACACATCAAACGCCTATTCTTCCGTTAGCACTGGGTCACCACAACCTACAGATTTAGTTTTCCTGGAATCGCAAGAGCAAGTTTACCTTGATATGTGAATTCCGTTACCTCAAAGTTAAAAATAATTTTTCTTCGGCATTTACTGCATTTCTTAGAACTTTTGGTTTGATATCTTCCACAATAAAACTGAGCACAAAATCAAACTGTCTTTTATTTAAACGACAATAACTTCGAAATATTTTTTCGTCACTCGACAAATGATTTTTAATGAGCACTGAATAACTTCTTTCGTGTAGTCTATTTTTAAATAAAGGCATTGTCAGCTTTCTTTTTTTTTCTGGTACATGCATATAGTAACAAAAAGTCATCATCGTCCTCCTCTTCCAACAAAAGTCCCAAAATCGTATCGGGAACGCCAAATACGTCTGACATCTTGTATTCAGGCAAAGCGATTGACTGCAAGTTCGATCTGTTGCTGGATTTAACATGGAGTCGACCGCAGGCGGCACCAGCTTTGCAGTCTGTGGTTTACAGTCAGCAATATGCGGTTTGCGGTCTGCAGTCTGCAGTCGTGTTCGGAATTGCACCTTTAAGCGCTGCATCGGTCGCGATTTCATTTGTTGCCTGATGCCCGATTGATAATCAACTTAACGAAGTGAAAAGGTGCATGGGGTAAAAGATATCTGCTTTTGAAACTTTAGTTTTTTGTAGTTTTACAGACTTTATAGTGATGTGTTTTGCGTTGTGAATTAAGGTGAGTTCATCAAAAATTTATTTTTTATTTTAGATTTATTAAAACATTAAACTTGCATCTCAAAAATCCTTTTATATTTGATTACATAAACTTCATTGCTAACTGAAATAAATTCAAACAGAATAATTAATAAACACTAATATTACTATTTACAAACATTTATAAATTTTGAAATAAGTAATGTTGAGAAAATATTTTCGAGTTTGAGACGTCGAAACATTTTCATTTTTTATGAATAATTTGATAATTTGTTTACTTGCGTATTCATTTTTTTACAGTATACAGGATGTCATAAAAAAAGAAGATATTGTCTGGATACCAAAATTTGCTGAATAAAAAAAAAGAGAGAAAGAACTAGAAAGCAATGTCAAAATTACGCATTTTTTTTCAAAACCCGATTTTACTTTGCCAAATATTAATAACAACAATAATACAGCTGAATCCCCATATTCTGAACCCGTACTTGAAACAAGTATCAGCGCAGACAATAAACTGATCTTCTAGAAAGCAATCCATCAACATCTTCAAGTTCCGTTGATAATGAGAAATCAACACCTTCAAAAATTACCAGAACGGAAAATATGAGTCAACTTTTGAAAGATGCTGCCCTATGGCCAAAGAAATTACGTCCTAATAATATTCAAGAATTAGCAGAACGTGGCCCTGCTCGTTATCAAAACAAAAAGGATATTTATCCGAGAGATAGTTTGGAGTCGGGGCGTAAGTTTTCCAATAGTTACATCTTTAGAATCTTACCGAACAAAGAAAAAATTGGTTTTTGGTTGTTGTATTCCGAAACAAAAAATTCACTTTACTGCTTCTGTTGCAAGATTTTTAATGACAGCGATTTGAAATCTGTTCGCCTTAGTGACGAATCTGGTTAGAATGTTTGGCAGTATTTAAGTGAACATTTAAATATTCATGAAAAAAGCAACATACATATCGAAAATGTTCTAAAATTGCTAGATTTTTCTAACCGTTTTAATAAAAATAAAATAATTGATTCTGAAATTCAAAATGTAATAAACAGAGAAACTAAATACTGGCAAGCTGTTATAGAAAGAATTTTCTACGTGATTCAGTTTTTAGGTCAGCAAAATTTAGCTTTTCGTGGAAGTAGTAATAAGTTGTTTGAGAAAAACAATGGGAACTTTTTAAAATGCATAGAAATGATTTCCAAATTCGACCCGATGATGTCAAAATATACAAAACGCTCTCGAATAGAAGAAGAAAAACTATCTCGATGATAAAATACAAAATGAAGTAATTACCTTGATCGGTGACAATATCAAATCCAAAATTTTAGAACTAACTAAAAAAGCAAAATATTATTCCATATTGTTAGACTGCACTCCTGACTGTAGTCATCAAGAACAAATTTCAGTTTGTATAAGATTTGTTAATTTAAAAAGCACGGGAATTAGTATAGAAGAACATTTTTTATTATTTTGTCCTATAGATGATGTGTAGGGTAAAGTCTTGACAAAATTTCTTTTGTCGGCGTTAGAAAAAGAAAGCTTAAATATCAACGATTTGCGAGGTCAGGGTTACGACAATGAAGCAAATATGCGTGGTAAGCATAATGGTATACCAAAAAAAAATTTGTATTTCAATCCGCGAGCTTTCTTTGTTCCTTGTTGCAATCATACCCTAAATTTAGTCGTCAATGATGCCGCAAAAACGAATACTTTGAGTATCGATTTTTTTTCTTTAGTTCAAAATCTGTTTATATTTTTTTCAGCTTCTACTAAACGCTGGTCAATTCTGAAATCTAATTTATCTAATGTAACAAATTTAACTTTAAAACCTTTATCGGATACTCGATGGTCTAGTAAAATAGATGCAATAACTCCTTTAAGGTATCAATTTGAGAAAGTTTATGATGCTCTGTTTGAAATAAGCAAAGGAAACTTTGAAAATAACGTAAAAAATTTGGCTGCAGCGTTGACATTATTAAAGACTTAATTATGGTTTTTAACTGTTTCGCAAATTATTTGGAAAACCGCAAGTCGACAACCAGAATCTTGAAAACTTCTAACAGTCCTTGTGCTTTCTATTCTTTTAAAACGCGATACATTGTTGATCTTACTCTTTTAGAAATGATATGTTCAAAATATTATAATACAAAATTTTATTATTCAAAAAAAAACTTTTTTAATTAAATACAAAAACAAAAAGGTTTAAAATAGTGTGACGCTTACTTCGGATTGCACTGCTTAGCTGTAATAAAAAGCTAATGGACGGAACGGTTCTCGGGCGCCAGATTTGTTCGAGGAGTTTACTCTTCTGTTCGACGGCACTGTCCGGGTAACTACAGTGAAGACACGGTTGTCCAGGGCTTTAAACGGACCTAAAAGCGGAGCTAGGCGACGGAAATAAAATACACAATAGTAAATAAAAATAACTTTATTTATTCTTAAAATCAACACCGAACGGTACAGAAGCGGCGGCCACAACCAACAAGCGGAAGGTGATCTATAAACCAATGAGTGATTAGCGTGCGTTCGACAAGCGGTGACGTCGGTGACTAAGCGAGCAAGCATGCACTAGGGTAGCCACCTCCGTTGGTTGGATCGGTAGACGGGGTTTACTTGGATTCGTACTGGAGAGGGAGGTGAAGGGATTTGGGCACGGTACTGGTAGGCGTATCCGCGGGCCAAAGCCAAACACTACGGAGACGACGTGTTGACGGCGTATTCGCAGGCCAAAGCCAAACACTACGAATACGACGCTCGGTAATGGATGGGGGAAGGCGTATCCGCAGGCCAAAGCCAAACACTACGGAGACGACGTGTTGACGGCGTATTCGCAGGCCAAAGCCAAACACTGCGAATACGACGCTCGGTAATGGATGGGGGAAGGCGTATCCGCAGGCCAAAGCCAAACACTACGGAGACGACGTGTTGACGGCGTATTCGCAGGCCAAAGCCAAACACTACGAATACGACGCCCGGTAAGGATGGGGAAAGCGTATCCGCAGGCCAAAGCCAAACACTACGGATACGACGTGGTGACGGCGTATTCGAAGGCCAAAGCCAAACACTACGAATACGACGCCCGGTAAAGGATAGAGTAGAGAAGCAGACAAGGAGGGGAGCGGTATCTCCCCCGGAGGTCCGGTTAATAAAAGCAAAACTGCTTACCCTAAACTCCAGCTGGTGCACAGGAACCTCGGAATCTTCTTCGAAGCGAGCTCCAACTGGAACTGGCGTTCCTGCGTCGGGGCACAGATTAACGTTTAAATGTTTTAAGACAGATGCGCAACTCGGGTTGTAGAGATTCTTTGCGCATGCCCTAATTCTCCATTTTGTTGTTGGTGTTGTAAACAACTTGGTAAACAACAAACGATTTTACTTTATTCAGTTTATTCTCTAATTTTATTTATCGTATTAACTACTAGGACTTAATTTGTGTTGTAGTGGTAGTGAATTTGCTTTTTAAAAAGTACATATCTTGTGGTTTGTGTAAAAATGTCTTGCAAAGGTCGCGGTGGAACTTGGTGCATGGTTCTTTGTTGTATTTCAAATACTAAGCAAAAGTTATGTGTTTTTTTGGATTGCCAAAAGAATCTGAGAGGTAAACTAAAACTTGCGCATTTACAACGTTTTCTTCTTATATCTTACTTGTAGACGTAAATTATGGTTGAAACAGATCGGAAGAATGGATCTTGATGTGGATTGTGGAAACCACTTTAAAGTTTGTAACTTACATTTTGAAGATGTTATGTATTTAAACGATTTAAAGAACCGACTGAAACGAAATGCTGTACCAACATTGCTATTACCAGAACATCCGAGGGCTAATCAATCGACAGGTGAGTAACTGTTTTCGATAAATTGATTATGAGTATAAAACAACTCCATAATTAGTCAACAATTAGACGTTATCAAGAAGAAGTTTATTCAACTAAATAACTTTATTTGTATTATAATGTAATTTTAAATAATTTTTAGATATGCCACTGACAGAGTTGCAGGTAGTACAGCTAGATGTACCTAAACCCAAAATAAACATTATAAGTGTTCAAGTAATTTCTTCAGGTAATATTTATGAGATATTAGTAATGTAAATACTTACTTTACTTTTTGTAATACTTACTTTATTTAGGTGATTGTCAACCATTGTCGACTTCCTCATTTGCGGTAGAACCTGTTCTGTCAACATCACCACCAAGTGTCTCATGTGTTGAAATTCCAACATCACCACCACATGTTTTATGTGCTGGAACTCAAACAAGTCAACTTTTATCTATAAATACACCTCGAAAGAACAAAATGCGATCTAAGATAAAAACCCTAAGAAAACAATTAAGTAAAACAACGGATGCTAATGTTGAGAAAGACAAAGATAAAGCTTTGGAGCTTGAGCAACTTAGAAAATTATGCTATAAGTATTTTCCTAAGCCATTAGCTGAGATTTTAAATGGGCAAATATCTCTAATAGGCAGATCTTCTAAGGGGCATAGGTACAGTTCTGATTTTAAGCAAATTGCTTTAAACATTTATTTCTTAGGGCCGAAAGCTTATAAATACTTGCAAACAATGTTCCCAAGTAAGCGTACCTTACAAAATGTTACTGCTAATTGGTGTATAAAATCAGGTTGTAATGAATTCATTTTTAAAGTCATTGGTGCCAAAATGAAGAATTTTACAGATGAGGCAAGAGAATGCGTTTTATGCATTGACGAAATATCACTGAAAAGCAACTTATTTTATAAAATTAAAGATGATGAAATCGTTGGGTTTCATGAAACAAACAATTCTAAATTGCCCACACCAGCTCAGTTCGCTCTCACGCTGATGGTAAGAGGTATTTTTTCAAAATGGAAACAGCAAATAGGGTACATTTTTGTTTCAACCTGTGGACAAAACGAAATGAATAATTTATTAATCAATACGATTTCGTTATTACAGAATAATTATTGCAAAGTTAGAGCAATTATTTCAGATTTGGGATCAAACTTTTATAAATTTGCAAATGGCATAAGAATAACTCCCGATCGTCCTTATTTTATTGTAAACAATGAAAAGATTTTTTACATTTTCGATCCACCTCATTTAATGAAAGCAACACGCAACAATTTTTTTAAACATCATTTTAAATTTAACGATTATTTAACAGATAAATCCCATATTCAAAAATTTTATGATCATGACAAAACTTTACCCTTTAGGCTAGCCCCAAAACTAACTAATAAACATATGGATCCCAATAATTTTGACAAAATGAGGGTGAAATATGCAGTACAGGTTTTAAGCTCTACAGTAGCGGCTGCTTTAAGTACTCATATGTCATTTGGTGCATTGCCAGCAGCATCCTTGGGCACAATAACCTTTATAGAAAAAATGGATAAGTTGTTTGATATGGTAAATTCTTCATCATTCGAATCTTCTAAATTGTACAATCGTCCCTTTAAAGGTGAACCTTACCAATTGGAATTCTTGGAAGAAATACTTAATCTATTTAAAACCATACAGGTTGTTAGTAAATCAGGTAAAAATGTCACTAAACAAATTAAAAGTTTATTGTGTTGGCAAATCACAATATCGTCAATCTTAAATATGTGGGACCATTTAGGGAAACGTACCCTGTTTACAAGGCGTTTGAATCAGGACTGCCTGGAAAATTTTTTTGGTGCCGTCAGACAACAATGTGGGAACGCACGGAACCCTACACCAATTCAATTTCAAAGGGCTTTCAAAAAATTGTTTTGTTTAAATTTTTTTTGTCATGCAGATGGGGCAAATTGTATTGATGATTTTGATGAAATTCTAAATAAGGTCGATAGGGAATTCCACAATTTTGAAGTAGTTCAGCAAATACAAATTCCACATGAAAATTTTGAAATTAATGTACCCGATTCAGATTATCGGAGTTTAGATATTTATCGGCAAAATTAGTTTATGTGAGTGGATATTTAATGCACAAATGCTTAAAACAACACAATTGTATGACTTGCCTAGCCTTTGCGTATAAGCAGAAAAAATTAGATTCCGAATTTTTTTATGTGCATTTTAAAAGTTATGGAGGACAAAAAGGAGCAGCATTTGGGAATTTAAAAGTTCCAGATTGTTCTTTTTATGAGTTTATACACCAATTAGAGGACATTTTTATTTCTAATTTTAATAATATATGTACTAAGCAAGTAGGGCATAACTTACGCCTCTTGATGAAAAAGATTATATTTGTACATCCGTGTACTGATTTTCCTATGGATTATTTAATTAACTTATTTATAAGATTTCGAATTTTTAGTACCTTAAAATTTGTTAATAGAGACTTGCTTAGTCAAGTTGGAAAAAATCAAAAATGTATCAATGTATCTCATTTGTAATAATTAATAAAAAAATATTTTATAAAATCGTGATGTTGTGACCTGTTGAAAACCTCTTACATAAAAACACAAGCAAAGCTTTTTTCATTTAATTCCAAGAAGTTTGTATTAACTTCAATTTTTAAATTATTTATAAACAGTTTTAGAGTAATAGGAAGTCTATCTCATGATAATAACAGACAAATAGGATTACGAGATAATTTCAATACGTACAGTTCAGAATAGACGATTTTAAAATTTCCGCGATAACACCAACAAAAACATGGCGGTCTTTTTCAAGGTCAAAAAATAATGACCCTCCTACATCAAACAAGCCGACGTAGAGTTTCGCATCTGTCTTAAACCATTACGATAATCTGTGGTCGGGGTTCCGCTTTTATTTGTGACTCCGGAAGTGGGAGAACGGTTCAAGCGGGGATAACATGCGCTCTGACGGATGAAGCGCCGGTAAGCGGGTATAGCGCGAGCTTAGTTGCGCGTTCGATACTAGCGGAAATTCCCTGTTTACATTTATTTACACGGATACGGAATTAACTTAATTAATAATATACAATTCTTAACAAAAATAAATAACGATCCTAAGTAACATAAGTATTATTTCTAAACTAAACAACATACGGCGCTATAAGTACAAGTTGTAACGGTTCGTTACAATAGAAAAATAACGGGTAAATTACGGTAGAAAAACACAATGACGTAATTGAGAAACAACAGTTTTTGCAACTGTGTAAAAGCGACTGTAATCAATACGATAGCAGCAATTAAATGCGATAAATTTAAACAGCTCGTCCTAGTTATTAAATAGACCATAATAAATTAAAATAATTGTTGTAATATCGACTATAGATGCTTACTAAAGCACTTAAATCCGATCAGATTTCAATCATCACATAGATTACACATGTAATTAATTGGCGTTTAGGTTTATTTATTTGACTTCTTCTTGAGATTTCATTCAGATTGTGACCATAGATGTTTACGCAGGTTTACAATTGTGTATTTAAAAACGTATTAGCAACAGGTCCAAATAATGTTTAAGCCTTAAATACACTCCATATTTAGTAAATCTGGCGTTGGTTTCAAGCATTTCAAATACCGTTCTTTAATTTCTTCTTTTGTATAACTTCCATTAATAATAAATATCGTCAAATAGATTTCAAAATTCTAATTCTAAATGTTTTTGCTAAAATTTGACGCAGTAATTTCGTATTTCAAAAGGAAATACTTTGTCAGTATTTTGCCCAGCTGATAAGTATGTTACATAAAATTTTTGGTACTACATTAGGTGCGTTAAAAATGGTTGACGTTTCCAATTTTGCGTGAGACGAGTTCTAGTAGATTTATAAATTTCTTGTGAATGGCGTTAAGCTGATTCTTTCACATTCCCCATTTACAAGTTTAAATTTTAAATATTTTGTAATATATAATAAATATATCTATAAAACGATTACTCAGTATTGGTAAAAATAATATATTTTGAGAAATATTGAAACGTTCTCGAAGTTATTGTGAACTTGGAGAACGTCTACCGAAATATATAGAAAATTCTCGATACCGATAACAGAAATATATTAAAGTTATGCAAAGGAAGCATAGGTCAGTTTTTCGAAGTCAGAAACTAAGAAGACTGTATGTTTAAATAAATAAGTGATTATGACGTGTGTGCGAAAATAAACGGAAGCAAATTCTAGAAAGATGGAAGAAAAACTATCCGAACATTCTCAAAAAATTGAAGAAAAATTCTAGAAGTTTAAAAGAAGAAATACGAACGAACATAAAAAATCAAATCAAATTGTTCAAGAAGAAACTCAGGCAGATATGTTAAATTTCAGAGAAGAAATATGTGAAGTTTTAGAAAACGGAAAACAATTTATGAATGAGAAAATAGAAGCAATAGAGGGCAAATTAGAAGACAGAATGAAACTGCTTGAAGAAAGAATAAATCAAAGGAATTGTGACGAGTAAAGACTTATTAATGTATTATCGAGAAGAAACCACTCACTTGTTGAAGATGAGTATCTCCATATCTCATTTCTAAACGTGAAATTAAGAGTTCGTAATTTTTTTGGAGGTGACCGGGAACAGTTTGTAATATTCCAAGCGCTTCTCCACATGATGGGCACCTTTTCATATTGCAATTGCAATTTAACAATTTCTTAATTTAACTTTCCTTAATAAATAAATTGGGCGCAGATGTCTTATTGAGTGACCACCAAGGTCACCGGATTTAACCTCATTAGATTTTTTATGGGGTTATTTGAAAAAAAATTATGTAAATAGAGTAAATGATCTTGATGACCTGCAACAGAAAATTTTCAGAGCATGGTTTTCGAGATTCTGATTTTCTCCTTTGCAACTCTAGAAGTTTTTTTGCTATTACGTAACTACACTAAGATACAAATATTGATGACAGCACAAGAAATGTTTTCTCTACAACCATTACCAAATGTAATTCTTCTGAAATCATTTTTAATAACAGAACGTAAACATTCTTACTCTTGTATTAGAGTATTTATTTTAAAACGCTTTTGTTTTATGCACTTTCCATACATTTTTATTTTATTATAAAAAGTGATAGAACTGGTCAACCAACATTAGATGCGTATTGATATCAAAACTGTCAAATATAATACGTTTTAATATTGACGTATGCGAATTAACCTACAATTTAAAAAAAAGTACAAATAATCGTAATTTAAGTAAGTGCCGAAAGTACACCATAACATAACGAACATTAATGCGATGCGATGCCGCACGGCCGAGCGTTGCATGTAAGTGAGTTATGAAACTTTCGACGAGAGTAACGTACATTATTTTGAGGAATTCTTGCACATTTTTTGTGATTGTAAAATCGAATTAATAAACAAATAATTAAAGGTCAAACTTCTAAATTACTAGATATACTTGTAGATGTAGTAAAATAGAAACTAAAGTTTTTGTTTATTTTTAGTTTCTATATTACATAATGTGAAAAATTAAATTTTGTATGCAACACTGGCATTACTGGATAATTACGCCTTTGCTGCATAAATAGCTATTATATCTAGGTTTTTAGTTTCGTTTAGTGTTTTGTTAACATTTAATTGTGGGATTTACGTTTACACTATTTTTGGATTATATGGGATGCGACTGACTGAAAAATAGTTTACGTGAAAAAAAAGGTTTAAGTTGAGTCTAAAAACACATCAAAATAAAGATAACTAATTAATGTTACAATTGTTAAAATAAATGCATCATTTAAGATTTTGTACAATATAGTAAATACAATATAAAACATTTTAAACCACTTTATTTTTATGCTTTCACCTAATCGCTTTTAAAGTATCGCCCAGTTGGTCATATAAAAATAACATTACTAAAACGTCTATATCACGTTATTATAATGTTATAATAAAAGTAAACAAAAGCGTATTAAAAAAACATAAAACTATCAAAAACAATGTTTTAAACGTAGATAGAGATAGGTTACTGTATGTAGAAGTTCGTCGAGTCAATTTTGAAATATTTTACCAAATAGAAATCTTACAACAAAAGAAGATACTTAAAATGCGCAGGCGAGAATAAAGAAAAGATTCATGTGCAAGAAAGACACCGTATGCCAATAAAGTAAAATAGGCAAAATCACTTCGAATGCTACATAAGTCAGGAAGTCATGAGTCCCCACCGCTGTTAGTTGAAAATTTTAATGCGCATCCAACCTTCAAGTATCTTCCTTCGTTGTAAAACTTGTACATGCAATTTTATAATTTAAATAAAGTCTTGCAATCGATAATTTTAATTCTTTCTATATAAAAACGTTTTATTCAAAATTGTCAATATGTTTAACGTTTATTAATCATGTTATGAGAAAATCGCGTTCCTCGACTTGGACAACCAATATTTGTTACGCTGGTCTTCTTGTAACAAAACAAAGCAACGGCTAGCACAGTTTCTCCGGAGAGAGATCGCAGGCTTTGTGGTGCTAAATTATAACTTAATTCTAAAAAAGCCGCCAAGACGATGAAAGATTAAATTAGGGGGAGATACGGTCTAACTCTACCCGTAGCTGGAAAAGAGCAAATAACACCACAGAAGTAATAACACAAAATATATATTTATTTTCTTACAGACAATAATTCCAAAGAGGATGAAGAAGATAGATAAATCTAAATTATCTAAACGTTGATACGTGGGTCGAATCGATTATAAGTTGCGCCGTATACTGGGCAACACACCGTACAATAAGATGACCCTGTCGGTCTAAACTTTTACATAAGCATAAAGTATGAATTTATATTGGCAAATTTAAAATAGTAAACAAACAAAACAGTTTAAGCCTTTGAGACTCAACGCGCACTGCATATGAGTTTGTAAAGCACAAAATGATATTATTATTAATTGTGTTCACCTAACATGCACGTACGGTCAACAATCGACATGACCACCAAAATACAAATCATAAAAATTGAAATACTAAGACTCACAGTTAGGTTTTATCCAGTAGAGGATTAGCTAATTCCGTACTTGCTTTACCTAAAACGTAATATTAAATCTAACACAAAACGTACATACGGCTAGCACAAGTAAATTTAGTTTTCAAAGCATACAATCATTTGAAATAGCAAATTCGCAGCGTTTCCCCTCAACTTAACGTAATAATTTATGGTAGTAGCTCCTCTCAAAAGAAATCCAATTTTGAAGGTTTCCAACCCCTTAACGGTGTAAATACTAACGTTTTAATAACTGGACGCCATGGAAATTTTCCCAAATATGCCACCTGTTTGTTATCTTCACTGATAACGGTGAACGTGTGAAAATCCGTTATAGACAATTAGGACAGAATCAAATTAAACCTTGAGTAAAGAGAAATATAACTGCTTACTCCTACTCAGCTTCCCCCTAAGTAACCACAAAATTAATTCACGTATTTGCGTAAAATAATCTAATGGTGAAAGCCTTGTTGCGCGTAAAAAATACAGAGCTTACAGAACTAGTCTGTATTACACCAGGTCTTACCGGAAGTGAATAAAATATGCTGTTATAAAAGTTGACATTGCTGACGAAAGAGATTGGGGGTGTCTACCATCTTTTTAACATAACATGTGTTTTTGATACAATATATAAAAGAAAAAAATTGTATAGGTGAAAGCAAGCAAAAGTATAATTTCTAATAAAGTAAAAACTTCTTTTGTTACTAAAAAATGTTTTAGAAGGTATTTTTAAAATATTTTAATATCAATGTTTAAATTAAATATTTTAAAACCCAACAAAAATATTTGTTTGAAAAACATTTTTTATTTCAGCTATTTAAAAACGTTGTAACGTTTTTAAAACATAAAAAACGCCTCCTTGCTGATTGGGAAAGAGCAAAAAAATTTGTATTAGCACATCTAATAAAAACCTACCCCTTGTTAAACATTTTTTCTATTCTGTTATTAGTGAATCGCATATACCTACTATTTGGTTGCTGAATAAATAGATCATAACACATACTGACACGTAATGACTAGCACGTAGTACTAGTATATTATATACCAAGGTGAAGAAGTGTATGATTATAACGTTAGCGATAGATTATATCGCGAGACGCAAAGCATCGAGGGATATATAAGTCGGACAAGTTTTAATGAGCTTCTCAACCGTGATATACATACAATTTGTTCCACTACTAGAATTATTTAAACCTTCTACCTGTTAACGTTTTTCTAAAGTTACTAAAATCGTTTAAAAACATTATTGCTTTAAGCATTAATTATATCTAATAGTATATTATATATCAAGGTTGAGAAGTGCATCATTATAACCTAAGCGATAGATTATATCGCGAGACGCGAAGCGTCGAGAGATATAAATCGCGCAGGTTATAATGAACTTCTCAACCGTGGTATATATACAATTTTTTCCACTACTAGAATTATTAAATTCTTTCTACCTGTTACTAAATTGAATTTAAAATTTAAGATATTAATTTTAAATTAAAAATCAAGTCAGTGATTTTGACAGTTGTCATTAGTTTAATAGAATTAATTTTGACGTAATTCTTAATTGTGAGTTAAAACACAAAAATAAACAGATAACGTAAGTTTTTATTGCTAAAGTTGTTTAAATTGTTTAAAAACATTATTATTTTAAGCATTGAATATATCTAAAATATATTTAATTCTATAATATTCAAATTTAATTAAGCGCGAACTTCAAATAACTTACTTTTTAAAATCAAATTAATTTATTAATTGAACGATTTAAAAAACTTAAATTAGCATTAAATAAAATCTCTTGCTCTTGGTACGCAGTTTGGTAAACTTTTTTTCTTTGAAACTGTTGTAGTATTATCAGAGAATGTAAATATGTTCATTATTAACTGTTAGTTAATAATGAAATATTATTTACTTGCGCTTAAAAAAGTACAACTTCACGACCTACTATTATATGTAATAATGCAAGCGTATACAACTAGTAGTGGAAAAAATATATTTATTCACACTCAGTTAGTAACGTACATGCTTAAAAAAAACGAGTATGTAATGAAACCTCACGGTCAGTAATGTACACTTTCCGAACCTGTAATTTGTGTGTGTTTTGTTTTAACTAATTTGATAAAATGACAATCATAAATTAAATACGTATATGTCAATTGTGAAGTGCCTACTATGTGTTAATATTTTACCGAAATAAACGATAATATTTTGGAAGTAGGTTTTCATTCAATTTTTATTAGTTTTATGTTATTTATTTTATTTAATGGCTGATTGTGAATAAAATTGTATACAAATCTTGGCAGAAGTGTTCCATTTGTCTCGAGAACTAGTTCACCTCAAGGCTATGCCTCTCGGTAAACTATAGTTCTCTCGACAGAAATGGAATACTTTCCGCCTCGGTATGTAATGTACTATTAATTCACTAGCTTACATTTTTAAAATCAAATTAATTTGTTTAATGAACGATTTAAATTTTTAAAATAGCATTAAATTACATCTCTTGTCCTTGGTAGATAGTTTTGTAACTTTTTTTTCTTTAAAACTGTTATAGAATTATGAGAAAATACAAATATGTTCATTATTAACCAGTGGTTGATAATGAAGTATTATTTACCTGCGCTTAAAAAAGTACAACTTTACAACCTACTATTATAAGTAACAATGAAAGCTTATACAACTAATAGAGGAAAAAATTCTATAAAAAATGTAATTTGTTACATTAGCCTGGTTAGTCAATTGCGTTGAGTATCCGGGAAACCGAATTAGTAGACGTCATTTTGACAAATTAAATTAAAAATCCTACATTTATGCTTTTTAATTCTATGAATAAAAGTGATCGTATAAAAAGTGTAGTACACAACTAGAGTTATATAAGCTCATTACATGCTCGTAATAGTCCTACGCTCGCCGCTACGCGGCTCGCGCGCAGCTTTTTTACCCGCATATAATAATCTACTTACAACTCTCCTTATCTAATATACTATATATATTAATGAACCAACTTCAAGTTTTGATAATTATATCTTACCACAAAAACATAAAAAAACTTGTTTTTAATGATGATTTGCATTAATTGCTTGTTAATAAATTAGCAATATCAAGTACAGAAAATATTTATTTACTTGGCAAAAATAATTATTCATAAAAAAATACTTTGAAATTTGTAATTTTATACATAATTATGTCACAGTAAATAGCAACAATCTTATCTTGTATATACTCAGAGGTACTACAGAAATTTTATTTCAATACTTTTTAAAATTTGATTTATTAAATTTTATTATTCAATAATAGTAAATGTTTAAATAATTCCACAGACTCGCTTAAGATAGGTTTGCTGTTGTTTTGGTTGTCGAAGACGACGTCGGGAATACTAAGGACGAACCATGATTGTGGTTTTGATGACATGGGTGTTTAAACCTTTTGGTAAATTGAATCGAAATAAAAAACATAGGATTTCGATTAAAATTCTTGAAGATTCTACTAATCACTGGTTACATATAAAGTCGATGATAATAATTATTTTAATTAGTTTGTTTGTTTGTTTTAACAACGTTTTTGTTTTAAATAAACATAATATTATTATTTAATAACGTAAAAATACATACAATAGAATAAAGCGTCTGCATGATTAGGCAGTGTATTTTAAAATTAAATCACAAAAACACTACATCTACTGTACGATATTAGTTTAAATTTAAAACGTAACTTATATACAACATACTTACTATTTATTTTATTATAAAAATACGAAATATAAATATTAGTAATCACCCACTCAATGAAAAAATAAAAATAGTTTATAAATTAAAACAAATACAGCCCAAATTTATTCGATGGGGTTTAAATCAGGATGATAAGGTGAAAGTCTAGGTACAGGATGATTCTTTTTGTGTAATAGGTCATCAAAATTATAGGTAGTATAGTGTTTGTTGTGTAGTTTAAAAATATCGTATAACTACGATTTCAACATTTGAGAAGTGTAAATGATAATTTTTTGTCAATTAACCGATTCAATTTTTCTTCTTTTTTAGAAGTACTGAGCTTGATTGACTTGGGCATTGTGATAAGACGCGTTGTCTATCACCAGTACCGAATTTGGGGGGAAATTTGGTTAAAGTTCTCCTGTAATCATTTTTCATAGTTTGTCGAGGGTAATCTCCACTTTTTCGCCCAAATTTAAAAACCCAACTACAGCCATCTAGAAACCCTATTTTGCCACTCGCATGCATTACAATCATTTGTTGTTTTTTAAATATGTTACACTTTAGCCCATTTTCACTACCATCATGATTTTGAATGAGTGTGTCCACGTTAAAGATACGTTTCATACATGTACACAATGAAGCGTTTTAACTCCTGGTAATATTTCATTCGTTGCAAGTAAGAAATCCTCAGTGTTTGAATGTCCTATCTTTCTACAAGTAGTTTTCTGTTGTTTGACACTTAAAACTAAGTTAAGATGATCGTAGATGCGTTACTGGAGATTCACGTTTTTTTTCCAAGACTCAAAAATTGAGCTTTTTTCTTCTTCTACGTCAGCTTTGTCCTTGATAATTCTGAATACCGTAACAATATACACCTCAGTTGCTGCGCATATTATTTATTTAATGTGTTTGAAAGATTAATGGTTTTAAAATAATTGTACACATTGTACACTACCTCGCGTGTTTGACTGCGTATTCCTTGTCCGTGCTGACCTAAGCTAGACGTAAGGTTCATTATCACGATACGTATTACACAATTACTCTTGTTCTAATTTAAAACGAGAATGAACGCAGTTTTGCATTGATAATTGAAAGTGATTGCAACCATAATTAGGGTAATTAACAACCCATAAGTAATAAAAACAAATTTAGTAGAAACCTTCACTTTCACGTATTTGCAGAATATTGGTTGTATAATAAAGGCCAATTTCCTAATCTGTTTAAAAACTATATTCATTAATTCATTAAAAAGATTAAATGTTAAATTTTAATTTTAAGAAAATGTTTATCCACGTATTTTATAGCACTTGGTATATGAAAGAAGCCATTTATTGAGAATTGTGCTGGGTATATTACGTAAATGGCTGTACAAATGAAAACGTTAAAAACTGATTTTATACTCGCGTAATTCAATTAAGTTTTGAATAAGCAATTTCAATGCAAATGTAAAAATGCCGCCAGAGTGAACCACTGGACGGCCGTTTCGCACTTTTGAGGCTCTTCAGCAGTGAGAGAACACTTGTTACCGTACAATATTATACGTTGTGGTTTTAGCGTACGTTTTATTTAAGACTTATTTGAATTACGCGGGTATAAAATCAACTTAAAACATCCCCAAATTTAAGTGGATTAATCAATTTTATTTATTTATTTATTTTAATCATATTGTAAGCATTTACAAATTATTCATTAACTTTTTTTGCCAAGATTTATTGGCGATGGTACTGACTTGATCCAAAATGATACTTTGCTGAATGTCATTAGCAATAGATAGAAGAGTGCTGCTGTGTGTAGTTATCTGTGTTTTTTTCTTGTATACGTGTGCAAACTACATGTATATGTTTGTACATATTGCATTCTATAGAAAAATCTAACTATATATTTGCATTCATTACAACGTAGCTTTCATTCACATTTCTCATTATTTTTTATAATTTTATATACTTATACTTTTTAGTTGGAAGTTCCGATAAAATGGAAGAAGCGTATATAAGTTTGTGATGTAACCTACTCACGTTTGAAAATTAAAACCCGCAGACAAAAAAAGCAGCAACATTTTGCTATGGGTCTAATCATGAAACTACTCCCTCTTCTACGTTGTATTAAGTTCGTCATACACTGTTTACTCTCGATATGTCGGAAGACTGTAGTAGGTTAAGTAAAACACACAGTAAAAAATAAATCGTGATTTTTTATTGAAGTAGAATTCGTGAATTTTTTTTCTCCGATGGAGCCCGCAATAAGAAGAGAACAGGCAAAGAAACCCCTTCGGACTTCTAACTGAATGTAAATGCAAGATTATTACATAATTTACATTTATCAAGCAACCAGTTTATGATTAAAGATATTAATAAACATCGAAAAGTTAAAACATCTCCAAATTTAAGTGGATTAAACGAATAACATGTTTAAATTCCAACGCCCTTAAACACATGTTTAAATCCCATTATATTAAACAAAAAAAACTTAGTTGACTGACAGGCTGTCAGTGGGTACTAGGATCCTAGTTACAGAAGCAACCTAGCTATTAGTTGAATGATCGGGACAAACAAAAAAAAGGCAAAAATACACATACATATATAATATATAATAAACACACAATAATATATCAAACAAAAGCTAGAAAAATGTGGGGTCGAATCAGGAAGCAACTTTAAAACACAATACGGACAAAATAGGAGACTGTCCATGAAATGGATAGAAGTTGCACTATTACACATAAAATGCAAGCAGAGTCCAATCAGGAAGCAACCTGCGACCTCAAGATGTTTGCCCCTCACGATACAGAAAAGATTACGACAAAAGGTTCGCCTCCTGGTAATGGTAAGTAGGATGTCGATCAAGTTAATGATCCCTTCTTTTTAGGAAGAAATAAGGATTTCATTTAGTTAATTGCGACGTTTCGTGTTGATAAACCAACACTTCATCAGGCCGCTCCACTGAGTCAGAAAGAAACTAATTAAATAAGCAATCTCAAATATTTCTAAAACAACACAAATTACGATAAACACGACAAATATAATATATGCATGTTTGTTGTGTTTGTCCTAAATACATTTAATTAAAAAAGTAGCATAATTTTATGACGAAACAAAAATTACTAATTCAGTATAGCAACATTAATCTGCTTAATTCAATTCAATAGTACGCTATTTTACTAGCCTTAAATTGTGATGCTAGATATTGATATTCGAGTGACTAGCAAAGATGAAAGATTGGTAATAAGGCTCATTGACAACATATAGGTCTCATTCTCTTACGAGTTTCTGTTGCATTTACTTTGCCGGTCTTCAAGAACTATTAAAAGTAAAAAAAAATAACTATGATAGAGTCGCCTCTTGTTTATTTACTTTTATCTAGATTTTATAGATAAATACAAACATTCTCACTTGAGTTACCAACGACAGCAAAGAAGATAATGCCAACAGTTAATGGGTATGACAGGATTCGTACTATTCAAAATCAAGCTAAAAAATATCGCATAAAAATTATTGAGATTAAAAAGCAAATGCACAAGTGAAGTTGTAAATTGATTTGCGCATTATTCAAAAATTGCGAGATAATTGCTTCCTTCATGTGCGTTGGAGATACGGATAAATAGTAAAAATTTTAGGAAGCAATTTATCTTGTACTATTGCAATAAGGTTTGTTTTGTGTAGGGTTCCAGTCACGAATTTACACAGGTCTGACTTCTATTTAATTGTATTTAAAACCTAAGTCATCAGAGTTGTCTGCCATTTTAAGTAGAGTTCTTCGAACATGTTTGAGAGAACTTTTACTCTTACTCGCTTGAATAAGTTAATATGTGTAAGAAAAGTTAATCGACACTCAGCTTACTGTCACTTTCTAAGGCAAATTGAACTATTGTAATAGCATCAAACAGATCATATTAGGTAATCACTCTTTTAATTGTAACAGAAGTTTTTAGGTGGAAGCAATATATAAAATCTTGAACCACAAGAACAATAATTCCTACTACCTAATCAGGAAAACCAAAATTGTATATACAGCAAATATTTTTATCTGATAGTCTACGACACCAATGCATTTATGGAGAATTACGAGTGATTCAAAGCTAATTACGTGAAGGGCAAATTAAGTTTAAATCCAGATACAAAAATGTTCCAAAAATTTAATGACAAGTGTTCATCAAGTACATTCTTCCAATACATTTTATTGCTTATAATTAGCAAATACAAAAAGAATGTTAACTATTAAAATGATGTTTAAAACTAAAGTAAGAAACAAAATTAATCTGAAAAATAGTAAGTCAATGCAATTCAATATATAATTTTAAACTTAATTTAATGCTGACATATTGCTGTAATTGAAGACAAATATTCATACTGACGTTAATAAAGTTAATTTTTCGTTTAATTGCAATTGCGTTTTAAGAAGCTGTGATAAAGTAACAACCATAAGTAAATCCTTAACATTACTATTAAACATTTCTGAAAATTGTTCATTACTCATATGTGGTACAGAATTTACCAAATCTAATAAAGATCGTCCAACTGCATTATTTGCAGGTACACGATTGGCTAAAACATCTTCAACATATGACAACACCTGATCTAATAAAACACTCATTTTTGATCCTGCTTCTGACACTTGTGCCAAATCCAACATTGGATGTACACTTCTAGGCCTGTTAGGGCCAGAAATAATCGTTTTTGAACACAATTGTAAACCATATACTTCTGGATCATAACAGGAAATTTCTACTGGTATTGGGGTAAACATGCATCCTTGTTTACCAGTAGGTACTCCTAATGATACGCAAACGTATGCCTTTAAACCCATTCGTGCACCATGTAAACTCGTATCTAATGTTACATGTATAGGATTGTTACATTCGCGAGAATAATACTCATGTATAACGGAACTGTGATTGGTCACTTCATTACCAGTAGCCCACCAACCCACAATCGTTTCTGAAGAATTAACTCTACGATTTAAATCGTAAACATCCATAGCGTAACTTAATTCAGCTTCTACTTGATCAGCATATTCCTTGTGTGGTACACAGAAACAGTTCGTTACTTCAACTATACCTTTGTCAGAAGTGCCTAAAAAACAAGGGGTTAAGTGACCACATGGATAGTAATTTTACGAGAATTTGGTGTGTGTTAATTAAAAATTGATACTAACCAAGTAAAGTTCCAATGACTCGGTGGGAATCTGCATTTCTACGCTCGTACGCATCTACAATTTGAAATAAAACTACTGGATGTATTTTAACAGTTAGGTTAAGATGATTCAACGCCATTTTGATGAAACGTAAAGGCAATGTGCGCAGACGTAAACTATGTTGATACCAACATTATTGTGAAATAGTCACTAGAATTTATTCAAATTTTTATAATTTCGTTGTGAATTTATTTAACAATTACTGAATGATTTGCGACAAATTTTGTTTTAGGGCTTGTTTGGTGATCGTTGTTTTTAGTTTTATTAAAAATATGTGTACTGTTTAATCCGTAATGCTGTAATTTGTGATATGATTATCCCACCAGAGTATTGATGGCTATTCTCAAAATGGTTTCGCGGCCCACCACTACCAAAGCTGCCTGTCTGTATTCGTTGTTCTGGTATATCCGCAATGCAGGCGTGCCTAACCGTAACCAGTTTGTAGTGTGTGTGGCCGGGAAATTTCTGGATAAAACTTAGTAGTCTAAAGACAGGTCTGTTAAAATTAGACCAAAATAATGTTGTCACGTCCCCTCCCCGCCTATAGCCACTCATTCACGATTGTTTATTGATATGATGATAAATTCCCGGCTAATAACTGAAATAATTATATATGCTACAATAGTCTTATGACAGGCAAATTCCCAAGCGTAGAAGTAAAATGTACAGGCACTGTTAAGGTGACCTTCAATTGTTTTCACGCATATTTAACTCAAATCTAAACAATTGAATTAGCCTAACAGAGGGAACATTTAAAAAATATAACTAATTGACAATAGAGGTCATACCCCTACACCCTCTTAAATTTAAAAATATAACTAATGTATGTCTTCTGCAGGTTCGATTATGGATACTGAAAGCTCGTCAGAAGATCAATCGTCAACAGAATGCACTACAGATTCATCTGATGAAGATGAAAAGTTGGAAACGGCACAAATATGCGGTGTCAGAATACAATTACCTCAAGGTCTGTGCGAAAGAAAAGACGTGTTTAATGAATTCTTCTCAGCGAGTACATGGAACTTGTTATCAGAAGAGCATAAACAGCACTTAAATAGTTTTCTCCCGACATTTCCCGAGAATGACGAACACGAAAAAGCGGTCACTTTAACTAAGTTATTCAACAAAGAAATTTTTAGGTTTACGAGTCCTTTAAACGAATTCCACGAACACTTAAAAGCTGGTCATTACCGACCTGACATAGCGAAAATGAGATTATTAATTAAAAAAGCTGAACGAAAAGAAGCAAAGTATAGACATAAATTATACAGGGAACGTTTAAAAGAAGACATTTTAGGATCGAGAAACAAATTACTAAGTCTAGTTCGGAATTTACCTCCCGGTGTCGAACCTAAAATGGAAAAACTCGTTTCGAACACCCCTTCTTATGTTAATCCAATTTCGTTTCGCACTAAAAGACGATACTTTCAAGAGTTATCTGTGGTACGTGAAAAGGTAGATGAAACTGGTTACTCGTCAGACGAAAACTATCCTGAAGGACCTCCAACACCATTATCGAGAAAGCAGAAACGACATTTAAACGCTATTAAAAACTCTGCCTTACATAATGATAGAATCATTTCAAGTTTAACGACAAAACCAAACGTGTTAGATTTAGAAAGACTGATAACGCCAAATTCAAACCCTTTTTTTATATCCGAAGACTCTTATAAAAACTTATTGTTAGTGCATAAAAGAAGACGTGTCGAAGAAATTAGTGACCCGGAATATAATACAAGTGGAATTACAATTTCGGACATTATTAACCGGACAGATTTAGCGAGTTTTAAAAAGTTATGTGTAAATTCAGTGAAACATCAAGTAGATTTTAAGCCGAGCTCTCACAAAAAGAAAATTAAAAGGGAATCGTTTACTTCATTGTCTCAATCGCCAGAGTTACTAAATAAAACAAATCCTTTCTTCGGTCACAGCTCAAATTCAGAATTAGATTCTGATTCGGAATCTTTCTACGACACCGTTACTTCTCTAGTTACAAAAACTAAATTTAAATGCAAGAAATCTCAATTGAAACCTTTACTTACTAAACCTAAAAAAGAAATTAAAGTAGAACCTGTTGATTCTTATACTATTAATGCTAATAGCTTGGAAAGTAAACCGATCGATGAAACAACAACTAAATCGTTAAACTGTGTTAGTCAATTTAGCAAAGTAACCCCGGCAACTTTATCTGATCTCGATGGCATTGATATGATGAACTTGCCTATTGATTTAGATGATTCAAACATTGATATTCTGGAATTTAATAATAAACCAGAGCTAATGCAGGACACTCACGCAAATTTCTTGTCGTTAATACGAGACATAATTTGTTCCACTAATGAACACAGGATGTCAATGAAAATTCTAGAAGAACGTTTAAGGTCTTGGCAGGAAAATCCAATTAGCCCCCTTAATGACTGGTACAGTTTAACAGATAATTGGGTGATGTTACTACCAATGGCAATAAATTTTTTAAGCGGTAATTTTGCCGAACAGCCTGATGATTTTGTACCTTACATGGAATATAAAGAAAAACTTGATATGTATCAATGGATTGGGGCAGGAAGAGATTCAGACAGCTTATTATCGCCTCTTTGTCAGTATTGGCTGGAGCACCGCAACGAAATGAAACCAGCTCTCTTAGTGAAACCCAAAGAAGAAGATGTAGAAGTTAGTGATAGGTCGCAAACACCACCTCCACCTCGTTGTCCGACGACGTGGAGCATAAGAAAAGCAAATTCTGATGAAATCAAGTCGTTTCAAGAACAAGAGCGCAGAAGATATGGTAATCCACATAAAGCTTTCACGTATAGATGTAATGGTTACGAAAGCGTTGTTGGGCCGGTAAAAGGAATTTACAACAATCAAAATATCGGATCTACTAAAGCGAGAGGGCATAGTGTTTTAAACGCTGATAGACCAAACTTTGTTACTATTTTAACTTTAGTTAGAGATGCTACGGCACGTCTACCTAATGGAGAAGGTACACGTGCTGACATCTGCGAACTATTAAAATCGTCTCAATATCTTTCACTTAATGTACCTGATAACGTTTTACAATCCGTTGTGAGTGGTGCTCTTGACAGAATGCATACCCAATTTGACCCTTGCGTAAAATACGAATCGAAACGGAAAGTATGGATATATTTACACAGAAACAGATCAGAAGAAGACTTTGAACGAATACATCACCAGTACCAAGGCATGACCAAAAACATGAAAAAACCTGTTTCCAAAAATAAACAAGTAGGAAAATCTAAAGTCAAATCTGAGAAAGTTGTAAAACAAAATAAAGTTAATGTAGAATCTAATCAGGTACAAACCATTGATCAAAAGACTTTGGAACACCAAATCCCTAATAACCCGAGTACCTCAAAACAGACTGCGTTAGTTAGTAAAGTAATCGCGCAAGGCGTAGTTGAAAAAGCAATAAATAATCCTCAACGAAAAGTCAACGTAAATCAACAATTGGCGAATTTACGAAAATCTCCTACGAAATATTTACAAACGCAATTACCTCCTCTTGCGTTACAAGAAATACATACAAGCGAAAATGTTACTATAAAACAAACCGGAAGTCCTGGTACTACCACCAAGCACCTTCCAGGTAACAAAAGCTTAGTGAAAATAATATCAGCGAATCAAGGAAAATCTCTTATTCTGCCAACTTCCAATCAACAATTATTGAAACAAATAGAATCCAAGAACGCTTCTTTGAAACAAACTCAGCCAGTAGTAACACAACAAATTCTTCAAACAATTGCTCAGCAGAAGCAATTATTATTACAAAAACAAAATGTAGGGGGAACTGATCATAAAGTAATTGACGCAAAACTTCAGAACAGAATTCCTGTATCGGTTCAACAACAAATTCTCCAGAGTGTTACTCCACAACTGCATGGTATAAAAAATACCACACTTTTAAAATCTACATCGAGTAATTCGCCCACTCATGTAATGTCGGTGAGCGCGGACTTTACCCAAGCTAATTTGAACATAAAAGATTCAATTATAACTGTAAGTGCATCGCAGTCCCCAATTGTACAAGAACAAGTTATACAAAGTGGTGTACAGAATAAAATAGCGCAACCGAGGTTAACGCCTGCACAGCAACAACAAATATTGCAATCGCTGAAACAGAAAGCTTTACCACTGCAACAAACAGTTATGAGTTCACAGTATAGACCGGTTGCAAAATTGCAAAAACCTACGTCGGCTTCTCCACTATTAGGCCACGCCAAAGTTATTACAACGGGTAAGATTATAGTAACTAAGATTTTTTTTATAATTTTCTTTTTGAATGTATAATTTTAATTATTATTGCAGTAATTATAAAGGTTCATTTTATTGCCCTTCCAGTTGCAATTGAGGAATGTTAAATCAAAATCAGACATATCCATGAAAATTTTATGTTAAGAAATGCCAAAAAAATTTGTTGTAAACTTGTTTATTACTTCTATATTATAAAATTATATTAAGGCTACTTATATTGTTAGTGTTATAATTGTATATTTTTGAAAAATCCAGCTTAAAATAACCAAAATCAATCTGATAAATTACTATAATTATTTGGATATGTCTGACTAAAGTAATTAAGATGTGTCTGTATCTGCTCAAAATTGGAAAAGGACATCAGTTTTGCACGATTTTATGAACTATGTCCTAAATATGTAAAGCATAGTCTTCCTATAGGCAGTCGCAGTCTTCTGTCTCTACTTCTAGTGATTTTGATTAGTAATTTCTTATAAAATTCAACTTTATACAGATCTCATATTATGTTACTGTTTTTGTTATTGAACGGCTTTTGTAACAGTTCGGTAACGTCATTCTTTTTTCTTTGTTTACTAAGTTTTTAAATGTGACCCCGTACGGAAAAGACTTGTGATTTGCTCGGTATGTGGCCACCTTTGTCATCTACCTAATATGCAATCGTTTGGGTTTTACATCGAGTATAAAATGTTGGATGCCTGGATTCCGAATCAACTCCACGGATTGCATAAAAGCCCAGTTGACGCATATAGAAATTAGGGATGAAACTGTTATATCCGGGTTGTTATCCAAAATATAATGCTCAGTTTTGGTACTATTTATTAACTTGCTTACAGGCCCGCGCCTAGCACTTTTGGCGCCCTTGTGCAAATTTAAAATAGCGCCCCAAATTTGCATTACGTTCATATGTGAGTACAGATACGGGTTAAGTTAGGTATTATTATACACTATTTAAAAATAATTTTAAAAAGTGTTGTCATTAATTTATTTTCATTTTTATATTTTACAAGTACAAGCCATAAGCCATACAAGTATTTTTTCATTGAAATACATAACATAACTATAAACTTATAGAAAACAGAAATATATTACAACTCAAAATTTTTGTATTTTAGTTTCAAATGTAATATATGATACAAAAGCACAAGTAAAAAAAATATTTAAAACATTAAAAATACTCGTTTATATATCACAGGACGAAACTGATCGACAAATAAAAACAAAACAGTATATTATTTTAATAATGCAACATGTCACATTTTAAAGGTTAATATCCAGGTATTAGGTATTGCTATTAATATTTTAGCTAAGTGAATTGAGCTTCCCGTGCTTTAATTTTTTAAATTGTTTAATTAAATCTTCGGTGTCTAATTCTTTTAGCTGGTCCGTTTCTATTGAAATGATAGCAAGATTACTTAGTCGGTTTTGTTCCATGGTCGATCTTAGATAATTTTTTATTATTTTGAGTTTTGAAAAAGATCGGTCTGCGGTAGCAACAGAAACCGGCATTGTTAATAAAATACGAAGTTTTATGCTCGTATTAGGAAAAGAATCCACTAAGTTGTTAATTGTTATATAATTTAAAGTTTATTCTGGAGACGTAATAACTTTTTCATCAAAGTTTTGTAAATATTGCAATTCTTTAACAAGTTCCACGACAGTTATGTCTCGTTCATTGCGAGTTTTGTCGTTTAATAAATTTTCAACTCTTTGAGATAATTTTTGTTTTCAAAATAATTTTTAAATTTATCAATATTCCATAAAAACGCGAAATTATTAGAGTAAGAAGGAAGTAATTGGAATTTCTCATCCATTGATGTTATGATTACATCTAGAGCATTAAAAAACAATCAACTATGAACTTTAAAGTTTCGTAGTGGATCGGTTCATCGTCACATTCATCAAAATGTTTTTTTTTTTATTTTTTGCGATCTTAGACCTCTTTGTTTTTTGAATTTAGGTTCTATGTCTAAGCTGGATACTATTTCTTTAGTATCAATCAATAAATCATTAAAACATTTATCAGAGCGATAAGGTTTCAAAAAAGTATTCAAATTATTTAAATGATTACAACACTGAGCAACATCAAAATTCGGTTTTTGGTTAATTTTACTAACAATGGTAACTTTACTTAAAATATTATACCACAATATAAAAATGCAAATGAACACAAAATTTTGCAATTTTTGGCCAACGATGCAGCCAAGTTTTTTACGTTACTTTCAAAGTTTTCTTCGCTTATTTCAAACAGAGCATCATAAACCTCCCCAAGTTGATACCTTAAAGGAGTTATTGCATCTATTAACATTTTTTCGCTCTATACCCCAAACTCTCTGATATTGTTAACTTAGAATTAAGAATTCTCGTAACAAAAAGCACTCTTAATCTATCATCACCTTTAAATTTATGCCAACCTTCACGTATATATTGTAACACTAATTTTAATAGATTATGCTCATGTATAGCTCTTTAATGTCAAATCAATTGTTATTAAACTCTATTACATTTACCACTTCTTCCATTTCCATAATTTCAGGTAAGTGTAATCGTGACAGCGCATCAACGTACGCCATTTTTCCAAAAGGTCTATATTGAAATTCATAATCCTACATAGACAATATTACAGCAAATCTTTGCGATCGAGAAATTGTAATTGCTTTCGTACTTCTATTTGCGTTAAATATTGTTAACTTTCTACCGTAAATATACTTATGCAATTTCTTTGCTGCAAACACCAACGCTAACGCTTCTTTATGCAATTGCGGATATTTTGGTTTAGTGGGGGTCAAGGTACATGAAAAAAAACTACTAACTGGTTTTTCTACCCCATCTACTAATTATGCCGAGACGCACCCTAATCCTGTTGGCCCTGCATTTGCACAGACTACTAGAGGTTTATCTGGATCATACAAAACTAAATCCTTATTTTAAATTTTTCAAAAACTTCCCTAAAATTATCATCCCAAATGAACTTTATATCTTTATGCAATAAATCGTAGAGCACTTTTAGTTCTGATGCCAAATTGGGTATAAATTTATTATAATAGTTTAATCTCAAATATTGTTGTAGCTGTTTAACGTTAGTTGGTGCTGGAGATTCTTTTATGGCTTTTACTTTTTCCTCTACTCGAGTTAAGTTATTTGGACCAATACAGTGACGTAAGTATATAAGCTCCTCAAAAAATTTGCAATTATCCATATTAATTTTTACTTCATATTTTTTTAACCGCTCTAATACTAACTTTAGTTTATCTCTCGGTTCAGGTTTAATAATATCATCTAGAATGAAATAGCTGGAGCACTAACTACTCCGATTGCTAGTCTTTTGAACCTAAATAAATCCTTATGCGTATTAATTTTTAAGTAGTGAAAGGAATTATCGCATAATTTTACTTGTTCATAAGCCCCTGATAAATCTAACACAAATAAACATTACAATTACTTAGACTGGCAAACAAATAATCAGTTTGAAGCAAGAGATGATGCTCCGTTTGTATAAATTTGTTTATCGTCATTTTTGCATCAAAACAAATTCTAATATTCCCGTTCTTTTTTGGTACAACTACAATAGGACTGGCCTATTCACTATTTTCAATTGGCTCTATTATATCTAAATTTTGTAACCTAAGCATTTTTTTTTTCTATTTTATCGTATTCTAAATGGTACGGTATATGCCTTATAAAAATTGTCTTGATTGTTGTCTTTTAATACTATTTCTGCTGAAAATTGTTTAATGCTATGACTCATCATTTGACAATACTTTAGGAAAATACTCTTAACCTAATCTACCATTTCAGATTTCAAATTATTAATGGAAATAACTGGTCCAGCCAGACTTCCCATTAGACATCAGCTGTTCCTTACGATAATTATTCCCAACCTTCTTCCAACAACACCATGCAGCTCCACGTCGAGTTTTATACTACCCAGGATTTTTATGGACTGCTCTGTAACCGTTATTAACTTACTATAATTTGTATTTAACGGTATAAAACTAAGTAATTCATTATATTAACATCTACAATAGACAAGCAAACCCCAGTATCAATTTCAAAACGCATTGGTATTTTATTTACATTAACTTCAATAAAGAGTGGTGCATACTTTACCGTGTCATTTACTACCGTGTTAATTTTTAAATTATCTATTTCCTCTGAGAACTTATTCATCATTTTGATCACCTCTGTTTTGTCGACCGTAACTGTGACTTCGCGAATAACTATTATCTCGTCGTGATCTTGACTGTCCTCGGAAATAACAGTTTCTCTGCACATGCTTTATGCGCCCACAACGATGACACTTGGACTCGTTTCTGAACTTGAACCTTACACGTCAGTAGTAGACTATTGTCGTTGCTGTAGGAACTAACTATTAACCTCGCTTAAAGAATTTTCTTTTTTAGCCGCTTCCCAATTTAAAGCTTGTTCACAAGCCCTTTAAAATGTTAAATCGCTTTCTTTGAGTAACATTGTTCGTAAATATGTGCTTCTTAATAAAAAATAAAAAACTGCTCCAATCTTTCCACATAATCATTAAAATCTTCCCCTGGGACAAAATTTTTGGTTTTTCCTAACATTTTCGTTCGTTTGCTGAATCTTAACCATGTGCTTCTAAACAAATTTTATTCCTTACTTTTATTCAATTAACTCTGTTTTTCCTCATCGCCAGAGATGTTATGTACAATACAATGCTCAGTTTTGGTACTGTTATCTATTAACTTGCTTACATCTTTACAACACGCTTTTTACACCGCCACCATGCTCGTACTAGGGGTACCGAGATTGTTCTAGTACCTCTTTTTGTTGTACGACAGCTGTCTATTAATACATCATCATAACAGAAACGTATATATTATTATAAAACTTGACAAAACGTGAAACGCTTTTTTATGAGATAACCAAAAACACATTTCGAATTCCAAGACGCCGAAAAACTATGCTCGTCGCTAGAAATTTATCATCAATCCATCTTTTGGTCAACATAATTACTAACTCTTATAAAGAAGGCTGAAGAACATGATATTACGTTGTAGCAATGCTACGATACAGCACTTTGATTACTATGAAGCATATAAAGTCTCAGCTTTAATTTATTGAGTGTTTATCATTCTTTTACTGTGAATTATTCTTGAAAAAAAAATAAACACATTTATAGGCAGATTATTTTTATGCAAATTTAGCGAGACGGCTTATGCAATCTAGTGAGAAGTTGAGATCTATCATTTCATTCTTCTACTTTTTACCTTGAGGTCATTTTGACATATGTTCTACACGGTTTGAAGCTGGAGAGTTAAATCCAATGTTGAAAAGAACTTTTCGAGCATTGATCAATTTTTTTTTTTAGATTTTTAGAAATGTCACCCTGTAATTTTGGACCAACAGCTTGGAAAATGGATGAAACCTCTTTGACTTAGTTCTTTTTTTAAGATTATACAAAGTCTTAAATAACAAATTGCAAAATAATAGTTTTTTACTATAGGACCATTACTACGAAATTAAATCTAAAACAACGTTTTTACTACAGTGAATAAATAGTTAAATACCAATGTTTCACAAGACGTTATCCAAAAATACGTTACTGTTGTGATATTATTTTAGTCCGGAATTAAACTTTCCGTAGTAAACCAGTTTTAATTAAAGTTTTAATTGTTAATTATTAGACCATAGAAGTTGCTAAAAATAATATCAATTATTAAATTAAATGACTCGTTATTCTTAATGAATCGATACATGCAATACTTTTAAAGTGTATTCTTCAGTTCAACTAGCATAGTTCTGGTGCGGTTAAATTGATTTGCTATTTTTAGTTTTGTTAGAATCAGCATCATATAATAGACATTAGTGCAAACACTTCTGTCTGAGCTATTCGTAAACATTAGAACCGTAAGATCCTTACTTTAATAGATATGTTAACTGTCTTTCTAAATGTCTTATCTGCGTCGACAGGCAGCACTTATTTGCCTTCACGTTTTGGTATGTCCTCTTAGTGTCAGTTCTGTTTCATGTTTTATTTAATAATCCGCAGCAGAGTTCTGTAAAGCGGTAAAGCATCTGGCGAGTTCATTGGCCTTTTTATGTCAATAATTCTATTTTATTTGTCTTGTACAAGCTTGTCTCAAACTGGCTTTGTTCATTACATTAGGTAATTTATATCACGCGTAAACTGGTGATGCACCGAGGGTTGGGTAAATAAAATGGACCAAATATTCAAATTATAATTAATTTTATTCACTGTAAAAATGCTTTCATAGTTTGTTGATGATGTGAGGTGTGTTCAATTGGAACCAATTGACTCATGACAAACAATTGCCATTACGTTTCTTTGTTTATTTTCAGACGGAATATCGTCAAAGCCTATTATGACAACATCACAAACTCCTTTAGTTGCAAAAGTACTAACAAATGCTGCTGGTCAAGTTATATCTGTCGAGAGTTTATTAGCTCACCAAAAGCAACATGGAAGTTTGCCACAAGGTGCCTAAAAACCAAGAAATTATTCGATTTTATTTAAGTGTTGTTATAGGTACGACTCTGCGAATATCAGGTACTAAGGGTGGTCAACCGAATCTAATACAACTGGCATCGACAAATCCACAAAGTCCTGTGGCAACGTTCACAGTTGCTACCTCAAATATTACATCACTCGCGAATCAACCTAAATTAATAATTACAACACCAATAACTACGCTTGTAACGTCAACTGTGACGGTTGCAAAACCTTTATCAAAAACGAATACCAAAACGCAAATATCATCAAAATTTATACCAAAAATTGCTCAACAATTAGTAAGCGCAAAATTCGTAACGCAAAACGTAGGCGGACAAAAAGTAGTACAACCCAAGATGTTGGTAACTCCATCACAAAATTCTTTAAAAGTACCTATTTCGAATAAAAACGTAGGAATTTCGAAGCCCGTAGGAATAAACGTTGCGACCAACTCTAATACTATTCGAATGGTTAACGCCGCGAATATCAATTTGGCGCAAATAGGTGGTAAACCAGTATTAATTACAAGTAAAGGAAGCACCTTTCAAAATATTCAAGGGCAAAACATCATAATACAAACTCAAGCAAATAATAGTCCTAATGTAATTATTCCCCATACCGAAAAGACAGTCACCAACGTTTCTCAGCAAAATGCAAGTGGTATCGTAAGCATTGCCAACCAACAAAGTGCTCAAGTAATTTTAAGTCCTCCTCTTAAAATGCAACAGACTTCGCAGGTGGTTTTAAGTAATGCCATCAAACCAACCACCGTCGGCTTAACACAGCAAAATGCAGCTGGTTCGACCAATCAAATCGTGTTAGGAGGGCAAACCGTTAGATTACAAACTGGAGGAACTTCCAATACTCATCGAGTAGTGCTAGCAAGTCAAAATCAAGGTCAAATTATCACTCAACAAATATTGTTACCTGTTGGATTTCAAGGTACTCCTTTGAATATAAAGGCCTTACAAGGGCTTAAAGTTGTTCCTATAGCACAAACCCAAGCAGGAAGAGGTAATTATTATTATTACTTAAATGTTAGTTGTAACTAATATTTGTTCACAATTAATAGGTGTCCAGGGAAGACAAGTTTTTGCTCGGGTTATGAACCCAGCAAACTTCGTACGGGTTACACAAGCAACAGAACCTACTGACGTTGGAAGTTCAACTAAAACAACTGCCGATTAGGATATAGTAAATGGTTAATAATATTTGATTACACATATTTTGTATTTTAATTTAAACAAATAATTTGTACAGTCCACATTAACAAAGCAACAAAATATTGCAGGCTGAGTGTACTCATCGAGTCTAGATTAGGTAATGGTAAATAATTTCTTATTGAAAGGTATTAATGTTTTGTTATAAATAATGTAAGAATATTGTAATTATAACATAAATCTTAGGTAATTTACATAAATTATTTTTCTTTTTGACTTTGTAAATAGGTATTTTTTTATTATAATGTTTTTCTAATTATTTATGTGCCCTGTAAGCTAAAAGTGCTGTAAATATAATTGTTCCTTTTAGTGATAGTTTATTATTATGTACGTGTCGTGCATATGTGTAATGTACTAAATGTTTTACGAGCCGCTAGGGATAAATGGTGTTGCCCGTTTTTTTAAAAACAACTTGCCTTAATTTATGTACCTGGATTCAAAACATTTTGGGCGTAATAAACAACTCCATTAGTATTTTATTTTTTTCATTTAAGTGCTCCAAAACACCTGTTTCTTAATTTTGTGTTGCAAATATTTCGATTGACCATACTTCAGAACGTATTCTGAGTTTGTTACAAAACTTAATATGACCTAAGTATCTATGTATTGATGCATTAACAAAAGTATTGCAATACCATTATTAAGAAGAACGCATATCTATACGATTACAAATTTTATCAAATTTCGGTGGTGTTTTTTGTAATTACAGTAAATCAAGACAAAATTCTCATAAGGATTTTTTGTTATAAATACACTTTACTGACATTTTTATAAATAGAGAAAAAAGTTTTACTTATTTGGTAATAATCATGAATAATGTGATGTATCCCACGCTACAAAAAAAATAGCGACATCTTGATGTGGCTGTGATCGTCAAGTAAAAAAAATTTTGTCTGTTCGGTAGAACCCTTAGTAAGACGGGAAGAACAGGCGAAGAATAAGATTAATAGATCATTTAGATTTATCCAGCAACCAGTATATAATTAAAGATATCAATAAATATCGGAAAATTAGGACATCCCAAATTTAAGTCATTTAAAAGAATATGCACATATATTATGATATAAGAGGTTTAAATCCCAATACATGTAAGCAGGTGCATAACCATAATTATATTATTCAGAGTTAGTTAACTGGGTACTTACTGAGGTTCTAGTTACGGAAGCTATTAGTTGAATAATCGAGACAAACAAACAAGGGCCAAAAATACACATACATAACAAACAGATAATTATATATCAAACAAAAGTTATAAAGATGTAGGTTCCAAATCAGGAAGCAACAAGATGTTTGCCCCTCACACTAAATAAAATTTTAAATTACATTTTACAAGGTATAATGTACACAACGGCGTTTTTCCCTGTTATGGATGTCTTAACTTTGATCAACTATTACACACTCCAGGAAAGATACATTCGTGCTATTAAAAACGGACAGTGTTGTGACAGGTACGCATTTTTTGGTACCTAGGTACAGGTACAGGTACATTTATTTAAAGGTACCTAAGTACAGGTGCAGGTACAGATTTGGCAAACGTACCTAGGTACAGGTACAGGTACAAAAAAAATGTACCTTAGAATTTTAGGTACTTTTTAGGTACTTATTTATGATCATAAAAAATACAAATTTAGTAAACCAACTCTTATTTGTGCAATCTCATTGAAAAACGATAGAAATCATTACAGCTATGAAATTATTGAAATCAATCAACGACGCTACTATATTAATCACTGTCGATGACACACACAGTAGCTGATGTGAATCTCAGTAAAGATATTAAAATTTATACAACTTTTGTAATTGCAGTTTATTGAGCAATGCTATTGTTGTTTATTGTATGAAGTGCATTATTTAATAATAAAAATAGGACTACTTGTTCTTAAATGTTTTTCTTAAGGTTTTGGGACTAAATTATAAGATACTGAACGGGAAGGGTAATGCATGGCAGTTTAGTGATACAGTTGACGTCGGTTAGTAAGTACTTCAAGGGACCGATCATTTTGTACTTATCCGAAAAGACGTAGTATTCGACGTACACGACACCTTAATTTTCATTGAGGTCGTGCTTACAGCATTTATGTTATACCGTTGGTTATACCCGTCTCGGCTATGTTTATGTAATTTAGTATAATATAAACCCAAATATGTCGTTTTTAGAATAAGTCATTAAGCACGTATTGTTTATATAAGCAGAAATACGATTCGTAATAAACTTTATTATAATGTCTTTGTGTTATATAATCAGTTTTAATTGTTTGCTTTTTCCTAGAACTCGAGGTCTTCGGGTATCATTAAGGAAAAATTGCGTAGGTCATGTACTATTTTTGGAAGGTTTTAGTAATTTCAAATGTGATTAAGTCCGAAACAAATATATCAAGTGTACAATACATGTACGCTTAAAAGTACCTATTTTATTAGGTACTTAGGTACAAAGGTACTTTCTAAAAAGTACCTAGGTACAGGTAAAGATACATAAATTAAAAAGTACCTTTCTAGGTACTTAGGTACACAAAAATTACCTAGGTACTTGTACCTAGGTACATTTACCTAGGTACATCCCAACACTGAAAACGGACTACTAGTTGGCAGAACGTTAGTACGAGTGAAAAACACGATGCCAGTAAGGATCTTAAATGTTAACTCAGATCCAGTAACGTAGTTGAACAAAAAGACCGTGGTAAGTCAGTGTAATTGTGAAATGCGTAAATTTTAGTGAAACTTCGTCGCTGAAGAAGTGCCCACAACATATATTAAACGTTTTTACCTCCAATTGCCAAAATATCAGTCACGACCAGCTGGCGAAAGTGTTGATCCAGTACTATCAAGATGTGTTTGCGCTGTAGAATGGTTCCAAAAGAAGAACTAACGTCCCTAGTAGAACAAATCCGTTTTTTTGAATCTTACAAAAATACTTTATAATCACTATAAGAACGTGAAATGTCCGCGTACAACAAAACGAATTGGATTCGTTTAATAAATGTCTTAACGATTCGTTGGGAGAGTGTTAACGTTCGTGTTGAATAAAAAAAATTTTGGCAAGTAAAATAAAATGATGTATTTTTTGAAATAAATGAATAAAATTTTGGTTCTGGAATGTCATTTTTTGTATTTCTTAGAAAATACCGTTGAAAATTAATGACTCATTAGTTTTTAATTAAAGCAGCGGCGGTGGTTGTTTGACAAGTTTTTAGAAGTGGCAAGCGAATTGCTTGTAAATTGCTTAGTTAAAGTATCACACACACACAGTGTTGTAAATTATCTATATAAATTTATATAGATAAATTAATCTAGATTCATATTGTTTATCTATTTATATGTATCTAGATACAATCAAAAATATATAAGTTATATGTATCTGTATATATATAATTTTTTATTTAAATTATTTAAATAAAATTTATAAAAAATCCAGTGTCTCGTAAAATTCTAAGTTACAATAGGTATGCTTCTTTTCAGTAATTTCTCACATTCTATAATAGTTCTTCAAATGAACTCTATCTATCGTTATTACTACCTAGATTATTTCATCTATTATCTGTTATCTATATAAAGTTTGAATATTTTTTCTATTATCTAATACTAGATAATTTTTGAGACAAAAAAAATTTATCTGTATCTATATAATTTAAAAATTATCTATTTACAACACTGCGACACACACGTTTTTAATGTTTGAAATTTCAATAAGCAAAAACAAATATTACATTTTTTACTTTCCTATAAGGAAAGTATAGCGATCACAATTTTTTTTCAAAAAATTTTTTTTTGCATAGTTTTACGTTTCAAGGTCTCCTGAATCAGAAAAAAGTATTTTTGAAAAAAATTTTGGGTGTCTGTGTGTAACGATGTACCCACAATACTCTCGATCCAACAGCCCTAGTAACTAGAAATTTGGTATGGAGCTGGCTTTTCATATTCTCTCGGTTCTATCAAATTATGGGTCTGAAAAAGAAACCGGAAGTTCCCAGTGAACACATTTCTGACATAAACATCTTGTGGATGTCAGAAATTGGTCATAAAATTATATTATCAATTATTACATCCGTTGTATATCCTTTTAATGTAATATAATTATTTACTTGATTAGGATATCGGCAGTACATAATTTTTTTATGTAGTATGTTTATATAACTGCTAATATCTCTAAGATGTGTAAATAATGTAATATAATTATATGTCCACAAATCGACATCCCGTTTATATAAAGGTCATACATTCTCTAGATGTACTTTGAAACATCCTTCCGATATCAGAAAATTGTCATAAAATTATATTACAAATTATTTCATCGGTAGTACATAATTGTTTTATAACTATTGGTTTTTATGAATATAGCTGTAAATATAATATGTTCAGTTATTTTTTTTAGTTGTTTGAAATTGTGGCAGCAACTTGATCGAAAAATTTCTTCAAACCAAAAAAAAATCATTGTTTTATGTAGAGCGTGTTATGTAATCAGGCCCGCTTTATTCGGCTCTGATTTCCTGATTACATTTACAGCTTAGAACACGCGTCAAATTGTGTTTCTTTACCTATTCTATTATATATTTGGTGGCTGCTGATCCCAGCAAAACTTATTTTGTTCTTTTTCAATGTACAAATGTAAAATTATCTTTATAGTTTTACATTTACGAGTTGAGAAACCTTACGTTGCTTTCCTTAATGACTAAAATAAACATTAAACATTAAGTAGATAAATAAAAAGTATTTTGTGCGTATACGGCATAATATAATCAAATAAACGTACATATAATCATTAAGTGCTTCTTGTCTTTTTAATTTATCTAGGTTTCTCTTTCGTTCACTCACATTCAGTTTGCATCGTTTGCATTAAGTTGAATGTTGTTAGAAGTGCGGTAAAGAATGGTTGTAACGCTAAAAGTTTTTGATTTAGCAGTGAACTTTTTTTTGTGTATCAAATTTAGGAAATTGAAAATAATACTCAAGACTCAAGGTAAGCTAATTTTATTATAATTTTATGTCGTTCATGATTGAAACTACCCACTTTTGATTTAATTGTTCATTGTAAAGTCGGCATTTTAAATTTTTATAAATTTTTTAAATCTTGTTGCTCGACATAGATGTTTAGATGTCTTAGACCCGATGTATAAGGGTGGTACATGCAGCGGTAGCGCCAATTGGGTCTTTCAACTTAGCCCCCATCATAACAATTTCTACAAAAATGAGTATTCACGGAATTGTGCTTGCTTGCTATTCATTCAACTAATTTAATTAGAAATTTTAACATTGGGGGGCTAAGTTGACGCTCAACCACTCATTTTTTCCTCATGCGTATGGATTGTGCTAAAGTGCCGTTTATTATATCAACTCGCTATTTATTTAATTAATTGAAGACCGATGGTTGTGTGTGTGTCTCATTTGTAGACAATCTAATTCTGCATCCGTCAAAAATCCGCAAAGTATTTGTGAATAACCATTACATATTCGGATGCACATTCAAATTGTCTAAAATATAGAACATGCATCTTGTTGTTGAGACTCAAAAAAATAAAGTTTTACAGCGGCCCATATTTGAATAAAAGAAATTGTTTTATTTTTTACAGTAACGGCATTGTCGGCCCGAAACAGGGAAAACGATGCAGATTACACATCTGAAGAAAAAGTTCCCAACAAGAGAAAGAGAAAAGCTTCTCAAAAAATATTTTGTCTATCCACATCATCAAGTGATGAAGACTTCAACAGTGAGTATTTTGATTTTTATGATTAGTTAAATTGACTTCGAATTATTTTTAGCTGCATTAGCACCATTACCGGCCGTTGATATGACGCAGGTTACAGACAATATGTCAGTAATTATAGAAGTTTATAACAACCGATTTATTAACATTTCAAATTTCGTAATACTATCTGAGCGAAGTGGGTTAAGTTTACGATCGGAAGGTAACTTTAATAAACTCTCCAGAAGAAATGAAAAATAAATAAATTCAATTGTTTTTCAGTAAAACTCCATGAAATATTGTCTGAACTGAATGATGTCAAGAAGGAATTATCGGACATAAAGGGCATGAAAAAACAATTTGAGGAAATAAAATCAACTGTTAGTGAAATTTTTAAGTGCCTAAAATCGAGCAAACCGGCTACAATAAGCAATTTCGACGACATCAAGAAAATGGTACCCCGGAATACTGTAGACGATATCACTGAATTTGATATCTTTATTAATGAAGATAGCAACAGCGCAAAATTTGTAAGTAATGTTCTAATAATTAATCATATATTAATTGATCTTCTTCTTTAAGGAACAATATGTACAGTATTGGTGGTTCAGGGACAAAGAGGGCACATAAATACTTTCAAACGAGGCGACCGCAAAATGTTCTTAGTTGGGCCAACGGAATAACCTCCGTATCTGCAGATTACACTATAAATATTATAAAAAGTAAGCTGGAGTAAGGTTTTTTTTTGATTAATCTATAATTGTTTTGTTTAACTTCAGATTTAATTACGAAGAGTTATAACATGAAAGAAAAATTTTTTGAAGAAGTTTTGTGGCTGATTGGTTGCGACACTGGTCACAACGTTTATCTTATAAAAAAATTAAAAGAATTAATTTAAATTTCATATTTTTTATATTTGTTTGAGCATTCGAAAAGTTTATTTTTGTTTGTGTAATATTTTAAAAATAATTTATTTTAATTTTATATTAGGCTTTTATTTTTTATACATATTTGTGAGTCTGAACTATTAGAGAAAGTTTGTAAATCATTTTTTTCTTTTATTTTACATGGTTTATATGTATTTGTTTTTCGAATATTATATATAGGGTGTTAATTAAAAAAAAACCTTACAAACTTTGTTAAGTTAGAATACTGATTAAAACAAGAAATAAACTTATGTTCAAAACTTAACGGTTGTCGAAATATGGTCTTATGAAGAAATTGAAAAATATTTTTAAATAATTTAAATATATAAATTACCAAACAAGCTCATAAACATAATCAATAACTTATTTAACTTTATCCTGCTTAAAGATATCACCGAAGATGTTCAAATTGTCTTCATTCACCTTCCAATCAAAGGTACACAAATTCATATCGGTATATTCCGCAAAAGTAAATTTACCCATTGTCAAATAATTTCGCTGTTATTTTTTTATGATAAATGTTTTAAATTATCTTGTTGCTAGGATTCGACAGTAAAATTATTTTTATAATGACTAAAAAATGTATTTCAGCGGTGGGAATAACTAACATATAGGTACTCTAAAATCATAATGATTTCTTCATTACATCATATTTCAAAAACCTTTGAGCATTTAAGATAAGACTATTTCAGTGTTTTTTTGTTTTAATCGGTAACTTGACAAATTGTGTAAGGTTTTTTTAATAACACCCTGTGTATATGTATATATTATTCCAATGTACCTGGTGCATAATATTACGTCGCAGGTATATAATATTCCAATGTATCTGAGATATACTATTACGTCGCAGGTATATAATATTCCGATGTACCTAGGATGTAATATTACGTCCCAGGTACATAATATTCCGATGTACTTGGGACGTAATATCACGTCCTAGGTATATAATATTTTGATGTACCTCAAATGTTATATTATGTTGACAGTACATCATTTATTACATCCTGAGTACATAATTATTGCGGACATAGGGCCCTTTAAAGTACATCCCTATGACTTCTCACGTCACAAAAATTATATACAGAGGATGTACATGGGACATCTTGTGTTCACTGGGTTGGTGTATCCGCCATTTTTAACATTTGTTCTTGTATTATAATTTTGTACGAATATAAATTATTAGAATTATTTTTACAGTTTGATATAGAGATAATTCTTTCTAACAATTTATTTAAATAAAATTTTTTTCTAACATTAACAGTTTATTAGATATTTGATTTATAATTTAAAGTGAATTCCATATATAATCCTACCCAGATAGCACAGTCAGTTTGATACAAGGTTAAAACAAGCTTGTTTTAACAATCATGTAGACTGGAAACAAACTTGCCTGGAAACTTATATCAAGCATAATTCAAGCTTACTAGTTACCGCTACCACAAGCTTATTTTATAAAGCTTGAAAAAAGCTTATTAGACAAGCTGGAAAAAAGTATGTTGGCAGACTTGAAATAACCATGTTGAACAAGCTTGAAAGAAGCGTGTTGGGCAAATTTGAAAAAAAGCATTTTTTTCATTTTGAATCAATTTATTTTCTAAAAAAAAGTGGATTAAGATATAAAAAAATACATTGCGTTAGATAATATAATATAAACTAAAAAAGGAATAACATAACAGTATAAACTATATATGAAGAAATCGTTAAGCAATTGTAGTTTTTCCTACTGAGTTTCCACATTGGATCGATTTCCTTGATTTCTGAAAAAAAAAAAAACAATTGAACTAGAACAAAAACATGCTAAGGAATAAAAGTAAATGTATATTTTCTTAATAATGTGTTGTATGTTCACCTTGAAGAAATGTGAATCCGTTTATTAAAATACCAGATACAAAAACAAAATTGAAAATTTAATTATAGCTGAATAAAAACTTGTAGATAAAATGATATATTTTTTAAGTTATTAGCTGTTAGTCTACTTCTTCTGTGGTTAATACAAATAGCATAAGTGAAAAACGATTTGGTTGAATTTAATACAACTAATCGAACTAATACAAAAATATATAAATTATTAACAAATGTTAAGATATGTTACTTTTGATTTCAGGTTATAAACATATTTATGCCCATTTGGGTTTTTTAAATAATTTGTTAAAACAGAAAATAATTTCAAGATATGTAACTGAAAATTATGAATTTATATAAAAGAATCGATAGATCAGTAGTCATATAAATTGACCGTTAAAATGAAAATAGATGTCAGTGATAAAAACATTCCATACTATTTAAGATTAAGGAGTATGGTTTTTTACAAGTTTTTTATGGTTGTACACTTTATCAACTTTATTACAACACGTGTATAACATAACCTCAACAAAAATTGAATTACTCGATTAGTGTACTTAATTAATTTTACATTTAGGATTTAAAATAAATACTCACCTTACTTTTTTCGAAGAATAATAGTTACACAACAAACCGCAACAATCAAAATAAAAATTGTAAGCTGCCTATTCAAGGGTAAAAACAAGGTATAATGGCTAAGTTCAACCTTTGGTTCAACCATCGTTGCCGCTATTTAGAAAAACATACTGATTTTTTAGGTTAACGTACTTTTTGCAATATCTTTGAACAAAACGAATTTTAAAACTGCATACGTACTTTTACTTGAGCAAAAATATGCTGATTCAGTACAAATGTATACTAACTTGGGCAATACTCTTGGGCAACATTGACTATAGCTACTTAACGAAGCATTCCGGCAACTTTCGGATAACACCGTTGCCAAAATAATAGCAGAGCTTGTTACGACTTTTTTAAAGCTTATTACCAAGGCTTATTACAAGCTTGTTTCATAGTTAAAGTGAAAGTTTAACATTGCAAGCACAACCAAGTCAAAAACAAACTGGTTGTAAGCTTACATGCTACCTGGGTAATAAACTTGCAATAAGCTTATTTTGCAAACTTGCTTGAAACTTTCCAACCAAGTTTCAAGTTTGATTCAAGGTTAATTCAGGCTTCATGTTTGAAACTTACTTTAAGCTTGACATGACAAGTTAAAAGCAAACTTGCCGTAAGCTTACGTGCTATCTGGGTAAGGATCGAATCCTGCCTACAATTTTTTTTAGAAAAATATTTCATATCTTAAAGGAAAATCACGATAAGTTAAGAAATAACATTTTTTCTTTATATTCTTTTGACCTGTTTATATACGGAGTGTTGCATCTTATTTAAATTATCTTTGGATGTACCCACGATACCTCTCGAACCAAAAGTCCTAGTAACTTGAAATTTGGTAGAGAGCTGGCTTTTCATATTCTCTCGGTTCTGTCAAAAGATGGGTCTGATAAAGTAACCGGAAGTGTGTGTATCCGCCATTTTTAACAGTTCTTCTTATATAATTTTGTACGTATGTAAATTATTCGAATTATTTTTACAGTTTCTTATAGATTGAATTCTTCTTAACAATTTATTCAAATAAAAAAATTTCTAGTATTAACAGTTTATCAGATATTTAATTTGTAATTTAAAATGAATTTGCAAATATAATATAGTTTCGAATCCTGCCTGCGACGATTTTTTTTCTAATTTACTAAAGGGGTAAGGCGCACACATGTAAGGGTTAGTAGATATGATATTAATAAAATCGAGGAGAAAATTTTCAAAAAAATTATAGCATGCTAGGAATTCAATACAAACCTGTACATATCACTTCAAAATGGTTTTATGACAACATAACCATAAAAAAATATAACGTTCTTTCATCATTCCTTATAAGAATGTCGTGTGGTGAGCACACCAGTTTTTTTAACTTGCAGAACAAAATTATAGAAAACTTGTAAAATTGCCTAAAAATTTTACGACAAAGATTTTAAGCGTAATGACCGTAATCGTCCGTAATGACAATACACAAATAATTTTTCTCTTCTGTTTTCGACAGATTTGTAGGTTAGAATCTTTAAACAGTGTTTAAAATAAAGATTTTTGCTGGAGTCTAAAATATGATTTATCTTCCCAACAAACACAAGAATGTCCCAAGGATGTCCCGGGGACATGATTTTGCGGATCACTGAATGTCCCAAAGTCATCCCATTTTGGTTCTGTGTACGTCCTAGGGACATTCATGGGACGTTCTTTTGTCACAAGTGTGTGCATCCCTACGATGTCCTTATAGGACATTCTTGCGTATCCGCAACGGGACGTCCCTTTTAGATGACTGTAGGATATGTACTAGGTATATATGTATATTATATTTTTAATAAAAAATAACTTTATCAAATAAAATACAAATTTTTATTACATAAAACTATATTTTTAAATAATAATCCAAATTATATTCAAATAAAATAAATTTAGATTATTTCATTTTTTTATCTTCTCGATCCCGGCGTTCTTTGGCCCTCCTTAGCGAGTTTTTTATACAATCTTCCCGATTTTTTTAAGTGGCGCCTGAAATCATGTAGAGTCGATAAAAAAGTTAATACGAAAAGCTTATTTTGGTATTTCTATGTAATCAGAATTTACATTTTACTAAATTAAAGAATTGATAAAGTGATACTTCTTTTGAAGAATTATTGATTGATCTTTTTGACGATATTATTGATTAAATCATAAGAGATGATCGATTATAACCAGTTAAAAATTATTTAAATCGTTTTTTAAAAAAGATTTTGTAAACGCGTCAGTTTTGCAAATTCATTAAGAATTTTTATACGTTTCGCATTTACATTTCATCAGAGGAATGTGATAAAAACAAAATTATTTCTAGACGTATTTTTAACTACGAGAATACGCACACTAATCATAACTATGAATACCAAGAACGCGATAACGTTATAGTTTCTTAGGTAGATTAGCGATTTTGTGCCTTATCGGTCATGTTGACATTCTTGGATGACTTATTGTGAATCGCGACGATAAAAGTCGTTAGATAACGTCACACTTTTAAACCTTAAATAATTTTTTGAGTAAAAAAATTTTTTTTTACATAACAAATATTTTCAATTCACCGCATAGGTCTGCGCGCGGGATGGGGTTTTAAATCACCATTGTTAATAATTATGATCTTTTAATTTCAATAAACTTTTATTAATTTTTAGTAATTCAAAATAATAATTATAAATGATGATTTTTATACATTATAAATAAATACAAGGTACCAAAAACTTACCAAATAAATTTGTTTATGCACTAAAACACCCAAAAAACGTCAGATAATAAAATAAAGAACAGATAAATAAAGTAGTCAGAACACAACTAAAAACAAATACAGAGTGCAAACGGTGCAAACAGAGTGTACCACTTTGATATACCAAAGGAGCGTACGGGTGTTGAGTAGGCACCAGAGAACAAGAAGGAAAGTGGGCACGCGCACTCAGTTTGCATTTGTTTTTTCCCGCATAGGACATCCCATCGTACATTCTTCATTGACATCCTGAGGACGTCCTATTAAAGACTGGGTTGTCTTTTGCGAGGGCCTACTCGTGCGCCGAACGACTCGCACGCCCGTTAAATACGCCACTGTGCACACGTGTTACCACAAAACGTTTTGGGTGCTATTGAAGCACCACTTGGGGTGTTGGGTTTGGTTGCGTGTTCTTTGTTAATTTAGTTGAAGAGGTTCAGCCTACATAGCGTTTATTTTTCATTATTTACAGTATGTACATTACATTTGACGTTTTTGCGTGCTTCGTTCTTCTGGCGGATGCGGGAACGTATCACGTGTCGGCTGGGAGCCCGTCGTACGTCAACACACGGAGGTTCAGCGGTCGTAGTTCCCAAGCGCGTGTGGGCGTGGTTGACGGCGTTTTTATCGGCTAGTCTGGTAACGGCGAGTCCGGTAACGGCGTTACTGGTCGGACTGGAGGCGTGCGGTTCCAGAAACGACGTAACACGTTTCGACGTTGCTTGCGCTCTCTCTGTGGTGTCTAAGGCATCGGCACCACGTGCTTCCTGAGGCGCGATATCGTTCAGCGGCGGGAGCTTTGTATGCAAGGTCGCTATACAAGCAGACCGGGTGTCGCTATGTGAGCAGACGGGGTGTCGCTATACGAGCAGACGGGGAAATCCTTCGCTATTGAGAGCAGAAGAACTCTGCCTTTTTCTGCGCGATGGCCACGGTTATAAAAGCTGACGAGCGCCTCTGATTGGTGGGGTGGGTATGTGCGCGTGGTGGGGCTGGCTTTGGCCAGCGTACTGCTGACGTGCGTCCCCTGTACCGGGTAGCGCATTACCGAAGTACACCACAACGTTTTTGAAATTTTTAAAAGTTAACCCAAAAAACCGTTTTTGTTAAATTGCACAATTTACCTTAAAACTCAAAACGTAAATATTATTGGAGTGTTACTTATTTCATGTTCTAATAAAATTAAAACAATTTGTTTCATATCATAAATGTTTTTGCAACACGTTATGAAAATAATCTTGTGTTCTAAATTTTTTACACTGAAAATACGTTTTTGATTTGTTTTGAGTGGCTTAATTTGTTCTACTAGGGGTAGTAAAAAATAAAATTAATACTTAAGGCGCTCGGCCAATACAACAACATCCACGCCGATTTCGTTTTACAAAACGAGAAGAAGCTCAACAAATAATTACGGATATGAAGAGAGAAAGGTGTGATTGAACCTTCAAATAGCCTATGATGGGCGTCCCCAATGATGCTAGTAAGCTTAACGACGTGATCAAAAAAGACAGCTGCTCTTTACCGAGAATTGACGATACTCAAGACACCCTGTCAGGATCCCAGTGGTTTTCCACGTTGAATTTGAAGAGTGGTTACTGGTGGGTGAAAATGGAACCCTTTGGTTTGTGTAACGATCCTACGACGTTAGTGCGTTTGATGGAAACCATATTTACCGCGGACTGTCTTGGAAGACGTGCTTGGTTTATCTAGACGACGTGATCGTAGTTGGAATGTCGTTTGAAGAACATTTGAACAACCTGAAAAAAAGTGTTCCAACGACTACATAGGGCAAATCTTAAACTCAGCCCAGAAAAGTGCCACGTATTTAAAAAGGAAGTGCAATATCTTGGCCACGTCGTATTTAAAAATGGAGTAAAAGTTGACTCAGACAAATATCAGGTCCAAAAATGTTTTAAATTATGCAGCTATTATAGACAACAGACCCGGATTTGCAAATATTGCCAAACGTTTGATGAAACTGCCCGAAGACGGAGCAGAATTTAGATGGAATGAAGACTGCAAAAAGCTTTCCATTAACTTAAAACAGGCACTAGTCAATTCGTCGATTTTAAGTTATTTAAGAGGAGATGAAAAATTTATTTTAGATACCGATGCAAGTAATCTGGACATAGGTGCAGTCTTTTCACAGGTGCCATATGGACAGAAGTAGTAGTAGTAGTAGTATAGTTTTGTCCAGGCCAGAAAAGAATAATTTCGTGACTAAGAGAGAGCTGTCGTCAAGTCCATAGAACACTTCTACAAATATTTGTATATGGACGAAAATTCTTACTAAGGATAAACCACACCGCTTTGAAATAGCTATTGCAAGAGTATGACACAAAAGCAGTAATTAAAACGATGATGCTGTATCCAGAAGACCATGTCTCGCAGACTGCACGATCACGATTTGAAGAAAAGATTGAAGTTCTCCGAAAAATTGCTATGGTTGATGATGAGTGAGAGCCTGAGCAGTTGCGACGCAAACAAGAAATCCGGAAATAAAAGTACTTCTGAACTGAAAAGCAAACCAACCTGGAAAGAAGTGAGTGCTTTAAGCAGAAACATCAAACATACTGGGCGCAATGGGACTTCTTAAGAGTAGAGGACGATCTTCTTAAGCGATCCCTAGAGGGTGTCGAGGGCACGGAAAACAGACTGCGATCAGAAGTGCCCAAGAGCCGAGTGTCAGAAGTGTTCTAGCATTTGCACGATGGTATATCAGGAGGACACTTTGACGTAAAGAAGACATTACGAAACGTTCGATTAAGATTCTACTAGTACAACTGCAAAGAGAACGTCATGGAATATGGTGTCGTAAGTGCACGGTCTGCGCATTGGGAAATGGCTCAACAAAAAAGCGCAAAGCAACAATGAAACAGCATAACGTGGAAAGTCCTTTACAAAAAGTAGCGATTGACATCGCAAGGCCGGTCCAAGAATCTGATTCAAGGTACAAAAACATTTTGGTAGCGACGGATTATTTCACGAAATGGGCGAAGGCTTACGCCATACCCAATCAAGAAACAGCTAAAGTCGCAGATGTTTTAGTAAAAGAGTTTTTCTGCCGGTTTGGAGTTCCGTTGGAATTACATTCCGACCAAAACCGCAACTGCGCTGCTTCAAGAAATTTGACGACTGTTTGAAATTAAGAAAACTAGAACGACGCCTCTCCATCCTCAATCTGACTGCATGGTTGAACCGATGAATCGAATAATGGGAAAGTAGTTAGCCAAAGTTGTGTCCAAATACCGAAGAGAATGGGACTTGCACCTTTTCCTAATTACATGCCGATCATCTGTTCACGAAAGCACAAGCCAAACACCATCCTGTGTCATGTTCAGTCGCAAAATACGATTGTCATGCGACCTCCAATTTGGACGAAGATCGAAAGATGAAGTTGCTGGAGAAAACTACGTCAGAAAGTTGAGACAAAGTACATGAGGTGGTCCGTAAAAACACACAAATTGCCAGCGACAGAATAAAGACCAGATATGACGACACAAAACGCTGGGTTTCAACCGGGTGACATGGTGTGGTTGTATAATATCCAAAGAAGACGTGGTTTGTTGCCAAAACTAGAGGCAATAGAAGGGCCTTTCTGAAGTTGTGCAGCGTATTAATGAGTGGTTCACATCGATCGCCTAGCCTGGTTTGTTGGTGATGATAACATTACCCAAGACCTTGACCGAACTAAAATAATAACGAGCAGAACCAGGAAGTTCTGGAATGGCTAGGTTGGGAATTACAATCGAGCACCAACAAGATCTGTTTCAAACACTAAAGAATTATGTCATCGCACGTTGCGCGAGCAACGATCTTGAGTTGTCCGGAAGGATTGCAGTCGTATTTAAGAAGTTTGGCCGGCTAAATGAACTACGAAAACAGCAACTGACTGTCGGCAAAATCTTAAAATTGATTACTTACGCTTCGTTTTTTATCTGGTTACCAAAAAGTATACTCATGTGCAAACCCATCATATGAAAACCTGTGGCAAACATTATGGAATCTCATGAGAGAAATAGATATTAAGAAATTGTCAGTACTCAATCTTGGTTGCGGTTTAGATCAACTGAATCGGAAGACAGTTCGAATATGTTGAAGGTCGTCTTCCGAGAAACCGACATCCAAGTGTTGGTCTGCAGTTTGTTGTCTTTTGTTCGTTTTATGTTGATGAAAATTAAATATGATAATAACTGAGTGTGCATTATTTAATTTTGTCATCGATGCAAAAGAAACTGTTATCAAATTCAGAAGTGGGATAAAGAAACTGAAAAGCAGGAGTGTCGGGATTGTGATACGAGTACGTAACACAAATGCAAAAGATGCTACAAATAATTAGTTGTGGACAGCAGTCATCTAACAGCATGGTGCTTCCGGGAGTAATAAGCAAATTTACAGAAGAAGAAGATCATGTGTGTGCAAGTGACCGAATAGAGCAATTAAAGTCAACATAAAGTTGCATTGCGCGGATGCATTTGAAGAACGGCCGATCTCGTGGTATTTGACGCGGTGGTTGACGATTCAATTATTTCTAGACTTTAAAGATGCTTTCCGAAAAACGTTTTTAAGTAATATTTGTTTGGCGGAGAAATGGAAAAGAATGCATAATAGAATTCAAAGATAAAATGGAAACGTGGGTACCTACGTTCACGACAAACATATGCTGTGTGAATCATTGAAATTACCATTCAGCGAAACTAAGGAACAGTTACTATCGGGACTTTATAATAAAGAACACGTGTCAGGATTATTAATTAAGAACAACGAAAATATAGAGGAATTATTCGGCGGCCTTTCACTGAAAAAGATCAACAATTCAGTAAAAATAGGTCTGCGACGACAAGGTCAGATAAAGAACATAATACCACCACAAACATCAAACAGTCGTAATGTAAACACTGCAGGAGAATTATACCACAAGGCTGCGAGAAGTACTGTTTTGAAAAAGGAAGACAAAACGTGCTTCAAATGTAAACAAAACGGACATTCAACTAAAGATTGCGTTATTCCGCTTAATGAACTGATTTGTTTTTTAAGTGTAAGAAACCTGGACATTTTAAAAGACAATGTACCGGTGATAATGAAATGGTGTTTACGATAGATGATTGTGGTTCTACAAATTCAATTGTTAAGTTCTTGCGATTCGTTCACGTAAACCGATTGAATGTCACTGCGCAAATGGATCCCGGATCGTCGGTAAATACGATGACGGAGTTGTCGGTGATAAAGTGTAATTTATGCGAGATTTCTATAGATAAAGAATTGAGTGGTTTCGGATGATCAAAAACTCCATCAGTACGTGTGAAAGCAATAGCGCTAGACTTGCAGTAAACGATGTCTCGTTAAAAACGGAATTTTGTGTAGTTCCAGATGATGTACAAGCCACGGAAGTATTGATTGGAAGGACGTTTACAGAGGGTCCGGAAATTGCATACTTCCGAGTAGACGACAAGGCATTCAAGGTTGTGTGGTTCAAACCAATGTCGTTATCGGAACGCGCAGACATGTAAAATGAATTTTCCGATACCTACGACTGATGAGCAGTTTGAAGGATTAACGGGGTGTAAGTTGTTTACTAGCATGGATTTGGGTAATTCTTATTAGCAAGTGTCGTTAACGGATAGTAACTGGACAATTCAATAAAATGATGTTCGGATTGACTAAAGCCCCTTATGAATTTAGCAGACTCATGGGAAAGGTTCTGGGCCCTTTAGGAAGGCATGTGGCGTGCTGGTACCTGGATGATGTACTTATAGCTGCAACTGATTGGCTAAAAATGCTATGGAAAATTGAGAAAATTTTAGAGGTCTTTAAAGAAGCAAAATTGACATTAAAACTGTCAGTTCGGATTACTGACAGTGGAATATCTGGGATTTGCCATTTCAGAGAATGGAATCTCTCCAGGTAAACAAAAATTGGTGGCTGTTAAGGATTTTCCTACACCTCGAAAATTGCACAAAGTCAGGAGATTTTTGGGTTTAGCGAGTTACTTCCGACGAAACAAACAATAAGATTTAAATGGGACACAGTAACTCAAGGCGCATTCGATGACCTCAAGTATGAGTTATGCAGTGAACTAGTGTTGCAAATGTTTGATGCAAAGGCAGAACATACGGAAGTACACACAGATCCTAGTGCCGTGAGAATCCAATAATTGAAACTTTTTGACATGACCTTCAGTGGTTAGTCGTAGAGTGGTATCAGACTGCTGGTAAGTAATGTTGTCGAAGAGTTTCCAATCATCCGGGGATAGAGTGTTGGCCAACTCAAGATGAAGATAAAAGAGTTGTTTCGAAATGGTGTCTAACTCTCGCCTAGTTTGCTTAATCCGTTCGCGTATCAACGCTAGACTAGCACGGTGTAGGATATTTTTAGAAGAACGTGTCTGAATGTGGAACTTAATTTTGAGGAATGCAGGAATGATGTTGTGGTCACGACAGCGACTAAGAAAGGTTAAATTGCACAAAAGTTTGACGAGTTTGTGGCGAAGTTTGGAAAATACGGAGGTTTTAGAAGAAATATTCTCCCCGTATAGATTGTTAATGTAATAGCGAACTCGACAGGCAAAATCTCTCAGATTCTTCCTTCTCCCAAAGACAAATTTCCTACACTTTCATCTCAAGATGTATACCAAATTCCCTGTTCTTGTGGTTTAGTCTACATTGGTGAAACCGGTCGTTCCGTCATTACTCGCATTTCAGAACATGATCGTTGTATAAGGAAAAGGTATACTTCCAAGTCTGCGGTCGCTGAACATCATTTTACTACAGGTCACAAGATAGATTTTGATAATGTTTCGATTGCCAAATCTCCTTTATTTTTCAACAGGAAATTCCGAGAAAGCATAGAAATCATCAAACACCCCAATAACTTCAATCGCGATCATGGTTTCGAACTATCCCCTCTTTGGTTCCCGGTTATTAGTCATTTATCAAAAACACGCCCCCTAGCAACCGTAACCCAAGTATTGTCGAGCTTAACCATCCGTGACGATCCTTTTCCTTTAAATACGGAGACTATTTCTTCTTAAGTCACTTCTACGGAGTTTAGAATCTGGCTTGGTTCACAAGTTGATTACCTAACTCGGTAGTGGTTCTTTGTTAGATTTTCGTTTGCTTTTTCAGGTTATCGTTTTCTTTCTTACCTTTTCAGAGTTTAGGTTATGGCTTGTTTCACAAGTGGATAACCTAACTTTTGAGAAGTTCTTAGTTAGATTTCGATTGCTTGTTTGAGTTTTGCGATTTATCTCACGCCCTGATGAAGCCCCTTACGAAAGTGGGCGAAACGTTGGCAGCTTCGGTTGCAACTATGACACGGTCCAAACCCGGAAGACATTCTAATGTTAGTATAGATTCCGACCGTGGAAGCCTTCGCTATTACATTAATGGCAGATTATTCAAAGAGTTAAAGTAGGGCATGTGAGATCGTCAGTTTTATGTGATACCAAAATCTATGAGAAAAGCGATGTGCGTACGTTATCATAAGAACGCTGGGCATTTCGGATTGGACAAAACTGTGAATGCCATGTTAAAAGGATTTTGGTTTGTTGGCATGAGAAGATACATGCGACAACATATCAGGTCGTGTTTCGAATGCTTATCAAGCAAAATTCCAGGTGGGCGACACTCTGGTTTTCTGCATACGCTACCAGTGGCGGACAGACCATTTTCTCGGATCATTTCGGACCGCTTATTGAGACAAAGAAAGGGAATGTGTACATTCTGGTTATGAGGATGCACTAACCAAATTTGTAAAATTGTACGGCGTCAGGGATACAAGGACTAAGACGAACCTTAAGAAAATACGACTATTTTTCGACAGTTTTGGTTTACCAGTGCGACTGATAACAGATAGCGGTACTTGTTTCACCTCGAAGGAATTAAGTCTGGGTATCAAGCACACGTTGATATCTAGTCGACATCCACAGGCCAACGCGCGGTGAAGCTGAATCAGTGATGAAGACTTTATTACCTGTGTTGGTAACATTATTAGAAGATGAAGACGAGCCTTTTTGGGAGACGAAGCTGAATGGGAGTAGAAATAAATTTGAATTGCGCCGAGAATAAGACAATAAAATGCTCTCTTTACGAAGCCGTATTTGGTTATCGACCAAACTTTGATCATGTATTGTATGAAATGTTGCCAAGTACCGGAATGGAGAAGTTAAGGACAAACGAGATGTGTACGAAGAAATTCGGGATAACATAAAACAGGAAGAGCAACGGTACAAAAGTTGAGGTATGATTCACATCACTACGAAGGTGGAAAGTTGGCTGTGGCCGACATTGTAATGATCCAAGGTGCGCTTGTAAGTAGCGGACAACCGACAAATACTCAAAATAAATACAAGGTATCGTTTGTAATCGTAGAAGTTCTACCTAGTGATACGTATTGAAACATTCAAGAAATATCTTGCAAATGCAAGAGCCTTCTAGAAGCTGTCTAGAAGATATAGCGAAAAGTAGGGAACGTTCGAGAAGGATTCGAGAAGGATTCGCCGATGTCTATAAATGCCGAACATGGAAATCGTAGGTCAGTTATTGCTGGAATGCGAATGTGTTAAGAAGATTATCAAGTGGAAATAAATCGTTAGCACGCGTCTGTCTACATAAATAAATCAAGAATAATCGTGAACGTGATAATTAGTGTAAACAAGTGTGATATCCGAGGACGTTATCTTATCTTAAGTGTTATACAACGGTTATACATAAATTCGTGTAAGTGTTTTCATTAAATATTATTAGATTTAATTAGTTCGGTTAATTTTAAAAGTGTACATATTTCTAGAATAAGTAAACGTAGTTTTAATCGTTTAAATAAATTAGATTTTAATAAATAAAATTCGCAACATTTGGTGTCAGGTGTGGGGTTCGTTTTTATTAGTGTAAATACCATTAAGTAATTTAATATCGCTCGAGATACGATACGCGTGTTTATTTATAAAGTATAAAATAGTGTTTATTAAACTTTTTCTTTTAACAAGTGCGTGATCGCGATATTATTTAAATTCGTTTTAGTGGTTTAATATTAATAAGTGGATAGTTATTAAATTTTGTGTTATGTAAAAACTGCATTTTAAAAAGTAGTGTATTTAAACTTTATATTCGTGTTATATTTAAATTTATGCCGGTGACGCGTTCGCAAACAGTTAAAATGGATGCAAAGTTATTTGAATTTCTTGAATCAATCAAAAATGGTCAGGAATCGATGAATAGAAAAATGGAAGAAAAGTTTCACGAAAATTCGCAGAAAATGGAAGAAAATTCCCAGGAAATGGAAGAAAAGTTTTACGAAAATTCTCAGAAAATTGAAGAAAAATTATTTGAAATACCCAGAAGATAGAAGAAAAATTGATGCAAAATTCTAGACGTTTAAAAGAAGAAATACAAACGAGCATAGAAAATCAAATAAAAATTGTTCAAGAGGAAACCCAAACCGATATGTTAAATTTAAAAGAAGAAATTTGCGAATCTATGAATGACAAAATAGAAGCAGTAGGGGATAGAATGAAACTGCTTGAAGAAAGAATCAACCAAATGAATTGTCACGGGGAAGGAAGCGTCACGAGTGAAGATTTAATAATGGACCATCGAGAAGAAAACACTCATAAATTCAAAGTTGTACCTCCGAATTTTGATGGTAAAGTTCCATGGTCAACCTACTACAAGCAGTTTGAAGCCGCAGCTACTGCTAATGGTTGGAGCAACAAGCAGAAAGCGACGTCTTTAATAGTGTCCCTACGTGGAGAAGCGCTTGGAATTTTACAAACTGTTCCGGACCACCTGCAAGAAAATTACGAACTCTTAATATCACGACTAGAAATGAGATATGGGGATGCTCATCTTCAACAAGTACACCAGGCTCAAATTAAAAGTCGGGTTCAGAAAGCTGCCGAAAGTCTTCAAGAGTTTGAGGCTGACATCGCCAGACTAACACGGCTTGCGTATCCTACAGCGCCAGATACCTTCTTGGAGCAATTGGCTATTCAAACCTTTGTAGACGGCCTTCGAGACAGCGAAACACAGCAGACTCTCCGGTTAGCTCGACCGAAGACGTTGGATGACGCATTAACCCATGCTTTGGAGTTCGAGGCGGCGAAACAAGCGTCGCACCGAGGCAGCCATAAGGTCCGCTGTGCTACAGAAATACCCTCGAACTCAGAAGAAAGCATTGAAGACATAGTGCGACGTGTATTTCGGGAACAAGTAGCTCGAGGAAGAGGAGTGACAGCTTTGAACCGCGATGAAATAGGTCATGTACGACGGCATCGCACTAAACCTAAGAAGAAGACAAGAAGAGCGCTCGATAATTTGGAACAAAGCGAGCAAAAGAGACAAAAAGTAATCTCATCTAGTCAGACTCCGGAGATTACCATCCAAATGGCATCGCCTAGAGAGCAATTGCATAGCATTTATCTCGATGGTAAGATCAATGGGAGAAGCGTCCAGTTACTGGTTGACACGGGAGCGACGAAGACCATCATTCGTCCTGACATGTTATTGGAAAACGAGAAGACATCACCAGTAACAGTACGACTTCGAACGGCGACGGGCGACGAAATACCTACTCACGGACAAGTCAAAGTAACCATTGGTTTGGGAAATGGAGTACTCGACCATCAAGTATTGGTAGCCGACATCACGGAAAAAGTTATCCTGAGAATGGACGTGATAAAGAAGTATGGGTTCCATTTGGATATGAAGAACGATGTCCTGAAGATCGACAATGAAGAAATTCCTTTTCATTCGTCAGAGAAGGCAGCCGTGCGAGTCTTATTGAGTGAAGACGTGACTCTGCCTGCAAGGACTGAAAGTGTGGTGATGGCACGCCTGGATGGAAGTCTCCGGGAAGGCTACATACGCGCGATTGAACCAATGGAAGGCGGCTTAGTTGAAAAGGGACTACTTGTTGGCAGAACTTTAGTACGAGTAGAGAAGACGATGCCAGTAAGGATCTTAAACATCAACTCAGATCCTGTAACGCTGAAAAAGAAGACCGTGGTAGGCCAATGCACGCCAGTATCACAAATTGTGAGATGCGTGAAGTCGAACGAAGATACGTCGCCGAAGAAGTGTCCACAACATCTATTGGACATTCTTACCACCAAATGCAAAAATCTCAGCCAAGATCAGCTGGCTAAAGTTAAAGTGTTGATCCAAGAGTACCAAGATGTGTTCGCACTGGAGAGTGGCTCCAAAGGAAGAACTAACGTGGTGAAACATAAAATTAATACCGGAGACGCTCGGCCGATACGACAACATCCACGCAGACTTCCTTTGGCGAAAATAGAAGAAGCCGAACAAATAATTACGGATATGGAGAGAGAAGGCGTGATTGAACCTTCAAGTAGTCCATGGGCATCCCCAGTGGTACTCGTGAAGAAGAAGGATGGATCAACGAGGTTTTGCGTAGACTACAGACAGCTAAACGACGTGACCAAAAAGGACAGCTACCCTTTACCCAGAATTGACGATACGCTAGACACCCTGTCAGGATCCCAGTGGTTTTCTACGTTAGATTTAAAGAGTGGATACTGGCAGGTAGAATTAGAACCCAGGGATCGTGAAAAAACAGCTTTTACGATCGGCACTGGTTTGTGGCAGTTCACCGTAATGCCCTTCGGCCTGTGTAACGCTCCTGCAACGTTCGAGCGTTTGATGGAGACCATCTTGCGCGGATTGTCTTGGAAGACGTGCTTGGTTTACTTGGACGACATGATCGTGGTTGGAAGGTCGTTTGAAGAGCACTTGAACAACTTGAAGGAAGTGTTCCAGCGATTACGTGGGGCTAACCTCAAACTGAGCCCAAAGAAGTGCCACGTATTTAAGAAGGAAGTCCAATACCTTGGCCACGTCGTATCTAGAGATAGAGTAAGGGCTGACCCAGACAAAATCCGAGCAGTGCAAGCATGGCCAAGACCGATCGACAAACATCAGGTCCGAAGTTTCCTTGGGTTGTGCACTTATTATAGAAGATTTGTCCCCGGATTTGCCAATATTGCCAAACCATTGACAAAATTAACCGAAGAAAAAGCAGAATTTAGATGGAATGAAGACTGCGAAAATTCTTTTAATAAACTAAAACAGGCCCTAGTCACTTCGCCGATTTTGAGTTATCCAAGAGAAGATGGAAAGTTTGTTTTGGATACTGACGCAAGCAATCTGGCCATAGGCGCGGTCCTTTCGCAAGTTCAAGATGGACAAGAAAAAGTTATCGCGTATTTTAGCAAGGTTTTGTCCAGGCCAGAAAGGAATTATTGCGTGACTAGGAGGGAGCTGTTAGCAGTAGTTAAGTCCATCGAACATTTCTACAAGTATTTGTATGGACGAAAATTTTTACTGAGAACAGACCACGCCGCTTTAAAATGGCTTCTGCAGTTCCGTAACCCAGAAGGACAAGTGGCAAGATGGATCGAGAGACTGCAAGAATATGACTATGACACAGAACACCGTGCCGGAAGCAGTCATCGAAACGCTGATGCCTTGTCCAGAAGACCATGTCCGGCGGACTGCAGCCATTGTTCGCGACTGGAAGAAAAAGTCGAATGTCTCCGGAGAACTGCTATGGTTGATGATGAGTGGGAACCTGAGCAGTTACGTCGCGAACAAGAAGACGATCCTGAAATAAGACAACTCCTCGACTGGAAAGAAAGCGGCCGACGACCAACCTGGGAAGAAGTGAGTGCTTTGGGCAGAAATATCAAAGCGTACTGGGCGCAGTGGGACTCCTTGATAGTAGAAGACGGTCTTCTTAAGCGGTCCCTAGAAAGTGCCGAGGGCACGGGAAACAGACTACGGCTGGTAGTGCCGAAGAGCAGGGTGACCGAAGTGTTGAAGCATCTCCACGATGGGACATCAGGAGGACACTTTGGCATTAAGAAGACGTTGGTTAAAGTGCGAGAACGATTCTACTGGATGAACTGCAAAGAGGACGTCATGAAATGGTGCCGTAAATGCATAGTCTGCGCTTCAGGAAATGGTCCAGCGAGAAAGCGCAAAGCACCCATGAAACAATACAACGTAGGAAGCCCTTTGGAAAGAATAGCGATTGACATCGCAGGGCCCTTCCCAGAATCCGATTCGGGAAATAAATACATCCTGGTGGCGATGGATTATTTCACGAAATGGACGGAGGCTTACGCCATACCCAATCAGGAAGCAGCTACAGTCGCAGACGTATTAGTAAAGGAATTTTTCTGCCGGTTTGGAGTTCCGTTGGAATTACACTCCGATCAAGGCCGCAATTTTGAGTCTGGGCTGTTTCAAGAAGTTTGCCGACTGTTAGGAATTAGAAAGACTAGGACAACGCCTCTCCATCCTCAGTCTGATGGCATGGTTGAACGGATGAATCGAACAATGGGCAAGTACTTAGCCAAGGTAGTGTCCAAACACCAAAGGGACTGGTATCAGTACTTGCACCTTTTCTTAATGGCATACCGATCATCCGTTCACGAAAGCACAGGCCAAACACCATCCTGTGTCATGCTCGGTCGTGAGATAAGATTACCATGCGATCTTCAATTTGGGCGAAGACCGGAAGAAGAAGTTGCTGGAGAAGATTACGTCAGCAAGCTGGCCAAGAGGTTAGACGAAGTACATGAAGAGGTCCGTAAAAATACACAAATTGCCAGCGACAGGATGAAAACAAGATATGACGTCAAGGCGCAAAATGGTGGGTTTCAACCTGGCGATATGGTCTGGTTGTATAACCCTCAAAGGAGACGTGGTTTGTCGCCGAAGCTGCAAAGGCAATGGGAGGGCCCCTATGAAGTTGTGCAGCGTATTAACGACGTTATATACCGCATCCGAAAACCGCCCAGAGGCAAGCCAAAAGTGGTCCACGTCGATCGTCTAGCCCCGTTTGCTGGCGATAACCACAATCCGCAAGTTCAGGTTCGAACCAGAGTAATAAGTAGCAGAACCAGGAATGCAATCGAAGAAATGGAGTTCGAAAAGTTTATGAACTTATACGGAGGTTCTGGAAAAGCTAGCTTCGGAGTTACCACCGAGGAACAACAAGACCTGTTCCAGACACAAAAAGATTACGCCATCGCACATTGCGTGAGCGAGGACCTTGACATGTCCAGAGGGGTTGCAGTCGTGTTTAAAAAGAAGTTTGGGAAGCTAGATGAATTACGAAGACAGCAACCGGGAGTCGGAAAAGTTTTAGGACTACGTGGTGACGGACGCTTCGTTTTCTATTTGGTCACCAAGAAATACTCACGTGTCAAGCCGTTATACAAAGATCTGTGGCGAACATTATGGACTCTCAAGAGAGAAATGGAGATCCATCATGTTAAGAAATTGGCAGTACCCAAGCTTGGTTGTGGCTTAGATCAACTGAATTGGAGGACAGTTCGAAACATGTTGGAGGTCGTCTTCCGAGGAACAGGCATTCAAGTGTTGGTCTGTAGTTACCAACCAAGGAGAATATTGGGTCAGGAAAAGTCCATTGACTGTTACTTTTATGGTCAAGGAAGTTGCCGAAATGGAGGAAGCTGCCGCTATCGCCACGATCCCTTTTACCGGTGTCACATCCAGTCTCCTGTTCTGGGACAGAACAGTCCTAAGAAGGGGGCAGTGAAACATTCAAGAAATATCTTGCAAATGCAAGAGCCTTCTAGAAGCTGTCTAGAAGATATAGCGAAAAGTAGGGAACGTTCGAGAAGGATTCGAGAAGGATTCGCCGATGTCTATAAATGCCGAACATGGAAATCGTAGGTCAGTTATTGCTGGAATGCGAATGTGTTAAGAAGATTATCAAGTGGAAATAAATCGTTAGCACGCGTCTGTCTACATAAATAAATCAAGAATAATCGTGAACGTGATAATTAGTGTAAACAAGTGTGATATCCGAGGACGTTATCTTATCTTAAGTGTTATACAACGGTTATACATAAATTCGTGTAAGTATTTTCATTAAATATTATTAGATTTAATTAGTTCGGTTAATTTTAAAAGTGTACATATTTCTAGAATAAGTAAACGTAGTTTTAATCGTTTAAATAAATTAGATTTTAATAAATAAAATTCGCAACAGTATCAAATTAGCGAAATCAAAGGTACAGGGCCTAGGCACTTTATTACGATTGTACAAGTCAGTCAAGTGAAGGTATACCGAAACCACCCAGGATTCTGAAGAAAGTTCCGAAGAAGCAGATGACGTTAACGAAGAATTAGAACGTGACGCGGGTGAACAACCGAGATTTATGTAGAAGAGCTAACTGTAAACAAAACTTCTAGTGAACACAAACGAATGAAGAAGGTACCTAAATACTTAAGCGATTTTGTGTTAGATTAGTTTTAGCATTGTTAGTAATTTACTTATTAATGAGGTCATTAACCTGTCAGAATGGCCGAATGGTATAAATTTAAATGTAGCGCTTCTGTGTAAAATAAATACAATATTTAACATTATTTTATTCTTAACTATTATATATTTTATATAATTGAAATGTTCAACAGATAAAACTAACCGTTGATTGAAATATTCTACCTAAGCCACCTGCCACGAATTAATTTGGCGTTTTATTGTAAATTCAGATTTATACCCAAAAATACATCAAACCTGTAAATAACTAAATATTTGTGTTAGTTTCTTTGAATAATTAAATAACTGTCTTGAAAAAGGCTGTTTTATTATAGACAAAAACTGAATAAAAACACAACAGACGTGGATTTCGCGCTCAATTCAAATTAGCCAATCATCTGTGGGAGGTGGATTAATTTAGCTGGCAGTGTAGTCTCGCTGAAATGCAATCGTAGAAAAGAAAATGTAGATCCATTTGATAGAAAAAAATGTTTTAGTATTATCACTTAGTATGTGCATACATTTTAATTGCTTATTAAGAATTGTTACGTAAATTATGAAGGTTACTACTTTATTCTGTTTCGTCTTTCCATATCAAATGTACATGAGATAAACCTACAGTGTAAACAAGTTTGCAATAAATTTTCCTAAAGCTGCGTGAACTCGTACCAGTAATCTAAAAATGATCAACCCTTGGATGTTTTAATATGGTCGGCGCGCAGTAAAATTACCATGTCCTTGAGAACAAACTGAACTTTATATTCGTTTACGAAACTAAATAGAACATTCTCTGTATGAAAAGAAAAGACAAACATACATTGTTCAATACAAAATAAAAAACATTAAAATAAATTAATACCTCTATTGTTCGAATATATATTAAAAACTATTACCTTACTACTAGTACATATCTAAAACGTATTTGTACAATTTATTTACAATTTAGAAAAGTATTTCTAAAAGTTACAGTAAGATAATAAAGCAAACTGATATTACTTATCCTTATCTGAGACGTACTGTAAAATAGGATCACTTAATGAAAGATTATGTATTATATCTAAAAGTATCGTTACATCATTAAATGAAGAAATTTTATTAGGTGCTCCAACTAACTTAACAACAGATTTACCAAACGTAATAACGTAACCGGTGAAAACTCGAGAAAACTTTACACATCGTTCATTTACTTCCTTATTGGTAAACGTAACTTCGGTTATTGTTTGTTGGCGTGAAACCACTATACGAATTTTCCAATTTGACGCTGGAAGTTTAACAGATTTTAAGGTCCGCACTAATTTGTTAAAATCAACATCGCTCGTTTTAGGAGATTTAGTCCTATACGAAACACCTTCACCATCTATAAGACAGTATCGTATTTCCTCTTTTCTCTTGGTGTCTATTAATGTACTTTTTTTCTTTCGATCTATCGGCGTCCGTGTATACTTTCTAACATTGTGATTGTTAGCTTTCTTCTGATGATTTGCATTATTAGTTGCATTCATTTTTACCTTGGATTCGGTCGCATTTGTATTTGAAACTGGTATAACAACACCAGAATTGGGCGTTACATCCTCAGGAGTAGTAATCACTGGAGTAACACTAGCTGTAGTGGTTAATGGTGTTACATCGGCAGGTGTAGTTATTTTGTCAGATATGTCTGGTTTAGCCGCATTTTTTGAGTTTTCATTATCGGTTTTTGTTTCAGTTTCTTTTACGATTGGTGAAACAGCATTATCCACTTTTGCACTACTTAATCTGGATTTACTGCTTTTTACAATTCCGAAGGCCTCCTCATCTAGATTATAAAGCACTTTAGGTTTGTCCATTATTGGCAAAAAAGATCGAACAATGTCATCTTCTTTGCTATCAGAATCTGGTTTCATATTGACAATATCTAAAGGATCTTTTTCCACGGGTACCGCTACCGCTGGTGAACTTTTCACTTTCGGTTTTATTTTTATTTTAAGCGTCTCCGGTTTTTCTTTTGTTTGCTTTTCATTTGTAATCGAACGCACTTTAGGTGATGTAATAAAGTCTTGAAATTTTGGATTTGGTTTCCTTACTCTTGGACTTGTATAAAACACAGGATTTTTGTCACCGTTCAAATGCGATTTGGTGTTTACGTTGTTTTTAGACGTAGCTTTATCATCATCTCGAACGTCTTGTAAAATTGAATCTTCGTCCTCTTCTTCGGTGAAAGTGTCATCAGAACTTTCTTCCCCTGCAGTGTCTACTTTTGAGGATTTCTCTTTCGCTTTCTTTGCTGACGTTCTCTGAGCGTTAGCAGAGCGCACTTTTTCTTTGTTGCTTCTCAAACAACTTCTTTTCACGTTCGATTCTATTTGCACTTGTAATTTTCTTTTTGGGCCACGTTTGCTTGAACCTGGAGATTGCTTCGCCTGAGATTCCAAGTCTAAAAATATAGCAAAGATTATATATTAGCTGAAATATTAAAAATTGATAAAAGTACATAATTGGTTTTGTTGGTAGTGATCAAGAATTACCCGTAGATGTACAAAAAACAGCCTTCAACTCCAAAATTAATTAATGCGTTTAGAACTTTACTATTATTAATGCAATCGATTAAACTAAACATTATCCTTAGTACAAAACTATTTCCTTTAAAAGTTATGACTTAAACATAGAATACAAACATTACGTTGCTCACTATAGAGACAAAATGCATGGAAGTGTATCGAATTCCATCGTCTTATGTTCGTTACACTACTGATCAATCAAACTGGAAAATGTGTAGGGTTGCAGGTAAGGGTAGTATAATAAAAAGCGGCGCGTTAAGTGTGAGTGTATTTGTACTACAGTATCCCCATAGATTTTATAATCTTGGTAATAATCGCAAAAGCGTTTTAATTGTTTGGAAATGAAAATTTAACTACAGCAAAAAAAATTAATTTGTTGCTTTGAATAGAAAATGCAGCTATAATTATAACAAAAAACTGGTGTAGTCACCACACGAGTTTCCTATAAGGAATGATGAAGGAATGTTTACATATTTTTTTAAGATTATGTCGTCACAAAACCATTTTAAAGTGATATGTACACGTTTGTATTGATTTGCTAGCATGCTATATTTTTTTTTAAATTTGTCTCCTCGATTTCATTAAGATCATATCGACTAACCCTTATATTTGTGCGTCTCGATATTACTTATTCCTTTAGTAAATCAGTATAAAAAATCGTCGCAAGCAGGATTCGAAAGTATATTATATTTGTGAATTCATTTTAAATTAGAAATTAAATATCTAATAAACTGTTAATGTTAGATTTTTTTTTTATTTGAATAAAATTGTTAGGAAAAATTATCTCTATAAGAAACTGTAAAAATAATTCGAATAATTTACATACGTACAAAATTATATAAGAAAAACTGTTAAACATTGCGGATACACCCACTTCCGGTTTCTTTATCAAACCTATCGTTTGACAAAGCAGAGAGAACATAAAAAGCCTGCTTTATACCAAATTTCAAGTTACTACGACTTTTGGTTCGAGAGTTATCGTGGGTACATCCAAAGATAATTTAAATAAGATGCATATCATGTGTCCCGGAAATTCTGAAGCATACAGATTAACATGGAAAATTTGAAAATTTGGATTTATATGTCCCCAAAGTGTTTTTAAGATATTTCCAGTATCAGAACATATGACAATGTGTACCAGAGAACGTTTTGCGTAATAATTTTTAAAATTTAATAACAAATAACAAAAACAAACGGTATAAACAGGTCAAAAAATATAGAGAAAAAATTGTTTTCCCTTCAAGATATGAATTTTTTTTCTAAAAAAAATCGTAGACAGGATTCGAAACTAGGATTATATATGGAATTCACTTTAAATTATAAATCAAATATCTAATAAACTGTTATATTTGAATAAATTGTTAGGAAGAATTATCTCTATAAGAAACTGTAAAAATAATTCGAATAATTTACATATTTACAAAATTATATAAGAAAAACTGTTAAAAATAGAGGATACACCCACTTCCGGTTTCTTTATCAGACCCATCTTTTGATAGAACCGAGAAAGTATGAAAAGCCAGCTACATACCAAATTTCAAGTTACTAGGAGTTTTGGTTCGAGACACACACAGACACCCAAATATTTTTTGTCAAAAATACATTTTTCTGATTCAGGAGACCTGGAGAAATGTAAAATTATGCAATAAAAATTTAAAAAAAAAAATTGCGATCGCTATACTTTCCTTATAGGAAACTAAAAAATGATTGACAAAAAAACAGAACATTGAAATTTCCATATTTATTTCCATTGCATAAATCACAGGTGTTCGTAATTTTCATTTATAGAAACAACTTAATTCTGTATTTAATTGCTAATTATTGATAATCATTCTAGTAGTCGATTTACAATTTTCTGTTTTAAAAGACAGTTTAGTGTCACCATAATACAGAACTAAATAAGTAAATTTCTTGACAATAAGTCTATGTGAATGCTTCGACTAAAAAAAATTCTACACTACAGAACTGCACTGCAAATGCAGTACAATTGTAGTAAATCTTCCTTATGTGAATGCTACTTAACATAGAGTGCTCTTGTCTCTTTAGTATTTCCCGCTAAAGCTAATGAATATATACAAATTGTATATATTGTACAGTTGATAAGCTTAATAAGGCCAAAATCAGTACATATTAATTTTACCAATAAGAATGAAAAACATCCCTTAATTATCTTCAGTGGAATCACAGCTATGGGAGTACTGCCAAATACCGAAAAATCAATTAATACAAAATTATACTAGCAGCTTTACATCAGTCTATGGATGGGATTTAACTCAAAATTCGCAATAGATAACAAATTACTCATCTACAACCAGATATTAAAACCCATCCAAACCTACAGCATGAAAAATAACAGAGAAATACAAATCTTTAAAAATGAGTGTTACGAAATGTACAATAGAACAGGTGGTAGTAAACAATCCAATCCAGATTTCTATGTGAATAACTTATAATGTAATCATCAGTATATATACCTGTCTGAGCTTGCAACATTGTCAACTTGGAAAAAATTAAAAAACCACGCAGAACTTCTAAGAAATGCGCCGCCCCATCTCATCACACATGTTCAAAATATATTTCTCAAATTGCAATTATATTAAATAAATAAGAATCAATGTAAGATTGTTGTTCTACTTTTGTCTATCTGTAAAAATTCAAGACAGTGTACGTACCTAATACTTAAAACAAATGAATTTTTTCCATAATGCCAATAATCATCTAATATTTCTCAATAAAGTAGTTTTTTTTTACCATAATTTGCTGTGCCATTTACATAAGTGTTTATAATGAAAGTAGAAAATTTATCATATTATAAAATAACATAGCATTTTCAAGTAACTGTAAATTTGTTATAATAAACAGCTCGTACTTCCTAATTAACGGATAAAGTTCACCGAAGCAACTAGAAAAACAATTTAAAACCGTACCTTTTACGGATTGTTTAGTAATATTCGCATTGCTGTTTGAAGGTTTGGGTTTAGCATTTATTGACTTCTTTTGAGTAGTTTTAGGTGAATCCATTTCGTACTTAAAATATTTCAGTTTAAACGCCACTCTCAAGAACCTAAAAATACAAACGAACTTTAAAAGATATAAAAAAATAAGAAGCATTTTTAACCTGAATACATGGAATTCGTACTTAAGTACTGAATAAAACTCAGCGTAACGAACTTATGACTTTTAGATAAATTAAAAATAACCTCCAAAAGCTTTTCCCTCGGCATAAATATTCACGATTATCCTTGGAATTATTTGTATATAAAATAAACACTGTAAATGAGAAACCGACGCAATAGGTAATACACAAGTATTAGAAAAAGATCAACGCTATTTGTAGCGTTCCTTTGTAGGGAAATTTGATATTTACCGACGCGCCTTAACCAAATTTCGAAGCGTCATCTACGAGACCGAATATGAAAGTATAGTTTCCGGAATAAGGCGCGATTTTAAAAATCATTATTGCATGTAAAATCGTCTTTATGTTATTTAAGTCAACCGCAACGATTCTTAAAAAACGACAAAAACTAAAGCAATTATTTGAAATAAAACTTTGCATAAATAACAAAAACTGACTATTAGAATACCTTATAATACGCTTTATAATTTTTTCTTAGTGTAAACTACAAAAAAATGTACAGGATGATTCACACAATTTATAGTCTCATTTTAAAATAAGAACAATGCATTTTTTTGATATTTTGTTTTATCATTTGGGTACAACAATAAACTTTTCTAAAAACAATTAAATCTTTTGTTTTATAGTTTTATCTATAAAAGAAATTTGGATTAATTATGTATAGTAATATGTTGACAAAATTTCATTTTACTATTTCTTATATGATTTCCCCACAAATCAACCTTTTCCTTCCTTTAGATCAGAGGTTCCCAAACTTTTTTGTGTCGTAGATCCCTTGCCATGTTTTTCGGTTTTGGATAGACTCCCTACTTACCTGATATTGATTTTTTGTAAATTTTTAACTGTAGTAAAGTTTAGTGTTAAAAACTTAAAGTAAAAACACATGTTAAGTTATATATATTTGTTAATTGAATTTAAATTAAAACTACTCAAAATAAAATTTTGTATCTGTTATATAAAATATACGTAACATAAAATAAACATAAAATAAACTAAGCAATAAGTACATGTTTTTAGTAAGAAGGATGAACCTGATGCTTTAATAATAAATTATTAACATTTGGCGTCAATTTTGTAAGGTTTAATCTTAAATCTCTTCGGCTAATGATGTCCAGTCTGTTTCTTTTTTTCGTTAGGAGATTGGTAACAGCGCTTAACCCCCTTTCCACTAGGTATGACAATGGAACGGAAGTTAAAAATTCCCTCGCTATATTCCATAATACGGAATAAGTAACGGGTATGTTGTTTTGCAGCCAAAATTGCTGATTTCCGTTTTTAAACTGAACCTTCAGTTCTTCGTTTGTACTTCTTAGTTCAGTCAGTTCTTCTTGTAAACATTCGTTTCTTTTATAACCACGGTGGTATATGGTATTACCATAGTCAAAACATCCTCAAACTTAGTTTCAAAATCTGAATAGAGGGCATTGAAATGTTGAACGTAGGTTGAAACGTTTTCCTGGCAGTTTGTCTGTGACAAATTGCGGACCTGGGAAAATTCACTCCGTCTAATATTTTGCTTCATTAGTTTAACTCTGGCAAGAAACGCTGATAAGATGAACTTTGTTTTAATCTTTGTCTTTTAAAATTTTACCTTTAGTGTCCAGAACTTATAAAATAGTCTCAAAAAGTGCAAAAAATCTTGTCAAACATAAGCCTTTCGACGAAGTAATTGATGAAAATGTTCGTCATTTTCTTCACACAACTGCGCAAATAATCGCGTATTCAACGCGTTGCTTCGGATTCGGTTTACTGCATCAATGACTAATTGAAGAGATGCATGCAATCTAACACTCAAATTTTTAGCAACTAAATGTTGTCGATGGATGACGCAATGTATTGCTAATACCCCTGACACATTTTGTTTTAAATAGCTTATAAATCCACGATAACGTCCAACCATAGCAGGTGCTGCATCTGTAGTTACTGATATTGTATTTGATAAAGGGATGGCTTTTTCAATGAAGTAATCCTTCAAAACATGAAATATTGATTCACTTTTAGTGTCGGTTGTCAAAGTTCTTGCGAAGAGCAGTTCTTCGTAGATTTCTTGATTCATAATAAAACGAACCTATGCCAATAATAATGCTGCATTACCAGGTAAAGTTGACTCGTCCAGCTGTATAAAGAAATGGGTCGTTTGCAGATAATTACACAAGAAACTTTCAATATCAGAACTCATTTCATCAATACGTCTTTCAACAGTATTGTTGCTTAAAGAAATTCTTTTAATGATATCAGATGCAGGTTTGTGTAAAACAGTTTTTAAAACCTCTTCAACGGCTGGCAAAATTAACATATCTCCAATAGTATGCGGTTTTCCGGATTTTGCTATAAGTAGTGAGATATTGTAAGACACCCGCAAGCCATCATCGTTTCTTTGTGACGTCGAATCGAACATTATGTCCAGCGTAGGTCTCATTCTGAAGTTTATCTTTGAGTGTGTAATATTCCAACCCCAGATTCTACGCTAACTTCATATTACAGTTACAAAAATTCAAATCAGAGAGGGAAAACTTACAAATGGCTGCTAAAACCAACTTTCCCGCCAAAACAAACCCGCCCCAAATTTAGGAAACGCGGTAAAGTTTAAAATTACCCGGCAAACCCCACACAAACGTGATTGTCTAGTAAGAAATATTTATTTAAAAGCTTCCTAAAATTTTGTAATTATTAATTTGGTAAATAGCAACACAAGGCCAAAAAGGAGAATGAGCAGTTCAACGACGATTTGCGAGCAGAAAAAAACTCCCAAGAAAAACTACTCGCTTACACAAAATAATTACACAGAACAAATTTAAGTACACAAATCACACAAAACTGTTGAAAAATATGAACACCTAACATGAGACAACAAATTTGAACAGGACTTCGATCAATCTCAAAGCCTGTCGTTGAAAATACACAAGTTTAAATGACAATGCAAAAACTTACATAAACAAAAAACCCAAACAAACCCTGTACCCCTGATTCGATCAAATACTCTAAACACAAATAATTACGCGAATAAAACATGTCAAGTAATAAAATAGCAATTGGTTACACAAATTAAATCCAAAACAGAGACATAAAATCAAGAAATAGATACATAAAACATGGTGTACAGTTATAATGTTATAAGCGCGAAAAAGGAACCACAAAATTGCGAAGGTCGACACTCATTACCTGCTTAGGCAAAAGGGGTGGGAAATAACGGTCGATCATGAACCGTTATCCTAAACCATGGGTCTGTCGATTTGACACGCAAAACCGAACTAGAAATTGAACACCACGGTTGATATCTGGCATCTCTAGCAATTAACACACATTTAACATATCGAAACATATAGAAATAAAAAAAGTAATATTAGTCTTAATGCGCCCCCCCCCCCCCCCCGCATAGGTACCAATATCACGCTCTTGTGCGAACGTGGGTTAGAGATGATTTGCTACCAAGCAATACGGACTTTAATTAAATATATGATTATAGCTACCACCGTATTGAAAGGTAGTCTTCACGGAAGATAATGTTAGTACAAAACATAACAGGTCAATTCACACTTTGTTCATTGTTGGAAATGCCGCATTCAAACCCCTATTTAAAATCAAAACAAACAGCAAATCGACAGACCTACAGCAAATAAGTAGCAATATTAACGCGGCCAAACAAAAGCAGGTAACTACTGTTTAACCCTAGACAGAAATTGCATGTACAACATTTTAAAAGTAAACAAATTAAGAATGAATTAAATAGTTAGCTAAATCAGATATGCATTAAAATAAAAACAGTACTACCTTGAAATAAAACACGTGGTGATATTACACACAAAGAGCAATGAAACAAAAATACTTAAACTTAAAAAAAAATAATGTTAACACTTCGAAGGTACGGAAGCCAAGATCTCGCTTCCAGTCGAAAAAAATGCATTCAGCGTAAAAATGCCGCAAGAGCGATGTTGCCACTCGTTGCAGAATTGTGTTGTATGTTGCCAAAGCTTGCAAACTTCGTTAACAGCTACTCTGTGGTTACCTCAAGTGTTTGAAACTATTTCAAATCTTTATCTGTTTTATCAGGGTGGCATCTTCTCAGATGATCCTGCAGCTTAGATGGTTTCATAGCGTCATTACCCAAAACTTTGTTGCATAAAAGGCACATAGGCAATTGTTTGTTCGACAATAATGGAATGAAGCCAAGTTTCAATTAATGAACACTGTACTGTCTTCATTTCTTTTTAGATTCGGACATGGCATCAGTCATCTGTGGGCAAAATTAATCTATTTAAATAAGACATAGTCCAGCAGCTGTATATTAAAAAATCAAATTCAAAGTTAAATCGTATGGTCTTAGATTTTATGGCAGGCATAGGCGTATTGCCATTATAAGTGAATGTGAGAAGGGAAATGTTATGAATATTACTTAAGGTTTTGATATGATGGAACTTTAAGGAAATTTGAAGGTAAATTGACAAAAAATATTATACAACGAATAATAATAACAAACTGTTATGCGATTTATCTCTACGTACATTCGACGGTCATGTGTAAAAATTCACTGGTTCCACTTTAGCAATAATACAAAATTTTAATTTAGAGAAGCATGTACAGTGCAATATCCATAATCCGAACTTCCGTAATCCGAACATTTCAGTAATCCGAACTGACCCACAGTGTATGTAACGAGCAATGGACAAAAGTACAGTTTTTTTACTTTTTTTGTGAAGTTATTTGGTAAGATATATGTATTTATAAAAGAATAATAAATGCCTAGCAAGGTCGTAAATAAGTAAATTTTGACAAACATACATATTTATTTATGTGACCGGCCAAAATATGTAGTTTAATTCCAAAATAACTTTAAAAAAATATGTTTCCTATATGTAAACATTTAAATTCTATGAAAAAAAACAAACAAATGAGAGTGTGTATTGGAAATTCTTCGAAAAATACGCAGCTGTACAGTTGTGGATTTCTTATTTTCTTAATTTATCTATTAAAGTGGTAACTTATTAAATGTTAATAATAAAATACATACGTAATATGTATGTACAGTTGTCTTTTTTTAGATTTTTCCGAAAACATTCTTTAATCCGAACATCTCCTTGCAGTAATTAGTTCGGATTTCGGAGATTGCAGTGTAATTATAATAACAATTGCTTAGACTTCGAAAAAGAAACTATTGAAAAGTACTCGTGTAATTTTGCATGATTTGAATATTAAACTTCTAATAACTAAAGTCATGATTAGGGTAATTTATCTATCTTTGCTAACTACGAGTACAAAACTAAAATGTAATAAAAAATAATATACTTACTTTTCTCCGGCACTCTCAAACAAAATAACAGTGATTCACTATAATTTGTGTGATAAAATACCAGTTTATATTTTTTTAAATATTTTCTTAGCACTTTCCTTTTCAAGATTCAGGAAACGAACAAACGTATTTGTCTCGTATTTATAGAGTGACGAATTGAACAAGTCAGTGCAAGTTCGCAAAGCTATGAGACTGGGCGTATTTTTGTAACAAGATGATACTGGTATATCATTATGTGCAGATTTTTACAAGTTCAAAATGCAAGCGAATGCCTACATCCTACAACTTACACAATTTTATAAACATATATAATATTTTTTTTACTTCATAGGTACTTTTATAAATAATATGTCTTTATAAGATAGTATAATGTAAGTAAATAGGTACTATCAGTGTATGTTGAAATCCACTATCGTGGACCCCCATTTTCATTTCATGGACCCCCAAATTTTTTTTCGCTGACGTAGACCCCTTGCAGATTGTCATAGACCCCTGGGGGTAGATATAGACCACTTTGGGAATCACTGCTTTAGATCCACTTGTCTTCACCCTTATATAGTATTAGATAATAGAAAAACTATTCAAACTTTATATAGATAACAAATAATAGATGAAATAATCTAGGTAGCAAAAACGATAGATGGAGTTCATTTGAACTACTAGCATTGAGTAATAATTACACTTATTATTCAATGCTACTAGGGAATACGGGAAATTACTGAAGAAATTTTTTATAAATATTTACATAAAAAATGATATGCATATATACAGATACATATAACATATATTTTTTATTATATCTAGATACATATAAATAGATAAAAAATATAAAGCTAGATTAATTTATCTATATGAATTTATAGTTAAATTACAACACTGGTCTGCACAAACCTTTAGTTACTGTACCTCAACTCATTATAGTTTTACTTTAGACCTCATTAAAGGTTTTCAGAGCAGTGTTGTCTGGTACTTCTGACCGATCTATGTACTTTACAAGTACTTATTACACTATGGACTTCACTCCGTTACCATTATTCAAAACCTTCGCATTTTTTATTTAATTGAAGTAATTTTTCCTACAGAAATGTTAACTTAGGGGGGGCCATAGATTGAAACAACTATAAAATAGAATAGTAAATAGAGCGAACTAATAAAACGGGAATGAGCAATTAGTAAGTAGAAACATTGACAGTATGCTTGGGCTCTGAATATTTTTAATTATGTGAAATAACATATTAACAGTATATGTTACAGTGTTACGCTAACCAAATCAAAGTGGTGATACTTCAAAGCCTAGATGACGTTCTTATTTTAGTATTGATTTTGGCAGTGGAAGTCCCTAATCTACATTTTATTTTTATCAAAAAGTAAGATAATAAACAATAGTGTTTTATTTAATACGTCTCAGAAAACAGATATAAAAACCAGTATATTACTTAAAACAAGGAAACAATATTAAAAGTAAAAATTACAATTCGTAATCTTCCGTTGGAACCAGTTGTTTTTTATTGTATGAAGCCCAGAGCCAATTAGGACTAACAAAACGAGCAGTAGAACACATTTCTTTTAATGAATCGACGTGATCCGATGTTGTGATCATAATATCGACATCAACTGGCACCTCACTAATAATTCTAAAAAATAAAAAGGCTTATTTAGTAGTCTAATTGATATATATAAATACCCGTTCAACGCAATTATATATCTAAGCATTTGCTTCCTTTGATCACTACTGAATGCATCGTCAACGTACACTAGTTTGCTTGTTAAAAGAGATGGTAATTCAGGAAGTTTACAATTTTGATCAATATTGCTGTGAAAGGTTTCTTCATCTGTGTCAACTGAAAAACTGTTCTGACTTAAACTCGGTGGGGTTTTACTTAAAGAACTAATTCTTTCAATTTCATCCTCTGTATCACTATCATCCCCGAAAGTAGATCTGAAAGTATTTAGTCATTTAAAACAAAAGAAGTGTAGTCAACTTCTACTAACACAGTATGCAGAATTTCAACATCCGGAGAGTGACGTACTTCTTCACATATTTCTTCTTCGCTTTCATTCTGATTTAAATCTTTAACGTCTAATGCATATCTTCTCCAAGGTAATCTCTTTCTTTGAGTATGACAATCTTGTATCCAAATTCTGTTGACAATTTTGCCTTTACCTTTTACTTGCTGAAACTTCGGAGTGTTTGTAAAAGCACATCTACAACATATACATGTAGTAATAAATCGTAATTACAATTACAAAAAAAAAAACATACATTAAATGTGTGCAAGTGTTATCCCAATCGGGTTTATATCTTGCTCCTAATTCTAAAGCTCTATTTCTAATATCCCCCCGTTCCGGATTTTGTATACCACTTATGACTATTGTAACACCTTCGAGTAGTTTATTAAAAGGTTTTGCCTGTTTAACCTTAGGTTTTTTAGTAGAAGTATTTGACCCGCTTTCATTTAATTTTCTTTTGTTCACACTTGAAGGTGTTGTGAGTTTTCCGTTTTTGTCATTTTGCTGTTTAACTGAGGTGTTTTCGTCTGTTTCTTTCAGTTTCTTTTTTGTTTCTTTTACTTTTTCCTCTAATTCTTGTTGCTTTTTCCGTATGATCATATCAATCTTGTCGTGACTTTCTTCTTCATCTTTACTATACAAAAGTTCGTCTCTGTTTCTACCTTTTGGTGATTCATTATTGTTTTCGGTTACAGTTATCTTTTTTCGTGCTACTTTGTCTTTAGAAGGTACTAAGCATTTTGGTGATTTGCTTGAAATGCTTGATGAAGTCGAAGCTTCTCGTATAGCTACAGCAGCTGATACACAAAGAGGCTTTAAATTGCTATCGTATCTTAAATTGTGCAGTTTTATATTTTTTTCAGCAAGTCACAATAATTAAAAAAAAGTTTCAATTGTTACTTACATATTTCTTACTAATCAAAAACTGAAATTAATTGAGAAATTGAAACAGATACAGAAAGGGTTTCAGCAGTAAAAAAATACTACATAGATCAAGAAAAAAAGTGGTAGAGAAAAAACTGAAATAAACTTAAAATAAAGATTGTCTGTGACCCCAGTTCATACAATTCGAGACTTATTCGACTACTAATTCCTAACAGAACAAATTGGTAGAAAAGTACCATCAAAAGCTATGTACAAAAAGAAGGATTTGATTAATAAAACATAAAAAACAGAAGAAATCATACAGAATTATGAAAACAGAAATAAAAAACAAACTTGCATTACAACCAATAATTTTGTATTGTTTATAGAGGTAAAAATACTTAAAAAGTAAGCTTCTTTCAAAACATAATAAAGTAATTCTGTTATCAGTATTATTGTAGAATAAAAGTTACTTATATTACTAAAAATACCTTGTGAGACATAATAAACGAGTAATATATTGGAATCATATTTTTATGAAAGAAAATATTCTATATCTAATATTAGAATACAAAAAAGTATAAAATAGTTATGTAACAAATTAAAGAAAAATACCTGACATTGGTGAAGTAATATCCATTTCTTTTCTTCTAGCGAATAAACTACCAATCGTCAAGTTGTTTGGAGAATCTGGTCGTAGTGCAAATTTACCTAAACTTGCAGCAGAGCCAACTGTTGGATTGCTATCAGTTGAATGCAAAGTTATAAATGAAAGTCCATATTGAATGTGCTTGTTAAATGGTTGGGTGCATACAACTTTAATGCAATCCCATTTCTCATCTCGTTCTGGAGACTGTAGATCATTGTAACCAAACATTCGCACTTTATTTATATTAGTACTCTGCCTTGATTCAAGAGGTGTCATGAAAGAAGACATGACAAGTAATACTTTAAAGTCGTCTGGTGCCCCAGACCTCTTAACAAGCACTTCAACATAAGCAGAGTGTTCATTTCCAATATCAATGCTAGAAATCAAACAAGCTTTCTCTAGTTGTAATATAATGTTTGCTGATTTCTCTCCTTCCGTTTGGCATTTCCATTTTTTACTTGGTTCTGGTAATAAAATGTTTGCAGCTGTATGTACCTATTAAGCTACGACATCACTTATAAAACATATTTGATATTTATTCTTTACCTTATCTTCTGAACTAAAGCTTATTACACGTTCTATTTTCAATTTTGGCATTTTTTAATTTTTTTTTCGAACAAGTAATTCATAAAGATTATTAATAATTTTAAAACATAACCACAACACCAAAAATTAATATTACGCGGGTAATTTTAGGAGGGGATTTTAAAATATACGCACAGTATATGATAGTTTCGCGGCTAAAAAATGTACCTACTAAATGTACGGATTTTACTTTTTTGGGCAGTCATCAAAAAATAGAATCCCCATTACAATTTAAAAAACACTTTTTTGTGTCTGAAACAGTGTTGCTCCTATTAGGTATCTTAATTAATCAACCACAGATGTAGATACAAATTGGATACAAAGACAAAGAAGATATGTATAGCGTACAACTTATCTATATGTTGCATCCAGTGGCGGCTGGTCTATAAGGGCTCTAAAGCGCGAGCTCCCCAGGCATTCATTAAAACGGTACAAATTATTACGATTTAAAATATTTAAACATATATAGGTATCATCTAAATATTATTACTCTAAAACATTAACTTAATATGGTAGTCGTTTAAAGCAACGTAAACGAAATAAGTATTTCTTTATGTTCGGGCTATAATTATTGGAGCCCATATGGCTTATATGTAGCTGACCATTAGGCATTTGCATCGCGTGACTAAAAGCACGTGACTCTTTAGCTTGCATGGTAAACAAATTGGCGACATAACCTATACATTTTTTACAATTGAGACTGATTCGTTGATATTTATTAGCATTTATACACATTTTATGATGGAATATTAGACTAGTTAATATTATAAGACATTGGATAAAGAAAGTGCTGATCGTTACCGCGATAAAGTGTGAAGCACTATAAATTTTGATCCTTATTTAATCAATTTATTTTAATGTAGTAAAAAAGCAGAGAGTTTTCCAAGGATTATGTATCCTGATATTTTTAATTATTTATTAGTGCATATAATCAGCAAAAAATGAAAGCCTGTAAGGGCTTGGAAGCATATAAGTAAGCAACTTGTGGGTGCGTGCGCAATGTATATGCAAGGCAATATAATAATAACGTGGTTGTAGTTTTTAAATGACTTTTCCACCTGTCGCATATTACTCGTTCTAATATAATAATTGACTTTGAACGCTTAGCTTTATATGGATTTCTAGTTTTCATTTTGCCACACTAGAGCTTTTTTTGCCCGTTACGAACGAACAAACTAATGAATATTGGCGTTTGCGATGTTGGCAGCGCAAATTAATTATTTTATTATGAGATATTGTAACATAGGTATTATGTAATTTAGGTATTGCATTCACAGCGTCTGAATGAGCGTTGTCTAACTCCATGGATAACTGCCAAAAAGGATGGTGTAATACAGTGTGGTCACTGTGATTGTGTCGCAGGCTTAGGTGAAGCATGTACACATGTGTGCACTACTTTTTTTTTATTGATCCGTCAACAAGAAAATTAACGGAAAGAACAGTAACTGATGAATGATCAAAATGGACTATTCCGTCAAAAATAGCTGAACCTGATAAAATTGTTAGGATTGATTTTACAACTTTCCAAAGGATGTTATGTTGATAAACCAATATATTTACGAAATAATACAAGTAAAGCAAGAGTGCCTAGTTTAAGTAAACTTGAAATTGTGGAAATGTGTGATGAATTAAAATCGATGTTAGCAAAATCAGTATTGCATACAACAAAACCATTTCTTTGGATATTGAAAAGGCCTTAAAATTAAAGGAAAATTATGTGTTAACTAGGTTTTATAATGTCAAACATAAAATGAAGACTAGAAGATTTGCAAATAATTGTATATTATTATTAAATGAAAATAATTATTACTATACTATTTAATAAAATTGCAGGTTCCAAACTAGATCTAAAAGTTTCCATTGATGAATGTCGAAAAATTGAAAAGGAGACGACTACATAAGCTAATAGTATGGCATGGTATAAGAAATATAGAGCTGGGCGAATTACAGCTTCAAAATTTAAAAATGTGTGCAAAACATCTATTAGCAAACCATCACTCTCTTTAATTAAATCAATATGTTATCCCCTTTCCACACGTTTTAAAACTAAGGCAACAATATACGGTTGCATGAATGAGAAGAAAGCACTAAATGAGTACAGTAGTGCAATGCAATATAGGCATTTAAATTTTAGCTGTGACCCTGTAGGCCTATGTTTAAATCCAAATTATCCAAAGCTTGGAGCATCTCCAGATGGCTTAGTTTCTTGAGATTGTTGTGAAATGGGTGTAATAGAAATAAAACGTCCTTATTGCGTTAATGCAGAATTTGGGTTGGATAATAAGCATACATACTATTATCAAATTCAAATGCAACTTGCTATAACTCAGGTGCAGTATGGTGACTTTGTGGTGTGGACTAAAAAGAATTATTTATTGCACCTAAGGATTCTCCTCAATATTCCTTTTTGGGAAAAGTAAGTGGCAGTGCAAGATTATTCCTCAAAAATGTAATTATACCTGAATTCCTAGGTAAATATTACACAAATGAGAAAGAAACAGCAGATGTGGATTGGGATATTTTAAAACATTTACCAGTACAGGATAATTGCAGATATAAACACTATATTGTGTTTGTCAGAAACCTTATACAGGAACACCAATGATAGCGTGTTATGATAGTCATTGCACAATAAAGTGGTTTCATACGATGTGCATAGGACTGATTCAGTACCAGGAAAGCGATATGGTTGTGTGAATTATGCACTCCTTCCTGTTCCAAATAGTATTTATAAGTTATGAATTGAGGACCATGTTGAAACCAAATGTAAAAACAAGTTATAGTTCTAATAAAGGTTTTAATTGGAACTAATAATACAAAAATTATTTTTTGTGCTTCCGTCCGTTTTGATGTATTTTACAGGCATTATAATCGGCCGGAAATTTTACTTTTCCGGCCTAGGCCGGTAAAGTATAGTAGAATTGTATTATTAGAAGTTGGCACTAATAATCACTAATTAATTAAACATCATCTGTGTTATACTATGTTATAATTACATACTCGTACTCCTGAGACTTATGCAACTCTGAATGCAACCGTGTGTGGAACTGGGCTGAGAAAGTCAGTCTGCTGTATCCATCCTCGGTGGCAACACCTTGTTTGTTTGATGTTAAGTTTTAGTAACTATAATAAGATATTGCTGTTCTTTAAGTTATTTAACGATACTATAACATCAGAAGTGGGATTCGCTCGCGTTTGCCCTCAAGTAGAATTTTTGAACTAGTTTAATAAAACAAAAGTTAAAAGTGTAAGGAAGTGTTGTGTAACAATATGGCGGAACCACCGTTTAATGTTAGTGATGTAAATTGCGCAGAATCCGGAGCTGTGCCATCGCCTACAGCTACTGAAAACTCGAAGCCACCGCCATGGCTTGCAACTCTTTTGACAGCCGTAGCAAATGTTAATAAAAATGTTTCTGGTGTGCCGTTTCCTGAAAATTTTCAAACTCAATTTGCTTTGCCGTCACTGGATCCATTAGTAGATAATGTAAATCAGTGGATCAAAGGGGTAGAGAATGTTGGTATTCAACTGGGTTGCGACGATCGAAAACTTCTTGTTCATGGTTCTGGTTATTTAACAGGTTCTGCTAAACGCTGGTACAACACTTGGAGACCACCAACTGCAAAACTTAATTGGTCTGAGTTTAAAATTGCAATCACAACAGCTTTTCCGAGTCGATGAAATTCCGGAGAACTGTTAAAAGAAGCTGTCTTATATACTTCTGGATCGGAAGCTACGTACGATGAATTTATTAGCCGGTTTTCGCAAAACGCGGAATTCGGACGGCAATATTTCTATGCGTACAGCCAGTAATGTGAACGATTCACGCCGTGTTCCGAATAATCGCAAATCGTGCTTTAAGCGTGGATCTTTTGAACATTTACAAGCTAGTTGTCCCCGTAAAATTGTTTATAATAATACTAGGGAGTTAACCAACCCTGCAAAAAGAGCTAGGAATGATATGTTTTGTACCTTCTGTAAGAAAACAAACCACAACATTGACAAATATTTTGCCTATCAAAGGCTTGAACAGTGCAACCGAAACGTAAATCTTTGTTCAGCAAAATTTGGGAACCGGGATGACGTAATAGTGGGTGTAATAAAAGGTATCGCGGTAAATGTTTTAATAGACACGGGGGCGCAAGTATCACTGATACCTGAAGAAATGCTACGCAAAATAAATTATCAGACAAAACCGAGTCGTTTCAAACGAAGCTTTGCACGTGCCGGTAGTCCTTGGAACTGATGTTTTAAATCGCCCTGGAATTGTTTATGAACGAAAGTTGGGGGTTATACGATAGAGATGAAAATAACATGAGCCGCATAAACGTGATCTCAGAGCTTACGTCTAATCCACTAATTGTAGTAACTGAACTTACGGGTCGCGACCGTGAAGTGTTGTTGAAAATGTTAGATAACTTTTCAGATATTATTACTAAAGGAGTTAGTTCAGTCAACACGGGTGTTTTAAAAATACGTTTAAAAAGTGATGAAATTGTTCGTTATCAACCATATCGTCTTTCGTTCGCTGAACGCGAAATTGTAAAATCGATTGTTTCGGACTTAACAAAAAATGGTATAATACGCGAATCATCATCTGCCTATCTTACTCGTTAAAAAGAAAGATTGCTCAAATCGCATGGTTGTGGACTATCGCGCATTAAATAAAATAACAATAAAAGATCGCTATCCATTACCACACGGATCGAAGATCAAATTGATCGACTCGGACAAGGAAAATATTTTACAAGTTTAGACATGACTTCAGGGTTTCACCAGATACCTATTGATCCTGAGTCAATCGAAAAGACTGCTTTTGTTACTCCCGATGGCCAATACGAATATGTAAAAATGCCGTATGGTCTTTGCAACGGGCTCCCGGTATATCAACGTGCCATTAATAAGGCTTTGGCACCTTTTGTTAAGGGGGTACTCCCGGTATTCATTTTTAGAGTGTTCGTAATAGAAAGTTTTCGTGAAAACTATAAAAGATAATTGAACAAATCAAACTTCTAGTTCTTAAGGAAGGTTGAATGTATGTACCTAAAGAGAGATATTTTATCTTAAGTTGCTCTTTTTTTAATTCTACCTTATTAAAGTTGACCTATATTTGCAGTATTTTATCTTTGTAATTACGACCTTGAATTTAAAAAAGCCTCTTTAGGTACCTAGATTTATTCTATCTAAAACAAACAATCTTTGAATTATTGCAATGGATATAATAGATTGGGAGATAAATGTCCATTACGAAATGTGTTTTTTTCAAATTTTTGTTATGTTAGTTGCCTATTTCTAGGCGTTCTTATTAAAATTGCGGTTTAGCTTCGGTATCAAATTACAAGATTTATGATGTTTGGAACGAGGGCATCAACAGTATTAAGCAACCTGAAAACATTAGTAGCGTTTTATTCAATCCGCTGATTTTAATATCTATTTAAAATTGTAATTCTACGAACAGCATCAAAAACACCGTTACAGTTTCTAAAGTAAAACCGTGATTAGATACAACAATCATAATTTAGATTATGTTGTATACCAAATTTTCGAATAGATTATCGTTTGTTTTACGGTTTATTTACAAACAGCAGAAAGCCGCCGATGTAACTTTATTATTATTATTTTATTATTGTTTGTTAATTTTACTTTATTTCACTATTTAATGTTTACATATAAACTTCATATTTATAGTTACCGCATCTATATAAAAACAGTATGTAATCAGTTTTCAACCCCAATTATTAAATTAAAAATAATTTATTACGTAAGATTAGATAAAGGCATACATGATCTTGCGTCTTATAAATTTAATAAACAATTGGCCTGAATGGTTATCCATAGTTATAAATCTGTAACTTTACTATTCGTATATAAGTAAATAAGAAACAGTTAGTTTTATCTTCATTAACCATCGATTTGTTGATCTCATACGTTTAATAAATGCTTAATCGCTAATTAAGGTGATTTGACATTAAAAGTGGCTTTAATACCAAAATCGGAGTGCCTAGTGTTACTTCCATGCGTATTAAACGTCCACCTCCAGAACTACAGAGCTCGGAAAAACTCTTTTTTAAGGATTTTTGAAATTCGTTTTCTTTTTCTTAATATTCTGTTAGAGTTAAACACCTTTCTTCTATTCTTCGATAGTCTGCATCGGCTTAAGCAAATTCAATTAAATTTTAAATGCTTCGGGAAACAAACGTTCGGTTTTTTATCCACGCTTTCTTTCTTTGAAGTGTTGATCAATTTTTTTGTATGTTGCCCAAGACTTCGTTGAACAGCTTTTTTATGGTTCACGAACCCTCCTGGTTGTCCATTGAAACTAATCGCCGTCGCTTCACACCGTGTTTGATAGTTTCTTCTTCCACTACTTTACTTTACTAAAATTGAATTATAACACTCCGCTGCGTTATTATCCATATTTCAGGTACCCAGTTTTTCTCATTTTCACTTTTTTTCCCTTTACAAAAATATGAAGAACACTTATTGGGTCACCAAATACGTGATTAGGACCATTTAATATGTTGAATCTTAATTTTTGAATTTTTTGTGAATGAGACATATCTTTGTCACATAACACAAAATTTTGTACTTCTATTATGCCACATCGAATACGTTAGGATATCAGAATCCATTCCTGTAAACAGTTTATTCCAATTTCTATAACATTTATGTTCGGAGACGGTTGTATTTTTTGATTGGACTCGTGCGCACACACAACAATACTTATTCCCAAAAATAACTCTTTTCCAGTTCTTTGTCCTACTATCCTACTCCCGACAGAGCAATAACAGTTATTACAGGCATGTTACTGTTGTCAACGCCTCCTGCTTCTATAGCAAATTTTTTTTCTTCCGCGCTAGCACTTTCTATTAATTCCCATGCAGTTTCTTCTATAAAATTTGCCACTAAGTCTTGATTTTTCAAATAAACATTTTTAGTCATAGAAGAAATATCGCAAATGAAAAAAATTCATATAATTGAAAAAAAAACAATTCCTGTTGAAATAGACGGTCGGTATTTATAATTTATTCTACTTGACATATTGTACATTTTATGATAATTTTGCTTTGTAAACCCGCCAATTTTTCATTAAACTATTTTCATACTATTATTTGTACAGTTAAATAATTCTAAGTGTTGAAATGAAACCAAGAGGTAATTGTCGTACTTTCGCAGAAATTTTCTCATTTGTACAAAATGAAAAGCCCGGTGCAGTTTCTCTCAAAGGATTTTTTTGGATACTAACTTCAAGTATTTTCTTAGGAGTAGTTTCACTAACGGTCTCGATTTTTTACTTATATGAGTTTTGGAATTCGTTTTCTGATTTTAGCCATTTTATTTCAAGTACTTTTCCGTTTAGCACAACAATACATCACTACTGTAATCGTATAGTTTATCAATAAATAATTATTCAACACTTACTTTCTATTTATTAAACTATTATATAACTTACTGTAATTATTTTTACTTAATATACTTACACACGTTAATTTTAAAATGTTACAATTGTCTTTATCAAGCAAACAATGAAACACGAATATTAAATTTTGTTATATTACGTTTGTACTTGTTTGACTTAGACTTAAAATTTACTTCGACTAAATTGACTACTAGACTGAATAAATTTGGTGTAGTTGTATTTATATATAAGTATACAGTACAATATAAGACAAAGTTTCTTAAAAGAAACCGACAATTATCTAATGATATTTTCGATATACATGGTACAATTACGGTTCTCACGAAAGATCCAGCTTTTAAATTTACCGTTGTTGATTACCTACTAATAAAATTTACAATGCGACTGAATACTGAAACTGCTAAGTAATCTAAATTTACTGCAATATTTGCTACTTGGAACATAATTTTATAAATATCGAAAGGGCTAGTTTTGTAAGCAGTCCTGTAAATCAACCAACAGACACCAGCAATCTACATTGAAATGCAAATAGTACAATAACCATCCCTTAAAAAGTTTTCCCCACGAATCCAGATTTGTGAAAAACTGATTTGAGTCATTTACGTATTATGAATACGATGAATACCTATCTACATATTTATATAAACAGTAGCTGTGAATTTAAGAAAACGTTTCAAATTTTATCGGATTTTAAACACTATTTTCTAAATTATTATAAATTGCATTACATTAAAAGCTAGACGTGCTTATCTTAAAGCGCGACTTCACATTCCGACACCCGATTGACGCAAGATTACGGCAGTATTATTGATAAGAATATTGCTTCGGTGTTTCAAATTTTAACATGCAATTATGTATGTATTTCAATAACTGTACACGTTTAATTTTACTTTTGTAAAACGTTTAGTAGTTTCATTGAAAGTACTTTGTCATCACTTCTTATCTATAATTCCTCTATCTCACATAGCGTTTATATACACACGTCAGATTAATTTTTTCAACACCACAGACTATTGCAGGTTTAGAACGGTATCTTTCTTCGAACTTTATTGTTTCAGTCGACGACTTTTAACTTTTTTCCAGGAGTACCCCCTTAATGACGGAAGAGTTCTCGTATACATTGATGATGTTTTAATCCCATCAGCCGATGTGAAGAGCGGAATTAAATTATTAAATGAAGTCTCGATTCAGCTTCGGAAGGCAGGTTTTTCCATCTACATTAAAAAGTGCAAATTTTTGATGTCTAGCATTGAATACTTAGGACGTCTTATCTCAAAAAATGGCGTGCAACCTAATCCTTCCAAAGTCATAACCCTGCGAGATGCTCCTGTACCAAGAAATGCAAAAGAATTGCGACAATTTCTTGGCCTTGCCGGATATTTTCGACGTTTTATACATGATTACGCAAGAAGAGTTTCTTGTATTACTAAATTAACACGTCAAAATGAACCTTTCGAATGGGGAAAATAAGAAGAAAGTGTGCGTAAACAAATCCTAAGTATTTTAACTTCTTCGCTAGTGTTACGAATATTTAGAAACTTAGCTGCATTCTAACGCGTCTGCAGTTGTATATGGTGCTATCCTATTTCAAAAACAAGATAAAATTCTTTTCGTAGTCGCTTACTACAGTCAAGGATCCGAACGAAATTACCATTCGTATCAATTAGAAACGCTAGCTGTTTACAACGCGTTAAAACATTTTCGGCATTATTTGATTGGTGTTAATTTTAAAATAGTGACAGTTTGCAACGCGCTTTGTGCTACCCAAAATAAACGCTATTTGCAACCCCGAGTAATCCAAATGTGGACATATTTACAGGACTTTAGTTTTACAATTGAATATAGAAAGGGTGCTAAACTGGGACATGCCGATTATTTAAGTCAAAATCCGTTACAAGTCAGTTTAATTAATAATAAGACAAACTGTGCTACACCTGAAAATTGGCTGAAAATTCAACAGTTACAGAACGACAAAGTTCAAGTCATTTTACAACAATTACGTGACAGTGAACTTAATTCAACTCGATATGTAGAACGAGACGGGTTATCTTTTTCACATTTCGTATATTAACAACGAGAAAATTTATCAATGGTACGTGCCCAAGCACAGTCGTCTTGATTTACTTCGTATGTTTACTTCGTATTTCTCATGACGAACAAATGCACATCGGTTACGACAAAACCTACAAAATGATAAGAAAATATTTCTGGTTCTCACATTAGACACAATTTGTGAAGAAATATTTGAAACACTGTTTGATTTGCAATACTCATAAAAGACGCCCTCGGCAAAAACATCCTGTAATATTTTGGATAGATAAGAAATCGATACCTTTTCATACGTTACACGCAGACTATTTTGGCCCACTGGCTACTACACCAGTTGGCGATCAGTTTATTCTAGTGTTCGTCGATGCTTACTCAAAATATTGCTTGCTGTTTCCTTGTATTGGCACATCTGCGGAAGAATTTAAGGGACGTTTTAAAACAGTCCTTTCTTTGTTTGGAACACCTACTCGTCTTATAGTAGACAATGGAGGAGCATTTAAAAGCAAAATTTCGAGGAAATGGTTAGAAGAATGGAACGTTCAAGTTCACGCTATTACGCCGTATGTACATATCGCGCCAACGGTCAAGTAGAACGTTACATGCGTACAATTGCAAACTTCCTTCGCGTTGAAGGTGCAAGAAAGTCAGAATGGATGAACGGATTATGGAAAATCCAATTCATTATCAATACCACACCAAATAAAACTATCGGAATATCACCCTTGCAACTGTTATTAGATTGCGACAATACCATTCCGTTAATACGATCAGTTCTTAGTGACCTTAGAGACGTAATACATCCGTGTACCGTTCTTCCAGGTACCACTTGTCAAACTCGCCAATTGGTATCTCGACGGTTAAAAGAAAATGCGAAAAAGCAAGAAAATCGCACGAACTAAAGGAGTAAACCAGTACAACAATTTCAACGTGGCGACTTTGTACTGTTATACCGAAACATAAGTTCTAACGCAAAAATGGATTCCGATGTAAAAGGTCCTTATCGAATTGTAAATTGCCTAGGACATAATAGATATACCCTAGAGAAATTAAATTCACATTCTCGAACGAGTGCTGCTGCAGAAGATTTGTTGTTATGGCCAGTAGATTGGACACCGGACGATTGTGCTTCTCTATTTTCGGAAGACGATGAATTGCAAGGTAAACAAAACAAAACTCTGCTGGTCACTTACATTTCAGTCAATTATTTATGTTTTGCTGAACTTGCACATTTTGAAACTTGAAAGAGTCAGCATAACATAAACATATTGTGTTACAAGAAATATTCAACTTATGTATACAAGGTTGTACAACGGTCGTACGTAATTTTATGTACGTTTTATCGACATGATAACGGCATCACGAAATATAAATACAATTTAAGCGTCGATTACACCCTGATGCGTCCGGCTGTAGGATTTGAATAGTTACAAGTTGATGAGTTCAACTATAATTTTGTTGCAATTTAATGCACTGCTTACTACGAAGTATTTGATGTACCATAAGGTTGTTTCATTTACGGAGCGGGTTGCAAATAAAATCTGATATGATAAAAAATGTTTGTTTTGTTTAATGTTTTACGATAAACGTGCAAAAGAAAGAGTATTGTTGTATTTTAGAGCCTGTTGAAGAAGAAGTTCGAGGAGACCTCGAGTTGGACGATGTTCCATTGGCACAACGTCTTGAAATGCTTAAAAATAGAACTAGTAATGAGGACGAGGATTTGCTTGATGACATGCCGTTAATACAACACCTTCAGTTGGGAAAAAAAAATTCTCCAAATTGATTGTAAATGATTTTTGTATTAAAATTTGTTTTGTTTTTTTTTGAAGTCTCGTGGGCGAGACAACGGTCTGCGTTTTCAATACTGCTTATTCTATGGCCAAACTATGGCGTACACGCTATGCATTTTGCCATCACGTTTAAAACACATTTTTATTCGCAGATTATTCGATTTTGTTCGGTTCTCGTCGTCGTCACCGTGAAGTAGCTCGTAGTTCTTCCCTTACCCTTGCTTTTGTCACTTTTGTCACTTGTATTTATCGTATGCAAACCATTTTGTGCTTTAAAATTTAGAAAAAATGTGTTTGTTTTTCATCATTTAGGATAGATTAACAAAATAAGTAAGTATTAAATTCAAATATAACCGATATTATTTCTTAATAATAAATATATAACTTAAAAGCTAACACGATTTCGCGCAAACATAAAGTGACTTTGAAATTTGTAGTTAATGGGATGTTAGTTTGTGAGTTATCTACAATTTCCCAATTCATTATTCTTATTGCTGAGTTGTATTTACTTGAAATTTTTTTTAGATCGATTCAATCTACTTTGTTGGATGAAAAGATACAGCAAACGAGACATGTTTTAACCAAGTAATTGGTCTGGATCAAGCAAAACAAATTTGTAAAAATATTTTAAATTTAATTTATGGTAAGAGGCTTCAGAGTATTTTATAGTTTATAGGTTAAAACGTAAAACATTAACTTTATATGTATATTAACGTAATGTGATTTCAAGTGCATTACTGCCAAACTTGACTTTCATGTTGTATTTCATTTCACGACTATTTACAAAGCAATTCTTTATAATTACTTCAAAAACTTCATAATTTAGTTTAGAAATTGCTAAAAAAGTGCATAAGTTATTTGAGTAGCATTACAATGTAATTTTTATTTTACAGTATTCATAAGAAAAAAATCAAATTGTGGTGCACCTTTACAAGACGCAATAAACACCAGGAGTAGTGGGTACGAAAGACGCCAATAAACATAAGCACAGAATGAATATAAATAGGTTTTTTAAGTTTCCAAATTGTTTTATTAATTAAATTAAAAATGATAGTACTATTGTATGCATTTAATTTGTGTTAGGTTGTTAACATTGCCAATCCTTTTAAAATTGTGCACTATTTATGTGATGGCAAAGTACATATTATATTGCACAGATTTCACTGGCATTCTGCATTTAACTTGTATTAATATACATACGTAACTTGCCGATATTGGTTCGATGCAATTTCTGCATTGGCAAGATTCATCCGGCAATATATCGGTCGGTGTGACACCTGGTTACCGGCAGTGTACTTCATTTTAGTACATTCTGAGCATTCTGAGTGCCGGCTAAGGAGTACATTGCCAGTACAGACCCATTAATTTGTGTTTATTGGGCAGTAGATGGAAATGTTGTCATATAATAATCATGTGGCACTAAACATTTTTTGTTTAATTTTTAAACAAAATATTAAATAAACATCAGTCAAAGAATGTGAATGAAATAGTACCGTCATGATAACAGTAGCAGTTTCTTTGTTAAGTCATTTGGTCAATGACTCTTTAATAAAAATGTTTTTTTATTCATTTACAATTACAAAAAAAGTTTGAATTGTAATTTTAAGCGCAACACATTTAAGAACTTGCGAACTTGCCTGAAGGTCTTGGAGAAGTGTTCTTGGAACCGAATGCTAAATTAGAGTTTCTGCAGTCAAGAGTGAAACAGTCATAGAACTCCTCTTAGAAGTGCAATGTTTACATCATTTGTCTTTATTAAATCCTGGCGAGGTGTTTTTCCTTTATCTTTATTACATTTACATTTATTTTCAACTTGATTTTACTTGACTTAAATTACTAATTTATCGCATATGACTACAACAAATTGAAGCATTTAAAAGGTTATTTGTCTTTAAATAGTTTGGTAATAGCATTTACAATTAATTAACAAATTGTAGTTAATAATAACTAAATTAATGCTATGTACCAACAACAACAACAACGATGTTAAAACATATAAAATAAAAAGTGAAAACGCACATATTGGTGGAATGTAACGTGTGCGTTAACATTTATTTAAAACTAGCAAGTAAGTAATTTAATACTACATTAAAAATGTAAAAATAGTATACTTTAGAAAGGAAAGATTAATGTTTTGGTAACATTTAAAAATTTTGTTTCAAAACACCGACATTTCAAGTTAAAGAAATACATCTTCAACTGCAAAAGAAAGTCAATATTCCAAACACCAAACTTCTTAGGACGTGTCCAAAAATCTCCAATTAAAATACCGTTTTAGTTTTAGCATTTGTTTTAGTGAGTACTGATTTGATAAAATGACATGTTTAACGTTTTGTTATAAGATCGATCACCAGCTACCACTACATGTTTACTGTGCTTAAAAATGCATCATTGCAAAAATAATTATTGTTAACTGAACAAATACTCAATACCTGTCTCTTGAAACATAAATAACCCATATAGCAACGTACGTAATACAGTATGTAATATTACGTACCAAACACGTGCAAATGTCACAGTCAATTTACGAAAAATATCACATATCATTTACGTCTAAATTTACGTACATTTTACGTAATACATTTACTTATTGCGTACGTATATATACTGTAAATATTTACAAAGTAGTTTGATACACAGTTTGAACATTTTGCCAAAGACGCTCTGATATGCTCAGAAAAATAATATCAGCGCCGAGGAACAGTAAATCATAGTCGATAACTGTGGCGAGTGTGGATTGTAGATTTTAAAAATAAATGTCCACATTTAAGTGTGTATTGTAGAGGTTACACTCTTGTAGCCTTTAACTTTTATATATTATTTGTCACTTTATTAAACTCATTTGTTAACTTACTGGTGCAGTTACGGAGTATTTAAAATGTTACGTGTTAAATTGGTAAAAAAGCACCTATCTATCACGTACATTTTTATAATGTTTTTAAGTAACGCATAAGTTGATTTTAACTACCGAATGTATTTTCTAAGTTAATCACACATTGTTAACTGTAATTTAAATACTAACTTTTATTTTTAAACTACGTAATTGTTACGTACCGGACACGTAAAAAATGTTACGTGGTAGTTTGGAAATAAACTGTACGTGACAGTTAGTGTTATTTTGGAGTTATTACGTAAATTAGAAATTTACACCAAAAATAAACGTAGTTGTTACGTACACTTGCTACTTGGAAAGTTTTTCACGTTATCGCATCTACCTCTGGTTTCTTTTTTTGTTTATTGCTAATAACTAAAATAATAATCAATAAATCTAAAGCATTAATGTACTACATTGTAAATGCAATCCTTTATACATTAATAGTATTTATTATTCTGCATATTGCATACAGTATAAAAACAATATGTGTTAATTATATTCCGGCCTACAAATACCTCTTGATGTATCGTATCCGTTCTTGCAATCCGATTTTATAACAACAAATGGTATCCCAGATTGATGAAATGGTAAATCACTGGATGGTACGGGCGAAGTATTTGGAGATCTGTTTGTAACGTTGTAATATAAGTTTTCATTTAAATCAGCAGAACAGAACACATTTACAAAAATAGTCAGCAAAGTAATTAGTTTAATCATTATAGTATATTGTGACAAAGGTTAAAGAGTAAATAAGAGGCTAAGTATATCAACAATTTTATCAGCTTTACGAATTTACACGACGTGACAAACATAGATTAAGTTTTGAAATCCGAAAAATTTTGTTATAATAAAAACCAAAACTGTTTTATAAAGATTTTATGTTTTACTATAGTTATAGAATTGTATACACAGTAAAAAATATTTTGTTAGTTTCACTTTTATTTAACAACATTTTAATAGTTACTTAGTTAGAGTAAATAGCAACTGTATTTTTTAGTTACTTTTACTGATGGGATAATGCTAGGTCAATAAGCAGTAAATTTACAAAATACGTTGTAGAAATAACTCATATAATGTCAATTATTGCAGTTTTAGATAATCATGTATCAAAATGTTGTTGTTGTTACAATTAATGTAGTACAGTTTGACAGTTATGCTGTTGTTGAAGTTGGTTCCATAGGTTTTGATAAATTTACTAAAAATAGGAGTGGACCTGCTGGAACTAAAAATTGTAGTTAATTTAACTAGATATTTTTTACTGTGTATGAATAAGTATTTTACAATTTGATACATATTATTTTTTATAAGTTAGATTTTTTAACATATACATTTACAAACACTGAAAAAGCTTCAAGTTTAAAAAAAAATTAATTCATTGGAATCAACTAACTTATATTTCTGTGGCTTGGAGTTAAAAGAGCCAATGCCAATATTTTGCTGTTTTAGTTAGACATTACAATAAATTTCTTTTACGCTCATCTTTTATATCCTAAAAGCAGTGGATAGAAAAATTATTTTAAATATGATTATGGACCGTTTATAAAATAATTGCCGACGAGCACGTATAAAAGTAAAAAAAAGAAAATATAAGACGAGTATTTTTCTAAATATTTTAAAAACTGATTGTATACCTCTCTATTATGAACATTTACAAAATTAGCAAATATGGTCTTACTTGAAATATTTATTTTGAGTTTAATGAAATGTACAAACTATTTTTTTTAGTTATGCAGGTAGTTTTAAGAGAAATCGTAAAATTTTATGTAAATCAGTTCATTTGCAAGAATTTTTGAACCAGCTACAAAAAAAATTATATCAAATGCTAAAAATAAGAAAGTTTTTATAAGTTAATGCCCACCTATTGAGTGCCACTGATTTTATAATTAGAAAACTAACACTTATTCTCACACACACTGATAAATTAGTTTTGTATTATTTTTACAGCAGAAAATATCAAAAAAATCTTGTATGTTTATCATGACTATCTATTTTTCGTTATTGTAATTCACTATTTTAGACGAATTAGTACAAATAATAACAATTATTAACGTAGGTTTTTAATTCTGACGTACTTGATAAGATTAAATAAATCAGCGAGTTTCAGTAAATAAACACTAATAACTGGGTATTTTTAAGAACAAGATCTCTTGTTATTACCAGCAAACGGGGCTAGACAATCGATGTAGACCACGTTTGGTGGTTTTCGGATGCAACATATGACTCTGCAGCTTCGAGAACAAACCACGCCTCCTTTGAGGATTATACAACTACATCATGTCGCCAGGTTCAAACCCACTGTTTTGTGCGTTGACGTCATACCTGGTCTTCATTCTGTCGCTGGTAAAGTACTTGGCCTAGCCTCTACGTCAACTTGCTGACGTAGTCTTCTCCAGCAACTTCTTTACTGGTCTTCGTCCAAATTGGAGGTCGCATGGCAGTCGTATTTCGCGACCGAGCATGACACAGGATGGTGTTTGGCCTGTGCTTTCGTGAACGGATGATCGCTATGCCATTAGGAACAGCTGCAAGTACTGATCCCAGTCTCTTTAGCATTTGGACACTACTTTAGCTAAGTACTTTCTCATTGTTTGACTCATCCGTTCAACCATGAAGATGGAGAGGCGTACTGGAATTTATCCGTTCAACCCACATTTATTTGAAGATCTCAATTTCACAGGAGCGGAAGTTACAAACAGACCGTATCAGGAACTAGGGCAAAACCCTGAAGAAAAACAGGATATAGATGAGCCAACCTCAAATGCAATGGAAACTTCGTTAACCACTATCCAAAGCAGCACTTCTGCTTCATTTAAAAGTCCCGAAGAAGTTCGTCCTTATCCCAAGGCACTACCTCGAAAAAGAAAAGGAAGAAAAAACCCTGGTCGAACTAGAATATTAACTGACACCTCGGAAAAAGAGGTCATTGAGGCCGAATATAATGTGCGAGACAAGAAAAAAAACGGATGAAAGACAAAATCCAACAGGTGAAACGACAAATAACCAGTGGAACAGAAAAAAGAAAAGTTTTGGATCGGAATACAAAACAGAAAAAAAGTGTGTTCGATGACTCTTCTGAGGACGAAAACGAGTCGAAAAATCCATTTTCTGATGCAGATTCCGATGACGATGCCGCTTGCATCTACTGCAATTCATTGTTTTCAGCGTCTCGTTCTCGAGAAAAATGGATTCAGTGCCAGCAGTGTTTGAAATGGTGCCATTCAGCCTGTGCAGGTGTTAATGATAAAATAAAAATTTTTAATTGCGAACTATGTATGAATTAAGTGGTGTTTTAATAATAAAAGATTACGTTCCTATTTATATGTAGCTTTGTAGCTACCTAATTTCTTATTGTATCAAACCTCCCATTTAGTGTATCAAGCCACTCATGTATAGGGAGGTTTGAGACACTTTCCATTGACAATTTCAAAAATTTATAATCAAGAATAAAATTTCAATTTTCAATAATTGATTATTGCCAAACTACTAAGCGAAGTTTTAAATTACACTTTGACATAAATTGATTGATAAATGTTGATCACAAATTTTTTATTACCATTTTTGTAAAAAATGTATCAACCCTCCCCAGTCTCCCCTACACTTTCTTTACCATAGATTGGTACTTTCTGATTATTTCATTCAGTCTACAAAACCAAAATAAACTTTTCTGTTATATTAGTGTACTTTTTAGTTTAAATATATTGACTTTACTGTAAATATATAGCTTTGCACACTATGTCCTTTATGAAATCTATTTTATGTCGGTTCTATTACTGTTCGTAATCTTTTTTCTAATGTTTTATTATATATTTTCAGCGGTATATATAGTGATGTGATTGCCCTGTAATTTCCACACTCGTTCTTATCTCATTTTTTGTAGATTGGCAATATTTTTCCTATTTCTCAATCTCCAGGAATTTTTTCTTCTTTTCATATTTTATTCTAAATTGTTAACGTCAATAATACTCCTTTTTCTTTTAAGTTCTTTATCAGTTCAGATGTAATCATGTCATACTCAGGAGATTTTCGGTTTTTTATTTCTCTTGATGCATCTTGTAGTTTTTTTTCTTCTTCATTTTGCTTCTGATTTAATTCTATTATTTTATATAATTTTTCGTTATCCGTACGTCTTTTTTGCACACATAATAATTCTTGAAAATATTTTTTTATCTTTTTATTATGTTGTTAGTATCATATATATGTCAAATGGGAACTTTGAGGTCTGTTTTTCTTACCAAACGAGAACTTCGGGGACGTTGTGGAACTTTGGGGACTGGCTCAAAGTTCCAGACCTCAAACTTCCCATATTACGATAAAAGCAGGTTCTCAAACTTCCGCACAACAAAAATGTTATATCAGATGGGAACTTTGGGTCATTTTTTGATATATAGTTGAAAGTTCGGCAGAGACTTGATAAAATTACATCTAAGCTAAATTACATTCAAACTTACATTTATTTATTAAAAAAGTGTATATTTAGGGAATCTCGCCTTAATCGCAGTCACTTTTAAAAATAGTTTGCACATATGTCAGATAAACAAAGAAGTTATTATTTAATATTTTTCATTTGAAATTGCAACCGTTTTACCGCAAAACTCACCAGATTTCGACGATATTTGAAATGTGTTTGTTTGGGTATAGAGGCAACACTTGTAACTTTACAAAAGTTAATTTTAAGAAAAAAGACGTTTTACTTTGAAACTCAACCATTTTTGATATAATTTGAAACGTATACTTACTAAAAACTGATTTTTCTAACTTTACAATAGCAAATTTCAAAATAGTGGACATATCTTAAAACTTGCCAGTTTTGACGATATTTGAAACGTGTACCTGTTTAAGTACAGAAATGAGACTAATCTCACAATCGTAAATTTTATTATGAGGGACATTTCAACTCAACTTATATTCAATTGAAACATGAAAGTAATATATGGCCCAAAAAGTGGACAATAAAAAATAGAAATTACTAATTTTTTTAAAATATAAATATGTTTTAACACTTTATACGTCGTTATTTTGCAAAAATCAGATGTTTCCATCTTTTCACTTCATTTGTTTTTTTTCTCTTTTTCCAAATTTTTCCACATAAAATGCAAATATTTCTCACGTTTTTTTACCGTTTCTCTTTCTCGCGTTTGAGAGTTTCTTATAAAGATTAATAAACCGACAGTCCCCAAAGTTCTCAATATAACAATTGTGTATGTACGGTATATACTATATATACTTAGACCTCAAAGTTACCATTTGACATATATGTTCATTCACCGAATATAAAATAAAATTATTATTATTAATATTTAAGCGCGTTGCGCACATTGTTAAATTTTGAATATATACGTTTTTGAAACCAGTTGAGTTAGCATTCAACTTGCTTATAGAACAGTTGTTATAGTTAGATATTTAGAATAAATATTATTTCCTTTAAGTATTCTTATTAGTATAAAAGCCGATACAATTTTTTGGTCCTTCGCGAGCCGGATGCTGATTAAGAATACTAAAGAAGAAGAAGAAAAAACTATCAACCTGGTTGCCGTATTTGTAAAGCAAGTTGCTGTAATTCTGCCAATTCTTATCGTGCAGAAGCCGATTTATGCCGTCAAATTGCCGTAATTTCGCCGATTCCTGCCGTTAAGTAGCCGTAATTCAGCGATTCCTGCCGTTGAGTAGCCGTAATTTATCGATTCCTGCCGTTAAGTAGCCGTAATTCGTCGATTCCTGCCGTTCAGTAGCTGTAACTCTGCCGATTCCTGCCGTTTAGTAACTTATCAGACAGCAGATAAAGGTAGCCGTCTGCCACCGCCAAGAACAAACGCCGTTAACACGTCCATTAAAAGTGTGAGTACCTTTCCTATATTTCCATTTATAAACAATTATTATTTACCATGGGCCGTAATAAAAACAACAAAGACGAAAGTTCACCAGATTGCGATCTAGTTATCAGTAATAAACGACGCATACTTGCGTCTGTAGAAAATTTTAGTAGTTTTGTACAAAATTTAAAAGAAAAAGGTGCTAATAATTCATTGATACAAGAAATCGAGCGTGTTGAATTAGAGACGCGATTACATTCTTTCGATTCCCTATACAAAGAATTTCTAAAGTCATGCGATAGCGATGATGAGTTTATCGAGTTTGAAAATACTTATTTTAAAATACTCGCCGAAGCTAAAATTATTTTAGAAAGAATTACGAAAACAGATGTACGATCTCCTATCCTCCCATTATCTACTGCTTCTGGTCACTTTGACGTTCCAGGTCAATCTGATATCGTAAAGTTGCCTACGATCGAAGTACCTAAATTTAATGGCGATGTGCGTGATTGGTTACAATTTCGCGATTTGTTTAATAGTTTAATTCATAGTAACGATAAACTATCAAATGTGCAAAAATATTATTACTTGCGCATGGCACTGATTAGTAGTGCTAATCAAGCGGCAAAATCTTTAGAAATATCTTCACAAAATTATGAAGTTGCATATAAAGCGTTATGTGAACGTTATAATAATTCGCGTTTATTAATTAACAGTCATGGTAAATCATTATTTAATTTAGAAAAGGTTAATAATGAAAAAAAAATTAATTGACGATTTTTCAAAGCATTTATACGCACTAAAACAGTTAAAACAACCGGTAGAAACGTGGGATACACTTGTTATTTATATCGTTAGTCAAAAACTAGATGAAAAAACATTAATTGAATGGGAAAAATCAAAAAACGACGAAATACCAAATTTAGAACAATTTAAAAGTTTTTTGCATACGCGAGCTAACGTGTTAGATTCTATACAAGGGGCACAAAAACGAGAAACGCCACGTACATTAAAATCATTCGTTAACGCTTATGAAAATAATTGTTTAATTTGTAATAATGCTAAACATCCCGTAACCATTTGCCCAAAATTTAAAAACTTAAGCGTACATGAACGAACACAAGAAATAAAAAGCTTAAATTATTGTTTAAACTGCCTTAAGCCGTTTCATTTTACTTATCAATGCCGAAAACCGCCGTGCAGTATTTGCAAACGTAAGCATCACGGTATGCTACACTTAAATTTAAATAAACCGATAAATGTCCCAGTAAATGAGAGTATTACGGAACCAAATATATCGTTAAACAGCGAACCTTCAACTTCAGAAGAAAAACAATTATCACTTGCATGTCATTCTATTTCGAAAACTTTGTTATCTACAGCACTTATAAAACTTCAAGCCGAAAATGGTAACATTTGTACCGCCAGGGCCATCTTAGATGCTGGTAGTAATATATCAATAATATCTCAATCTTTATGTAATAAATTAAAATTAAAAACTACAAGTACAAATGTAGCCGTTTGCGGTATTAATCAAAATATTACAAATTTAAACCAGATGTGTAAACTGAAAGTAATTTCGCGATTTAATGAATTTAATCAATCTATTGACGTGCTTGTGATAAACAATTTAAGTCATAGAATACTTAGTGTTAAAATAAACAAAGACAAATTAAATATTCCTGCTAATCTTTACTTAGCTGATCCAAAATTTTATGAGCCGGGAGAAGTCGATGTATTATTAGGAGTAGATTTATTTTATGATATCTTGTTACCTAAACAAATTAAGTTAGGAAAAAATTTGCCGATTCTTCAAGAAACACAGTTAGGTTTTATTATTTCAGGAAAATTACCTGATGCCGTTTTAAAACATTTAGTTGGCTGTAATTTCGTGCAGATTAATAAACATGACGATCTAAAAGATGAACTAGAACGTTTTTGGAAAGTTGAATCAATTGACGATAAATTTACACCGGAAGAATTATTATGCGAAAGTCATTTTAAAAAACATACGTATCGTACACAAGACGGGCGTTTTGTAGTAAAATTGCCGATAATAGAAGACCTTAATAAATTAGGAAATTCCCGAAAAATTGCCGAAACGCGATTTTATAAGCTTGAAAAAAAATTGAATATAAATCCAGACTTAAAACGCAAATACAGTAGCTTTATAAATGAGTATCTTGAATTAGACCATATGCAATTAGTAAAAAAAGAATCTAATAAAAACGAAAAAGAATATTACGTTCCTCATTTTGCTATTTATAAAGATTCGTTAACAACGCAACTTAGAATTGTATTCGATATGAGTGTTCCTAGTGATAGTGGGTTTTCACTTAATAATTTACAATTGAATGGACGCATTTTACAACGCGATTTGCTATCTATACTTATTGAATTTCGTACTTTCAAAATAGTTGTTTCGGGTGATATCACAAAAATGTATAGGCAAATTTTAATTAATGAACAAGACCGTAAGTTACAAAAAGTTTTGTGGAGACAAAATAGTAATGAAGATATTAACGAATATGAAATGCTACGACTTGTTTTCGGTACTAAAGCTGCACCCTTTTTAGCCGTACGTTGTTTATCCGAGTTAGCAAAAGAAACAAATGATTTAGATGTAAAAAACGTTATAAAAAATAATTGTTATATAGATGATTTCTTATTCGGAACTGATACTGTAGAGAAAGCAATTGATTTAACAAAGCGTCTTGTTGCCGTATTAAATAAAGGATGCTTTCCTCTTAGAAAATTTAGATCAAATAGTAAAATTGTTTTAGAACAGTTAAATAATGATGTAAAAGATACCGATAAATTTAAAGTTTTAAATTTTAATTCAGAACATAAAATGTTAGGTTTAGTTTGGAATAGCGCTACAGATACGCTCACATTTAATACAAGCGTTATTAATCAGGTGCCAATAACAAAACGACAAATGTTGTCGTCAATTTCAAAACTATTTGACCCGTTAGGTATGATAGCGCCTGTTATTATTTTTGTAAAATTAATAATACAAAAACTTTGGTTATTACAAATATCTTGGGATGATCGCTTACCGGATGACATAATATTAGAATATAAAACATTTTTAAATGATCTACCCGTACTTAATGAATTAACAATTCCGCGTTCAGTAATAGACATTGATAACGATTGTATAATTGAATTGCATGCATTTTCGGATGCTTCAGAAAAAAGTTATGGAGCGTGTGTGTACGTGCGCGTTATTAAAAAACATAAAATATTAGTAAGTTTATTAACAGCAAAAAGCAAAGTAGCTCCCTTAAAACAATTAACCGTACCTAAACTTGAATTGTGTGGTGGAATAACAGCAAATCGGTTAGTTGATAAAGTTATAAAATCTATTAATTTAAAAATAAGCCGTTGCGTAATATGGACTGATTCGTCTATTCTTTTGGGTTGGTTAAAAATGCCCACTTATAAATTAATGCCTTTTGTAAATACACGTATAGCCGAATTACAAGAAAACCTTAACATAACCGAGTGGCGACATGTTAATACGCGTGACAACCCTGCTGATATTCTTTCACGTGGCGTCTTACCGTCACAATTAATAAATTCAAATCTATGGTGGACAGGCCCGTTATGGTTAACGCTACCAGAAGATTGCTGGCCTGTATCAAAAATAACCAACGTTTCATTGCCGGAAATTAAGAAAAAATTTAATACGTTTGCAACATTTACACAGATACCAATAATCGATTTTAAACGTTTTTCAAACATAAATAGACTGATACGTACGGTGGCATTTGTTAAACGATTCATAAGCAATTTAAAACTTACAAAATACAAACGAGCAATAAAAAATTTAAGTTTAAAAGAACTAAAAGATGCACATGACTATATAATAAAAACGATTCAAAGTATAGAATTTCATGATGAAATCAAGATGTTAAAATATAGCAATTCAGTTTCACAAAAAAGCAAAATTTTACAGTTGGATCCTTTTTTGGATGAAAATGAATTGTTAAGAGTCGGTGGAAGGTTAAATAATTCAAAATTTTCATATGCTAAAAAGCATCCTTTATTGTTGCCAAACACTCATCACGTAACAGAGTTAATTATAAAAAATACACATTATTTAACCTTACATGCAGGACCAAATTTAACTTTAGCCGCTTTCCGAGAACGTTATTGGGTAACCAGAGGCAGAAATGTTTGTAAAAAAGTAATACATAAATGCATTCATTGTTTTAAAGTTAAACCACGCGAACTGTACCAAGCCAAAATGGGCGATTTACCTGCAGATCGAATTTCTGTTTCGTTTCCTTTCAAAACTTGTGCCGTAGACTACGCAGGTCCAATTTTAATAAAACACAAAGTCGGACGCGGTTCAAAAACTATTAAATCATATATTTGCTTATTTATTTGTCACGCTTCAAAAGCAATTCATATTGAGTTGGTAACAGATTTAACTACTGATAATTTTTTAGCCGCATTTAAACGATTTGTGTCCCGAAGAGGCATACCAGATAAAATAATCTCTGACAACGCTTCTAATTTTACTAAAGCAGCACGAGAATTAAAAGATTTACAAGAATTTTTAAAAATAAATAATAGTGCAATTTCAGATAGTCTAAATTTAAAATCTATACAGTGGCAATTTATTCCACCCAACTCGCCGCATTTTGGCGGTCTTCACGAGGCTGGCATTAAAGCCTGCAAGTATCATTTGAAAAGAATTATTGGCACTGCTCTTTTAACTTATGAGCAATTAAATACCCTTTTAATTCAAATCGAAGCAATCTTGAACTCGCGCCCTTTGTGTCCCTTAACGTCTAATCCAAATGATTATTGTCCTCTCACACCCTCACACTTTTTAATAGGTCGTAATTTTTGTTCTGAGGTGATGGGTGCGCAGAGCCTAGAAGATGTTCCTACCAATAGATTAGACCAATGGCAAAAATTGGAGCAACTACGTCAACATTTTTGGCGCCGCTGGGCATCTGAATATATTGTGGAGTTACAACAGCGATTTAGATGGCAAATTACTCAAGGAAAGTTACAAGTAGGCGACTTAGCGCTAATTAAAGAGCCAAACACACCTCCTCTTCGATGGAAAATGGGGCGCATTATAAAAATGTTTCCTGGAAAAGATGGTGTTGTAAGAGTAGTAGAAATCCGAACTAACCACGGAACTTTAACTAGGGCTACTGCCAGAATATGTCCATTACCGGTGAATTTCTCTTTAGCAGATTCTGTTGGAACGGATACGTCCAACGCCCGGGAGAATGTTCATTCACCGAATATAAAATAAAATTATTATTATTAATATTTAAGCGCGTTGCGCACATTGTTAAATTTTGAATATATACGTTTTTGAAACCAGTTGAGTTAACATTCAACTTGCTGGTAGAACAGTTGTTATAGTTAGATATTTAGAATAAATATTATTTCCTTTAAGTATTCTTATTAGTATAAAAGCCGATACAATATACACATATATGTCAAGTGGGAACTTTGAGGACTTTTTTTCTTACCAAACGGGAACTTCGGGGACGTGTAGAGCTTTGGGGACTGGCCCGAAATTTCAGACCCCAAACTGCCCATATTATAATAAAAGCAGGTGTCTAAACTTCCGCACAACAAACAAGTTATATCAGATTAGAACTTTGGGGTTACTTTTTAATATATACTTGAAAGTGAGGATGGTCTTTGATAAAATTACATCGTTCTATGAACAAACATTTAAGTGTATTTTTGATTTATGTAAGCATATTATATCAATAAAGCTAATGTAAGCTTTTAATGTTGATGATATTTGAAATGAGTGCTTTCTTGTGTGTGAAGGTGATACTTTTAGTCTCACAATTTTGCCTCAAATTTCAACTGAGTTTGATGATATTTTTAATTTGTGCTTGCTTTAATGTAGAGTTGATACTTATAACCTCACAATGGAGAATTTTCAGATAGCGAAATTTTTACCACAAAACTTAACAGATTTCAATGATATTTAGATTGTGTACGAATCTTGATTGTAGAGGTGATACTACTAGCTTCATAATGGTGAATTTCTAAATGGCAGCTGTTTTACCATAAAACTCCCCGATTTTGATATTTAAAATGTGTGTTTGCTTAGGTATAGAGGTCCTACTTCTAATGTTATAATGGAGCTTTCCAAACAGCGACCGTTTTACCTTGAAACACAGTCTATTTCGACAATATTTGGAATGTGTGCTTTCTTAGGTCTAGAAGTAATACTTTTAGCGTCGCAATGGTAAATTTCAAGAAAGCGGACATGTGTGATTTCTTGAGTATAGAGGTGATAAGTCTAAGTTTACATGAGTGAATTTCAAAATGGCGCTGTTTTAGCTAAAAACTCACCCAATTTCAATAGTATTTGAAATGTGTGCTTGTTTGGGTCTAAAAATGATACTTGAAAACTCACAATAGTGAATTTAAAAATGGCAGACGTTTTACTACTCAACTAATATTGGCAATATTTAAAATGTGTACTTTTTGAGTACAAAAGTGATACTTGTAGCCTGTTTATACTGTGAGATTGAGATTATTGTCAGACCACGTGACCCTGTAGTAATGGTAACGCAGTACATGTTCATTAAAAAAGTAAACAAACAGGTCACGTGGCTTGCGAATAATCTCGCTCGCCCGTTACGACACAAGTATGTTTACAGAAAACAAATTATCTCAAAAAATAATTGAAAAAAACAAAAAAAGTATCTTATAAAAGAAAAAAATGTGTTCACTGGCTAACGTATTTTTAAAAATAATTATGTATTTTGTTTTACGTAGAAAAATGAACTTAAAATGAAAAAAGTTAAAAATTTTGTTTTATTATTTCTCTATATTCAGTTTCATTTCTGAATTGTATTTTTTGAGGTTTACAAACTCGTTTTCCACAGGTAATGAAAGAATTGACAAACAGTTTTATTTTCCCTAAATTTAATTCAATCAGTTATTTTAGAAACTACATAAATCCATTTGTATTCAAAATGAAGTTATTTCCATTTTTGTGGTTTTCTCATATATCGTAATGTTTCATAAAGAATCCACATACATCCATTGATTAGAGTCTGTACAGTGGATTGTAAAGGCTTCTGTTTCTGCAAAAAAAGTTGCAATAGCGAAACAAATTGTACATCAAAGAAAAGCAAAAAATTATATAAACAAATGCAAGCTATTGAACACTTATGTAAAAATGATTAAACTGTTGCAGCATTTTGTGTAGACTACATGCAAAATCTAGCATTTCCTTTTATTCCCGTGCAAGACACATTCAATCTGCATCAAGTAGCAGTATTCACTTGTTTTTAAAATACATAAGTTGACAACTGGTAACAGTTATTTCTATATCTATAATGAAGGTTTGGCAAAAAGGGCACAAACGAAGTTAATTCTTTTATAATGAATTATATCAAAAACGATATTCAGAATCTCCACATATTTTATGATGGGTGCTGAGGATAAAACAAAAACCATTCAGTAATTGGAACGTGTGCAGCCCTTGCTGATCTTGGCCATTTCAAAAACGTAAATCAATATTTTCCAATAAGAGAACATTCATACATGCCCTGCAATAGAAATTTTGCGGTTTTAAAGAGAAGTATTAAAAAACGACAGAATTTATTTACTCAAGGAATACACTGAACTTATTATTGGCGCTATCGCTAAAAAAAATACTGTTCATATGATTGATTACGTCAACACGCTTATAAAGAATTACAAATTATGGTGGCTCAAATTTCACAAACTAAATTGTTATCAACACCTTTTTATGACCGAAATGTAAAAAGATAAGAGAAACTTTTCTTTAATATTACATCTTTTATGAATTTTACGTATGTGAAAGAAAAAACAGTTACGTTATTGCACGTGACTACATTAATGGGTTAGTAGAACACGAAGTTCTTTAGTTCGACAGCAATCATAGGTTTTCCAAAGGAAATTGCTTACCAGGAAAGAAAAGACCCAATAAGTTTAAAGACAATGAAAGGATTCAAAATATTTGAAAGATTTATAGAACATTAAGATCAGAATGTTCAACATTTTTATAAAGAAATTTTCAAATGACCGCCTATTGGTAGTCCAAAAGGTCCAGTTGTTGAATAATATGTTTTTTGTATGTTAATCGTAGTGTGTTATTATTGTAATAATTATAGTTTGTTCGCAATAAATGTTATCTTGGCTCATACTGTCATTTGTTTTTTTTTTTAAAATAAAATACGTTTATTTTAGTAACAACATAAATTCGGTTGGTTTTTTCTTAATTTTTTGATAAAGAAAAAACAAAACTAAAAAAATCGATTATTTTATAACAAAAACATCTTAAACTACATCAACTCGAAGAAATATTTCGAGTAAAAACAAATGTATTCACGAAAAACAGCTTTTCTTAATTTTCTCAAAACTAGGTTGTATGGACTTATGCGGTTTCTAAAATAACCAATTCAATTAAGTATAAGGTTTCAACTTTAACTCTGCAATATCATGAAGCAGGTACAATTTAAAATTTAATTTGACTAAGAATATAGTGTCCAGAAGTGAATGTTCTTATAATTAAGTCCTATAACTGAAACGATATGTTACTTTCAAATTTTGATTTGATTGATTTGAATTTTTTTAAAACAAGCAATCTCACAATAAAATAGTGACGTTATAAAACTTAAGTAAACATGTAACTGATCGTACGCTACAGTAGTCTAATCGCGACTAAAAATATGGGATTGTGCATAAATTCTGAGTTTTATTTCAACTTACAAGCTATCCAAATAATTATTTAACTGTTTGAATTTAAGAATAAACACAACTTTCATTGCAAAATTAATACTTTCTGATCAAATTAGTTATTTAATTTTGTTCATTTTTTCACACTATCTTTACTTATTGAAGTATTCCATATAAAAATTAGAAAAAAGAAGCGTAAACTTGGTTTTATATTCGAATATACATAAGCATATAATAATAATAAGTTTTATGTAATTTTAAATAAATACAATCGAACCTCGAATTTCAAGATACAGCTAAAACAATTCGACTTATCGAAAAGTTTTTCATGTCTTTAACATGTAATAATGTGAAAAGTGTATTTGTAGTGTAATATTATATTATTACATAAGCAGAGGCAATGGTAGAAGTTATCTTATTCTGTTGACGAAAGAAATTAAATTCCGATAATAATTTGATAGCCGCATCCATTCATTAATACGTGCTGATTGTTTAAACAATTTCATGACTCAAATTTGTTACTTGTTCTTTTACGGAAAAATTAAAGGAAACTAAACTAAATATATATACTGTCGTGATGTTTACTTTATTAGTGGACTGTATATTTATTTGCTGTTTATTAAGACCATATGGTCTTTGCCAATACATCGGAAACTTATTACAATACTCACTTAAAAACTACCTACTTTCTATTTTAAAATTTCTACATAAAAGTGTCACCGGATGTTGAAACTACCCTCAACAGATTATTGCAAGTGGTGCCGGTAGTTATTTAATAAATCATTTGACTCGTTCACGCCTTAACATATACATTACAATCGTTTGAACTTATTTATTGTGCATAAAGACAAACTTAATAATCAATAATTTTTGTAATAATTTTTATTGAAATCAAATACTGTTCATGTAAAATAAGAAATTACGTTTAAGATTGTACATTTTTTTAAATACAAATATTTCAATATTACTAAGTCTAGTGTCAAACTATAATATATTAATTTGTTTGCGTATTCATCGAATAGTAGGCATTAGTACTTATCTTTAGCATTTTTATTACATTACTACATTTCTTGTATCAAAAACATTTTGACACGCTAGGAAGACTAAAAAGATGCTAGCAAATTACCACGTGTTAAACAGAGATATTCACACTAATTAAAAATAAATTTTAAATAGTTATGATTTCGTTCGACGAAAATGAAATTTGAGATAAAGGTACAAAGATCATCCTAAAGAAAGCTTTAAAAAAAAGCACCAACAATGGGAGTCAAACGCTTAGCACCTGCTTAACAAGCCATCGATCTACAGTATGCGCTACCCCGCTCGTAGAAATCACTTTTAGATTGCACCCGATTTTGAAAAATTCGTAACTCGAAAACTAATGCTTGTTTTGATATAATTTTTGCGTCTAACGTTTTTATATTAAAATTAGGATGCAAAGTAATCATAATTTGTTTGTTTTATCTTTAGTGCGTTACTGCTTATTTTGTATGTTACATCATAAAACTTTTCTACACGCTGGCGCTGTACTGACTAGGAGGAATTCTTAGTAAATTACTATGTTAAACACAGACATTGCAACTAATTGAAAGTAAATTTTAAATTGCTATGATTTCGTTCGACGAGTATGAAAATAATTTGGGATGAAAGTAAAATCGCAAATTGCATTGAATTTCCTTTTAAAGAAAAATTTTAAAAAATGAACCAAAAGGAATCGAATCTTTTGCACCCGATTAACAAGCTAACGATTCACAATTTGTGCTACCGTGTTTGTTGAAATCGCATACAGTCTTACAGATAAGACGCTGTTTGTTGTATTACAACTTTTACTCGATTTTCAAAAACTCATACCTGAAAAACTAATGCTCGTTTTGGTTTCTTTTTTAATTTAATCTATAAATACCTACATACTAATGAATAATTCGCTTATTATGATTTTTAATAAATACATTTTTTTTCTAATATAAACGTGTTGTTTGCCAGGACAATTAGGATGCACTCTATTAAAACTGCGATATGTAAAAAAAAGATAAATACTTAGGTGAAAATATGTTTTGAACAAATATATTTGCAAATTGTCTAAGAATGTTTTTTACCGCCAGTGTAATTTAAAATTGATATCAGTAGCCAAATTTGCTTATAATATAAAATAAATACGTCGGTGATAACAATTTTCAGTATTGAACATCCCATATTCAACTTTTCTTTATTTATTTAGAATTAAAAATTTTGTTTTATTATTTTTAGTTCTTTTAGAAACACGTTCTGTCACACGCGATAATGGAATTCACTGTGCAATATCGGGAAGTAGATACTACTAAAAAATTAATTTGAATTATAATATTGTTTCTAACAGTGAACGTGTGCAACGATGTATTACTTTTAAAAAGTAATAATAACTGTAAAATATCCGCGCTATCTAAATGATTCTTTTCTTGATCTTAGGTGTGTAAAATCGTCTATTATATTATCAAAATTTACACTTAGTAATATCTAATTTTCTACACACATTAACGATAGACTGTTTAGTCTCTTTTGCAGCATAGTACTTCTCAGTTCGTTTTTGATTCTGACTAATTTAGAAAATTAACGTTCTCCACTGCAGTTAGTTATGATTAATAATAAAAAATTCTCAATGAAATGGCAATATTAGAAAATATATCCTCTAATTTTTTAGTTATTAAAATATAGTATAGGTTCAATAAACTGATTTCTTGGGTTTTATATATTTCGTCTGAATTTAAATATTGTGCCAAATGAATGCATTCCAACTCTAATTCTTTTTTATTTACATCAAGACTGTAATTGTCTACAAATTTTGAAAAACTAAGGTGCAAATCGACTTGATTGATTGGTTTTAAAATTGTTAGGAAACCACGCCAATTAAAAATGCTGTCGTATGCAGCAAATCGCCGGTTAAATTAAGCTATTAACGAATCCATAATTGGAAAAAAACTTCAATTTTAAATTTTTCTTTGCCACTAAATTGGACTTTTTCAGTAGTCCATCAAAAAATTTGCGAACTCCGTTCAGTTGTGTTTTCTGTTTAAAGTCACTATCTGGAAATTTATCTTTAGCGATGCTATAGTACTTTTCGAAATAATTTCTTTCATTATTCAGAAAATTAATTAGTGATTTCAATGACTTTACTGCTACTTCCATCGTAAAAGATCTACTTTGTAAATTAACATTTACTTCATTTACGGTTGTTAATACATCCGTGAGAATAATCATTTCCAACTACTGCATTTTTTTGAAAATGCTAACTGCTTCACTTTTAGTTTCTGATAATTGATCATCATCTTCAGCAATTGATGATAGCGCAGCCAAGAATTCCTTACAAACATCTTCCAAAGATGTGACCGCAGATGCGCAAGCAGACCATCTAGTTCCAGACAATGATTTTGCCACCAATTTATCAGATCCCAAAAATTGTTTCATTGTATTCGAACGATATATATTGAAGAGGAAAAGAAATTGTAAATATTTTAAATGAACTGAAAAAAAATTGTGCCTTCTATATTGCACTGTACCGCATAAACCAATATTAAATTTGAGGAGTGTGCTACACAAGGTATAAAAAGGGCGTATTCACATTTTGCTTTGAGTCGCGCTTAAAGACTAGAGTATTGCCTACCCATGTTAGAGACGTTAATGTAACTTTGACCTCTACAGTTGTTAATATCAATATCGTGCTTTTCTAGTAACTCAATAACGGTATTTGCTAAATAATCTCCCTTGCGCTTCTCTATGGGTATGAACGTTAAGAATCTTTCGACGACATTTGCTTCCCTCGCATATCTTATTATAAATGTCATTTGATCTACAGATGTTAAATCGGGTGTAGAGTCAACATTAATTGAATAATATTTAGATTCCTTTACTTCAGCTATAATTTGATTTTGCAATTTCTTGTCCGTAAGATTGATAAAATCATTGCAAATATTTGCTGAGAAATTTGTTCAAATTTTCTGTAAGAAATGGATCAAACTGACTTAGTAGTTCCAAGCATCCCAAATTCCAAATTCTGTTGCTTGGAGATCCTATAATTTGATTTGCTCCACAAAACGCAAGTCCTCTGGATGCCAAAAACTTAATAACAGCTACGATTCTTTTTAGTTCATCTTTCCAGTACTAAACTTACTTTTCAAATTGAGAAACAATGGCTGTATCCACTCTACTAATAGACTGACTTCTAGCTTGAATGTGATTTCAATCGTTACATCCATTGTGTCCAGTAAATTTGGTTTCAGTGGAAAACAATATTCTACACGTAAATTAGAATAACGCATTTTTGCAAGAGAATAGAGTAACCATTTTCTGTCTGCGTTCTCGCCGTTCTTCAGTGTACGAATAAAAACTGATTTTGATAGAGTTCGCATTTTTATGTTGTCATTTGTTTCCTTGTGGGGTCTGACAGATTTTGAGAAATCTTCTATTTTGTTTTCTTTCGGTTCTGTTGTTGGAATTGTTATCACACTTGGTTTTTCTGAAATAGGATTAGGGAAATCTAGCTGCGGAGTTTTCGAAGAACTCACTAGAACGTCAACAGCGGTTAAAGTTTAGGCAGATGGTTGTGAATTTTTTTTTTTTTTGACTCTGACATTGTATCGAGGGCGTTGATAATAGATAAAATGATGTAAGTTTTGGTAATTTATTAATGGTTTCTTATTTTACATTTAATTTTTTTCTTTTCTTTGCTCTATTGAGATATGTACGTTTAGATATGACGCCCTAAAAAGAAAAGAGATCGACATTTAAATAGACACGTTATCAATTTGCAGAGTTTACTGATAAATTTTAATTTTTGTAAATATTTTGTCTAGTGTCTAGTCTTCATCTTTTTTAGTTTGATCACATAAACATAAAAAAAATATATAATACCTAGTCCGCAATATATATTTTTTAAACTATTAACTATTTAAATTACGTTCGTTAAAAGCTGGAGATCTGGCTATCCAGCTTACTAAACAGTGCATTTTAAAACTAAAAATAAAAGCGAAATACGATCACCCTTTACGAAACTATATACAGAACTCATTAACAGTCTTGCTCCTGAAACACGAAACACTACCTCGGTATTTGACAACACAGAACACAGCCAATATAAATTCAAAAATGGTTGGTTAGGAATTGTTTGGTTAGAACCTGTGACACTGATACGTATAACGCGGTGGCGCGGATATTTTCAAAGAAAAGCCAAGGGCCGCCGAGTTAAGAGCCTTGTCCGCAAATAACGACTTATCTGGGTGTTAAATCCGCCACTGAGTACAGCTGGTTAATTTTTCACTTTTTTTCATTCTTTTTACATTTCTTACCATTTTCTTATTTTGCGTTTAACCTACAATACTCATAAAGAATAATAAATCGACAGTCCTCAAAGTTCTCATTACAACAACTGTGTATATACGGTATATACTGTATATACTCAGACCTCAAAGTTCCCACTTGACATATATATATATATATATATATATATATTTTTATATGTGGTACCGCTCAGCGTCCGGTCTAGAAACATTGTCACACGGCGTCCTTCGATATACAGCCGTATAAACGTAAATCAATGTATAATACCGCTTAGCGTCTTTGCTCACGGTTAGGTTTACTCAGCGTCCTTTTTTTATCTTTAAGTTAATGACGTCATTACTACGCTGCGAAACTATTTTTAGATCTCGAATGTGACTTCTAAGCGTATGTAGCAGGTAGTTTACTGTTAGGTTTATTCAGCGTCCTTCTCTTATCTTCAAACTCGTAAACTAATTACGCTGCAGAATTATTTTTAGAAATGAAATGCAACATTGAAGTAGACAAAATGCGTTCATGAAATATAACTACTTGAACTTCTATTTAGAATGAACTATACATGAAATAAAGAATTTGATTTTAATGATCAGCTTAAAATTTTGTTTATCGCAGTATAATGAATTATCTAAAATTCTTCAGTTTTTGTTACCTTAAAACTGTAAAATGTATATAAAGTAGTAGGCATTTTTTCAAAAATTATTTTTAATTGTTTTAATAAAATTTAAATTTTTTTAATCAAATTTAAATTTTTTTAATATAATTTATATAACATACTGTAAATTCTAACAATTTTTTTATATAAAAACACCAATTTAAAGGTTTTTATCAAATCTATATAAACATTATGTTGTAATTGTTGAAAATAAATTAATCGTAAGAAGACTTTAAAAATTTATTAAAAAAGTATGTAACATAATAAAATATAAAATAATAAAAAAATACAAAAAATATAAAACATTCTCATTATTTTTTAGTGTACTTATTATAAACATAAGCTTTAATTACATCCCATTTTCTATTTTTAAATAATTCTGGATGCCGGGCAATAAGATTTTCAACTTCTTCTTTCTTTGGGGGGATTTTATTCTTAATATGTTTTTCGAAAAATATTTCTGTGACTTCTCTTTCTTCTTTTGACCATGCGTTTCTTGTAATTGTCTTTTTTTTCTTGTTTGTGTTGGCCTTTGGAGATGCGCAACGCTTTTGATCATTTTTCGATTCCATTACCATTTTTTCAGTTTCTTCTTCACTTTCACTTTGCGTCTCCACAATTTCATCGCCTATATTAATTTCGTTTAAGTTCCGCCCTTTAAACTCAGTAATGTCGCTGTTTTGAGCAAGTAACAAAAGTTTGGAAACCTTAGCCGTTTGTATGATATCTAGTGGTAATCTGTACCATTCTGCATGAGTTTTAGTAGTATGGCCCATAAAAGTTGCCAACTGCTCTAAGTCTTCGTTGTCCATTTTTAAAATCTGTGAAATAGTGGCTAAGTGTTTTCTCATTCTTGTTGAAGTCAACGCTTTAGCTTTTGATTTATCTTTTAAAACGCGTAACGCGTGTTTGCTAAAAACATGGTAACCACTAATAGTGGAATCTTCTGTGTGACATGTGCCAAACAGGTAAGGATTATAAACTTCAAAAAAGTTATGTCTGTGCTTGATGGTTAAATCTATTCCTGCTTCAGTTGCCTTGTCTACTAGAACAGGAACTCCTCGTGAACGTTTCCCTTTTATTACGATTCGTTTTAGTTTTTTTAACAAAATTTTTTCGCTTGGCGATAGGAACTTTTCGAATTCTTTTGAAGAACTGGTATTTAAATGTTTTTCGTATGTATCAAGTAATAGCCGTTGAAGCTCACCAACACGTTTTTTGTTAAAAAGTAAAAGGCTGCAGTACGTTGCTTCTATTAACGATTTGTACGCAGTTTCATCTTTATTGTTCTCTTCTAATTTCAATTTTGACTCACTAATTAAATTATCTAAATAAATTTTCATTTTCTGAAAAAGAATAATGTTAAAAATGCAATTAAAGACCATTTCAAAAGAACTGTTTCCGTAAACTAAATTTATAGGTTTCAATTAACAAAGATAACATTTTTTTTATTTGGTGATTTGTTACGATAAATAAACTTTTGTCATTCGTAAACAACAATTGATAAAAATTTAACTAGTATAAATCTTACTTGTAAATCTTCTGTAACTGGAATAATAGTCGGTTTATTAAACCTTTTTATATTTAAATTTTTATTTGCTTCAGTAGATACTTCCATGGACCACTCGTTTTCCAGAAGTTTTGTCATAATTTTTAAGGTGTTCAATATTGGTGAATTTATATTTTTTTGAATTTCCATTGAATGCGCTGCAGTGATTGCTTTTTTGAGGATTGTACCCATTTGCAATGCAAGTGAAGGCGAATTAAAATCCTTGTTAGAAGTGTTGTAATCTGATATAGTTCGAACTGCCGTAACAATAGTTTGAAAATATTTAGGATGTAAAATGGATAACATATTAATAGAAGAATCGTTTAATATCTTTCTGACTTCTATTAACAATCTTGCTAATCGTCGCATGTATCTTTTGCTACAGCTACCAGATGTTTCTCTCTATGGCTTTTGATATATCTTCTAGCTACTTCGCAAATCAATTTATCTTTTTTAGCAACCAAGCCGATATCATCTGCTTTTATAGATTTAAGAACTCCATAAAGTCGCAAGGGATCGTTAGGGCCAAAATGACCTGCCATTAATGTATGAGCGTCTGCTTGATGATTTTTATATTGTGATTTTTCATTAGTTTTATTTTGAGGACAACGTTTAACATGCTTACGTAGAGCCTTTTTAACGTAGTAACCTAAAAAATCAAGTTATATTTTTTAACAAAGACATCAATCAGCACCGACCTCTGCAGTGAATACATGGCAGACGAGCACAAGCACTCTCATTATTAAATGCTCCTTTTTCTTGAACAGCAATTACCTTTCCACTACAAAAGTCACCTTCTTTTTCTTATTTTGTCTATTATTTGTTTACGCTTAAGGTCATTTTTAGGTAAGTCTATAAAAGTTTGAACTTCAAATTCATCTATATGTTGCCTTGTCAAGTGTCTGGCAAAGTTATTTACCAAAACGTCGCAAAAAATACAATAATGTTTTCTTCTTCTTTGTTGTAATTTAGAATTACGCGTTACTGCGCCAGTATTGTGGTTCACACTTACTCCTACAAAAAAAATAATAGTTTGAGTAATATAAATTAGTTAAACAAACAAGATCAAAATAAATTGCAGATGAACAGTTACTTTAATTTTGGGACGTTTTATTTTTTAATTAATTTATGAATTCAATTTTGTATTGTTGGCGCACTGAAAAAAATGTACCTATACGAGGTTGATTTAATTTAAATTTTAAACATTTCCTTTAATTCTGATACTTGAATACTATATGTTAATAGGTATTCTAAACTAACTAAGTAAAATGGAATATATATAGGAGTAAAATGTAAGTATTTAAAGTCAATTTGTACCTTCTTCAACACTTTTGTTGTTTACAACCGCATTATCAACAAATTCTTCATTAACACTTTTTTGCTTTGTTGATTCATCTAGGCGACATCTGGAATATTGTTCATTATTACTTAATTCAGTTATATCCGCATCATGAACAAGTTCCTCGTTAGCGTTTTTTTCTTTTACTGATTCATCTAAGCGACATTCGGAATATTGTCCATTTAATTTAGTTATATTTTGCAGTGAAGATGATTCCCAACTTGAATCTACAATGTTGCTTTTTAAAAATAAGAAATTAAAATTTTAACGTTTGTACTTTCATAATCAAGATCTAATTCGGGCTCATAGTTTGATGAGTCGCCACTGACTGAAAAAGGATCTTCCAATTCTGAAACATCACAGCATAAAATATATACTTGATAATTGTATTCCACTGTTTCTTTACATAGCAGTGAACGATAGAATAATTACAATAAAATTCAATTTTACACCAAGTAAACTAAATTTGATAATATCTAAGCTCCAACATCAACTGTTGGAGAAGAGGAAATTGATGACTTTTTTTTAACACTTTAGCAGAAATAATATCACACCTACGAAAAAGTGAAGCTATTATCATTCTAGGTGACTTCAACGTCAAAGTAAGAGCAGACTGTCCTGAAAAGAGGAACTAGAAAGTTTGAGCTCAATGTAAAAAATGAAAGTGGCAAAAAAAAACTGACCAAATTTTGCCAGAGTACATCTATGGTCATCATCTAAGAAAATTTCTCATTTAAACCTCACCAAACGGAGAATACAAGAACCAGATTGAATATTGTCTAATTTCATCAAGATGAAAATTTAGTATTGAGAACATTAAAACAAAACTAGGCGCATACCCAACTGCTAGTAGTTAATCTGCGGATTTATCTGAAAAACTTGAAGAGATCCAACAGAAACACAACTAGCGTATCAATAGTAAGAAAGAATAGAAATTATTTGAAACCATCTTACATTAAAAGTTTATACGTAAAGATACCATCACTAGCTGGACCAACCTTCAACAAACGTTCCGGAATATTAAGAATAAGGCTATAAAAAAACGACCAGAGAAGAACTGCTGCTTCTTCAGTAGAACCATTGAGCTTATCGAGCAGCACCGAAAACTAAAAGTCAAGGGCCTCCACTGCACACCTTAGTACAACAAACCAACAAACTGTCAGCTAAGATAAGAAGAGAAATCCGTCAAAACAAGAACCACCTAACTATTGCAGAAATGTGTGAAAGGATTGAAGTTCATGCTGATAAGAACCAGTTACGTGAGTTGTTGTACCCGCCACTGTACTGAAGAGCTACCAGTAAGTGGATGAGTATGTATATTTAGGTTCACTTGTACAAGCAAATGGCGGATCATCCAGCGAGATTAAGCGCCGCATTATACTTGGGAGAGCTGCAGTTAGGCTAATACCAATTTAAGAAGATAATTACATCTCCAGAAACAACAAGTTACGGCTACTGTTCTTAGAATGGATGATAAAAGACTCCCAAAAAAAACTTTAAACAGCCGAATGCACGGCAGAAGCCCAGTGCGGAGACTACAAAAGCAATGGAAAGATGAAATACAAGAAGATGCACGAGATCTATTGGGAGTCCTAGTCTAAAAGAGGAGAGGAAGTGATAAACAGGCGTGGATGCAAAACTAGAAGAAGAAGACAAAGAATAAGAGCAAGACCAAGCAGGAAGTGGAGCAGTTTACATATTTAGATTCACTTGTACAAGCAAATAGCGGATCGTCCATAAAGATGATTAAATATCGCATTTTACATAAACAGCAGCTAGCAGGCTAATACCAAATTGGATAAATTACCACATCTCTAGAAACAATAAGTTGTGGCCACTCAAGGCACTTACCTTCTCAGTGATGCTATATGGAAATTAAACAGACTCTCAAGGTGCATGTCAAACGTATAAATGTCTTTCAGTTGTGAGCCTAGAGATGGATGTTGAGAATCTCTTAGATGGAAAACAGAATAATCGTCTCAATACTGAACTTGCTAAATACGGAAACAAGACTGGCAGTGGTATGCAAACCGAGCATCTTAATATTCTTTGGCTATATCACAAGAAAAGATGAATTAAGCTTAAAAAATCGAAGGAAAGATAATATAGACCAGATCAAGATCGTTACTGCATGCCATTCGATCGGCGGAAGATTGCGAGCTATGGAAAAAAAATTGTTGCCAACATCAACTGCATATGATTACATAAACATTACAAGAACAATTTTCTATTATGACGTTTATTTCAAGTGCATTTGTTTTTTAACATAAATAAAACGAACCATTTTTAGTTTCTTCACAAATTCACTGAAGCTTTTTTCTCAAAAAATATTTTTTATACAATTGTTAAAAAAATTTGAGACAGCAATACATTATCAGCAAAAAGATTTACTGCGCCGATTACAAATTTATACTCTAACACTGAAATTCATTTTTATTGAGGGACATAAAATTTTTTTAAGAATTTTTGATGCACGCAAACAGTAATGTACAACACAAAATAAAATAATGTTAAAATCTCATACATAATTATCTCTTTATACCTTTATAAGTAAATACTTTGAATCAATAGGACGTTTTTATTTTATCTTGGCATCAAAATTTTAATTTCAATTGTTAAGTTGAAATAATTTTGATTTCTTTTTCATATAACGTCAACTTAGGATGTAGAGATACCAACTTTGAAAAAACTAACATTACTAAAATTCGTGTAAGAATTTGATTATTCTTACACGGATTTTAGTGTAAGAATCGTTAATTCTTATGTCGAAATAGAGAAACAATATTATATATATTTTCTTATATAAACGTACTATTGTTTTTGTACCATAAAATTAAAAATTTTAAAAATATTGCTGGTCGAATAAATTTAATTAGTTGCAAGCACGCAAAGATAAGAAAGATACTAAAATAACTTTGTTGTAGTTACAGCAGCAAACGATAACGGATTTTCTGAATGGCGTACAGTGTCAGCACAAGTTTGAACATAAAATAGCAGCATAACGTTAAACACCAGTTTATAATTTATTAATAAAAAATGTTTTAACTTACCGTCATCATAAATATCTTCTTCTGCAGCTATCGCACGTTGCACAATATCCAACGTTCGTTTTCGAAATAGATATGACTTTTTCATGCTAGTAACCGCGTAAAAACAAGTGTTTTCTTTAAGGACGCTGAATTACTACTTCGAAAAGTTGAGATTAAAAATAAATTACGTTAAAATCTCGGGACGCTTAGTAAACCGATAGCTCAATTATTATATACAAATTCAAAATCAGCATGTACGCATGACGTAATACCAATTCTTAGATATGAATATCTTTATGTACATATGACGTATTAGGACGCCTTGTTGACCGATTCGTAGATATATACACACAGACGCTCAGTGAATATTTTCAATAATTTTAAATATACATGAGTATATACAGATCGAATTTAGCGCCACCTAACAACAACACGTTGAACTAATTTTCATATAGAGGTCAATATGTGATGCTACTAAGCGTCTCCCTAATTTTTCTTTTAACGGTACTGGATGGCTCCTAGTGCACCAAAAAAAAATTTTTAACGATTTTCCACTCAGCGTCTGTACCTCAGACGCTGAGTGTCCGAGGACGCTGAGTGTAACCAAAATTTTCTATGGGTAGACGCTGAGTGAATACGTATATAAATATATATATATATATATATATATATATACATATTATAGATATGTTAGTTTTTCTCTACTATTGATTTTTCTTTTTTTGCCAAAATTATTTCACACCTTTTCTTTAGTTTCTTTAACTATGTTTTTAACTTTTTCGCGTTGTACTTTGTATGTTTTATAAGTTTCTTCTGATCTATTTTGTAAATATTCTTTCCATTTTTTTAGTTTAATTTCTAGTTTAATTTTTTCACTCCACCATGATGTTCTTTTTATTATTAGTTGTTCTAGACACGCCCCATGCGTTTTCAGTTGCTTCTATAATTAGTGGTGGTTTTTCGGTTAGGTCATTTATTCAATGACTCTCCAAAAAAACTACTAAAAAGTATACTACTTTACATTAAAATTAAATTATAAACGATAATAATTATTTTGCCTATTTTAAAAATACATAAATTTACTTTAAATACAAACTTCTTCCATGCTTGTTCCGCCAACATTTGGCTTATGGTTTCTTTCACTTTTTTTATTCTTCTACCAGTTATCTTCGCATATTTATTTGCTATATCTTTATTTTGCAGTTTGCACGTTTCTTATTGTTTGCACCGATATATAAAACATTTTTTTTAGAAATAATCAACATATCATCTAGTTCTAATTTGTTAAGCTCGTACTCAGGTTCTTTTTTTTAAACTTTTTTTTAAACTTTTTTATTTATTTGCCCTTTTTAATATTTTGATTTTTTTATTTTACTAGTATAGTTCTAATAATATTGGACGTGGTTTATGATTCTTTACTCCTATTCTTTGTATCTCTTGTATTTCAAAGTCTATATTTAATGCTACTTCCATATCTTCTAGCATACATATTAACTTTTTTTAAATTCTGATATTTCTATTCTTTAATGCCTTGAATTACTTTCTTCTTTCTTGCTTTTTTTTTATCAGATCTAGTATTGTTTCTTGTTCTTTAGGGTTGTAGTTGTGCATTTTCTACTTGTACCTAACTCTGTTTTCGCATTTCATTCGAACTAGATCTTTTTGAATTGTGTTTAGTATTTGTTCTATTCTTACATTTCTTTCTTCCGTATAAAGTATATTATTTAGAAGAATGTCCTGGAGTTGCATGTTAGTAAGTTATGCTATGAAACTTTCAACAAGACTGACGTACATTATTTTTTGCTTTTTGTAAAATAACATTCTTTTTTGAAAAAATAAAAAAAATTTGAAATCACCAAAAATATAATGTTGATACTACATTTATTACTAATTCTGTCAAATGTGACTAACTTTAATATCGTTCTTTTCAATTTTAACTGAATTTCAAAATTTTTACTTTTCCACCTGTCGCATACTCATTCTAATATAGTAATTGACTTTGAACACTTAGTTTTATGGTGGATTCTACTTTTCACGTTGCCACTCTAGAGTATTTTGCGCTCATTACGTAACTACGCTAGCAAACGAATATTGACGTTTGCAATGTTGGCAGCACAAAAAAATAGATCAGTTTGTTTAAATCTGCTCAGTTTATGACCTTTGTAACAAAAATTTTTTTCATAAAAAATATAAGTTGAATGTAACTTTTGTTTGATGTTTGGTTTTGTAGTTTGTTGTATTAAAAATGTTTATTCTTTCTTCCATTCTCAATAAATTTTTCATTAATGTTACTAAATTGAAGACAGAGTAAATCACTTTAAATTTATTTTAGCGCTTCAATCGCACTAAATGTCATGATGTTATGACTATTTGGCTAGAAAAAAAATTAAATGCTTTTGTTAATAGAATAGAGTAGAATAGAAAACAATGCCGATATAATTAACAGTCTAATAGTAAATATCCATGTTTACTAATAATTTTAATCAAACCTGTTTACTAATAAATTATTTCTGCAGTGAGATCGAGATTATTCTCAAACTACGTAAATATCCATTAAAAACGTAAACAAACAGGTCACATGGCTTGCGAATAATCTGGATCACCCTTTACATATTTCTAAAATGCTACAAATAAACATTTAAAGGCAATATTTTCTCAAGTGTACTACAAAATCATTTTTGAAATTCTAGGACAGCATCAAACGTGCATATTTTTTATCTTAAAGTTTATTGTAATGTTGGACGTTAAAATCTTTTAAACTTAAAAAATCGTATTTAATTATTTAGACACAAAAAAAGCTTTGTTGTTTAGTTAGTAAAAAATATTTTTTATAATATGTTTGAATTTTATTTATACAAATTTTTAAAAGTATTGATTCTGTTTTGTTTTTCTTTATTTGTTTTTACTTACACGACCGAATCTCTCACCTTTTAAACAAGAATTGATATTCATTAAAACAAATTCTTTATTGTAATTAATTTAACTTATCTTAAAGTTGTATTTAAATTTATTCTGTTTAATAAAGGTTATTATAATTTAAATTCGTGTAAATTTTTAATAAGTAATAAATGTCAGTCTATTTAGAAATAGAAAATAACCCTTACCACTTAGTAAAAAATATTAATTTCGTAATACATTAACTGCATATTACAAAATTCAAATGTACTGTAATCCATCATGAAACTAAAATAACTACCAATATTGTTATTATGTTTTGATAGTACGCCTTATATCATATTACACCACTTCCTTAATCTAAAACGCAACTGATTTATGTATTGCGGCATAACAATTCATCAAGAATGGGCGATCTCTTAGATGTAAAAAGACAAGAGTGCTATCTAGATTATCCAACAAATGGAAACTTTCAGCCAAACGAAACGTTTTGCAAACTAGTATTTGATGGAATTATGTGTTGGACTGCTACTAAAGGTGGCCAATTAGCCAAACAACCATGCCCAACTTACATAATAAGTTCTCAAGTATGTTAACTATGCTGTAAATATGGATAAATAAAAAATTGCTTTTAGGGTTATGCTACAAAAAAATGCGAAAAAAATGGGGAATGGTATGTCGATCAATACTTTAACAGAAGCTGGACTAATTATAGTCAGTGTTGGAAACTGATAGATGATGAAACTGCATTGATAAATTTTGACGCAATTGAGAATTCTACAGTTTATCATGTTTGGTTCCCGGTTATAAAACATGTAGCACAATGTGGTTACGTAATTTCTCTAATAGCGTTAGTTACCGCAATGATCATTTTTATCAGTGTCAAGTAATAATACAAAATAAAAATTATATCTTAACATATATTGTATGTTGCAGAAAATTGCAATGTGCAAGAAACAAACTGCATATGCATTTATTTGCGTCGTTTATAATGAGAGCTTTTATGTCGCTTCTCAAAGACTCTTTATTTGTTGAAGGAATTGCGATGAAATCCGACTTGGTGTATAATAATGGCAAGTTAAAATACACCAAAGAACATTATGTAAGTGTTTTCAAACTTCTATTTAAATGGACTAAAAAGATTAGCCAAAGTTGGTATATCTTTCCAACGTAGGAGAAGCAACGGAAATCTTACTGTGTTTCTTTTATAACGACGTTTTGTCGATCCAAGATGTCTACTCATCAGGAAAGTTAATTTATTCTGGAAAAACATTATAATTAAAAAAATAATAAATTTTATTATAATTATTGGTTAATCATTTCACGTATTGGTTTTTAAATACATTGCGTTTATCTTTAATAAGTTTAGTAGCTTGATATATGCACTTTGAATCTATGAAACGTCGCCTTAAAAGCGCGCTATAAGTAGAGTTTCTGTTGTCTTTTCTACGTTAGAAAGATTTACCAAAAGGTTTAATATTGTCGTTAATTAGATTGTATAGTTAGTCTTATTTATTACAGTATTTAATATGTACTAATAGATTTTATAGGTTGAACCATCAAATAGATTTAAAAAAAGTATTAATTTATGTATTTCAACTATTTGAATTTTAAATTTTATTTGATTTTAACGTCATAATATTACAGTTTGGAGCAAAAATAACGCAAACGTCAATATACGTTCGTTAGTGTAGTTACGTAATGGGGAATGGGTGGCAAAATGAAAACTTAAAATTCACATAAAAGTGTTCAAAGTCAATTCTTATATTAGAACAAGTATGCGACAAGTGCAAAAGTCGTTTTGAAAATCTTGAAATTCAGCTAACATTGAAAAAAAACGATGTTAAAGTTAATGTCAAATTTAACAGATTTAGTAATAAATACAGTACCAACATTATATTTCTGGTGGTTTTGTTTAGTTTTTCAAAACAAAAATGTAATTTTACAAAAAAACACAAAAAATAATCTACGTTACTTTCATCGAAAGTATCATAGCATAACTCACTCACATGCATCGCTTGGCCGTGCAGCTTGGCGTCGCATTAACATTTGTTCTGCTACGTCTTACTTTCGATCCTTGTTACGTAAATTACGTTGTTGATTTTTTTAATGTTTTATTTTTTACTATCCGCTTTACGTATACCTAAATTAATTTCTTAGTTTTGATCATCAATTTTTTTAAGCAGTTATACAATGTATTTCAATTAAACTTACATTATATTGTCCTGCAACAGTGCGTCGGGCTTTCTGAGCGCATTTCTCGTGAGAGATAGAAAAAAATGATTCGTACAAAATGTTATTGGTTTAAAAATCTTTATGTCGTAAAATTATTTTCAAACATACAATTTTGCGGTATAACAATTTTTTTTTCAAATGGGACACTGTATATTTTTTGATTCTTCAACTTCTTAAGTAATTTCTAATAATCTAAACTTAATAGTTTTCGAGTTATTAATTATTTTCGTAATCATTTGACAGTTGTGTTTTCAACAAAAATAGTCTATAACTTCTTTGTTTTTAGCTCTATTGGTATGCGGTTTAGATTTTTGGAATCTTTAAACATTGTTTTAATGATTCCGTGTCAAACTTTTTCATATTTCTAACCTATTACTTGATAAAAACTAACATCAATTTGACAAACTTCAAACGTTAATTACTTTCTTATTTTCAATGGAACACCATATATGTTTTTACATAATTAAATTTGTTTTTAAATTACCTTTTGATTGGTATAACGATTCCTTATACCTAAAGTTAATAATTTCAGAAATATTTAACACATTTACATAATTACACAAAATTTTGTACAAAAGTCAACATTTCACTACATTTCTATGCTCCGAAGTAGGCCAAGCTGAGACAAAACAACTGTCAAACTGTAAGAGTCAATGTAAGATGAACAAAAACAGCTAATACTTCTATAATACGATTAATTCTTTTATTCCAACACCATGAAAAAGTATTAAAACAAACTAGAAACAATACTAAAGTAAATGTTCTAAATGTTTTCCATTTTCATTTAGGCACAAATTAATTCTCCGCTGAAAAGATTTTTACACTCTTCCTAACATTTCAGGTGAAATACTTGCAAAAGCGTCCACAATTCGTTGCTACATATTCATAGGCGTTGTTGGTGGTTCCTTATAAACAACGTCTGTTCCTTATACCCATAGAAAGAAATCGCGTTTCGTTAGATCCGGAGATCTAGCAGGCCATCTGGTATGACCATTCTTACCAATCTATTGGTCACGTCTCGCGATAAATGCGCAGGTGCCCTGTCTTGTTGAAACAGCCTGTTTCTTATATGTTGAGGAAGAGTAGCTAATAATCCCGGTAATACATTTTGCAAAAAGTGCAAACACATAAGCCCATTGAGACAGCCATCAAAGAAATGTGGACCTACCACATGGTTTCCAACAGTCCATCCTCGAACATTCAAAGACCATCGATGCTGATGATCAACTTGTTTTATAAAATGCGGATTTTTAGTTTAGATTTAGAATAATAATGCAAATTGTGTCTGTTGACAGATCCACTGTTTTGGAATGTAGCTTCATCCGTGAATAAAACATACTGAAAAACGTAAGATCCTCCTGTATTTTCAACCTTGCCCAGGTCCAAAATTCGAAACGAAATTGAATATCAGTATTACTCAGTTCTTGATGTAACTGAAAATGATTTGCTTGATACCGATTTTTTTTCAGAATGCGTTGTACTGACCTCTTGCTTATGTCGGTTGTTTCACCGATGTGTTTTTGGCTCATGTTGGGATGTTCAGATGCAGTTAATAGCACTAAAATTGGTTTTCCTCGTTACTGATTGGTTTCATTCTTTAACGTTTTTTTTTGTAAATTACGCTCCCCGTTTCAATAAATCTATTGAGTACTTTTCTAAAACTTTTCTCATCCGGATGTCTTTTGTCCAGATAACGTGTCGCCTAAATTTTAGTCGCCGATAAACCATTTATAGCAGTCTCCCCTAATACAAAAATCATATCGACTAGTTCGTCTTTTTTGAAATTCATTATGAAATGGAGAGAATCACTTTTTTAAATCTATATAAATCAAATGTTACACATTTTAACAATTGTTTTGTCTCTGCTTGGCTTACATCGGTGCATTGAAATGTCTACTTTTGTACAAAATGTTGTGTAATTATGTAAATGTGTTAAATATTTTTGATAATATTAGTTTTAGGTATTTGGAATGGTTATACCAATCAAAATGTAATTTAAGAACAAATTTAATTCTAAAACATACATAAGGCGGGTTGCACAAAGCAAATCAAAAATGTAGCAAGTGATTATTTCTGAAATCAATTGTTACATCACCAATAAACGTGGTTTCATTGGCTATGTAGCAATTGTTTTGAGAAATAATCAGTTGTTACATTTTTGATTTGCTTTGTGCAACCCGCCTATAGTGTTTCATTGAAAATAAGAAAATTATTGATGTTTGAAGTTTGCCAAATTTATGCTAATTTTTATCAAGTAATAGGTTAGAAGTATGACAAAGTTTGACACGAAATCATTAAAACAATGTTTAAAGATTCAAAAAATCCAAACCGCGTACAAATAGATCTAAAAACAAAGAAGTTATAGGTTATAGGCTATTTTTGTTGAAGACACAACTGTCGAATGTTTACGAAAAAAATAATAACTGGAAAACTATTAAGTTTAGTTATGGACAGTTATAGAGAATAGTATAGACATTTACTTAAGAAATTTAAAAATAAAAAAATATACACGGTCTCTTTTGAAAAAAAAATTTTTTTCGTTATACCGCAAAATTGAGGCACTGTTTGTTTGAAAATAATTTTACGGCATAAAGATTTTCAAACCAATAACATTTTGTACGAATTATTTTTTTCTATCTCTCACGGGAAAGGCGCTGGAAAAACCCGACGCGCTGTTGCAGGACCCTGTATGTTATTCGAATAAATTCATCAAGCTATTACTTTTCGTTCAAAACAATAATAATGATTGCACCTAAACACACTTTTATTTATTTTTTTTATTTCAGAGCTGGGTCTGCAAAGCTATTACAATTGTTAGGAATTATTTTATACTAGCTAATTATATCTTAATGCTAATGGAAGGTATATACTTACACAATTTACTTTTTCTGACGTTGTGTAACGACCAAAGCAAAATTACCGTTTATTACATTATTGGATGGGGTTTGTATTATATATCATTTATTACTGTCTGATTCTAATTAAGACAATTTTTTTTAGGATTGCCGCTATTATTTATAATTCCATGGATGTTTGTTAGATTGAACTATGAAGACACAATGTGTTGGACAACATCGACAAATAAAAACTTTTTGATGTTACTTCACGGGCCTGTAGCTGCTTCGATTTTAGTTAGTTTTTTCTTAATTCTTAGAGTCAAAAATGTAGATAACCTAATTTTTCCGTTTTTTTTTCACTTTTTGGTTTTTCAAATTTATTTATTTTTTACAATATATTTTATGTGGTGTTGTTGTCCATAAAAAATGTTTTCAGTATTTTATCGTTTTTTAGATAAACTTTGTTTTATTTATAATGATTGTGAGAATTTTATTAATAAAACTAAACTCAATTTACATTCAACGCCAAAGAACTAAATACAGGTTAGTAGATGTTTTAATATACCAGTCGGAACTGTTGCAATTATGTTTTAGACGGTTAGTTCGTTCTACACTAATTCTCATTCCGCTTTTTGGAGTACCTTACGTAATATCTCTAATGATCTCATTTACATCAACTACAAACATAACTCTCGAAGTAATTTGGATATTTTTAGATCAAACTTTTACTGCGTTTCAGGTAATGTAAAATTGATTGGTTTTGTTATTATAAATACATTTTAGGGTCTTTTTGTGGCTTTAGTCTATTGTTTATTAAACTCCGAAGTTCATTTAGAAATCAAACATAAATACAATTCGCTCAGAGATAGACGTCAACACAACAGGATTTCTCGAGAACGTACAATTTCACATACTTTACAGTATCCTACTACAACTATACCTATAAACGAAGAAATAGTATTAAATACTCTTTGAGAAAAAATGCTTTATTGTTTATTTACTATGTGATATATTGTGTTGTATAATTTTGTTTGGGCATTGTGTAATTATTAAATTACAATTTAGTTATTAGCAAAATTAATTTTTTTTTAGTTTGCGATTATTAATTGCAAATGAAATAAAATGAAATTTGATGGGAGAGTCCAGTAGTTCACTCCGGTGGCATTTTCACATTTGCATTATTGACATTGCTTACCTTACAATGTTTTACGTTGTGGTTTTACTCCGGGTTTATTCAAAACTTATTTGAATTACGCGGGTATAAAATCAGCTTTCAACGTTTCTATCTTTATAGCCATTTACATACTATTATTCATACATAGTAAATGTATACTATGAGATGACTTTGCCATCGAATTTCACTCATCTTACTAACATCAATGCATTTGTGGAAATACAGTGTTCTCCCAGTGCTGAAAAGTCCCACAAAGGCGAAACGGCCGACCAGTGGTTCACTCCGATGGCATTTTCACATTTGCATTGACATATTCAAAACTTATTTAAATTACGCGGGTATAAAATCAGTTTTCAACGTTTCCATCTTAATAACCATTTAGATAATATCACTATTTTAACTGTAAATAGCTATAACTGCGGTAAAGGTTGAAAATTGATTTTACACTCGCGAAATTCAAAATAGTTTTGAATAAAACTGCGGGATAAAACCACAACGCAAAGGACATTGGGTGTAAAGCAATGTCAATGCAATTGTGCAAATGCCAATAGTAGTTTAAATCGTGAATAGTTTTCTGATAAATGTTAAAAACAAATAAATAAAAGTACGATAATTTTTATAAACGGATATGTATTGAAGCTTCAAAATCATTCAATATAATTCGAAGTAATTACCGAAATGTTCTCAAAGCCGATAAAACGTTTACAAAAAAAGTGCTGGTCTAAATCAGCGTTTCTCAAAGTTTTTTCGGCGTGGAGCCCTTACAAATTAAAGTTAGCTTGGCGGAGCCCCAGTATATTTTTTCAACTAATTAACTAAATAAACGTTATCGAGAGTTTTAGAAAAATAGTTAGTAAATTTTAGGGAAAATTATTACAAACATTTTTTAAAACGATCTTTACTGTTAATTGTTACAAAAGTGTTAGCATGTTAATGTGATGTGTGATATTGAGATCGGTTTTATACAAGAGAGTTGGAGCCCGATATAAGGTTTCGCATTGAAGCGATTCTGATATTTCGTTTTAGTGGCTACGTATAAAGAAAACCCAGTTTTGCAAAAGGTATGTTCTGACATTAGAAGAACAGAAATAGCTTTTTATGAGAACTCTAGATACTTGTGTCTAAGGCTACACCAAAATTCTGACAGAGGTCGGTTCTCAAATTTTACTCCGATATAACCATTGTACTTCTGTGTGAAGTAGTAAAGATGTATGAAAATACGTCAAAAACAGTTTTAAGAAGAAATGGTAAATTTTTGACAGCTAATGCTTTGCGGTGAATTATATTGCTACAAGTTCTAACAATCTTTTGATTCTTGCCTGTAATTTTTCCCACCATCACTTTTGATCCATCAATGCAAACATCGATGCAATAGTCCCATGGTAATTCATTTGTATAAAAAACTTACAAGACTTTTCTGGTATTGTGTGAGCCTTTCCAAATATTGAAATTTTGTACGAAACAATGTAGGAAGCTGCGGTAGCATTTTCGTTAACCGTCTGTGATGTTTGGAGCATAAACGTTTTTGTTTTTAAAAGCCGTCATCATTTTCGCGTAAAAAATTCTGCCATCTTATTTTTATATTTCTGATGCAAAGATTGGAAATGATGAAGCATTTCTGCAGGAAATATAGATCTGTTTGCTAAAATTTTGTTAGATCAAGCACACTGAGGACAATTATCGGAATTCATAAATCCAAAAGCTATGTAACTTTCCTCATATTTTCTCTTTTTTTGTGTCTTATTTAAAGATTATTGGCGCAAGCATTGGCGTACTAAAGAACGCTTATTTCTACTTTCTGGTATAACTAAGGTATCTGCTTCTAAACACTCCCAATAAAGAAAATTCTAATAACAATATGTTAGGAGAATTATCTCGTAACTTAAAAAGGTAGCGACTAACTCAGTTTAATTTGGAGATTAAATTGTAAGCTTTGTGGTGCTAAATTATAAAGCAAGTTAAAAAGGCTTGGTTAGAATGTGAGACACCGTTTATACCTCCCTAAAAGTGTAAGAGAACAAATGACAAAACAGAAGTTGTAATAACGAGAATATTTATTTTATGACAAACAAAAAAGTTCGTAGAAATAAAAAAATAAATTTACATAAGTGCGATCAAACGCTAGAACGTAGGTCAATATCACAGACAATAGTAGTTGAAATAAGCAAATTAAATTTGTCGGCTTAACTTTCAAATTCTCAAAAGAAATAAATTTACATTTGTAAATTATAACACAAATATGCAAATCTCGATGATTCAGAGAACCAGAGCGCACCATCTAATAATATGTGACACACAGAAAAAAAAATTATAGTTAGTTGTGTTAACAAACTACTATGTACGTCCCGTCGTACGAGCAATCGACTGGCAACGTAAATACAAAGAATTAAAGTAGGAATATAATACTTACAGTTTAGTTTTATTTTGAAGAATGCGATTAGTAAGTGACATCTTTTCGGAAATTACTAAAAGTCGCTAAAATAAACAAAGCCGTACATAGTGTTATTACAAGTAAATTTTCCTTTGTTCATACGAACAATGAAAACAAATCAAATGCGCTGCAAATGAGTTTCTTTCGTATTAATTATATTATTCCATTAAGTGAGTTCTCCAATACGGTTAGAATTTTATCCAATACTCGACGGTTTCGATATCTTTAACGCAAGTGACGTGACATCACCATGACAATTTTCCCAATAAATGAACCAGTTTTACAATTTCCACATCGATGGAACACGTGTGGATGTCAAAAAACTCGCTAACGACAATTACGGAAGAATTAAATTATATCACAAAAATAAGAAACCTGAAATAAACCCAGGTTTTGATTTTGTATCTTGTGAACTTGATATTAATGTACTCAGTTTTTTAAAGGTTCTTGTTTTTAGCCAACGCTCCACTGCAAACAAGTGAACACACCGCTCATAAAATATAAACAACTATGACACACTGGTATTTATTAACGCAGACAAATGAAGATTGAGAACATTGTTTTAAAAAAAATGTTTAAGTTGGCAGATTACTTTGATACTTAGATAGAAGTAGATTCCAAAAATATTTCGTAGATTCAACTTCAACTACACCTATATCTACCTATAGAATTTGAAATATCTCCACAAATAAGCAATACACATGTCTGCTTTACTTTAGGCACGCTATATAATGATAGTTTAAAATCAAACATTAAAAAATACGCAAATAACTTACATAAATAAAATAAATTAAACTATCACGATCACGCATTGAACATGCAATTTATTTTGTTTTCGCGTTCCGTATCTTGAAAATGAATACACTTTAATAACTATTCATTGTTTATTTATATGTACATCCAAATTCAACAGATTTTTAAATCACAATTATTTGCTGTAACCCAAATGCTCAGAGGTCAGTGATTGTTGAAATATTATATATACTTTGAAAGCGCACTATACAAAACAAAGCATTAAATACGTCTTTTAAAGGTAAACAGGATTCTATGAGATTTAAGTAGATATACTTTTAGTACATGACAAACATTTTTAAAACTAATTATTTCTTTTTTTGAAGCGTACACTTGATTATTAATTTTTTTGTTTCTGCTGCTGGAAGTAAGTAGAGGATAGACACTTATCAATAAAAGGAACGAAACTGAAGTCCTTGCCATGTTGAGACAGTATCTGTTTGAGTTGAGGATGTGAAAAGAGGTTTTACCTGTAAACTCGCAAATAATGTTGGACAAGAACTTGGCTAGTCACTTCTATGGAGTTTAGAATCTGGCTTGGTTCAGAAGTTGATTACCTAACCTTGTAGTGGTTTTTTGTTAGATTTTCGTTTGCTTTTTTAGGTTTATCATTTTCTTTCTTATCTTTTCAGAGTTTAGAATCTGGATTGGTTTACAAGTTGATTACCTAACTTTTAAGAAGTTCCTAGTTAGATTTCGATTGCTTGTTTGAGTTTTTCGATTTATCTCACGCTCCGATGAAGCCCCTTACGAAAGTGAGTGAAACGTTAGCAACTTCGGTTACAACAACGACACGGTCCAAACCCGGAAAACATTCTTATCTTAGTAGAAACTTAATTATTAATAAAATAAAACTAATAACCTCTTAATAAAAACAAAAATTTATTTTCTATTAGAGAAATTACAAATGTTTTCAATTATGCTGGCTTGAGAACCATATGGTAATCAACTGTACTATAAAAACAAATAATTTTTTTGTATTAGTCGTAGATTGCATTGTTTCAGTTTTTTTTTCTGAAAAATGTATTATTTTTTATATTCACTTGTACATAAAGACAGTTGAGGCTTAATTCTATCGATTACTATTAATGCTATTTTTTGACTAATTTGCTATTTTTTGTTATAGTTTTTAATGTAAACGGGTCTGTACTACAACGACAACTGGTCATAAACACCACCACAGCTTTTGCTGTTTCATAACGGCCACCTTATTCACAACTGCGACTCTTTCACTTTGGTGATCACAACGGCTACCAACGCCAGTTGACGAAAACGCCCAACAATCTTATTCGGACCATGATCATAACGGTCACCCTGATCACAACGCCAATTTTTACATTTGCAACATGAACATGAGCGAAAGAGGGATTAGGCGTTCGTTCGAACTGATGCCTAACGCCTCATTTTTCGATCTAATTACACAAACAATATAAAATATCCGGCCCATTTCTTGAATTGCATTTAGCGTGTTTATAATTAATATTTAATGATGTGAATTTACCTGAAAAATAATGATAGTTTGCTTTATAAACTATGGTTTTAAAACGTTTTGTTACAAAAATACAAAGTGCTAATATTTTGCGAAAAAATGAAAATTAATTAATAATATTTTTGAAACCGCTTGAGCTATTTTAATGATATTTAGTATGCACCGACAGTTCATTAAAGTGCGCATTTTTCAATACAAGAACAATCTACAGATTTAACAGGGTAACTAGACTTATACCAAAATTCTTCAATACAGAGCACGCCGTTTAATAAAATTACATTAAAAGTTAGTGTTTTGATAAAAATAACCGAATGATAATAAAATCCGAAATTCAAAAGAATTAAGTAGAGCCAAATAATTCGAAAATTACGAACCTGCTGCATTAATCGTCTCTTAAGTTTGTCAACACTGTGAATAGAATTCAAAAACATTCCTTCTCGATAATTTGCTGACATTAAAAATAAATACACAATAATGTAATCATTTGAAGATAACGTATTTACAGATGTTTAAACAAGGTAATGTTACGTAGGTGAATCTCACGATAAACAGGAAGAGTGTCTACGGAGACCCAGGACGCGGCGTTCGTGGCATATGTTACTCAAAATCTTATCACAAATTTCCGAAATGCTCTAGCCGACGTCAAGTTTTCGGGATGCTAGTTAACCGCACGGGCAAGCAGTTATAAAAGAAATTTTTAACGAGCACAATAAAAGAAAGCGGCTGAAATTTGTAAGACGTTACGTCAATGAACCACTGGATTTTTGGAATCGTGTTGTTTTTAGTGACGAAAAAACTTTTAAGTTCAAATGATGCATCTCCAAAAAGTCGTTATAGAATCAATTACACAAGCTTCAAAAAATGTAGCGATCACTTTTCCGTAAATTTATGAGGTTGAGTGAGTTCCCATGGCTTAGGCGTTTGTTGGGTGGTTGAGGGTCGTGTTAATACAGAACGCTACTGTAACTTGGGTATTTTAATCAACTCTATACATACATTCAGGTTATTGGTGCAAAACTGGGTACAACAAAGTAATCTAAACTTGTTACCGTGGCCAACAAAAAGCTCTGATTTCAATATAATAGTAAACGTTGGGGATCCAGTTGTTCGTATCATCCGGGAACAACAGGAGGTCAATTTTATCGCTAGAAACCGCAAACAATTAATCGCCGCCATTGAAACTGCTTGGGAGACGATTAGCATGATTGCTTACGTATTCTTGTAGCATCAACGCTAGACGACTGCAAGAAAAAATTGACAATCAAAGAGGTCATACTCATTATTAGCAAACGTATGTTCAATTCAAATAAAAACAGTAAAGGAAAATATTTTCTATAACAATAAAATGCAGCACTTATATTTTTTGACAGAAAATCGTTTCACTGTTAATAACTTTTTATAAGCGTGTTAGCAATTATTTAAAACATTTATTATAATTGGCTTGATTTGACATTTTGACCAAAAAGAGATTAAAAAAATAACTACTTATAATGTAATTAAAACTTAAGAGCAATAGTCTTATATTCACAGCGTAATATAACGTGTTAAAAAAATAACATTAATAAAGTTTATAATTTATTATTTCAATATGGAACTCTTATTTACACACGAAAATATTTCGTATAAGAATAAAATGCAGTGTACTGTTCCAAATCATTCAAAAATAACAATATGTATATTGATTTTTTAGTTTTTGCGGATAAACAATTTGACCTACTGGTATTGTCAATGTTTATTATTTGTCTAATTTTTGAATTTCTTGAATAACATCGCAAATGATTTCACCGCTATAGCTATTTCAACCGAACTAACCAAAGTGTCTCGTTTTTTGTTTAGTTGAGTGTACCTGATTCGATTCTTAAATACTTTATGTAGCTTAAGTAATATAGTAAATAACATTACTAACAGATACTACGAAGCTACGGTAAACTTAAAACCGAATTTCCGTAGGAACGAAAGATGTACTTTTTTTCAAAAAAGCAAATTGTCGGTTTTCTTTAAGTTTTTATATAAAAATAAAAAATATAATTATACAAAAAGTAGGAAATATTCCTATTCCTTTTAAACATTTACCAACTCATATTCATAACTAACTTAAACAAAATAAAATCATTAATAAAATTATAATAAATATAAATATACATAGGTACAGAATTCGTATTTCATTGAGTAAATCACCTTAATGCAACATTTTGTTTCATAAAGGTCATCAAAGTCTTTATTTCGTTAAGTATTTTAATGCCAGGAATAAAATAAATCACTGGTTTTTAAAATGTGTAATTCTTTTGTGAACTTTGTGAAATAATTTTGAACAGTATTTTTTAGAAAAACATTTTTTGTAGAGATTATAAAAAACCAAAGTATAATAGTAATTAAATTTCTTATTTTAAATAGGTCAGATTATTTAAAAAACTGGTGTGGTCACCACACAACTTTCCTATAAGGAATGATGAAGAAATATCTACATATTTTTTTAAGGTTATGTTGTCATAAAACCATTTTGAAGTGATATGTACACGTTTGTATTGATTTTCTAGTATATTTGTGCGCCTCGGTATTACTTACCCTGTTAGTAAATCATTAAAAAAAAATTGTCGCAGGCAGGATTCGATATTATATTATATTTGTAAATTTATTTTAAATTACAAATTAAATATCTGATAAACTGTCAATGTTAGAAATTTTTTTGTTTGAATAAATTGTTAGGAAGAATTAACTCTATAAGAAACGGTAAACATAATTCGAATAATTTACATACGTACAAAATTATATAAGAAAAACTGTTAAAAATGACTGGTACACCCATTTCAATTATAAATCAAAAACCTAATAAACAGCTAATGTTAGAAAAAAATTTTATTTAAATAAATTATTAAGAAGAATTAACTCTATAAGAAACGGTAAACATAATTCGAATAATTTACATATGTACCAAATTATATAAGAAAAACTGTTAGAAATGGCGGATACGCTCACTTCCAGTTTCTTTATCAGACCCATCTTTTGATAGAACAACGATAGAACCGAGCTAGCTAGCTCCATACGAAGTTTCTTATCGTGGGTACATCGCAAGATACATCGTTACACGGAGACACCCAATTTTTTTTTGTCAAAAATACTTTTATTTGATTCAGGAGACCTTGAAAAGTGAAATTACGCAAAAAAAAATTTTTTTAAAAAAAAATTACGATTGCTATATTTTCTTTATAGGAAAGTAAAAAGTTTAATAGAAACTTGACCAACATAAAATTTAATAAACATTTGCATTCTGCACAATTTTAGTGCATTCATTACATTATAATTTGATTTCTCTATTTCGACATGAGAATTAGCCATTCTCACACTAAAATCCGTGTAAGAATAAACAAATTCTTACACGAATTTTAGTAATGTTAGTTTTTTCAAAGTTGGTATCTCTGCATCGTAAGTTGACGGTACATGAAAAAGAAATCAAAATTATTGGAATTGAACAATTGAAATTCCAATTTTGATGCCAAAATAAAATAAACACGTTTTATTAATTCAAATTTATTTACTTATAAAGGTATAAAGAGATAATTTCGTATGATTTTAGGTTAACACATAAATTTCAATATGTCAAAGTGTAAGTGTTGCCAATTCAATAAAATAATAAAGTTTCCCAATGTTGTTTTAAAATTAAAATTATACGAAAAATATTAATTATTGTATCAAAATAGAGAAAATAGTATAAAACACACGTCATAGAATACGTTTCAATCACTCGACCGCTTCATAAACTCACCGCTGCGCGGCTCGTGTATGAAACCCGGTCTCGTGCTTGAAGCGCGTTCATTCTGTAACTTGTGTTTTAATATACTATTCTTTTATCTTATTATTGGTTATAGTCAAAAAGAATAAAACTAGATCGTTTTGAAATACTTTTGTAAATTTTTACAGTAAATTGAATTTTTGGTAAAGGTTACGATTAAATTTACAAAAAAAAGTTAAACGCTTTAAATGTTTTTAATTAAAATAAAAAATAAAGAACGAAAATTAGGAATTATTATTAGAAAATAATACGTAATTTATCAAATACGAATTTAAATTTCGCGCTGAAACCAAAATACATACCATACATACTTAATAAAACAATAAAATCCTCCAATTATAAACAACACAAGGCAATTGTTTTTTGAAGCTAAGACAACAGGATTTGTATAAAAGAATCATTTTAAATATGTTTACAAGAAACGTAAGTTTTGCAACAATTAACTTAATAATTAAAAACAAGAATTATAAAATTTTCTTAGGTTATGAACCACCGGTGTTTGAAATTGTTAGCGCTAAAACCTACCAATTTAATCAACAATTTGAGACAAACGAGTGCCGTATCTAACCAACAAGAACCTGAACGTATAGAAAAAAGTACATACTGTTTTAGTTAATTCCAATTACTATTATTTTAAATTTTAGCTATAAATAGTGTACAGTTGTTAGGACGAATAGGAGCAGATCCCCAAAGAAAAGGAAGCAGCGAACATCCTGTCGTAGTATTTTCTTTAGCAACTCATACTAATTATAGATATGAATCGGGCGAATTTTTACAACGTACTGAATGGCATCGTGTTATATGTTTCAAACCAGGTTTACGTGAAACTATTATGAATTACATGAAGAAAGGACAAAGGGTTCATGTTACTGGTCGAATTACCTATGGCGAAGTTAAAGGAGACGATGGTAAAAATAGGACTACTACAGCTATACAAGCAGAAGATGTTATATTTTTTCAGTAATTGATTAAATTTAAAGATCTCTAATATTTGTAAAAAACAATTTTTTTAAATAATTTACTTAAGAAAATAAAAATGTAAAACTTAGTTTACATTTTTTGTCTTATAAATAGCTTATTTCATATAATTTATTTAACATTTATTTATACTCCAATTCGTATCTATCTGCTATCACTCTGAACTAAACAATTGAATGAAACTTGCAGTTATATTTGTTTCTAAGACGTGCAGATCTGATGTTCACTGTTAAGATTGTCCTGTGCAAAGGAATTAAGTTTCTATATGTATGTATTTTTGTAGTTATAATCTTGAAAACTAAAACTGTCGAGCAGCTCTGAAAAAAGCATACTAGTTGCAAGTTACTGAGTCGTTCTCTGGCTCGAAGTCAATTTAAAATAGCTTATTGGAATACTAGCGTTATTAGATTGACTAGAATAGGTACTAAAGTTAGAGGTTTGTATCCTGGTTATCTATTCTATGCTTTCTTTAGCTGATTATTAACAATAAAAATGTTTAACTAATGTAATATAAAAATCCTTGGTTGATGGTTATGGTTAATATTGTCAGTCAAAAAGGAATCTTGAATCTTAATGGCAAATTTCAATACTACCTACAATTAAAAACTTCTAATGGTAAATAGTTATTATCGTGTCACATATGGTTGTTCCCGGCTCCAAAAAACAGTTGAATACCTATCTATTCTAGAACATGTTGTGGTCGCCTCTATTTACGCACGATCCTCCTCAATTTTTTTTACTTCCTCGCACAGGTAGTATCACCGTTTTGTAGAGTAGCAGCTTGTTAACGCATAAGACGCTGTTCCTCTCCATGATCAAGTACAACTTGAGCGTAACTGCTGGTGCCCTCGCTGCAAAGTTCTGCATATGCTTTCTTCATGACAGTCTGTCTGTTTGGAACAAGATACATCGCTTCGTCTTTCCACGGGATGTTGACACTTCTAAGGTTGAATCGACGACTCAGTACCTATCGTTTCTGCGCCGAGTCGAGAGTACTTTGATGCTCTTTCTCAAATTTACGCTGATTCTCTAGTTATGGCGCATCAACCCGACAAGTGATCTATGGCGATCTGTACTGATCGACAACATGTTTTAAAAACCCAAACTATCCACTTTTCAACTGCAGATGTCAAATAAAACTAAAGTGTGTTATTGTATATAACAAGTTGTATTCTGTTAACAAAATTATAACGAGTAACGATATTTTGTAACTTCTATGATGCTACAAACAATACCAAAAACATACGGGTATCTATTTTATAGGTACTTTTACGACTAAACGTTGTTGGCGTCGACTTTTCATCTCTACAATCAAGTTAGGAAAATTTCCAAGTAGTTGCTGAGCTTACTTTATTGGATGCAAACGTTTTCTAAGCGAGAAAGAAGAACAACAAAATGCAATAGGTACTTCAAAAAAGAGCGAAAACGGGTACATATCTGTAAAAAGAGAAACATCGAAAGTGAAATTTATTTCTTTAATTAATACATAAGCAAGAAAATTTTTTTTAAACTTCTAAAAATGAGTTTCAAGAAATTTCGTCAATTTCGACAGAACACCGATTCATAATTTAAATAATTTCTGTCAGAAAAGTCGTACAATTCTTTGTATCCGCTAACAAGGATTATTCATTTTTCACTTAGCAATGTGATCAGTTTCGGACTAGTGGGCGCTGTGCCACTTAAATACATGAAAAAATTAAACTGCCTGCCAACAACAGTGGCGGGTTTCTTTGCTTTGGGAGAGAAATTGTGTGGGCGGCTTTTCATTCGGATGGAAACAGGCGTAGTCTAAGAAAGGCGTTGAAAATGACGATAAGGATCGCCAAGGCCTTGTGTAGTAGGAGTTGAACTGCTTAAATCCTGATTCTATCTAGTCCAAGTAATTTGCTTTTTTTTAAACTTGTAACAGACCCATCTCAACCGGTCACCACCTGCCCATCTTTAACCCAGATGACAGAGGAAAAGTAACTGGCGCCAGCGCGAGAGAAGAGGGAACGAAAGAATAAAATGGCCCATAATGACGTATAGCTACGTTTATTATTAGAGATTTTTTCATTATGGTGTTCGTTGTACAATTAATGTTGTTCCTACGTGTTTTTTTAATGATAGTGTTTGTTTCGTAGAATTGTAACTTGGAGTTAATAAATTCCTTTTTCTTGTGTAAAGTTATATTCTATAAACTGGTAATAATTTGTCTTACTTTTGGCGACGTGTGTTCCATTTACGTAGTCGGTACGACGCGCAGTCATTCCCAGACTAATCTGTTGACGCCATGAATTTGTGCCGGTTTAATGCCGCGTGTAGTGTAGAGCTACACTGCTCTCTCAGGGTGGCGGCTTTTGCGATACCGATTGATAATCCGGTTTTTTAACGCCTTGGCCATATTCCAGATGCTACCGTCTTCAGAGTCGAGCTCAGGGTTTTCAGTGCGTTGTCACCTGCACTGTTCTCCCGGATCATCTCTCAAATTCGTAACAGTAGTTGTTAATTGTCCTTGATGTGCCAACTACAGAACTTCGAATAGCTCGGATAACGTGTTCTGCGTTTATGATTACGGAAACCTCGATCTCTTTCCGTAATCTGATCATACGACGATGTCGTGCGCTTTGTGTAAGTGGCGGTCGGTTCGCCTTGCTGAACCAAAACAAGGTTATAATTTGAAGTCATCTTCTGTACTGTTTAAATCTCATCACCAAGCCTGCAATTCTGCATAAAAATTATAAAAGATTCAGTTAAGTTTATTCGCACTTTAAAAAAAGCCGATTCCAAAGAAGTCATATATGTAAATCCGTATTGCAGGTGCGGCGCTTTTAAACAGAATGCTGCTAGTTTTTGATATTTTACATGTTTACGACTACAGCTAAAACTGCCACAAAATTATAGAGGTATCAGTTAAGTTCGTTCTACACTGATTGGGAAGGTTGTAGTAGATTAAGTAAAATGCACACTAAAAAAATGAATCATAATTTTTATTCAAGTATAACTTGTTAAATTTAAACATAAATTTTGGCTGTTCGATGGACTCGCAGTATGAAAGGAAAAACAGGTGAAGAAACGGCCCTCTAACTAAATGTACATACAAGACATTACATAATGTAGATTTATGAAGCAACCAGTTTATACTTAAAGATGTCAATATACATCGGAAAGTTAGACCATCTCCGGCTTTAAGTCAATTAAATGCATACACAGATATGATAACAGGTTTAAATCCCAACATATATAAACACGTGCACAAACATAATTATGTTAAGCAGAAAAAGAGTTAGTTAACCGACGGCCTGTCAGTAGGTATTGGGGTCCTAGTTACGAAAGCAACCCAGCTATTAGTTGAATGGCCGGGACAAATAAACAAGGGCCAAAAATATAGGTATATACAAAGAAATTTAAATAGTATCCTGTTATAAACAAAAAAACATCTAGATAACGTCTCTTTCAATTTTAATAATTTTCAAATCAGATTTAAGTATAAAATGGTTAATTATTACAGTTAAATTTACGGCGCTTAATGTTGTGTTGAAAATTACACATAAATAAAATTATAAGATAAAGAAAAAAACAAATCTAAATTACGTTTCAGGCTTACCTTCAAGACATCTTGATTTAGTAATTTTAAGTTTAAATTAATTATTAATTTGTAAAAAACATTGTTTACTAATTCCACATACATTTTGAAATCCATAATCCATCGTATACATAAAACAATTGAATCGACAAAATTGAAATGGTCGCCAATGCGTTTGTTTTACCAAAACATGTAATGTTTTTATAACTCTGGAATTTTAATGCAAAGTGTTTAAAAATTACAATTAATTTTTTCATCGCTTTACGTTATAGCTAATGACACATAGACGGTTTACGCAAATAAGATACATTCGTATCTATCACCTGACGATTATTTACTTTCGCTTGCAAAATAAAAGGTATACGCTCTATGTGTTTAATGTTGATAAAACAGATTACTAAAAACTCGTTTTGTCAATTTTGTCATAGTTAAGGTTAGGTATCTATGATACAATTACGTACTTATCAGATGGTTTGAGGAAATACTATATTTTAAAAGAATTGAAATTCTGTTTTTTTTTATTTTGAAAGCAAAACTATTTTATCAATGGTTGCAAAGTGAAAAGTTTAAAAATCTCGTTCAACGTTGTTCAAAATAACTTTCTGCGGAAACAACGTTGACAAATGGTCAGCTACTCTCATAGCGTTGTGTGGCGGCGCGCCGTACTGCTAGAAGCAGACGTTCTGCAGGCGGTTTAGACAAATATTGTTGTTCATGTAATTTTCAAAGAAGGTCCTTAGATAATGTAAATACCTGTCGCGGTCAAATTTTCCTCATAAATGTATGGCCGAATGATGCTGTTGCCCAACAAACCCACCCATACATTTAGTCTGAAACGTATTTGTGGTCGTCATTCTTGATGTTGTCGAATATTTACAAATGACCAAATTTGCTCGAGTTTCTAAACTTGTTTTCGTCCCCAATTATTACGTTATTAAGAAAATTAGGGTTTTGAACTAACTGATTCATCACAAACCTACAAAATGTTACTCGTCGATTACTATCTCGAGGATGGAGAATTTGGGTAACATAAATCCAGTGTTGTACATAGATAATTAAATTTTTATCTAGATGAGATAATAGATAATTTCCAATATTTTTATCTAGATAACGATTTAGATAAAAGTTGAAGAATTTATCTAGATAATAGATAAGATAATCTATAATTTACGTAGATAATACGATAGATGATTCTTTCAAATAAGTACAAACAGGTAATAATTAATTGTTACCATTTAATTATCATCATCATCAATACCAATTCATTGTTTATTAAATTAACTAATTAAAAAAATGAAAGACAAATTGAAAAAAAAAATAAAAATCGAAAAAAAACGTGACAGAAATTTTAAAACAAATTTCTTGATACAATATGGTCCTTTCAAAATTTTCATTGCTAAGCAAAACTTACACTATCAGGAATCAGGCCTATAAAGTCTTTCAATTAGCGCCGAAATTGATATGTTTAATCAATAACTTTTTCACAAATGGAGAAGTGTCTAGTAAACTTAATTAGTTTTCCTTTTCCTTTGTAACAGTTAGAAAAAATCTGCTTTGATATCGACATCAGTTTGAACCTGAATTATTGCATTTTCTTTTTAAATTTAAGTTATCATTTGTAGTTCGATATTTTAAGCAAATTTTTCACAAAAAACCAACTAATCCTCAAAAATTTATTGTATTTTAAATTTTGAGCAGCTTACATCAGCGATCACTTAAAGAATTAGATGTTGTCTTTTAAAAAAACACAAGCTGTTTTGTTTCTTCTAAAAAATTTGGGTTATTTTAAACAGTTTATGCTCTGCTCGGTACTTTTTGTAATTGTAAGTGCAACAAATCCAAATGTAAAAAAAGCATTTTTGCTTTGCAGTTTTCAGGTTGTCAGTAATTGTACTCATATGATAATTTACATCATAGATTTATATAGAAGCGTTTTTATTCTACGCGGTCTACATTAGGATCTTATTGCGACTTTAATTAAACGTTAATATTACTTACTCAACAAGTTGATTTAAAGAGTAAGCTAAAAGCTCCATGACTTAAATAGTCTTCTAAATAAACTCTAAATCACGTGTATCGAGGTTTGTCACTTTCAACTGCTCAAAAAGTCGTGAATTTTCTCTTTTTCAATCAAGCATTTTTTTTATTTGGGCATAGTTTTGCTGTGTAGGCACTTCAACTAATTAAATTTTCAAAACTACAGAATTAATAGCTGTTAATCTCAATGTTTGAATCGGGCAAGATAATGTATTGAATAAATGTACGTACATCAAAAAGCTTATTATTGTTTCTAAATACGATAAGATACTTATCGCAAGCAATTGGTTCAGTTTCAAAAAGTAATTTGAGTTGTGTTTTTGTTTATATCTTGTATTGCATGTATTTACGCTCAAGGTCATGTGAGTCTAGTTTTTGTCAGCAGAAGAGCTGCAAAAATGCGAAGCATCTACGGCGATTATTTATCAGGTTTTAGCGATCTGGACCGTATTACATTACCACAGACATTACGAACAATATTATGTTTGTAAATATAAAAATTACAAAACAACAAATCTAAACAAAAAATGTATGTTACTTTTAAAAAATCATCTAGATAATTTCATGATAGATAACCGAAAGATCATCTAAGATAATGATCTAGATAATGTTCAATACTTTTATCTAGATAAGGAAAAAGATGATCAAAAATTATCTAGATGAATTATCTATATAAGTTCATCTAGATAATGCACAACACTGCATAAATCTTAAACGGCCGAAATATATGTCTTTCGAGGACTCTCAACACCGGTTGATGCGATATGTTCAGCTCCGCTGCAATTTCCCGTGTGGAAGTAGAACGATTTTCTTGAACCCAGCTTAGACATAGGGCACTCCATTTTATATGGTATTTGATGAATTAGACTCGTTTACATACCGCTATTACAATTTTAACTTCATTCTTATTTTGTTTACCTCCATATCTTTGTCTAGGTTTACAAAACGAACCATATTCGCCTAAATTTCTATGAAGCGATAAAAAGTAATTGTGAGCTGACTATTTGCACATTTTGATGCGAAGCGTAATAATATCTCGTTTTTCTTTCTTGGAAAACCGCATTTTATTAATAAAAATTAAAAATAATTTGCGTCAATTATTGCAATTTGACTAAACTGTCAATTTTTTTAAAACAAAATTGTTATAGGTAATGTTGCTTCGTTGTTTTTAAAGCATCCTGCACAAGAATGATTCTTTTTTGATTTAGCTCAAAATGAAAGACTTCAACATATCGTGGGATACATCATCCTCATTAGAAAAAAACTGTATTAAAAAACAAAAAATGAGCTATAAGATTTTTTTTCAGATTATTGATCAGTCCATAAATACGCAACTTTTGTCTAATTTAACCGATACTGTATCTCATTTATAACAACCGATATACCCAAACTTGAGGTCGGTCGAAAAACAGGCATCCTGTATTTAATATTTTTAATTGCTAGATGAAAAATCGCTGTTATTATTTTACAGAAACCGGGGGAAACCGATCTACGTTTCATTAAAATCATTATTATTGCTGAACGGAAAAAACTTTGAAAGCTGTTCTAGTCGTCATTTTGTGGCTTACGTAGACATGCCAAAAACACAATAAGTACAAGATTTTTAAGAATATCTGGATAAATAGAAAACACATTACATCAAGTTTTGCACCAATTCACATTTTCTAGGCTTGACAGAAGAAGTATACTCAGCAAGAAAAACAAAATACGCCTTTATAAGTGCAGCATCATCAGGCCTACACACAGTTATATTCTTTATAGTGTAGAGTTACGACGCTTCCCAGCACAATTGGAGGCTCCAAGTAGTCCAAAAACAAAATTCCGAGAAGGAGAATCTACTACTTGTAGTCGTTCATAACGCACGCTTACTGACATTTTTAAATTCCTTTAACCGCAGAACCTTTAGTCGACTCAGACGAATATCCCAGTGAACACCCTAATGTAACAGTGATATCACACCTGGAGAACATGTAACATAACAAATATTATATAAATTTTACATTTCAATGATATAAATTGTAATGTAAAGAGAATATAAAATAAGTGATGTAAACATGATATCAAGTCGACATATATGTGACTTTAAAAGTGATATCACATTAATGACCTATATGCAACATAATATTTATGTTACATTGTTACGTATGTTTTACAGGCTAGATATTACATCCTAATAATGTAACGAGATGAACTTGTGAGTAATATAACGCAATGTGCTTTTGTTGAAATGTCACATCTACATCTCTCATAGACACGTTTAACTTATGTTCAAATTTTTACAGTACACTTATATAAAATTAGTTATATTTAGTTTACAACGTAATGTTTCATTACATTTACATAACTAAGTTCTATATTTGTTATATTATAGTTTTTATATTCAATTTACGCAAAAAAAAGTATTGTGTATCATAAAACTGTAAAAACTTAGCATTTCTAATATTTATTAAACACAAATAAAAGTAATAATAATAATAAATAAAAAAAAACAACGAATTATTTGTAATTAATTATTATATTGAAATAATGGCATAAAAATTTCATCAGAATGTAATGACAAATGTACACATTTACATTTTACAAATGAAAGTTCGACAGAAATTAATTTGCTTCTTTCACAAAATTTATTAATTGTATAAATGTTTTAAACTTTTGACTCACATGGCTGGGAAAATAATAAATTTAATTCCGTATGAATATTAAGCTGAGTTTCAAATTCATTACAAAAATATACACAGTTGAAATACCGACAAGAAATATAAATACATATGTAATAAATGATGATTTTTAAACTTCGCGCTAATTTTTAGCTAATCATAAGTGATCTATGTACGGGTAGTACCTGTGGCCGCACATAGAAGCTGTTTTCAATTGGTTTTCAATAAATAAATCACTATTGATTTAAGTACCGCTCGATTTTAGTGATTTTACTGGATTTTGCTTGCGATCATGCCGTCTTTTAGTACAGGTAAAAAATTCATTTATATATTAAAGAGCAATTTAAACCCGATTCTCGATCGTGGAGTCTTGAGAGTGTGAAATTTTTAGGTTACTATGGTATGTACTAGAATTTTACATGCATTAAAATTTATATTTTATTAGTTGTAAATTATTTTTTGTTTTATAGGTTCTTATGAGAAAGCTTGTAATATTGCAGCTGAGTCAGACTACACTTCGATCAAAGAAATTCTTGGTCGAGGTTGTCGTATTTCTAAACCTACTGATGCCGAACGACATTATAATAAGAGAACAAGAGAAAAACAAAAAAATTGATAACTGTACGTATCTGTTTAAATATTAAGAAATAGAAAGTAAAGTAATTCTTGAATCAATCAGATTTTTTGAAGTATAAAATAATATGAACAAATCAATTATTTTCTAATTTCAATTTATGACGACTCAAGTTTAAATTAAAAAAAAAGTGTTTACTAGAATATTCTTAGCGTAAATAAATTATAAGATTCATAATCCCAAATGTTTTAGTTGTTATATTTCAATAAATATCTATTTTTTAATTGTGCTTTGTGATTAATTGTACTGTAACGATAAACTTGTAATAATTTTCATAAAATTTTTTTTAGAAAACTTGTGTGCAGAATTGGGGAAAATGGAGCTGATTTCATGAAAAATGTATTCACTCTGATATATGATGATAAGTTTGCGGCTGAAAATACGTGGATGGGGAAAAAAAAATAAGCTGAACCTGAGTGAACTTAAATTTAATAAAACGGTGAGAGGTATGTATATGTTTGCCTGTAAATTTATAATTACTGACATAATTAATTACTGTTATTACATTTTCAGAAGCCATTCAATCAAAGTTTCCTGACCTTGCTTCTAGTGATTTTACCCCTAAGGCCGGAGAATGGTTTCGGTTGTGAGCTCAACGTTACAAGCGCAGAAGTAATAAGCTTACTCTTGCTCCAGAAACATAGATGAACAGTATACAGCTGATTATATCAAAAAAGTATAATTGCTAACATATATTTAATAGTCATTTTGCTACTACCAGTTCGTGAATCGGGCGAATTATAATATTTATTTGAGTTATCTTCAATTACATTCAAGTCGTGAAAGGTATTTATAAGGTATATAAATTTCAAAATATGGTATTATTGTATGATGATTGTTTTTCTAGTTTCAGGTGTATCAAAATTTAATTTCACTATTGCATGGTTATAGTAATTTTTATCGTAATTCAAAGAGAATAATTCCAGCTAGGATCCTGACGTTACAAGCGTATTAATAAATCTACATTTTATTTACTTCACTTAATACAATGATAAAAAACTTTCTTTTTAACTAAATAAAACTTTGTGGCTTTCATAATTATTGTTATGAATTATTCATTTAGTATATTTACTCAACATGAAATTATTCAGTAAATAGTATTCTCTACAGATTAAAAAAGTCATTGTGAAGTTAACACGTTATGATGAGTTAAAAAAATTTTTGTCATTAATTTAAATTTTTATTACAAAAAAATTTAATAATAAAAGTACAAATTTTATTAACTTATTCTAACATTTTAACGTTTAATACTTTTTTTTATAATATTGAAAATACTATTATTTACTAGATCTATGAATATTTAAATGTAAGTATTACATTAATAGCACGTATAGATACTATATAAGATTTACATAAAAAATTATGTAACAAAGAAGTCACAATAACATAGGCTAAATGTAAAATGTAGATCTACTTATGACTTCTATTTTACGTAAATATTACACTTGATTTATATAGCGACATATAACAGTAATATAGCATGAACGTCACATTTACGTTCATTACGTTATGTCATGACGTTACGTAAAAGAGTGTGAAATTGTGCGTCACATGTGACTCAAAAGGGACTTACAATTTACATAACGCAAAATTTTGCGTTATGTTACTTTTACGTATTAATTATGTTAAGGTGTTCACTGGGATGAGATCAAGTAAACTTGCTGATACGATTTTTACATCTATGTTTACAGTTTTTAAAAAAAACAAGAACAAGTAGCAACGGCACCAGAGAGAACTGGGTGGTCACCCTGTTGATTGGAGCCTCCACGCGCGTGAATTGGAGCAAAAAATGTTGATCATTTTTTTTAACAAATTACTTATTTTACAAAACTAAAAATATTTTTTAAGTATTGAAAACCTAGCGCCCCCCGCTAAGATTAATATTAGCACGTCTAAGCCTAATGTGAGTTTGATGTTTAGAGTGAATAATTATCTTGAAGCTTCTAGACAAAAGATTATTCTTTATCTAAATATACATAGAAGAAAACAGATGATTTTAATAAGAAACCAATTGATCCGTAGATCGGTTTATTCAAATTAAAAGAAGATAAACAATATTACGAATAGATTTGTATGCAGTATAACTCAGAATATTAAGAAATTGTAATTAATAAAAAATATAATTTACTTAATGTCCCGTAAAATGTAACCCGGTCCTGCTCTGATCTGTATACTACAATGATGTAATCTTCGTGTAGTCAAAAGTTGTTTTGTATTTGTGAACGGTGTGCATAATCTCTAATAGATAACTTTTATAAGAGAATATAAACTATTAGCGTTGATTGAAACTATTAGGCACTATTTTCGTAGCAGGAATTAGAACAAAGTTTAAAGTATTGGTTTAAAGCCTATTTTAGACGATAGAATCTTCTTGTACAAGAATTATAATTTTTAAAATCTAGTACAAGAAAATATTAAAAAATAGAAGCTGTTCTAATTTCTACAATTTGTATGCTATTTTCTTTGCGAGCCTCTAACGTAGCAGCATGTGTCGAATGAAAATTGTATCCTCTAAAATAGGGTTAACACAGAAGGTTTTGAAGATACCCAAGACAAAGTTGTAGACTACAAATAGACGTTGAAATGAAGTAAGTTTTATATTTCAAACATTTGTTACATTAACAATAAAATAAACTTCATACAAAAGGTACGCACAGCTTAAAAAAGCTGGATTGTCCAGTAATAATTACACTATTATTAACATTTACATTAATTAAATCTTGGAACAAAATATACCAATTTGACACAAAAATTCGTTCATTTCTAAGTAAAGCTCTGGAGTAGAATTCTAATCTACCCTTACTAATCTAAAACATTGTCTCCTTTGTATAAGAAAATTAATACAATATACAATCTATCATTATATATATGATCGATTAAATATAATATTAAATCACACATTTGAGTTTATTTAAATAGTTAGAGATCACAGAAATAGAGCTGGAAATGAATGTTTCTTCCTTAAAATTTTTCTTAATGTATAATTTTATATAAGGCATACGTGCAACTAATGGAATGTTGCAAAAATATTGTTTTGATCAAAATATGCAGGATCTGGCCCCAGAATTATTGACAGTAAACTTCAATTAGCTTATTCTTCCAGTCCATCTCTTTTTGTACATCACTTTTGAATTAACTTAACAGGTGAATTACATTATTGTCAATGTTGATATCACAATGGTGATTAATTATATATCTCAATAAACACTTAGCTGCCATCATTATTCGTCAATTTAAAAAAAAATGCAACAAGTAGTATTCTTAATTACAGGATTGCTAAATGCTGAAATTTAAGTGGCCTGTGTTGCAGATTTTTTAAATGTAACAATTTCTATATATTTTTTTAAATTTTGGCACATTTCTACTCTTTATCCTAACATTTGCATAAATTATTTACATTAAAAATAAAATAGTCATTTTTTATCACTAAAACTTGCACATTTTGATAGTTACATAATTGGCACTGAAAAGTCACTATAGTTACACATAAATTATATAAACAGTTTTATCACTTTTCTTCTTCTTTTATATAGAAGTTTTTTGACGGAACGTCTCTCAGACTTGGGGTATCAGGAGAACAAGTAATATTAGTATGTCTACTACTATTACTACTAAGATCTGTAGGACCATCCATACTTAAATCAGTAGGTTTATCATCAAATTCTTGAACTCGACTCTGTTCTTGATCTACTTCTGCAGGTTCCGGTTTGATTGTCATATGTACTAGCTGCGTTGGCTGTGGTTGTGGTGCTGGACGATTTGGAGACATTTGTTGGCGTAGAAGCGATATGTTTTTAATATTTTTCAATTCAGTAGGATTTCTTAGAAACCTAAGTTCGAAAGAATCTATAATTAGACACAAATGTCGTTTCATAAAACAAAAAACTTACTGATAGCAATGACGTTCTCCCTGGACTTTCCTTAAAATATTAACACGATAATAATATCGTAAAGCGCGTGACATCTTGTCGTAGTTCATTGAAAGATGGTTCTTTTGAATTCCCCAAAGTTTCGCGAGGCCAGCAGGATCGACAATTTTGAAAACACCGGTGTCACGATTTTTCCATGCGATATAACTGGTGTATCTCTGACTAGGATCGTTTAACAGCTGCTGAAGGAAATCCCATAGTAATCGACCATCTATAAAAAACGGTTTAATTAATGTATGTGTAAAACTCAAGTTGTTATGTAACGTACTTGTGTTTGGTTCTGGGGACTCGCTGGGGAAAAACTCTCGAGCCATCGATTTAAATATAGGACTAGAAGCAGCTTCTTTTGGACTTTTCGGTGGCATTGAGTAAGGCATAGGAGGAGCTAAGGAATAAGCACTAGGCGTATTTGGTGGACTAGTATTATTTTGAGCACTTTTCCCACTATCTGGAAAACTATCTTCGTCTGAATCAGACTGATTACTTCCACTAGCACTACCATTACTACCGCTACTAAATATTGAATGTCCAAATGTAGTTTGTTGACACGCTTCGGCATGTTGCGGACTACCGGCTTGGCTGTCTACCGACGGAGCGGGGCTCAATGTCACAGAATTGCTTTGCGCCATTAAGTGAGCTGCTAACGTAGCAGCATGTGTCGAATGAAAATCGTTGCCGTTTTGAGCGAGGATGTTCCAGTTCGGTGTTGGAGGATGAGAATGAGGTGATAGGGGATAAGAATGGCGTGATGTTGGCGTTACTGGGCTTGATGGAAGACACCGTTGAACAATGTTTGCTTCACGTACTAATAGTTGTAATACATTATGTAACACATCCCCAGATCCCGGAGCTCTTTCTGATAAATCTGTTCTTGTTAGAAGGCACATAGCTTTACCTGAAAGAAATGATAAATCATTAAAAAAATAAGTTCAATCGCTCGCTTCTTGCTTCAGGTGCATGGTTAAACGTAATAGATCCTTACCGTTCATTTGAAACATGTCCATATCAAATGGTTGAAGATCATATTCTCTTTCTGCCCATCGCAAAAAGGTAATAACGTCTTCTCTCGACCAAACGCGAGGATCTGTTGCAAGAGTCGTCGGTAATTGACTTTTGTAATCCATTAATGGAGATGATGGTGGTTGTTGCGGCTGTGCCACATTAGGAAATCCTAATGGATACCTCCATAGCAAATCTGCACTGAATGGAAGTGGAAGCGGCAAACGATCCATATTAGTACCAGTTGGAATTGGGGGTAAAGGACCTGGCGCCAATTTCATATTTTCTGCAGAACAAAAACGTTTATTTAATCAAATGTTTATTTAAATGTACGAGGCGTTATCTGGTTAACCTTCGTTTTATACATTTCCTTAATCTGTTTAAATAAATCCGCATAGTAAACTTCCTTATATTATCATTTCATTAATTTCATAACTAATAAAAATTGACAATGAAAAACTAATTTATTATAAAAATAAAAATATTTGTCAGTATCTGAGTAAGACGGTAGTAGTGGAAACAACTAGGAAAAAGAATTGCCAATGCCAAACTTTTCAAATATTCAACGCTTCCGCTATGAATGTTTTTTCTTACTATTTAATTATCGAGTTGGAAATTTTAACTACTAATATAATGGCTTATTAATCGAAACTTAATAATCGTTATTTTTAAATAAACTTGTTTACACCAAATAAATCTTCAACACAATACACAAATACCAAAAATGCGGTTTCTAATAAATCAAATTTAAATAATAGACAGAACTTAGAATCCGTGCACGTGTAACAACAGTTTATTTAAAACTGTCCGCAGACTAAACAAAAAAAGAAGGAAATTTTGTTAATTTGTAGAGCTAATTGATTAGTTGCTTAAAACAATGGAAAGCTTTATTCGATAAAAACCTTTTCTTTAACGAACAATTTATTCATCAACACCGATGGCCATAATACTATGAAAAATGTGTTTATGGGAAAATATTGAATCTGACAGTGGCAATTGTGATCTCGTCAAATCTGTGACGGACATTTTCACAATCAGTTTTCGTTTATTGTTCGTATTGTAAAACATAACCAAATGCATGATTTAAAAATTTTAGATAATTTTTACATAACACTTTCTTAGTTAATGGCAACGTTCAAAAACTACACTTCCCCGTAAACGCTTGCAAAATTGGAATACAATTCTGTCCAAAAAGTTAAGTAATAAATTATGCAATTGTTATTTATTGAAAATCGTAAAAATGCAATTGCCGATTATGCAAAACGAATTGTATAATATCGAAAAAACATTATATCAGAACGTAAAATAGGATTTAACTCTTTTTTTCAAGTTACGCTATTATTGAAAATACCAATAACCGTCGCCGTAATTAGGCAATTTGTGACGGTTAAAGTAAAACCGCGAGTTGCCTATTGAGGTCATTAATTAGAATCATCTACTTACGATTTACTCATACTTCCTTTTTGTCATAAACCAAGAAAGAAAAATAATTCTCTTGACTAACCGAAAATTGTGTTTTCCTTTTACTAAATATATAAATAGCGCCAGTAATCATATCGGATGATGTCATGACAACGGAAGAAACAATTCTTGATAAAACCGTAAAAATCAATTTTGCTGCAGTTAAATAATAAAGTTGTTGAGATTGACGGTAAAAATTGCAAACGAAGTCTAAAAATCAATTACTCGTCGTATCAATGAGCAATATCAAAACGATATCTGATGTCTAATGAAATAATGAATAACCAAAGAAAACAACAATATAATTATATAGTAGCAATTAAATTCGCATAAAACTGAAATTATATGTTTGTGTAAAATCGAGATCACTTATGCACATTTTATGGATGTCACTACCCGATAAAGAAAATTTTGGTTTTTCTGTGCACGTGCATGTGAAAACGTGTAATGTTTGTCTCGAATATAAACGATTTCCATAAGTGTTAGATAAGTAATTACAATAACATTGTGTGTGCAATAAGTTAGTACAGTACAATTCCACTACTACTCTAAAATATCTCCGGTTAGTAATCAGTGTCAACGTCATTAAAGTTAACATTGTACTAATGTTTTTCCTTTTAATGTTTATTGTTTCTGTCGGTTTTATTTACAATCATTATCCAACTAATATATGAAACTTGCCATTTCAAACGAAAAAGGAAGCTTTTGCCAAGTTGTCTTCACAGAAAACCACTGACGCAAGGTTTCCACGAAACGAATTAAATTTATAACTGATAAGATTAAGTTTTATGGTGTTGTTTCGACTGGAAACTTGAAGCGGAAGTTTGAAATAACCTTGAAAAAAATCCTTTCAACGATGTGTTTAAATATTGACAAAACGGTTTCGAAAGAAAATTAACAGTATTTACAGGTGTATATTTCCAAATGGTCAATATAATTAGCGCCTAGGCGCCATTTCGTGTTTCTTTTCATCACAGATTGTAGTTTACCCACTGATGACATTGAAAACGGTGATCGTCTAAGACCTAAACTAACAACGAGTTCCTTATAGTTTACCTGCTTGGAAGCAACAGGTACTGACTTTTGTTTAGCAGAAATAGGGGGAAGTTTTTCAACCCAGACCACGGAAAGTCGCTGTTACTAAAGAGCAACGATGCAAGGGGAAATCTGTCAACTCGAGTCAGCATTTATGCAGTCACCCTCGAGTTTGTGTTCGAATATAAATAAAAGAACTGTATTTTACTAGTATTGGCGGATAATTCCGTAAAGTAATTAAAGAGTTCCTTTTTGAAAGCTCTTTACGGTAATTTGGAATTTTTAAATTCCTGCGTTTGTGATTAAACTGCATACCTAGGTACCTACCGGATTGAAAACGTTTTTGTATAATTTAAGCGCCTAACGTAAAATAGTATAATTATGTAGCAAATCTTTTGGCAAATATCGATGACAATTTGCAATTGCAAGAAGTATAACATATATTCTAACATAAAATAGAAATTACGAGCGCGTGGCGAAAATCGTTATTGTTTAAATAAGAGAAACCCCAGTGTTTCACATATTCATTTCTCAGAACGCCTTATTTAAAGATCTCACCGACTTCCGGTTGAACTTTGATCTACATCCTGTTCGCGTTATTTTAATTTAAAAAATCTAGCAAATTCCTCCAGCTTTAAACGGACACTTACGTAATGCGTTAAATTTACTAAACAGAAAAACATATGTTGAAGTACTACATTAATACATTTTTAGTTTCTTTAATTAAACCTACTGTTTATTAATTTGTCACTTTAGGAAACCGCACTATAATTTTGAAGCATACCGTACATGAGCACCTGACACGTGGAGAATACATATACTATACACACTATTATCGTCATACAAATAATCTAAACAAGAACAAATAATCACCTTATGGCTCTCGATGATGTAACGTAAATATCCAGTAATCAAATAATATCCAAGGATTGCACTTATTAACACAACACTTTAATATATCCTTCTAAATGTCAAAAATCAAGTAGGCATAGCGTACCAAAAAAATTGAATATCGAACAAAACTATCGACAAAATGAGAACGTGTGTAGTAACTGCGACTTGTCGCGACGACTGTCACCTTACCACTACCGTTCCGAGCGTTCATTTGTTTAACACGAACCTCAAATTCGTGTGTGCGGGTGTACGCAACAAATAGTGGTGGTGGTAACCACTGGTTTTTGAAGTAGCCGATGTTGCCACGTTTCTACCGGATCTACACTTGTGGATTGGCAATTAGAGGGGGACGGAGGTATAACTCGCCAGACTTCCTCAACTAAATCTGTAACACAGGATCATCGTGCTCGAAAATAAATAATTCCTGCTAGCAAGTGCTTTTAGGGTACATGGATTGGCAGGTGGCAATAATTTGATCCTACTCAGAGAAACATAGTTTTTAAAATTCAATTAACTCGTTAATTAAAGAGTAGGAAGTATGCGAATCTAACGTAATCAGTCTTTTGTTGCAACATCAGTTATAAAAAATAAGACATAACAAAGTAGCACCTAAATCTATAAAAAACGCGTATTCATTAGGTTAATTTCATACTGTATCGATGATCAAAAGAAATTCCAATTGAAAATACTTTGATCGTAAGACGTAAGATTGTAATTCAAAAATTTCGTTCCAGGTAATTGACGCTTTAATTATCTAATACGCCGTTTAGAACAGAAATAAACAAATTGAAATGCGAATTTTTATGTAACCTAATTGATAGGAAGTTTGTCGTGCGAAATCTAATTTCACACGTAATTACATTTTCTTTCTAAAAGATGTTCAACGCAGACATAAATTGTGGCAATATTTTAAGAAATGGTTTTCCCGGATTGATGTCGTAAAAATGTAATTCCATAGCGATGATAACCTAACCCCACTGTTTTCTATTTATAATCTTATACTTTAAAACTAATTAAACTGATGAGAAATATAGTTAGCCAATGTTATTATTGATACCTATTTTTTGTTGAGAGCGATTATGCCCAGAATTAAACAAAAAAATTATGAAGTCTGATTTGCTATTTTTGCTTATTTCTAATATGTACTTGTTTCAAATGTCTTATTTTACAGGCGAAGCACTGACTTCAGAAACACCGTAAGTCTATGTTTTGGCAAATTTGAGTTACACATTAATATAGTACATAAAAACATCAATTCACTGCAGAAATACTGTTAATCTATGACTTACATTAAGTCATACTAAGTTATTATACATATTTGAACTGAAGGCTTTGTATTACTGGCACTTATCGGCATGTTTTTTTATTAAATTATATTGTAATCCTACAAAAAAATTGGTGATGTATATGAAATAATTTCAGTAAATCAAATACTTTTCTTATTTCGAAAAAATTTTGAATATGTCGATTAGCATTTTCAGTTGCGGTCTTTTTCAAAGAAGAAAAAAATATAGTTACATTCTTTTGTGTTTTACTCTCAGTAAATTAAGTTCAAACTAAAATTTAAGTGTTTCGTAGATGGTTAATGTAGTGAATATGCTGCAATATATTTAAATGCTGTGTTACGCTACGTAACTTATAAAAAAAAACCGTACGTCAAAATTAAAATTTTTCAAGGTAGGGGAAAGCGGGGAGCATTGGGCCACGGAGAGCATTCATCCAGGGTAGATATTTTTAATGGGATTCAAATTTCCCGCTCAATAGAGCTGCCTTTAGGTTGCCTATCGTTAGTTCTTCGTCTAGGTAAAAACTAACACGGTGTTGCGGTTTAATCATCTTTTAAAGAAAAAAGTTTAAAAGTGCTCCTGAAAGTAAGTGTTTTTGATTCATATATTTCATGTTTATTTTATTAAAAAATTTGCTTGTTTTTCTTTTTTTTGTGCATATCTTCAAATACTGTAGAATTCATAAACATTTTCAATCCTAACCTACAAATTCAAACACTTTCTGTATAATCACATTTCACTCGCTTCGTGAGGTGGGAAGCATTCATCCGCCATTCTTTTGAAAGATTTGTTTTACTTGCAGATATGCCTCGAAAACAAATTTTAAAAACTAATAGGAATCAAATAGATGAAAATAGCATCAAACAAGGAATTATAGGCTGTTTCAATGGTACCTTCTCCGTAAGAGAGGGCCCCAGGATACACGGTATAAAAAGATCTACATTAGAAAGTCGAATAAAAAGAATATTACAGAAAAGGTCCAAAGAAGAATATTTGCGTCAAAATTTTCAAAATTTAGAAGACTCTGGTAATGAAAGTGATCAAGAATCGCCCAAATATGCAAACAAATATACAAAAAGACAAGTATTTACAACGGAACAAGAGTCTGAACTTGAAGCGTATATTAAAAGATGTTCTGATTTGAATTATGGACTGACATATGTTCAAATCGAAAAGCTAGCTTTCGAATATGCTTCTGTTTTGCCAAACTGTCAAATTCCTCCAGAGTGGCATCAAAAACGGCAAGCAAAGGACGGATGGCGCCGAGGGTTTATGTCACGTCATCCGAGACTCTCTTTAAGAAAACCAGAAAGCACGAGCTTGGGTAGAAGCACCGGTTTTAATAAGTTTAAGGTGGGTCAATTTTTCGAAAACCTAAAAATGTACTGGAGCGTTACAAATTTACTCCGGAAAGAATATTTAATCTCGATGAGACGAGAGTCACAACGGTGATGAAATCAGTGAAAATTGTTTCTACTACTGGAAAGAAACAAGTTTCTCAAGCTGCCTCAGCTGAAAGAGGTGAATTGGTGACTTTTGTGGGAATTATTAGCGCATCTGGACAAAGTCTGCCTCCTGTTTATGTTATTCCTCGGATCAGAAACATAGAGGACTTTTTAGCTGATGCTCCAGTTTCGAGTCTAGCACTGGGAAACAAGTCTGGTTGGATGACTAACAAGTTGTTTCCTTCTGTATTAAAGCATATAGTTAAACATACGTCTTGCTCTCGTAGCAATCCAATTTTGTTGTTAGTCGATAACCACGAGTCACATGTTAGCCTTACATGCGTCCAATACTGTAAGGAAAATGGAATTGTCTTACTAAGTTTCGCTCCCCATACAACCCACGGAATGCAGCCACTAGACGTCGGAGTTTTTGGGCCTTTTAAAAATGTTTGTAATATTGCATTTAATGACTGGATGGTGTCCAATCCCAGTAAAACCATAACGGTTAGGAATATTCCAGAACAAACCCATCGTGCATATTTGAGAGCATTCACAAATGAAAATATTGTGAGTACTTTTAAGACCACAGGAATTTGGCCAATGAACCGCTTGGTGTTTAGTGATGTAGATTTCACTCCGAGTGCCGTTACCGATCAACCTTTACCAAATGTAGATAATTCGAACAATATTGCAGAACGTACTAAAGTTATAGAGGATGAAAATGGCAATAGCGGTAATATAAATGAGAAAGATAGAGAAGAACATAACAAAAACAGTGATTTTATTAAGGAAAAAAATGAAGGGTTGACGGGAAATAACAAGATAATTGTTTTAAGTGACATAACAATTTTGCAAAATACACCATCTTGCAGTGGTTATAAAAATGACATAAAACATCCCACTAAAGTGACACCAGAATTAGTTAGACCTTTTCCGAAGGCAATTAGAAAAGAAACTAAAACAAAACGAACGCCAGGGACTTCAAGGGTTTATACTGACACCCCAGAGAAGGAACGACTGGAACAAATTGAGAATGAGAATGACAAAAAAAAAGAAGGGCTTTAAAAGAAACATTTTCACTAAGCTAGAAAAACAAGTAGACAACCAACCGAAGAAAAAACGTAGAACGAAAATTCCGTCGGATTCATCGTCTTCCGAAAGTGATGGATTATCAATTTATGATAATTCTGATGAAGAAATAAGTGACAAACTGGAAGATATTGAGGAGAATTATAGAGAAGATTTAAATGATGGGGATTTTGTTTTAGTAAGATTTAAAGCTAAAACTAAATTGGTGCATTTTCTTGGCCAAATATTAAAATATTCGAAAGATACAACTACCTTGAAGTTTTTGAGAAGAAAAGGACTATCAACAACTTTTTATTTTCCAGCGATTGACGACATATGTGAGGTTGAAAATGATATCATAACAAAATTGAAAGCTCCTCCAAAAAGTGGCACTACAAGAACAGCATCATATTTTCGTTTCTGTTATGACTTTAATACTTTGGTCGTAAATTAATTTTTTCAATTTTTTTGTTCTATGACAGCTATGTGAAGAATTTTTTATAAATAAATATTTTTTATGTGTTTTAGAGTTATTTCTTATACGTGGCTGAAGGCTCCCCATCTTTTGGCGAAATGCTCCCTAGGTATGGGGAGCTTTTGGCCTTTAGAGAACAAATTTTCAGCATATTTTTTTGTATTTAGGAAACATATTTTTTATTTTTTGTGCAATCATTACATGAAGAAAGTAACTAAAACTAGAATACATTTGTTTTTTTCATATTTGTTCAACTTAAAAAATGTTTACAATCAAATGAACATTTTGTGGCTCAATGCTCCCCGCTTTCCTTTAGACGTAAATTTTTAAGTGTGTGCAGTTCGGGCAGCCCCGGACACTAAAATTTAGGGTATCCGCGGACATATCGTTTATTGGGATTATTCTTTCAATTTCTTTCACGAAATTTTAAAATGTAAAAAAAACTGGTGTGGTCATCACACGACTTTCCTATAAGGAATTTCTAAATGTTTTTTATTTTGAAATTGAAGAGAAACATCCAAGTCAAAAAAATATAGAGAATTAAGAAAACTTAGTTTTATAATCTTATTTGCTTAAAAGGAATAATAGTAAAAGTACTAAGTATTACACATTAGAAAATTATTATTTAACACCCACTTCCGGTTTCTTTATCAGACCCATCTTTTGATAGAACCGAGAGGATATGAAAAGCCAGTTCCATACCAAATTTTAAGTTACTAGAACTTTTGGTTCGAGGTACATCGTTACGCACACACAGACACACTCACACACAGATACCCAAAATTGTTTTGTCAAAAATATTTTTTTTTTGATTTAGGAGACTCTGAAACGTATAATTCTGCAAAAAAATGTTTGAAAAAAATTGCAATTGCTGTGCTTTCCTTGTAGGAAAGTCAAAAAGACGAGCTGCTGGAAGAAGTTCATCGACTGAATCAACCATGATTTCAGCAGTAAAATACGTAGTAGATGAGAATAATTCTACCCGTGAAGCTGCTGAAAAATTTAACGTTTCTAAAAGTACTCTGCATAAACGAGTTCAAAAACTTTGTAGTAGTAAAAAAAAATTACCACTAAACCAATACTAGACAGTTTTTAATAATTTTTAACAAGAACCCGTCTTAGTTAACCATGTAAAAAATTTAGAGTCGTCGCATGCCGTTCATAAGAAATGAATTCTTTAAATGCGTTTTTATAATGTTGCGGAATCAATAAAACTTAGGCATCGTTTTAACACAGAGAAAGGAATGGCTAGTAAAGATTTTTACTACAGTTTCCTTCAGAGACATTCAGAGCTTTCTTTAAAAACTGCTGAATCTACCAGTTTGATGCGTGCAGTTGGTTTTAATAAACCTCAAGTACAGTATGAAGCTCTTTGTAACAGATTTAATTTTGGACTTTCTAAAATATATAATGCAGACGAAACTGGTGTCACACGTGTTTACGCAAATCAAAAACTATTATCCGTTAAAGAAAAGAAACAAGTTGGCAAACTTACATGTGCCAAAAAAGTTCAACATGTAACTATCACGTTGTGTATGAATGTCACAGGACTTTTCCTATCACCACTTAAAAATGAAAACTAATGAAAATCCGAATAAATCTATCAACGCTGCACAACTAATGCTTGGATGACTGCAGAAATTTTTTTGAAGTGTACTATTTTACGTAGATAAACATTTCAGCCATAAGAATCTAAAAATAATTTAATATGTAAGGAAAAACTATATATTAATGTTCTAATGTTGTATGATAAATCCATTTAAATCTGTTTACAATAAACTTTATCAACAGTGGATACAAGAACATCCAAGAATGAAGATCAATGTGTATGATATTGCAGGATTAGTGTTAGTGGCTTTTACAAAAATCAGTCGATTTGAAAAAAAAATGGATTTTCCTACAAAAAAAAATTGTTTTGAGATTGACTTTCTTCCATCTATGATGGCTGATATTCCTGAATGTCCCGAAGAAACTCAATCTGTGCCAACTGTTCCAGCTCAAACATTATCTAGGTCATCTGTATCAAACCCTGTTATTGAAGACAATTCATCTAAGTTAAACATTTTCATTTAAAAAACAAGCCTTCTATGTTGCACCCAATCGTTGAAAAGGAGTTCTCTACGTCTTACCGAGTAGTTGAAGTTAAAGGTCTTCAATATTTTTCTATTGCAAGGGATAAGATCACTCTTAAAGTATCTTCATCGGCAGAAGAAGAAGAAGAAATGCGCATAATTTATATGAAAGTGTTTTCAATACCGTATACTTCAAAAAGATATAAAGTCCAAAAACGGAAAGGGTTTTACATCAATCCCTTACAAGTATGCACTAGAATAAAAGGAGAATGAAAAAAAAAAGAAAAGTTCAAATGCAAAAGAGAAAAGAAAATAGAGAATTGGAAAAAAAACTTGAAAAAAATGTCTTTACCCAAAAGCAAATTGGTGCTACAACTCGTAAGAAAATTTCAAAAAATTGAAAACACTGATGCTACCAGTAGTTATGCGGAAGATGAAGTATTGTGTCTTATCTGTGGGAACATCTTGATGAAAATTGGATGCAGTGTCACAAATGTTCTGGATGAGATGGAGTGTGCTGATTTTACAAATTTGTATACCTACTATTGTTCACATTCAAATTTTGGTGTTCGTCCAAATAACATATTTAACCGTTCAAATTCTTTAATAAGTGTTATGTTTAATATTAGATGTTTCTGAGTCTTACAACAAGTTATTATTGCAAGAAAAATAAAGAAATAATTTTAACTACTTTGTTAACGATTAAAATTAAAAGTGTCCAAGGCTAACGAACTTTCTCCTATTACCAACATCATAAAATACTATGTAAAGCAAAGCAATCTTTTAATTTCTATAAACCAACAATCCTCCAAGAACTGAATGAAGATGATACAGATAGAAAATTCAAGTTTTGCTAAACTAAAAATTATAACTGTTAATATCCATCTATTAACCACAATTAATGTTAATAGTAATTTTCATAAATATATAAATATAAATTTAAATTTATCGTCTAAATAGGTATGAAGATATCTTCTAATTGTTATAATATTTTTCTATCAGTGTGTTAAAAATCATATCGCAGCCTGCGCTTTGTTTTTCGTTTAACTCTAAATTAATCCAATTTAGTTCTAAAGTAGGTACTCAGTAATTAATTTTTTGTGTCTGAATTATATTAAACTTTTCATTAGTTTCTTTTTATTTTCATAGTTATAAATAATGATTTCATATCACATTGTCTACATATTGAACGAAATGCTATTAACTTGATGGGATTGGAGATGAATGGTTTTATAAACTAAACAATTAATTCAAGGATAACCATACAGTTGACAATTTTAAAAAGATAATGATAAATTAATGTTAACGTTATAGAAACCTTTTGGACAATTATTTAAAGCCTGGACTGGATATGTAATAACAGAAATTCCAAAACCACAAAAGTTGTTTTTAAGTGATGCCCGTAGTATAAAAAAATTAAATCGATAAGTAGGTAACGATAAGATACTAACGGAAAATCCATATTCTTTATATTATCTTTACTGAAGTGGGTACGTAGTAAACAAGAAAATGTTTATACTTAACAAAACAACAAAACATGTTTTACGATTGTCAAAAAAATTCCGTTTTTTAAAATTTTATATACACCTGGGGTTTTACAAAACCAATTAAATACTGCTATTTTTTTAAAAAACATGCAAAACGTTGATGTACAAAAGTTTGATGTTGAAATAGTCATCGAGTTGATCTCAAAATGTGTTACAACTAACTCTTTTAAATCTATTCAATACTAGGAATTTACCGCTTTATTATTTTTCAATAAGCTAACTATTGAAAAAATAATTGAAAGTTTAAGACAAAAAAAGAAACTTGGTTTATAAAATAAAAGGTATAATAAAAACATACAGATGTGTCTAGAAAACCAGGCCACAACTTTTTTTAAGTACGCTGTGGAATTTTAAATAAATTTTATATTCGTTATTGTTTAATAAATACTACTTAAATTAAAATACTAAAAACAGGTTAATTAAAGGTTTTTTTAAATATATTTTATAACTTTAGAAATAAATCAATGATTACAAATGGTTACATTTCAATGCCACTAAGGTGCTAGCGTAATAAGAGTTTTGAAAGAAACACCTACTATTTTAATGTTTTTTACTTAAAAAAACTCTTATTAATTGTAATTATGTATTTATTATACTAACAATACTATTGAAATATTTGAGTTGATGTTTATTCCAATGTTCAAACGATTCGAATCTGGATCTCGTCACTACTAACAAGGAATCTGAATTAATCAGATATTTTGTTTTAAATTTGTTAAAAACGCTTTACACAAAAATAACTTGAAACAAACGAATGATTTGAATGTTTATACATAAACGTGAAATAACAAATAAACTTAATGCAAGTATACTAAAAATTGGGTATTAGTTTTAATCACGATTAGCAATTTCTAGAATAATAAAATAAAAATTAAACGAACTGGTTGTGTATGTACATTGAGACCATAAGAAGATTGACAATAAAGATAAAGAAATAATAAACATTTTATCAAAAGCATTGACACAACAGCAAATAATGTAAAGGATGTAATTTTAATATTTTTGTATAAAGATAACATTTTGATTTAAAAAAAAATGTCAAATTTCATAAATATTGTTCAATAAGTTTTATCTGAAACATTGTGAGCTGCAATGAATAGAGACGGAAAATGCAATTACACATCAAATCTAACATAGAAAATCGCGATTCTGCAAGTCGAAACAAACCGTAATCACATTACACTATAATTTCTAAGAAACTTCAGTATGAAAGTATCCTAAATTGCAATTCCTAAAGACTACTCATTTCTTCTGAATAATCTAAAATTAAAAAAGTTCAAAATAAACTTTGCAGAACCCTCAGATATAAAGTTGTAAACATTTTGCATTACCATCAGAATTTTTTATCACAGAATAAGTTTTTGTTCCAAAAAATCCCTTAAATTTACAATGCGTTTTTAAATATGGAAAATTAGTGAAAAAGACTTGTACAACATAATATACAAAACAAATCTGTTTTCAATCAAAACATAAACAAGTGGATACTAATAAATCACACAATTATAAAAACCGTTAAAAAGGAATAAAATTCCTTCGTATAGAATAAACAAATTAATAAATTTCCAAGAATACCAAACTACTTCCCACGTAGTTTATTTGGAAATACATTTAATTATAGTTCTATCGGAAATATCAGAAAGTAGAATTAACATTCTTTCTTGTACAAGTAATTATGCTTATTCATTAAAACCGAATACTTTGGAATTTAAGTAAATCTGCTTAAGTTAATGACTTCCCAAACATAATGGCAATTCTGGTAAATACTATAAACAAAATGCCCATATCCATTATGCATAAACTAATAATTCTTTATTCAGCTAATCTTCGTTTTGTGTTATTGAAACTTAAATCTTTTTTTCGAAGAGAAAGTATAAATTTATGTTATTTTCTATTGTGGAATACTTTAGTATTATAGAGATAACGACGCAGGTATTAAAAGATTAGTAAATACCGAGAAAGTCGTTTCAGAAACGTACATTTTACCATAAACGCAGTTAAAACATGGGAAGATTTATACATATCATATGATAACTTTACTCTTTTAATGCGTATAATAAGGGTAAACATTTTTAAAATAACATTGCTGTTAAAGCTATTTGCTTATTTTATTTTTGATTTTTAAATGGCGCGAGTTCAAGAATAAGATTGTCAAAATAGCAACAACAGAAATCTACCACCTCACAAAATTTTTTTTTAAATTATTAATACATTGTAAATAGATTTATTTTTATTTGCCGTGTTAGAATATACAATAGAATGTAAAATAAAGAAATACATTTTTCTTTAAAAATCTTACCTCTAAAAATATAATGGTTTCTATAAAATAAAGGGTTGCTAATGAACGCACCAATATGTAAAGTGTGGTGATTTAAAGACTTAAACGCATATATGCATAAGGACGCCGCTCAATAGGGTTACATTAGAGGGATTTTGAATTTTTGATCACAATAACCGAATGATAACAAATCCAATATTAAAAAAAACAAATTGTTTATTGGTTAGAAAGCAGTACATGCAGCGCGTATCTGATTCATAAATTGTTAATTTAGAAAATGAAATTATAGCATCAATACAAACGAGAAATGTCAAATAAAAATAAAATCAAAATTTTGAGTCAAATGAATCAAAACTTGGCGACATGAAATTTGTTTGTTGATACCGTTAAAGAGAAATAAAAAATAATGTTATGACGTTTAACTCAATGTTCTAAGAACTACACATTTCTCCTCAGTAGTTTGCTGACACTATAAAATAATGTTACCACATAACACGTAATTAGCTGCACATTTTTTTAAAGAACACTGAACATTCAAAGTATATCAAAGTAACACAAATATAACCTATTTACGACTGTTTAAATGAGGTAATGTTACGTAAATCAGTCAAAATACTTGAATAAATAAATAACAATGTAAAAATAATGTTGAATATGCTAAACAAGTACATACTTTCAGGGTATAATGATTAAAGTTTTCAAATTAAACCGTGTACTGGAAAAATTCAGCTAAAAACCACGTAAAATAGGTTATTGTTCATATATAGATACAAACCTGAGAAAAAAAATTAATAACATAGACCGAAATTATGATTACTATTAGAAACGATGTTTTTCATTATTTAGTAGCATAAGTTCAGCCTCTTCTTTAATAAAGTAATAACGTTACCCGATTGATAACATTATCCATGATTTCATTAAACGATGTCGAGTTCTTTGAAATAAAATTTTTTTAGTTAACTGTTTGTTGCTAACTTTAAAGTTTTATAGTAGTTTTTCATATTTATTTTATTTATATTTAAACTTTCTACAGACAACCTGGAATAAAATTGTGTTTACTGATTCTCCTAGGAACTACAGGTATATGACCTTTAAACAATGTGGCTTCCAAAAGGGCATTTGTTTATGTACTTATAACACATTTTTGAGTTTTTACCAAACATGTTTCTGTATTTTTTTTGGGACTCCCACATAATTAAATATAATTCAGACAAATATTTAAAAGACAACTAGTTTAATCAATATGTAACAATTTATAAAATTTAGAATAAAAATTAAACTTTTCTTTAATTACATAGAGACGATATTGATTTCGTATGACACCACTAAAAATAACTAAAAATAAAATATTCGATACTATTAATATTTAGAATAAATGTAATCGTAATCGATTTATATAGCAGAGTGCAAAAACTAGAGCATATATCAAACTTCATTTAAACTCCTGGTATACAAGGTAAATCTGTTTAACATGTTTGCATTTTAGAAGGTGAAATTCGAGCATAAATACAAGCAAAATGTCAAAATAAAAAAATCTAAATTTTTGCAAAATAAATCGTAAATTAAGGACCTGGTACATTAAATAGTCTTACAAATTTGTTGAAACCTTGAATAAAAATATACTGTTCTAAGAAGTTTCTTCTTAGCAATACGTTGACACCAAAAATAAATACTGAAACGTTCTAGAAGTAATTGTCAATTTTGAGACAATAATCTAAAAATGTGGAAAATTCTCGACATGGGGAACCAGAACATATAAAAGGTATTGAAAGGAAGCATAGGTCGGTTTTTCGAAGTCGAAAATAAGAAGACCGTTGGTTTAAAATAAATAAGTGATTAACGTGTGTGCTAAGATAAATAAATAAAGTGTCGCTGCTAGTGAAACATAAATAATAAATACGTCGCGTACGTGTGGTTAACATAAACAAGTATCAGTTTTAGACAAAATTAAAAAGTGCAGACTTAGTGATAGTAAGACATAAATTAATGTAATTGTTTTTCTTAAATATAGTTAGATTTAATTAGTTACCTGTAGTTCTAACGTGTAAATATTTGTTTATAAATAAAATTAGTTTAAAATCGGTTATAAAGATATCACGTGTGGAGTTCGCAGTTTTAAAGTGTTAATACAAGTGATTTAATATAGATCCCGTAATAAAAGCGTTGTGTGATAAGTGCGTGTCGCGTGTGTTTGTTTCGTATTTAGTAATAAAAAATCGAGTGTTATAAAAATTTGCTAATATTAAACTTTTTATTCGTGTTTTAATTTACAAATTAGTTTAAAATTCGTTACGATACAAAATAGTTTAAATGTAGGTAATATTACGTAAGTCAGAAATGTCAAAACTAAATGTACAAAACAAGTATTTTTGTAATGTTTGGGGGTGCTACTTTTTTTTTGTTACTTAAAGTTATAATAAATGTTAAAAAAGTCTTTTATTGACTTGTACACGAACCACCAGACGTCGCCGACACAGAAAAAAGTTTAAGTTGTTAATATTTAGATTACGAGCTAGCCAGCATCTGGGGTCGTTTCCTTCAATCCAACGACTTTAACAATTATACTTAAAAAATAGTAAACGGGGAGGCTTACATGCGGAGGAGCTTTATTGTGCATAAACTACATTGTTCTGCGAATTTCAAGAGGTAAGTCATCAAATTCTCGCGGAAAAGTTTTTTTGTACAAGTACAAGTCACCCGTAAGTGTTTCTGGTAAAATAAACGGACAAATTAAGGCATTTTCTGAAGTACCCGCCTAAACATTAATTGAAAACCGCCACTGAAAGTTGAGCTTTGTGATGGCTTTTTTTCACTCCAAACATGCGTATTGGAAAAATTCAACACATTTCGTGTAACACAAAGATAATACTTTGGCACTAAAGTTTGGGTCTAAAGTATTTGTTACTGTAACTACTTAAAAAATCACGTCGTGGTTAAAAATCAATATCGGTTAACTATTGGGCTAGTTGAACATGGTTATGATAAGAAACGTAATAATTCAGATAATAATTCTTCTAAATACCATATTTTATGTATTATACTATCAAACATGTTAACTCTGCAAGTTATTTCTCTAGTTTCAGGGAATCCATAAAGATTTTAAATTGATTTAGGGGTCCCTGAACAACGTCAAGGGGTCTGCGCAAGGTTTAATACACAAATACACATTTTTATTAATATAGAAGTTAAAATAAACAAGAATAAATATTATTATTAGCAATTTTTACGTCTTAAGTAAAATATAAATATGGACAGGTGCATAAAAAGTCAGACCTATCTATACAGGTTTAAAGAGGAACGCAATAGAGCCGATACCTGCACCAACTAGTCTATAATGTGAACTATAAAGAAGTCGTGCATCTAATTAACAATTTAGTTCTGTGTTATGCATGATGTAAAGTGCACACAACAAATTTTTCTAGTCTTGAACAACACAAAATATAATTTTTTGTATTGTTACGCAGATAGCGTACTTTCATTTCGTAAGTATGTATATTTTAATAAAATTGATATCTTTTTTTAATTTAAATTTATTTAATCAAAGTTATACTTTTGCGTTAATTGATTAAAAAGATGATATATCACAGTTATCAGTACAGTAATCTCTTAACCTTCATTAAGAATTCCTTTTTTTATTAAAAACTTAAAAAGGAATTGTAAGGTTTTCAGCAGAGACGTGTTTTTAAAGAATATATTATTAATCATTTTATAAAAGAAAGACATATTGGGTTTTATAGTTTAATATAATGCACCCTAAAAGTTATAGCTTACTATTTTATATTTCTGTTTATTTTGTTGACTTCCGCAAATAACCAAACCCGCGAATGTTTAGAATTGCTATATATTACTGTATTATTTTATTATGTTGTTAATTAATTTTTGAATTATTTATTTTTCTTGCAAAATTAATTGCTACACAATGAGTACCTACGCAATACGTGACGTTTAATGAAATTTTATACTTACGCCTCAAATAATTAATTCTAGCATTCAATTTAAAAAAAAAATATTGTAATTAACTGTGGTTTGTTGCAAATACAAATTTTGATATATATATTTTCCTATATCTTTTTGAGTTTTTTTCAGATAACTATATTAGCGAGCCAAAAAAAATGTAGACAATGCAGTGTTGAATATATGAAATATGGCTTTATTCCGTCACCAAAAAATAGTACTTTACTTATGTGTCTTCTATGTATTAAAACAATGTCAAACGATTCAATGAAACCTTCTAAGCCTAATGAACATTTAATAAAAATCGATGGTGACAAAAAAGATAAGGGTTTTTATTGGTCTTTATTTTTAACAAATATTAAAAAAAAATATTAAATTAAAATATTTGAAGTTGTTGTGTTTTAAAAACTAAAGTCATGCAGTAGCGATGTTGCCATATTTGATTGAAAACTTGTTTGTGGTGTTGAAGCTGCATTTGAACTAGTGCTTATCTGTGGTGTATCAAAATTCAATATTATCTGTGCGCTGTCTAGTTTGCACCTCAAAGAGTTTGTTATGTATTCTTCGGCAACAGTACCAGACTTCCATCTTCCGTGTCTTTTTAGCTGTTCTATATTTCCTCCTGCATCAATTAATATACTAGCTAAAGTATGTCGTAAACAATGTCCAGAATATTACTTAGAATTAGATCATTTCAAAAATTCTGCCACTTTTGTTGCTACTTCACTTATACTATGTACTCGCATAACGAACCTATAGCTTTTTCCATTTTGAAACTTCTTTGATTCATATTTTTTGATCCCAAAGCTGCATATTTGCGAAAAAGTTTTAGATATTTATCTCCTACTATTGTAAATGATCGAGATGTCCTAGTTTTGATATCAGGAATTTTCATCCAAATTAATTATTCCGTATCTTCTATCTCATCCACCGTCATTTTTGTCATTTCATCACTTCTACATGCTCCCGATACTCCAACTAACAATGCAATCTAAATAAACAAAATATACATAATTATTAAATTGAAACATAACTTAATGCTACTTCATTCGTAAATTGTCCCATAAGAATTTTTCAAACTCTTCATTCGTAAGTGTCGTTGATGCTTTCCATTTCTTCTCACTACTCATACGACTGAAATACGTAAGTAGCACATTTTGTGAATAGGAATTGATGTTATTTTCAGTGCACCATTCAATGAAATGGTTGTAGGTAATATTGCATTTCTCGTCGGATTTAGTTGGTCGTAAGATACTTATTACTTTTTTTGCTTCGTTAACGATTTTTGGGGGCGTACTGTCCATTTCTTTACTTCTACAACACCGTGTTCTACACTAAATTCGTGCGAATATCGACAAATACAAAAATTTTGAAATGACATCAAAATAAATAGTAACTGGGTTGTCAAATAGAACAACTTAGATATTTATATATTTAATTTTCGCTAACCAATATAAATAATTACCTATTCAATAAAGGAGATTTATGAACTTTTTTGAGCGTTTGAAGAAAAAATAGCATATTTTATATGGAGAAGAAGCTTTTTTTTCAAGCATTGCCTACCATTAGCCCCACTTCGTTCAGCAACTAAACATCGGCTCGGCTTGGAAAAGTTGAGCTTCTCATCCTTATAAAATAATATAATATTTCTAATGATTTTATATTTACTTAATGATTTATCTTAAGAAAATTTCTACTCATAATTAGCGACTGGGACCATTCTTCTCAGTTTAATTTGATAATTACCAAACATTTTTTCTGTGTATAGCACGAACTATTTTTATAATTCAATTCTAAACTGTTCTAAACTAAACAAAAGTATAACAGCTATTAAATTATAAACCTTATGTTGTGTTGTTTAAATGTCAGTTATGTAATCCTGTAATATACGTATGGAGATTGTTTCACAATTGAAAACTAATCTTAAATAAGAAAATATGTACAATGTACACAGCAAAGTCATTTTGTTTACATGTTATTTTTTTTCAGTGATACATCCACGGTTAACCAAAAATTAATACGTTTATTACCACAAGATTAATTAAACATGCGCAAATGCATCAGTTGGGTTTACAAGTCATGGAGATATTACATACATCGTAAGAGGAAATCATGACATTTTTTACATACATTACAAATTTATGTAAACGTTACCAAATTGCCATACAGCAAAAGCGAGAAATTAAAAAAAATATGATTACAATATAAATCAAATCAACAAAAAATGCTGGCAAAACATATATTTATATATCATATAAATTAAAGTCAACTATTAATTAATTAATGATAGTTTTTTTTAAAACGCTCTAAAAATACCCGTAAATAAGATGCACTTTAGCCTAAGTTCCTTTTGTTAATACATATATTATGTACGTATGTATAATTTACTTCAAGTTTTTGTTCGCAACATGTTTTTTTTTGTTTTTTGTTATTTATCAACAATTGACGTAAATTGGACAGATAAATTTTTAAATATGCGAGTTAATTAAAATTTGCTTACAATAAAAAAGAAGTCAAAGTTAGGATGGCTCAATAATTAAAAATAGTTAATCTCATTAGCATTCTTTTATCGTAATTGCGAAGTTGAGTATGATATATTTAACATTCTTAACAATGCAATTTTTATCAAAAGTTTATTATTTTTGAATAATTAAATTGTTTAAAGGTGTTACGTTTTTCTATTATAATGAAATAAATGCTTGTTCTTGTTTATCAGTTTAATAATACATTAACAATTCTAACATTCTGACATGACGCAACTAAAACTGTAATTACGCTACTTATATCTACGGAATGCATAAAACTTTCAAATTTTTATTATATGTATAGTGTATACTCAATCAAACGAATCGAAAAAAATTACTTGCATAAGGTTTTAAAAGCGATCTACATGTTTAAACATAAGATAATTCGCTTGATATAAACTTGCATTAAAAAAACTATCGTGTACCGTTTTATACACAGTTTCATGTGCAATCAGAGAAGTCAAATTCATACATAGTAATCATATTTTCTTTCTTTGTCAAAATTAAATTATTTAACTTAAAGTCTTCTTCACAAAAAATATTTTAGTTTTAATTTATTTTATTTTATAAACTGTTTCGACATTATAAAATGTCATCGTCAGTATGTCTACAAACAGTATAAATTATTAAAAATATAGCTAACACAATAAATTATAAAACAGCATACCGAGTAATATAATTAAACCGACAAATATTAAAAATAACAAATTGAAACTATCAGAAATGATAAGAAATAAACTTAAATTTACAAAAAATTTAAAAAATAGAAAGGTAAAATTAGAATTTAGGATTATTATTATTATCGAGAATTATCATTAGAAAGACGGCTTTATTACAAAAATGAAGAAATTTAATATAAAGATCAGAATAAAAAGAATGACTAGTAGACAAAATGTGATTAGCAAAGGCAGAGCAGGTATTACAGATATCAGTATTTAAATTTCTAGTAATAAAATAAATATGTTCTTTTAATCTAATTTTAAACTTTCTTCTAGTTTGGCCGACATAAGAAGAATTACAAGAAGATGAAATTTTGTAAACACCGGATTTATCTAAAGCAGAAATAGGATCTTTATTATTAGCCATATAAAATAAAAAACTAATTCTGAACTGTTAAAATAGATATTATTGTAAAACGATAATTAGAAAATTAAAATTTATAACTTCTTAGAAATGTGATAAACAAGTAATTCAATTGGTGTTTACAGTAAACCAAAAACATTTTATCAAGATAGTTTTATTTTAATTGCATTATAAATGTAATCCGCTTATTATATAGTTTAATAATCACGATTTTTTGTATACGCCTTTTTTTCAAGGGTATTAATTAAACTCATGTTTTCCACTACTTAAACGTTTAAGAAATTGAAGCTGTAGGTCTATCACAGCGCTGGATTTACACTTTACGTAAAATACAGTCTTGACTACTGACTGAAACGATTTGCCTGGATTATACACAAAACATTTGAACTACCAAATACATATTCTCTTAAATACTTAAAACAAGAATACAGCATACACTCAGGTAATGAAAGTTGATCTATGATGCATTTATTAAGCTGAAGATAAATGTGTGGAGTTTAGAGGAAGTTACGTGTACTGGTAGACAACATTTTTTAAAATCAAAACACTTTTGTTGGGCGTTTTTTAGAAAAGCAGAACTTTTGCTTTGCTTAAAATTAAAAAGACTTTTGTTTTTTGTTACTATATAATAGAAGTAGAATCAGACAAAGCTTGGTAATAAAATAATAAAGAATGTTTAAATAGTCTCGAAAGATAATTAGTTCCCATTTAGCATGATTTGGAGTGTAGGATATCATTTAACATTAGAAGCACAATTTAATTATGTCAAAATCAAAACTCAGATAAAAGAAACCGAAACAACAAAATTTAAAGAAATACTTGTACTTGTAAAAACAAATGTAAAGAAAAACTCTGTTAATTTTTGTATTGTCCAGTTTTTTAAAAAATAAAAAACTTCAGTTTTGTCCGGTTTTTCCTATATAGTTCAGCTTTGTGATACTGAAAATCTACTTAAAGGATGAAGAAGTGTAAACCATAGCTTTTGTCTTTATTGTTTGACAAAGTTTGCAACTTTGTTCGGTTTTGTTATTAGATTTTTGAAAAGTTATTTATAATTAATTTCTTTTTGCAATCTGTATACAATCATAAGCAGAATATGTGTATGCGAGAGATTATTGGACATGACAATGACGTTATTGAAACCCAATGATTTGTAATTTATAATTTACTATATACTAGATTTAATCGAATCTGTTCGGTAGGTCTAGATGTTTGTGTATCTTTAGTCTGTGTAGGGTTTTACTATTATCGCGAGTAGGTTAATAGCCAAGGAATTTGGATGATACTCTAGTTTACTTAGGTATTTAACACTGAACTTAACTAACACTTTTTTTACTGTGTCAACTTTCAGGTCGTTAAGAATGGCTGTATTTCTTACAAAGTATGGTCATACATTGACCGTAGCACTTTATTTTGAAATCTTTCAAGTATTTGGATGTTAGAGTTTGTCGTTGTTCCCAAAACTGAATGCGATATGTCCGTATGGGTTTAAAGATCGAATTGTAGATAAGTCCCGTTGCATACAGCAAAGTTAACTATGTTGTTAGCTGACGCCGTTGTTAACTAAATCGTAGCTATCGGATTAAGAATGGCGTCAACAAATGAATTCATTTTGTACCAATGACGACGCTTAACGACATGACCATGTCGTTAACAACATCGTCAAAGTGCTTTATGCAGCCGGGCCTTCGTTTGTTAATGATAGCATTGATTTTATGCCTACTCTTTGCTAGTAACCATCAATGCTTACTAAACAATATGCAAAATTGTTTTCTTTTTTTTTTCGTATGTGAGACTTCAGGTCGAGTGGTGGATTTCTTGTATTTGGTGAATGTGATATGAAACGACTTAGCTTTGTTAAGTTGGATACGCCATCGTTTGGTCCACTGAATCAATAGATCTAAGTTCCGTATGCTCTTTGGTTCCGTTGAAGGAGTTGAGCGGTTATTGTTGGATCTATGTGCCTTGTCATTATGATTTTATCGTCAGCAAAGGTGGCGGTGAGAAAGTTCGAACTTGTTGATATATTTGCCGTATACACAAGATATAAAAGCGGACCAAGGATGCTACCTTGAGGAACCCCTGAATTGATTGTATGGAGCGACGCTTGGTATTGACCCATTTTTACGTGAAAATATTTTTCCAGGTACGATTTCAAAATAACATATAGTGGGTGTAGTAGTAATTTCTTGAGTTTATAATTGTAGTCTGCATGCCGCCTTTTATTGAAAGCCTAGCTTTCGTCGAAAAGATCAGCTGTGCAGTATTGCTTCTTTTCAAAAGCTTGATTTATGTTATCGACTATTCGGTGAACCTGTTGAACAGTAGAGTGGTCCCTTCTAAACATAAAAAGGATGGTCTAAAATTATTTTATTTTTTTGTAGGAAGGATGTTAGTCGTCCGGTTAGGAGTTTTTCCAATACTTTGCCTCCCACAGACACTAAGCTTATGGGTCTGTACGAGGTAACTTCATATGCTGATTTTCCAGGTTTGAGTATCTAAATCATCTGTGCTACTTTCCACTAGACTGGGAAGTACCCCAGTTTCAGAAATACATTGTAAAGCATAGTTAGCAACACTAGACCCTTGCGTGGTAGTTCTTTGAGTAGTTTTCCGGTAAGTAAATCATGCTTTTTACTTTCTAAACTGTGAAACAGTCCAACGGCAAAGCTGATTGGTATGGCATGTCTAAGAAGGTTTGTGTTTCTGTTTGTGAAATGATTGACTGAAAACACTCTAAAAGTACTACGCGAAGAGGTCTGCTTTTTCTAGATCTGAACGTGCTCATGTTCTATTTGGCTGTTTCAAGGGAGGACTAGGTTGTGTTTGGGCTTTTATTATTTTGGTTGTCATCCAGAGGTAGTAATTTGTGTCGGTTGTTGCACTTAGGTTTGTGAGATATTCTTCAAAGTGTTCATTTTTTAAATCTTTGATTAATGCTTTGAGTTCTGTTGTCGCTTGATTTAAGTTTCTCTTGTCAGATGAGTATCTTGTATTTTGCCAGATACGTTTTAACCGTCTTTTCTCAGTTATTTTTCTTTTTACTATAATTAGATATCTTTCTTGTTGTCAATTGTTAGTGTTGCTTCAATGGGAGCCTCTTAAAGTATTTTTGTGAAATCTTGTATGGCTAATTCGAGTTTGTTATTAATTTAGACTAAAATTTCAGGTCCATCTCTTTGTAGAGATTTTAGTAGGTTTTTTTGTTATACAATTTTGGGTCATTATCCTTAGCAATGATCGGACTGCTCACAGTTGCCATAATTGGTGTGTGCTTAGAGATTAGGTCAAAACTTGATGTAACTTTAAAATAGGTTGAGACTAGGCCTTTAGTTATTATGAAGTCCAGCAAGTCAGGTAGTTTACTTGGGTTGGTAGGCCAGTAGAAGGGTTCATATGTTTAGAGGAAACCTTCTTCTTGTATTTCTTGATGCAGTGTCCAACCTCGACCAGGTGGGGATATTTGCAAGCCCCATAAAATATGCTTTGCGTTGAAATTGCCACCTCATAAGACCCTGCCACCTAGTATTCGATAAAGCTGTTAACAGCATAATTAGGGAAGCAGTATAAAGCTAATATAACTAATGGACCATTTCAGTCTTCTATCTTTATGCATGTGATTTGAACGAATAGATGGTAACATGTGATGTTTAACGTGTTTTTTATTAGAATGGTCCGTGCCTTTTCTAACGTGATGGTCTGCTTCTGAGTGATTTGTGAAGTAAAATTGATAATTGTGTATTTTGACATGCGTTCTGCTATTAATATGTGTTTCTGAGACACGTAAGATGTCTAAATACTTGTGGAGGATAAAGGTTTCTGGCTCATGTTTATGATTTACAAGGCTGTTAGCGTTCCACTAAGCTATTTTATATATTGGAGTCATTTTTATTTTTTTAGTTCTTTTTGGAGGAATCTAATTTGCGTGGTAATTTCATTAATTGCCTGTTGTTCTGATTGGATTATTGATGAAGTGTGATTATTATCGAAGTAAAGCCGTAGTTTTGTGGATTGGCGACACTTGCAATTTGGGGAGTTGACTGTGGTTGCGTGTGAGGCAATGAGTGAGATAGATTGTACTGATTATGGCTTGATGGTTGCTATTGTAATAACTGCTGTTGTCGATGCTTGTGATTTTGGCCTTTTTTGGTTTTGCTGGTAACTCTGTTGTTGTTGTTGCTTTTGTTGATAGGACTAGTGCTGCTGTTGTTGTATCTGTTGCCTCTGTTGTTGGTTTTGGAGACATAAAGCATAACTTGAACTTACGGTGTTTGGGTGTCTTCTGTTTAGAATTTCAAGGTACACCTTGCACATTTTGTAGTTAGCGGGGTGCTGTCCAAGACAAAGGGCACATTTGGGCGGTTTTCCAGCATTGCGATTTTTTTTTAAGTACAGCATGCTGGTCTAGTGGTATATGCGTTTTTTTAACTAGTTCTTTAAATATGACTATTGCGTTTCCGATGTTGGTAAATTATATATGAATAAACCAATACAGTTATGATAAACGTAAAAGCAGGTTTACACGCTACGATAGATGCTAGTAATTTATCGTAACGATCTAATTGTTTCAATTTATCGTTGTGTGCAAACAGGACATTGTCACAACTAATTGGAATTAGTTTGGATGGTTTTCTGCGAATTGTAACGACATGATGGAACGTTTAAACAAGTGGCAGCCATTTCTCGCTACGATCTGCATCAAAAAGGTTGTGTCGATTGGTCGACTGTTGTTTTTATTGCAGTAATTAAGAGCAAATAATACTCCGTCAGGAATAAAAACGATCTTGCGTTAAAAAGTACAAGAAGTTTGATCCGTCTGCACAAAGAAACATTAAAAAAAATATTAATGCATTGCGTACGGTTTATAAGAAAGAACTGTCAAAACAATTCGGCAAATCCGAGACAGGTACGGGTGATATATATAAATCTACTGTAACGATTATTAAAATTAATGTATTTATACTACAAATATGTACACGTTTATACCTAACCGAACTAATTAAATCTAAGGATATTTAATAAAAACGCTTACACTAATTTATATATAGAACTATCACACGAAGATAAAGTCCGCGGATAACTTTAATTTAACATTTATTTTTTACTTTAAAGTCACGTACAAGGTTATACTCCGTATATTTATCTCGACACGCGTTAATCACTTATTTATTTAAACTTGAATAATCTTCTTAACACTGCCGACTTCAAATTACTGAAATAACTTACCTATGATTCGTTTCTACCGCATTTATACAATTTGGTCATACTTTGAGAATTTTCTATAACTTTCGGTGAATGTTCTAGAAATGGATAAAAACTTCGTGACGGCTCTCGAACTTGAAAATAATTTCTCGGACGTTTCACTACTTTGTGGTACTTCGACCTTCTGCATTATATGAACAACAAGAACTCTGCAAGACCTAATAGAAATACAATAAGTGATTTTTTTAATTTATAGTAAAAGTAGTTTAATGATTTGGTCACATTGTTATATACTTTACATGTCAGAAATCAATTGATTATAACAAGTATTAATGAATTCCTCACAAATATAGTTCATATCAATTGTTAATGTCAAACGGTCAATGCAAATTTTTTTGCCAAGAAAACCTTTTCCGTTAAAATACGTACAGAACTTTCTTTGAACAATTTTTGCATTTTGTAAAACTTGACCTCCTGAACGTCGTTTGAGGTTGCCTTGCCTATAGTTGAATAGTATCATCAATCAAAACTATCAGAACGGGTGTAGGTAACTGATTTTTTAAGTTGTGGAAAGCACAGCATGCAAGCACTACTGATACAATAGTTTCTACATCTAAATGATTTGAAAAATACGATATCGTAAAGCTAAAATTCCAAAAGTATTCTCAACCATTCGCCATGCTTTCAATATGCGATAGATGCATATTCTTCTGTCGTTATTAGAGAAATCCCGATTGTAAAGCTTAATAAAATCAGATCGTAATGCTTATTTACAAGTTTTTCGTAGAAAAGAGTATATTTATCACATCTCAATGATATATTCTATCGTTTGTACCTACATCCCAACATATAACTTTGCAGTGAGGGTTTGCTACAGCCATCAAGACTATACTGTGCGTCTTTTTGTAGTTGTAGTAATGGGAACCGCTATCCTTTAGTGGAACAATCTAATCTCGACATGTTTGCCATCGATCGCACCTAAACAATAAGGAAATTGCCACTTTCTTTTAAAATCTGAAGCGATTTGTAACCACTCATTTGCTGTTTTTGGAAACTTAAAAGAAAGAAAATTTTAATTGTTTGTGTAGACACACATATACACAACACAAAAAAAAAATTCTATTACCCAAATTGTATATCTACCTAAGCTATTTTTAGTCCTTGAGCTACGGCCGAAAAATTAGTAGATTTCGATGTTGTTGACACTTTTCTCAGTTGATACTTTCGCTTTCTGTAAATCAAATTTTTTTACAAATTATTTAATTTTCTCGGCCCTAGCTGCAGAACTATTTCTGTAATCGGCTATATATTGCTTTTCATACGTTTAAAAACTGAACATACGATTCTGAACCTACGGATCTAGACCATTTTCCACAACGAGAAATCTCCACATCGGTTCTGCCAACATCAGGTGATGATAGATCAACTACATCACAAAGTGTGACAGCATCATCCATTGTACCACAACCAAAGTGGAAAAAGAAAGTGACTCCGACAGATGAGTTAATACAGCTCGCGGGAAAGCATCTTAAAAGTATGCATCCTGATGACGAATTCGAAAGCTACAGAAAGTATGTAGCCCATAAGCTACATTCCACTAAAGGAAAACATGCCATACTCACTCAAAAACTCAATAATAACGTAATTTTTGAAGGAGAGCTTGAAGTACTTGCGAAATATTTCAAAGTAATGAACAATCAACCACCCCGTTCATTCAAAAATAATGCCTATGAACAGTTTAACCTTTAACTATACCCTCAACAACCCTACCCCCCACCATACACTCCCAAATACCAGACTATCAAATCTCAAGCTCTCAGATACCCTAACTTCAACAACACAATTCTCGTTCTTCCGATAACGTGCTACAGCTTAACACGATACTCCCAAGTTTTCAAACACTATTTACCCAAACTATAAAACATAATACATTTAAACTCTCAAATAAAAAAACCTGAACAAGCCAACTCTCAGCAACCCAATACTCAGCAACCAGAATCTCAACAACTAAAAATTCAACAACTGTTTAACTCAAACTACATGTCACGTTTAATTAACATAAATTCCACGTACTCAAGAGATAACAATATTTCGACCATTTTCTTAATTTCAAGGAGTAGCGGGACATTTTCATGTGTATGATTATTCACTTTGTATTGTATTACATTTGGTTTACAAAAAAATAAAAAACTGTTCGTAACATACCTGTATAAATTGTTTTAATATTTTGTAGATAGCTTCACATGTTTCCGGGATTCTTTTGCTGAGAGCTGGTTTAGAAATGGTAACTGAATATTCCATGTCCTTAAAGCTCCTTTCGGTGCAAGGAATGGTAAGGTAGCCGAGAGTCTTACATGTAGAGATATCGCTCTTCTCATTACATAATAACATAAGTTTTTTCATCCATTCTCAAATAATTTCGGCAGTCATTTGCTTCATATCTTAATTCATTCAATTATTTTACATGAGAGAATTATCTTTTCTGTAGCAACCACTGGCGGCTCTTAGTCTTCGTGACCTTTTTACGTTTCTCGCTAAACAACCGATATATAAACACAACACTACTTCCTCCATGGCAAAAACTTATTTAGCGGTCGACAACGAATATTTGACAAGAAATCGGTACGATTTATCATAGCGTGTACACAATACTCGCTCTTTCGATTTATTGGAACAATAAATTTGTTAATCACGTCACGATTTATCGTAGCGTGTAAACCTGCCTTAATAAATTACATCCAAATTGGGCAAAAATATTATTTTCTGTTTTCTCGTTCTCTCTTTGTTGGTGTTTACATATATGTATATATTTTTTACATATAGTAAATCAGAATTTTTTAGGTTTGTATATAGTATTCTTTCTGTTTGAGCATTCCTAATATTTTTTTAAAGCTTTTTTTTATTGCAAAAGTAAATTAAAAGACAAACTGATGTCTCAAATTAGATGGTTTTGTTTGTTTGTATTATTGGAAATAGTAAATTTTTCTTGCAAGTTTTTTGATAACTAAATTAAACTAAATTTTATGAAACAATTCAGTTGCATTAATGATAACAGAAAGCTTATAAAGAAACATAAATTGACAAATACGAGGTAGATTATCAAACTAAAGAAGTATACAAAGTCAGTGTCATGTGATATTGTGTTACATTTACTTCAAATACCAAAAAAGTTTTATTTATTTAAATTTAATTGTAGCAGTAATGCGAATTTAAAAGAATTGTAAAGTTATGTAAACAAAAACATTTATTTTTACTTATATATTAATACAAAGTAATTACAAAATTAAATGTTACTACATTAATCGATAAACAAGAAACAAAAATTTGTAGTTAATATCTTAGTGGTAATATTCCAGAAGACCTCAATTAACATTAATTCAACTATACGTTTATGTTTCTTGACTAACAGATAAAAGACATTAAACGGAACTAAAAGCTTTTACAAATAAAAGTTATAATTACAGTGCTTCGTCATATTGACTGTATGTTCTCTACACAAGAAACAAACAACATTAGTTTAATGATAAAAAGATACACTACTGGTAAACATATAATTGTGTAAAAAGTAATAATTTTGAGCAAATAAGACTAAAACCTTCGAGTTTTCTATTTCGTAGAGCTCGCTAGCTTCATTTCCGTTCTCTTTTCCGGTCGGGCCGACTTCCGCCGTCATTAAATCACGTTCTTGTGCGTCCGGTTCCGTTTTATAGCCCGTCGTGTTTTACTATTGCTTTTTTAACTTGTATTCTAAAACGTCAAATTTCTAATGCACATTTCTAATAAATGGTGACGGTATTCGATTAACCAATGTTACGTTCACATTTGTCGATAACCTTTCAGTAAGGCTAGGATATCCGGAATACGATAACCTAATAAAACGATGACAATGCCAACAAAACCTTTTTTAGCATAATCCCACGATTACTACTTTTAAATTAGTATTGTCTTTTTAAAGAAAAGAATACTTAATTCTATTGTTTACAAAATAAAAACTTACTGAATAACGACTTTAAGGAGATTGAAAATGAAAAGTCCACGTTTGGACATAATTTGGAAAACATACCGCAACCGTACAATAAATATCACGAATTATAACGTACTCAAGTTTAGTTTTTAAATATCACAAAATACCTTATTGCATTACTGAGTCGTCTTATTGCTATTAAACATCAATCTTATAAAATCACTTATAAAATTCAGTTTATATTATATAATTTTCTGGTCTTTTAATTTTTACTGCCAATTTTGTTGCCTATTTAAAGTGTGATGAATTTTTTTATGAGAGAATAAATATATTATACAACTGTTGTAGCTTCTGAGAAAGTGATGCAATTGAATATCAAAGAATAATACGCGTGATTTAATTTTGATCTCTTATTTGAATTTAAATTGTTTTTTGTCTTACTTTGATCGAAAGTGTTACATAATAGGCTTTTGATTATTTTGTAATAGTTTATTGTAAAATGGTATATTTTTAATGCATGTCTGTAGTTACGGGTTTTTTTAATTTTTGAGAAACAATTTTTAAAAAAATGTTGGTAAAACTTGTAGCAGTTTTTTTATATTTTAACTACTCAGCGATTGTGTCGGATCATTATCATATGTTTTTGGACACTTTAGTTATTGAGCATTTTGTATAAAATTTCACTACATCAACATAAAATCACACATTACAACAAAAATGTTGCTTTCTAAGGCAGTGTTTCTCAAACTTTGTACAAGATATATTTATGTTGATATTGTTTTTAAACCGATTAAATCATGATATAACACAATCAAAATGGTATCCTTTTCCATTTATTTTAAAGTTTGTAAATGTTTTTCTCTTGTTAACGTAGTTAAACTGCAAAATCAATTTTAATTGCCACAAAACGTTACCAGCAAATGTTTTTTTTTAAACTGTGACACTAAGAAAATAATAACAAGAAAATATTTGCAACTGTATATTGATCTTATATATAACTATAATTTTCACGAAAAAAATTTTTACACGATCATGGTTTGTTGTTAGTTATCTCAAAATCCACTCTGTGATTTTTTATAACCCTCTAAAGCCTATATGTTGTAGAAATCAACAAGAAATTTTTATCTGCAAGTAAAAAAAATGCATTCAAACTATATAGTAAACGGTTATTAAAACTAATTTATTTATACTAAAAATATGTACACGTTTATAACTAATCGAATTAATTAAATGTAAGGATATTTAATAAAAACACTTACACTAATTTATATCGCACTATCTCTTACACGAAAAATAAAGTCCGCGAATAACTTCAGTCTAACACTTGTTGTTTACATTAAAGTCATGTACGAGTTTAATTCGCCGTATTTATCTTGACACGTGTTAATCACTTATTTATTTAAACTTGAATAATCTTCTTAACACTACCGATTTCGAATTACTCAAATAACTAACCTATGATTCATTTGTATCGCTTTTATATATTTTGGGAATCATTCGCAAATGTTCTATATCTTTCGGTGAACGTTCTGAAGAATGGATAACAATTTTGTGAAGGCTCTAGAACTTAAGAATAATTTTTCAAACGTTTCACTATGTTTATTCTTGTTGTCTTCTTAATACATTTAACACAAACTTTAGTTTTTCAAGTGGATGTCAAAAGGTTCGCATACAATAATGTCGTATTAGTGCACGATATTCGTTGATTTGCTTCATTTTATTTCATTTCTGTTAGGAAATTTACAATTCTTAATTACAAATATGTTGGGTATTTAAATCTCAAAAGATACCAAGAAAAAAAATTTAGTTTAGTGATGATCTTATTCAATGCCATTAGATAAAACCGTGGAAAAAAATTTGTCTTGTTGCTACCGTATTATTGTTTGCTGATTTATACTTTGTTGGTCTGTAAGTAATGAATATGATTTTGTAAGTTAGACCTATGGATAGCAAAACTCAAATACTATAAATACGTCGTAATTTTGATGTACGTGGTTGAAAATTAACCTATAATTTAAAAAATGCATAAAAAAATCCAACTTCCGGCTCGTCAGAGATTTTTAATTAGCCGTCTGCCGCACTTACAATTTCTACAGAATATGACAGCATTAGAGAAAGAGACAAGCACATTTTCTGATGTGTCAACAGGCACAATAAGGTTCTTTGGAAAAATTTTTTTTATTCCGAAACGTTTGGAAAGCGTGAGTTCGTCGGCGCGCGCGCGTTGGTCTTAACTCTACATGCAGAATTCATGTCAGCTTCTATTTAATGTTTACCCGGCCGCGTTGCGATACGTATGCTTCCAAATATTTAATTTAACTATTAAAAATACGAAAATGGCTTTCAAAAACTGAAAAAAAAGAAAGGAGAAAGAAGAAGCCCAGCAAGATGTTATTAATAAAACTCCTAAATTACACACATACTTTTCGACAAATTTCGCTAGTACTAGTATTTTGTCTAGTACTGGCATTAGTGGATCTAGTACCGATAAACCAAGATGCTATAGTAAGTTTATTTGTTTTTTTTTCGTTTAAACAACAGTCTCACCAGTGTTGTACTGACCATACTGGCAAAGAGGTATTTTTTGGATTAAAAATAAAATCATGTTTCATGTAGAATCAGAATATATATTTTCATAAATATGGATAAGAACGATTATCGAAAACAGTAAAATTATAAAATTTTGCAAATACCGGACAATGGTAATTCTGTGTATTTGGATGTAAATAACATAAGTGCCTCAATTGGCCCTGGCACAGAAACCAAAGTCGAACTCGAACCTGGGATAAGCTTTTTTTTCTAATTAACAAAATGCAATTTATAATTATTTTTTAATTATTTATAATTAATTTATAATATTTTATAGGACGTGGATTTAAATTTGCTTGAAATAAGTATATTAGAATCATCATATCCGACATTATGACCAGAAAGCAAACGTGCTTGTGATTATTGGGTTCAACAGCAAGAGCTTTCCAATGAAAATATTCACAACAACGACTTTTCGGCTTCCAAGCGTGTAGCAAATGACGGAACTATACGTTACTGCAATCTGTCATACTTTAACTTTAATCTGAAGAATGACCAAAAAGTAAACAGGAACTGGCTCTAAATTTTAAATCAAGTGGAAATATTTATTGCTTTTTTTGTGTTTTATTTGGAAAATCTAAAATAATGATCATGGACATAGGAAAAGAACAAGAAAAGATGTTTTATAGAGAGTTGTAGAATCCTTAAAATATTTATGTGGAAGGGGGTTAACCCTAAGAGAAGATATGAAAATAATTGGAGATTGCCAAAATGGAAATTTTTTAGGGCCCCTAGAATTTTTAGCTAAGTTTGACTCATTTATGAACAAACACAGAAAATTTGGCTAACAAAGGGTGGGGTAATATTTCTTATACATTCTCAACACTTTACGAAACAATTGTAATATTAATGGGAAAGTGATTGCAGATGAAGTGAAAACCTCAAAATACTTTTTAATAGGTAATCGTCGATTTCTCACCAAATGTGTTCTATTGTGACCAATTGACATTAGTTCTACAATATATGAATAATGAAGGCACTAGGCATAAACGCTTTATTACCTACATAAGTTCAGTTTGCCACTCAGGGGAATTTAAGATTCTGTACTAGAAATTTTTCGGCAATTAGAATTTAATACAAAAATGGAACTGTTCAATCATAGGACAACGCATCGAACAAAGATCTCTAAGCACGATTAAAAAATATTAATAAATATATGGATTATGTTCCGCGTACAGCACGTTAGAGTGAATGCAACCGACAGTCGTAAAAGTGCTTTAGACTTCTTTAGTTTTTTGCAACAACTGTATAATTTTTCGGCGTCGTCGAGTCATAGATGGAAACACATATGCTCAAATCTAACCAGCGAAATAAAAAACCTTAGCGGTACTCGGTGGTCTACGAGGGCTATATCAACAGAAATAGTTCGTGAATAGTATAATAAAATATGTGAAAATATTCAAATTATTTCCGTTGATGATGCAGAAAGAAGAAACACGCGTGATGAAACAGCTACACTTAAACAAAAACTAAAATTGATAAATATTGCCTTTGTGACAACATTTTGTTTTCAAGCTCTTGAACATTTTAATTCTACAAGCGAGAATCTACAATCTAAGTTAATAGATTTGTCAACAGCTGTGCAACTTATACGATCTCTAAAATCATTTGTTTCAAATCTTCTAGAAATGTTCGAAAATTTTGAAAATAGATCCCAGCGCTGTCTCAAATACCGTTAATAAAAAAAATGATAAGGTATATTCAAGAATTCTAAAGCGAAAACTGGCAAGTGACGAAGCTTGCAAAGGTGAGGTTAAATTCAGTGGGCTTCAGGATTATAAAGTTAACGCATTTTAACCTATCATTGACAAATTGAGTTAATGTTTAAAACATCAGGTTCGTTCCAACAAGCTTAGAATCAGTTCAGAACTTGTCGGAGCATGCGCTGATGAAAGTGTTCGTTCCAATAGAGCGGAATCAGTTCGGAACTAGATTGCTTCGTCGTTCCAACGTTGCTTGAACTGTTCCGGAACTAATTCAAAGATAGTGAAAATGGTACGCGATCGCAAGCATGAATTTGTATAATCGATTTTTCCAGGGCGTGCGCAGTGCATGGCTTTAATGTGAATTTATTATCTGTTAATTTTCAATTTTATTTTTGTGTGTTTAATAAAATACAATGAGCGATTCAGATGCCACTGACTATTTAGCATCTGAATCTAGTGATGAAGATTTGGAGTTATTTCTGGGCGTAGCAAGGCAAAAAATGGGAACTATCTAGGTGAGCTTTAAATTTCTTAAGGATAATGATCTGTAATAAGCGGTTATTATCAATTCATAAATCACCGTGCCCCAGTACGATTAAGAAACATTTTTTACACACTTTAGAGTAAAACGAGCACATACCTAAAGATTTGTAGAAGAATATTCCAGCCTTAAGCCAGGTGAGACAATTTTATTAATCTTGTAAATTATGATAAAACTGTATTTTAATATAACTATATGTAACTACACCAATTCCATTGTTATTTTGTGCAATCGTAATCTTTTTTATTACAGATTCTAATTTTTTTGTGGTATTTGGAATACCAGACTGCCAGTTTTCGGGACGTCGCTGATGTTCGATGTAACTATCAGTTCACTACACCGGGTTATCAGAAGGGTATCTATGTTTTTCAGTAACCTGTTGTTCCAAAACATTATTTCGCCCGATAACAATGAGAAAATACGGATCGAAATGGAGTTCAGTGAAAGAGGTTTTTCTAATGTTATAGGTGTAATAGATGGGTGACATCTTAAAATCGACAAGCCACAAAATGATGCTGATTCTTATATTAATCGCAAGGGTTTTTATTCAATACAGGTAGTGACAACAATAAAATAGTTATAGAACTAAAAATTATAAATGTTTTTATTTCAGATGCAAGTGGTTTGTGACCATAACAGAAACATTAGAGATGTCTTTATAGGGTACCCTGGATCCCTTTATGACGCAAGAGTATTTAGGAATCCACCTTTATGTGCTAATTTAAAAAGTCGTTACGTCTTACTTGGCGATAGTGCGTATTTTTGAAGACAAACCTGCTTGTTTCATTTAAAGATCGAGGACAACTAACACCACAACAAGTAAACTACAATGTACAGTTATCCAAAAATCGATATGTTATAGAACATACATTTGGCATCCTAAAGCAAAAATTCCGACAATTGTATCACATTAAGTTCAGTGATGTAGTATTCATCGCTCATTTAATAAGAGCTGCTTGTGTGCTACATAATGTTTGCATAAATGGCGAATTTGAGTTTGATGCAAATTATGTGGTGCAGAATAATATTTTACCTCCTCAAATTGATGTGAATGATGATGCGGAAGTTGAAGATGTTAATAGATGGTAGAAGAATTCGACAACATTTTGTAACGATATTAAGGCCTGCACGAAATTGAGGTGTGAATAGTTTAAGTTAAATGTAAAGAAATATTTTAGAAATACACATTATAGAGACAACGGTTCTTTTATTATCGAAGTAGTATACTAAAACTGACTGAAACATATTTACTTAAATAGAACTTAATACTCTTACTGTAACACAATAAAAATAGTAAATTCAAATCTCAATGCGACCAAACAAACACACGTGCTTCTCACGTTGTGGTTCAGTGCAGTGGGTTCAGTGTTTCAGCATGTAATTCAGAACCGTTCCCATAACGCACTTTTCCGAGACATGCGCACAAATTAATTCGTGACCAGTTCAAGAACCATCCGCAAATTGATTGTTGGAACGAACCTATTGATTTCAAGCCTATATACATTTAGAAGAAAAACTCTGTTTAAGTTAAAATCCATGATCCAATTTTCTAGTCTTGTAAAAGATTTAAACATTGCTTCACCAGAGGATTGTTTAAAAATGATTAAAAATAAACAATTAGAATCGGTTTTCCTAAATGTCGTTGTTGCTTATAGGATATATCTATGCTTGCCGGTTAGCAATTGCAGTGAAGAACGCGCATTCTCTAAAATGGCTAAAATAATTAATGTCTACGTTCTTCCATGAGCGATAGCAGACTTAATGCATTAGGTCTGATGCCCATAGAAAGGAAATTGAGTCAAACAATCTAATCAAAGAATTTGCGTTAGAATTTTATTTTATATAATGTATGTTTGTGAATGTTTTTTAATGTAAATAAATTACGAAACAAATTTGTGTTGGTTTTGTTGCGAAGAGAATGATGAACGAAAAACAACAAGAAGAGAGGGCCACGAAAAAAATCTCCGCCCACGAGACCTTGCTCGTGCCTTCTCACGCTCGTATACGTTCGCGCTCGGAAATTTCCACTCGTATCGAATTTTCATTCCAACCTCGTTACAGAATATACTAATCGATGATCAAATTACAGTTTTGTAGTATAATTTAGGATTCATATACTTAATTATAAATGGTGATGTAATTAATTTCAATTAAACCTTGAATTAATGCAACTTATATAATTCGCATTGTTTAATTACATTTCAAATATATTTTATCAATTTGTGGAAAGATAACATTGAGTAATTTAAGTGGTGTAAGTATCGATGGAGTGAAAGAAGGAAGCTAGTAAGCACAAGTAAGATACAATAAAAGAGTAATGTTAATAAACCGCCTTCGTTTGTAAAAAAAATTCTAAAAGCTTTATGTCATCTCTAACAACGGATTTCAAGTGAATTATGAGTTCTTTTTTGCATTTAGTTTTTTTTTTCTATCGATGTCTGCCTTTTCCGTGTTCAGTATCAACTGAGTATTAATTAAAGAGGTAGATTTAAATTAAGAAAGGTTAGAGACCGGTTATAAAAATGATATATAGATGAGTGTAGAATTTTGAAAAATGTGGCTTATCGTAACGATCTCGATCGAAGACGTAATCGATATAAGCCATATTTATATTATAAACGTAATTACATAATTGAAGTTGTGGTTATGCCAATACTGGTGTCACGTTTCGTTGTATAATTTTATTGGGTAAGCGGAAAGCGGGTTGGTTATGCCTTTAGAGAAAGTTACGTCAAATTTGTTCCACAAGTTTTATAGAACCCTATATTTATTCACACCCACTGTAAAGCGAATTTAATCCACCTTACTTATTTAGAATAATTAGGAGTTTTGCGGATATTATATATTAGTAGGCAAACTCATATTTTGTAATAAGTGTGTTTTACGCAGTATTAATTAATATGCACTGATAATTAGAGCATTACATAGTACTTAATTATTTTTTTAATGTATAATAACAACCGCAAAACTGGTTGTAACACTTCTAAGTATAATTGAAATTTTATTGTCCTTGATGAATACACAATGAATTTTTCATGCAATAGTTTATTACAATCAAAATAATTCAAATTGAATTTATAATATGTGATTGTCTTAATGAAATTATTTATTAAAAGAATCAATTATTAAGTTGTAAATTACAATAATAATGTATTTTGTATTTAAACAATTTGTAATGGAAAATGTACTTTATTTATATATAGCTGCAGAATGATAAATAGTGAAACGTTCGAAAAATTATTCTCAAGTCCGAAAATTTTCGCGAGGTTTTTGTACATTTCGAGAACGTTCACCGAAAGATATAGAAAACTCTCGAACGTTTGGCCAAAATGTATAAATGCGGCACAAACAAATCATAGGGCAGTTATTCCGCAATGCAAAGACGGCAGTGTTGAGAAGATTATTCAAGTTTAAATAAATAAGTGATTAACGCGTGTGTTTGAGATAAATATACGATGTATAACCTTGTACGTGACTTTAAAGTAAACAATAAGTGTTACGCTAAAGTTATCCGCGAACTTTCGGTTAGTTATAAACGTGTAAATATTTTTAGTATGAATAAATTAATTAGTAATAATAAAGGTTACAGTGCGAGGTATCGAATAGAATCGTATAAATAAATAAGTTGTTCGCGATTTTTATTGTAAATACCATTAAGTGATTTAATATCGCTCTCGTAATAAAAACATTGTTTGCGTGAATAAATAAAACTTTAGTTCGCGATTCACGTGTTTGCTTATAGCGTTTAATCTTAGTTGTTCCATTTCGTTAAACTAGTGTCGGGCATTATTAAAAGTTAGTGTTATTAAACTTTTCTATTTTTTTATTATTCGTGGTTACATATAATGCGGGTGACGCGTTTGCAAGCAGTTAAAATGGATTCCAAAATATTTGAAATTCTCGAATCGATGAATAAAAATATGGAAGAAAATAATAGAAAAATGGGCAAAAATTCTCAGAAAATTGAAGAAAAACTATATGAACATTCTCAGAAAATGGAAGAAAAATTGTTGAAAAATTCTAGAAGTTCAAAAGAAGAAATTCGAACAAGCATTGAAAATCACATAAAGACTATTGAAGAGCAAATACAAGTTAATATAGAAAACCAAATTAAAATTGTTCAAGAAGAAACTCAAGCAGATATGTTAAATTTAAAAGAAGAAATTTGCGAATCTGTGAATGACAAAATAGAAGCATTACGAGATAGAATGAAACTGCTTAAAGAAAAAATAAACCAAATAAATTGTCACGGCGTAGGAAGCGTCACAAGTGAAGATTCATTAATGAACCATAGGAAAGAAACCACTTCCAAGTTTAAAGTTGTACCTCCAAATTTTGATGGTAAAGTTCTATGATCAACCTACTACAAGCAGTTTGAAGCCGCAGCTACAGCAAATGGTTGGAGCAACAAGCAGAAGCAACGTCTTTAATAATGTCCTTACGTGGAGAAGCTCTTGGAATTTTGCAAACTGTTCCTGACTACCTACAAGAAAATTAAGAACTTTTAATTTCACGTTTAGAAATCAGATATGGAGGTGCTCATCTTCAACAAGTGTATCGAGCTCAAATTAAAAGTAAGGTTCAGAAAGCTGCCAAAAGTCATCAAGAGTTGGAAACTGACATCGCCAGATTAACACGGCTTGCGTATCCTACAGCGCCAGATACCTTCTTGGAGCAGTGGGCTATTCGGCTATCGGTTAGCTCGGCCAAAGACATTGGATGACGCTTTGGTGCATGCTTTGGAGTTTGAAGCAGCAAAACAAGCATTGCAATGAAACGGTCATAAACTCTGCTGTGCTGCAGAGGTACCCGCGCAGGAACTGGAAAGCATCGAAAAGATAACGCAACGGATACTTCGTGAAAGAGAAGTGACGACTTTGAACTGCGGTGAAATAGACCATGTACGACGGCATCGTACTAAACTCAAGTAGAAGACAAGAAGAGCGCTCAAAAATTTAGAACGAGTTGACCAAAAGAGACAATTGAGTCTTATCTAGTCAGGTTCCGGAGATTACAATTTAAACGGCATCGTCGATGGAGCAATTGCACAGAATTTATTTCGATGACAAGATCAATGGAAGAAATGTTCAGTTACAAATTGACACGGGAGCGACGAAGACCATCATTTGTTCTGTCATGTTAGTGGATAATGAGAAGACATCACCCGTAACAGTACGACTTCGAACGGCGACAGACGAAGAAATACCTACTCACGGACAAGTCAAAGTAACCATTGGTTTGGGAAATGGAGTACTCGACGATCAAATACAGGTACGTCATAAAGAAGTATGAGTTCTATTTGGATATGAAGAACGTTGTCGTGAAAATCGACAATAAAGAAATTCTTTTTCATTCGTCAGAGAAGGCGAAGACGCGAATCTGCTTGAAAGGACTGAAAGTGTGGTGATGGCACGCCTGGATGGAAATTTCCGGGAAGGCAACATATGCACGATTAAACCAATAGAGGGCGACTCAGTTGAAAACGGACTACTCGTTGGCAAAACTGTAGTACTAGTGAAAAATACGATGCCAATAAGAATCTTAAATACGGCTCGGATCCTGTTACGTTGAAAAGGAAGACCGTGATAGGCCAATGCACGCCAGTATCTCAAATTGTGAGATGCGTGAAACAATAAAGATACGTCACCAAAGAAGTGCCCACAACATCTATTCATTCTTACCTCCAAATGCCAAAACCTCAACCAAGACCAGCTAGCTAAACTTAATGTGTTGATCTAGCAGTATCAAGATGTGTTCGCGCTCGAGAGTGGTTCCAAAGGAAGAACTAACGTGGTGGAACATAAAATTAATACCGGAGACGCTCGGCCGATACGACAATATCCACGCAGACTTCCTTTGGCGAAAAGAGAAGAAGCCAAACATATAATTACGGATATGGAGAGAGAAGGGGTGATTGAACCTTCAAATAGCCCGTGGGCATCCCCAGTGGTACTCGTAAAGAAGAAAGATGGATCAACGAGGTTTTGCGTAGACTACAGATAACTACACGACGTGACCAAAAGGGACAGCTACCCTTTACCCAGAATTGACGATACGTTAGACATCGTGTCAGGATCTCAGTGGTTTTCTAGGTTAGATTTAAAGAGTGGTTACTGTCAGATTGAATTGGAACCCAAGGATCGTGAAACAGCTTTTACGATTGGAACTAGTTTGTGGCAATTTACTGTGATGCCCTTCGGCCTGTGTAACGCTCCTGCAACGTTTGAGCGTTTGATGAAGACCATCTTGCGCAACTGTCTTGGAAGACGTGCTTGGTTTACCTAGACGACGTGATCGTGATTGGAAGGTAGTTTAAAAAACACCTGAACAATTTGAAAGAAGTGTTCCAGCGACTACGTGGGGCACACCTCAAACTGATCCCAAAGAAGTGACACGTATTTAAGAAAAAAGTGCAATACCTTGGCCAGGTCGTATCTAGAAATGGAGTAAAAGCTGACTTAGTAAAATCCGAGCAGTGCAAGCATGGCCAAGACCAATCGACAAACATCAGGTCCGAAGTTTCCTTGAGTTGTGCACCTATTATAGGTGGTTTGTATCCGGATTTGCCAATATTGCCAAACCTTTGACAAAATGTACCGAAGAAAAAGCAGAATTTAGATGGAATGAAGACTACGAAAATGCTTTCTATCAACTAAAACAGGCCCTAGTCACTTCGCCGATTTTGAGTTATCCAAGAGAAGATAGAAAATTTGTTTTGGATACGGACGCAAGCAATCTGGCTATAGGCGCGGTCCCTTCGCAAGTTCAAGATGGACAAGAAAAAGTTATGGCGTATTTTAGCAAGGTTTTGTCTAGGCCAGAAAGGAATCATTCCGTGACTAGGAGAGAGCTCTTAGCAATCGTCAAGTCCATAGAACATTTCTACAAATATTTGTATGGACGAAAAATTTTACTGAGAACGAACCACGCCGCTTTAAAATGACTATTGCAATTCTGTAACCCAGAAAGACAAGTGGCAAGATGGATCGAAAGACTGCAAGAATATGACTATGACACAGAACACGGTGCCGGTAGCATATATCGGAACGCTGATGCCTTGTCCAGAAGACCATGTCCGGCGGACTGCAGCCATTGTTCCCGATTTGAAAAAAAAGTCGAATGCCTCCGGTGAACTGCTATAGTTGATGATGAGTGGGAACCTGAGCAGTTGCGTCGCGAACTAGAAAACGATCCTGAAATAAGACTATTCCTGGACTGGAAAGAAAACGGCCGACGACCAACCTGGGAAGAAGTGCTTTGGGCAAAAACATCAAAGCGTACTGGGCGCAGTGGGATTTTTTGATAGTAGAAGACGGTCTTTTTAAGCGTTTCCTAGAAAGTGTCGAGAGCACGGGAAACAGACTACAGTTGGTAGTGCCAAAGAGCTGGATGTCAGAAGTGTTGAAGCATCTCCACGATAGTACATCAGGAGGACACTTTGGTATTAAGAAAGCATTGGGGAAATTTCGAGAACGATTCTACTGGGTAAACTGCAAAGAGGACTTCATGAAATGGTGCTGTAAGTGCAAGGGCTGCGTATCAGGAAATGGTCCAGCAAGAAAGCGCAAAGCACTCATGAAGCAATACAACGTAGGAAGCCCTTTGGAAAGAGAAGCAATTGACATCGCAGGCCCGTTTCCAGAATCCGATTAAAAAAATAAATAAATCTTGGTGCCAATCGATTATTTCACGAAATGGACGGAGACTTACGCCATACCCAATCAAGAAGCAGCTACAGTTGCAGACGTATTAGTAAAAGGGTTTTTTGCCGTTTTAGAGTTCCTTTAGAATTACACTCCGATCAAGGCCGCAACTTTGTGTCTGGGATGTTTCAAGAACTTTGCCGACTGTTGAGAATTAAGAGAACTAGGACGACGCCTCTCTATCCTCAATCTGATGGTATGGCTTAAAAAGAAGTTTGCGTAGCTAGATGAACTACGAAGACAGCAACTGGCAGTCCGTAACGTCTCAAAATTACTACGTGGTGACAGACGCTTCGTTTTCTATCTGGCCACCAAGAAATACTCAAATACCAAACCGTTATACAAAAATCTGTGGCAGACATTATGGAATCTCAAGAGAAAAACCGTGTTAAGAAATTGGCAGTACCCAAGCTTGGTTGTGGCTTAGAGCAGCTGAATTGGAGGACAGTTCGAAGCATGTTAGAGGTTGTCTTCCGAGGAACAGGCGTTCAAGTGTAGGTCAGTAGTTACCAACCAAAAAAAATATTGGGTTCAGAAAAGTCCATTTGACTGTTACTTTTATGGTCAAGGAAGTTGCCGAAATGGAGAGAGCTGCCGCTATCGCCACGGTCCTTTCTACCGGTCTCGCATCCAGTTTGCTGTTCTGGGACAGAACAATCCTAAGAAAGTGTCAGAGAAACGAAAAGTCCGAGAACTTTTGCGAGGTATTTGTACATTTCGAGAACGATATAGAAAATTCTCGAACGTTTGGCCAAAATGTATAAATGCGGCACAAACAAATCATAGGGCAGTTATTCCAACAATGCAAAGTGTTAAGAAGATTATTCAAATTTAAAAAAATAAGTGATAACGCGTGTGTTTGAGATAAATATACGGAGTATAACCTTGCCCGTGACTTTAAAGTAAACAATAAGTGTTAAACTTAAGTTATCCGCGGACTTTATCTTCGTGTGATAGTTCTATATATAAATTAGTGTAATTGTTTCCATTAAATATCCTTAGATTTAATTAGTTCGATTAGTTATAAACGTATACATATTTTTAGTATAAATAGATTAATTAGTAATAATAAACGTTACGATAGCTACTGAAAAAGTCGTTCACGTTTCAAAACAAGTTCATTTAACAATTTTTGTTAAATATGTTATATTAAAAAATTATATAAAACCATTATATTGTAGAATATTAGATAAAGCTTCTAATAAAAAAGTATTTGTAAAGGATTTCCCCCGTTTGCTATGAGTATGTTTTTTAATTAAGAGAAGCAAGATTAAAATTTCAAAAAATCTTGACATAATTTAGACTAATCACGTTTGTAAACACCTATTTTTTTAGCGTTTTATTGATTACTTTGTCAAAAACTTACTGCAATGTAAACAAAACCAGTTAGAAAACTGTATTTTCGATTAGGAATCGTGTAAGAGATTTAAAATATATGTTTAAACTTTTTAAATTATTTATTCAAATTACAAAGCACCTAAGCAAAGCAAATAAAATACATATTTACGTATTCAAGTTTTGTGTAATTTTGATTTACTATGTATACAGTTTAAAATTGAACTTATTAAATTAAATAAATTAAAAATCCTACTTTAGAATCAATTTTATTTATCAATTGTTTATTTATTATTCACAGAGTTTCCGACAAAAAATATTCGAAATTAGAACGACACTTAAAAATTCTATTTTTTGTTTTTAAAATAATTAGGTTTAAAACATCAATCAAGTTTTATTACTTCCTTATATAACAAGGAAGCAAAGTAACCGCAAAATCTATGCACGTAGTTAGAACTCCGCCTAGGCTACAATCATCAAAATTTACATTTGTTTTACAACATTCGCTCTTGTTTCTGTCAATATTGAAAACATTAATTTAATTTAATATTTTTAGTATAAGAATACAAATATAGAAAGCATGGAAATAAAACATAAGTGCAATGTTATTTTATTAAGTCATTAATTCAAACTGTATAATAAAGGTAGATTGGTGTTTTAAATTTAAGTAGGTCATTATGTTGCACCGCACGCATACGTTAGTGAATTTTATGTAATTTATATAATAAAGATGGTATAGATATAAAAATAAAAAAGAAAAAACATTGTAGATAGTATAATAACAAAATCGAAAGTGACATTTTCTGCAGAGGTTAGTAGAACTTTAAATATGAAAAGCGACCGTTAAGTAATATAAAAACAGTGCAACTATTACATCTAAAGGTTTTGCAATTGTTTTTTTTATTATAATTTATTAGGCTACTACACATTTGCGGTAAATTAAATATAAGTTTTTGAAATTTTTAATAATTTAAATTTTTAATAATAATTTATTGACGCTTTGCATTCTAGACAACTATATTTGTTTTAATTGCGCCTACAACATTAAACTGTTAGATTGCACATCAGAAAATCTCTTTAATGTTTTGTTTGTTATGTACCATTTTTTTGCCTTTTTGGGTGTCTGTTTGACTTATTTTTAATGCCTTTACTTTTCTTTTTCGAGTTTTTCTTTTGCCAAACTGTCTTATCTTTAATGATGACGTTATAACTGTTATAAGGTTGTAATGTAGACGTTTTTCAGGATCTCGTGAACTGTGGCGCTGTAGCCTGTATATGTCAAAATATTGTTATTATCCGTCTTACAAACATTCGCCGGTACATTTTTTCTAACCTATCTTTGCTTTTATCGTTGTATTTGTTGTTAATAGCTCTTTAGGTATTATTACAAGTAAATTAATTTTTATTCAATAAATAAATGTCTGACTATTTTTAATTTTTATTGACGTGATGCCTTTTAAATAGACTGACGTTTATGGAATTCAGATAGACTTTTGACTTTTAGTCTATCTATAAGTTTTAGCTAAGCTTTACTGCAATACGTCTGTATTTGATCTAGTTGTTTTATATATATTTAACAACAATTTGCATTAATCTAGTTCAAAAAGACAAAAAACCAGAAGCTGTTTTTTGTTCAAGATGTACTCACCCACATAGGAAAATCTGTTTGATCTGAACTGTGGCCATCCCACCACCGAATACATTGACATATTAAAAGAAATTCTAATTTATACAAAGAACCACCTTTCGATAGCTGAAGATAATTATTTGTGCCGGGTAATTTCAGCCGTAACGTTTAACAATGACTGACAATGATACGAATTGTAAAGCTTGTGCAAAAATATAATTAAATGTTTAGTAGACAAATCCTTTGTAATTAAGATTTAAAAAAGTGTACTTAAAATGTACACACATTTTAAATTTAATTATTAAATCGCCGTCATAAAAAAATTACAGTTGACGACTTTACTAAGAACTTACGTAAATTAAAACAAATAAAGAATACAGTTTTACATCGCATGAGCATTAAATAGATTAAGCATTACCGAACAAATTCTAAATTTGTTAAAAAAAATTATTTTCTTTATCATTTTTCTAAAAAATCTTTAATACTTCTAATTATTAGATTAATTTAATTACTAGCTATGTTCTATTAAAAATAATTATAGTTGTTATTTTTATGAGCAAACGTGTTGGTGCTATTACAATAGCAGCAGTTCTAAAACATTTGAAAATCGTCTATTCTGAAACATTTTCGATTTTGTCGTATGTGATGTTTAGATATCAAAATTACACGAAAATCTGAATACTAAAGTCTGTGTTAAAATTATTACTGGCATGAACATTGTTCGACTCTGGTTTATGGTAAAGCTATGTAATCTATTAACTTAAAACACGTAGTAAACAAAATTAAATATACTGTGACAAATTTTAAAACTATTTTATTTATACTAAAATATTTACACGTTTATAACTACACGAACTAATTAAATCTAAGAATATTTAAGATAAACATTAACCCAAGTAGTTATGCAATATTGGACCGACATTGGTTCAATAATTTTCTAAGTTCAATCTTGGACCAAGATATGTATGAAACAAAATGCAATATCCCACCAATATTGGCAAAATATTTTGGCTCAACGTTTGTAATTATATTGGTCCAATATTAGTAAAAGTATTGGTTCAATATTAACCCAAGTTGTAAAATAATATTGGGCCAATCTAAAATATCTAGTAAAAAAAAGTACAGAACCAATATTTGCAAAGTATTGTACCTAAATAGTGGTTCTGCATCGTGTGCGGCTTTAATGTACGAAGATCTAAGAGATGTGAATAAAAGATTAATCAACACATAGTCACTACCATTTTGTACGTCTTATTATGTTGTCGTAAATGTGTCCAACTCCTCTTCAAGGTTTAAAAATTGCAATTCAATTATGTGTTAACATTATTATAAATAAACACTGTTAGCCTGAAGATGACCTTAACTATTAAAATGGTACAAAAAGGCTATGCTAACAACGATCACAACCACACAACTTCATACAACGTGATTTTCCGTAGGCAATAAAGAGCTAGGATAAGCACTATATGAATGCGCGCGTAAATACACCGGTCATAGAGGTTAAACTTTGGTACCGGAATGTACCACCCTAACAAAGTAAAAATTCCATTAAATCAATTTTAAAATTTCGTTTTAGAAGTTAATGTGTTACAAAAAAAGTTTACATGCAGATAAGAAATATACAACATGGAAAATATTCGAAAGAATGACAGATATTTATAATCATATAACTGTTTACATTGGTTGGAAATATAAGAACAACATTGGCTCTATATTTAGCCTGTTTATTGAACCAATTTATCAATTCTAAATTGTGCCGATATAGGATGAACAAATCTTGTCCAACATTGGCGTCGTGTTGTTTCTTAATATCGGTTCAATGTTGGCTACATATAAATTATCTTTGCCAATATTTAAATATTGGACAAATCTAGAGCCAAACAATAGCCAACATTTATAGCTACTTGGGAATGTATATAGTACAATTACTCGAAAGATGTCCGCGGATAACTTCAGTTTAACACTTGTTTACATTAAAGTTACGTACGTTTTTTGCTGTATTTATCTCGAACGGGCGTTAATCACTTATTTATTTAAACTTCAATAAACTTTTTAATGCTGCCGACTTCAAATTATAACTATATTTCGGCCATCCTTTTCCACATCTTTTCCAAACGTTCTAGTCGTTAATAGTAACTTCGTGAACGCTCTCGAAGCTGAATGTTTCAATATTAACAACGCTAGTTCTTTTACCATAAGCATAGACTTATTGGAATTATTTTAAAAATTCAGCATGGAAAAATATATCAACTACGGTACAAAATTGTATCTAAAATCCGTGTCAGGATTTAAAAAAAATTAAGAAATTGTTACAAAATTGCAGACTTAATCTTAAACCAGCAGGTTTCTTTGACTAAAAAATCATGTTTAATCAAATTAATACTGCAAAACAATGACGTTTTAGGTACTAACTGAGAGAAAAACTTTACACTGAACAAATCACGCTTGTAATGTGGTGTTCGTGCCTCAAAGAAATTACATTTGTTTTCTCTTAAGAATAATCCTTGTATAAAAAATGGTATTATAGATAACTTTGTCGGTACCAATAATATTCCCACCGCCTTAAGGCTTGGTTTTTTTTTCTTAAAGCGTCTTTGTTTATTCTGTTTCATATATAACGGACACTTCCTTTTTTTGTTATTATCGACCAATAAGAATCGGCCACATCTTTGACAAGAACGTAGTTCTTAATAAATGGTCCTTCGAGTTTAAGGCAGAAGAATTCTTTTTAACCAAGTTCGCTAAGTCGTCAATCATTTATATCCGTTGCTTTTATCCTACTGCGTCAAAATGGTCTCTCCAGAAATTAAAACTCTTACAATAAAACGCGGGCAAATCAAAAAATCTGTTACTTGTTTTCAAAATTATTTAGATTCATTAAGTATTAATAATGTTGATAAAGTACAAGTAAAGCTTAGAATAGACGATTTTGTCAGATTGAACGATAAATTTAATGACGTTCAATCAGAACTTGAATTATTGTCAGTTAATGAAGATGAGGTGGACCAGAATGAGCGCCAATTATTTGAAAACTATTATTATAATCTTTTGTCTACAGCTAAAAAATTAATTGAAAATGACCAATTCAACACGGGTGAATATAGTATACGCAACAATGTTAGCGGAGAATATAATAATCAATTAAGATTGCCTAGATTAAATTTGCCTGTTTTTTCTGGTAATTTTGACGAGTGGATGTCGTTTTTTGATACATTTCAAGCTATGGTCCATAATAACAAAACGATAAGGGATATTCAAAAATACACTATCTGAAATCCTCTTTAAAGGGCGAGGCCGCGAACTTGTTACAATCTTTACAAATTACCGCGGTAAATTATTTCGTGGCATGTTAAATAATCGGTATGACAATAAAAGGCTAATAGTAAGTCCATGTTTGACATTCCACGAATCAGCAAGGAATCTCAAATCTGCATACGGTCTATTATTGACACGGTTCAAAGACACTTACGGGTATTAAAGCGTCCGACGGAGTATTGGGATGATCTTTTAATTCACTTGTTATGTAGTAAATTAGATGTAATCACATTAAAGGAATGGGAGATAACAGTTCCTGATAAGAAATATCCCACCTTAGATAACTTAATACAATTCTCGAAATAAAAGGGTCACATTGCACAGCGCAAAGTAATAGTTGTCAATTTTGCAACAAAGATCACGCTATTAGTACGCGTAAAGTATTTCTATCCTTTTCATTAGAAACGCGAATTACTAAAATAAAGGATAAGCGTTTGTGCATTAATTGCTTTAAGTCAAATTACACTACGTTTTATTGCAAGGCTAAAAAATGCGCTAAGAAACATAACTCGCTGTTGCATTTAGAATGCAAATTTAACAAATATTTCTCAGTGTCTCCATACCAGTAATCATGATAAGGTGCTTTTATCGACAGCAGTAATTAATATTTTATATTACAAGAAAAACTGGCATCTTTGCAGGGCTCTCTTTGATTCAGGATCTCAAACAAATTTTATCACTTAGGTGTTAGCAAATAAATTAAGGCTTCCAATCAAATATACGCGGCTTTTTGTGACGGGTCTAGCTAATTCTAATAATGTTGTTTTAAACAGAATCACTGAAAAAAATACCGTTATTTCCAATCAAGGCAGAATATTTATACATCCGTAAAAATATTACTTTTGCTGACCCAAACTTTTACGTCCCTGGAGAAATTGATCTACTTCTAAGCACAAAATTGTTCTGGCATATGTTGTGTATTGGGCAAGTTCAGGGTAGCAAATCTGAACCAGGTTTTCAAAAAACCAATTTAGGATGGGTTATTGGAGGCAAGATTGAGGTCGAAAATGTTCAATCTAGTGTTAGTTACAACTTTGTCGCAAATGGCTTAGACCAGAAATTAGAAAGATTTTAGCAAATAGACAATATTCCGATAAACCACAAATACTCTTACGAAAAGAAACGGTGTGAAAAACATTTTTTAGATAATTACTCACGCGCAAGCGATGGACGGTTCCTCGTAAGGCTACCATTCAAATCAGAGCCATGTCAGCTGTGTAATTCTAGGGATATAGCACCAAAGCGTTTCTTAAATCTAGAAAAAAAAACTAGCTCGGACACCTAACGTAAATCATGAATATGATAAGTTTATTAAAGAGTATTTAGAGTCAGATCACAAGAAATTTCTAATTGCAAGAACTTGGAAAATGTTAAGCATTTCTATTTGCCACATCATTGTGTTATAAAAAACGAAAGTCTGACTACAAAGCTGCAAGTAGTATTTAATGGTTCCGCTAAGTCAACTAGTGGTAAATCGTTAAATGACATTTTAATTGTAGGGCCAACTATACAAGATTCACTTGTTTCTATATTAACGCGTTTTAGAACGCATAAATATGTTCTAAATGCCGACATTGCAAAAATGTATAAGCAAGTCTTGGTAAATCCTGAAGAAACTTGGTTTCAGCGCATACTGTAGCGGTTTTTGCCATCAGACAAAATTAAAACCTATGAGCTATCTACAGTCACATATGGTACAGGACCGCCTTCATTTTTAGCTACTAGATGCCTTCAGCAAGCTCTTTAGACAACATTAAAAGGTACCCTTTAGGTTCGCGTATAATCATGCAGAATTTTTACGTCGATGATTTACTGACAGGTGCTGATACGGTTAATAACGTGAATAAAATCAAGAAAGAAATTGTCAGCATCTTAAGTACTGCGGGTTTCCACTTGCGAAAATGGTGTAACGTTTTTTTTTTAAATTTATATAATCGAATTAGGGTTGTTTCAATAAAATTTACTCACATGTAATTTGGTGTAAGTGTAGTTGCCTAAGCTGTTACATTTTCAAAAATTAAATTGGAATTATTTCCAGTTTAAACGTCACAAAAATTTTATTTGACACCGGTGATATCGCAAAACATGTGATAAAGACAGTCTTCTTTGAGTATTTTTCCAAAAAGGAAGTTGTGATTTTTCGAACGCGACAACTTTGAATTTGTGCACATAGTAGTAGATCGTATGGTTATTAAGGATATAAGTGCTCAATTCATTTGATTCTGCGTATTTATGGTCGCTTAATTCGAATTATCGATAGAGTCTTTTTAGCTTTATTTAGAATACCATCGCACGCTTCGGCGGATATTAAGCACTCTTCAGAAGCTATTCTACAATTTCTATATCCTTTTTTTTACATTATTAGACATGTAGCAACTTATCGATAAATTATCGTCCATTTTGTATCCAAATGACACTAAGTGCTTGGTATAAATCAATAATTAAGCACATCCATAATGATATTAAGTTATGTCACATTTTTACTACAAGCCTGCTAAAATCAAAGGCTTTTTTCTCTTTTGGGCACATTGGGTTTTTGATTACGGTGCTGCAACTACATGAAAGCTAAGTTTAAGGCATTTTCATTATTAGTTTAGTTATTAATGCACTTGCTAAAAGTTAGTAAAAAAAATGATAGTGAGATTTAATACGATTGTAAATTAGTTTAATTAGTTCTTAAGATACCTACGTATTTTATAAATAAATTTCTCAGTTTTATTATGGTTAAGCAAGTTTCGGTTTTCCAGCTATTTGATTACTTATTAATTTGGCGCTCAACTTTTATTTATGTTTTTTTATTATTCATACATCATTCAAATTATACATTACGTTAATTCTTCAACATTGTTTTTTTCTCGTTGCTTATTGAGAACGAACGAATTTATTCTTCCTAGTGCAATTATCGTAGATCCATTAAGGTCCTTAATGAATTAACCATTAATAGGTGTATTATACCCGGTGATAAGCCTAATTCAGTTGAAATTCACGGATTTTGTGATGCAAGCGAAAATGCTTACGTTGCTTGCATTTATATACGCAGTGAGGACAAAACGGAACCATACAACCAAACTTAATTTGTTCAAATTTGTGAGTGGCCTTTTTTAAGTCAATTAGTATACCGCGGTTAGAACTTTGTGGCGCCATGTTGTTAGTCGATTTGATGTTGAATTCTATAAAGTAGTTAAGATTGATTAATTATAAAACCTTTTATTGGATGAAGTCGACTATTGTTTTAGCGTGGCTAAATTCTGAGTCTACAAATTTTAATGTGTTTGTTGCAAATCGTATAAGTCACATACAGCAGCACACAAATTTTAACCGCGACCGGCATCACGTGCCTACGCAAAATAACCCTGCGGATTTAGTCTCTCGGGGAATCAAAACTTTAGACATGATTAATAACAGTTTTTGGTGGAATTGGCCAAAATGGTTGAGATCAGACAAATATGCTAGACCAACGCTTAATGTAACAAGCATGCCAAAAGAATTGCCCGACATATCTACTTTTAGTTATTTAAGGCAAGGCAGCGGATCTTCTCAATCCGTCTCTAGTGAAATTCATGTTATTTAATCTCAGTCCTGGAGTTTCTGATTTTCTTCATTCTATACGTATGGGTGCAATGCATTTATTAAGGTAACCTCTATGGGTGCATTGGCTTCGTTGCACCCATATAATTTCCGCCTCTGGCGTAGGATAAATATAGAATCTACAGTGAATTTATTTGCTCTTCAACTATTCCAGTAGCTGCTGCGTGCTCAGCGAATATCTTGGAAAAAACCTTTGAATTGAACAAAGTAGGTATATTGATCTCTCGGTAGTTTCTCGGGTCAGTTTAAGTGCCTTCTTTCTTGTTCCTAAACTTTTTGGAGTGTTATCTTGTTGAAGAGATTGTAAAGTGCATCGACTAAGGCAATGGTTTGTTGTATTCTTTTTTTTGTTGTTGCATAGCGTTGTATTACTCTTGTATGCCATGTAGGCCCTTTTATGCTGTTACTGTTTTGACCTAAGGCGTGAACCAGAGCACTGCGCTATATACTCCGCTATTCAGAACAATTTATTTGTAGAATAATATGTTAGTTTAATGAAAAGTGTTTAAGTCTGTAACAATAGATCTTAAACCGAATTTAATTCGGCACCTAACGATTCTGGTGATACACGTTAATTTTAGGGTTAGTCGATGATAGCACATTAAAAATCCGTAAGAAAGCACGGTCTTGTGTTAAAAAACAGCAATAATTACAATTATAAATTACGTTTTAGATTACGTCATTCTGTTTATTAGCCACGTCCTTTAAGATTTACTTAATTTACACTAAAAGTGTTTTTTTTCAGAATTTTTTTTAATAAGAATTTTAAAATTAAATTACGGTTAGAAAAGCAATTAAGAAAATATTAAATGACGTTACGTGAATACGACTAAAATTGTTTACATAAGCAAACGGTTCGATATTACTCAACAGAATTCATACTACATTGAAGTGTAAAAAAATAAACATCCATTACAATGACGTTTCCTGTTTTGTATAAAATAAACGTTAGTTTTATTACTCGCGGTACTAATTTAATGTGAAAAAGGAACTGGGCTCAGTGTTCAGAATCAGGAAACGGAAATAGCCATTTTTGTGCTCCTACAGTATTACTTTATTACGGGCACGACTTCCTTCCAAGCAAAATAATTATATAATAATTATACATGGTGTAGCAGACCAGTTCAGAAGGTCACCATTGAATTATTTTTTCATTAAATATGAACGTATCTCAGATGTAATTAGAGCAGAAAATGCATACTTAGTTTAATGCAAGTAGCGATAATGAAAATGGAAAATATATTGAAAGGCATGACGTAGGCGGAACTGGATCCGGGTTCCAATGACGGATAAGACTCACGCGCGTTGCTATTTAGTTATTTTTAAATTATTGACGCATTTACAGAATCAGAATTTAAATTTTTTTAAACTAAGCATTTAATATTTGTAAATAATTAATATATTACTTATATATAAACGCATACATGAAAAAGAGGTAGTAGTTCAATATCGCATCAAGGAAAAAAGAGGAAAATGTTATTTTGCTAGTTAAGGTCGCCGAGGTTAATATATTTATGGCTCATATCTTATAGGTTATCAATCAAATTAAAGCATGATCGTTCCGTTTTCTGTCATTTCCTATTTAAAAACTTATTGATCGTTTATATATGTTATTACTGGACATTATGATTTGACACAATTTTATAGTCAAAATGGGATTAATTGGAATTTTTAAGTTCAGTAAAGCACATTTCCAATTTAATTGTTGGCCTAGTTTGTCAGCATAAATAATTAAAAGTAAGTTCCAGTTACAAAGTTCTTGATTAATGGTACAAAATAAATTAATTGTAAGTGAAAGCATATACTGCATCTAAGTACATACAATGGCAATGTCATCTAGTTGATCATTATTAATATTTAAGGCGCGTTTCATTTAGTGTTAAGTGAACGACAACAAACAAAAAAAGTTATTTCATTCAAGGTCAAATTTAACCGAACGCATTGTTTACTTAAATAAACCATGTTTATTTTATACTGATTTGCTTAATTTGTTTCGAGAACTTAATCCGGTAACTAGATTGCGACGTAGCGCTAGGCCACTAGCCTATAAAGTTATCCAATAGAAAAACTTATAATAACTGGATTATGCGTCTAGTTTTCGTTTGCAGTTATTATAAAAAACGTAAATTCTTAAGCGAAACCTACAAGAACCAAAATATACACTGTCTAAGAACAGACACAGCGTTCAAAAACTTCATACAGTATTACGAGCCAATAGCCTATAGCCATATTAATGTTTGAATATATTTGATTCGACGAAACCTATTACCTTAACTCAAACTATCAAAATATCTATTATTTCCGTGTTTTAAATTTTTTTCTTATTACGAAGACTATTATTGTGTTCAATGTGAAGTATAAGAAATTAAGCAAACTGTGTTAATAATATGGCGCAGTAAATGTTTTACATTGAAACTGTCTTTTATTTCTGTCAATCATTGTATAATCAACTAATATGAAATGAATCTAAGAAGTTGCAAATCAGTAAATATCAGTACAAATGAGACAACTGAAAATTTCACAAAAGACATGCGAGTTAATTACATAAATAGCATTGTCTACAACACTCAAAAAAGAAAATCAAAACATTTATAAACAATTTTTATTAAAAAAAGAAACTATTCAAGTCGTTGCCACGAAAGATGATCCCTGCGTCATCACCGTGCGAATTTAAAATACACGTTCCATTATTCGACTGAAAAGAGAAAACTGTTAATACAACAGAGATAACACCATATCTTGTTTGTGTTATTAATAAATCGCTCAATTGACTTCATCGTTGGCTAACTTTAGTTGATATTAATTGTTATAAGGTGCTTATCTACATTTCAAAATATTAGTTCTATCGAGTATATAAAACTTACAAACAAACAAAGCCTCTTAAAATTTGATTTAAACCAACGTATGTGTAATCAACTTAATTATTCACTCGATTAATACGTATTTTCTGTTTAATTAATATAACAACCTATTAAAAACAATTGTTCTTGTAGGGATCTTCTTTCCTGGCAACGACTATACATATATATTTTATTTTTTTGACGGATGGCTTTTTACGTTAATGCACTGTCACATCAATATTCTGTATATTAATTAACCAAAACTAAAAATACTGTTCACAGGTAAATAAGACCTAAATTTAAATTAATTATTATAATGGGGTAACCAATAATTTCATAAAGCAATAATCAAACTTATCACAAAATAATCAATATTATTAGTAATAGACCACTTTGTATTTATTGCGAACAAAATCAATTTTTTTGTTCTTCCGTTCAGTATAATTCGTTCTACAGACAACTTGAGCGTTTAAAAATATATTTTTTTGAACTAGGACTAATTGAAGTGTTGATTGCTGGTTGTGGGTGCATTGTTTTAAGTTCAATTGTTTTAATTTAAAGCCAAAGTCTACTGCCAAGTATGCGAAAGAGATAAAAGATATGAAAAATGATTTCTAAGTTATTGCAAAAACCCTTCAGTTTAAATATATTCAAAAATGGTATTATAATATGAATGTGATTGTTAAGAAAAGATGTTTTTTATTTTTCAACACAAAAGTTTTGGTTTTCAAAAATTTAGAATTTTATTTTACAATCGAAAGTATACGTTTTATTTTACATATGTTTTCAATTAAAAACTCATTTTAAAATTTTATTATATGTCGACCGGTATTAATCAAAAATCAATTTCAATTTATTTTTTTATTTAACCATTTTTGCAACTTGACACCTGCAGTATAAGACAACAAAAACAAAACAAAAAATAGACGAAGTTTACTCGGATTATCAAAAACTAATACATGGTAAAGGTTTTCATTGTTTGAATTTTCAACGAGTGATATAATCATAATCCTTAATATTTTTGTTTACAAATCAGATATATAATAATTATTGTAAAAATATTTTAGGCTCCACAAAATGTATATAGTTTTCCCTTATGTCCATTTTACGCCATATACGTGGTTTAATTATTTCCGGGTGAAATTTATTTTTATAGAAACTGATGAGTTTTGGCTTCACTTTAGAATTCCAAAAAATCATCGTCATAAATTCTTTCAATTAAGATATTTCTTGATTCACACAAGTCACAAAAATCTTTTTAAAAAATTGCACCTGAATCTGATAATAATTGTGATTGGTTTTAAATTTAAAATTATTATACAAACAAAAGTGTTTCAAATTTGTTATTGTTAGAATTATTAGCAGCTTTCGAGCATTTTATTTCCACGTTTTTCTCGTATGTTTTTATCGCCAAATGTTCATGTTGACATTCTGAACCATAATCTTTTTTTGCCGTCGTTTAATTGGTTTATAGATCTTTTTTATGGCAAAGTTTTCGTTTTACTGCAAACATACGGGTGCATTCTAATCTTTATATTCTTGTAATTGCTGTTTTTTACAGAGGTAGAAGGACTTAAACCAGTTACAGATTTCATAGTTTTTGGATGCCACTGTGGTCCATATCGGAAATTTAATCCAGCATCATACGTTCTAAAATTATATGATCCGCGTTTACCTCTATTTACCTATTTTCCACCACTAAATTTGGCAACTATGGATATAAAATTCTCAGCTAAATTACTAGTATTATTAGTAATCAACTGATCACATTATTGTAAAAGAAGTTTCATATATTCTTCCACTAATTTTACTACAAACAGTTTATTGTCAGGTATTAGTTCTGAAGACTGACTTTGAGAATTACAAAAACACAGTTTACATTCTTTGTGAATTCCGAAAACATGATATAGAAAATTTCTAACATTATACTTTAAATGCTCGGACGTGTTTTTTTGCTTAGCATTGTAAGCAATTTGCCTTTCGAACAGCATTCTTAAGTCTCAAAATAATATTTTTTTTAAGTAATCAGCGGCTATTTCTAGGTATGTAAGCTGTCAATATGGCTGGTGGATGTTTTAAATTTCCGATCTTTTATTTGCTGGTCGAAATGACCTTTTAAATTCTTTATAAAAGACAAGTCAAGCGATTGAAGTGGTCACATTCAGATGCATGCACCGACATCAGCATAGGAAAACAAAAAGTTAGAACTTTTGATATAAGATATCTGAAAAGTTTAAGAAAAAGATAAACAAAATCATAATTTAGTAGTGCCCAACTTTACAAACAAATTGAAAAAAGGTATTATATGATAGTACACTAAAAATGGATAAGAAGAGATAAACTTCAGATAAACTGAAAAGGACACGTACAGTCATTGACTGTATGCTATATTGTATTCCAGATTTCCAAGAGTAAAAATTTTATATATAACATTAAAAATTCGTTAGGTATATTACAAAAGGTACTCAAAATAACTCGTATATGTTAAAATTGATTATTTATTTAATAATGTATATTATTAAAACAAACTTTAAGGATTTTTAAGGTACATCTGGTTGTATCATATATATAATTACGAATACTATTGGTAATTTACACACTCGTTTTGTAACTGACAATAATGCATCATATTTATATATTTTTCTGATTATTCACTTCTCTAAAGATTCTCAATCATGTCTAAACGACTACTATAATAAGTATATTTTAGATCAGTTTTTATTAAAATTTGTAATGCAGAAATCAAATCAAGAAAAAATATAAAACTATAAGAAAATAACACCACTATACAATGGAAATTTTTCCAGTAATAAATTGCTATAAATAGTAGTTTACGTAACAGGAGTCGAAAGTAAGGACTAGCATAACGAACGTTATACGACGTGAGACCGCACGGCCGAGAGTTGCATGTGAGTGAGTTATGCTATGATTCTTTCGACGAGAGTTACGTACATTATTTTTGGTGTTGCCTTTTGTAAAATTACATTCTTTTTGAAAAAATAAAAAAAAGTCAACAGAAATATAATGTTGAAACTACATTTATTACTAAATGTGTCAAATTTGACATTAACTTTAACATTGTTTTTTTCAATTTTAACTGAATTTCAAGATTTTTTCAATCATTTTTCCACCTGTCGCATACTCGTTCTAATATAATAATTGACTTTGAACACTTACTTTTATGTGGATTCCTAGTTTTCATTTTGCCACCCTAGAGCTTTTTTCGCTTATTACGTAACTAGACTAACGAGCGAATATTGACGTTTGCGATGTTGGTAGCACAAAAACGTAAATTGGATGCAGTGTACAATTTATTGAGCAATGTTATAAGAAAGATGTTAGAACAGCATTATTATACTTAAATTATAGCTAAAAACACTAATATTCATATTGTTTATCCGTTTGAACAATTAAAAATCAGTGTACTTTATGTACAAAAACACCATATGGAATGAGAAGAATAGAAAAAATATGGAACGTAGTCAGAAGAGATTTTCAAGGTTTTCAGTGACAATAACCGCTATTGTTAATCATTAAAAAGAGAAAAACTTGTTTTTTAACAAACAAAAAGCACCGACCGACGAAACACGAAAAAAATATTTAATAAAGTTAACACAAGTAAGTATATTGATTATTTTTCTTCTTATATTATTGAACTAAATAAAAATTCGACGTTTCTTGAATGTTTTTGTTGCTTTAGAAACGTATGCAGAAAAAAACATAGCTTAAATGAACACGTCTATATTTATATTTTGCATAAAATTTCAAAAGTATTACCATAATACAAAAGCCATTTAGGTAATTCAGTTGCCTACTATTGTACATTACCATAATCGAAAATCGGCACATTTTCCAGACATTTTACACATTTCTTATAAAATCGCTATATTTGTGCAGCATTCATCGCATTTGTCAGAAATTTGACACATTTGGAAACATTTGCAAGCATTTGCAGATATTCGCAACATTTGCAAGACAATTGTACACCAAATTTGCTATGTGGCCAACTCCTCGTCCTTTGTACACCACTACATCGCTCAAAAATTACAAAACTTTTAGATCACTTAATATACTTTTGTATGTCGTGGGAGCTACAACAAGAAAAATTGTTTACGATTATATTAGGTATTGCTTTTTTACAAAACTTAACTAATTTATACTCTATACTTACTTACCGGAAGGACAAATTGAAAACTCAATTTCACTTAACTTTTCAACGCCTTTTTTCTTTTCTTTGATGAAAAAAATAAAAAAATACGCATCGAAAAACACACACATTGCCACTGGAAACTACCATTTAAGTACAGTGTGCTGCGCGACTGACTTTTGACGAGTCCGAGTCCGACGACCGTAAATCGAATTTTAGAGGATTTTATAGAATTTCTTGAAATCTTGCAAATATTCTATTGGGTTTCTTAAGATTTTACGGATTTCGAAAGATTTTACGGCATTTTTAAAGATTTTTCAGGATTTTAAAAAATGTTATGAGTCCCAAGAGATTTTAAGCGATTTTAAAAAGATTTCTGAAGATTTTACGGAATTTCAAGCAAATTGTACACGGATTTCTAGGAGTTAACTACTTCTCCCGTCGCGCAACTTAATATAAATTGGCGAAAAACCTTAAACCGACATATATAAGAGGTATTCAATGATTGTCAAATAAAAATTTTTACAGAAAATAAATTCGACCGTTTATATAACACTAATTATCCAAAATTAGAAATATTTGTAGATTTTTTGGATAAATGTGTACTTTATATGGTATAAAAAGTTGTTGATCATCAAGATAATGATTGATAATGTCACAACGTTCTTAAAGATCCACAGTTTTTCTATTCAGTCTTAATTGTCACCTTCATAATGTATTTTACGAGCATTCATATTATGTTTGTTTTGCTCTCTATGTCGTTGCCTTACCTGGACGGTCTGACGTTCACCTATAAACATTATGCTCCGAATACCAGAAACCTAATTTTAGACATAGTTTAGTAAAATTTAAGTTAGAAATTTAAAAGTATTTGCGTGTTAGTAACACATAGTTGTTTTTACCAACTGATGCGACCAAAAATTAACTTACTCTCTAAAACAAAATTAAGAATTTGGTTGGCACAAAATCTATCGTAATAGAAACTTATTTTTTATGTAACGTATTTAATGCTGATACTTAGTAACGTAATAAAAATAAAATATAATTGTCGTGAAACTGTGTTCATATTGTAGAAATTAATGATATTCATAAATAATGGGCTACAAACGCATTTACACCTATTTTTACTTCTTGAAGCAATTTCGAAATGTCAAATAGTAACAATTTCTTTAATAACGCAATTTTTGACATTTTATTAATCAATAATAATACGTTAGAACTCTTAAATTAGTCTTTTTAAGGTAGAAAACCTACATTGTTTTTAAAATAATAAATCTATGGTTAGATTGGTAGTGCCATTTAAACGAGTGTTTACATAAAACAAACTAATAATTTATTGCATGTAAAGACGTCATAGGTAAAAACCTGTTGTAAAAGAAAATCCAACCCGAGTGGTGTTTTCAAAACAAAATTAACCGCTGTAAATACCAAGTTAAAGACATCATAGACATTAATAAGTTTGAATCATATAGTATATAACAAAACCGGTCGGCTATTCTGAAATAAAAGGAAGGAAGTCGTTCGCTCGATCTTAAATTGTTGCCAAGAGTTTAGGTATTTCTTGACACATCTGATGCTGGAACTGACGGTGGAAAATGGTTTCCGTGCCAAATTTAAGAGAGATCGAATTATTCTTGGCATGTCCGGCTGTAGCGCGATTATAATGTTGTTGCATACCAATACTTTCAAAGCTTGACGTCAGCAGACCTCGAGATAGTTTACCTTTTTTAGATCTTCCTACGTTACTGTCTAAGCTGTTACATTTATTTTGATTTGCAGATGGAGAATTTAATTGTGTATTTAACTAGTCGCCTGTTAACAATTTTATTACTTAAATCACAATGACGCATCTTAGCGTCAATAATAGCAAATACATACAGCAGACATAAATAAGACAAAATTCTTAAAACTTTTAAGAGACAAACAGGAAATAAAATTTGGCGGGACATCTGCGCAAGGACAAATTTCTAGACAATTTCGTTATTTTAAAATTGTATTTTGGCGTGTGTTAAGTTTGGATGGTTTTATTTAAAAATAAATATATGAAAATAAATTAATCCATTGCTAAAAATGGATTTGAGATTATATTTAAAATCACGTTTAGTTAAAGATTACTTTTATTTTTGGCATACGGCTATTAGAATACTTTTGCTTTTTATATTTTATACGGAGCATATAAACAGTTCATGAATTTAGTACAATTGCTGACGTATTCAAAGATTTAGATGTAACTTATTATAACTAGTGTTTGCAAACTCGTGCTATGTTTAAAAAATAAAATTATTGATACGCTATGTAACTATAAATAAACCAAAACATTTGATTGAAAAATTTATATCTTCAAAAACTAATAAATAATATAAAACATAAACAGTAGTAAGAAACCGGAAACAACGTGTATCGCAAAAAAATTGAAGTAAAGTATACTTAATTACAATGAAAGATTCAGATATACTTTACATAAGTTTGATAACGACGAACCTCAGCGTCAAACAGCAAAGAAAAGAATTCGCGTACTAAGGAATGTTAGTCGTCACATTATAAATTATTTTAACAACCAAATGTGTATTTTGTAAAAAAACAGCAAGTACCGCCAATTAGCATTATCATGTTGCAATTACACACAAACGTGATAAGTTAAAAACTTTTATACAGTTATCATAATAATTCGTTGGTACGAAATGATTTTGTTAACGACATGCTGTTTAAAATTTGATCTTTTGTAGATTCTGCCAACTTTCATTCAACATGACTAAGAAAAATCTGAAGTATTTAACTCAATAGACGATATAATGATACTTCCATAATAAAAATAGAATAGCAAAGTGTTCTAAGATTTTGTAATTTATATTAGAAAGGAAATCAAAAAACGCAGCTTTGTGGTTAATATTGCAAAATGTTCGTAAACGATTGTTTTATTTTTATATAATATACTAGTTACTTTATCCAACAAATGTGTTAGCTGCAATATCTAGTTAGACATTAAAAGTGAAACTAACTTAAAAAACACAATGCGGACGATTATACGTCATTAGAACCAATAATACAAAAAATACAGTTGACCTAAGCAAACAAGTGACGCGAAAGAGCGTGACTGAGGGCGCTTTAATTTTGATGGTACATTCCAAGTAAACAGTATTTTGGCGGTAAGTTTAAGTTTAAATATTTTTGGTTATTTTCTACTCAAATAATTGTATTCATTAATATCGAAAAAAAATCATTAATCTTCACTTATGTATTGTTTTATACGAGTTACGATGAAAATTTTCGTTTTTTACATTGATTATTGGAATTTGCATCGTACTAAGTTAGCAATTCGATTGGTAAAATAATAACCAAAACTTACAACTATTACAAAAACCTTAAATTAGACTGCAAGAATTAAGCATTCTGTCTGATAAGTATGGAGACATAGATAAAAATTTACGGTTAATACCAGTGCCTTTCAAGCTTTTCGCTACGATGTATCCCCACAAACTTTTAAAAAAATTGGCGTACCCCTCAAAACTAAAAATCAACACATAATGAAATTAAATTATGAGAATTAAATTTTAAATTTTTAATTTATTAAAAACTTAAGAAAAGATAGTAAGTTTTTCTAACACAAATGTGTTTCTACAGAATATATTATTAATGATTCTGTAAAAAAAGTTAGACATATTACGTTTTATAATTTAATATAATGCACCCTAAAAGTTATAGCATACTATTTTATATTTTTGGTTATTTTGTTTACTTCCAGGTATAACCAAATCCGCAAATGTTTGAAATTATATTATATTATTATATTCTATTGTTAATTAATTTTTGAATTATTTATTTTTCTAGAAAAATCAATTGGTACACAATGAGTACCTACACAATTAGTGACATTTGCATGAAATTTCTTATAATATTTCTTTAATGATATCGAAATTCGGAAAGCCGCAAACTATTGGTGAAAAACTACCAGGTGTAAGTGAGGTAATACGCACGCACCGTGTTGCACAAACCAGCTTTCAATATTTTAAGAAAAATTCCACTGAGTGACTACTTAAAAACATGTGAATTCTCTATACAGCTTGACGAGTCAATAGTACCAGGAAACGAAGCTTTACTTTTAGCTTATTTAAGATTTGGTCGCAAAAAACCTTAGTGAACGTTTGTATAAATCATTGTCATTAGAGCTGTTAATAAAATCAAAAGGAATGCCTTAAAGGAGAGATTATTCGATCAACTTTGTTTGCAAATTGATGATACTACTTTACACAAAAGTACGTTGGTTATCTAAAAAAGCATGTTTAGATCGTTTTTATTCACTCTTTGATTCAGTGTTGGAATTCCTGAAAAGTAAAAACAATGATTTGACTGATTTATTTTCCAGATTTAACGAGACTAATTTTATATTATAAGGTGACACATTAAATTAAATAAAAGTGTAATATCCGCGTTTGTTGCGAAACTTTTGTTGTACAAAGAAAACTTGAGAAGAGGAGAACGTTCTCAGTTTCCAAAATAGACAACCAAATATTTTAAGACATTCTTTACTTGGATATTCCCGACTGGGTGTTGAATCTTTTTGCAAGTAGTCAAACTCAGAGCTCAAATACCGATGAATACATGCTAATACAAGAGCAACTTATTGAATTATCCACAAATGTGTAGCTGAAACCAATGTTTAAACAAGGATACGACAACTTCTGGTTACAAAAACAAATCCCAATTTTATATCCATCATTATGGGTTATTGTGTAAAAACTGTTTATTGCTTTTCCGTCTTCCTATTTGATAAAACGTAAATTCAGTGACGTTATGAGACTCATCACAAAGAAAAGAAACCGACTAGAAATTAGTACTTATTCTCTAAATCCTCTTATTAGGGATTTGCGGTTGCTACTCACAAGCATTGAGCCGGACATAAATACATTCATAACATCCCATCACGTTCATCCAAATCATTAAATATTTTTTTTTGTATTTTAAAACAATAGTTATAATTTCAATAAATACTTTTTCAACAAAATGTTTTATTTATATTTCATTTTTACGTCACCATTTATCATTCAAAGCATCAAAGTTAAATTTGTAATTTTTCTATTATGCATTTATGTACTTTTTTCACTCAGTTGTCCGTGGGCAAGTTTGACTATGAAAAGTGGTCCGTGGGCCAAAAGAACCACTGGTATAAAGGAAACAACCACATATCAGCCGCTTATTATTGCTTGTCGAAGAACACTTCGACAAGTGTAATGTCGCTTTAGGCTTCGACATGAACTGAAAAAGCAAAATCTTAGAATTAACTAATATATCAAACTAATCAATATTAATGAAATTGAATTATAATTGATGTTGATGTACATATTAAAACAATAAACGTAGAAGTCTAAATTAAAATAAAACAATAAACAAAAATAAAAGTAGTTGATAATAATGTTATGCTACATTCAATTATTTAGAATAAGTATTTTGGTTTTTTACGAAAACTACTTAATGAAGATGAATAAAAGTCAAACACTAATAACTTATAAACACGAATACAAATTAAAACTTTTGATATTGAAGGTACCTGCTAGAATTCTTTAAATTTTGGTGGGACGATTATTTTATTACCACAAATTTTTAAGTTTAGTTCTCATATGTATATTCCGGGTCCCCTGTTTGCTTAGGCAATCTGTAATATCATGTATATAAAATGATTAAATCATAAAACACCGTATTTCGCCTTTATATGGTACGCTTGTTATTAGACACTATCAAAAAATAAGAGGTGTTAATGCTAAAAAATATATCGTATATGTATATAAAAAGTTTGAAATTAGTATTTTACTTCATAAATATTTGCTTGTTATTATGTGACAACTCAATCAAAAAAGAAACCCCTTTAAGTGTGAAAAGTGCTATAATAAAGAGAACTAAAAAACTGCGTTGACACTGGTTCCAGATGTCATAATTTACTAAGAAAGTTTAACAAAAACAAAACTGTCTTGTCGTAATAAAGTTGATATTGTTTAAAACAAATGTTTTTACATATAAAACAACGACTGAAAATTTTCCAGTGTAGTAATTCACTGGATGGAAAAGAGTTAAAAACTTATTTCAAGTTATAGCGGCTACACCTTTTTTAGTTATGAATCCTAATTTTTTCATATATTTTTTTAATTCTCAAAATTTGCAAATATACATATTATTGTTTAAAGCTTCACAGCAAGTTTTTATTTCTCAGGTGTTCTATAAAATGTTGTGTATTTGTTTTTTTTATACTCTGTTTAATAATAATAAATTGTTATAAAAAAACTTTTATTTATTTATATAAAAGTTATAGTAGTAGTAAATCTAATCGAAGCAAATCGCGCTAATCACTGGGCATTAGGATTGGAAATATATCTTCATTCTCTTGCCAACGTTTTGCTACACTTTATAATTTAAAAATGCTGTTTTGAATCTGAGACCCAGACTGTAACTGTTGTAAAAAAGTCTTTCAGAAATACATATATAGGTATTTTAATAAGATATATTTTTAAATAATTGTTTTATTATCTATGCATGATTACCCACGTATATGTATTTATAATTTCGTTAAATTATTGTTATTATGGAAACGTGCATTTTTTAATTAGAAACTTTTTGGAAACACGGCACATATTTAATTTATAAAAATAATCTCAAATAAATGTATCATTATATTTCCATCCGGATATTCAACAAAATAATTGTATACCAACCGGGAAGTTGACGAGTAACGCGAGTAGTTCAGAGGTCAGGTTATTTTTATCCACAATATTAATGGGGAACATTTCCTAACAGCCATTGTAGGATATTTTTTGAACTTAACCATTTGCATAACAAAATACTAGACAGACCTAAGCATAATAAATACGTTTCACGTTTATACTAGATTTAGTACAGAAATAGCTAAGTTATAAATAAGAGTATACATAATTTTGAAAAGAAATTATAGTTTATTATTTAAACAATTCGTGACTGATTGGCATGCATGTAGTTTCAAAAGGGAAGTTGCTGTTACAGGTTTCCTATGCATTTTATCACATGTTTAAAGTTACTTCATGATAGTGATTTCATGTAATGTTTAATTGGAAATGTTAATCTACGTTCCTATGTGGGACTTAACTTCCTTTAACATTTTTTATCAGCGTAAGACTAATTAAATTTATGTTGTGATATAGGCTAAGAGTTTTATTATAGGATTTGAACTACTAACATTTTGTCAACAAATAGTCTTATATAATTCGCTCAGAAGTAAATATTAACTTTGTTTCTTTAAAACCTATCGTAGAAGTTATACTCTTCTACTAGGTTAGTTTTGTATCGGTATTTTTAGTATCATTATGTTTGTTACACTTTTATCTACAGTGCAGGGCTGCGTTTATGTAGATTGGTACCCCAAGAAATTTTTGTTTGCCGTCCCCTCAAACCATTTTATAAAGATTCAGAAATTAATTGTTCTTAATTATTATCATTTCATATATTTGGTATACAAGAATCATATCATAAGCCCAACGCAAAGAATTTCCTTAATAGGAACACGTACAAAAACCAAATAACTGCTCTGATATGTACTTACAGTAACACACATTCATAAAATAAAACTGAAAACAAAAGCAGACAAACAGCCTTAGGTATCCTTTGCCTATTAACAATTTCCTATACTTTCTGTTTATCGGCTTTTTGTTGCATCATCTTCTGAGGACAAAATGGATAAAGCATTAAGCCGTTCTTGTCATCGTTGATCTAAAATTGTTTTTAATTCTTGACAATTTTGAAAACGACCTTTCAGATGATGCGTTGGCAGATTGAATTGACAAATAATAAGGCGACGTCAAAATTAGGAAATATATCTTTTAATTGGCTTTCTCTTAAACACTTGCAGATTTCCAATGGAGATTTTAAATTCATTTTATGATTAAAAATGGGTTTTTAAATTAATACATTCATAATATGAACCTTCTAAATCGTTGTATATAAAAAATAAAGTACCATAAATGTACAAGAATATCAAATCGTTCATAAATGCGTTGATCAACGGTCAGACTGCGTTTTAGATCCACAATAAGTGTATCGAGAATGTCTTAAAATGTACTGATTTTCATTTCATCTCTGGCTGAAAAATGTTGTTTTTTCTACTTTTTTTGTACGTCGTTGAAGGATTTTCTTAAATTTTTACTGCTTCTTCTTTATAAATGGCAATATTGTTTTCTAGTGACTGCAAATATTTTATTTATGCCTCCAACTGTCTAACCATAAAGCTCAGAGTTTTGTATTTACTTATTTGATGCGTTTATTCTTTCTAAAATATGATGCCAATGGCAGACTTTCGTCCTTACTGAGCATTGAAAGTGACACTTTAATTTTCTTGTCAAGGTACGTACTCCAATTACGATTTTTAATACAAATGTGCATTCCTGAGTGTACGCCGGACATAGTCGATGCGTTGTTATATGACTGACCACGACAATTCATAATATCGAGAGTATACTTTTGTAGCGTAAAGATAACTGCAGTTTTCAAATCAGCATATTTGTGGCCAGCTGATGGAATATACTTGAGTCATCTTTCAATTGGTATACCTTCAACCGAAATGTATCTGATTAGAATTGCATCTCGCTAGTATTGAATTTATTTTTGATGTGCATTTGTAAGGAAGCAATCTATTTGATTAACTACTTTACTCCTTGAAAATAAACGTAAAACTATAGTTCAATGGTTCTTTATGTCGTTTTACTTTCGCGCTAGCATTTTTCCAATCATTAGATCTTGTAGTTGTAAATGAATTTTTTAATGGTGGGAAAATAATCGGCAACATACACAAAACACACATCTTTTTGATTGGGAATAAAGTAGCCAGTCTGTAAATTGTTTTTCTCCATTAAGCATTTTTTTGTAAAAATGTTGTTTTGTAGCACATGGCTCGAATGCTTTTTAATAGCAGTCTCCAAAATTGGCATCCGGATTTTGTTTAGGAGGATTCCCAATAACTGCTTTGTAGTTTTATTATTGATTCTCCTCAGGTAGGTCTTCGCTTATTCTATAATCTACTATTAACGAATTTAATGGTCAACACGGTGGTGGAGATTCGACTGGCGTTTTTGTTTGGATTGAGGTAACTAGAAATATTGTCATTGTTGTCAATGTCCGTAGTTTGCGATTCAAATCTGTTTTTGGAATTTTATTCAATCAAGATTTCTCATTTTCCACAAATAAAATATTAAAAAAAACAAACATGGTAAAACATACAAAAACGTAAACCGGAACAAATTACATTAAAATTTGACGTTACATCGAAAGAAAACTGAAAACAATTATTTTTTAATATGTGTTGTTTGTTTTTTTTATTCTCAATAAAATGCATTTATTTAGCAATTTTAGATGATATTTTATTTATTGATTGAAAAGGTTAATATACTCAGTGACATGAGAAGTACACCCAGACAGAATAATTTATTCAACTTGATTTTTTGGCAAGAGAATGAAAATTATTTAAAGCATGCTATGGCAACTACGTCAACTGTTTATCTTTGTTAATTATTTTGCAAAAACAACATTTTATGTCTTAGTTTTTTGTGAAGAAACTGGTTTATGTGAGTTGAGTAGTACAGATATTTTTAATTATTGTGCCTTTCTGTACTAGTGTAAAGCGTAACAAAATGCCTCAAATTCAAAGACGTTAAAATTATCTCTATGTTCACGACTTTGACAGGAGTAGAATTGTTGCCAGTCCTATAGAAAAACTGACCACTATGCTAATTGTACTGCAATGACGGTAATACGTGTGTATGGACAGAAAAAGGTAGAAGAACACGAAGAAGACCAACCGGTCACAAAGCGTCAAGATGGGCCTTGCAGAAAACTGGCTCTACATTTCACTACTACGCGGCAAATCGCTGACCAATGTTTGGAAAAAAAGTAGATCTTTACTATATCGTCGCATTCAAACCTTTAAACTTTTTTCTTACCGTCCACGATTAGTGCTTCTTTTGACTGCGGACCACTGTCGTCAACGCTTAAACTGGTGGAAACAATGGCAGCATTTACAATCAGAATGGCATAATGTTATCTTCAACAATAAATAGCGATTCTGTCTAAGTATGAACATTGGTCGCAGAAGGGTAAGAGGCGGCCATAGAGCACGACGTGATATTGGATTTGCTGTTGATAGGCATATACACAAGACTGTTAGAACAACGGTTTGAGAGGCTATCTCTTATAATAGCCGATCACTATTTGTCTTTATTTGAGGCAGTATAACAACTGTTGATAATGTTCTACAAGCCACTTTACTACCTTATCTAGATGACCATCCAAACACGTGTGGAATGTGATAGGGAAGAGACTGTCCACTTTTCACTATCTTCCACAGGCTCTGGCACAGTTAATCTACAAAATTCAAGTTACCAACAAAATACCAGAAGCAGACATTGACCATCTCATTTTGTCGATGCTTAGACGTGTACAGAAGTGTACTCAGCTATGGGGTCGCCAAACATATTAATTTTTTGTATTATATGTTAATAAATTTTCTTGCTTATGTTATTTTTTTATTCCTCATGTAAGACTACCACATTGTCAAGAAATCAAGTTGAAGAAGTTATAGCTTCTGGGTGTTAACACTTCTAATGTCACTGAGTATACTTTTTTTAAACTGTCAGACACTGACAAATTTTGTCTATAATTTTTTCTCGCCCTAGACAGCTGCCTATCTTGCCTATTGGATAAAGCGGCCCTACTACAGTGTGTTAGGTAAAACTGTTGCGAAAACTTGGCTATACATAGATCCAGTAACAAAAAATAAGCAGACAATTTTAAGTAAGCGTGTAGACTCCGACCTTTCGTTTCAGTGATACATATTCTATTACTGGACACATATGGTACATTACTGATGTATTAATTAAATATTTGATGTTTTATGAACAATTAGTATCATCAGATTGATAGGATGGTTCTGATGCTTCATATTCTCGATCTCCGTTTATGTTTTTAGATAATTAATTCAGATCCCTAGTGCCTTGCTAGTCGGTGAAAAATTAATCTGGAATAAACTTTTGAGGAATACGCAGATACGCATTTGATTTTTGGAAAAGCTGACTGCAATACTGCTAGAGCAGTGAAATTAAACGCTAATCGGTGTCCAAACTGACGTTTGTCATGCTCAAAAACTTTTTTTAGTGTAAACAGGTGATTGCGCGAAAATGGTTTTTTTAAAACTTGTTCGTTGGATTGGAGTCGTAATGTACGCTAAAATATCGACATTAATGAAGAGGTACTAAACGTCGTTAAAAAAATTTGGATTTGGCTACTTTTAGCAGTTACTGGAACAACAAATTTTGCTATATGCGGTGTTTTGCGTGAGCAACAACTATATCCTTTTTCTATTAAGAGATTTCAAGATTTTATAGCACCTGTTGATAACAACCAGAGTAGTTTATTTTTCCCATTCATTTTACAACAGCTTCGTGAAGACCATGACTACTTTCAATTTACACAATTATCATGTTTGGTGTGATCAAAATCTACATGCTGTAAATTCAAAAAAATATCAGTATAAAATTTCAATTAATATTTAGTGTGGAAAATTGGCAACAAACTTCTAAAACCATTTGAATATTCTGGTAGATTAAACGGTTACGCACAGTTCCTACAAGAATCTTTGCCATTATTATTAGAAACTATGCTGTTAGTCTTAAGTCAACGTTTAAACAACTCTTATGCTCAAAAAATGCATAGGTAGAGGACGTCCGATCTGATGGCCACCAAAATAACTTGAATTTAATACACTCGATTATTATTTTTGGTGTCATATAAGAAATATAATCATTAGCAAAGTTTGATGGCAGAGCCATCTCATAGTAAACTGTAAATAAACGTTTTAAGGTTTTCTGCCTATATAGCTATTTACAGATAAAAATGATACACTTAACCATTCTTTCTTTCCATAGTTTAAAAATGTTGTCAGCTATTTTTAGTAATACTATCAAAATAAGAAATGATAGCGATATCAATCTGTTCTTCAGACTGATATCTTTGCCTAGCATATATAACTTTTATTTTGTTTTCAATTAAATACTAAAAAGTTACCGTTGCTGTATAGGACGGTGCGTTATTATTGTGTAAAAGTCTTTCTTTCTTGGAACTTCACTGAACACAGTAGGCAAATAATATTCAACATACAATTTAGCAGTGACTGTCTGTTGTCTTTCTAATTTAGTTGCGGCTACCAGATTTGTACTTTTAACTTTTTTACTTTTAATCTTCAGTTTGGACTCTCTCATGGCATAGGTAATTCGGTTGTTCTCTTTCACCATCTTCTTCACTGCAACAATATTTTCGGGGTTTACAGCAGTTAAAGGACCAGCATCTTTTCTGTGTACAACCGAGTTGCAAACTCGTTTACATTTTTTATACCATCTACAGGGTGTATCTGGTTAACGGGTTGTTATTTTAGTAGGTGAAATTAGGTAAAATTTCCATTAAAACATTTTAAAAAATCTAAAATTTAGAAAGATAAATCGTAAATTACGGACCTATAGTCTCCTAACGTTGTTGACACCACGAATAAAAATAAACTGTTCTAATAAGTGCAAATTTCTTCTCGGCGATTTGCTGACACCAAAAATTAAAATAAATACAAAATAACGTTATCGGATAACGCGTAGTTTAATTACTGTGTTAAATAAAATGTCTATTCTGTATATTCTTCCTCCATTGGATAAAACATAATCGTTTAAACGTGGCTAAAAATTGTTCATTACTTTGCAAACGGGGCGACTTACTTGCGGAGGAGCTCCATGGTGCATAAACCACATTGTTCTGCAAACCAATTAAACTATTTCTTAAAATACCCGCCGAAACATTAATAGAAAACCGCCACTGAAAGTTTGTTGAATTTCATGAGGGTTTTCTTCATTCCAAACATGCGTGTTGTGAAACTTTAGCATTCCATTTCGTGTAAAACAACACTCATCTGAAAATAATATTTTGGTACTAAAGTCATGGTCAGAAGCTTCTTGTTGCTACAAACATTCACAAAACTCAAGTCGCGGTTCAATGTCTTCTTCTTCCGTTGCTAATACATGAGGTGGTTTCTAAGTCCTTGCACACACGCCAAAAAAGTTTATTGAAGCTCTATTAGGATATAGCTCAACCCACAATGTACGTGTGGTGTGCAGGTAATAATAACACTCACCTTACATTAAAACAGTATCACCGTTGTACATAAAAAAGAAAATTTAAATGAAATCCGTTAAAAAATCGGGACAGAAATAAATCAGATTTTCGAACTCGGTTCTAAGAAAGCTGAATTTTGCATTTAATTATCTGAAGTCTTGTTTTGCTTACAACCAAAGATAAACGTGATTGGGTACACAAAGTACATTTTGTTAAGCTAGGTCAGTAATAATGCTAAGAAATAAACATTACTACCTGCTTTATTTATTTTATTGCTATTAAATTTATTTTGTACTTGACGGAAAATTAAAGAAAACAATAATTAACACAAGACATCAATACGTTCCACGGAGTTTACAGCATTTACCGCATATTTACAATCAACAAACAATTTTCATTTGTTTAGATAGTCAGGACCGGCCTCAAAACTTTAATTGCAAATATCTCAAAACTGGTTCCCTTTAGACCATATATTTTAAAAGGAAAAATTTTCATTTAACGCCACAAGGAAACTACTCCTTGAGTTTGTAGTCGTATTTCAGATACACTCTGTTTAAAACGTAACTAATGATAGTGCAAACTCAAACTTTTCTTCCTCAATAATTATCTAAAAATTTATTCGTGACAATTCCATTTTTTTTATAAAAGAGGCATATTATTATTATTTCACAAACTAAACCAACATTGACAGATAAAAGAATGCACTATCTAATGAACAACAATTCGTCTTGCATGGTTAAGTAGATTTTTCTATTCTCAATAATTGTAGCTTGGCCCTCGTATTATAACCTTTTTTATTTTGCAGAAGACAAACATCTCATTTTCTCTAAAACTGTGTTGGTATTTATGTATAGATAAGGGTTTTGGTATTTTTTTTAATTTAGAAGTATCGACTCCGTTTTTCATTTTTTAGAATTTTGTTGTATTGTTATTATATCGTAGTTTTGTCTTGTTTTTGCCGTATTTAAATATTTTTCTGTGATATCATCTTTGCTTGATACTAATTTCTGACTATTACTATTCCGTTTTTTATTTGATTTTGTGTTGTTGCAAGAAGCGCATTTATTTATCTTACAAAGATTGGTTCAAATTTTTAAGTTTTTTTAATTTAATCCTTGAAGTTTGAGAATAAAGAATTTTTGAATATTTAATTTTTATACTGCAGTGTTTTCTATAGATTTTTTTAAACGAGTTAGAATTGTTATGCAATGCTTCAATCTTATTTCATCTTTTGCTTTACTTTAAAAAACAAGTAAAACTTGGTCTTTGTCGTATTGTCATTCGTGAACCCAGACAAACTGACATTGTAGCTTGCATCTTCGGAAGGGTGAGTGTCGATTACAGTCCGGCACCGTACATAAAGGCAAAGTTGTGTAGCGCACGACGGCGCCGAAGCGCCGAAAGCGCCGAAGCGCCGAAGGCGCCAAAAAGCCTCAAAACTCAAAAGTAAAAAAAAAGATAAAGCAACAAACATCATCGTCAAAACAAAATTTATAAAGATAAAAAACCAATAAGGAATTGCTAACTATTACATTGTTTTTTATTTGTTAATTTTTTTATTGTTACTCTTTGAGACGATAGAACCGAATTACTTCTCAAAAATAATATGTTATCTAAATGAGAGTACGCAATAATAGCATTTATTCGATCGAATACGTAATACGTCACATGATAACATGAAGTGTGTGAACTCAAACAAATCTGATTTTATTCATGTTTGAGCTTGAAATTTGGCTTGCAACGAGTCAACGAGCGAACAAGCGTTTTTTTTTTCCTGGCTCGAGTCTACTTTGCCAAATATTAATAACAACAATAATACAGCTGAATCCCGATATTCTGAACCTGTACTTGAAACAAGTATCAGCAGCAGACAAGAAACTGATCTTCTAGAAAGCCATTCATCAACATCTTCAAGATCCGCTGGTAATGAGAAATCAACACCTTCAAAAATTACCAGAACGGAAAATATGACTCAACTTTCGAAAGATGCTGCAGTATGGTCAAAGAAATTATGCCCTAATTATATTCAAAAATTAGTGGCCCTGCTCATTATCATTACAATAAGGATACTTATCCGAGAGATAGTTCGGAGTAGGGGCGTAAGTTTTCCAATAGTTATTTTTTTATAATTTTACCGAACAAAAAAAATTGAGTGTTTTTGGATGTTGTATTCCAAAACAAAAAATTCACTTTACTGCTTCTGTTGCAAAATTTTTAATGACAGCGATTTGAAATCTATTCGCCTTAGTGATAAATCTGGTTACAATGACTGGCAGCATTTAAGTGAACATTTAAACATTCATGGAAAGAGCAAGTTACATATCAAAAATGTTCTAAAATTGCTAGATCTTTCTAACCGTTTTAATAAAACTGAAATAATTGATTCTGAAATTCAAAATGTAATAAACAGAGAAATTAAATACTGGCAAGCTGTTATAGAAAGAATTTTCTGCGTAATTCAGTTTTTAGGTCAGCAAAATTTAGTTTTTTGTGGAAGTAGTAATAAGTTGTTTAAGAAAAACAATGGCAAATTTTTAGAATACATGGAAATGATTTCCAAATTCGACCCGATTATGTCAGAACATACAAAACGCTCTCAAATAAAAAATCACAAAAACTATCTCGTGGATAAAATACAAAATAAAGTAATCAACTTGATCGGTGAAAATATTAAATCCAAAATTTTACAACTAACTAACTAAAAATGCAAAATATTATTCCATCTTATTAGACTGCACTCTTGGCTCTAGTCACCAAGAACAAATTTCAGTTTTTTAAAGATTTTTTTATTTAAAGAACACGGGAATCAGTATAGAAGAACATTTTTTATTGTTTTGTCCGATAGATGATGTGTCGGGTGAAGGCTTGACAAAATTTATTATGTTTACGTTAGAGAAAAAATGCTTAAATATCAACGATTTGCGGGGTCAGGGTTACGACAATGGGGCAAATATGCGTGGTAGGCATAATGGTCTACAAAAAAAAATTTTGGATTTCAATCCGCAAGCTTTCTTTGTTCCTTGTTGCAATCACACCCTAAATTTAGTCGTCAATAATGTCGCAAAATCGAATACTTTAAGCATCAATTTTTTTCTTTAGTTCAAGAACTGTTTGTATTTTTTCAGCTTCTACTAAACGCTGGTCAATTCCGAAATCTAATTTATTTAATGTAACAAATTTAACTTTAAAACTTTTATTGGATACTTGATGGTCTAGAAGAATAGATGTAATAACTCCTTTAAGGTATCAACTTGGGGAGGTTTATGATGCTGTGTTTAAAGTTGATTGTTTATTAATGCTCTAGATGTAATCATAACATCAGTGGATGAGATATTCCAATTCCTTTCTTCTTACTCTAATAATTTCGCGTTTTTATCGAGTATTCATAAATTTAAAAATTATTCTGAAAACGAACAATTAGAATTATGTCAAAAAGTTGAAAATTTATTAAACGACAAAACTCGCAATGAACGAGACATAACTGCCGTGGAACTTGTTAAAGAATTGCAATATTTACAAAATTTTGATGAAAAAGTTATTACGTCTCCAGAAGAAACTTAAATTATATAACAATTAACAACTTTCTTTTTTTAATACGAGCGTAATACTTCGTATTTTATTAACAATGCCAGTTTCTGTTGCTATAGCAGAACGATCTTTTTCAAAACTCAAAATAATAAAAAAATCTTTAAGATCGACCATGGGACAAAACCGACTAAGTAATCTTGCTATGATTTCAATAGAACCAGACCAGCTAAAAGAATTTGACACCGAAGGTTTAATTAAACAATACCTAATACCTGGATATTAAGTTTTAATAGGTGACATGTTGCATTATTAAAATAATATTTTTTTGTTTTTACTTGTCGATGAGTTTCGTCCTGTGATATATAAACGAGTATTTTTACCGTTTTAAATATTTTTTTTATTTCTTGTGCTTTTGTATCATATATTACATTTGAAACTAAAATAGAAAAATTTTGAGTTGTAATACTGTTAGAATATATTTCTGTTTTCTATAAGCAAAGCTATAAGTTTATAATTATGTTATGTACCTCAATGAAAAAATACTTGTACGGCTTATGGCTTGTACTTGTAAAGCATAAAAATGAAAATAAATTGATGAAAATACTTTTTAAAATTATTTTTTAATAGTGGATAATAATACTTAACTTAACCCGTAACTGTACTCACATGTCAAAAAAAAAAAATAATGTGTGTTGTTTTTACGTGTCAACCAAAAATATCCTTGTAATGCAATTTTGTATCAAGGAATCATTACTTTCCTGGTGTACTCATATGTTTTCTTTGAATGGTAATTTAAATACCAGAAATTTTCACACACAATCTTTAAATATCCCTGCTCAAGCGATAAGTGTTAAAATTTCCCTAAACAAAAGCACGTCGTTAAGCGTTTGTGACGGAATGTAAAATGTCATCATATAGGAATAATTAAAAAAATGCCAAGAATCTGTAATAAAATGCAGGTCATCAAAAATATAAATTAGACAGTCGGAAGCTTGCATGCAATTTAGTTTCAACAGATACAGTGCAGTCTTAAAAATACTATGAGTACGGTGACCTTTAAAGAATTTGCGCTGATGCTTACTCATGTAAAATTAACGTTTATGCAATTACACACAAATAAATGTGCGTCACTATTCAAAACACGTGTTTCTTTTTAATAACAAAAGTTCAACTTCAGTAGATTGTTAATTAAAGCTGAAGAACGGTACAAAATATGCGTTTTTAAGGAGGCATGGTCGTCAAAAATAATTAGCTCTGAACCAAAATTCTTTCAAGTACATAAAAAATTAGGAAGCAAATGTCTGTTACACACGATAAGACGTTGACAAATAACAGCATATTTCAACGGTAAAATGTGGTAGTACAAATAGTCATTCTATTATTATTTATAATTTTCACTAAAGAATTTTATTTCTGGCATTGCTGCGATACCTTGTTAGTGTGTGCCAAATAGGGTATTAAGTTAGATATTAAACTAACTAAAATTTGAATAGGTAGTAAACTGATAAGATCTTTTTTGCGTTAAACATTGATGGCCTTCTTCGTTTGGCATTGAACTTTGAAACATAATTTAAATTGCATTAATAACTTCCTTGTCATTGTATTGTATTTCCTTATGTTTTTAATCCAATAAAAATATTTTCTTTATGACTGTTATTTTTATTTTCTTTCTGTAATTTTTAAACCAATCAGACCAAATACTTTAGATTCAACTTGCACTTTTTAATTATGTAGCTGCTTAGCGCTTATTATGCGTAGTTTTTAAATGGATATGCATTTTATTTATAAGAAACTCAATTTGTAATCGCAGGTTGAGTCGTTAAAGCTCCATTAAACAAAATTGAAATGATATTTAGCTTTTATAACATAGGTAATTAAGAATACGTTTAAAGGATTACAAAAAGAAATCTGTTTAATGCGTTTTAAAGTCACACCGACAAGTGGAAATACAAATCGTATATTTTCCAAGAAAAACTATTTCAGTTAAGTAAAATGTTTTTAAGACTTGATTGTAAGATTCAGTAATTATTAGTTTTTTTTCTACGAAGATTTTTCTGGTTTCTGTGATTGGCATTTTATTGCAAGCAAACATTACAAGAAAGTAAATTTCGACTGTTTCCCAATAGATACATGTTAATAGTAATCATTGTTAATCATCTGTGAGTTTAAGTAAGTTTGCCTATTAATATTGTTTTTTCCGACTTTGATCAAATTAGACTTTGCTATGAACTTGCTGAATGACCTGATTTAATATTTACTCTTTTAATTTTTAAATAAAAATATAGCTCTTACATACACTAGATTTTTAAAATTTATAAAATAATACGTAGGTGTTTTGGGTTGAAATTGAGGTATGCGTACAGGCAATTCATTTTCTGAAGTTGAAGTGAAAGTAGGCCCGGAAAATATGGTGAATCACATTGTTAACCTTGCATTAGCGTTGTTGTTATAAAACCGGAAGCTTGTATATGTATGTGGTATTTTAAAGATGGAATTTTTCAAGGAGCACATGAATAATCTATTTTGTATGTCTTTGTTTATGATACATTATATAAAATCATTTAAAAAAATACTATCAAAAAACACTTATTTCTCGAAATATAATCTATTACAAAAAATTACTATGAATTATGAATCAGACTTTATCGATTGATTGATTTAAGATTATAGTATTCTGATAAATTACAAATAAACACGTTTGACATAGAAATTTACCTTTTTTAAAATTAATTGAACGTAGCTTTTTGTTTGACATGTAAGGTGTTATAAAATTCGGTTCTTTGTTCATAGAATATGTTTTTGATTATTTTAGATGATTTTATAGAAAAGGTATTACCAGTGTCTTAATGATAGATAATTGGTATACTGCAGAGTTATGTACAATTAAATTTTACATTTAACGCATGTTTTCATTATGTTTTAAGAAATTAAATATATGTGTAATTAAATTACCATTAATTGTTGTTTAAAAGTAAAGCTAAGAAAGCTTAGACTGAATTGACCTAAAGGACACGATTGTTAGTGACTATTCTCTGGAAATATAATGACAAAATGCTTTATTAAAACAATTCCGCAAATACAGAATAAACTTAACATTGAAATCTAACAATAGGGAAAATATTAACATTTTACAAAACAAAAATGTTTCAGCGCTCTTCCTTAAAATTTAAAGTTAGAATAACTCTAATTTTTACACAATGGCTGAATTCAATTTTGAAAGATTTTAGCTTTGAAATCGTTTAAAATCCAATACGGTTAAGTGGGTAAATTTAGGTTACCAATAACGTTTGCTACTGATCTGTCATTATTAAATAATTGAGTCACAACTTAACCTTATCAAAATTGGTTTTGGTCTTTCAGTCCTAATCTTGCCAAAATTGCAAGATCAAGACTACATTTGCATTGGTAAAATCATAACCAAGACCACGTCTGCATTAGAATAAGACTACAAAATAATTACAATTTTTTTTTAATATTAATAATTATCGTTGGAGTGAACTTTTGAAAACAACTTTGTATGATGACAATACTTTCATTTTTATTATATTACGCGCCACTTCTTTCAGATCACCCTGTAGTAAGCTATCTCTTGTGCTGTAACCATGTGTTTGAGAGAGGAAAAAAGAACTGCACCCGACGTGTGCGCATAAGTATAACTTCATTGTTGTTTCTCGTGTTGTAAATCACGATTGTGTTTGTGTTGTTACTTTCTCTTTTAGAATTACTATGGAGAGTGCGTCAGAAATTAATCTTGGAACCTCAGTTTCCGATTCGTCAAATTCCGAAAAGGAAAACTTGAAATATAAAATTAAAAAAAATAAGATTTTAAAACACATTAACGAACTGCTGCTGAAAGGGGCTATTGAGAAAGGCCAAAACGTCAATAACCAATTTATTTCTAATGTTTTTTTAACTCCAAAACCTGACGGATCAAGTAGATTCATATTAAATTTAAAGCAATTAAATCATTTCATTATCAAAGAACACTTTAAACTTGAGGACATTAGAACCGCTACTAGACTAATGACTCAAAATTGCTACATGTGCACAGTAGATTTACAAGACGCATATTATCTTGTATCTGTCAATGATTGCAGTAGAAAATACTTACGTTTTACAATTGACAATACTATCTATCAATTCACTTGTTTACCATTCGGCCTTTGTACAGCTCCTTATGTGTTTACTAAATTAATGAAACCGGTCATTATGTATTTAAGAAAAAGTGGTTTCATTTCAGTTATTTATCTAGACGATTTTTTGTTGTTTGGAAACAGTTACATACACTGCATGGATAACTTAAAGGCAACTATATCCTTGTTAACTCGACTAGGATTTATAATTAATTGGAAAAAAAGCAACACGGAGCCCAAAAATGTATGTAAATATTTAGGGTTTATTTTGAACTCCTCTGATATGCGTTTAGAACTGCCTGGGGAAAAAAGACTTAAATTAAGAAATCTATTAGAAAAGTTTAGTACTCTTAAAAAATGTAAGATTTTAGTTTTTGCAAAGTTCCTAGGACTATTGGTATCAGTCTGTCCTGCTATTAAATATAGTTGGGTGTACACAAAAAAATTTGAAAGGCAAAAATTTTTAGCTTTAAAATCTAATAACCTTAACTATAACAAAGAATTGGTACTGACGAACGATCTTAATTGCGATTTCTTGTGGTGGAAGTCAAATATATTAACATCAAATAATCCAATTAAATCAAACCAATTCAAACGAGAGATTTTTACAGATGCTTCACTATCAGGGTGGGGTGCAGTCTGTAATGGTAATAAGGCACATGGGTTTTGGTCTACCTCAGAAAATAAAGAACATATTAATTATTTGGAACTCTTGTCAGTGTTTTTTGGTTTAAAATGTTTTGCTAATAATTGTAGCGGTTGTGAAATCTTGCTAAGGGTAGATAACACCACTGCCATTTCTTATATAAACCGGATGGGTGGTATACGATTCCCAAAGCTGAATGGTTTAACTCGAGAAATTTGGCAGTGGTGTGAATCTAGAAACATTTGGATTTTTGCTTCATATATCTCTTCAAAAGATAATCTCCAGGCAGACCATGAATCAAGATTAAATAACCCAGATACCGAATTTCAACTAGCGGACTTTGCCTTTAAGGATATAATTAATACTTTCGGAACACCATTTATAGACCTCTTTGCATCTAGGTTAAATAAGAAATGCGATTTATTTGTATCCTGGACACCAGATCCAGATGCTTACAAGACAGATGCTTTTACTATTAGTTGGGAAAATATTTTTACACCTTTCCACCCTTCTCAATCATATTAAAAGTTCTACAAAAGTTGATTACTGATAAAGGAAGGGGCATTGTAGTAGTACCTTTTTGGCCCACACAAGCTTGGTATCCTATCTACCAAAGTTTATTAGTGAATAAGCCAATAAAATTTGACCCAAATATACAGCTTCTACTTTCTCCTTCCAGGAAACCACACCCATTGTGGAAGAACCTTTCGTTAATGGCAGGACTTTTATCTGCAAGGCCTTAATTAGGAACAACATACCACAAGAATCTACTAACATATTTTTATCATCTATTACTGATTCCACTTGGAATCAGTATGAAAGTGCTCTCAGAGATTGGTGTCTTTTCTGTAAAAGTTCTAGTGCAGACCCTTATAAAAACGACAAAAAACTAGTTTTACAGTTCCTAACTCACAAATTCAACAATGGTTTATCTTATAACTCTTTAAACAGCATCCGTTCCGCACTATCATTGGCGTTAGGACCACAATTAGGGCAGGACTCTGACATAAAAAGATTCTTTCGTGGCATATACAAGTTAAAACCTAATCGTCCGAAATATGATGTAACTTGGGATCCCCAAGTGGTTTTGAATTATATAGCTTCACTAGACGTTAATAAAAATCTTACATTAGAGACACTTACAAAAAAATTAATTACATTACTTGCCTTATCAACAGCCCAAAGGATGCAGACTTTTGCGTTAATAAAACGAAGCAACATTTATGTCAAAACAAACGGGATTGAAATTAAAATCCCTGACGCTATTAAGACTTCGGGGCCAAATAAATTTCAACCCCTTCTTTTTCTACCTTGGTTTAAGGATAAAGAAACACTCTGTGCAGCTACTACTACCATTGACTACTTACACCAAACTAAAAACCTACAGGGCGCTAAGGAGTATTTATTCATATCCTTTAAGAAACCACATCAGAAAGTCACCACTCAGACACTGTCTCGCTGGACAAAGGAAATTCTAGCAAAAAGTGGAATTAATACGCAAGAGTTTACTGCACATAGCACTCGACATGCTTCAACATCTGCTGCTTTTAAAAATAATATAAATATAGAAACAATAAGAAGAACTGCTCGGTGGGCCAAAGCTTAAATGACATTTGCCAAGTTCTATAACAAGTCAATTATAAAGAAAGATTCGTTTACAATGGGAGTTATTACATGAAATATAAAAAACTGTAAACTACTATTACCCTTATTTTTTTTTCTCTCTCTTTCTAACAATGTTTATTGGTTATGTTCTCTTCATGTACATTGAATATATTGTTATAGATTACGTTTAAAACTATATAAGATACTCTAGAATTATTTTTGGTAATAAAAATGCATTACTATGATTGTCGCTACTCTAAACATCTACAGGGTGATCTGAAAGAAGTGGCGCGTAATATAATTAAATGATCAAACGAACTTACCTAAGTGAAGTTCGATCTTAATTATATGTAGCGCCACTTCGAGAAGATCACTCCCTCCCAATCCCCAGATAATCTTATTACTAATTATCCCCGTTATACGACAATCATTACTCTAAACAAATGAAGTTATACTTATGCGCACACGTCGGGTGCAGTTCTTTTTTCCTCTCTCAAACACGTGGTTACAGCACAAGAGATAGCTTACTACAGGGTGATCTTCTCGAAGTGGCGCTACATATAATTAAGATCGAACTTCACTTAGGTAAGTTCGTTTGATCATTTAATTTTATAGGATTCAGTTCATTATTTAAGAATAACGTAAATTATTAAAATTAAACCAAACCAAAAAAAAATCAAATCGTTTACTATATTAAGTAGTGGGTTAAGCACGTTTCGTTCGTTTACTACACTGACGGAACACCAGAGTACAAATCCCGACATAAAACTGAAGGTTGCAATAATTTTTAGGAATGCATGCAACAGAAATGGACCGGAAAGCTACGTAAACAGTACAAAAACCGGAAATATAACACATATTTACATAAATTAAAAAAAAGAAAAGGGTGGCACAATTTGATTTTTTAGAAGGAACAGAAGTAAAACTTACCAACACCTTTTTTTAATACATTGTTGTATATGTGTAATAACAACGCTGTAAACTTTTTGTGTTGTTTTGGGTTCTCCCCTATCTCCTAATGTTATGTTAAAAAGTTGGTAGATTATTTTTCGAGTATAAAATTTGTCCTTCGACACGCCTACTTTTCGTAGACTGTCAAACAAATTTATTATCTGTTAATGTTTTATATAATACGGACCATTCTAAGCGGCATCTCTAGCTCAACAAGGCTTTCATTATTAAATAGTTTCACGCTATCCCACGTGAATATGTGGACGAAAAGTATTGTTGAGTAAAAGCTTATTTTGGGTTATGTGATTTTATAACATTTTTTGTATTGAGAGCTTAAATTAACTCTTTAGCGTGTTCGATCTCTCCACCTGTAACCTTATCAGTGACGTTGGTAGCACCTGCTTGTCGAAAAGTTTTCATGACGTTAGGTCGCTGAAGACTAAAGGGTTGAACACCATTTTATAGGAAGAAATGCTTACACAAGTGCAAAGTTAATTAGAGGGAAGCTCGGCGTATTCTTTTACGTCAAATATCGTATGCATTAAATCAAATTACTTGTGCTAACACCGTATGTACGCGTTGTGTCAAATTGCATATTACGTTTTAGGTCAAACTGGTACGGAATTAGCTAAGCTCCTACTGGATAATACACAACTGTAGACGTCTTTCAGGATCTCGTGAATTGTGGCGCTGTAGTCTGTATATGTCAAAATATTGTTATTATCCGTTTTACAAACATACGCCGGTACATTCTTTTTAACTTATCTTTGCTTTTATCGTTGTATTTGTTGTTAATAGGTCTTTAGGTATTATTATAAGTAAATCATTTTTTAATAAATAAATATCAAATTATTTTTAATTTTTATTGACGTGAGTGTCTTTTAAATAGACTAACGTTTTTGGAATTCAGATAGACTTGTCAAATTTTTGACTTTTAGCTTATTAATTCCGATTTTCGACTCAAGGTCACAGTTCACGACATAATGAAACGCATCTAAGTATTCCATTTTCTATTTTACTTCGTTAGTCATGTCGATTATTGGAATGGCCACACGTACATACTAGGTTGTAATCACAATTAATGTCCAACTCTTTAACTTTAACTTAAAGTAAAGTCATTCCTTCGTTAAATGTAAAAGTTAGATCGATTAGGGCACTTTGAAGTGCAACGTGTTGCCTAGTCAAAGGGTGTCACTTATACTTGGCCTGTGATATCAACCCATGTAATATTGTTTCCAACGTTTATATAACGATATTTATGTACTGTATTCGTCCTCTTCAACTACTTCTGTGATACAGTAAATATATACTCTGTGTTATCACTGATGTTGTGTTATTTGTTCTTTTACAGCTGAGAGTAGAGTTTAACGATATCTCCCGAATTTAGTTTCCTTCATCGTTTTGGCGTTTTTTTTATATTTAATTTATAATTTAGCACCACAAAGCTTGCGACTCTCTCTCCGGAAAAACCGTGTTAGCCGTCGCTTGTTCTTTGTTACAAGAAAACCAGCGTAACAATGTGTTGCTTTTGATTTTGAGTATCTTTTATAACCAAGCGTTCCCGAAGTATTCGGAAACTTCAAAACGATGATAACGTAAGAATATAAAAAGTATTCGAAAGAAGCTGGAGTCAGTTTTTCGGAACGAGTCAAACATGTTAAGAAGACTTTGTCGATTAAAATAAATAAAGTGCAGGTGTGTGTCTAAACAATAATAAAACGTCGTATAAGTGAACTTGTTGTTGACATAAACAAATACCAGTTGTAGATAAATAAAAAGTTCATCAAGTGTAGATAATAAACTGATAGTCATACATAATTTATTTGTAAGTTGTTTTCTTAAATATCGTTACATAAAATTAGTTACGGGTATAAAAATTTGTTCGAAACTTCGTGTAAATAGTTAATTATTGTAAATAAATTAGTTTTAAAATTTGTTACAGTAAGTTTTTTTTTTATCTGTTTTGTAAATATTCTTTCCAATTACCTTTTTCTTTAGTATATAACTATGTTTTTTTACTATTCTATTTTTAATACACAGATTTGGCCTGATGAATTTGTTTTGTTAGCTAACGAAACGTTGCTAACAATCAACTGATTACAACTATTTTTTTATTAATGCATAGGTACCCTTCACTTCAGGGAAACTTATAGCTTCAAATATAATTCAAATTTAAGTCATTACCTTTAGGAAATATCCAGATGCATTTTAAAGCAAAAAGCATATTTTTAAGTTTATTGCCTTACTATCGGCTACAAAATCAACTTTTGTAAAATTTAGGTAATCGTAAAGTCTCAATTAATGAAAAAAATTGATAGACCATAGTAATCAGTTTTTTTTTAACGTACTCTAATGACAGTGGCGCTCTGAACGAGTCTTCTTCTATATACTATACAGAGATTAGTTTATTATATATTTCATTTTTAGAGTTTGCTGTTTGTCTCGAAACAAGTAGATTACTGAAATCTTCCTTAGTAAATTGTCGTTAACTTACTTTCAAGTTTATTCTTTTTTTGAAGTTTGAGTTGTTTATTATTTAACTAATTAAAGATTTTTTATTAGATTTGTTTTCAGTTTATCAACTTTTTCTTGACTTGATAAATGTTTTTACAATAGTAAGTAAGTAAAACGTTGGCAACTTTGGTTTCAACATTAACAGGGTTTAATCTCTTATAATGATTTAGTTTGAATATAAAACATTAGTCGTTTAAGTAGAGAATACATCAACAGACAGAGTTTATGATGGAACTAAACCAATTACTTTAATTTTTTAACACAAAAAATCAACGTTTTTTCTGCATGATTTACATATTAAATTAAATAAGATGAATGTATGACAATCCCAACATTAAAGAAACATAATGAGAAAGTTTTACTTCTCCGAAGGACATTTGCTATTATTATTTGGGATTGTTTTTTTATAAATAAATATCTTAATTAATTATCTTAAATTATTATTATTTAATTTGTGCTGTTTATTAGAAAATTCTGAAGAAAACATGTATGGTTTTGTCAGCCTCATGTGTTCGTAATAAAAAAATCATAAACTAGTTTCAGGTTAATATAAACGAAAATTTGTTTACAGCGTTTTAGATAAAAAATCAATTATTGGTAATATGCACAGTTAATAGTGTTAAAAATAATAGTGGTGACTTGGAAAATGAAGCATGGGAATTTCAGTGTTAAATCTTTAATGTTGAATTATTTGCTTCTCTAATTATTTTAGAGAAAAAGTGTGAACCAATATTTTATAGAGAAAAAAATACTACATCCACCCATACTATTGTTTACAATTGTGTATGTCATTAAATTTTACGTATTACGTTTGGTTCCCAAATACCTTGGTTCTCTCCAACAACTTCGGCCACTGCCGGAGCTATGTATGTCTTTTTCCAACACATGCAAGAAGCGCTTTCCTGGTAAGTTTTCGTGTCAGAAAAATGCTTTTATAATATGATGATCTAATATTCCCACTTAACCTAAATTTTTTGAGGATGTTGGGTCTTGGTTTGTACAATTTTGTGTGAATTACCAGTAGCCTATACTCTGCAATTTTGCACGTTTGGTTCATTATGTAGTATGAACGTGCATTCGTGAGTAAACAAAATATTTCTGAAAAACTCCCTGTGTTACATTTTTCAACCATTGAGAAGCAAAACGCAATCCTCCTCTACAAATCATGTTCACGCAACTCTTAATGGCAGTGGCATTTATACGAGCAAAACTTTTTTGATATTTGACTTATATTGGTATTTTTAGGTACTGAATGATTACTCCTACAATTATTTAATACTGTGCTTGTAATTGCAAATTTGTGTATTAGTCTGTCAATTGTTGTACTACTTGGAATGTATTTTACACTAAACAAGGCACTTACTTGACAAGCACTATTTCCGGCATAACTACTCTATCGTTTCAATTTTTTTTGCGTTGAATAGATTTTAACATTACAATGTCCATTGTATCATATTTGATACATTCAAAAAATTAAGAATAAGAATATAATAGACGTAGAACATTTTACCAAGCACAGTGTGCTTATATTCTCAAGTGCGCAGGAAGCGACATCTCTTTGTTTTAATCGTATAAAACGTTTGCAAATTTAGTTGTACATGTGACTGGTGTCGGTTCACGTGTATAAAGAATTTCTAGTGAACTAAAGTAAAATTGTGTGTTGCAATTATCAGACTCAAAAATTGTTGGTCTCATCATATATAATACCTGGATTGGTGAAAATTCTTCGACAGCAATTCTTCGAATGAAAATTCTTCGAAAAAGCATTCTTCGGAAATACAATTGTTCGACACTACAATTCTTCGACATGAAAATTATTCGAATGAATAATGGATAGAGCCATTGAAGTTTTTAAAGTATGTCAATACTTCCGATAATTTATTTCTAATAATTCTAAATATAAATAATGTTTTAAGAGCCTATTAGCGTTACCCAGAAGACACCACGTGGAGGTTGGCTCAGAATTGTCTTCCATTTTTTTGTAATTATTTTCTTTTATTGTATTATTGTGAACTGCATAATAAGTTTTAATCAGAGTTGTAGGAATACTTTTTTCAGTAGTTGCCCTATATTGCAATTACTATTTTTTTTATTTAAATTTTATTGTTATTATTTCAGTTCAACATTTTATCATATTTTTTGTCGATTTTACTAACTAATTCATATAACATACTAATAACCAATGTTGTGCGCTATCCCACGAAGGTATAGGTGTACATCATCATCAAGATCATAATTTTGTACAACACGTCTAATTCCTTCCGCGAAACCCCGATATTGTTTACGGCCTGAAGGTCCGTTTTGTTCGCTGCGATATTGTTCAATTCGAACCTCATTTACACTTTTATCTTTTTTTAAAGTAGATAGAAACTTCCAAATATTTGGGTGGTTTCCGAAAACCTGCTCCTGAAAGCCACGATGCCATCCCTCAAGGGAATTATTTGTTTTAGGCAAATTTTGAAGAACTTCATCGTAGCAATTCCACATATCGTGACTGTATTTCGGGACTTGACGTCGTAGTAACCGAATGTAAGTCTCACGAGTTTTATCGGGTAGAAATCAAAAAATCAAAATTCGATCTTCTGCTGCGCCAGAATCGAACTGCAGAAATTGCTCTCCACTTTCTAATCGACAGTAGTTTTCCGGGAAAATTATGTCTTGACGATAAATAGGTACGGCGGGTCCAGGATTTACTTTTGTGCGAACGTTCCTTATTGTTCGTTTCATAATATCCACCGAGGGCAGTCTAGCGGCAACAGCATGACTGAGACCAGTTGTTACTGTTGAAATAATGTGCTGTGGCGTATCACGAGTATTTTTTGAGTTATCTTTAATAGAGTTTAAAATTTGTTTACATCCCACTTTTGCAGCATCACCTGCGTGATTATGCTCACTTTGTTTAGTAACATTGTCACCTATCCTTGTTACTCGAGCTTTACATTTTTTAGTTTGAAACTTCTCACACTTCCAGTATATTTTTAGTGTCAGGTTGTTTGTCCTTTTAAAATAAATGTCTAGCCACTAGTAATTTTTGTTTATTTTTTTCAGTATTCACAAATTGTAGAGGCATCTTTACCGCAGAAAGTATCTCGTACAACTAAATTATTTTGAGGGTTTTGGAATATTATAACGAATATAATAAGTAGTACATTTTACTAATGACACATTTTAGAATTGAAATTAAGGCGTAATTATATAATTGCATCCACATTCCCAAAAAATTTTATTTTCCAAAAATATAATCTATATTGTTTAGACGTAAGTATTAAAAGTTAATTATCCCACTACTTAAAACGGTTGACCACTTAAAACAGAATTTTAAAAACAAATTATCGGAAGTATTTGCATACTTTAAAAACTTCAGTGACTCTATACATTCTTTAATATCGAAGAATTGTAGTTTCCAACAATTGTATTTTCAAAGAATTCTGTTTCGAATAACTGCACTGTCGAATAATTGTTATTTCGAAGAATTGTTTTTCGAAAAATTGCTGTCGAAGAGTTTTCATTCGAAGAATTGTTGTCCAAGAATTTTCCGATGACTTAAGACCATGATACATAGTGCATTTCTTAGTGTAATTTTAAAATGGCAGATTGGAATAATAAAAAGCTTCTCTCAGTTAAAGCATTACTGGAAATAATTGAAAATTGGAATCAAACTGAACACGAGTATGATTCAAGCGATAGTAAAGATATTAGTAACGTCGACGCAGATACTTTGAACGTTGAGAATATTCTAATAATGTTTGAGAACCATGTTGCAGATACATTGAAAATTTAGAAGAACATATTACACAAGAGACAAATGAAGATCATGAGAACGAAAATTGACGTTTTACCTTTTTGAAAACACCCTGTTAATGCAAACTGCAGAGGAAACATATTTATGCACTGTTCAAAAAATCCTCTACAATTGAAACCGATAATACAAAAAAAATTATGGGGCTTACATATTATTCATACATTTGCCCAGCGCGCGCTACTATTAGTCAAGAAATTTAGGTATACTTCAAATAAAAGAAACAATAAGTGAACACACTTTTGAAAATATACGAGCTAGTATTCACTTTGCAAATATCTCTAAAATGAAGAAAAAATGTGATCCTGAGGCAGATCGTCTTTATAAATTAAGACCTGTTATTGACCATTTAAGTTCCAAATTTGAAAGTGTTTTTTACGACCAATACTTATGTGTGGATGAGCAGTTTTCTGGTCAACAAAAGCACGACATTTTCTGAGACAAGACTTGCTTATAAAGTCCCATAAATAGGGTTTTAAACTGTTTGTTTTAAGCGATATTAGTGGCTTTGCCTGTAAATTAGAAATTTATAGTGGAATAGAAAATAGAAATAAGTACCTACTGAACCAGATTTAGGAGCAAGTGCGAATGTAGTAGATGAAATGAATGTTATAACTCGAAGCATCTACTTATAGCGACTATAAGAAATAATCGGATACCGAATTGTAAATTGCCTGCAGAAAACGAACTAAAGAAAGAGAGACTTCGTGTGAATTGGAAATGCGAATGGGACTGCTATCTCCATAGTAGTTTGAAAAAACAATAAAATTGTTATACTAACGTCAAACTTTGCTGGAGAATTGCCGTTGCAAGAAGGTGATAGTTTTGACAAAAAACCCAATACAAGCTCTATACATCGCACGTGACAAAAAAAATAGCAAACCTATATAAAATGTTCAAAGTGTAGCCTACATCTTTGTTTTAGCAAAGATTCTAATTTTTTTACAAATTTCGCCAATAAAACAAATGTAAGCTGCATGTACTTTTTACTCGACTTTTTATTTCTAAATAAACAGTGTATGCTATCTGAGACATTTCCAAAATTTATAAAAATAAGAAAAGAATATAGTCCTAATTTTATTAAAATAATTCTTCATAATTCTATGGTATTTATGTCAAACTTGTTGCATGTAAAAATAAAATATCAAGCATTATAGTGTTAAGGAAAACAGAATTTAATAATGAATCATAAACGTAAAACAGAAATGACATTGTATGTAAATAAATGCTCATGTTTGTTTTTATAATTCCATGGCATCCCAGATTTCTTTAAAATATAATTTTTATTTTTTCCATTTTTCAAGAGGCAGCAAAAATTATAAAAATTAAAAAAAATTGCATTTCTCTAAAAGCAAGAAAACGTAACTAATTACACTAACATTATGACGTTTTTTCAGGAATTTATGTGTATTTGTAGGGTTTATGATTAATCCACTTTTTATTAGCATGGTATAGTAAACTGTTTAAATTTAAGTTAACAAATTAAAACTTTTTACATATGCTGTTTTGTAGGCATTGTAGATTAAATCATACTTATCTTTAAATCGAGGAAAACCTCGTACATAGAAAATTTTGAAAAAGGTTAACGTTTTCGTCTGCATGAAAACCAGTAATACGAATTTTTGTTTTTGTTAATGTCTTTGTAAGAACTAAGTAAAGTATAGTTTTAAAATGTCGATATTAAAATATAAAATATAAAAGTCTTTCACCGTTTCTTTTTTATTGTACATATTATGATTAAGTTGCATAGTTACAAAAACAATTATTATATTTAAAGTAAATAGTACATATGGTCTTCCTGGTTTTAATAAGTAATCAATGACATGATCGTGACCATTTCCTGGTACAATATATTTATGCAAACGTATTTTGTTTGTATGTTAAAACGGTTTCATTCTATAAGAGATGAACATTTAACAGAGCGTTTGTAAGTTACTAAGTACTATTTACTAACTGATATACGTGTATACGTCTCTTGAATTTACTGTCACTAATGAGAAGATTTGCATCTTTCTAAATAAATCGCTGGTTGCATTGTAACATATTGTAGTTGAATTAATCTAGCGTGTACTTTTGTAATTTACACAACGGTTTTACAATTATCTTTTGTAAATACTCTAGCTCACGATTACTCTTATAAATATAACTATTAAAGAAATTGATTATTGTGAGGATGTTTTAGTCGTACGTAGCCATTAGGCGTTGATGCATCTATGCAATTTACATAAATATTCTAACGGAAAGTAAGGAACAAGGAAGTACTTTTTAAATGTATTAAATACAAAAGTTATAGACACAAAATGCTTGAAAAAATATGAAAAAATTGTAGCCTATTAAATTTTTTTTTTGAAATAAATAGTTTTTTTTTAAATTAAAAGAAAATGTTTATTTACACTGAACGTTAGCGCACAAAAAAATTGTAATAAAATTGAAAAACTAGAAAATGTCAAAACCTTTTAATATAATAGTACATATTTCAATCTTGGCTAAAACGAATAAAACGCATATAACTAAACTAAATGTGAAATGTAGTAATACAGCAGAATCTCGATAACTCGAACTTCAAGATATATGCTAAAAATTTCGAGGTTTCGGCTTAACAAGAATTACGAGATACAAAGGATTTCTTTGTTAAAATTTCGACTTAGAAAATCTCAATTTTTAAGTTGTAAAGCCATCATTCAAACAATTCGACTTTGAATTAGTGAAGTAAATCCTAGAAAAGTAAATGAAAAAGTATTAGTGAAGTAAACTGTACAAACAACTGCATAAATCTGTTATCTTCTTTTGGTTTAAGGAATTTTCAGATATTTTCTCAATTTCAAACAATGAACCGAATACATGATTCTCGAATCATTGCATCTTTCAACGTATAACACCAAACATTTCTTTTGGATTTTACTGCTAAGCGTTCGGAGAATTCTAAGTAAAGCGCTATTGTATTTTACTTATTTCGACTTATGGAGTCTGTTTTCTAAAATTTGAGTTATAAAGTATAAATATGTACTAACAATACCTCGTAGGGAAATAAAATTTTGTTCGAGTTACAAAGTCTAACTAATTCGAGATACCACGTATTTAAGGGTTCAGCAGAAGGGAATGGCAATTTTTTTTTGTCTTACCGAGGATTACCACTTAACGAGGTTCGACTTATCTAGATTATACTGTAATAATAAAAAAATGTTGCACATTAGTTACTAAGGGTGATATCTGAGCATCCACTTCTAAAAAAATGTATGATTTGAGCCTAATTAATACAAATTATTTATTAGATATATTGTAATAATTTTAATGCTAAACATATATCGTTCGTTCACGTATTTAATAAATTATATATCAACATTTTCAAGGTTAAATTAGTTCGTCGTTAGTATAATTCAGAGGTTTACCACTGTGTTCAAGTATAATAGAATAGAATAGAAGAACACTCAACAAACGTCCATGTAATAGTACATATGTACTAGGGCAACTTCTTAGAAATGTTGCTTCTACTTCGACGATATCTCCAGGAAATACTCATCATGACTCTACTAGACGTAAAATTATTGTTGGGTCTTATATGTGTGATGCTGCACAGCGGAGAAGATGAACCCAAAAGTCCTGCAAACATTGCAAAAAACCTGTATGTGACGAGCATTCCATGCCATTATGTATTTGTAAAAATTGCTTTCCTATACGTGAAAAATTATATTTATCATAAACAAATACAGTGCACGCCGTTTATTAGATTCACAAATAATGCAATCAGTCGGGTTATCACTTTATTAAAGAACGAGCCGGACGTATGCTACTACTACATAGAAAAAACACCGATTACAGTAATCATAATTTCGGTTGATGTGTCACACGCAGACTTAGGCTTGGTCCTAGTCTCTTCTTGAGAGCCAAAACAAGAATTAGAACTTGGCCTTTGCCGTATTGTCGTTCGTGAACCCAAACAAACTGACGTTTCGCAAGACATTGCAGCTTGCATCTTCAGAGTGGTAAATGTCACTGAAGGAAAAAGTGTAAGTGACGATATTTATATCAGTAGCGATTAGCGTAATTAACGAACCTTATCTTTCGGTTATCGTTTCACTGACTTTGTTATTACTCAGAGTAAGTGTTTGTGTCCTTTCCAAGAAGGTTGATTTTTGTCTTAGAAGATATAAAACTGGTAGCCAAGATTTGAGTCTTAAACCGTCTTCTCGGTTCATATTACATGAATGTTTTTCTATTTCCACAGTTTCGCGGATTAGTCTAGGACAGTAGAAAGAAGTTCTAGCCACTTTAGTGTTTAGCGTGTGTCCTTGGTTCCACACGTGTTTTGCCACTGCTGATTTAGTTACTCTGCGGTGTTTGCAGTCAGCTATATGTTTTTTTACTCTAACTTCAATAGAACGTCTCGTTTGTCCTATATAACTTGATCCAAAGGAACAAGGAATTTTGTAAACTCCAGCATGTTTTAGAGCCCCTTGTTCGTCTTTAGCAGATGTAAACCAAGTGTTCAGGGTATTCTTAGTCGTAAAGACAGTTTTGATATTATGTTTGGAGTTATGGAGGTGATAAGTCTTCTTTGACATTTTGGATTTATTGCTCTATTTCATGCGTTTTGGATATCTTTGAACATGTATCCATTTTGTTGTAAAGATTCCAACAGTGTTTTCTTTTCCTTTTGTAGATTTTCATTATCTGACACACGTATAGATTTTTAGCTAAAGTATGCAAAATAGTATTCTTCTGTACTGGATGGTGGTGAGATTTGGCGTTTAGGTATCTATTAGTGTGCGTTTTCTTTCTATAAACGGAAAACCCCAATTTTCCGTTATTTTTCTTTATCAGCAATACATCAAGAAAGGCTAGACTGTTGTTAACTTCATAGTAAATTTAATGCTATTATGTGTAGAGTTTAGATGTTGAAAAAACTGATTTAGTTTATCTTTGCCATGAGGCCGCCAGACAACAAACGTATCATCAACATATCTAAACCAAATTTTTGGTTTTAACTCAACGTTCATAATTTCGGTTTCAAAATATTCCATGTAAATATTGGGCTATAACTGGAGAGAGGGGTGAACCTGTGTCCGTTCATTCTACTTGTTTATAACTTGTCGTTATAACTGAAGTAAGTGTTTTTAAAGCAGAGTTCGATGAGCAGAACTTCCTCAGTAATTCTCTCCTTGAGCAAAAAGAATACTTCGTCAACCGGGACTTTAGTAAAAAGAGATACCACGTCAAAGCTGACTAGGATATATTCTTTTGTTATACGCAAGTTCTTAATTTTCCTTACAAAGTCCGTAGAATCTTTAATGTGAGTTTCTGTATTCATTCTGTATTGTTATCATGCCGTTATTGTTATGAAAAACCATTTGTTGTCAAAACATTTAGTCTGTATTTAAAAAGTTCCCTATTGACATTGTGCATTGTGTTTGTATCTGAACGTTGTTAATTTTTGTGTTTTGTGTTGCTCCACACTTGAGTATGTTTACTATTTTGTGCTTTTATTTGTACCTTGTTACCTCTTTGTTGTTGTTTTCGTATGTTTTCAAATATTTTGTAAAAGATGGTTTTCACAAATTTTGAAGCATATGACATGTTAAGGATATAATTTCAATGCCAAGAAAATAAGTTAATTGCTTCACGATTTTACAATGCTATGTATCCAAATCGAGAACGACAATGGGTTTTTCGTTGATTAGCGTTACGATTACGCACCACAGAAAACATACAACCAATTCCAGTACGAGAAAGGCATCGTCCAGTAAGAATCGTAGAAAATATGGTTAATGTTTTAGCTTGAATTAAGGTATATCTCCATATTAGTATCAGGAAAATTTTTAATAATATATCAAAGAACAATCATAAAAATTATAAAAGCCAATCGCTATCATCCATATTCAGTCCTGTTACTTCAAGCCCTTCGCGATAGCGACTTCGTAATAAGACAAAATTATTGTTATTAGTTGGAAGGCATGTTGGAAGAAAACTCAATTTTTTTGAATAAAATCTTATGGACAGATGCAGTGACATTTAAGAATACCGAAAATATTAATCGGCTCAACATGCATTGTTATGCCAAGGAAAAGCCTCATTAGATCCGAATTGTGGATAATCATGATCAATGGTCCGTAAATGTTTGGTGTGCGATACTTGACGGACAGATTGTTGGTCCCTGCATTTTTGATGGATTGCTAAATGGTGCTGCCTTTTTAAATTTCATAACAAATACATTGCCAATTTATTGGATGACTATCCTTTGAATAGTCGTCAAAATACGTGACTGCAATAAGATGGTTGCCCTGCTCATTATGCAGGTGGAGTTCGAAACCATCTCAACGATGAATTCCCCGATCGATGGATTGGAAGGGAAAGTGCGTTTCCTTGGCCACCCAGATCTGCGGACTTTACATGTCTAGATTTTTTTTCTCTGAAGACGTGTAAAAGATTTAGTCTACCAAGATTCTCTTACTACGCACAAGAACATAATTTTAAGAATACAAAACGCCGTAAGGTCTATTCCTAAGATGGAATTAAAAGCTGCTGTACTGTCAACCAGAATTGATTCTTGATCAATGAATTCATTCTAAACAATAGAAGGCAATCTGAAAACCTTTGCGATGAATGGTTCATTTTTAGACATTTTGTGTTATATCTCTCGTTCCTCCAAAGACCGAAAGTTCAAATTTTTTATGATAGATTTGCTAATTTATGTACTTTACAACTATACTAAGCTCGTCCTTTTCCATTTCATTTTTTAAAGAAAATTGCAAAAATCTGCGAGTCATCCCTAAAATGCGTCACCAATTTAATAAGAAAATGCCATATTGTGTTTCTAATGTAGAATCTTCCGTACTATACGACAGAACTATTTGAAATAAAACATTTCTAATCGACAATAGGTTTATTTTTATCTATAAAGGTTATGTTTTCGCCTAACAGTTTATAGTGGAGATTTAGAAATTTTGTAATAGACAATTTTAATGTTGAATTAGATAACTTTTCAAACTAAGTAGGTTAATAAATATCTTTACATTTAAAATCATAAAGAAAATTACGATTTTTTGTAACCACCCCCTGGTTGCGCCGCTCCTAAAAGGTTTCAAAAGTGAAAATATTTTTAGTGAACTTTTTTTCCCGTATTGCTAGACCAAATATTTTTGAGATAAATTTGAGAGCCGCGCTTAAGGACAATATTTTGTAATGAAATAAGCATTGGCTATAAACTAAAAGGAGTTAACAAACACTTTTAATAAAAAGTTATATAACAATCTACCTGATGGTTTTGAATTTGAATTTTATAGTGGCATATATAGAACATATTTAATAACCTAAGTCAGAATCAGTAGTGATCCTGATGTAACTCGTTTTTTTCTCATCAATGCAACAGGTTCCAAATGAATGAATTACGTATTTCTTATGTATACACACACGTTTTTAAATTGTATACGTGTGCATACATAATAATTAATAAATAACAAAAAATAATAAACAGTAATTTACTAACTGAGCAAAAAACACACGCGTTTACTAGAAGACCTTCAAGATACACTTGAATTTTGATTAAACCATTTTCATTCAATCAGGAAGTATATGAGCAATATAAAACCGGAATGAATTAACGATTTTTTTATAGAACGGATATTTGTATTTATTTTTTATTGTTATAGCTTCGGTTGGTACATAATTACTATTAAACATTAACGTTTTCATAAATATACATATTGATGATTAGCACATATGAGTGGAACATTAAAATCCTATATTAATAAAATGTGTTCCAGGTGTATAACACTTATGTTAGTTTGCAATTTTAAAGATAATAGTATAAATCAAAAATGTTATAAAAATTATACAGTAAAATGCTTTTGTTAATCTCTTATTTTGATATTTAATAAATTAAAAAGAAAAGTAGTTTTGTTTAAATTAAGTAATCAGCGCTACTGAATCGTAAAGGTGGAGGAACTGCGTAATAAAAAAAATAACAGTTCAGCTTTCTGACAACGTTTCGTTGGCTATGCGCACAATTTTATCAGGCCATCTGTTAAATAATAATGAAAAATTACAAAATCGTCAATATTATCATACATTTTTAAAAACATATTAAGAATAAAACACATTAACAGAATTATTTCGATAACAATAAATTCGACTTAAATAATTGTGGAAAAAACAAAATAAAAAAAAAGGTTTATTGAACAAAATAATTTAAAATGATCATTATTATTATGAACACGAATACAGCGTCTTTTGAAACGTTTTTGGTTTATTAATAAATACTGTTACCACCTCTAGATATTATTACAGCCTGACAGCGTCGTGGCATACTTTCGATTAGAGATCTAATCGTATGCTGAGTGATATCTTTCTATGCGCTGATAAGACTTTGTTGCAGTTTGTCTAAGCTGTTAGGTGGTAGATGTTGACTTCTAAGCCGGCGTTCCATTAAGTTTCAAAGATGCTCTATTAGGTTTAGGTCTGCACTGCAGGCTAGTCACGCCAGTACATAATTTCAGTATTCACTAACAATATGTGCCGCTTCTGGTCCACGAAAGGTTCTAAAATGTTTGTTATGTATCGTTCAGAAGTCAGACGTTCACCATCAAAAATAAAAATCTCTGTGCGAGCTTTTAAAGATATTTCATCCTATACCATAACTGAGACACCTCTGTATAAAGTGGTTTCTCAAATGTTACAGTATCGTTCGTTTTGCCTTTTGTATGCTCTTGGGCGGCGATCAGAACATACAAGGTAAAACCTTGACTCAACTGTAAATAAAGCCTGTCCCCAATCATAAATTTTCCAATCCACATGCCTACTTGCAAAAGCCATTCTGTTTGTTCAGTGGTCGACAGACAATCTGAGATTAATAGCTGCTACCCGAGCTCGTAAATTTGAAACATGAACTCTTCTTCTTATGGTATCTTGACTAACAGCAGTGCCGTGAACTTCAGCAAATTGTATTTGGAGACTTTGTGCAGTAGTGAACCCTTTCCTCAGTGTTCGAAACAATAAAAATGCTTTCTTCACGACGTAAGTAGCTGGTGGTTTGGCTTGACCAGGTTGTCTTGCGTGATCATTGGTTTCTACTTTGTTAGCTCTTCATTGGACAAAATTACAATTTTAACATATTCATCACAATTTAAATTTTATGTAGCATGTTGCATTGCACAAATGACGGTTATCGTATTCATTAATAAACAAGTGAAAACCAATGCATACTTTTATTTTAGAAGTGAGGGTTAATTACTGGAAAAACATATTTTCATACTTATAAAAAGAAGGTATGATTTCGAGATTAAATAAGGACGGTCTAAAACCTACAAAAGGCGTAACAATAAACATAATACAATTTTTCGTTCTGGATAATTCCCGTGTTGTCATTATCACACAAACTGACCTTTAGTCACACGTCGCAGTGAACATTTTCAGAGCCCGGAACAAATTGATTGATTGCGATGTAAATTCTCGCTTTTATAGACCGGCCTTCGATCGATAAAACTGGTTTCCAAATCTTCGGTAAAGACTTAATTATTTCAATGGATTCCTTAACTTTTTGCTGATGTTAATAAGAAACATTCGCCAAAATTTTAGTGTTTTCAAACATAATTTTATCACCCGTTTCTAGTATGTATACAGTCACCGCTGACTTTGAAGATTGTATAAGACGACTACACCTTTGATGTTTCTTAATACGAATTCCAACGCTCTACCCATTTCTCCTTTGTATGCGCGACCACAAAAGCAAGCAACTACTTCCCAATTTTCTTGCAGAAGAAATCCGCTTTGAAACTACAAAAATTCTTCGTAAGTCAAGAATTTCCCAAAGTAACATTCCAAATTGGAATTTTTTGCATTAAAAAAACACTTAAACAAGATACATCTATAGTCATTCTCAAAGATGACAAAGGGAACGCTACGGTTATTATGTATCAATCAGATTATAATTATAAGATTTACAATCTTCTCGCAGATGGGTACTATAAAGTAATTTCCAAAGGCTAACTGGTTATTATGTTCTAACTCCATAGTAAATTTAATGCTATTATGTCTAGCCTTTCTTGATGTACTGGTGATAAGGAAAAATAACGGAAAATTGGGGCATTCCGTTTATAGAAAGAAAACGCACACCAATAGATACTTAAACGCCAAATCTCACCACCATCCAGTACAAAACAATACTGTTTTGCATACTTTAGCCAAAAGAGCTATACGTGTGTCAGATAATAAAAATCTACCAAAGGAAAAGGAAACACTATTGGTGTTCCTACAACAAAATGGATACGGGTTCAAAGAGATCCAAAACGCATAGAAAAGAGCAATAAATCTAAAAGTCAAAGAAGACTTATCACCTCCTACTAGCACCGCTTGTTTACCATACTGTATGGGTTCGACAGACAAAATAAGCAGGGTGCTAAAGAAACATAATACTAAAACTGTCTTTACAACTAAGGATACCCTAAACAACTGGTTTACTTCTGCTAAAGCTAAACAAGGGGCTCTAAAAACATGCCGGAATTCCTTGTTTCTGTGGATCAAGCTATATAGGACAGACGAGACGCTCTATTAAAGTTAGAGTAAAAAAACATATGACTGACTGTAAACACCGCAGAGTTACTAAATCAGCTGTGGCAGAACATGTGTGGAACCAAGGACACACGATGAACTTTGACCAAATTAAAGTGTTGGCTAGAACTCCTTTCTACTTTCCCAGACTAATCCGCAAAGCTGTGGAAATAGAAAAACATCCATGTAATATTAACCGAGAAGACGGTTTAAGACTCAGCAAATCTTGGCTACCAGTATTATATCCTCTAAGACAAAGATCAACCTTCTTAGAAAGGACAGAAACACTTACTCCGAGTAATAACGAAGTCAGTCACGCGGTAACGGAAATATCAGGTACGTTAATCACGCTAATCGCTACTGGTATAAATATCGTCATTTACACTTTTTCTTTCAGTGACATTTACCACTCTGAAATTGCAAGCTGCAATGTCTTGCAAAACGTCAGTTTGTTTGGGTTCACGAACCACAATACGGCAAAGACCAAGTTCTACTTCATTTCTTCTTCTTCTTCATTTTTATTGAATTTTAACCATTGTTCTATTTCCTCTGTATAAGTTGTAAATTCTTCTAACGCTTATTTTATTTATTTTATATTTGTCGCAATGTTCTCTTAGTACGTTGCTATAATAGTCATTCCACACCTCCGTTTTTATTGAGCTTATATCTTCAGTTTTTTGTTTTTGGTTTATCGCAGATTGTTCATATTCTAGATTTTTCTTGACATCGATCTTTTTGTCCTTTAATTTATTTAGTCACATTTTCTGTTCCATGATTCATCTCTAACTTTTTTTTTTTTTGATTATGTGTTTGTTGTAATGTTTATGATCTTTTGTTTAATTTATAGCCAACCATGTAAGATTTTTCTTTTCTTGCGCTGTATTTGTTAGTTCTTCTGTTCACCCAAAACTGTTTGATGACTGCACTTTTCTCTCAATTATTTTGATACATTTTATATTTTTTACGTTGACCAAATCCTTGGATGTAATGAAAAAAAAAATATATCATCACAAGTCACGGTTATTTTCTTTTGTTACTATATCTGATGGATTACTTTTAATGTTTTCATATTTCCAAACATTTTTTTCTAATGATTCGAATAATTATCACTCGCTTTATCTTTGCAATGAACCTGCCTTAGTCTAAGCGACATTTATCTGGAAATCACTTTAATATACACAAACGTTGTGTTTTTTAATATTAAAGATTTGCTTAGAAATATTCTATAATTGTACGTTCTGTTGAAACTTTCCAATATTTCACTTCGGTCACTTAAATTTATAAATCTTAATAATCCACTCTTTTGTAAAATAATGATTTTTCCAAGTAATTATTGTATATTTGTATCTTTAATATGTTTTCATGGTTTGATGTTCGCTTTCTCAACGGAAAGGTTTTATTTAGTATTTTGGTACATCGCTATAAATCTTAAGAGCTTGTTATTGTCATCAAATTATTCATTTAGTAGTCGTCCAATTCTCGTTAATTATATACGCGGCAACTTTAATGGAATCCAAATTACAAAACAACCCTTTATGTTATAAAAGCTATTAATAAAATATAACTTGCAGTCTTCTTTGTCCATAAATACAACTACAGTCATTAGCATGTAAGTAGCTTTTAATCTTCAAAATTTGCAATTCGTTAACTGTTTGCTGTAACTCATTGGGCACTTTCCATGAAGTTGTGTCAATACCCTTAATTGGAATTTTACCTGTATTTTACGTGGAAAAAAACCTGTACTCAAATTTTCTTCAAAATGTTTTTGATTTAATTTTTATGTTGTAAGCAGTACTAATTTCAGATTTACACGATGTGTTTTCGTTAATGACAGTTTTTTCCTTTTCATAATTTTTTTTTTAAATGTCAATTTACTAACGATATAAAAGACGTGCAATTATTGCTTAATAGCACTCAACATGTTATGAAGTTGAGGCACTTATTTAAAATAAAGAGGTTTAAAGTGGTTAACAAAACGCCATACTTGTAATTTAAAATAAACAAGAAAACCCTATTTCTTGGCATTCATAATTACTTTTTTTTAACCTTCGGGATTTTATGGTAAAGCAACACATTGTGTCTTTTATGGTTTTTTCGGCATAGTCTTTTATTTCTTTTGATTGAATATTCCTTAGACAAACAAGTAAAACATAGTTAGTTAAACCTTTAATTCTTTTCAACGTGATAGTAATCATCATATGAACAATAGTTAAAATAAAAGCGACCCACAAAAAATATTGATTTTCATAATTTGCAAGACTTATTATTTGATTAGTTTCTAAGAAACTGACTTTGTTAACCAAAAACAATTAAATTCCGTAAAAGTGAATTATTTGGTAACGTCTTTTTGTTTTAAAATGTTTATTAACATGGTGTCCCCGATGATAGAATGTTTCTTAACTGCGCAAATTTTATTGAAACGATATGCCCCCACCCTTATTGATAATGATCTATTACAAATTCTATTAATTGAATAATCATTTTTGACTACTAAGAATGGTATTACTGTGAATTAACGATTTTACAACATTATGCACCTTGTTTTTCAATTGATCATATACCAATATTTGAATTTTTATTACAACTAACAATTTTCTAGTTTTTTAACTCGGCAAAATACAAATCAGTGTATGCTTCACCATAAGAATATTTAGTTTAGTTTGATCGGTTCAATCCTTAGTCGAAATTTGGATAAATGATTTACGTTATTGTATCAATTTTTATGTTTCACTTGTGAACAAAAATTGTTAACACGAAAATGTAAATTCAAATAAATGCAAACTTAACTATAATTCTATAAAAATAATATTCTTATTGATATATTAATACTTTACTTTTTTGATAACAAAAAAAATGATAATAAAATCTGATATTAAAAAAAAAAACAAATAAACGTATAATGGTTAGAAAGCAGTAAATACATACAGCGTGTACTTTATTAACAGATTGTTAATTTAGAACGTGATATTATAGCACCAATACAAACAAAAAAAAATTAAAATAGATTATTTAAAAAAATTTTGAGCCAAATAAATTCAAAATTACGGTATTAAATAGTTTGTTGATACCGTTAATAAAAAGTATACAAATACAATGTTATAATGTTTAATTCACTGTTTTAAGAACTACTTATTTCTTCTCAATTTGCTGACACTACAAATAAAAATAAATACATAATAATGTTATCACATAAGATGCACTTAAATTAAGTTGTTATTCTAAGAACTGCACATTTTCCAAGTACACTAAAAATACTAAGTAAGTTACAAATGCTTGAACAAGTAAATAACATTGCAAAAATAAAGATAAATATACCAAAACAACAATTTTTAGAGTACAATGATTAAATCGTTCATTATAAACAAGCGTATTGCACATGTTCTGCTATAAGTTGCATGTAAAATAGGTAACAGAAACAAAGCTTTTTTTTTAAACACACGGAAGTTATGATAGCTATATTATACTATTCTTTTATTGGGAAACAACGAAAAAAAAACCGTATCATCATCCAGTTTATTAGCGTTTATTTTTGTATTATTTCTACCGCTTAAATTGACTGCAGAAAGTTTTTAATCTGGCTCGCAGAACTTTTTGTGAAACAGTGTCAAAAATTTATTTATTTCCAATTTCTTCTTTTGGTAAGTACGAATACTTTACTAGTTTTTGACTTTTATTTATTGAATAAATTATTTTTTACATACTTTCTTCGCAAATTAAAATGTGTCACATCTCGTGGAGATCTATTTTAATTAATATACAGAGTGGGTTACAATTAACGTGACAAAACTATAAATGAAATATCCTCTAATAGAAGCACAAAAGTCAGTACCGACTACAATTTAAAAATTATTATAAGTATACAGCAGAGATTTACCAAGTAGCATAGTTTAAAATGTAAAAGCTTAGCTTGGGCTTGAAAGAAAGAAAGAAAAAAAAAAGCTTGACTTGGCTTGACGTTGGAGGATACAGGCTTGACTAGGTTTTTAAGTTTTTCAAAGCTTTTAAGCTATTTTTGACTTTTTCTTGCTCCTGCCGCAAAAGTAGTTTGTGAAACATGTACCCCGCACGTGTTATAGCTCACTGCCACAACATAAACGATATAAACAATTGCTCAACTGCTAGCATAGCTTACCTCATAACTTCAAACTGAACTGAAGGGACAAAGCGTCGTCTAGTATACCAAATCAGATGTGATCCATGCCTGTACGTGGGTGCAATAAAAATTAATAAATAAACTCACATTCCTAGTTACATTTAGTTAATTATGTAATTATTAATTACATACATTTTATGGTTATAGCAATACTAGATTTATTCACGTGCAATAAGCACTGTAATAAGCACAAAATACTGCCCTTACAAAGTATCAACGATGCTAGGTTTGGATGATGACACGCTTGACTTCTAATTGAACCAAGTTATGCGGTAACTTAGTATACAGCGTGCTTTTGATAAACTCAATTTTGTCGATCTTGCGTTCTAAATTTCTGTTTGTGTTTGGTACTGTAATAATGAAAGTTATGTCTATTTATTAATTCATTGTTATGAAATATAGATTAGTCGGTACATAATATTTTGTCATAAAAGTGTTCGGATCCGGACAACTCCAACCTACGCTCAAAATCGCTCCCATACAAATTTTGATGGAGTGATAATCATAATTTTTAAAAACTTTTTTAACGTTGACTTTGTTTAAATTTATTTTGTTGGCAATAATTCTTTGACTTGTGTTTGGATTTACAATTACACATTGAAAAATTTTTGATTGTTTATGTTTGTCTTTAGTTATAGGTTTTAATAACTACCGTTTTGTGTAAGCAACACTACCGGTTTTACAAAACCTTGTTAGTAGTTTCTTAAATATTCCTTCCGAGGATGATCTTTGATGCTTGATGCTAATAAACAATTGTGAAAACATTCCCCAAGTTCTAAAATCAAGTTTACCCCGTTTTCAAATCAACATTCTTTCATTTTAATGTATTAATTGAAAACTATTAATACACTAAAATTTTGGCAGTAAATAACTTTTTCTCTAATTCGCGGCTTACTCAATAAAAAAAGTTCTATTAAATCAAGAAAATAGTAACATATAAACTAATGTAAATTAGTTCGAAAATAGTGAATGTTGATCTAGAGTATAGGGAACATAAATTTATATAATTTTTTTAATTTAAAATAATGTGAAACACGGTGTTATTTTAATTTGGATCACCCTGCATATTTTTTTTAATTTTTAAATTGACTTACGTACTTTTTTTACTACTGTTGAACATCATTTAGAGTTTTGTGCGAAGCACTCTGTATACTATATGTATTGTAACACAATTTTAGTACCACTTATTTCTAAATCACGTTCATCTAGTTTTTTTTTTAAATCCGCAACTCACGAAGTTTTTTTGTCGCTATTGTTCGTTCACTTATTATTATTTTAATTTCTAGCACTGAACTTTGAGAACGACCAATTCTTTATTATGAAATTAAATGCACAATTAACAAATTGCAAAAATTTAATACACAGACACAGAAAAATCGTAAACTAATCAGTTGTTTATTTACACAATATTAAGTTACTGAGCGTAAGATTACCGACACCCCACACCTGACACTAGCGTAACAAATTTTATAACTATTTTAAAACTAACTATTTAGATATAATAAATATAAGTAACACTAATAAAACTAACTTCCAACTCGAATACTTTTTATATTCTTACGTTATCTGAATCCAGAACATTCCATCTTTTTTAATCATCGTTTCAAAATTTTCAAATATTTCAAAAACGCTTTGGTACTGAACTTTTCGTTGACTTACAAAAGTACGTTACATTATATGTTTATAGAAGTAAATGTTTTTAATTTTTACTTAAGGTTCAGTTTACAGAAAGTAAATTAAATCAAAATTAAGTTAATTGCGATTAAATTCCTTGATTTCTAATTGGTTGTTCACTAAAATTTAACTATTCACGTACCAATACCAATATATCACATAAAAGTAGATTTGCCTCTTCTAAACTTGTTCGATAATTTATTGGATTTAGTAAAATTTATCAGAACTTATTTAGTTACCGTATTGTAAAAATAAAATGTTCTAGTAATTGTATTATTTAAACAAGTTGGTGTTTGGATGATTATGTTTATTAAATTTAAAAAAAAAGAAAGTCATCGTAAATACAATATATACGTGTGGCTTATCATTGTATACACATTACAAGCTACCTTATGGGATTCAAGAAACGAGTAGTGAAAATTTAATAATTTATCGATACCTTCAAAGCGATAACTAGCAAAAAGTAATTTATTACTGTTTACAAATCACTTATACAACCATGTAATCTTTAAATTTATAACATAGTAAACAAAGACGTGTATAGGTCTTTCACCTGCTTGTACTTAAAGTACACAAAATCGTTTATCAGTAATAAATAAAATTAAAAAACTGATTCGATAACATTTTTTTATTTGATTTTTTTAAATTAAATTGGACCCCATCATGTTTAATTTTATTTATTGTATAATAATGAATGATTTTGACAAGCTTTTAATAAAACACCGAAGTGCATTATTTTTAAATTATACCGCAGTGTTTTGAAATGTGCTTCTTTTTACAATTTTTATTTATGTAAGTAAAAGTTGTTCTATTTATTAAGCCTTTTAAATCTAGTTAAACGTAATCAACAATATGATTCTACTTACGTATTAAAACAAATTTCGTAAATAAAACATTTAGCCAAGAACTCCATATAGTATTACACAAACCAATAAAAATATAATAAATATAATAGCTATGCCAGATACACAGTGAAAAAAAATACATAAAATGTTATGCACGTCTTCAATAATTAATTTATTTTAATTTATATAATAATATATAACAACGTGTAATTAAAAAACCAAATTGAAGTAAACGTGCTTTTCATGATACATTATTAAACCGGACGTACTGCTAGAGACATCTACAGATTGTCACACTAAAGTCGGATTTTTTTAATGTGGCGTTTTTCGGATTAAAAATTTAACCGCCTACAGGGATAGACAAACGTTCTCTTTCTCTTTCTGTTTCATTATTTAAATGAGAATTTCGTAAGGCCTACAAAGACAATAACTTATTCACGTAATTCTGCGGCATGAATATGCTTTCTTAATGTAAGAGAAACACGGCGCCAGAACAATAAAACGTAGAATTTCCACTATTTAAGAGGTTTATAAGTAGTATTCAAACAACACAAAAATAAATTTAGCTTTCAGTAAATTCTACGTTTTATTGTTCTAGCGCCGTTTTTTTCTTACATTCATGCTGTAGAATTACGTGAATAAGTTATTGTCTTTGTAGGCGTTACAGAACTCTGGTTTAAATAATGGAACAAAAAGAGAAAGAGAACTTTTGTTTATCTCTGTAGACGTTTAATCTTTTAATCCGAAAAACGCCACTTTAAAAAAATCCGACTATAGCTACCTTATATTTTTGCTTACAAATAGTAAAAACTACAATAGTAAATTTATGGATTTCTTGTAAATGTGATAAGTTTATTTTATTACATTCCGCATCCACAGGTTTAAATGTATGGTATTTTGTAGTTTGAGTTATTGCTGCTTGCGCGTTATCGAGGTTTCCGTTTTAATAGGATAAAGTATGACACAGACATGTAAAGATCAGAAACAAATTTCGTTATATGCAGGTTTCCGTATAACAGTAGATCCGCGTTGACCGGTTTCACTTTTATATATTCCACATAACATAATTTCTTATATGTATTTAGAAAATAATTCGGATTAAACCATAATTTTTTGTAAAGTATAATATTGTAACATAAATTAACACGTTTACAGTGTTTTTCGACTGCATAATTAAGTACGATTGGATAAACTAGAAAACAGAAGTTAATCAATGCTTAAGTAAAGCATAATGAATTTATTTTGTTAGTGTAATTAGACTGTAACATGTTAATTTTTTTCACTGTCTGCCAATCTATACATAACTATTTGTTTTTATATAATACTTTAACGAATTACATTTCATAATTTTGTAATTAACTACATTAAGTTTTATTTTCTATTAAGCTATTGTGACACTCATATATTTTCCGTATTACTTTACAAAAGTTATTCACATGTAGTATTGGTGTTTTTTTTTATTTGGCCAACTTGTGCTGATATGATATGATATATTTGTTTTGTTTTGATTCACCTATTAAATATGGTTTTTACACCAAGGATTGCATAAGCTTTTATGTCTTTAACATTTAAACCACAGTACCAAAAGTATAAGTTAAGAGTTGATATTATTTAAAATGTTTTAATTTTCTGTTTTTTTTTAAATTGTTTCAGTAAATTTTATTTTTATGAAATAATTTTTTAAAATCTAACATTGAATTAGTTTTCTAATGACTTTGTTATCGATAATAAAATACATGCCAATAGGTCCATACATATTTTTTTTTTCAACAAAAATTTTGTAAAACTAGTAGAAGTCACTCGAAAATTATGATGTATTTTTCATTTTTTTTTGTTTTAAGCTTGTATTTGAAAAGTGTAAACAATATTACGCGCTATATAATCTAATTTACGAGAAGTATCATTTGTGACGTTTGTTATCTGTTATTGTCTGTCACCCTGGGACCAGTTTTCTTTTCATTCGCGCTAATGATTACTTATTTTGCTGTGTTTTGTTTTAATTTGAATTAGATTTTTTGTTGATTGCTTCTTGGTCACGTGGTGAGCGTTTTCAGTATTTACCTAAAAATTCATAGTTTAAATTTTGTTGTGTAGAATTGTAGCATTAAAAGTAGACACGGAGAGCATAAAACTGCAAGAATTGTTAATATGAGCCTCAGCGCTATGTTGAGATTTATCGTTTAAGTTTTAAATTACTTGCACAAAAATTTAAAAACATAGATATGATTCAAAAGTCAAAATATTTCAAATGCATCAACAGAAAACACATTAAACTGAAGACTTTATTCTCTAATTATAAAATGATATGCAGACCTTTAGGCAAAGTACATAAACATAACCGTCAGAAAATGCGAAAAGGAACTTATTCTAATCCAAAAAACAAATTTTGTACGTTAAAAAAATGTAAACAATATATAATTATATATTAACTTTTTAATTTTTAAACTTGCGAACTTATAAATCAATTCTGAAAAATTCATACAGTGCACGCTGCTTATTGGAATCACGGATAATGTTATTAGTCCGGTAATGTTATCGCTTTATTAAAGAACGAGCCAGACTAAGCTACTACATAGAAAAAACATCGTTTATAGTAATCATAATTTCGTTTTATATTATCAATTTTCTTCTAAGGTTTGTTTCTATACATGAACAATAACGGTAAGTTGTATATTACAAGTATTTCTCTCCTTAATTAGACTTTAAGGTTCTTCTATAAAGAGGAGGAGATGAACAATAACCTATTTTGCATAGATTTTTTAGATTAATTTGCACAATACGCTTTTTTAGAGTAAAAAAATGTATCATTGTACCCTAAGAATAATTGTTTTGCATAGTTAGCTTTATTTTTGCAATGCCTAAGTAACATCAAATTATTTAAGCATCTGTAAATACATTCTCTTCGAGAATTACCTTGAAAAGCATATGCCAATAACAATTTCAATTAATTTTATTATCGGCAAATTACTGAAAAGAAATGTGTCTTGGAACAGGGAATTAAACATCTTAACGTGGTTTTTGATTTCTTTTTTTTAACAGTGTCAACAAACTATTTAATGCTACAGGTCCGTAAAATTAGATTTATTTTACTGAAAATTTGGATTTTTTTAAACATGTTATGTAAATTCTTATTTTGACATTTTTTGCTTGTATTTGTGCTATGATTTCTCCTTCTAAATTAACCCGGTAAATAGATACACGCTGTCTTTATTTACTACTTTCTAACCAATAAATATTTGTAATTCATTGTAAATCATTGTGAATTTCGGAACTATTCATAATGAAACTGCGCTTAATGAAAAGGTCAAAGTTAATAGAATATTATCTGTTGTTAAGAATAATAAAATTCCATGTAGCGTGCAAACTTAAAATTAGTCATTCTGGAGTAGTAAGAATTCTCAAAGCGCAAAACATTTAATCTATATAGTATAAACTAATAATGCTCCAAGAATTGAATGAAGATGATGTAGATAGAAGACTTTAATTTTGTAAAAACACCATGGAATTACTATAGACTAGTGATCTGGACAGAGGAAATATTCTCCTTTCTAACCAGTCAACGTCTATTTTGAATTCATGATGGAGTAGTCAAGCCTCAAAATTATATCAATAATGCCAGTTCCTTAATGTCCCATTGATATTAAACGCGTTCAAATCTGAGAACTCCCACCAACCACCAGTAAATAAATATTAAGTGATGTAACAAAAAAATCAAAATACATAAAAGGCAACTTGCCTAACCATTCCCCTGCTTCTAAGGGTTCCACTTCAGACAAGTCTACTACTAATTTGAATTTGCGAGAATAGTCGACAAAAGATAGTACCACGCACCACAAAAAACAACAAGTTGAGATTCTTAAAAACAACTGAAAAGAAACAAAATTATTTTCGGTTAAACAAAAACTAACAATTATCTATACACCAATCTTATTGTATCGACAAAGAACATAAAAGTCAGAAAAGGTACGTTCGACTCGCGCTAGCGGCCATTGTAGCGGTGGTGTGGTATTTTTCATAATTAATACTAAGGTGCCCACTTGTAACGGTTGTGACGATTTTATTCATTTAACTCTTATTTGAAGCTCGTGCTCCTGATTTCATTTCGCCTAAAAGGCCTGTACCAAGCTAACGGTTAGAAACGGATGATACCAGAAGGATACATACGTATTACACCTGCCACCGGAAGGGATTTTGGTGGCAATAAATTTTAAAAATGTACAGAAGTCAGCGCTAAAGGTTCAAATGGATCCTCACTCAATGGTGTAAACGGTCGCAAATTTAGTAGAAGGTATTGTATTCTTCATAAGTTGGCAATGAACTACCGACAACCCGAAATAAATGGGGTTTCACATTTTTAATATTTGATTCCGAGAATATTTTTTAATTTGGAAAACTAGGGGCTTAAAATTCTATTTTATTCTAAACTCGCTCAGCTTGTGAGTGAGCGACTTTTGATATTCGGTAGAAAATTAATTGATTTAACTCTTCCAGCTCCCGCTGAGCACCAACAAAGTTAGTGCCACAATCAGAAAAGATTTTAGAGCACACACCTCGTCTGGACAAAAATCTTTTAAAGGCAGACAAATAATCTTGAGTCATCAGATCAGACACCAGTTCTAAATGAACGGTCTTGGTCGCAAAACATATGAACAAACAAAGGTATGCTTTTTGGATTATCGGTTTTCTACGACGACTAACACTAATTTGGTAAAGGCCCGCATAATCTATCCCAGTTTTTACAAAGTATTTGATTCAACCACTCGACAACAGGGAAGATCGCCCACAATCGGGTTTTGCGACTTGGGATTAATGCGAAAACAAATACTACATTCTCGTATTACTTTCGATGGCTACAGTTAAATCCAATAATTTTGTTTGATCAATGATAACAAATTTGGATGTAAATTCTTTAGATGATAATACCAAATTAATATCTTTATAAAATGACAGTTCTTAGGAAGTACAATCAGATGCGCGTATTCGTAACCGGTTTTTTAGTCTTTCTCTCACCCTTAGGAAACCATGTTTGGGGCTAATGTTTGAAGCGCATTTGAACAAACTCTTCCATTTTTCAAAGCGTTTATGTCTGTTATAAAGTATTGCGCTTGCACAATCAGACATAAAATTTGTTTAGCAGTATTTAAATCGACGTTTTCAGTGGTTTCTTTACATGGTTACATATGTATAAATCAAAGAACGTACACCACGCTTCTTCGCAATTTGGAGAACTACGAGAACCGACCAATAAAATTATATAAAGAATTTCCAACTTCAGGACAAATCACGAAGCAATAACTATTTGCTTTTTGCTCCGGAGGATTTTTTAATTCCATACTTAAGCAAGTGGTAGACCACTTGGTTTTTTGTTTACCCAGTTTAGACCCATCCACCAGAAAGGACGAGAACATAACTGAGAGGGTGTTAAACCACGCGACAAACAATTTGCTGGATTTCTTTTCCGGTTAATATGTGCCCAATTTTCCACTTCAACAAGAGGTTAAATTTTTGATACTCTATGAGCAACATATGTTGAGCAACAATTAGAACTAGAATTCAATCAACAAAGCAAATCGTAGATGCTCTTACTTTAGGGTTACAGTTGACAAAGACGAATATTCTCGGCAACAGATTTTAATAAATTCGACAAAAGAAGTGCGGCACACAATTTTAATTGAGGAATAGACACTATTTTTAAAGAAACCATTTTGGATTTTCTACAAACAAAAAAAATAACAGAGTTTGAATCAGCTTGACTAACATTTATATAAACCGCTACGCCATAACCAACTTCTAAAGCATACGCAAATCTTATTTTTATTGAAGATAACATGATATACTCGTTCTAAAAACGCTGCCAACACGAACACACATGTTCTATAGAATCTGGAGATGCCTCTTGTAAAAAAAGTGCTTCTTGACTACTGCCGAGTTCGTAGCCCATTTATCAAAGTTAAAACCACCAGATCGAAACCTTCACAAATCTGTTGGTATTTTCGGTGTACAGGGTCGACGACAAGTTCTCGATACATTTGTTTTATGTCGACAGTTAAAGCACAAAAGAATGTTCATGCTGGATTGTAAGAATTATTTAACAAACTAGGATCTTCTCGAAACAGGAAGGCGACAACATATCTTCAGAAGAACTATAAAGTTCTTTACATTCGCGGTCATCCTTAGTCAAAAAGGAATCTGTATACACAGGGAGATTATCCAGTTCCAAAAGTTTTGAAATAAAGTGATAAATGTAAATTCTGTAAATAATTTAACGACGACAAATTTAAAGCGTTAGAAGGAAGTTTATCAACTATATTATCAACGACTAGTGCTTTTAAGGTAAACACGATGCAAGAATCAAAACACGAGTAGATTTTCAAAGTTGTTTTCCCTCGTACAGGAATACTTTAACCCCTCAAATACCAATACCGATAATTTTAATCTTTTGACCGATAAATTTAACTTACGACAAATCTTAGTAGTCAAAAAATTGATTGACTTCCGGAATCTAATAACAAACGAATATTACACCAGCTTGTTTCTTTATCGAACACATTAACAACATCTGTAGAAAGAAGTATGGATGGTATATCCTCCGGTTTTTTAACTCCTGGCATATTCATTGAGCACAAGCTTGTAGGAATCTTCTCGAGGCGCTTTTAAATTTTTTCCAAGATATCAGTTTTAAAAATTTCGCACATTTCTCAAAATAATGGGAACCTTGCTTACAAAACAAACATTGTAATTGACAATTTGCCTCATTAGGCTTTATTACAAAGGAACGCTTCAATTTACGATTATTTCGAGTTGATTTTTGCGGAATATCTGAAGTACGATAGCCAAATAAATATTTTGATTGCGTTTCCAAGAATTTTACCAACTTTGAATAAGCAGGAAAATCTTTATCGCAACAGGCCATTTCGAATGAATTTTTGGTTGTTAGGTCAAGAATACTTAAACAACCATTTAAAAACATAAAGTCGACAAAATTGTCTAGATGTAATTGTCTTAAAGCCGCGAAATGAGCACAAATCTCATCCAGAACTGAAATCATTCTTTCAATACTTTTCATGCGAAGTTGCCTAAAATTAAAAATTTGTTCAAGATAAGTGTTTGCCAACGAACGCTCGTTATTACGATCGTCAAGGGATATTCATGTAACCTTATAATTTATTAACCACAGCTGGTTTAATGCTTTTACAAATATTTGCGACAGATCGCGACAATCTAGAAGTAACATGCTGCATCTTTTCTGAGGGTGTTATGTCATTATTTTCATAAACTAAAGTTTTGAATAATACATTAAAGAACTGGCCACGAACTGGACGAACCGTCAAAATTTGGAATTCCGACTTGTTTTAAACGAACGGTCATGCTTTTCGTTGGGGAAACGGACTGAAGTACTGTCAAAGTCAGTTTAATTGTGATTGCGATTGTTTCAATAAATTCAACCATATCCGAAACTGACTGCGTAAATGGCAGTTCATAATTTTTGTGCAAACCTATCGAAATTTTGTTGATTTAAATTTCCGTATCGTCAAATTCTTTAACAGTCTTATACAATAACAGATAAGCCTGTTTAAAATATTCCAACATATGGTTTGAACAAGATGCAAGACCTGGTCGTGGTTATCTAAATTCTGATTGGTAGAAGGAAACCCGTTTAATGACCACCAAGACCCCAAGATCTGACTGAATTTTTTTTCTATGGGGATATTTAAAAAGTAAGGTTTTTAAAGACAAATCCGCAAATATGAAAAGTTAAAAGCATGAATAAGAATGAGTGTAGACTAATTTTCTCAGAAATTATTAGAAATGTCCAAAATGATTTCTTGAAGAATAATAATGAAAGAAAGGTAGTAAATCTTTTAAGCCTCCACTTCTTCAAGTCAAAAAAACTAAAAGTAGCTATTGTCCGCCAACACGTCATTAATTAAAACGTTAGTAAATAACAAAAAAAAACAATTAGAATATAAAACTCAAAATAAACAATAGTACATACGAGCTCAAAAACATCACAAAGAGACCAATATAATCAATTCATTCGAAATTAAAAAATGTTTGCACTGCACTCTTTTCAGACTGAAGAAGTTGACTACAAAACGTCGCCTTTAGAAGACACCAGTAGTGTTTTTTATCGCTTTCTCCTACACATGAAGAATTTTTGGTATTAGACAAAAGATTTTGTTTTTTTGTTAAAACGTAATTAAGTAGAATAGATTTAAAAAATTTTTTTAAATAGAAAAACTTGATTTGCGTTTTTAAAATAGTCAATCAAAATCGATGACGTCATATCACTAGTTTAAGACACACTGTATAATTTTTCTTCTGTGAAAAAAACGGTATTTGATTTACTGAATTTATTCTAAGTTATAGATGGGATCTGTATCTATAAGTGACAAAACTAATTTTTTTATTAAATAAATATATTTTTTTATTAATATTGTTGTTTTTGAATTCAATTTAGATCTATATGAATGTTTTCATCAAAATGTTGTTTTGATTTTTGTAAAAAGTATTCGTTACAGTTAGAGTACTGTTAGTTCAAATAAATAAAATGAAAACTACAAATCTTTATTTGAATAAAAGAATTTAATTTTGAAGTTATAAAAACTAAAAACCATTTAGGCTAATAATCCTAAAACAAGGAACGCTTAAAGATGGTACTGGATTGAAGTCTTGGAAAAACTTGTTGTTGTCGCAAGATACTAGAGGTATACTCACTAAGGTTTTGGAAACATTCCTAAAAAAAATATTTTGAAACTAATTGGAAGTAATAGATTTAGTCTTAAATTAAGTTTAAAAATTGGAATTTGATCTGCCGCATTAGTAAATAGAGTAACAACAAACAAATAATTAAAAAAATGACTCGTAATTATAACTACATAAACGTTTATATACTTTACAAGAAATATACTGCTGCTTGTTGATTATACAATGAATAACTGCAAAGTTAACGTGCTAAGATTGACTATTAGAAACGTGCTTCGAACATCAATTTATTTTTAGTTCTAGAAGACTTTGGTAAAAATAATCAATTTCGTGTTAAAAATTACTTAATGATTAATGAGCAGATGTATATACTGACAAACAGAAGTGCATTTAACACTGTACCTTCTACGAAAAATTAAAGAACGCGTTCATTATTATTTCTCATAAATTATGCCATTCTTTCGTGCAGCACAAACAATTATTTGTACATAATACATCATATATTCATAGTATATACTAATCAGAGGTTGTTGAATTTTATGCTGTGCATTTAGATCTATATTAGAGCATCTACTACCGTGTCACGTTTACAATATTGTAACGAATTTTATTATTAAAACTACTCTATTTAAACGACTAAAACGATGTTTTACTTATACTAGAGATATGTACACTTCTAAATTAACGGAACTAATTATATCTATTAATATTTAATAAAAACACTTACACTATAATTTATATCACTTACAAGAAGATAAGATAAGGTCCGCGAATAGCTTCACACAATTGTTTAAACTAAAATCACGTACGCGATTATTCACTGTAGGTTTATCTCACACGCGTGCTAACTACTTATTTATTTCAACTTGCATAATCTTCTTAACACTGCTGTATTCGCAATAACTGCCTACGATTTGTTTCGTCGGTATATATACACATAAGGAAATCCTTCTCGAGTGTTACCTATTTTTCGGTTTATCTTCTAGAAGATGGATAACAGCTTCTAGAAGGCTCTTGCATTTGCAAATAACTTCTCGAACGTTTCACTGCCCCCTTTTTAGGACTGTTCTGTCCCAGAACAGGAGACTGGATGCGACACCGGTAAAAAGGATTGTGGCGATAGCGACAGCTTTCTCCATTTCGGCAACTTCCTTGACCATAAAAGTAACAGTCAATGGACTTTTTCTGACCCAATATTCTCCTTGGTTGGTAACTACAGACCAACACTTGAATGCCTGTTCCTCGGAAGACGACCTCCAACATGTTTCGAACTGTCCTCCAATTCAGTTGATCTAAGCCACAACCAAGCTTGGGTACTGCCAATTTCTTAACATGATGGAACTCCATTTCTCTCTTGAGACTCCATAATGTTTGCCACAGATCTTTGTATAACGGTTTGACACGTGAGTATTTCTTGGTGACCAGATAGAAAACGAAGCGTCCGTCACCACGTAGTCCTAAAACTTTTCTGACTGCCGGTTGCTGTTATTTTAAGAAAAGCAACTTACAAGTAATTCATATATAAGTATCATTTTATATTTATAAACATTGTCCGCGAATAACTTTCACTTTTATTTATGGACACTATTTATTTACACTAACACACGCGATACTCTACTTATTTAGATCAGTGGTTTTCAAAGTGGTCCCTACGGACCCTTAGGAGTTCCCGGGATCATTTAGGGGGTCCGTGGAAAATTAAAATTTAAATTTAGGGGGTCCCTGAACAACGTCAAGGGGTCCGCGCAAGGTTTAATATAAAACTAAAAAATTGTAACACATGTTTATTAATATAGAAGTAAAAATAAATAACAATGAATAAATTATTAACCATTTTTACGTCCTAAGTAAAATATAAATATAAACAGGTGCATAAAATGCAAGTAATAACAGGCACCGCGGTGAGTCAAGCCTATCTATACAGGATTATATAGGAACGCAATAGAGCTAATTAGTCTATAATATTAACTATAAAAGAGTCGTGCATTTGATCAAAACTTTAGTTCTATGTTATGCGGGATTTGAAGTGCATACAACAAATTTTTGTAATCTTGGACAAAAAGAAGTGTAATTTTTTGTATTGTTACGTTACGTAAGTATATTTGAATAAAAACCATATCTCTTTTTGATTTAAACTTATTTAAGCAAAGTTATACTCTTGTTTAAGTTGATTAAAAAAATTATATATCAGTATCAGCACAGTAACCCCTTAACATTCATTAAAGATTTCTTTTTTTATAAAAGCTTAAGAAGGGATTGTAAGTTTTTCAAACAGCTTTATGTTTAATTTTATAAATACTAAAATGTAGCGTCAAGAAAAGAATTCGCGTGTTTGTCGTCGCATTATAAATTATTTTAACATCCAAATGTATATTTTATATTATATAAAAACAAGTATCGGCAATTAGCGTTAGCAGGTTGCAATTACACACAAGCGTGATGAGTTTTTATACAGTTATCATTTATCAATGATAATAAATCTTTGGTTAACGACACGCTGTTTAAAATTTGATCTTTTGTAGATTCTGTCAACTTTCACTCAACATGACTAAGAAAAATCTGAAGTATTTAACTCAATAGACGATATAATGATACTTCCATAATAAAAATAAGATAGCAAAGTGTTCTAATGTTTTATAATTATATTAGAAAAGAAATAAAAAAACGCAGCTTTGCGGTTATCTGAGCCGCGGATTATGCCTTATTAGAGCGGAAATGGTGGGACGGCACCGAGACTTTCTGGAATGCTTAAAACAAGCCTTACCAAATGTATTATTAGTAAATTGTGTCATTCATCGACATCATTTGGTCGCAAAAAACCTTAGTGAACGTTTACATGAATCACTACATTATGTCATTAGAGCAGTTAATAAAATCAAAAGAAATGCCTTAAATGAAAAATCATTTACTTAACTTTGTTTGGAAAATGATGATGACTAGAACCGTTTACTACTTGACACAGAAGTACGTTGGTTATCTAAAAGTTCGTGTTTGTATCGCTTCTATTCGCTGTTTGATTTAGTGTTGGAATGCCTAGAGAGTAAAGACAATATTTTGCGACACAATTTAATTATCTCAAAAAATGACATCGCTTATATGACTGATTTATTTGCCATATTTAACCAGACTAATTTGAAACTACAAGGTGACACATTAAATTTAATCAAATCTAAAAGTGTAATATCTGCTTTTGTTCCAAAACTTCTGCTGTACAAACAAAACTTAGAAAGAAAAAAATTTTCTCAGTTTCCAAATCTTTCAAATTTGCAAAATAAAGATGAAGGTTTGTTTGCTTAGATATTCCTGACTGGATCTTTTGTAAGTAGTCAAACTCAGAGCACAAATACAAGTGAATACGTACTAATACAGGAGCAACTTATTAAATTATCTACAAATGAAGAACCGAAACCAATGTTTAAACAAAGTTACAACTTCTGGTTACAAAAACAGATCCCAATTTTATATCCAGCATTATAAGTTATTGTACAGAAGCTGTTTATTGCTTTTCCATCTTCCTATTTGGTAGAAAGTAAATTCAGTGCCGTTATGAGCCTCATTACAAAAAAAAAACCGACTAGAAATTAGTACTCGTGGGGATTTGCGGTTGCTACTCACAAACATTGAGCCGGACATAAATACACACATAACATCCCAATCAGGTTCATTCAAGTCATTAAAAAATCTTTTTTGTATTTTGCTTCTTCAACAGAATAATTTATTTAAATTTTCTTTTTACATCACTATTTACCATTCAAGACATCAAAGTTAAATTTGTAATTTTTCTATTATTTATTTATGTAGTTTTTTCACTCGGGAGTCCGTGGGCAAGTTTTGACTGAAAAGGGGTTCGTGGGTCAAAAGAGTTTGGGAACTATTGATTTAGATCGACAAATTCTTCTTACGGTTTAAGACTAACTTGCAGCTTTCAACGATTACATTTTATATTCTTATATTATTTGTTTGTAGAACATTCTGTTTCTTTTGGTAACCGCTTTCAATGATCTTGAATGTTCTCGAAAATTCGATGCATTTCAGTATGTTATGACTTGTATATGTACTTTCATAGGACATAAAACTTAACAAATTACTTGTATATATAAGTTTAACTTTATTTGTTGCGTTAGCTTACAAATTAGTTCGTGCTTACACTTGTTATCTTACATTCTATATTTACATTTACATTCTATTTAAATTTTTTTTTTTAAATACATTTCTTTATCCCTTCTCTCCTCTTAACTTTTTCCTCCTTCTCCATACTTCTTCCATCCACTCCGCTCCATTTCCGTTTCCGTTGCGGTAGTCCGATGTTTCTGGGAAAACATCGTCTATCGTACACGACTCCCGTTTGTTAAACGCTATAACGGAAATTGCACGATACAAATTCGGCAATTTGAAGCAAAGTATTGAAAGCGTCATCAAGAATTGCAATATAACGACACCACGACCAAAAGTTATCCTCTTGTGTACAAAATGAACAAATTACTTGTATTTCTGTTTCTATTAAATAACAGAATAACGGGAACAAGATAAATTAAAAAACTATTTAAGAAAGCAAAGAAGAAAAAAACAATTTTGTTTTATTGCCATTTTTGTGGTTAGCTTTTGAATTAAATCTAATAGTATTAAAATGATCGCCAGATTTTTGCGCAGTTGTTTTACTATTGATATTCAAATAATTTTCTCAATTAGTTCTTTTAAATTTTTTTATAGTTTTACTTTTGATCTTTTGCAAATTCTAAAATAATGTCTTAAGTTTTGAATAATTTTTATTATCTTCCTCAGTCTGTTTAATTACGACTGTTTCTCTTAGTTAGTTGGTTTTTAACATTTTTGTCGAATTCCTTCTTCTCATAATTGTGATTATTTTTTCATAACAAAACAAATACAATAACATTACTATTTATTAGATTTTATTATTTAGTATACTTATATCACTGTAAATTATTCATGCTTATACAGTCAGTGACTATTGCATAAATTGATAATCAAATACATACTTTTCTGAACATTTTTTTTAGATACGAAACTCACCAGTGTTTTCAAATATAATTTTTGTTATAAATAAATGCTAAAGTGAATAAATTAATTTAATTTAGTTTTGTAAATGTGTCTTTTAATTCTATACTAAAAAATATATTTGTTAATTAAAAAATAATTTTGTTTTCTCAAGCAAAAACATTAGTACATCCAAATATATTTATGAGAATGGTATTTGTTCCATTTGTAAAAAAATATAAATAACGATTTACAATTATCAAAAATATTGAATCTAACTTATGATTTGACTGCACACTATGGCTTTTATATTCATTATTGTTTACGGTACAAAATTTTGTTTAATTTATTTTTGGAGTGTAGTTTTGTTTTGCTGATTGTCATGATACTTGTCATAACATTATCTTAGATTTATTTATATTCTCGGTGTAACAAACTTACCGAACTCTTTAAAACAATATGTTTCTAATTTTTAATTTAACTTAAATTTTTTTATTGTTCTAATGAAACTTACTTTGACATTTTTTGCTGTGTGTTGATATAATTTCAGCTTTGAAATTAATATTAATAAACAATTTTTGATTTTATTTGTTAAGACTTTTATTAAAACACCTGCAGGGTATGTATTTATAAATAATTTACAAATTGTTTGAGATAGTCACATCCGGCGTATGAAATAAATTAAAACTCAAAGCGGAAAATTCTTTCTGTTGTTCTGTTTGCATTTCTTTTTTTAGTGTGCGTAATCAGTTAATTTTTGATATAGTAGCGTTTTTAAATGCTCATTTGAATACGTAATTTATTCTGCATAACTTTCCGGTTTGCATAAAAATAAATATTTATCTCAGTTTTTTACTAGAAGTAACAAACAACTTTTCGAGATGCAAAATTTCTTTGACCTTCAAATAGACATTACGCATAAATTAAAATATGCAGCTGTGTAACGACTTAAAGAATGCGCTAATACTTCAGGAAATATTTGTTTAAAAAGTTTGGTTAATTCTTAAAAAGTATTAATGTGCAATTTACACCTTATTTATAAAAAAAAATATCAAAATATTAAAATTACGTGGATGTTTTAAGTCGATAGAAGTGACGTGTACGCAAAAAGTATACAAATCCAATCATTACAAATTAAGTAAATTTAAATTTTAAAATCACTTTGGTTCAACTATTTTACAAACTTTTTTTTCAGATTTTTTTAATAATTGTAACTACATAGTTTCGAAGTTAAGCCAAATTTCTTAGCTGCAACAGCGTACCATTAATTTTGAATGTTTTTAAATTGAGAGCTTGGTAATCATGAAAAGCATGAAAGAAACATTTTTATATTACATAATAATGTTGTGTAATGATTAAAAATGCGTATAAAATTATATATGTATGTATGTAACTACTAAGAAAATTCTCCATCAATTTTAATTAAAAATGGTATCAATATTTAATATTATATTTAAAACATAAAGTTTTAAGTAAACTTACAAGATTGGTTTTATTAATTTTGATTAACACAATTTATAATTTTAAAGTGCTCAAAAGAATTTTTTTGTTTGTAATTAAACGTTATAATAATAATTAGTCATAAACTTGGATTTTTAGAAAGTCAATTTTATTATATCATATATAAAAAATATAAGTTTTACATTACATATGTATATGTGGTACTACATAATTCTATTTAGTTAGAATTTTTCTTATGCATTTCCAATCAGAAAGCTCCTACAAGACATATCTAAGATGACCATGTTTTATCAATTTAACTATATTTAAAATAGACCGTTTGCGCAAAATATAAATATTAAATAACATAAATTAATGTATTAAATTTAAAATAATAAGATTTGTGTTGACTTTTGCTAAATTTACAACAAGAATTTTTGTATGTTTGCTTTTCAGATACGTCTAATAATTTTATTGATCAATTTAGACTACGTTTCGGTTCTAATACACAATAACATACATGTCAAAACATAATTGCTTAAAAACAAACAATTGTTGAATGCGTTCTAAATTAAAACTTTTCTTTAGATGCTATAAAACATTTCTTTCGTGTATGTAGATTTGATAATTATAAATATATTTTAGTAACAATAAAGTAAAAAACTTTAAATAGTAAAACAGTTTAATCGTGTCTATACAGCACAATTTCAAATAATAATTTAACAAATTTTGATTGACAGCTTTTGATATTTCAAATGGTGCAACTATTACACTGATAAGTAAGCAAACAAGCTAAAATTGCTTAAATATTATATAAATTAATTTTATGCAACGAGTAATTTAAGGTTACTAATTAATGTGATATTAACAATGTTTAAAACCGAGAGTTAACAAGCATTCCTAGACAAACACTTCCTGTTCTACAGTAAAGGAATTGTTATGTTCATTTCTCAAACAATTTAACAGTTAAACACTTTCTACTTGTCTGATAAGCTTTGGAGTACACAGTTTTTATTTAAAAGTTATAAAAACAGAATACTTTTGTAAAAAAACCATTATTTGTTGTTTGCAAGTTGTTTGTATTGAATTCGTACGTAAAATTGTTTCCATAGCAAATGCTTAACATACTTAGATATACAGAATTTATGGAAAATTTGTCCATGTGTAGCTTTGTCTTGATGTCGACAAAATATTAGCAGCTTTTTAAATATAAAGTAGGGTAACATACTTCAAAATTGGATTGCACTGTAAATTGCACAATCAAACGTGTAAATATTAAAATTGGGATTATTTTTGCAATGATACCTGACTGACCTGAGCCCAAGCCACTCCCTAAGAAGCAATATCGAGAAATGTCAAACGAAAACCAAGAAAAAAAAAGAATCTTGCATCACAATTATCATAAATTTAAAACAGTAAACATACATATATGCATTTATCTTGTTTTTTTATTCATGTAATATTTTTAATTGAATGTCGGGTTTGTTGTCAGAACGGCTCTTATATCTATCTATAATTATTTATTATTAAAACTGCACAAACAACTAGAATGTTTGGAAAATATGTGGAACATTTTCGAAATATGGCCGAAATATATAAAAGCGATACAAATGAATTATAGGTCAGTTATTTCAGTAATTCAAAGTCGGCAGTGGTAAAAAGATTATTCAAGTTTAAACAAATAAGCGATTTACGCGTCTCGAGATAAATACAACAAATTAAAAACGTGCGTGACTTTAATGTTAACAAGTGTCAGTGCTTAGATAAATAGAAGTTATCCGCGGACATTATCTTTCGAGTGATAGTACTATATAAATTAGTGTAAGTGTAGTGTAGTGTACCTTAGATTTAGTTAGTTCAGTTAGTTATAAACGTGTAAATATTTTTAGTATAAATAAATTAGTTTTAAAATTTGTTACATAAAAACTTGTTTATAGAATAACATATCTTCGTTAATTATTCGCAATGTTCTATTGGTGCCACCATTTTTTCTCTTGCCAACTTAACTTGTTTTTGGCGGCATCCGATTTTATTTGAATTTACCGCCAACAGTTCGGCCATCCTGACGTAAGATTGTCTCAAACTTCGTACATGATTAACTTAAGATATAACATTTGCATAGTTCAGTAAATAACATAAAACAAATACATAATGAGAATAATGGTATACAAAAAAAATAACTATAGTATCTAAAGAAATTAAAAATAAGTGGTATTTTTTTACTTATATGAGAATCTTAGTAAGGTCTCATCTGGTCAGGTGGAACAATAGCTGTAAAGGGTTTTTGAGTCAACTGAGCTTCATCTGAATCCGTCACTACATAACGGGCCAACTCCAAAAAATTTTTTTACTTGAAAGGAGCTTTAAAATTAAGCATCAGTTTTTTGTTTATTCCTACACAACATTTTTGATTAAGACGATATCGCCTTCTTTATATTTTTTAGAACATTTGCGATGTTTATTGTAAATTTTTTCACCTTCTCTTACCATTTTGCTCACGACTAGCAAACTAGGTGTTGTTTTTTTTTTAACGCGATGATAGGAATTTTTCAACACAAATCCGGCTGCAAACAAGATGTGGGTCCATTTTTCCATACTTGATGGTACTTTTGCTAACATTGGTACAACAGAGCGATTGCTTTGTTCAACTTGCCCATTTGTTCTAGGGGCGTGAGTGTCTACTAAGATATGTTTTATACCATTACTCTTAGTGAACTCTTTAAAATTATTAAAAGACAAACAAGTGCCTCTGTCCGTTATTATACACTTAGGCTTACTGTAATATTTAAAATATTTTTAAGATGCTTAAATACTTCAGATGTCTGAGTAGACTTGCATGGGAAGAGATTAATAGGCTCGGTGAAACCGTCAACTAGTACTAAGATGTATTTAAAACCGTAAGAAATCTTTTTAAAATCACGACAATGGTCCGTGTGTATTTTTTCAAAAGGTAAGTTACCCTTCGAAATAGGATGTAACATTCCTTCTACTTTACCAGTAGTAAGCAAGTAGAAAATACATTTCAGACATTTGCTTACATAATCTTTAACTCTAGATCGCATGTTAGGAAACTAATACATACGAGAAATAATCTCGAAAATTTTATCGTAACCACAATGGCCAATGTCGTCGTGTCTGCATCTTAAAACACTGTCTACAATGCTATCGGGTACGTAGAATAATAAGTTACCCTTGTAACAACACCATTACGTAACTCGTAATATTGGTTCTCAACTATTCTCAATTGCTCTTTAATTTCTAGGATCTTATGATCCATCGACTGTTTTATAACCAAAACCTGTTCAAAATTATGATTTTTGACAACGAAAATTTCACCAACTCGACTCAATGCGTGGACATGATTCATTCGTGTACCAGATCTATGAATTACCTCGTAATCGTAAGATTGTAAAAAGATGACCTTACGGGAAATCCTAGAATGAATGTGTTGCTTTGACAACGTTAACCTGTAGCTATCAGAATCGGTAATGATTGTGAATTTGATCGTTACAAAATAAATATGGAACCATTTTATGGCATACGCTATGGCCAAACACTCCAACTCAAAAGAGTGATACTTTGATTCGGCGTCTGTCGTCCGTTTACTGAAATAAAAAACGCGCTTCCAAATATTGTCACTCTGTCTTTGCAGTAAAATTGCGCCAAAACCAATAGAGCTGGCATCGCAATGAAGCTCTGTTTGTAAATAAGGTAAATACATAGCAGCAAGTACTGCCGGGGAGGTGAGTTTGCTACGCAAAGTTTTGAACGCTTCTAATTGTTTTTGCTCAAAACGAAATGGCACATTCTTTTGAATTAACTCGTACAATGGTTTAGCAATAATTGAAAAGTTTTGGATGAATTTTCAAAGTAGCTACTAAAACCTAAGAATTTATGCACTTCTTTAGTAGATGTAGGAATCTTATAATCTCCCAAATACGAAACTTCGCTACTAAAAAATGAGTACTTGTCGAATCTGAACCGAAGTTCGTTTTCGGCAACAATAGTAAATATTTCCTTCAGAACTGACAAATGTTCGGGTATAGTATCGGTCGCGACAAGCAAATCGTCTAAACATTATTTTGTTTTATTTTAAGAGACCTTCGAACAAATGGTAGATGTATTTTTAAAAATAACTGGGAGAATTTGTTAGACCAAACGGCATTTTACACAATTCGTATTGACCTAAAGGGGTGATAAAACTTGTATATTTTCTTGAGCTCTCCTCTACTTGGACATGGAAAAAGCCATTCAACAGATTTAATATGGTGAAACAAACTTTGTTTCTTAAAGAATCGATAAGGTCTATCAACGGAGTAGGGAAATAAATATTTTTTGTTAAGTATACGGTAATCTATACAAAGTCTTAATTCGTCTCTATTTTTTTGTCAAACAAGTACTATAGAACTACAATATTAATATATATTATATCCTTAGCTAAATAATCGTCAAAGATTTGTGTTAACTTAATTTTATCGCAACAAGCTCTGTTTTGAACTAACGACTTTATTGGGTTGTAGATTATCCACACAATTGAGCAAGTAGTCATCATAAATTTCATTATCCTTACTAACAGTCTCAAAATCAATGTGTTCGGCAACGTTAAGCTTAGCGGCTCCTCTCTACATGAATAATAAATGGCCAAGAGTTTGTTACTATAGTATTCAGATGCACCAATACCTTAAGATTTGTTCTCCTAACAAAAAATCCTAATTTACTAAAAAAATCCCGACCCAAAATACAAGGAATCGACATGCAATCATCTTATACAACATAAAACTTAATATTGCCGGTCTTACATAAATCTTTCAAAGTGACTTCAAAATCTATAATGCCTATAATATCTAACTTACTGTTATTAATATCTGTACAGGTTTTTTTGTTTCGATGGGTAAGTCTTTTACTTCGTATCTCTCTTTAATCATATAAATTGGGCTACCTGAATCAAGCATACCACTTACTTTAACCTTAAAAACAGTTTAGCTAGCATCTACTAAAACAAAAGATAAATTAACAGTGTAAGGGCTAATTAAACAAACATCACTTCTGATGTTACTCTCCTGTACTAAATCAGTAGATTGGTTATCGGAAGTACTATCTGCTGCCTCCTTTGCTAATATGTTTCCTTGGCCTCTTGGTGTCCCTGTACGTGTACGAGATTCTGCAGCTTTATGACCCACTCAACCACAGCTATTTCTTTATCGCCTTGGCTTTGTACAATTTGGTGTTCTTCTTGATTACAATTAAAACACACTGGTTTTCTTTTTACAAGTTGACTTGCTTTTATAGGAGTCTGTTTAAGAGTAAAACCGTTTCCGTCGTTGGTTACATTTTTCATAACTGATAGTTCCTCTAGTTTCTTAAAATCTGACATTCTTGCCTGGCTTTGAAGTTGGGGGTTATTAAATCCATTTATTAAGTAATGAATTAATTCGATATCGCTTAATTTTGTTTTACTTCCTACGGCTAATTTTTTATAGAAATAGTTTTAAAATGTTTCTTTTCTCGACCACCGTCTGGTTTTGAATTGTTTAATTAATTGTAGTTTCGACGTGCGTGTAAAAAAGTATTTACTCATTTCTGCTTTTAGTTCTTCCCAAGTCATGTCCATATGCTCAGTTTTTGAGCATATAGACATGACTTTGAATGGAACGATTTAGAGATAGAACCATTAAATTTGCTTGTAGTTACTAAACGAATGACATTGTCTGGTACATTATATGTGCTTCCTATTTGATTTATTTTTACCATTTATAAACCGACATAATCGTCTGTTCCGCTGACACTTGGTACTAATGTCGACAATTCTTTCACGGAGGAACACTTAGTGAAGAAGGGTTTACTTGTTGAGCCCTAAGTGCGACTTGTACAGCACATTCGATCATATCTGCTACTGTAAACAACGTATTCTCTTCTATAACGCTAGTTGTTTTAACGGGGAATTCTTGTCTCGACATTTCGGAGCACGTGACTAACCTTAAAACTCTTAATCCATTTTTTTCTTGGCAATCCCACTTCTGAGATAGTTGTCAGAACGGCTCTTTATTATAATTGATTATTATTGTAACATAAAAACTTATTCATCAAATAACAGATTTTGGTTAATTATTCGCCATGTTCTATTCATGCCACCATTTTATTATCTTGCCAACTTAACTTATTTTTGGCGGGATCCTATTTTATTTAAATTTACCGCCAACAGATTCAAGAATAAGTCAGTGTCAAAAACAAAAAAAGCAAATCTTAATGAAATCCGCTAAGCAAGCAAACATTCTTGAAACGTGTGTAAACAGCACACGTTTGCGTCGGATCACGAAACTGAGAGTACAATTAACTAGTTGGAACTGGTAAAAAAAACTGAGGTAGGCAGATGTGGATAATCTCCCGGTTTTCTTAGTCGTAACATTTTTTCATTTATACATCAAAGCTATTGTTTTTGTTGCATAATTTTTTCAATTTCGTTTTTGTTTGTATTTGTAAACAAATAAAGAAGTAATAGTGTTAATAACAAATTTTAAAAAAATCCTGTTTACACTACTAGACAACGTAAACATAAAAAACATTCTCAATTTTAATCTCTTAGCACTTTACGCCACTTTCTTAATTTAGTATTAAATGATGCTATACTTTCCTTATGTAACATAATATTGTAACGAATTTTATTATTAAAACTAATTGATTTAAACTACTAAAAAGATTTTTACTTATACTAGAAATATGTACACTTTTAAATTAACCGAACTAATTAAATCTAATAATATTTAATAAAAAACACTTACACTAATTTATATCACTTACACGAAGATAAGATAAAGTCCGCGGATAGCTTCACACACTTGTTTACACTAAAGCCACGTACTTTGTAGATTTATTTATAACACGCGCTAACGACTTATTTATTTAGACTTGAATAATCTTCTTAACACTGCTGTCTTTGCATTACGGCAATAACTGACCTACAATTTGTTTGTTCCGTATATATACACATTTTGAAAATACTTCTCGAGTGTTCCATATCTTTCGGTATACCTTCTAGAAGATGCATAACAACAATTTTGGCACAGATTTTCAGTAATAACTGTCTTATTTCAAATGTAATGTATGTAATGGCATATTGTATTGCAAAATTGTATTACCTTTCAAACGGTATATACCTATACCTAACTCGAACGGAATTCGAGATATTTTACACCGTTTGTTTTCAATAATAAATGTCGATTTTTATTATCGAAGCAGTCTTGATTGCAATAGAGATTTGGATTGTAAGTTTAATGACAGCTTTATAAACAAAAATTAGTAAATTAAATTAATAATAGACACAACACAGCAAATGTTCAGATTGGCCGCCATTTTGTTAATACACAGACGTATCATTTTCTCAAAAGATTTCTGAAGGTTTAATAACATTTAAAGTGTTATTGTTTGGAAAGCATTGCGAATCCAAACATCTTACGTCTGGGGTTCGCGCCGGCCAGTCACATCCATTTATTAGAGTACTTTCTGTTCCCGAACTCTAATTTAAAAATGTGCTGGAGCACCGTCTAATTGTAACCACATTCGCTGTTTAATGTCTATCGGAATATTTTCCAAGAGTTCTGGCCAATCATATCGTAAAAATCTTCAAAACATTACACGGTTTAAATATTCAGCAAAAAAGTAAGGCCCTATTATGCGTGTTCCCAAAATTCCAGCCCACACGTTAATGCTCCATCTGTGCTGACGATCAAGAGTACAAAGAAACACAGTCAGCCCGATACGTTTTATTGACGTCAAAATCACGTTGGAGACGTCATTAAGACGTGTTAATGTCGTCGTATGACGTCAGTGTGCTGCCTGGGAAAGAGGATTTTCATCACTTTAGTAGTGAAAATTGTGCCTAATTACTAAGCCATTGTTGTAAAATGTAGATTCGGCTGTGAATAGTTGGTATACTTTTTGGTAAGTTACAGCTCTGGATCCACAAAAGGTTTCCAACAATTTTTGTAATACTATCTTGTGTGGATGGTTTCGAGCAGGATATTTCTGAGCATAAACTTTTGCCACAAGAAAACAATTTTGTTCGCATTTTTCAATAACCAGAATCATATCAATTCGTTTCTGAACAGAATTTGTCTTCACTTTTATACTTTTGAATACTATTTTATCAAATAACAACACCTAAACCATTAATATTTTTACACAAACACTTAACCATTCAACAAAATAAAATGTTAAACATTAAAATAGTAACAACAGTATTGTAGCCATTTCAAAGTCGCTTTTTTTACATGCTTAGATCTTGAAATTTATTATTAAAAACTGAAAGTAAACAATCTCGGAAATATCTCGAATTCCGTTTCAGTTAGGTATAGGGAACCTTTGTATTGTTTGAAAGGTAATACAATCTTGCAACACAATATGCCATTACATACAGAGTGCGCTATTTAGAATAAGACAGTTATTAGTGAAAATCTGTGTCAAAGTTACTGGGACTATTATTAGTTGCGGTCAACTCATTCCTCTTTCAGTAAGTCAATTTTATTAATTAAGACCTGTAATTTTAGAAATTGTTAGGTTTCTCAAAAACGGTATTTAAGCATATGAATTCTATTGCAACTTGCATTTATTTTATCCTGAAAATCCAAAAAATAATTAAAATACTGAGTGTTCTATTTAAAAAAACATAACCCTGATATGGATCTTCTTTTATGAACACCCTGTGTAATTAAAAATACTTTTGAACTGTGCTCTCAACGATTCTGTATCAACAACAAACTGCTTAGGTATTCTAATTTTTTATCATAATATTGTTTTGCTAGGTTTTGTTTTTGTAAGACCTTGTAATATATTTTATCTAAGGTTTCCTATTTCGGGCACATTCCTCCTCATATATTTATCAAGAGCGGTACTTTTACATTATCATCTTCATTTACCTTGCTTGCGGCTAACAAATATATTTCAAATTGCTGCTTAAATTTTTTGAAATTTTCGGTTAGATATCCGTCAAATTTTGTAAGATTCGGTACTCCTGATTCCAGTTATTTTGTAACTTCAATTTTAAAATCCTTTCGACTGCACTATGTTTTGTTATTTTTTTATTTATTATTAACTTTACAAAATTTTCTCTAGACTACTATGGCTATTTCTACTAACAATGTAATTTTAACAAAAACCTATGACAAAAACTAACATATGCTTCTACATTAATTGATGTGTCTCCGAGCACACCAACATTAGAGATGTGTCGTTCGCAAACGATTCGTTCAAAACGAACAAATCACCGACATGACCCAAAAGATTCGACTCACCGAAGTCGTTCACCAAGTCTTATTGAATCGGTAAACACGCAAATCTTGAAAATAAAAATCTCTTACATTTGCAGTTCGGGAATTATTTTTCGGTTCGAATCTCAAATTGAATCGGAACGGAACATACTTTAATTTAATTCGCAAGCGATTAAAAATTGTTCTGGTATCAAAAAGATACAGTAAATTATTGATTTTAGGCAAATATTTTAGTTAGTAATTTTAATAAAAAAAAGTAAAAAACATGTTTCTTGACGAAAAAATAAAAAAGTTTAACAAAGAAATATAACTAAAATTAACAAAGCATTGAAAAATAAATGCATTACTTAAAAGTTAAATCGTTTACAAATACAAATTAAAATTTAAAAATAATAATTTGGACACTTTTGTGGGTCTTAATCTGTTTCTTCGTTCACTAATTGTTTGTCCGGTTTTAGAAAAAACCCTTTCACTAGGTGTTGATGTTGCAGGTATACAAAAATTATCTTTCATTACCTGAAAGAGTCTAGGGTAGACACTTGATCTTTTTTTCCATGACTTAAGTGGATTTGCACTTCTTTTTAATAGATGTTCTTGAAGATGTTTATTAACCTCGATTATAACTGCTGCAGTAGGATTTTTTTCTTAGATTAAATGAGCAATTTTTTTATCAAATTCTTCTTAAATTGAAGTCGATAAAGAGGTTTGTGCGCTTTCTCTTGCGTTGCGAGGGTTTTCTTCGACTGCTTGTTTATCATCACCCTTATTAGATACCTTAATCTGTGTAGCCAACTTCGTCACTTATTCTTTGGAATTTTCAAAGGCATAATTTTTCGAAAACCCTCGTTGGTTTAAAACGTGGAGACATAAACGTAGAGATAGCGAATATATGGTTATCCTCAGTATTTTGAAACCTTGTTGTTACTTTTAATAGAAAACTTAATTTTATAATTTTTGAAATTGTAACATTTTTTCTGCACTAATTTCTACGGTGATTTCATAAACAAATTTTAATGCTTTCGATGAATGCTGCAGCACATTCTACTCTTCGGAACTTAATTGTTCATGCTCGCACTGAATTATAGCCATAGTAGCAACTAGCGTTTCTTTAAATTTAATAATCCTAGTAAACATTTTAAACGTAGAGTTCCATCTGGTTTAAAAACCCATTTGCTTTTGAATATCTCTTAATTTTTGTGCAGAGACTGGATTTATCTTGAAATATTGAACTATATTTTTTACTTCTTTTTGAGATTCTTGAATAGCTATAAACTTGCTTTTACTATTAGATTCAATAAATCTACAAAGCAAGCCACATGATTTCAGCCACACAATCTTACAGACGCTTTCATATTTGCTGCGGGGTGCTACGTACGTATATGTCGAATTAAATTTGTTGTACTTCCACCCTTTGTCGATAGAGATGTAGAACACAATTCACATTTCGCTTTTACGTCATTAATTTTGGTAAAATGACGCCAAATAAAGTTGCGATTTATATTTATTTTTGATTTATTTTTATGCTACTCACACTCCTCGAAAAAAATTGCCAGTTAGCTATTGTATATCGACGAACTGATTACCTTTTTTTGCGAGAATATTATTTTTTATTCTAAAATATTTCATTTTGTTAATCAACATTTTGGATTTTTTACTTGTAACTTTGCTTTTCATCGCGATCATAACAGGAAACGAACTGTACCATGTAAGTAATTCACAGCTTCCGTTAGTGGTTTGAGTCTTTAAGAACGAATCATTACGAACGAATCATTTCAGCAAATCAGTTTGAAAGAATCGATTCTTCAAAAATCGAACATCCCATCGCTAACCAATATAGTTGTGTCTCTCTTACCACAGTTATGAAATGATGGCTAAAACGCTTTAAAAAAATTGGGAGTAGTGATAATTTCAGATATGCTTATTAAATTACTAAATTCAATTTTTAATGTATTAATTTTTTGTTTATGAAAAACAACACGATAAATAAATACAATAAAAGTGACTATTATTTTGTGCCGGTACAGCACGAAGAAATAAATCTGATGAAGAAAAAACAATCTATTGGATCTGTTCTTATTTTTAATAGTTCGATATAAGAAATGCCTAATAGATTTCCTATTAAATTCTTAACGACCCCAATGCATAAACATGGTGTAATTAAATTCCCACGCACAGCCTACGTTAGCGTGCATATATGCATGTTTATAAAGTAGCTAACAAGCAGGTGTAGGTAATCGTCGAGATTTAAGTTCCGTAAAGTCTCTAAACATGAATCACGTTCAGGAAATCAATTGCTCTTCCACATTAGATAACTTGTCCTCTAGTCGTTTTTAAGCATTCCCACAACTTTAAAACGTGTATCTACCCTATATATAGTTTTAACGTAGGTAATAAGGATTCGGTTGATGCTTCCTAAATTACACCGACCATATAATATTTGTAGCGTACCGTTTTCATTCTACAATGATTTCGAGTTAGTTTTCGACCCTAATTTAAGGGCTGTCGTACACAGGGGATGATATATAGATTGTAGCGTTCGCACATGTGCTACTGGAACAAAAAAATCTAAATAATCTTTGTAGGGGACTAAGCGCTTTAAATAAGACACCTGTTTTACTAGTAAGTTCAAAATGAAACGCTATTATTTAATGCTGCCACTGTTACTCTACTTCTCCATTCACGCTTGTTTGCAAAAGGTACAGTTTCCAGGTTAAGTGCAAAGTAATAAGTAGGTTAGCGCTTAACTTTTACTTATAGCAGTTAATTTTCCTGTTACCTGCGCAGTCACTTGTCACTTCCTTCCGTTAATCACAGAGGAATTACTTTAAACGTGTTGTTTTAGCTTAGTTAAAATGGTTAATTGAGTATAGCAACCATTAACTGACTCAACTGCTATACTAACAATTACATTTTAAAAACTGGAGAGAAACATAATGCAACTGTAACATTCAAATATATCTTCGCATGAATGTGACAACCGCAATGTGAATTTTGTTACCATCACGTTTGTAATTTAATTCTTACACGAAACAGAAATCATGCTAAAATTACGATATCTATATGCAAATGTACCTACTAGCATAAGGTATGCAATTGGAAACTTAAAACTAACACAGTCTAGTTAGAGTCTTTCTTTATTTTCCATGAAGCTTGACAGTTTGACAAATCGACTGTATGTCTAAACCAGAAATCCCTTTTAGCTTTTACGACATGTTTCAAGTCGCTAGTTTAGATAAATATTTCGGAGAGTAAAACCGAAGGGTAGTTGCTATACCTAGGGAGCAAAAATATCCCCTCTTGCAAAAATAAGGGTGACCTAATAAATATAAATTAAAAGTTTGATATTTTTTTACTTCATAATTAGTTAGGTAATTTAGAGTCAAGTATTTTTTGAAGGTTGTCGTGAATTATAAAGGTTTCTTCTAAATTTTACGATAAAAATAAGAAAGTAATATACCATTAATCCTCGAAACAAACTAGGGGGACGTCACCCTATCTGTCTATTTCACGCTCTAATTTACAAATCACCCTTCAACTTGGTAAAATTGCCTAATTTTGGTTAATTGCCAACGGAGTGCAAATTATATTTCAAATTGAACTTTCCGGTTCTATTAAAAGTAACGACCTTTGAAAGTTTGCATATTAATTGAATTCTTTTTTGGATGTTTTAAATATCCTTAGACGGAAGTTTTCTATGTTATAAAGCAAACGTTTTATCTGTAGAATTTATTTTTTTCACCAACACATTTAATTGTTAATTACTATTGGGTTTGATATAGTATATCTAATGAACGACTCATTTTTGTGGTTTCAATATTATAATAGTTATTTTTTAGTAATTATAAAACTTAGAATGTGGGGTGCAACGCATTGATCGTTGAAAGATTAAATATTAAATTTAAAGGAACCAAAACAAAGGCACATCATTTTCATGGACAATAATTAGTTATTAAACGTTAATTTTGTTTTTTGACCATGATTACCACAAATTTAATCAACGTATACTCGATTACTGATAATTTGATTACAAATCCTTTTTTTCCTTTTCGTTTTTAAACATGATTAATGGTTTTTAACCATGTTGCTATTATTTAATTTATACTACACATAAATATTGAATAAGCAAGATCTTTTTTACTATATGTATTCTTACCGTCAAACTGTAATTGTCAATTGTTATAATTTCAAAAAGCTTTTTGTTGGGATGTTGATATCCGCTTTATTTTTTCGGTTAGTTTAAAATAAATAGTGGACTGTATTTCTTGATATATACATATATTACAATTTATAATACATTTTCACTAACATTAGTTTATTCGGTAATTGGATTTAGTTACCAGCAAGCCGAACTATGCTGGGAGACGCTACATTGGTGACTGTCGAAAAATAAAAATAAAATCGGTTATAAAAATTACATATTAAGAAAAATTCCACCATCTCTGGTTACAAAAACTAATTCTATTGGTTGTTAGTAATAACTTAAATTTTAAAGTGTGAGAAAGTTAGGGGTCGTTGAATGACTCCCGTTACGTATTTACAACTACTACGTGCCTTTACACAAAAAAAAAGGATTTTACAATAACTGCTTATAACTAAAATATTAAAATCTTAAATATACACTAAGACTTAAAATACACAACCGGTAAAGTACAAAGGTAGTACCGAACATGCCGCCCGCCTTGAAAGCACTGACTTTCAACATGTATAAGGTTTCACAAATGTCGATTACAAGCACTACACTAATTTGCTTCTATAGGAAGTGGACACATTTTGGTAACTGCGCGTTTAATTATGCCTTTCGCGGTTTTCACTGTCACTGCGCGTACAACGCCGTCACTACCGGGATGAGTAGCGATGATGCGTCCGAGATGCCACTGTAATGGTGGGATGTTATCTTCATGAAGTAACACAACAGTATTTAATTTTATGTTAGGATATTTCACTTTCCATTTTGATTTTTGTTGAAGTAAGTTTAAATAGTCTCTTTTCCAACGTCTCCAAAAATGTTGTTGTAATTGTTGTATTCTTTCCCAGCGGGACAAGCGATTTTTATTGATTATAGTAAGATCTGGTTCAACCGGTGTTACAAGTGGGTTTCCGATTAGGAAATGTCCAGGTGTAAGAACGTGAAAATCATTTGGGGATTCGGATATAGGAGTTATAGGTCTAGAGTTTAAGATGGCTTCAATTTGTACCAATAATGTGTACATTTCTTCGTATGTTATAGATGCATTACTAATGATTCGTTTTAAATGAAATTTAACTGACTTTATACCAATTTCCCACAATCCCCCAAAATGCGGAGATCTAGGTGGAATAAAATGCCAAGCTATACAATCTAAACTTAACTGGTTCAAAACATTGTTTTTGAAATCGATACTATTTACAAACTTATAAATCTCCTTTAACTCCTTGTTAGCTCCTACAAAGTTAGTTGCATTGTCTGAGTACAAATCAGACACCATTCCTCTTCTAGCCATAAATCGTTTAAGTGCCGCGAGAAAAGTTGCAGAGGTAAGATCGGTTACTAATTCAAGGTGAATGGCTTTGGTAGCTAAACAAATAAAAAGTGCAATAAAAGCTTTTATTGATTTTTTGCCTCTGCCACGATTCTCTTTGATAAATATTGGCCCCGCGTAATCTATGCCAGTATGAATAAAAGGACGAGACGGTTCTACGCGGTGGGCCGGTAAGTCACCCATTATATGTTTAGCATGACTTGGGTTTGATTTAAAACATCGGATACATTTATGTATAACACCTCTAACAAGTGTTCGACCAGAAACGGGCCAAAATCTTTCTCGAATAATTGAAAGTGTTAATTGCGGACCTGCGTGAAAATATTTGTTGTGAATATGAGACATAATTAATTTTGTTACAATATGATTAGGTAGAATAATAGGATGCTTTTGATCATAAGAGATGTTAGCATTGTTCAACCTGCCGCCAACTCTTAAATGTCCATCACTGCCTAAAAAAGGTGATAACGATAATAATTTACTTGTTTTATGAACAGGTTTGTTAGATTTAAGGTTTGAAATTTCTCTATTAAATTCGTTCGCTTGGATTGCTCTAATTATGACGTCGGTTGCTTGCTTAATCTCCTTATTGGATAAATTAACGTCACTTACTCTTTCTTTGATATTTTTACAGTTATTGATAAATCGAAGGCAATACGCTATAACACGTTGTAATTTGTTATAATTTGAATATTTAATGAATATATCATCTAGATTAGATTTTATGATTATGTGACAGAGTGACCTTTGTTCGGGTATTGATTCAAGGTTATTAAATTTTGAAATTGGTGCTGGCCGTGGCTGCAGCTCCTTTTTCAACCAATTTGGTCCTGTCCACCATAACGAATTATCTAAAAGTGATTCAGGTGTGGCACCTCGAGAGATGACGTCTGCGGGATTATATGTAGATTCAACATGATGCCAGTTTTCAATTTTTGTTAACGTTAATATTTCTGATACTCTGTTTGCCACAAACGTTTTCCACCTTTTGGAAGGAGCTGATAACCATGATAGAACAATGGTTGAATCAGTCCAGTTGTAGTGTTTGTCAATTTTTAAATTTAAAATTTTGGATACCTTATTTTTAAGGCGAGATAACAATAAAGCGCCGCATAATTCTAAACGCGGTAACGTTGTTGCTTTTAGAGGGGCTACCCGGGATTTAGAGCACAACAAATTTGTTGAATAATTGCCTAAATTGTCTTTAACACGTATATAAATGGAAGCACCAAAAGCAATTTCAGAAGCGTCGCAAAATGAATGCATTTCAGTGAATACGATAGTATTCGTGCTGATGACTCTTCTCGGTATTTTGAGTTTATTTAATTTGGATATCTGCTTGATATATTCACACCACAATGAGTGCAAATCTGTGGGCAATGACTCGTCCCACCCAATTTTTAATGACCACAACTTTTGGATAAGAATTTTAGCGGTAATTATGACAGGTGATATTAATCCAAGTGGATCAAATACTTGACATATTGTTGATAAGATAGATCGTTTAGTTACTCGTTTGAAAGAATAACTATCTATGTTAACATTAAATTTAAAATTGTCTGAATCGGTATTCCACAATAACCCAAGAGTTTTAACTTCGTCGTTTACGTTAAAGTCTACAATGTTATTTAAATTTTGTGAATGTGATTGAAATAATTGTCGGTTATTACTTGCCCATTTACAAAGCTCAAAACCAGAACTAGATAATGCAGCAGTAATTTCGTTTTTAATTGAAAGAATTTCATCGATAGTATTTCCGCCTGTTAGTAGATCATCGACGTAAAAATCTCGCAACGCAATTTCGTATGCCTTTGGATGGGTGTGTTTAATGTCGATAACAGCTTGTTGTAAGCATCTAATAGCTAAAAATGAGGCTGATGCAGTGCCGTATGTTACAGTTGTCAATCGGTATGTTTGAATTGGTTCATTAATATCAAAACGCCAAAATATACGTTGGTAATCTCTATCGCTTTCGTCTATTTTTACCTGTCGATACATTTTAGTTACGTCGGCTGATAATGCATATTGATACGTTCGAAATCGAGTTAATAAAGAAAACAGATCTTGCTGAATGGTTGGCCCTACCATTAATATGTCGTTTAAACTGTGATTGTTGGTAGTTTTCATAGAACCATCAAATACAACTCTAAGTTTGGTTGATAAGCTTGATTCTTTATAAACGGCATGGTGGGGTAAATAAAAAACATTTTTTGTGCTGTCGTCGTTTGGAATTAATTCCATGTGCCCTAACGATAAGTAATCTTGCATAAAACGAACGTAATTTTGTTTTAAATCATCATTTTTTTGCATTTTTCGTTCTAAGCTATAAAATCGCTTTAAAGCTTGTTGTTTTGAATCCCCTAACAAACTATTATCCCGAACTGGTAATTTCACGGTAAATCGGCCATCAATATCACGTTTATAATTACGTAAAAAGTGTTGCTCGCACTCAGATTCTTCTGGTGTGTAATTATTATAGTTTAATTCCTCTAACTCCCAAAACTTTGCTAATTGGTTTTCTAATTGTAAAAAGTTACAAGAAACTTGATGAGTTTTTGAATTATTGATTGAACCGCCTATTGTCCACCCAAAATGAGTTTTCTGTAAACAAATGTTGCTTGGATCTAATTTAATTTTTCCTATACATAAAAGGTCCCAGAATAATTCTGCACCTATTATCATATCAATTTCACCCGATACATTAAAATTTGGATCTGCAAGATTTATATTTTCTGGCATTTTATGTTCAAAAGTGAAAACGTGTTGTTTGGTAAATTTTCAGTTAATTTTGGTAGTATTAAACATAAAATGTTCGTACTAAAAGCATTATAACAAGATTTTATTTTAACGTTTGTTACCTTGTTTGTTTTGAAACTCTACTGTTTATGCCACTTATCGAAATATTGCGATTTTCATAAGACAAGCCTAGTTTGTTAAAACATTTTTCAGAAATTAAATTAGACTGAGATCCAACGTCTAATAAAACTCTGCACCTTTGTGGTAAACCTTTATGATCATAAATATAAATTACTGCTGTCGACAATATGACTTCTTTACTAATAGAATTAATTTTGCTCGAATGCGTTACAACAGCGGAAGTTGATGGAATTGGTTCATTATTGGTAGTAGTGTTTAGATTACTTTCTAAATGTAGCAAAGTGTTATGCATTTTTTGGCATTTTCGACAAGTTGATGCAAAACAATCTCGAGTTTGATGATTTGAACGAAGACAATTTATACATAATTTTAGGTTTTTTATCGTTTTAATACGATCATTCACTGATAAATTTAAAAATTGATTACATTGATTAATAAAATGCGAATTTTTGCAAAGTAAACATTGATTTGATGTATTAGCAAACGTATTTGTACGCATTGAGTTGTTTAGGTTCGATTGGTTATTATGAATTTTTGATTTTTGGTTGAGCGTGGAACTATTTTGATTAGAACTCATACTAAGTTTTTTATTGTAATCAAGTGCCTCTAATGTTTGACACCTGTTAATTAAAAAATCGGTTATATCGGTCATGTTAGGCAATTCAGATTTAATTGACGATTCCCAGTCCTTTCGGCTTAAATAATCTAGCTTGGTTGTTATAAGATAAATGATTAAAATATCCCAATTCTCGGTAGGTAACCCTAAAGTATTAAGAGCTTTAAGATGCTTATTTACATTGTCAAGTAAATCTCTAAGTGATGCGGAAGAGTCTTTGTTAACAATCGGTAGGTTGAATAATGCATTTACATGAGTTTGAACAATAATTCTTTTGTTTTCATAGCGTTGTTTTAATAACTGCCACGCGATTTCATAATTTTGAGCGGACACAGTTAACGAACTTATGACGTGTATAGCATCGGAAGTTAAAGAAGATTTTAAGTAATGAAATTTTTGAATTTCACTTAAATGTGTTTTTCGTGAATCATTGACTTAAAGCTGTCATAAAAGACACCCAGTTTAAATAATCTCCATTAAATTTTGGTAAACTAATTTCAGGTAATTTTACCTCAGTTGAGTTATGGTTATTATTAGCATTATGGTTATTAGTTGTTTGATCGTTTTGAAGTAGAGCAATTTGTTTTTTGAATAATGATTTAGTTTGAAAATAATCATTCATAAATGATTTTAATTCATTGTTACTTTGTTCTAAATCAGTTTCCGACTGATTTGTTGCAATTTCAGCGTGAATCGCTTTAAACTCGTTTAGCAAAGGTTGTACATGTTCAAAACGGGTACATAATTCCTCGATATCAAATTTTGTTGAATCAAAATTGTCAACAAAATCTCGCAATATTGTTAATTCTGTCTTAACAGAATTTAGTTTGAAATTTAAAGATTTTAGCTTAGCCATTTTGATTAAGGTATAAAGTCGTATAGTTTATAATACAACACGCGATAACTTGATTTGGATATAAAACGTAGAAATGTACACATATGATAAAAAAGATGTATAATATAGGATAACCCACTTACTTGTTGATTGTTGATATGTCGATAGACCTTGGTTAATTTTGCTGATTGGATCCGGTTCGATGTGGACCAAATGTTGGGATGTTGATATCCGCTTTATTTTTTCGGTTAGTTTAAAATAAATAGTGGACTGTATTTCTTGATATATACATATATTACAATTTATAATACATTTTCACTAACATTAGTTTATTCGGTAATTGGATTTAGTTACCAGCAAGCCGAACTATGCTGGGAGACGCTACATTGGTGACTGTCGAAAAATAAAAATAAAATCGGTTATAAAAATTACATATTAAGAAAAATTCCACCATCTCTGGTTACAAAAACTAATTCTATTGGTTGTTAGTAATAACTTAAATTTTAAAGTGTGAGAAAGTTAGGGGTCGTTGAATGACTCCCGTTACGTATTTACAACTACTACGTGCCTTTACACAAAAAAAAGGATTTTACAATAACTGCTTATAACTAAAATATTAAAATCTTAAATATACACTAAGACTTAAAATACACAACCGGTAAAGTACAAAGGTAGTACCGAACACTTTTATTCACTTTCTGTTCTTGTTAAATTGAATTTTCAGATGCAAGAGTTAATCTGTGTCACTGAAAACTCAATTGTAACATTCTTCAATTTCATGATAGTGTTCCAATGATGTTTTTTTTAAGCATAACTGTATATGCTGTAAAAATTTTAATTTATGTCGTATTTTAATTTGTAGCTGAGGTCTAAAGATTTGTATAGAAGAAAAATCTTAATTACTAAAATCGAGCAATGTTACTCAACACATTTCTATAATAATACGTTCTAAGTCAACAGTTATTTTTCATGCGTTTTGACTAAAAATTTCATGTTTCTTTAAAAAGTATAAAAGCTTTCAAATTAAACACGGCCCATTAGTGCTATTTGAAAGAATTTTGAAACAAGATGTTTGTAACATAATATTTTTCTGTCTCGACAGTTCGTATATTAAAACCACATGTGGATGAAGTATTAATTCAAAACAGCCTTTTAAGGCAACTCATCAGTGTAAGTGACACCGTCACCGTAAATGTGTTTTGTGCATGTCACATTCTTCTGAATATGTGCGTATTACATAAAATTGCGTTTTTTGTGTTTGCCATGCACTTTTATAATGAATTCTTACGTTCCATTTAACCTTTACGATATTATTATTTCGCTTTTTGTTTTCGTTTCTTTTTACGTAAATATATACACGTGCAGTTGAAATTACATTTTATGTTTGCCAGATAATTGTAGTTTGTTTGCAGTTTTTAGATAACAGAAGATTATTTCTATATAAGTGTTGTAGCCTTGTTATTTATCCTGGAATCAGTAAATTCTTTAATGTTTATAAATGTAACTTCATTACTCAATTTATGTTAGTTAAATATTTGTATTTATTACAAAGCATACATTAGTAGTTTATAAATATATTTACATTAAATATTTTAGCACAAACTAAACATTTTACAGAATTTGGTAGAATTGATTATTTTCGGAATCACCAAGACATCTAAGCAACCACTGAAAACCTGTCTAACTTGCTGTATGTACATTATTGAAGAAGTTAAATAGGATTGCTAAATCAACTCTTTTGAATCCTAATTCTTTATTATTTAAATGATACTTTTATGTGCCGATAACGACGAAGCAAAAAGTTTTCATAAGCAGTTAAGAGCTGATCTGAAATTTCTTAAAACGAGTATGACAACTTTAATGTGAAAGTTAGCTCAGTCAAAAGCAAAGGGTGTATAAGACATAATTAACATAATTTAGAGCGGAAAAATGACCGAAAGGAACAATTAATGGAATTTGTAATAACGAATACAATGTATAAGTTGTCAAATGAAATTAAATACCTAAATAGAGATTACTCTAAAAACTAGCAAGAAACATGTACTAAACAAAGTAAACTAAAAACATTTAAAAAAAAAGTAAAAATGGGTATTAGAAAACTGCAATGAAATACAAGAATATGAAAGTAAACACGATAACTTTCAGATGCATAAACCGATTGAATAAATCACAAGTGTTAAAAAATCAAAACAAACTAATGTATTTAAAACAAAAACACTAGAACATCAATCAATAAATATCATAAACAAAAAAAATTAAAGTGAAATAAACAATAGATTACAATACAAATATCTAACACAAAACGAGACTGCTATTTTAATGAAAATAATTTTTAATTTTTTGTTACACTTCTTAAAAAAATGAAAAAACTTTTAATTATTGAAATGTAGAAGATATTAAACAAATGTAAGTGCAACACAACTCAAAATAGTTGCCATAAATATTACACAAAATTGTGAAAAGTAGCAGCATCTTAATATAGTTGCCAATCTGTACTATCATTAAACAACAAAAGTTATGGCCATACATAAATTTACTATTGTTAATACTAAGGGTAAGAAATATTATTAAATAAATCTGTATATGAATATAAAACTATAAGGTTTGTCAATGCAATTGTGGGAATAGGTACATCGGAGTGTATCTCCTATGGTTGATGAGCCCCAAAACGGCAAATCGAATTTTCAGCAGATCACTTTGGTGACATTTGCACAACTGCAATGACTTTGCTTTACCACCAATGTTTTTTACGTTTTGGTTTTATCCCGCGGATTTATTCAAAACTATTTAGAATTGCGAACTTTTAGGTTCTCCGCGTGTTGTTACATGCAACAGCTGTTAAAAAGAAAATTTCTTCGATAAGGTAATATAAATGAAAAAATTGTCGATGTTCAGTGAAGACAGTCTTAGGCCACTTTAAAATGAATCAAAATAAAATAAAAGTCTAAATTAAAAGGGTACCAGGGCCTCTGGATCTTGCCAACCAAAAGCCTGTTCCTGTTGAATACACTCTAAATGGAGAAAACAAATTAAAATTAACAAAAGTTACAATATCAAATTACAAATGAATTACCAAAATGCATAATTTGTCTCGGTACGAAAAGTAAAAAACTGCAATAATAAAAAAATAAACATACAAAATAAACGTTACATAAATTTATCAATGAAAAAACTAAAAAAAAAAATAGAAAAATCTTAATACTAAATCAGTTATTAATTTGACGGGTTTAACGTAGTTATTAAAAAATATGATAGTAAATTATGTTAAAAAGTATTTGTCGCAAAATCGAGAGTTCACGTATTAGAGCGGTAAGCAAGCGTTTAAATTTATGGTTAAATTCAAAGCTTTTATAGCACTAAGTTCGCGAAATTAAAATCACTTTTCTATTTTAAACTGTAATAAAATTATTTTAAATACCTTAATTTTGTTTATGTAGATCCAGGAGTGGGCTTTTGTTCGGTTGTAAGGCTGCCATTGAAAAGAAATTCGTGTGGTTTCTATTACTGCACTGGCTCCATCGGAAGATTTTTGGTTAAACCGCCGCAAAAACGAAATCGAATTGTATTGCACAAAACTTAAAATCACACACAAATCTTCGCTTCGTTAAAAAGAAACTCGGGAACAAATTGTTCGTTAAAGCCGCAAATTGTACGAAATAGGAAATTATTTCCACCAAAAAAACTAAAAATTTACTATGGTCCACTTTATTACTTCAACGAATACCCCCGAGTTTTTTTAAAAGTTGACGTAACACCCCTGGAGCTAGATTTTAATATTTTCAGGTATTTAATAAGTTTGTGAACTTCCTCTTCGTAAAATGAAAATTACTCATACATTTATAAACTTCGTTTACCACCACTTCAATTAAAAACTGTGATATAGATCTTTGTGAGAGAAACCAACGATACAACAAAGACGTGGAAAAAAAGATGCAAAATTAAATGAAGACGCAATACACGTAGGCTTGATGAGGTTTTTAACAAAAAACCGATAATTCATCAAAAGATTACCAAATGTAATTAACCAAATCAGAAGATTGTTTCAATCATAGTCTTTGAAACTCAATATTAAAAATGACTGTCGGAAATAATAAATAACAATGTACTTGAAACGTGTGATAATAAAATCGACCTTAAATGAATCAAGTGCGTACGCACTAAATATGTACTTAAGAAATGACAATTAAAAATTAGGAAGAATTTGACAACGTGCAATAGCTTCAATAAATTATACGAAATTAGTTACGTGGTTTTAAAGAACACAAAATGAATAAAACAAACTCAAATACCTGGTCTTTTACGTACACAAAATTCAAACGATGATTACATTTTGTAGCTATTTATAGCAACTATGAGGTGGCTCTGCTATTATATTTTTTTTTTAGAGGTATAAAATTTTAAAATGGAATAAAACAAAGATGATTTTTTTTAAATTGACATGACATTTACTTTATTGGAAAGATAATCTTCTGGCATTATAATTTAAATATGGTTTCTGGCATATGACTCGGACGTACTCTAATCTGGAGGTCCAATTTTCGATGACTTTTTCCAGCATTTGTGCCGTATATCGGCAATAACGCGGTGAATATTGTCCTCCAAGTGGTCAATCGTTTTGGACTTATCGACGTAGACTAGCGACTTTACATATCCTTACAGAAAATAGTCAAGCGGCGTTAAATCGCACGATATTGGCGGCCAATTCACGGGTCCGTAACGTGAAACTATGCGGTTACCAAACGTTTCCTTCAATAAATCAATTGTGGTTCGAGCTGTGTGACATGTTGCGCCGTCTTGTTGAAACCACAGCTCCTGCACATCATGGTTGTTTAATTGATGAACGAAAAAGTCTGTAATCATGACTCTATAGCGGTCACCATCGTTTTTAAAGAAGTACGTACCAATAATTCCACCAACCCATAAAGCACACCAAACAGTCAGTTTTTGTGGATGTAACGGTGTCTCAACATACACTTGAGAATTATCATCATTCCAAATACGGCAGTTTTGTTTATTGACGTATCCATTCAACCAAAAGTGAGCTTCATCGCTAAACAAAATTCGTTTATGAAAATTGGGATCAATGGCAATCTTGTTTTGGGCCCATTCACAGAATCTACGCCTTGCTAGGTGAACCTGTAGCTTCAATTCTTGCACGAGTTAGATTTTGTAAGCACGCAAACCAAGATCTTTCCGTAAAATCTTCCATGAAGTGGATGGACACATATCCAATTCCTGTGGAAGATGGCGGATAGACTGATTCGGGTCTTCCTCTACGCTATGCTCTACAGCAGCAATGACTTTTTCTGTACGCACTGTACGACGTCTCTGTGGATGCGTATTATCATTTAGAGTAAACTTGGTGCGAAAACGTTCCATAGTTATTTAAATTAATTGCTCTGATGGACAATTATGTTGACCGTAAAATAGAGGTAGTGCGTGATACGTATTTCGAACAGAACCATGATTTTCAAAATAAATTTGCACAATTTGGAAGCGTTGTTCAGGCGTCAGTCTATTCATGTTGAAATGCCAAACCAAACTAAACATAAATCACTTGACAGCTAACAAAATGGCCGTCAGTTAAAACAGTGTTGCCAACTTAAAATTCTATACCTCTAAAAAAACACCCATTAGTATATCCACAATGTTCATGTAAGTATCTATTAAATACAGCCTTAGCTCATTATCAAAAAATCAGTTTTTAGGGATTATCTTAAAAGTCAATATATTAACATACTGAATTTAAAAAAATAATATTTTGAAATATGCAAAAAGCTATCTTTACCTTATCTCCTCTTAAACATCTTTAAAAAACTTCTATTCTTCAGTAAAACATTTTTTTGGTAATGTACCATATGTATTTATTAACTTTTGTTGGTTTTTCAAAATTACTTAGATTACCTGTTTTGTGTTAAGTTATATTTCTTTTACGTTCAACGTCATCATACTAAACAAAAAATAAGAAGCAATATTAGAATCTTCTTTCAAGGAGGGGCATAAAAAAACTGCTCAGTTTTTCTTTGAGGCGACGTTTCGTGCACTAAATGTGCACTTCATCAACGTATACAAAAATAATATTAATTTTAATACGGACACTAACAATTTAAGTAATATTTATAATAATTTAATTTCTAAAATTACGAAAAATTATTAAGTGTTTTTCGCGGTTATTTTCAATTTTTAGTATTATTTGTTTACAGGTTACCTTGAAATAATGTTTGATTATACATATCATAGTGTTTGTTCCCCATGTTAAATTGTATTGTCATTTATTATTTATTATTTATACTTATTTATTGTTTTTAATCATTTACTTTTACTAATCACATTTTGTCAATTAAGTTTAGGACGTGTTTCATGTTTGTCGAAAAACTTCGGAGTAACTTGCTCTAATGTTACGTTTATTGTTTTTTCTGGTTATATCTGTAATTTAGTTACTACTAACTTATTAAATTAGATAGTTGTTTGTACTTACGCTAATAAATTGCAGTGGCCTGATGAAGTGCACATTTAGTGCACGAAACGTCGCCTCAAAGAAAAACTGAGCAGTTTTTTTATGTCCCTCCTTGAAAGAAGATTCTAATATTGCTACTTAAAGTTTAAATAAGGAGGATAAAGAAACCGTACCATTAAAAAATAAGAACTTGGTATCATTATTAAAAAATCATCGCAGTTGCCATTAAAAACACTTTAAAAATAGCATTGTATTTAAATCCATATTTTTTGTATACAATCAGAATGTTTAAAGATAAATTTGAATTGTCTGAAAACTACACAACTATACACATACCAAGGAAGTTTTAATTTAAGGTTTGAGACTAAAAAACAAAAATTCCATTGTTAATTTGATGTTTTTCAGTGGTAAACTAAAGTTTCATAATCATTTCAATCATTCTAAATAAACAATAAAAATGTTTTTATCCCAAGTGTAAAACGGGGGATTATGGCAATATAAAATTTAAAGGTTCACATTCTAATAATTAACACCGTTATCTTAGACTTTGCATATAGAGGTCATCTTCTTCTAAATTTCTGTTCCTATGAATTGCTTCGGCGTTTTGCTAGATGAACGAATGTTTTTGCATTATCGTTGCATCAATAGGATAGATACCACAGGTTCTAAAACTTGAAACCCCGTTTTGCACTGTAAATGCTTTGTATCATGCAATGATTAGAAGTATCGGAAACACCAGCTTACTTAATTTGCGATCAGTTATTACATGCTTGTGACTAGAAGGTTTTTAGAGGCTATAGCCAGTGTGTCGTATTGCTTGGTAGACACAACATGACGACATCCTTGCTTGCAGCCAAATATAATAAAGCGGACGATCTTCAAATTCTTGTTTTTTTTCTTGCTTTTAAAATGCAAGCAAGGGGAGGTAAACAGCCTTCTGTATTTACACGGATTATTACTGATATCGTCTCCCCTTTCTTAGCACTTGTAACGCAGTTTACGGTTTTGCTACTTTTAGTGGAAATAACTTATCTTGGATTATTGTTTAATTGCAACTCTGACTCATCAATATTAACTATTTTTCTTAGAGAGTTTATTAAATTATTATCAGTTAATACTTACTGCAAAAGATCGAAGTATCGTCCGTATTCGTCTTTAGACATACCTAACGCTCGCGTTATAAACGTTTCATGTGCATTGCGAATTGACAGTAGAAGATGTCTCTGCATAAACGACATAAACTAGTTACGACTAGCTTGTTTTTATCAACATTAAAAGTATTTGGAATATTATTTCAAACGCAATTTTCTTCACATTAACTAATGTAAGAGCAAACCTGTGCTTTTCCATAGTCTGAATGTACTTTACCAAATGCTTCATGATCTGTCGTCAGACTACTTTTGCTGTCTAATTTTTTTTTGGTTAGATTTTCAGAATATTTTCTTCGCATCAAAGTATAAGTAGAAACCTCGTACAAACGGTTAATTTGTCGAACTGATCCTTTACCATTTTGAAGATCTTCAATAGCATTGCGAAGATTTTATGCAGACCACAAAGTTCTTTTGTTTTTTCAAACATAAGTTGGAAGTATCTGAAACAAATCAATAAATGTAATACGCCTCTGCTCGGGGTATTATGCCGCAGTCAAAAATTGTAGCGCAGATTACCCTATAATTAAATCTTATGGAAACAAAATCAAAACACAAAAAAATTTATATATTAGCTTTGTAAATTATTTAAACGTGGTTACTTCCACACATTTGCATGATAAAATGATTACTGTTGCCAAATGTTTGCTGAGAAAGAAAATATCAAACTGCGGCGTATTACTCAGCGCGGTATAATCTCTCAGTTTTTTTGTATTTACTGACGGTTTCTTGTAGAATTTTATTTATTGTTTGTTTCTAAGGAACAGAAAAGTAACATATTTTATTTATTACAAACAGTTTCATCAAGAATAAAAAGTCTCATTTTTAAAAGAATTTGGGATCATATGTGTATCAAGAATTAATGTCAACTTGAAACAAAGAAGTGACACTAACATTCGAATTTAAAACGAAATACTTTGTATGTTATTGTATTTCTAAAATTTCCATAATTTTTTGAATTTAAATGTGCCATGTGCCATGTTCCGATCTTTTTCTAATTAACCCGTTTAATGCTAGAAAAAGCAAAATCCCGTCACAAATACTAAATTACGTGATTTATGAGCAAGTAAAGTTTATTAAATGGTTTTTGGGGTAAAACTTTTTGAAATAGAACCATATTCGCAATGTGGTACCATTTATTACTACTATTAATAAGTATTTTTTTTCTTTTTTCATACCCATTCTTCATGGCTTGTAACAGCGGTTGCATAGATAATGTTTCTTAAATGGCTTCAAACAAAGAAATCAAGGGGTATCAAATCAGGTGATTTTGGAGGTCAGCTTACAGGCCTATCCGTTAAAATTCTGTTTTCTCTAAATGTTTGTTGAAGATAATCAATTACTATCCATGAATTATGGGGAGGAACTCCGTCTTATTAGAAGTATATTCCCTGTCGTAAATTAAAAAGTAATTCTCTAAACTGTCTTCAATTTCATTTTGCAAAAAACCCAAGTGTCTGGCTTTAGTACAAGGGTTCTTCAAATATTATTGGACCAGTGATTCTACAACCGAGTATTCCAAGCCAAACATTGCAAAACCCAATTTCAATGTTCCATCTTACGTTCGTAATCATTTTCGTACAAGTGCTGATGCAATTGGTATTTAATAAATTTATAACGGCGTTGGCTTAAAACTCGGCTTACTGTTTGGTGACTGATTTCCAATTTAAACCCAATTTGCCTTAAAAAGACTGTCTTATCAACTAACAACAAATACTGTTGCTTCGTAGATAACTAAATTTTCTTCGGGATCATTCGGGCTCTCTTCGGAATTGACGATTAAAATAATCTCTTCCTGGAAATTGTATTCTAGCCGCAGCGGCATATTTTCTACATTTTATATAAATAATTAACACTTTTTTGTCTCTCCTATAACTTTGCGGCATTTTGAACAAAATAAACAAGAAATGAAAGCACCTATTTTGACAAGCTAAAGAAATAATTTCATTGTTTTTAAAGCTACCTTAGACAGACTAACATTTAATCAGATCAAAATCAGGTAGGTAATTTTTTAAGTTGTAATTTCGATTATGTTTATCAAACATATTAATAATGGGTTTAAATAGATTACTTATTAATAGTACTTAATAAATGGTACCCCAAAAACTATTTTGATGAACTTTATTTGCCCATAAATCACGTAATTTAGTATTTTTGGCGACATTTTGTTTTTTCTAGCATTAAACGGGATTATGCAGATTTTAGAAATACAATAACATACAAGGTATTTCATTAAAAACCTAATATTAATGTCACTTACTGCAAAATCGGAAGTGGAAAAAAATTACTTGAATGTCAAATAGTGTCGCTTATTATGTATATAGGATATCCCAAATTTCAATCAATTACCTTCAAAACTAAAGGAGAAACGGGGGATGTACCATGATCTTGTTAAATACGTATCATTAATTGGATTGGATCTCATTTAAAATAATTTAAATAATTTTTATTTATATTAAATTTATTATATTGATTTTATTTTGTGATGCTCATCGCTGGTACAGAAACACAATTTTTTCAATTTTGCATTCAATTTAAGTAATATGAGATAAGAGATACATATATTATTTGTTTTTATATTATAATAATAACGATACAGTGTATTTTTCATTGCTAAATTATGAATAATATTAATTTATATATTCACCTTATTTGTAAATCAGTAATTTCTAAAATTCATTGTGTGCTAAAAACTTTCGTGGATTTGATAGACGACTATAAATCAATCTCTTGCTAAATAAGTAGTCTATTTTAACTTCGTTAATCTTAATAAGTTTTTATATTCAACTAATAACTATTATCAAGTCATGTTTTTTTTGTTTAACAAGTTGAATAGTTCTGGTTTCCTCAATTAAAAGGTATGCTTAAGATTATGTTAATAATATATTTACTCATAACTTATAAATCACCAACTACTTAGAATTACTTTTAACGTAGACTTATTTACAGGTTTCTTAAAATAAAATTCTCAAAATTTTAACAGAAGTATTTCCGAAACACAATAATTTAAATGCAACAATATTAAAAGAACGATGCGTATTCAATTTTAGTTCATTGCTCAGTAATGTTTAGAATTAGTTCAAGGTCACCAGTATCTGTTTATTACGTACATACATGTAAAAATAATATTACTAATTACATATTTATCCTACTTGACATATATGGATACACGTTTCATACTCAAATGGTTAGGAAATGTGTTTTAATACTGTAAAACTCGTAGAATAATAGTTTTCCTTGTGCGGTTTCATTAAATTAATGCAGGTCTAATTAGTTATTGTAAAAGAATTTCAGTAACGTGGTAGTACGGAAGTGAATCAGTTTATGACGAACATTTATATCTAGTAAGAATGCAACATTTATATTGTGTATAATAAGGTAATTAAATAGATCGTTTTGTAAACACAAAAATGTTGTTATTTGTTTAAATAAATGCTGTTAATAAACGTTTAGTGTGAAATTTGTTATTGTGAACATTTTCTGGATCTGAGCATAGCACCCATTATTTTTCACTTAAAAAAACCGTACAAATATTATATCTTAAATATGACCACGCAATTTTTACATTAGTGCATTTACGTTTTTACATTATAATGTTATTCTATACTTCTTCTAAGTAGTTAGTAACAGATAATCGCAATGAAGAAAAATATAGAGTAAATATTGAAGTACATATGAAAACCTAGTACTTTATTCCCTCACCAAGAAATAGTACCTTTTAAGCTTAAGGAACATTTAATAAAAATCCATAGTGACAAAATTAATAAAAATTTAACGTTTTTTTAAAAAATCAAAGAAAAATATTTGAAAACACTGACATTGCAAGAACTCATAGGGATAATATCTAAATGAATGAATAATGGAATCCCGAAAGGCGCACACTATTGGTGAACAAATTCTACCAGCTGTAAGTGATGTAATACGCACCGTGTTGCACAAACCAGCTTTCGATATTATAAAATGAATTCCACTGAGTAATAATAATAATACTATACGAAAAAGGATCGATGTGTGTAGAAAGCTCCGTATGTGACTACTTAAAAATATCTGAATTCCCTTGACGAGTCAACATTACCAGAAAACGCGGCTTTACTTTTAGGTTATGTGAGATTTGTTTGTTTGTATCATTTGGTCACAAAAAAACCTTAGTGAACGTTTGCATGAGTCACTACAGTATGTCGTTAGAAATCAAAAAGAAAGTATTAAATAAGAGATTATTTCTTATTCTTTTACTGCTTAACACAGAAGTACGTTGGTTATCGGAAATCTAAAAGTGCATGTTTCGATATTTGCTCTTTGATTTAGTGTCGGATTTCCTAGAGAGTAAAAACAATTTTAATTATTTCAAAAAATGACATCGCTTAATGACTGATTTAAAACTACAAGGTGACTCATCAAACTTAATCAAATCTAAAACTGTTATATCTGCGTTTGCTGCAAAACTTTTACTGTTCAAATAAAACTTGGAAAGAGGAGAATGTTCTCAGTTTCTAAATCTTTCAAAATTTCAAATTAGAGATAAAGATTTGTTTGCTTATTGCCAACACTTAACGGTGCATTATTCGAACCTTAACCGAAGATTTGAAAACATTCTTTAGTTGGATATTCCCAACTGGGTGTTGAACCTTTTTGCAAGTCAAACTCAGAGCACAAATACAGATGAATACATAACTAATACAGGAGAAAATTGAATTATCCTCAAATGAGGAGTTGAAACCAACGTTTAAACAAAGATACGACAACTTCTGGTTACAAAAACAGATCCCAATTTTATATTCACATTATGGGTTATTGTACAGAAGTTGTTGCTACTCACAAACATTGAACCGAACATAAATACACTCATAACTTCCCATCAGGTTCATCCAAATCATTAAAAATGTTTGTTCGTATTTTAAGACAAAAGTTATAATTTCAATAAATACTTCTTCAACAAAATGCTTTATTTATATTTTATTTTTACGTCACAATTTACCAAATTAACTTTGTAATATTTCTAATATGCGTTTATCTAGGTTCTTCACTTAAGGGTCCGTAGGCAAGTTTTGTCTATAAAAAGGGATCCGTGAGCCAAAATAGTTTATGAACCACTGCTTTAGAAGAAATGCAAAATGCGATTACAGAAGCTATTTACAGTATTATGTATGTTATTAACAATATTAAAAAAAGAATGAACCTGTGTTTCAATTTAGATGAACATTTTGAACAGATGTAAAATTGTATAATTTTTTACATTTCTTAATTAGTTCATGTTTATAAGTATTTGAAATTGTAAGTTAAGTGGCAAAATAAATGGTAATACATACTTAATACCAATTTTCTAAAATTATCTAATGAGCGCCAAATAAAACCATAAAAAATTATGTTAATTATGGTAATTGTGCCTTTTTTTGCTACTATGTGTGCGTTTGAGCTACTCTTTAATAAAATCATAATTTTTACCGTCATTTTTTGGCATGAAACTGAACAGCTTGCTTAGTTTCTCGTTTAAAATAACATCAAACCATGCACATTTTTTATATAGTTTTTTTACGATATTATGTATGATATTTTTGACACAAGTTTTTTATTGGGTTCTATTCATCCTATCAATTTTATTAGATGGTTATGGCAAAAAGCATGACTCCCCTAGAAACTTTTCTTTGCCAAACAGTTTTTGTCACTAAGTTGAATTTTGTCCTGAGGTACTTCAATGTTTGCAACATTTCAGAGACGACATTGAAGGGACCGACTGTTTTAAAAGACATGCAACGCCGTACCATAGCAGGCGTTGAATGTTTAATTGTTGCAATTACACACTTTGGGAAAAATTCTTCTTTAGGAAGCCTTCTGTCAGACGCATTTTTAGAATTATTGATAGTGAACATCGATTTATCACTAAATAACACTGTTTTTTGAAATCCAATTCTTATGTTTTTTAGCCCAAAGCAAACTATGCTGTCTTTGTTTTTCGGAAACTAGTAGCTTCCGCTGTGCTCTACATCTTCTTAGTACATACGCTTACATTTTTTGTTAAATGGGTAAAATTCAATTACTGTCTGCCAGACTTCTTCTTATTAGGTTTTTTACTCGTATACTACGCCGGTTGTCGTTAATTTGTCCAACTTTAACGTGCTTTTTAATAACTCTAGCAACTGAAGATTAATTACAGTTTACTTCTGCGACCAAAAGCGCTTTCTTTACGCAGAAAAACAATTTACGTTTGTTTTTCGTTTGAACTTTTTTTTTGTTTTTTTGAGTAAATTTATATCAGAAAGAAATAATTGCAAAACTCAGATGCAATTGGAGAAATAGACATAGACATTTTGGAAAACAGAAAAGAAGACGTCAGGACGAACAGAAAAACGTTTTAAAGCTACTAAAACTAAAACCAAAAAAAAAGCATTTCTGTGCAAAAATATTTACAAAAAGGATATAGAGATTGTACGTTATGCAAATTTTGAGCGGACATAGTTCACTTTAGAAATACAATAACGCTGTTTAATTCAGATAATATTCATTTTTATTTAGACTTTAGGGAAAGTACAAAATGTTTTGTCTATAAAAGTTGAAAAAGTTTAAAACGAGCACCAAATTTGTACCATTAGGCTTCGCTACTTGGCCCTCTGACGTTTGGTACAAGGAACTCTACTGTTGAGTAGCTTTTTTTAAGAGCTATTCTTCTGCAGAGATTTGCGGTATAAAACTTCTCTAAATGATCTATTATTTCAATATCAAAATTTTATCAATAATATTGTCTGTAATTCGTTTATATACAATAAATGATGTAACATTCGTTTAATTGACGCAATAGAATGTATTCGGAGTTGGGAAGTTTTAAATAAAATAGGCGGACCAAGAAATAATATCTACTGTTTTAAAGGTCTCTTACAGTCAATTCAAGGTACACTTTTCTTATGGCACGATTTAGAGCTTGAAAATTGTTTTTCTTTAATAACATCAAGATTACAGCAAGATCCACTAGAAAACGTATTTTCTGTAATTCGGCAAAAAAATGGTTATAATATAAATCTAACAGCAAAATGTTTCAGACAAACTTTACAATCAAATATGTTTTTTAATATCTAAATTCCCGTTGATTCTGGAAATTGCGAAATAGACGACGAAATTTACTTTTTAAGAGAAAATGAAACTATTAATTATGTTCAATTGTCAACGGAAGACACCGTACATTCTCATACCAAAGCTGATGCTACCGTAAATACAAGTTCAGACATTGAAATCTCTTTACAACTCTTACCGGATAGTCTTACTTCCATTGATTATTCCGTAATCAATGCTATTTTATCAGAACAGTGTTGTATAACATATGTAGTTAGACATTTGTTGTATAAAGGGAATAAAACCTTTAATTGCTCAAATTCTACCGAAATCAACCGAAACTTACTCATGCTCGAAAAGATCAGCGAGGTTGCACATCTATACAATCTTCTATAATCAATGATACTAGGTATAACTGCATATTAATGTGTGTATCTTCCTTTTGGTTTTTTCCTTTCAGAACAAATTCATAAAATTTTAATTTAGAGTTACTTCTCCACTCGGTTCCATATTATGAAATAAGAAGTTTATTGACATCAACTTTTATCTTTTCACTTACTGCATTCTTCTTAGTGACTACGGTTGGATTCATATTAGCTATGCTTTAACTTTTTTTTGCAATAGATTTTCCCACACCTATATCTGCTCTATAGTTGTTTTCTTCGCAAACTACTGTTATCCCCTTTCAATTTTTAGTATTTTCCTTCCTGTTTTTAATTTCAACATCTTCTCCCATCTTGAGCACACTTTCATTCCGCGAAAATATTGTTAAATAATTCTCTGGATCTAAAATGACTTCTTTTTCGCGAAGATCACGTTCGATGTGACCAAACACTCTGTCCGTGAGTATAAATGAATGTCCTCTCACTGGGAAGATAACTTAAATTTTCGTTATTAAGTTTTGCTTGGAGAACCAGTTAGAACAAATTGTAATGGAAGTTGTATTCTTATTTTGGCTCTCACATCTATTACACAATAGTCTAACAGTGATAATATTGCTAAAGTTAGAGGTGCTTAAAATTTAGTAAAGGCAGGAAGCAATCTCATTAGATTCTTTGCTGAATTCGTTTTCAGTCCAACAAAAACAAGTAACGGTCGAGCTGTTTAATTTAGTTTTTGAAGTACCTTGAAAAACTGTGAAGTTGTAGATATGAAACTGTAGAGTAGTATACCTCTTGATCGGGAATTTTGGACAACACTTGATTGTTTTGACAGTCGAAAGAGTAAGTTACCACGATCTCTTTGGTTTCCTTAAAATGCTGTAATACGCTTGAGCTCTCATTTTATGTACATTTTTCTGTCATTAGAGTAGCTTTAGTACTTTGTCAGTGCAGCTTTTATTTTTTTCTGTCAATTCTAAAAATATTGAATATACATCGGTAATAGGTGTTACAAATCCCAAATTATATTGTGTGTTAAAAACATGTCTAAAGTAACTTTGGTTATTCCAAGCTATCGTTTTGGTACATAGTCCGCATTTTTGTAATAGTTAAAGAATAATCATGGTATAACCTTTTACTTTGTCCCATGCAATAATGAGCCTCAACGGCGGTAAACTTGTTAATAAAATTTATAACTGATTGCTTTTTGCACTGATCTTTTTCAAACTGTTTCTCTACCACAATTTTCTTGTGCCGGTAAGGAAGTTCTAAAGTATTTTTTTGTGTATCAATCCTTCTTTTTTTAATTCCTAAAATGGCCATAAAAGTATTTTTACAAACAATTTAATTTGCTTTGTTCGTTAACTACATAAAACTGCGTTTAAAATAGTTTCTCGTTATGTGTCAAATTTTTTGACTTCTTGCTTTTAATCGGTAATGTTAATTTCATAAAACTTGCTGTAACAATTCTTAACTTCAGCCTTTGTAAGCGAAATGCACTAGAATGCCGAAGTTTTGTGTCCACATGTTGGGAAACCCGAAAGAAAATGTAGACTATACCTATATATAAATGTCCCTTAGAAACTTAAACTATATCTCAATTCTTTAATTAAACTTATCGAATCTGTTTTTATTTATTTTTTTTACATTCTGTAGGCTTTCTGCTTTTTTTCGAGCCCTCTTTCTACTTACGGGTGTTACTTGAACCTCCATTTCCACAATTAATATATTAATTAAATAGTTGTTTAAAACTCTTTAGAAATAAGTACCTAAGCACTAGCAAAATAATAACAAAAACTTTTCTATTGCATACAACTCAAAGTAATGAAAATAATTCATGTTAAACAGCGTGACAGAAATATTGTTCGTTCTGCACTTTTAGTTTAAGATAATGTATTTAATTTGCAGTGGAGATTGTACGTTTTGCTTTAATTGACGAGTTAGGAGTTTGTACAGTTTGGAACTGAATAATGACTGCAAATTGTACATTCTGGAACTAAGTCTATTTTTTACATCAAAAACACATTAAAAATTAATTGTTTTGGTACAAAACGATGGTTTATTTAAATACAGCGGTAAGAATTACACCGAAAAGACCATCTATCACTTTTTTATTAAAAAAGTGGAGATTGTACACTTAGCCCCTCATATATTCTTTTTATTTGAATGTGAGTCTGAATACGGTTCAAAGTTTTGATTAAGTATGGGACAAAGACCTGATACACAAATTGCTCAGTTGACTAGAATACAAAAAACATAAAAAATTCTAAATAGTTAGTAATAAATCAGACTAGAAGAAGAAAGATGAGTTTTTATACGATAATTTTGCTATCAATAAGACTTTTTTATAAATATAAATAACAATAGTTTCATACCAAATAAAGTACATGAGATTTTAACGACACTGTGATTACCTATCCAAATGTAAACATCAGCAAAAGAAATATCCAAATTATATAAAAGCATTCCAAAACTAGGTGCTGTTGAATACACTAGAGTGTATTTTTATAGAGTTTTTATAATAAAAACTGCCAAAAAATAAATAAATAAATTCAGAGACTTTGCTTCTTCATAGCAATCAAAAGTTCAAGATAAAAAAAAATGAAAGCATTTTAATCTCATGTAGTAACTGATGTGTAAGAAGCAAAGCATAGTGTTCGAGGGAGTATATAAAAGAATTAAAAAAAATTAAAGAACATGATAAGGTACATTTTGCCTTATAAATATTTAGGTCAAAAATTATTTTAAGAAAGTTTGTGTTTTAGGCTAGTTTTAATCAACTAAGTATCTAAAAGAATTAAAAAAATTTAAAACATTGCATGAAAGATTATAAGCGACTTGTGGCTTAGACCGCGTCGTAGTTAAACACCCAGACTTAGGCTTGGTCCTAGTCTCTTTTTGAGAGCCTAAACAAAAAGTAGAACGAAGTTCTGCTCATCAAACTCTGCCTTAAAAACACTTATTTCCGTTATAACAACAACTTGTTTAAACACGTAGAAGGAGCGGCCATGGGTTTACCGCTCTCTCCAGTTATAGCCAATGTTTACATGGAATATTTTGAAACTGAAATTATGAAAAATGTTGAGTTAAACCAAAAACTTGGTTCAGATATGTTGATGATACGTTTGTTGTATGACCTCATGGCAAAGATAAACTAAATCAGTTCTTTCAACATCTAAACTCTGCACATAACAGCATTAAATTTACTATGGAGTTAGAACATAACAACAGTTTAGCCTTTCTTGATGTACTGGTGATAAAGAAAAATAACGGAAAATTGGGGCATTCCGTTTATAGAAACAAAACGCCCACTAATAGATACTTAAACGCCAAATCTCATCACCTTCCAGTACAGAAAAATACGGTTTTGCATACTTTAGCCAAAAGAGCTATACGTGTGTCAGATAATGAAAATCTACAAAAGGAAAAGAAAACACTGTTGAAGTCCCTACAACAAAATGGATACGGGTTTAAAGAGATCCAAAACGCATGGAAAAGAGCAATGAATCCAAAAGTCAAAGAAGACTTATTACCTCCTACTAGCACCGCTTATTTACTATACTGTATGGGTTTGACAGACAAAATAAGCAGAGTGCTAAAGAAACACAATATTAAAACTGTCTTTACAACTAAGGTTTCTCTGAACACTTGGTTTACATCTGCTAAAGACAAACAAGGGGCTCTAAAACATGCCGTAGTTTATACAAAATTCCTTGTTCATGTGAATCAAGTTATATAGGACAGACGGGACAAAGAACATATGACTGACTGCAAACACCGCAGAGTTACTAAATCAGCAGTGGCAGAACACGTGTGGAACCAAGGACACACGCTGAACTTTGACTAAACTAACCTGTTGGCTAGAACTCCTTTCTACTTTCCCAGACTAATCCGCGAAGCTGTGGAAATAGAAAAAACATCCATGTAATATGACCGAGAAGACGGTTTAAGACTCAGCAAATCTTGGCTACCAGTATTATATCCTCGAAGACAAAGATCAACCTTCTTGAAAAGGACACAAACACTTACTCCGAGTAATAACGAAGTCAGTGAAGCGGTAACGGAAAGGTAACGTCCGTTAATCACACTAATCGCTATTGGTATAAATATCGTCATTTACACTTTTTCTTTCAGTGACATTTAACACTGAAGATGCAAGATGCAATGTCTTGCGAAACGTCAGTTTGTTTGGGTTCACTAACGACAATACGGCAAAGGCCAAGTTCTACTTCTTGTTTTGGCTCTCAAGAAGAGGCTAGGACCAAGCCTAAGTCTGGGTGTTTAACTACGACGCGGTCTAAGTCAAAAGTCGCTTATAATCATAAACATAAGAAATGCGAAAGCTTAAGATTTTATGCATGAAAGATATTAAGTGCTATAAAAAATACGTGTTTTTCCTGGTCATCTAACTTAAATAAGTGTTTCAAAAGATACTTTTGTTGAAAACATTAATTATTACTTGTAATTAGTTCATTGGAATGTTTCTACAACTTACTCATACGTTTATTTAATGGTATGTATCAATGTAACAAACAATAAAACTGATATAAAGTAAGAATTTTATTTTATTCTAGTTTATCAATCTCTTATCGTCAGTCTCTTGCCTAAAAATTCTACAAAGAATTGACAAATACACCCGTATCTTCGTTGAATGAAGTTTTATATCTATAGTCTAGAACTGATTTGTGTTATTAGGTCGAGCAAAACATGACAAGTGTTCAAGTTATTGTTTTAAACATAGTTTACCAACGGTTGTTAAAAAGATAGATTTGTTTAAAATGTATAAAGTATTTAGTGCATGTAAACTGTCATAAGCAAGTTTCATATATTAGTAGCGATAAACCAAAAAAAACGAAAGATTCTAAATCAATTTTGTATTGTAAATGCGTTATCAAAGCCGATACGACGTTTTTTTATTTAGTTTTTAATGTCGTATAAAACACACAAAAGGTCAACAATTTGTATTTATATTATAAAGCTTGTACTTATTGTTTACAAAAAATAGTTCATCAAACATGAAATTTTGATTTTGCACATAGTAGTTTTTTCAATATTAATTCGCAAATTTGAATAGTTACATATGCGTTGGATTCAATTCGCAATTGCAACTTAAGCAAATTTATGCAAAAACCTAGTTTTAATTTTACTATCAACCGAAATAAACAATAATTAGTTTGGCACATTTGAAATCGTTTTTATTATACAATATTGTTTTGAGGAACGACAGGTCACAACTATTGTGAAACATCTCTCAGTAGTAAAATTTTCAGTTATCAACGGCACTTCAGGAATTGCGACTATGTTGTACCTGAAATTAGCAAATTACAATATTTTTGTAAATTGTAACGACTTGTAATCTCGCGCGTCGCAAAGTTTGGCAAATGCCGCCTTAGTTTTTATATAATTCTTCTGTTACATTTCAACTTGACATGATTAAGAAGTTACATAAATTGGCATTTACGCGTTTATAATTTAGTTGTCTATTACAATTTTTCGTAAAATACTTTTTAATGAATTGTTGATATTACCAATGGTATAACTTAAACTCAGTCGCTGAAAGGATTTATAAGATCCTTTACAGTATTATCACCGCTGTCAACTAAGATTAGTTTTAAACCCAGACTCTAAAATTCAATTGAAAATTAACTAAAGACCATTAAAATTAGAAGAATTTCTATTTTATAATCGTTATTTCGTAAAACAATTAATTGATGATAATTGCATAAACCAACAAACATGTAAATATAATTAAGTACTAAAAGCTCAATTTTCATATAAATTCCGCCTTTACTTTTTATTCCTGGGGCTTCAAAGAAATAAGATATACCACCCTTTGTTTAACCCAACGTGGTGCAATACCCCCTGAAGAGAAAATCGGGGACAGATGTGCAACCTGTCTGCTGTTTACGTCACACTTGTTCAGTTACCCCATGCATACAGTCCCTTCCCTTTTTAAATCTGGAATGTACCGCGTTTTTTACGGTACATTACATTTGGCTTTTTTAAACTGTTTCTTTTTACACCACAAAATAAATTTGAATCTTTCGATTTTTATTTCAAGTTATTAGTCCTTCTAGAGATTCTTATTATCTTGCTGATGTCTCTTAGAAGGTAAGTAATGTTCTTTGTACCGATAGTTGCATTTGTGTATTATTGTGAGATAATTCCAGATTGGGTAATTCCTTGTAAAGTAATTCAAGTTTAAATATACATACAACAATTTCAATTTGCTCAGTATCTCGAGCGAAATAGGCAAGCAACGGTTTATAATTATTTAAATGTGCTCGTGCTCGTGTGTTAATAAACCTTAACCTTTTTGTTTTCATAAAAATGAGTTCGTTTTAGCGTAAATAGAACAGAAGCCAACACATGTGTAACTAGAGACTTCCTGACACCAGCTGTGGAGAAGTTGTTTTTATTTCTTATAAAGGTTTCTTGTATGTACCGCACACGTGATTTAACACCGCATTTCTTACAATAAACAAAGCATAGTTTGACACGATTCTATTTCTTGGTTTTTATGTTCTTTAATAATAGAGGTGAAAGTTTCAAGGTTTATCTTTACATTATTTATATTATTTTATGGAAGTGGAAGATCCTGCCGTGCATAAATTGTTATATGTCTGCGGATTAATTTTATTCAATTATATGATTCCATCAAAACAGCTAATACAATTATAATTTATATGATAATATTAAATATACAAACAATTAATAATCATTAACTTTTCTGCAGTAAATTATTAAACTGTACCCTTTATAAATAGTTTTTGACTTATGTTTCTTACATATGTACTACATACGTCGGTTTAAACTAGATATATAAAAATTAACTATATTCGACTACTACTACAGTAGTGTCGCAATAATTCGGATCAATTAAAACCAAGACGTTTCGGATTATCAAATAATTCGGATTACCAGGTCCAACTTTAGGACAGAAAAAATGTCTTTGGTCGGATTATGTACTTTAAGTAATCAAAACTCTGGACTTACCAATATACTGTTATACAATACATATCTATAATTGTTACATACATATTTATTCTAATTCATTCTCAGTGTCATTTTTTTCAACTTCAGACAGTACCTCTACCTGCTTGAAAAAAAATTAAATTGTGGTTTACCTAATCTTACATTGCTTTTTTAAAAGCAATGTCTTTTAATTTCTGCAAAGTCATAATATCTGACAGAGGAACATCATTTTCTGCTGCCCACTGCAAGACTCTTTATGACTTGTTCGCCATCTTCTGAGTTATTAATGTCGTCTTGATCGTCTAAATTTTCTGTTTGAATTAAATTTTGCATCACCATCGATCTAATCGACAACTTCAGCAGCATTTACTTCAACATCCTCTATAACCTGGAGCATTGCAGAAACTTCATCGATTTTTTTGCTGTTGAGTGAATCCGGTTTCGTATAAAATGTAAGAAGATCAAGTCTGGATCATCCTCATCATCTTGAACATTGTTATTTGTTTTGATTATCTTATTCCAGTATTTTTGTAATATTGTCGATGATACCTTTTCCGAAGCATTATGAAGCAGACACACGGCCATTTTAAAATTAAAATTTCTAACACACTTGACTAGATTGTCTTCATTGCTGGTGAAAATTTCAGCTAGAAGGCCTTTCCGTTAAAAGAACTTTGTTAAACGAATATCATTTCGGTCCATGCACTGAATTAAGGCAGTCGTACTAGGAGGAACAAATTTTGCCAGAATGTTTCCGCTCGTACTGATGAGTTCGTGTTCATTGCAATGGCTAGATGCATTACCGATAAGTAAGAGCGCTTTTTCTGCTAAATTTTGTTGCTTTAGAAACTTTTTCACTTGTGGAACAACAGATGCATCAAACTATTGTTTAAAAACAACTCTAGTATATCCATGCATTGGCTGTAGCTTTCTAATTAACGGGTATTTGGGATTTTTGGCTTTCCCTATTACCAGTCTCGCGCCGTACATAAGGGCAAAGTCGTGTGGTGAACGACGGCGCCGAAAAGTCTCAAAACTCAAAAGTAAAAAAAAAAGATAAAGCAACAAACAACATTGTCAACACAAAATTTATAATGATAAATTATAATAATGTATTTTGTTTGTTTTTTTTATTTTTACTCTTTGAGACAAGGGTACCGAATTACGGCTCGAAAATAATATATTTTCCAAATGAGAGTACGCAATAATAGCATTTATTCGATCGAATACGTAATACGTAACATAATAAGTTAAATTGTGTGAACTCAAACAAATCTGATTTTATTCATGTTTGAGCTTGAAATTTGGCTTGCAACGAGCGAACATACGTTTTTTTCCTGTCTGAGCTTGCAATGTACGAAACTTTATATATTTAAGCGCTGCATCGGTCGCGATTGCATTTGTTGCTTGATGCCCGATCAATGATTAACTTACCGAAGTGAAAAGGTGCATGGGGTAAAAGATATCTACTTTTGAAACTTTAGTTTTTTGTAGTTTTACAGACTTTATAGTGATGTGTTTTATATTTGACTATATAAACATCATTGTTAATTGAAATAAACTCAAACAGAATAATTGATAGGCACTAATATTACTATTTATAAAAATTTATAAATTTTGAAATAACTTGAAATAAGCAATGTTGAGAAAATACTTTCGAGTTTGAGTTTGAGACGACGAAACATTTCCAATTTTTATGAATAATTTGTCAATTTGTTTACTTACGTATTAATTTCTTTACATTATACAGAATGTCAGAAAAAAAGAAGAAATTGTCTGGATACCAAAATTTGCTGAATAAAAGAAAATGATTTTTTTCAAAACCCGAGTCTACTTTGCCAAATGTTAATAATATTAATAATACAGCTGAATCCTAATATTCTGAACCTGTACTTGATACAATTATCAGCAGCAGACAAGAAACTGATCTTCTAGAAAGTAATCCATCAACATCTTCAAGTTCCACTGATAATGAGAAATCAACACCTTCAAAAATTACCAGAACGGAAAATACGAGTCAACTTTCGAAAGATGCTGCACTATGGCCAAAAAAATTACGTTCTAATAATATTCCAGAATTAGTAGAACTTGGCCCTGCTCATTATCAAAAGGATATTTATCCGAGAGATAGTTTGGAGTCGGGGCGTAAGTTTTCCAATAGTTACTGCTTTAGAATTTTACCAAACAAAGAAAAATTGAACGTTTTTGGTTGTTGTATTCCGAAACAAAAAATTCACTTTACTGCTTCTGTTGCAACTGCATTTTTAATGACAGTGATTTGAAATCTGTTCGCTTTAGTGATAAATCTGGTTACAATGACTGGCAGTATTTAAGTGAAGGTTTAAACATTCATGAAAAGAGCAAGTTACATATCGAAAATGTTCTAAAATTGCTAGATGTTTCTAACCGTTTAAATAAAAATGAAATAATTGATTCTGAAACTCAAAATGTAATAAAAAGATAAACTAAATACTGGCAAGCTGTTTTTTTACGTGATTTAGTTTTTAGGTCAGCGAAATTTAGCTTTTCGTGGAAGTTGTTTGAGGAAAACAATGGTAACTTTTTAAAATGCATAGAAATGATTTTTAAATTCGACCCGATTATGTCAGAACACAGAAAACGCTCTCAAATAAAAGATCACAAAAACTATCTCGGAGATAAAATACAAAATGAAGTAATCAACTTGATCGGTGAAAATATCAAATCCAAAATTTTAGAACTAACTAAAAATAAAAAATATTATTCCATCTTATTAGATTGCACTTCTGACTCTAGTCACCAAGAACAAATTTCAGTTTGTATAAGATTTGTTAATTAAAAGAGCACGAGAATTAGTATAGAAGAACATTTTTTTGTTATTTTGTCCTATAGATGATGTGTCGGGTGAAGGCTTGACACAATTTCTTTTGTCGGCGTTAGAGAAAGAAGGTTTAAATATCAATGATTGATTTGCGGGGCCATGGTTACGACAATGGGGCAAATATGCGTGGTAGGCATAATGATCTACAAAAAAATTTGATTATTCAATCCGCGAGCTTTCTTTGTTCCTTGTTGCAATCATACCCTAAATTTAGTCGTCAATGATGCCGCAAAATCGAATACTTTTGAAATCGTATTTATCTAATGTAACAAATTTAACTTTAAAACCTTTATCGGATACTCGATGGTCTAGTAAAATAGATGCAACTCCTTTAAGGTATCAACTTGGAGATGTTTATGATGCTCTGTTTGAAATAAGCGAAGGAAACTTTGAAAATAACGTAAAAAATTTGGCTGCATCGTTGGCCAAAAAATTGCAGAATTTTGAGTTCATTTGCATTCTTCAATTGTGGTATAATATTTTAAGGAGGGGCTACTCTAGAAACTCGATTTTGAGGTGATTTTGCGGGCTTGATTAAAAAAAAACAGTAAACATTTTTACTATCTATTTTTTTATGGATCTTTTATTGATACTTGAATAATATGAAAATATATAATAGTTTTAAAAAAATTAAAAATTGAAGTCGGCAGAGGCCGACAAAGTAGAGACTCAAAAAAAGGTATCTCCTGGTTGACGTGATTTCAATCCTCCTGGCGATCTGAACATAAAATTAAGGTTAATTCTTATTATACAAGAATGCAGAATGATCTGCACGTAGCTGATTTGAAAGAAATTTGTTTTGCACAAAATGGCGTCATTTTAAAAAAAATGTAATTTTTTTACCTCCTTTTTTCAAATTTCAATTTTAAAAAAAAATTCTAAAAACCCCTAGTGTAAACAATTTTGATAGTATGAAAAAAGTGCGTTATAAGTCTCAAGTCAATCGGTGAATCAGAACTTGAGATATCTTGTCAACCGTATCAAAAAAATTGTTTCGAGAAAAATACATTTAAAGTTTACAGTCTCATTTCGGGCAGTCTAAGGGGTTTAATGGTATGTTATACTTACATTTTTTCAATCAGCTATTCCAGCCTCATACAATATTCTTTCCTCCACCTCAAAAGCTACATTTTTGGCAGATCTTTCAGTCATACGAGCAGTTCTGCCTTCTTTGAAAGCTTCGGAAGCTCGTATCTCGTACCGGTTGATACGCTGTTGATCTCGTTTGTTGGCGTACCTATGGCTTTCTGGTCAATTTGTATCGACAGTGTATCCAGAATTTTTAAAACCGGTATAAAACCTTCATTAAAAATACAGACAGCAGTGTGATTTGCTATTTTAATGGTGTGACTTCCAGAATGTATGTGTTTAGGTGCAAAAGTCCAGATAAGCGAATTAAACGATTCATTATTATTCTGTGTTTCTGAACCTAAACATCTTGTCAGTAAGCTTTCCAAGGACAAACTCTCGTATATTGGCTTTATAAATTCCAATACTTTTTCACTCAGTGGTGGATTCTCATGAACAAAGTCTTGTAGAGTATCGTCAGAAGCAGCTTTTTGCCATTTGCACCAGCTTGATTCACCAGGCGGACAATACTAATGCTGTGGATTTTTTTTCAGTTGAACTTTTATGGTAATAAGTGGTCCAGACCTCGTTTCTCATATCATCAACAGATTCAGGATTTTGGCGAATAGCTAAACCATAATATAAACGTAATTCATTGATTAGCTTGTCTGTTAATTTTCCAGGGCCTTTACTACCAATACCTCTATTGTTTTTTTTAATTTTTCTTAGCCTGGCACCCATCCTCTTCTGGACATGCCCAACACACTCTTTTTTAATTACTACAGGATCACCATAGTACGGATCTATGTCAGTAATGCCCTTGAATGTTTTTGCGTCACCATTTCCGATGTATTTAGCATATTTGAATCCATGTTTTTCCACTGACTGTTCGAACATTTCGGTTACGGCGTCGACCTCCATTTTCCCGGCACTTCCTTTATGATTAATAGTGCAAAAATCTTCGTGTTCTTCGTACCAACTATTGTAAGCTGCAACATTATCATTTTTTTACACTTCCACAAATTACAACCTTGACAAAAGCTTGATTTTATAACTGTATCAATGACTTTCTTGCTCTATTGGCCTACAAGTGTGGTTACTCTAAACAGTGAGTTGAAACCTCGTTTCTTCCAAGTGCCATCACCAGAGACAGTTAGATGTGTAGGGTCAGCATTAGGTTCAGAAGCTTCTGTTAGCTCTTTTTCTTCCGCAACGGCTTTTCAAATTATATGTTTGTAAACTGCACGTGAAGCTATCTGCAAATTTTCTAGGCAACTGTAGTAGGTATTAATTGCTAACCTTTGGCATATATCCATCATGCTGCAAAATATATTAATGCTTTCCTTTCCTACACCTAAAAGTCTCATTACTACGACGATTCTGCGATTGATTTCAAAAGTTTGATTGATGAAAGGTGATGAATTGATATATTGTACACTGTCATAACTACATTGCAATGCAATTTTAAACCCTAGCCCACGCGAAACAGTTCGGGAAAATTTAATGTTTTTCTTGCACTCAGCACAAATAATTATCGCTGACTAAGCCGTGAATACCGAAAAAAATTCTAGAATGCAATAACTGTAATTATTTTCTATTATAATTTCATCATCTTTCGAACTTTTTAATTTCGCTGCTGAAGCACTCGTGACACTTGTATCTTGCTCCATAGAATCACGATTGGGTAGACCATTCCTTTTTCTTTTTTTATCTGGACGCAAATTACTTCCTCTTTTACTTTTTTTATCCATTTTATATTAAAAATTTGAATTTAACACTGAAAAAATGCACAGTACACAGAGAACGCACATCCACGTGGCTTGACAGTAGAACTGAATATAAAATTTGAGAACACATACGTCACAATAGACATACAGAACCTTCTAGATGCTCGTTTTTCAGGTATATATTGAGAACAAAAAAATTTATAGGATCATTACTATTATAACTCCGAAAATAATTAAAATTTCCGTAAATCCTCTTAGGGGCTTATTCTTAATGATCTAAACTTTGAAAACATGAAGAAAAAAAATCGATTTTTTCAAATTTCTAGACTAGAATACCCCCTTAAGTAAAGTTAACTTTGTTAATAAAATTATTCAAAAACCGAACTTGGATATTGCTCAGTGTTGTAATCATTTAAATAAATTGAATCATTTTTTGAAAGCTTATTGCTCCAATAAAGGTTTTAATGATCTATTGATTGATGCTAAAGAAACAGCATCTAGCTTAGACATAGAACCTAACTTCAAAAAACAAAGAGGTCTAAGACCGCGAAAAACAAAAAAAAACATTTTGGTTATGAATGTGACGATGAACGGATCCACGACGAAACTTTAAAGTCCAAAGTTAATGGTTTTTTTAATGATCTAGATGTAATCATAACATCAGTGGATGAGAGATTCCAATTACTTCCTTCTTACTCTAATAATTTGCGTTTTTATGGAATATTGATAAGTTTAAAAATTATTCTGAAAACGAACAATTAGAATTATGTCAAAAAGTTGAAAATTTATGAAACGACAAAACTGCCGTGAATCTTTACAAAATTTTGATGAAAAAGTTATAACGTCTCCAGAAGAAACTTTAAATTATATAACAATTAACAACTTAGTGGATTCTTTTCCTAATACGAGCATAATACTTCGTATTTTATTAACAATGCCGGTTTCTGTTGCTACCGCAGAACGATCTTTCTTAAAACTCAACATAATAAAAAATTATTCAAGATCGACCATGGGGCAAAACCGACTAAGTAATCTTGCTATCATTTCAATAGAAACAGACCAGCTAAAAAAATTAGACACCGAAGATTTAATTAAGCAATTTGCAAAAATTAAAGCACGCAAAGCTCAATTCACTTAGCTAAAATAGTAATAACAATACTCAATACCTGGGTACTAACCTTTAAAAGGTGACATGTTGCATTATTAAAATAATATATTGTTTTGTTTTTATTTGTCGATCAGTTTAAATATTTTTTTATTTCTTGTGCTTTTGTATCATATGTATATTACATTTGAAACTAAAATATAAACATTTTTAGTTGTGATACTGTTAGAATATATTTGTTTGAAAATGAAAATACTTTTTAAAATTCATATATGAACGTAATACAAATTTGGGGCGTTATTTTAAATTTGCACAAAGGCGCCAAAAGTGCTAGGCGCGGGCCTGCCTATTACCAAAAGTTTAACCCTTTGGCTCCCATCAGAACTACAGCATGTTAAAAACGTAACTCGTTTTTTCCTAGTTTTTCTTCCTGGGGCATTTCGTTCTGATGAACTGACCAATGTATAATCCAGAAGCAGCTACCAATATAAAGCATCAGCATTGTAAATTTGCAAGGGTTGCAAAGCTAGATCTTTGATGGTTTGCTCTAGTTTATTAATAAATGGCTGAAAGCACCTTGATTACGGGATAGTTTTTCCCCCACATTTTTTTGAAAATTTGCAATCCAGCTTCTGGTGGCAATAAATTTATTGTCATCGCCGTAATATTTAACATAAAGTAGTTTGGTTTTTTTGCCAAAGATTCTAAAGAGACGGGAACATGCCAATTTCAAAGATTGACGAACTAAGCGTGGAGTTTGGTCTCCATTCTCGGATACTCCGCTTTTTGTAAAGTTAAACAACAAATCTTTCAGAAATATTTATGAATAAATTGTCTTCAAGTCAGATAACATTTTGTGGTGGCGCTTATTAGGTGCCATTTTTTCAATAATTACCAGCCTAAGCAATTGCAAGATCGACGTGTGCAACTGAACTGGCGGAAAAATAAGTAGCAGATGAGAAGAAACAAGTGGTAACAAATCGATACGAATTTCTTGAAAATGCACATAATTATGCTTGCGCAAGAGCAAATTCGGATTACAAAATCAACAAAAATCCGGACTACAACGTACACCGTGGAGCAGAAGTTTAATCCGGATTATGGGCACATCCGGTTTAACGCAGGTTCGGATTATTGCGAATATTATTGCTTCTACTACTATGTACATTAATACCTTATTTTAAATAGTTTAAGTACCTAATACAAATGTATTTTGAAAATCAAACTACATTTAAATTTTATCAAAACTAAAGTAACCATTATTTATTGCTTCAGTTTATCTATTCGTGAAGTTGTAACTTACTTAATAGACACACCGAAACTAACAATTAGAAAACACCGTTTGTTAAAAGTTTTAATGCACTTTGTAACAGATGTATGCCTCTGTAACTATTAGGAATTTTTTTTGTCTTTTTTTAAAAATGCGGATTATTATCCCAGTCCAGAAGTGTGAGATTGTTGCTTTTTGGAATATGGTCTACATCACCTTAACTAATTCTCGTTAGAGTACAGAGCCTCCATATTTCTAAATATTAATATTTCTATCATCTTCTCCAAGAGATTTCCTATTTTTTTAAATCTGTAGAGCTATTAATATTTTCTTCTCATCAACTTTGAACCTGGTACGTGCTGTCCTTATTCCTGTTCGTCCAGTCCTCCGTTTCTCATGTTTTTTGCGTAGGAATTTTTATAGTATTTGACCCATATATTCACTTTTATTTTATTTGTTTCTACATAATCTTTCACTTCTTTCTTTTGTGTACGTACCATTCTCCTCTCATATTTGTTATCGTTGGCCGTAAGTCTTGTTAGATATCGTTCGTATACTTTTCCCACTAATTCCCTTTAATTTCCTCATATTTTCAAATATATTTCATTGTGTACCTTTTTGTAGTTTTCTTATTTTATATTTTTTATATGGTGCTCTTTTCTTTTCTACTGATTCTTTAATTTCTTTACAAAATTATGTGTTTTTTATCTTGACCTGTTTCTCTTTGTTGTTTCTTCTGAAAAATAATCCTTTCTTTACTTTTTACAATATATTTGTCTTTAATTTATTTCACGCCTCATCTGCTTTGTCCTCTTTCTGTATCTTGTTCTGTAGTATATATTGCTTTAGTCGTTTCTGATATGATTCGGATACGCTTGGACCCTCTAGTAGGTCTATTTTGAACTTCTTTATAAATTCGGGTGTTTTTCTATTACTATTCCGTAGTTTGAGTTGCATTTTACATAACACTAAGTTATAGTCTATATATAATTCTGCAAATTATCATTAATACACCAGCTTATAAGTATGTGTTTTCTGCTTTATAGATTTCAACAAAGCATTTGATCGCGTTAGACTGAACGATGTAATATGTTAAGACTAAGAATAGAAAAAATACTTGATGATATTGTTTGCATTATTTGAGACATAAATACCGCCAAGTCGATAACGAATTATCCGAAAAAGTTACTAATAAACCGGAAATCCGACAAAAGCCTTAACCCATTGCTATTCAACCTAATAATGGACAAACTGATAAAAAACGCCAAAATAACGGGAATAGAATACTAGATGGGAAACAACAGAATAAAGATGATGCAGAAATGAGTGAAGACAACGAAGACAATTTACAACAAATGATGCATACTTTTACAAACCTGCAGATAGCTACAACAAGAAAATATCAACATAGAGAACAAAAAGTACAGTAGTAGCAAGAAAGTCAACAAGATGTAAAATAATAATTGAAGACAAAGGTGTAGAACAAGTAATAAGAATTGAATACCTAAGCACAGAAAAATAACAGTAACTTTAAGGAAGAAGTACGTCTAATCAAGCGACAACGCATGCTTGAGAGACGTGGTGTGAATAAATAAAAACGCTAGTTTAGAAAGTAAAGTTGGCATGTACTGTAAAACTTGCGTATGACCGCTTCTCGTATGCAGTCGAAGCAAGGGCAGATACCGCAGAAACAAAGAACTCAGAAAACAACAGAAATGAGAACGTTTATCACAGAAAATACACTAAGGGATAGCATACTGAATAATAAAATCAGAGAAACATGTACAAGAAATAGGAACCAACACGTAAAGAGAATGAACTGAGAAAGAATAGCATAAATCAAAATAGTAGAAAAACCACCAGGAAGACGACCAGTAGAAAGAACTCCAAAAAAGTAGAAGAATAGCTGGCAATCGAAGAAAAGGCACTGTAATAACAAGCCATGGCCTAACATAAGCACAACTAGAAGAGTTTTTCCCAAAATATCTTTTACTGTTTCATATGAATTAAATTTTGACTTGAGGTGAATTTGTTCAATTGGTTAGTTGGTATCGATTTTATTAGTTGTACAGTTTGTTATAATGATCTTCATGAATAGTAATGACTTCTGCGACTTGACATGCTTTTAGGGCTTCTTTCATTTGGTGACAATGTTTGTTTAGGTGTTATACGTCCTAAGTGACTGTTGTTTCGCGTACTTATCATTTTGTTTTAATTATATAAAATACTCTGTTGTCGTGGATTAAAAACTGGTCGAAAGACTTTTTTTTTAATATAAGAAGAAGCGATGGCTGCAAAATAAAGATATTTAAACACGACGGTATTTACTCATAAATGAAACCTTATAGAGCAAAAAATTTTGATTGCACACTGCTCAAAAACCAAGCTCTAATTTTTAAAACTTTATAGTATAACATCTATTTTAAATATAACTTAATCACTATAAAAGTAGCGAACTATAAAATTAAATGAATGTTTTTTTAATCGTTGTTCAGCATTTTATTATGCTAAACTTAAATGTATGCAAACAGCTTTATCGGAATAAATGGTTAAAATAATGAATAAAATTTTAATTTCTAATAACTTAAGCCGTTTTGTGCTTTAGTTTAATTACACTAATCTTAATTAAAAAAACGCCACATTTATTACTATGGAAATGCATGTAAAAGCACAGTTATTATTAAGAGTTTACCCTTATAAGTCCCAACAATTCTATTCTACGGATAATTTACCGGTTTTTGTAGCGGAACCACGTCGGTGCTATCGGTAATATGTTGATGTCGAACAAGTCTAACATCAATCAGTTTTTATTATGTAGTTGTAAGAAATGATACGACTAGAATTTTTAATTAGTGCCGGATATAGAACTGTTAATCAATTAAGTCATGATACATTTTGATTTGTGTGTAGAATAATAATTAATGCAAATAAAATTGCATTATTGAACAGTTGAGTGCAATGTTATCTAAGAAACAAGAACGTTATATTCGAAAATGTAAAATGTAGAAGAAAGGTCCCAAGACACCACCTTGCGTAACAATAAACTATGGTAAATGAAATGGAACTGGTTTCGCGCCGTTGTGACGGGCGGCTGATGTATACCTTTAAGAAAAGAACTATGCAATGTGCACTTTCTTAAAGACGTCTGCCTGCTATTGTATGCACCGTGGGAAACTAAGTCTTCCGCCTTGAAGGTACCATCTTAACGGACATCCTTCGTGGAAGTAAACTGAACAATACTTATCGTTTTTATTCAGCATCTGGACTCATAATCCTTGTAAACAAACAAATCTGTCATACGTAATAATCACGTATTAATATCTATTTATCTTCACGCCTGTTTCAAATGCTATAAAAATAAAAATAAAATTAATAACAAAAATAGCGTAGTCATTTATACTAATAATTTATGTGTAAAACAAATTCGGAGAAAATTATGGGAAGTGCCTTAGTTCACATCGCACTAAATACAAATTATGTCCTAGAAGTGTAAATAAGCGTCTAAAAATACTGTTAACTGTGTTAAGTCAGGAGATAAAGATTGTCGTCGGTGAGTTCAACATGCCGGAAGTATGCGGCATTCCAACAATATTTTGTTACTCACTGCATCTAGTGATGAAAATGGTGCGCTTATAAATAAATGACTAATATTAGAAACAAAGAGAATGCAGATAATTTTTAGTGACCAACTTGTCATAATATTTTATGTTATAGCTTGGCACTAACCATCTGTTTTCGTGTCCAATCGACATTTCAAAGAGGTTTTAGTTAACCATAATGTATTTGTTTTATAATAAACCGTTTAAATTTGGAACGCAATATACAATTAATTTTACGTTATTTATAATTGTTGACAACTTATTTCTTTGATATTTAAAAGAAATAGCCACACTTAAAAAGATTCTTATATTTTGACGTACAGATACACAGTATTAAAAGGTCTGCTCCCTGTTTATCAATGCTCTACATATTTATCTACAGCGCGTTATTTCAATTTTATGTGAATGTTTGACATTTTCAAGATTAACGCTTTTTTCCATCGTATTTTTACTTTTACTCTAAATTTTGTTGATATATAACTCTACGAATGATTAAAATGTTTAGCGTCTTTATTCTTAATATTTTCTTACAGCTTCTTTTCAATTCATTATTTTGTTTTACTTTCTCGGCGGAAAAAATACCCATATTACACCGAAAAACATATCTCTTGCAACAACACCCCAGGAGAAAACACCCCACTGAAAAAATACCGCAAACCCATAAGTGTTCCAAACATTTTTCTTAATTTTAAATAATACTTTTTTTTCTATGGATATATCGGTGAAATATAATATGTTAATTAAAATTTATTGTAATTTTATAAAAGAAGCTCCTACGAAACGTCAAAAACACGAAATATCTTTAAATAAGATGATGTTTATACGCAGATTCAAAAAATAAAGATAGCTAATTTGTGTTATTTAAGTTTTTTGGCATTAGGACTTAGCCCATTCAGGCAGTCGCCATTTATTATTACATTAATGCTACAATAATACATACAATAAGCAGAAACAGATGTATATTACACAAATTAAATACAAAGCCTTATTATTGATAAAAACTTTATAATAAACCTATTGATAACATTACAATTAACATACAAGATATAATATTAAAATATAGACCTCTACATTCGGTTTCAAATTTTAGACAATTAAAAAAACGTGATCGATATCTCCACTACTTTGCATACATCACAAGCATTGGATTGGGTAATCCCGTGTAATCCTTAGTCTGTGGAGGTAAAAAGGAAATCTACCTATTTAATGTTTAATATAAAAATAATGTTTAATAATAATAATAATTTAATCTAAAGATTATTTATTCTCTTCTGTGTATTACAGTAACTAATTTCAGCTTCTTCGCTTAGAAGGAATATGCAAGAGCACTTTAATCTATTTTTGTGGCAACGTTTCGTGCTACCAGCGAGCACTTCATCATCAAGCTACTGTAATTTATTGAAACTCATAAGTCAACAACATAGTAACAACAAAATTAACTTAACGGATAATTTTAAAGCATAAAACTTACAGAATAGTTTCAAGTGGAACAATCTACCGACCAAGGACAACTTCACTAATTGTAGTTACTGAAATAAAACATTGAACAGAAAATACATAAAAAAGGTCAATCATTAAAATTTTTAAAAAACGATGGACATAAACGTTCAGCAAGCACTTGACAAGTAATGTGTAATCAAAAACTTTGAATGTCAAGGAAAAGATAAGAATTGTAAGATAAAACAGAAAAAACTGAACAACGATATATTCGAACCTATACAATTATCTCAGAATTTTTTAAATTAAATTATTATAAACACTACTTAAATTGTTAGATCATTGTTAAAATTGATATTCTTATTGATGTATATCATTTCTGACACTAAACCGCTTTCAAATTATTTTCCATATCTAAATTGTAAGATTCATAAAATTGAAGTTATGTCTATATGATAATCTGCTAAAGCTGTATCGTCTTTTTTTATGTTGCACTCCTACTTATGGTTACCAATCCGATTTTTAATCTTTTATTTGGTTTGACCAATATAACACACATTGCATCCAGTACAGTCTAGCTTATACACTACGTCGTGCTTTTCTATAGTGTTAGTTCTATCTTTAGTATTACTGTACAGCCAGGCCCGCGCCTAGCACTTTTGGCGCCCTTGTGCAAATTTAAAATAACGCCCCAAATTTGTATTACGTTCATATGTGAGTACAGATACGGGTTAAGTTAGGTATTATTATCCACTATTGAAAAATAATTTAAAAAAGTATTTTCATAAATTTATTTTCATTTTTATATTTTACAAGTACAAGCCATAAGCCATACAAGTATTTTTTCATTGAGGTACATAACATAATTATAAACTTATAAAAAACAGAAATATATTCCAACAGTAATACAACACAAAATTTTTGTTTCAAATGTAATATATGGTACAAAAGCATAAGAAATAAAAAAGATATTTAAAACATTAAAAATACTCGTTTATATATCACAAGACGAAACTGATCGACAAATAAAAACAAAACAATATATTATTTTAATAATGCAACATGTCACCATTTAAAGGTTAATATCTAGGTATCAGGTATTGTTATTAATATTTTAGCTAAGTGCATTGAGCTTTTCGTGCTTTAATTATTGCAAATTCTTTAATTAAATCTTCGGTGTTTAATTCTTTTAGGTGGTCCGTTTCTATTGAAATCATAGCAAGATTACTTACTCGGTTTTGCCCCATGGTCGATCTTAAATAATTTTTTATTATTTTGAGTTTTGAAAAAGATCGTTCTGCTATAGATACAGAAACTGGCATTGTTAATAAAATACGAAGTATTATGCTCGTATTAGGAAAAGAATCCACTAAGTTGTTAATTGTTATATAATTTAAAGTTTTTTCTGGAGACGTAATAACTTTCCACGGCAGTTATGTCTCGTAGTCTCGTTCATTGCGAGTTTTGTCGTTTAATAAATTTTCAACTTTTTGACATTCTTCTAATTGTTCGTTTTCAGAATAATTTTTAAATTTATCGATATTCATAAAAACGTGAAATTATTAGAGTAAGAAAGTAATTGGAATCTCTCATCCACTGATGTTATGATTACATCTAGAGCATTAAAAAAACAATCAACTCTGAACTTGAAAGTTTCGTCGTGGATCGGTTCATTGTCACATTCATAATCAAAATGTTTTTTTTTATTTTTTGCGGTCTTAGACCTCCTTGTTTTTTGAATTTTGGTTCTATGTCTAAGCTGGATGCTATTTCTTTAGCATCAATCAAAAGATCATTACAACGTTTATCGGAGCGATAAGCTTTTAAAAAATTATTCAATATATTTAAATGATTGCAACACTGAGCAACATCAAACTTCGGTTTTTGAATAATTTTACTAACAATGTTAACTTTACTTAAAATATTATACCACAATATAAGAATGCAAATGAACTCAAACTTTGAAATTTTTTGGCCATTTTTGGTTATTTTCAAAATTTCCTTCGCTTATTTCAAACAAAGCATCATAAACCTCCCCAAGTTTGATACCTTGAAGAAATTATTGCATCTATTCTACTAGACTATCGAGTATCCGATAAAGGTTTTAAAGTTAAATTTAAAGAAGCTGAAAAAAATACAAACCATTCTTGAACTAAAGAAAAAAAAATTGATGCTCAAAGTGTTCGATTTTGCGGCATCATTGACGACTAAATTTAAGGTATGATTACAACAAGGAACCAAGAAAGCTCGCGGATTGAAACTCAAAATTTTTTTTAGTAGACCATTATGCCTACCACGCATATTTGCCTCATTGTAGTAACCCTGACCCCGCAAATCGTTGATATTTAAGCCTTCTTTTTCTAACGCCGACAAGAGAAATTTTGTCAAGCCTTCACCCGACACATCATCTATAGGACAAATAATAAAAAATGCTCTTTAAATTAATAAATCTTATACAAACTGCAATTTGTTCTTGGTGACTAGAGTCAGGAGTGCAGTCTAATAATATGGAATAATATTTTGCCTTTTTAGTTAGTTCTAAAATTTTGGATTTGATATTTTCACCGATCAAGTTGATTACTTCATTTTGCATTTTATCCCCGAGATAGTTTTTGTGATCTTTTATATGAGAGCGTTTTGTATGTTCTGACAAAATCGGGTCGGATTTGGAAATCATTTGTATGCATTTTAAAAAGTTACCATTGTTTTTCTCAAACAACTTATTAGTACTTCTACGAAAAGCTAAATTTTGCTGACCTAAAAACTGAATCACGTAGAAACTTATTTCTATAACAGCTTGCCAGTATTTAGTTTCTCTGTTTATTACATTTTGAATTTCAGAATCAAATATTTCATTTTTATTAAAACGGTTAGAAAGATCTAGCAATCTTAGAACATTTTCGATATGTAACTTGCTCATTTCATGAATATTTAAATTCACTTAAATGCTACCAGTCATCGTAACCAGATTCATCACTAAGGCGAACAGATTTCAAATCGCTGCCATTAAAAATTTTGCAACAGAAGCAGTAAAGTGAATTTTTTGTTTTGGAATATAACAACAAAAAAAAAATCTTTGTTCGGTAAAATTATAAAGAAGTAACTATTGGAAAACTTACGCCCCGACTCCGAACTATCTCTCGGCTAAATATCCTTTTTATTTTGGTAACGAGCAGCGTCACGTTCTACTAATTCTTGAATATTATTAGGACGTAATTTTTTTGGCCATAGTGCAGCATCTTTTGAAAGTTGACTCATATTTTCCGTCCTGGTAATTTTTGAACATGTTGATGAATTACTTGCTACATGATCAGTTTCTTGTCTGCTGCTGATACTTGTTTCAAGTACATGTTCAGAATATTGGCATTCAGGCGTATTATCGTTGTTATTAATATTTTGCAAAGTAGACTCGGGTTTTGAAAAAAATGCGTAATTTTGTCATGGTTTTCCAGTTCTTCCTCTCGTTTTCTTTTATTTCGCAAATTTTAATATCCAGACAGTTTTTTCTTTTTTTTGACATCCTGTATACTGTAATGAAATGAATACGTAAGTAAACAAATTGACACATTATTTATGAAAAATGGAAATGTTTCGACGTCTCAAACTCGAAAGTATTTTCTCAACATTATTTATAAATTTTTATAAATAGTGATATTAGTGCTGATCAATTATTCTGTTTGAATTTACTTCAATTAACAACGATGTTTATATAATCAAATATAAAAGGATTTTTTAGATGCAAGTTTTTGGCTTTTAGTGTTTTAATAAATCTAAAATAAAAAATAAATTTTAGATTAACTCACTTTAATTCACAACACAAAACACATCATTATGAAGTCTGTAAAACTACAAAAAACTAAAGTTTCAAAAACAGATATCTTTTACCTCATGCACTTTTCACTTCGCTAAGTTAATTATCGATCGGGCATCAAGCAACAAATGAAATCGCGACCGATGCAGCGCTTAAATATATAAAGTTTCGTACATTGCAAGCTCAGACAGGAAAAAAATGTTTGTTCGCTCGTTGGCTCGTTGCAAGCCAAATTTCAAGCTCAAACATGAATAAAATCAGATTTGTTTGAGTTCACACAATTCATGTTATCATGTTACGTATTACGTATTCGATCGAATAAATGCTATTATTGCGTACTCTCATTTGTAAAATATATTATTTATGAGAAGTGATTCGGTTCCCTCGTCGCAAAGAGTAAAAATTAAAAAATATACAAATAAAAACAATGTAATAGCTAGCACAATTACTTACTAGTTTTTTTATCATTATAAATTTTGTTTTGACAATGTTGTTTTGAGTCTTGAGGCTTTTTGTCGCCTCGGCGCCGTGGTGCACCACACGACTTTGCCCTTATGTACGGCGCGGGACTGTGTACAGCATTTTGTAAATAGTGTAAATATATGGTTATTTTTATGTCATTTGTTTTTATTATCGGAATGATTCTTTGTGTTAGATTTGGGACATTTATGATTTTGGTGTAAGTGAGTTAGTATTGAGATTAGCGTTAAGAGTAGTGTTAAGTTTAGTAAGACTTGGGTTAACTGGTGGTGGGATAGCATTAGTTATGTTAGTGTGTAGCAGTATTTTATTTATTATATTATTAGGATAGTTGTTATTTCTCAGTGTTTAAATTACAATTTAAACATAAAATTGAGTTATTGAAACACTTATAATTTTCAAACTTAAGAAATTGTAAACATACTTAATGATTACTCCACATGTAAAACAATCCAATTGCAAACGTAAGTAGTTACGTTATATTTAGACTTCCGCTATATCAACACTTTGCTAAGAATGTGTTACATTATAGTAACCCACATTTGTAATAGTAACCATAGATGTGCTGACTTTGTATTTCACAACAGTTGTAAATATTGTATATAAATAGTAGACAGTTATTAATAAAATTATCATTCAACGTCAACTTGTTTGATCACTTAACACCTGTCCTAGAATCTGGTGTCGTTAAGATATTGATTACCTGGGCAGGTGTTCTACTATTAAGTACGATACACCTTACGTGCTTAATACTCAGTATTTTCTTTAGAATATTCAAGTTTACGTGCTTAATATTTGGTCCTTCGAGCCGGATCCACCCTGGATCCACCACCACCATCAACTTAACATATGCTCCAACGATTCAAGAAAGAACAAAGAAGTTCCACTGCCACGGCCCATCCACGGTCCGATACCACTATTTAACAGAATTACAAACTGTTAAATTAAATTACATTTCCGGTCCATACCGAGACCAACGATTCAAGAAAGAACAAAGAACTTCCACTGCCACGGCCCATCCACGGTCCGATACCATTATTTAACAGAATTACAAACTGTTAAATTAAATTACATTTCCGGTCCATACTGAGACCAACGATTCAAGAAAGAACAAAGACGTTCCACTGCCACGGCCCATCTACGGTCCGATACCACAATTTAACAGATTTACAACCTGTTAAATTAAACTACATTTCCGGTCCATACCGAGACCAACAATCCAAGTAAACGAAGAAAAAGTTATTCCGGTCCATCCGCGACCATCCAACTAACAAGAAGTTATTTCCGGTCCATCCGCGACCAACAAACAAAGAAGTTCCACTACCACGGCCCACCAAAGCCGATTCCAAAATTTAACAGATTTACAACCTGTTGAATTCAGTTCCACTTCCGATCCATCCAAAGACCTTCCACTCAAGAAAAGACAAGCCTATCATACCAAGTAAGTCCTCCAGATGACCACTAACATGCACAAAGACGACGCTGAGCAATCACTACGCCGAAAGAAACAATCAATTCGAATTCAACACCTGGACCAAACGATCCAATTAATCAACCAAGAAGTACAAGAAGACAAATCAAAATTACGATATGAACTGTTGCTCCAGAAGATTAACAAGCAGTGGGAAACCATCCAAGTACTACATGAAGACATAATGGTGTACGAAATCAATTTCCAAGACAACTACTTCAAAAATGATGAATATTTGCTAGCCGAGCGGTCCTACGAAGTAGCAGTTGAAGGTTTACAACAAAAGATTGTTACAACTCAAAAGGTCCAAGAAGTATCGAAACCAAACCTAAAACTTCCTAAAATAGAAATTCCATTTTTTGACGGAAGCTATGAAAACTGGCCAACCTTTAATGACATTTTCCTTAAAGTTATTCATGAAAATCTATCCTTAACCAAAATTGAAAAAATGCAATACCTTAAAACCCACATCCGAAGACAACCAAGCAGAATGGTGCAGCATTTACAAATTACTGACATCAACTATGAAGTGGCTTGGGAGCTACTTCAGAAGCGGTACCAAAATCAAAGACTAATCATTTCCAAATTAATTGACAAAATCATAGACATACCGCCAATCCAGAATGAATCTACGGATAAACTACGACAACTGCATGATGTTATCACCGAATGTTTAAAAGCAATTGACAACTTAGGCGTTAGTACTACCTCCTGGGGGCCGATAGTTGCACGTATCATAACTCAAAAGTGGGATCAAGAAACCAATCGTCTGTACGAAGAATCTCTGAAGACACCACACGAAATCCAAGACTTACAAGAGTTAATGGACTTTCTGAACCGAAAATTCCAGTCATTAGAATCAGTCACGGCGGCGAAGAAGACATGTTATAACGAAATGCAACAAACGTCTAGATTTAACAACTACAATTTGAATCCACATTTTACAATCTACAATTCCAACTGCTGCGGATACTGTAAGCAGCAACATCTAATATACACCTGCCAAAAGTTTAAAGCGTTATCCATTATTGCCAGGATTCAATTCATAAAAGAACGACGACTCTGCGTCAACTGCATGAACCACGATATCACGAAGAGATGCTGAAGTCAATTGCGGTGCCTCCAGTGCGGTCAACAGCATCATACAATGTTGCACAAAGAAAGACAGGCCAATTCAAAACCATATAATAGAAACACAACCTCCAAATATTCAAACAAGATATCAAGCCAAAATTTACAAGAAAAAGCGAATCCTATTACCAGTCATCTTGGAAGACAAGACCAAACTACAATTTTGGCCACGGCGCTTGTACTTATTAAATCAGCAACAGGAACCATGGAATATTTGCGAGTACTGATTGATCCCGGATCGCAATCATCATTCATGACAGAAAGAGCAGCGCAATCCTTGGGGCTACCAAAAGAGAAGATAAGAGCCGAAATAACAGGTCTGGGAGCAGGAGATCCAAAAATAGCAACCACAAAAATTCAAGCTGAGGTGCACCCACGTTTTCCAAGCAACTTCATACTACCTGTCAAGTTTCTGGTGATGTCAAAACTAACACAAGCGTTACCAAGCTATGAGATAGAATACACCAGATCGAACCAACTACAAAACTACGTTCTTGCAGACTACTAGGTCAACAGACGGAACTAGGTTGGATATTATCAGGAATTGCAAAAGAATATCAACACGATGATATAAAAATTATCAACATGATTAGCCGCACCGAAGAAGACCAACAGTTAACAAAGTTTTGGAATCTCGAAGAAGTGTCAATGAAAAAAATCATTTCTCCAGACGACGCAGCATGTGAAAAACATTACACAGAGACGACTAAAAGAAACTACGATGGAAGTTACACAGTCCAAATACCTTTCAAAAAAGAATTCGCACCTGAATTAGGATATTCCAAAACTAAAGTCATTGCAAGATTACTACAACTCGAGAAAAGGTTACAAAAGGATAACCACTTGGCAGACCAATACCACAAACTTATGCAAGAATATTTACACCTCGGCCACATGAAAGAAGTTCCACGCCATCTACTAGACGAAGGAAAATACTACATTCCACATCAACAGTACCACTACAAAACTAAGAGTAGTATTTGACGCATCATCCAAAGCATCCAATGGAGTGAGTCTCAACGAACTAATGTACACCGGACCAAGATTGCAACAAGAACTCTCCGACATACTACTACGGTGGAGAAAACATCAAATTGTATTCAGCGCCGATATTGAGAAAATGTACCGTCAAATCAAAATATCTGAAGAAGACCAAAGATTCCACCGGATCTTATGGAGGTTTGACCAATTCACACCAATACAAGAATTTTGCCTCACGACTGTCACGTATGGGACAACATCTGCACCATTTCTTGCAATAAGAACTCTTCAGCAATTGACTGAAGACGAAAAAGTATTATACCCAAAAGCATCTAAAGTCATCATGAAAGACTTTTATGTCGACGATGTTTTGTCTGGAGCGGATAACATTGAAGAGGCCATTCAGCTACAATCTAAAATTACTAAACTGCTAAAATCAGGAGTTAAACCAATGCAGTATCATGTTAAACGCATAATTGGAAACTCAACGTTAACCTATGAAGAACTAACAACATTACAACACCAAATAGAAGCCTGCCTAAATTCAAGACCATTATGTCCATTAACCAACAACGTCGATGACATAGACGTCCTAACACCAGGACACTTCCTTATCGGAAGAGCGATTGTATCTCCACCCAACCCTGTAACAAATACCATCAATACAAATATATCCTCGAGATGGCAGCTAGTCCACAAGATGAAGAAGGACGTCTGGAACGCCTGGTCTTCAGATTACCTCAATCGACTTCAACAAAGATATAAATGGAAAACCCGCCAGGACAACTTAAAAATGGGAGATCTAGTGGTACTGAAAGAAGATACTATAAATCCAAGTCGTTGGCCGTTAGCCCGAATTGCAGAAACCCACCCAGCCAAAGATGGTACCCTCCGAGTGGTCACACTCAAGAAGTCAGATGGGAACACCTTTAAACGAAGTATCCACAAAATAATTCCTATACCGGTATTACCAGAAAACCAGTCGACTACCGATACAAAGAAGAATGAAACTAAAGTACGAGCAACCAATGCAAACATGGCAATCACAGCTAAACCACAATCGAACTTCAACCGTTAAAATAAGAACCGTCCGTTGGCGAGGCGCCAGAATGTTTAAATTACAATTTAAACATAAAATTGGGTTATTGAAACACTTATAATTTTCAAACTTAAGAAATTGTAAACATACTTAATGATTACTCCACATGTAAAACAATCCAATTGCAAACGTAAGTAGTTACGTTATATTTAGACTTCCGCTATATCAACACTTTGCTAAGTATGTGTTACATTATAGTTACCCATGTTTGTAATAGTAACCATAGATGTGCTGACTTTGTATTTCACAACAGTTGTAAATATTGTATATAAATAGTAGACAGTTATTAATAAAATTATCATTCAACGTCAACTTGTTTGATCACTTAACACCTGTCCTAGAATCTGGTATCGTTAAGATATTGATTACCTGGGCAGGTGTTCTACTATTAAGTACGATACACCTTACGTGCTTAATACTCAGTATTTTCTTTAGAATATTCAAGTTTATTTCATGGAGTTGATTACTGCTCAAACCTAGAATCTCATTTTTCATTTTTGATTTTTTGGTGGAGTGGATGTTTAGTTAAGTAATTAATCGTTCTATTTGAGGCTATATGCTTAGTATACCATTCAGTAACTATCGTACTAATACTAATATCCCTGATAAGTCTAACATCTAAAAATACACTATACATGCCGTACTATAAAGCCGTATTTGCAACATCGCCAACGAATAAGGAATATCCACTTTTTATACAACACATACATACTATTCAAGAATAAGTTCTTGCCAGCTTTGTTAGATGTTATCACTTCCATACCAAGTTAACTAAATTTAAAATTTTGTTTTACAATAACATTTTAAACAACGTATTTCAAAAGGTTAATTATAAATGACAACACGTAATTGCCATATTCTTGCAAAAACTCAAAATATGTGTATGGATTTGATTTTGCGGGGTATTTTTTCCGGAAACTTTTCTAGTGGTACTTTTTGCTGGGAAATTTTAACATAAGATATGTTTTCTAAATTATTTTTTCTGCTCTTCTAGTTTTTTTTCTACGACTATTTACTGCAGTAGTTGTTACTTTTATAAATATGAATTTCATCTATAGATTCACCTGTGTTCTTTAATCTTATCATATTTAAATTTTTTATTAATTTAATTTCTTATTTGTCTATCTTGAGATGAATATATACTAAACCTTCTCCGATTACATTATTTGAGTTAAATTCTTCCATAGACGAAAAACTCTAAAATCTACAAACATTTATATTATTTTAAATAGTTTTCTATCATTCCATGTCATTAAACTCATTTAAATTTCCGTTAGATTTTTTCGTTTTATATATTTTTTATCTTTTTTATGTGTGTAAAAATATGTAGATTTGGACGTACACTATTTTGCTGGAATAAGTTGCAAAAAATTCATGTCGCTAAGATAAGTGTTATTTCTCGTGGTTTTTGATTATTCTTTTTTTAATTCAAGTACTTATGCTATTCGTTATGTATTGTTTACTCACATACATATTTTTAAAAAGTAAACGTTCTTATGTTTCTTAATTTGTTAATTTGTTTTTTATATACTATTTTGCAGTTTTATAAAAAAAATTAATTACATACTTCTGTATTTATTAATCTATATTAGGTTTAATTGCAGTGGCAGTTCAAGAAGTCCGGCTTAAGGTAGGCAACATTTTTTAAACTGTTTGTAGGTAATGTTTTCAGATATCATTATGGCATATGTACGTAACCACCAAAATGTTTTGAAGTTTTATTGGCTCCATCGAAATAAAACAATAAACATGGGAAACAAAAGAAGGCATTTAGCGTATTACATCCACATTCCCACTTATTTTTCAACCGACTTTAAAAAAAGGAGGCGGTTTTCAATTTGTCGGATTACATTTTTTTATTGTAGGTATGCTATGTTCAGCAGAGATCCATGAGAAAATGATCAAACTTTCAAATTTACATCGCCATAAAATTCTCTTAAACGATCTGGATTTTGAAGGTTTTCAGTGACTATATAACCATTATTATTAACATCACTAAAAAGAAAAAAAATCTTTTAACAACCAAAATAGATTTTATACTATTTTTTTGCATGTTTTGAAAATTATGTACGATAAATAACAGTTTCAGTTAGAATTCGTCGTACACGTTCTACCGTGAAATCGCTACTGAACCATAGGCTATAACCGCGCGAGGTCATTTGGACGTTAAATCTGCATATGAAAATCTTGTAAATGTTACCTATATGCTATAAATATGTTTAAATATTTTCATTCATCATAATTGGTTTTTTCGTTGTAATCAACGTCTGGAAAGCTCACTCTTTAGAACTCTAATGGACTAACCACCACTGTTTAATTGTATAGTTCTTAGTGCAGATTCACAATGACACTAATGGCGTTTACAGTTTTGCATCCGTAACGATATGGAAACCTTCAAAAGTGTTCGCCAAAAAAATGAACAGAATAAAAAGTTATCAAAACCATATAAAATGCTACATTGTTACATTTTTACAAATTAAAATTTTAAGAATCTCACTATTAAGGATACATTTACTGTGTTCATCTACCAAAGTGTATATTTAAATATATTAGTTTAACGCAATAAGTTGTGTGCTTTTAAGCTTTGAATTTTAGTTATTTGTCGTGTTTGTTTATATACTATTTTTTAAATAGTTAAACGGTTTTATATACCTTTTTTTTATTTTTAAAAAGTATTTAGGATTTAAATTTTATTTAAACATATTTATCAAAGTGCTAAATTTTTACATTAATTTATATATTACTACCACTAGAAAAATAATGTCAGCGAATAGCTTCTGTTTATGTAATTTGTTTATCTTAACAACACGTTGATTTACATGTCGTATTTATTTTTTACTAGCACGTGGATTTTATTTATTTAGAGTGACACCGAATTTTTTTTCTCACTAAACTCGAATCGAAAACAAACCTCGATCTTCCTTCAAATACTTTTTACATTCTTACATTATAGGAATCTAGAACTTTCATTATTTTCAAACAGCGCTTCGAAGTTTCCAACTACTTCAAAAACGCTTCAATGTCCTTAAACGAATGTTACAATGAGTACAATCGTAATGCAAGTTAAACATTATACGAGCGTTAAACAAAGGAATTGTAAGACGTTTTTCATACTTCATATTTCTCTTTAAATTACATTATTTGTTGATAAAAATAGTAATATTTGTATAGTAGCAATTTTCTATATATTAATTTAGTAATATTTACCATTTCTTTTATTATTCTGATATTTTTAACATGATCTAAAGTCAACCTGACAGTTAGTACTTATTTTTAAGTTTATACATTACACATACAAAAATCACTACTTTCGGTTGCACAAAGTTGCATTTTCGTAAAAACAGTTGCACAATATAGTCACTGAATATGCGCTCCATGCGGTAATTTTTAGAAAACAAATTAAAAAAATTTCTGCATGTGTCACACATCCTACTTTTAATAAAATAAAGTAAATTTGTCCTTTGTGGATAAACTTTACCAGTAAAATCTATATATTATAGTATATGGTTACTGAATGTGTTCATTTTAAAATTATTGTGTATTATACAGAGTGTATAAAAAAAGCGGAGCAGTACAAAATTGGTATTGTTTATATGTATATATTTTTTTTAAACATTAAATAATTGTCAAATAACAATTAATTACAAAAAAATGTACTTAAATGAGTAGTATTATATTTTAATTCATATTGACCAAGCAGAAAAATACTTTCCACTAGCGCAGAAAGTATTTTGCGATTGGATTGCTTTAGATATAAAACACTCCTCAACAAACACCAATTTTCCACTTTGCCATAGCAACAAAAAACGATAGCTTGTGTTGAAAAATGAGATGAGTAGAAAAAATATGTTTTTCAGTTCATTTTCTTATAGTGATTGTTATATAAAAGCTAATTGTTGCATGTGTATTGAAATCAATTGATGGCTCCGGGCGCGAATGCACAGTTCCCCAAGTCATGGAGTAAGAATATAAGTTAATTTTGGGAACCAGAGCTAAAACGTGTTTGATTTATTAAAGTTCTAGATCCACAACATTAATGAAGTAAGAATTCGATACAGAATTATTAATAAAAGCTGTGCGTTTTACATTAGATGACGACTACAATAACGCATATCACCTTAGAATTGATTATTTTAATAGATATTTTATACTTCTCATTTGGTGAACAATATACTAAGAATAAACAGAAATCTATCTGACTAATCTGTTTATTCATCGCTTACAAAATAAATTATTAAAAAGATAATTAATATTTAAGTGTGTAGATCTTTAAAAAGATGAAGTTTATTTAATAACACGTTAATAATATAACATATCTGAACATTATGATATAAAAAAATTAATCTATAAAGATTACGGGACAAACACTTGATTTTGATGCCGGTAGTTCGTTTATTGTTACAAATAAAGGAAATCAATTATATATAAGTGTCATGTAGTGATTAAATTGCTTTAAATCATAGAAATCAGCATAACGAGATCGATAAAGTTGATATAATTTGTAACTAAGGCGTAGTTGTAACGACTTTTAGACGCAAAAGTTTAAGTACTTAGATATTTGTACTCTTATCGACTATTTCCGAAAACACTGTTTTATAATAGGTATTGCGACACATTTAAAAACAACGCATAAACCACGTTAGATCAAATCAGAAATCGGCCACAAAATAGTTATAACTTTAGTGTTAATTTATTAATATTAATTACCAAACCATACTCATATGATTAAACGTTAATTATCAAGTTGTAAGGATTTCATGCAGTACATGACTTAAAAAATAGTAAAGGTGAAGCAGGTATTCGACCTATTATCCAAGACAGTCAAGTAATTATAATGCAAATGAAGCTTTTAATAAATGTACTGTCTCATAAAATAGTAAAATCTTAAATTAATTTTATAGTATTGTATATTATACGTTTAGTTTATGATTAGCAGCCTTATAGAACTTTTTATTTATAAAATGAACTTTAAATATATAGACATGATTTAGTTAAAAAAGTTTTTATCCAGTGTTACCTGTACTTCTCAGACGTAGTGTGTCTTCTTTAATAAAATAACTTCTAAAATATTCAGAAAAATAGTGTTCGAAATTATTACAAAGCAATTAAATTAGATTAAACTATTATTACGACTTTCGAGACTATATTAATTTTATTTTTATATACTATATCGTTCAATCCATGTTTTAAGCAGGAACTCTATTCCAAAGTTCTATGGATTACCCAAAATACATAAGCCAAATGCACTTCTTCGATCAATTGTTAGCTGTATTGGATCGACAACTTATGAAATATCTAAGTATTTACGATTAATGTATATTTATTTAACTAAATATACATAGGAAATAATCAGGCAGAAAATAAAAAGTAATATACTAAATATTTAAATTCTATATAGTGGAGTGCCGTAAGAAATAAAAATCGTAAAACCTCGGAACCAGGGCCTTTTGAAAAACCTTTTCCATTGCATTATTAGAAGCCAAAATAAAAAAGTTAAAGGAAAAAAAATTATCGATCTTGATTACAACAGTTGATAACAACAATTTATTGCAAAATGAGAGAGATATGAAAAAAAAATTTTTTACAGTAGATATTCCAGTTTTATACACAAATGATATTTAGTAATTTTAATGTTAATAATTTATTATTATTTCGCAAAAAAAGTTTATCAAAAAAAAAATATAATAAGGCAAATTGTTCTAAACCGTATATATTTCGGACCAAAGATACAAATAAATTGGTAAAATATACTGAATTAATAAAAATAAAACGAGATTAAGAAAAGTACATATTTATTATTTCATTATATAAAAATTGAAAACATTTTTATCAACTATCTATCTACATTGTCATCGTCGTCAATTTTATTAATTTTAATTAAGGGTGAAGGATTATTACAACTGTTACCATTGCATTCTAGGCAAGCTACAGTGCAACTTAATCCATTTTTTCTGCACCCGCATCCTGTTTTGTATGTGCAAAAAATCATTTTTAGTAAGGATTGTGGAGCTGGTAACTGCGTCATTGTTTCTGGTGTCAGTATTCCGCATTCATATTTCCAACCCCATTCTTCTGGTGGTTTTTTCTTTTCCGAGCCATGTTTCAATTTGCAGTTATACTTTTTTAAAGTGTCCAAGAGCAGCATTTGTAGTAGGTCGGAAGGACGGCAGTTTAACGCAGCTATTTTGAGCAGTTGCTTTTATAAAAGAGTGATATCTTAAAGTATTTAGATTTTTTATTTTTTGGGGGTCAGCGTATAAAGTAAGAGTACATGTCATACTGAAATAACAGTAGTGGCTCAATTGGAATGATATCATCACCCACTTTTATTTTGCTAGTCAAAGTCAATAAAGGAATAACTTTGTCTTTTCTTGATAACTGGACTCTTAAAATTTTTGCCATTTATTTTCTTCATTATTTTTAAACCTTCCTCAAAAGCTGCGTATTAGTTCCCGTTTCCTTGCCCAGTTATTCCTGTTGCAACAGACATAATAACAGCAACATGAGGAAATGGAGAATGTTGAATAAAATATTCTACAAATTTTTTCACGTCAATGTTGTCACTTTTGATTCGTGCATCGGTTGAATCTTCATGTTGATAGCTTTTTTTAAAAGATATATTACAGAATTCTTCTACCCCTTCTATTATATCTTTTGAAAAAATAACACCTTTTATCCATTTATAAACTACACTTTCCGTTACACCACGCTTAAAAAGCCTTTCTTCAACACTCATAGACTTCATTAGAGTATCTTCAATGGTTTGATCCGTTGAAATCCCAGAAAAAATACATCAGAACGTCTCGCAGTGAAGTATCCTTCTGTGAATTTTTTTAAATTGTCAAGGTCCATTTTGGGATGCATGTCTTGCAAGTGCATTTGCGCGGACTTTGCATAAGGAAAGTGCATGAAAGTATGGAATCTCTTTTTCAATGGTGTGTAAGTGCAGATTACAATCGCCCATACGCTCAGCTGCAATAAAATCTTTCAGTAAAGATACCATTCGAAAATAGCTGACCAATAATCTGGACGTTAAATTTTTATTTTCTAAATCATGTAATTTGTTTTCAAAAATTTAATTTATTTTTTGAAATCCAATATTTTTCGTTATTTTAGTATAATTGAACATTTTAAAAATATTAGCATTCGTTTCAACAGTAACTAAAGTTTTAAATTCTGAATTATTTAGCAAAAGATCCTAGAAAATTAATCTTGATAAAGCTAACTGCAGAAGTATAGGTGCACGTATCGCTCTAGCATATGTACGTCCAGACATTATATCATCTATTGCATTTTCAGCATAAACCGTACAGAGAGCTTCTTTAATTCCACTTCCGCACATTAATATAACCAATAGACCCCATATAAGACATAAGCGTATGGAAAGAACCCAATCGGACAACAATAAACATTTCATCTGAACATATGGCTGAAATTATATCGCGTGATTTTGTATACAGAGGTTGATCAAATGTTACAATATTTGTCTTCATATTACACAACGTTGCGTTTTCCACTGATGTTTTCATCGTCGTAAATAAATGGCAAGAATATTATGGAAGAAGTATCAAAATCATTCGCACTTAACAGATTTTTAAATCCATTCCATCCCAGAAAGTCATTATTCGTTTTGAACTTTAAGTACATCCAGAGAATATTCATTTTGGAAAAAACTGTTAGCGTTAAATTTGCTTCTTGTTCAGAAATTCTTATTTTTAATCCTTTACCAGCGGAAGCAGGATATATTTGAAGGGGTATAATACCTTTTTCAGAAATTTTCGCTTCTGTTGGAATCTTATCCAAACGTTTAATTGGTTCTCTAGTTTGTATTCCGTCACTCGGAGTTACAATTTTAATGGATCCCAAATTATGGAAAGTTCCTTTGCCATCCAGTGTGCTAACGTTAAAATCTGCGTTGTCGTGCACAAATTGAACAAATGTACCGGGATTTCTTTTTACAAAACTTGTAAAGGTTGCCGAAGCTTCATACATTTTCGTTTCTTTGTATGATCCGCAAAATCCTAAAGCGTTACATATTTCAATTATTTTTTTGCAGCCAAATTTTCTGTGAAGAGTAACAGCTAATGCCACATGCAGTGACGTTATAAACGATCGAGGCCTTACCGCAGATATTATCGCATGAGCTATTAAAGTGCAACTAATGAATTTAGGTTTACCTCTTTCATCATTCAGAATTATTTCTGATAAAAAAAAATTCAAAGACTTCGGTATTGATTTATTAACGTTGTCAAAAATGTTATCACTAGCCAGATAAATATTATTATCTTAAACCTGCGTCCGAATATGTCGTCGTAAAATTTCCCCAGTAGCCTTCAAAATGCGATATTCTTCTTCATCATCTGTCGACCTCTGACTATACCAGTTATTGGACAATATTTTGTAGTGCTTTTTTTTAAAACATATTACCATATTCGATCCAAATTTACTAGTATATACAATATTATCGTCATAGTGCATCATTAGTCTCATTTTTATTGTTTTATCGTCAGGAATATGGTCAGTTGTTAAAATACTTTTTAATACTGTCAGTGAAAACTGGCAGTCATCGTTTTCTTCGATGTATTTAAAAATCTGATCCATTCCTGCGTCTACTTGTAACGTTACAGGATGATTTTTTTTCTTCCTCTGGGTCGTTTTTATAGTACTTTTTAAAGATGTGTAACAATCCAGGTGATATTTAGCTCCCTAAGTTCAGCACGCCTACAATTTTCGTGACTTATTAAATTAAGAATGGTTTCCTTGAAAACTGAGTTAGTTACATGGCTAATTTTTTGTCTCGCCGATTTTTTTTCTTTTCTCATTCATTTCATCCGCTTTTTTTTTATAGAAAAACAACTACTTTTCCAATCGAAGTCAATTGAGGTAGCCGTTCGAAGCTTCTTGTTAGGTGGAAACCGTGGTGATGTGGTGTTCTGTTTATTTAAATATGCTTGAATAAATCTTTTATTAATATATTTTTGTCTGCATATTGAATGCACGAGTATTTAAATACTGAATCTGTCCAATCGTTCTTTATGCAGAAGCACTTTCAACGTTGATATTCCTCTAGCTACTTTTATTATTTCCCCTAGATTGGAGTTTGATTGTGAACTAGATCCGATTTTGTCACAAATGAAGCAATTTTTATTTTCATTATTATCACTATTTGACGGTTCATTCATTTTGATACGACGCTGTAACAACAAATATTAGTAATATTAATAACTAACGTTTATATCATGATTAATGATGAATGTTATTACATTATAGTATAACATTTTAATTTTCAGCATCGATTTATTATAAAATATACGATTTAATTCAGTATTCACAATTTTTTATAATTGTCATAAATAAAAACAAATACTTCCTATCTATGCTATTTTCAAAGCTTGCCAAAAAAATAATGTTTAGTAATTAACTTTTATCGCACTAATTGCACAATAATAAGTAAACATAAATTGTGAATAATCAAAGTTTAAAATCTTTTTTAAAACGCACAAAAACAGCTACGTATTTAGCCTAGCTATATAGTTTCAAATAAAAATTATCTTATAGTGTTGTAATAGTCATTTACATTTAAAAACCTCAACCTCATTTTTGTCTACCAAATATGATCTACAATCATAATTGTAAGATTTTGCGCCATCTGACCAACTGCGTCCAAAGTAATGGCTTCTGCCTCCAAATATTGGAGACACTTTTTTAACTTTGGGTTGTCTTACCATAACATATTTATACAATGCTAATATAATGCGGTTGGAATTGCCTTCAGCTTTTTTATTTATATAGAACACCTGATGTATTTTTACAGATTATAACAAATCTTCTTGTTCCGATTTCATCAATATCATCGTCTTCGTTTTAAATGTATTTGCTAGGTTTCACACCTTATCGCAACCCTAATACACAAACCAAACAAATCATAGTTTTAAACTAATAGTTGCACTGTTGGTATTATAATAAAAATTTGGGTTTTCTTTGTTTTTTATTCCACGGATGACCTAGATTTTAAGATTTATGTTGGTTCTGCATCGATTATTTTAGGAAGTTCATATAGTTTTTACAATGGTTATTTTATTAACATTTTCTGTCTAGTATTTAAATTATAAATGCCCGGTAATTATTATATTTAAGAAAAGTAATAGAAGATACACAAAAAACGTTAATGTGGGTAATTAAAACCTTTATTGAACGTCAATGCCATCTTATGACTTTCAAAAAATACCGCCTTAGGAAGTCTATTGCTAATTACGTAATAATAAAATTATATCTGTTGCGCGATTTTATCATACAATTAACACATCATAAACTATGCAGTGTATCTAATAATAAATGACAATACTGTAGTCAATGCTATTTTGAATTGTAATTGAAGTCTTACATGAGAAATCGTTATATAATGCCAAACAATATTGGTCGACTATGACATAATCTATAGAAATTAGGTAAGACGGGCGCTAAACATAATCAACGTTTGCGAAATCAACCTTTTACTTCCCGCACTTTATAATACGTTTTATTCATTCAGTCAGATTTTTTTAGATTTAGAACTGCTGTTTATATAAACGTAAAATAGATCAGACAGTAACATTCAATTATAGATTCTATTTCTAAATCAATACTCTGAAATAAATCAAAAGTTTTAAAATTTCCGTTATATTTAGAATGTTTGGTTGAATAGTTAGGGAAGCGACTCAAAACGGAAGTAAAACCTGCCAGTTCATATCCGTTTAGAAGAAACGGAAAACGGATATGTCATTTAGACGGTTAACACGGCATTCTTAGTTTACAAAAGATAATTTGTGTAACTTTTTGTGCGTGAACAACGGCCTAAATTTGCTTCTAAAAAAGTTAACATTTGTTGACGATTGTCATAAGGAGATAATTGAAACCGCTTTATTACGAGATTAAGAGATGACGTAATCGCCATTAGCAGATTAATATCCGGGTGCAACATACAGCATAATAAAGAGAATATCAAATCTCCAGTTATTTTCTTCCAGTTAATATTTCATAACTGTGCACAATAAATATTAAGATGATTTCGTGATGTTGGAGCTACGTAATTCTATTGAATATGGAAAACAATGCAATTTTACTCAAATTTGTAGTACTTTAAAATACATTAACCTATTTTTGACTGTATTTTTGTGAAGTCGTTTTATTATACTTTAAATGACACCGGAAAACTTCGAGGATACAATATGTATAATACAAACGATCTAAATTATTCAGTAAAAATATTCTTTTGTTGCTTTGTGCCTTGTTACATTATGTTCCGAAACAACTAAGTTATTATGTCATTCGAAATATTTGCATTTCTATTAGTTTAAGTAACCTTTATACATTTAAACTATTTCCTGATTTTAATGCAGATGAAACTAGTATTTCATTTCAGTTATTCTGTTTAATACATATTTTTTCTAAATTTAATTTTACAAATAATGAACAAAAAAATAACTTTAAACCTAATCTGCTTATCTGAAACTAAAATAAGTTCGTTGTGCAAAAAACATTTAAATAATGATTTAGAAGTCATGATATTCAGATATATTTTTCCTGCTGTCGTGGCTTTTTTTAGAAGACATTGAATTTTTTTCTCTTTAATCTTTTAATCTTCGATGTCTAACGAAACGATAGCCAATCGTACCGTCGTAATTTTGTACTAGGAGTTTTGAAAGTATAAATAAAATATTCAAGTTCAATACATGCTTCATTAGTATAGAGAAGACGATTATTGTAAAAGGTCATCTGATTAAAGCTGCTGTGATTTTTCTTTAATGGGCAATATTAGCAAAATTTAATTAAGAAAACATTCAAAAATAAAAACTTGCAGCGGGTTGGGCTGATTTAAAATCATTAGATTTAAATTTGTATAATTTTATTCGAGTGTTTTTTTTTAATTATAGTGGATTAAATTTAAATTTTAATTAGAAAATGCACTTGATTGGCTTTTGTAAAGAAAAGGTAAAACGATCACACTTAAAACTTATTGTAATTTTACTAATCAGTATAATCGAATGGAAATCAAGCAAAACGAAAAATAATTTCATTAAATCGTCATTGTTTTATTGAAATGGAAACGTATAAGCTTTTTGTTAAATTCTTCACTTTAATAAAATTATCTTGCTCAACATATAGTTACTTAGCAACGTTTACAAAGCAACACTGCCGTGTTAACTCAAAAGAGCGTATCTGACTTTTTGAACTTTTCGAGAAAAAAGAGGTTTTATACTAATTTTATACATTATTTAAAATCTTAAGGGTTACGGGACTTTTGTTAGATGCGGCCTTTTTAACTAAACTTTGTAAACTGATATTAAACATTTGTTGTAAATCTTTCCAGAAGGTCATTCTAGTACTTGGTATAATTCCTGATAAAGATTTAATAAACACAGACTTTCTGCCTGGTTAAATACCTTTGGGGAGAACTTTGGAGGTTGGTTTTTCTATGCCCATTTTATAATATTTTGTTAATAAAAAGTTTAAATTTATCTCATCTCCCTGAAAATCAGTTTTGTACATTAAAGAACTTTTACCCCTGTCAAACCTGACTTCAACCATATCAACTAAATAAGGACGAGGTACAATTTTACTTAATTTGTATTGTGGTGTATGATCTTTCCATTCATAACAATAAAAATCAGACAGTTTTAACTCCGTAACATTAACGTGTGACAAATTACTCGACACTTGTTTTTTCTTAAATTTTATTAAATGAAAGGTTTTTTTAGTTGACAAAGACAAAATACACTGCAATAAACATACAAACTTAGTTTAATTGAATACACAAAACAAAAAGGACCGTTACGACAAACACATGGAAGACTCGATCGGATGGAGGAATACAGAGTAGCACGGGAGCTGGAAAAACTATATTAGAGAAAAGATTCAAACATTACCTGTCCGGTATTTAAACTCCAAACCACTTGATCGTCTCGTAAACTAAACTTCTCACTTAAAAATGGAAGCTCGTGTGCTGCTTATCCAAAACGGAAATAAAGTTATCATATCACTAGAAAATTTGAAGAAATACCCAAAACTTTTAAAATAGGACGACATCTGACGATGTAAAATAAAACTACTACATCTTTCCTCCAATTTGTGAACACAAATTCTGTTCCCAAATAACAAAATACAACGCCCGAGATTAAAACTCCAAAATTGGTGAATTGGGGTCACAAGTTACGTATCGCTTAAGGTACGAAGAATGGAAGGAGCCGCGCTCTGAACCATCCTGACGAAGCAGAACGTAAGTGCGAGTTGACACTTGTTTTTTAATTCTATACGGACCTTTAAACAACATCAATTTAGCACTCTGCTTCTAAGAAGCTACCGAAGGGTTATTCGCCCGTAAAAGAAATAGATCACCTGGTTCAAAATTTCGGTCGTGATGACTTTTATGTAAAACGGACCGCCGAGCAGCACGACCCTTGAGCGACTCTACTGCCAAAACCAGTGCCAAAGGAGACGCACATGGCTCCGGACCAGGATATCCTACAGCTACACGCAGAGGGGTTGTTGGTTTTTTCCCAAAATGCAATTCGACAGGACTATAACCCGTGGCCACGTGAGTAACAATTTAAAAATTGTTCAAATTTGGGTAACTCTAAAGTCCATCTTGTATGCGACTGAAAACAATAAGTACGAAGTAGCCGACCCAGTTCACGCATACATCGTTCGGTGGGATTTGCTTGGGGATGTCGAACTGAGGTAAAAGACACTTGAATCCCTAGGTGAGTAAGAAAATCCTTCTAAAGATTAACGGTGAATTGTGTACCTTGATCACTCAAGATCCTTTTAGGTTTTACAACTCGAGAGAAATAATCTAAAGTCAACCGATTTAAAACAGAAATAGTCGTTGCTTTTTTGAGCGCATATAAAACGATGTATTTTGAAAAAAACGTCTAATACCACGCAAATATACTGAACTCCGCCTCTTGAAATAGGTAAAGGCCTATACAAATCAAGCGCAACTAGTTCATGAGGACGCTCCGGTAGAATGGATTAAAACTCGGGAGCTGGAAGAGTGGTATGTTTTGCCAATTGACATACCTGACAATGTCGCACAACCTGTTTAACAGTCTTTGTCATATTTTGCCACAACGCATCTTGTTTTAGAGCACATAAAGTTTTATAAACTCCAAAATGCCCAAAAGACTCGTGGAAAAGTGTAGCAGTTTTAGATTGTAACAACTCCAGAATGCATAAAGTGTATATTTGACCCACTTCTCGGTAACGAAAAAGACATCCATTATGTAACAAGTAAGTACCATTAGAGAACGTCGAATCGGCTTTCAAACTAGTGATAATGTTACACAAAACCCCATCCGTTTGCTGTAGCGACGAAATGTATTTTAACTCTCCTTTTAGATCAGATGGCAAAGCAATAAGTGAAAAGATTTGAAAACATCGATCACAAAGCACGGTAGCCTAGACATAGGGTTGCGCGAAAACGCATCAGCAATAACATTTTTATTTCCAGGGATATACTATATGTTAAAATCGTACTCTTGTAAAGCTAAAACCCAACGAGTAACTCTAGAACTTAACAGACTACAAGACTGTAGATACGACAATGATTTATGGTCCGTAACGACGGTAAAAGAAGGACCAATTAAGTAAACTCTCCATTTTAAAAGCGCAAATAGAAAAGCCAAAGTTTCTTTTTCATGAACACTGCACCGTCGCTCACAGTTATTAAGTAAACAACTCGCGTAAGCGACAACATGTTTAACGCCATCTATTCACTGAAAAAGTTGAGCACCTAAACCGTATTCACTAGCGTCAGCTTGCACATAAAAACGGCAATCGTGAATCGGATGATATAGCAGAACGTTTTCCGCTAGTTTAGATTTAATAAGGTTGAAACCGACGTTCTTCATTTTCTGACCAAACTCACTTAGTTTTTTTCCGAGTGAGGGCCACAAGAGGTTTAACCATAGTTGATAAAAATTTTCACAAAAGCAACGGTCGTAGTTGCAGATACCCAGAAAAGCTTGCAACTGCTTTACGTTTCTTGGAGATGGAAACTGAAGTAAAGCCTCAATACGATTAGGAACGGAAGAAATACCATTCTCGTGTAGCTGATGACCCAAATAAACCATACGTTTACTAAAAAACGCACATTTGAGACGCATTGTGAACCCTGCATCTATCAACCGTCTAAATACCAATTCCAAATGATACAAATGTTCTTTAAACGTTTCCGAACCAATGAGGAGATCATCGACGTAAGTGGTACGAAATTGATCAAACGTAGGTCCAAGAACCTTACTCACACAACATCTAAAAGAAGCGATCGCTGTGGTTAACCCAAAAGGTAAGACATTAAAGCAATACGATTTGTATCGACTCTAAACCCGGTGTGTTTCCTAACTTCAGGTTTTAACGGTATTTGCCAATACGAGTGTGTTAAGTCTATAGTCAACATGTACTTAATACTGTGTAGAGTCTTAAGAATATCCTCGATCTTTCTTGGTAACTCATGGTTTTTTCCATACGCGAATTTAAACGAGGAGAACCTAAACAAACCCTAACACTTTCCATCTTTTTTAGTGTTGTAACTAATCGACTGATATAAGGCGTGGCAGCGCGTTCAATAAGGCCCTACGCTTTCATGCGGTCTATTTCTTCTTGCACCGCTCGTCTATGTGCTGTGGTAATAGGATACTGCTTTTGTATGAAAAGTGTTGTATCCGTGAGACGAGTGTCGTGAAAATACTCAGTGGTACGACTAAGAATATTGGAACATAATGACGACGATTTATTCAGCGACTGTAGAAAGGTTTCCTTCCCTGAATTGTTCAAAACTGAATTAGTAAGGGTAGCGGTAAAATTTGGGGGTGGATTTATTTCCTCCAAAATAGTAACCGGTGAACAAATACTTGTTTGCAGATGACGAAGTTCTAACGATGACGTCGCGGCGTAATCATGAATCGTACGTATTTCGTTTAGATACGTTATTTACAAAATCCTCAGACTGAATAGTTATAAATTTTTCGGCCAAATTGATTGCTTGGTGTTGTCGATGAAAATCCACATCAATTATAACAGGATATAAAAGTTCAGGAATAAGTAAAAATTCAAAACTATAACATTGCGACCCTAGGATAAAAGGTAGAAAAATTTGCTTATTAATGCGTCGTAGTCTTACTTTAAATGCCCCAAAAACTCTTATTCCTGAAACATTAAAACAAGAATTATCCGGGTTTTTTACCTGATTCCAAACATCCTCACTTAGCACACAGAGTCGATTAATGTTGGAAATTCATAACCTAAAATATTCAAGTTAAGACCAGATGTTTTTACTGCATCATCAAAATCTTTGAAATCATATATGTTTCTCTTGTTTTTTAAGGAAGATTCCAATCTATGACAAAATGAGTCGGCTGACATAAATGTATGTCCGCTTTCAAAATATTTTAGGGTTATTGTTTTCATGCTAACTTCTTCTAAATTGATTATAAAATTAAAAAATGAATAAAGCGCCCAATTCTTATTCTTCGCTGCACAATTGTCCAGCCATATTGTTACATGATTAGAATCTCTTACTGACAAAATAAAAGCATAAAATGCGCTAATCAGGTCAATTTTAGAGCGCCCAGATATTACGTCGTACCATACTGCCGCAAATGTTGGTCTTGAACTTTTTTGTCCAATTGGGACAAAACTTTCATTAAAAGCAATAATTCTCGGCGTAAATATAACTTCCTTAAATGAGCCACAACGAGGCAACGTTATAACTTATAATATAAAAAGTAAATAAACAAATATATGTTAAATTCACTAAAGATAACATGAAATTGTATGAATACTTCCACCAAGTTCGTTACACGTACAATTTATTTCGTCATCATAAGTACCTAAGTAGAACATCACATTTCTTGAGTAGTACATACATACTAACAATGTAAAAACCAGGAAATAAATACAATACAAAGATAAAACCAGAAATTACCTTTTGTAAATCCGCAGAATATATATGATGGTCAATTCCTTGTTCGGAACCTGAACTTTTTGCATCGTTTTTATAGCATTCTCTAGCTTCTTTATATTTCTTGACGTGTATAACAATTTTTGTGCATGTTTTACAAGCACTTTCATCCTTTTTATGTCGGGACTCTTTAAGGTGCAAGTCAAATGGCTCAGTCATAGCATTCTTCAGGTTCTAACTTTGCATAGAATATATTCATGCTGCTAACGACCTCACGATAGAGATAGTAAGAAATTTTAATATCTGGGTGCTTTTCTTGTAAATCCTTATACATAAGCTGAATACTTATATCGCTTGGAAGGTTTGGTGTATGTACCCTTCTGTAATGTGAGATTGTTGGATTGAAATAGTTAATGTGATTAACTATGACTTCTCTCTCAAACTTCTTAGTTTTTTTAGTATTGTTTTAAGAGGCTTATCATTTGTTAGGTGAAATCCCTACGTAGTTAAAAAAAAAACTTTGCACACTTCATGTTGCAATCCTTGGTTGTCTTTTAAAGAGTAGGAAATTGTGCTTTGTTGTCGTGAGGTCGCACTTTGGGTACTTCTCCTTTTTACTGGCCGTTTTGAATTGCTACTCAATATAAAATGTCGTTGTTATTCTCGATTTAAGCACTAAAATTCTGCGTTAATATGTAATCGCCTATCTTCTTTAATGTTTATGGAACATTTTTTTAGACAATTTTTACCACAACATCTTGAAATTATATGTTTTTCGTTGATAGCGTTTAATTTAATTTTCTTTCGTTCGGAAACCGTGGTATCATAAGATTTTCTCTTTCTAAGATCGTCTTTTTTCGTGTACATCATTCCATTTAAAATATTCACTGCATTGTTTACGATATTTTCAAGTTCATTATAAAAATAGGTATAACAGTCGTTTCTTTCACCTAAGTTCGCATTTATTTCAATTATGTTGCTGGCATTCTTAAGTTTATTGCTGACATCACATGTAAATCTACTTTTGAAAGATTCACAAGGAGTATGTTACTTATTACATGTATTTTGTTTTTTTGGGAATTATTATTATCAGTTTCACTTTCTGAAAATTCAGAATCAGAGCTCATTTTATTCGTATTTGGTACATAATCAGCAAAAATCGCAGTTACGACCATTCTTTTTACTATATTTCAACTAATACTATAGTCAAATACGGCTTTTTTTCTTAACAGAATGATGTATTGTGCTATACCAAATCATATAAGGCTCCTAACTAAATTTCCGTAAAAATTTCAAATACGCCTTTTTGAGTTAACACGGCAGAACTGTAGATTTGGAAATTTTTGGAAAAATGATCGACATTATTCTTTTTCTATAACTAACGGATAAAACGGTCAATGTCATTACTGTACAGTGAATGAATTGATGAAAACATAATTTAGGAGACTACAAATATTTCTTGCAACAAAATTACAAAACTTAAAAACAAAACAATTTAGGGTCGTGTGGATGCTATTGCATTAGTTTCGACGGTACATATAAAGTAAAAAAATTAAATATTTTAGGTTATGTTCGCAAACGATGCTATTTAGTATTAACTTTTTTGTAATTAAAGGTTTTTTAATCAGATGTTTAGAAACTACGGTGTTGACTGAAATTCGCTTTATCGACAGGTTAGGTAATTGAATCAGTCAAGCAATAAAACTCGATTTACAATAGCAAAATGTGCAATTTATCTTAAAGAATATTGAACAGTTTTTTAAACTACATATAAAGACCAATTATCTTTTGCTATGCATCGATCTACAGTTGCATGGTGTACGTTATTATTTATATTTCTATGAATGAAGTTATTACAAGTATTTATGTATATGTATTTTTTCTTTGCATTACATTATAGTCCTATAAAAACAATCAATTTGCACAATGTTGTAGTTAGAAATTTTAGTTAGTTCCGTAGCTTATATTTAATAAAACTGCTTGTTCAAAAAATGATCATAACGACTTTGTACTTACGTTATAATAAATAACACAAGACAAGTATTTCAGAAACAATTAATACCTATGTCGTCAATATGTTACAGAACTAGTACAAAACAATTGATTTCGTCACTTGGCTCAATCGCAGGTAAGTTTCGTATTATTATTATAAAGAAAAGGATTTTTAGGTTCCAAAGTTTTAACATTACCAATTATTTGAGAATTCTTACAAACGGCGAAAAAGTTCAACGTAACTGGTTAATTTATTCAAAAAGTCAAGACAGTATTTATTACTTTTGTTGTAAAATATTTTGTGACAATAGTGATAGTAATTTAATTAATAAAACCAAGTTACTCTAATTGGAAAAATATGCCTAAGTTTTATCAGGGCATGAATCAAATAAAATTCATAAACAAAGAACTGTTGATAAATACATACAACCACATTTAGAAATAGAAGAACAACATGGGATCAAAATTCTATTAAGGCTTGTAGAGATTATTAAATATCTTGGATGACAAAATTTGGCTGTTCGAGGTAGTTCTGATGTATTGCATGAAAGACAAATCGAAATTTTTTTGAAATTGGTAGAAATTTGATTCGGACCTGGCTAATCATATTGGTGGAATTGAAGTTACAAAGTCAGCCACTAAAAGAAAACAAATGTAAGTACATTACTTGGGAAAAAATATTACAAATGAATGAATAGGTATTGTTTCAAAAAATTAGAAATCATATTTTGGATCTCATAAAAGAGGCGAAATATAAAGATAAAAACCGTCAAGATCCATTGTCCATTACGGTTAGGTTTGTCTTTTTTGCACCAGGTAAGGATATTGAAATCCGTGAACGTTTTCTAGGATTTTATGTTGTCGTTGATAAGAGTGGAGAAAATCTAACAGAATTTGTTCTAAAAACATTACATTTTAGCATTCCAATAAATGATATGCGAGGTCAGATAATGGTTCAAACATAAGAAGCAAGAATGTCAGGGTACAAAAGCAAATTCTTGATATTAATCTAAAAGCTTTTTTTGTGCCTTGTGCAGCTCATACATTAAATTGGGTTGTTTGCTGCACAAATTTCTTGTGAAGTGGTCGGCTTTTTTTCAATAATTCAAAAACTTTATAACTTTTTTCTTCGTCGACTACAAGGTGGCATGTTTTGAAAAAAATTGTTTTAAATTTTACAATCAAACTAAAAATGTCATAAACTTCGATCAAAAAAATTCAGATTTAAAATTTATCTGGTCTGTAATTATATGGCTTAATATTTTATTTAAAATTAATACAGCCAGTAACATTTTACATACATTACAGTCCATCAACCGGTCTACAAATTTCGTTAAGTACCTTCGAAGAAACAAAAATGTATTCTAGATCATGCCGTTCGGACGAAGAATTTGATAAGTTTCTAATTCAGGTCATAGAACTATCTAATGAAATAAACGTAAAACCAAATTCCATCAGCATCTCTCATTTCTCCTAGACTAAAAACTAAACATTTTGCATATGAACGTCTAGATGAACCGATACTTGACCCTTACGATTATTATCGTATTAACTTCTATAAATGTACTTGTAGAAAGACTTAAAAAGTTAAACTAACATTTTCAGTTTCTGTATTTTTTTAATAAACTAAAAACTTCAAATATACAGGGTGTAACAGATATAACTAATAATCTCTTAATGGGAGATAGTTGTCATGATTTAGATCATATTTACATTATAAACATAAGGTCCATTCTTTATAGTTCTCGAAAAAAAATAATGTTAAAATTTAAGGACGGCCCTGTCATAGAATATACATTCGTAGAAAGAAAAGCCAATGACCCAATTCATGATCGTTTAGTAGTGAACAACACGTACAAAGTGCAAGAATGCGATAAGATTGTTTTGCTTAGTTTTACTGTAGATTGTTGAACACGTACAGAAAGCATAATCTTGGTTAACATAAAATAAGACAATGTAGCTAAAATTTCTTTCTTAGAAATACATTATCTGTCGTATATCTTAATGTATTTGTTGCATTAAGAGTGTTACTAACGATACCTTTAACACTTGCTTTAGCAGAGCGCTCCTTTTCTAAATTAATTATAATTAGAAATTATTTACAGTCAACTGTATCCCAGAAACGATTAAGCGACCTTGTGTTTATGTGAAATCAATAAAAAATATTGGACACAATAAATGTAAATAATGTGATCTAAATACTTGCGACGGCTAAAAGTAGGGGTATTAAATTTAAATTTACAAATTTTTAATAAAACGTGTAGTGCATGTTACGATTCTTATAAAACATCTTACCGTTACATATGTAGTTACTGTTGTTTATAATGTATATTTATAACTGTTGCTTTTATATGAATGTGGTTATTTGTCTGAATTTGTTTTAATAAAAATTATTTTAATTACAAGTTTTTTTTTGTGTGGGGAGAGGACGCATATTTTATCCTTTGCCTCAGGGCGTACAAAACTCTGAAACCGGCCCTGGTTGCAATATCATTTAAATAACAAGATTGCTAACCTACAATAGATTTGTTCTGTTAACAATTTCTTTTTTTCACATTTCTTATACATATATAAACCAATTTTTCATTGCGGTAGTCCGTTTTATCTTACATTTTCTAAACGCAAATGTTCCTTATAAAAAAATTCAGTTTTTAATCCAAAATCCAGATTTTTATATTACCTTCTTAGTTTGTAAAGCCCTATTTCTATGAATAACACCCATTAATTATAACTTATCTTTAAATATCTACAAAATTTGTTAATTTACTATATAAGTCACATCCGCGCGTTATTCTGTTGTAGCTTCTAAGAAAAACGTCAAATACCAACATGGAATTTGTCGAAACAACTTGACGACATTCAAGCTTCGGCATCAATAGATTTCTGTAATTAACCGGAAGCAAAAGCAAAACGTTATGAATAATAGATATTTTTTAGACCGATCCATCTCTATTATATAGCTTTTACATGAAATTAATGTATTAAAAATAATAAAGTAGTGTGTATATATGATTTGAGGTTAACTAATATCTTTTTTTAAATAATTGTATAAAAGTTAAGAATTAAATAATAGTAACACATATAACTTGTAATATAAACGCAGACAAATTGACAATAGAATGTTTTAGGTATTACCAACAGAAATTTTTTAATTGAGTTTATTTATTTTCCGCGTTACTTGTTCTTTTTGTAAAATGTTTATTTCTATTTGACTTTTATAATTAATTAAATATACAGGCTGTATCAAATTTTGTTTTAAGTACAGGAATCTCGTTTATTATCAGAGATAGGGAGTTGGTTAAATGGACAAAAATGATCCTTGATTTATGCCTAAATAAATTCAACAAACAAAATTTACCCCCTGGATAAAGTTTCTGAAATATGGCGGAAAATAATAAAATTAGTGTTTTTGATTTTTAGCTTTAAACTTTTTATTTGGGGAGGTATTTAATAACTAAAAAAACTTTCTTAGGCGAACTTTTTCTGCTCTTTCAGATGATGGCAATAAATTTTTGTTATTGTTATTACCTTACTTTATATCGATTTTGTTGAAGCCATTTTAAAGTTTTATGTCATGAAATAGAGAAAAAAATCCTGATTTCAAAAATGTATAACATGTTCATAAAAAAATCAAAAATAAGTTAAAATTTAAAGAAAACCGTTTTGATTGAAATATTTTAAGTTGGTTCACAGCAAATGACGGAAGAATTATAGAAGTTAGACCTCAAGTTCAGTTTAGTTTAAATGTTTCATGTGGAATATTTAATAATATGATTATCGGACCTATCATATATGAAGGACATTTAAATTCTGATATGTATCTCACTTTCTTACAAACCGAGTTTGAAAATTTTCTAGACAGTATTTCCCTAAATCAATTCAAATCAATTCATTTTCAACAAGACGCAATGCGCAAGTTGTCCAAAACTATTTAAACCAAAACAGATGGTTAGGAACAAATGGACCCATACGTTCACCTGCGAGGTCTCCGAATCTAACACCACTAGACTTTTACTTTTGGGGTTACGTTAAGGATCAAGTGTATGCTGTAATTTCGAACACTGTTGAGCAGGTAAGAGAGTAAATTATTAGTGCATGTAAAAATTGTCCGAGGGTTCACATAAGATGTGCTTCAGAACAAGTTTTGAGAAGATGTGCAGTGTGTCTAGAAAATCCAGGACGTCAATTTGAACATTTATTGTAGTTAAATTTAGGTTATTTATTAATTTAGAATATTGCTATTATTGACACTTATTAATAAATTTTTAATCGGAATGGTTGTCTTTAAATGTTAAACTTATTTTTGATTTTTTTATGAACATGTTATACATTTTTGTAATCAGGATTTTTTTTTCTATCTTATGGCATAAAACTTTAAAATGGCTACCATATGAAAAACAAAAGTTGGTATCGATATAAAATAAAGTAATAACGATAATAACCATCATCTGAAAGAGCAGAAAAAGTTATGTTAAGAAAGTTTTTTCAATTTTTAAATACCTCCCCAAATAAAAATTTTGAAGCTAAAAATCAAAAACACGAATTTTATTATTTTCCGCCATATTTCAGAAAAAGTAAATTTTGTTTTTTAAATTTATGTAGATATAACTAATAATTTTTGTCCATTTAACCAACTCTCTATCCTTGACAATAAATAAAAACCCTGTACTTAACACGAAATTTGATACAGTCTGTATATAGTTGCAGAAAAAGTATAGTGTATAATTCGTAAGAAATGTGCATTTCCAAGTCGTGTGAATTGCAGCATCACCTTCGGCTCGGCTACAAACATTCGTACTCGTTGGCAATAACTACCATTTCTTACTTTATTTAGTAAAAACTCTTCTTGAGCGCAATAGAACATCGTTTGATTTTCTGCGCTGATTGAACTGAATTGTAATTTATTGCTTTGGTGCGTATGCTATTTTGTATTCATTAAATTTTCATTCATCGCTCGACATCTCTTTTCTATTTCTTTGACTAACGTTAAAGAACATTTTTCCGGTTTGGTATTGTCTTAGAGTATTAGTACTTTTAAATCCTTGCAATTTAACTTTAAAGGATATAGTCGTTTCCAAGAAAGAAGATGTTTACGTATCAAGTGTTAGCAATGCTAATTGCTATTAATCCAAATACTTACGAAATTACTATTTGTTAAAAAACATTTTAATATATGTCTTATAATTAAACAAAAAAACGAATTAATCGGACGAATAATTAGGTTGATTACACATACAGTGGTTTAAATTGAACTTTAACATGTTTTATTTGTAAGTTTTGTATACTCGATAGAACTGAAGCTTTAAAATGTAAATAAGCGGCTTATGACAAATGTCAACTAAGGTCAATCAACTATGAAGTCAATTGAGTGATTTATTCATAACACAAACCAAAAATAGTGTTATCTCTGTTGTACTCCCAGTTTTTTCTATTCATTCGAATAAGGGAACGTGTTTTTTAAGTTTGCACAGTGATGACGCAGCGACTATCTTTTGTGACAACGACTATATATAATATTTTACCATGACTTGATCAATTAACAAATTTTTCTGAAAAACATTTTATCATTGACATTATTTGATTAGCATATATGTTAGTAGTTTTGATTTGGATAGACAATTTCCTTGTTGTCATCTACATATGAATAATCTGTCAACGAATAGGATGCTGGAGTTATTTTCGATATGACATAATTTGATCCTTTAGGCAAAGTACTAAATTTTCTATATGCGAAGGCTAAAAATGTAGTTCATCTTACAACTTAAAAAAAATATTTTACGTCAGCAAACAGTTGTGCCCAGTGTGTATTAAATCTGTGAATGTGATTTGATTGCAAAAATATATAACCATATGCCAAAAACGTGTAAACGTATTCATTCTATAGTTTTACAAATTTTACAAATTCTAAATTATGATTGTTATTTAAATCTATCGTGATCTTTGATTACTTAAATTGTAGATGCTACAACGAGTAGTTCTGCCTTCGATTGTAGACAAGTAATAATCGATCATCCGTATTCTATATGCGATATTTGGATTAATTCGATTCTTTTTAAAAAACTGATTTTAACGCAAATTTGCCTATCACTAAATAAAACCTTGAGGGTAAATTAAACTTTTGAGTGAACAACACAGAATATCTTATTGCGGGCTGGTAATTAACAGCATGAATCATATTAAAACTCCGAAACATGAAAATATTTATTTGTTATGTACATTAGCACATACATTTAAGGAAATATAGTAAATAAATGGAAAAGCTAAACGGCTTAACTTAAATTTTAGTTTCATCTATGTGATTTCTTGATTTAACAATCGCAGCCCACAATAGTGGCATTCTCGCAATAGGTTTTGTCAAAGTTTTTAACAATAGTAAGTGTCAAGTTAATTAAGGTTTGTTCCACATACCAGTAGTTGATGTTGAAGATAATTTTCGTACTACCCGGTCCAGTTCTTCTCACAGAAACTTGTTCGGATTAGTCAAGGCTCTGGAGAAACCATTTTATAATTGTAATAGTTCCTTTTTTTTACACATGATGGAAACTATGAAGTTGTTGGTTAGATAGTAAATATTACAACCGCGAATTTAAAAAAATGTGGATTAACTCGTACGGAGCTCGCTTCCTACGAGATGGCGTTTAGTCTTAGATTTATTAATGAATTTAACACCCGAATGGGATAAAATTAATGGCAATTTGTTTTATATAGTTGTAGAAGCTGCATTGGAGTTTTCCAGTGCTGATGAGTCCACATAGGACAAAACAGCTGTCCACTGGTCTCTAATAATGGTTTCTGCAATTATATAAACAAATTTCTGCACTTGCGTGGTACAGTTAGGAATAATATGCCGCGTATAATTCAAATACATTTTTTGAAATTCTCGGCTGTAATATTTACTATCAAACTAACAACTTCATAGTTTCCTACATGTGGATTAATTCGTACGTAGCTCTGTTCCTACGAGATGGCGTTTAGTCTCAGATTTATTCCTTTTTTTTTTCTAATTGGCAAATGTCGCCTTTACATAATTTAGATAGACGTTTTCGGTCATTATCTTATTGAAAGATACAATTTTAACCTAAAAGTCGTATTCCTTAAGGTGATTCTCCAAAATTTCTTGTTACCTTTTTTTTGTATCCCGTCAATTTTCATAATATTTCCTACACTAGTACTGGCAGCTTCAAATGATCACACATTTTTTTCTGGAACGTTTACCTTCATATCTTTTCTCGAATATTCGACTTCAGATACAAAGTTCAAATTTGAACTCATCTGTCCATAAAACCTTGTTCAATATGCTATTGTTTAATGTTGGTGTTCACGAGTCCATTTAAGTTTGTTTTTGATTATTTTGCTAGCGTAGTAATAGTTTCTTTATAGCAATACGGCCATATAGTTCAGTTTATTGTCGGCAATGTTTAACCGTTTTGGGCGACCAACATTTGCTTCTGCAGCAATTTACTAGTAACTACTATTCTACGATCATCTGCAGATATTGTCGTCCTTGGTTTTCACTACAACTATATATTATTGAGACAACTGCCACTTTTCTGATATTTTTTATTATAGTTAACCGTATCGTGGCTTAATTTGATTTTTTTGGCCATTTGTCGATTACTTATGCCAGTTGTATGGTAAGCTATTATAAGCGCAGGTGCTTCATTGCTTAGTTTTTTTCTTGGAGACATTTTAAATAACAGTTGCGCGATATTTTGTTTGAAATGATAACAATATAAATACCTGATTACAATTAACAATAGTTTACACATTTAATGTAATCATTTTACAAAATAATTGGAGATATTATTACCAAGAATATACCAAAGTGATAAATTTTTGCATATTGTTATTGTACTTGCACCATAATAAATAGTTTGCGACAACCCAGATAAGTGCAGGTAGAGGGTTGTAAATGAATTCAATATAATAAGTGTTAATATAATTAAACTGAATTTGAACTACAGTAGACGCTCGATAACGTAAACAAATTCAAACCAAGTGTGTTTACATGATCAAAATGTTTACATTAGCGAGCATAATAGTATTAATAAACAAATTACTAAAAAAACGTATTTAACCCAATAAAAAAAGTGGCATCTATAAGTAAGCAATAGTATAAATTTTTAACGATAAAAAAAGTTGCTACTTTAATCTAAGTATTTATGCGCTTAGCATTGTTTTTCACTGTCCTTAATTTACAAAGAACTAAAATATCAGTGAATGATAATTTTTTTTCTTCCATTTTATCTCATTTGCATCATTTATCTGCTTAGTTTTGTTTTATAAATTAATATCAGCTGATGTACAACTTTCAGTAAATTAACAACTGACGAGAGCATCATCATCACTAAAAGAAATTTAGTTTTTTTTTCATTTTATCACTAGTCCAGAAAAGCTTATTCCAACATTTCCAATTTTGCTGAAGACAAAACGAAACTATAAAATAAAGTCTTATTACGTTTTTATCTACTGAGTGAGTTACTTTCTACAAAAATTGACACGTTTTTGCTTCACATTTGTTATTCTGTAGGATGACTTAGTGCGTTATCTAACAGCAACAACGCTGTCATTAGAAATTTCTGTTTTTTAGAATCTTGTTTACTTACAAACTGGATATCATTACATAACATATCTATAATAATATTTGTAATTGTTATTTAAATGTATTGTTATATTGAAGAAACAAAGCGCTGAAGTGAAATTATTTCAGGAACATATTACTGTGTTCATCTGCTTCTATCGGTGTTTAGGTTCTTTTTTTTTAATTTTAATGATTTTCCCTCGTTTTAAATTTACGTTTTTCTAAAATATTTGTATTTTTTATAAATTGTTGACTTCGATATTCTGTAATTTTATAATTATAATTTTTATTTTATCACTTTATCACACTTTACTTTGTGGCAAGTGTAACATACATACGTAGGTGCCAGACTAGTGTTAATTTAGTTAATATTGTTGTAAAATTATTAAAATTATTAAAATGACAAAAACAAAAATATCAAAATTAAAAGTGAACGATTTAAAATGTAGTTTAAACAAAATGCGAATTTTAAGTACTGATAAAAAAAGTGAATTAGTGGATAGACTAAAACATGCATTAAATTCGTCGTATGTAGATATAGATTCATTGAGTGAAGATCAACGTGTAAAACCTGCTTCTACGAAAAAAAAGTACAAGTATATTGACTGTTTAAATCAAAAATTAAAATTTCTCGAACAAAAAGTGTTACAACTTGAAAAAAAACTTAAAAATGTATTAACAGTAAATAAAAAGTGCATTCAACAAAACGTAAAAAATGCGGTGAAACAAGAAATCGGCCTTAAAAAATACACCAGTGAATTAAAACATGATATTGTAACTAAAAAATGTAAAGAAATAGGATACAGAATAAATACGCATACTTCTGATACGAGCAATCAAGGTAAAGATATAGACACTTCAAGTTTCCTATCGAAAAATACCTGCAATAACATTTTAAACAAAATTATGCCAACAAATAAAATATCCAATACTCGTCGCAACGTTTTAATTTTATCAGATAGCCATGGTCGAGGTTGTGCAGAGAAAATGCAATAACATTTAGGAAACAATTTCCAAATACAGTGCTGGTTCAAACCAAACAGTAGTTTTGAAAAAGTTACCGAAAGCATTATTCCACTTACAAATGGTTTTACTAAAAATGATTTTGTTATCATAATGATGGCAGGAGGAAATAACGCACTTAAAGGAAATAAAATAAACAAAAATTCAATTGAAAACGTAATGAAGTGCTCCAATTTTACTAACTTATTTTTAGTTTCTATACCAATATGGCAAGGAAGACCAGTTTTAAATCAGTTAATTTACAATTTAAATTTAAATTTTTATCACTTAAGCAACGAATACAGTAATGTTTTTATCGACGTAAATGATATAATTTCTCCAAAAGATTACGTTAGACATGGACTGCACTTAAATGTAAATGGTAAAGAAAAAATCTGCAAATATGTAAGTGGCGTAATTCTACAGCAACTTCAACTATACGACGAAAAATATTATGAACAGTGTGAACATATAAATTATAATAATCTAAAAACAATAGTTCCTTCATTGGCTACTAGTAATGGTAAGCAATCAAATGATACATATTATAAGTGCAACGGTTTGAATGACTTAAGCGTATGTGTAGAATACGCAAATAATGTTAGTCAAACTCAATTAAACAATTTTTTTTAATAAGAACGACGACGAGTTTCAAAATATTGTAATTAATTCAAATGTTATAATGCACGTAAATATACAAAGTTTTCTTGCACACAAAACCGAAGTTCAACTACTTCTTAATGAAAATAAACCGTATTTACTATGCTTGTCAGAAAGCCGTGTTACTGAAAATATTCTAGACTTAGAACTAGACATCAATAATTATCACTGTATAAGATGCAACTCTGATAGCAAACATACAGGTGGAGTATTAGTTTATATAAGAAGCGATATAAAATTCCAAATTGTCAGCTTATCTAGTGTATCTAAGAATTATTGGATTGTTACTGTTGTTGTGACTTTGTTCAAAAAAAAACATTATATTGTTACAGTATATCACTCACCTAATTCTAATCACGATCTATTTTTGGATTGTGTAGAAGAAATTTGTGATCTTTATTGCGATAATTCAAAACAATTTATAATAATAGGTGATTTTAATATTAATTGGAATAACAAACTCAACAAGTTTACTAATAGACTAATAGATATAACAAACCGATGTTGTCTAAAGCAGTTAATAAACAGCCATACGCGTATTACTAACCAAAGTGCAACGACTATCGATTTAATTATTACAAATAATTTTCACATCTCTGGTAACATATACAATAATGAAAAAATATCTGACCACGAAATTATTTCTATCAATTTTCTTTGCTCTAAACCTCAAAAATACTTGAATAATAAAATAATTAAAAAAAGAAACATTACAGACGCTAGCGTACATCAAATTAACCTTGAGTTACTTAATGCGCGGTGGTCAACTTCATCAGATATAAACAAAATGTATAAAATATTTGAAACAAACATTTCATCTGCAATAAATAAATATTGCCCGTTACAAACATTTAAGCAAAAAAATCATTCTAAACCTCCTTGGGTTAATTTAGATGTAATTAAAGCACGCAGAGAACGAGACGATGCGTATAAATCATTTAAAAAAGATAAGTTACATGAAAATTGGTTGTACTACAAGATAAAAAGAAATCAAGTAGTAGCTACTATACGAAATCAAAAAAATTATATTTTGAACAAAAAAATTGATAGCAATAAGAATAATCCTACTGAAATGTGGAAAACTTTAAAAAAGCTAATAAACAATAAAATAATCGATCGCCGTTGCTCAGTTTCTTTTGATTCTAACTTATCAAATTTATCGGAAAATTTTAATGAATACTTTATAAACAGCATAACAAAATTAATTGAAAATAAAAACAAAAATAGCTGGAATCCAAAGAAACTACCAATTATTACTAGTAGTTTAGAATCGTTTCAAAACCTAACTATACACGAACTTAAAACTTCTCTATTTAAGATGAAGAATAAGAAAACGAAGGATCTTTTAAGTTCAACAATGTTAAAAAAATTATTTTACGTTATAGGGTATCAGCTACTTGAAATTGTTAATTGTTCTCTCTCGACTGGTACATTACCGACAATACTAAAAGTCAGCAAAATAATACCAATTCCAAAACATAAACAGTCCGTGCATCCCGAACAGTACAGAGCTATTCATGTGCTGCCGACGGTTGAGAAAATTATTGAAGTAATAGTTTATGATCAAACACTTAATTATTTTGATTCTAATCAATTACTTTATTCACGACAGTCTGCATTTCGGAAAAAATATTCTTGTGGAACAGCGTTACAGTTAGTAGTAAATGAATGGAAAAGATACTTAGATGATAATAAATAAGTAATTTCACTATTTTTAGACTTTAAACGAGCTTTCGAAACAATTACTAGACAAATTTTATTAAAAAAACTTCAATATTATGGCGTGAAAGGTCTTGCGTACAAATGGTTTAAAAACTATCTAAAAGATCGTTTTCAATACGTAATGTACGATAATATTGAATCATCGCTTATTGAGAATAACGTTGGCGTTCCACAAGGTAGTGTGCTAGGTCCTTTATTGTTTATCATTTATATAAACGACATTTGTCATATACTCAAATATTCTCAGATTAACCTATTTGCCGACGACACTCTTGTTTACACAGCAAGTCCAAATATTATGAATGGGCATTTAATAATCTAGTAGCGGACATTAAAAATATTGAGATTTGGTTACAAGAAAATCAAATATACTTAAATGTAGAAAAAACTAAAGTAATTGTGTTTTGCTCAAAATTTAATAAAAAAAACATAAATTATAAAAGAACAAAAATTTGTATTTATAATAAAATTATTGAAACAGTACCTAGTATTACTTATCTCGGAATTGTAATAGACGAACATCTAACATTTACAAAATATTTTGAACAGCTGCGAAATAAACTAAATAAAAATATAGGCTATTTAAGAAGATTATCACAATTTATCTCAATTAATACTAGAATAACAATATACAATACATTAGTTTTACCTTCCATTCAATATTGTTGCACAATTTTATTTTATTTTAGCAAAGAACAAATAAACTATTTGCAGATACTTCAAAATAAAGCAATGCGCGCTATTTTAAAATGTGATAAATACATACCGATACAGATAATGCTCGAAACACTGCAATGGATGTCCATAAAAGATTTTATAGATATGCGATGTATGATTTTTATATATTAAATAAATAATAATTTAATGCATACCTATTTTATATTAACACGCAACAGATATATTCACTCGTACTCAACTCGTACAAAAGATGAAATCAGACCTCAACGCGCATTAAAAACTATTATTATATAAACACAGGTAATAACTTTAAACACAACTGAAAGAAATTGAAAATTGATATTTACGTGACCGAACGTTCCGTTTGTTCCTACAGTGTAAATCTTATGTTTACGTTAGCGCGATGTTTTCATTATCATGTGTTACATTACCGAGCGTGTCTTGTACATACATTGTAAACAAAGAAGGAAAATCATTATCATTAAATAATGATTTCGACTTCGACATACTGTTTAACAAAAACTAGATTACTTTTCACAAACGATTTCAGTGAAAGACTAATAGTAAAAGTGACATTAAAGTAGATCTTAATTGTTTTTAACAAAGTTAGGATTAGTTATGGTTTCTATAAGTTCACGGTCGTTTTTTGTAAGGTTATGATTAGTATCCAAAGCTTTAACATTTCTGAATACTACTGATGGAATGATAAATTAATTGATAAATGGACTTGGCGTAGTCGAAACACTTGCTATATTCATGTGACTGATGATATAAATTTACTAGTTACATAAAAATATATTTGTTATATTACAGCAAAGGTATTATAACTTATGGTTTCAAACAATAGAACTAAAATGAAATAAAAATAAGGCAGTGATGTAATATGATTTTTGTCATATGCTAAAAAAAGATTATTTATGGTGTACCGTTTATGTTTAACTAAATTTTTAAATAAGATTATGTGTTGTAGTAGGTTAAGTGCAGATAAAATAAAATGTTGGCTAACTGCAATAAATGTATGCATTCGAAATTCTCAGAACTTGTGATAACCATCGTATTAAAAACTGGCATTATTCTTATTAGTGTAGGTGAACTGTGCAAAACTTGTCATACACAAATGAGAGTTTTAATTTTAACAGTTGTCTCAGTAAGTTGATTTATAACATATAATAGTCAAGGTTATAATTGCCAGTTAGGTTTTAAAGATTTATAGTCAATATTATATAACTTGATGTTAAAATATATCAATTTTTTTTATTTTGTGATTATACATCTACTTCTATCTATTATAGCAACTATTAAGCAAAGTAGTAAGATCTTATCAGAAATATAATCTTTTGGAAAGTATACATAGTTTGCCAATACCATGTAGAAACTTTAGAAATAATTTGCATTGTAATAAACCAAAACTTCAAATTAATACATGAGATTCTTTCTTAAACGAGCTGATATTATCGATGCCCTTCAAGCATGATTGATTAATTGGCAATCTCTATGATACAAGTGTTTGTTATAAAAAGAATTGATTAGGTCTAGTGTTCTCAAAAAAAATTATTTAAATTTGTTGTAATAGATTATTGCAAAAATTACTCATAGTCAAGCATATATGACACACTTATAATTCAAATTACCCGTTTTTTTGTAATTAAAAAACCTTGTTTATGGTAGTTACGGTTTTTAAGATTTAGGTGTAATTTGTAAGTAAACACTAATTGAAATTTTATTTAAATATATAAATTACTAAATTTATTTTTGAAAAAAATTGTTAATTTTTATAATAAAAAAGTATTCAAAAAACATGTCTGTTACGTTTATTTTAAAAAAAAATTGTTTTAGAAGCAATCACTTATCGATTATTAGTATCAATTATTATTACTATTAAATTTTTTTGTTGATAGTAAACAATTATTAAAAACTTAACTACAAACTACATAAAATTCTAAGTTTAGTCTATAAATAATAATTTAACTATTGCTAATTTTTCCTTGATGAATTTAGTCAAACTTCAACTGACAAGAAAAAAATGTATTGAGTTTTACACCGTTTTAAAAACAATACTAAGCTAAAATCTACGAAAAGCAAATTATAATTGTTAGACCACATATATTTAATTAGACTTCAAACTGTTACATGTATATTTACAATTTTGTTTATAATGAAACCTACATTTTAAATTTGTTTAATTACACAATGCGATATATAATTAAACGTTATCTGAAGTGTTTTTCTGCTAATTATAGTTATCGGATTCTTTAGTCTGATAGTGCTTAAATTATCCTTCATTTACTGTACGTTGATATATTTATAACCAATTGATTACTTTTTCCTTTGATAATATTAATTTCTACATTATAACTATTTTAAGCGTTAATCTTTGAGCTTGTTAATTATCATTTCTTACCATAATAGACTCGAAGTATTATTAATATTAGTAATGTTTGATTTGGTCGATTTTGTAATGCTTTGTGTTTATTTGATAGACTTTTGGCATTGTGTAAATTGACACACAACTTATAGTTTTTTTATTAGTTTGGTATTGGACTGGCAATACTTAAGGTTTGACACAGTGGCAAAACACGTATACTCTTTTGAAAATCACTAATGTAATGTAGATGAGATTAATATTTTTAAACTGAGTAGGAACTAATCAGGACAAATTTTTGAATAAATGTGTGTTTAGATAAAATCGTTTTTTAATGGTAGTGGGTGCGATATATAAAATAAAAAACTTTACATTTCAAATATGCAACGATGCATCACTTTCTTAACTTTCTAGCTGTTGATGGATTGAATGTTTTCAATAGTTCTACTCATATACATATTTAGTATTTTACTATTTAATATTAAAAAATGTTTGCAGCCTATGATTGGCTTTACTTTTAATTAAACGTAGGTACACGATATTACAATATATAAGCAGACAAGTGTATTAAATCAAAGCATCCAACAGAATTGTTAATTATTTTTCAAAGTATCTACATAATGAAAGGTCAATTTCATTGAAGCAATAAAAAACGAAATTTTTATGTTTAGTGGACCACAATTTTATTCAAAAATATACACATAATTATTATTCAGTCCAAGCAAATATCTATTAATTATATTTTCTAATCACACATAAAAATTTCAAAACATACTCAACCAGGGTATTCTAATTCACAATTTCGACTTGAAATAATTTTGATCGTGCTGTGATTGGTTGAAATTTAAGTTTGCGCTAACTAGTGAGAAGCTGACGAACCCAATGTGATTTCGGCAGTAAGAATTTCTATCTCGATTTTTTTAGGTTGCAATTATGATTGAAAAATAATCGAAATTACTTTTTTAGTCTCCTTAAATGTAAACTGTATTTTATAATTCTTTGTATCGAATGTAACTTGATTTTCACGCACGTATTGTTATATGACAATATTGTAAAAGCTTCTAAAGTGCGGTAAAATAATCACTAAATTTTAGACTTTAAAAAACATGTTAATTATATAATATTAAACTTTATATACATAAATGTTACTTTACATTATATTACAAATACAAAAACGTAAAGATTTTTGAATTTATATTTTAATTTTTAGAAATGCGTTATTTCGTGACAACTATGTATATTATGATTACAGTTTGCTTTTAACAGCTGCCAAGTTACTGATGATTTTAGATTGCACATTTAGAAGTGCGACATTTGATAATTTTGAATACTTCTTTTATGTATGCAAAATTTTAATAAGTAAATAGTCAGAAAATGTAATTTTAAATTTATCAAATTGCAGTTATTGTAATAATGTAAGTAGAAACTTATAATACCTACATATAAAAATACACGTAATTATTCACTTTTTATCATCACCTACATAAGCTCACGGAAGAAGAGAAACTTCTTTGCTAATTAAATTATTTTATTTTTATTTAAATGAAAAAGTAATTTGTTTCTGGGACTCTTGTCATTTTAAATTAACTGAACACTTGATAGTCGGCGAGTAGGGGTGGATGACTAAAATATTACAAAGGAAGAAGAATACTCAGTCGAGGAACCAGGTAGCCTGGAATAACCCGCTGAAAGTAAATTAGGTACAGAAGAGACAGAAGCAAACAATAGATAACATTCGAAGGATATAATAACATTAACTAGAAACACCATTTTTAATCGCATTAAAGTAACAATGAAATTATAAAATACAACATATAGACTAGCAGCGTAGTTTGTCATATACAGTTGCCAAAATTGGCAATAACTGTGTAATATGTCAATGAGAAAAAAAATTACACAAGTATGACTTACCTAACTATCCTGCGGTGTACGTATATGTTTGCACTTTAGTGCACTTTGTTTAAATAAATTTTTTTTGCCAAGCTGAAAATGAATGAACATATACAAACACCAGAGATGTCGCAAGAATGAACACTAAAGTTCAAAAATATTAAAATTCTGATCAGTTGAGGGTCACACCGGTATTTAACGACTATTCCAAGAAAATTGTCTATCGTATTGCACACAAGAATGATTAATCGAGTATATATAAAATCTTCTGGTAATTAGACAAATGTTTCAATCATGGTATGAGTACACATTATGGTTGAATCTTTTGAAGAAAAAAAATTATTGGTCCAACAACAAATAAAAAATTCCAGGCGGTCTCACATAAAAATTTAAAAAAGTGGACCGACGCCATTTTGTTCTTCATTAACATAGTAATTTGTGCAGAAATTTAAATCAAAATCCTTAGATCCGTTTTTGAGAAATTTTTATTTGAAAATTCGAATAATAGTAAATAAAAATTTGCGCACTAATTTAAGAAAGTTGCAGAATAACGACATACGTCTTTTAATTTGTATTAAAAGTACTCTTAAGTGCAAAAAAAATAATTAAGTTTGGTTTGATAGAATTTGAGTTATTTGCTTTTAAAGTGCCAAACTTTGACGCACCCCCTGGATTTATTCGCAAAGAAAGCGCAAAAGTGCTAATAAGTTTTTATGTGTAAATTCTATTTGCCTTTTGAATGAAATGAAAAAAATTTAAAAAACAATTAAGATTCAAATTTGGCGACAAAAAAATGTACTTCATTAGAGTTTGAACAAAAAAAATTTTTAGATAGATATTTCGTATGTCATTTTTGAAGTTATTCGACAATTTTAAATTTTATCAAAATCGGTCCAGTCGTTCTCGAGAAATCGTGTAAAACAGTGTATCCACAATCCCCACTCATCTTTTGAGATTCGTCTAAATCCAAAATTTCAGATCGATAGCACTAATAAGAACAGAGATGAAGTAAAACTGTAATGTGTACTTTTATGTTGTGCATTTGTCAATCTGAAGTACATAAAAACGTTTTTTTTGTCAATATCAGGATGATATATCTACGACCTTAACAAATTTTTATAAAATGTAGTTGAATTGTTAAAATTGTTCTTCAACGATGTATCTACGCTAAGGCTAAAGTAGTAGGAAGTCATCACTCGGTTTTTTAAAAGGCTTTGTCTATTTCTCTCTACAGAAATTCAGTACGTTAAATATGATCTGCTCATGATTTAGTTAAAAACTTGTAGATACGACAAAAAGTACAACCAACTAAATAATAATTTGTTTCTCAAAATTGATAGTAGGAACTGTACAAACTAAATAAATTGATGAAAAATAGAACTACTTTTAATTAAAAAAATTAATATATTTTTTTTCGGTATTCAATTTATCTTTTCTTTAGTTCTTAAATGAATGAACTTAAACTTACATGAAAATTTAATATGTAGGTATTAGAGGTATTACAGTCTTGACACAAAGCTTAAAAATATTAGATTAGCTATTTCCATTTTGCAATTACGCGTTTAGTTCCACTTTTTAAAGTACATATTTGTTTTAATCATAATATAAATATTACTCCAAGCGACACGTGAGACGGTTGGTGCTAAAGGCAAAAGCTGCGCAGAATATAAATTTAAGCAACATCTTAAAAGAGGCTGTAAATAATTACACTACTAAAAAAAATCAAGAAGAAATTGGAGGTTCTACCATAGACACTAATATTAATGTAGAAAACGACATTGGGACGTCTCAAAATTACTCCAAAAAAAATTTTGTCAGCATTCCAAATTCGGAAGAAATAAAGAATAAAGTTGAGTGTTTGTTTCTGAATTCTGATATGGATGTTAATAAATCGACTTTTCTAGAAAAGTTAATTAACTGGGCAATTATTAGTCATGTTACTCATATTCATTTAGATGCATTGCTAGTAATATTAAGAGAAGAAAACTTGAATGTGCCCAAATGTTCAAAAATGCTTCTTCAAACACCCAGGATTTGTAATATAAGAAACGTTAATCCTGGTAGTTAATATTACTTAGGAATGGAAAAGAAAATAACATATGTTTTAAATAAACACTCAGTTCACTTTGATAATAATAAGGTATTACATGTAAATATTAATGTTGATGGTCTTCCATGTTCAGGCAATTCATGTTTTTGGCCAATTTTAGCATACATTTGTTTACGGCCAGTTATTTCAAGAGAAACTTTTATTGTTGGTGTTTACTGTGGACCAGAAAAACCAAAAAGTAGCCTTGAATATTTAGAAGATTTTGTGAGGGAAATGAAGATTCTTACTACAGATGGATTTGTGTATAATAACAAAACTATTAAGGTACAAGTAAATAACATTATTTGTGACGCACCTGCAAAGGCATTTGTATTAAATGTAAAAGGTCATAATTCATCTGTAGGCTGTAATAAATGCACAGTTGAGGGCACATATATTAATAGATGTATGACGTTTCAAAATATGAACAGTAGCCTTCGTAGCAATAAATCTTTCCGAAACAAAGATGATTTTCTGTCCTTGCAAGGTTTAATTCCAAATAATTTTGCTAGAAAGCCGAGAGATTTAACTAATGTAGATCATTGGAAAGCAACAGAAATTAGACAAGTTCTTTTATTTACAGGGCCATATATTCTAGAAGGATTGCTAAGTACAGAGCAATATAAACATTTTTTACATTTGCACGCAGCGATAAGAATTCTAACAATACGTGATATATGCCAATTAGAGTACAGTCAATTTTTAAATATGCTACTTCGTCAGCTTGTTGAAGACTATGGTATCTACTATGGAGACGACCACATTACTTATAATGTGCATAATTTGATTTATTTAAGTGAAGATGTAAAAAAGAATGGGCCTCTTGATGACATCAGCTCATTTCCGTTTGAGAATTATATGCTCCATATTAAAAATAGCATCCAATCGTCAAACCATCAACTTCAACAACTTGTCAGAAGAATTATGGAACAACGGGAAAATACTTTAAAAAATGGTGCAGACATACAGCCTAAATATACCCTTTTAAAAGAAGAAGTGGCGTCGTTGCCAGAATTTGAATGCTTTTATAAAAAAGTTGAATTTTCAGCCTTAACTGTAGAAGTAAAACATCCCAATTGTTATTATATTTTGCAAGATGATGTCATCATTTCAATAAAGCATATTTGTTCTAAGGGCATAAACCAAAAAGTTTTCGTACCTGGTGATAAATATACTACATTGTCTTCATATTACAATAACCCAATTGATTCCAGAATATTGGGTTTTTTTGTAGTTAAAAGTACGTCAGTATTAGAAGTCATTCCAGTAAATAAAATTAAATCTATAATAACAATTCCATAATAAGTAAGGAAACTTTTAATAAATACATTTATGCATAACACTTCTATTTGCTTTCAGACTTTTTGTGTTGTAAGTTTTGCTGACGACTCTATTGAGCTCGTTCCCACAAAGTGACTAAATAAAGAAAAAACGATGTGTTGGTGGCCCAAATCAAAAGCAGTTACGAATTTAATTAAAACGGAAGCCACACCTTCACCTTCATCTGGCACGTATGAAAAAATTGATGTTTTACAATATTCTTGTAAGTTTTATATCCATTTTTGTTAAATGTTCATTAACCGATGTTGATTAATACTTGCAGCAACCTTTAAAGATGAGCGCAAAAAAGTATTGCAATTACTAGACGATTTGTCATCAAGTGCTGACGAATATGGGAGAGGATTGCGAAGAAAGACTGTTCGATGTGAAAATGAATACGATACATCCATAACTCCTTTCTTACAATACAGACCTCCAATAAATAATTTACTACTTGATGAGGAACATATTTTACCAAGTAAACATAATTCACTATTTCTATTTCATGAACTTTAAATAAAACTTTTATTTATTGCAGTGGAATCGCCAAGCGTCGCAGAATTAAGAGGCATTACTAATGACGATATTGAAGAAGTGTTGGCAATGGTTAAGTAAAATGCATATGGAATTTAATAACTACATAATACTAAATATTATTACAGAATCTACATTAACAGAACTAAATGGCAAGGAGTGCAGTTCTTCAAATGAGTCCTTGATAAAAGCATTATTAGAAACTTCGGTGGGAGCTGTATTACAAGATCTTTTCACATTCAAGATTAGCGTGGAACAAAACTTTGCAAAATTGCATTCAAGATTGAATAATATAGAAGGACAACTTCTTTCACAGCCAATAGATGTAGATTTAGACAAAACATTGCCAATTCCGATATCAAATTTATCTCAACTTAATGAGCTTGAACTAGTAATTCAAGAAAAAGAAGAAAGACAATTGTTTGTAAGTTTTTTTTGTTTGTAACATACGTATATAAATGTGTATATATTTGTAGATGCAAAAATTGACGCTATACAGATGTAAAAAAGTTGAAGAATTTATTAAGAGGTGTCTGACGTTAACATTTACAGACAGATTTTCTCAGGACTGCTCATAGTCGGGAATCCAAAATTTAAAATTTCGAATTCTCAAATTATTCTTTTCATACAGTGTAAGATCACATTTTTTTGGCTTATTTTATTTTACTTAAAATTTATTATTTTACTTTACTTAATTATTATTATTATTATTTTTATTATTATTATTTATATCATTATTATTATTATTATACTATTACTACTGGTTATACTTTTATAATTGACTGTTTTATTCTGACAACACAGTAGCTGCATAAAGCAGTAAACCAGTACAACTTCAATTTAAATTTGAACTGTGTGTATTTACATGTTTATTCTATTGAAATGTTAGTCGATCTCTTATCTGAGATAGATTAAGTGAGTGTAAATAATGGGAAATTTATTAAATTTTGAAATTTCAAACAATTTTACAAAACACTTTGGTTAATTTCTATATGAACGGTTTTGATTATTGTGTATATTATTAGCAATTATTGGTACTTATAATATTATATGAGCAATTATTCTCATAGATTTAACACAAAATAGAAGCACATTAATCATTAATTGGTAATTTGGTGTCCGGTTTTTGTTGTCAGTGCTCTGCCACGCGAGATGCGAATCGATTGTCAGCTGCAGAAAAAGTTTTAAATCATGATACTGTAAATCGTTATTTAAAACGAAACAGTGATTTTTTGAATTTGCATGTGTTATTGACCGGATACCTACTGTTGTTCACGAAGAAATGCTAATAATTGCGATATAATTAAATGGAAGTAGATCATTGATATTAATTTATTCATTATTTAGTTCTAAAAGTAAGTTAATTTTTTATAGTTGTCGCTCGAAAATTATTTCCAGAGATGACGGAAAATGATTTTAAGCATCAAGCTAGTGTGTGGTTCCGTTCGGCAAGTACAAGAGTAAAACGTTTTGATCAAAAACAGGCTTCAACAGCGATTTCGGTCGATTTTGACTTATGAATGCCAAAAAATTACTTATAGTTATGTATATTTATGTATTTTGTTAAATAATTTAGTTTTTAATTTCATTCATTTAGAATTCATTTCTGTTAATAAATTAAAATATGTAAATCTTAGAAAATATATAGAATAACCTTTGTGTAAAGTTTTTTATGATATAATATACTCAATAAGTATATAATATTGTATTGTTTTATATAGGTACTATTCTCTGAAAATAAATGATTCATATGAAATTATAAGAATTTGTGCTTTAGTACATGCTACGGCTGTGGAATAAATATAGGAATCTCAAAAGTAGATGAATGCCACGTGACATATGACGTCAAAATCATACCACACTAAACAGTTTAAGATTGTGTTTATTTTCGCATGAATTTTAAGAAAGAGGTTGGTATTACAACACGGTGTTGTCACTTTTTCGCGTACTTATTATTGTCAAGTTAGGTTAAATTCGTTTTGGTTTCTTATTTATATTAAAACTGTTCTTTTCAGAACAATTGTCTTGATTACTTATTTTGCGAGTTTAGTTTATTAATATGCCTGGTACGGAATTAGGAAAACGTGGTTATGAGTTGGTAGTTTCGTTAATTGAATTTTTCGAGCAAGAACGTGATGCAGGTGGACCGTTTTTATCTTTGAATAATGTTCGAGAGGTATGTTTAACTAATTACAATTAAGAACAAAATTACTTTTTAAATTTTATTACAGCGTGTAGCAGTTGCCTTAAAGATAAGCATTTCCACCGTAAACCGAGCATCCCAGAAAGTTAACGATGAAAGTATCCCGAGTACTTCTCAATTGAAACGAAAACTTCCAAGGCCAGTAACAAACATTGATAATTTTGCCAAGGTTGCTATTCAAACACAATTTATAGAATGTATGAAAATAGTAAGTTGTAAAATTAGTAAAAATTCAATTTAACAATTTTAATTAACTTAGATGAACATGTAACAGTTCAATTATTGAGACAGAAACTTGTTGCTGACGAACTTTTTAAAGGATGTGAAACATCATTAAATACTGTTCTCAAAAACATAGGATTTAAGTACCAAAAGATAATCCTAGACGAGGTTTAATGGAATTACCAAACATTGTAATCAAACGGATTCGATTCTTAAAAGAGTATTTAAGAATTCAAAAAGCAAAAACTTACGAATTTGTTTACTTGGATGAAACCTGGATTTTTCAGAATGGTACAGTCGGTCGTTCTTGGCAGGATGACGATTTAAAAACTGTAAAAACTACCAAAGTCGATGGCAAAAGGTAACTTAGATAAAACTTTTATTATGCTTATTATTAAAATTTGTTAAAAACAGGTATATTGTACTTCATGCCGGTAATAAGAATGGATTTATTCCTGGTGCAGACTTGGTGTTTAGTTCCTCGACCAAAAACTCAGATTACCACGGAAATGAATCAAGCAAATTTTTGAATTGGTTTGAGAATAAATTACTGAAAAATTTAACTAAACCTTCTGCAATTATAATGGACAATGCTCCATACCACAGTACTTTGGTTACGAAGACTCCAAATAGTGGATGGAAAAAGAAGATATCCAGAAATGGTTAAAAGAACAACATGTTTCATTTGAAATCAATTGCTTAAAGAAAGAGTTACTACACATTGTTGAAAGGTAAATTAATATTTTTCTGTTAATGAATAAACTAAAATTTTGATTTATAGGAATAAACCTGAAAAAATGTATGCAGCCGATCAATTGGCTGAAAAATATAACCATAAGGTACTTCGCCTCCCTCCCTATCATTGTATATTCAATCCAATTGAACTCATATGGGGAATTACAAAAACTTATTATAATAAACATATAGGAAGGGATGGAAAATCAGTTGAAAGCTGCTTAAATATGTGGGAAGAAGCTTTAATGGCGGTGCCAGAAGATGCATGGGCAAATTCTGTTCGACACTGCGAACAAATAATAGAAGATTGGTGGAAGAGAGAAGTAGCTTTCGACGACGGGGACGTGGCGCCGCTCATTATTAATTTAAATGATGATAGTGACTCTGACTAATTAAAAAATTATATAAATTAATGATGCCCTATTTAAAATGCAAATTGTCTACCATTCAAATTTTTTGTTAGAAAAATATGCACATTTCTTTTTCAATGTAGCATGTAAAATAATTGTTAATGTTTCCTGTTTTTATTATTTTCGTTATAAATAAATTGGCATTAACAATGTTCTCTGTGTCTTCAGTAGCATTGTTCTCTTTTTCATCTAGTATTTCTTAAAAAAAAAGGTTTAATAAGTTTATACGAGGATGTCTGGGTCAAAGTTATTGCAGGAGAACCTGGTGACTTGAGAGTAAGAAACAGAACCAAGGTGCAAACATTGTTCGTTAATTTAATAAATAGTCACTGCTAGAAGAAATAACTATTATATTAAACTGTTTTGTTTTTTAGTTCCAAGAATTATACTCCATACCTATGTAGTAATGTAACAAAAAAAAGATTATATATAAAACATCGAAGTGTTAGAATAATTCAAATAAATGCAATTTATTTGTCAGACGACTTGTTCATTCAAACAATTTATTGAATTCGTGTTCCAAAACGGCTAGTAGTTAGTACTGATTGTTCATATTATTCACAAAATATATGTAGCTTCTGCTTTTGTTGGTTGTTCCATGATAAATATTATTTTACAACGATGAAATAACTACTGTCGGGATAATTCAGATAAAAAAACATTCTACAATCAATTTAAATAATTGTAATATCAACCAAATTGATATTTGATATTGATTTAATTAAAATAAAAATTTCACCCTTAATACAAAGTCGAAAGCCACTCAGTTAATTAAACAACTCAAGTATCAAATCGGATGATTGAAATATTAATTCTGCCAATCTTACAAATATAAATTTGTGTATAACTAGAGATTTTTAATAGAACAAACCGCTTATAAAATTATTTAAAAGAATGTAAAACATAACCAATTTTAAATTAACCTCAATAAATGTCAACATAAGAACTGGCAACATTACTTATTCTGACGTCATAAATTTGAAGTCACGTGGCATTCATCTACTTTTGAGATTACTATAGTGTGGAAATTTCCGAACTCTATAAATATCATTTATGAAAGCGAAAGTTAAATCACTCTGATATGATTATAAAAACAATTTTTAGAATATTTACGGAATATATTAAAAATGATTCGGTATGTACAATAAAGTATTATTTGCAATCGTTTCAAAAACGATTCAAAACATTATCTCCCTTACAATTTTTAATTGAATGTGCAACGTACACACAAATGATCATTCTTATTCTTCAAAAACAATTGGCAATGATTTTGATAAATCATTTATGGTGTAACAAAAGCTTATACAGAAACGATTCTATGAAACATTTTTTGTATTACTATGTTTAATTTTACAAATGATCCAAGAGTGTTCCGAAACTAACTTTCTGAATCAAACCGGATATCATTGAAATACATTTTTAAATCAATTCATGCTAATGATTTGTAAAAACGTTACAAAGGAGGGACATTTGGCGAAATTGTAACAAAATTGAAACGATTCTGAAGCATTTTTTCAATTCTGAAAATCGTTGCTGTAATATTACAGAAACAAATTTTTGTACTAGGGAAACAAATGGTTAAATCTTACGCTTTTTAATTGATTTTTTTAAAGTTTAATGTATAAAACAATGTTGTTGTTACAGTTGTTACGTGAATTTACTTGTAACTTAAGGCAGGCGACTAGCTTAATATTTCGGAGAGATGGTCGCAGAAGTCACTGAAGTACAAATCTCGTTTAAATCTGTCAAATACTGAAACAAAACAAGTTGCAAAACACAGTTTATAAGAAAAATATACTTATTTCCAACAATAGAATAGGATTTAAAAGAACGAGGTAGAACAATAGTAATGAAATAACGATTAGAGATTCATCGACAAATATCACAGTTTATAATATTGATGCAGGTGCTTTAGATCAGGCAGTATTTTGTACAGCTAATTGTATTCAATGCTAAAATGCAATACATATAATTGATTCCACTAAGATAATACAATTTATTTAGTTGAAGAAAAATAACATACTTTACAATCGCTGTCACTTCAAACGTACTCAATCGACTATTTCGCTTAACATGCAGTCGCGAGACGAGTAGATAATCAATAATTATAACGAATTGCAACAAAATATGAGTACTAAAGCTTAAAGGTTAAAAGTTTCTTGTCACAAGTAGCAATGTTTACTACTTCTATATGTTTACAAACGAAAGCATGCGTAGCATGTAAGCTTACGTACGACGATTACGTGCCTAACTTTGGTTTTGACAAAATGTTCAAAGAAACTTGACGGATGTCACATCAGCGTACCCAAGAACAAATTCCGTTATATAAGGTCACAGATAATTTAAAGATTGCGACTAAAAAGCTGATTGTTAATTATAATAATAAATACAATAAAAAAATGATACAATACTATAAGTATTATGAATAACATTGATTTATACGATACTAATAGAATTTTAGAAAGAAGTGCGGGTCATCTTTCGACAGATGTTATTCCATATCTCCAGGTAGTAACCACACGAAACTCGTTAAAAGGTTAGATGTAATTAAAGTAACGTGACGACGCCATTTTAGAATTACTTATATACCTGAGAACAAATTTGCTTAATCCGAGTAGCACATTGAACAATCCTTTCCGATACATTTACTAAAAGTGTAATAGAAACAAACCAACAAAAAAAAATTGAGTAAAAAGAAAAATTTTTTTTAGGTATATTTCTTTCTGCTTTTCTGATAAATAAGATTTGGTATCAACATTGATATGAATAATTTATTTTTAAATCTTTAAATTTTCATAATCAGAAACGGTTGAAAATCTTTAATAAATAAATGTATTTATGCATTATCAATTTTCTGTTTCAGATGTTTCGTTGTGCTTTATTTAAAAACTAGAAGAATCCATTATTTGATTTACACAGTCAAAAATCACCAATTAAATCCAATTATGAAATATAAAGTAAAAATTCATTTTGAAACTCGTAAAAGCTATTGTACTTCTGTTCTTTGTTAAAAACGAAACTGGCTTAACAATCCTTTGTAAAAATCTTATTTCTGCTTTTTGCTCTTCTTTTATCTAATATTTTGTAATTTAACTTCTTCATCCTTTCTTGTTTGTTTGTTGTATTTGATGTTATTAATTTTTTTTCTTTTTCTCCAAAGAAAAAATTATTTTATTTGTAATTCATGTTGTTGTTATTGTTTTTTAAACTTTAAATATTTGTTCTATCCTAGATTTGCTTTTAAATTAAAGTGTTTATTTAAATAACGGCATTATTAATATTTATAAGAAATATATAGTTACTTAACTTGTGTAAAATAAGCTGTAATTATTCGGCAATTAAGGGCGATGAATTTGATTTTCCTAGTCTTTAACAAAAGTATAGTTTTGTTTTTTATAAACTAGAGCTGACGTCAATTGTAATAGTATTTTTTCTACTTTTGTTGAACGCTCTTGTTATGAAATCTGTTAAATTGTCTTTATACCAAGGGGTTTTGTTAATAAATGCAGGGCTTGTAGGTTAGCATTTGCCTATTCAAAACCAAAATATTTTTCTTTAACTTTTTTTAAATAAAATTTTTGGATTCATTGTTGTGATTTGTTGTTTACTAATTAAATACTATAATTAAACAATGGCTATTAAAATAAATTATTATAAAGTTAATTTGCTGTACAGAGTGTCTCACTTAAGGTAGGATAACATGGGTAACTTTGTTATTACAATGGAATCTGGATAAGTCGAACCTCGTTAAGTGGTAATCCTCAGTAAGACAAAAAATTGTCATTTCCTTCCGATGAACCCCTAAATACGCGATATCTTGAATTATTTAGAATTTGTAACTCGAACAAAATGTTATTACCCTACGAGATATTAATAGTACATATTTATACTCTATAACTCGAATTTTAAAATACAGACTCTATAAGTCAAAGTTAGTAAAATACAATAACGCTTTACTTGGAATTCTCCGAACTCATAGCAGTAAAATCCAAAAGGAGTGTTTGGTGTTGTACGTTGAAAGATGCAATGTTATCAAAGATCATGTATTCGGTTCATTGTTTGAACTTGAGAAAATAATTAATAAAAAATCTGCAAGTTCCTTAAACTAAAAGAAAATAACATATTTTTTTTTTGTACAGTTTAATTCCCTAATATTTTTCCATTCATTTTTCTATTTACTTCACTAATACTATTCTCTGTACGGTGAAAAGATAGAGTTAAGTCCTTTCCATCAAATCCGCGAATAAACGAAATACCTCAATTGAAAAGGACTACGATGAGTTTGCTAATTAAAGAAATTGGATTTTGGTGAGTAAACAAATTGTTTATTTATACATATTTTAATGTGATTGTGGTTTTGCACTATAGATTCTCAAAAAAATCAAGCAATAGTATTCTTAAAGAAAAAAACTACAGGGTTAAAAGATCCTTCCGGCAAGGGAAATTGTCTTATAATACACCACATAGGATCTGAATTCGGTTTTGTTGAGAATGGTTTGCTATGCTTTGAATCAAAGAAAACTGGAAATTATCATGAAGAAATGACTGGAGAAGTTTTCGAAAACTGGTTTTCAAAAATTCTAAGCCGCTTGGCTGAAAATTCTGTGATTGTGATCGATAATGCTTCTTATCATAGCAGGAAAACAGAAAAGATTCCAAATTCAAGAACGAAAAACAAGCTTGGTTGGAAAGCAAGTTGATTGTTAATTACCAGTTATGGTAAAAGCTGAACTTCTGCTTCTTGTTAGAGAGCTTGTCATCATACCAATGTATGTAACTGATGAAATGGCAAAAGAACAAGGTCATACTGTTTTGCGATTGCCTCCGTTTCACTGTGAATTCAATCCTATTGAGTTGATATGGAGTCAAATAAAAGGAGAAGTCGCAAGAAACAATACAACCTTTAAAATGAAAGACCTTCACTAGTTTTTTCAGCAAGTTATAGGCAATGTATCTGCAGAAAACTAGAAGAATGCTATTCGTCATCCACAAGCCGAAGAAGAAAGAATTTGACAAACTGACATCGCAATGGAGATTATAGTGGAACCGTTGATAATTCGTGTGGAAGATGACTCTTCTTCATCTAATCATCCTAAATGTCTTTTTTTTATACAGAACGTTGTTTAAACTTCCATAATTTTAGTTTGTCAAATTTGTTAATATGTAAAAATTTAATAAAGCGTTTGTTTATATGCGTTTTAAAGTTTAGTTGTTCCCTCCAAGTGTTATTTGATAAATTTTTAAAATAAATCGTGTAACTAAATTAATAAAAAAGTTGTAAACGTATTTATTTGTTATAAGTAGAAATTTTTAATTTTGCACATTTATTGAAAATTATACGTTTTTCTATGTACTTTAATCTTTAATGCCTATATTATACATTACATAGTTTTTGCGCTTTTACTAATTTGAAGCGTGTAAATTTGTCTCATCATACATTGGTTTAAATTATCATACAAAAACTTTTAGGAATGAACTCGAAATGTTTAGCATTTCCTTTGAAGTTTGAGTTATCAAGATTCTACTAGGTATATTACAGATAAGCATTTGGTTAAAAGAGAAAAAGTTTGCAGTTAAAGTGCCGAATATATGCTAAAATTTAAAACATGACAAATCGTTTTTATTTTGAAAAGAGAAAAAATTCCAAATCCTTTTTGGTTTTTTAAACGGTTATTTATTGCCGGATAAAAAACAAAAATCATTTTGACGCTCTACAAATTGGTGTTATCAAAGTTCACGTAAACCGTTTCGCTCTGGAGAAAACACCATCAGGTTCATTTTTTCTTATAGCAGCGATATTGTATTTTTACATATTTAGAAAGCAGAAAATTTTTTGATTAATATGATTTGTTTTAACTTAAAAAGAAGGCCTGTAAATAAATATTTATTATAATTACTATCCAGAATATTATGTATAAAAAAATCTAGCATGTCATACATTATGAATAAAATAAAAAAAAACGTAATTCTCGAATTGAAACGTGAAATAAATTTGAAATAATTTTGTAGCTGTATCATGGCAAGTTTTACAGTAAATGAAAGATGATGTGTTTTGTGTTTATATTCAGTACAACAAAAATTATACACGCGCCGCAAAGCGATATTTCAATTTACTCCCAAAAAGACGACAACCAGACATAAACATTTTTAGAAAGCTTTGACATGAATTTGCAACAATATGGTTGCTTTGCAGAACACGATAGCAAAATTTAAGGAAGCGGTCAACCGAGAGAGGGGTTGGTTTTATGCGGTGTAAATGTAGATCCGGAAATTGAAATGCAGATTGAAGTTATCAAAACTTCAGTGCCGCGTATATTAAAAAAACACAAATTTCATCTGTATAGATTACACGTTAGTCAAGCATTAACAACTGCTGATTATCCAAGAAAACGAGCATTCTGTAACTGGTATTTACAAACTAGAAAATTTGCTAGATAATTTACTTTTAGCAGTGCATGTCTCGTTGTAGTTTCAGCAAAATGAGGCACCCACCACATAATGCCAGGGTTGTTACTCAATATTTAGACAGCAGATTTGAAAACAAAATTTTAGCTACACGTAGTGAAATTGCTTGGCCTCCCAGATCTCCGGACATCACCCCAATAATTTTTTTCTTATTGGGGTTTCTAAAAAATAAAGTATACAAAGTATAGATTCATGCCAAAACATAAAAGAATTGCAGCAAAGAACGTAAACCGTAGTGTGACATACAATTTTTATTTACCCACAATCGTAGATTGCGGAGCGGTGCTCCGCCTTTCGGCATAACACCTCCTCCCGAAATCAACGTTACACCAATTATTACCTAATATGTACAATTCTAGTTTTTTATGCATGCATGAATGTGTTATATCCGAGATTTTATATAAACAAAAGCTTAACCTATCCTTTGGATCTGTCAGATTACAATTTTGCAGTTTTATAACCTCAATGTCGGAGCCTAAACAAACGAAGGTGTCTGTATAAGCTTCGCTGCAGTTTTTCTTTCAGCCCAGTTACATGCTACTACTATGTACTTCCGGTATCAGCTTCGGGAGGTGCTCGAAGAAGGTTCGTTGAAACTGCAACCTTTCTCGAGACAGCGACGAAGGTGTATATCTTGTCTGAAAACTGACGGCCAATATTTTAAACACTTGTGATAGTTACCATGTTCGTCTTTCTGCTGTTGTTGGCTGGTTTGAATTTGAACTAAATATTTATTTACAGGCATTGTTTTTAAGTTATAATAAATTATGTTTTACGTCAAATTAATCTAATGTTGTTTTCTTCAGAGCGAAACGTTTCGTGCAAAATTTGATATCACCAATTTGAATAGCTTTAAAATAAGTCTTAACAAAATGACTTTTTATTTTGTAACAAATAACCGTTTAAGGAACCAAAAACGAAATTAAAATTTTTTGTTTTTTAAAAATAATTTGAAAACGATTAGTCAAATTTTAAATTTTAGCACATATTGTTACTTGGCACTTCTAAATGTAAACCTTTTCCCAATTAACCAAATCTCTATCTCTAATAATAACAGTTACCCATGTTATCCTACTTTAAGTGGGATACCCTGTGTAACGTTTATCTGATTACTAGGTTTTTAATTTAATAAGTTAAAATTTAAGAATTAATACAAGCGGAGAATGTCAAAATAAAAGCTCTATTAAAACATTTCAAAAAACAATTTTAAGTAAAATTAGTGAAAACTTACTAGCTTGTGATCAGCTAAACAGAATCTAATCCGTTACAGGTTTATAGCCAGATTGTAACGCAACAGATCGAATACACTAACGGCCGGTTCCACCAACACGACTTAAACTTAAGCAGAGCTTAAAATATGAGATACATTTGTTAAAACCATAGTAACGATTGTTTTTAAGCATTGCTTAAGTTTAAGTCGTGTTGGTGGAACCGGCCGTTAGAGACCTGGGTTGCTCATCACTAAGCTTAGGATAATTATGTGGTACCAAAACATCATAATTCAAAAAAGGAACGTCAAACAACAACAGATGTTGATCAACGCTATCAAAATCTGAACCTAAACATTCAACACGTAATGAGAACTTGTGTAGTTTTTATTTCTGCAAATATACCATTATTGGCCCAATTGAAAATGAAGTTTTGAAATTTTTTTTGGAAAAATATACTAAACAAAATATACAATGGACGAGTCGACGTTGCAAAAAGGTTACGTTCCACAACTGTATAGTGCTACCAAAAAAAATCAAAGAGAGAGATTTCAGAACAAACCAATTTGGGTATCGTTAGATGGAACAACAGACACAGAACATCGAAGTATTGCAAATTTTTTATTTGGTGTGTTGCTACATTTGCCCTCAGTCTGTTGTAACCGACAGGAATTTGCTACAAAAAAGTGTTGGTAAGTTTTGTTTTAAGAATTTAAAATGGCTGTCGCAATCTTAGCCTAAATAAAAAAATAAATAATATTTTAAAACAATGTGATAAATTGCCAAAAACAATTCTGCAGAATAAAGTGCGCAATTAAAGATTATCTATGTACGAATAATTACAATAATTAACAGCAGTTTTGCATATTTTTCTTTATTTTTGCAATGTATTTATTTATTTAAGTACCTACTTTGACTGACCTACGTAACATTACCTCATATAAATATCTGTAAATACGTTACCTTCGAATTACTTTGTATTTTAGTGTACTTGAAAATAATGTGTAGTTCTTAGAAAAAACAACTTAATTTTTAACTAAGTTCTATGTCACAATATTATTTTGTATTTACTTTTATTTTTGGTCTAAGCAAATCACTGGGGAGAAATGTGTAGTTCCTAGAACTAAATTAAACATCATACTGTTGTTTTTGATTTCTTTTTAATCGTGGTAAATTTAGATTTTTTAAAACGTTTTATTAGAATTTTTATTTTGACATTGGTTGCTTGCATCAATGCTATAAAAATATATAAAAAATACATTAGTTTAAAGTTACAAAGGCACAATAAAAGTCTTCAGTTTTTTTTGTTTTAATATAAATACTATTTTTCTATATGTTTTGTACACTATGTCTTTGATATATACATATTTTTTATTGTTTTTATACTAATTTAAAAAAATATAGTTTTTTGAATTTGATTTAAATAATTAGATTATAACTCTTTATTAATCCTCTCACGAGTTGTAAGTGTAAGTATCTTCTTTGTTATACAAAATATTTTTAAAAAAATGCAAAAGTTGTAGGGTCCTGAAAATATTTACTTTAAAAGCTTTTTAATTCTTAGTTATGTTTATTTTTACAATATTTTTTTATTCATTGTTTAATTAGTGCTGTGCTGTTTGTTGTAAATTACAATTAGACAAATCTTTAAGTTCAACTTAGTATGGTACTCCCACTAGATGTATGGAACAAGCAGGTTCTACATAACGTACGTTCAATTTAGCATGAATTTATGATTATTTTTGCATATGATTAAACACATTTTTAACTAGCATTTTATTTTATTATTCTTCAATTATGATTTTTAATAGCGTAGTTATTTAAAGATGTCAATGTCGCGACTGATGAGTTTGGTAATAATGTTATTCCATTCTACCATTTTTTTCTTGCAGAATTCGGTCTATGAAGTGTCAATATACACGGAGAGAAATATTATACTGAATTTAATCATTACGATTTCATATTTAAAGCATTTGCTTTTTTTCTAAAATTGATCCACGTTCAAATAACATTCAACGTAAATGTACTAAAATTTAAACTAAATCTCTTATTGCAATGCAATTACAGCGACAATATAATAAAATAGAAGTTTAATTCAAGCGTACATCGGCTTGACTCAAAACCAACAGCCTTTTGCATGATACATATCAATTCCGCATGACCTTTTTTTCCGTGTAAATATAAAAGTTTTTTACTTATTACATGCAATTGGAAAACAGAATCGTTTTAAACAAAAGATGTATTATACATTAAGTAAAACTCTGTTAGATCCTTGCCTTCACTTTGCGACACAGTTTAAGTTTGTACTGTTCTAATCAAAAACGCCTTGGCGTAAATAAATACTTGAATGTCAGTGATGGATATAAGGTCAAAATTATGTTTTTTTAATGCTTTTGTGAACTAATTACACCACAAGTTCTATAAAAATGTTTGTAGCATGTACTATTCAAAAATATTTCAGTGGGTTTTTTTACATTTTTCTTTACTATTTTAATAAATTACGCAGTTATTCAATAGCACCTTAAATAATAGATACATTATACGTTAGTCCTCAATCTACTTAGCCAACTATTAAAATTTCTAAGTAAATAATGTCATTCTTAAAAATACAATCGTAGATTTCCTGTTGAAGACATTTTTTTAAGAATCAATTCAGGCACGTGTAACGACGTTCTAAGAAGATTAAATCCAGAATACATTGAATACTATTTGTTCAGAAATGTGTACCTGACCTTGTGGGGACTTCCGGAAACAAGTTGTTTCTCTTTAAAATAAGACAAAATTGGTCATTATATGCATTGTCTATTGTTTACAAATGGCCGATTATATACAGAAATCAAACGATAGGAAGTAGGATTGATTTAATTGATCACGCCAAGGCCATTTTAGAATAAAATTCATGTTTTTTTTAACGCAGCTGCATGTATTTCCAAACTTTCATTGTACGCAATTAAGAAGAGTACCTATTTAATTACATGTTGATAAAGAAGTCCGACTTTTATGACGGAAGTGTTTTTGTACTCTTACAAAACAATTTATTATCTTAATCTCCACTTTAAAAAGTATAGGGTTTTAAGACAATTTATGATAACTTTTACTCATTATTGCTATCTGAATTAATAGCTGTGTATAACCGGAACGTGTACATGGACTTTCAACAAATAAATTACGAAGGGTCAAATAAATTTGCACAAGTCATTCATGGGTCACTATATCAGTGCAATGCCTTTGTTCATTTAACCTAACGGATACAGACAGCGGCTACATCTCACATGACAAGCAATTAAAAATAGATATTAAGTCAACTGATTAAATAATGTTGAAACGGCAATTCTAGTGGACTTTCCGGTACGAGTTCCGTTACAACTTTACTTTAGTCGCAAAAAAGATAGTTGATGGGTATTTATTGAAATGGGGACCATCTTATTGGATGTGGCCCTCAAAAGCAACAGGAAGCAATCTGAATGCTTGAGGCTTTATTTTCCGTTAACTTGACATTCAAGCCGAACGCATATCTTCACAAGTGTATTACGTGGTTACGTATAATGTAAATTAATATTTGAGAAACAAACGGAAACATTTTAATAGTAAATTAAGTAATAAAATTATTACTTAACGATGATAAAAATTAATTAGTTGATTTTTAATTTTATAATAGGAGCATATGAATTTCTATGTTTGACCTCTGTTTTTATCGTCTTTATGTTTAGCTGGAAATTATAATGGAACGTCGTGAGTTCCGGGATACAATACTCTCTATGGCATGTTATTTTTTTCTAAGAGATTCAACCACGAATGTATGCTATGATTAATCAGTCACGATGAAATGACGTAATCACTTACTTTTTCAGAAGCACTGGATGGTACACCACAAGTTGCGCTTAACCCACAAACCAAACAAAATATTTATTGCTCTTGTACCTTATCCTCGAAAGAATTCTGAGAATGCGCTTATACTATTCCGTAACTACATTAAATTATGAAACTGCTTTTTTTTATTAAAAATTTAAATTCAAACGCAACTAGCGTACAATTTTTAGTTTTGAATACGGAACAATATATCTAAATAATAAAGGAAATGTATAACTATTTACTTCGAGTAGGTTTTGCAATTTTATCGTATGCTTCTGTTTCAAAACATAAAGTGGTAAACTCAGATGTTTAAAATTTTAACAAATACATATTTCTGAAATTCTACTTAACGCAACGGGAAACAAGGTTCATTTACATTTATTTTTTTGATTTGAATAACATAAAATATAGATTAACAAAAAAATATTGGAAACTAAAAGTATGTGGCGTGGGCACAAATATATCTGTCGTATAAGATAGAATTGTAAATTATTGGTTGAACTGAATTGTATTGTTTCACTTAGTGGCACAAGATGAAATAATTTTTTTCAATCACCGATAGACCGATATAAGTATGTACTCATAAAGTTAAAAGTTAAAAAACACACTTTAATAATTTAAAAGTAACAGTACAAACAAAAGAAACAGCTTGTATAAATACAATAATAAGAACTACTTATTAATATTTCTTAAATTTTTCTGTAAACTGCCTCAAAAAAGTAATTAGTAATTACACACTTATAAGCGCGATCTGCAAGGTAGGCAACCAAACCTACGTTATAACAAAACGCTTAGTTGAATTTGACAACAATGGCATTGTAGACATTACTTGCAGCGATATTACGAGGTAACTAACCATTCTTCATAAGCACTGGTTCAAGCGTTCAAAGAACATGTTGCTTACCTGCAAATATTTATCTAAATTGTAATCTAAAGTTTAAAATTCTTTTTCGCTTAAGTAATTAAAAAGTTTTAATTGTAATTTATGATTAAATAAGTTCCATCTATAGCTCGAATAATGATAAACTATATGCTCAAATATGAAACTACTGTACTAATTAGCCTAAAAGTCTTAATATATCTGGATTAAATTAAAGTTAACATTCCGATTTTCATTGCAAAGCAAGTATTATTACCATTAAACGTAATTAGTGGTTGAACAATTGCAGTATAAATTCCCATTACTCCTTTTAAATTATTCGTATAAAAAATTAAAAGATACATATCTCCCTTTATAAAATCTAGTCTAATTTCTCATAGAGAACGCTAAAAAAAATGCCAACAAAATTTGAAAATACATACCTATGCTGTAAATCTAAAAATCACAAAATTAGAAAAATGCAAAATGCATTTTTCCGCTTACTCTTCGTAACATTTAATTTAAGTGTAAACTATTTCGAGGGAATATAAATTTAATAGTAATGAACTGAAATTTGCAGTTTCGCAGTTTGCATTTTTTTATGCTTTAGATTATTATAGTACCTACTTCATTTTAATAGAAATAATACCTTAGATTTTATTAGAAATTATATACAGTGATTTTTTTTTAAAACTGGCCATAGGGTTGGTTTTACATGTTAATTTTTCGACCTCGTGTTAGATACCCTTTTAATGAAAATTTTAAAAGAATTTCTGCGCTAATATCAAGAGATATTTTTTGTTGTAATTTAGAATAAGTTATTTTTTAATTAACCATAGAAATATATCTGAAAACGTAATATCTTTGCGACTCAACTTGGGTGATATTTTATAATGATGCTCGAAATAGTAGGCTGAAAAAAAAATTTTGTTGTGTCAGTCATAACGTGAATAAGTCAGTTCTGATTTACAAAATTAATTTTTTGTCCTTAAATATGCCTGTGTATACGCTTAACGAACGTATTGAATTGGTTCTTGCTTATGTGAAGACGAACTCTGCCCGTGAAGTTGTAGGAACGTTTGCAGCAACGCATCCAGATCGCCCCGTGCCAAGTAAAAGTACCATACTTAATTTGTACAAAATATTTTGCACATCGGACTGTGTTAATGATATGCACATAAAACGGAGAAGAAATCCTCAGGTACTCACAGAAGAAGTAAAAACTAAATATTTGCTTGACCGTTGAGGAGGCTCCGTTTTCAACTTTACATGGTTTAGCCGAAGAATTTGATGTGTTTATGAGTACCTGTCATAAGGCCTTACGGAAAGAGAAGTACAAAAGTTATAAAATAAGAAACGTCCACACCTTGCTGCCACGAGATTACCTACCCAGGATGGAATTTTGTCAATACCGGATGGAGCAAATTAATGAAAGGCCTAATTTAACAAATACAGTTCTGTTTACGGACGAAAGCACTTTTTTGTTGAGTGGTTCTGTTCATAAACAAAATAAACGGATTTGGTCCCGACAAAAACCTCTAATTCATCAAGAAACTCACACGAAGTGGCCAGAAAAAATTAACGTATGGGCAGGTATTATAGGAAACCGAGTGATAGGCCCATTTTTCATAGAAGGAAATCTTAACTCTGAAGGTTACCTGGAATTGTTATCTACTCAAGTTGGCCCAGAACAGAACAGACTTCTCCACGTTATGACTGACACAACAAAATTGTTTTCAGCCTACTATTTCGAGCATCATTATAAAATATCACCCAAGATGAGTCGTAAAAATATTATAATTTCATAGATATTTCTAAAGTTATTTAAAAACTAACTTATTCTAAATTACAACAAAAAATATCCCTTGATATTAGTGTAGAAATTCTTCTAAAATTTTCATTAAAAGGGTATCTAACACGAGGTCGAAAAAAAAGCACTGTATAAACACTATTTATATTACAAGAACGAAACCAGATACAGAAAATCCTAATCAAAAACATGATTAAAAGTATTTATTAATTTATTTAAATATTTGTATTGTACATACTAGTAATGGGTGTAATATCCATTATTGGTTATACATCCCGTAGACGGTTTGACATCGAATTGATTAAATTGGGACATACATTAGCTCCTCGAAATCTTTCTCACACGGTATTAATATGCAAGTTGTTTATATTTCTTATTTCTATGTTATTGTTCAGTTTGTCGTTCCACCCACGCACGGCCGCCGCCCACAAATTCTCTATAGGGTTCAAATCCGGTAAGTTAGGTAGTCAACGGATTTTTCCAGTTCTGGATGTTGTAAGAACCATTCTTGAACTACCGCTGCCGTATGTATAGGAGAATTGTCCTGAACAAACCGAATTGGTCCTTCGGGATAAACTGCTCGTACGGAAGGCAACATAACGTCTTCCAAAATCGTCAGGTAAGTTTGAGCAGTTAAGCGTCCATCGACACGTGTTAATTACTCTGGGCCAGTATTACAGTATTACATCCCCAGTACGCAAAACTAATGCTCCCACTTCTTTTGTTGGGTTGCACATGTTTTGATTAATATCTAGAATTACGTAGCCTCCAAAAAAATTTTTTAACATCTTGAGAAGTGCAGAAGGTTTTTGCATCTAAAAAAACAACACCTTTCCCATCAAAATTTAAATTTTCTTCTGAAAACTGCAATCTCCGGTAGGCATTTTCTTTAGTTATTACAGGTTTCTTTATAGGTCGATAGCAGCTTATTCCTTCAGCTTTTAAAGTATGTCAGAGGCGCATCAAAAATAAAGGGGGCTTCGCTGTGCGTTTGTGGTGGGTTAGACTGCATCGACATTTTAATAAAGACGAATAACGCACGACACTGAATGTTTATACAATTTATTTACGATTAATTTAAAAGGTTACGATTACACGTCACTATTCACTATTCAATAATAAAAGAAATAAACAAAACTTATTCAACTAATTCTTAAATTCAATTTGTAAGTGCAAAATGACTGAATTTTGAAACAAACGATCCGACACCCGCTGCTATAACTTATCAAGTTCTCACCACAAAATATCATTTCAATCTGCCCTCTTACAAGCTACATTTTTTAGCAGCCTGTCGTTCCGTTCACATGAAATATGTCATTTCACGCGCGTTCCTATGCCCATAAAAGGCAATATTACAAAATATCAAATCCTTATTGGTTGATTCTAAGTTATTAAGTTACAAAGACTAAACATTTGAAACATAATTTATGGGAACACAAACAAATAAGTGCACGTGTACACAATCCATGGCCGCAGGCAGGGTTATATTCGGTGCCTCTGACACGGCCATTCTGACATTTTGCACGTCCTCGGGCATTGGTTAAAAGGAAGTTCCTGCAACGTAAATAACAATGTCATTTCAATTGGTACCGCTCGTCTATTCTGACGAAATAGAAAACATTAAGAAGCAGATGAGGTAACCATATTAAGTTACATCAAACAAAAAAATAATCTGACAAAATCAAGATTCAACACACAGGGCGGCATTATTGCCTCATCTGGTTATACAAACCAGGATCAACACAAAGCGGCACAATTGCCTCATCTGGTTATACAAACCAGGATCAACACAAAGCGGCACAATTGCCTCATCTGGTTATACAAACCAGGATCAACACAAAGCGGCACAATTGCCTCATCTGGTTATACAAACCAGGATCAACACAAAGCGGCACAATTGCCTCATCTGGTTATACAAACCAGGATCAACACAAAGCGGCACACTTGCCTCATCTGGTTATACAAACCAGGATCAACACAAAGCGGCACAATTGCCTCATCTGGTTATACAAACCAGGATCAACACAAAGCGGCACACTTGCCTCATCTGGTTATACAAACCAGGATCAACACAAAGCGGCACAATTGCCTCATCTGGTTGTACAAATCAGGATCAACACAAAGCGGCACAATTGCCTCATCTGGTTATACAAACCAGGATCAACACAAAGCGGCACAATTGCCTCATCTGGTTATACAAACCAGGATCAACACAAAGCGGCACAATTGCCTCATCTGGTTATACAAACCAGGATCAACACAAAGCGGCACAATTGCCTCATCTGGTTATACAAACCAGGATCAACACAAAGCGGCACAATTGCCTCATCTGGTTATACAAACCAGGATCAACACAAAGCGGCACAATTGCCTCATCTGGTTATACAAACCAGGATCAACACAAAGCGGCACAATTGCCTCATCTGGTTATACAAACCAGGATCAATTTACCAACAACAACGTAAACAAATATTTACTTACACATGTTAGTCATTTGTCGACACAGGTAAATTCTGAGATTCATCTTCAGAAGCTGAGTCACTTGAAATTTTACTTTGCCCTTCTGGTACTCTGATAAGGTGATCATGAGCAAATTTAAACGTTCTACCTTTAACCTTGTCTGTCGACTTAACTACCTCATAACGATCATTTTCTAAAATTTTAACAATTTTAAACGGACCTCTAAACTTTTGACCAAGTTTAGAAATCATTCTTTCATTAATTTTACTGTACACAAAATCATCCACTAAAAAGGGTTTAATAGTAGCTTTACCAACATTCTTTCTATCTGCATCGTTTTTGGATGCTTTGGAAATATTTTTACTAGCAATTTCACGAATTTCTGACAACTGAAGATTATTTTTAACCTCAGATCCTTTAAATAAAATTTTCTGCAACTCCAATCAACGAATAGATGTGCCAAACAATAGTTCAGCCGGACTAAAACCAGTAACTTTTTGCTTTGTACAATTCAAAGCCAATTGAACTTCGCCTAAGCTATCTTGCCAATGTTTGTCATTTATAGTTTCAACCGTAGTCAGCGTGTTTTTCAATGTCTGCATAACTCTTTTAACTTGTCCATTGGATCTGCTTGTACCGTGAGCAATCACATGCAGTTCAATGTTAAAATTACAACAAAAACTACGAAATTCACTACTAGTGAAACATTTGCCTTGATCGCAAATTATACGCTCGGGTGCACCAAATATATACGTAAATTCTTTTAAACAGTTAACAGCTATTTCCGCAGTTAAAGACCGAATACGATACAACATGACAAATTTTGTAAAAGCATCAATAATTACAAACACATATTCTTTATTGTCACTTTTTCCTGTCAATTTACCAGAAATATCAACATGGATGGTATGCCAACGTTGAGAGACTTTAGGTATTGGGTACATCTGAATTTGAGATTTCCCAGATTTGTTTTTAGAAGTTTTACAAACAAGACAATTATCGACAAATTTTCTGACAAGACGAGACATTTTAGGAAACCAATAAAGTTCATAAATTTTATCCAAAGTTTTCTCCCATCCTAAATGTTTCAAATCGGTGTGAATGTGATTTATTACTGACCAAATCATTGATCCAGGAACCACAGGTAAATAGCGTGAGCAATGATTTCTTTCTATTTTACGGAACAAAACATTATTACGGATGTCGTATGTTTTGGCGGTGTCTGGGTGAAGATCGTTTGCTTTTAAGGCAGCAATTAACTGAACCAAGCTATTATCACGTTGTTGAGAACTTTCAACCAGTCGGAATATAAGTCAATAACCTGAATCATATAAGTTATCTTTTGATTTGGGTGATGATAAAGTAGACACTTCTTTACTTGATGTAGCTGGATTTCGTGAAAAGAAATCAGCATGTTTCATGCGTTTTCCTTCGCGATAAAGAATGTCAAAGTTAAAGGCCTGTAAAAATGACCACCAACGATGGGCTCGTGGTGTAAGGTCTTGTTTTGTACGAGATGATTTAAGAGAGTTGCAATCTGTAATTATTGTAAAATGACGTCCTAGAAGAAAATGACGAAAATGTTTTACAGCTTTGACTACGGCTAGAGTTTCAAGCTCGTAAGAATGATATCGAGATTCTGGGCCAGTAGTACGTTTACTAAAATACGCAACAGGATGAATTTTTGCTTCTTTTTTTTGAAAAAGTACTGCACCATAGCCAACCGAGCTAGCATCTGTATGAAGTTCTATTGACAAGTCGGGATTAAAAATAGTTAAAACGGGTTCGGACGTTAGACAACGAATTAGCTTATTCCTCACCTCATCGTGTTTGTAAAGCCAATTGATTTTTTTCGTTGTTTCACTTGTCAGTTGATACAAAGGTGCGGCTACAGTCGAAAATTTCGGAATAAATTGACGAAAGTAGGATGCTAAACCAAGAAATTGTCGCACTTGAGTTGGCGTTTTAGGTATCGGCGAATTCAGAAGTGCAGACGTTTTTTGAGGGTTAGGGCGTATCTCTCCGGCTCTCACAGAAAAACCAAGGTATTCAACTTCCAATTTAAGAAACTTACACTTTTTTATGTTAATCGAAAAACCTGCTTTGACAAGAGCTTTCATAACAATGTCGAGGCGTTCTAAGCCTTCAGAAACAGAAGATGAAGGAATTAAAACATCGTCAATGTAAACTATTGCAAATTTGACACGGATATCACCTAACGCCTTATCAATAGTGCGCTGATATACAGACGGTGCATTCATAAGACCGAATGGCATAGTCAGATACTCGTACTGCCCATCAGGTGTCACAAACGCTGTTTTTTCAATAGTGTCTGGATGTACAGGTATTTGATGAAAACCCGAAGCCATATCAAGAGAAGAAAAATAGTACGCATTGTGTAAACGATTAATTTGATCGCTAATTAATGGTAACGGGTACTTATCAGGTATTGTATTAGAATTAAGCTCTCGATAATCAACGCAAAGACGATCTGAGCCATCTTTTTTTTTAACTAAAATAATCGGACTAGAAAACGGTGAACAACTTGGTCTTATAATTTTAGATTTAAGTAATTTTGAAATTTTATCTCGAACAATTTCACGTTCAGTCGGGGCTAATCGATATGGTCGCCGTTGAACAAATTTATCTGTATTTTTTAAACGAATCTGCAAACTACCCGTGTTTACTCGAGATGAAGGAACTCCTACAACAAAATGTTCCTGATAGTTTACCAATAAATTTATTAAATTCTGTTTATTAACTTCATATAAATCAGTATCGATTTCGTCAAAATCGACAATTTCGTTTCGACAAATTTGAATATTTAATTAAAAAAAAAGACAAACCATTTGAATTAAATTGCACATTAATATTTTGCACAATCAAATCTTTACCTATTATAATATTCGCAGACATAAAATCGTTTGGCACTACAAAAAATAATATTTCAAGAAAAATCTCTTGGATTTCGATAACAGATAGAATTTGTAAGCTACAGGTGTATGAGTTACAACCAATACCCTTTAAAGTCGTTATATTGTGAAAACGTTTACCACGAAAAAGAACAGCAATATTTTCTTTTACTAAAGAACAATCTGAACCTGTGTCAAACAGAAAAGAAAAGGTCTCACCAGATTTTAACTTCAGTTGTTCAACGGGCAAGGCTTTCTTCTCGCAGATGTTAACTTTCTTTTCATCGGTTTTGGATTTTCTTTTGGCGTCTGGACAATATGTTGAAATATGGCCTTGTTTGCCGCAGGTGAAACAAGTGACATTCTTAGGTTCTCGATCTCGGATACCTGAACTTCTAGAAGGCGATCGACGTTGGTTCCTGCACTGGTGTGCTCGATGTCCAGCTTTTCCACACTTGTGACATCTAGCAGAGAAGTGCGCGTATCTTTTTTTTTGTAAAGACGGTGATAAAGATCGGCGCTTCGAACTAGTATGATGACTAGGGGGAATTAGCGCCGGTCGCTTACCTAGTCTTCCTTGTAACATGGTACACATACTCATAGCGTCTTGCGGGCGCTCTGTTTGATATTGTCGTCGCACAAAACTATTGCGGGTAGAACTAAAATAGCAAGCTACAAGTACGGCGAACGATTCATCACTTTCTCTGTTTTTCAATAATTTTAGAATAGTCCTCATTGAATGAAGCATTTCATCAATTAACGGTGTATCTTCAGTCACATTTCGTTTTCCATTGACGGCCTCGGAAAACAATTCAATAGGATCAATTGGTTTAGCAAATACAGCTAAAAACTCTGCTTTTAGATTTGCCCAATTTTTTTCAACGGGTTTAACAGAAATAAGCCAACTTGCTGCTTCCCCCCTCATAGCTTGTGACAGGGTCATTACCAAGTCCATTGTATCAGGTTTGTATTTATTTACCCATAAATCAACGATTGTACACCAACCTTCGGCGTCAGCGAATTTAGATGTTGGATCAAACGTCGGCAATTTTATGTTTGTCGAATTTGTTAAACTGGATGCACTTGTAGAAGCTAACAATAATTGTTCAAGCAATTTCACCCTTTCTAAAGTTGCATCACTATTTGCACTTTCACTTGCACTTTTTCGTAACGGATCATAATTGTCATTTTGCAGTCCTGATCCCACTTCTGATGTCAGAGGCGCATCAAAAATAAAGGGGGCTTCGCTGTGCGTTTGTGGTGGGTTAGACTGCATCGACATTTTAATAAAGACGAATAACGCACGACACTGAATGTTTATACAATTTATTTACGATTAATTTAAAAGGTTACGATTACACGTCACTATTCACTATTCAATAATAAAAGAAATAAACAAAACTTATTCAACTAATTCTTAAATTCAATTTGTAAGTGCAAAATGACTGAATTTTGGAACAAACGATACGACACCCGCTGCTATAACTTATCAAGTTCTCACCACAAAATATCATTTCAATCTGCCCTCTTACAAGTTACATTTTTTAGCAGCCTGTCGTTCCGTTCACATGAAATATGTCATTTCACGCGCGTTCCTATGCCCATAAAAGGCAATATTACAAAATATCAAATCCTTATTGGTTGATTCTAAGTTATTAAGTTACAAAGACTAAACATTTGAAACATAATTTATGGGAACACAAACAAATAAGTGCACGTGTACACAATCCATGGCCGCAGGCAGGGTTATATTCGGTGCCTCTGACAAGTATTTCTTATTGTTTGCAAGCTGCATTGTAGCTGTAGTCTTTCGCAAATGGTGGCGAAAATTGTGATTGGAGTCAAACGAGCATCTTGGATAATGTTGTGTTTTTTAACTCTGTATAAGAGAGATGGTCTTCCGCTTCTATGAACGGTCTGCAAAGGACAATTCTTTTCCGCGCCTTGTTCTTCGCGTTGAACCCAATAATGAACCACACTTTTCTAATAAAATAAATAATAGTTAATTAAAACTGCGCAGAAAGATTTACGTTTACTGAAAGGCACCGATAAAGAAATGTTGTAAATTTAAGTGAAAAAGGTACGTCTTTCAAGTTAGCATCACAAGGTTAGCAGAATCAAATAAAATATAGTTAGGAATTTGTTGCGAAAGAAAAAAATTCTTACTTTTTTAGTTATGCATTTTTCGGCTAACTTGAGGCAAGTTAGCAGTACACCATTCTAAAAAGTGCTTTAGTGAATTTATTTTCTGTTTAAAATGTGTGTAGAATGATAATAAAATTATCCGTTTTTTTCTTTTACAATTAATTAACAACAATTTAGCAACAAGTTCTACACACATTTTAAACCGAATACCGATTCATTAAAACACTGTTTCGAATGGTGTACTACTAACTTGCCTCAAGTTTGATGCATAATTAAAAAAGTAAGAAAGCTACAAGTATTTTCTTTCGCATGAAATTAGTAACAAATTCCTAATTATGTTTTATTTGATTTTGCTAACTTTGTAACGCTAACTTGAGAGACGTGAAAAACTTGATACCCAATTGCTATGTGACTGAAACTTTTATAATTTCATTATAAACAATTTCCTGTGATGTAAGTGAATAATTGTGCAATCTGAATTATACATCATATAATACCCATAAAATAGGTATAGACCCGTTCGTTAAAAGTGTTTATATTTCCAATCATAATTTAATTTTGATTTTTTTAATATTAAGTAAATGATTATTGGTTTTATAATTAAAATATATTCAAGAACGCCGGTTATACCGGAAGTGACATCATCTTTTTTGTTTTATATGGAATGCTATACCTTTTACTATTTCTTTCAATTTTACTTGTAATTTTAAACTAATTTTGTTCATAGTTCATTATTCCAAAAGTCAACGGTTTTTGAGATATGTAGATGTTTCTGAGAATTTTCACATTTGTGACATCAATTTTAAAAATTTATATCTTGTCAAATTATGAATTTTAGGTTGCGATTATTCTATCACTGTTCATTAAAGTTATCTAAATTTCTGCATGAATTGGTATATGGGTTCGCTATACCTATTTTTAACCGTTAAAGAGTTATAAAGATTTGTTTGGTATTAGTACAAATTTCAATTATTTCAATATTTCAGGTAGTAGGCTGAGGAATACATATGACATTTGTCATTAATCTGTCAATAGACATTATTGTTTGAGTCTTATGTCTAATGTATATTGAAACACTTACCTTACGATTTCTGTATATTAAACAGCATTATGTGTTCTATACCAAAGACGCCGTCATATGAGTGACTAGATCGTTGCGTATATCGGTTTTCTCTTACTCTATATCTGTCGTTTTCTAAGACCTCAACCATCTTGAGAAGACCTCAAAATTTTGATAGTAATTTACCCGGATTTTTTGTTAAACGGGCTGCTTCTTTACAAATTTTGGTGATATCTATGAGTTGTTCTTCGTGTAATTTGTGTTTGTCTGTCAGCTGGAAGCGGAAGATAAACTCTGTTCTATCAAAGAAATAAAGTTCTATTATATAATTGACTATCTATGTTGGTGATCGAGTGTTCCCCGTAGATGTAGATTGTTGTCATTATAATAGTGTTATGAAATGCGGATTCATCACAAAAAAAATTGGTTTTTAGTTGAACCATAACCCACATACAAAAGTTCAATCGCGTATCAAAATCAGCATCAGAAAATGTCTGGTGTATGCCTTATGTATAAAACCTGTATTTTTTTTATCATTCTGCCAATACTCCGTTTGCTTATACTTGTTTCCAGGCTTATTTAGCGTTGCCTTACATAAGAGTTTTCAAAAATAGAGCTAATTACTTTAAATTCTTTTTCTTCATTTTCAAGGATAGCCTAACGTCTACTTGCTTTTTGATATGTTACGCTTCCAGTTCTCTTAAAGTTGCGAAGTAATCTTCCAAGAACTCTTTTGTCTGGGTGCATGCGATCTGGATGCAAATTGTAATTCTTCATACTGAACAGAGACAACCACAAACAAATACAAAAACAATAACTAAGAAACACACAACAACATCTTGCTTAGAAACGTCAAATAAATGACTGCTTTTTTGACAAAGCAAGCTTCGATAATTTAAAAATCTTTAAAATTATTATTTAAAATAAAAATATATTAAATTTGATATTCCGAAAGGTTTTAGCAATGCATAGGCAATTTGGAATGAAAAAAATCGGATTAAAAGAAATGTCTTCAAAGCTTCTAAACTAGACGTCTTCGAATGGATGTTCTTAACACGTTTCTTTTCTAGTCGTAGACTTTCAAACAGAAAACAAGCATAAAAAATAGATCTGTAACGTATCTAATGCTTTTTGGGTACACAAGGAACAAAACTAATTTTTTTGAGTAAAACTCAGCTCTAGGAAACTCACTGTGAACGCCAATTCAATAAAAAAGATGCTTAACCATGTTAATACACAGACCAATTTTTCAACAGCGTCTTGGTAAAATCGAACGTTCACAGCGATGTCAAGTATAGAAATAAAAAAATGAAATTACTTCCGTTTGCGCTTTCTTCCCGTAAATATCAAAACGATTATGAATTTTACAAACAGTGGAGTCGGCAAACAGCGACGGCGTGATTTGACTTCGAATTATTACTTATAGAAAATGCATAAATAATGACATGTAACATGTTGCTCTTAATTTAAACCATTTTATTAAAAAAACGCATTTTAGTCGTTTCTTCTTGAATTAAAATCTTATACGTTATCCGCCAAAATAAACAGTATCGAGACTTATGCTGTTGTGGAGTTGTTTACGTAATATGCTTTGGTCATTATTGACTTAATTGTTATTATTTGACATATCGATGTTACGCTGCAGTTGAATTTGAAATCAACATTGTTCTAACGACAGCAGAAAGTGTTCTTGGTAGAGTATTATTTTGGATCATACAGAAATGGTCGCATGATGATCCAAGTTTTCAACAGTAAGACATCGCCAACAGTTTAATAAAGCAGTTCTTAGTAAAAGTGTGATATTAGCTGTTGTTAAGAAATTTCGTCCAACTGCTAGTGTATTGTGAAAACGAAAAGATTCTTCAAATCGTCGAAAAATAGTGTGAACCAACGAAAACATAGGACGTGTTCTTGACCAACTGCTGTCACCGAATCAGTGAAACATTTATACGTCGGATGTTCAAATTTATTGGAGGCTATTCTTACTGTATTCAGGCTAGACAACGACTAAACGCTGCGGACAAACATGCAAAAAAACTTACTCTGGTCGCATATTGCATTTAATTTACGGAAATCTAAATTTTTTTGAAAAACATATGGTTCTCAGACGAGTCTCGTTCATCTTGACGGCTATATTAATAATCAAACAACTCAACGACTTGGATTTGAACGTCTTGATGTCATTGTAGAGAAACGATTCCACAGTGTCTGAGTTACTACTTGGTTCACGGTATTTAGATAATTAGTCCCTGTTTCATTGAAGACTATAATTAGAATCAGTTTACTGTACTGTACAGAGAGAACATTATTGAATCTTTTGTGAAACACGACATCTACACTTGCGTACACAAAGATTTCAACAAGATGGTCCAACGAGCTATACCTACAGCTGCGCGCACCTTAAACTTAAAGAAAGAAAGAATGCAAACATTTTTCTGACAGTTACATCAACCACTTCGAAGCTTATTTGCGTTGTAATGATCAACATTACAGAGACTATAAAATAAATAAACTTTTCATTTTTGTTGTTTTTATTATAGCGGATACAGTATTAGAAATTTAGAAATTATGTTTACTATAAAAATTTTTATGTCATTAAAGGTGTCAAACTTTATCTGGAAAGGTAACGCTTTGAAAATCTTCCTTAGCAAGCAATTGGGCACCTTGTACATAAAGTAAAATATTTATTCTGATATACTGTCATTTTTATTTAAAAAATTTACTTTGCGTTGGTCGATTAACGTATTTTAATTATTTTCGGTTTTTCGCCGCCTTTGCTATATTAAGGTTGTGAAATAAAAATACAAAAATTAAAAAAAAACTAAATAAATTGTTTTTATTCGATAAAACTATTAACATTATTTCTTTTAAAAATATGTCGTATTTGTTTACATTATTAATGGAAAAGTTAGCACTTTTGAAATTTGATGATATTAAAACAGAAACAGGATGTCTTTAATAATAGTAATTATGAAAATAGTCTTAAAAGGAAAAAAATACACGTTCTTAATTAATTATAATCTTTTAATACAATTGACATTTAAACAGCTTAATTGCGATTGATGTTTAATATTTACAGTGATAATTTGTCAGTTAAATATACTGACCATTTTGTCATATCATCTACGTCGGTCGTAAATACAAACAAATTTTAATTAGTTTTCAAAAATAGTATGTGTACAAAAATATTTTTATAGAGGTTACATCCAATTCTAATTAGCTGTTTCACTAGCGTTAAAAGCACTTTCTGAACATAAAGCATTTAGCAGTTCATTACCAAAAGATAATCACTTTAGATATTCACGCACAATTAACTTGACGATTACAAAGTTATCTACTTATTTAGTTAAATGCATGTAATTTATACCTAAATCAAATTAAATTATAATTGTCTTGTCATAATTGGTTATTGTATAATTATTTATAATTATCGCTTTGATTAGATTATATCTTATTAATTTTATTGTCTTAAAATTTGTTTAAAATTATAACTTAACATTTTTTAAATCTAATTATAAAATTAGACTAATTCAAATGATAACTGTTTCAATTAATGTTTTTTCTTCTTAGACGTGAAGCCTTTTAGAAAACTAAATTTTGTTGTATTAAATAATTTTTTTAATTTTTTTTTAAAAGTAATAATTACATCATCGCATGCATTTGTTATATTGATATTTTTCTTTATAATTGAATTTTGGATAGTTAATTATAACCCATTAAGAGGATTGTCGGTTAGGGTTTGCAATCAACTGTGTCTGCTTTATCGGGCCATTTTATAATTCAATAAACACAATTAATTTCTTAAAATTTACAGTTTCTACGACAGTCTATATCTTTGAATTTGTGATTGTGTCGTATAAAGAAGGCGTGGCAGTTTTCAGAAATTAGTAGTTGTTTTTCTTTGATTGTAAGATCGCTCGACGAAGCAGACACAGTGTCTGCAAAACCTAGTGAATTCTAAAATCAATTAATTGGGATCCATTATTCACAACCAACGTTGTTCAGAGTAGTTAAACTATTAGAAATCGAATTTGTTTTTTTTTTAAATATAAATAAGCATTGAAATTATTATTTAGGTACATATTTCGTTGTTTACTCAAAAATCTTCAAAACAGTGGTGTCATATATGGAACGCTAGTTATTTTAGAGCTGTCAAATTATTGTCAAATAAAATTAAAAGTATTGGATTCAAATACGTATCACAAAAATCGGACATGAACCGAAAGAAAATAATCTTTTCAATAATTTGTATAGAAACGCGCACATTACCCAAAGCCCCTTGATTTAAACCATTGATAGAATTATTTCTTTCGGTGCATGCGACTACCTTCACATTATTTTGTCCAGAGTATTGTCGTCGTTTGTTGGGTTTTATTCTACCAAATGATTTTTTTATGAAGACAAATATCTGAAGATATTTTAGAACGGTGGTTCCCGAAGTGGTTTCTACGGACCCCCAGAATCCCCGGGATCATTCAAGGGGTTTGTGAAAAATTAAAATTGATTTGGAGGTCCATGAACAACGTCAAAGGGTTTAATATAAAATTTAAAAAATTGTGACACATTATTAATACGGAAGTTAAAATAAATAACAGTAAATAAATTATTAGCGATTTTTACGTCTTAAGTAATATATAAATATAAACAGGTGCATAAAAGACAATTAATAACAGGCAGCGCGGTGAGTCAGGTCTACATATACAGGTTAATACAAGAACGCAATAGGGTCGATAGCTGCACCAACTAATCTATAATATGAACTATAAAAGAATCGTGCATCTAATCAACAATTTAGTTCTGTGTTATGCGTGATGCGATGTGCATACAACAAATTTTCCTAGTCTTGGACAAAAAGAAGTATAATTTTTTGTATAGTAACTATTTTTAATTTAAATTTATTTCAACAAAGTTATACTCTTGTTTAAGTTTCTGACTGCACTCGAACTGAGGCAGGGATTGGGGTACCTCGGACGGTGTGACTATTGAATCACTAGGGGTAAGGCCGCAAAAAAAACACTATTACCAACAGTATTCTTGTGTAATAGGATCAAATATTACTCACGTTATAAAATGCCAAACACACTGTACAGTCAATAAATTAAAAATCGAGACACTACCTGCGTCCGAATACAAGAATTTAGTTGTTTAAATGGGGTTTAACCCTATCTATTACAGACCCCAAATAATTTCAGGTAAACTATTTATTGTCCATACTTTGCAATCTGCTAGTTGTTTTCACTAAAGAATGATTTTATCGTTTACGTTTGCAATGCACTGCTTTTGGCGGTTACATTTTTAAAGAAATTTAAATTTGGAAACGCATAATCAAATTGGTTAGTAGTTTAAGCTTGATTATTAAGATAAACAACTAAAAGACTAAAGTAGATTTAAGAAAAGCACAGCATTATTATTAACAGATATAATAATTAATAGATAATCCACAATTTTTTTAAAAGCAATTACTTCATTACATCAGCATATCATTGCTTAAATACCTACTAATGCTAAATCGTTGAAGACGAAACGGGTTATTGAATTGTTACGATCATTTTATTTGTTCTGATTGATTTTTTGTCATTCAATTTAGATCGAATAAACTAATAGCAGAAAACAATTAGTTTCCCTATAAATTAGACAAATCGTTAAAATGTAAAGTAATCGTATTCAACAAAAAATCGTCTACCAATGTTTGTTTTCTTAAATGTAGCAAATTATTATATTCAATACGGTAATTTTTTACAGACATTTTTAACTACAAGTGATCATGAATTAATATTTTTTTCTAAAAGTGCAAGGACACGCTTTGTCTGCAACCATATAGCACCAGTAGGTATTTAGGAAATGATATTCGCTAATTAGCTTTTGTGTAAGAATTTCTTCAACACAAGATTCATGTATATCATTAATCTGTTTTTTTAGTTATTTAAGTTAATTGTCAAATTTAATTTATAAACCAACAAAATTCCAAGATTAAAATAAATCCAACTATTTAGAAAACGTAACAAAAAGTATACAAAGGTCATTAAACGTAACAAAGAATCGTGAAAATACCGGAAATGTATTTATTGTGATGATAATTATATATTGTATAAAAATTTCTTAACTCATGGTATTTGGGAATATTGATTTAAATCAACTAAAATTTAGTCTACTAGTTATGCACGTTTTCACACTCAATTATAATGTATAATAAATTCCAGAATTTCTTAAAATCGCAATCAAAACAATTAAGTAAGAAATCTTTTTTGATTATTATTTTGTCACAAGGTAATCTTAAATTCTGACTGTGTTATAATACCTAAATGTTATGCAATAAACTGATACTCATATTCGTTAATGAAGCGTTTATTATACTAAAATATTGTATAACCATATGGAGCATAAAACTAATAACGATATAAACTTCTTTGTTTTGAATACATTCCTTTAACCGCCTGGGTATGGATGCTATCAAGTGATTTAAATATTCCACACCAATTGTCTCCCAAGCATTTTCAATCGCTCTAACTAATTCATTCACAGAAAACTTATTTGTTGAAATACATAATTTCTGTCATGATATACAATTTCGACAGACGGCTCCATAACATCCCGCAATATATTCAAATAGCCCTCAGAATTTAGTCCACCATCGATGATCCAACAAATTCCTGGACCTCTCAAGCTAAATCAACCTCACACATTCACAGAAAAGTAGCCACTACGTTTTGTTTTCCTAACACGATTTGCCCCATAACGATTTTCTCGGGATCAATACGCTATAACAGGACCATTGTTAAAACTTTTAAATGTTTTTTCATCGCTAAAAATAACGTGATTCCAAAGCTCTAATGGCTGGTTGACATATTGTCTGGTGAACTCATTAGTGTAAGAAAAAAAATTCTAAGATTTAAATAACCTCATTCGTTTTAGTAAGTATGCAAGGATAACGAAAGAATTGGAAAAAGTTGACAGGTTTAATTATAAGATATTGGCAAATAATTGTAGAAGTGAGGAGCCAAGTTTCCATAAATACCGATGATAACCCTAATATATTTTAATGTTTCGATCGTTATTTGAAATGCCTGCACATGTAAATACTGAGGTAAGGGTTCGAATTGTGGCAGAGTTGGCTAATGGTGTTAGTGTTCGCGAAATAGCGCGTATGTTAAATGTTTCGCGTGCTACTGTAGGACGTGTGCGTGTTAAATGGCATCGTGAACATACAATTGATAGAGTGGTAGGTGGTAGTGGCAGAAAAAGAATTTTCACTGTAGCTCAAGATGAAGCATTAAGAGCATATGTGATTGAAAATCCATTTTCCACTTGTAAAAATGCTATACGTCAAACATCATTTCCTGGATGTGCAGTAACAGCTTGTGCAAGATTGAAAGACAGTAGAATTAAAAAATTTACAGCTGTCTCTAAAGAGAAACTTAGTGAGCAAAATCGAAGAAACCGCTTAGAGTTCGCCAGACAATATGTCAACCAGCCATTGGAATTCTGGAATAATGTCATTTTTAGCGATAAAAAAACCTTTAAAAGTTTTAACGATGGCCCTGTTAAAGTGTATCGATCTCAAGGAAATCATTATGAGGCCAATCATGTTAGAGAAACTAAACGTAGTGGCTACTTTTCTGTTAATGTGTGGGGTTGGATTAGCTCGAGAGGTCCAGGTATTTGTTGGATCATCAATGGTCGACTAAATTCTCACGGTTATTTGAATATATTGCGGGATGTTATAGAGCCGTCTGTCGAAATTGTATATCCAGACAGAAATTATCTATTTCAACAAATAAGTTTTCTGTTATATATCATAAACTTAATTTTTCTTGATTTGACACAATGGTTTTGACACTTTTTTTGTTACAAGGGCAATGTGCCTATAGACGCATCCACGATGGTTCGTCGTTGGTTACAAAAAATAACCTAAATGTGTTGCCCTAACAAACAAAGTGCATGGTGCATATCTTTAAGAACAACAAGGTCCCATCTTCATACCTAAAAATCGCAATGAATTAGTTGGAGCGATTGAAATTGCTTGAGAGACAATTGGTGTGGAATAGTTAAATCACTTGATAGCATCCATACCCAGGCGGTTAAAGGAATGTATTCAAAACAAAGAAGTTTATATCGTTATTAGTTTTATGCTCCATATGGTTATACAATATTTTAGTATAATAAACGCTTCATTAACGAATATGGGTGTCAGTTTATTGCATAACATTTAGGTATTATAACACAGTCAGAATTTAAGATTACCTTGTAACAAAATAATAATCAAAAAAGACTTCTTACTTAATTGTAAATTTGTAATGCTATTTTTTTTAAAGACAAATTGTTTTGATTGCGATTTTAAGAAATTCTGGAATTTATTATACATTATAATTGAGTGTGAAAACGTGCATAACTAGTAGACTAAATTTTAGTTGATTTAAATCAATATTCCCAAATACCATGAGTTAAGAAATTTTTATACAATATATAATTATCATCACAATAAATACATTTCCGGTATTTTCCGATTCTTTTGTTACTTTTAATGACCGTTATATACTTTTTGTTACGTTTTCTAAATAGTTGGATTTATTTTAATCTTGGAATTTTGTTGGTTTATAAATTAAATTTGACAATTAACTTAAATAACTAAAAAAGAAATTTAATGATATATATGATTCTTGCGTTTAAGAAATTTTTACCAAATCTAATTAGCGAATATCATTTCCTAAATACTTACTGGTGCTATATTGTTGCAGACAAAGCGTGTCCTTGCACTTTTAGAAAAAAATATTAATTCATGATCACTTGTAGTTAAAAATGTCTGTAAAAAATTACCGTATTGAATATAATAATTTGCTACATTTAAGAAAACAAACATTGGTAGACGATTTTTTGTTGAATACGATTACTTTACATTTTAACGATTTGTCTAATTTATAGGGAAACTAATTGTTTTCTGCTATTTGATTTATTCGATCTAAATTGAATGACAAAAAATCAATCAGAACAAATAAAATGATCGTAACAATTCAATAACCCGTTTCGTCTTCAACGATTTAGCACTAGTAGGTATTTAAGCAATGATATGCTGATGTAATGAAGTAATTGTTTTTAAAAAAATTGTGGATTATTTATTAATAATATATCTATTAATAATAATGCTGCGCTTTTCTTAAATCTACTTTAGTCTTTTAGTTGTTTATCTTAATAATCAAGCTTAAACTACTAACCAATTTGATTATGCATTTCCAAATTTAAATTTCTTTAAAAATGTAACCGCCAAAAGCAGTGCATTGCAAACATAAACGATGAAATCATTCTTTAGTAAAAACAACTAGCAGATTGCAAAGTATGGACAATAAATAGTTTACCTGAAATTATTTGGGGTCTGTAATTGATAGGGTTAAACCCCATTTAAACAACTAAATTCTTGTATTCGGACGCAGGTAGTGTCTCGATTTTTAATTTATTGACTGTACATAATGCATAAAAATGCACTCTGTTGCAGCACAAAGTAAAGCCAACCGAATGGTCCGTGGAGTCACAGCCAATGCGCCAATAAACATGCAATAAACACAGCGCAGTTGTGAGAAAATGGCTTTGCGATTTAAGATCATTAAGCTTAAGCACAAATATAAATTTATCTACGGGTCTTTTTGCCAAAATACGCGTAATAGCGGCAAATTTAATTGACATTACAATCTATCGATCACGCACATTAAAAAAAGTACATTCAACGTGACCGAGCTTAACATAGTTGCTTCAACCTTTTATAACTACAATAAAACTTACAATGTAATCTATTTAAACAGTTACTTATATCGCGATAACACCTGGCTATTGTTCTTGGGAACGTAACGCTTAATACGGTAACCTACTTGAGGTTTGATAAGAGTGTCTTTTTGCTACTCTACAAATCTGCAGGATACCACGAACACGGGATGCCAGTGATGAGCCTATAAGAGCTATAGTCCGGGGTCCAATCGTCGATGTATCTCGAGATGTTGCCTTACAGTACAAAACCTAAAAGGAATATCCGATCGCAGTGGATGCTAACGATAACGATTAAGACACCACAGGTAAGAAACGATTAAGTAACAACCACTAACAAAGGAGAAAACGCCACAATAACCTATTCACAATTGATGCAAGAACGAGAACAAACATTCAGACAAACAATTACCGTCCGATAATAGTCAAGTTCACAGGTAATGTAATGGTGATAGAATAATACCTAAGGTTCACCATGTGAAATTTGTAGGTGCGATTCTTAAAAAAAATGGTAAAAGCCACGTATAAAATTTCACAAATTAAATTAATACAACTCCAATTCTTCATCAGGTTCGTATCGTTTAACGTAATAAAATAATATACTCTTTTGTATCCACCTTTAGGTGTCGATGGTCACACAGGAAATCCTCCTTCTTTTTATTAGCAAAAATTGCCTTTTTCATACAAATCAGAAGAGTGGCGGAGACAACAGAAAATCCCACTAAGAAAATCCCACAATTTAAATGCATTGTAATTATTTAAATCTAGACAGCAATTTTCAATATACAGTTGCTTTATCGCTGTCGTAATATTACATCAGGCATCTGAAGTTGTTTTTCTTGTTAATCATGCTTACATAAAAACCGCCACAACGTTTGTATTGAAATGATTTGCTCAATAACTTAAAATAACTACTAAACTATTACCCTAAAACGGTGCACGATAGAGGAAATATAAGACAAAATTTACTATAAAAAAGTCCGCGGCAGGGTACAATTACTTTCAATAGTTTGCAAGATACAAGTGTGCAAAGCTGCACGATAATGTCTCACATTACATTAAAATTCTGTAACGCTTAAACTATTAGATATAATTATACACTTCCGCGGATTTTTATGTAGTAAATTTTGTGCTCAATAAATTGTTTATGTGCAATTTTCATCTATATTGTACCGTTTTTGCAGCGTACAAGACGGAAGTTCGCGCGTACCTAATTCTGCAATTACTATAATTGTTTTTCATCACTGCTGAGTGAAATTAAGAATTATTATATTTTTAAAACATAAAACGAATCATAAGGAATATCTTGTTTAATAATAATAAACACTACATCCAAAAAATACAAAAAATGAAGTGAAAGTGTGCACCACCGCAAGTTCCAGCTTTGTTTCATTTGAGCGTATCATCGTTTTGTTACATGAACCTTCGAATGAAGCATCCTATAAGTGTTTTCAACACTAAAATACATATATTATAAAAAACAGTAGTTGTTGCAAATAAAAATTTTACGATATATTTTGTGAGCGTAAACAAGTTGTCAAAATAAAATCAATACGGTAATAATATTCTTCTATTTACGCTTCAATTAGTTGAATCAGAAGTGCCTTTAGTTTTCTAAATTGTTTTTGGTGTTGCGAATTAGATTTTGGTATTGAATCTTAACGAATTTCACAATTAAACAATTACCTATTTTTTGAATTTACGTACTAGCAATGTCACCATAAAATGGAGCCTGAAGTTAACAAAAAACTTTTTTTTTGACAATGATCTAATTAAGCACTAATCAAATATTTGAACTTATAATAAAAAAAAAACAATTACAACAATTAGAACTAGCAACGCCAACATAATATAAAAAACAATAAACATGTTTGCACTGAATGTTAGCTGCAAGGACGTTTGTAAACATTGGTTCTTGTCACGTTTTAACAATATGCAGTAATTTTTAAGTAATTTATATATTTGTATTTATTGAATAGTCTTAATTACCTGATACCGGTTTAAAAAAAATTTATTTCCACATCAGATTAAACAAGTTGCCGCAAACTGTTGGAGGCCACTGTTTACGTTTTCGGAAATATATAACTTTGTGAAACAAAGTTAATTGTAACTGTACTATACCACGTCTTCTAGATGTAATGATTAAGTGTGTGGTACTATAATAATAAATTTTAAATATTTAAAAAATATGTACAAAAGTCAATAGTACGAATGATCAGTAAAAAAAATTATTAAAGTAAATAGATGGACACAAAAAATTAACAATAGCATAAACATTTTAATGGCCTTGTTTATTTAATTATAATTAACTATAATAATTATTTTGCTTTATTAATAATGAAGTGAAAAACTATTTTATTTTCTGCAAGACGTTACGAAATGAAACATAAAATATAAATTCATAAAGGCATAGTAGGTGTGTTAGTTCTGAACAAATTTATTTAATTTTTTTTTGAAGCGTATACTGTAGGCGACAATTTGCAAAAAGGAACCGAATTCCGAATAAATTAAACAAACGTGTTTTCTAAATATGCTTACATTTGAAAAATAGGAATACAAATTAATGCACACCTGTACATTTTATGCTAGAACGTAGTAAAATCCTACGTCAGCTATTTTTGCAATAATGATGTGTTACATTATTATTATTAAAAACCGCCTTCAAAAAGGTCATTGAATTTCGTAGGAAGAACAACTTATGAGCAAAATAAAGTTTGGCAAGTTCAATGGTATAATTATGAGGCTTGCATTAACAATTTAATTACAACTGTGACATTTATCAATTGAAATAAGAAAAATTTGCATTATAAACTAATAATGTCTTTAAATTAGTTGCATACTTAATACCCATTGATAAAATTTAAAATTTATAATAGAGTGTCATAATGTATTAATGTTAATTAATTAATATATTTCTGTTTAAGAAAAAAAAAGTGTATTTCTAAGGAGAACTTGTTTTTTAGAAAGACCTACATATATAACAAATTATTACGGCATTACAGTACCTACAACAACTATACGTAAATACCATACGTCATAGTAACGATTTTGATTTATAAAATCTCATTGTGAACACATATGTATGTAGAAATGTTTACTATTATTTTCTATCCGGTAAAAAATATCCAAGTATAGTTATAATAAGGATATGTAGGCAGATGTATTTACCACGTCCGGATTCTTAAAACGCCTCTCACCTCACGCCTCACCTTCATATCTTAAATTATGATCCGTTCTTCAAAAAACACAATGATTCATTTCAACTATTTGAAAATTAAAACTATGCGTTTATTAATTTCCCAGTTAGGATTATGAGTAAACTCAAAAACAATATGAAAATTTAAAGTGGTTGAAAAAACTTCACGAAATGTTTAAAAAATTTACAATTAAAACGATTCTAAAAAATTGGGCAATTTTATACGGTAATTAGTTTATTTTAGATTTTTTATTAGTAAAGTAAATAATAATAATTTACGTAACCAGCGTTAATAGTAAAGCATAGCATGTTATGTTAATGTTAATGAGTTATTCTATGAAACTTTCGACGATAGTAACGTACATTATTTTATGTGTTACTTTTTGTAAAATTACCAAAATATAATGTTGGTACGCATTAAATATTTAAGGAAAATAGCAAGAACAGCCATAAAAAACACATATTCAAATTTATTTTAAATTACGTTTCGCCTGTTTGTATATAGGCTTCTTCAGATTTTCAATTATAATTCTTATTTAACATCATTCTTAAATACCTTGTTATATTTACAATATTTCTAAAATTAAATTTAACAAATTAAAATTAATATATGAAAGGATAAAATTTTTTTAAAACTTACCCAAATTTAGAGACACTTTTTTCCAATTAACTATTTATTTATTATTAATAACCTTTTATGAAATTTTACGTCAAAACTAACATATCCGTATACAGCCTTCAAAATTTTTATAATGTAATTGGATCGGAATTTAATACACAAATGGTAAAATTGATATCATACTCAATTGTTATGTACAAGTGAGAATTTTGTATTCAAAATACTTTTAACATTAAAATTTATATATTTACTTAACTTGTTTATTATCTATGTTTTAATTAGGTTATAAACTATTTTTATTTAGATTAATTAAGGATGAAATTATAAATTGAATTTAGATTATCAATATCAGTTTTATAATTAACTGTTGTATTATTTTTTTTAATTTCTATCATTTCATAAAGCATTCTTTTTTTTAAATTATTTTCAAAACGTAAAATTATTGGTGAACTAAAATTGAAATTATGTTTATTCTCAACTGAATGGTCAGACAATGCCGTGTTCGGAATATGTGGTGAAGCCTTTTTGGTTTTTATAGAGTTTTTATGTTGATTAATTCTTTTATTTAAATTTTGTTTTGTTTGTCCGATATACGTTCCCTTACAATTCGTACAATTCAGCTGGTATACCACATTAGCTACTGAAAGTTTATCAGTTTTATTTTTTTTTTCTTTACAGTTTAGATCATTATTGGCATTACTAAGATTTAAATTTATTTTATGTACTTTATTATTTTTTAATATATTTATTCTTTTTTTAATATTTGCATTTATAAATTTTAAGGGAAAATTATTTTGGCATAAAATTTTTTTAATTGTTTTTATATTTTCAAAATGAAATTTAGGCGATGATAAATTAATAGCTCTATCTGTTAAATTATTAATAATACTTTTTTTATATTGAAGTGCAGTGATTGAATTAAAATTTATGTATCTGTTAGTTAGCCAATAATGATCTAAACTGTAAAGAAAAAAAAATATATGTTTCATTGCCATATATATACCTTACTTATTTCATCAAATAAAAAAAGAACTACTTAAATATAATCTTACAACTGCATTTAAAAATCATTTAACATTAGAAAAAAAATTATTTAATAACCTAAAAGATAAAACTGATAAACTTTCAGTAGCTAATGTGGTATACCAGCTGAATTGTACGAATCGTAAGGGAACGTATATCGGACAAACAAAACAAAATTTAAATAAAAGAATTAATCAACATAAAAACTCTATAAAAACCAAAAAGGCTTCACCACATATTCCGAACACGGCATTGTCTGACCATTCAGTTGAGAATAAACATAATTTCAATTTTAGTTCACCAATAATTTTACGTTTTGAAAATAATTTAAAAAAAAGAATGCTTTATGAAATGATAGAAATTAAAAAAAATAATACAACAGTTAATTATAAAACTGATATTGATAATCTAAATTCAATTTATAATTTCATCCTTAATTAATCTAAATAAAAATAGTTTATAACCTAATTAAAACATAGATAATAAACAAGTTAAGTAAATATATAAATTTTAATGTTAAAAGTATTTTGAATACAAAATTCTCACTTGTACATAACAATTGAGTATGATATCAATTTTACCATTTGTGTATTAAATTCCGATCCAATTACATTATAAAAATTTTGAAGGCTGTATACGGATATGTTAGTTTTGACGTAAAATTTCATAAAAGGTTATTAATAATGAATAAATAGTTAATTGGAAAAAAGTGTCTCTAAATTTGGGTAAGTTTTAAAAAAATTTTATCCTTTCATATATTAATTTTAATTTGTTAAATTTAATTTTAGAAATATTGTAAATATAACAAGGTATTTAAGAATGATGTTAAATAAGAATTATAATTGAAAATCTGAAGAAGCCTTTATACAAACTGGCGAAACGTAATTTAAAATAAATTTGAATATGTGTTTTTTATGGCTGTTCTTGCTATTTACTTAAATATTTATTGCATACAAGATTTCCAACAGCTACAAGATTTATTAAATTAATGAAGAATTATATGGGAATTAATTCGAATAATACTTCTAAACATTGTTCTACTGTGTAATATTTTAACAAAGAAGAAAATAATTTAAAATGTCAACAACAAATCAATTCAAAATTGTTTAATAAAATTAATCTATCAATTGTTAAGGTAAGTGAAAGGATAAACTTTCTAAAACTTTGTAAAAAATTTAATCTAACTCCAAAATTTTTATATAAAAATTATAATAGTATAACTTTTTATAATTATAAGAATAACACAAAATTTAAAAATATACTAATTAAACTCAATTTAGACACTTTAAACATACTAATTAAAGATTCTTATGTTCATTTAAACTACTTAAAACAAAAATTATTGTTACAAAAGAAACATTTAGAAAAAACACTACCCATTCAATTAATTATATATAATTTAAAAAAAAAACTTTACAAAATTTAAAATTAAAAGATAAAATTAAAAAAATACATTTAAAAAAAATTAATAATTTAAAAAAAAATAATAAATGTAATAATTTCCTAAGTTCAAAATCAAATAATAAAAACCTATATAATAAAAATACTTTTAATACTGATTGGATCGAAAATTTAACTAATAAAATTTTACCTTATGATATTCAAGAAAGTTTAACATTAGGACCTAATTATAATTATTTTGACCCTAATCAAAAGATGCCTTACGAAGAAATTATTGTAAACATAGAAAATTCAATTGAATCATTAGATACTGAAAGTCAATTATCACTTAGATCTTCTATTAACAATATTCTAACCAATTTTAAACATAGAAATAAAAATAAAATCTTAAAACCAAATGAACAAATTGAAAATAATATTTTTTTACACAAATTAAAATTAACCAAAACATTTCTAAAAAACAATAATGATATAATAATAACTAAAGCTGATAAAACACAAAAAACTGTAATAATGTATAAAAAATATTACAATTCAAAAATTTTAGCATTATTAAATGACAAGGAAACATATACTTTAATAAATAAAAACCCAAATACTAAAATGCAAAATTTTAATAATCAAATTTTAAAAAAATGGCTTAACCTAAATTATATAGATCAAACTACATACAAAAATCTTATATCACACAATGGATTATTACCTAGAATATATGGATTACCTAAATTACATAAAGTAAATCAACCACTTAGACCTATTATAGCGTCATATATGAGTCCTATTTATAAACTGTCAAAATATTTATCTAATATTTTGTTAAATATTACATTAACTAATAATTATAGTGTTAAAGATTCTTGGACTTTTAAAAAATTTATTGATACAGTGAACTTACCAAACAATCACGTTCTTTTTTCATTAGATGTTGTGTCACTATATACTAATGTACCAATTGATTTAGCTTTAAATACAATTAAAAATTATTGGAACGAAATTAAAAAATTTACAATTTTACCGTTATCTGAATTTATAAATGCAGTAGATTTTGTTCTTAATTCAACTTTTTTTACTTATAACAAAAACATATACAAACAAAAATTTGGAATTGCAATGGGACAACCACTATCTAGTACGATTGCAAACTTAGTGTTACAAAGTTTAGAAACAGAGTATTTGAAAAAAACAAATAACATAACATTCTATAAAAGATATGTAGATGATATCATAATAGCAACTGAAGAAAATAAAATAAACCTAATTTATAATGATTTTAACAACTTTCACCCCAGACTAAAATTTACAATTGAAAAAGAAAATAATAATAAATCAATAAATTTTTTAGATTTGACATTAATTAGAAACATAGACAATAAAATTGATACTAACTGGTTCAGAAAAAAATATAAAAACTAACAGATACATAAATTTTAATTCAATCACTGCACTTCAATATAAAAAAAGTATTATTAATAATTTAACAGATAGAGCTATTAATTTATCATCGCCTAAATTTCATTTTGAAAATATAAAAACAATTAAAAAAATTTTATGCCAAAATAATTTTCCCTTAAAATTTATAAATGCAAATATTAAAAAAAGAATAAATATATTAAAAAATAATAAAGTACATAAAATAAATTTAAATCTTAGTAATGCCAATAATGATCTAAACTGTAAAGAAAAAAAAATATATGTTTCATTGCCATATATACCTTACTTATCTCATCAAATAAAAAAAGAACTACTTAAATATAATCTTACAACTGCATTTAAAAATCATTTAACATTAGAAAAAAAATTATTTAATAACCTAAAAGATAAAACTGATAAACTTTCAGTAGCTAATGTGGTATACCAGCTGAATTGTACGAATTGGGGAACGTATATCGGACAAACAAAACAAAATTTAAATAAAAGAATTAATCAACATAAAAACTGTATAAAAACCAAAAAGGCTTCACCACATATTCCGAACACGGCATTGTCTGACCATTCAGTTGAGAATAAACATAATTTCAATTTTAGTTCACCAATAATTTTACGTTTTGAAAATAATTTAAAAAAAAGAATGATTTATGAAATGATAGAAATTAAAAAAAATAATACAACAGTTAATTATAAAACTGATATTGATAATCTAAATTCAATTTATAATTTCATCCTTAATTAATCTAAATAAAAATAGTTTATAACCTAATTAAAACATAGATAATAAACAAGTTAAGTAAATATATAAATTTTAATGTTAAAAGTATTTTGAATACAAAATTCTCACTTGTACATAACAATTGAGTATGATATCAATTTTACCATTTGTGTATTAAATTCCGATCCAATTACATTATAACAATTTTGAAGGCTGTATACGGATATGTTAGTTTTGACGTAAAATTTCATAAAAGGTTATTAATAATGAATAAATAGTTAATTGGAAAAAAGTGTCTCTAAATTTGGGTAAGTTTTAAAAAAATTTTATCCTTTCATATATTAATTTTAATTTGTTAAATTTAATTTTAGAAATATTGTAAATATAACAAGGTATTTAAGAATGATGTTAAATAAGAATTATAATTGAAAATCTGAAGAAGCCTATATACAAACAGGCGAAACGCAATTTAAAATAAATTTGAATATGTGTTTTTTATGGCTGTTCTTGCTATTTTCCTTAAATATTTAATGCATACAAGAATTCCAACAGCTACAAGTTTTATTAAAATAATGTTGGTACTACATATACTACTAAATTTGGATGTGGATTTCTAGTTTTTGTAACTACACTAACCAACAAATATTGACGTTTGCGATGTTGACAGTATAAAAAACTTTTTTCCACGACTAGTTGCATAGGTTAATAATGAACATATTTGCGTTTTCTGATAATTTTATAACAGTTTTAAAGAAAAAAAGTTTACAAAACTATTTACCAGGGGCAAAAGATTTTGTTGATTGCTATTTTAACAATTTAAATCGTTCATTAAGCAATTAAATTTGATTTTAAAAATGTTTGAAGTTTGCGCTTAACTAAATGTGAAATTTAACTGAAGTAAGTATATTTTAGATATAATCAATGCTTAAAGTAATAATACTTTTAAACAATTTTAGTAAGTTTAGAGAAAAAATTTACGTTATCTATCTATTTCTGTGTTACAAATCACAATTACGAATTACGTCCAAATTAATTCTATTAAATTAAATTAAAACTGTCACAATCACTCACTTGATTTTTAATTTAAAATCAACATCTTCAAATTTAAATTTGATTTAATAATGGGTTAAAATGTTTTAATAAAACTAGTAGTGGAAAAAATTGTTTATAGACCACGCTTGAGAAGATTATTATAACCTACGCGACTTATATCCGTCGACGATTCGCGTCTGACGATATAATCTGTCGTTTAGGTTATAATCGTACACTGCTCAACCGTGCTATATAATACACTATTTATTGGACTTTTTTAATACATTAATGTCAAACTACTAAATAACATATTTGCCACGTAACATAATGCATCACTCCCGTCCATTAATAACGAAACTTTTAAGAACAAAACAACAAATAATAAATGAATTAAAAAACAAGCATATGCTAACAAAAGAATAATTTGGTTTTGACTTTATTTCCAAATGCATTGGCAATGGACACGATTTAATCAGTGGTCGTTTATACGTTCTGGTACTAGTGCGCACTGTAGCTACTCTGCTAACACAATCATAACCTGGATGCAGTTTTTGAATTCGACCCATCTTCTATTGTAGTGGATTTTGCATTACTTCTTTTATAATAACCATATTGCCACGCTTTACCTTTTCCTTTTGCGTATTCCATTTTTTGGTAAGGTGTTGCAATTGTGATAAATACTCATTTTCTAGTGTTTCCAAAATTCAATTTAAATTTTTTGAAAATTTGATAATCGAGTGATAGATATCCTCAATGAATCAGGATTGAAATCTATGGTCGCCAAATAAAAAACTGAAACGGAAGGATTAAAAGATAAAAAAGATAGAGGACGTGACTTTAAAATTGCTCCAACTTTGACAAAAAAACTATAGATATCTTCAAAAGTTAATGATAAATTTTGTGCTACTTGTTTTATAGATTTTATATTACTTTTCCAGATTCCTCTAAAGCAACGCGAACTGGTTGGAAGAAATTTCCAATTTATTTGATAATTTGTCGCTAATTTGGAAAAGTTTTTATGTTGTTTTTTTAAAAACAATCTTAACTTTTGTGGTTTTGAGTCAGCGCCAACAAAGTAGCTACCGTTAACTAAATATATTCTTCCCTTTTTATTTTTAAAAAATAATGAGCCTGCACAATCTGTTCGGCAAATAGTAAAGGGGGAAATATAGGAGGAGATGCTCTGAAACGTCTAAGACATGCTCATATACAGTTTTACCAATTATATTTCTGTTTCTTAAAATCCATATAGGTATGTACAACCGTAAGATGAGTTTTGTAACCGGCCGCCAACCCTTAACAAACCGTAATCATCACACTTATTAACGGAGTACTCTTCTTTAGCTCATCTTGAGACATATTTTTTATATAATTTGAAAATAAGTCTCTTTAAATTATTTTAAGTAATTTCGTTAAAGTTTTGGAAATTTCTTTCAACAAAACTGGTCCATACATTCTAGTATTTGCTGAAAACAAACATCTTTCTTTAAACCGCAGACAACATGTTATAACACATTCTAGTTTATTTAGATTACAATAGATATCAAATTTCAAAACATAGTGTACACGAAAATATTTTTTAGACTGCGTTAAATTGATAGAGCAGTCAGTCAGGCAACGATACACCTTGTGAGAGGATTTGATTAGGTAGAAACGTGTTTCCATGTAAACCCTTTTGTTAAGTCTTGCATTTAGAACTTGCTATTTCCAACAAAGGTTTTTAACAAACACGTATAACTCTTTAGCTATCTTAGAACTATGGTCGAATCAGACTACAAAAAACAATGATTAGACGGTATATTTATTCCATGAAGATGCGAAGTAACTTAACACGGGCACAAAATTTTTAAGCATTTTTATCTGCGTATCCATAAATCCAAATTTGACCTTAAAATACCACCCAAATTCATCATTACCATTTATAGCGTTAAGTTGTAGTCTTCTATTCAAAATAATTTAACAACATGAAGATAGCGTTTTCGGCCGCTAAAGTCGCTATATCCCTCCCTTCGATGATCTGCGCAAAGCAATTATTTTTAGTTTGATACAGGCAGCAGCGTTACCAACCCTGCGGATTTATCCGTAGATCTACGGAATTTTTAAACTCATTACGAATCTCCGATTTCAGTAATAAATCTACGGATTTTTAATCTTTAAGGTTCGAGTTTGTTTGACTAAAGTACTAACAGGCAGCAGCATCTCGTCGTCAAACAAATATTAAATATGTATGTGAGTTGCGGCTGTGGAGTGTTCAATCTTTGTTTACCTTTAGATAACCTAAAAGTTTGAATATCTACATTAATTCAGGTATTATTGATAATTTTACTAAATATGTCATTGTTGCTGTATTTATTCAGAATTTTGCTTTAGATGAAAATGAACAATGATACTGGCAGCAGTTGCAATACCAATGACGAGAAAAATAAAAGAGACAGCAAACAGCAGAAGAAAAAACTATATATTCAAAAATATAACTTTGCTTGGCAAAAAAAGTTTGCCTGCATTGTTGCAAGTACTCAAGACGCAACTCATTTTTACTGTAAACCCTGCAAAAGTAATTATGTAAGGGGTCTGACGAAAATTATGCGACATGAAGTAAGCCATAAGCATAAAATAAGCTTTTCTAAATTGAAGCGTCAAAGGACATTAATAGATTTGGTTTCCAAAAATGACATAGAAAAACAAGTTAAAGAAGGGAAATACGTATTGTAGCATTTATAGCAGAACACAACTTGCCTTTTATTGTAGCTTATCATTTACCTGCATTTTTAAAAAGTGTTTGCTCAGATTTGAAAATTGCTGGAGGTATTTCGTGTGCCAGAACAAAATGTTCTGGAGTTGTAAAAAAATTTTAAATTATGGCAAATCATGGAAACAAATAAACTTTCCATAATAGTCGATGAATCAACAGATAAAGGCTGCACAAAACATTTAGCCCTCATTGTACGTTTAAAAAATAATAATGTAACTAAAGATGAATTTTTAACATTAATTCCAATAACTGATAGAACTGCAGTTACGTTATTTACAAATATTAAGAATGTACTAGTAAAACATGACATTTCTTTTAAAGATAACATGGTGGGCTTTGCATCTGACGGTGCAAATGTCATTATGGGAGGTTGTGTCCATCTTATGCATGCAAAAAGTTGCCAGAAGGTATTGAAAGCGTAGTTAAGGAAATTTATAAATTTTTTCAATAGTTCCAAAAAATTTGGGGAATTTAAGGAATTTCAAGTATTCTGTGACACAAAACCTCATAGGTTACTACACCTAGCACAAACACGATGGTTATCATTAATTGCAGATGTAAAGCGAGTTTTGGAGCAGTGGCATCCACTGAAGAACTGATTCTGTAGAATTAATATATAATAAACTACAAAACACATTCAACAAATTATATTTGGAGTTTCTTGATTTTATCTTGCCTTACTTAACTGATCTCAATAAAGAAATGCAAGCGCAGAAACCAAAAATTCATTTACTATTTTCAAGAGTGCAAGGTGTGTTCAAGGTAACACTAGAAATGTTCGTTAAGAAATCTTATTTAGACAAAACTCTTTTGCATCAAGTTGACTATAAAAATCTTCGTAATTTGCTTCCATTAGAGGAAATATATTTGGGTGGTGCTGAAGAATTAGAATAAGAATTAGAAAAGTTTAAATGATCTTGTTTGGCATTTTATCAAGAAGTTTAAGATCAACTTCTGCAACGATTTTCCTTTTCTAGACAGGATTTAAAACACATCAATGCAGTAATACCTGAAAATGTAATCAAAAAATTAGTTTCCAAGTGTAATCAATGAAATGGAATATAATAGTCTTGATAGGGAATGGAGATTACTTCCGAATATTGATTTAGGCATTGTAGATACATCTAAATTAGATTTTGAAATTTTTTGGAGAGAAGTAGAACAGTTTAAAAACATGCTAGATGATCCGGTTTTCTTTAATATCGAAACTTGTTAATCACATAATGATTTTACCACACAGCAGTGCTGGTGCAGAAAGGGTGTTTTCGGTAATTAATTTAAACAAAACAAAACATGGAAACAAATTAAAAATGAGTTCTTTAATAAATACTCCATACAAAAAAGTTGTTTAATAAAGACATAAATAGTTTTTGTTATAACTGTAATACCGATAAAGAAATGCTTCAACGTATGCATACCAAAGCAATATATGATCATAAAAAAGAACACACATCCAGTGAAGCTGAAGTAGAAGCAGTGTAATTTATCTTTATTAAAGAGCCACAGATTCGTTCTCTTCTTTGTCATACGTCATATCCACTGGATGCGTGTATGTAGGTGTGTAACAGATTTCGTTATTTTTTCTTATTTTGTTACTTTTATATAACAGAAAATTCTACTTATTTTTATAATACAAATTTTATTTACTTACTTGTATTTTAGTTTTAAAATAAAAGCATTATTGGTACTGTAGAAATTTTATAATCAACCGTTTAAGACAGCACTACTTTACAAACAAAATTTATGGATTTTTCTACGGAGTTGAGGTTGGCGGCTACGAATTTCTACAGATATCTACAGAATATTGGGTTCATAAGGTTGGCATCCCTGACAGGCAGCAACTTGAATCAGGAAACAGCATGCGTCATGCGATTTTCTAGTTCATAGTTCAACAATTTTATTAAATAAGTCATTAGTCGTTTTGTTGATTGAAAAACTAAGAAAGGTGAGTGCCTAAATGAGTGTGTTTTTAGAGGAACATAAAATCAAGTGGTGTGAAATTCATCAAATTTGCTGTTTGCACTGAAGTTTGAATAATAAATAATACACAGTGCGTCGATAAAGTAACGCACTAATTCGATATAATTGTTATGAAAAGATGTTGCCAAAAATCCTAGGACACGTCAAGTTTATTTTTAAAAATCACACGCCCACTAAGTGAGCGTCCAAATTGAATTTTACATTCAATATTTCAATTTTTTCATCCTATTTTGAACCACATGAGTCACTAGAAAAAATTAAAATATTAAGTGTAAAATTGAGTGTATATTTTTAAAAATTAATATTTCAGTCATTATCACTCAAAAGTCATACAAAGCCTATATGGTTGAATTTGGAGTTGAATAGTCGATCCAAATCTTTAAAAAAATGTGGGGTAACCATTTAAAAAAAATGTCGATGACGTCATAACTAAAAAACAAAACGGTGTAAAGCTGTCAGAAATGAAAAAAAGTGTGATTTTTTAAAATAAACTCGACGTGTCCAAAGCTTTTTAAACAACAATTTTCGTTATGATTTTATCGAATTTGTGCATTACTTTATCGACGCACTGCTGTATATTACTACTGACGTATAGTGCAATTTTTGTATTACAGAAAAATAAGAACTATAATGAAAAAACATTACCCGAAGCTGAAGAACAATTTGAAAGCAAATGTAATTCTTAAGTCGTCGAAGAACTTTCTGCACTGGCAACACCAGTGACAAATACAATTCCAGCTTTACCCGAAAAATGTGTAGTAGATCCTCATAGTAGTGTTACTCTAAATTCAGATTGTGAGGAAAGGTCGCCAAAACATGTTACATGTAAGTTTCAAAGACTATAAAGATGTAGCGGCTTAGTTGTCCAAAAATAGTACAGTTCATTTTGCGCGAGGTGTCATGGCGGAATATAAACAGAAACTAAAAAGAATTGTTGATTATATTAAATCCACAGCTTATATCGCGGCTGCAACAGCTAAATTGCACTACGAAGCATGAAATGCACAGTCAGATAAACATCCATGGGTAAAAACTCTGAAAAGTCATCGCGTTCAAGTTGTTAATAACCTGATGCATCATCCTTAGTTAATATGAGAGCTAATTACATCGTAACACAAGGGCTGGAAAATTGCGATGATTCCAAGTTTTCAACCACCGCAGTTAGAATTGTATTACAGAGACCCAATGGTATATTCATAAATCCTGCACATATTAGAAGATTACGTATCACCTGAAAGTCCAGCCGAGGTAAAAAATCTTTTTATTTGTGCGACTAAAGCCGAGAAGCACTGGGACGAAGGTTTACTTGAAGCTATAAAAAAAGGCTTGCTCAAAACTTAGAGGTTGAAAACTCTACAAGTAATACTCACGGCACTATTATTGCTGACGGTCCGTGGCCTGGCGGCAGAGAGGAGCAATTACTTGTCGATACTGCACATAATAGCAACAGAAACTCCTCGGAATCTACAATACCAACTACACGAAATGTTCCTAACGCATACGTGACATCAGGGAAACGTTACTAATTCGCTGTAGGAACTGAAATCGTTTCAGCATTTGCAAACTTTCTTGTTAATTTCAGGTTAAATATTGAAGAAGACAAAACTATTGAAATTATGACAAACGTTATTTGTTCAAAATTTGAAGGGGGTATACCCTCTGGCCGACCACTTGTCAATAACCTATTTGGTTCTGAAAAAGCCAGTGAATTTGCTAGTGACGTTTGCGACTGCTGACCAATGATTTACGACATAAAAGATATTGACATGCCCGATAGAGGAACTAAATTAGCTGACAGACTTATGATGATGATCGTCTGTTGCAGAGGTGTTATGCTAATGTTTTTGTCCTTTTTTTTTGGTGATAGGCCCGCATTCGATGACTACAGAAAGGATCATCTCCCCATCATAACCAGATTAAAACTCCAGGAAGAATTTCACTACACGAAGCTACCATGAATGATTGCCTTTTAATTTCGCTTAATGGGGTTGAAACCTCCCACTTTGGCCCTAGGCCGCTTCAGAGATCCAGACTGCGAATTTTATAAGGAAAAAGATTTTATTCGCAATTTTTTTACGGAGGGGTCTCAATTATAATATTTTGCACTATCATGGTGCCTACGTTAAGTTTTTCTTATTTTGTTCTATTGTATTATCTTATCAAAATTTTATGTTTGTTTTAGAATTATGAATTCATTTATTTCTTGATATGTTTTGTTTCAACATGCCTAATATTTTATAATTCATAGGCGAAGACGGAAGACCCGCTTAAGTATCCATTCATACTGCACTGCGTACTCACACCAAAGGCCTGCGTATCCATTTGGATAGGAAAAAGTATCTTAAAAAATACACTGCACGGACATAAGCGAAACACAACTCTAATCTTGGATATATAGCTGTTTGTGATTGTAGTTGTAACAAAAAAGTTTAACATTAACGTTTCAAATTTTATTCACTGATCGAATGTACATACAAGCACCGTAAGCGGCTATCGATGCATTCGCAAAACCATGCAATTGATTATTGTTCTCATGGATACACACAACATTCTTAGGAATCTTAAAACTGTTTAATATTTTTATGAAAAATTAACAATTTTTGTGTCAGTGTATGTCGCATACCTCTAACCACAATTGCTCTACTAACATTTTTCATAAAATTACAACTAGACCGAGTAATCCTAAATAATCAAAAATGTGTGACATTTCCGATTATCACTAGAGATGACATTGTAACCCAAAATGTATCTAATAGTGGAGTCTAACCAATACCTAAAGTACTTTTATTTTGTGGTGGTTTTTGGCTCAATAGCGTCTGCTCCACTAAGCAGATTATCAACATAAAAATATTCAATTATTATTTCTATAATATATTTTTTTGCATTGTAATCATATTTTAACAAGGCGCCACGTTAAAGAAATGCAGCAGAAGCAGTACCATAAGTAACAGTACTAATAACTTAACTCTGAATAGTTTCATGTAAGGGTATTTTTCAAAGAATACGTTTAAAAAAATCGTTAATCAAGATGTACTAACATCTGACGATACATTTTTTCTATACCAGCTGAAAAAGCGTTCCGATACTACCATTCTAATTGAGTAAGATAAGAATGTTTTTTGGGTTTGGACCGTGTCAATAATGTTACTAAAGTTGCCAACGTTTCGCCCACTTTCATAAAACGTGAAAACTCTAAAAAGTTAGAAAATTTACTTTTGAACCAAGTCAGAATCTAAATTTCTAAAAAAGGATGAAAGAAATCGATGACCTTGAAAAAGCAAACGACAATCTAACAAAGAACCACTACATAGTTAGGTAATCAACTTGTGAACCAAACAAGATTCTAAACTTCTATTGAGCTAAGGCCGAAAAGGAGCGTATTTTCGATAAATGAGTAATGATCTAACAAAGCTAGATAAAATAATTAGACAAAAAATGATTTTATACCCGCGTAATTCAAATTTGTTTTGATTGAACCGCGGGCTATAATCACAACGTATAAACATTGTAAGGTAAACAGTGTCAATGGAATTGCGAAAATGACACCAGAGTAAACCCCTTTGACGGCCGTTTTGCTCTTTTGGGGCTCGTCAGCAGTGGGATATTCCCTCTAATGTATTGTAAAATTGACTTTTCTTGTAAGTTAACTATAGTCAATATTTTAGCTACTATTTATTATATGAGCATTTTTTGAAACCAGCAGGCAATTGCACGAGATTGGTTTAGTATCAACAACACATTATTCAAGTAAAGACCTATAGAATGATTTTTAAGCTTATCATTATCTTCCCGAAAAACTATTAATGATCTATTTTACTACGCACTTCTCTTTTTAAAAGCTACGACAGGTAATAATAATAAAACAATATGAAACGATTTACCAACATTTTCTTCATTGTAGGTAAATAACAATTCGAATGTTATTCTACGCACTAGTGATACACACAATGCTGTATTATCATATGAAAGCAATAAAATTTCAGTTATGGTAATTTAATCCTAAGAAAGTCCTCGGATCTATCACATTCTTAAATAAATTCGTTATCCAATTAAATGTACGATCCATAATCTGACGCTCACGTGCATTAAATATAGATTACGATCACCGTATAATCCTACCTCACCGATGTAACATCTATATATATACATATATTAATTAATTTTTCGGTTTATTTTTAAATGTAATACTCGTATTGAAATGAATAAAACTAGGAAGTAACTATGGTTAGAAAAAAGAATCAACGGGGAGTATTAAAAAGAAAGAATGCAGACACAAGTTGACCTTTTAAAATGAATTGCATTTTTTTGTAAGATGCTAGGACTTGTTTTATATCAAAAATTGTGCAGCACACAGAGGAAACAGTAATTACGTTTTTTGTAAGTTTAATTGGTTCTAACTGATGGATTAAATGTGAGCGGTCCAAATACATATATAAAAGCTACAAAAGAAAAAATTTAAATCCATTTCGTTTCCGATTGAACATAAACAGGTTTCAGATATTAGAGCGCATCAAAAACCGGATACCATAACTTTTAAGTTTTTTTTATACGCACACGTGTAATTTGCGTGTCGTCTTTTTTCGTTCAATAGTTTTAACATATCATTAGCAATTTTAGTAATAACCTGTTAATTAAAGGTGGACAAGAGGAATGTACACTGTATGAGTAGTGCATATATGTAATGTCTTTCGTTTTTTAATGTCCGGTAGGTGGTTCGTAATGCGTGTGGGCTGGGGTTACAGACCTTAGGTGATGAAGCAAGCCAACAAAAGTTCGACAAAATTTATATCTTAGATGTCCGAGAGGAAACGAGAATGTGTAGCAATAATGTTGTTTTATTATAATTTATATTGAAGTTGAACTTTTGTACGTGGGTATTACGAGATAGTAATGAAGTCAAAATGAATGTTAATACCATCATCTAATTGCACCTGGAATAGGTACTATTGTTACTATTCTCAATTTGAGGACGTTTTGCAAAATTGTGTTAGTAGATGTAGTATATTCAGTTTTTAATTAGTTAAGTTACGTCCTTACATTTGTTAACTATTCCCGCAAAATCATAAATTATAATTAACAAAATGTGTGTACACTTTAACCCCACCTTGAAAAACCAATTATATGGTAACTTAACATTGGAGCGCATTTACACTTACAGATAATTTGTCAAACAAGGCTGCTTTAACAAAAACCTTCACTGTCAAAAATCACAGTTCGTTGTTTTCGTGCTTGATTTTAACGCCTACCATTTAAACTTGATTTTTAGTGGAGACTAACAAAATTTCAAGGTTGTATTTCTCTATTCAAAGAAAGCATTAAAATCTCCATATGACACCGTTCACTGTTCTTTTTTAACATCGAAAATAAATGATCTCATAGGAGTATACAAGACTAAATAAAAATAAAAAAACCTCTTAACCGAAGGTATCCGGATTGTGAAGTCACTCTAAAATGTAAGAGGACGTTTTATGTAAGCATGCCTACCTGGAATCTTATGCTTTTTAAAGTGCAAATAATCATTAAGAAACCGTCATTTTATCTGATACTTATTTTGTCGTACTTGTAACAAAACCGTTTTGTGAGTTTTTGTCGCCTTTATTTGGTTTATTGCAATAGTGGATTAGCAGTTGTTTGTAAATATATAAAAAAACACGAGCATAATTACAATTTTTTTGTTTTGTTTTTCGGGGTCTTTTGCTGATCATGTTAACTTCATTGACAAAAACGTCACTTAAAGGTGTTTTTATCACATTTCAAATACAATTAATAAACATAGACATAAAAACGTTTTCTAGATCTTATTATTATAGTTTTTTTAAACAAACACAGGACTACAAACAAATACAATCCATTTATAGTTCTAAAATTAAAAGACATAATACGCAATAATCTGGAATTGTTTTTAGGAAGTAGTTTTTTAATTTAAACAAATTGTTCGTGTTCTTATGAAAAATCTTTTAAAAAATCAATATAATAATGTACAAATGCCTCATAATAGTTATTTATTGTATAAGTGTCTTATGCGACATTTAAAACACTAAAGAAAAGCTTAGTCACAAGTTCTTACTACAAGAAGAATCATAATTATTATTTACATTAACCTTTTTATTTATTGTCTAATTTTTTTGTTGGTACTTGAAAGTTTATATAGAACAGTCCGGTATCTAATTTTTTTACAGATTTGCTTCCAATACATAAGAAAAAACTTGAATATTTTAATTGGTGACAGACCCAAACCGGAATATGTATTTCAAAACTAATTTCAGCAAATCCATAAATTAACAAGCAAAATTATCTAAAACTTTATTAACACATCTGATATTTAGATTATATTTATATAAAGTTTTATCCTCTGCTTCGGTTAGGTATTTTTTTATTACATATTTTGAACAAACGTTGAACTTTTTTAAAAAAATCTTTTAATTAATAACCGTTTTTTCTTTACTGATTATAAGGTGCACAACAAAGTTAATTTTTTTCTTTTTAGAGCATTTAAATAAAAGGTTGTTTTTTAAGAACGTTTTTTTATTATTAATTTAATTTATAGTTTTTGCTAGTCTAAAAATGCATTCACCGGAACTAAAACAACAAGTAAAAATTCAACTCCGTAAGAAAAAAAGAAGTGGTTCTTTCTTCATTTGGTCGATTCAAGTCATGCTTATCATAAAAATGCATTGTCATTGGAACTGAAAATTGTAAAAATTCAACTCCGTAGAATAAGAGAAAGTGGTTATAATTTAGCTTACAAGATTTTACCTAAACAAACTAACTAACTAACTAATATACATTTCAAATTAAATAAAATGTTTTAAAAACCTAAACATTACAGTGTTCTCACGAAAACCTTTCTCATTTTGCGTAATTAAATGGTAAAGAGCCGTTATTTTGTGAATATAGTTTCAATTTTTAATGAACAACTTAAGTTACACAAGTAGTATCGTATGTCAGTCGTTGGCGTTCATTAAATTAATACGAAAGTTGTTTATTAATATTTGAAGTTATTGGAAATGTAAAAGGTTTGATACTAATGCATCAGACCAAATAAAATTGGGATATTAATGTTATCAAAAAATGAGAAAATAATTTTACAGTTTGGAAGAAAAATGTAAAAAAAAGATTGTTATTGCTTATTTTCATTTTGATTATTTTTTTCTACAGGGTGAGGAGCGATCGCCCCCTTTAAATCCACAATTGACTGTAACTCATCAGATCAGGATTACTCATCTACTTGTTATATAATTATATTTACCGCAATATTTTGGTATTGGGAATTGGTATAAGTTTTGACGTTTTGCTTTGTCTTTCTGTGGCAAAACACCTTGCTTTTAAAAGTAATCAAATTGGAAATCACACGATTTTTGTACACGTTTATGAGTATACAAGAAATGCTTATGCCATATATTAATGGATCGATATACTAATCAGGGTGGTTGCTTGGAAAACGAGCATAATTTTAAATTATTTGTTTCCTCAATTATTTTAGAGAAAAAATGTAATCTAATGTTTTGTAGACAAAAAAATATTACATCCATCTATACTATACCGAGAATCAAACTGAAGAAATAACTTACGTTTAAGTGTCATTAAATTTTACTGCTAAACAATGGTCAAACCTGTTGTAAATTGATATTGTGATATTTTGTTACACTCGGCTACAATTTTTCAGCTCTTCTACATTTTGAAATGTTTGTTCAGAATAAATATTAAATTTTAAATATCCTCAAAGAAAAATCGTTGGGCGAAAGATCGAAGGATCTAGCAGACTAATTAGTTGCACAATTCCAACCAACGAAATTATTGGAAAAACATTCATTTTAAATTTCGCGCACATCACGGCTGTTGTGTGCAAGACAACCAAATTTCTTAGTTGTCACTAGCAACCTCAGCCAGCGCCGGAGCTCTATCCTCTTACAACAACGGCAAGAAACGTTTTCGTATAAGAAAAACGGCCGTATAATGTGATGACCTAATATGTCTACCCAAAGATTAACTTTTTGGGAATATTGGGTGCTTTTGCACGTTTAGTTCATAATGCAGTGTGAACGTGCATTCATCCGTAAACCAAATATTTCTTAAAAACATTCTACCTACGTTACATTTTGCAATCATTTGGAAGCAAAACGCACCCCTCATCTCCAAAACATGTTCACACAGCTCTTGATGGAAATGGTATTTATAAGAGCAAAACTTTTGTTTTTTTAGATTTGCAACACTCAGGTATGATGCAAAACAAAGTTTTTTTGCTATTTGCCTTAAACTTTGTTACCTGTCGTTATTATTATTATATAGTCATTAAGTTTCCATAATTTGCATTTTAATAAATTCGTCGGGATACTTTGTCACATACCATGATCGATCCCATTTGATTTTCTGTTTAAATTGTAGCTGCACGTAATTTATAACTGTTCGAAATTTTGGATCGTAACTACTTTCATTTTATTTAACTTCAAGTCGTCTATTACGATTTTAGCGAATTGGGTTACAAATTGAGATTCTGTTAGATGAAGCTTTTTGATCGATTACTCTATTAAAAATTACGTGCAGGTATTATAATTAAGGCAATTGGAAATATGTTTCTTTTCATACCTATTTCGCCCTAAGTACATCAATTTCCAACCCCGTATTAATAATTTGGTTAGCTAACCTTAGTGCTTACAGCAAACAGCTGTTGCTAAATGGAAAACTTTCTCTTCGACGTGTTGTCACCTTTCATATGACTTTACTGTGATTAATTGTATTTAATTTTATAATTTGTGTTACGCAGATATTTTGCATTACATTGAATCAAGCCATAAGCTATATTTTAATGATGAAGTCGTCGGTGTTATTACTCATAATTACTCTTTTTATTGTAACTAAGATCGTTAATTAATATTTTACTTCCAGTCGAATATATTATACATCCTTTAGTTCATTTTGCAATTAAATATTACTGTTTACGTTGACTTAATCTGATCGAGTATCTGTAATTATTTATTTGTATTCCATGCCAGAGTTTGGCAAATGTAAGTTCATTTCTCAAAAGGTCAAAAGTAATATTACTGAAGTAGCGTAGCTACTAGCTATCTATAATAAGGAACTTCAGATTTGGAGTAAATCTGATGTTATTATACTGAAACGTTCTCGAAATAATTATCAACAATAACCGAAGGATGTGGAAAATTCTTGACATAAATAATAGAAATATATAAAACATATTCAAAGGGATTTTTTCGATTCGAGTCGGAAGTAAGAAGAATTTGTCGGTTTAAATAAATTAAGTGTATAACGCGCGTGCCAGTGAAAAGATAAATATAACTTCGTGAACGTGTTGTAAACATAAACAAAGACCAAAGTTTCAATAAATAAAAAGTGCAGAAAGTAAATACCGAGTGATAGTAATATTTTATATAATATATATAATCACTCGGTATTTACTTAATGTAAGTTGTTTTTTTTAATTGCCGTTGCACTTTATTAAATTAAAAGTAGTTAAATTAAATCGTTGTAAACAATTAGTTTATAAATAAATTAATTTTAAAAATTCATTACATTGGTGTTACAAGTGTGTGGCAATCGAAATCCGTTAAAAACGTTATTGTGTAAATAAACAACTTTTTAGTTTGCGATTCGCGTGTGTTTGTGCAATTATAATTGTTCTAGTTCATCAAGCTAGTATCCAGGCTTATTAAAATTCAGTGTTGTTGATTATGCCGCTAACTAACAAGTGAAAATGGATGCGAAACTATTTGAATTTCCCGAATCAATAAAACATGGTCAAAAATCGATGAATAAAAATACATTAGAAAATTCCAGCAAAATGGAAGAAAATACTAAAAAATGAAAGAAAAAACTAGAAACATTAAGGAAAATACTAGAAAAATGGAAATCAAACAAAAACTATAGAAGAACAAAGCGCAAAGCGGTATTTCAAATTTTGAGAGAAGCTGTATAAGGCAAAACAGAAGAAGTAGAAGACAAATTAGAACAAAAACTAGAAGAAAATGTAAGAACCATAAAAGACAAACTAGAACAAAAACTAGGATAAAAAGAATACAACTGTTTGAAGAAAGAACAAACCAAATGAATGAAAAGTGTCAGGAGCGAAAATTTTATGCACCATAGAGAAGAAGTCACGCACAAATTTAAGATTCTACCTGCAAATTTTGATTAAAAAGTTTTATGTTCAACCTACCACAAACAATTTGAAACCGCAGTTGTAGATAATGGTTGGAGCAACAAGCAGAAAGTGGCTTTACGTGGAAAAGTGCTTGGAATTGGTTCAGAAATTTGCAGAAATTGTTCAAGAGTTTGAGGCTGACCAGATTGACGCTAATTGACAACTAATTTTACCTGCAGTATACTTCTTTCTTTAATATTTAGTACGTGGAAATTGCCACGAGGTGGAAACACCAGTTGGTATTCACATATGCTATTCGGATGCTTACGAGATATAACTGCAGTAGTTCTCAGTAATAGTTGTGAAAACACATTAGAGTTATCACGGTGCTGAGGAGTCCCAAAAGGACGAAACAGCTGTCCGTCGTTTCTTTGATGTTGTTTTTCACAACTATACTGACTGCTAACTACGGTTTCAGTTGGTGGTTCTTATACGACTGCTTGATCAATGTTTAATTGACAAAAGTCGTTTTGTGAACTAACAAATACCAACTAATTTTACCTGCAGTATACTTCTTTCTTTAATATTTAGTACGTGGAAATTGCCACGAGGTGGAAACACCATTTGTTATTTATAATTTAATAATCTTAAAATGTGTTTTGTATAATTCTGGAAACGCGTTAGATTAGAATAACTAATTTGATACTTGCTCCAAGTAAAGGCGATTTTTTAGTAAGCTCATTCCAAAGATCGTTCACTGTTAGGCTTGTCTGCTTTTTTCCACTAACTTTCTATCTGAAAAAGAAGTACTACTAAATGTTAAATCGACACTTTCTATAATTTTCTTTGCATTTTTTACGTTTTCTGGTATTTTTTAATTTAGCAATTCTTTTTATCTATTTTTCTATGTAATATTGATAATAAAAATCTTATATTGTCGTTGTACAAAAAAACACCACTCGACTATATTTGTATGGATGCTATTTTAAAGTGCTTAAGACAGCATACTAAGATTAGTTTGAAATCAGCATCAATAATTACAATAAGGATCAAATCTTAAAAATGATTTTTTTATATAATACTTAAAGCTAACATTCGGTTAACATTGTTGTTATCTAATTATATTTATATTAACTTTGAAATAAGTTTTTTTCTTAAATACGTTTGAAACAGAAGGATTTGAAAAATCAAAATTGTTGTCTGATTTAATCTAATGCTTCGTAATTCCAAGTCTGACCACTCCCTAGTAGAACAAATCCGTTTTTTACATTTTACAAGTTTGTTTTTTTCATAAATAGTGAACGTTTTATATTTTGGCACAAAAATGTTTTATAATCATTATAAGAACGTGAAATGTCCGCGTACAACAAAACGAATTGGATTTGTTTAATAAATGTCTTAACGATTCGTTAGGAGAGTGTCACGTTGGTGTTAAATAAAAAACAATTTTAGAAAGTAAAATCAAATTATGTTTTTTTTTAAATAAAATTTTAGCTTTTGAATGGCATTTGTTGTATTTCTTAGAGAATACCGTTGAACATTAATGACTTATACCCTTGACATACTATAAACTAAATTCCCAATTATACAAATTGAGTATCTACTTTATTCGCAATATTAAAAACTGATTGACATACTATGTAACTAATATTATGTTTAAGGGCATGCGAAATGCGTGGTCAATGTAAAAAATATGACATCATCGTATGGCACGTCAAATTTGGCAAATAAGTGTTTACAATTGCCTTATATATTTCGCTTATTTGCGTAAATTGCAGTATATGAAGTAAAATTAAGCGGACAAGAGGAAAGTAAAAATGATTGAAGCAAACCTTAGTTTAATTATTTTAAATTTATTATCATTATGTGCAGTAGTAAATAACTTAATAAAACTTAAGCAAAGGAGGATTCTTATGAGGATTCAACGACATCAACTTTTAATAAAAATGTTGCATGAAAAAATTGTGAAAACAAAAAAAAGAACAATTTTTAGGATGGTAAGTGGGAAAAAATATTTTCAAATAAATAAGACATGCGATTATTTGTAGGCACGACTAAGTAAATTTTGGAAGAAGTTCCAATGTTTAGCGACATACAAATTAAGAATAATTTTAGAGTTAGTAGAAAGTTATTTGATAAATTAGTTAAACAGTTGTCATTTCTAAAAGCAAACGATACTACATTTCGATTTGCAATACCACTACAAAAACGAATCGCAATTGGATTGTATACTCTTAGATCATTTGCAGAATATAGAACCATCGCTAATTTATTTGGAGTAGGTAGAATTGGTGTTAGATTTTTGTGATGGAATTTGCACCACTTTACATAAAGAAATCTCAACTTATCCAGCAATACAATCAGAGATTGAAGAAATCAGAAATAGTTTTCAAGAAATGGGTTTCCCACAATGCTTTGGAGCTTTCGGTAGGGCAATGAAGAAATATCAAAAATTGCAAATATGTTTAACATATTTTTCAGACGGAACACACATTGAAATACACCCACCGTCTAAAGATGCTGTTGATTACTTTAATTACTAAGGGTGGTACTCAATTATTTTACTTGCTGCAGTTGACTACAGGTTTGGAATTATAAAATTAATATGATATATCTAATAAAACAAGATTTTAGATATAAGTTTACTTACATAAATATTGAGTCTCCTGGACGAAATAATGATGGAGGTATATTTAACAATTCATTATTAGCTGAACAACATAAAAAGGATGCCTTTTTTTATAAAAATTTTAAGGAAATTTGTGGAGTTAAAGTACCAAATCTATTAATAGGAGATTCTGCTTTTAAACTTAGCAAATTTTTAATAAAGCCATATCCTTATTCTACTAATCAATCGCCAAAAGAAAAATTATTTAATTACCATCTATCTAAATGTCGGCGAGTAGTAGAGAATGCTTTTGGAATTCTTAAAACACGTTTTCTACGTTTAGGAAAAGGCATAGACAATAGATTGGAAAATGCTGCTTATTACATAATTATATTATATCAAATAATGAAGAAATCCAATATGAATGGTTAGAAGACGTTAATACCTTAAGGCTACAACCAAAAACGACAACATGGGGGTACAATAATGAAGATGCAAAAAATATTAGAGATGTCATTGCTCAATATTTATGTAAGTATATTTTTAAATTTAAAACATGTATTGATTTTCTTTCTATATACCAATAATTTCAGTGACCACTACATCCAGGCCTCTAACAGCTGGTGAAAATTTTTACTCTATGTAGAAAAATTTATTATTTTTACAAACTTCTTTTAAATGTATACTTTAATGTTAAAAATAAAAATACAAAAGTTAAAATGTACAAAATTTACTTTTTTATATAATTAAGTAAGCCTTCAGTCAATTGTCCAACTAAAGCACATAAACAAGTCTGAAATTCTTTCAGTTCCTTAAAATCTTGTAATTCTTTTTCTATCAAATTGTTGCTGTGCTTCATCGTACGTAGAAATTCAGTTTGGATGTCTTCTTTTGTCTTTCTCTTTTTAAGTTTTGACGTATGTCTAGGAGTTACACTATTGCTTTCCGTTTGCGATTCGTCGGATGGCACTGGTGTCGGTGTAGAAGCATGAGAAATAGTCGATCTGTCGGAAGCAGTTGAACGCGACGGAAAAATTTCAAACTCAATAGATTGCTCCTGAGCAAACTCTAAAATTCATCAAATTATAAACATTGGAACTTGTTTCATTATTACATACCTATTAATTCATTATCTTTTGATTCATCTACTAAAGTGCTATCATTCATAGCAAATCCACCCAAACTTTGGTTGACCTTTAAAAAGTGCTCCCAGTTTGATGGGCTACCTTCTGAAGGCTCCATCCATTTTCTTTCAGTTCTGAATAAAACAGTATTACAAATGACCTTTATTAGTTACAAATTATTTATCTATATCTCTGCGTAAAGTTTGATATTTTATTATGTACTTCAACTGCACTATATAATTGAAACCGTGGTCTAATAAAATTGAAGAAATCTCCGCATAAACATGTGAATTTCGTTTTTGTTTCCGCATCTCCAAAATTTTGTTCCCCCATGTTTCTATTAAGAGTACCTCTGCGGCTGTAGTCTACTTAACTTTTGTTTTCGTTTAATTGTAACACTTTCGTTTGACATTATCATAATTGAAAAAAGGTTATGTACACCAACTGCGAACAGCTGATAATTATCGTCATGCGGCATGGCAGCAATTACAAGCATGAGCGATTCGGCGAAATTTACCAAACACCAGCGAGGCAGTTTTTAAAACAAGATCGTAAATTATGAACATTATCGAGTTTGTAACATCATTTCACAAATTACCATTAGACATACTACACTTGGGAATTTAGTTTGTAGTATGTCAAGGGTATTAGTTTTTAATTAAAGCGGCGGTGGTTGTTTTACAAGTTTTTAGAAATGGCAGCTACTCGATTTGAACCAGGAACCTCGATGTAATGGGAGACCCATGTGGGAGACCTTTGGACACTACACTACGGCGGATTGTTTGTGAATTATGCTTAGTTAAAGTATCACATTTGATGTTTAAAATTTCAATAAGCAAAAAACACTTTTTTATACAAAACAAAAAATTACAATTTTTTAGCTTGTAGAACAAAATTATAGAAAACTTGTCAAGTTGTCTAAAAATTTTAAACCTAATGAGTAATGACAATACACAAATAAATTTTCTTGGCTGTTTACGACACAGATTTGTAGCTTAAAATCATTAGATAGTGTCTAAAATAAAGTTTTTTGCTGGAGTCTAAAAGATTATATATCTTGTCGTAGTTTTTCGATAAACAAAATCTGCTATGTATGCGTACCATAATAAGTATTGTTAGGAAAAGAAACTAAGCAGGAAATATTCAAGTCTTTAAAGATTAAATGGAGTACCTAGTTTGACAAATTTGATTTACGCATCTGAAAAACGACCATTTATTTCATATAATGTGTATCGTACTTAAGAAGATTTTAACCTCAGACCAAAGCTATCAACAACGAGGATTTTTTTTAGTTTAGAAAATTAATTACAGAAGTGTAGTGGATAACTCAAAAAAATTATTTTGTCAAATTGGGTGTGGTTATAAAAAGTTATAATGAAAAGAAATTGTTGTTTGCTGATGTCGCTATTTAAGAAAGAGAAATATGATTCGCTATGAGTGAATAATGATGAAGACGTTTTATGTGTTCGTGTAGTTAAAGGTTTTAAAAACATCAAAAATATTTGCGTATTGTAATCTATATTGAAGTTGTAATTGCACACGTGTGTTACCACAAAACGTTTTTTAAATCCCTAAAAGTTAACACAAAAAACCGTTTTAGATAAATTACGCAATTTAAGTTTCATAAAATTCAAAACGTAAATATTATTAGAGTGTTATTTATTTCATGTTCTAATAAAACTAAATCAATTTGTTTTATATCATAAACGTTTTTGCAACAAGTTATGAAAATAATTTTTTGTTCTAAGTTTTTCACACTGAAAATACGTTTTTGATTTCTTTTGAGTGGCTTTGTTCTACTAGGTCTATTTGGTAATCCATTGAAAATGAATAAATTGTGCATTAATTATGTTCAAATTCTGAAGCCTCATAAATCGACGCTCGTAGAAATATAGCTAAGTATTTTTCTTACTCTTTCTGCAGGTTCTTTATTGAGTAATCAAATTTAACAGAAGGAAATTCTTAAGAATTCATTAAACCATAATTTTTAAATTACTTCTTAAACAAGAACTATAGCAGTATAATTATATACTAATCTAATTACTCAATAATATAATTAAAATGGTGGTCAAATTTTGAAAAAAAAATAATGCAACGTAATCATCTGCCGTTTCTTAGTCATGTAAGGTAACCTAGAATTGGAGATTAGAAACAATTAAGAAGGATAAAAAAAGAATGTTTTATCAAAAACTGCCTGTTTATTAAATATGAACAGAAAACAATTAGCAGCAAACTTAGATAACAACGTGATAATTTTTGGATAATCCAAAGTAAAGAATAATAAGGAAGTATTATAATTTAGATTGTAAATAAGGAGAATAAAAAATAAATATATTGATATACTGATAAAGTTGACATTATCAGATGCGGTGTATAGTTTCAATGTGATTGCAAGTTTTAGGATAATCATCAAATATGTTTGAAGAGGTGTGAACTCGGAAGTATTCTTGAAGAGAAAGCTGTGCAAAAAAATTCAGTACATGCGTGTACATGCCAAATATGAATGGTAAATCCAGTGACGTAACCAGGGTAAGGGACCTGAAGGTCCCTCCCGAAATATTTATTAAAAATCCCGAATAAAGTGATGCTTGCAAAAAAAGCAGGTGGGATCTTAAAACGTTTTCGTCTATTTATAAGGTAAAACAAACCAGACCCCCCCCCCCCTTAACTGAAATCCTGGCTACGTCACTGGTAAATCAAATGAAGGTTAAGTGAAGTTGCTATAAGGAAATTTAACGAGATATCTATTGTATAAGTATTTTTGAAGTTACATATCATTTTGAATGCTTCCTTATATTAGTATTCCAACGTATCAGCGCGGATAAGATTACACTTGTCTACTGATCAATTGTCAACACTCGAAAAAAAAACGAAACGCATAAAAACTAATTCTAAAACTTTTGATTACAAGTCTTAACTTATTCCACGTAATTAGGTAGTTATCTAATCTACGTATTTTCTTTTCATAAATGGATACATTGAAAACGGAAAATTGAATTTTAAAAAGACAATAAGTTGTAATAAGGAATTTGTATTATCTATACGTTTTAGTTTATTATTTGAGATTGTCCATCTCTGATTTCGCATGTAATTTGGTTTACGGAATTAAATAATTTAGCAGATAATTTACTTTACTAACTGAATAAATTACCATTTCCAAACTGGAATTTACTATGTAATCATAAATAAACGATCATCTGTAAAATTTCACTAATATATCGGTTATGCCGCATTACAAAGACTAAATAGTCGTTTAATTAGAACCGAGATCAAGTTATTTAATTAATGTTTCGCTAGGAATTATTGGAATTTCGCGTATTTATTGGCAGAATTGGATTTTCAGAAATGGGTTAATTTCTAAATTCAACGATATAATTGCAAGATGCCTTTGGTGCAGAGTTGATGCAAAATTAATAAATATAAATAAACATGACGCAAGTCTATTGTGTCTATGAATATTAATCGTTCAAAAATGACGCGATGCCCTTGAAAACAAGGGTTAAATGAATATGCACAAATAAAGAAAAATAAAAGCAATTAAAGCTTAAAACGCAAAAAGCATTATCGAGTTCGTGTCGTGTTTTTTTACATGACGGTTTGTATATTCTTTTTATTCGTATTTTGTACAGCATATCCGGTTGTAGCTCTGGGAGTGCCGCTCTTGGTTCTTCTCCTTGCAAGGTCAGCGACTGATCCAGCATCACCCTCCCGCACGCCTTACTTCCTTCCTTCGACCACATTCCTATTAATAGCAATGTTGCCACATATTAAGTACGTATACAAAAAATTCCGCTTATCACAAAAACATTAGTTATCAGTAATTACCCTATGCGGCGTTTCGATAATTTAATTTTACCTCCGCGTTAAGTATGTTACAAAAGGTCTTCTGGTCAGTTATTTTAAACAATTAATTCAAAGCGACGCCACTTTTATTACACTTGCATTCTTTGTAACCTCTCCTGATCTTTCTACAATTGGTTCTATTAAGCTTATTGTCGTTGATGGTATAATTCTAAAATACAAGGTGGTACTTGCTGATGGTGGATTATGTAATTACAAATAATTACAACTAACAATTAGTACGCTTTGAAAGTGTAAACGTAGTTTCTTAATTCATAATTAAATTTATGGGCGAAAATAATCACATGTTCCCAACATTCTTCAAGCACCACTTGTTTGTATTTGCATACAACAAAATAAATGTAAGTTATGCTTTGATTAATATAAATTCATGTTTATCTCTCCATCAAATATTTATGTATAGTTGCTAAATACTCAAAATTTGTTTTGCTTCAATGGTTTTTATGGGGATGATAAATTTTAAGGTGTCTTATAATACACAAAAGATAATACGGATCGTTATTAAAAGTATGCAGTATTTATAATTAGTTAAAACGAAATAAAAGTACAAGTTGCAAAGCGATTTTACTTCTTTACAATGTATGATCTCATGAATTTTTAATTCAGTTATGCTAATCAGATAGAAATCATTAAAGGTACAGGTAGGTAGTAAGTTGACATTAACATGAATAGCAAATAAACTAATGTAAGTTAACGTATCTGATAATTAAAGAGCGGATAGTAAGGCAAGAAAAAATGCCAAAAAAGGTGGCATAAAAGGCATATTTAACCTACCAAAAAGGCACAAATATCTATTAAAGTTTACAGTTTATTTTTTTGTTTTACAATGTTTATTAAGTGCTATTATTTTCCCAAGCACAAATAAAATATTTTTCAATATTTTGACCAAGAAGCTGTTGCCTTTTATCATTTAAAATATTTTTATAGAAGGAAAAAATTCTTTCGACATCACAAGATATTAGTGGAGCAGATTTTAATGCCGATGTTTCTGTTATTGTTGAAGATATTTTCTGTTGATGCTTCATGATCTCCCCTTTTTGAATTTCAGTCAGTTTTTTAAAGAGGTCAGAGGAAGGGTTTTTTGATGTGACGGAATCCACTTTTTGATTAATTTTTCTTTCTATAGTCCCTGGACATGCTCTTATAATTGTTCTTATTCTTTCGAATGTAGCGAAAGATTCGGTCATTGCGGTTTCGCTTTTTTCTAGTTTCTTTAATTCGTCAGGAATGCCGGAAAAGTGTGTTTTTATAAAAACTAGTCCTCTCTTAACAGCTTCGTCATTAAAAGCTTTTTGAGATTTAGCAATTACTGCAGAGGCCGTCTCATCAAATAATTCAACCGTTGTTTCATAATTTTTTTAATATTTTTTAAATGTAAACCACTGCCCATGTGTTGTTTTACATGGTACTTTTTAGTAGCACCGATCTAAAATAATACATATACTAGTAATTAAAGCATTTAAATTAAGATAATACAAACTTACTGATTTTGAACAAACTTGACAAAAAAATGTTTTCCCCGTCGCGCCGGTTGTTAAATTATTGTCCAACTTACTCCACTTGTAATAATTTTCAAACTTTTATTGTTTATTAGGTGGCATTTTTTAAAACTTACTCACAGCACAACAGCAATAGACTATCACAGTGAGACAATATCACAGGTATTTATAGCAAACAAAGAATATTTTAATCATGTGTTTCAGTCATTAAAGGAACCGGACAGAATTAAAATGATCTATATTTGTTTGCTTTACTTAGGTACTGAATAGACCTATAAAATATAATTCATTCCGAAATCCTTCCGGTTTTGTAAATAGTGTTCTGTTAAGCCTGTCATTGTACATAATCCTAGTATAAAGTCTTACAATAGTTCTTCTCTATAAGCGGCTTTTGTATTTAATGTTTTCTGGAAACCATTGTTTAACAAAACATGAAAATCCCTGTTGTTATTTATAGGTTCGTGGTAAGACCTTTTGAGCAAAAAATGTTAATTATATTATTGTACGTAATTTATGTAAAATTCTGTAATGCGTTATTGTCATCTACCTATTAAAACACAGTTTACACAAACTTTTCAAAATTTATATGTAAAAAGGCAATATAAAATAACACTCTTTAAAAAGGCAAAAAAGACAAAAAGTTACACAAAAAGGCAAAATAGGCAGGCTCCAGGCATTTGCCTGACTGTCCGCTGTTTACTGATAATTTTTTTAGTAGATCGAAAGTATCTATAGTAGAGCACAACACAATAAAATCATGGTTCCTAAAGTGGTCCCTACCGACCCCTAGGGGTTCCCGGGATTATTCACGGGGTTCGTAGAAAATTAAAATTGATTTGGGGGTTCCTGAACAACGTCAGGGGACCTGCGCAATGTTTAATATAAAATTAAAAAATTGTGACACATTATTATTAATATGGAAGTTAAAATAAATAACAATGAATAAATTATTAGCGATTTTTACGTCTTAAGTAAAATATAAATATAAACAGGTCCATAAAATACAAGTTCTGTGTTATACGTGATGTAAAGTGCATACAACAAATTTTCCTAGTCTTAGACAAAATTTTTTTATATATATATATTTTTTTTCCTTGGGTCTCTTTTTCAGATAACAGTATGAGTCAGCCAATAATGTAGACAATGCAGTGTTGAATATATGAAATATAGCTTAATCTGTCACCAGGAAATAGTACTTTACCTATGTGTCCTTAATGTAACAAAACGATCTAACGTTCAAAGAAAATATTTGAAAACACCGACATGGCAAGAACTCACAGGAACAACATCTAAGAGAGATGACGATAGACTGCGTGTTTCTTATAATATTTTTTTAATGATTGTGAAATCCGAAAAGCTGCACACTATTGGTGAAGAATTTATTCTACCAGTTGTGAGGTAATACGCACAAACCAGCTTTCGATATTAAAAAAAGAATTATAATAATACAGTACGAAAAAAGATCGACAAAATGGCTCTGTGTGTAGAAAACTCTTTATGTGAATAGTTAAAAACGTCTGAATTCTGTATACAGCTTGACGAGTCAACATTACCAAGAAACGAAGCTTTACTTTTCGCTTATCTGAGATTTGTAAAAAAAGAAAAATTTTTCCAAGAATTATTATTTGGTAAATATTTGGAAACTGAAACAAAAGTGAAACGTTATTTAGGGAATTAGATTATTTGATGTAAAAGCTATACCCTTGGCTAATATCATCTTCGTTACTACTGACGGTGCTCCAGCTATGGTAGGACGACACCGAGGCTTTCTGGCATACTTAAAACAAGCTATACCGAATGTATTATTGGTACATTATGTATATTCATCGACATTATTTGGTCGCAAAGAACTTAAATAAACGTTTGCATGAAATAAAGATTGGTATCTGCTGTAAATATTTTACTAACAATTTATTTTGTGGATGACAGAAAATTAAAAAGAACAATAGTTAACGTAATCTGTGAAGACTTTTTAAAATACGGATCTCACAGCAATTACCACATAGTTAAAATGAAAAGTCAATCTCCACTATTTATTTAGCGTATGGCTTGAACATCACAATTTATGTCGAGTCCGCCGCCATTCTTTGTGCTAGCTCATTTAGCGTTATCCAGGGTGCACCACGTAAAGGGGAACTAGCTTTGCACCCCTCCACTTATTTAAATAGACAAAACCTAAAAACTAATTGCAAAAATCTCAAAAATGGCCACTTTAGACCAAACCTTTATTGGGATCATTTTTATTTAATGCCACAAAAAATATTTTCTTTAAGTTTGTAGTCGTTTATCAAAAACACGCTGTATACTAGGTTACCTCATAACTCTGGATCAATCAAAAGTCAAGCAGGAACGCGTCATCAAGTATACACATTCAAACGTCGCATGGTGAATACTCTGTAAGGACATTATTTTGTGTTTATTACCCTGCCTACCACACGTAAATAAATTTTAGTATTGCTATAGCCATAATTATTGTGTATTTCTCATTATTAAACTAATAATTAGATAATTAAGTAAATATAATTATGAATTTGGGTTTATATTCGATGTTATGAGGTAACTGTTTATACTGTGACAGTGAGCTGTAACAATAGCATCCACAAACATTAACCCAATTCAAGCTTTTATTGAGTGAAAAGGTGACCTTGCCTGCAAGGTGATGGCACGCCTGGATGGAAATCTCCGGGAAGACTATATTCGCACGATTGAACAATAGAGGGCGATTTAGTTGAAAAAGGACTACTCGTTGGCAGAAATTTAGTACTAGTGAAAAACACGATTCCAGTAACGGTCTTGAATGTCAACTCAGATCCAGTAACGTTGAAAAAGAAGGTCGTGGTAGGCCAATGCACGACAGTATCTCAAACTGCGAAATGCGTGAGTTCTAATAAAGATACGTCGGTCGCCAAAGAAGTGCCCACAACATCTACTAGACATTCTTGCTTCCAAACCTTAGGCAAGACCAGCTGGCTAAAGTTAAACTGTTGATCCAACAGTATCAAGATGTGTTCGCGCTGGAGAGTGGTTCCAAACGAAGAACTAACGTGGTGTAACATAAAATTAATACCGTAGACGCTCGGTCGACTTCCTATGGTGAAAAAAGAAGAAGTCAAACCAATAATTACGGATATGGAGAAAGAAGGTGTAATTGAACCTTCAAGTGGGCGTCCGCAATGGTACTCGTAAAGAAAAAACACGGATCAACCAGTTTTTGCGTAGACTATAGACAGCTTAACGACGTGACCAAAAGGACACCTATCCTTTACCGAGAATTGACGATACGTTAGACACTCTGTCAGGATCCCAGTGGTTTTCCACGTTTGATTTAAGGAGTGGCTACTGGCAGGTAGAATTGGAAACCAAGGATCGTGAAAAAACGAATGGAACTGGATTGTGGCAGTTCACTGTGATGCTCTTCGGCCTGTGTAACGCTCTTGCAACGTTCTAGCGTTTGATGGAAACCATCTTGCGCGGACTGTCTTGGAAGACGTGCTTGGCTTACCTAAACGACGTGATCGTGGTTGGAAGGTCATTTGAAAAACATTTAAACGACATCAAAGAAGTTTTTCAACGACTACGTGGGGTAAATCTAAAACTGAGCACAAAGAAGTGCCACGTATTTTAGAAGGAAATTTAATATCTTGGCCACGTCGTATCTAGGGATGAAGTAAAGGCTGACCCAGACAAAATCAGAGCAGTGCAAGCATGGCCAAGTCTAATCGACAAACATCAGGTCTGAATCATCGCGTATTTTAGCAAGGTTTTGTCTGGGTCAGAAAATAATTACTGCGTGATTAGAAGAGAGCTGTTAGCAGTTGTCCATAAATAACTTCTACAAATATTTATATGGACGAAAGTATTTTCCGAAATCGACGGAGGCTTACGCCATATCAAATCAAGAAGCAGTTACAGTCGCAAACGTATTAGTAAAAGAGTTTTTCTGCCGGTTTGGAGTTCCGTTGGAATTACACTCAAACTAAGGCCGCAACTTTTAGTCTGAGCTATTTCAAGAAGTTTTTCGACTAGAATGACGCCTCTCTATCCTTAATCTGATGGCATGGTTGAGAAGATGAATCGGACAATGGGAAAATACTTAGCCAAAATAGTGTTCGAACACTAAAGAGACTAGAATCAATTCTGGCACCTTTTCCTAATAGCATACCGAATCATCCGTTCACTAAACCACAGGCCAAACACCATCCTGTGTCATGCTCAGTCGCAAAATACAATTACCATGCGACCTCTAATTTGGACGAAGACCGGAAGAAGAAGTTGCTGGAGAAGACTACGTCAACAAATTGACCAAGAAGCTAGACAAAGTACATGAAGAAGCCTGTAAAAACACACAAATTGCCAGCGACAGAATGAAGACGAAATATAACGTCGAGGCACAAAATGGTGGGTTTCAACCTGGCGACATGGTGTGGTTGTATAATCCCCAAAGAAGACGTGGTTTGTTGCCGAAGCTGCAGATGCAACGGGAGGGCCCTTATGAAATCGTGCAGCATATTAATAACTTCATATATCGAATCCAAAAACCACCCAAAAGCAAGCCAAAAGTGGTCCATATCGATCAATCGTTTAGTCCATTTGCTAGCAGAACTAGAAATCAAGCCAAAAGAACAGACTTCGATAAGTTTATAAGCATATACAGAGGTTCTGGCAAGGTTACATTCGGAGTTACAACCGAGGAAGGACAAGACCTGTTCCAAACACAAAAAGATAACGCCATCGCACATTGCGTGAGCGAGGATCTTGACATGTTCAGAGTAGTATTTAAAAGAAAGTATGGACGGCTAAATGAATTACAAAGACAGCAACCGGTGCGGGAAAGTCGGGAAAGTTTTAAAACTACGTGGTGAACGATGTTTCATTTTCTATCTAGTCACCAAGAAGTACTCACGTACAAAGCTGTTATACGAAAATTTGTGGTGAGCATTATAGAATCTCAAGAAAGAATTGGAGTCCCACAATATTAAGAAATTGGCAGTACCCAAGCTTGGTTGTGATCATCTGAATTGTAGGACAATTGTCTTCCGAAGAACAGGCGTTCAAGTGTTGGTCTGCAGTTACCAACCAAATAAAATATTAGGTCAGGAAAAGTCAATTGACTGCTACTTTTATGCTCAAGGAAGTTGCCGAAATGCCAAGTGCTGCCGCTATCGCCACGATCCTTTCTACCGGTGTCTTATCCAGTTTCCTGCTTTAGGACAGAACAGTTTTAAGAAGAGGGCAATGCAAAGTTCGCGAAGTTATTGTCAACTTCGAGAACGTTTACCGAAGGATGTAGAAAATTTTCGGGGCAGATAACAGAAATTTATAAAAACGGTTCAAAGGAAGCATAGGTCAGTTTTCGTATTGAATCAAGAATATTTTGTCGGTTTAAAATAAATAAGTGATTTATGCGTGCGAGGATAAATCAAGTGTCAGTGCTAGTACAACATAAATACGTCGCGTACTACTACTAAAACAGAATACAATAAAAAAGAAGCTTGTTTGCGGTCCCCCTACGCGACGATGCTGGTATAAAAATAATACTAGGTACTTACAATTATAATAAAGGTAAAGGACCATCAAACAGTTTTATTTATTACTGCTTAGAGGTCTTTTTTATGCCGGAGGTTGTTTACACTTTTAATTTAAACGAAGCCTGATAATACATACAGCAAAAAATCTGGAGATACGTACACCGCTTAGAATATAATTGTCAGTAGGCAAATGCATAGCTGTTTTTGTTGTTATTGGTACAGTTTTTCCAATTTTCTTCCTATTTAACAAAGATCGGAGCATTTAAGGTACAGTAAAAGTCAGTACAAAGCAAAACGTTATCAGCTATAGCAAGAGCTATTGCTTACTTAGCAATTATATGCACTTTATTATTATACTCGATACCCGCCTTGGCTAACCCAAAGATACACTATTTTGCAAAAAAAATTATTAAAGTAAAAAACATACTTTTTAAAACGTTTAACATATACGGTGAAACTTTATGGCTGAACTTTGAAATTGAATAATTTTCTTTAAACAAAAAACACTACTTCATTTATCTATTGCAAAAAAAATATCGAAATAAAAAACATACCTTTTGAGTTATAAAATATTTTAGCTGAAGACGCGCAACGAATATATTTAAATTATGATTTATTTAGTTTACATTATCGATTTACTAAAAAATTTGCTCCAGAAATTCATCATTCACATTAAAAATGTAAGCGTACGTTTAGTGCGCGCTCGACACATATCTATCCCTGGGTATTATTTGTACTCTTCGTTGTGAGTTTTTTTGACTTAAATTCCGGGAAGTTATCTACTGCGTAATTTTATGTATGTGATATTTAGAACTGAAACATAAAAAATGTATTAACAAAGTACCGCAACTAAAGAACAAATATTAGCAAAAAAAACCTTAGTAAAGTATCAAACCAAATCATAACGCTAAAATGTAAATACATGGAAAACCAAAAATAAATGTCATCAACCAAATGCTTATTTCACATAAACATCGTTTGTCAACGTAGTATATTTATCAGGTATCAAGTCTTAATAAGAAGGGTTACGATGATTCTATTTGCCATCCGTCACATGCAATAAACTGGTGAAAAAGGTCATTATCCGGATAGACATTAGACTATTACTAAATATTTTAGCGAAACTATCAACAACACTGGATTTCAATTGTTCTACATGGAAAAAAATAAATAAAATAGATTGAGCTGCGATCGATAAAACTGGTTTGCAAATATCCGGTATAGAAAAACAAGAATGTCTTGATGTCAAAACTGAGAATTAGTATTTATTTTGCCGTCTCTATTCTGAGTTTTATCTACCTAGAGTAAGTTACACACAAATTTTTTTTATATTTGTAGTATTTAAATAATGTTTAAAATTTTTTTTAGAAAGTTGGCTTACACAAGGAAGAAAAGAAAAATACTATATTTTTCTTGACCATATAAAATAGAAATTTTTGAGTACCAAAAAATTAATTTGAATCATATTACACAAAAAAGTTTTGTTTTCGAGTGAATAATATAATGGGATACAGATTTTTTGCAGTGTGTGATGTGTTGTACAATTTGTGTTTTACTACTTAATAAAAATAGTCTAAGACGTCAATTTATAAAAACGTGCAAATAGTTCGTTGTTGCAAAATTGAAATTGTGGTAAAAATAATTCAGATCTATTTAAAACGGCCTTTATCCGTTCACACCGTAAATTCTGAACAACGAGATTAGAATATTTATAAGAGTTGAAATAGAACAAATTATATTTAACAAAGAAAGTCGAATTTGAAGATAAATAGTTTATATGCCAGTAACCGTAAGTTATAAAGTAGACATCTATGTACTATTAAATTATTACCAATTGGCAGAAGAGTCAAAAATCGATTCTTTTTAAGCATTTTTCAATAAAACCAATCTGTGGATCGATTTAATAAAAAAAAATAATTGTGAATATAACGATACACTGAAAACAGTATTTTTTTTAGTTAACTATTCTTAATTTCAGTTAAAATATTGAAGCGTTCCCGAAGTATTTGGAAACTTTGAAACTATAATCTAAAAAAATGAAATCTTCTGGATTGAGATAATGTAAGCATATAAGAAGTATTTGAAAACAGTTGAAGTCAGTTTTCAAATTAACATGCCCGAAAAATATAGTGTTTGTTTAAATAAACAAAGTGCAGGTGCGAGTTTAAATAAATACGTAGCGTTAAAGAGAACGTGCTGATAAAATAAACATACGTGCAACTTATCGGACAGTGTTTATAAATATGCAGTGAGAGTTATATATACAGGGTGTTCCACGACGTAATGTACATACTGAAATGGTATGTTCCTTAGGTCCATTTAAGTAGAAAACGTCCTATAAACATAGGTCCAATTCGCCATAGTTACACAGATACAAGCGTTCAAAGTTTATAAATGCTCACACATTTTTTGAAAATTATTATTATTGAAAACAGAAAATCGAACTACAAAACAAACATAAAGAAACAAACAAAAATCACATCAAATGCTCAAAATGACCCCCTTTGGCATTAATACAACGACGGCTCGAAGCACCTGCTGGTTGTTCCGTGTTTGTTGACACACATCCAGGATACGCTGTATTAGTTCAGCTCTGGTATTAACTTTTACCTCGTATAATAAACTTTTCACATTACCCCACAGATAGAAGTCCAAAGGTGTGAGATTGGGCGATCTCGGTGGCCAAGCATGCGGGCCTCTACGCCCAATTCACCTATTGGGGTAAGCAACATTTAGATATTTGGTCACATGCCGACTAAAACGTGGATGAGCACCATCATGTTGCAGAAACATTTGTTGTCGTGTTAGTAAAGGTACTTCTTCCAAAAGCGGTATCAATTCATTCCGCAAAAAATTAGCATATGCTTCTCCTGTCAGACGTTTCTCAAAGAAAAAAGGTCCAATAAGTTGATCGTCAATCATGCCACACCATACGTTAACAGAAAATCTGCGCTGAAAGTTAGTTTCTGTTGTGCCATGTGGATTTTGATATGACCACAAATGAGAATTACGTGTATTGTTCACTCCATCTCTAGTAAATTGCGCCTCGTCGCTAAATAAAATGAATGGAACTAATTGTGGATTTACTTGAAGCCAGTGGCAGAAATTCAACCGGGCAGCAAAATCTCCAAGTTCCAGATGCTGAACCTGTTGTATGTGATAGGGATACAAAAACCCATCGTGTAATGTTCGCCATACTGACATACGGGGGAGTCCCGTTCGAAAAGAAATTCTGGAACACTTATTTTTATTCATTTTCATATTGAGATTACAAATCCCGGTACTCATACAACTTTTAAAACTTTTCGAGATTTTAAATACTTTAACTATGATTCAATCAATCTATCACTGGTATCTCTACCGTGGAATTTGCTATTTCAGATTCCTGACATAGACTCCAAAATACATTTTTTAAATAATAACATAATATTTTTGTTTAACTTATTTGCGCCATTCAAAACTGCAAGATTGATTAAACTCAAAGCTCCATGGCTAACATACAACATCGGCCTTCTGATAACATTAAGAAATAAAGCCTTATCTAAATTTAAAAGAACTAAATATCCTACTGATTGGAACTATTATAAAAATTTACGAAACTTTACTACTACCGCTATTAGGAAGGAAAAACGTGCTTTTTCCAGCATTCTATAAACAAAAATTCCAATAATAGGCTATTCAATTTAAGATTCCAGCGCCTCTAGCGGCAAAGAACGAACTAACGTTGCAATGATAAACGTCATAGTCAAGTCATAGTTGCCTTTACTTCCATACTATTTATACTATTTCTTTTTGTGTTGTAACAAGCTTTTTCTGAAAACCAAAGCTTAATTTATGTACTTTATAATCTTTTTTTATAGTGCGATAAGTTTTTTCAGCATTTACATAAGATTTACTAATATTATTAGTGATTCTAAATAAGTTTGTATACAGGTTAGAAATTGCATTTACTAGTCGTTTTATTGTAGTTTAATAGTTTTGTGTTTTAGTTTCGTGCTATAAAACAACACAATAATTAGTTACAACTCAATTTACAGCCAGCATCGTTAGATTGGGTCCTTAATACTACAATTAGTCACTAAGAAACATCAATTTCACTTTGCATGTAGGTACATTGTTTTCTCATCGCAAAATTCATCAGGCACGTTTACTTGGAAGTGTTTTGCTTGCTATATCAGTTGTAGTTCTAATTGTTAGATATTGTACGGAAGGCACATGTAGTGTCGTAATCCTTATTTTTTTAACTGTCGGGCAGTTTGTCTGAACGTATGTAATTTTATTATTGGCGCTAATGTAGAGTTATAATAACAACTAAATATATACTTGTTTGATAAAAATAATGTAACATTTAAAAATGTTGCAAACAAAGTTTCTTATTCTTTTCTAACAGATTTTTTAAGTTATAATTTCACCACGAGGACTGCATGTCGTTCAACAAGTCTGTCAGTTCCATAATTTTTAATTATGTGCATTTTTTACGAAATATACTTAAGAACGCAGCAGAAATTCAAAATAAAACAACAAATTAAGTACGCGCATTAAGCTATCATTGCAACGGTAGTTCAAATCGTCGCCGCCAGTTAGCGTATCGCTTAGTTTGAATCGCTCATATCTGGAAAACTCTCAGGTCAATTGATTTTCACTACAAATCTCAAAAGCAAGATATTCCAACTGAATGTTTAACAGCATTTAATATTTTATTGTTAAATTCTCTGTGAGACAAGGTAATATTTTTTAACTTTTGGTTACAAATAGCTCTGACATAATTAGAATCAATAAAGTTTGAAGTTTTATGTAAAATGCATTCTAAATCAATTTTGAATTCATCTAAAAGCTTAGTATTAAGATTATTATTATTGTGTTTGGGACCAAGTTTAAGAAACTCTATCTCATCTTTTTCAAATTTTGAAGTACTTAAATTAATTAATCTATTATAAAAGGTGAAGTGAATAGCAGAACATTTTTCTTACATTAAAAACAATAATGTTGGTATTAATTTATATAATAAATCTTCTTTCGCTAATCATATATTAGAATATAACCATTGTTTTTATTATAAAAGTAATTACAAAATTCTTCATATTTGCAATAAAAGTCTAAAATTAAATTTTTTGGAGATAAAAGAAATTGTTAAACATAAAAACTCAGACCCAGGTGCATGTTTAAATGAAATTGTTAATTTTGAAAATGATTATCTTTTTCTTAAATAATATTTTTGTTTTTATTTAAATTATTTTTATATTTATTTAATTTTCTTGTTAATAATATTATTATTTTATATATCTTTCGCGGTTAACTTATATTGTCATTTTGTTTAATTTATATGTCATTTTGACATAAACTGTTCAATTTTAATTTATTTATTTATTTATTAATTGTAAGTATATTAAGAATTTTAAGGTTGTGATTTTACTTTAGTTGATAAATTTAGAGGCCTGATGATGACCGTTAGGTCGAAACATGTAGCCACAAATAATTAATAAATAAAAACAGTTATATGGGAAAGGCATTAAATCATTTAAAATTATATCTATTTTTAGTTTTTACAAACATTTTCATTATGGTCTCACAAGTTTAAATGCTATAAATTCGTAACATTATTTTTACAACATAATGATTAATGCATCATCTGAAAACAGTAAACATAAAACACTAAAGCTTATTATTTATTTCAAATCCACAAATCCAATCTAACGAATCATACACAGATTCTTTAAAATTACTGTAAACTTGTTTATATTTATTTTTACTGGTTGGTCGAATTTGAAGTAAAGGCTGAGGACGAACATTCTAAATGTGTAAACAATTATTAGCTTCATTTTTTAATGTCTAGTACCACCGTTATTATGAAACAAAAACGATAAGTCGTCCCTTATGAATATTATCGATTAACTAAGAACATAGACTGTAATGTCATACTGTCATATATGATAAGAAATTTGCATTTGAGCATCCATATTTTACACACACGTGCTACGAAGATGACGATAGATGACCTAAGTCACGTAAGCAATGTAAGCATTGCACTCAAAGATAATTGCACTAAATATTATCTAGGCGACCCGGCTGAAGACCCTGCGAAAGTATTTAAACATTTACTTATCTTCTTTTCTATCTCGCATAATATTGTATTATGTGTGTCTCACTCTTGATTATAAAAACTATTATCGTAATATAATGTAAATGCGGACACAAGTACGTGTCAACCTCCGATAAATTCGCAAGCTTTCGTATCTGTTGCGTTTAAATCGACAATTACTTAAACGCTGATAATTTGATTTAAACGCAAATTTTCTGTAATTTTAAAGCAAATAAAATACCTTTCTTATTCATTTTTGAAGGGTCATGGACCAAATGACCTAATAGAGAAGCCACCACTGCACATCAGATTTTATCGACGTTCAAAATTGCGAAATGCACTTTTATGCTGACGATACTCAACTATATTTAACATTTAACCCTTTTGATATTCAGAAAGTCGTAGACCCTATTAATACTAACATAAATAGCTGTATCAAGAAAATATTCTCTCCTTATAAATTCCGCAAAGTCCAGTGTTATACTATTCTGTAAACCAAAAGATAAAAATCTCATTTTACCTTTTATCAATGTTAATTTAAACGAAACAAATATACCCATTCAAAGTGCTTGTCGTAACCTGGGACTTACCTTTGATACAAACTTAAGATTTAAAGATCACATAAATAAGTGCATGCAGAAATCTTATACCAATTTAAGAACCTTATATGCTAACAAGCATTTTCTAACTGCTAAAGCCAAACACATATTAAGCAATTCTCTTGTTCTATCTCATTTCAATTTTGCTGATACGGTTTATGGTCCCTGTATGTATGATGGTGATGTGAAAAGAGTTCAACGTATCCAAAACTTTTGTGTTAGATTAATTTTTGGATTGCAAAAGTATGATCACATCTCTTGAAAATTAACTGATACAAAATGGCTAAATATGAAAAATCGTAGATTACTACATTTCGCATGCTTAGTTCACAAAACCTTGTTAACAAAAACTCCATCATATCTTAGTAGTAGGTTTAGCTATCGGAAGGTGTACACAACATCAATATAAGAAATAAAGGTCTTTCAATAGTTCCAAAATATAAAACTGCTGTATTTAAACGATAATTTTCTTATAATGCTGCTAAAGTGTACAACTCGTTACCAAATTATATTAAAGATCTGCCATTCGCTTCCTTCAGAAACCTGCTTAAATTGCAGTGCGCGGCGTGATATATGTATATATGAATATATGTGTCTTTATTTTTTACATGTAATTATTATATTTTGTTTAGTTGTTTTTCATTAGTTAATGCATTTTGTTATTCTGCATTTTCTGTTTTTTTTTGCGAGATATTTGGGTTGAGTGGAAGAACAGGTGACGGTACCCTGTTATCTGAACTCCGCCAGTGGCATAATATGTTTATCTTTCTTTCTCTTATACCAATTTCTATGTATTTAATCAATAAAGACCAAAATAATAATACTGTAGCCAATTATTTTTATTTCATACATTCAAGAAGATTTTACTGTGTTGTGTAACAAAATTATTTACTATAAAAAACTATAATTAAAATTGCGATCTTTTCAAATTTGGGAACTTTTTTGTTCTAATATTCAAAATTAAGTGGCAGTAATAATTGATATTGTTATAATAATTTTACTAAATTCGAGATGAACATACTGCTTGCATTTTTTAAGTTAGTTTCATACAATAAATTTGAAAAATAATATATTCATTTGATAGAAAATTGAAAGGTAGTAGAAAATACGTTTAAACTTATTACAAAGTTTTAGTTAAGGACCTTTTATTAAAAATAAATTTTAAATTTGATTTTATAAAGAAAATTGACAGTGTCTAAACCGATTAATAAATTTGTGACGTGCAAATATAATTATTGCTAGGTAGTTCTATCAAACACTCAGTTTATTTCTATTATATTGATTGGTTTTAATTTTTACTAACGTAATTCATTTTTTTGAAGTGAAATTAGTATAAGTGACATGTTTACAGTATACGAGATGTATTACGCATTATACAAATTCATAAAGCTTAATGCTAGAATTCGGCTACAAATCAAAAATAACTAAAGTCATCTTTCATTAAAATTTTGCTTTCTGACATTGACCTTTGAACTGGCATTACGTATTCATAAACCATTAGTTAAGTAGAAACTCTATGAACCTTTAATCCCTTAAAGTATGTCTTTTCTTTATTGTGAAGCAGTGAATATTCGCTTAATATTATTGTTAATTTTAGAAGTACAACATAGTAACTAGCAATTTAATTTGCATGTTGCATAAAATAAGTTTTAATAATGATTACGCTTTCGCTTATCTAATATGTATTGCATTTGTGCTAGTTATTAATTTAATAATTTTAAATGGCATGCGTAATCAGATAAAATTGTTAAACAGTAGTTACAATTAACCAACATTAATCAATTTACATAACAGACTTTAGTTCTACAAAAGTTTTTTTTTATTTTTGTGGTAATTTTTGTACAAATATTTTAACGATCTGAATGTAATTAATAAAATTTTATATCTTATTTTTACAATTCCGTTACAAAAAATGCAGGTAGATTAAAAAACTAAACCTACGCAACGATTACTGTCGATTTATGTAAATAAAAATGAAAAATCCAAGAATTTCAACAAAATTTTATATAACACGATGGCGTCTTGCAACATTCCACTGATCAATTCGGATGTAATGGAATTCAAGATGCTACTAGACGATTACATAATAACAGTGGTTTTTTGAAAAACAATAAATATTGTATACTTTTTAATCTTAATCAGTATTAAAGCCTAATGTCTATAAAACTACCGACATTAAGCAAGATGCTTTTTTAAAGTATTGTGGTTTTTGATATATAATAATAATAATAATAATAATAATTTAATATAATGATCAAAAAAGCTAAAGCTTGTAAGTCTGGTAAGTAGGATAAAATAATTTTTAGTAACGCTGGTCTTACATTTGACACATTTACTATTTGTTTAACGACAATATTTGCAATTAAAGACTATTGTTAACGATCAACTGATTATTATCTAATAGCAAAGACTTCTACGACCGGAGTCTATACTATCATAAGAACGTCTTCCGGGTTTAGACCGTGTCAATGTTGTAACCGAAGTTGCCAACGTTTTGTCTACTTTCGTAAGGAGATCAAAGAATTCAAACTAGAAACCGAAATCTAATTTAAAAACCATTACAGAGTCGGTAAGTAATCATCTTGTAGATTATACCAGATTAAAACCCTAAAATGATTTTTTCTTGTGAAACCTTTTCTTTTTCTTTTTGATTCTTCTCCGAACTCAATTTCATTCTTTGGTTTTTCGATTGAGGAACAGTAGTTTTTTTAAATCACGGACATCCGGGTTCACCCTGTTCTTTACTGTAAGTTTCCAAATTTAAAAAAAAAGTCATTATGAGAGTGTCAGAAATTAACTTTTAAGCTCATCATACGCTGCCAGCATGCGTTGTACGATGTTTTGTGTATCTAAGAATTTTCAAAACGTGTGCACTACATTCTTGAAAGAGTCCCACGTTTTCATGTCTTCCATTGTTTTCAAAAACTGGAGATCAGTTAAAAGTTTTTGTATTTCAGGGCCATTGAAAACTTCTTTTTTCAACTTGGTGTGAGACAGTTTCGGGAACTTAAAACACAAATATTTGAAACGATTTCCTTTTTTTAATTTAATATGAAGATGTGGTAATAACACTTTATCTGACAGAACCAAAGTCGCATTGATGATGTTTTTCTCGCCGGGGGTAAAACTGTTAGTCAGTTTTTGTTCAGTGCAGCTGTCTGGTGCTACTATCCTATTAACAAACAAAGTGTGAATATTTTCTATAGCCTCTTTGTTGACACAACAACATGGTAAGAATTTTGAAATCTCCACATCCACATGTCCACATCTATTGATGCTTTTGATGCATTGATATACTTGATTTTCTCAAGCATTGCACCAAAGCCAATATAGTTTTCTGTTATAGAACCAAGTGTCCCATAAGAAATACATTTTCATTATGCAACAAAACTGCTTTGTGGCCATTTTTAGTCGAATCATTGAATATGTGCCATTATGATAAATCATATTCTATTTCAAAACACTTTATGAGTTTATGAGCATTATTATTTTTCTTAAATTTTATTAAATTTCTTCTCTTGATGCATGTACCACAAAAATAAGTCCCAGATGATAACAGCTTTCTTTTTTCTTGATTTTGGCTGCGTTTTTTTGAAATACCTAAATTTCTTACTAATTGGTTGACCTCACATAAAAGTTGAGGTTCTTCGTCAACTATACTATAAAAATACTATGCAGTTTTTTACTTGCAGACCTGTGTGTTATTCTATGTTTAGAAAATAAAAACAAAACAGAATAACGTACGCTAAACAATAAAAGCTAGCAGTTTGTTTAGTAGAAATATTAGTGACTAGATGGACGCAAACGTGACCGAGTTACGTTTGTTACAACCAAGTTGATTTTTACTCCGAACATAGGTTTAGATTTTAGGAATTTTTAAAAGTATAACTTCTATTTTAAAATGAACTACTAAAATCGATTGTTATAACATCACATTTTTAACTTGTTGGGAAAACTTCTAAATACATATTTTATAGCCGTTTTCATTGTAGTATTAGACATAATATTGAGGTAAAAAATACTTATTTGCTTCATGTTGTTAATATTTCTTTCTGTCAAGTTACCGAAGCTGATTTTTCAAGTAATAAGTTATATTTAAAAAAACCTATGAACAGCTTGGTTATGTTTGCACGCTTTTTTAAATTTTGTGTAATTTTCCTATTTTTAAAGATTTAATTATTGTTTATAATAAAAACCTTGATGGTATTTCTTAAACCGAGTTGTATTTTTGCAACAACAGGTTATCAGACCAATTCGTTTATAACTGTAGAAGTTGAAAAATACGTATTTGAGTTTGCGTTCAATTTACGTTTAGTTAACGGTTAAACCTGTTAATGGATTTCAAGACACAATTTGAAAAACTAGAAGGCGAAAGCAACTGGACGAAGTGGCGTAGGCAGGCTGCTGAAAAGACCGTTTCAGACACTTTAGCAGCTAAAGCATATGAGAAGGACAAAAGAGCCACGAGGCGGAGAAGAACGCCTTTAATAAAGGTGATGCGTTAGCACAGCTAATTTTAGTCAGCAGCATGAACGATGCTAATATTGATCTGACAACTACTTTTAAACGAGTTAAATCAATATGGGACAAACTTCTTTGCGTGTACGAAAAAAGTTTGGATTAGCGCGTGGATCGTCTTATGAACCGTTTTTTCAGCTGTAAAAAGGACTCGCAAGAAGTTATTACCACTCACGTGGCGCGTTTACAGCGCAATTTCCAGGAATTAAATGATGAGCTACAGAGGTTGGTCAAAACGAGTTGCCAGACTTATTATTGATGAGCCGTATTATGTCGACTCTACCAAACAAGTATTTTGAATTCAAAAGTGTGTGGGAGTTGGTGCCGCTTGGTGAAAGGACGATCAATAAGTTGTTGGAAAGGTTATAACTTATAAAAATGCGTTTTCCCGAAAAACGTAGCGAGTCGACAACACTGTATGCTAAAGAACAGAAACTTGAAAAAGTAAAACCAGAACAAAAGCGTTTTAAGTGCCATAAACCTGGCCACACGGCGAAAAATTGTCCAATTAAAAGTGGCGCTACAAAAACCAAAAACAGTTGGAATTCGGCAGGAACTTTGAAAAGCGTGGGTAAATTACTGCGTTTATAACCAACACAGACGAAGGAATACGCACTGACCAATGGCTTGCTGATTCGGGTGCGTCTGCACACATGACGTCGCACAAGAATTATTTTGTGATTTACGATACGTTAGAACTAACTTGAGAAGTTTAAGTAGGTAATTGTCAAATTATTCGTGCATACGGAAAAGGCACAGTAAATGTTGAAATGTGGCACAAGCGTTTGTGTCATCAAAACAAACGCCATGTAAAGAAACTTTTTAAAAATCGTGGGGTTGATGTCGAAATCAAAGAAGAATTCTGTGATGGCTGCGTATTTGGTAAGCAACATCAGTTAAATTTTAGTGCTAGCGCTAACAGGACAAAGGAATTCGGTGAAATTGTACATTCTGATGTTTGCGGGCCAATGCAAATACAGTTGTGACTCTATGCGAAGCAGGCAGTGAAGATGTCGAAAGTGATTTACAGATAGATCACACTGGTCAACATAATTTTTAGTGACTTACAGTAAGACTTGTTTCTTACTATTTTGGTGCTGTTGATCTCGAATATCATATCACGTTTATACGTATCACATCAGATAAATATAATAGTTAGAAAATATTCTTAAAATTTTATTTATAGTAAAAGAAAGCAAATGAATACAGTTTTAATTACATTTTAATGGATTGGAGTGTTAAAATGAAAATACAAAATAATTCAAGGATTAAATTTTTGTTTGTAAGATTTTCTGGAATGCACCATTCCGGATAAGTTTCTTATAATACTTCAACAGTAGTCAATGTGAGTATTCCAGCTTTCTTGATAACATCCCTCCATCTTTTTCAAATTCTGATGGAAACGTTCACCCTGTTCATCACTGACATCTCCAAAATTGAGAGAAAATTTGTCAAGATGACTGTTTAAAAAATTAAGTTTCACGTTCATATTGCACCCCAAATGATGATAATTTTTAATCCAATTATCAACGACTTCTACATAGTTTTTGGGTTTTTTATTTTCAAGAAAAGTTTTGATGAGGGCTACGAAAGACTGACATGAATTCTTCTCCATATCATCCATATGTACAGTGAAATGTGGATCATTCACTAATTTTCTAATTTATGGTCCGTCAATGATGTCAGTTTTTTGTTTTTCATTACTATACACAGGGTGAGTCAGAATACGTGGGAAGTACCTCCACTGTTAAATCCTCTGGAACTTATTAATTTTGAATTTTTTTTTCTATTAAAAAATTGTGTTTGATAGGAAATTTTATTCGCAACCTTTTTTGTCAATGCTTATCTCTCGCTCTGCTGTCCTCCAAACACAAAAAACATGGATATTTTGTGAATCCATCGTTTTAGGCAAGTAAAAAGTTTACCATTTTAAAATCTACACAGATGATCCACTTATGTTCGTTATATTTAATTAGTTCCATCACATTTTTAGTTTTTTATGCTTCCTTTAGAAGCACAAAATGGTCAATTGGGATTAAACCCAATGAACTTCCATTGTGAAGTAGAACGCACTTTAAACTTTTCTTAGAGCTGTTCAAAATAATTACTACTTATTTGGGTCATATTGCGTCACACCCATAGAATTTAGTAAGCCGGGCACATCACGGTAATATACTAAATCGATGTCCACTTTCAAATATTGCAACAGTTCTTTTTCTCTTGTACGAAAGAACGTAACTTTTGTGTCTTCTTCGAGTAAATGCTTTTCGTTCAGTCTTGAAACTAGTAATTCTGATGCATTTTTTGTTAGATTTAATCTTGCTGAATCTAGGTTTGGGCAGGTAATTTTCTGCCTAATTTTTTGTTGTAGCCTGTAGTTTTTGTAAGACAGAAATAACAGTCATCTGTGTGATTTTTAGGCTCTCTCCAAACCATGGGAATGCCGAATGCCATTAACTTACGTTTTCCTTTGCTCCATTGTCGTAAATTTTAAACACTAGGCTTGCAAACTTTATGTGAAGCCCAAGACCTGTCCTGGTCGCCAAGTCTAACTTGAAAATACGCTAAATATATCTTCACAAAGTCACTAATGTTCATTCTCTGATTTGGAACAGTAAAGCTTCCACGTATATAACAAAACGTATCTGCTGTATCAAAACACTTTCTAGTAGCCATTGTTTATTTAAATTGTGCACGACTGCTTGTATAAAATTCAAAACACTAATTTATACCAAAAAAGTATAAGGCGATCGATTTGAATGAAACAACTGACTATTTAAAGATGTAGGATGTTACCTTAGCTCCGATACTGTAACCCCTTCCCGCCATTGCAAAAAGGTTGCTGTCAGGTATCTGCAACTAAGCCTTGCCCTTGACCTTGCAACTTCCGCCGTTGTAAAAAGGTCTATAACAAGTACCTGCACATAAGGCGCTCCTACAAAATATATTGGACACCAAGAATGAAGTTGAAATTAAAGTAGACGTATATGAGAACCTGAAAAGGTGAATAAAGTCAAAATATGATAGAACAAAACTTTGACGTGATAGGCAGAAACTGTTAACATTTTTGAAATCAGCGCTATAAAATTATTAAAGAGAAGTATCAGATTTAAGTTAACAAAAAAAAAGTTTAAATGTGTTGATCATTGTAATTAGATACCTTATCGTGAGGTCATCGGAAGTCTCGTGTACTTGTCAATTGTTAACAGACTTGATATAACGTACGCTGTGAGCATAGTTTCCGAAACTCTGGCCAATTCTAAAACCTCGAACTGGCAATCTGTGAAGAGGATTTTTTGTTAGCTCAATGGAATGCCAGATCATGGGCTCTTGTATGATGCAAATCAGAGGGCTGAAGGATTGTAAGCCTATAACAATGCAAACTACGCAGGTGACGTCAGTGCAAGGCGCTCTAGAAATGGCATGATATGCAAGTTCAGTGGCAGTGCTATTACGTGGATGAGCCGAAAACGGAACTGTGTTGTTCTTTCCACAACCGATGCTGAATATTTAGCGGCAAACGAAGGGGTGAAGGAAGCAACAAGGGTAAAACAACTTAGCGGAACTTACTGAATTGCCGGGAACACCCACGCTTCTGATTGACAATGCCTGTGCAATAAAATTGATAAAGAACCCAGAACTTTATAAAAGATTAAACCTATCGACATAAAACATCATTTTAAAAGGAATAAATACAACAGCAGTGAAGTTTATGTAGAACACATTGCAGGAGAAAACCAACTAAGCCGCTGATCTAATGACAAAACCGCTAGCTCATGGAAGATTTGAAAAAAATGCGTGCAATGTTAAGTCTAATTAGATTAAGTAAGATATGTAATTTTAGAGGAAGTGTTGAGATAAAAAATACTTGTTTACTTTATGTTGGTAAATTTTTTTTCTATCAAGTTACCGGAAGTTGATTTTTCAAGTAATATGTTAGTTTTAAAAAACTTCAAGGTTTTTGTCGGGTTTGTACGCTTTTTAAATTTTTTTTTTGATCATCCTGTTTCTGTAACTTTAATTATTGTTTATAATAAAGACCTTGATTGTGTTTTTTAAATTGAGTTGTATTTCTGCAACAACACATAAGCCTTCTCTATTACTTTTCATCGGTCTCACCATTTTGATCTGTTGCCCCAGAAATATTTTTTCACTTACTTTATATTTGTGTTTGCTATATTTACTAGTAATCTCTTTTTTTTGTGTTTCTTATTTGTTTTGTTTTGTTTTGATGTATTTTTAGTCTTATACAGTTCGATTCTTGATTTAGTTCGTTTTTACTACTTTCTAGTTTACTATTTTATTTTCAGCGCAACAGAGTTGGTTTCAATAGTTGGAAACCTTTGGATAGTACCAACTGATTGGTATAAATAATAATCGCTCTCCTAAATGCATTCCTAAACAAGACATTTTATGTGTTGAATCTTATATAAGACAATCTAGCTTGGTTTACAAGTTGATTACTTAAAACTATAGTGGTTCTTTGTTAGATTGTCGTTTGCTACAAGTTTATTGATTTATTTCTTGCCTTTTTAGAAGTTTCGATATACCAGATTTAAGTCATAAACGTTTTACTTTAGCACTTTAAATAATTTTTTTATTATTTTTTTTTTGAAAAACTAATAGTCAACAGTAATAAAATATAAAAATAGAACAAATTTTTTTTGTTGAATGATCTTAAATTTCTAGCTACACCACTTTGATCAAATGAATAAACTGATCGTTTTTTTTTAATCGATTGTGTCAATTATTTTCATTGGAACTATCTCAATACCATTTAAGTTCTCGACCGTTCTATTTTACATCTGTAACAGCTGTAAACTAGTTGAAATTTTTTTTATATAAACAATTTTAAGTGTTAAACCATTAATTTATGTAATTTTTTATAAAAATATGCGACTAAGAAATACATCAATCAATTTCGAACAAATTAAGTTGTAAGATTGATGATGCTGCATAAATTATATCGTTAAATTTCATTATAAAACTAAAAATACTACGTTCTACTTCTAGTAACATAATATACTATTTAGTCTACTAACTATAATTTTAAACCTTTTATTATTAATAATAAATAGTTGATTCGTTTTACAGGTTTTGGCGTTCTTCTTGTTTTTTTTGCAATTTTTTTAATTAGGAGAGTGTCGTAAGCAGGATTTCTGTTTGAGGGGGCTTACATTTTGTAGATATTTTCAAACAAAAATATAGAATAGTATTAATATTGAACCAAAGCCAAACTTAAAATCAACACTTGTTGCGAATTTAAAGTTTTCCCCAACGTTTTTTTAGACAGCGTTTTTTGATATTTACTTACGCCAACGGAAAATTTATTTGGTATAAGTTTCTTCGTCGTTTTTTAGTATGTACTTATGTATATGTAAAGTCAAAACATTACATTTCTTTTCTATAAGTTTTTTAGTTGTAGAACAAGTTATAATTAGGAGGGGGTCCAGGCCCCATGAGCCCACACTATGGCAACGCTACTGTTGTAAGACAAACTGGTAGAAAGTTTCAAATTACATTAAGATAATATATTTATTTTGTTAAAAGCTATTTAAATACTAGCGTTTTAAACAATTGTTTTGCTTTTCCAAATCATGTTTTATTGAATCTAGAAAAAAAAAGCCGTAGAAAAAAAGCCGCGGAAAAAAGCCTGGAAAAAAAAAGCCGGCGGAAAAAAAGCCGAGGAAAAAAAAGCCGACGGAAAAAAAGCCGCGGAAAAAAAGTCGCGGGAAAAAAAGCCGACGGAAAAAAAACCGCGGAAAAAAAAGCCGCACAAAAATTATGCAAGGAACCGAAAAAATCATTCTTTTTAAACCTTTATAGAATTGAATACGTTAAAGATACAAAACTCATGTTAATGAAAAGTCTAGTGTATCCAAAAACCCAATACTTGATTAGTGCTGTAGTGTGTTTTGTATTATATAACTTTATAGTGAGCAGGTAATGAATTGAATTTATTAAAAAAGTCTTTAAAAAAACGTTTGTGTAGAGTCCGTAAATTCTAAGAAGTACACACTATCGTGATCATATCTGACCGAATCTGTGGTTAAGGCTTTGATTATATTATAATTAAAGGGTTAAGGTGTCAAGCAGCGCAGCAGTGGCATTTATAAATAATAAATTATTTACCTTCTTCCAATATCTCACTTTTACCATTACGATAAGATACTCATTAATAGGTAAATAATTACAAATACATTAATAGATCATTTTATTGTAAAATATTCTTTTATTTAGGGTAGAAGCAATTACCATTATTATAAGATACTTATTATTTATTTCTTGTTGGTATTGAATTTACCAAGATTTTCAATAAACTGTGGATTTTTCGTCGGCTTTTTTTTCCGCAGCTTTTTTTTCCGCGGCTTTTTTTTCCGTCGGCTTTTTTTTCCGCCAGCTTTTTTTTCCAAGCTTTTTTACCGCGGCTTTTTTTTCCACGGCTTTTTTTTCCGCCGCCCGTTTTATCTACCACTTATTCTTATTCTTGTAATAGAAACTATTTTCTTAATAAATTTGAAATTTTTCGTATTTATAATAAAAAATTATAATTGTTCTGTAAATTCTTGATTTAAACCAACCTCTTCTTTTTAACTATAAGTGTTTATTTATTTTTTTTTATTTGTTATTTCTGGTTGTGCTTTTTTAACGTTTGTCATAGAACTTTAATTTTTATACTTATATTAGTAAGATTTTTTATAATGTCTATGAATAATTTTGTTAATTTAGAAATCATTGCACTTATGTAGACTGATGATGAAAATTTAAATTGTCGAAACTTCTACCTAATTATTAAGATATAGTAATTATTATAGATTGACGTCAGTTTATAATTAATTTTTATTTGTATTTACTTTTAGTTTTCGCATATTTATTTAGATGTTTTCTACATTTCCATTCTGTTTAAGAAATCTGTACCGCAAAGCGGCATTAAAATAAGTAGACGTAATAATAAAGCAAAAATGAAATGATTTGTTTACAGTTTGAAACTTCTAGGGTACTAGGTATTAGTACATATTACAAAGACTAAATGGTTATTTATAGCAAGAAACGGCTTCAACAATAACTGTTTGTAGTTGTACTGTACAATTTCAAGTATTTTAATGGTATTTTTTAATGTTATTAATTATTGAAAGTATTTATAAGAACGTTGTCTTCATTACAAATGTTTTTTTAAACCACTGTTTGGATATAAATGCAGTAGCATTTTAGTGTTTATATCTAAAGAATGAAATAACCGTTATTATGAATTAACACGTGTGAACGATTGTCGTATTCTGCAAACTTCTGAGTAAGATTTTTCAATGCTTATTTATATTTGTCAAATTAAAATAAACACATTAAAGAAAATAAATTTTAATGCTCCTACTGTTGAATTCATAACGAATGAATTTTATTACCTGCTGATTATTTGCATTAATAAGTAATGGTATTTCTCGAAATTATTTAAGAATTTATATACGTTTAAAATTATAAATAAATACACGTAAATAATCTTAGCAGACAACAAAATTAATCTGTACGTCATATATACATAACGTAATGCAACACTTCATCTGTCAGAATCAGTGAGGGATAAATCCGGTATTTTATGTGTGTATCATTTATCAAAAATGATTTGCTCGAGTCCAGTTTTTAAAAAGAAAACCAACAGCATGACAAGCATTTGTATTCTACCAGCTGAATGCAGTGTAGGTACCTTTGTTCAAAACTATTTTGTACCTGTGTAAGATCAAAATTTAGAGAGATCTTTAAATGCGGAGAAGCGTAAAAAAGGACGTTTTAAATTTTATTGTATACCTATGTATTCTCCATTTATCCTAAAGCACTTACTTTCTATTACAAATAATTTTAATTGAAAAAGTCATTTACGATTTAGATTAATTTATAATATCAATTATGGTATATCCGTTTTTTGCAAGTAGGAATAACATAACATGCAGTTGTATGTGTACTGATGAAGAGGCTGTATCACTAACCGCGAAATTTCTTGTGTAATTTGAGTAATAGAACTTAAATTTTTGAATTTACCATACCTTCATTTTCTAGGATTCAAAAGAAAAAGATAAATAATAATTTTAATTTATGCACATAACATTCGACTAGGTAAAATTTATAAAATCAATAACAAGCAGAAAACCTAAAAAATGATTTTCCGTAAGTAATTCCTTTTTTGTCCAATTGATTTTTGACTAACTTATTATTTTTGTTTTGAAATTTGATTGTAGGATCTGAGTTCGTTTTCGTCGTTGAGTAACTTGTAAATTTTACTTTCATATTCGTCTCTTTGTATTATAACTGTAGCGTTACATTTATCAGATTTGAGTATCAGTAAATCTTTGTGAGTTTTTAAAAAAACGTTTAGTAGAAATTACCAATTTTTGAATAAAAAGGTCTTCAGTATTAAAATTGCTTTTGTTGCTTCTGTTTGCAAAATTCGTAATGACATTGACTATTTTGCTTCTTAAACTTTTTGATCCTTCTCTTTATGGTGATTAAATATGTCCTCCGCGTCTTTTATAAGATTAGCAATAAGCAATTTGTTATTAGGAACATTTGAATACAAATTTTGGAGTTAACGCTAGATACTGAGCCACATCCTCTCGTAACTGTACATATGTTAAATTGTAGATGCATCCTGTTTTAGACACAAATAAGTTGTGGTTCTGGTGTACATATAGTTTTTCGGATTTTTTAATTAATTTTGTTTTTATTTTTATAAATTCGTTTTTATATTTATTGTCAAGCGTGCTAATCAGTATTTGGTAGTCCACATTGCTAAGTAGGTGAGATCGAGGACAATTGAAACATATTTGCTTCTTGATTTTTTTCTCTACTGTATGAGCAAATTTATACATTTTGAAGAGAGGTATTGTAAGCAGATTCAATACGGCTTCTATTTATGACTTTTCTTTTAAAATTAAATTTAGAAAAATGTTCACCTTGTCAAAGTGTTTTATTCGTCTCTGTGCCGGCGACAAATTGAAACAGGTTTTAGAAAATTTATTTTGATGCAAAACAAATCGCATATTTTATGAAAATGGTATAGAGTAGTCAGTAGATATAATAGGTATTCATATAGAACAGCGTTTTACAAAGTGTCTTCTAGTTCAGGTACAATATTTTTCATTATTATTATTAGATTTTTAGAGTGTTCAGAAGCAGACACTTTAATTATGCTAGAAAGAAGTAATAAACATTCTTTAGTACGGCAATCATCTTTAAATAAATCTCATGAGACACAAAAAAAGAGAAAGTATGACGAACGTTACAGAGTTTTTGGGTATATGAATGCCGATAATTGTCTTCAGTGTATTTTGTGTAACAAAATGTGGCCAAACAGTTCAATGTTTCCTGCAAATTTTCAATCTTTGCATCCGGATTATATTAATAAGACGGCAGAATTTTTTTCCTGAAACGAGAGCGCCTTTAAAAAACAAAAAGCCTTATACCTTAAGCATCATCGACTGTTAACAAAAATGCTACCGAAGCTTCCTACATTTTTTCGTGACTGGAGAGGGTCACACAATAGCAGAAATGCTCATAAAACCGTGTGCAATTGACATGGTAAAACGTATGTTGGACGAAAAGTCGTCTAAACAGCTGTCCATGATACCTCTTTCGAATGATACAGTATCCCGCCGCATAAAAAATCTCTTAGATAACATAAAATCTGAGCTATCTTCTCGTCTAAAGTTTTTTGAGTTTTCTCTAGGAATGGACTGCCAGTATTGTTAGTATTTGTACGGCATCAATACGAGCATGTTATAGAAGAGGATCTACTTATTTGTAAACTTTTAAAAAATAATATCACAGCTGCTGATATTTTTAATGGTATTAACAACAATTTTTGCGAAAATGAATTACCATGGGATTATTGCATCGATGTTTGCACTGATGGAGTAAAATCTATGCTGAGAAAAACTGCAGGAGCTGTTGCAAGAATTAAGGAAATTGCTAAAAATTGTAGTAGTCACTGTATAATTCACTGATAACCTGTCAAAAATTTGCCGTTTCCTCTTAAAACTGTTCTTGACGAGTCAGTGAAAATAATAAACTTTATAACGTCTCGGCCTTTAAATATGAAATTATTTAAGATATTGTGTGATGACATGGGTAGCCTGCATACATCTTTACTACTTCACATAGAAATACGATGGTTATCTCGGGGTAAAATTTTACTTCGATTGTTTGAGTTGCGGGATGAAGTGCGTTCTTTTTTCTTTGAGCATCGCTTTAATTTGGAAATTTGGTTAAGTGATAAAATGTGGTTATTTAGACTTACCGATTCAACGGAAATATTTTTTAAACTAAAAAAAGTTAATTTGTCTCTGCAAGGAAAAAACATCACTGTGTTTAAAGCGAATGACAAAATTATTGGGTTTAAAAAAAAATTACAATTTGGGTTTAGTAGCGTAAAAAGTCGAAACTTTATTTTTTTTCCAACATAAAAAGAATTTAGTGAAGAGTTGGAAACATTTGAGCTACCTAAAAAGCTATGAAATGACATTATTGAGCGGCTTACACACCTATGTAGTTCTGTAATACAGTACTTTGCAAATGAATGGAGTAATACTCTGAAAAACTATTTTTACGTAGAAGATCCTTTTGCTGTTGGAGAAAACCTACATGGTTTTTCATCACAGGAGTATGAAACATTTATAGATATGGTTTCAGACTCTACATTAAAAACGGCATTTGAGAACCGACCACTGTCAGCATTTTGGTGTAGACTTAAATGCAAGTATCCAGAACTGTCAAGAAATGCTATTTTTGTTCTTCCATTTGTCAGCACATAATTTTGCGAAACTAGGTTTTCTTTGTACGTCGCCACTAAATCGAAGTATCGAAATCGTTTGGATGCAGAGCCTGATATGAGACTCCAACTTTCTTCTATAAAACCAAACATTAAAGAAATTTGTGCAAATAAGTCTCAATATCACACATCACACTAATATATCATCACTTTTGTAACAATTATCAATAAAAATCGTTTTTGAAAATTGTTTTTAATAATTTTACATAAAATTTACCTACCATTTTCTTAAAATTAAAAGTTTTGATAACAATTATTTAGTTAACTAATTAGTTAAATAAATATAGTGGGGCTCCGCCAAACTAATTTTAATTTGTAAGGGCTCCACGGTTAAAAAAGCTTAAGAAACGTTGATATAGAAGATACATTTAGTCTGAAAAGCAATTGTGGCAGACGTAATAATCTTCTTGTTGTGTGTTGTGTGAAATGGCTACATTCGAGGCATTGCACCCATTTTTCTCGAGGGCGACTTTTAGCATATGATTCCAGGCACACTAAACAGAAACACTCGTTTACATTTACAACATTATTTATTTCAACGTTAAAGATAAGACCAAGTTATTAGACAAACATAATGTTGTATATAAAATCGATTGTATGGATTGTAATAAATGTTATATTGGTCAAACAAAACAAAAAACGATTAACAGAATTAAGAACCACCAATATGATTGTAAAAATAAAAAGGCAGAATCAGTTCTTGCTCTCCACCATATTAATATACAGCATAATTTTGATTTTAGTAATCCTTCAATACTAGATGTGGAACCCAAATTGTATAAAAGATTAGTTACAGAAATGATATTTATTACACAACATAAGAATAATGTTAATTTCAACAGTGATACTAACAACATTAGTACAGTTTATAATAACCTTATCTCAAAAATTTCCTAGACCTTGGGTATGTTTTGGGTTATCTTTTCATTGCTCATATTTTATATCACACGACCATAAAATTGTAATGTTAGTGGTTTAGTTTGTAGTGATTTTCGTGTATTAATCATCATCAAAGCCAACTTCTCTCTTAGAACGAAAGAATGACTACCAGAGACTGTCAGGCAATCTGGATACAATATGGAATATAGAACTGTAAATTCTTCTTCAACACTTCATTATTGTCCGGATTATAATAAAAATGCAACCAACATTAAATATGACATAATTGAATTTAACAAATAAGAAGAGTCTAGTCACCACACGACTTTCCTATAAAGAATTTCTACATATTTTTTATTTTCAAATTGAAGAAAAACATCCAAGTCAAATGAATATAGAGACAGTTTTTATTTAATTTTTTTTCATTCTACCCTCTTAAAATTTTATTCAAATTTTAAATTTAAATTGAGGTTATGTTGTCATATCGACTAACTTCTATATTTGTGCGCCTTGATATTGCTTAACCCATTAGTAAATCAATTTTTTTTCTAAAAAAAATCATGGCAAGCAGGATTCGAACCTAGATTATATTTGTGAATTCATTTTAAATTATAAATAAAATCTCTAATAAACTGTTAATGTTAGAAATTTTTTTTATTTGAATAAATTGTTAGGAAGAATTATCACTATATAAGAAACTGTCAAAGCAATTCGAATAATTTACATACGTACAAAATTATATAAGAAAAACTGTTAAAAATGGCGGATACACTCACTTTCGGTTTCTTTATCAGAACGATCTTTTGATTGAACTGAGAGAATATGAATAGCCAGCTCCATACCATTTAAGGTACTAGGACTTTTGGTTTGAGAGTTATCGTAGGTACATCGTTACACACATACACACACACACACACACAGACACCCAAAAATTGTTTGTCAAAAATCTATTTTCTGATTCAGGAGACCTTGAAACGTAAAATTATGCAAAAAAAAATTTTGAAAAAACGTTGCGATTGCTATACTTACCTTATAGGAGAGTAAAAAGGATAAATATTATTATTGTATAACCTGGAAATGCACTATCCTACATACTTGTTTATAAACCACAAATAATAAAATTCTTAAATAGATACAATTATCCGCCAAAAAGTCGTCTTAACTGAAAACATTTTGATAATGAATACCAATTTATTTGTACTTTAAACTACTTTTTGAATATATTTTTGCTGCGTTAGTAGCACTTGAAACGATTTTTGTAAAATTAGAACAAAAGAGCTTATTTGGTTATACAAAGTTTTTTTAGCGTATTAACTTATTAAGTTTAAAAGTTTTATGATTTTATTAGATTTTAAATAAGTGAAATCAACAAAAAACGAAGGGTTTAAGTTAGTATTTACCGGAAACATTAACATACCTGTTTATTAGATTTTATAATAATTTTGGTTATGGAATTTATTTGTCTGATTTGCAAGCTTCTACAATTTCCGGCACAACTGTGTCGTTGTAATTATATCTGTTGTATAATTTCACTTTTTTAAAAATGTTGGCCAATTAATCTTGTATGAAATATAAGACCTTGACATCTTAAAAATAAAACAATAGGAATGTACTTCAACTAGAGCAAATGTAAATATTTACGAGCTTTGAAGAAATTGACACAAATACTTGTTGATCCACTTGCACCTCTTAGGATTACTAGGATTATTTGTCTTAATTTCTCCAGATTGTTGGTTTATCCTACTCACCTTGGTATTGTCTTGAATTGGTATTCATGATATTTATTTTTTGGTAATGGTGTATATATGAAAGTTTTCAGTTTCCTCTGTGAATATTTTCTTTGGTAAGCTAACGTGTCACAGTATTGCAATTTCTGGTTTTTAGTTGCAAAGTCTGCATGTTTAATCTGAATCCTAATGAATTATTCTTTTAGTCTTTCTCGATGCTTTATTATATTCAGTATGAGATAAGACACTAAGTTTAAAGAGCTGTCGAATTTGATTTCGATGAACGACTATAGCGCAAAGTCTAAATTACACCATTAAATGTATGGGTTCACATTTGGGTTTTATCAACTATACATGTTTAATATTTAAAAACAATTTTTATGTAGTTGGTACTTCTCTATCTCTAAGCTGTAAAAGATTTGGAAAATGGGAGAACATGTGGTCCTAAGGGAATATATGCAGAAATGATAAAAAGCGGAATACCCAAGCTATTATTGTTATTGACGTGTGTATTTAAACAACTAATTAACAGGCACGAAGTACCGTCAAATCAGAAATTGGCATATATTTTTTTAATTTATAATAAAGGAAATAAATTAGACTGTAACAACTATACAAGTACCCTGCGCAGACGTACGGTCGAATACTACGAGACCTGATAGAAATTGAGTTTCAGGATGAAGAAAAACAAAGCGGATCCCGAGCTGGTAGGTCATGTGCAGGCAATGTTTTTTGTATGAAGCAATTAATAAAAAAACGAACTCTGCAACGTGTGAGAAACCCTTACAGAACAGAAACAAATAAAAACAATAACCTAACTATAGCACTCCGCAACTTATAAAAAGATTCAGTATCACAAATCAAAATAGGAAACAGACTGTCTATGCCATTAAAAAAAAAAGACTACGACAAAGATGCTGCGTGTCACCGACATAGTTTAAAAGATACATCAAGAAAAAATTACGTCAATGGAAAAGAAAGTGTGCGGGAATGGGAATAGAAACAGACGACTACACCCAACTACATATATACACTGCAATTCGCAGATGACCAGACGGTTATTGCAAACGACAAAGACGATCTCGAATATATGACGAGAAAGTTGAAAGAAACTTACGAAATGAACCTAGATAAAACAAGATACTTATGTATAGGTACAGATTCGGATAATTTACAGTTGGAAATCGGCGAACAAATAAAAATATGTCAGGAATATAAGTACGTCGGAGTAACGTTTGACACTAACGGTACAGACGAAAGAGAAAAAAAAACTCTAGAATAATTCAAGCACGTAAAGCAATAGCATGCCTTAATATTGTATTATGGAGTAAACAGCTACGAATAAAAACTAAATACAAAATCTATAATGCCATAATTAAAAGAAGCCAACTTTACGGAGCAGGCACACGGAGATTGGCAGAGGATGCTACTGAAATCGATGCATTACGAAGATCGGCAAGGACATCAATTCAAGAGAAAATTCAAAATGAAATAATTTGACAACGAATAGGCATTGAAAGCACAAGAACAACAGACATAGAAAGAAAACAACTGACCTGCTATGGTCATGTTCAACGTTTGGCCGAGGATCAACTCCCAAAAAAATGATTGGGTACCAAGACAACACCGCCCTAGAGAAAGATAAAAAAGGCGAAGGAATCAGAAAAGCAATTAGCGCCCGAAACTTAAAATAAGGACGATGGGTGAATAGAAAGGAGTGGAACCTTGCAATCGGACAAAGTCGAAGGACGTTCTAAATCGAAATTTATATAAGTAAGCAGATCTAAAAAATGTTTTCTTCCGGTTGCTTTCCCTTTGAGGTAATTTTGATTGCTACCAACTGTCACAATAAACTTTTTGGGTGAGTATCTGTTACTAACTTAGTAAATCAAAACGTTAATTTCATCAAAGTTTTTGACACTAAAAACAATCGCTATTGGCTTCACTGTCTGCATTTTAGTAAACATAAAACATTTTGTGCTTTTGCTAATCTTTATGACAACATTGACATTTGTGCCAAAGGTGAACTATTTTGTGTATCAGTGCTTAAAATCTGTTTTGCGTACTATAATATTAAAATATTATGAACACTAATTTGTACCTGTAATTGAATATGTTTCAAGTTGTGTTTTAGCAAATTTATTATAATTGCCTGTTCTTTTATCGGACTTCTTTAATCGATACGTAACTTATTGCAATTGAAAATAATGCGTTTTAGAGCTATGTAGAAGAACCTATTTTAATACTTAAATATTGGGGGTGTTGATGTAACCATAACGCTTGAAGCTAAACTTCAAAGGTTTTATTGAATTGTTAAAATGACCACATTTAAATATAATTTTAAACCGTTAATTTGTATTATTGAAACACCATCTTGTAACAAATCATCTTTAAATACAGTTGAAAGAAAACTACTTAAAGGAGTTGCGTCGAACATGTCAAACGTGCCTTGGGTGCAGTATTTTCTTAACGTGCTATACGAATTGTAAAATGTAAACAAAAAGTTTTAGTTTGACAATTGTATATTTAGCACAACGAACAATGTTCAAATTGTTAAAATTACAAAAATAACATAGCCAATTTTAAAAAATCTTGTAATTCACAATTACTTTTATTTTCTGCTATTTGATAAGTTGTTACGTTTTTATATATTTTAACAATCAATATTATTTTGAATAATAGTGTCGGTAAAAAAAATAAAGATGTAAATCTTTGTGCAACATGTGTCTGGTAATACGTAAATATTTACCGTAATTAAAAACAATACGCAATTTCCGGTGTTGAATTTATTGAAAGTAATAAAAACTTGTAGATGCAATGGAATGCACATGCGTTCACAATTACTGCTATTAAATTAAAAAAAAATTATGTTATAAAATGTTAATAAGCATATATTCAGCATATAAATTCATCGAATATTTGGTACTAAATATAATTGCAGGAAACGCGAGAAATTATTTAAAACAAGATAGTAGGTATGTTTGTAATCACATTTTAATATAAACAAGGCTTGATTTAAAAAGACATCAGGCAAGAAGCTATAAAAAAAATGTTCGTGATGTGGAATCAACATCCGTTCCACACAACCACTTAAAAGAGCTAATGAACCTGGTGAACTCATCCGATGAAACGGAACGGCTGTTTTTGCTGTGATAATCTCAGCAACGAGCGACATATTTCCTTCGAAGGCTCATTATTTCTTGTCCTTCTAGCCTCGCCAGCCACGTTGATTGCTGGAACCAGTTAGGACTTCCGGTATCTGAAGAACAAACCTGTTCAGGTATGAGTTACTGGAGATTATAGCCATACCTTCGATGACCGTTTACTACTTCTTCGGCTCAAATGCTATTATTATGTTTTGTCTTGAATGATTTATATGTGGTTACGGTTAGATTTCTTCTTATTCTATGGGAACTATTGCTTTTATTATCTTACGATAATGTATAACTGCGTTTCACTATCTGTGTCGGTTTGTTATGCTTTGTGAATGTTGTGCTTCACTGATTTTATATTAGATATTCAATTGCCAGTTTGATATATGCTTACATAATTAACCAATACGAATTTTGAATATTTAATTACCAGTGTTTTATAAGTTTAATTGTAACTATTTGGAATGTCAATGTATATATACATAATCATTTAGCTTTGTAATGAAATATTAAAAGTGTCACTTTTAATCATATTTGCGAAGAAAATTAATATCACTTCTTTTTTATGAATTAGTAAAAAATGAACAATAACGGTGTTATATTATAAACTGAATTTAAATACAGGAAGCTTGGAAACGGTAATAAGAAAAATGTGTGTTATATGATGACAGTTTTTCATATGCAAATTGCAAAAATTTTAATTTTAGAGTAATGGTGTTAATTCTAGTTTTTTACTTATCTGTCGCTGTTTTGACTTTTGACACAGAAAGTGCCCTAATACAGTGAAATTTTCAATGTATATATAGGATTTTCTGATAACAGAGAAACGTGCACAATTAGATCTATTAAAATTGCAGAAAAATGCAAATAAGACAACTACCTATAAATAAGTTTATATAATAAATATTTAAAAAAAACAAAATAAAATTTATCTATATAACTGTGCAAAATAAAACAGAAATGCATGTTAACATATCATAGTTTATAAATAAAAAGAGCAAATTTAACAGAAGTCAATCCATTCTTGTATGACAACTAATTAAACGGCATTCTTAACATACATGTGTAGGCTACAAGTTTGATAATATTCTTTCATAAAAAAATTTATGATGAAAGACATTTTTGCGCTGATGATATGAGTGTTTTTATGTAGATTGTTAGATAATAAAAAAACTCCTACGTTATTTTAATTTTGTTTGTAATTAATTGAATAATTTTTACATTGACTAAAGTAGTTTATTAAGATGCTTTTTGGCTGTTTTTGATTTGGCTGATTAGCGGTCTAGAACGTGTGCTCATTTACATTTACGCAAATTTAATTTCGACTGCCGTAATCGACTTTACTAGTACAAGTTTTTTAATTTACAAATATAATTTTAATGTTTTTATTAATATTTGTTTTTGAAAAATAGTTTGTTTTGAAACATAGTTTAAATACATTTAAGTAATGTCTCATAAAAGTAAACAAACTTTTACAGAGACAACATTCTAGAATTGCAATTATGTTCATTGCGGTTTAAATTAAAAAAATAATAGGTTTTTTGTTTGTTTTTTGCAGGTTTTTTTGCGGGTACTGTTTGATTTTTGGACGTTGATCTATATAGATTTTTTGGTCTCACAAAGACCGATTGTTAAAAACTACGTTATTTGAAAATTAAAAAAAAACGAACAATGAAGCTAAAAAATCTACGCGGATTAACATCTGAAAAAATTAAATTACTTATTCTACAAAATGTATATGCTTTCAATCCTCATAACTAGACTTTGCATAGCACTACTAACACTTGGAATACAGTTTTTGTATATAATACCTTACGCCACAGAATAAATGAACTGTGATTAAAAATAGCAGCAAATGATTCACTTTATCTAATACTTTGAAAATGAACAAATATGATTTTAATTTTTTTTTCATAAATTTTGTTCTACGTCGGTAGTTTCATTCAAGACACCTAAATTTTATGATTTGCCACTAATTGTTTCTTCAAGGTTCAGTTAAATAGTCCCGGAACGTAATTTTTTCTTACTATAGACTCATCGGGAATATTCTGTTTGGTATACTTTTTCAAAAACTTACAGAATACTTCCTTTTTTAAATTTTGCTAACATTGTGTCGATACTAATAAACGCTGTACACAATTCTTCAGTAAATTCTAAACGTTTGTGTCTTGCGTCTTACTTTGACTTTGACTTCACAAAATTTGCAAAGTAACATTTTTTTGTTTGTTGTAAAATTATTGTAGTCTTTGGCAAACTGGTTTAAAGTTACAGATATACGTCTTTTCTTTTTTGGCATCTTAGCAAATTGTAACGATTTAAAATGCGTTTTACTATGTTTTTGACTGTCGATTGGGCAATTTTGCAATTGTAGTTGCGTGGGGGTAAATATCGTGGGGTAGTAAGGTTTTTGACCGTAATACAGCGCAGCCTCTGTTTGATTTCCGGATGTCTTCAAACGCCAACGTTACTTTAATTGTGGTGCTAGTAGGTGGTTTGAAAACAACACTAAGTAAGTGATAAAATACACTATATAGAAATTTTTTCTTCTTGTAGCGCACGTAGACTGTTAAATGGCCGCTAGAGATTAATCTTTTGTGTTGCCTTTTCAACAAAGATCTAAGTGAGGTTAGTTAAATTTACCTAGACGTGGTTGTGGAATACCAATTATCTCGTTTTTTTAGTTCTTTTTTTTGTTAACCTCATGTTCCGCTAATTGCTGACGTTCCACAACTAGGGCTTACTAATTACGCGACCCATATTGCGTTTCATTATGTCGTAAACTGTGACCTTGAGTCAAAAATTTGAATTAATTAGTAAAAAATTGAAAAAGAAGGTCTAAGTGAATCTCAAAAATATTAGTCTATACAAAAAACAAACACTATAGAAATCTAAATTACCGACTATACATAGGTTAATGGTTTACATTTTATAAAAACGCAAACAAAGAAAATAACAATTTAAAGTAATCGCATAGGTATTTATACAATCAATGTTTAAATTAAACCAATTCTAATTATTTTCAGTATTTAAACGATCAACATACCACTGCACAAGCATTATCGTGCGAAGTCGGTTTCATCAACACAGAATTTAATTTTATAAAACTTTATTTGCAAAGGTACAGCTTAATGTAGAAAGTTTTGTGTAAATACTTGAAAGACACTGTTATCCGAATGTAAGCTTTTACACAGATAATTTTCTAGATTTTGTTATTCCAAATATGTATGTAAATTTACATGCACATAAAGTAATAATGACCTTAAGTTAAACTGTAATGAAGCACAAATAGCATAATTTTTTGTAATCTCAATTTGATTTTTATTCAAATGTAAATAGTATAAATTACAAAAAGCCACAAAAAGTTTTTGATGTAAATATAACAGTCACTTTTCATGTTCCTTTCATGCCTCTTGAAGCACGGACTATTCATATACCAAAGAAAGGGGACCGGGTCAACCTGTCAAACTAGACACCCATTACCATATCCTCCATCCTTCTAAGGATCCTTAATAAAATCATTACCCGAAATTTTGCCCTACTTCCCCTACACTACGGACAGCAGAGATTTATTCGTTCTAAAGGGATTCTAATTAACAACTACGCAAGGCTTTTGATACGGTATCCCACGATAGCATAATGAGAGCTCTGCGTAGATTTAACATCTATCCTAAAATTATTATACTTATCAGGAATCAATACGACAACTCGGTTACCAAAATTCATGCGGCGCTAACTTCACCGACTCAAATAAAGGAAAAGTTAAGCACGGTGACCCTCTCTCGCCGGCTTTCTTCAACATGGTGTTGAATGAATTAATCAATGAACTCAATTTTCAAAATGAAGGCCTCCCATTGGATCGATTAAATGTTCCGGTACTAGCGTACACAGACTATCTATTTGTTCTTGCTAGGGACGGCTTCAGTGCACAACTTCCACTGAACATATGTACTAATTTCTTCAATAAACGCAGACTTGAAGTCAACGGAAGCAAATTCATGTTACGTGTTACTGAAATCGTTCATCCCAGGAAAAAGCTTCATTTTCTGATTTCCCTTTAACCAAGATAAAGCTATTCCTTCCCTCTCACCTTTCCCTACCTTGGGTTCTTTTTTAGACAGGATGGAACGTTCGTCTCGCTTCTCAACAGCTTTGAGGAGAGGGTTATTAATCTCAAAAAAACTCCACTAAAACCTTATCCGAAACTGGATCTATTTAAACACCATCACAGGACTCTTCTAAGATTCTATATTAAAAAATTTCTACACTTTCCTCACTGCCTCCCTAATGCTGCACTCTACGCTTCAATTCGGAACGGTGGTATTGGTATATTCAACTTTCGAGTCAATGCTCCCGACATCCTATACCGTCCTATAAGGAATCTTGCAAACTATGACTCACCACTCGCCATGGCGAGTACAGACCACCAACACACTCTTAAATTTACCGAGAAACTAATACTTATGAATGAACTCATTGGGGTCGGTAAATCTAACATCAAAGCCTGCTGGGCAGAGAAACTGGAGACCTCTTACGCGGCTAATGGACTGGTCCAGTGTCTTTGGAACACCCATAGCGGTGCCTGAATCGGTAAGCCCCCACTCCATTGGTCCGGGTCGGACTTCATAAGGGCCCTTCATTCAAGGTTTAACATTCTTACATTTCCCGGTGGATTTCAAAACTCCGGAAATTATGTTCCATGTAGAGCTGGTTGTGCGCAAAGGGAAAACTTGTCTCACATCCTACAGAAGTGCCCGTTGCTGCACAATGACCGAATCAGAAGACATGATCATGTGGTACAGAAAATAAAAAAGTTTGCAGAAGAGAACGGTTTTGTTACAGAGTTAAAACCTCGGTTCAGAGATACTTAAGGCCGCCTCCGTAAACCGGATCTTTAATGTTTTAAAGGATCTACTATTACTATCGTAGACGTCTCCATCTCTTGGAAAGGTCCGCGCTGTCTTAATGTTGCAGTAATACAATGTAAATTGTCAACGTATGGAAACAGACATTAAAGAAATTATTCTAAAACAATACCCAGCCTATAAGAATATTAATATTGGCGCTTTGCATCATTGGGGCTAAGGGTATTTGGAGCGAGGCAGCCAACTTGTCCATCATCAACGCAATCGAACTCAAGCCGAAACAAATAATACAACTGGTTAACCATCCTAGGGTCCATCATCATACATAAGGCCCATCAGACAATTATCTGGGACAGAATCCACCGGAAGTGATAAACCAAAATCGTTTAATTTTAAGTTCATCTAGTATTGTTAGTTTGTTTTTTTATTTGTTTATATTGTCATTTTGTTATTATTATTATTATTAATTAGATATGTACAACTAAATTCTTAGCACGATATACGATCATTCGATCGAAAAGTTTATAATATCTATTATAAACACGTTTTAGTCAGTAGTAGTAGTAGGAGTAAAATTAGTGTTACCCGTAATGTATATAAGTTTTCATACATCATTCAATTTAAATGTTATGTTGTGTACAGCCACATGATTGTTCACCAATGCCCATATTTTCTCAATTGGGCTGAGTTCTGGATGGTACGGTGGTAATCTTAGTACCAAATGGCCATGATCTGCTAAGAGCTTATTGACAACATACATTTTATTGCTTGGTTTATTATTTTGAATTTTAGCATACAACTTAATTTAAGTTTCCTGTATTTCGAATGCAATAGCCCGTTCTGACAATCATCAACGTAATATATTACCGTCCGTTGAAAAATCATAGGTAATCTTACAGATATACGTCTTTTCTTTTTCGGCATTTTAGCAAATGTTAAAGCGAATGACAGTAACTGCTAACTAATTGTAGTATTGCAGGTAAGATTTTGTTAATAAGCATTTAATTCATTGCAATTACTTTCTGCTTTTATATTTACTTATTTATTATCTGGTTATTGACATTTAATCATTCATCGTTAATTAATTTTTGGATAATAACGAATTGTATTGTAAAGCTACTGACAATTATGTAAAAATCTTTTAAAAACGTATTAATATTATAAAATAAATATACTAAATGAGAACACCCAGAAATAACTTGGATAGCGGATACTGCAGTCTGACATTGACACCTTTAGAGAAATCATCAGCGCCACTCATTACTGAGATACGAACTAAAATGTAGTGCTAACCATACTTTTTTGTGACAGTTTAATTGTCAGTGCAATTGTCATCAATATTAATATTTTTGTAAGATATTTTCTAAATAGATTAGTATGTTTAAACATATTTAGAAAATCGTTTGGGCGCATCAATAGTAGTTTGTGCTTTGTATGCTTATTTCAACATATATGTTATGTTCTTGAATTTTCTTGGTTTCTACGCAATTTTGTCGTGCGTTTCACCGTTAAATCTACGGGTGGGTTAAGTATGGGTGATTAATTCGTAAGCGAGTTAAAATGGCTGTTTAACTGTGTAGTTTTTTGTATAATCTTATTGGAACTAATTAAAATTTGAATAAAGTTATTAAATTTCACAAAATTTTATACAGTTTATGCAATTCCTTAAATTGTTATACACTTTCATCAAAATGAATGATCATAAACTTTTTTTGTTTTGAAAAATAGCGGTGCTGTAGTAAAGTAACATTCGTTTAATTTAGTTCTAATCTCAGTATTGTGTGGCGCTGTCTTCTACGCAGTCTAATCTCATAAGTATCAGCTATAAATACTATTATAGAGATCAGTGATTCATTTTTATTAAAATACGTAAACGATCAAAATTTGAATAAAATCGAGCAGGTAGAACCTGAGAAAATTTAGTAATGAGTTAGGCACTCATTGAGACGTCTAATGAGATGATCAATTTCTTTCCTAGGAAGTCTTGTTTTATGCTACCTGTACATGGTTACAAAGCGCCGCTAGAGTTTGTGGGGGATAAAGTAAATTTTGCAATCACCTACCCATAATGTTCCAGACATGGTCAATTGGTGAAAGATCTGGAGATATTGGTAGTCAAGGTAGCAAACTGATTTAATTACTCTGAAAGCTATCTCTCAAGAGATTGTTACATTGCAGCATTCCATTTAAAAAAAATAATATAATTGACAGTGGTTTGTTGCAAAAAAAAAATTTGATATATACAGGGCACGCCGCTTATTGGAATCGCGCATGATGTTATTAATCGGGTAATGTTATATCATTTTATTAAAGAACGAGCCGGATGTATGCTACTACATTGAAAAAACACCGTTTATAGTAATCATAATTTTGGTTTATGTTATCAATTTTCTTCTCAGGTTTGCTTCTATACATAAACATTCTATTTTTCATTATTTTTTAGTTGAATTTACACAACACGCTTGTTTAGAGTGAAAGGTTTTATCATCATACCCTAAACATATTTGTGTATGTTTATCTTTATTTCTGCAGTGTTATTTATTTATTCGAGCAGTTTTGAAAGCATGTGGGTTCTTAATATAACAACTTCATTTAAGTACGTTTTATGCAATAACGTTATTTTGTATTTATTTTTATTATTAGTGTCAGAAAATTACTGAGAAAAAATGTATAATTCTTAGAACCGTGAATTAAACATAATATTTTTTATTTCTTTTTACTAACGGAGTCAACAAACTATTTAATGCTACAGGTCCGTAATTTTCAGTTTTTAAAATTTTTTATTAAAATTTTTTTGCTTGTATTAATGTTATGATTTTACCTTCTAAATTAGCAACCTGTTAAACAGATACAGGCGGTATGTATTTATTGTTTTCTAACCAATTAACATTTATTTAATATTTTCTGAACTTTGGATATTGTTATATCATAAACCCTAAGTTCCAACGTGATTCTATTAACCGGCGTGCACTGTATATTTTTCTATACCATTTTGGGCTCCTTTTCTTTAGATAACAGTATGAGTGAGCCGAAGAAAAAATGGTGTTGAATATATGAAATATGGCTTTATTTCGTCACCAGAAAATAGTACTTTACTTATGTGAAACGTTATTTACTGAATCAAAAAAAAAATTTTTTTTTTTATGTAAAAACTAAACTATTGCTGTACAAACAAAATTTAGAAAGAGGAGAATATTCTCAGTTTACAAATCTTTCAAAATTGCAAAATAGAGATGAACATTTGCTTGCTTATTGTCAACACTTAACGGTGTTTGATTCGAACCTTAACCAAAGATTTGAAGACATTCTTGAGCCGTACATAAATACATTCATAACATCTCAAGTTCATCCAACCCATTAAAAAATTTTGTTTGTATTTTAAATCAAAAGTTATAATTTCAGTCTCAAACAAATCTTGAGAAAAAATGAAATGAAGGTTCTAAGATGTATAACTGGAGGAACACTAATGAACCGAGTGCATAATCAACAAATAAGAGAAGAATGTGGCGTCGAAGATAAGATGGCCAAGAATAAGAAGGCAAACATGAAACAAACACATCCAAAAAATGGAAGAACATAGGATTGTGAAAATATGTATTTTTTTAAAATCAATTCAAGAGGTGGTTCGTCTAGCGCCCCTGCACTGCGGTCTTCTTGGTCGCTTTGTGCACCTCTGATTTATTACTCCCTCATCAGTTCTGTTTTGTCAATGAAGTCCAAAAGCTTATTCCAAGGGGTTTTTTTCAACTCATCATCGGTTAGCTTTGGTTTTCCGAGAATCGTTGTGCGTTGCATTTGATACACAGTGCTCTGTAATTAGTCCCGTGAGTTTCCTTAATTTTTGTCGACTCATGCTTGATAGTGCAGTTTGAGTGTTTAATTGTGGCTCTGTAAGGAAGAGTTTTGTGTGCCACATCCCTGAAGAGTTTTTCCATAAATTATTTCTTTTTCGGTTTTGTATGCGATTCCGAAAACGGGGGTTCAGGTCCGATAAATGTCCCTGTTGCGCCGTTTTTTGCTAGTGCGTCCGCCATTAGGTTACTCTTTACATTTTGGTCTTTTGGTATCTAGATGAGCTGCACAGGTTGGTGATTTGCCAATATTTCCAGACTGTTTATGCATGCCATAATTAGTTTGGATTTTATTACTGGTGATCTTAGCGCCAGTAGTGCTGCTTGGCTATCAGACATGATCGATATCGGCCCATTTGTGAATGATTTCGAGTCGATAATGTTCCTGACACACCAGTCAATAGCAGCAACTTCAGCTTGAAAAGCTGATGCATATTTACCCAAACTCAGTGAAAATTGCTTCCCATAGTGCTTGCCTTCATATACTCCTGCTCCGGTACCGTTTTTTGGTCCCATCTGTGTACCAAATAGTTCCTTTAACCGCGCCCGGGTAAATGTTTTTTGTCCACTCGTCTCATGACGGTATTATCACTAGAAATTTCTTTAAAATGTGATAATTTTTTGTGATCTCATAGTTAAGATTGTTTCTTCACGCAGCACGTTGTATATATCCGGTTTGTTTTTTCCGGTAATTGAGGCGTGTCCATTATTCTGCAGCCTGTATGCTGCTTGTCTTGCTTCCATCATTACAACGAGGTGTAATGGTGGAAGTGAAAGTAGTGCATCCATGGCTGCTGTGGGCGTGGTTCCCATCGGTCCTGTTATCAGTAGACATGCCTATTTGTGTACTTTGCTTAGCTTTGCAGCTGTGCTTTACAGGTTGGTTCTCTCAACCCATACAAGCGCGCCGTATGTGATACTTGTTACCACAGTATATAACCATTTGGTCATTGTGGGTTTCAATTCCCATGTGTGCCCGACTATCCATTTGGTTGTATTGAGAACCCTGATGGTCTTCGTTGTGATTTTTCTAGATGAGCATTGAAAGTAAGTTTAGTATCAAGAGTAAGTCTGAGATATTTGACTTCTTTTGTCATCGAGAGCGTAACTCCGTACATTGTAGGTAGTTTTATGTCATCCGTTTTCCGTCGTTTGGTAAACGGAACAATTGCCGTCTTAGTTGGGTTCACTATTTTTTGCACCATTTTTCGACGGTGTTTAGTGCACTTTGCATTATGTTCGATACAGTTGCCCCAAACTTCCCATTTGTGATAATGGTGAGATCGTCAGCGTAACCTAAAGCAAACACCCCGCCGTCTTCTAGTTTATGTAGTAGGCCGTCCATGACAAGGCATCACAGTAGGGGTGATAGCACCCCGCCTTGTGGGCATTCGCCAGCCACTTTGGCTCCCACAGTGCTACCGTGCAAAGTAGCTGTTACCGTCCGATTCCTGAGCATTGATTTGACCCAGTTTTGGATTAGAGGTGTAATTCCTTTTTTCTCCATTGCCCTTGCAATTAAGGTGAAGGTAGTATTGTCAAATGCTCTTTCAATATCTAGAAAAGCACCCAATGCAATATTGGATTGCATTTTCGCATCTGCTTACTAGTTGGTGAATTGCTAGCTCGCAAGATTTTCCAGATTGGTAAGCATACTGGTTTCGGTGCAGAGGCGAAGCCTTTAGTACCCCGTCCCGTATATACTTGTCGACTACTTTTTCAAGTAGTTTTAAGATGAAAGAAGTTAAGCTGATCGGCCTGTAAGATTTAGCCTAGGCGTACGTCGATCTCCCTGGCATTGGTATACATACCACCTTGACAATCCGCCAGCTGTTTGGTATGTGCGAAAGTGCTAAGTTGGCTCTAAGAATTTTGCATACAGCGCTTCGAAGAGCAGCAAATCCTTTTTGCAACATGATGGGATAAATTCCATCGGCTCCTGGAGACTGAAAGGGTTTAAACGTATAGATTCTCTATTTTAGGTTTTCAGGATTGATTATTTTTCTCGCTAAGTCCCAGTTCCTTTTGGTTGCCCGTTTGTTTGGTACCTCTAGGTCCTGGTGCTTAGGAACTTCAGTTAAGGACGAACCCGGGAAGTGTTTTTGCAGTAGTTCTTGCAAAATATGTAAAAACAATACCACCTAAAAAGTGGAAAAACTCGTGGACCTCCATATCACAAAAAGCGGCTTGAGAGTTGAAGTTAAACACGACAAGATCCTACCAAGAAGAATGAGAAGAAGAATTTATAATTTCAATAAATGCTTCTTGAACAATGTTTTATTCATATTTTATTTTTACGTCATTATTTACCATTCAAGGCAGCAAAGTTAAATTTGTAATTTTTTTATTATGCATTTATGTAGTTTTTTTGCTCAGTGGTCCGTAGGCAAGTTTTGAGTTTTGGAACCTAGATCATCAATGACAAATGCAATAAATTTATCAGTTGCCTGTTTTATTTCTGATACGTTTCTGTGGATGTTTACAAAAACATTTCTTTTCTTTTGAAACAATGAGATGCAAAGGAAACCAAACCGAGGAAAACACACAAATAACAAATTGTAGTAAAAAAATAGTGACGTAAGTTAGTTCATTGGACAGTGCCCTTGCAGCCTATGACCCACCGGGAACATTTCTGAACTTCCAGTGGCCATCTGTCTTTGATCATAACATTGTTTTTGATTTCTTTTTGTTAACGGTGTCAACACATTATTTAATGCAATAGGTTCGTAATTTTTGATTTGTTTGCATAAAAAAATTTGTTTAATATGTTTTATTAGAACTTTTATTTAGACATTTTTTTGCTTGTATTAATATTTTCACTTTCTAAATTAACAACCAGTTAATCAGAAATACGCTGTATGGATTTACTTACTGCTTTCTAACTATTTATTTTTTTATTTTTAATATCACGTTTTGTTTTCATTTGGTTATTGTTATTAAAAACCCCAAGTCTCAATGTGATTCATTAAGCAACATGTGCGTATTAAAAAACATTATTTACATTTTTATTGTAACCTTTCTTCCCTACTACTAATTGTACCCAATCCAATGTATTGATCAATAAATTAGTCAAGTTGACTATCAGTTTATCGTTGTGTGTAATACAAATATTATTCGTCAATTTCTTGATGTATTAAGATATGTTCTGTTTTTCATGAATTTTTTCGGAATTTTTGCTAACCTGTTTGAAGTGAGTTGGCATTTTATATCCATAAACTGACATGCTGGTTATAATTAAATTTACGAATCAATTGGTAAAGTAATAGTAAAAAATTGCAATTTTTTTATAAATAACAATAAAAATTTTAAAGTTAGACTAAATAGTCCAACACACGTTACAAGCCTTTGGTTTTTTAATTTTTTTGCATACACAAAAGTGACTAATAATTGGAGATATACGATACCAAAAAAAATAGTCATTAAAACAAATTCATACTTTTGATATTGTTTTAAAAACCGTAAAAAAACATATTTACTTTGATTCGTTTACCATTTATTTGTAGTTAACTAAGAAGTTAGAAACCAATAAAATAGTTCTCTAGACATAATGATAATTAATATTGTGTAATTCTGGAAATATAGTATACAAATATAAAAATAATTAGTAGGTTATTTAAATATAAAATATATCTAAAAGTCTTACAGATCTAAATGGCCGTTATACATAGTAATTATGCACAGTTATTTATTTTTATTTTTATAACGAATCGCCATAAGGATTATTTCTACAACTGTTGCTAATGAAATTGCTGCAATTCCATATTCGACCGGATACAAAAATTATATAATATCCTTTGCCGTTGATAATCTCTAATTTCCATTTGTTGTTATTATGCACACACTTACCTACATACTTACCTTGAGATGAATTGCGATTGTTCATTAAGTCGCTTCAAAATGTTTATTTTAATTAAACTACGCATATTATAAAGAAAAAGGTGTTGCAATTTGAAAGCAAAAAAAAATCTTTAAAGCCTTCGCATAAAAGCGAACCACCCACATTTACCTCTTAAAATGGAAAAAGTCAAAAGTAAATATTTTTTATCAATAACGGAAAAAAAAATGTTTCAAGAAAAATCAAACCGTACATTTTTAGAAAAAGTTCCCACAGTATCGGAACAATAACAGAAATATTTACCATATCAAAATACACGTCTATAAATACTAAATTGCATAAGAGATCCACACTTGTATCGGTACCAAAGAAAATCGTCCTACACTACACCTGCTCTTTAATGGGGATCCTCCCTTGTATCTTTTCAACTAAGATGCGGACAAAAACTACATCACAAAGGTGGGTCCGTGGGTCGTTGGGATTCTTTTGTACAGTTTAAATACCTAAAATAGTAGGCGGTTGTTCTGAATCATAAATTTATAAAGCTACACAAAATATTTTTTAGTTTTTTTTTTAAATGGTCACGAAGATAACGTAATTGCGTTATATTAAAGAAGTGATTGCTGCTGTATAAGTTGGATATCAACGCCGTTACCACAAATAATGTAGTGGTTTTTCTAACCACATATCTTCACACATGTGCAGTTATTTATTCAGTCCGATGTAAAATTATAGGGTCTGTCATATGTTTTTGGTAAATCCCAGCGGAACTTCGGTAAACATTTCAATTACAAAAATGTCATGCGTTCCCAGCCATGTGATGATTTACAGAAGGAAATATCCACTTGAACTTGATGAAAAATGGGGTTATCAACTAATTGATACTCGTAGGACATTCAAATATATTTGCATTTAAAAATATAAAACAAAAATACAAAAATCGAATCTAAACACATATTAATGCCTTACTTGATTGTTTTACTATTTAAAGATCCCACAACAGTTATTGTTTTATTCTTAGTACAATTCACAGCAACTAATGCTACTTCCAATAATTTTACATGAATGTATTATCCAGAGTGTTTATATTATTTAAATAGCAATTTATGGAACTTTAATCCTTATTGCATATGTAATAATTTTGTTTACAGTACATTTGAAGATTATTATAAGATTTCGTTTTTTCTAAATATATAAATTTATTAAAATGTCACTTTACAGAAGTGGCTGTTATACTAATACTATAAACAAAATCAAGTAACCACTATTTTTTTAAATGAGCGTTTTTTAGCTTTTGTTTACTACACTGTGTATTTTGTGTTGTATTGTTTTAAGCTGTTGTGGAGCAATCTATGCAAACTCTTAACCTCTTGGCAAACAAACACTGATACTATTATTTGTATGAAGTCACAAAAACTTTGATATGGGAAATATAAAGTTCCAAGATAATTGTTATGCTGTAAATTTACAATTATCTCAGAACAGAAATTGAAAATTTTGCTAAGCTGATTCTTATTTGATGATTCAGATTTATACATTTTGTATACTGAAAAAATAATACATTATCCAAAAATTTCATAATTTGTAATTAAATGAAAATCTATTATTTTTAAAAAATAATTCGATTACAGTTTAGTTATTCATTATTTATCTAATTCAGCGTTTCTAACTTTTTTAAGCGTGGAGCTCTTACAAATTAAAGTTAGTTTGGCGGAGCCCCAGTATATTTATTCAACTAATTAATTAACTAAATAACTGTTAATTTCTTAAAAAATAGGTAAATTTTATGTAAAATTTATAAAAAAAATTTTCAAAAACGATCTTTATTGTTAATTGTTACAAAAGTGTTGGTATATTAGTGTGATGTGTGATATTAAGATTTCTTTGCGCAAATTTCTTTAATGTTTGGTTGTATAGAAGAAAGTTGGAGTCTCATATTAGGCTCTGCATCCAAACGATTTCGATACTTCGATTTAGTGAGGACGTACGAAGAAAGCCCAGTTTAGCAAAGATATGTGCTGGCAAATAGAAGAAGAACAAAAATAGCATTTTTTGACAGTTCTGAATACTTTTGTGGCTACACCAAAATTCTGTCAGTGGTTGGTTATCAAATGCCGCTTTAAAGTAGAGTCTAAAACCATATCTATACATTTTTCGTACTCCTGTGATGAAAAACCATGGGGTTTTTCTCCAACAGCAAAAGGATCTTTTACCTAAAAATGGTTTTTCAGAGTATTACTCCATTCATGTGCATGTGCATGTTGGAAAACATACAAAGTTCCCACTTTTTTCGCTACTAAGCCAAAACTCGAATTTCTTTTTAAAACCAATAATTTTGTCATTCGCTTTAAACGCATTAATATTTTCCCTTGTAGAGACAGATTAACTTCATTTAATTTAGAAAATATTTCCGTTAAATAGGTAATTCTAAATAACCACATTTTATCACAAATTAAAGAGATGCTCCAAGAAAAAAAACGCACTTCATCTTGCAACTCAAACAATCTAAGTAAAGTTTTACCCCAAGATAACCATCGTATTTCTGTGTAAAGTAGTAAAGATGTAAGCAGGCTACCCGTATCATCACATAATATCTTAAATAACCGCATATTTAAAGGCCAAGACTATAAAGTTTATTATTTTCACTGACTCGTCATAAACAGTTTTAAGGGGAAACGTTGTATTTTTAACAGCTTACCAGTGAATTATACAGTGACTACTACAATTTTAGCAAATTCTTTGATTCTTGCAACAGCTCCTGCAGTTTTTCCCACCATTGATTTTGCTCCATCAGTGGAAACATCAATGCAATAATCCCATGGTAATTCATTTTCGCAAAAATAATTGTGAATAACATTAAAAATTTCAGTCTCTGTGATATTATTTTCTAACAGTTTACAAATAACTAGATCCTCTTCTATAGCATGCTCGTATTGATACCGTACAAATACTAACAATGCAGCTAGTCCTGCTACATCAGTGGATTCGTCCATTTGTAGAGAAAACTCAAAAGACTTTATACCAGAAGATAGCTCAGATTTTATGTTATTTGGAGAAAGCCCAGGCTTTGAATCAGTACTTTGTGAATTTGCATTGCAAACAATTATTGACACACCGCTCATAAAACATAAATAACTATGACGCACTGTTATTTATTAACGCAGACAAGTATTGACTGGGAACCCTGAGAACAGTCATTGTTGCCAGAAGAAATTTGTTCACATTGGTAGATTACTTCGATAAATTTCAGTAGATTCAAAAAATATTTAGTAAATTGAATTTTTTAAGGTTTTTGACAGAAAAAAGCATACGTAAGCTTAAGTAAGTGCTGTAATTTTTAATGTAGCATATAAAAGCAGTTAGTATTGTTTACTGGTATCGGAACCAAATTAACATTTACCTATACCTACTCATAAAACTTGAAATATGTGTACAAATAAAAAGTACGTATCAAAAACATCTTACTAGTTATTCATTGTTTATACTTACATGTACATCCAAATTCAACAAACTCTTAAATCACAATTGTTTGCTGAAAATATATCCAATGCCCAGAGGTCAGTGATTTGAAATATTATATATGTATATCTCGATAACGCAATATACAAAACAAAGCATGCAGTACGTGTTTTAAACGTAAATATAATTCTGTAGAGATTAAAGTAGATATACCTTTAGTAGTTTAGTCTATGACAAACCTTTTAAAAATTAAATCTTACTTTTTTTAAGCATACGCATGGCTATTAATTTTTTTTTCATATATTTGCTCGCGGAGCCCCTAAAAACACTCCGCGGAACGCTAGGGCTCCGCGGAGCACACTTTGAGAAACGCTGATCTAATGGATAATTTAACTCATTCGCGGATTTAGGTTCGGCTGCACGTTTTAAATTCTACACATTGCACAAAATATGATTATTGCTTTTCAATTTATTTATTGTCAGAATAATACTTAAGTACATACAATTAATAATGTTATACCCGTAATTACCAGAAGTATCTTACGACTTAACCAAATAAAAAATTAAAACAATATAGTATACTTATTTAAATTATTTTTTAAATTTATTTCTTAATACAAATAGTAGTAGAATTATCTACATTTTAATCCTAGCTTTAGACTTAAAAAGTACACAGGATAGGACCGCAGTACATTAATTTCACATCATCCATGCAATATAGCCATGGTGTTTCATTGGGTCAAATTACATACTTGTAATCTTCAAAATATATAAAAGTAGCGTTATTTTGATTAAATCAATTATTGTTTTAAAATACCTTTTTAGTAATACTAAATATAACTCGTACTGTGCCATTCCATGCTACAAATTCAAATTTAATTCTCTTTTTTGGTTTTGCGCTTGTTAAGTTTTAACTAGCTGAACGTTTGAAACGTGATATGGATGAAGCAGGTTTTTTTGTAGAACCAAGTGAACGGTTTTGTTATTGGGGATATTTAATGTTGAAGCTAACTGTTGAGTATTAAGCAAAGGCTCTTCGTGTATTGCACGCCTTTACCTTGGTCAACCAGCATTAGCGTTTTTTGTTATAAACGTACCAGTTTCTTAAAGTCGTTGATCCAGTCTTCGAAATGTATTTTTTTAGGTTGCCTTTGATTTGGTGAATGTATGCTATAATTGTTTGCGGCCGTGTTAGCATTTCCATTACAGAAACCGTACACCGTACATACCGGCATATTCAGTAAATGTAAAAGCCATTATGAATGAACAAAACAAAAACAAAAAACGCAAAAAACACAGAACCACAAGAACTAATCAAAAGTACACAAATAACACAAAAAAAGCAAAGGTTATACAAAAATGAAACAAGAAAGTCGAATTGGATACACAAATGTCAAAATTCGATAGATGTTTATGCTTGAAATCTGTTGAAATCGCATTAAAATAGAAAGTTTGTTTTACAACATTGTTTTGTTTTTTGAAAAAATACGTTAATAAAAACAAACTTTGTCAAAAAAAAACAAAAGTATCAAAATTCATTTATTTTTAATTGCAGCTATCTCTACCAACAGATATCAAAACTAACACTTATTTATAGACCAAAACTCTGAACTTCGAGAATCTCGTGAAGACATATGAAGCCTCATTCAACATTTTACTATTAAAATTTTTAATTTAGTATTGAAGAAACAATGCCCTAGCGTGTAACTTTTTCGTCAGGATTATAAATTTTTCTTCCTTCATTTTTCACTTTGTGTTACATTCTGTTGTCAAAATTAGCACACACTGTTCACTACTCGGCAAAACGACGAATCTGACCGCAAAAGTATTGTTTCTGAAGATTCCCGTTCCGGCTGGTACGTAGCGGTAGGATCACTTTCTGGCTAGTAAGTGCTGTTCCACTTAAATACATTATATTAAATTAAATTCCGGTCGCGGTGGCGTATTCCATTGCCGGCGTGTAAGCCTAACGTAAACACCAAGCTGATTTGATAGTAATCTTTTGCAATTTTGAGAGAGGGATTGCGTGAGCGGTTTTTTATTTGGATGGAAACAGGCGGAGTGAGAGAGAAAAGACCTGGTAATAATTTTTCTTACTTCTTCTGGCAACGTGTGTTCCATTTACGTAGCCGGGACGTTCCCGGACTAATTTGTTGACGCCATGAATTCGTGCCGGTTTAATGCCGGCTGTAGTGTAAAATTACACTGCTCTCTCAGGGTGGCGGCATTAAAGTTTTTTTCTTTTTTTAACGCCTTGACCATCTTCTAGGTCACACTAAGCACTGTAATTTAAAAGTATTTACAGTTTGCAAGTTATGAAATGTAACGTATTGGAAGTCTACTGTAATAACACAAATAACTTGAATTTCTAAAACTAACTGTTTTTTTGCGTATGAGATTTTAGTTTTGCAAATTTGGCATCAACTCCCAACTAAAAACTCACATCAACTTTTCAGTAATAACAATAAATTTGCAAACTAAATTAAGCAATTGACAGTTTACTATTAGTTGATTTACGAAAAGTGCACATAATTTGCTAGCAGAAAACGCCCAGAAAGTTTATCTTTTATATTCGTTTAATATCAATTTTTTCGTAACTAGTAGTCTAAATGTAAAAATTCTTATCTTGTATAAACCAAAAATGAAGTACAATTTGTGTTTAATTGCACTATTAAAAACTAAAATTTAACAAACTTTTTTTTTGGTTTTTTGGCATTGTTGTGGGAACTTCTGCATTAATAGATTACGAAAAATTTTTTAGTACTCAAACCCTTAAATTCGAGTTACATAAAAACAAGTTATTATTATATATCAAATTTCCTAAATGTTAAATCCTTATATATAATCATGTAATGTGTATTTTGGTTTTCTATTTTATTTTATTCATGTGTCTGTATATAAATGATTCTAAATGAATATACTTTCCAGCGTAACCATAAAAAATATTTGTTTAAGAGATATCACATATATGAAATGTTTAAATTAATTTTAACGTTATTTTATTTATAGAAGCAGTTCAAGTAATGCACTGGTTTCATCATCGTAAGAACGACAATGCACAACCAATTAGCTTTAAAAACTCTTAAAATTGAAATTTTATTTTTTAAATATTTAAGTGTACCTACAAAAAATCATTTTACTTATTATGAATGACAGAAACTTGACTAGTATTGATTAGTTACATGTTTTAAAAAATTTTTTTTTAAATATCAAACCTGGTGGAACGTCTATACAGGATTGTAAAAGGTAATACCAATGAACGAATAGAACTTCCGAAAATAAAATAAAGTGCTAGATAATATGTTTGCGCGATTAAGATATTCAAAATTTGTCGACACATATTAAACTTACTGTCTGTCATCTTGAATCCAATGGCATTGCATTATGTGTAGTAAAAACTATTAAGGAAAGAATGAACGTCAGTAAAAATGATGAATAAATAAATGATGAATAGGAAGAATACCAACTGAACTAATGTAGAAACTCTGAATCGAGCCGAAGAATGCCAGCGTGATATTGCTAATAAGAAAATAAAAGGAGCTTAGAAGCAATGTGAGTAAAGTTCACTTTCAATAAAAACTGAGGAAATACGTAAAACGATTTGTGTAACCCATTGGTGCAACTAGCCAGTAATCGCCAAAACAAATAGAATTCACAAAATTTTAGTTTTTAAAATCCAAAACAAGTTTTTGGTACAAAACATATCAATAGCGCGATGTTGGTGGCGTAATTTCCAAGAAATTTCAGTACAGTAAAGACTATTGTTTGCAAACGTTTGCCTTACGTAAGTTTTAATAGTATTATTAATTTATTTTGAATAAAAAGCTATACTGGGGAAATTTAAGCAGAAAATGATACGGTCATCTTCAATAGTTGTTTTATCAAAAGCTAGAAAAAAGAAGCTTAATCCTGGTGTCGCTAAAAGAACTGAGAGAAGTAAAGAAAATATATTTTTTGTTTGTTGTTGTGGATCTTTGCTCAGTATTCGGTAAAATATTTGGAGTTGAATTACAATAGCAAACATTTTGTCAGCATGTTTAAACTTTTGTTAACAAAAGGATGTACCTATGTTACTACTTCATAAGAAAATTTGGGATTAGTAGACCAAGTTTTTTTCTTCGTTCAGATATTCTGCACCACATGGACCTCTTTCAATGCCAAACTCTAACTGCAGGAAGAAAAAATCTTATGCGGTTATTTAGAATTTAGAGTTGCTTTTTTAGTGACTAACAAAAGAACAGAGAGTTTTATTATGAAACATACGGTGTTGCTTTCAGGCAGTAGGATGTTCAAGTTTGTACGCTAGCTTTTTGTCAAATCTTACGGGTCTTAATTTAAAAATTCAAATAATCCTTTGCGCTTGTGCAAAAATTGGTAATATATTTTAGGAAAGAAGAGAAGTTGACCACACTTGCAAAACTGTCGTTACTACAAGCTACTCAAGCGATTGACAAAAAGAGAGCTAATCATTTTTTCTCATTACTAAAAAAGAACATTGTCTAACGCTCTCGTTTGAGTGACATAGAAATTTACGCAATCCCAAAATTATAGATCAAGATGACAACTTTACGTGTATAATTTTTCTATTGTTGTTGGTAGTTCTTAATTCAAAATGTCTGTAGACAATTGCTTCAACCATGCATCCATTGAAGGAACTTACTCAAAAGTTTAAACGATGTAACGTTGTGTGTCTGCAGAACTTAGATTTATTAGAGATTAAGAACAGGTGACTATTTGCCGACGAGTACAGAGGGCAAAAGAAAAATAAGACCTTGATATTTATGTTACAATCGTGACTGCTGCAAGCTCTTAGTAATGTGGAAGGAGTATTCCTGTATGAGGCTATTCCTTGATACCTCCTCAATGTTTATTTGGTCTTTGTGAAAAAGAGTCCACGAAACAAGAAAGTATCAAGAATGCCCAGAGCTGTAACGTTATCGTCCAGAAATATGCAAGCATTAGACGACCCAAAGTTGATGTACATATTTCAGACTCAGCGACGGCACCAAGTTTTCTTATATGAGGGAGCATACGGCACAGTCATTTGTGGGTGTTTTCAAAGATAAGTAAGCACTTCGGTGGGCATTCCAATTAGCATGGTGGACATGTGCACCGTTGTTGTTCATACTAGAAGAAATAAGCAACAAATCACCTTAAACCAATTCCAATGGCGTTTTTAATTGAAACCTTCCAAGCGTTCAACGAATGCGCGTCAGATGGTTTTTGTTCAAGTAGATTTATTGATTTTTTAATTGTTAATCATAATAAAAAATTGTTAATTGTTTGTGACTGTTAATACAATCACATTATTCACTGAAACGTGAATGCAATTCTATTATGTATCTGTTAACATTTTAATGGATCTTATTTACTATTAAATCATTAATTAAAATTGTAATCTATAATTAAATTAAATTACAATGATCCATTAGAATTTAATTTATAATGTAAATATTGCTGTCATTATTCCTTAAAAAGTAAAGATTAATGAATTTGTACTGTATGATAAAAATGAATGCATTATTTATTCTTGAAAATTTGTGCACAGCGTCACTTGAACTGCTTTAAATAAAAAAAATATTTTTTTCACTGGTAGTAATGTATCATATCTTATTTATTTATTTAAATCGCACTTTTTTTGAAGGCTAAAAACTGATTCCAATTTTTATCGTTACCTTTTATATTTTGCCTAATTCGGGAATAAAATATTCTATCTGTTTCGGTAATTACCTCAAATGTTTTAAATGTTTTGGGAACGTTTCAGTATCTTTACAATTAACCACGTTTCTGGTTTGATTATATTGTCTATTAATCTTTTAGAATTAGTCACTTGTTTAGTAAACTTTTAACCAAATGAGTTCAAAGCTTACTAATTTAAAAGAAAACTCTAAAATAATGTTTTTGGTGGTTTTATGAAATATGAATTTCTATCTAATCTAATTTTTGTTTTAGAGATACCAGCAAGAAGCCCTAATTAGAGTTTAAAAAAAGCAAGCGATTAACACCGTCATCTACAAATAAGTTGACAGTTTTTGATTTAATATTAAAACGTTCGGTGAAATTATTTTCAAGTTCGAGAACGTTCACAAGGTTTTTATTCATTTCCAGAACATTCACCAAAAGATATAGAAAATTCTCGAAAGACAGCAAAAATGTATAAAAGCGGTACAAACAAATCATATGACAGTTATTCCAGTAATTCGAAGTCGGCAGTGGTAAGAAGATTATTCAAGTTTAAATAAATAAGTGATTATGGCGCGTCGAGATAAATATAACGGAGTATAACCTTGTACGTGACTTTAATGTAAGCATCAGTGTTTAGATAAATAGAAGTTATCCGCGGACTTTATCTTTCATTGAGTGTACTATATAAATTAGCGTAAGTGTTTATATTAAATATCCTTAGATTTAATTAGTTCGTTAGTTTAAACGTCTAAATATTTTTAGTATAAACAAATTAGTTTTAATAGTCGTTACAGTATTACTATCTAACTTAGTATTTTTAATGATATCATCTGATTAGATATTGCTAAAGATTTGATAAGTACAATTTTTGTAAATATGGAGGTATTATTTATTATTAATGTATTTGTTTATGATGGAATAATTGCAATGTTTATATGGTTATTTATTTAATTGTTAGCATATATGTTTCCAATTTTATATTTTTATTTAAACGTAATTCTTATTTGTGAAACATCATATAATTTTTTTTGTGAACGCAGAATTGCAAAAGCTTTATTTGTAAATATATGTGAATTATAATTATATGTATATATAAATTTAAAATCGTTTGAATGTAGTTTTTTATAGATATGGCTCTGGTTAATTTAGAACGGAGTGTAACTGTTTTTATTGCCCACTGTACAATCGAAACAATGGTATTAATATTCCTTTTGGCTTTTTATGCAATTATCTGTACGAATTAATAAATATGTAGTATAGTTTTACATGTACCCCTATAAGCATGTATCTAAACATGTCGTTATGCAGTAATTTGTTTAATGAACAAAAACAAAATTGGTTTTGGTTTTTGTTATAGTTGACAATATTAGTTCGATCATATTCTTTAGAAGTCTGGTTTTTTGTCAAAAATCTTTTGTTGCCATCATGTACAATTTTTAGACAATGATCTTGACGTTTGATTCATGAACTTGAAAAAAGTAACGTGTTTTTTCTTATATGCTAACATCGGCATAATCTTATAACATTTATACAGACCTACACAAACGCCTACAATGTAACATATAATAACACATATTTATTGATAGCAATCAAATAAATAATATATTCTCAATGTAAACGCAGTTTCGCAAACATTGATGTTATCAGTGTCTGTATCGACAGAAATCATTGTCTTATTACACCCGGTACAGTAATCAATCTGTAACACAAAAGAAACTGAGTAAAACCAACTAGATCAAGACAGAGAGAAAGAAACTAGATAATTGAGATCTAAAAAACTTAAAAACAACAACTTTTAAATGTAACATTAGCAGAAAAAAGATCAATTTAGCTTTTTTCTAATTACGTAATCTAGTAAATACGGAAGTAACAATAATTCACTATAATTGAATTATAACAAAATTATGATTGTTATTTTTTAAAATATAATTAAAGCTTGTTTAAAATTACATAACAAAAAATTTGTTGGTTTTGTCTATTTTATTGTACCAGTGCTATGTTTTACTTTTTAGATATTAACAATGACGGAATTACAACGATCACATCCAGTGGCGTACCTATGGAGTTCACTTCATAAGTATACTATTAGATTTCTACGAATTATGAAATTACTATATGATTTCGAATATTTTTCCTAATCGTCAAGTCAATGTAGAGTAGAAAATATTATTTCTAAATATTTTGCTCGGATAATGACATCAATGGTGCTGACGTCGAGTAGAAGTTTTAGCTACTACTCCGTCAGTGTTGCCAAGTCTCAAAAAATGATTGCGGTAGATTCGACATAATAAAAACGGTAGATTCAAAGAGTCATTATGATATCGGGAAAAATCATTAAGAAATTAAACCTGACAACTAATAACTCATGAAAAAATATTTAATATCATATAAAATAAAAATCTACAAAACAAGAATAATTTAAAAAATTTGAAAAATCTTGTTCGGCACTTTTCGGTGAATTACCCAAATTACTTACCTCCCATCTAGCGATACATACTAGATTAGTCTGGTTACAGTGCAGTTTCCATTATGGAAATCTCTTTACAGATTCTATTACAGATTATTTTTTTGAAAATAATAAAAAAAATATTTTGATAGCAGCAGATAATTTTGCCTCTACGGTAGAGCGTTAGGTACAAACCAAAAACAGTAGATCTAGCGCAATTACAGTAGACCTGGCAACACTGCATTGTACTCCGTGCTCGATGTTTATTGAATGCTAAGTCAGACGCATGAGGCTACTTTTTGCATCGATTTTGTCTCTCAGGGACCAACTCTCGCTGCGTGAACAGACACCGATACTAGACGAAACAATGGCGGCCGCGTATGGATAATCTTGAAGATCCGATATCCGATATATTTTTAGTTAAGCGGTCGACCTGTACGCACCCTTTACTGCAGGGTGGTTCAAATATTGTGTAACTTGCAACGAGTAATTTATATTACTCTTTTACTTTTCAGAAAATCGTTCTAAGAGAAGTTATTAATTTTTTTTTTTTGATTTTCCATTGTATTAAAAATTATGTATGTTTTATTTGTTTAAATTATTAAGATTTACGAGATTTTGAAAATATTCAATTTCGAATGTGAGCGCAGGGTCTCAGAATGTTAAGTACTGTAGCAAAATGCCTCAATATTGTTGTATGATTTTATTAATAATGTAAAGATTTATAGTGTCCTGATACAATTTTTATAACAGATTTTATCGCTAACTTTCAACAATTACCTCAGGTACATGACCTAACATTTGGACAATTTTCTCATTTTTTACAGAAATAAAGGAAAAATTAGATGTATACTAATATACATCATGTCAATCGGTACAATTTAAAAGTATAAATTAAATAAGTAAATTAACAGTGTTGCTTAGGAGCAACACTTGACAAAAGTTTCTTCCACAAAAACAATGCTAACTTCAATTGGGCGCAAATAATTTACGACTCACATTACCAGTAGGCAGTTCAACGTATATGGGATATGGTTATTTTTATACAGAGCGTTGTATAAAATGCTCATAAATGAAGTTTCTTGTCATACTAATAAGCATGAATATATACATAACGATTGTTATTTATTGTAGCAAAATTAATTTGCTGCCTTCACCATTTTTGGTTAAATTTTATTAATTTATTTTCTTCTAGCAGTTACCGCTAAAGTGGTTGCTAATTTAAGTTAAATTAAATAATATCGAAGCCTTCTATCATAAAGTTTTAATTTTTTTAATTTTTATTATTTATCTTGACTAAATATATACACATTTTATACATGGTTGAAGAGCACTTCTAATGAGAATTTTAAAAACGTAATAAATTCAAACGGGTTTCTAAAAGAAAAGAGAACCTTGATTTTGACCGTTCGCAACTTAGTAGGTGTTACTTTTAAATGTTTTATTTACAGTAACTTATAAAAATAAAGAATATTAATATTTACGATTAAATTACAAAAAAACTTGTACATCAGATATATGTAACGACGTGCACTCTACGAAAGCTGATGAAGAAGTGAGCGAGTTACTTTTCATCCCCCAGGTACGCCAACAGTTGATGTTGCCATTTCACAACCAAAAAGATGAAAGCGACGTTGTCGTTATAAGCCATATACTTCCTCACCAGTGATAACGTCGGCTTGGAATCTGGTAGGGAATCGTACCTGACATCCGCATCTTGTGGTTTTCTGTTTGTTGCGTTGAAGATGTATCGGTGGCTGAGACGTTGCTGCTTCTGTCGTAGATGCTGTTGATTTAGGAAATTCTTGATTTTTATTTCGGATCGGATCTTTATCACGTAAGATAAATGCAGGTTTTAGTCTTTCGATAGAGACTGTTTCCTCATCATGAGTATTCAGCAGCTTAAACGTTTTTTGGTCACGTGAAACTACTTTAAAAGGTTCATCGTATGCCGGTTGTAACGGTTTTTTCACTGCATCATGACGAATAAAAACATGTGAAGATTCCATGAGGTCCGGGTGAACAAATATGCTTCTTTTGCAGTCATGTCGAAATGGTACTGAACGAAAACTTTGAACATGATTTCTCAATTTGTCTAAAAACAGTGGTGCATCGTGTGGCTGTGATTCTTCAAACATGTCTACCGGAAGACTAATGGTTTTACTATAAACAATTTCTGCAAGTGTAGCTTGATGTTTCAGAATAAGATAAGATCAAAGTCCTAGCATCATCGATGGTAAGGTGACGACCCAATCTTGATTTAACTTAGCTTTTAACGTTGATTTGAGGACTCGATGCCAACGTTCAATAATACCATTTGCTGCTGGGTAGTAAGCAGTCGTTTAGTTGTGCTCTGTTCCAGTTAATAGAGTTAAGCTCGTGAACAGTTAACAGTCAAACTGCTTGCACCTATCAGTTGTGATGAATTTTGGAGCACCAAAACGCGATATCCAGTTGCAATAAACTGCATTAGCAACAGTTTTGGCATAGATATCTGTTATTGGAACAGCTTCAGACCAACGAGAAAATCTATTTATCATTGTAAGTAGATATCGATATCCCTGTGTGCTGTTCGAGAGTTGTAAAAAGTTTTGTTAAATGTAATTAATGTTTTTTTTTCGATGAAGAAGCTATTAAAACATCGTCCAGATAAGAGTAAGCAAAATCTAGCGTTCTCAAGACTGAATGCAAATATCTCTGAAATGTTTGCCAACATAATTTACGGCGTAATCCTAAATCGAAACTAATTAACTGCTCTCCAAAGCTTAAAATAGAAGGTCCATTAACGCCATATAAGATCCGCTTAGATAGATATTTAGGCTGAACCATAGTAAGAGGTAATACAGAAATATCGGCTCCAGAATGAATTAGAAACTTTTTGTTCCGACGACTAAGTTTGTTTAAATGAACAGGGTGCAATACATTTATTAGCTCTACTACCAAACCGATTGTGGTACCAAAAACTCTTACAGCGGGAAGATGACCTACGCCTAAAATTACTACAATTTCTAGATTGAGAACTTAAGCAAATTTTTAATTTACTTATTATAGATGTAAGTTCAAAAATTTGTGCCTCTAATTTAGTAAATCGATCTGTTGGTGATTGAATGCATCGCTAAGAATTGTGGTGATGAAAATCCCATAATTTTATCTGACATGCCTAATAAATTGTCTAAGTGATCGCTGCTAAAAACTAAAATAGAATGAACATTCATTGGTAAGCGCTGTATAAATATTATCCTTAAAAAATCATCGTTAACTTGTGTGGCAGCTAAAAATCGCATATCTCAAAGTAATTGAGATGGTTTTTTCTCACCCAGCTCCAAGTCTGTTAATAATTTGTTCACTTTCCGACCCTCAGATTCTTCAAGTTCGGCTATAAGGTGATTCATGAAGTCTTTATATAGTGTTGTGGTTAATGGCTGAGCCATATTTAGGGTAGTTTTATAGAAATTCTTTCGATTTCGGTTGTTTAACTCGCTATATTTTCTTCCGCCATTATAATTAGTTCGCACAGAATAATCACATGTACTAAAATGTTTATTTCACTGACCTTGTGACCATGTTCGTAGTCCGACGAAAGCGACTTAATAAACATTAAAAGTGGTATAAATAATTTTGAAAGAGACATATTTTTAAAATGTAAAATAGACGTCTTATTTCTATAATTTATACACAAAAATACTTCTTCCAATGTTGTTAAACAAGAAAGGCCTACCTTACATACTGCCACAGAAATAAAAAGTTCATGAAAGTTGATGAAAAGTCTGTTGCACAAATTATTCCGTCTATTTTTATGAAAAAGTTGGATTATGGCCTAACAAGACAAGAGTATTCTTGGTACGTCAAAGTACGTTTGGAATTCAAAATTTAGGGGCCAATTTCAGTTAGGAAGTAAAACGTTTTGGTGATACAATCAAAGCAATAGTTGAAATAAAAAAGCTTAATCGCGACTGCTTTTTCAAATTTTGTCTAATAATGAAAAGCTGTTAAGATCGTACATTCACCATCGAAGAAAAGTATTTATTGGTTTGCTACAAACTGTTCGATGATCTTTGTCAATTCAGTTTTAACACGGAAAATGATTTTAACAAACGATGGAAACTTAATCCTAAAATAAGTCAACACAAATTGTATTTGACCATTTTTGCAAATTTTGGTAAACTACAACTGAATATTGACAAAGAAATCAAAAAATAGAACGATATTGTTACAAGAATACTTGATGTAGTAATTAGATTCTTAGAAAAACAAGATTTGGCGTTGCGTGGTCATCGTGAAAGTGTTCATTAGGAAGACATCAATTCAATGGAAAATAGAGGTAATTATGTAGACTTGATTGACATGTTGGTTATGTACGATCTAGTATTAGGTAAACATGTGGTACAAATTAAGATAGGTAATAAATATAGTATCCCTTATTTGTCGCCAAAGATTCAGAACGAATTCATAAACCTATTGGAAGATGCAGTGAGAAAAACAATATAGTTGAAGTTAAATACTTTTGTATGATATTTCCAAGCACTTCAGGTATTTCGCACAAAGATCAAACTATTTAAATAATTAAATATCTAGTTATTGATGGCAAAAAAGTTAAAGTTGTAGAATCGTTTATTGACTTGATACAAACTAAAGGAAAAACTGTTAAACAAATCACAAATATGATTTTAAAGAAATTAGAAAACAATGGTTTAGATGTAAAAGTTGCAGAAGACAGGCTTACGATAATGGTGCCGTTATGCCACCGAAGTACAGCGGTGTTCAAATTCGCATTAAAGAAATAAATGCAAATGCAGAGTTTCTAGCATGTACAAATCATTCTTTAAACCTGGCATGTTTACACGCAACTTCTACTGTTATTGATTCTATAACATTTTTTGTAACTATCAAACAGTTGTTTTCGTTGCTTTCTTTTTCCACTCATTGATGGGATGTTTTACATTCTGTCACTGGTTAAGCTGTTAGACGCAGTGTAGAAACTTGCTGGAGCGCTACACCAGAATCGGTAACTATTGTAAAAACCTTTTTTTTAATATTTTAGAAGCTTTGCAAAACTTGACATCTGAACAAGAAAATAGTAAAATCAAATCCGATGCTGCAATATTACTTAATTTAATACAATTTTTTTTCTTTTCTAAGTTACCTCAAAACAGAACAATTTGAGAAAAGTTGGAGATATCGACTGAGGAGAAAAAATATGAGTGGGGAAATTTTGCGAGACGTGAAGCTTTGCTTACAAAGAGAAGTGTTTTAATCTATGGATAGAATTATAAAGAAAATAAAAAATAAACGTTTTCATCAGTTGCATGTCTTTGCAAAAAAATATTCGTGTATAATATCATATAACCTACTACATGAGGAATCTAAACGTCAAAATTAAATGACTTTATTGACAATGACAAGAATCAGTTACATATTGAAAGCAAAATGATCCAGGTTTTTATGGCTGTACTTGTACTACAAGAAGAGGAAAAACGTTAATAAAACGGGGTGCAGAGCCTTCTTGATATACAAAAATGTATACAAGAGTATATTACATTGAAAAATTCTATACCCAACATTATAATTCTGCTAAAAATTTTTGTAACGATTGTTATCAGTGTCGCTAGTAGCAAAAGGAGCTTCTCCAAATTAAAGTTGATAAAAAATTACTTTCGTTTCCCAATGAGCGATTTAAGACTACAAAATCTTGTAATGTTTTCCATAGAACAAAAAATTACAAATATTATAAATATTGAGAGCATTATACACGATTTTTCTACTATGAAAGTTAAAAGAGTAAATATATAAATATGTTTACATACGCATACGTGTACAATTGTTTTGTTTATCCAAAAAAAAATTATTTAAGGTAAATGACCCAAATTCAGACACATTTAACGATGAACGTTGAACAATTTTTAGTAAACGTCTATTTTCATGAAACAAAGTGATGATTAAAATTTGAATAAAACCTAGCCAGTAGCTTTTTGTTTTTTTTCTGTTTCCAACAATAAATTTGTAGTAGACTATTTAGTAATTCTCAAGTTTGCAAATTGTTGTTGTTTGTTCACGATTTCATTCTGAACTTGATAACAATGCCGAGAGTACGTCAACATCAACATTTTGTCCAATTAAGTGATTTTCAACGTGGCCGTATTATTGGTATGAGAGAGGCCGGACTTTCGCTAAGAAAAATTGCTCGTCGTGTAAACCAAAATGTTTTATCGGTATTGAGATGTTGGTCGAACTAGTCCGAGGAAGGGGTTCAACATCGTCGCTGTGGATTTGGACGTCCTCGGAAGACTGCAGATCGTGAAGAACAACACGGTTTTTTGGAAAAAACTAACATTGGCGTCCTTCCACGACCTGCTCGGTTGCTTGATTTGTCGCCCGTTGAACTTGTATGGGATATGATTGGTAGGCGCCTGGGTAATTTACCATGGCATCAAATGGTAAAAAAGTTCCCCACCTATAGTTTGTCTAAATTACAATTATTGATTTATGTGTATTAATTTATAAAAATCACAATTTGATTGACTTAGAAAAGGCGGTAAATTGAAGGCCGCCCCGGACGACAAAGTTCTAGGTACGCCACTGCTTACATTTTGTGCTGTAAATGATTTAAATTTACAGTAAAGAATAATCTCAAACCGACCGATAACTGTCTCAAGAAATTAACAGTTGCAAAAAGTTTGATTCAAAGCAGTCCAACGTGATTATTTCAAATTAGGGACCTTCTTTTTCGGTTCTAAAGATTGTACCAAATTTTTTTAACTAGACGTTAAAAATGAATTAAAATAAAACAACTTGTAAGAGACAATAAAAAAAGTGTTATGGCATGTAGTCCGATGTCATAAAAAACAAGAATATTAGTAAATGCTTCTATTCGCCTCATAACAAAAAAATAGAAACTGGTGGTCAATTTATTAAAAAGTAAAAGCTTCTTTGGAAAATGTAATGTAAATGTCTACATAGAAATGTATAAAGAATATAAAAGTATTGGTGTACTAGCTTAAATTAACATTTGATAAAAATACATCTGCAATCAAAATCATTTCTTAGATAAACATTCAAAAAGTGTGTTTCGTTGTTGCGCCAATCGAAACTCTATTATTTAATTGTGACGCACCAAAACCTTTTCTAGAACTGCCCTTACATGATTCGTATGTAGTAGCATTGTAGTAGTATACCTCTGCCGTTGACAGTAGTACAATTCGTTTAACTTAAAATGTTCCGTATTGATTGACACAATCCGTAGCCTACACATAATCTAGAACTGTTTTATCAAGTAACAAAAATTATCAAGTCTAATAGGGTAATTTGAAGATTTCTGATATTAAACATTTTTAAGAATACTTGCCAGCTTTTACAAAGCGCGCATCCATGTGACATAATAATAATAACAAGAATTTGTAAGTATGAAACTTGCGCATGAGTTTTAATTGAAAATGTAGGCCAGCAATTAGTCTTAAATTAATTTACACGAGACTTCATTTAAGAAAAAACGCTCTAGTATCTGGTCATACTTTTTTTGGTAAATAAAAGTATAATATACGTTATTGTATTTTTCATTTAGTAGAAAAAAAATTAATTAAACAATTCGTTTTTGTTATGCGCGACAGTTTGAATGAGTGGATGAAAAAAAACAAAAGTTTTTATAATGACATACAAACGGAAAGTGTTTTGAGTAACGAATACATGAATAATGTACATCATTAACTATTAAATGTCAAGTCAAATTCTTTCAGGTATGACTAAAACAATTTTCAATTATTTGCGAAATCTTCAAGTCAATAAGGCGCTGTCGTTGCAACGCAATCTATACATGCATTCAATTTAACATATGACAGAAAGAAACTTGCGTATTATATAATTGTCCCGAATTAACCAAAAGGTCGCTGTAGGTGTTACTTAATGTATCCTCAATATTCATACACTCAATTCGTAGTTGCACATTGACGTATTATATAATGAAATTACTTTGATGGGAACCGTATAATCTGTGTTTGGAAATCTAGGAAATGGGGTTATGACGAGGTGAAGATGAAAAAAATTATGCAGTCTGTTTTATTCTAACTGCTCCGTAACTAATCGTAATGCCAAATGAAAGTAAAGTTTTTTTTTGTTGCTAATTTACAGTTTGCCATTGTTTGTCGTAAGCGATTGTAGAAGGTTACAATAAAAATAGATAATTGCATAATTTAAAGTAGCATTTCCTTCCTGAAATAAAACCGGTCCTTCTGCATTATTGAGTAGGTTTACTAAAGTATGTTCCTACAAGCTTAATTAAAACAATTAAACCAATTATAATTTAAATTCTTTGAATTGACTTTGATGTTCCGCTTTGCTCTGTAAAGAAGAATGTGAAGGAGTTTCCAATTAATATTATAATCAGTTTTGTATTGTTTAGTAAAATCCAATAAAAGTATATGTTAAACTCACTAGTGTAAGCGTAATTAGGTCATTTAATTATAATTACAGTCGAATTCCAAACACTAATTCTATTATAACTATGATCATCTTTACATGGCAGATGTTTAGTATCATCAACCAGTAGAGATCGTATCATAGTTGACCCACCAGCGAATATAAATAGATAAATTAAAAATACAATCGTGAATAGACATGAAGCTTTTTAATTAGATGAGAAAGATCATCCTCATTCAAATGTCATATATAGAGTTCATTCGCGTGGTTTTGTAAATGGTAATGGAAAACGTACCAGAAAATGGAGGGAATGTTAGTAACAGATTATGCAATGTTACGTAAAGAAAAGGGAAAGTAAACCGCGTCCTGCATTCGTATCCCTTCTGCGGTAATTGTACTTCTTCCGGGGCAATACGCGTCTATTCTACCTACTTTTAAAATAACATTAAATTTATAATATTTAAATGCAATGAAGAATAACTAGAGCGAATGCACCTGCAGGAAATAACAAAATATTAAAAAATTTGACTTTTAAATATTTGTAAATTTGTTCGAGCATAAATAAAATTCATGTGCTAAAACGCTAAATCGCTAATATGATGGAATTGTCGATTTAGAATAATTGCACAATACATTTAGTTCCTGCTGACCGAAATACATTTTTAATGTGTAAAATGCTCCACTTCTTATTGCCAATGTATCAATAACTCATTTTATTATAAATTTATATTCAAACTTTAAACTAAATTAATCTTGGTCGATAAGAATGGGTGCAACATGTAATATGTATAAAAATGTAAAACGTAAACATTAAGAATAATTATGTAATAAATTAATTAAACCTTTCCTTACTACATAATCATTAGCTAATAAGCCGATAGCGCGGGCGATTCAATAACGCTGCTGGTTATTTGCACTTTGTTTAATTACGTGGCGACAAATTAGTATTGTAATATGCATAATTAGTTTTATAAGATTCTATAAAAAAGTAAATTCCATATAACCTCAAATACAGTATAAAACAATCTCATAAAATCATTGCAAAATTAGAAGTATTTTTGAAACTACCTATTTCATAAAATGTGTTGCACTTCCGTTTTACAAGAATTTTTTATTTTTTTTGTTACTCGTTAAAGATTAATTAAATCTAAGTAATTCTTTTTTTATTTTTTTGCTTTAAGTTGACAAATTTAATCTTTTTCTGACTGTATCTTGTTTATAAAAAAAAAAAAAAATAAGTCCGCCAAATATCAATTTTTTTCCAGTTTTTTCTTCTTCTCATGTTAAGCGAATTGTTTTATTATATGTTAAAGTGTAGCCATAACTGTCATTTTATATTTTGATAAGGCATTGGAGACTTAGGGCTAGTTCTCGGCTATTTGCATAAACAATTTCTAATCGACGGCCAGGATCCAATTGTAAATTTAATGGAACGTTAATTTCACTTCTTACAGGCTTCCGTCGAGGTAAGCGTAACCTAACATAACGTAGATTTTCTTCTATTTTTATAGCACGTGTTATGGGACTTAATTTTAAGTTACTGCTACTCATGCCTTCTCCTACAATTGTGGAGCCCCCGTTGTTAATTTTTTTTCTAGTAAACATGGTACCTTTCCAGCTAGAGTGTTACAGCTCGTTATTTTGTATTCATCAATAAGATTTATTCTAAATTAAAATTAACTACGGCACTATCGAAAGAAGCTATTGATTCTCCTTATGATTAGGGATAAACGGTATATCGCTTGCAAACGTCCTTTTGATACCTTGTTTTTATTGTTTGGAAGCCACTAGTAAACGTTCGTTCACCTAGATGTTATTTTAAGACATGTAAGCAGTTTTCTTTCTGTTGAATTTTCTTCGATAACGATTTCTATTACGCTTTTAGCGAATGTACTAGGAAAAACAAAAACGTATTCCAGGTCAAATTTGGCGTTTTGGATTAATTACGCGACATTCCCAGGTAGTAAAACAATTTTCAAACAAGACGTTGTCACGTTATCTTTTTACTTTTTATCCGTTATTTGCTACTTAATACAATACCCGGCGGTCGTAGCTAGATAACCTATGCAGGCCACGTTCTTTAATAATTCCGAAGTGACGAAATTGACTTACACTTTATTACGTACATAAATTCAAAATGCACTACCCTGTATCTTGACTGAATTAAAGTTACTTTTCAATTTTCAACTGAGTAAATGAAAGACCGCCATTTTTACATTGACGTCGTTCACTACATAACCTATGTCTGCGTAAATTAAAATTTATTTCTTAAAACATCCACGTGTTGTGACACGATGGATAATGAAAATATCTATAACTAATTAATTTATTCAACGCAGGGTAAGTGTTTTCTATTATTGAAGTGAAACTTCTTTATCGGCGTTGGAAAAAAAATTACCGTCACATTTTTCCGTTACGCGCCATCTTTTTTTCGGTTACGCGTCACATTTTTTTCTGAAACGCAATAGCGACGAGATAAATAATATATCAATACTAAAGTGATCAACAAAATCAAAGGGTTTATTTTAATTCTAATTCCAGTGGATTTTTAACAAAAGTAAGTAATTATATCTATTTTTCTAATACTTGTTAAGGTTAACCTCAGTTTCTGATTGAACGATGACATTTTAAATTTAAGATATTTAAGGTTAACCTCAGTTTCTGATTGAACGATGACAATGACAGTAATAATTCTATTTCAATTAATGAAATGCTGTAATAACCTTAGTAGCAAAAGTTAAAGTGAAATAATTGTATTATTTGTATTCATGTCTATTATAATAAAATCCTTTTGTTTAAACTTTATCTAATTTTAAATTTAAGATATTTAAGGTTAACCTCAGTTTCTTATTGTAACTATCGGTCAATGTATATGATTTCATTAAAATAGTATTTATTAATTAATACGACTGCTAATTTAATGAACATCAATTAATTGGCATAGAGTATAAATTCTGAAATATGTTATTAATTTTTGTAAATCAATTAACTAATTTTTGTAGATTCAATTTCATATTTCAGTTACCATAAGCCATTAATTATTAAATTTAAGATATTTAAGGTTAACCTCAATTTCTGATTGAACGATGACAATGATAGTAATAATTCTATTTCAATTAATGAAATGCTGTAATAATCTTAGTAGCAAAAAGTAAAAGTGAAACACGGTTGGTTCAGACGAAGAGTACTTTCAGTTTCTCCAACGCAGTAGGGATAGCATGTCGCTTATTTCGTTACGCGTCACATTTTTAATTAATACGACTGCTAATTTAATGAACATCAATTAATTGGCATAGAGTATAAATTCTGAAATATGTTATTAATTTTTGTAAATCAATTAACTAATTTTTGTAGATTCAATTTCATATTTCAGTTACCATAAGCCATTAATTACAAAAATATATAATAACGATGACAATGATAGTAATAATTCTATTACAATTAATGAAATGCTGTAATAATCTTAGTAGCAAAAAGTTAAAGTGAAATAATTGTATTATTTGTATTCATGTCTATGATAATAAAATCCTTTTGTTTAAACTTTATCTAATTTAACTTTAGTTAACCAATTTCTGAAAAGTTGCATGTAGATCATTTTGCGAAAAATAAGGCCATAAAGAAGTTTCACTTCTTACATGTGTACACTAGTACACGCCCTAATTTTTTTTGCGATTAAAGATAATTTTTATGTCTTTTCATTAGCGCCATGTGCTACCTCCCAAATCTGTACTTGTCTGTACAAGTTTAAAATCTACGATGGAAAAGTTCTAATAGAGAGCGTTAGAGCTGCGAACTCTGCGATACAAGCGATGTTTCTATTCGGAGGCAATTGACGTTTAAATCATACCACCTTGGACGAAACTGCATATGTACCAGATACGATTGATATTTCCATTCGGAGGCAATTAATAACTAATACTACTTTGGACGAAAGGGCATATGTAACAGCATACGATACGTTTCGGTTCTCTTACTTTTTATAAGTGTTTCTCTTTACCTGTTGTAGGGTTTGTGAGTCACCAGGTAGGCACGATTATTTTTAGATAGTTTGATTAACGGAAGCCAGTAGGAAAACGTTTTCTAAAAGTACACCAGAATCTTGGTAAGTCAATTTTTGATTTTAACTATTCATTGTCGCTACGGTGCTACTTATAAATCATATTTACTAATCGTATGGAAACGTTTAAATTATTTTATTTTTATTATTATTAATTTAACTTACTTGATAAGTGTCTTATAAGTTGCTGATACATTCGATGTTTTAGTACCTACGTATACTTGTACTCGAACTAAATTTACCTACTGTGATACCATCAAATTATCTCTAATTGTTGTTGATTCTAATTGTAATCTCTAAGTCATCCTTCTAAAGTAATTAAAGTACAATTGTGGTTAATTATTTGGTTTCTTTCTTCGTTTTCCTCAGTTTTACGGACCTTAACAATTTTATACAAGCTTCGGGCCTCCTGTACTGATCTAGCAGGAGCTATATCTGCAAAAACCGATCTGGTGCCCATTAAAATGAAGTCACTTGAACCTCCCCTCTTTCCGATAGGTATTGTCTCAATCCAGCGAGTTGGCCGTGCAGGGTTTGTAAATTACTAGAAGCTTGTAGCAACTTTCGTCTGAAGTCTCCGAATCGTATAATTTCAATCACTTATATAACTAGTTAGTCAGTTTTATGCCCTTTTCTTAGCATAGCGTACTTTGTGATTGTGGTGCACTAGTTAATTAATCATGTCAGTTTTATGCGTAATACTTAATGGTATCGTATAATGTTATTTCTTTTCTTCACAATTAGATCAATCTTATAAGTCAGCCTTAAGCAAAATAGATCTTGTATTTAATAATTAATAATTAACGTAGATCACACTGATTCAATTTTACTTTGAGTCGCAAACTTTGACTCATATTTAACTTTATATATTGTCGTATGAGTACATTCACATCCGTCCAAGTTCTTCAAATAATTTAAACGCAGTCAATGCCAAATTGGAAATAAAAACGTCGTACATAAGCTTGTATACCACGCATGTTTTGTTCGTAAACCTAATAAACAGAAAGAAACAAACGGTATTATTGGTGTCAAAGAATTAACTCGGTTGGGTAGGTTATTATGCTTTTATTTTGTTTTGGAACTCAGTATGATAATTATTGTCGATTATCGATTCGTTTCGCGACTGCAAAATAAAAGTAATTGTTTGAATCTTAGTTAACCTTACTTAACATCAATCATTAAGAGTTTTTGGTTAATAGTTAGATATAATTAGTAGTAAAGTGTGTTGCCTGATCGATAGGACTGCCACCTATATTATAAATGTGATATTAATTGACGAATCTATCTTGCTATTTAATTTGTTATTGGTCTATCTTTTTCTATTTTATTTTAACACTTTGCGTCTTTTATTAGAAATAAATAGATTGTTGTTAGAAGTTGGGTTTTGCCAATTGTTTCGTTTTAGTGATAGACAGATTTAAACAAGGTCTGTATTGGGTGATATTCACTTGTTTTGGCCCTTTTCTAATTTAGTGTAGGGTTAGCACACCGAGGCTTACGACCCGCCTGCCAATACAACTGATTTAGTCGCCAGCAATAAAGTTGCAAAAAAATTCTTGTAACAAAGGTTACGTAACACCTATCATGTAAATAATAAAAATAAGAAGACAGCCAAATACCAATTTTTTTCCAATTTTTTTTATACTTTTTTTTCTTCTGCTCATATTAAGCGAATTGTGTAAGTGTAGCCATAACTGTCATTTTATATTTATATTTTGATAAGGTATTAGAGACCTCGTGCTTGTTGTCGGTCATTTTCTAATCGACGACCATGATCCAATTGTAAATTTAATAGCACGTTAATTTCACTTGTTACAGACTTCCGTCATGGTAAACGTAACCTAACATAACGTAGATTTCCTTCTATTCTTATGGCACGTGTAATGGAGCTTCATTATAAACTTACCACGTACCAAGTGACATGTTAAGGTTTGTGGTCTATAATTAGGGGAGGGTCGGGTAAGTTGAACCATTTTTCACTTTTAATTTTGGCCTGAAGTATGTAATGGTATTTCAAGTTGCTAATTGTATCAGTTTTATACCTTATCATTTTGAGCAAGTTTCATAGAAATTTCATGTCTTTCATTGTATGTTGGAATTTACCACACTCTTTTCTCTTAAACTCTGCAAATGGTTCAAATTTCCAAAACTAGTCTGATAAATTGCACCACTTGGTCTTTTAAGATGGACCACAACTGATAGTTAACAATAACAGCTAGTATGCCTGGAAAATATAGTTTTTGATTGTGTGGTAATGTACTTTTTTAAGTAAATGACCGAACAATCGAATAAACCTTCTTTCGGAATTTCCACTTGGGCGACATAATAAACTTTTTCATTTTTTTCAATGCAACCAATAGAAAATCTACTTTCTGTAGTTCCGTGACGTTCACATCTTTTTGTAAAAGTAGCTGCTGTACGTCAACAAAGTCTTCTCCTTCACCCCTCCTGCCAACGGACTCATATTGCTTGGTTCTTCGTCGCTACTGCTGGATATCTCATAATCTACCTTTTTCTTCTTTTTTCTATCTGACTCATATGTTTTTCTTGATTGTTCTGAGTGTCAGATGCAAAATTCAACTTCTTTTTTATTTGTTTTGGAGGTTGCCTGTTTCTGGACTCTAAGTCAACTTTGTATGTAGTAGTAGTAGTAAGTAGTGCGGCATTTTGATTACGAACAGGTTTTGTGTTTTTAGAAGGACGAGATTGCGGCAGAAGCGACACTTCCATTAGGTCATCCATAAATCTCGATGTTGTAGGAGTTTCTGTAAATTTTAAAGGAAAGCCTGGTTTGAACGGATTAGCAGGAAAAAAATATTGAGTCATTGAAGATAAGACGATAAACTAGCCAAATACAGCTGGCTTTGAAAGAATTTTCATCCGTACACACAGAAGCCGTCTTTCTATATGCTTCAGCCGGCAACGCAAAAACTTGAAATTGTGATGTAGTTTTTCCTGGATTATGTCTCAACCATTTTTCTTAAGCCTCAACATAGTACTGACCCAAGAACGCCACAGCTTGTAAATTGTATGGCTACGCAGCTGTAAGAGAATGATGCCGTGGTTTCTTGCGTAGATGATTTTTGTTTTGTTGTGCGTGCTGAGCCCATCCAGAAGTAGCAAGACAGGATCATCTTTAGATGACGAAACATGGCTATGGAAGTGCTTTAACCAATCGACAAAAAGTTCGGAGTTTATGTATCCAGTGTCGGAAATTCTAACAATACTGCCTGTAGGTGTACTGAGTTCAAGTTCCTGCGGCTGTCTTTTTCTTTTAAAAATTATCATCCGCGGAATATAGTTCCCGGAAGCGCTGGTACAGCAAACAATTGTGGTGTTCAGGTTGGTGGCGGCTCCAATTTGGCGTTTTCTTGTTAGCCCAATAACTTTGGAAGGCTTTTTTTAAACCGTTGTGAACCTTGACTCGTCAACGTTATAGCTTTTACTCTCGGTTATTCTTTTTTCATCCACCAAGCCTTCCAAAAGAGAAAAAAATTAGCCACTCGGTTATCGGAGAACCATTTTATTCTTTGCGTGGAAGTGGCTTTGGATTGCCGCAGTGCTTTTTTTGTCGAGCCATAAATCCATCATACCAAACTTTTCCTGCCAGTTTCTTATCTATGTTAAAATTATGTGTGACACCGTCTTTTTTACTACATCAAAAGCTAATCTTCTAAAAACTTAAATGCTGAGAACTTCGAACTGACGAATATGATCAGCGAGCTCTTTTCCCATATCATCAGAGAACACAGGTATTCTTCCGAGAGCTTTACATTTGCTCCTTTGATTTTTTTCATCAACGTGCCTTTTAAAAGTAGCTTTTGGCAAATTGACTAAGTACTTTTTCTAATACAGCCGGTATTACCAGTACCAATTGCTTCTGTGTCCACTTTTCGTAATTTCCCCTTCTAGACATTTCTTACATGGAATCCATTAAACTTATATAATAAAAATTACATAGGCCGATTAATTGGACCGGTCTAATATACCAAACCATCTTTGGTCCCATGTAACCAGTTGTGCAATAAGTTACGTTATTTATCAGTCTTTGTATAACATTTATCAGATTATATTCTATGTCAAATTAACGTCCATTGAATGACATATGTACATACCCAACCAAAAAAATTTGAATTAACCTTAGCATAGCCGTCCATCTGAGCGTTGACGCAATTGCACTTTTACAACAAAACGCGTGCAAATCAAAAAAACGGCAACCTTGCGTCGGTATAATTTCTACATCTAGCTCGCTATACTAACACATAATAGAGTCTCAGTCATTTAAAACGTGCTTACAATCGATGTGATCCAATTTATCAAACCGTCCAATTTACCCGACTTCTCAAGGCATTGTACGAACGCCGAAAAATACCTATATACTTCGAATAATCACCCACAGTTACACTTCTCCTAAAGTTGCAGCATATTGTTTGTAATCAGTATCAATCACTATTTGTCTTTTTCTTACTTGTATTTGTGTATGTACTTATTAATTCAAATTTTAGCTTTACGTCTACGTCGACCCATCGTTTAGATCTAATCGAGGGAGTATCGCCGTAAGTACTCTTGTCTATTTGTTTGTCACAAATACAATAATTTTTTTATCGTTAAATATGATGTGGTAAAATAATTTATGCTACGGATTAAGATGATTTGTTAACCATTTTTAAGTTATGGAATCAAAATTGTAACTCTAACACGGTTAACTTGACGTTGTGATAAAATATTATACACCGCTTCGAATAATTTTGCTACTTCGTGCATGTTTAAGCCAATAAATGTATACCTGTTGTTATTTCAGTTATCGTATCGATTGTTTATATTTACGCGGTGTGAGCAAGCACCGTCGCAAGCTAACTCACTCTGGCACCCAAAATTCTATTTACTTTGTTTTCTTTTTTTGAGTGTATAATCTCGACAAATACACTTTCGCTGATTACTTTGTTACTACTACTCACGCCTTCTCTTACAATTGTGGAGCTGCCGTTGCTATTTGTTTTTCCAGTAGGCATGGCACCCTCCTAGTCAGAGTGTTGCAGGTCTTTATTTTTGTGTTAATCGAAAAGGTTTATTCTAAATTCAAATTAACGACGGTATACTGTTTAAAGATGTTACTGTTTCTGTTTATGAGTAAGTATAAACGGTATATCGGTGTCAAACGTCCATTTTGTACTTTTTTTGCCCTTTGGAAGTCGCTGGTAAACGTTCGTTTACCTGTGTCTTATTTTAAGACATGTAAGTAGTTTTCTTAGTGTTGAATTTTCTTCGGTAGTGATTTCTATTATCCTTTTAGCGCTAGAGAATACGAAAACGTATTCGAGGTCAAATTTGGCGTTTTGGGTTAATTACGCGACGTTTCTAGGTAGTAAAGCAATTCTCAAAGATGGCGTCTTTACATTATCTTCTTACTTTTTTCAACGATTTCCGAGGGATTACTACTTAATACAATACCCGGCTGTCGTAGCAAAGTAACCTGTGCAGGCCACCTTTTTAATAATCCCGAAGTGACGAGATATGACTCACACCTCTCCGAATCGCATAATTTTAAATACTTATATACCTAGTTAGTCTGTTTTAAGCAACTTTCTTAGCATAGCGTATTTTGTGACTGTGGTGCACTTGTTAATGAATTGTGTCAACTTTATGCGTACTATTTAATAGTATCGTAGAATGTTATTTCTTTCTTTTTTACTTAATGGTATCAATCTTATCAGTTAACCGTCGTCGTTAAGATTTAAACAAGGTCTGTATTGGATAATATTTATTTGTTTTGGCGCTTTGCTAATTTAGTGTAGGATTAGCACATCGACGCTTACGACCCGCTTTTCGATACAACTGAGTTAGTCGCCAGTAATAAAAATGAGGGGAAATTCTCGTAACAAGGGTTACGTAACACGCTTCTTGTGTATATTATTTCTTTTTTATTCAATTTACATTATTCTTATAATATATTTTTCTGACCATAGAAAACAAATACAAAAGAAAGTAAAGAATTAAATAGTATAATGTATCGCGACTTAATAACTAACAGTGTGGCCATACAACGCCGTGCTTTTAATTGGTTGTTTAAAAAATCAATTATTTAATGTTATAATCTTTATTGTTTACACTGTATTTTTACTTAAACTTTAGATAAATTTTGATCTTATTATATACAGGGTGAATTCTGAAACGTGAGCCTCTAATTTATCTCGAAAACTACTTGGTTTAGCAATACGGAAAATCAAATTTCATAGACTAAATCGCATATAAGGTTACTGAAAATATTTTCACTTTGGAAAACCGTTTGAGGGCAGCGCAAATAGGAGGTGGTTAGAAAAAACTGTAATTTTCTCAATGATTTTAAATGCAAAAATATTTATTAACTTACCTAGTTCGAAAGCTTATCTAATTTAAAATTAACTATATCATTTTGGTCTACAAAGGATATGTCTTCGCCTTGTATTTTATCAGAGAGATTTAGAAATTTTGTAATAGACAATTTTAATGTTAAATTAGATTAGGTTTTTCAAAAGTGAAAATATTTTCAGTGAACTCCCTCCATGTGATTTGCTCTATGAAATGTTTTTCCCGTATTGCTAGATCAAATAGTTTTTGAGATAAATTTGAGGGCACGTCCTGTATATTTATTTTTATGGAGTGTTTTGATTCTAATACTGGTAAGTAGCGTTTTTAATAAATCGTAAGCACAAGTAAAACTTTCTACTATATAATAGTAAGCAGTTATTTTGAATATTTGAATATTGTCTTGTAATTGGCATCGATGGTATTATACAATAAATAAATGTATAAAATGCTTTATTGAGTTAAAGAAAGCAAAATGAGCTTATATTATTAAATTTTTACAAATCAATCTAAAGACAGCTAATTTATAATATCGATTTTATAAAATTTTAAATACATTTTGTACATTTATAAATGTATTTTTTAATTTATTATATTGTTTTATAAATTTTGCTTTAGTGTTTATATTATTATATTTATGTTTAAATACATTATAAAATAAAACGTGTATGTATTGTGTTTTCCCTTTTTTATATTTAAAAAACAATTTCATAAGAATTAAAAATAAATTACCATCAGTTCAACTCTATATATGCATATCTAAAATTTGCAAAAAAAAACAACTATTAGTTATTAAGTCACTGTAGTATAACGTAGATTGCATAGCGATGATGTTACAAGCACAAGCTATTTTTTACCTTTTCTTAATTTTCGCAAAATATATAGACATGTAAATAGATTTATTCTTTACGGTGATAGTAAAATCGGTTTAAAGTTCTGTTTTTAACTAACATATGAAGTTCTCATACCCAACTTTAGTGAATATGCATTAAAATTCTTTTTCGATAAATTTACATGTATTTGAACGGTTGATTTTACTTTTGATTAAAAAATAGCATTTAAAAACACGGTACTTAATATTTTACGTATTTTATATTACAAAATCTTTTATAAAACAAATGTTAAAAACAGTTAACATAGCGACAAAGTTGAAATAAATATATAATCGATATATATTTTTTTAACTTTTCCTAATGTTACAATATGTAAGACATTTTTCCTTTGTTATTTTATTTTTGTGTTTTAATATAATTTTTAGTTATGAGTGTTATGACTATCAGCCAAATTTACTTTGATTATTAGACAATATACAGACAAAGAAAAATGAATGAAGTAATAGCACGGCAAAGATTAGAAAAACGGTATCTAAAATAAAATGTAGTTTTCTGACAAAAAGTTAATTTATTATACCTAATTTTACATAATTAAAAAAATTTACTGATGTTTACAGTTTTATTATTAAGAGGTGGCAATCTAAGTGCAATGACTTTAAATTTCCAAGAAAGTTAGAAATAAAAAAAATTTAACTATAGTTTATATTTAATTATTTTTCTAACTAATTCTAATAACTATAATAAGGTTTTGGATTTTTAAAACAGTTTTATGTATCAAATACGTTGTTGATTTAACGTACTAAGTTTTTTAAAAAACATGCTTAACCTTGTTCTTAAGATTTTGGATATATAATTGAATTTGCATTTACTTCACTAATAATTATTTCTGCTTATGATATATTAAATGTTTGTGCGCACATATAGATTCAAAAAAAGTAAACTTTTTTTAGCATATTTTTGTTGGTATCGTATTTTAAATGTTATATGACAATGTGTCACCTATAATTACTCGTCTCTTAACATTGAACTTAATACTGCGATTTTATATAATGGTTTTTCTATTTTGCGTCTATAATAGATCCATTACAGCAGTAAAAACAGTGCGGCAATTGATTATTTGCGTGCTGTAATAGAACAGTATAACTTTACGATTATAAGCGACTTTCGGCTTACAACGCGTCGTAGTTAACACTCAGACTTAGGCTTGATCCTAATCTCTTCTTGTCTCAAGTTCCAAAAACATTTTAAATTTGTTGATAAAGTCTACACGACATAAAAGAGTACGGTTGTCTGTCAGTATGGTTGTGGAAACACATCGGTGTATTCTAGCGCTGACGAGTTCCTAAAGAACGAATCAGCTGTCCGCTAGTTCTGTTGTTGTTTTTCACAATTATACTGACATTGTTCCTAACCTATTTTATAGTTGGGATTTTGACAGCGCCACTTGTCAAAGGATCATTGACTTTCGCTGACATTAAATCCAATGACAACTTTTATACTTTCCGTACTAATTTAATGATCATAAAATTTTTGGAAAAATAGCGGTACAGTTGTCAACTAAAATTTGTTTAAATTAGTTCTAATTTTTTCTTTTAAAGGAGTGTCAACATAAACCTCAGCGCAGTCCCGCTCCGTACATAAAGGCAAAGTCGTGAATAAAAGTCTCAAAACTCAAAAGTAAAAAAAAAAGCAACAAAAAACAACATTGTCAAAACAAATTTTATAATGATAAAAAAACCAGTAAGGAATTGCTAGCTATTACATTGTTTTTTATTTGTTTATTTGTACTCTTTGAGATGAGGGAACCGAATTACGCCTCGAAAATAATATATTTTCCAAATGAGAGTACGCAATAATAGCATTTATACGATCGAATACGTAATACGTAACATGATAACCAGAATTGTGTGAACTCAAACAAATCTGGTTTTAGTCATTTTGAGCTTGAACGAGCCAACGAGCAAACAAGCGTTTTTTTCGGGTCTGAGCTTGCAATGTACGAAACTTTAAATATTTAAGCGCTGCATCGGTCGCGATTTCATTTGTTGCCTAATGTCCGATTGATAATTAACTTAGCGAAGTGAAAAGGTGCATGGGGTAAAAGATATCTGCTTTTGAAACTTTAGTTTTTTGTAGTTTTACAGACTTTATAGTGATGTGTATTGTGTTGTAAATTAAAGTGAGTTTATCTAAAATATATTTATTATTTTAGATTTATTAAAACATTGAAAGCTAAAAACTTGCATTTCACAAATCCTTTTATATAAACATCATTGTTAACTGAAGTAAATTCAAACAGAATAATTGATAAGCACTAATATTACTATTTATAAAAATTTATTTTTGAAATAACTTGAAATAAGTAATGTTGACAAAATACTTTGAGTTTGAGACGTCAAAACATTTCCATTTTTCATAAATAATTTGTCAATTTGTTTGCTTACGTAGTAATTTCTTTACAGTATACAGGATGTCAGAAAAAAAGAAGAAATTGTCTGGATACCAAATTTTGCTGAATAAAAGAAAAAGAAAAGAAGAACTGGAAAACCATGTCTAAATTACGCGTTTTTTTCAAAACCCGAGTCTACTTTGCTAAATATTAATAACAACAATAATACAGCTGAATCCCAATATTCTGAACCTGTACTTGAGACAAATATTAGCAGCAGACCAAAAACTGATCTTCTAAAAAGCAATCCAACAACATCTACAAGTTCCGCTGATAATGAAAAATTAACACTTTCAAAAATTACCAGAACGGAAAATATGAGTCAACTTTCGAAAGATGCTGCACTATGCCCAAACAAATTACGTCCTAATAATATTTAAGGATTAATAGAACGTGGCTCTGCTCATTATCAAAACAAAAAGCATATTTATCCGAGAGATAGTTCGGAGTCGGGGCGTAAGTTTTCCAATAATAACTTCTTTAGAATTTTACCGAACAAAGAAAAAATTGAGCGTTTTTGGTTGTTGTTCCGAAACAAAAAATTCACTTTACTTTACATAAGTTATGAAGAGTCATTTATGAGAAATGTTTTTGGGTCGTAAATTAACATATTTTTTTATTAACTCAATCCATTCCTTATTGGTTATTGCAAACATGCGTTTTAGTTTTAGGTACAGTGACAACGAATTAACTTTATATCCAACGTCGTCTATGGACATATTCGTTAATTCTTCTCGTCTGCATGCACCGTTGTAACCAATTATCAAAAAAACCTAAATTGAATAACATTACTTAGCTGTGATATATACATCTAAAAAAGACACTTACTTTCATTGCCAGGTTATCATGTGATTCTCGTACAAACTTATTAATATCTTTTAGAATTTTAGACTTTTTCGGAGTATAACCGTCAGATGATCGTTTTATTAAAGCCTGCGATTTATTATATTTAGAGATGTCTACATCTTCATATGTATTCAGACATGATCTCAAAATGGAATACGTTGTCCATAAAGTAGATGCTTTATATATTGAAATTAATTTTTTTTTAATTTTGCAGTTCCGCCAACTTCAACAACATTCGCTAAATTTATATGATTGCAATTTTTCATTTAAAAAGAGATTAAAAAGTCAAAGTAGAAAAAATAGTATAAAAAACTTGTTTCATAAGGCCTATTTTGCGGCTCGTTTTCCGAACTTGGACTCGTACAAAAAATAGTGTTTTATGCAACGTGTTTTTTAATGTACTATTTTAGCATTTCCGTCTTTAATAGATCTTATTAAGACTGACTTAATTTTACGTAATTGACAAGTAATTTGAAAATATGCAGTACTTAGTTTAATTTCTACAAAATTTCCTAGATTTCTATAATTTCAAATTTTTTTAAAAATTGGCTCAAAACGGAAGAAAATTGAAATAATAGTAAATTCGTTCATAAGGCTTTTATAGAACTGATTCTTCTTCCGTTTCTTAAACTTGGATTTGTTTCATAAGGCCGACCTACTATTATTACAATTTGCGTCTTTAATAGATATTATCAAACCTCTGATTTTTTTTAAATAGAAAATTTTGCGTGCTTTAATAAATTTGGTGTAAGTGCAATTTACAAGATTGGTATTAGTGACTTAATTTTAACCTGCAAATGTGTAATTTACGATTTACAATCTACCACGTGTCTGTTACTGATAGCCAAGAATTATTAAGTAAGACAAGGCGAACTTTTATCTATGGGCAAACTTGAAAATTAATTAAAAGAGAATATTCACACCACACCTATTCTCGTATTTGAACACATTATTATAAGTACAATTTATTATAACTTATAGAAATTATTTATTTATTTAAAGTAAAAAATTATTGTAAATTGTGGTTGTTACATTGGAGATGCAGTTATGTTGATACCAGGTAAATTGGTTGTCACAACAATTTTGCAATATTTTTGTCTCTGTTACTGTCACATTTTCAGATGTTTTGATTAATTGTCCCTGTGAACCATCACTCTAACAACCAGGCAAGTTTAAGGTAGTAGATTATGACCCGAACATATGACCTATATACATTAATCTTTTGCTTTAAGAAAGATTCATCTCAAGTTGTAGCGATAGTAGAACCTTTTCTGGAATGGAAAAATATAGAAAAAAACTATGTGTTAAGAAAGTATACAAAAGTTATACCATCCTCCATGTCGTTTTATGCTTAATAGATTACGACCACAGTTTGCCAAATGTGTAGCACTGGAACGCCTATAACAATGGTCAGTAATCAGTTCTAGATTGGGTACACGGAGAGAAATGTTTTCAGATATCATTCGTAAGACGCACAACTTATGCGTAATTTAAGCATAAAAAACAACTACTACTAGCTATTCATAAATTTATAAACCATCGGTATAATTTGTGAATAGTCATGTTAGCATCGATGATGATTATAATTCATAAGTTATGAAGTAAACGATTTCGTTATATATGCGTAATAATCATATCTTTATGAATAATACTCACAAACAATGATCATATTAAGAATAAAATTTTAACCAGGTAATTGTAATATGTGATTTAAGTCACATCTATTATGATTATAATTCACATCCAGTAACGAAGTATTTTCATTATTTATGCTTAATAATCACATTTTTTTTATGATTATATTTTTTATGATTAATATTCATAAACTCTAATTAAATAAAGAATAACTTTTTAAGCAGCCAAATAAATAAATAAAGTATTGTTTATTAAATGATATTCAGAATAGTGTATTAACAATTATGAATATTAATCATAATTTCGGAGTTAATTTTACTCTTCTTATACGAAATAATCACAAGATATTTCTCATATATATTTTATAAATTAGTAAAACATATATTTCGAGTTTCAAAAAATGTTTATTTTTTTACGATGATTACACAACTTTAATGCAGCTATAAGTACACCACCATATTTTTACAACTAAATAATTTAAATAGAACACATAACACAAGAACTAATACATAACTAATAACACATAATATCATTATATAATAATACAGAGTATTATAAAAAATAAAACATTATTCAAATAAATAAAACGTAAATAATATAAACAAAACTGAAACAGAACTTGAGCAACAATTTAAAAAAATAATTTTACAAGTTGCTAACCACAAACCTTTTCTACTATTGCAGTCAAGATAATTTAACAAAAACGATTTTTAATATTGAAGTTGAAGAACATGAATACAAATAATTTTTGTAATAGGTTTACTTATCATATAGGCAGCAACGTTTATCAATACTAAGATAAGAACGTCTTCCGGGTTTGGACCGTGTCAATGTTGTAACCGAAGTTGCCAACGTTTCGCCCACTTTCGTAATGGGCTTCATCAGGGTGTGAGAGAAATTGAAGAACTCAAACAAGCAACGGAAATCTAACTAAAAGTTAGGTAATCAACTTGTGAACCAAGCTAGATTCTAAACTCAGAAAAGGTAAGAAAGAAAACGATAAACTTGGAAAAGCAAACGAAAATCTAACAAAGAACCACTACAGAGTTAAGATTCTAGAATCTGGCTTGGTTCACAATTTGATTACCTAACTCTGTAGTGGTTCTTTGTTAGATTTTCGTTTGCTTTTTTAAGTTTATCGTTTTTTTTCTTACCTTTTCTTAGTTTAGGATCTGGCTTAGTTCATAAGTTGATTACCTAACTTTTGAGAAGTGTTTAGTTATATTTCGGTTGCTTCTTTGAGTTCTTCGATTTCTCTGACGCCCTGATGAAGCCCCTTACGAAAGTGGGCGAAACGTTGGCAACTTCGGTTACAACATTGACACGATTCAAACCCGGAAGACGTTCTTATCTTAGTATAGACTCGGGCCGTGGAAGCCGCTATTACAACGTTTATCAAATCCATTATTTTAAAGTAGGCATCAAAAGTTTATAGAAAATTATTGTATAAATGCGTAATATTATCCGTTACCAAAGCAAACTAGATTATCGTCATCCTTACTACACATATCTGCCACTGTTCTCACTTCAGAACTAAAAAACTTCCATGTATCTCCAATGCTAACTTTCCATTTTCTATTGTCTGTTTTCTTACGGCCTTTAGGTTTTACAACTCTTTGCAGTACTTTAGTTAAATTATAGCGACGCAAATCTAGAAATAAGAAGTATGTGTATTAGAAAATGTAAATAAACAGAAAGTGATCAAAAGTGTTTCAACTTTCAATTTAATCTGATTCGTAGCTTTAATATTAATCAAAATAGCAATAATAAACAGATAACTTTGAACATCTTGTATATCTAATTCTAATTCAAGTTAAAGTGATGGTGAATTTCGTTACTTTTGAGTAATCGTTACTATTCCTTACTTACACTTTTTGTATTCGTTACTTTAACTCGTTACTTTGATTACTTTGGATACTATGACTACTTTGACAACTGTATGTTTTTGTGGTAATAAATACGGGTACCGGAATATAATTCCTTGAATCGTTTCGCGATAAGGATTTGATTACCTAAGACGTATGTGCATAAATGACTAGAACGTGTTGTAAAATTCTAATTTATGTAAACATTTTTGACAGTAGCTGATACCGGAGAAACTTATCATTTTAAATACAAAACAGAACATATGTACCTACTTTGGATTGTTAGTATCTATTAACGTTTTCATTATTAATTTTAAGAAATGGAAATACGCACAATATATAATGTAAAATTGAGATAAACGGCAAATTAATTTGGTACACCTCATACAAATACATACTTTATAATGTAATATATTTTCGTTACCTACTAGCAAGAATTATAAATTTGTATGTGAATGTGTTATAAGTACTAATATTTGTATCTTATGTATATTCGTAGAAAATAATTAATATACAAACATTAGAACTCAAAAAACAGAAATATATGACAATTTTATTACATTTTGCTTACCTTTTGATCAGTTGATAAAATCACTTTTGTAGATGATGCAATGCACACACTATCTGCGTGTGAAACGTTCTGCTGGTTTTGCTGATGTATCATAATATAAGAAGGTTTGTTCATAACTTAAGATAAAATCATAACCATAGTGATAACTAGTAAAATATGAAAACAATTCATAACTTTATTACATTTATAAACCATAATCATAATACATGAATATACGTAACGCATAGAAATTGCACTCTTAGGAATGTTGTATGCGTATTACGCATAACATCATAATATAATTCATATTTTATAAATTTTATTAAATGTGTAATTTATGAACATACTATTCATAACTAGTGATTGCAGATTTCTCTCCGTGTAATTTGAGAAAAGTCGCAATAATTTTTGACACGTTTCTCATAATATTAAAGGCAATGGGACTATTAATGCAATAATTATTACGATAAGTAAAGAAGAGTCGTCTGTGTGTAACATTATTTGGTCACGAGTTAGTTATCCAAAGTGATATAAAATAATCCGTTGTCACAAGAATGTTGTAAACTATATTTTCTGTTAAAATACAAAAACGTATTTTAAAGGCGTATTATTTAACATGGTAGCAGAAAGTGGTTTTAAAAAAGCAAAATAAAGATCGCATTTATTGAAATGAAGATGATGTCTAATGTAACTATTTGTAGTAGCTAAAAAAAGGTTGTTAAGGTTTTTAAAAATGAAAAATGTGACAGGGTGGTGGTCCGTGTAGAGTTGGAGACGGACAAAAATGAAGATTGGTATCAAATGAATTTAATGGCTATTAATTACATATATAGTTCCATTACAAATAAGCAGTTAGAATTTGTAAATGATAAAGAAACATCGATTGAAATTATCTAAAAAACTAAAAAAACTACATTGCAAATAATATACAAAAATAAATTAGATAAATTAAAGTTAAAAAATCAAAGTGATACAGCGGAATGAATGTATGTTAAGAGTCTTGCCAGAAAGTTATATTAATATACGAGATTTAGTTGACGTATTAAAAGAAAAGGAACAAACCGTAGAGCACGTAAAAAATAAAATTGAAAAGATGGGCCTAAGGGTGAATAAAGAAAGTAGAAGTTCAAAGCTAAATTCAAATGCGTACGTGTCAGAGGCTGGGAGTACTAGTAAGATAACATATAAGAAAGAAATTTTATGTTGGATCTGTGGGAGTGCAAAAGTGATTGTTACCAGGCTAGAGAAAGAAGGAGTTTTTGGAATAGAAGTGGCCAACAGTAGCAAGCAAGCAAGTAATTTTTATGTAAGAGGGCAAGATAATTGGCAAAAAGGACGCGGTGCACAGCGAAGTTTACAATACAATCATTTAATCGAAGAGGACAAAGTTATTACCAGAGTGAACAAAGCTTTAAATTTATGTAATGAAGTTAGTACTAACATTAAAATTATTAGAATGCGGTTCTACTGATCATGTAATCAATAATGAGCATATTTTGAAAGTATTGCATTCAAAAAACCAAGAAAGGTAATAGTAGATGGGAGAATTTTGAAAGCAACTAAAATAGGAAGTGTCATTAGTTATTTTGATGTGTATGACAGAAAACAAAAAATTAAGATGAAAAATGTTTATGTTGTAAAAGAAATGAAGAAGAACTTTATTAGCTATTCAAAAATAATTGATCGTATACCAAAAGGAAATACTTCTAAAGTGTGGTTATATATAATCAAGCTAAAGTGAGTTTGTCTAAAATTACTAATAAAAATTAAATAACGTAAAAAAACTGCATCGTATATATTAGGTCATGTGAATTTTAAATATTTGAACGGTATGTGTGAGAATCAAATGTTGAAACATTGCTTAAAGAAATAGAGTAAAAATATATGAAATTTAAAACCTGCATTGAGATTAAAATGCATAATTTACCTTTTCAGAATGATAGAACTAAAGCAAAAGAAATAGTAGAGTTTTTTCATACAGATTTAAATGGACCACATGAAACAACTGGTTATAGAGGTGAAAAAATAACAGTAAAAGATCAAAGAAAACCACGAGTTCCGGAGTAGCAACAATCAGAATACATCGAATTTCAAATATTATTTTATTTAAACTTGTTAGAAAAAGGCTACAATAAGCTATTTATTTTTTTTAGTTTTAGAAACTCGAAAAATAATGGTGTGTTGACACTATTGACAGTAATTACTTATTATTATAGCACATATTTTAGTAGTTTCATAGATACAATACTAATCATTTTTAATGCTAGATAACCGAAACCTTGTACTTAATAAAATAAATCCAAAACATATATCCGTTATAAAAGTTTAAACCATTAAAGTTTAACTAACAAGGCAATTTTTATTTGTAATAACTAATAACGTTTTGGAGAACTTACCCATACAACTAATTTTGTAAACAATGTTTAAAGTATTAAGTAGTTTAATATACTATTTTTTTAAATGAAAAATACTTTAATAAATATAACATAAAATAATTTACTTAGAATCGGTTCTACAATGCGTTCAACTTAATTGTTGTTTCGGTTAAAATATATGATTAGATTTAAAAAGCTTTCTTTTTACTAGTAAAAAAGATTAATTTATATTTCAGTTTTCTTCTTTAAATTTTTTTAATAACAACCAGTATATTTATTGTTATGTTTTTCCGATGTTTTGCATTTCTACAGTGAATACTTTTTTATTTTTAAGCAACGTTTGAATTGGAATCCTCCGCTTTACGTCATATAAACAACAAATATTTCACATTTCAGAGAAAATTAATACTACATCTAACAACTAATATATTACATCGTTGAAGTTTGAAAACCATTTATATTGGCGGTGGAAAGTTGAGCAGGTGTTTATATTCTTAACTGCCTAAGAACACGATGTATATGTACGTATGTATACGTGCGTAGTAGAAAAACGTATCCAAATAAACATAATGCTGAATTATTTAATTTAATTATTAATATATATACAGCATTTTTACGTGTTCAGTTGTTGCAGATAATTATAGAATACATAATTTTACAATCGTATTTTAATTAATTATGCACATCATGCAAATACAGTTATAAAAAATATGACATAAAGTTTATGAATTTCAATTGTTGTATTTTAAAAAAAAGGTTTTATACACAAATAAAGTATTAAAGAATATTTTAATATTAGAGAATACTAAAAAAAATTGTAATTGTAAATAATTAGTACAGCAATAAAAAAAAAATTAATTACATTTTATAAAAATTTTCTTCTAGGCATTTCGGAATATAATGCCGTATTTATTAATTCGACTGCAATGAAACGTGCGCGCGTAAATATTTTTAAGTCATCGAACGAATTTGCGTTTCTGAACTTGTTAATCTGAAATTGATTGATTCTAGTAGAGGTGAATGCCAAATTGAACTGCTAAATTATTCACAAAAAAAAATTATTTTATTATCACAACAAGTTTGGTCACCCGCGTGCGTTTGGTAATTTACAAGAACTAAACTGTATTAGTTAGATGTTAATTATGTCAATAACTAACCTACGTTAGATCGACAACTTAAAACCAATGTTTATATATCTTCTACTGGGGCAAATAACTACGAAGAATTAGTGGTTAATATCACTTAAACGACTTCTGGAAGCTTAGCGCTCAATCGTCTGAAAATTTTAACATTAACAATAGAATATAATAAAGCAGTAACATACAGTAATTCCAAATATTCGCAGATTTGATTATTTGCGCGAAATCAAAGAAAATAAACAAAAATTAAAAATAGTAAGCTATAACTTTTAGGGAGCATTATATTAAATTATAAAACTCAATATGTTTAACTTATTGTATAGAATCATTAATAATATATCCTTTAGAAACACATCTATATTAGAGAAACTAACGGCCGGTTCCGCAACAATCGTTGCTATAGTTTAACAATCGTATCTAAGTTTTTAAGCTTTGCTTAAGTTTAAGTCGTGTTGGTGGAACGGGCCGTTAGAATATCTTCTTAAGTTTTTAATAAAAAAGAAATTCTTAATGAATCTAAAAGATAACTGTAATATATATTTTTTTAATGAACTTAAACAAGAGTAGTACTTTGAAAAAGATATCAATTTTATTCAAATATACGTACGTAACAAAAGTACCCTATCTGCGTAACAATATAAAAAATATTTTTTTGTCCAAGACTAGGATAATTTGTCGTATGAACTTCACATCACGCATAACAGAACTAAATTGTTAATTAGATGCACGACTCTTTTATAGTTCACATTATAGACTAGTTGGTGCAGGTATCGGTTCTATTGCGTTCCTGTATAAACCTGTATAGATAGGCTTCACTCACCGCGATGCCTGTTATTACTTATTTTTATGCACCTATCTATATTTATATTTTACTTAGGACGTAAAAATTATTAACAATCTATTCATTTTTGTTCATTTCAACTTACATATTAATAAAAATGTGTCACAATTTTATAATTTTATATTGAACCCTGCGTGAACCCCTTGACATTGTTCAGGAGCCCCCAAATTAATTTTAATTTTTCACGGACCCTCTGAATGATCCCGGGAACCTCTAGGGGTCCGTGGAGACCACTTTGGGAACCACTGGTATAACAGATAATATATTTACTATAACAAAATGTTTTCTTCTTCAAAACACGCATTTTCCGATAATCAAATGTTTTTGTATTTCTACAAATGCACGGAAAATCTACAGTTTAAACGATAAGACCTGAGAAAGTATAAAAGTAATTGGACACTTTTACCGCGACCTGTAAGGTAGGCAACCATACTTACGTTATAACAAGACGACTAGTTAAATTGGACAACATTGGCATTGTAGACATTTACTTACAACCATATTACGAGGTTACTAACCATTCTTTATTAGCATCGTCCAAAGCGTTCAAAGAACATGTTTTTTTGCTGCAAATATGTATCTAAATTGTACCATAAAGATTGAAATTTTTTTAAATTTATGTATTTATGTTCTCTGCTAAAGTTTTAAATGAATGCTAGCCCTTAATTAAAAAAGTTCTAAGTTATTTATAATTTGATTTATGATTAAAATAAATTAAAAAGAGTTCCATTAATAGCTCGAATAAATTTAAACTGCACAAATGGCTAGTATTTAATACGTTTAGCCTCGCGGCTAAACTTTCGTCACATCTTATGGACTGCAAAGCGAAGTTTATTTTAAACCTTCTTCACAGCTCTTGAGACTAGGGTCTCAATTGTGCTTTACAGTTGTATTTGAGCGTCATGAGCATTACCTTACGCGAAATATTAGTTTTTCTTATTTTTTCTTTTTCTTCAAGTCGGTCAAATTAATTTTGATTAAATATAATGTTAAATGTGTGCTCTGTTTACATTGCCTGTTATTTTTTTTTTCATTTAAATATAAGAAAAATGACAACATTTTAAAAATGGAACTTTTATTAAATATAATAGGAGTAACGTTTTATCAATGAGGCATAATATAATAACTACTGGAGGCACCACTTCGTATGTTACTATGGTTATGAATTCGGTCCGATTTTATTTTGTGTTTCCCCACTTCATCCGGGCAAGAAAGCAAACTATCGTGTATAGTTAAGCGTTTTGTGACGTTTGAATTACAATCGACAATTTTAGTTGCTTTAAGTGCATTTAATAATAAATTTAATAATCTATAATAAAAGGGTTTATTTTATAAACGGAAAGAGGTAAAAAATAATCTTGCGGCCACCGTAAAAAAAGTAATAATAAGTAGAATGCCATTTAAAAATCATATTCACCCAATTGTAAAGACGCATGTCGCATGTGTAGAAAATTAGTTGTTTAAATAATTACTATTATATAGTTTGAATTTCGATTGAAAACTTACTGCAAAACCATAAATGTTATTTTAAGCAAGCAGTTCCATTACGTTTAAGAAGTTGATTTAAGTTAACTAAATTTATTTTATTTAAAAATACATAATATTGTATTTTGTTTTTAATTATATGTATTTTTAGTTTAAAAAATATGCCAATTGTTTTCATACAGGGTTAATTTTACTTCTTACTTTCAAACGTAGTCGACCTTATGCGTTTCTGCCCGAAAGCAGTGGGGATATCGACGGCTCGTTTTTATGTACGAAGAGGTTTCTCCAGTTAGTATATTATACCTCATTGGGTTTTACATATTACAAAAAATGTTTTCAAACATTGTTATCTGTTTTCTTGAACACTAAACCATTCTATAATCATTTTTCGCTTGAACCGAGAACGGATTTATGGCCCCACACAAGTAACATGATTTTTTTACATTTTTGCGTTTTGAAAAATGTTTTTATTACTTTTCCTTAAATTTTGATTGTATTTATACACCATGTAAAGTACTCAATGGCAAAAAAAATATTGGGCTAATGGAAAGTATCAAAATTGTAACTTGGGGCTAAAAATGTTCAATTAAACTTAAAAACAAACTAAAAAAATGCCAAAATTTTAAGTGTTGTCCATACTATTAGAAACAAATTGATGTGTTGCAATAGTTGCCCTACCAAATTTCGACGTAATGCAGTAATTCTAAGTAGACGCGGCGGTTCCAGGCGCGGGAGGGGCTCCCGCTTTAAAGAAATATCGTGTAAAAATAAAATGAGAAAATGCAAATATCCCCAAACAAAGAAATAATGTTTCATCTTGCTTTAAGTAATAAATAATAATAAAACAAGTACAATAACATCAACAAAATATAATAATACAAAGAAGCAAAATTTTTTAACAAAATAATTACAAAACATTAATAATTTATAGTTTTTAAACTCTTTTTAAATTTATATTATTATATACTTTTTTCCTTGACTTTTACTTATTATTTTGCCATTTTTGACAATGTTAATAAATCCATGTATGGTGCAAAACATTACATTTGGTAAACGTAAATTTTGCAATCATTTAGGTTTGGTTCATTACATCTAAATTATTTTGGAAAACCAAGAATTGTTGATTATAAAACTGGTAAATAACATACTAAACAAAAATTTACAAATGTTTTTCTATTTTTATTACTAGTATTTAGCGTATTAAAACCAATATCAAAGGCTGAAATAAAATTTGAGAAGAAATAATACAGAAATTCTTATCAAAATTACGGTTAAAGCAGTGTTTCCAGAGACCGAAACCCCGTTCTACTGGGGGGTATTCCATACCCCCAGTAATGCTCCCTTCTGCCCAAAGCTCCGCCATTACTAAATAGGGTATATAAAAGGGTTACTTAAAATTCATTTTGTAATGTATGATATTTAGTGTTGTTTTGTGTGTCAATTATGTGCAAAACGCTACGTCTTCCTGAACAAGCAGAGTTATTACTACAAACTAGAGGAAAGATTATTGCTTTACGAGAATGTAGATTTTCTATCCGAGTAATTGCTGCACGTATAGGTTTATCGGTAAGATAATTTTTTATTTTGTTTAAACATGGGTATATATACCTATTTTATAGGTATAATTCAGATTGCACAATTATTCACCTACATCACAGGAAATTGTTTATAATGAAATTATAAAAGTTTTAGTCACATAGCAATTGGGTATCAAGTTTTTCACGGCCTTCAAGTTACTAATTTCTTGCGAAAGAACAAACTTTTAGCTTTCTTACTTTTGAATCATGCATTAAACTTGAGGTAAGTTAGTAGTACACCATTCTAAACAGTGTTTTAATGAATCGGTATTCGGCTTAAAATGTGTGTAGAATTTGTTGCTAAATTGTTGTTAATTAATTGTAAAAGAAAAAAGCTGATAGTTTTATTATTATATATAAATAAAGCACTTTTTAGAATGGTGTACTGCTAACTCAAATTAGCCGAAAAACGCATAACTAAAAAAGTAAGAATGTTAAAATTTTTTCTTTCACAACAAGTTCCTAACTATATTTTATTTGATTTTGATAACCTGGAACTGCTAACTTGAAAGACGTAACTTTTTCACTTAAATTAATAACATTACTTTATCGGTGCCTTTCAGTAAACGTAAACTTTTTTGTGCAGTTTTAATTAACTATTATTTATTTTATTAGAAAAGTGTGCTCCATTATTTGAGTCAACGCAAATAACAAGGCGCGGAAAATGATCGTCCTTTGCAGACCGCCCATAGAAGTGAAAGGCCATCTCTCTTATCCAGAGTTGAAAAAGACAACATTATTCAAGATGCTCGTTTGATTCAAAACTTCCGCTACCATTCGCGAAATACACAGCTACAATGCAGTTTGCAAACAATAAAAAATACTTTGAAAGCTGAAGGAATAAGCTGCTATCGACCTGTAAAGAAACCTGTAATAACTAAAGAAAATGCTAACCGGAGATTACAGTTTTCAAAAGAACATTTAAATTTTGATTAGAAAGGTGTTGTTTTTTTAGATGAAAAAACCTTCTGCACTTCCCAAGATAGTAAAAAAGTTTTTTGGAGGCTACGTAATTCTAGATATTAATCAAAACATGTGCAACCCAACAAAAGAATTGGAATAATTAGTGCTGCGTACTGGGGATAGATGAGTGATGCTGGTCCAGGGCAATTAACACGTGTCGATAAACGCTTCACTGCTTACCTGGCGATTTTGGAAGACGTTATGTTGCCTTCCGTACGAGCAGTTTATCCCGAATGACCAATTTGATTTGTTCAGGACAATTCTCCTATACATACGGCAGCAGTAGTTCAAGAATGGTTCTTACAACATCCAGAAGTTGAAAGAATTTGTTAACCATCTAAATCACCGGATTTAAACCCTACAGAGAATTTTTGGGCAGCGGCCGTGCGTGGGTGGAACGACGAGCTAAACAATAACATAGAAATATAAACAACTTGCATCGCCATATTAATACCGTGTGGGAAAGATTTCGAGGAACTAATGATTGTGCCAATTTAATAAATTTGATGCCAAACCATCTACGGGAATGTATAACCAATAATGAATAGTACACCCATTATTAGCATGTAAAATACAAATATTTAAATAAAATAATAAATACTTTTTCAATCATGTTTTTTATTAGGATTTTCTGTATCTAGTTTTGTTCTTGTAATATAAATAGTGTTTATGTATAATTTATAATACAATCTAAGATATTATTTCTACTAAAATATAGTAGGTACTATAATAATCTAAAACATAAAAAAATGCAAACTACGAAATTGCAAATTTTAGTTCATTACTATTAAATTTATATTCATTACTATTAAATTTTTATTAATACTTAAATCAAATGTCAGGAAGAGAAACCGGAAAAATGCATTTTGCATTTTTCTAATTTTGTGTATTTTCAAATTTTATTTGGAATTTTTTTAGCGTTCTGTATAAGAAATTAGACTTGATTTTATAAAGGGAGGTATGTATCCTTTAATTTTTCATACGAATAATTTAAAAGGAGTAATAGGAATTTATACTGCAATTGTTCGACCAGTAATTACGTTTTAATGGTGATAATACTTGCTTTGCAAAGAAAATCGGAATGTCGACTTTAATTTAATCCAGCTACATTAAGTCTTTTAGGCTAACACAGTAATTTCCTGTTTGAGCATACAATTTATCATTATTTGAGCTATAGATGGAACTTATTTAATCGTAAATAACAATTAAAATTTTTGAAGTGAAACTTCTTTATCGGCGTTGGAAAAAAATTTACCGTCACATTTTTTCCGTTACGCGCCATCTTTTTTTTCGGTTACGGAAACGCAATAGCGACGTGATAAATAATATATCAATACTAAAGTGATCAACAAAATCAAAGGCTTTATTTTAATTCTAATTCCAGTGGATTTTTAACAAAAGTAAGTAATTATATCTATTTTTCTAATACTTGGGTGGAATTAATTGACATAGAGTATAAATTCTGAAATATGTTATTAATTTAAATTTAAAATATTTAAGGTTAACCTCAGTTTCTGATTGAACGATGACATTTTAAATTTAATATATTTAAGGTTAACCTCAGTTTCTGATTGAACGATGACATTTTTAAATTTAATATATTTAAGGTTAACCGCAGTTTCTGTTTGAACGATGACAATGATAGTAATAATTCTATTTCAATTAATGAAATGCTGTAATAATCTTAGTAGCAAAAAGTGAAATAATTGTATTATTTGTATTCATGTCTATTATAATAAAATCCTTTTGTTTAAAATTTATCTAATTTTAAATTTAAAATATTTAAGGTTAACCTCAGTTTCTTATTGTAACTATCGGTCAATGTATATGATTTCATTAAAATAGTATTTATTAATTAATAAGACTGCTAATTTAATGAACATCAATTAATTGATATACATGCAACTTTTCAGAAATTGGTTAAATAAAGTTAAATTAGATAAATTTTAAACAAAAGGATTTTATTATCATAGACATGAATACAAATAATACAATTATTTCACTTTAACTTTTTGCTACTAAGATTATTACAGCATTTCATTAATTGTAATAGAATTATTACTATCATTGTCATCGTTATTATATATTTTTGTAATTAATGGCTTATGGTAACTGAAATATGACATTGAATCTACAAAAATTAGTTAATTGATTTACAAAAATTTGTATTCATGTCTATGATAATAAAATCCTTTTGTTTAAAATTTATCTAATTTAACTTTATTTAACCAATTTCTGAAAAGTTGCATGTAGATCATTTTGCGAAAAATAAGGCCATAAAGAAGTTTCACTTCTTACATGTGTACACTAGTACACGCCCTAATTTTTTAATTGCTTAAGTAAAGAACACATAAATTGATAACTCGAAAAAGAATTTAAAACTTTAGGGTACAATTTCGATAAATATTTGCAGGTAAGAAACATGTTCTTTGAACGCTTGAGGCAGTGCTTATGAAGAATTGTTAATAATCTTGCAATATCGCTGCAAGTAATGTCTACAATGCCATTGTTGTCAAATTTAACTAGGCGTTTTGTTATAACGTAAGTTAGGTTGCCTACCTTGCAAGTCGCGCTTAAAACTGTCTAATTATTTTTTTGAGGCAGTGCACATATTGCAAAGTCTGTCAGATCTACGAAAAGAAAATCTACCAAAATATTATAAATTTTAGACGTTACTAGGATTCGGACCTCACCCGTCGCGCGTCGGCAACTGCTTAATAAACTACACTACGGCTACTATTAAAAATAAGTATTCAAATGTTGGAATAATAGAGATTTTGAAAGCGAGTGACATCAGCATAAGTAATGTTTATTTTATAGACATGTACAATCGCTATGAGAAAATAAAGACATTTATAGGAATAAATTCTTTATTGGTAGAATTAAGTTATTTTGTTGTATCATCAAACTATTCTTAGTTGTTTGTAAAAGCTTTACGATTTAACATAATATTAAATAACGTCAAACAAGATGTTCTTGTGGCAAAGGAACTGTCTCGTAATGAGGAATAAAGCAATGTTCTTGGTTTAATAATTTTAAGTTATATAAAAACCAGGTATAATGGCATAATAGAAAAAACGTCACGTAGAAAAAATTATTACATTCGAACAGAGACAATATAGAAATGATTTTTAGATCAGCTTTCAGATAAAATGGATACTTTTGTATGCAAATACCATAATTAAAAATAAATTTGCAATACTCCATACTTACATTTTAAAAGAATTACATGTAACTGTGTTTAGAGAAAAACAGAAACCTACAATAGAACTTTTAACTTTTTATGCCTGAAGTAAGAAACAATAATAAAGACAAAAGGTCTAAAATTTGCATAAACCTGTTTAAGAAACTATAATCTTGATAAGTTTTTAATCTCAAAGGTTAAGGTGGCATTTTTTCTACGGTTTAAAAGTTCTATTGTAAAGTATAACCATTTCAATTTCAAGTAACCGTTTGATGGATGTTTACAACAAAAACACATATTTCTACGTTTTTAAATACATATTAAATATAATTAATTAATTGAATTTGTGAATTTTCTTTAATATATAAAATGTTGTATTTTTCGTAACCTTTTAAAAAATGTAACGTTTTTATCAGTAATCAGTTTAGTAGAACTCTTAAATCTTTTAAGAATGCAAGTAACGTTTTCTTTATATAACTGGGAAAAAATTTGTAAAGAATGCTTGTTAGCTCTTTTGATATTTAAAATTTTTCAATTTTCAAATAAGACTATACCGCTTACCTTTTTGTAAGCTACTTATAGTATAAACAACAAATGTAGGTCAACTTACTAATAAAAAATAATAATAATAGGAATGAAATCTATCATAAATTTAAAATTAAAATAGTTCTACTGTAAACTGTTGTAATCCGTAATTAATTAATTTTTAGTAAACTAATTAACTGATTAAAATCGAATAAAAAAATAAGAAATGAATAAATTGTAGTTATAATTTTTACATTTAATGTAAATTAATTAGGATAATGTGCATTTGTTTCTTATAACTTATCAGAAAGTTAAGTACAAATTTATAGTAATGACCACCTTGAGAGATTAGAGCACCGTAATATAATTACCAAGGTAAAAACAGCTTGTGAATGAATTCCGATCATTGCAATAATGACTACTACATGTTAAATACACTTTTTAATTAGACACTAAAACTGAATGAATGATAAAATCGAAAATTGCCTAGAAATTTTTTAAGATTATAATTAAATGCATCTTCATTTTCGAATTATGTTTCAAAAATTAAAAGTTATTCATTTTTGTTCTAATTTAATACATCCAATTATAGCTACCTAACATAAAATAAACTTAAACAAAAGTAGCTCCTGAAGTAGTTTATTTTTTCTAACTTCAATTAGATTAGTAATTACAACGTATTGCGTGTTTCCGTGCAGATGAACGCAATAAACTGTAGATTAATTCCAATTATAGATAAGATAGACTAAAGAATGTTTAAAAAACGAAATGTCAAAAACCTTTAAAAGAAACTTGTTGACTTCCGTAACTGTTTACAAACGAAGGTCACTTTAATTGAATAAATCAAAACTAGACGTCAGCGCACATTCTTTGATTAATTCCAGGAACGAGGAACATAAAATATTGATAACCTCATGGAGTATTAATGTTAATTATTTCCTATTGATGCTTATATTGATATCTTGATTTTTTGTATTTTTCAAGTTTAAGCACAAAAAATTGTAATATTTTTAATGTTCTTAGAAATCCTGTATGTGGGAATACCGGTACTGCTGCGGTAGTAAATTAGTATTCAAAGGAAGATACTTACGAATAAATAAAGTTTCATTCGAGTCATGTGTGTTGTTAGCAAGTACTTACAGCTATCCACTGTATTATAAGAATTTTAAATAAGTGCAAACGGAACTCAGACCAATTTTCAGAAACGCAAGGACATTTTGGAATGTCCTTTGTTTTCGGTTTTTACCCTTTATCCAAGATGTGTCCAATAATATTATTGCTAGGAAGTAACATTATGCAACTACGTTCTATAATGATGTCATGAAAATTTATCAATGTTCATTGATATTTCTAATTGCTTCTAAATAACAAATAATTTAGTTGAATTACGTTTGAGAATATATAGATGAGTAGTTTTTTTAATTCCTTTATTACATTGTTTTACATTTTTTAGTTTCCACAATACAGTAATTTTTTACATATAAAAGTATTTCCGTTTTTTACATCAAAAAGGTTAATATTACCATTCCAAGAATCGTTAAATTCTTCTGCTGTGCGTGCGTGTATTACAAAGTCGTGACAGTTAATATTACTGACTTGAGGACACTTGTTACTCAAAGCATCGCTTTTTATCATTTTTTTTTGTTTTTTTGTACTAAAAAACTTTTGTTTTGTGCTATCGATTTTTGCACAATTTTTTTCGGCAGTGGGATTCGCTAGGTCAAATTATAATTAAATATATTGCAACCAATAATATCAACTTTAAAACCAACAAAATTACTAATAAAATAGGTTTTACTGTTTTGTGTAAAAATAAATCACGTCTCGCTAATCCATGATAGTTTTAAAATTCTAGACTTACACTGAAAAAAAATTGTGTATTTTTACATTAAGATCACATGCCACTAATAGTTAAAAATGCATGATTATAACTGTAAAAATTTATTCACTTTTTTGCAGTAATATTTAACCATAAATATAAAATTACCTAAGTATAAATGTAAAAATTGCACGTGTAATACTTTTTTACAAATATATTTGTAACAACTACAGTGCACCCCGCGTAATAGAATCACATTAAAAGTTTTTGATAACAATAACCAAATGATAACAATATCCGAAATTCAGGAAAAAACCAATAAATATATATTGGTTAAACAGCAGTGAATCTCATTAACAGGTTGTTAATTTGGAAGATGAAATCATAGCATCCATACAAGCAAATAAATGTCAAAATAAGAAAATTCATAAAACGTTTAAAAAAATTTAAAATTCTGAGTTAAATAAATCGTAAATTAGGGACCTGTAACATTAAATAGTTTGTTGGCACCGTTAATAAAAAGAAATCAAAAACAAAGTCATGATGTTTAATTCACTGTTCTAAGAACTACACACTTCTCCTCAGTAATTTGATGACACACACACACAAAAATAAATACAAAATAACTTTATCACGTAATACGTAGTTAAATGACGTTGTTATTCTGAAAACCCACATGCTTTTCAAGTTAATACTTGAAGATAACGTATTTACCGATATTTTTAGAGTACAATGATAATTTTTTTACTCTAAACAAGCATATTGAGTGTAATATTTTATTGTTGTTAGTTTAACTTAACTTTAAAAACCGTGACTTATGATTCTAAAGCTAAACAGTTATTAGAACGTTTATTCTAAAGTATACAAAACAGGCTTACATAAACGGGAACGTCTATTAATACTGATAATGCAGAACAAATGAAGACAATGGCTTTTGCGTTTGATGTCTTTAGGAGTAATATTGGTTGGTACTGTAACTTGGATTGGATCTGGAACAGTAGGAATTTGGTTTTGTTTTGAGGAATTGCTACATCAGAATCTCTGGTAGGTACTTTTCTCTTTTGTTTGTTAATAACATTCTTGATTTGATATTTGTCTTTCTTCTAGTGTCTTTTAATTGCTCAACATGCCTTTTCCATTGTAGTTTTTCCTGCGTTTCATATTAATAAGTTTTTTCACCTAGGACTTTTACTATCGTCCATTCCATCCAGGTCTTTTCATTGATGTTTCGGTAATCTCGTGTCCATACCTTATCTCCGTCCTTAAAATGTTTGTATTTCTGATCTTTTTGTGTTTCTTGAACGTTGTTGTTTGAGGTAGGTAAGGTTAAATCGAATATCGTCCTTAACTTCTTTCCGATTATTAGCTTTGACGGACTTTCACTAGGGGAACAGTGTTATGCATTTCTATACATCATTAAATATCTTCTAAATACTTCCATCGGTTTACTTTTGTTTCTCTTGTCCATAAGTCCATTCTCCGCTAAACCATTGGTTGCAGGGTGATACGGTACAATTGTTTTGTGCTTAATATTAGTTTTCTTTAAAAGTGATTCAAATTGATCTGATACTCTCTTTCATTATTGTTGCTTCCTTGGTGATTAATTTCATACCGTAAATTTCAAGCCATTTTGTATATGCGTCTTAAATAATTAAATAGTGACAGTTGTTTATCGGTCCTAAGAAATCAATAAGCACTCTCCCGTTCGGTTGTTTAGGTGCAAACCAGGGTGTAGTCAATGATTTGGGTGCACCACCTGACCGCTGTTTAGATTGTCTACAGGAACTTGCAAGGTTTTCAATTTGTTGGTCTAACTTTGGCCACCAGAAGTATGATGATTTCATTTTTACAATTCCAAAGTGACTTGAATGTAATTTTTCCATCAATACGTCTCTCAATTTTGTCGGTATCATGACTCTGTAGCCTTATAACAAGCAGTTTTCTTCGCTGTTCTTTCGTTTTTTCTGATCCCGTATGGTAGCAAATTTTTGTCTTCGATGGATTCTGGCCAGCCATGATTAACGCAATGTAATACTTTGCCCAATAGTGGATCTCTTATCGTTTCTGTTACAATTCTCTTGTCGATTGGTATCCGTTGTGATATGATCAGGCTTATTGTATTGTTTTTGTTGTGTTTATTCTGTGTGTTTGCATCAATTGGACATCTGCTTAGCATATCTGCGACTTTATTATCAACTCCTGTTACGTAGATAATTTTGTACGTGAATCCAGATAAATATAGTGCCCATATGTGCACTCGGCTTGAACTCATTGGTGGAATTGCACATTTTTCACCATATAAAATTGTGAGCGGTTTGTGATCTGTTTATATCACAAATTCTTGCCTAGCTAAACAATGATATAATTTTTTTACTGCCCGGAATATTGCTAATCCTAATTCTTTATCCAATACCGAATAATTCTTCTCGGCACTTGTTAAAGTTCTTGAAATTAAAAGAACCGGCTTGATGTCGCCATTTTTAATTTTATGTTACAGGGTCGCTGCTATCCATTTTCCGATGCATCTGTTGACAATATTATTTCTAACTGCGGATTAAAATGTACCAATACGTTGTCGGATGTTATAATTTTCTTAATTTCTATGAACGCTTTCTCACATTTTTTGTTCCATACAAATTTTGTGCTTTTCTTTAGCAGATTGTAGATCGGTTCCATAATGCTTAATATATTTGGAATGAATTTTCCATAATAATTTAATAAGTTTGAAAAGCTTTTTATTTGTGTCTGATTTGTTGGGCGTGGAGCTTTTATGATTGCCTTCACTTTGTCATCATTTTTTCTCAGTCCATGTTTAGAAATGGTATGTCCTAAATATTTAATTTCAGTTTTGAAAAATTCACATTTTTTTTCTTAGTTTTTAATCCTGAGCTTCTCAATATGTTAAAATGATTCCTCAAATTGTTTTCATGTTCTGGTCTTGTTCTACCTGTTACTATTACATCGTCTATGAAATTTGCGACTCTTTCTAGGCCTTTGAGTGCTTGCTTAAGCGTTTTCTGAAATATTGCACTTGCAGGTGTCACTCCAAACGGTAGTCTATTTACTTGGAATAGTCCTTTGTGTGTTGACCAGGTTAATAGCTCTGCCGATTCCAGCTGAAGTTGATTGTAAGCATCGCTTAAATCAATTTTTGTAAAACTTTCGCCATTTGCGAGTTTTAAAAATATATTCTCAATTTTTAGGAGAGGGTAACGTACGTTATTAATGACATTGTTTACGGTGACTTTACAATCTCCACAAAGTCTAATCGCTCCATCAGCTTTTAGTACTGGTACCAGTGGTGTACTCCAGTCGCTTGCTTCGATTGGTGTATTAACGCTTTCTTTCTACAACCTTTCAATTTCCTTTTCGATCTTCTCCTTATGTAAGAGAAACAGGACGCGGTTTGAAAAATTTGGAAGTTGCAGGTTCCTTTACAGATATTGTAAAAGTTTTATGAGTGAAACAACCTAACTTGTCGGCAAATAAATATTTAATTCTTTTAGTGTGCTATCTACATTGCTATCTATTTTTAACATGTCTGAAACTAACTTAAAATCAAATTTTTCCAAAACATCTCTGCCTAGTAAGTTTTAATTTCTGTTTTTTGCAACATACAAAATAAAATCATAAGCAATAATGTTTCATACCCTAAATTAACATGCAATATTCCCAATGTTTCAAGATTGTTACCAGAATAGTCTCTTAGTTTTACATTACTTGGTGCAAGTGAACAATTTTTAAAGTGTCAATTAAAACATCGGTCCGTTATAATTGATACTGCAGTACCACTATCTACCTGCATTGATAATTGTATGCTATTTACTGTAACGTTCGCGTTGATTTGGCTGTTAGTATTAAATGAAATATTATGCATTATTTCTACGTTAAATTCTTCCTATTCGATACAACTCTGTGATTTCGTACTCCTACATACTTTGGCTAAATGACCTATACGATTACATAAAATGGGAAGAAAAACTATACTTGGTGATCAACAAGAATCCGAATTAGTAGCTAGAATTATTAGATTGGCAACTGTGGGGTACCCTATGACTAAGAGAATTCTTAGAAGATGTGTTTTTAATTACTGTGAATACCTCACTCAATTTTCATTTAAAAAACCGTCAGCGGGATGAAATTGGTTAGAAGCATTTCTAAGAAGACACCAAAACATTTCTTGTCGTCGCGCTTAGAATATGAACACAGCCAGGGCACAAAAACTGAATAAATTCATAGTTACCTATTATTAAGAAAGTTTTCTTAGAGCTCGACCTAATCGACAAGTCAGAAAGAATTTTTAATGTTGACGAGAAAGGGTGCAGTTTAACACTTCATCACCAACAGACTATTTTGGTCCAAAAGCGAGCCAAACGAGTTACCCCAGAACATGGTAAAAATGTTATAGTAGTATCTGGTGGTAACGCTAGTGGCAGACGAATTCCTCTTGCAATTCTCTTTAAGAGCCAAAGGTTAAAACCTGAATGGCGTGACCACTTGCCGCCAGGAACTTTGACTATTATGACAAAGAAAGGAAGTATGACAGTTTGTAGTTTCAATGAATGGATAAAACATCTAGCTAAATACAAGCTTCCGGGAATATGTATTCTTATTTTTGATGGTGCATCATGCCATTTATATCTATCGTCAAAACTGCTGACTCTTGTACCATACAACGCAATGAGCGTTACTAGGATGAAGAGAAACTATTATACTGGATTCGTTACAAAGACCGAACTATTACTAAACAAAGTTTTTGGTGAAATTTTCTCTTGTCTGGGACAAAGCCGTTACACCACGACATATAAAATTTGGTTTTACGGCGACAGACATTTATCCATTTAATCCCAGTGATGTAGCCGAAATTGCATTTGCACCCGGTATTTTAACTGAAATGCAGAAAAACCGTTAACAGTAGAGCGTTGGTAGTAAAAAAAGCTATTTTTACTGACCAAAAAGAAAAAACAATCGCGAAAGAACACGAAAAGAATGCAAAGAGAAACTGCAAAAAACAAAAAAAAATCACAACGAAATAATCTTGGTTTTGTAAAATCTGTGCAAAGAGATATGCGTGTGTGCACAGTTTGTTTAGTGTATGTGCACGAAGAATGTGTAGGACTTGCAAAAAACGATAAAACCATTTTCATTTGTCCACTTTGCTGTTGAATTACTAAAAAATTGTATATTATGACTTTTTAATCACGATTTTTTTTATTTTTTATTGTTTTGTATTCTGTTTGTTTTGAACAGTAAAACCCAAAAAGTCCAAATTTCCTCATTTCCTCTACTGATCATATCATAAAGCCTATACTCGGTGGGCATATTAACAACATAAGTTGCTAATATGCCCAGTTAAGACTAGTTAAAAAATATATATATTTAAATGTATAGAAATTATATTATTGCAAAATTTCTTTCAGAAATAGCTAGTAGCGGTATTCGAGAATACTCAATTTAGAAAAACTATATTGAAAACCTGTCTTTTCTAATTTTTATTACTTGTTTACATATTGTACAATTGCGATTACATCTCAAAATTATAAATGAAAATGCAAAATAACAACGGTATTTCATGATCAAAAAATATGTGATATTGGTATTTGTTACAGACAATTCACAGTACCAGTCTTCAGAGCAGCGATTGACAAAAGTAAAGATTGTAAACATAATCGTCAACGATTGATAGCGTTCAAGGCGCTCGAAGAATAAATTTATCTAAATCTATAAATACATCGATTGCTATTTATCATAACAACGTAGGAATTTCAAATACATAATAAAATTACCGAAATGTATACATTTTGAATGCTAAATAACTGCTTGTAATTATTGAACTTTTCCAAAACAAATTACTTTCTGTGCACAATTTCATGCCACATTTTTTAATAATTGACTATTTTTACTGTTATCGACGTTTTCTTTTTTGTTAGTATTCTTTCAATAAATATTATTCTGCGTTTATAGGGCTCCTTATTAGTTTTTTCGTTCATGTTTTAACTATCACTAATCGAATTTTATTGTGCCAAAAATTCAATAAACCGTAATTAAATTGCTAAAAATTGCATAATACATGCAACAATGAGAACTAAAAATTATTTATGCAAAAATACTTTTTTCCAACAACGCAAATGCTAATATTCGTTTAAAAAAAGATGTAGAGTGAGAAAATGAAAAGTAGAAATCCACATAAAACTAAGTAAGTGTTTAAAATCAATTATTATAAATGTAAATTTTTATTTAAAGGTTTAACTAGAAGAACGACGGCAAAGCTCAAATGCATTACTATTTAACTTGCAGTCTTCTTAGTATGTAATTATTTTGTCCGTATAGCCGATTTCTCACAAGCTGAGCTTTCATCGCACGCCGCAGTGGACATCTTCAGAGCCTGGAATAAACAGTTTTACACACGGGGGAACTATCCAGACTGGAAAATTGTAATAATTATTTTCCTATCATGTTACTTTTGCAAACAGGTTTTTTTAATGTGTATACATAACAGTTATATTAGCAAAGTTTTACAAAATATAAATTGATGTAGTTTATAAATTATGAAAATAGAAAAACAGATGAGATTCGATATACTGATTTATACGTATATGTTTTTATAACATAAAGTAACATAATTCCTTATCCATACAAAGGACGATCAACTGATAGCAGCAGTGTTTTTTAATAAGTGACGTATACTTTATTCCATAAAACTATAATCGAACAAATATATCTAGAATTATTTTTTTAAAGAATGTATTAGTTTGTGGTTATAAAAGAAGTAAAAATAAATGTATTACGTATATAGCTTGATAAAGATAGACAATTAACGTGTGGGTGCCCACATCGTTATTATACATATTACCAACACCATCCTTTACATAATAATAGAATTAATGTTCACATGTTTGAAATCAATTACTGTAAATATAATTCTAAATCCATCAGCAATCACGAATGAATTGAATTGAATCTTCAGTTTTCTTATCATTGTATTACAAAGACAATTGCGTTATAAAAGTGATTACATTAAGTACGTACACGTCCTTGTAGTAGTGAAGTATTGTCCTTTACGACGTGCAAATATCTTTTACTTACATCTGCATACGAAAGCATTCGATATTTCCTACCACACCTTACGAAATACGTGCGCGCCCTTGTTACCAAGTCAATGAGCTCTTTAATTGAATACTAATAAAAAAATTATATAATTAACTGTTTATTTCTACTTTTCCACATTTATTAATTAAAGTATAGTAAATCCACTGTAATAAGTATGATTTAAAGATAAAAACATTTGGTAATGACTAGATGCGTGTAATATCTTCAGTCTGTAATATCAACTTTCAAAGAAAAACTCTTCCAATATATCTTCATGATTGTTTGAAGTGTCGTCGAATGAACACTGAAAATAATGTTATGATAAACAGATAGAACGTTTATTATTACTTACGTCATTTGAAATCGGGTAATAAGTTTGATCGTCTTGTATCAGTTGTTGCAGGCCTTGTATATATTGTATAGCGTTTTGAAGGGTCTTCACTTTACTAACTCGTTTACCTCTATAATTAACAGAATATAATTAGACACGTTTTATGATCATTAAAAAAAATAATTAAAATAATTTAATTTTATCACTGGGCTGTAATCAGATCGATATCAAAGGCTCGTATTAAAAATCAAATGAACAGAAAAAAAGCAATGTTTTTGAACTCACATAGCAAATAAACGTTTTAATCTATTAACATTGCTCAGCTACATAATAAACAACTAGTGCTAAGCTATTTACTATTGTTTTTATATTATTAAACAGATTCAATTTAAGGCAGACAAGATAAGAATGATAATAATTACAATTACTTCAGAAAAACATTAATTAATACAAATTCGTTTTAAGAATATAGTATTTACAGTAATCTATGTAAACTATCACTAACCCACAAAAAACTCATAGACACAAAAAACTTTATTGCCATTACTATTTATTAAATAATTTTAGACGTGTTTCCAATTTGCTACCAAGTACAAATTTACAAAGCTAATTTTTTTTGTGAACGAAAAAAAGTGCAAAAATGTTTTTATAGAAAGGTATAACTGCTAATGTTTTTTCTGGAATGATTTATTTGTTTATTTGATAAATATGAATATTTTTGTTATACCACTTTTCTATATTTAAAAACAAAATTAAATTTTAGAAAATGTAGAAAGTCTTGAATAATAAATCAAGCTTAATAGTAAGTTTGGTTAATACAAGCTCTGTACACTACAGAATTCGCTACTGATAATTTTTGAGAAGGATGATGATAAGACAATCCATTTAAAACCTATCTGTATGGGTTTTCGATAAACTGAATGTGATAATACACCATCGACATTTCGATTAACTAAAACGTCCATAAATGGTAGGGTTCCTATCTAGTTCTATAGTAAAACGAATATTTTAATGAATTGAGTTTAAGAACGGTTTAAGGCTCTTTTCGCACTCCGTGAGAATTAAAATTTCTTGTGGGCGTGTACTGTATTTTTGCATAACTTATAATCAAAGACAACCGTTTTATATTAAACGTATGTGAAGAATAAGAAAGTATATACATTAAAAGTGTACGTGTTATATAATATTTTACTACGCTCTACAATTACATTTTGCTGATTTGCAAACAGGTGGTAGTAGCAAGGCTTCGGTGTAATCAAAAACTAACTTTGTTTGTTATGTAAGCTGATCCTATCAATGTCACGCTTAAATGTTTCTGAGAGATAAGATGACGATATGATTAATGCGTACATACTATCTTTCAGCGTTGACTAAAGAAATGTATTTTCTTCAGTCAACGCTTTCAGTCATAAAAATCGGACGATTTTTAAATGAAACCAATTCTTCAAAATAATATAACAACAAAATAACCAAATAATTTAAACAATCATATTAGTATAGGCTTGGTATACGCCATGATGTCTACAGTTCAAACTATTTACGATTTGATGCGTTGTACTGTTGATTAAACATTTCTTAAATTCATTTATATTTGATTTTTAATTCTATTTATTAATAATTGTCCAAAACTAGATTAAAGTATGTAACTGAAATAAGTATCTAGTTAAAAAACACGTTACTTGGAAAGAAAGTTTTCTTGCATTTAGTCAGACAACTATAAATGCTAAATTTACAATAAAAAACGCAACTATACAAAAATTTGACTAAAAAAGAAAGATGTAAATTTTTAAAATAAACATGAATAGTGTAAGAAATAGCACAATTTCACTTGTAGATGTTTCTTCTTATTTGTTTTTGTAGTAAAAAAAATACGGCGATAATATAGAGCATAGTTAGAACCACAAAATGTTTACGTAGTAGAGAACTTACACTTCTATCGTAGTTGAGCAACAATTGGACAATTACGTTAAAAATATGATAGAATTCTTATTTGGCTTAACAAATTCAGTTTGGTGGCGTCTTGCAACGGAGGTTACCAAAAAAAGACAATCTAAAACATCGTTTAATCGCAATAGGATAATGACGAGAGGTCGATCACTGACCTTAATTTGGTACACACCATTTAAAATACTTATCAAATAATTACGAATATTTACCAAATATATACCAATTTTTTCCAAATATATACTAAGTAATCAACCCCTCGGATAATGACAACGATAATAGCAATACAAGCAAAATTCAATTTTTTTTTAAAATATATAATTTTTCTATTAGTTCTTAAAGATACATTACGATGCAAACAATTTTAATACAACAAATGTAAACCCTTATTTTGAATTTTCGAGAAAAAAAACAAGGTTAAAAAAAGGTTCCACTATAAAAAGTCTACAACGTTCGTGAAATGGAAATCACGACCGTTTAAAAGACAAAAACAAATTAATATACTGATTTCGGCTGAACGAGAAACATTGTGTACTGCAGTAATATGTATGAATACTATCAGGTAGCTGTATTCTTACAGTGCTCATGAACCACCGGATTCGGATGAAACCCCAGTTTCTAGAATGGAGCAACTTTAAAAACAACTGTTTGTCAGCCAAGGGGTTCAATGCAAATTAACGTACACAGAAAATATAAGTGCATTTAACAAGAGCAAGAAAATCTTTATATGTTTCTCTTACGGCTTTTGAAATATTCTAGTCAAGGAGCAAAAGGTTTTTATGTAATAATAACAAAGAGATCGTAATAATATATAAAAGTTTAGGTTTTATTTATAAAAACTTATTTGCTAGCTGATGCACAACCAACTTCGATTAAGAATTTGAGAAAATGGGAATGCATCGGATTAAACAATGTTCAAATTAAATTAAAATTAAACTTCTATTTTATTAGATTGTCGCTGTAATTGCATTGCAATAAGAGATTTAGTTTAAATTTTAGTACATTTACGTTGAATGTTATTTGAACGTGGATCAATTTTAGAAAAAAAGCAAATGCTTTAAATATGAAATCGTAATGATTAAATTCAGTATAATATTTCTCTCCGTGTATAAATAAATAAATATAAAATACATTTTCTGGTGAATTAATAAATAGGAGGTTCTATTTAAATTAATCATGTTACAGCCACTTAAATTTCTTAAATGATAGATTTTAATTTTTGAACACCCTGTATAAATATTATAATTGCAAAATAAAATGTGATTACACTTCACTGTAAATCTTGCTCCCATAACTTCGTAAAGATCTCAAACATGAAAATTAGATTATATTTTAACAAAATTCTAATTATTTCAAAAAGATTGAAGGTTTAGGCCTCATAAACGTTATTAAAACACTCTTAATTTGATCGGAGAATTTTTATTAAACAAACACATTTTTGATACTTTTACTGCACCCTGTATAATATGAAAACAATTTTAAAAAGTAATTATAATAGGCCTTATATATTCCAAAAGTGATACTTTTTGAAAGTCACTTATTTTGGCCACAACATTCTGAGCGTCAATAACCCTATATACATATAACAAATTTTTTACTACATTTTTTAAAGTAAAATATTTGCAGCTTACTATAATTATATCAAATATTACGAATGAAACGATCATGTGGCAAATACTGATAAGACTGAACGCCAGTTTTAAGCGCGTAATCTACTTCCTGTAGATAGATGCTCACTCGTAGGAATTGATGATTTTTTACACGACACATTTGAAAATGTAGAAAACCATGTATTAAAAAAATAAGAAAATAAATGCCAATTTCTTGAAAATATGAACAGTTAAGAACGTATTACCATTATTATAAAAACATTTAATTACATAACACCGTTCTCTGTATATACATATTTTCTTATTATTCAAGAGGTGGTTCGTCTAGCGCCCCTGCACTGTGGTCTCCTTGGTTCTTTTGTGCACCTCCGATTTATTACTCCCTCAGCAGTTCTGTTTCGTCAATGAAGCTCTGAAGCTTAATACCAAGGGGAATTTTTCAACTCATCATCGGTTAGTTTTGGTTGATATACTTTAAACGCATTTACACAGCAGATGTTGCGAAATCTCGTCGTCTTCCAAGCAGTGATGGGCGCGTATTCTACTTCATGTAAAAAATTGAATTTTTTACGCGTAAAAAATAACATTTTTCTACATGACACATTTTGTAGAAAATGTCGAGTATGTAGAATACGTATAAAATACAAATAAAATGCGGGAAACAACTATTTAGAAGAAAATTAAGTTTTAAAAGAACAATTTTAATTTACTGTGCTACCAAACATAAAAACACCCTGTAAAATATACCTACGTACTATGATTTACCTGGGCAAAATTTTGTTCAAAAGCCTCAAATATATGTTTATAAATTTCGTCGACGAAAAAAATAAATTTCATTTTACGTTGTTACTCGTTATATTTCTTTAAAACAATTTATTTAAATTTTCTTGTATAACATTTGATAAGTATTTTTTAGGTTAGAATTGGCTCTATATGATTTATTATTACTTTATATTATTACAGAATAAGTTACTTATTGTGTTCGATAAGCTTACTTAAGGTTGTTCATTCTGAAGCACAAAACATTATTCGTAATGTCATTGGTTTTTTTCGATAAATAACAAGTAGCTTGTTAATTGCTATGAAAGCAATTCTAAACTTCTTGCTGCTGCAACAGAGAAATCCTTTTTAAAACTCGAATTTTATTATAAGAAGTGCTATAATACACGTAAATTTAATCCAATTGAGTTCATATGAAATCTTGTGAAAAGAAAAGTTGCATTGAATATCATCGCACGAAATATTGATATTAAAAAGTTAATTCAAAATGCATTTTCTGATTTAGCAAACGAAGATTGGGAGAAGCAGTGCAATTATGTTTTAAATCTTTGTTAAGAAAACAAAAGGTTTGGTTGATAAGGTTATGGAAAGTTTACAGTGAATATTGGCGAGACAGATGAGGATGAGCGGGAAAGTAAGAGATAAATACAATGTGTTGTATTTTGTACCAAAATGAGTATGTTTCCCTTTTTTGCTTTGTAAATTTTTCAAGAAAAAAAGCCGTAGGTACTATAGTTGTGATTATTATAATTATGATTATTGATTAAACTAAAACGAGATATTCATATAGTTATTAAGATTGTTTATCCGTTATACAAAAACATTTTTTTAACTACAGCTTATACAACCTATTATACATTCGTGTATTAGCCATTTAGGTTCCCTTACATTTTCTAATTTAAAATGGCAGAGTGCCAAATACATTTTACTATTTCATTCAGTGGCGACTCGGGTGGTCGAGTTTAAGGTGAACTGCATTTTTTAAAATGTTTGTAGGTAATCTGAACGGTTTCAGATATCATTATGACATTATGTAGGTAATATAGTTAAAGTAATCCATATCTCTAAGTGGAGAAATTGTAATAAAATATGATATTTATTTTCTTGAAGTCAATCCACATTAATGTTTTAATTTTTATTGTAAAACTAGTTTCAACAATTTAAATTGTCATCGTCAGTTACACTAAAAAGCAAATCAATTACCAAAAATAATTAAACATTTAAAAGAGCTTACACATTATATCAAAACATAAAAATAAAATAGAATGACAAACGTCAACAAATTAAAAAATTTTTTAAATTCAAACTGACATTAAATACACAGCCATGGGTGATATGAAAAAAAGGAGAGAAAAGAAAAATGAAAAAAGTAAGTTAAAATTTATTACTAAGAAGAGGGGAAATATTTAAATCAAGAATTTCATTAAGACAATTATCTGAATTTCCATTATAAAGACGATGAATTTCAAGATGATTAAGCAAAGTACTTTTGTTACAAAAATGAAGAATTTTAACATTAAGATCAGAAGAAAAAGAATGACCAGTAGACAAAATATGATTAGCGAAAGAAGAACAAGTGTTTGATATACTAGAATTTAAATACCTTTTAATAAAATAAATATGTTCATTTCATTCACCTTCATATTATAATTTTTCATCTCATAATAGCAATTTTCATATTCCTTCTCTTTCTACACCTTCACCTAGTAATTCTAATACTTATAGTAATTTTGATTCACGCCACAGTTTTCACTCTCGGATTCTTAATCTAAGTAACGTTACTTTTAATTCCCAAGAACAGTTTTTGTTAAATTCAGGCCTTAAATACAATTTACCGGTTAATATTAATAAAAAACATATTGAAACTTTAGCAGTTTGTTCTGAAAATATAATTAATTCTTTAGATTTACCTAATAGTAACGAAATTAGATATGAAATTTATAATAAATTAAAGAAACTTTTAGACAATGCCAAATTTAATCCTAATTTTAATTCAATTTATAAATCTTGTTCATTTTTAAGATCAAAAATTAAATCTAATGATCTTATTGTTTCTAAAGCTGATAAGGGTAATTGCATTGTTATTCTTTCTCGTTTTGATTATATTAATAAAGTTGAAGATTTTATTAGTAAAGGTGAATTTAAAATACTTTCCAAAGATCCTATTTCTAGTTTTTGTTCATCTTTCCTTTCATGTCTTCATTCGTGTAATTTAACTTTTAATTCTCTTGGAAATAGAAATATATATCATTTTAAACTTATGAATCCCTCAACACCGCTTCTTTATGGTCTACCAAAAATACATAAACTTTCTATCCCAATTCGACCCGTTGTTTCTTCTTGCAATTCTCCTGTCTCAAAACTTGCTCCCTGGCTTAACAATATTATAAGAACTTACTCTAATTTTACTAATCAATATTGTATACTTAATTCTTCGGACCTTGCTTCTAAGATTGAAACATTTCCTTTTCTTTCTTCATCTATTCTTGTATCTTTTGATGTTGTCAATCTTTTTCCATCTATTCCTCCAGAAGAATGTATTTTTCTTATTCGTAATTTGCTTTTTTCTAATGGTTCTCTGGATACTTACCAGATTTTAGATATTTGTTCTTTGCTCGATTTAGTTTTTAAACAAAATTTTTTTAAATTTAATCATCTGGTTTAGCTATGGGATCTAATATTTCACTTCTTGCTGCTGAAATTTTCATGAATAATATTGAAAATAAAATCCTTTCTGATTCTTCTTTTTCTAATATGATTAGTTTTTGGTTTAGATACGTTGATGATTGCATTGTTCTCTTTAATGGTTCCTTAGATGATTTAAATAATTTTAATAATTTCATTAATTCTATTCATCCTAATATTCATTTTACATATGAAATTGAATGTAACAACTCCCTTCCATATTTAGATCTTCTTCTTTTACCTGAAAATGAGAAATTTAGTTTTGAAATCTATCGTAAATCTACTTACACTGATTGTTTAATTCCATTTTACTCTAATCATCCTTATAGTCATAAAATTGCTTCTTTTCGTTCCTTATTTAATCGTCTATTTTCTATTCTTCTTTCCAAGCCTGGTTTTAATAAAGAATTTGATACTATTAAACAATTAGCTTTTATAGCAATGGTTACCCTTTTCATGTTTTGAACAATGTTTTTGAAAAGTTCGTTTATACCATTTCTTTAAAAATCTATCTCAAAATAAATCAGATAATACTACTATCTATCGTTCTATGCCTTATATTAATTCTTGTTCTCTTTTTCTTAAAAATTATTTTAAAAATTATAATATTTCTATTTCTTTTTCTACTAATCATAATTTAAAATATTTTATTGTTAATAATAAAGATTCTGTTTCTTCTTTAGATAAATCTGGCGTGTATAAAATTTCTTGCTCTTCTTGCAATTGTTCTTATGTAGGACAAACTGGTAGAAAGTTTAAAACACGATTAAAAGAACATATTTATTTTATTAAAAGGTATTTAAATTCTAGTATATCAAACACTTGTTCTTCTTTCGCTAATCATATTTTGTCTACTGGACATTCTTTTTCTTCTGATCTTAATGTTAAAATTCTTCATTTTTGTAACAAAAGTACTTTGCTTAATCATCTTGAAATTCTTGAAATTCATCGTCTTTATAATGAAAATTCAGATAATAGTCTTAATGAAATTCTTGATTTAAATATTTCCCCTCTTCTTAGTAATAAATTTTAACTTACTTTTTTCATTTTTCTTTTCTCTCCTTTTTTTTCATATCACCCATGGCTGTGTATTTAATGTCAGTTTGAATTTAAAAAAATTTTTAATTTGTTGACGTTTGTCATTCTATTTTATTTTTATGTTTTGATATAATGTGTAAGTTCTTTTAAATGTTTAATTATTTTTGGTAATTGATTTGCTTTTTAGTGTAACTGACGATGACAATTTAAATTGTTGAAACTAGTTTTACAATAAAAATTAAAACATTAATGTGGATTGACTTCAAGAAAATAAATATCATATTTTATTATGTAGGTATCTACCAAAATGTTTTTAAGTTTTATCGGCTCCATTGGAATAAAACAATAAACATGGGAAATAAAACAAGGCATTTATCGTATCACATTTTTAAAGTTTTTAGTGACTATAACCACTTCTGTTAACATCACTAAAAAGAGAAAAATACAATTTTTTTAACAAAAAAACAACCGATTTTTAAAAAGTGCATCAAATAAAAAGCACTAAAAAGTAAAAAATAAATACTTAATTTAATTACAATTAAAAGACGAATTTTTTATTTACATGAAATTACTTTTTGAAGTCGATGCCAAACACATTCAAGTTAAATCTCTTACAACTGCTAAAACTAATGTTGAGAAAGCTTAATCTCACGCCAATGACATGGATGTAGTATGGATCACGAATTCACGTCAACTGTAGCTTGTGCTTTAGAGTAATAAAAAGTAGTTGATACTATATTTTATAAATATGTTTTAACATATTAATTCATAACAATTTGTACCGTTTTTTTTTAATTTAATGAACGTCCGCTGTGCTCGCGCCCTGGAGATCTTATAGATCAGCCGCCACTGATTTCATTAATAAATAAAAATAAAAGAAAAAGCAACAATTTGAAATATTTATTTTAGTTTAAGTTTGATGTTTTAATATCTGTCACAAACGACAAAGAAGCTTTACTTCAATGGCGCGTAAAGTTTTTTGTATTTTATGTACTTTAATTGGTAAAAATATGATATGTTAATTTTATGTTTGCCAGACTCGACTGGGTCACGTTCATAATTCTCCAAATAGCTGAATTTTTGGGGTTTCTAACATACATTACTATTTAGTGAATATCTAAAGATATCTATGTTATTAACACTAGATTAATAAACATTATTTAACCATTAGCAATAATTCTATGTAATCGAATCAAAAACTTTTCTAATTTGTTTTTTTTTATAATTTATGTCAAATTATTACACTATTATTCATCTAAATAGCTTGTAGACTAGTTTTGTAAAGATCCCTGCGGTATAATGCAAAGAAATTAGATTATAATTAATAAATACCGTGTTATACACTTTAATTAAATTTTTTAAACAATGATAATTATGATTGTATGTGATGATACAAGTTTTTTTTGTTTATTAATGTAACTTTAATAATGTTTGACGAAGAAAAAAAATTAGTTTAACAGACATGTTGAATAAGTAGAATATAAAACAAAATCATTAAATATCGTATTTCTAGATGCAAGGGTGGCCATACAATAACGTAAAAAATAGAGTGATTAATATTACACTCACCTGGAATTTTCTATAGGTAATGCTTTTCTAAGTCTTACAAAGGCACTATTGACCGCTTGTACTCGTCTTCTTTCTCTAGCATTTCTTTTCGCTACGACCTGCGGAGGTTTATCTTTATGCGGCACGTGTTTATGTCCTGTAGACTTTTTTAAATTCTTTTCTCGTAGAGGCTTAGATGTCTCTTGAGGTTCATCTTTTATATTTTTATTATAATCAGTCGCATCTGCCCGTATCGGCGCCGTAATATGAGATCTGTAAAAATCATCAGACTCTTGTAAAATCCAACTATTGTGTACATCTTTATTTTGTATTTGGAATCTAGTAAACATGCAAGAAGACACGTTTTTTAAATTACTCAATGAACACATGTTTAAGCATTTTTTACTGCAAAACTGTTTTAAACCAACTTTTGGCTCGTGCGTTTGCCAATTGACTGGTAATGGACACTATCATTATTGTATTATCTATTAGTTTTTGTGTTTTTCACCCGCATACACCTGGATACACGTAGGTGGGGTTTAAGATCATAACTTTTTAACTTTTTGAACTCCAGCTGCCTTAATAATAGCTAAATTTTCGACTATTGGTCAGCATGATTATTTAATAATATTAAGTGTGGTAAGGGTGCTCGCAGCTGAAGAGTTGCTGTGTTCCGTGATTGCTTTAGTTAAGCCGCCTTAAAGTTGTTTAAGTTACGATTAGCTTACACCACCTGGTTAGGGTAATTAGTATTATTAGGTGTTGCACATTTAAGCAGATGGTTATTTAACCTTTGTGGTTTTATAGATTATAATTTAAACGAAACGTTTAATGATTATCGGATACATTTTGATTCACGCACACAAATCTGAGTGCACTGATTTGATAAATGTATTCACATTTTTAGTATTTTCATTCAAATGAATATTAGTATTTTATTACTAATGTACTTATTGAAAAATCTAAACTTAAGTTATTATTACGTACTTACATTGCAAAGTTAAAACTAAAAATTATATAAATATAGTTGATGTTTTTCAACCACACAATAACAACGGATTCAGTGAAAATCTTGTAGGTTAATATTATGGTAAAAACGGGTGTAATTTTAATAAACGTACATAAAATAAAAACTAAGAAGTTTAAACTACCTACGATAAGAACTATTTTCACATTCACCGAATGTAGACCTGATTTTCTCACCCATTAGTTTTCTTCTGTTTCTAACACTAAATTCTTGCGCTGTGTTGGAATTCAAGATTTAAATGGCGAGATAAAAAATAAAATACATTCTCTGAAGATTTTAAAAACACGACCTTAAAACCCAAAATTGAAATGTACTATAAAAAAATATTGTGATATAAATTTGAAAGAATACAAAGGCAACGTCTTATTTTTAGAATTTTCTAATGCAATAGGCAATATTTATTAACAGGTTGTAAGTGATTGTGTTATGACTTTTTTATTTTGCAGATCATTTTCTTCCTAAAAATAGGCAACACAATATACAATATACATTGCTTGTTTCGTACTTTTTTTTATTGATTTAATAAAACTATATTTTTAACGTTAATTTTTTTAAATAAGTTTACATACTTACTTCGATTCTAAAAATCGCTAAACATAACTGTATATAGTATTTGGTTCAATGATAAGTTTTCATTTACGAATGATTTGTACGAATTTATAATAATTAATTTTAGTTATATCAGATTTTTGATTACCTATACGGCGATTTATCTATGTCAAATTTGTTATGGTTATATGAAACAGGGCTTTCAAAAACTCACTTAACTTATTCTTTTTTTTTGATACGTAGAATATTTACTTATTTAGATTACTTTAAGACTGTAATTTCACCTATTTATTTTATATAGCACTCTCAAAAAATATTAGTTGTATATTATTACATTTTTAAATTCTCCGATCAAAATAAGTGTTTTATTTACATTTAGATAAATAACCTTAAACGTTTTTTTAAAATAATTTGAATTTTGTCAATTTATAACCTAAATGTTCATGTCTGAAATACTTAAAAACAGTCTAAGTTATGTAAGCAAAATTTAGGTAATTACAATTTTTGGTAAATTCAAAAATACGGCGTTCTAATCAAATTAATAAAGTTATAGCCACTAAAAATAAATACAAAATAACGTTAACACATAATACGTAATTTAAATTATTCTAAGAACAAACATGCTATTCAAGTGAATTCTCGAAGATTACGTGTTTATAGATATTTAAATGATGTAACGTTACACAGAATAGTCAAAATACTTGAAAAAATAAATAACACTGCAAAAATAAAGCTAAATATGCAAAACAACTATTTCTAGGGTACAATAATAAAATTTTTTACTCTAAAAAAGCGGAGATCGAGATCTTGTAGAATAACATACGACTAACGAATTAAAGTTCATTTTTACTAATAAAGATAAGTTATTGAAATATACAAGGAAATATAATATTCAAGGCACGTCATTGACTGTTTACAGCGCCATCTGCGTTATAATAGATGAACTTGTTATAGCTGCTAAATTAAGATTTTGTGTGTCGGTAGCTACTTTTTAACTCTAGTTTGAGTACAGTACAGAATATTATTAAATATTATTAATTATGAATTAGGGTAAGATACAAAACTATAAAATATTTCATATGCACTATGTAATAGGGTTGGTTAGCGGATTATTGATAAGTTGATTGCCAACTATAACATTGTAACATACAAATTGGGGAGGTGAGAACAAATTATAATCGTAGATGTTTGCTTTCCGTTCGGTTAGCTTCGCCGCAGATGGTTGTGGGTCGGATGATTAGTAAAAAAAGTATTCTTTCGATAAGCCAATGCCTTTTGCGCCACCTTTTCTTACGGATGAGTAATGTACTGAACCTCGAAGATAGAAAAAAGGAAATCCCAGACTCGCAATCCCTAAAGTACAATAAGGCATAAAATAATAATTGTTCAAATAAGAAAATGACAGTTTTGTTTATTAATTTCTTATTCCTTTTTTTCTATCGGTTATCTACGACAACTGACCCTTACGCAGGAAAATAAAGATAAGAGTCGAATCGTCGTTGTTTACAAAATTTTTACTGCTTCTGTGGCTACGCCACTGGGATCGTTATACTTATGACACAAATACGGAAAATACAAAATAAGTAGACTTTGGAAGCAGATATTTTAATATACCGCCGCAATTTGATTATAATCTACCCGTGGCCTTGACGTCAAGTTTGCGAGTCAGATATTTACATGGGATTGTATCTTCTGGTAACATCACATCAAACTTCGACGCGTACTTCCAATCTCTTTATATTTATTATAATGTTGAAATTAATGAAAGCTAAATAGTTACATTGAAATTTATGAAGGTTAAGTAATAATATTGTAAACGGAGCAAAAGGTAACAATTTACTAAGCGCATATGACAAAGAACATCGTTTATAATTACATTAATTAATTCGTTACGTTAAATATTCTAACAATCGACGAACACAGTTAAATTGATATAAGCGAGAAGCGATCCGAAAAACCCCAACAGCGTCGATCAAGTTACGGTCGATACAGCGTACTTTTCCCAGTTTATTCACTGTTGAAATAATTTAAAAGTAAATACCTTTAGAAGAACTCCGCCGCAATTAGACCACATCTACTTACGTACAGGGATATGCCATCAAAACTTAATTACAGAAACATGCCATAGAAGTTTAATTACAGGAGCAGCAAGCTGAATTCTAGGAGCATCCCATAGAACCTTAATTACAGGAGTACGCCATTGAAGCTTAATTACCGGAGTATGCCATAGAAGCTACAATATGTGCTGATTAGAAATATATTTGTGCGTCGTCCCCTGACTCACACATCCAAAAGATTGGTTTCGGATTTTACGAACCTTTTGCGTTTTAACACCGACACACGGGCCGTACTGGATGTGACAAAAATCAAATATGACCGAAAATCTTTTTGGAAAATGAACAACTTGCGCCATCTGACAGCATAAAACTAAACCAAAATTCTCGAGATCAGGTATTCATACGTCGGCGGTGGCAAAGTCCTCAGTCGAAAAGATTGTATTACAAATTCCCCCCTAGCAAGAAGTAAGACACACGGTCGAAATAACTCCAAACGCTGTAGTAAGGATGACTTAGAGCGCAACTTGCAATGAAGTTTGTCAACACTAAACAAACACATTAAAAACCGAAATCCAACCCTGGAACCGAAAAACCAAAAAAAAACCCAACCCGATAATCGAAGGAAAAGAGGATTTCGCGGTTCCCTAAAATCAAACAAACCTGACTTGGACTAGAGACGCATAAAGCAAAATGATACTTCCTGAGAAACCAAACTCAACAGAACCTAGAAGGCAAATATCACGAACCGAACGTACTCATCACAGCCACCACAAGGTGATTCCGGGTATGAATTATCAACAAGACGTTCTACCAAGTAAAGAGAAAAAACTACAGAAAACCTAAGAGAGAAGAGAAGAGAAGAAAAAAAAGGGAAGTGAAGACTAGCGTCCAAAAGCTCCAAAATCTTAATGAAACTCCAACTCAAATATAAACAAACCCTAAAAAAAATTCCCAATAAAGTAACCCCTAAAAGAGAAAACCCACAACTCAGATAAGCAACCTCCAAGAACAAAATTACAGAACTAGTAAGTCTAAGAAAAGGATAGAAAGAAGTAGAAATAAGAAAACGCCACAATTATCTATTAATCAAACGCTCGTAAATCATCGATCGCTGTGCTGGACTGTCACAATAAGACGCAGAAACCGATTAACGAATTAAAGTACTCCCAAAAACCAAAGAAAGGTATCAAAAGAAATACTCTAAGAATGACTAACAACATCCAAAGAAATTGACCAAGCGGACGTACATACACTACAGAAAAGTGCAGTTGTAGTCTACCTCAAGTTTTAGACCTACACAACAACCAAATGACACACTAAGTCCAATCAAGCAACAGAAAGAAGAAACTTAGAAAGAAAAAAGAAGCATAGTTGCAGTGAACACTCCAGAGAAAAAGTTATCAGTAAGAAAAGCAAGTATCCAAGCAACAAAAGAGAAAAAGGAAGCAAGAAAGAAAGACAAAAGGATGGAAGAAGAAAAGAGACAAACCGAGAAAGATAAGACAAAGTGTAGTGTCTGATTCGTTCTTCTCTCCGTAGAAGAAACGAAAGAAAGTGACCAACTTTTCAATGCTCAACCAGCCTCTATCTGCAAATTTAGAATGAAAAAAAAGAGAAGAGAAAATATATCGTAGTTACCTATAAAACGAATGTGTACCAAATGCTGTCCCCAAAGTGAAAAGATTACTCCAAGACTAATGCCGACGAGCGGAATAAGAAACCCTAAAAGAAATCAAAACTTAAAAGCGAAACAGAGAATTCTATAAGTGACATACCAATCCAAAAAAATGCCCACTAAACGGATATAACTAGATACATACGGAAGGGTAGCCTGTTCCGAAATAAGATGGTGAAGAAAGAAAACCAAAAGAAAATTGTCAAACAACTTAATCAAAAGAACAGCAAAGCAGTGACAGCAAATTAGAAGAAAGCAAATTGATAGCATCCGAGTTACTACAACCAAAATATCAACGACATTGTTAAAAGAATGATAACACAATTCCAAAACACAAGAACCAAGACGATAGCAAAATGTCAACAGCTCGAAGTCAACAAACGTTAAAATTTATGACGCTTGCGACGCCGATAAAAGAAAAGCAAACCATTAAAAGAAAGAGACGTCGAATTATAAGTAGAAGGAACCAAAGAACTCGATGAAAAAGAGAAAGACGCAGCTTTTACATCCGGAACAAGTGTAGTATCTTTATGTAGATGTGTAGAAGACCTAGTAGCGACATCAATGTTGGAACGCTTCATAGTACCTAGCAATGAGCGAGTATGCGATTTAATAGTATTGCTTCGTCACAAGTTGCAACAGCAAGATCGTATATACTCAGCAACCTTGGATATCATATGCGGCCAGTAGAAGTGAGAGCAAAGATCTTCTAACGCACTTTTAACACTGCGGTGTTTACACTTAGATGGAAGATGGTGATAATAGATCAGTTGCTTGCGTTGATCCGATGGAACTACTAATTTCCACACAAAAGAATCGGACAAAGAGATACGTACACGTTTACATAAGACTTTCCACAATACACCAACAAGAGTACCGCCGAGGAAAAGCAGAAACTTTAGAAATTAGACCTAAATACCAAGGATCGGTAGTAGGCCGAATAATCCTAGCAACCGAAGAAAAATTTGGAGAAAGAGAAGCTAAAAAACGAACAGGTCGTAAAAATTTCTCAGCTTTAGAACGACAGTGCGCACAAGTAGTAGAATTAGGAGTAGTTGTAGAAGAAGCAAACGACAAAGATTAAAGAGTACCAGAAACAGCATTAGTCAAAGATGCCGAAGCAACAGTTTCATTCGTATACACCAAAGGTAGTTCTAGAAGTCCGTCACTTATCTCAGATGTAAAGTTAAAAGAATTACTAGAGTTAAGGTTTGATTTCAAACGTTTATAAGGATGCCAATTTTGAAAAAGATGTAATATTCAGCAGTGCGAATTGAGATTGATAAAACTAAATAATCAAGTTACGGTGAATGATTTTAAGCTGTGTCTTCTCCGAGACTGGTTCCTACAACTGCATAAAAAGATACTATATAGTAGCAACGTACATTCCATTCGATTCTGTAGGTTTCATCCTACGGTTCCGAATAGTACCTAGTAGACGTTTATCATAATCTAACGGAAGAAATTCCGTTTTTAATAACGTAACAACATCCTTCCAAGAACGCAAAGAATTGCGTCTAGCTTTAGCAACAAAAAGAAGTTTACCGGACAGCACCTTAAAAGGTGAAAGAAAAAGTTCGTGGTGCGAAACACCACGAAACAAGCATAATTCGTCCACTCTAGTTAAAAAGTCCATAAGTTCAAAAGGATCTTCACCTGAGAAAAACCTTTAACAGCACCGATCGAGTTAGAGTCGATATAGCGTTCACTCCCCGGTTTGTTCACCGTTGAAATAATATGACAGTAAATGTAAATACCTTTTTAGAAACTCCGCCACTATTCATTAGAACAGTTCCACTTACGTGCGGGAATATACCCTCGTAGTTGAGTGACTAAAGCATGTCGTAGCCAACTTAATACTTCGAATACGCCATAGGACTTAATTAATAGAAGACACCATAGGACTTAATTAACACAGTATGCCATAAGAGTTAATTAACCGAGTACGCTATAAAAGCTAAATTACCAAGAAATAGCTTGTACCTCGATACCATGTTCACCACGTGTAAATAAATAAATATGTGCTGGACAAAAAAATATCTGTGCGGTTTGATTTCAGATTTTACTGAAAGAAAATCATCTATAAGCCAGATGTCGATTGATGACAAAATCTCATTTTTTCACCAATCATTTTGCTTGTAGCGTCGACACACACACTGCACTGGACGTGACCAGACATGTCTTTAGAAGATGAACTACGCTTGCGCCATCTGACAGCATGAAACTCGAGGTCAGGTATTCATACGTTGGTGATGGCAAAGTTTAAAATTTAACCGTTACACAGAAACTTCTACTTTGTAATATTACTTCTTTTGTGTACCTCGGTTGATACAATTCACAAAAGTGACGGGTATAAAACATATATTTGAATAAATAGCCATTTACATATTTACTTTATATTTAGTTGTCATGCAGATAGTTCAAGTACAGTTTTAAAATATATGCAATTTGTTTGTTTTTAATTTGTTATTTTCTGTAAAACTATTATTATACCAAAGATGTGGTTTTTTCGAATTGTAAAATCACTCCAAATAGTTTTAAAATGCTAAGAATATCACTATAGGAGGCCTTACAACCAAACTTATTTGCTCAGTGCCGGTTTTAGATATCATGGAGCCTCAAGCAGATTTTTTTCGGGCTTCTTTCCTTTTCGTTTAGCAACGATCAAATATGTTTATCGCAGTTCAAATTTTCTAGATTTGATACAACACTAATATATTTTTATTGTAAAGACAAACACTCACTCAACTATCTACAATAGAATAATAATGTTTATTCACATTCAGTTAGTAACATACAGCTTTTCGAACCTCCTATAGGTTTCCATGGCTAAAAAAACGCGTATGTAATGAAACCTCACGGTCAGTAATGTACACTTTCCGAACCTGTAATTTCTGTGTGTTTTGTTTTAACTAATTTGATAAAATGTTAATCATAAATTAAATACTATATGTCAATTGTGAAGTGCCTACTATGTGTTAATATTTTACCGAAATAAACGATAATATTTTGGAAATAGGTTTTTATCCATTTTTTATTAGTTTTATGTTATTTATTTTATTTAATTGCTGACTGTGTAGAAAATTGTATAGAAACCTTGGCAAAAGTGTTCCATTTGTCTCGAGAACTAGTTCACCTCGAGGCTATGCCTCTCGGTAAATTATAGTTCTCTCGGCAGAAATAGAATACTTTCCGTCTCGGTATGTAATCTACTATTACTGTTGCTCATCGCGTAGCACATGTCGCGATTCGAGTTATCACGTCTACCGCCATATGTATTTATTAACTAACCAAAAATTCCTCAACTTGGCCCTCCCGTACGCGGGCCCTCAAGCGGCCGTTTGTTCCGCTTTATGGACATTTGGGTTGGACTGCCATTGGTCGATAATAAATCAGCTGTTTACAGGCGCCGTGTCGCAAAAACTTGGTCGAACGTCTAACGGGCAAAAGTGTAAGCCCTCCTTATTTCATAGAAACACAGTTATTCTTCTACATTAAGGAGGTTGCATTCAAGTTGCATTCAAGTTGAAATTGCTTAAACTTAAATATAACCCGAAGCCAGTGGCGGCTCGTAAGGTCAGGTATAAAGTGGAGGACATTTGATACATTTGTGTATTGCTAATAATGAATACAAAATAATAAACACATACACTTTTATACACTATTTGTTTAAGAAAAATATAAATTTGCCATTACAGAATTTACATTAAAATAATTTGACAAATTTTACGGGTTTGCAGTTTAAAAATCCGGGGTTTGAAACCTATTTATCCTGGTTTTGTGATTTTAGAAATGGCAGCGCCTTACATTAGTATGCAACAAGATCGGAAAAATGCATGTTGCATTTTTTTGAATAATTGAGAAATTTGGCCAATAAAGCGTTTTTCTTTAACTTACTACTTTCAGTCAGAAACCATAGATTTTTGTTTTATCTGAATTGAAATTTGAGTACTAAAGTACTAAAGACATTTGATGCAGAGGTAGTAAATACCCCATTGATGCATTTGATTTGAGTGCAGTTGCTACCTATTGAGATTTGGGCCAATGCGACAGCATCAAACGTTGTGGCTATTTCTTAAAATGGATATTGGAAAGAGGTTTTGTTTGTAATTTTGGTGAAGGAAATAGTAAAAGCCGTTGTCTGGATATGAAAGGCTATAATCGAATTGGGGCCGATTATAAAATAAGTTTGGACGGTAAGATTGAGACTGAGCATGAGCATTGCAATAAACAGGATTGTAAAGTTGCTAATTCTTGTCTTCTACAACTATTGCAGAATAGTAATATATATATATAATAATTAAAATTAAAAAAAAAACAAGTATGGACAAGTGTTTGTTAAACGTTGATGTCTTGCGTTGTTTAAGAATTTTAATTATTGATCTCTTTGATGTTTAATGTTTTATTTATTATTAACCCAGATATGCCCACTGTCCTTATAAAAGTACACTGTAGGTATCTTTTCATAACTTCATAACAAAAGGTACAGGTAAAATTGAAAGGTGGCGCTGTGTGCGTTATCAACTGGATGTTTCAAACCACGTGTTGGTAGTATTCACGTGTATCTTGAAGTGCAATAACTGTGATTTAAAAAAATTCAAATTTATCAAACTGCGATGCATCATTTGTTGGGTAAGTTTTTGGCTACACTATTTCGAAATACTTTTGTGAGCGCATACATTCCAAAAACTTTATTCTAACTTGTAACTATTAGAATTGTGAGGTTACGCTTGTTGAATAAATATTATGGGAGCTGAAACAATGGTGTCCTTTTAAAAGGACGGTGGGTAAATGTAACTTCTTTTTTATAGCGGACTGACTCTTGATGAGGCATTATCTATGCTTAAAGAAGATGATGATTTACGTTCTGCAGACGCGGTCGAAATAAACATCATGCCACCAGATCCGAACTGCGACGCAAATGATACGGATGAAGACTCCGGAAATGACGGCGAAATAAATAGAAACAATTTACCCGGGAGTCAACTTCGTTCTGCAGCTGAGATCCGTATAATAGGAGGAACTGCTGATGAAAAATGAGATGAAGGTGACTTTATTCCATTATCAGAACTGGCAGAAACAGAGAGAAGAATGAAAGTTGTTCCAAAAAACGTTCACAAATGGACAAGGGGTAATTTACAAAATTCAATTCTCAGTTTAGAATGGCCACAATTGAATACAGTTTCTAATCATAATTCTCCATTAGAACCGTTTGAGTGTTTTTGGTGAAAAAATAATTAACATGTTTGTGATCTGCACCAATCAGTATGCAGCAAGTAAAAACAGAAAATCTGATATAACACGCGAAGAAATGAAAACTGTTTTTGGCATATTATTTGTAAGCGGATATTGTACTGTATCACGCCGTCGAATGTATTGGGAGCAAGCAAAAGATAGTTACAATGCAGCAATATCTTGCGTCGACGAGGCAATTGTGTCCTATTTTGGACGCCATGGCTGTAAACAGTTTATCAAGGGCAAATCCTTGCGTTATGGGTACAAACTATGGGTTGGCACACTGATGTTTTATTTTCCAAATTTGAATTGCCATACTGCTTGTTTTTTGATAATTATTTTCCATCCATGGATTGATAGATGAATTAACAAAAAAGGAAATACAAGCTACGGGCACAATAAGAAAAAATAGAATAAATAACTGCTCGTTAAATTCTGACGTTGAAACGAAAAAAAATCGGGGATCTTTTGACGAAAGAGTAACTCAGAACAAGCACATTCAAATTGTCAAATAGCGTGACAATAACTTTGTTTTTATGATGTCCAATATGTTTGGAATAAACCCTCTGCACTCAATTACCAGATACTCATAGAAAAAGAAACAAAAAATAGGAGTAAAGCAGCCTAACAGCATCAAGAAATATAATGGTAGTATGCATATTTTGGACGCCGCCGAACACAACGCCTGGCAGCTACATAAACGCCAAGGTGGAAAACTGGATCATTTAGGATTTAGACGAAATGTTGCTGTTTCTCTCCTTCAATTATACGGAATTAATAGAAACAATAGCCTTACCAGAAGACTTAATAGACCATCTCCACTGCAAAATGTTGAGTCACGATTTGATAGAATCGAACACTACGTTGTCGAAGAAGAAAGGCAAACACGATGTCGAGTTTGCCACAAAAAAGTGTCGACAAAATGTCTAAAATGCGAAGAAGTCTAAAGTAGTAAAGAATCTTTGCTAGGCTCTGAATATATGATTTGGGTTTTTATTCAAAACAATTGCATTTAGTTATTTCCCGATTATAAAAAAAAAACATTTAATACAAACAGCTTTTTACTAAACGGTTACTTATAGCTGTTATTGCACTAATACTTGATATGTGGCTTATTAAGTCGTGTGATAATTAAAATTAGGTAAAATAACAAAAATTGGGGCAAATGAAAATTGATTCGAATTGATCTATTCCTGAAGACGTTGCGAGTGACTTTTGCAAACTGGTGTCTCAAATAATTTTGGATTTTATACGTTTTATTATATCTAGACAATGGTTTTATTTTTAAATGATACTCGTACTGTTATTTAGTTCATCTACAACATTTTTTCGCTTAATATTTTATAGCTTCATGTATTATTTGGTTTTTAAGAGCATTTTATTTTAACATGCATATGTATTGAAAGGAATAAACTCATTAAGTTTCATACATATATAATCTATAAACACAAACTTTCAAGTGCTCGCAAAATAAAAAATGCAATTTTAAGAGAAGCAGCTGCTATAAAAAAATTAACATCTGCTTCTATATCTATGATGTAATTAATACGCCGAAAGCGAATGCGGCAATTCAAATGACGTTTCATATGCACGCAGTTGTTACTTCTTTAGATATATTTACTAATAAAAAAAACTAAAATAAAATTTGTAATCTTTTGTTTGTAGATAATATTTGCTGATGCATTATACATCGAATAAAAACAACAAATGATTTCTTCAAATTGGTGTTAAAAACATGGTTTTGTTTAGTTTTTTTTTACATAATCGATATAACATTAGTAGTTATGTAGTGAGGATGCTGGCTCACTCGGGTACGATCGGTAGGAGGTCGTGAAATTTCGTTGCTATCGTTTCGTTTCGGGTATGCTCGAGTTGCATTCGGATTTTGTAAGTCGGGATATATCGTATTGGTGGTGGGTGAATCGTAAAGGTGTTTCGTTTCGGTAATGATCGGATGTAGGTCAGTCGGTGAAGTTCGTAGTGATGGTGGGGATGCTATTGTATGTATATAAAGGTAATATTTGTAAAGATTTAATACTAGTATCTTCTTCTTTTTAGTAAACTTAAGAAAAAAATAAAGATGGAATCATTTTTTGTAAACTTAAACGAAACTTCTCATTTGGTTCCTTATCTAAGTGCTAAAAGTCTATTAATAAATGAGCAGTATAAAATAAAGTGTTTTAATAAAATAGATGGTAAATTTGGGGAGCAAGTGATTGTCGAATGCCAAGATTTTAAAGTACCTCTACCACAAAGATTTACTAACAAGTTTTCGATTGAAGACATAAACCAAATTAATAGTTTGATTGGTTCGGGAAATAACATCTATCTCGTGAGCCGAGGAGCAGTTGGTGAAACAACAAACATTGAATTTATTCAAAAATAAAATAGAGTTATAATGTATGACATATGTAAATATTTAAACAATGTAAAGTAGAAATAAACAATAAATGTTTGAATTAATGATACGTGTTTTATTTTACTATTACAGATTTTATCATACCTTAGTAAATATATTAGGCGGTAGCTTAATCTATTGTTATTTATGCAATACTGTTTTTGTTTATCCAGCTGTTATGAGTTTCATCAAAGCCTAACCACTTTACATACATTTTAGTTCCTTTCTTTCGTAAAATTCTTTCAATTAAGTACGTATCCGGATGTATAACTTTTGCAATTCCATTTCATAAAAACCTCCTAAATTATCATCCCCGTTTATGTCTTTTAGCAAATAGGTAGTTGGGTTAGTTTGTTTAACTTTCCTTACTAAAAAATTTACATTAGACCAATATAGAGTAGTCCCTTTTTCAAACGGTTTTCTGTATTTGCTAATTCTTACATAATCCCCCAACGAAAATTTGTTATTTTTGTTTGCTATTTTTATGTGTGAATATGCAGATTGTAAAATAGACTTTTCGTTGTTTTTGTTAACCATCGATGGCTTCATTTTAATTGTACGATGAAAAGTGTTATTGTATAGATTTGTAATTTCATCTAATATGTTTATCCATTTGTAATTACCCTGTAAACTAAATTGTTTCCACATTATGTTTTTCAAAGTTCGATTAACACGTTCTACAATTGATGCTTTTTTTGTACTAAACGTACTATAGTGATTAACATTATACTTTTTCATCAAATTTTTGAATGTACTATTGTAAAATTCTAATCCTTCGTCTGTTTGTATGTTTTTTGGCAAATGCTTTAAACGTGATAATATTTTTTCCATTGCGTCAGTAACATGTTTTGCATTTTTTAATTTTAAAGGAAGTGTCCATACATATTTCGAAAAGCAATCAATTACAACAAGTATGTATTTAAATTGGTTGTTTTGTTTTGAAAACGAAACCATATCGACAAGATCAGCTTGTAATGTTTCATTAATACCTTTTATTATAACCCGACGTCTTTTGAAATTTCTTCGTGCAGGTTTATGCAATTCTAAAACTATGTCTCTTTTTATAGAAGATGGAACAGATTCTTTTGTTGCTTTTCGTCTAGGCATTTTTACACTGAACCACTTTCTATTTTGACAGGACATTTAACTACTATTTCAACATATAACGTTTTCAAATATCTTATAGCAGTTTGATTTTCGTGATTGCGTATTTCAAACGATATCTTGTCTCCTAATTTAAGTTGACGATTAGCAACTTGCTCGCTTGTATAAAGTTTTCCATTTATCTTTAGTATAACGTTTTCAAGATTTATAGATAAATTATCAATTATACCATTTTCTAATGGGAATGAATAAGAACTTTTGTCTGACCATATCAGATATTTATTATCTAGAAGTCTGTTTGTCTGAAATAATAAAATATGGTTGTAAAACATTGTTTTATGTGTATCATTTTGCACTTTTTCAACAGATATTTGATTATGTTTAATTATATGGCGACCAAATTTATCTAAAGTCATTGTTTTATTCAATTATTTGTGCTTCGCGTAGTTCTTCTATAATAGAGACGATTTCGTTTGTGTGACCTGTATGGCCTGCTGTTTCAGATGCTACTAACAACCTCAATCTGTCAACTAATTCATTTACATCATCCCAATAAACATAATCGGTATCATGATTGTTAACTTCTTTAAACATTCCTTTTCCTATTGTTTTTTGAATCTTTTTGGTGTTTCTACATACCCAGGCTGTACAAAATATAGAGGAGCAATAATAGATTTATATTTGTCAGATCGTGTTCCTTGTATTTGACCATTAGATCAAAGTTACTTCTGCAAGCATTACTAATATCTAAAATTTCTTTGTATATATGCAAATCTCCATCAGTATACGTTACAGGAGTGTTTTTAAATAATAATTCATACAGTCCAGGGGTTCCATTGTATATTTTTCATCTACTTTGATATCTGATCCAATAAATTCTACTGCTGATGTTCCTATAAAAACTTTTCTTGAAAACTATCATGCCTTATTCCAGTTCTGTGATCAAACTGCCTTTTTTATCATGAACCATAGCATCTATATATCTTCTAGGCAATTCATCAAACTCTGCTAAGTATTCATTATAGATATTGCTATCAAGAATGTTTTCTATATTTCGGTTACTTTCTTCTACCGAATGTTCAATTAAATCATCTAATTCATAATCATCTACCTCAACTGAAGGTTCTGAAATTATAACGTCTTCTTTTAAATTCGAAATTGTAGCAGCATTATGATCAAAAATATTTTGATCTTTGGCTTCATGTAATTTTTCATCTTTTATCGATTGAATTTTTTTTTTAAGATTTGAAAGTTTTGTACTCCATGTTGGAATGGGGGTAGATTCCGCAACAGTATTTTCGTGTTTTAGTTTTTTTGAGTTTAGATTTTGTTCATCTTTATTGTTAACAAAGGACAACTTTGTATTTTTAGCATTTAATTGATCTGAGATAGTTTCTAAACGTTTAGTTATAGGAAAAAATGCTTTGTCCTTCGTAATTTCACCCTGTTTTAGTAATTCAAACTTTTTCTTTACTTCTTCTCTTTTTTTCATTAACCTTTAGTTAATTCCTCTTCATTCGATAAATTTGATAAATTGTGGTACGATTGCATTTTGAACGAACCTTAACGTACGTTTATTTTTTGCTTACTAATCAAATATGCTGCTACAGTTCCTTATAAACCTTTAACAAAAACTATTATCTGCAAACTGAATAGCTTACAAACATAGCAGAATTTTGACTAACAGTAAATTATAAACTGTTTATTGATCAGTTTGCAAACTAATCACAATCAATTTAGGTGGTTTGTAAAGCGGTTTGCACACAAACCATAGATAAAATACGCGGTGTGTTAAGTAGTTTTCCAGCAAACCACATTCAAAGTAGACGATTTGTAAAACGGTTTGCGCAGAAACTATAGCGGTTTTGTTATTGTTAATTAAGCAAATTATATATAAACCATGCGGTGATTTGTTATAAATCTATATTTATTACAGATATGTGGATGTATTAATAACTTAATTAATATAGTGGTTTATATTTTTTTTATTGTAGAATGGGTTGAATGAAAGAATCAAATCCTTTTCTGTATCTGCCAGAATTAGTATCTCTTTCTTTATCGATAACTAAAAACCATAATTTTCGTTCCAACAAAATGAACACATCTTCTTAAAATCGTCAAATGTTAAATCGGTACTGACGTTATCCTCATAAATATGATGTAGATTTAATGCATCTTGTTTGAACACTATTATAAAGTTGGCATTATCACGAATTAATTGTTTTGGAATGCGGCTATAGGTTTGACATAAGTAAAAACAGTCTATGTTATTGTGACGACTCCATGCTAAAATACTCTCTCATTAGATTTTGTTTATCACACGCCACATCATCAAAAATAAATACTGAATCAGATTTTGCTTTAGATGGTGGAGGTATGTTACTTTCTAAATTACTAAAAGAAAAATAATTTATACCCTCAATAGGGGTTAACAATTTTTCTAAATATTGATATTTTGGTTGAAAAGCGATTTAGAATAAACATAAACGTTTTTAAAACGCAATCCATTAATGTGTTCAATTAAGCTAACCATTACATTGGTTTTTCCACAATTTGATGGTCCAACAATAAGACAACGAATAGTTGATGGTAATAACTGACCGTGTCTCTTATAGGTTTCCAAATTTTTATATCATTATTTGCAACTGTTAGTGTAATTGGTTGTTGCACGATTCGCATTTTGATAAAAACTAAAAAAAGTGTTTGTTAAACTTATAAATATAACTAAATTTCAATTCAGTTAGTTAGTGCGTGTATTCCAGCTGATAAATAAATTCTAGACATGTTAAAACAAAAGTCAATTATTAACCAACGACCTCAAAAAAAGAATAAATATCAGGGTAAAGGTCTTATAAATTCAGTTATTGATAAACTACCAGTTGAATTACACATTCCTGGGTATAATTTTTGTGGACCGGGAACTAAACTAACGAAACGACTTGCAAAAGGAGATCGAGGTATTAATAAATTAGATGAAGCTTGTAAGGAGCATGACATAGCTTATAACAATTATAAAAATATAGAAAGTAGACATAAAGCTGACGGTTTATTATTAGAAAAAGCTAAAAAGAGATTGTATTCTACTGATTCGTCATTAGGAGAAAAATTAGCTGCGTTGGGAGTAACAACTGCTATGAAAGCTAAAATAAAACTTGGTATGAGTTATCAATCTGGCACTAAACGACTTCGTATAAAGACAAGGAGTGCCAAAAGAAAGCATCAAAAAGGATTAAAATTCCATGATTTAATAAAAAGTGCTAAATGTGCATTAAACCAAAAAATTTCTAAACGCTAAAGATGCTCTCAATGCGGCTATTACTGCTGTAAAATCATTAAAAGGACGAAAAAAGTAAAACCTGTTCGTGTAATACCAGTGCCAAAATTGGTGGGTTTTTGCCGCTAATCCCTATTTTTGCTGCTCTCGGCGCATTAGGATCGTTAGGTGGCGGCGCCGCAGCTATTGCAAAACAGTAATTGCGGCAAAAGATGCTAAAGAAAAACTTAAAGAAAATCAAAGACATAATCAAACTATGGAAGCAATAGCACTAAATAAATCTGGAAACGGATTATATTTACAACCATATAAAAAAGGATTTGGTCTTTTTTTAGGACGGCGCAAAACACAAAAACTTACGATAAAACTCCCAAAACGGGCGCTCACTAACATAGATTTATACAAATATGCAAAAAAATTAAAAATAAGAAACTTTCGCGGAGTATTTATGAAAGATGAACTACCTAAATCCGGAGTAAGTGCCGTTGAATGTGGTATAATAAATTTGGATGATAAAAATGGAGCTGGAACACATTGGACAGCTTATAAAAAGATTGGTACACGCGCAGTATATTTTGATAGTTTTGGAAACTTACAGCCTCCATTGGAATTAACGCAATACTTAAAGAGTAACGGTCCTTGTAATATAATCTACAATCACAATCATTTTCAATCTTTTAATACTGTCAACTGTGGACATTTGTGTTTAAAATTTTTAGATAAATATAATTACGATAGGTTTCTCGGTGGCTCATTTAATTAGATGTTTGCTTTGTAACCGAGAAGCCCCGGGTTCAAATCCGAGTTTAAATAAGGTTTCAGGTAATAAGATTCAAACACCATTGAGTAGTAGAGTTTATTCTTAGCATTTAAGATTACTATATAATCTTGATACATTTGAGTTTACAGTTTAGTGAGCTACAAGCAGTATAATGTCTTCTACATTTACTTTGACTGGAGCGGAATCCATTCTTTCAAGTAAGTATTATCCTCCTATCATATTAGAAGATGAAGATTATGTTTTGGGTTTGATAAATTTAGAAACTTTTAATTCAATCATGAATATAGACAGCTCTAATAATAAATGTCATTTTATACTGCAAAATGGCACAGAACTCTGCATTGCAATTCCTGAAGGTTCTTATGAAATTGATGATTTGAATAATTATTTAGGTGAACAACTTTTAAAATATCCCATGTACGAAAACAAAGATACACATGAATCTCAGTCTGCTCCTACAATAACCATAAAAGGAAATAATAATACTTTACGATCTGAACTTATATGCAGTTTAGATATTGATTTCTCTAAGAAAGGTTCTATCAGTAGTTTATTGGGTTTCAAACCTAAAATCTTGAAAGCAAATAGAAGAAACACATCAGATTTTCCTTGTAAAATTTTTAAATTAAACGCGTTATGCGTAGAATGTAATATCGTCACCAGTTCATTCAGAAACGGCGAGCCAGTACATGTGATTCATGAGTTTTTTCCTACAGTCCCACCAGGATATAAAATTATAGAAACTCCAACTAACGTAATTTATTTACCGATTAACACGAAGCAAATAGACGAAATTACTATAAAAATAACGGATCAAGATCAAAATTTAGTCGATTTTAGAGGAGAGGTAATAACGGTTAGGTTGCATCTTAACAAATACAATAAATCATTATAATGGGAATCGTGTTTAATAAAAATAAAAATTGGAGTAAACATATTAATATTATCAAGACAATAAAAAAGTATATAAATCCAAAAAAGCTAAACTATTCAGTCGGTCTGCTAAAATCAATCGCTTAACACGAAAGAATAAAAAATTTCTCGAATCTTTAGGACTAAAATTACGAACGTAAAATGAATTATGAAATTTTAAAAGTAAACGAACCACCAGTTTTTGATACCACAATAGCATATGCAGAAAAACGAAGTCATCCACCTTATGCATCAAGTTCCTTTAACAACAACGATGAAATCAGAATTCCTATACAACAACAAGAATTATATACGTTACCTTGGTATAGCTCTCTTCATGTACAAGGAAAAGTAGAAGCATATGATGATAAAAACACAAAGATTCAAACGCCCAATATTCATTTTGTTAATATGGGTATCTTATTTTTGTTTGACGAGATTCGTTTGGAAATTTCTGGAGAAGTTATCGATCGCGTTAGAAATCCTGGAATTATGTCTGTTTTAAAAGGTTATGTGTCATACAATACAGAAGAAAGCAAAGCTCTTGAAAACGGTGGTTGGTTTCCAATAGGCAATTCAAGATTATTGGATATATCTTCAGGAAATTTTGAAGCGGTTATACCTCTTCGAATGATTTTAGGATCGTGCGAAGATTTTAAAAAGGTAGTGATCAATTGTAGACAAGAATTGGTGTTGCTTCGCAGTAATACTGATAATAATGCTTTAGTAGTTGATGATAATATAAAAATATCAAAGTTCAGCTACATAAGGTCAGTTGGCGAGTTCCACACATATCTGTTTCCAATTAAAGAACAATTAAAACTGCTCGATATTATTAAAAGTGGAAGAGAATTATACATTCCATTCAGAAGTAGAGAATTACACGAATACCCATCATTACCACAAACACAAAAACATATGTGGGCTATTAAGTCTTCAATAGAAAAGCCTCAATGTATAATCTTTGGTTTTCAGACCGATAGAAAAAATCAAATAAATAAAGACTGCAGCCGCTTTGATCATTGCAATTTGACTAATATTAAAGTTTTTCTTAATGATGCAGTATATCCTTATGACAACTTAAATTTAAATTTTAAAAACAACCAGTATGCTTTGTTGTATGAACTATTCACCGAATTTCAAACTTCGTTTCTTTACAAAGATAGCGAGCCGATATTCACACCAGAAGAATTTAAAAGATATGCTCCAATCGCAGTTATAGACTGTTCTAAGCAAAAGGAAGAATTAAAAAGAGGTCCCATAGATATTAAAATTGAATTTGAAACAAATGTAAATATTCCTGATAAACCAACCGCATATTGTTTAATACTTCACGATAGGATTGTGAAATATGTACCAATAAAAATATTATATCATTAATATAGTGAATCATGAATGTAAATTTTATGTATTATTTAAAGATTTTGTGATAGTTGGTAGAAATAGGATGTATATCACAAGGTTTAAAATAAAACAAAATATAAATACTAGTTTTTTATTGTTATTAATGTGTAATTAACATTAGATAAGATAACGTTTCTTTGTAATCTTCTAAATTAGTGGAAGGCCATTTTGTTGAATCTGGACCAGATGTCCAACCTAATACAGCATCTGGATGGTGGGTTCCTTTACTTATATTCTTCTGTATCCATAACAATACTTCCGCATGTTTTTCGTTTTCTGAAGGATTAAATTTAAAAGATATGTTTCGACAAATAAGAGCGGTAATAATTTTTTTTAGAATTTGACTGTCAGCAAGGTATGATGCATTGCAAATGCATTCGTCTATGCACGATTTAATATCTTTATGATTTATTAAAAAAATATGTATAGGATAATCTGAACGACATGCATTGATAATGTTAAAGTTAGATAGTAGCTTCAAAATATACAATTTGAATGAAATATTGCGCTCTAAACTATGTAGAACTAATATATCATCTAGTTTATTTAAATTTATCGATTCACATTTTTCTGTTTTGCAAACAAACACAACGTTATCAACATAATTGTCTATGCTTCGTCTCTTATCCAAAAGTTGGCACAAGTCATCCACTCTCAATTTATTTCCATACAATGCGGCAAAGGAAATAATATCGCTTGGAACAACAAAGTTTTCTTTCTTCAACAAAAATTGTAAAGTTTCTTTTGCAGTATCTGTTTCATTAAAACGAATCGCATTCTTGAGATATTTTTCATAAACTTTTTCTTTAGCTTGTTGTGCTTCTAAAGCAATTTGTAAACTGACATCCATCATATTATGGTTGTAAGCCGTTGAATCGCAACTAAACGTATGAAATTTAGATGTTACAAGCAACGATTTTATAAATCAATCCCCTCCAAACGGTTGATATAGATAACCCCACGGTCTTGTATCGGTACTATTATAACTGAGCATGCGTTTGTCATCATAAGGACTAAGAACAATTTTACTTTGTTTAACTGAGAATACATTGTGTTGTTTAGATTTAATAAGTCGTTGATCAGCTTCAAAAACTTTTTTATCAAATAAACATTTTTTATAGTCTTCAAAAGTAATTGATTTGATAGAAGATTTTTTGCATCCCTTAGATTTTTTAATTAATTTTTTAGAAAAATCTTCATCAACAATGTAAGAGTACATTTTCGACCTAAGTCCTACAAATTCTAGCATTATCTTTCCATTATTTTCATCCTTCATTAATCCTGGTTGTTTTTTGTTTTTTTTGTTGTATTTGATAAATGTTATCAATGTGATAATCAGAAGTATCAAAGCGATAACTATCTTGTTTAATATATCTATAGATGTCTATATCTTTAAAGCTGTAAATCAAACTATCGGTGTCTGTATATAACAATTTGACGTTTTCTCCGAAGGTTTTTATAACATAGTCATAATGAAATTCGTATAAAAAAATTTTTGAAATATCTAATATGCTAAATCCAACGTAAATAGGTTTATTCATACATATTTCTAATTTGTTCATTTCTATTATAACCATATCTTCATCAAATACAACTGAGCTGTGAAAATTTGGTTTTGAGATAAGAGATCGCACTCCCCATCGTCCATCCCATTTTGTTACTAAACGTATATCTCTATGCTTTCTAACATTTTCCATACATTTGCCATAAATTGCATTAATCATTAGTTTATAAAAATCTTTTTCAAAATCATTTTTAGATTGTTGACGTAATTTTGTATTTAAGTCTATGTATTGTTTTAACCAAGGAGATTGACAAAATTTGAGCACTCTACGAACTTTTTTTATCTCATACCTAATCTTAAGTACATTTTTAAGTTTCTATAGTGAACGATGTATCGTTCTTTTGGAAACAAAGTTAATAACAATTTTTTAAGTTTAGTTTTTGAAGTCGGAGGAACCATATGTTCAGGTGCCAATGGCAAATCGCTATGTAAATTATGTAACTGAATTGGATAACCTAAATCACATTCAATGATGTATCCAACAACACAGTCATCAGGTGTATTCAAAATTTCTTGAACATCAAAATTTTTCATAAATTCAAAATTTCCGTATGGTAAATATTGAGACATCGCTCCCCCATATAAGTTATTTACATCAAAATACATTAAATACGTACTTTCTTTAGTAGAATCAAAGCCATTTTTCATATAGTTATTATTTGCTTTAGGGTATCTATTGGAGCATTGAGAACCACCTCCTTCTAATTCCTTTCTCAACGAACATAACCATATCAATGTCGGTGAGAAGTTCTAATGAAATGTTTGTAGTTTTTAACATAGCATCAAACGTTAATCCGGGGCAGTGTAATAGTGTAACGGATCTAAAGTATATGTTTTTAAACAAGTTTCGCGAAAAGTTTCAAACACGTCAGCTAGTAAAAGTACATCTGTTTTTAAATACAAATCAGAATATTCGCCTATATTTCTAATTCCAAAAACTTTCCAAACATTTACAGCATGAGCATAATCTTCATCGCTAATGTTTTCATCGTTCAACTGACTATAGAAATCTTCTTTATGTGGTAAACACGTTTCTTCTAACTTTGTCCAAGAATCCACATAATCGTAAGGAAAAAATTCCTTTCTTATTTAATAAACGAAATTCTTCTAAACTATTACAATAAGATTTTGTAATCTTTTTGATCGTCTAACAAATTAGAAGAAAGACGATCTAAACTTTGCGACATAAAACGGAAAGAATCTATAAACCTAAGAGAAATATTCATATTTGGTATCGCTTTCGTAAAAGAAATATATTTTTCTTTATTTATTGGTAAGAGTTTAATGTTTCCTTCAAATAATGCGGATAATTTTCTGATAATAAAATGTGCGTCGTATCCACTCATGTTATGAAATACTACAGGTACACAGTAGTCATCCTTATAGTTTAAGTTGCAACTCTGATGCGCGGCTCCCGTGACCATCCCTGTTTGATGGTTATGATCTCGAACTCTAACTTGATCATCATTAAAAGGTTGTTTACAAATGTGACATACTTTAGAAGATAAGAAAATTTGTTGTTGTTGATTGTTTAGTTTTTCCATTGGAACAATCGTATTAAGTTGTTGATAACACACATCTACAATATTTTTCAATTCACATACAAACCAATCGATACACTCTATTCCTCGATATGTACAAAATTTTGACAAAGTATCATCGTATGAACATTTTAAGTAATATGCTATACTAAACGGTATATGTTTTTGGTACGATTTGGATTTAGTGTTGAGTAAATTTGAATTTGCATCATTACACTTTTCTAAAATACATTCTAAGTCAGCATAAATAGCAAAAGGAACTTTTTCCTGATAACGATGATTTTTAAATGATAGATATTTTTCAGATTGCTTCGGTAACTTGACACAACATTCGTTAGAATCCATACAGCAAGTTTTATGTTTTTAAGTATATCTTGAGATGTAAAGTAATTTAAACATCGTTCACAAATAAATTTCTTATTTTTATTACTCGATAGTTGTTTTGATAAAAGCGCAGACAAATTTTTGATCCAAGTAAAATGAAATAGCAATTGTGCTTTAGACATATTGTTTATATCTAGCTGCGATGTGGAATTCAAAGGAAGCATAAGTAGATTTATTACCTTAACATTTGTTTCGGAAATAGAACTAAGAGAGCAAGGTAAAATTTTTTTGTTTTCTATACAAAACAAATTGATGGATAATTTATTAAGTTTTTCAAATGTTCTTATATCTTTTATAGTTATGGGAAATTTAATGCCCTTACAATTTAAAACATCATTAAAATGTGGATACGATGAAGGTCTATTAGAATTTTTTTTAGCTGGATATAAAGCGGATACTACAGACCAAAGAAAACAGTATGGATCCTCATTATTAACATTCACAACAGCATGTTTTGTTTTTATATAATTTGGAACCGATACAAAAGTAGAATAACCTACTTTAAGCGGATCGTATTTGTTAATGTTCACTTTAAGTCCCAAAAGTTCTTGTAAAGCCCAGCCACTGTCTTTTTCAGCAAATTCCTCTAATTTCTTTGCAAGCTTATCAAACACATGATTTTGATACCACCGTTTTAAATTAGTAGTACGATCGATGACATTATTTTTTGTGCAAAACGTTTTTAAATCTATTTCAGCAGTTTGAGGTTTAATAAAATTAGCGATTAAAATTACATTTACTTTAAGAAGGGATTTTCTGAGAGCTTGTTTAATTTTTGTATTAAAACATTTAAAAGATTTTCTGAGAAAAGTTACAGGATCTTTTATAGTAAGATTTGATATGAAACCGGTGCGGATTCTGTTCCTGAAACATGATTCGACATCTTCCCAACTAACTTTACATTTGTTTCGATTTAAATTTGTCGATAGACCTTCACCGGATTTCACCACTAAAACTTTTTTTAAGTTGTCTAAGTTTTAAACGATACAATTTTAAATGCGCTAAACTAGTTTCAATCGAAAAGGAGATTCACGTATATTTTCTTTGTGTATTTTATTTTTTATTGCTTTACGAACAATTTGTATTGCATTATTAATATAAACTTTAAGATTATTCACTTCGTTCGGCGTTTTTATATTATTAAAGTAAACACGCGTCACTATCAAATATCGTTTGCACAAGCTAGATACGGTATCCATTTTTGCACGAATGAATATCGCAAGGGAGTTCAAGCTCATTTAAATATTTACGCGTCTACACGATTATTTACGAATTGTCAAAGAATTACGAACCCGCTCGATTTTTTACGAAATGTCGAAGGTTCACGATCTTCGACGATTCCCCACCAATATCGAATCGTAGAAATGGTATAGTAGGAATAAAAGTAGAAGGAGAAAATTGTATATATTTGAGAAACGTTAGTGGTAATAATCATTCTGAATAATATTTTAGTAAAGAATTAATAATAATTAAAAAATATGAACTGTGAAACTATATTGGGAGCAGGTAAGATAAACATTTTAATCTACTAACTCAAATCTAAATATGTTTATTTTTGTGATAGATATGGTTATGTGTCCCTACAATCATTTTCATATCATGCTGCGGCATAGGTTGGCCAAACATTTGTGGAAATGTCATCCGGAGGAAACAAAAAAGAAAAGCGAAGCGGAGTACCGCAAAAAAATGGCCGAATGGGAGGAAGCCCAGAAAAAACGACGACCTTTGACGGGGACTGTTCCACCGGTAGTGTTTCCTCCGGACTCCTATGAAACGTGGGATGATTAATACCTATGCCGCAGGACAAAAAATTATAAAATGTATCATAATTTAAAAAATAAATGAACAAACAAATTTTATTTTGTTTTAATGTAAACCTTTTAGTTTATAAATATCGATGTAAAACAAAAAAGAAATTTTTATAAAAAGATGCAATTATCTTTAAAACTAAAGGGAAAATCAAATTTTTACTTATGTGAAAAAATATGCGCTATAATTGACTAAATTTGAAACGTACACTAAAATTCGTTAAAAAGGGGTAGATTTTATAAATTCGATAAAAAAAATAATTTACCTAATTTATTTTACATATTTGAACTCCTCGCTAAAAATCATGAATTTTGATATAAAACTCGATATGATTCTGACAAGTTTGAAAAACGGTGTCAAATTTCAACTTTCGGTGTCAAATTTCAACTTCCGGTGTCAAATTTCAACTTCCGGTGTCAAATTTCAACTTCCGGTGTCAAATTTCAACTTCCGGTGTCAAATTTCAACTTCCGGTGTCAAATTTCAACTTCCGGTGTCAAATTTCAACTTCCGGTGTCAAATTTCAACTTCCGGTGTCAAATTTCAACTTCCGGTGTCAAATTTCAACTTCCGGTGTCAAATTTCAACTTCCGGTGTCAAATTTCAACTTCCGGTGTCAAATTTCAACTTCCGGTGTCAAATTTTAACTTCCGGTGTCAAATTTCAACTTTCGGTGTCAAATTTCAACTTCCGGTGTCAAATTTCAACTTCCGGTGTCAAATTTCAACTTCCGGTGTCAAATTTCAACTTCCGGTGTCAAATTTCAACTTCCGGTGTCAAATTTCAACTACCGGTGTCAAATTTCAATATGTGGTGTTAAATTTCACAATTATGCATTGTCAACAAATTTTTTTGTAGTTCATGAACTATGGTGTAGCGTTCATTTTTCCGATGAATCGACAAACGTTGTATAATGAACTTCATTTCCGTTTGAGAGTTCAGTCACCTATCATAACGCAAACTTAACTACAAAGTTCATATACCCTGATTTTGAAAGGAAACTACGTATTGCAGATTCATAGATTATTTTATTATATAAACTAATACTTAGTTAGTTTAACTTAGTCTTCAGCTACTTCATAAAGCTTAAGCTTCTAAAATTCGAAATGTCGTTATCATTGTTATCAACAAAGCCGAAAATTAATATCCTTGAGGATATTGTAATACAGGTAAGTTATTTTTTTAAATTTTCTTTATATAATTTGCTCAAATTATTGACAAAAATTGATCATTTTTGTATCCAAGTCTAATGCTATATTTTTTATAGAGTGGTGTCTGTGCCCAAATAAAGATGCCGGCATTGATGCCCATCAACAATTCGGTAAATAGAATTATTTTTTATACTTGTTCACATTTTGAAGTTTTATTATTTTATAACTAATGTTAACAACATTTTTATAGATTGAGATGTTGTTGGATGATGGGTTCATGGACGGCCAAGTAAGCTAATTATTTTGCATTACAAAATTCAATTTAATTAATAACTTGTATTGTTATTTCAGATGTTTCCGAATCCTCAAGCTCCCATTCCTATCCCCGAATGCGAAAATGATGGAAACGAGGTAAATTTTTATCTATATTTTTTAAATAATTTTTACTTATTAAATTTAAAACTTTATTTTGTTTCAGTCGCTATACTCAACATCCGATAGCGAGTGTATGGTTGTTGAGCCTGAAGAAGAGAGGCTCAACAACCATCAGCCATCAAGGGGGAAGGATTGGAGGCGATTAAAAAACCTATACAACCAAACTATGAACAAAGAGGTGGAGGAGGAGGAGGAAACATTGACGCCGTTGGATGACCACAGTTTAGAAGACGATGAATTTCTAGTAACAAAATTACAGAACAAGTTTGTAGACGATTTGAAAAAAACTTATAAGGATTTAAAAGTGAAAATTAGTGATAGGGAAAAACAAGTTAAATTTAGTAAAAACAAAGTGAATAGATTAAGAAGTGAATTGATGAAGGCGGAAAGACAATATAAAATAGATGTTAGGAAGCAAAAACAATTAAGTAGTGAGATAAGGTTATGTAAAGATTATAGTAGTAAGTTAGGTTTTAGTTTAATATAGTTACAAATATTTATTTATGTTAGTTTGTAGTTAATAAAAAATATTAAAAAAAGTAAACTTGACAATCTTTTTATTTAAATTAAAATTTTCAGTGATTTTTTAACAACATAAATCTGCTGTTTTAAGTTCTTTTAAAATATGATAAACTTTAAAATTAAAAAAATGGAAATTAGTTTATTAAATAATCGAAAAGTATTATAAATTTAAAACATCGATCAATAATTCACACAATTAACAAAGTTTAACTCTAGTGTTTTCTTTCTAGTTTCAGTTTAAAGTAATTCTTATATTATTTATTACTTGAGATCATAAGTACTGATTATTATTTGAAATAAAGAATTCTTTTCAATTACAATTTAATATGCATAATTTATTTCTGTTAAGCTTAGTATAAATTTAGAACACTTTATACATTACAAAACATTATTCAATGTTATTCCTCATCGCCGTTTGGAGTACTTTTCTTCATTATCGTTGTTTTTGTAAACATCATTACAATAATTTTATTTGCAAATCGTTTTTTTTGCTTTTTAACATTTTTATTAAATACTAATTTGATGGAAAATGTTTCCCTCCTTGATCTTTAATTATTTTATCAAGGGAACACAGCAAACATTTTTTACCTTCTATGTCCGTCTCCCCCTTACATTTTGGACAAACAAATCTTACAACTACAGGCATGTTGACTTTAGAGCAGTTGAAAATGTTTTAAACAGTTCAAATGAATTATTGTATTTATATATTTATTTACCAAAAACATGTTAAAATTTATCATAAAGATTATTACTCGCGTTAATTACTTACCTTGTTTTTTTCATTGCATTTGCTAAATTTGTATTGATTTTAAATAGTATTTTAATCTTAGTATATAAATTTATTTTAGAGACAAAACCAAACTCACAACTATAATTTTTAAGCAATGTAAATTAGTTCTATGTTTATATAATTTACATATATTTATGCAAAGTATAACACTTGTAATTGTAAAATTCAAAAACATAATTACTTCAAACATTTATTGTTCACTTTATTTGTACATTCTTTAAATTCTTAGTGATCTCATACAATTTAATTTTACTAGATAACTTTTCTAAACCTTCCAAATATAATTTTAACCTTAGTTTATAAATTTTTCTCATGCGCGCTCCTTTTTCATTCATTTTTCACTCTAGAACAAATTCAATGTTTGTTGTTTCGCCAACAGCCCCCCTGCTAACGAGATAGATGTTTTTTCCCGTACTAATCGCGCTATTAATTTTGTTTATGTCCTCTATTGAAAACTTGTTGATAAATCTTTGTGGTAGAGGTACTTTGAAATCACCACATTCCACAATCACTTGCTCTCCAAATTTTCCATCAATTTTACTAAAACACTTAATTTTATACTGCTCATTTATTGATAGACTTCTGGCACTTACATAAGAAACCAAATGTGACGTCTCGTTCAAGTTTGTAAAAATGCTTCCATCGTAATTTATTAAATAAATTAATTATTAAAACGAATAAGAGTTATTAAAATACTAATATTAAATCATGATAAATGTTACCTTTATATACACACAATAGCATCCCCACCAAAAACATCTACCATCACTACGAACTTCGCCGACTGACCTACATCCGATCATTACCGAAACGAAACACCTTTACGATTCACCCACCACCAATACGATATATCCCGACTTACAAAATCCGAATGCAACTCGAGCATACCCGAAACGAAACGATAGCAACGAAATTTCACGACCTCCTACCGATCGTACCCGAGTGAGCCAGCATCCTCACTACATAACTACTAACATTGTTTTACTCATTTTGTTTTAATTCTTTTTTGAAATAGAAAAGTCGGTTAATCGCAATATTGCAAAAAGTGAGATGAGTAAATGCAATTACCAAAAGTGTTGTTGCCGGAGGTTTATTCAACAAATTTTCGGAATAAGTATATTACTATACTATAATAATTCCCAAAGTGAAATTGTTCTTGGTTTTTATGAATCAACTGATTTGAGCCAAAAATCATTTGTTGTTTCCCTCATTTTAATTTAGAAAACTAGCATTTAGTGTTATTCCAATATTTTTCCTGAAGTTTTGATAGGAAGTGTGTGAAAATGCCAAAACAAAATGCCAATAAATCCGTTCTTTATAAGAAACGGGTTAATAATAAAACCGTTTATAAAATCGTTGATGCCACAAAAAAGGTCTTGTTATGTCTTATCAAAATTGTGAAATAACATTTTTTTGTTTTTATCGAGAATTAATATAACAATCAAAAAAGAACGTTTTTTATTTAAAATAATCTTATAATAATTATATTAGGAGGTTGAACATTATTACATTTTGCAGTCAACCTACACATGATCCATTTACTTTCTGTCTGAAGTAATTTGACCCGATTTACATACTAAAGATTGTTTAGGATGGTGTCGAAGCTCTCAGCACACAAAGAAACATTTTAGCACATTTTTAGTGTGCGTGAAACTCAGAATCCATCCACTAAATAAAAAAAAAAGTCACTACGACAGAGAAGAAAATAACATTTATACGCGTAAAAACCAACCTACGTCATGTTAGATCTATGTAGAGACCAAATCGCGCAACTTTACATTTTTGGGAAAATTATTAGTTTTTCATTCTTTTTACTACTATCGCTCGCTATCGATAGTAAACATGAAACTATCGATCGTGAGGATAGTTATAAACAGTGGCGGCTGGTGTTCAAAAAATTACTAAATATAACAACAGTTTATGAAATTTTTACAACAATACATAAATAATACAATTTTCCATTCTGCATAATCCCCGTGTGAAGTCTCGCTTTTATAGACCTGCCTCCGATCGATAAAACTTTTCGCTGATAGTAATTAGAAACAATTGCCAAAATTTTAGTATCAGCGAAAAATTTATTCTCATATTTTGATACTATTAACTCATGTACTTACGTTCATGTGGTGTTGCCTACGCTAAGGGTCTGCTGATAATTTTATGTTGCCACTGCAATAAAGATATATTGTTGTTGTACTCGTGTTGTTCGGTTTGTTTACCTTTAGTATTTTACAGATGTAAACGGGATCTGTACTGTATATTTCTCTCGTTTTGGGGCTCTTTTAATTATTTTATAATTAGCATATTGAAGATCATCTACGACTCACTCTTTGCAGCTTTGAGCTGCCGTCTACATTAAGTTACGGTTATGTTAACGTAAGAAATTGCTGGGTGGGGAACGTGGTTAAAGTTTGTTGATTTTATAACAGATCACTTTGAGAGAATTAAAGATGTAATTTGAAATTACGACCTTATAGTACTACCGCTATAAAGTAAATGTGTAGATATTCTCAAAAAGTCACTTGAGGTTGGCCTCCTTCGGCTCTGTGTTGAATGAGATCCGATGAAAATAGTATCGTTTTTAAATTTGAAAATAAAACGCTCCGTTTTATCGGAATTATTTTCTTTTATCTTCAGCTCGGATTGCATATGAACTTAACTTTGAATGAATTGGATTTTTGTCGTCGTCTACGACGAAATATAATAGACACAAAATATTTTAAAGTAAATTATGAATCATAATTAAATGTAGTTTATGTATTTACTTACATTAGCTTTAATTTCAATTAATTTATTTTTTATCTTTTTCAGACCATTATTTTATTATTTTCCGTAATTAAAATAAGCACCGTTTCAAAGCGTCATATTTTATTACACAACTGTTTCTCACTAAAAATACTTCTTCTTTGATTACAAAATGTGTTATTTGAGGAAATATATATCTAACGTGATTATAACTTATAAGTAACAGTAATTATCTATTTTTGTCATGTTCTAAACAAGATGACAATTTTAGAGGGATTCAACAAAAAAGCTTTTCTAAATACAAGTTTACAATACATATTAGCACCCGTTGTATAAAAAAACTATGAAATCTGTAACGAGTTGCCATTAAACGATCTAAAAAAGAAGGCAATCAATGATTAAAAGTAGTATTACAAAAAAAAAGAGTTTTGCCAACTAAGTACTTGTTAGCTGTTAGCTATGAGTACTTTTTCTATTAATTGTCAGTAGGTTTCTTATTCAATATAAATTTAAAAATGCGAAATTAAGCAAAGTTCTCAGATAACTGAATAAGTTGATTCAAGCTGGTCACGACAAGGATAGAAGCTTGTAGCAAAAATAAGAAGAAGCTTGAATCAAACATTCTAGTTACCACACGACAAGTTTACATCAAGCTTATTTTGCTTTAATTAATTTTTTTTAATATAGTCTTCCAATAATCAAAAATTCAAAAATTGTATTTAATTATTAATTATTAAATGCGTAACATGTTTCGGCTAATAAAAAACTTTAAGCCATCTTCAGACTACAATTAAGAAATACAAAACGTGTTTGAGATGTACACAAAATTGATTAAATTTCTTACCAATAACAATTGGGTCATAAAACAGTTAACAAATAAAATAAATTAAATTACAAACAAATGTACATGTCGACAAATTGTAAATTATACAAAACTTGAAATCAAACGAAGGTCAAGAAATCAAACAGAATGCGCAAGTATACAATAGATATAAAGTGACGTAGTATGGCACTAAAACTTAATGAATTTAAAATTACAATTAAAATTCGTTTGATTGTTAAGTAATAAATCTTTTTGGTTAGAATAAATGTAAATGATTTCCAACATATCTAATAGCCCTGTGTAAATTGTGTTTGTGGTTTATGATGTGTTCAGCAAAGGTTGACTTGATGGAGGTTGGATTTGCTAATAATAATATCTAGATGGGTGGGATAAATATCTCAAATGTTCTTTTAGACTAATTTCAAATGCTCTTTTAGTATTACCAATATATATTTTTCCACAAGAACATACTAATTCATAAATCCCACTCAGCTGTGACTTATGAACATTGTCTTTGAGCGTACAAAAAGTATGTTTGAGAGAGACTGGACTTGCGAAACTTATGCAAAATTCGTTATTGCTGTTTTTGTTAAATTTATTAATGAGGTTCTCGTAATGTCGAATAAAAGGTATTGAAATATAGGTTTTATTCTGTTCAATTACTCTAGATAATGAAGTGACTGAACTAATGTTATATTTTAAAGACATCTTGTTAAATAAATAATAAATTGTAAATTAGCCCCACCGGAAAATTATTTTTTTTTAAGCTATAAAGAAAATTGTATCTAACTCTTTATTGTAATTCTTCTGGTTAAGAGGAGTGGTGAATAATCGGTTGAAAAAGAATCTGAACGCTGTCATTTTATGTGAGATAGAGTGGTTCGAATCAAATGAAATGACGTGGTCGGTGGTGGTAGGTTTCCTGTATATGTCATATGTGATCGAATTGTTTTTAATTGAAATGTACAAATCTAAAAACGGTAACGTGTTATTAACGAATTTTTCGAGAGTAAACTTGATGCGAGGATGTAGATTATTAAGAAACATAAGAAAATATTCAATGTCTATGTCGGATCCTGTAAACACACAAAGAATGTCGTCAATGTATCTATTCCAAAATATGATTAGTTTTTTGAACAAGATATTAATACTGATTAACTTGTTTTCTAAATTGGTGAGAAAAATTTCTGCAAAAATCGGCGACAGAGGGAAACCCATAAGTAACCCTTCTGTTTGAGAATATAATTGACTTTTAAACTAAAAAACCATATTGTTAAGGCAAAATTTTGTTAAAGTTAAAATTTGTTCGGTTACGATATTCGGAAAATCAGTGCACTCATTATAATGTCCACCAGAATTAAGATGTTTTTGGCATTTTCAGATTCAGTGGGATAATATACAATGATACTAGTATCTAGTTCGCTCATGAGGACAACGTAGCTGTCAAAACACGTGTACGACAAGTATTTAATTTATTGTAGTTGTTAGGTTATTGTGAAACAAATATAAATAATAACATCAATAATAATTACTATTATTAGATTTTTACTTACATTTAATTCGTTGAAAGCCATAATAACACACGAACACGTTAGAATAAGAATAACAATGTTTTCCGTTGCAAATTGTAGATGCGGAAATTCGCACACTCGGGTGAGTGAAATCTTTAAAATTTATTACGCCTTAATGATAAATAATCAACTTTTTCTAAACCTCCTAAAGAAAATCAAAGAAGATTTTGCAACGGCAACTTTCAAAAAAGGTTTTTTAGATATTTTTTTAAAGACATCTTTGAAACACCTTAGTCTTTTAATATTAAGAATTTTTTTTAAAACACCTCTTAAAAAAGTATTTTGTATATTAATCTTCAAAATAGATACATTACACTTCTGTAAGAAGTATTTTCAATTTAAGACGTTTTCAAGATATATTTTTCTGCCTGGACATTCTCATGTTTATTTGCTTCTGAGTTATAATTTATTAAGAACCTCTTGTAACGTACAGTTGTCCATGTTCGTAGTACGGTGGATTGTAATATAGTCTAAAGTGGTTCTTCCTAAGCGAAGAATTTTAAATTAGTTAGCATAGTGAATATAGGATTCAGAATTTTAGAAAGTAAATCTTATATATGTATATGTTTATGTAATCCACACAACTTGGGAGATTTTTTACGACAACGCGTTGCTTCTATTAAAAGACTGTTGTTGATTGAGAAAAGTTTATGAATTCTTCTTTTTTTTACATTCAACCAGTTATTTCTTTATTTTTTTGTAAACTGATGCAACAAATGATTAAGTACCCATTTTACATTTGGTATGAACGTTAGTTTAGTTACAGTTTAAATTTTTAAATACTGTCATAGGTATTATTGGTTACCATAAAACTGTAATAAAACTAATAACCAATAATATGATAGTATTTTAAACTTAAACGAAGTGTAACTAAACTAACGTTACTTGTAAAACCGGGTCTAAATAGATTATTCTCATTTCTGCGTTTGTAATTAACGTTAAAGAAATACAAATTTTGCGTTAATCAAATACACTCAAATATTTAGGTTTACACTAATTTTTATACTTATCGGCAACATTGCAAAACTTTGACAATTCAATGATTCAAACCATATTCAAACCTTGCATTTATAGGTTAACTTTTTCTGATATACAACGTGGTGTAGTTGTAGTTTAAAAGTGAATATTTACTAAGTATTACATATTGAAATTGTTTTTTATGACAATGGTAAGATTTTAGTTAATTAAGCGACAACAATTTAAGTCAGTAATTAATTTTTTTATTTTAATGTATGAGAAAAAACTATGATGCAATTTTAGTGCCTTTTAATCATTCTTTCTTTTTAAGACTGCGTTAGATCGAAAAGGGACTTTTAAAGTCGAGTATTTACAAAAAATTGAAGAAGACATACAAAAGAAATGGGAGAAAGAAAAAGTTTATGAAATAAATGCTCCTACGACTCCTAAGAAAACAGGCAACGATAAGTTCTTTTGTACATTTCCATTTCCGTATATGAATGGTCGATTACATCTGGGACACACGTTTTCTTTGTCGAAATGCGAATATGCAGTGCGCTACCATCGACTTAAAGGAAAATATGCTTTGTTTCCATTTGGTTTTCATTGCACCGGTATGCCAATTAAAGCATGTGCCGATAAGTTAAAAAGAGAAATAGAAGATTATGGATGTCCACCTCAATTTCCTTTAGAGGAAGACGTAATTGAAACTTCTGAGAAAGAAGATGTGGTGCTTAAAGATAAATCAAAAGGAAAAAAGGTATATTTTTGTTGTATTTATTTAAAAGACTACTAAATTTAATTGAACAGAGCAAAGCAGTTGCTAAGACTGGTAACATAAAGTATCAGTGGCAAATTATGCAAAGTTTAGGAATGAGTGATGAAGAGATATTAAAATTTGCTGATGTTAATTACTGGTTGGATTATTTTCCTCCACTTGCAGTGCAAGATCTTAACAAGATTGGTATTCACGTCAGTAGTCTATAGGCTTTTTTTGTATAATCTTGGTTAATATACAAAAATTTAGGTGGATTGGCGACGCACATTTATAACAACTGATGCAAATCCTTTCTTTGATTCCTTTGTAAGGTGGCAGTTTCTTCACTTCAAGGAAAGGAATAAGGTACAGTTTGGTAAAAGATATACTATTTACTCGCCAAAAGATGGTCAACCCTGTATGGATCACGATAGATCATCTGGTGAAGGTGTAGGTCCTCAGGAGTACACATTAATCAAAATGAAAGTCATGGAGCCCTACTCTTCGAAACTGAGGTAAATGCTTATAAATCAAAATGTACTTAAATCTGCACATATATTTAAATTTTAGTGCTTTTGGAAAAAGACCAATATTTTTAGTTGCGGCTACCCTTCGACCCGAAACTATGTATGGACAAACCAATTGCTGGGTGAGACCGGATATGAAATATATTGCATTTGAAAATATGTTCGACGAAATCCTAATAGCTACTCGAAGATCTGCTAGAAACATGTCTTATCAAGGGTACATGAAAGTTGAAGGGGAAGTTAAAGTACTAATGGAGTTAATAGGCCAGGTAATTTATTTTTTTAAGAATACGTTCATTGATTTTGAACTAAAAAAGGCATCATTGATAATAAAAATATCTAAAGCTTAATTTTTTTTGGGGACGTGAACATTTTTTTATTGTATCTAAGGGAGTTATTGTCTATAAATAATCATAATTATCGGATCGTTATCACAAATGTACCACATTGTTGGTTCCTGTTAAGCATTACTGTCATTATTGCACTTGCAGGATTTATTAGGAGTAGCATTAAGTGCACCAATGACTGAATACAAAATTATTTATGCCTTACCTATGTTAACTATAAAAGAAGACAAGGGAACTGGAGTTGTTACTAGTGTTCCATCAGACTCGCCTGACGACTATGCAGCTCTGGTAGATTTGAAAAAGAAACAACCTTTTAGAGAAAAGTATGGAATTAAAGATGAAATGGTATAACTTATATTAAATTATCTTTAAAAACCTAATAACTATTCGTAGGTATTACCTTTTGAACCACTTCCGATTATTGAAGTACCAGAATTCGGTAACCTATCAGCTGTAACTGCATACAATAAGTTGAAAATTCAAAGTCAAAACGACAAAGATAAACTTATAGAAGCTAAAGAAATGGTTTACATGAAGGGATTTTATGATGGGGTTAGTTATAGTTTCACTTAATTATTCTTTTAAAACTAAGTGTTTTTTAGGTAATGCTAGTAGGCGAATTTAAAGGGAAGAAAATTCAGGATATTAAAAAATCAATTCAAAAACAGTTATTAACCAAAAAAGAAGCTTTAATTTATTATGAACCTGAAAAAACTATTATTTCAAGATCTGGGGATGAATGTGTAGTTGCACTGTGCGATCAGTGGTATCTTGATTATGGCGATGAACAGTGGACTAAACAAGCAGAATCTTCACTGAAATCAATTAATACTTTTTCGGAAGAAGTTAGAAAAAATTTTGCCGCTTCTCTTGATTGGTTACAGGAACACGCATGCTCAAGGAAATACGGTTTGGGCACTAAATTGCCTTGGGACGAGCAATGGTTAATCGAATCTTTATCTGATTCCACTATCTACATGGCTTATTATACCATAGCTCATTTGATTCAAGGAAACTCTTTTAAAGGCGACAAACCAAATGCGTTAGGTATTAAAGCTGAACAAATGACTCCAGAAGTTTGGAATTATGTATTTTTAAAGAATTCACCATTTCCTGCTAAGGCGGGTATTAAAAAGGAGTCTCTTGATTTAATGAAACGCGAATTTGAGTTTTGGTATCCGGTTGATTTACGTGCTTCTGGTAAAGACCTTATTCAAAACCATTTAACATACTATATTTACAATCACTGCGCAATCTGGCCTGAAGATAATTCGAAATGGCCACAAGCGATAAGAGCTAATGGACATTTATTACTAAATTCTGCTAAAATGTCCAAATCCGAAGGCAATTTTTTGACTTTATACGAAGCGGTTCAAAAATTCAGTGCTGATGGTATGCGGTTATGTCTGGCTGATTCTGGTGATACAGTAGAAGACGCTAACTTCGTTGAAAGTACTGCAGATGCAGGTATATTAAGGCTGTACACTTTTATAGAGTGGGTCAAAGAAATCTTATCTATAAAATCTACTCTCAGGTACTATTATTATTATTATTTATTTAGTTTCAGTAAGATTTTGTATTCAATTAGATCCGGACCAGCTAATACTTTTCACGATCAAGTTTTCGAAAGCGAAATTAATTTGAAGATACAGGAAACTGATGAGTTTTACAACAAAATGTTATTTAAAGAAGCCTTACGTACTGGTTTCTTTGAAATGCAAGCAGCTAGGGATAAATATCGCGATTTAACAACAATGGAAGGAATGCACATTGAACTCATTCTTCGCTTTATAGAAGTTCAAGCGTTACTTCTATCACCTATATGTCCTCATGTATGTGAATACGTTTGGGGTCTTCTAGGCAAGGTAAATCTACAGTTTTAAACATTATTGAAAGGACTTTATGTTTATTTACGTTTGTAGAAAGAATCTGTTGTAAAGTCAGTTTGGCCTAAAATGGGTACGGTCAATGAGATTATTATAAAGAGTTCTGAGTATCTAATGGAAGTTGCTCATACCTTCCGAGTATACTTAAAAAATTATTTGCAAGGCGTCAAAGCGACAAAAAATAATCCAAACCCACCTACTGTTGAGAAACCTAATACTGCAACTATTTGGGTAGCAAAGTCTTTTCCACCATGGCAGAGTTGTGTACTTACTGTTATGAAAAATTTCTTTGATGTATGTTGTCTATTATTAAAAAAAAGTATTATTACTGTTATTTTAGAAAGACGGAAAATTACCCGAAAATAAGGTGTTATCGTCAGAACTATCTAAGAAGGTTGAATTACAAAAATATATGAAGAGAGTGATGCCATTTGTACAAGCCACAAAAGAGAAATTAGATAAATTGGGTTCACAAGCTTTAGCTCAAACTCTGATATTTGATGAAATGAAAGTACTTAAAGAAAATAGTGTTTATTTAACTAACACCCTTGATGTTAGCTAACAGTTCTGTTTAGGAAACTTATCTAATATTAATTTTTCCAGCTTGAAGAGTTGCATATTTGCTATACTGACGAAGAAGGTGCTCCTGAAAAAACTGTCGATTGTTGTCCAGGCCAACCTCACATACATTTCAGCACAAAATTTGGAGTTAATGTGGACTTCATAAACCCAATTCCACACTCGGGTCTTTTCTCACATACTATTAAGATTAGTGATGGTGATTCATTCTTAAGGGTAGTTGAAAGGTTGATAAAAGAATGTAAAAATCTAAAAGGTATGTGATATACAAAAATAGATTTAAGAATTGTTTTATTTTTTGCACAGATATTAATTCCGTTCAATTATGGAGATATGAGGATCCTGTTTTGGGTGATCGAAGAATGGTTCCATTTAATAATCCGTTTATTGATAAAGTGATGGTTTCCAGGGACAGTACATTTACATTAAATGGAAATAATCAAGTCAGTGTAGTGTCAAAAGATGGTGTGTTCCAATTAGGTAGATCTGTGATATATGTTGTATCATCTGCATCTTGATTGTTTTTTTCATTTTAAGTTATGTATTTATTACATTTAAAAATAAATGCTGGTTGTTTTTAATATATTCATAACAATTGCTTTGTCTTTGGAATAACCAAAATGAAACGTTACATATTTGCAAATGTAAATAGCATAACATTTTTAGTATTCTTTTGGAGAGTCTTTGAGCAAATGTCCTAATGAAAAAGCCAGCACTGATAACAAGTAAAGAAGTTCTTTCATGCGCGTCTTCTTACATGCAACGCTTGTCCGTAAGGCTTCTTGTTACATTAACATTCGTTTTGTTATGCTTTACTTTCGACTTGTTACGTAAATTACGATTATGAACTCGCTGCGCACTTTTTCAGTAACGAAGTCGTGATATTTGCAGCTTTTCTGTTCCAAATTTAAGATTGTTTGAGTTTTCAGGTGTAAGGGGATCACAAGTATAATAAACCTTTAGTTGATTTTCAGGAAACCTTTTATCTAAATGACGATTATACAAATTTTCGATAAATTAATTGACTGGCGCGGTTTGAGAGAGTAGCGGGGATGGGGGGCTATGCCGCCCCTATCCGAGATTGAAAATAATGCAATACTCAATATATTGTTATTAAAAAATATGATGCCTGATAAGTTTATTATTATTTTAAAGAAAGTGAATTGGAGTTATACTCACAAAAATGCAAATATAAGGAAAACAAACTGAGTTCTTGCTTCAGCAAGAAGCGTATTGGAAGTTACCGACGCTGCATAGAGTGTTTCAGAGTATTTATTTTTTCTGACACACAAGAGCTAACTGAATTTAATCACTCTTTAGTCCCAGACCATCTCACAATGTCGTAAATTGAGCCCGATTGAATGGTTTAGCTAACATACCCGCCATCAATATGTTACATAATGATCTCATTATCTCGCACGCACTCCCGAACATAAAAGAAACGCAATTTCACATGTTTGGTTCGGTTGTGAAACTCTGGATTCTTACTTGACTTCACCGCGCTTGCACTGTCACAGAGAATCGCAGGTTTAATAACTTTTTTGCCACTTATAACCGACACAAATCGTTTCAGCCACATCAGTTTTTTCGTGTCTCCACTTGCAGCTACGATCTCCGCTTTTGTCGACGTTGCCATCAAATGCTGCTGTTGACTTGTCCATGCTACCGAAGCGGTACCGTAAACAGCCAGAACGCTTGTAGTTGATCGACCTGTTTTGCTACAACCTCTGTAATCAGCATCCGTGAACGTCGTAAGGATGTTGCTGCCGTTTCTTTTATAGTACAGCCTGTAGTTCTCAGTTCTATGCGAGTAACGAAATATACGCTTCACTTCGTTCCAATTAGCCTGAGTTGGTTCTTGCATTTTGCAAGCCGGTTATAAAATCGCATAAACGATATCGACCGCTGTACGTCGAATAATCTTCAAATATTTCTATTTGAGGTTCATTCTTCGTATCACTTCCACCACCAATGCGTTTGCACGGTGTCGATGTAAAGTTTGCATTTGTTCAACGACCAAACTGATATATTGAAGTGCTGCTTCAGTTCTGAGAGAAACGTTTGGATTTCATCAGCATCGTCTCCTACGACCATACAATCATCTACGTAAAGAACCACTGACAGAGTCGCTCTATCTTCATGTCGTGTAAAAAGGAACGGATCCTCGCTCGTTACCAACGATTTTGCGTAGTTTGCCTTAGTGTATTGCAAGCAAGATATTCGAAAAAAAATGCACAAAGACGTCAGTTCTTCTGAAATATCATTTGAAACAATTAAGGCATACCTATATTTCATGTTTGTTAAAATAGTTAAGCAATATTTGCTGGACGCAGGCGCGGATACAAGATTTTGTTTAGGGGGGTGTCAATTTTTGTGTGATATCTATATTTCAAAAACTCACTTTTTGAAATTGCTGAAAATAAAGTACTTCGGCCGTGTGTCAAAAGGGGGGAAGGGCAATTACATCCATTACCCCCTCCTCCTTCCTGGATCAACGGCTTGCTGAATGTATCGTTACACTCATCAACTTGCTTCTTGGTACATTCGGATTAAAGAGATGATAAGCGTTTTGTTTAAAGTTTTTCCATTTTCTGAGAACCTAAAAGGTTGTTTTTAATTAATTTTATTTATTTTAATACCTACTTACTATGTTTTTATCATAATTCCATAATGGGTATTTTTTTTATTACTTACGTATATCTATATGCTTTAGGCTCTAGTTGAAAATTTAGTTATAGCTATGTTCGTTTTCCATATACAATATGAACAAAAACCCGGTTGCATAAAGCAATGTTAACTTTGACGATGTAGTTAACTTACGTGGTAATATCGTTAAGCATCGTCATTGGTACAAAATAAAATGTTTCGCTGACGACATTCTCAAATAAATAACTATCATTTAATTAACAACGGCGTCAGCTAACAACATAGCTAACTTTACTTTATGCAGCCGGAGTTTAAGTTTACAACTAAAACATGCTATATTTCAATAATTTCAACTTGATTTAAAAATTCAATGAATAATTTAATAGGGGTATTTTTGTTCTTTTTACTTTCCTATAAAGTAGAACAATCGCAATTTTTTAAAAAAATGTATGATCTAGCCAGATTATTTGCTCCAGCATATCTGAAATGTACCACTTCCAGCAACGCTATAAAAACGGTTTTAATCTCCTGGGGTTTGGTCAATTAATATGTATGGAGGAAAAAGGTTTTGCGCTATTCTTAACGATGTTGAATGTTCGTAGTACCGCAAATCAAAACGCAACTCTTGAGGAGACAACTGATGAACACTTTGGGACGACAATTTGTTCTGTATTGTATTTAAGACTAAGTGAAATAAGACCTTTTCCAACACCCCATGTTTGCTTAGAAGAAACATTCAAAAGTCTGAGATACCAGCATTTCTGTAAAGGAAGATCAGAAATATGTTATAACAAACCACAAACTATTAAAAAATATGAAAAAAAAATTAGTTACTAAAACAAAGACTTCGCTAAAAAATACGATTTTGAACAAAAATACTAAAATTACCAAAATGACAAGAATATCAAAACAACCATTAATACTAAAGTTAATAAATCCATGGACAAAGAAAATAATGACAAATTTAGGTCCTATTTTTACGGAGAAGATTGCTACAAACTTATAGGTGTTACGAATCCTGCTCGGCCAACTCGCACTAGTCAGAGATAGGGGAGGTTCAAGTAAATAGAATTGAATGGCCGCCAGATCTTACTAAGTAAACAACACCTGTTTCGATCAAGACACAAGGTCCAAGCTTGCAACAAAATCAGGTTTGTAATCTTAACGGATCAAAAAAAAAGATAGATATGTACAACTTTAATTTAATATTGTCGATTACTAACAACAAGCAGAAGAATTCATCGTAAATGATTCAACAATGGTTATAGAAATGCCGGAAGTAAAGAAAATTAAATTGATAATGACAAATATCTATGATTAACAGCATGCTACACACAAAAATAATTAATGGAAATACCTTTATCGTATTGAAACAATTATTGTAATTACGCAAGTTAGAATAACAAGCAAAATATTTGTGAGAGACCTGATTGATGACAGTAATGTAATTAAATAAGACTTACCTACAATCCAGTACTCGCCCGAAGAAGATGTTTTCCTCGTTGAGTTGATCTCGAATATTAATGAACAGAGCAAATCGTGTCAGCACAATGACCCACGAAAGCAAAAATATACAACACCATTAATTAATCCTAAAAGGAATTAGAAATATAAACCCGTTTATCGATTGCTGTTGCACACATTGAACTAAAGGAGATATCGCAGTCTATTGACTCGTTAGGAACAGTAAATCGGAGAGAATTTCTTCTCGAGGTGTCTTTTTTTTTAAATTTAAATCAAGCCTTCCAAATCTCAATATTTCCATTAAGGTATTTGGTCGATATTAACCCTTCGTTGGTGGAGAATACACCGAAACATGTGGACTAACACGTGTCGGGTCGTGCTAACAAATTAACATAGAAATTACAAATGAATTCGGAAAACTAATAGTAAAAGCTTACCCTGTCATGAATAAACTAATAGAAACGCGTTGTCATTTTATATCATAGCTTCAACACATGCCGATGATGTTAGACAATTAATTTAAACATCGCAAGCACGATTTTAAGTAATGGACGGTTTATCGTCTTGACAGGAAGTGAAGTAAAAAACGAAACTTGTTAGAGGGCGTCGAAAGTAGAAATCTAATTTTAGTGTAATGAATATACAGGGTATTACATTTTGAAATTTATGCAAGTAACAAGATTACATTGATATCAATGAGCAGCTTATTGATTATTGCATCCAGTGCAATTCTTGCAAGCAATAATGTTGTTACGTGCACAAATTTAAATAATGCATTACCCTGTATATTGGTTTAATTAAAAATTACTTTTATATTTCTCGACGCCATCTATCGGGTTCGTTGGTCACTTCGTATTGAGTAGGCGATATCCGGCGAGATACCGGCATTTTGACTTTAACATCGTGCATGTGTTAACCTATGTCTGCGTGAATTAAAAATCGTTTTCTAAAATCATCCACGTGTTGGGACCCGATGGAAAATAGAAGTCTTCTGAATTAACTGATTTAATCCACGCAGAGTAAGTGGTTTTGTTCTTTCTTTGATTAAAGGTAATTTTTATGTCTTTTTGTTAGCGCCATGTGCTACCTCTTAACTATGGGTATTCTTATCGTCATCTAAAATCCTCAAGGGAAATTATAATCGGAAGCTGTAGAGCTAAGAACGCTGGGATACGAGTGCAGAATTTCGATTCGGAGGCAATTAATTACCTTATTGAATGTCACCTGTTCGGAAGATCCTAATACGATACGATTGAATTCTCTTCGGAGGCAATAACTTAATACCACCGTCGACGAAATTTAATGTAACAGCATACGATAAGTGTCGGTTCGATTACTTTCCTTTAAATGTTTCTTTTACTTATAGTTTGTGAGTCGCCAGGTAGACACGATTATTTTCAGGAAGTTTAATTACAGGAAGCCATTAGGAAAAACGTTTTTCTGAAGGTAACCCTGGAATTTGGTAAGTCAATTTTTACTTATTTATTCGTTGTCGCTACGGTGAATACTCACGACTTATTATATTTACTAATCGTACGTTCGAATTGATTTGTTGCTTGTTATTGTTACTCAATTAGTTTAAGTAAATGACTTATTGCTTGCTGCTTATATCCACAGTCAATTATCATTATTAATGTTACTTACTGATAAAGTTTTATATATGTTATGGTGGTTACACTTTTGTTTGACGTGTAGTGTAAGTTGCCGATCCTGCTGATATTCTATTTTCTATATTCTCTAGTACCTGCTCAGATTTGGCTATTTAACTTTTAATATATTTATCTTGATATAGTAATTAAAGTACAATTGTTATTAACGATTTAGTTTTTTTCTTTTCTTTCGCTTCTTTCAGCATTACGAACCTAACATCTTGTTACAAGTGTGAACCGTCTGTCTGGAGCGGGACAGAAGTTACTTTGGGATAAGCTCTGGCGCCTTGAAACACCTTTTATATATTTCTTGTGAACCTACCCCTCTTACCGACTATTGTGAGTTGGCCGTGCAGGTTCGTAAAATACCAAAAGCTTTTAACAGTGTCGCAAGAAATCCACGTGTTATGGGGGAAGTGGCATATTTCTTTGTTACAATTGCACGAATTAGTTTTCTAGTAATTATTTTTTTTATTTATGTTTTTCGGTAATTCCTTTGCCCGGACTTCCTCTACTAATCAACAGTGAGCTTGTTTTAAGCTTATGTATTAGTTTGCTTTAAGCTTTACATGACAAGTAAAAAACAAACTTGTCGTAAGCTTACTTGCTATTTAGGTTACTTACCTAACTGACATCTAATAAATCTATAACGAAACAAGCTGCCGAGTAAATAGAGGTTTTTAAAGGACGACTACAAAGCTGTTAGACTTTTAGAGTATGCAGCTTTACAGTTTGCTAACCATAAAAAACCTGACAACGCGTTTTGAAACCAAAATAGTTTTCTTCATAAAAAATGTAATTCAATTGGTTATATTTGTATTTCATTCTATAAATACTCATTCAATACCTGTATTCAAAATTTCATTCAAAACGGTTCCTATTATATGTGTCTTGAATTAGAATTTTTTTAAATGAAAGAAGTTATCTTTGCTATTCGTGCAATAAATATGAGAATTTAGTCGCACTCTAAAGTCTATTCATTTCAAAGATAGAGCTCGCGTAAACAAATACATGGTGTGTTCACGTGAACATGCCGCAGAGATACTGCATCGTAGATGAACACCTAGACTTTTTAGGCTTGGTGCTAGTCTTTTTTTGAAATTCAAAACAAAAAGTAAAACATGATTTTGCTGTATTGTTGTTCGTAAATCCAAACAAACTAACGTTTCGCAAGACTCTCACTCCGAAGATGCAAGCTGCAACGTCTTGCGAAATGTCAGTTTGTTTCGGTTCACGAACAACAATACGGCAAAGGCCAAGTTCTACCTCTTGTTCGGGCTTTTAAGGAGTTACTAAGACCAAACCAATTCGAAAATTGTATCGAAAAGACAAGATTATAATCTACCAACAAATACTTAGTGTAAGTTACTATATATAAAATTACCATCAGTTCTCACCACCACTGGTTTTCTCTGGTGGTAATTTTTGTAATTGTACTGATATAGTTACATACACTATATATTTCTTGATGAATTATAATCGCGTCTTTTCGATACAATTTTCGAATAGCGTGATAATTAAATTCAACTATCACCTTAAGACGATCTCTACAGCACCAATTGGCTAAATTTTATACGTGGGTGCGTTAATCACGAGATGGCGTCGACCACAACACTTTTATATAAAATATTAAGCTGACAACGTAGCGCTCAGAATATTATTAGTTTTATCCTTTTATTTAATGAAATCAGACTTTGCCGAGAACTTTCGACTATCGGTTATCGATTAAAGTGTCAAGCAAACTAGAGTGACTACTTGAGATTGACTTGATCAAGCATTTTTAAGTAAACATTTAAGAATAGACTGTAAGTACGGAAGTAAATCCCTCAGAATAAAAAATATATGTTTTCAAAAATAAAGATTAAAATAAGATTTTCGACTACGGAGTTCAACAATTTATTATTAAAATGTAACTATTCTAAATAAAAATATTGTAAATTAAGCGAATCAAAATGTTGAAAAAATATAGTTTTTCTTCTGAACACAAAAAATTTTAATATTATAGGTTTAAAATTTTCCATGCGTTTGAACTTTGAATTGAGTTAAATAATTCAGGATAAAAAAAATCGGTTTTTGAGTGAACGTCTGTATACGAATTTGTATGGCCACGTGACTGTTAGCATCTGCCGGTTTTCTATATCGCAATTAGATAACACATTTAATTCTAGTTTAATATTTATTGTATACTGTATATCTTTGAGATATTACACCGTGTACAAAATTAAACGTTCACCATTGCTATCATCGTTATTATTGGTGATATAAGGTCATGGCAGGTTGATGTTATTTTTTCCTCTGGTTACAAATGGCGACAACAACAATTGAAGGTTTCGTTTTTAAGATATTCACAAACACATTTGTTTGAATAATACACCCTGTATACTTTTACACATTTTCAAAAATTTTGAACAAAAAATTGTTAAATAACCACTATAAACTTAAAAATAAACAAATAATAAACATTTAAAACTTTTAACCATTGCAACCAACGGAAAAATAACACCAAATTTACCCATTTAACCGACCTTGCAGCTCTAATAATAACGGAGATATCAATAGTCAACGTTTAACTTTGGACACGATGTATATCAAAGAACAATACAACAGTTTGAATATAATAATTTATGCAAGTTTTGTTTGTCTTTTTAGGTTTATTGTTGCAGAAACCTTTTGATCAGTTCATTCAAAGTAGGTTTTATAATATTAACTTTGTTTTTATAGAGAGTTGATTAATGTTTTATTTGACAGGTTTCTTTATGGACTATGTTGCCAGATGCACTTTGCTGTTTACACATTTCATCCGTTTATATATATATACAAGGTTTATCTGAAATACGACTACAGACTCAAGGAATAGTTTGCTTGTAGCGTTAAATGAAAATCTTTCCTTTAAAGATTTGGTCTAAAGTGGCCCAGTTTTGAGATATTTGCAATTAAAGTTTTCAGGCGGGTCCTGACTATCTAAACCAATCGAAATCGTTTGTTGATTGTAACTATGCGGTAAATGCTGTAAAATCCGTGAAACGTATTGATATATTGTGTTAATCATTGTTTCTTTAATTTTCCGTCATCTACAAAATCAATTATTAATAGTTCATTACATAATTGAAGCAGATAGTAACGTTTATTTCTTACCATTATTACTGACCTAGCTTAACAAAAAGTACTTTGTATACACGATCACGTTTATCTTTGGTTGTAACCAAAACAAGATTTCAGATAATTAAATGCAAAATTCAGCTTTCTTAGAACTGAGTCCGACAATCTGATTTATTTCTGTCTTGATTTTTTAACGAATTTCTTTAATTGATGCTAAATGATTCGCGTAAACGTACTTGTACTTCATAATATTTAATAAAATTTTTTTGTTTATTCTGTACAACAGTTTTTTTTTAATTTATTAGATACATCTGATCACAAGTTAATTAATAAGTAATTTTGTTCAGACTTAAATTACTACTACAACTTAAAACTAGGAATTTACTTCTTAGCAGTTCGAAGACTCTAATTACTTAATTATACTTATTAGACGTGTACACTAACAGCACTTTACTCTGTTTTTTTACTTAACACTTAAGCCAACTCAAATAGTTTGGTCCTCTTGAGCCATCTAACCAACAACGCATTGTTGAGGAGCTGGACAGCCTCTACGTTGATGTGATGAAGAAGTCGCTGTTCATGGCTTCTGGCGTATTTTATAATAGTCTTGCTAACTGTATCTATTTCCAGGTCTCTATGGAGGTCACAGTTTCTGAAGTACCAAAGAGCATTAACAATATTTCTCAGTACTTTATTCTGAAAGCGGCGAATAATGTCAGTATTGGTCTTTTTGGTACAACCACCAGCTGTATGCCATATAAACTCAACGATCTGTTTCTACAATAGCATTTTGTTAAAGATTGACATGGCGGAATGCCTTTTTTGACGTGGATTTTCTATCGCAGCCTAGTGTCCAACGTAATACCTAGGTATTTAGCTACGTTAGCATACAGTGTTTGTGTACCATTTATGCTAATAAGGATATGTTGATCATGTTTATTTGTAAAATTGGCATGAACCAATTTATTATTATTTTTTATTTTATTATTTATTGTTAATTGTCTAGCCATTCGGCCCTACAATGGGTTACGTTACCCTTACATCTTTTCTTATCATACTAATATAATTTGTACAGAAATTTGTAAACTAAAAAAAACAAAAACAAAAAAAAAACTTTATCCCCTAAAATCTCCCATCACCATCTTATTATTCTAAATCGATACTCCTAACCCTACCCTCTTATCCTTCTTTCCTTTACTGCTTTCATCCAATCCAATCCCTCCCCCTCCTCCCTAAGCAAAGCTTTCCTCCCCCTCCTTTCTTCCCTTAGCTCGCTACACTCCCCAATCATGTGTTCTATGTTCTCATATCCCTCTCCACATAATCTACAGCTCCTCATTACATCCTCCTTCTAATACTTATTTAAATTCTCCTCATTTCCGCATCTGAACCTAGCTATAAGTCGTTTCTCTCCTAAGCTTCTCCTCCCCATCAGATACTTAGGAACCCCCCTAGACACTATATTTCCATACCTTAAGTTGTACTTTCCTTCCCTTATCTTTCCTTCCCTCTCTTGCACCTGCGAGTCTTTATCTCTTCTTACTATCTCTTCAGTATTTAACCTCCCTTCCTCTCTTCTTCTTTCCACCTCTTCTATTGCGAAACCTCCTCGTTGGTAGTAAAGTTTCCTTTCTTCCTGCCCATATATGTTTTTGCTGTCTTTTACCGTCCTCCAGCAACATTGCAAAATTTTACATTCTCTCCTTTCCTTCATTTTCTCTTCATAACCCATCGCCTTTTTCCTGCTTCTATTCTAATCTTCTCTAACTTCCCCTCCTCCTCTATTATGTAACCCGGCGTCTCCCTTTATAAAAGCAAAATGTAAACGCCAGTAAATCCACGTTGATTATATAAGTATCTTATCAGCGCGCCGCACCTTACATCGTAATCAAACGACTACGTTTTAAAAGCACTACTGCGTTATCTACGTTTGTAAAAATTTTAACTTTAAATTAACTACCATTAAAACGTGTTATTTTAGATTTAAAAATGAACGTAACGTAACTGTACAATTTTCCTCTTACACCGCCAAAACGTAACTCCGCATGAACCGATTTAGTTTCATTCAATTTAATTCGCCAGGGTTTAGTCCAGTCGTTTATCATATTAACAGATATTTTCAGATTCTTTGATGCTTCTTTGTGAACTTTGCTTACAGTTAAGATGGCCGTGTCGTTTGCAAAAGTAGTTATCGTGTCGTATCTTAAATCAGGAATATCACTATTGTACAGGAGATAAAGCAACGGTCCCAATAAGCTACCCTGTGACACTTCTGCTTTCATTTCTTTTATTTCAGAGTAGGCATCATCTGAAAGCTCTATTTGAAATATATGATTCCAATAGCTGCGCATACGGTATGGGTATAAATATTTTTAGTTTATACCTAAGCCCCTTGTGCCAGCCTGTGCTGCGTCAAGGAAGATAGCAGAACAGACTTCTCTTACCTCTAGCGATCTTTCAATTGTATCCGTTATTCTGTGGACTTGATCTATAGTGGAGTGACTTTTTCTAAAGTCATACTGATAAGATGGGATTAGGTTTTTTGTCTATAATTGATGTCAACCTTTTAAGAAGCAGCTTTTCGTACAGTTTTGAAATTACAGGTAATAAAGAAATTGACCTGTAAGATGAAATTTCATTGTGTGGTTTTCCAAGATTAGAGATCATCATTTTCTCAGTTACCTACCATATCTTAGTCTATATGAGATATTGATAAGGTGGGTAAGTTTGACTATAGCTTTCCTTGGAAGTTGTTTGAGAATTTTCCCAGTTATTAAATCAAAACCTGAGTTAATGCTTTTAATTTCGGCTTTAACTTCTTTTGAAATTGTGTGTCTGATTTCAGTTTCTTCTTGGTTAAGGTTTTTCCAACCTAATGTGCCTTCACTTTCATTTGATTAAAATGCGCTTGCAAGGTGTTCAGCAAATCTAGTAACTTTCTGGTAATTATTTTTTGCCCAACTCCCATCTGCATTTTTTATTGTGGATTCTGCAAAATCGATCTTTTTAACCTTTTTTTAGCTCTCCAGAGTGAATAATCAGTTTTATTGTCATTTGTTAATTAACTGAGGATTGTTTCATTTTTAAATTTTTGAATTTCTCTTTAAGTTGCTGGGTAGCATTATTCAATCTAGTCTTATCTATTGGAGCTTGAGATTAACGTCAGATTCTTCTGAGCCTTCTGTTTTCAAAGACAAGCTTTTTTATATTTGTTGGGTAGTTGTTAACTGGTTGTGGTAATGATAGGGGTTATCCCATGCAATTTTTTGTATGTGCTTGACAAAAGTTTCAGCTTCATTATCAAGTTTTTCTTCATTTCTTAAAGTTAATAACAAACTATACTTTCATCAAGTTGGATTTTAAAGCTACACCAATCAGTTAATTTATTAACTAATCTAGGACGAAACTCTTTATGTATAATGCTATCATTGAGTGTAGGAAGAATAGGTAAATAATTAGAGTCCCATTCCTCTTCAACATGTATATAGTTTAGAGATAGATTTTGAATAATAAAGAAATCAATCAAGCCTATGATTTTCTATAGATCTGTAGGATAGTATGTCGGCTTTCCAGTGGACAGTAGTTTGCATTTTAACTGTTTAACTGCTTCCATGAGTTCTTTTCTTTTCGTATTTGTTACCCTGGATCCTTAATAGGTGTTTTTAACCTTATAGTCGCTTCCTACGATGAATCATTGATCATGGCTATTCAAAAAGTTGAGATACTGATCTTTTTTTAGTGCATGCCTTGGAAGACAATATACTGCTGCAACTACAAACTCATATGTCCTAGTTTTAACGTTAGCGGCAGCGTTAGCTTGGAATTAATCTGTTTTATATCGTATTTCTTGATGGTGCTTAATTGTTTCCTTTATTATAACTGCACTACTTCCTTTGGCTGCGTTCTCAGGTTGTAAAGTATGATACACTTTATATCCCTTAAATCTCTAGTAAAATGTGTCTCAGAAATGAGACGTATATCGATGTTCTCTGTGTCAAAGACTGTTTGCAATTATTGCTGATGTTGTAACAGCCAACTGGCATTCCATTCCATGATTCTAAAACTAGTTAACATTGAGTTTCTTAGAAATAGCTCTCTTAGCGCTATATTCTAATGTTAATATACGCTTATCCATTGTAGTTAGTTTTCCTAGAACTTGTTGAAGAATTTGTTCAATAGATATGCTTGGTACGTGGTAACTGGTTTTAGTTTCTATATTCTTAGAAACAGCTTGTCTATATGTAATTATTCCGTCATTCGCTTTGGCTGTTCCATCCTGTTAGTTAATTCTTTGAGGATGTGTGGGCAAAACAGTCTTTTTACTAGGTTTGTTAATTCATTTTTTAGAATTTATTTTGCTATAGTGTATCCCCTGTAATTTGCTGGATGGCCCTCTTCACAATGAACACACTTAAGCTGAGCAGTTTTAGGTTTATCACAGTCCGCTGTTAAATGTTTACCAATACATCTAACGCAACGTGGTTTTTTGTTACAAAATTTTTGCATATGGCCAAATGTTTGGCACTTTTTACATTGCGGTACAAGTCTAGATTTTCTTAGTGCAGGATTTCTACTCGTACACTTACTATATCGGTAATTCTGTATATCTTATCAACACTTTCGTCATGAAACCATGAAAGTATTTAACGGTTGTTTGGTCTTATACTTTAGTTTGGGGGTGGCTTCAAAAAGTTTATACTCACGTTTTCTCATTTCCTGGACAATGTGTTCTGGTTTTATAGAGTGGTGTAGCCTATTGGCCATAACTTTTATTGCTTGGTTCTGTTTATTCTCATAAGGATTCCAGAAGTATTCCTCTTTGTTTAATGCTGCAGAAAACGTTTTAAAACCAGTGTCATTCTGTATATTTATTTTAATATTTTTATCATTAATGACTTTAATCTGTGCATTGAGAATCTGATTCACCGTAACATGAAGTTAGTTAAAGTTCTTAATGTCATCCACTATGATAGGTGCTTTCATTTTTTTAGCTTTTACATCGTTAGTGTTATTAACTTGTTCTTCTTTTTGTTGTTGTGGTGTGGTGGGTAAGCGACGTATTCATTTGTCTATTTTTTTCCAATTTTCCATACAAATCCACTCTGTCTCACAAGTTAGTTCATCTTCATCGGTGTAATATTCATCTTTTTTCTCCCCTTTTTTAGTGTTGTTAGGCAATATTGTTTTTTCTAACTCTGAGTATCTTTTGTTCATATCTTTATACATATCATGTATTTTGTTTAATTAAATTTTTAATAGGTCGGCCCTGTTAATGGCACTTACCTTTTCATTCTCTGATAATTTTCAACTGTTATAAAGTTGTAGTTCGTGTTGCAAACGTTGGTAATTTTCTTGAAATAATGCATTATTTTGGTGCATTAATATCGCTTCATTTTGCGATTGCGGTACGACTTGTTGTGAAAACATTTCTTTACCCAAAGTAGCATTAGAGAAGTAGGCCACGCAACTAACGTGTCCCATAGTACGCCACCTCGTGTTTTAAGGCGTTATTATTTATACCCTTACCACGTTCGAGTCCAACAGTTAACCAACGTTGATCTTGAGTTTTGTAAGTGGTAGCGGCAACAAGAAGCTTTTGACCCTGACTTTAGCGCCAAAATATTATTTTCACATAAATGTTGTTTTACATGAAACGGAGTACTGAATTTTCACAACACGCATGTTTGGAATCAAATTCAACAAAGTAACTTTCAGTAGCGGTTTTCTATTAATGTTTGGGCGGGTATTTTAAGAAATAGTATAGTTGGACCGTTTATTTCAACAGAAAGACTTACATGCGACTTGTACTTTTACAAGAAACTTTTGGGAGAGAATTTGATGACTTACCCTCTGAAGTTTTCAGAACATTGTGGTTTATGCACAATAGAGCTTCCCCGCATGTAAGTTTGGCCGTTTGCGATTTTTTAAATATAATTTTTACGGGTCGTTGAGTTGGAAGACACCGCACTAGACACTGGTCAGCCCGTAGGCCAGATATTTACTTTTTATACTTTTTTCTAGAGCTATGTGAAATGTGAAGTATAGAAAACCCCCGTAAATAATAGACAAGAGCTGCAAAACGGATGTCTTGCAGCAACAAATACAATTAGACAGAATGCGCAATTATTTACGCGAGTAACGAATATTTTTTGGCGACGTTTAGACGTTTAAGTTTTATCCAATAGATAAGGTATTATCTAGTGTACTTGAAAAGAATGTGCAGAATAGTAACTTTATTTAACCACAGGGGTATTAACTACGCGTTATCCGATAACATTATTTTGTATTTATTTTTATTTTGGGTGTCAGCAAATCGCTGAAAAGAAATTATCACTTCTTAAAACAGTATATTTTTATTCGTGGTGTCAATAACCTTAAGAGATTACAGGTCCGTAATTTAAGATTTATTTTGCAAAAAAATGGATTTTTTTGAATATTTTAATGGAACTTTTATTTTGACATTTTTTGCTTGTATTTATGCTCTAATTCCACTTGTTAAAATAACAACTGATTTATCAGATACACTCTGTATATTACGATTTCTGAGTTTCCTAAAAACTGTTTTGCATACTGTCAATTAAATCAAGATTTTGTTTGATAGTAAAACTATAACATATATTTAATCGATAATATTTAAGCAGTCAATTTTTTTTATACCAAACTTGTTTACATCTTCTTTGCGATGCATATATCTGTTTGCTGACCTATATTTTGCACGTTTAGTATATGGAATTTTTGACCATCACATCAAGCATTTTGCTGTAGTAGTAGCCAATCAGGTTAGCAATGCCAAACTGCGAACTAAACTACAATTTCGTTCTGTAATGAGCTACATTGAAAAATTGTCTAAATTTTTTGTTTTTGAAGTGAAACTTCTTTATCGGCGTTGGAAAAAAATTTACCGTCACATTTTTTTCGTTACGCGCCATCTTTTTTTTATAAAATTCTAAAATATTTTTAAATAAATACAAATTGTACAAGGTGTTCAAAGGTAGTAAAATAAATAAAAAGTTCACCCGCGGGTGGGCTCGAACCACCAACCACATACTATAGGTCACAAAACGGATGGTTATAAGGTACACGATCAAAACGTTGCTATAAGATACGATCAATTGTTGTTTTGTAATTAATGGCTTATGGTAACTGAAATATGAAATTGAATCTACAAAAATTAGTTAATTGATTTACAAAAATTTGTATTCATGTTTATGATAATAAAATCCTTTTGTTTAAAATTTATTTAACTTTATTTAACCAATTTCTGAAAAGTTGCATGTAGATCATTTTGCGAAAAATAAGGCCATAAAGAAGTTTCACTTCTTACGTGTGTACACTAGTACACGCCCTCATATTTTTTTTGATATATTCACTTGTTTACAAAGATTATAATATTTTCCATTATATCATATTGACAAGACGATTGTGTGAATAGCTTGTTTTTTTTTTAAAATAATATTATAGATATAATAGAATTGCTATTTTTGAACGTAATTAACATTAAAAATAAGTATGTAGGGGTAATATAATAGTGCTTATAAGATAAAATCCTTTTGTAAACGACGTCGGAGTGAGAAAAATGCAGTTTCTATTGAAAGCTGTTCAAATTTCATAGCTGAAGTTGAGTGTTCGAAACTATTTCACACATTTCTTGTTTTGCATAAAACAGTTTTATGCTAGAAAAGCTTTATGTTTATTGGCAGTAAAAAAACCATTATAAAAACTCTGCTTTTTATAGTTATTGAAATTGTTGCTTTTAGTAAAGCTTTCTGGAATATTTAAAAACAAATCTGAATCTTAGTTTTTTTTCATTTTGGATAAGTGGCGGTATTAATCGTTCTTTGTAAACGTATTTTTCATTATCACAAATTTGAGATATTACGTGTATTTAATAAGTGAAATAAAAACAACCAACATTATATAGTCTTAAATACAATTACAAATGCAGAATATGATATGAATTCTTAGAATATTAAATTTTGGAGGACTTAATTAATGTTTTACAAAGTTAACCAAATAAAGTTACAAAAAATTAATGACAATAAAGTCTTACTAGATTCAACAATAATATAAAGGATATGAATTAGAAAATACAGATTACATGTGCCCCATATTATATCACAGTATTACAAGCCATGATACTAACATTGACTCCAAGTAACAATTTATTGTCGTAGAATATAAGTTTTGTTCATTTAAATGTGCACAATTAACATCAAATAAATGAACAATAATACAAAGTTTAATTATAGACAGGGCGATCGTAACAGTTTAAGAAACAATTAACAATTGATAGACTTCTTATAGGTACATGTAAAACACCTGAAGGTTTAACTATAGAAGGCTGTTTATCACATTTATGGAAGCATAACAAAATGTAGACCGTTTTGAGATTGATTGTAACAAGGGTAACAAGTACATGTACAGACGATTTATTTTCTAAGCGGATGCCACATTGCTACAGGCTTCCTCAAAGCTGTCAGCATCTGATTCCAGTGATTTAAGGATCTTCCAGATGCTTGAGCTCCAATAATTACATGACCAATCGAATAAGCTCGCATAGGGTTTTCTGAACTCATTGTTTCCGCCACAGTTAATCGAAGTTGGATTGTCTGCAAATAAAAATAGATTAGGTTTTGCGAAATACATAAGATTAAGAAGTAATGTGACATTGATGTATATACAACAGTTTAATGTTTCAAAATAAATTTGGATAAAATTTAAATTGTTTGCCAGCATAAAATTCTATATCAAAGATTAATGCTTTTGTTATTTTATTTGAAATGAATAAATTGAAATAATCTAAAATTTTTAGGGAACGTACAAATTGTTTAAAAAAATGAGAAATCTGTTTTCTTCTAGGGTCTTTAATGTTACAAAACACGGTTATTTATCTTGTCTGCATTATATTTTACAAATGTACTGATTTTACTAAATTCAGGTTCAAACGGCAAACGTGAGATACATTTCACAAGCAACCTTTTAGAATGCCAGATTTGCGAAAAGAAAGAATTATGAAAATTTTAAATTGGTACTTTTAGAAATTTATAAAAATTCCGATAAATAACTGCAACAGTACGCAACGTTGCGTTAAATTATTTTTGTATTTATTACATCTGCATTATCCAGTTTGAAGTATTCAAACCACAAATTAATGTAATAATCATCAATTTTACTTTTAGACTCATATAGTGCAGACGTATTTTTAAAGAACTACGTATTTGAAGCAACAGAAATTAATTTAGTTTGAAATTTTAATTTCAATTTACTTATTTGACTCTTTTAATTTGGCGTTTGTTGCGATGGATAGTGGAACATACAGCAAAGCTGGTGACCCAAACGTGCAACTATTGATAATAACGCACAAACGATATATATCAGTGAGTTCGTTCCTTATCATTATAATATAGTATAATAACAACTCAAATAATTCATAAATTAGTAAAACCCAACGTTACCAGCTTAATTTACGCTACAGAAATGCCGACACGGGAGTTGATATTTGGTCTCAAATTTTAGATATTAAATCATTAGATTCATGGAGTAAATAGGGGGCCGCATCCGCACAGGTATATATTTATATATGTAGCTACTATTAAATAGGTGCTAATGAAAGCCGCGGGCCGCATGCGGGAAAGCCGCAAGCCGCGTGTTGGAAATTCCTGTATTAAATCATTAGGACGTAACAAAATAAGAATTTAATTTAGAAGTTCTTTAGCTGGAAATAAAATTATACCGCACACGTGCATTACTGATAAGTGATAAAAATGGTATAGCATACATTCCAAAATACTATGTTGAACGTAAATGTATAATCAAAGGTATAGATGCATTCTTTGACGACAATTACATTTTAAACGAGATAAAAAGATCAAATTACACTGTAACAGAAGTAAAACTCTTTCTTAGAATCGGATGTCCAAAATTTAACTATCTCCTTTCTCGAAGCTAAAAATTTGCACATGTATCCTTATTACTTTAAATCAGTACATAAAATAAGTTTCAAGAGCTTATAAACCTTGGCGAATATCCACCTTCACCTACTAAACCTTCCCCAGATAACATCGGTAAGTCTAGATCCGTACAAAAATTTCATTTATGTTAACCAACATATACGACTTATGACCAACAAAAGAACGCAAAATCATTACCCCTACAGAAAACAAAAGCCCGTTTGTATCTGAAAAGCAATTTGTTACTTATACCCACTTTGTGTTACCAAACCCACATTGAGATTTTTTATGCTCATAAAGAAAAATTAATAGAACATATAACGTAGCTAAGAATGATATTAAAATCATACAATGGAATGCCAGATTCCTAATGCTAAAAAAATTGATATTGTCTTAATATCTAAAATTTGGTTGAATCCTAAAATAAATATCATATTTCATGGTTTTAACATATTGCAAGACGGCAGAAGTGATAGTAAAAGAAGAGTCGCAATATTAGTTCTTACACAATTGGTCTTTAAAGAAATTCGTTTTAATTTTGACTTTGGTAAAATGAAATTATGTGGTGCAGAAAGTTTAATTAACAATAGGTGGTACAACTTTCTCTCTATTTATAGAGCACCCACAGTAATGTCACTACGAGCCAATGAGTTTCTCTAACCTTATTATAGCAAGATATTTTAGTGCACATCACGGTCTCTGGGGTTCTCCTTACTCTAGTAAAGATAGTGTTATTTTATTGGAAACCACCGAAAAAACTAATTTAATTGTTATATGCAGGTTTGCTCGCTAGACCAGTACCTAATGATGTCAAAAAATCATGTGCAAAGATCAGTATTGTAACATCAAATTTAATTACGCAATTAACATGCGACGTTAAAGACGACAGCTTCGGATCAAGACAAAAATTAATTTTTTATTCATTCTTTCTACAATACCGTTTCTAAAACTTTAAACTTGATAAAGCTTTTATACCTAATAAACGAAACAATGCTATCTGGTAGCATAAAGAACGTGACTAGTGTATCATAATCTTTTTTTCTTGCACTATAGAAAAAGCAGGCAAACGAATACAATTATATACAATGCAAAAAAGCATCAGTGGAATGTAAACGGTTTTTTAAAACGAAAGCCAAACAATGACGAAATAAATATTAAAATAATTTAGATAATTAAATAATAAATAAATAAATATCCTAAAAATTTACACTGAAAAAATTAAACAAAACTAAGACATCTCCTGGTCCGGATAATATATGTTATTCTATGTTATCACATTTTATCACAGGTCAAAGAATCTTAGGTATTTTTAATATGTAGAAATCTTTATATATACATAGTTAACAAACTTCGAAACTGATGTTTTTAAAACGGCTTTGACATTTTAACAACAAAGTCTAGTGTTATGTTTCTACACGAAAAATGATATCTAAACAAAGTCACATACTGCTCAGTAATATGTTTTTTCCTATTTGTCAAACGTTTCAATACTTAGGGATTTAGTTAGATTCTAAATTATTGTAAAGAGGTCAAATTTTACGTATCCCTAATAAAACTGAAAAAGATATTAACCTTTTAAAACATACCTTTAAAATTGCTTGGGGTTGTAATCAGGAAATAGCTCTCCTAGCGTATAGATCATACATAAGAAGCATAATAGAATATGGATAAATTCTGTACGGTTAGGGCTGGGCAAAATACCGACATGAAGTATTTGAAATACAAAATACAGATTACAAAGTCAAAATAAATTTGAAATACAATATATAAATTACTCTAATTACATCAATAGATCCGGATTGCTATCATGATAGTAATCGTAATGAAAAAATAACGACATAAAATCAAAGGCGGCAGTGTTACACAATACTTGAAAAAAAATGTATTTGAAGTACGAAATACAAAATATAAGTGCTTTAAAAGATACGTTATGTATAGACTACATTAAATGAAATTTCATTCCTCCACTAGCTCTTTGGCGGTATTTGGGAAGTAGGCGTAAAAAGTGTAAAATACGATTTAAAACGTATTTGTGGCGATACAAAATTAAATTATAATGAATTTTATACAATAAAAAAGCTACTTTAAACTGTCATTTATTTCCACTACTGTCTTCTGATTCAAAAGATTCAACACTATTAACACTGTTACATTTTTTAATTGGAAGAGGTTTAACTACCCTAGTAGCACAAAATATATGTAGGATATTCTAATGATCTTGGTACAATATTTAAAGTCGGTTAAATATTGCTTGGTGTAATAGATATATTCTTGATATTGTTAATGTGTATAATACTAATATTCTAAAAATATAAACGTATAATATCATTGGTATATTTTAAAACTTTACAAATGTTTTCAAGGTTTACACGACATCAGGTAAATATTTTAAATCTAGATACTTATTGCAAGATGTCGAAAATATATTCTAAATATTGTAAAAATAGATAAAAACAATGTTATAAAAATATGTGCCAACAATATCGTTCGTGTATTTTAAAGTCACAAATGTTTTTCAAAGTTTGACTGACATAAAATATATATTATAACTATATATAAAGTTAATATTTATGTTTAATCAGTACCTACATTTTTTTTGCTTATTTTTAACTGTACTTTTAAATTTACGTATTTATACATGTTAAACCCCAACACGATGTTCTCACAATTTAAATATGCTTATTTTAAAAAGTATTTTTATGTGCGTATATTTTAATAAAAAGTAATCCAAAACCATAGTATGTAATCTGTTAAAAATTGTATAAGAAACGCAATTTAATTATAAAAAAATTACACAAGGAGTATATGAAATCGAGATATCTGCGTTTGAATTGAACTGAAAAATCAATTGCGTAATAACTAAAAGAATTTTACAATAATAAACTACATTTGCTGCAAAGGAATTTTAGACAAGGTGTTGTAATTCTGTTGTAAAATTACTAGTAATGCTAGTAGGTATTTATGATTTTAAAGGTAATTTTTTCCAAATATTTTTGTGGCATTCTAAACGGGTTTACACAAAGTACGCCTTTTAGTAAGTTTCGTAAAATTCTTTGCAACATTGAACGTCTTAACAAGTATATTATTTACTTGCTTTTGGGTACTTAGGTCAGAAACAGTTATATAGACCCTGAACAAGAATAAGAAAAGTTTTCTTTACTAATATGCATTTGGATTTCGTGTTTGCAGTTTGCGAAGTTTAAATTTTTATATCGAGCTTTAGTGCAACGTAATTGTATAATCAGGTAAGTGCCCTTTGATTTTCTTATTTTTTATTTTTGTATCATGTTTTCTAAATATAAGAAAGCAAAAAGTCATTTTGTAAATAATTTATTTTAACGCAGCGAATACACCTTAAATTCGACATTTGCTTAGTTTATGTTTTATTCATCATTCATAATTTTATTGTGTTAGTGTCATTTTTATAAATAAACGTGTTTTTACAAATCATCTGCAGTGTTTCAATACGGTTTAATAAAAACTGCGTAGCAAAAAAAAAGACCAGATTAAACATAATTTGCAAACAAACATATATGTAGTAGGTATATATTTGACAAATATCTCACAAATAATAGTGAGATATATCTAGAACAGATTAAAAAGTAATATTTCCCATATATTGGAAACAAATATTGTGACATTTACATCTAATGTCTGCCATATATTCAAAACATATATTTTGAAGGTATTTATAACTAATATTTAGAAAATATTTATTTTATATAAATTATTGATATAACATTACAATAAATGGCCAATATAAAAAACTGTGATATTTAAATATTTACCAGATGTCATTTATTATATATTACGTATATTTTGTGCTACTAGTAACAGAACCCGATCTAGAAAATAATAAAATCGGACGACTGAGTCAATATCAGTCACTGCAAACATTAACACAAAATTTTTGACGACGTTGGCATAAGGAATATTTAAACTCAAAAACAAATAAAACAAGATAAATCATCTTGTAGTAGTTAAAGAAGAGGACTTTTTACCATATCAATGGCCTATAGGCAGAGTAATAAAGGTTCACCCTGATGAAGATGGAATAGTTTCATCGTAAGTAACAATAGTATTAAAAATGACAAATTTTATGTTGATACTACATTTATTGTTGAGAAAATTAGTCAACTTTCAATTTGAATAAGTGGCTGAAAGGATATTAATGATACGAAGAAAAGAATTTTTTCGAAATTAAATTTGTGGAGTGAGAAGACACTGTGAAATTGACACTATAGGTAAGAATAAAATTTGTATAACCAAGATGTATTACCTACTATCACATTCTCACTTAAATTTTGATTAAACCTAGAAAAGAAATTATAATCGAGGTCAGAAGCATTACTATTATGATTCAATAGCAATTAGCTGAATTTTTAATATTTATTACAAAAATTATATTGTGATTATAACAAATAATTAAAAAGATTAAGGTAGATTTAAATAGCTGCAATTTATAACCTGATGGTGACTGAAAATTAAGATTATACAGTCTCAACAATAATTGTAGTTAGTTTTTATAAATATAAATTTTGGATAAGACATATTTTTAAATAATTATTATTGTAGTTTAAATGTGTTTTGGGAAATCCATTACCAAAAATTCAATCAAAATAGGAGTAGAAGACGAGATTAAATCGTGACTCAGGAATTCAGAAGTAAGGAAGGCGAAGTAAATGGAGGAATCAGAATAAGAGCTGCAAGATTATTTTGTGGTAACAATTCAATTATTTTATTATTTTGTTTCTTATTTTTTATGTTACTATTTTACTTTTAAAACAATTTTTAAGTAATTATTAAGTTTCTATTGTTGTTTGTAATATTATTTCTAGAAATGTGTAACCAATTTTTAAAAATTTAATTTTTTTTTGTATTACGTATTGATGCTTTTTAATAAATTCTTGTATCTAATTTTGTAATGTACCAACAGTGAAAATAGGACTGGAACTATTATGGAGGTTTTTTGATGTCCAACTCTGTGCCAAAGTAACGTACTATGGACGCCCACAGTATTTACTTTGAATCTTTTGTGGACGTCCGAAAAACGTTCAGATCTCCATTGGAAGTCCATAGGACATTTTTGTGCTATTACGGTAGTACCCGTTTTTTTCGAAAACATTCGTTTGTCCGTAAAAAAAGCTAAGAAGTACTCAAATGTAACTTGTTGTAAGCAGTGGAGTTATGAACATTATTTACAGGGCAGCACCTTTTTAGATTAGATTTAGTAAAATATGATTTTTAATAACTGTTTTTTAAATTTTTTGTTAAATTAGATAAACTAAATAAATTGTTTATTTTTAAGTGAAAGAATTAGTAAAGAATGAGAAATCTGGCAAATGTTTTTATGTAATCTTTTTAATTAAACTGCAAAGTTTAAGGTTAACATAATTGAATTTAACGTTTGAGTTGCAATTTGACTGCTTTTAATAATTACACAATTTAACGTTTACATACTTTGCTACGTAAACTGATATTAAATATACAACTCATTTTAAACATTTGTCAAATGTGTTATGTAATTCCCGATAAAAGAAGACTTTCTCATACATAATTGGACTTGATAAAGCTACTTTATTTATCAGTTTCACTTGTGATTGTTCGCTCGTAAATTACCCCTCGTCCAATACAGCCCTACGTTATGTAGGTATAAACAGCCATTAAAAAAGATTGATACATTTTACTTATATAAACACATTTTAATTTTCTTTTCAATGCTTTGTTAGAAAGCTATTCATTACCGCTTCTACTTAATTCTAAGAACTTATATGCGTTACAAAAGTTGTTTTGGAGCTTATTTACCATTCATTAAAATGTTTAATGTCTGAAATTAAACGCATTGGTTTGTTTTTGAAACTTTATATTTTTCTAAAGCGTATTTTGTATTTTTTAATTATTTATATTCTTTTTTTTGTTTTTACAACATAATGTCATGTTGAATTTTTTTTCTATTGTAGTATATTATATTACCAACTTATGTTATTTTGTTGTATTATCGTACATAAACAACATAAAAAAGTAAATGAAAAATTTTTAAATGTAGCATCTTACGTTGAAAATTGTCTTCTCAACATCCTAAATAAAGCATCATTAAAAAATAAACATTTTATACCATAACTCTAATTTATTATTAATTTATAATGAAATTATTAATGTAGGTCTTCTCTACTGTTAAAAATTATTTTTATTTTGTTTTGTTCTAATAATGGAATCAGAAATATACGAATCCATTTTGAGTGTTAGATTACTTTAACGTTATATTGTTGAGTTACTATAAGCATTATCTTAAAAGTACAATTTTTTTGTGAACATCGCGGAGCAACTAAAATAAATGTAGTTAATAAATTTTAATAATATAATGAGCAATATTTAATATATATATTTTTGAAAAACTACTACTAATTTTGGAAACAGAATGTCACATACAAAGTTCTTTTTTGCATGTCATAATTGTGATGTTAAAGGACATAAATATTACAAATCCCTAAATTACAAAGGCAATATCAACCAAATGTTGTACAAGATAATACAGAAGAAATTTCTTTTGCAACAGAGGTAAATGGAAGTAACGTTGAAGAATTAAAAAACAAAGAAGAAGTCAGGTTTATAATAGACAGTGGGATCACAAATCGTCTAATAAATAAGCAATATGAAAAATTATTAAAAAATGAACAAAAAAGTAATCACAAAATAAGTGTTGCAAAGCAAGGTGGAAGCATCATATCCACAAAAGAAGGAAACTTACATCTAGAAACAGAAAATGGACGAAAAGCTAAAATTAAAAAAATTTAGGTATGTGAAAACTTAATTTATAACTTATCTGTTAAAAAAGTTAAAGAAGAAGGACTAAAGATTAAGAAAAGTAACCAAACCCTATTAATAGAAAAATTGTGTCGAAATTTATATTGTGGATCATTAAAAATTCCTGCTTCAGCATTAACAACTAGAGAATTAGAAACAAATGAAGGTCATAGAAGAATGGGATACTAATCCAAGTATCTTTTAAAGGTATTTGCAAAGTATGTCGGCAAGGGAAGCAAACGCAACAACCATACAACCCGGTACAAACTCAGCAAAAGACAAATGCAAGTAATTTCAAGTGATGTATGTGCATCAATTAAGCCTACGACCGATGACAATAAAAAGTAATTTGTTACTTTTATGAATCATCAAACATGTGCGCATGGAGCTACAACCAACGCGCCAGTATCGTAACAACTAAATTCTAGGAAACAAGATTAATAACTGTAACATATCAGATAAATTATAATGATGCAGCTTGGATAGTAAAACTGGGCGAAATCATACTAGAGGTCCACTATGCAGAATAAATTAGTAAAATTTTAGAAAGTTGTTAACGTGATGGTATTATGACTTGGCGATCAAATTAATAAAATTACAAATAAATATCAGGTTTGTATTCACTTATATGTGGTTAATTAATTATCCGTATGCATTTTCCCAAAAACATAAAGAAGTGAGAACAATAAAATCTCACTAAGAAATTTGCCAGCACTTTCAAAATAAAGTTTATTACCGATTTTAAACTGTTAAATTATAGAAAGGGTCAATTTGACCACAAGTGGCGTTTTTAGGTATTCATTTAGTGGCGGTTCTTGTGTTGAACAAATTTTATTATTATTAATATTATTACTTAAAATTGTTACACAGTTACATGAACTACACAAACAGCAACCGTTGGTCGGCAGAAAAGTCTAAAAAGTCTATTTTTATACTCAAGAAAATTTCGGAAATGAAGACTGCTGTTATAACCACAATTTTTTGTATTGGTGCCGCGTTCCGTTTTCTGACACCGAACATTTTTAAAGAGGGAGCAGTAAAAAATTTCCGAAACATCAAAAATATTTGAGACAATTTACAAAGCAGACAAAATATTTTACTTCAAAATAAAGCAAAAATATAAAAAAAAACGAAGAAAATTGAAGTCAGCCAGTCTTTAAAAAGAAAGTGCGGACTAAATAAACACGTGCAACGTCAGTGTAAGCGTTGAACAAATAATTACATTAAGTAATTAATTATCTTATCTGCAAATAGTGTTTATAAATTAACAAAGATATAAATTATTTGTAAGTGTTTGTTTCTATTAAATTTAGTTAAATAAAATTTTTAGTGTTTGTTGTATTGTTCGTTAGTTTAGTAAAATTAGTTACATTTATAATAATCCTTTAATTACTAAAATAAGTAAAGTTTTAAAGTCGTTACAGTATTTTTAGCTGGTACCAAAAATAATACAGTAACATTAGACGTCTAATTTAATTGTGTATGTAATACACCTTTTTAGAGTACGTTGTAGTTAAACACCCAAACTTTTTAGGCTTGGTCTTAGTCTCTCCTTGCCCCCAAACAAACTGACGTTTCGCAAGGCATTGCAGCTTGCATCTTCAGAGTGATAAATGTCACTTATAATAATAAACTAACTTGTTGTTAATCGGCAATAAATTTTCTTCTTAACATTAACGCGTTCGCTGGTTGCAATTATTCTCGACATTAAAATGTGGATTATTAATCGTTATCAACTACAATCATGTTTGTTAAATAACTATTAACTCTGTAATTCATGTTTCATCATAATTATTTTAGTTGTTATCTTAAATTAAACTTTTAATTGCAATTGAAACATTTACAATTACATTTTAATCAAATTATTAAATTGATTTAAATTTTATAATTTACGTTAAACATATAAATAAATTATCACCCGAATAAAACTTTTAAGCTTAAACTTTAAGTATTAGTACATTATGCATATGTACATTGATTAATTAAAAAAGTTATTCAACACAAGTTTTGAATTAATTTTTTTAATATAGACTGCTCTAATTTTTTTTAGTTTTAAACCATTCGATAAACTGTTTGTTATTTAAATTCATATTAGATAAATAATGAAAATAATTGTGTCGAGTTAAATTTTTTCAGCAAAAATGTGCAAATTTTACAAAAAGCTTTTTGTAAAATATAACAAATTGTATACGTTTTAATTAATTACTAAAATGAAAGTCGATTAGATCAAGCGACGTAATGATATTGTCGTCGGTTATGCTTTCGCCAGGTACATATATAATTATAAATGTAACAAAGTAGAAAGATGATATTTCTTAAATAATTTTATTATTGGAAAAGCACTCTAAAATTAAGCGATACAAGTTTCTGCTAGAAAGGACTCGTAACGGTAAACCGCCCGACTACTCTAAGATACGTATCTTTTCTTGTCAAAAATCAAACGTTTTGAAATATATTTTTAGCTAAAACATTTTATGAAACCTTTTTCAATAATATTGTATTTGTCATACAATACAATTTAAAATTTTTGGTTCTACGCCTTATTAGTACTCAGATTATAGAACTACTGTTTAAACTCTAAAATCGTATGAAATCAAAATAGAAAAGTTTGTTTATCAGTTTCTAAATTTTTCAAAATTTATTAAAGAAAATAAGTGTTTACATGTACTTAATTAAAGGACCATTTCTGTATGTTAAAATTTTTAATTCTTCTATTTTTTTAAATTTTGTTTCAACAATTATTTTAAATAGCTAATTTAATTTAATTTTTGAAATATCAACATCTAGTCAAGTGAAAAATCTTGATTTCAAATATTTGAGTTTGATGTTATAAGAAAATATAGCAAACTGTAATTTTTTTCCAGTTGTTTAAACTCTATTCAAACGTTTATTGTATTTCGTATTTTTATTACATGTATTCTAATATAATTTTTAAAAATCACGAAACCTTGAAAATATTTCTTTTTATTCTATTGAAATTATTAATATATTGTTACTTTATTGTTATCTTATTTTTTTGAAATTTTATGCATTGTTGAAACCATTTGATTTTAGAGCTATGTATTTAATTTAGTAAAATATTGCGCAATATCAAAAACAATAAATGCTATTAAATTTTATTAAACAATCTAATCAATCAATTTAAAACTTGACCATGGTTGTGATTGCATACTGGTATACATTAAAAGCTATAAATGAGAATCCACGTGGACTATAATTGAATAAAATTGCAGTTATTTAAAGCTTCAGCAAATATAAAATTACCAAAGTTTGTCACAACTGGACTACTACTATTTAATGTTAATTAATTTTGCATTCAAGTTGTAGAATAAATTGTATTAATTATTTAATTGCGTTTGGGCTACCATCATACGTATGTGACATAAATAATATTTTTTAGATCAGTAAAAAATACAAACTTCACTAGTTTTTTTTTACAGAATTTTTAACAATCTTTTTAAAAAAGCTAGCAATGAGCAAAATATCTGCATTTTTTTTTTATAAATTACATTACATGATTTCTAAATGAAAGTCAATAGTTGTATTTTGTAGTATTTGTAATTGTGTCTTAGTTTACTTCCAATGATTAATGAGTTTAGTAATCATATATCTTTTTAATTAATTTAAATTTATAAACAATAAACTATAGAATTTTAAAAAAACTTACGAAACAATTTAGTAAATTTAGTAAATAAATGGTTTAAATAAAATAGTTATATTGTATGTTTGTCAGTTTTTACATTCAGTTATTGTCTGTTTTATTCAGTTTTGTTAACTAATTTAATTCCTATTCATGTCAATAATCTTGTATTCTAATAATTATAATTAAATTATGTAAATTAATAAATTTATAAAATACATTAAATGCCATAAAATCTAAACAAGATAGTTTGTTTTCATTGTAATGTTTGACGCATAGAAGACATATTTTTATGCGTATTATACTTTTTTTTAAATTTGGAAGCTGTAATACTTAAAAATTAATTTAATATGGAGTTTTCTGATATTGTATTTTTATTTTTTATTTACTTATATCTATTTTACTTGTTTTTTTTTAAATGTTTTATATTTTAAAATTTAATGTTTTTCAACATTTGCAAGTAATTGATTATAATTTTAATAGACGTTAAAAAATTGACATTTATAATATATGATTTATCGCAGGACACTGACTAGAGAAAGCAATCATTCTATTTTTTTCTATTAATTAAACGAACTGCCTTATAAAACTTGTCTAAAAACACCGTAAGACAAATATAACATAAAATACAAAGCAAATAGTATTTGATGCTTGTAATGTTTCGTTTGAGTATTAACCCCTATTGCGAGTCTTTTACTTTTTCGATCGACCCCGTTTTCGTACAGGTATTAGCGGAGCTTGCTCTGTTTTACCTTGACAACATGGTGTCAGGTGTAAACAGGTGTAAATAACTGTAAACAGGTGTAAATCTTGTAAATGATGTAAATCGTGAAAATGATAAAAAAAGTTAAAATTTAGTGTAAATAAAAGACATAAATTAAATTGTGTGTTAAGGAAACGCAACATGTCAATCGAAGATAAGAAAAGAAGAAGAATGGCGTCAAGTTCTAATAATTATGTACCAATAGCTAATATTAATACTATTAGTGTGCTGAAATTGGATACGGGGAACAATTCTGTGGCATGGAAAAAATGGTATCAAAAATTTGATTTTTTTTAACGGCTGGTGACTTTGAAAACACTTCTGATAAGCGTAAGCCATTTAAGTATGAAATAGATAGAATGCTGCGTCAAAATATTATTGAAAAGGTAGACGAACCGTCTACGTGGGTCAACTCGGTAGTTATAGTTAAAAAGAAAAATAATTCGTTGAGAGTGTGTTTAGATCCGCGTTATTTAAATCAATTTATAATCAGAAAAACTAAGCAATGGCCTACTGTAGAGGATACTATTGAAAAATTAAGCAACGCGCGGTACTTTACAACATTAGATTGTAATAGTGGTTTTTGGACTGTTAAGCTTGATGAAGCTAGTTCCAAATTGTGTACTTTTTGTACACCTTTTGGTAATTATCGGTATAAAAGACTTCCATTTGGTTTATCTGTTTCTACGGAGCATTCCAAGAACGAATGGAAGAAATATTTAAAGACGTTGAAGGAGTATCCTTTTATGTAGACGATGTTGTTGTGTTTGGGGAATCAGTTAACAAACACAATAAAAGATTAGAAAAAGTATTGGAAATTGAAAAAATAATAATATAAAGTTTAACAAAGAAAAATCAAAAATTTGTAAAGAACAAATAAAATGTTTAGGTGTCATAATAATTAAAGATGGTGTTTATCCAGACCCATTAAAAGTTAATGCCATTACGGAAATAGTATCTCTAAAAGATAAAAAAGATTTAGAAAGATTTCTTGGATTAAGAAAATACTTGTCTAAATTTATTGTAAACTATTACAGCACCATTGAGAACCTTGCTTAGAAAAGATGCTATTTTTAGTTGGCAACAAATTCATGAAAGTGCTTTTAAAACAATTAAAAAATTATTAACTAATGCTCCAGTTCTACAAATTTTTGATATCAACAAAGAGATAGTAGTCTCTGTCGATTGTAGTTCAGAAGGGGTCGGTGCATGTTTAGTTTAGGATGGCCGTCCCATTGCTTATGCTTCCAAAGCTTTATCTTATTGTCAAAAACAATACGCTCAAATAGAAAAAGAAATGTTTGCTATTGTTTTTGGTTGTAACAGATTTCATAAATATATTTTAGGCAAAAAAGTAAAATTTGAAACCGATCATTTAGCATTAGAAACGTTATTTAAGAAACCTTTAAATAAAGTCCCTATTCGCATACAAAGAATGATGCTTAAAGTTCAAGGGTACGATATTGTTGTTAAATACGTTCCTGGTAATAAAATGTTTATTTCCGATTTTTTAAGTAGGTCATATTTAACGAATGTAGATGAGAATGTCATTTTAGATGATGATCAATTTAATAATGAAATTGTTTGTCATGTTAACGCTACTTTTGAATATTTGTCAGTATCAATAGAGAAAAGAGAATTAATTAAACTTAAAACTAAAGAAGATCCTATGATGCGTAAATTAATAGAATACATTCAAAATGGTTGGCCACAAAATAGAAATAATGTAGATAATATTGTAAAACCATTTTGGAACATAAGACATGAGTTACATATAATTAACGACATAGTTTTTAAAAACGAATTAATTGTTATTCCAATGTCATTGCAAAAGATGATGCTAAATTTAATACATGAAGGACATTTTGGTTATCAAACTTGTATACGAAGATCAAAAACTGTTTTGTATTGGCCAGGCATTCAGGCACAAATTAAAGATGTTTGCTTAAATTGCCAAACGTGTACTATGTATAGAGTAAATAATTCTAAAGAACCTATTCAGTTTCATGATATTCCTTCATTACCGTGGCTACCATGATCATTCTGATCCATATTTGGCCTTATTAAATTTTAGAAATTCACCTAAAAATGGAATGCCATCGCCTGCTAATCTGTTATTTAATAGAAACTTAAATAATAAAATACCAGTTTCTAAACTTTATCTTCAGCCAAGAATAAGTAAAAGAAATAAATACCAAGATCAAAAAAATGAATTTCGAATCAAATCTTATTAGAACAAAAATACGAAAACGTTAAGCAAAATTCAAAACAACAAAGCAGTTGTTTTTAAAAAGAAAGTTGACGATAAAGTTTGGACACCAGGAAGAGTGATTGCAAAAAGTTCTTTTCCGCGTTCATATGAAATCGAGGATGATAACGGTGGTGTGTTTCGCCAAAACAGAAACCAAATTATTGAAACTAATGAATTAAATATTAATAATAAAACCGATGAAATTAATAATTTGGAAAACCAAGAAAACGGGTCAAATCAAAATAGTGAAGAAGAAACCTTTTTGAAAAATCTTAAAAATTATAAAACAAAAAGGGCTGTTAGAATTCCAAAGAGGTTAAACTTAGATTTAGTTAATTATTGTTACTAATTTTTTTGTCATATATTAGAATGTATATTTATTAGACGAGGGGAATGTTGCATATATGGATTGATAGATAGTATGGCATTAGACGTGCGCGTATGCAGAGTTCCCCAAGCCATGGATGAACAATATAAGTTAAGTTTGGGAACGCGTTTTTAATTAATAAAAGTCCAAATCCACAACAATGCTATTTGATATGATACTAGAAATACCTTCTTAAGCACAACATAAGGTATATCTCTATGAACATAAAGTTTAGAAGATACTTGTGTAGCAATGTTACTCAATAATTGAGTCATCAACATTTTGTCGTTTAGTTGGTATTCTACAGAAAGCTGGTATTTGAAATCAGCGTAAACTTTTCGTCGATCTTGTTGCGATTCATGACTGGTTTTGGCTTGTTGCCAAGTTTGTACCATTTTTTGTAAAAAAAGCATAATTTTTTTACTGCTTGTCGTAGATCATGCTGAACCTTATCAGGAGTACAATACTCTCAATAAACAATAGGTTTGCAGCAGTTTTGTTTTTTGCAGTAAACCTAAATCATTGCAAAGAGTGTGACGGGTAATTTTTCAGATCATGACGTGCAATCGTCTTTTACCATAAAAGTCAGACCTGATTTAAGATTACGGTTTTTGCGTTCTATCACAATAGCGGACGGGTGGTAACTAATGTACAAACTGAGTACCGTTGTCATTGGTAATTTGTCTAGGTATCCCGAACCGGAAGAAGTTTCACCAATTAGCATTTTTGCGCACAGGTGTAGACTTTTTTAATGCAAACAACTCAACCTATTTATTACTAGTGTCTTCTACTACTAAAATCCATTATTCTCTAAAAATTGTTTGTGGTAAAAGACCAAATAAATCTATAGCTAAAACTTTATATTGGCGGTGGTAAACTAATGTTTGAACTATACCGAAAGCTTATGATTTGCTTTATAATGATGACGCTCAACATACGAACTCACATAAATGTAAACGTAATGGCAAATACCCATAAAATATTGTCTTTTTTCTATTCTTTGAAATGTTTGTTTAGCACAATAATGAACAGCAGTTGGAGCATCATGAGACTCTTCCAGCAACTCTTTTTTTCTTGAACCGGATTAATAAATTTAATTCCTTTAACCTCTGAAGCATACCGATAAAGAACGTTCTCAAACATAATGTATTTGCGGTTTATTTTTTAAAATTCGTGTTATTCTTATTCTCTAAAATTTGAATTATTTTTTATATATTTTTGTTTAATAGGTAAGCGGTACGGATGTCTGAAGCGCGTCTACGCCAAATTTTTAAAGTTACGTTACAAAGAACCCAGATTAACTTTTTGTTAATATGTTCACATAGGGGTTGTGATAACAAGTCGGTTACAAAATTACATTTATCTGAAAGATGTTCAATTTTTAGGTTGTTACGGTTGGCGATTCGTGGTTACTATAACGGATAAATGATCAACGTATCCTCTAAACTTGTTCCATTTTTATACTATCCAATTTCTCGTTAGGTCATTTGAATTTTCCAAAACAATAAAAAAATAGTCAAGAATCGATTAATAAAATTTAAAAAAAAATTCTAGAAAAATTAAAAAAAAATTGCGAAGATTCTCAGAAAATTGAAGAAAAATGATTTAAAAATACACAGAAAATAGAAAAAAAATTGATAAAAATTTTTAGAAGTTTAAAAGAAAAAATACAAACAAACATAAAACAACAACAAAATTAAAATTGTTTAAGAAATAATGGAAGCAGATGTTAAATTTAAGAAAAAAAGTATGCGAAGTTCTAGAAAACAAAATAGAAGATTTAATAATGGACCATCGGAAAGAAACCGCTAGCAAGTTTACTTCTACCTTTTACTTCCAAATTTTGATGGTAAAGTTTCATGGTCAACCTACCACAAACAGTATAAAGCCAAAGCTGTAGCTAATGGTTGGAGCAACAAGCCGAAAGCGTCCTCTTTAATAGTGACTTTGTGTGAAACGTTTGGAATTTTGCAAACTGTTCCTGGCCACCTCCAAGAAAATTACGAACTCTTAGTTTCGCGTTTAGAGATGAGATATGGAGATGCTCATCTTCAACAGGTGTGGCAAGCCCAAATAATGAGTCGAATTCAGAAAGCTGCGAAGCCAAACTGGCAAGGTTTGCTTATCCTACAGCACCAGATACCTTCCTGGAGCAATTGACTATCCAAACCTTTTTAGACGGCTTCCGCGACAGCAAAACGCGGCCGACTTTCTGGTTAGTTCGACCTAACACGTTGGATGACGCATGCCTTGAAGTTTGAAGCAGCAAAAAAAGTATTGCAACGAAATCGTCGTAAACTCCTCTGCAACACCCACGCAAGCACTAGAAAAGATCAAGGAGATAGCGCAACGAATACTTTGGAAAAGAGGAGTGATGATTTTGAATTGCAGTGAAATAGGCCACGTACGACAACATCGTACTAAACCCAAGAAGAAGACAAGACGAGCGCTTAAAAGTTTGAAACAAGTTTATCCTATCTAGTCATGTTTCGGAGATTAACATTCAAATAGCATCGCATATGGAGCAATTCTACAGTATTTATTTCGATGGCAAGATCAATTATTGTTGACACAAAAGCGACGAAGACCATCATTTGTCTGAACATATTACGGGAAAACGAGAAGACATTACTAGTATCAGTACGACTTCGAACGGTGACGGGCGAAAAAATACCTACTCACGAACAAATCAAATTAACCATTCGTTTGGGTAATGGAGTACTGACTATCAAGTACTGGTAGCCGACATCACGAAAGAAGTTATTCTGGAAATGGACGTAATAAAGAAGTGTGGGTTCCATTTGGATATGAAAAACAATATCTTAAAGATCGACAATACAGCAATTCCTTCTCATTCGTCAGAGAAGACAGCCGTGCGAATCTTATTGAGTAAAAACGTAACTCTGTCTGCAAGAATTGAAAGTGTGATGATGACACGCCTGGATGGATATCTCCGAGAAGGCTACATTTGCGCGATTGAACCAATGGAGAGCGACTTAGTTAAAAAAACGACTAATCATTGCCTGAACTTTAGTACGAGTAAAAAACACGATGCCAATAAGGATCTTGAATGTCAACTCAGATCCAGTAACGTTGAAAAAGAAGACCGTAGTAAGCCAATGGACGCCTGGACCTCAAATTGTGAGATACGTAAATTCTAATGAAGATACGTGGCGAAAGAAGCGCTCACAAATCTATTGAACATTCTTACCTCCAAATGCTAAAACCTCAGTCAAGACTAGCTGGCTAAAGTTAAAATGTTGATTCAGCAGTTTTTTAACGAAAATTGACGATACGCTGGACACCCTGACCGGATCTAATAGCAGGTAGAATTGGAACCTGGTTTGTGGCAGTTCACTGTGATGCCCAAATAATGAGTAACGCTCCTGTAACGTTCTAGCGTTTGATGGAGACCATCTTCGCGAACTGCATGGAATACGTGCTTGGTTTACCTACACGACGTGATCGTGATTGGAATGTTGTCTGAAGAACATTTGAACAACTTGAAAGAAGTGTTACAACGACTACGTGTGGTAAATCTAAAACTGAGCCAAAAGAAATGCCATGCATTTAAGAAGGAAGTGCAATAACTTGGCCATGTCGTATCTAGAGAGAGAGAGTAAAGGCTGGCCCAGACAGTATCCAGGCAGTGCAAACATGGCCAAAACCAATCGACAAACTTCAGGTCCGAAGTTTCATTGGGTTTTGCAGCTATTATAGACGATTTGTACCCAGATTTGCCAAAATTGCCAAACCTTTGACGAAACTGACCGAAGAAAGAACAGAATTTAGGACGAACACTATAAATACGCTTTCCATTAACTAAAACAGATGGAAAGTTTGTTTTGGATACTGGCGCAAATAATCTGGCTATAAGAACAGTATTTTCACAAGTGCTAGATGGACAAGAAAAAGCCATTGTGTGTTTAGTTAAGTTTTGTTCAAGCCAGAAAAGATTTATTGCGTGACTAGGAGAGAGCAGTTAGCAGTCGTCAAGTATATAAAACGTTTCCATAAATATTTGAATAGACAAAAAATTTTACTAAAGACGGACCACGACGCTTTAAAACGGCTATTGCAGTTCCGTAACCCGGATGGACAAGTAGCAAGATGGATCGAGCCACTGTAAGATTATGACTATGACACAGAACACCGTGCCGGAACGCTAATGTCTTGTCCAGATGACCATGTCTGCCAAAAAATCAAATTCAAATATAAAAAAAACAAAGTATCAATTTAAATGATAACAAAACAAAAAGACCTCTAAAATAATCATTAATTAAATCCAAATATTGAAAATGACTTTTAGGATCCTGTACAAAACGCCAGTAATCAAAACTAATAACTAAACTTACTTTTTAATATTTTTTATAAAATTTATTAATCGATTCAAAGTACAGTTTAGTACTATGGTACTCAATATTTACATTATGTATAATTAATTTCAAAATAAAAGGTCTAAAATGACCGTAATGCAATTCGATATTTCGTTATTGAAATTGCACTGACATATTTTAATAAACTAAAACTTTCGATACGGAACTGGAATTTGCTGTGTAAATAACTTAAGGAAATTAGTCCTTACTAATTTAGCTTAAAGCCCGTAATTGGGATACTATAACAATTACTTAAAGTTTATAAATGCAATACTGCAACGACAAATTCTTTAAGTTCATAGATTCAATACCTTAACGACAAATACTTTAGGTTCATAGGTACGACAAAATGCAGGAACAAACTGAGTAACTGATAACACGGATTACGTAAAAAGAAATGAACTTCTTCGGATAGTAAACATAAAGTACTCACAAATCAGCCGTATAAGAAAAGTGTGATAATCAGACATTAACTGATAAGAAGCCGTAGGTACCAGGTGCAAATAAAAAAAAGGCAATAGAAAATGTCCATATCTTGAATCTATATAAATTCAACTTAGCTCATAAATAAGTGAACCAGAAAGCGATACAGAACTGCATAAAATGTCTACCAATTATTCGCTTAAAATGGAATATAACCAATGGACTTTAAACTTCGTGTCAACTACAAATCGGCAGTCATCTCCAGTACAAAACTAAATTGTTGTCTTAAACTCCAATTTTTAATTTCCTAAAATAATCCACACATATACAATAAAAGCCAAAAATCTGTAGCGAGCATTATGAAATCTCAAGAAAGAAATGGAGTTACACAATTAATATTGGCAGTACCCAAGCTTGGTTGTGACTTAAATCAACTGAATTGGAGGATAGTTCAAAATATGTTGGACGTCGTCTTCCGTGGAACAGCTGTTGAAGTGTTGGTCTGCCGTTACCAACCAAGTAGAATATCGGATCAGGAAAAATCTATTGACTGCTTCTTTTATGCTCAAATAAGTTGTCAAAATGGAGAGAGCTGCCGCAATCGCAAAGATGCTTTCTACCGGTATCGCATCCAATTTCCTGATCTGGGACAGACAAACAAAGACAGTAAAACGTTTGCGAAGTTAATGTCCAGTTCAAGGCAATGGCCGAAGACTGGTAAATATTCTAGAGAAAGATATAAAAATAGATTCAAAGGAAGCCTAAAGCGGTTTTTTAAGCGATTAACGCGTGTGAAAATAAATAAATAAAGTGGTGGTGCTAGTAAAATATAAATACGTTGCGTACGTGTTGTTTTAGTTTTAAATATACTAGTATTAAAAGTTCTTTACAGTATCATTATGGTTTGTTTAAAATAATTCCAAATAAAAATGTCTTAAAAATATTGATGTCGGTGCGTTTCGTAAACCAAACAATAGTTCCTATTAATAAAACGTTTAGTTGAATCAAATCTTTTCTACTTGACATAGTACTTTTATCAGCACAAACGCGACTGAAGGCATAAACCGAAAGTGGAATAGTATCTTCCACAGAAGTTACGACATCAAGAATCAAGAACAAAATCTTGTGTTGAGTCAGTAGAAAATTTTTATTTTTCTTGAGCAATTGACGTAATTCTTTAATTGTACATTTACTGTTGCTACCATAATGTTTTGCTCGGTGTTACTTCACTCAACTAGTTTAACCATAATTCAATCGCTCACAAAAGTCTTGTTGCTTTGTTTATGGTCTTGATATAATGACTGTATATTTAAAAATGCAAAATTTTAACAATAAACAAACTCGGTGTAGAACGATGAGATATTGCGTTTAAATTTATTGACGTCAAAGTAAATTTATATGACTACATGTTGGGCAAATAATTCTGTTTTGAGTGGCGTAGGTACTTTACTCGTATAAATCGTTTTGCAAGCAAATTTTCTGCATTCATCACTGGATTGGCCAAACATTTTACAGTAACGGCACCAAACTCTTCCTTTACTTGCATATTAGTCTTTAACTAACTTTCTAGAAGTTTTCTATATTCGAATGCATTTTTTGTCTACAACAGTTGTCTGACCAGATATTCGTATTAATCTCGTTTTTTACTTCTTGCCACTAGGAAGCAGTAAAACCGTCTAAAAGCTTCGGTAATCCTTAAAGTGCGTTAGTATCCGACACGTTTGAACCCTCTTAATATATTTTTATGGTGTTGACTTCTAAATCTCTTTTCTATCAAAACAAAAATACATTTTGTAGAAAATCCTTTATTTGTTATCGGAATTACCTTTGTTACGTAAATGTTTTGTAATAACGCTTGCGCATGAAACATACAATTCTATTCGTAAATTTCAAAATTGTTTTAGCAACTATGTCTAACAATACAGAGAAATAAACAGCGTAGACAATGTTGGTGCGAATCTTAAACAATAACTTTCTGAGTAATTAAATACTTTTTGTCAAAATTCAATTTTAAATCTAAATTGCAAAGTACATAATTAGTTTAGCACGATGTTATTAACAAAACTACCCTTTAAAGTAAAATTTTTATTTGACCACGTTGAGAGTCGAAATAATTTTTTTCCTTATAAAAAAATATGAAAATTTCAATCGACAGTTTTTACACTTTTATTAAATTTTCAAGACTGCAAGTCTGGCGCCGATTACAGCAGGATATGATTTCTGTTTATTTTCTTGTCGCGGGGTATGCTTATTAGTAAAAAAAACGACTAGAGAAAGCAAGTATTCAAAAATGTTTTTAAATATAAACTGTTATGAAGTTCGACTTAGTTAATTTGATCAAATTTTTCCCTAAAACAAAATAGTACAGTATACTAATAGTAACATCGACCTGGCAACAACGGAAAGCTATGCTTCCCTCTGGACGAGTAATCGCAGGCTGCAAAGTGTACACAACATTGTAAGAGATAGAAATAGTATTTGTCAACAAACGGTACGCACTACTTGTCAAACGACAATTGTATTTGTTTACTTTTACATATTCCTACTTCAAGCTAAATATAAATTATATTTATATTTCATGTTTAAAGTTTGATTCAATTTATTTTACTATCTACGTACTTCAAATAATGCTGCTAGAACCGATTCTAAAATTTGAGGTTATAAGTATGTCAACATAAATTGACAAGTAGTGCGTACCATAACAATAAACAAATGTACTTCCTTTTCTACATGTTTGAGACAAACAAACACATTGCAAAAGTATACAGATTACTCGTCCAGAGGGAAGCGTAGCTTTCCGATGTTGCCAGGTCGATGAATAGTAGCTATAAACATCCTTGATTTTTTTTCTATGCAAATTTGGCAATTCTCAATAGCCAATCATATGTTTATATTTTTATGCGCAAAATTTAAATTAATGGTTGTTTAACGTAAATAAAGTTGTACTTATACACTTTAGTTAATAAGAGTCAGTAGTTGTTAAAATTAATCAAAATGTTTTTAACATATACTAAATCTTTATTCAAAACAAATTGATTATGAAATGTAATATTTGAGTTTATAAGTTCTGCTTGATTTTAATAACAAAGGTAAATATTTAATAACCAATAGATTTTAAAACATCTTAAAGTCGTTTTAACACTAGTTTATATAGGTAATGAGATCAAAATTTTCTATGACATTTAAAATTGTTTCATCGAATATATTATTATTGAAAAAAAATATATATATTATAAGATTATCATTGATTATAATGACGTTGTGTTGCTCGCTTAAAACTTAACCCCTTAAATTAGAAGACTTAAATATATAGTTTGCAGATGTTGATCGTGCAGTATAAGAAGCTTTTGTGTATTATCGGTTACTAGAATAGAATTAATTAGATTTTACTGAAAAAAAAAGAATTATATTGGCGTTTTTAAAATCTATTAGTGTTTTTAGTATTCAAAGTTTACAGAATTCTAATACTGGTGCAATTCATTGGTTGCTTTGGTCTTTAAACAAATCATATTTTTCATTTTCATAATTTTTTCTTTTTTACTTGTGCTATTTAATAAAAATGTATTCAAAAATGTTATTTATATATAAATTAAACTGTATCTAAATTAAATGTAAATCATTTTGTAAAATTGTAGATACTTTAAAATTTTTTTAACTGTAGTTAAAAATAAATCAAAAGTTTATGTAATTGCTATTAAAATAAAATGTCTGGTATTGTATTTTTTTGTAGTTAATTAAAAGTGACGTATAAAGCAAAAAAATGAATGCTCTTGAAATATGTATATATTACTGAAGTTCTGAAAACAACATTCAAAGAGAATCATAAATTTAAAGGAATACTAAAGAATATATTTAAAAAGGTTAAAATGTTATACGTATACTTCTTTTGCACGTTAACTATATATTCACAAAAAATTACATATATGTTTTTTATTCAAGTTACAGAAAAAAATATTATTAAAGTTATATTTATAATTTAAATGTCAAAGATTTTGTTAAAATCTTACAATTAATAATTTAATATTTGACTTAAAATAACAATAATTTGTTTAATATAGAACTTTATAAATGCAAAAACAAGCAACAATAATAAATAAAACAATTTATTTAAAATATCAATATTTTTTGTAATTGTACTGTGTAAATGTACGTTACAGGGAGTAGAGTATATATATGTTGAGGGAGTCAGAACAAGGTTTAAATTGTTGTCAGTGATTTCTAGGATAAGCTTTAATTTTTTTTTAAATACAACAACGTTTTTTTACAGTCTAAACTTGATAGCAAATTATTAATTTAATTTAATTAATTTAACCAAAAACAAATTTCAAAAATTACATAATTTCTTTACTGTAGTTAACTTTTTGCTTTGTTTTATATTGTCCAATCAATTTTGCCAACATTTTTAGTTCAACATTTAAAATCTCTGACTTAACTTTGTATTGCTCATCAAGCAGATTTAGAACCTTATATTTTATTTTTTTAATTTTTTATTACGATTTTTTGTGAATACGGAGCTAAACATAAACACATACTATGTTTTGCTAAACATTTACTATAACTAGATTGAGTTGATGGTTATAACAATGCACCCGTAATTTTTGTGCAAATCAACTTTTCAGGTACCTACTCATACTTAATGTAGCTTAGGCCGTTTAAGTTGTTTCGTTAGTATAGTCTTTTAGCTGTTTGTGCATTGTTTTATTTATTTTACTATTGTACAAGATTATTTACAACACGGGCCGTGAACTGAAACACGACAAATCAAAAGAGCGACGAGAGAGAGTGCTCCCCCACTCGTACATCATTTTTATATCCTCTAGCCTCTATCGGACTTGAGTAGAAGTAGGTCGTACTTGCCGCGATATATTTAAACTGTATCGCCACAGTCTCTTCTACATATTAATATAATAGTACAGCAACTTGTTTTATTTTGGTAATATTTTAGAATTTGTCACAAATAACAGTAAAACAAGTGAGGCGAATTACTTCTGAACTTATTTAATCTAAAATTATTTTCAAATTAAATAAAACATGATTTTCTATTAGAGGTTTGTGTACATTTTTCTCGATACATTGTCAATTATTTTTTTAAACCACAGGATTAAGTTTAACAAAAACATTCTAAAGTTCTATATATATATATATATATATATATATATATATATATATATATATATATATACTTAGGTAACACCTTCGATATTTTCTTTGTAAAATATTTTAGGTTGCGGTGAAGATCAAAACGTCAGTAACAATTTCTATGTTTCACATTATTATAATTTACTTATGATGCTTAAGATAAGAGATACGTAAACATATGCATAGCATAATGAAAGGACTTTTTGGATTTATTACACTATCTCATTACTCGCTTAAAATAATATTTTTTTTATATATTTTTGTTAAGATTTAGATGATTTTCTATTTGTTTTTGTGCATTTTTTTCTACATGTTTGGCTATAATTTTTACACATTTATTATTATTGTAAAATTAATTTTTACAAATAAATAATTCAACCTCAAATTATTTGTTGTTATGAAATATTAGATATACTTGTAGATTTAGTAAGATAGAAACCGGGGTAAAATGAGAAGGCGTTATGGATTCATTTAGTCTGCTCATTACGCCTTCAAAAAGGATAATATTTATTAATGACTTAGATTATAGGAAGTTTTTCTCTAGGAGGGGCAATTATACCACTCAAGATTTTATTATGGCGTCGTTTCGTGCACAAGGCTTGCACTTCTTCTAAGTCATTAATTCGATATTAAAAGAGGACGTAACTATAGTACTTGAATATGAAGAAGTGTACGCTTTGTGCACGAAACGTCGCCATAATAAAATCTTGAGTGGTTTAATTGCCCCTCCTAGAGAAGAACTTCCTATAATCTAAGTCATTAATTCAACATTAAAGGAGGACGTAACTACAGTACTTGGATAATATTTATCTTCACACATATTCTTGTTTAGATTTAGACGATACACATTTATTATATCTGTAAAATTAATTGAATCGGTGAGATTAAGAACAGTACATATGCGTATTAGAGCTAATGAGATTGAAAACAGTACAAGTCCTGTACTTTTTTGTTCTCAACAGGTAGGTTGTTGATTTATGATTATGCTCAGTTATTTCAGTCAGTATTTCATATTGTTATTGGTTTTCTTGCTGCAGTTAATGTTCTTAAAATACGTGTTAAAGCAAAGTAAGGCAATGTCGTCAAGTTATAGTAGCCAAAAAGAAAGTGAAACACAAAGTGTTACAAGACGGAGTAATCCAGAAAAATAAAAAGTTAATAAAATGAAATTAGCACGACGGTAAAGCTTTTAAAGGCTCCAATTAGGTATGTACCTTTATCAATGATTACATTATCAACCATATACCCAAAGAAGTTCAAGAATTACACTTTTTCTCTAACGGGTGTCTAGGGCAAAGCAAAAACAACACGATGATAAGATTTTTAATGACTGTACAAAGCAGTAATCGCTTCAAAATAATCTACCACCATTTTCAATTGTGTGGTAACTCATTTTTGGCCTGCGACAAAGATTTTACAGATGCTAAAAAAATCATTAGAAGAACATGAAACAATGATTAAAAATTACAGGAAAAACAAAATACATTTACGATAGACATCATTACTTATAAAGATATACTTCATTTTAAGAGTTGGTGGCCTACTTATTCTGCAAAAAAAACCCTGTAAAACGGTCACAAATAAAGTAAATAAAACTTTTATCAATTCGAAATGCATGCAGTTTATGCCATTTCCAGAATTTGTGAAATGTTTATACCTTATAGACATAGGTATTTCCATCGACCTGGCAACATCGGAAAGCTACGCTTCCCTCTGGACGAGTAATCTGTATACTTTTGCAACGTGTTTGTTATTCTCAAACATGTAGAAAAGGAAGTACATTGGTTTATTGTTATGGTACGCACTACTTGTCAATTTATGTTGACATACTTATAACCTCAAATTTTAGAATCGGTTCTAGCAGCATTATTTGAAGTACGTAGATAGTAAAATGAATTGAATCAATTTTTAAACATGAAATATAAATACAATGTATATTTAGCTTGAAGTAGGAATATGTAAAAGTAAACAAATACAATTGTCGTTTGACAAGTAGTGCGTACCGTTTGTTGACAAATACTATTTCTATCTCTTACAATGTTGTGTACACTTTGCAGCCTGCGATTACTCGTCCAGAGGGAAGCATAGCTTTCCGTTGTTGCCAGGTCGATGGGTATTTCTCATACATTCAAATTACTAAATCAAAATCCAAAGGTTCCTACCAATAAACTCTTTTTTGGCCCAGTATCAATTAAGCAGCAAAAAATGAATGATATAAAACAGATAGTGAGTAACATTGAAGAAGAACAGTTAGAGTTTTATTATCAGATAACATCCTGGCCGGCAACCAATAAATATCATAGTGATAATGCTGATAACCAACTTTGATTATTTTATATGTTTTTGGAATAAAATAAGCTTTATTATATTGTAAGTTGTGTTATTTTTTTTTTAATTTGTTTAAAGTTGAAATTGACTAATTGACATAAGTAGAGTTTTGTTTTTTTTTTGAAATATACGAGAAATTCATATCTTTAAATGATGTATAAAATAAAACATTAAAATTTATTTGTACATACCAAATCTGTAAGATGCATAAGAAATAAGATAAACATTTTTTTATACTTTCTGAAAATTAACAATTTTGTACTTGTATTGTTCTCTCACCGATTCAATTTTGACAAATAAATGATTAAACCTCAAATTATTTATTAATATAGACAACTAGATATTATTGTAGATTTAGTAAAATAACAACTAAAATAATTGTTCAATTTAAGTTTTTATATATAAAATGAAAAATAAAATCTTGTATGTATATTGGTGTTACTGGTTCATTACGCCCATCAAGCAGTATACATTTTTAGGGCTAGAAATCCTGTTGCTTTCTTGGTGTTATTATCGTAATAACGCCGTTGGTACATCAATAACTAAAGTGTTTTTCAGTTAACATCCAGCAAGTTGCATCAATAACTTTTTTAATACAATTTTCCATTCTGGATTACTCCCGTGTTGTTGTTATTACACATATTGAGCTTTTGTCACATGTGGCAGCGGACATTTTTAGAGCCCGAAACAAACCGATTGATTGCGCCGTAAAAGCTCGTTTTTATAGATCGGCCTCCGATCGATAAAACTAGTTTCCAAATCTATGGTAAAGGAAAACTACAATCTCGATTAATATTAAAAACATTTTAATTATTTCAATGATTTTCCTAATTATTCGCTGGTAGTAATTAGAAACATTCGCCAAAATTTTAGTGTTTTCAAACATTATTTGATTACCCGTTTTTGGCACGTGTTTTGCCACCGCTGACTTTGAAGAATATTTAAGACGACTACACTTTTGATGCTCCTTAATACGAATTCCCACTCTTCTACCCGTTTCTCCAATGTATGAATTACTACAAAAGCAACTAACACTTTAGTTAGATAATTCAATTCTTTTTGAAAATTTTAGGGCTTACTTAAAAAAACAACTCTACACTAAAGAATTCACTACTAATAATTTCTGAGAAAGCTGATGATCCATTTCAATATTTATCTATATGGGTAAATTTTTGATAAACTGAATGTGATAATGAACCATGTTTATTTTGATTAACTAAAACGTCCAAAAATGGTAAAGAGGAGTTTCTTTCTAATTAACAGTAAAACGAATATTTTGATAAATTGAGTTTAAATAACATAGAAACACGTTGAGCGTAGAAAGATCATGTGGTCAAATGACGAAAGTGTCATTAACGTACCTCTATTAGCACTTGAGTTTTAGATAAAATGTGGATAAAGGTTTTTCTCAAAATCTTCTATAAATATATTAGCAACAACCAGTGAAAGCGGAAAACCCATAGCGGCTCTTGAGCAAAAGTTTTCTCGAGAAGTAAAATATGTAATAGTCAAGTAATGTTAATTGAATCAGATGTCAAAAGTTACGCAATATTTACTTTTTGAACATCATTCGATTTCTTCTTTTTAAATATTTTAACATAATCTTAACGTATTTAGAACTTATTTGGCAACGTTTTGAAATTATACAAAGAATGCAGTCTTTTATTCATTAATCAGAAGTAGTAATTTTTTTAACTGTTATTTGATTATATTAGCGTGTTATATAAGACATGGATTGCTTTAGATACAATAAACGAAAATAATAATTTATAAGTTGTATGATGTGTTTCTGTCAATCGTAAATAGTTATTTTTATTTGAGTGCATGAAAGTGGTATTTTACAGCACGACAGTTTTGTTTAAAAACCGAGCCCAGCGAGCGAGGTTTTTATTTAGCTGGAGCGCCTAAACACATGAAGTCTGTATGCATTTTTTTAATCCACGATAATTTAATATAACAAATTACTTACGTAATTACAATCATTGTAATTTAATAGATTTAAAATTCCATTTTTGATTATTTATCTATTAAAATTCAAAAATAAAATTTTGGTAAAAACAAATAAAAATTATTAAAAAATAGTTATCAAACAACATATATCTTATGCAAACAACAACGAGTATGATAAGAGGAAGTGACAGCAAAACTCAATAATCTGTTGACAAATAACACAGTCAAAATTCTAAATAATTTTATAGTTGGAATCAAGTTGGAAAGTCTAATAGCAAGGAAAATAATTATGTAAATAATTAACCATAATTTTTTTTACAATGGACGTTGTTTTTATTGTATTAAAATTTTTATGACAAATGACTATTTTATTAAAATAACATCTACACTGTGTTCAGAAATGATTCACGAGTGTTTAAATTTAGCGCGTCGTCATTCTAGTAACTTTGATTTCGCAGCCTTGATTCAGTTTTGATGAATTTCTCAGAAATAACACAATTTTTTTTGCTTTTCGATTCTTGTATGAATTTATTATCAACGTTTTCTTTTAATACATGTTTGGTCTCTCCAATATCTTCATTTTGTAATTTATTAACTATGTGGAAGTGTTCATCTTCTTTAGTATCGTTCTGATACTACTTGATCATGATTTTTGAATGTGTAATTCTTCTTCGTCTTTTAAGGAAGCGTTTACATTACTAATAACAGATGAATCTGCAAATCCGATTTTTTGCGGAGATCCAAACGTAGCTTTGTACGGACTTGTTTTGATTGCGGATTTCTTACTTTTCTTACTCTGAATAAATCGCAGTCCTTCTGAGCACTTTTGTAAATTATTATCAGCCATCCAAGTTACTAGCATTTCATGCACGTCTTGATTTGACCTCTTAACCTAACCTTGACTTTGAGAGCGTCGAAGTTTAACATGAACAAGTTTCATTCCGGGCCACATTTTTGCAAAACGTTTATTAATTATTTTATTTGTAAATTCACAAACATTGCTTCTTTGCAATGTTCAAGGAGCATCAAACAAGCAAAATATATCTAAAAGTTGATATACTCCTTCCTCTTTTCAGTTTTTGTTTTTAGTAGAAAAAGAATTGTAAATGTTGTCAAATAATCTAGATAATTCATGATAAAACTATAGGTTTTGTTTGGCTTAGGCTGTATGTCGATTAAATCAACCTGTTGCGTTGCACCGGCGCACAGTTGGCGGGCGTGAGTCAATTTAACATTAAAATTTGTCAAATAAAAAATTAATTTTAATTACTATACACATAGAATAAAAATGATTACATTGACTTTTAACATATTATTAATTCCTAATATTAATAACAAAAATATTAATTTGCTCTAGCATGAAACAAATAAAAAACTTAACAAAAACTAAGGGCGCCACAAATTTTCCGCAGTTATAGTCCTTGTAACCCGTTGGCAAAACTTTGAAAGTCAACAAGTTAACTCTTATTTCTTAATCACAAACTTGTAATTATTGCAGATCGGTATATTTGCATTTATATATATAAATAGGTTTCAACCAAAACGTAATAAAATGTATATCAAAAAGTCACTTATCTGAACTGCTTGAACTTTATGCTTGGCCATAGAAGATATCTTGCATTTCATGTAATTTAGGTCACATCCAATTGTGATGATTTTCCATCCCAAAAAACTACACAAAAGTATTTTGTCGAAGATTTCTTTTGCCTTAATTATAGTTCTTGCAGGGAAGTTGTGTTTCGTTAAATCTTTCTTTTAATCACAACACAACCAAATGTTATCACCACGTTTTTATATTGATAAATTCGTAGGTTGAGCGTCACTATAAAATTACTTAAGTCCAATTGAAACATAAACTAATACTTTCGCGCTAATTAAAATCCGTAAAATTACGCTTATTAGCACTTCAAAATTTTGAGACCGTCCCCAAAAAATAAACAACGTCCTTTCTCTTTGATGTTTACGCGCTCTCCCTCCTTCCAAAAATTCCTTTAATATCATTTGCTAACCCGCCTTATCGACCTTTTACAAATATTCTAAAATGCATTTTAACATTTATATTTAATATATACGAGGGAGTACAAGAAAGTTAATTTAAAACGTTACAATACCTTCATCGAAAGATTATACTTTTGGAAAGCCTACGTTAAAGCTAAAAACAAAGCTTCAACAAGAAATTTTCTCCGATGTACTGTTCCTTATGAGTCAACCGACAGCGGTATAAACCTTTAACTTAATGTGTGCAACAGCATTCTATAACCGGTTTTTATGTCTAATTTCTTTTTGCACTAATTAATAATTTTGTTCATAAATATTCCGGATTGACTTAACGAGGAAAACGTTTTCTTCGGGCAAGTACTGTATTGTGGGTAAGTCGTATTTAATTACATTTGCGTTGTCATAAAAGTCTGTCACGAAATTTTGCTTGTTATTCTAACTTACGTAATTACAATAATTGTTTCAATACCATTTAGGCATTTTCATTAATTATTTTTGTGTGTCGCATGCTGCGAATCATAGATATTTGTCATTATCTATTTAATTTTCTTCGCCATCAACACCCTATGTGTAATTTAAACCTATGTATTGTGTGTTGCCGATACTTTCGGCATTTATTGATGGAATAATTTACGATAAATTTCTTGTGCTCGTTAATAATCTACGATATTAAATAAAAGTTGCTATACATGTTTATCTTTCTTTTTTTTGGTCCGTTTAGGATTACGAACCTGGTTATGTTACAAGCTTGGAGCTTCTGTCTTGATCGAAACAGAAGTTGTACTTAGCAAGATCTGGCGCCCAAATTCTATTTATTTGAACCTCCTACCTTAGTATCTTTTTTTCAAAGATATAAGTTTATAATTTAACTAGTAGTATTACAGTATTTTTTTTAAATTTAACTTACAACTGCAACAAAAGCAATAAATTCATTTTGACATAATATAAATTATTAAACTTATTGCCTCCATACTTTACAAAGGTCGAAAAAATAGTAAGATCTAAACCGTGTCATAACGTGACGATGAGTCCAACTAAACACGTGTTTTAAAAAGTAGACACATAGCATATACAAACTGATTTTAATACGGTGTAAAAAAATACATTATTATAAATATTAAAAATATTAAACGTTTACAAGAAATTCCATTACAAACAAAAAGATAATATGTTTCATATTCTTCGGTCAATTTTTACCTCATGTCCGTTTGTGTCCGACGCTAGTATGTGCTTTTTCTGCTTGCAGAAGTAACGAATTTTTAAATCGCAGGTGTTGTGTGATCTACTCTCAACTTTTTTTTCAGAGTTTTGTTAGTTTGGTTCTTTTTGAGTTAACGTGTCGTATTGCTTAACAATCATAAAAAACTGCAAACAGTTTTTGTGTTCATTCATAATTTAATGTATAATAAAATATCTTTACTTGGCTAGCTATGATCAACGCAGATATTTACACTTCTATACGGAATTCAAGAATGAACACAAACTCCAAATGTATTTGCAATGCTCCCGTTGACAAGTTACAACCTGTCCGTTGTAGTGGTCAAATATCATGTGAGCCACGACCCCAATTGTATATTGTGCTATTTTTGATTTAGCCACAACGCGTTCTGGTTGTTTTTATAGGTGCCATAACACAAAAAACGTGTCATGGATTTTTTAAAAGTTATTTGTTAATATTATAGTTTTTTTTGCTAAAATGAACGTAATAAAAAAACATTTAGAAAAAGATTGTTATTATTCTGAGTATTTCAGTGTATGCATTATTAACAAAGTTAAATTTTGCCATTTTAAAAAAAATGTTGTCTTTAAAATGTTGGTGCCATAAAAATGTTTGCGCTCACTTAACTTAGCTGTCGTAGACCCGGGCGTCACGAATCTTAGCGTAAATCTATCAATGTATTCTTATTTATAGACCGCGAAAAGACAATCAGTGAAATACCTATTTGGGAATTATATATTATATCAAAATATTTTAGATTTGCTAATTTGAAAGATAGACGCTTTTCATGTTTTGTTTATATTTTAATTAGTTTTAAGAATGATTTTTCAGATAATAAAAACGCTATAAACAATAAAACTTACTGTTTTTAAAATTCTATATTGATATACACTAGTTTTACAATATTATATTACCGGGTAAAACATTTAATACCCATCGACTAAGTTTTTTAACAAGTTGAGTACTACTTGGCATTACGTCGATATCTTGCAGGCTTATAACGGTGTGACATCGATGAGCTCCTTACGTCAGAGTTTCTATAAGTTTTAATACAATGCCAAATGTGTATTAAAGTTGCAAAAACAACTGTCTATATGTAGTATTTACAACGATCAACCCTAAATATTTGTGCATACTTTTGTTTGTTTGTTACGTTATGGTTAGTCGGTTCGATGGTTTAAAAATATATATTAGTTGTGCAAATTTAAGACTTTTATTATCACTTTATACTAAATTTAAATGCTAAAAAACTTAAAAATTTAACTTCAATTTGGTTTTTCATTATTTGTTTACTAAAAATGTATAGTAGTAATCCAACGATAAAACTTTCATGCGAATTTAATGTGAAATAATTGGCATGAAAAAATTGTTCTACGAACTATATATTGAAACGTCCGAGAAATTACTTGCAAATGCAAGAGCCTTCTAGAACTGTTATCTAGTTTCTAGAAGATATAGCGAAAACTAAGGAACGCTCGAGAAGGATTCGCCGATGTCTATAAATACGTAAGAAAGAAATCGTAGGTCAGTTATGGCTGGAATGCGAATGTGTTAAGAAGATTATCAAGTTGAAGATAAATAAGTGTTTAGCACGTGCGAGAGTTTTAAATAAATAACAGTGTACACCGAATCGAGTGAACGTGACTCACAGTGTGATATCCGAGGACGTTATCTTATCTCGTGTTATACAACGGTTATACATAAATTCGAGTGTAAGTGTTTTTATTATTAGATTTAATTAAGTTCGGTTAATTTAAATGTGTACATATTTCTAGAATAAGTAAAAGTAGTTTTAATCGTTTAAATAAATTAGTTTTTAGTAAATAAATACGTAACAATATGATAATAAAATGTGTGCCAGCATATTATAATATGAACTTCTAAAAGTTTGCTTAAAAAAATAGGTCATATTGAAATATACTGAATAAATTAAAAATTAACGTAAGTATAAAAGCTCTGAATACAACATGAAAACATATATATAATGAACGGTTTTTATTGTATTTTTGTATACAAATTTTAAATGCTTTTTTGGAAGTTAAAAAAAAGCAAACATATTTAAATAAACAAAAACATTTAATTAATTTTAGTTTACCTTTATTTTAGAATTATTTATTGTTGGTATAAGTTGTATCATGAAACACGCAACTTATATTATAATTATGTTGCAACACGACATAGGTCGCGATGCGACGTAACTAATAGGTAAATTAATTATAAGATGCAGTACTTGTTAATACGGTTGACATGTTAAATTTACTCTTCGTCTACAAAAGTATGTAGTTAATTACATCTTGCTACTGCTCCATTTATCAATAATCTGCTGTACCTAGATGAGTTACTAAACCTAAATCAATACTTTTAAGACAAATTAATTTGGGATTCTTTTAATACAAACCGTTATAAAGCAAAACAGTTTAAAATGTTTATAGACATTTACATTTCAATACAGCATAATTGATATAAATAAGATTACGGTACTGTTGTAGTACTTATAAGTTTACTATGTTTGTTTAAGAAAGTGGAAATTTTAAGTAAAGTAAACTTTGGAATATTTAATGTGTCGTGCTAAAACATTAATATTTTTGTAAAGACGCGTTTTTAATTTGTAATAAAATTAAAATTAATTAATGTTATTTTTGGAAACGCTTCATGATGCATTAATTAATGCTCAACTTTGATTCAAAAAAGTTTATGCAAAAATATAGTGCATTTCATTAAAAATATTTTGCAATTTTAATTGTATAAAAATTCGTAAAATCAAATAAAAATTAAAGCTTATAATCAAAATAGTTTGTAGTTGGTATTCTATAATTTTTACAATATTAATCATAGAGGTTGTTGGCGGCTGCAAATCAGAATTGTTAATTTGATGATTTTCTACCAATGTCACAGTATACCAAATTTCACGGAATAAAAATTGTGCATTTGGATTTTACATTTCAATTGGATGTATATCATTTCTATTCCATTTGTTGAAAGCTACAGAATAGAGCTGATTGTGTATCTAATTTTATCTCTGTTACACCTAATAGATATTTTTTGAAATTAAAGTCATTGTACTAGCACAGATAATATCGCTAATAACCAAAACTTCTTTAGTACAAATTATTTAAAATATAAATCTTAGCAACGTTTTAAAACTTTATTTATTAAAATAAATGTAACTGACAATAACTGTTCAGAATCACTTCAACAAAAAAAAGTGTTGAAAATGATTTCTGTTATTCCCGAGACTCAAAAAATTCATCTGTGAAGATGCGACATTTTTCAGTAATTTTATGCCCTAGTTTTTCAATCAACTGACATTCAATTTGCCTTCTTTTACTAATCTACCGTTCTCGATAATAGTCATCTAAACATTGTCTAACTGGTCGTACGTAATAAGGAAGAGCTTCATCTTGCAGAAAACGGAGTAAAATCTCCTTTAAAAAAAGATTTCTAATTATGCCCCTTTGGTTTTCTGTCTTTAATGGTTTGATGACTGTTGTATTATTGTCTTTATTCGAACTTATCTTGATTTTATATAACATGGGGATGATGGATGCAGTTATTTCATTTAAAAAACTATCTTACACAAAACTACTTATTTAATTATTTGACATCTCGTCTTTTTTCTTTTCCCATAGCACACCAAAACAGTGTTGTCACTTCTATATTTTTACTTTATTGTTTCAGCTTATATCATCCATCCTCCCCTTACAAAAGTTGTTTTAATACAACATACATATATTCTAACAATGTAACATACATTATGTTGACTTACAATTTATCTTTTAAACCTAGAGGGGATTCTTACATATTAACCAAAACGGGTAATGATTTGGCCAGATTCTTTGATTTTATGCATTTTTTGATTTTTCTTATTGCTTAAATGCTTAGGTATATTTTCATTAATTATAATTTCACTACTAGAAACTAAATTATCAATTTGATTACTTGGGAAAAAAATAGATTTACTTTTTGGCATTTCAAAAAATGGGTCATAATTTTGTTGAGCATCCGGACTACTATTATTTTCATCAAAAAATGTTACATTATTTGAATCTAATTTTTTCAATTGAGTTACGTGCACTTTTCACACAATACCATTTGATATTAACACAATATAGACATAATTCGAAACTTTTACTCTGATTTGGGTTTCAAACCAATTAATAGGACCTTTAACATGTTTCAAATTGATCCAAACTCTTTTCTTCTCGCAATATGTTAAACATTTAGGAGTACTCGGGCTACTCATGTCTTGACTTGTTAATATCGACTTTGGATGAGTTGACGGTACGACTTAACTCAATGGAATACGCGGTAACAAAGTTAACATGAACGCCATAGGTGAAATTCCAGTTACTGTACTTGGAGTAGCTCGATAAGAGAATAAAATATCGGCTAAACGTTCTTCAATAGATAAATTGAACTGAGACGTAAATAATCTAATAAAGTATCGTTTAAAAATTTGAACCGCACGTTCAGCAGAACCATTGCTGGCAAAGCAAAAGGAAGACCATTGTTAGCTACGATAACTTTTATGTAGGAAAAACGACTAAATATTTCATTAAGTTTTTTAGACACACTATCAAAATTAGTAGTAGGTACCTGACTACGCTCTAACTATTTTGTAAAATCATCAATTAAAATCCAATAACATCGTTCTAAGAAATTTAAATGTATACGTTCCCATGGCTCTCGTGATGTTGACCAAGATTTTCGAAATTTATTACTCATACTGTTTTGAGTAGATTAACAAACTTGACACATTTGTATAAAACTATATATATCTTCATCCATTTTTGGCCACCAAACATATAACCTTGCTAACATTTGTGATCGGGTAGTACACCGATGACCGTAATTCAGGTATAACGACACGATTTTCAAAAATAACACAATTATTTACAACTGACAACTGATTTCTTACTTGAAAATAGTTTGCTAGACTTTCTGATTTTCTATACTTGCACCAATCATTTAAAACTAACTCTCTAACTTCAGACAGTACTTTGTCTTTGTCTGTATGTTCTGCAACAACTTTATCATCGATTATAGGTGTACTCAAAAATAAAAAATAATGAATGAATAAATTTGTTTTGCCTATGCGGCTCGGTTTATGTAAAAATAAATATTTTACTGGAAATGCATGTTAGGGTTAATAACACAACAATAATGGTATTCAAAAATAAAGAAAAAAAGCATAATCAAAATCATCAAATTTTCTAAAATACATTTTAGGTATTATGATATAATTGTTTACTTTTAATAATGTTAGTCTTATAATACCAAATGTCTTTACACTTTACAAAACATATTTATTAATTATAATAAAATATAATCTTTAAATTTATTATTTACGTTAAATGTAACATTACATGTAAAGTGTAATCGTGATAATGTAGACATGCATTATTGTACACGGCTCAATATTATGAACAGGTACCTATCTATGGCTATAATACACGTTGAATGTTGTACAGTATGAATAGAGACGACCATTTCTAATTGTGTATAGAATATCTGATAAACGTAATGTCTAGAAGTTATACTTAAATTATTGTGTAGTAAAATAACTATAAAAATGTTTTTTTTCTATTTTGACATGACAATTAGTGATTCTTACACTAAAATCCGTATAAAAATAAAGAAATTCTTACACAAATTTTAGTAATGTTAGTTTTTTCAAAGTTGGTATCTCTGCATTGTAAGTAGGCGTTACACGAAACAGAAATCAAAATTATTGTAACTTAACAATTGAAATTCAAATGTTGATGCCAAGATAAAATAAAAACGTCGTATTAATACAAAGTTATTTACTTATAAAAGTATAAAAAGATAATTTTGTATAAGATTTTAGGTTAACACATAAATTTCAATATGTCAAAGTGTAAGTGTTGCCAATTCAATAAAATATAAAAGTTTCCTAAAATTGTTTTAAAATTAAAATTATACGAAAAATATTATATATTGTATTGAAATAGAGAAAATAGTATAAAGCACATGTCATAGAATAAGTTTCAATCACACTGCCGTTTTGTAAACTCGCGCGGCTCGTGTATGAAACCCGGTCTCTTGGTTAAAGCGCGTTCATTCTGTAACTTGTTTTTTAATATACTATTCCTGCATTTGAGTTGTTTATATAGTTATAACAGATAAGTTTGATTGCGGATAAAAAAGACAATTGATACGGTTTAAACAAATTAAAGTAACTGATATACAAGTAGACAAAATTACGAAACCGTTATAATACAAAGGAAAATTTAAAAGTATAAAAGTATCTAATTAGTTTTTAATACGCCATAAATTACTTACCAAGTGAAACCAATAAAAACAATGTTACAAATTTAAAGTAGTTTCAACGAATACATTTAAGATACTCTGTATAACGACGTGTAAAACATTATAGAGTAAATAATTATATAATAAAATTTTTTCATTGTTTCATAAGAGAAATGGCGATATCGATATCCGGACAAAACCAAGATAACGGACGTCATAGAGAGTAAAGCGGACTATAATCGGCAGTGGGTAACCGTTGATCAATGGACTCATAAAGTTACCTTTTGTAGACCGCGGGAAACAAAAGAGAGTACGGAAAAATCTTAAGCAAGATGGATCCACGACATCAAAACCATAGCGGGAAGTCAATGGATGAGAATAGCAAACGACAAAAAATATAGAAATAAATAAAAGAAGTCTATATATAACAATGAAGAAAAAAATGCTAACAAGAAGGAAAAGAACATTTAATTTAAAACTTAACATACTAAAAATCTACATGTGCTTCAAATAATTTTTAAAGAATTGCGTTTACTTAAAATAATCATTCAACATTGATGGTTTTTAAATGAATATAGCGGACTGCTGTTATGTTACTTTTAAATAACTACATCACAGCTTAAGAGTACACTAAACACTAAGATATTTTAAATTCTTACCTAAAATAATAGCGACAATTGAAGTTCTTTCTATTACATTAAGAAATATAAGGAATATGTAGGAATAATTTAATCTTTACTAATGTGAAAAATATTGCTCATACGAACATTCTTTTGTATCTAACAGTTGTTTTGTAGTTTGAGTATTTATAACATAGAGCTAAACTAAAACATAAAAAAATCGATGTAGTTATAGATGCCAATGAATTCAATAATTATTTTTCAAAATTGCCTACTAAAATTATAAATGATCTACCAAATGCTATATTTAATCCTTTACATTTATGTAGAATTAAGAAATGTAAGAGTTTTTCTTTTCAAAAAGTGTCGCAAGTACAGGTTAGAGCTACCATAAAATCGATGAAAAATAGTAAATCGAGTGATTATTATGAAATGTCGTCATACTTTATTAAAAAACATAAGAATTTAATTGTAACGCCACTTACAACACTAATAAATTTAAGCTTAGAATCGGGAATTTTTCCAAATGCTTTAAAGATTGCTAAAGTTATACCTATAAAGAAAAAAAAAGATAACGATGATGATATTTGTAATTATCGCCCGATATCACTGCTGCCAATCTTATCCAAAGTGTACGAAAAAATTATTTATAACCAGATTAATGAATATTTTGAAACTAATCACTTATTCTGTACAGATCAATTTGGTTACAGAAAAACCAAGAGCACTGTTGGAGCAGTATCTAAACTTGTAGAGCAGATAATACAAAATTTTGAAAATTTTGATTTTAGAATGGGTCTCTTTTTTGATATGTCTAGTGCTTTTGATTGTGTATCGCACTCAATACTTACTAATAAATTAAGAATGTACAACTTTGATGAAATTAGTCTAAATCTTATAAGTTCTTATTTAAACAACAGATTACAAGTAGTTTCTATAAACGGAATTAGTTCAAATACTTGCGAAATTAAATGTGGAGTACCGCAAGGATCAATACTTGGTCCTATACTCTTCTTAATATATATTAATGACCTATCAAACTTTGTAAAAACTAATGTACCAAATTCTCAATGTGTTATTTATGCGGACGATACAACAGTATACATAAACAGTCATAGCTTGAATGATATTTTCAGATTAACGACTCAAACTAAAGTAGCAGTAAATAATTGGTGTGTAGCTAATGACCTAAAGATAAATACAGAAAAAACTCAAAAAATGTTATTTACTTTAAAGCGTTATACAAACTTTGAAAATCCGAAATCTATAAAATTTTTAGGAATTGACTTGGATAGTAAACTAAAATTTGAAAACCATATTAATAGTCTTGCTAAAAAATTAAGTTCATATATTTATTTATTAAGAAGACTCTCGGAAAATGTATCAAGTGATATCTTGAAAAATGTATATTACTCTCTAATTCACAGCCATATTTCATATGGTATCATTGTATGGGGCAATTGTACAGCAATGCAAAAAATTTTTTCATTGCAACGTAGAGCTGTTCGCATTCTAGGTGGATTGCAATATAGAGACGATTGTAAAAATGTTTACATTAGAAAACACATACTAACTGTTCCTGCTCTTTATGTGTATGAATGTTTGCTCGATATTAAAAACCACAGTATGGATACCGAAAGAGCTTCTAACTTGACTGTTCATTCGTATAACACAAGAAAAAAACATGTACCAAAAAAAGAACGATGCAGATTGATACAAACAGAGAATCAGTTCACGTATCAAGCTAAGATGTTTTTTAATGCACTACCACTTGCAGTTAAACAACTCACTACTGCAAAGTTTCAAAAACGTATAAAATTTTTTTAATTACAAACTGTTTTTACAGTGTTAAAGATATTACTGAAAGTATAAATTTCTGTACTTAACTATACCTTTTTTCCTTGACGATTGTAAGATTTGTAAAATTATTTAACATGAAATATATTATTATTATTATTATTATTATTATTACTTTATTAATAATTTTTTTTCTTAAAGATAGCAATTTTACATACGAAAAGATTTTTAAAATTTATTTATTAAATCTGGTCCCAATATAATATGAAAAATCACATTTTTAGATTGCCATTAATTTTCTTAACGCATTTCTAATTATTACACAAAAATATTTTCTGATGTGTTTAATGACATTTACTAAAAAGTGCTGTAAATAAGACTTAATGAAAATAGTGTGTTTAATTATTAACAAAAAGATTGAGACGTAATTTTGACAATGTTAGCAGCACAAAAAAGTTATTACAAAACTATGGTCACAATTGAAGTTATTGGGGTGTTTGATAATTTTAATTTTTTTATTGAAAAAGAATGGAGATTTTGCAGTCACCGAAACGTTATCAAATTTTATATTGTGATTTCTAGTAAATTGAAGTTCAATTGCAGCAGACTTAGAAATATGCTTTTTACTTATCAAACGATTATGTTCTAAAATGCGCGTGATAACGGAAAGATCATTTTCACCAATGCTCGTGCACGTAGATGTAGACACGATTAATAACTATTTTAATAATCCATTTTATTTAACTATGACTAGTAAGATGACGCAGTTTTAAATCTTTATTTTTAGTTTGGGAAATAGAAAAATCGGGATAAACTAAATATTTAGTAACAGAATGTTTTTGTTCAGAATGATAAATTAGACAAAGCATTTAAATATCTGCCCGTAAATGAAATAGTGAGAGTTGAGGATGTAAGAAAAGATTTTACCTGTAATATTACTAACAGTGTTGGACAAAAAACTTAGCTAGCTTGTAAGTAGAAGAATGGGATGGCCCCATATACGAGGTAGTTATGAATTTGAGAAGGTAAATCGATCTTAGTTTTAGAAAGTAACTTACAAGATCTGATAATTTAGCTTACCTCACATTAAATCTTCGAAATTGGATTTTGAGTTAAAGACGCGTACAGTTTCTCTGGTAGAATAGAAGCGAAAAAAAATTATATGAAACGGTTGAACAATAATTAAAAATCTTTTAGCAACTTTCGTTTTAATGAAAATCTTCAAAAAAACTTTTTTGCACTAGTAGATCATCTTCTCCTAGTTACTAAGGTTGTTTTTACAACGGTATGTTTGATTTACTAGTTATTAGGCGTATATCGTCGATAAGTGATTTATTTACCGTTTACGGTAAGTACAGAGCAGGTAACGTGACAACGCTTGGAAAGCCAACTACTTCGAAAAAAAAATCCTTAAGTAACTCAAAAATAAATAAAAACAATTTGACGTTCATTAGGATAATGTAATAAAATTTAAAAAAAAATGTTTCTATAGTGCAAAAACAATTTTGGGGACATTGTCTTCGACAGGTAAAAAGCCCTTTGTGTTTTTAATACTTAATATACTATTCTTCGTTAAGTCCCTCCCAATAAATCCGCGCTAATATTTTTTTTATTGGTTAAAATTTTGAAGTCAGTATCTGTTAAATGTTAACAGAAGTCACAATACGTAGATGTGGAAGGCTAGGTGTGTTTAATGAAAACTTTGATGTTGCGTGTACGTATTTTTCATATCGTTTTATCACGTTTTCGTTAATTAAAAAAAAACAAGAGAACATTATTGAAGTGTTTTTTTGACTGTTTTTATAAAGATAATTTTGTAAAAAATCGTCGTTGAAATATGGCTTTGGTTGCTGTTTTAGTCAACGTTTCTACATTAAAAGCATTTTAAAACCGCACACAGTAATTTTATTTGTTTACGAAACAGTATCACAACAAACATCTGTATTTTAACTACTTACATACATTCAGTTTAATGTTTGACATTTTGGTTTACTTATTCGCAGTTTTAAGTTTCTGTTATTTCTATTCATTTGACAAATCTTAAATGTCTGCTTTTATATAGAATGTTGTTTAAACTGTGATACAATGTCATATATTTAGTTTGTTAAATTCGTTAATATGCAAAAATTTAATAAAACCCTCGTTTATACGAGTTTTAAATGTTTAGTTGTTACCTCCAAGTGTTATTTGATACATTTTTAGAATAAATCGTGTAACTAAATTAATATATAAATAGAACGGTTCGCCTCCTGGTAAGTGATAATTTTAAAATTTGGTCAAATTAAGGACCCCTTCTTTTAGGAGGTTGGATGAAAGCAACTACTTCAGTAATTTGCGACGTTTCGTGTTCAGGATGAACACTTCATCAGGCTCGCTCATTTTGTTGTAAGAAACAAACATTTTTAATATACTTTATTACATAAAATCAAAAATGTGTAGAAAACATAATTAACAAACAAGACAGCACTTTGAAATATAATTGTAGATTACGGCTAAATAGCGATAAGAAATATTATATAAGGAAGTTGTATTAGATAAGTAATTAGTTATTAAGTTTACCTTGTAGAAAAAACACAAAAATCTATCAAAGTTTTTGCCTAATAAATACATTAATTAAAATTGTATTTTTTAAAAACAAAAAATCCGTACAAATAAATATAACTGGCGCAGTTGTTAGGATTGTTAATACGGTTTCATTACGCGAAAGATTATCGAAAACGATTGTAATTATTCGGCGAATTTAATTCCTTAATTAACAACAAACAACCCAAGGGTAACCAGTGAATCACCGAAGGTGCATCGAGCATCGATTCCAAACAACCCAAAAGCAACGCAAGGGGACCACCGCAGGTGAATCGAGCAGCAGTCCCAGGCAACACAGTGGCATCCGAGTCTGATCCAAGTGACCATCCAAAACTGCATCGCGCATAGGTCGAAGATCGCCAAAAACAACAAGGTAGGCACAAATAACTCACATTGTTAATCGCTAACAGATAAGGCATTTCCCTAAACAATTTCGTTAAATTTTCCATTAATTAGAAATTGCATTTGCGAAAATTAATTGAGACAAAGAAACTTTTACAAACTGGACGATTTAGTTAAGTCACTAGATTCGTTAATTTTACAAACAAAAATGACAAACCCAACAATAAATTACCAACATTTCAAAATTCAGTTAGATACAAGTCCTTTATTTGAAGAAAAAGATACCCAAATAAACGCTTTTTGTACGGCATGCGATAATCTTGATACCCGATATAAAGAAGTTGCAGAAGTTTAAACAGTGTTTAGAGCGGCAATTTTTTCAAGATTTAAAAGTACGGTTTCTAAAATTTTATCACCTCGTGATGATTTAACTAATTGGTCAATAATTAGAAACGCAATAATTCAACATTTTTCGGACTCGCGAGTTCTAGAACAACTTAGAGTAAAATTTAACAATACTAAAATTAATAAAGATAAAAATTTAGTCGAATACGGACACAGAATTAGATTGTTATTAGGAAAATTAATAGCAAAATTAAATTGGTCAGATTTAACTTATAAACCACTCCGACAAGAAATTTTATAAATAATGCATTAGATCGTTATTTGGTCATCATCCCTTATCAAATAGCCATGCAAATTCGTGCTAGAAAACCAAGCACTATTGAACAGGCAATTTCATATGCCCAAGATGAAAATCCTCAAAGGAAAATGTTTCCTAATCAATTTCAACTGAATAAACCAACTTGAAATGTATTCAGATTCAAATATTTAATTTCCCGAAACCGACCCCAATGTCAGGAATTTCTAGTATTAAAAACTATTTTTAAGAAACTGACCCTGAATAAGTTATTTATAACGAAGAAACTAATCAAAACTATGCGCTTATTGATATAAACCAACTTAATCAAAACGAGTTTGAACCAACCGACGGTATAGTGGAAAAAACAGAAACAAACAATGATCCCGAATCAGATTCAATTTTTTTCGAGGCTTCCTCAACATAATTGAGATGATAGATAGTTTACCCTACATTAAGGTAAAAAACCCACCATTAAACATATTAATTGACACGGGCAGTGAAATTAATATAATCGACCCCAGAATAATTTCAAAATTTTATCCCAATTCAATTCAACCCATAAACTTGAAATTAAGCACATCCAATGGAATAAGTACAATAAAAAACTTAGCAACAATACCTTGTTTTGACGAATTTAAAACAGCCGGAAATTTAAAATTCATTGTTTTAAACTTTCACGAATATTTTGATGCATTAATAGGTATACGCGATTTGAAAAAACTAAAATTCAACATCGATTTACAGAATAATTCATTGACACGCATAGATAATAATTTTCCACTTAACTATTAAAAAACCTGTTAAAATAAAAGTACAACCTCGCACTAAACAAATTTATACAATACCTTATACAAAACCAAATCAAGATGTCTTTATACCCGAACAACATCTTAACGGAATAAAAATTGAAAAAAGATTTTACAAAGTTTTTAACGGAAATATTAACGTAGTAATTGAAAATGCAACAGATTACGAACAAGAATACCACACTAACAACTTAGACGAAGAAAAAATTGACCCCAATTTTATACAACCGTTTTGTTTTCCACAAGAAACCACACTTTATTTATTTAAACAACCTAATTAGAATAGACTATTTAAACCAAGCAGAAAGACGAATGATAATTAAAACATGCAGAAAATACATCGAGATATTCAAAACACCAGAAGAGAAATTGACAGCAACAAATTTTATTAAACATAAAATAAATACCAAAGATAAAGAACCGATATTCCTGAGGTTATACAGAACGCCTTTTACAACAATGGAATAAACAGCATATTGAAGAGATGTTAGACGACGGAATAATCCAACTTAGTATCTCTCCTTAGGGATTTCTCGTACACTTAGTAAAGAAGAAAACAGATGCTTCTGGAATCAAAAAAACTAGAATGGTAATCGACTACCGACAATTAAACACGAAAACGATAGATGACCGCTTAACGCTACCAATATTGAAAACAAACTTGGACGCGCACTTATCATCTGGTTACCACCGAATCGAAATGGAAGAAAAATCAAAACAAAAAACAGCATTTAACACGGAATTTGGACACTACGAATTTAATAGAATGTCGTTTGGACTGAAAAACGCTCCAGGGACGTTTCAGCGCAGGATGAACAACGTATTAAAAGAATTAAATAATATTTCAAAGCAACTACACTATTTAAAATTACAAATAGACAAATGGGAATTTTGCATAAAAGATACGGAGTTTCTAGTACACCTAATTACAAAGGACGGAATTAAACCTAACCCTAAAAATATAGAATCAATTAAGAATTACCCTTTACCACGTACTCAAAAAAAAAGTTAAAGGATTACTCGGACTTCTCGGATATTACCGAAAATGTATTAAAGACTGCAAAAATTACACGATCTCTCACAAAAATGTTAAAGAAAAACTCAAGTAAAAATTACTTATCTGACATGAACAAGGAATTTATTTTGACAACAGACGCATCTAACGAAGGAATAGAAGCCGTGCTAAACCAAGAGCATCAGCCAGTATCTTATGCATCACGAACCTTAAACGACGCCGAGAAAAACTACAATACCACCGAAGAGTAACTGTTAGCAATTGTATGGGTTATCAAACACTTTAGGCTTTATTTATGCGGAAATAAATTTACTGTAGAAACTTACGTGGTTATTCTCATTGAAAGACGCAAATTCCAAATAAACACGATAGAAGCTTAGACTCATGAAATATAATTACAAAATCAAGTATAGAAAAGGCAAGGAAAATTTCGTGGGTGATGCTTTATCAAGACTCCCAAAAGAAATTTACTTTAATGACATAGATTTTGACACACTAATAGAATATGGAGCCGGACCCACTAAAGAAGACTTAGCCGAATTAGACAAAATATTAGAAAACTTATTTCAATCAGAAGAAGAACACGAGACCGCAACAATGCATACGTCAAGAGGCGAAGTGCAAATAAACATCCCATTTAAAGCGACCATTTTAAACGTAGCGAAAAACCAAATTATATTTAATACTTACAATAGTAGCCCTGAAGTAATCATAAAACATATACATTTATTTGGAAATACAAAAAAACGGATTTATTGTAACTTCCCCTTTGGATTCAATGATTCCGATATTTTAAAAACTGTAAAAGAAATAATAATACCAAACGCAAACACAAGTATTTACAGTAAAACCTCTCAATAACGGACAGCAACGGGGTAAGCAATATTGTTCACTGTAGAAAGATGTCCGCTAAAGGGAGAGCTGAATTTAATTTGCGTAAAACTATATTTTGAATGAAACACTTGTGAAGACATCGTCACTAAATATCGTACGTACACTACAACTTAAAAATGTATTTTACTTGGATACAAAAAAACAAATGAAGAAAAATGCATTAGAAACAAAATGATTTACGTATTTAAGTAAACATTTATCGAAATAGGTAATCCTCAAATAACTAGAAAAATCAAAACCCGGCTTTTAGTGATTGACGTGTCATTAAGATAAGCTTATACCTGTAGCTATTAAAATTATAAACAAGAATTCATGTTCATCTGGATCATTCAAAACCACATTTCTTCAATTTGATTAAAATAATATTTTAGAGTTTCATTATGGAGAGGTAATTTTCAAGGCAATATGAAAAAAATGTGTAAACTTTAGTGTCCGCGTTTGTTCCATAGAGAGTTCGTTGTTGAGAGGTGTTTGCTATATAGTTTTGTATGTGATAAGTTAGGGGAATGAAAAACTGTTCGTTAAAAAGAGGTGTCCGTTAAAAGAGGTTTTACTGTATTTTAAAAATCATAGAATGGAAATAGAAATCTTGAAAATAATGAGAGAAAACACGATAAAGTTAAATGTGACCAATAAAATGTTAAAAGACGTAGAAGATCAAAACAAGCAAACTAAATTTATGGAATATTACCATACCGGTAAAACAAAACACAGAGGAATCAACGAAACACATAATTCCCTAAAACAATTATACTATTGGCCGAATATGGAATCAGACGTAACGACCTACATAAATAATTGCGACATATGTAATTTAGCCAGAATAGATCGCAATTCCCAAAAACTAGCAATAGCACTAACACCAACAGCAGAAAAACCATTTCAACTAAGACAGGCCAATTTATTATTTATACAACGAAAAATAATTTTAACTATTGTAGATGCATTCTCAAATTACGCACAAGCATAACTACTTCCAGACAGAAACGCAAAAACCATACTGGAATATTTAACCCTATACATGTCACATCACGGAATCTTTTCGAAGTTAACCACCGATTATGCTACATTGTTTTGTAATAATTTAGTGGCAGATTTTCTTAAAACACAAAATTACCACCATAAAACTTGCACTGAAAACTCTAAATCGAATGGAATCGTAGAAAGATTTAATTCCACATTAATAGAAGCATTAAGAATTTCAATTGTTGAAAAGTTACATTTTGAAACTCAGTTACGTTTGGCAGTTATTTCATATAATAATAGTATCTATTCCACTACAAAATTTACCCCTTTTCAAATCATCAACGGCAACGAAATAAACGCTCTAAAAAATCCGAATAAATAAATATAACTTACATATGTTTTGCATTTTTATTATTTTTTTTATTTAATAGTAAATAATTTAAAAACTACTAGAAACAATATATAACATAATAAATTGTTATTCTTCGTGTTTATAAATTTCGAAATGTAATTAGTAATAAACCAATATTATTTTTCTAAAAAGTTTAGAATGAAACATCACTAAATAACTCGATCGATTTTTCACACTAGGTTGCTCTAGAAAAGATTTGTACCCTTGAACTAGTTGTACAATTCGAAGAACTTTTATTTTATCGTTAAGGTATTTTGTGTAATTAAAAGTAATTCAACTCCACTTAGCTGCAACTTGGACAAACTTTATAATTGTTGAAACTTTTTAAATTGAACTTAACTTTAAAGGGCGTTCTAAATAATAGAATATTAAGAACATATAAATGCAGTAAATGTTAAATTTTGTTATGTGTATATAAAAAAAAGTTAGCAACTCATAATAAAAAAAAGCACGTAAAACTTTAAGCTTCAACTCTCTATGGAATTAAAGAAGCTATATCGATCAGTCAGCTTACGTGATAAATTCGCGTTTGTTCGCTTCGATATTGCGATCTCGGTTAAGTTCTTAAAATACATAATAAGTAAATATATAAATACCTGAAGTGTATGAGCTGGCACACTAAAAATCATAGATTCATTAAAAATTGGACACCTTTCACCTTTTTTGGTTGAAGTTTTCTTTTTATGTACTTTTTTACCGTGATGAAGAAGGTATACCTTAAAAGAATAAAAAAAATGTAATTAATATACTTTAAATGAATTTATACTTACTTTTACAAAAGAATCTCCTGTGTCTCTATCGTTTTGAAACTTTAAGTTTCTTGCCTTTACCACAACTACTGTTAGTCGTTCAGCGGTCGGAAGGTAACTCAACGAAAACATAACTTCTCCAAATTCAGTTCCTCTCTGTGAAAAACAATCTTATTAAATTGATTAAATTACTCAAATTTTGTTACTTACTTGTCCAGTATCTGTTAACGTTACCCATGTGGTCACCGGTTGACGTAAACTAACATCAGTTAGACGGATTTCTCCCTCGCCGACTAAAGTATGTGATACATTATCCGTAGAATATACATGAAAACAAAGAGATTTTTGTGATTGTTCTCGAGGGTGTAACGGAAATAAAAATCTTTCTTTATAACTAGGGCTGTTTGAGCATCTATATAATTTTGTTTGTGCGTTTGTAGCTTTGTCAGGTAGTAGATATACTTTAACGTAAGAGTCTATTGGGACGTCGTCACGTGATGGTCCTATTAAATCTTTTGCTTCCAGCACGTTTACTACTAATTCTGACAGTTCACTAAAAATAAAAAAAAACATTATATAAATATATGTACATTAAAAATCTATTTTTACATATTGCTACGCATTTTAAACATTCACATTACTGCGGAAGCACGTTATATATAATAAAAATTTAAGTAATTAATACAAATAATATATCAAATAAGTAATTATGTACATTAAATTAGTCTTTTGGTTTTACAACATAAATTAAATTAAAATGTAACGAAACAAAAACATTCGAATTTGCATAAGCGAGGCAAAGAAGTATTCCCCGTTGCCGTTTAAAAATATAAATTTTTTAAAATTAAATTCATCTTATATTAAATGTCAAAAAGGTTTTAACTTTTCAAATACATTAAAGTTTTTAATTAAAAGTTTAAATTAAATTGATAAGATACGTTTTTGGTAATGTCTTAAAAGTAAATAGTCGTTATATGATAACTGCAAATAGCTATAAAGTTGATTTTATACCTGTTTGTAAATAACAGTATTAGAAAACTTTCTATGATTTAGATAGCAATAATGGAAGGAATGACAATTCCGTTTTTTTTTTCTAGAAGGAAATGTGGAAAAACTGAAATGTAGATTAATCAAAGCTACGCAATAATTAAAATGAATTATTTCTTAATGTTTTGCGTGATTTGGTTACAAAATATTTTTTTTCCAGTAATAGTATGCTTGTTTTGCAATGCTGTGTATTTCGTATTTTGAATACAGAGCGCCGAAGCAAACATTACCTCCGGAAAATATGTGAATTAAATTTAAATATTTGTGGTGGTAAAATAATTGTAAAAATTCAAAATTAAAGAGTCCTGGCAGGTACCTTCCATGTCAAAACTTTTAATTTGTACTCGTGTTAATGTTTATAAGTTATTGGTGTTTTATGTTTGACTTTTATTCATCTTTCGTCTACGGTAAGTACAGAATACTTATTTTACATAAATCTGAAATCTTATACAACCTAATAAATTATGAACAATGTTTGTTTTCTTGTTTGAATTGAAATTTGTGTAGTTCATACGTTTGATTTCAACGTCAATCATAATCAATTTGAATAATAATGAATAGTTTGCAAAATATCAGGTAATTCTAACATTTTGCTTTTTCAGTTAAAGTCAAAGCAATAATAAGTTGCTGATGTGTGGTTGTTTTCTTTAGGCAAAGTTATCGAATTATTTGTCTATACAACCAAATAATCAACGAAAAATTATAAAACAAATAAGTAAGTAAGTATGTAAGTAAAAAATGATTCTATCAGAAGACAGGTTTTGTTAAATAGGTTGGTGGATCGATACAATAATCAATTTGAAACTTAGCGATTTATTATGATACAAAAATAACTTAATTATTATGCAACACAAATAATATCTTAACTAATTATTAATGTTATACACAATTCACGCGATTCACTTGCTTTCGACGTTAGCGTGTTTTACACTATTCTTATATCGAAGAATGCGCTTTTGATTAGAGGGTCAGGTTCAACGCTCGTGCCGCGGATTGTGTATTATATCTAACAGGTTTTATAAGCTGAGCATGGAGTACTAAAATCCCCTCAAACAAACAAAAAAGTGGTCGTTCTAATAAAATTGTTTTGGGTATCTTGAAAAGAAGTGTTCATGAAATGGTTACGATAGATAGAGAGCCGAAAATGAAAATTTTAGTTAAAAAAATGCAAGGAAAAGTTGATTACTGAGGTGAACCAGATAGTCTAAGAAAATCCTCATGTCAAATTGAGCTTAAATATAAAAAATGTCACAATAAAAGAAAATTGTTGATAAAACGCAATCACTTAGCGATGTTGTTATTTAAGAAAGTTGTGAGAAAATGATGCTCTAGAAGAAATTAAGAAACCTATTAGAAACAATAGTGATAAAGATCACAGTGGTTAATTTTTTTTAAATAATTGTTCAATTTTAAAATACATAATATTTTAGAAGTGGTCAAAGAGTTAACAGTTAATTGTTTTTACCATAACATTTATGTTGTTATTTATTATACTGGAATGTCTTGTGATTACTGTTATCTTAAAACATGTAATTTTCATCTCGATGCATAATGCCAATTAATTCTTTTTGTAATAACATTTATCAGTGGCGGCTGGTAGTCGTTGCTATAAGAGGGCCATTTCAATATTAAAATGTTAAAAACGCAATTTTTACTTAATAAAAGATTCATATTTAACGCCAGTTTATCTATTTTTGGTATACGCAAAATAAAATGTTATCTATATTCAATTATAAATGAATGATAAAACAGTTGTTTGTAAATTTCTAATTTCTTGAAGTACGAAGGAAATTGCTCGTGTTTTGTAGCAATGTCTTTGTTTTGGTTGTTGTTTTAGCAATCGGGTTGCTAACTTAGTACGATGCTAATTCTAGTAATTAACCCAGAAAAATAATTAAAAATGTTCATTGTAACTCGTGTAAAGTAATAAATAAGTGAAGATAAATTATTTCTTTTTTTGAAATTAATAAATAATATTTGAATAGAAAAGATATATAATACAACTTATATAACTAAAAATATTTAAATTTACCACCGAAATGCTTTTTGCCGTACCGTCAAAATGAAAAAGCGCTCTCAGTCACGCTCCTTTGCGTCACTTGTTTGCTTATGTCAACTCTGGGGTTTTTCTTATAGTGCGCGTTACCTAGAAAATTATGACTTTTTTTTTGTACCGGGTCAAACATTTTAGAACGCTTCTAGAACGTTACACTGCTTTTTAGGACTGTTTTGATCTACAAGAATATCCGCTTTTTAAGCGACATTTGTAAACTACAGACAGACTACTTTATTTATAGAAATCAAACATACACTAAGTAAAAGCACAAACTGTAAGTTACTTTTTGACATAATTGACGTTAATGTTAAGGCACTTATTGAAAGGTGTGATCCAAATTTCTAAAAAACTATCTTCATCTTGAATTTTGTTGTCGTCTTCAAACCCTGTACAACACAAATGCGTTTTCAACGGTCTAAACAAATGGAAATCAGAAGGATCCAGATCTTGACTGTGAGGCGGATGGACAATAACTTCTCAATTGTGTTTCTGATACAAGGTCTTTATGTAATTTAAATTTTGCGGTTTTACATTGTTATGCAACAACTAGACGCTGCTTCCATCAACTTTCTTCTAATTGTTTTGTCGAATGGCTCGGTGTAGTTTTTTCAGAATTTGAGAATAAATATTGCTGTTGATTGTCGTTTTCTGTGGTAAAAACTCTGTAAAAAAATGTTTTGCATATCCCAGAACACAGTTGCCATTGTCTTTTTACTAGATTGCTAAACTTTAATTTTTTTTGGTGTGTGCATTTTGTAATGTTGGATAAAACATTTTTGGTATACATTTCCATTCAATTATTTTCATCCTTTTTTGTTGTTGATCGTTTTTGTAGCACGCTTTCAGGATAATTCAGTGCTGTGTGTCTATTTTTAAACCGATTACACCAAACATTAATTTATTTGGAAATCATAACGTTTGCTCCGTAAGTTTTCAGTATTTTTTTGTGAACTTTGGTAGGGTTTTCATTATTTGCATGCAAAAAACAAATAACCGCAACCTAATCGTAGCAACGTAAGTGATGTGCTAAGCAAGCGTACCTTAGAAACCAAATATTCCTTGTAGAACAGAAAACTGGACGTAGCATTAACAGCAAGGATTGGAGCAATAACGGAAATTTTGTTTATTTTCGCATTTTTTTTTGAGTTTAAAAATAGTAGTCACTAGACTTTTTCTGGTTCACTGTTTTGCTTATTTGCAATATGTTATCCGCTTCAATTAGTTTAAAATTTTGTATATACGTACTTAATGTAGTTGCTGTAATTTTTTAAATATCATTTGACATTCAACCACAAAATTCAACTTCGAAACCAGAGCTGGGCAGTAGTTAACTACAAAGTAGTTAAGCTACTAATCTAACTACTTTATTGTTGACGATAGTTGTATTCTATTTATTCAAGTTACTTTAATTTAATAATGTAACTGTAGTTGGAATAAATTACTTTTTTCGTGTAATCGTATTTAAAAAGTAGTTAGCTACCCTATTTTAACTACAAAAATAGTTAAACTACTTTGTTAATAGCTTAACTACTTTACTAGTAATTAAACTACTTTATTAGCGGCTTCAATTACATACAATGGCTACAATTATTCAGCTTGCATTGCAGTTTCGCAGGTTAAAACGTGTCCTTCACATAATGAACAGTAACGCAGAAGTAAACATGGATGTAAAGATTATTCAAAAACATTGTATAAATGCAGCAAACCTAATTTGTTTCGAAATGTTAAATGCCTCTGATCTAAACGTAAACAAAGTATTACTTCAACAAAAGTTTTTTGATATTGATGAACCTGCTTTGTCTAAAAAGTTACACATTTCTTCTGATACTGAGAATGAACATGCTCACAAAAGCAGAATAATAGAACTGGAATTGTTAAAACACCTGGAAGATAACAGAATTCATATATCTATTTGAGATTATTATTAAAAAAATGTTCATTAGATATAGTACAATTTTACCTTTACCATCAGCTGCTGTCGAGCGATTATTTTCGTTTTTCACTCATAAATTCGCTCAAAAGAAATGCATTGGCTGATGCTCTTTTTGAAAAGTTACTTTTATGAAAAGGAAATGAATATTAAATACCACGTACAATACGTTTATTACTTTAAGTTCTGTTTTTAGGTTTAGGTTTATTTTATTAATTTTTTTTTTAGAATTTCTAATAAAATAGATATACATGATAATAGAATAATAGTAGTTACGTTAAAATTGTTTTACTGTTTTCGTGTGAGCGTGATTGATTTACTTTGTCTTCTTTAATGTACTAATAATTCAGTGTCTATAGGTACTTATGTTTATATGACTAAAAGTGGTATAACATAAATCGTCTCAAAACGTCCTTTTTCTACAAGTAGTTGAAAAAAAAACTTATATTTTAGAATACAACTGTTGAGTAGTTAGTAACCTAACTACTTTCGATTTACGGTAGTTAGTAGTTAGTAACTTACACTACTTTTAAAAAGTAGTAACTTTAGTTAGTAGTTAACTACTTTTACAAAGTAACTTGCCCAGCTCTGTTCGAAACGAACGTGTAATGCTTAGTATAAGTTTGCGCATCCGCTTTATTTTTCTTGTGTAACCATAGCACGTGGCTTCGGCTATAAATCAGTCTATTCTACGTAAATAATAACTAAAATGAACTAATGTCTTGAATCTCGTGACTTGTGCCAGGTTTTGCTAGTTTTTCTTCTAAAACAGTTAGAGATGTACCATCAAGTTTTTCCTGATATTGTATTAGGACGTTTTTGGGTCTACTTAAATTAGATCTTACAAAGATTCCATCCTGTTTTACTTCAGCGTAAATAATACCGTTGTTTACTAACCATATTGTATCATCTAACATAATTTACATTAAAACATGAACTACAAGTTCACCATTGTCAATGCATACATCGTTGTTTCTTAGCGTCACATCATGTTCAGTAACTGAAAATTTAGGTAGTTGAATTTTTTGCCAAAATTCCAAAAAGCCTTCATATTTTAAATCTCCATTCCATAGCATATAGAGTAACTAAGTCTGTCAAGCATTCTTTTTCATCATTCGCAGTGCTAAAGTAAACTTGAAGGTTAACTGAAAACAATAAGATCTAGCAAGAGGCACGGTCCGGTGAACTATGAAAATTATCGGTCAACATATTTTGAGCGTCTCATAGATGTTGTTACTCGCGTAGTTGTAAATTCACGTTATTTATATTGTTTGGGCGAAATTAAGAGTACGGACCGTAGCTACATTTACGTTATTTTATTTGTGAGACTGTTCTAATATTGTATATTAAGTTTTAGAGTATGGCATTACGGTTTGGATCTAGGGATCAAAGATTTGAATATTTGAATACATCCTTCTTTGTGAAAAATGATTTAAAATATAATTGGTTTACATGGTTATTCGTGATTTGAACGACGACGTAATATTAACGTGTGTTGTCGCGAATATGTAAATTCGATTTAAATTTGTGTTTGACGCAACAGGTATACGTTATACTTTAGTTGATATAATAAATAATTGTGTACACTCTGTTATTATCGAATGTGTAAAATATTTTGCTGTCATTACAGTTTAGAACTGATACGAGTGGACAGATCTAATAGGTACCTGTTACGTCTATATTAAAGTATTCATTTTTTTAGTTTTATTTTATTTTCCGGATTTTTAGTTACAGGCTATAACGTTCTCTATGTTGCTCAAGCAGGCATTTTTAGAGCAGCAGTTAGTTAGGGTTTTTTTAAATTATTTTTGTAGTTTACATCTACTCTATGAAGACAACTAAACTGGTCGAGGTAGTAGCTTCATTATTATTGACCCTCTAACATGTTTTAGACTGTTTTCTAATTTTGTTGGTGTACCCTGCCGGTTCCTTAATGTTATGGATCTATTCTTTTCTTGAGAACACGCTATAAACTTTTCTCTAAGGGATTTATACGTGAGTGCTTGTTGGTAACCAGGTAAAAAACGTCGGTCATCACTTGGTCTCAACGGTTTACCGACTATTGCTTGTAGTTCAAAGTTCATTTAGTAAACCAAATTTCTTTTTAAAAACGTTTGCAATTTGTTTGGCATATAAATGTCTTGTGTTTTAAAAAAGTGTTGCACTTCAGTCATTTCTAATCTAAACTACTCAGAACTATATTACATAGTTATGAATTGGTTAAAACCTAAAACTGATTGATTTCTCTGTTTGTAATTACTTTAGTTCGATACTGATAATGACTTTTTATTGCATTTTATCTTAGGCGTTTCTTTTTCACATCACCAGCGTATTTTACGTTGTTGTCTAATGTTATTAAGAGTTGTCTTCGTTTTTTCTTTTTTAGTTAGTTGTTACTCTTGCTCCATTTTTTATTCAGCTGTTTCGTTTCTTATTGTTTAAGGTTATCTTTAGCATTTGTATTTTTAATGTTTTTTGTGTCACTAGTAATCTTTCTATAATGTTTGTTTTTTGAGTAATGATCAGCATTACGATGTCAATTTCTAGCAAAATGTTTGGCAATCATATTTTTAATTTGAATACGCAATAACTTTTTTATCAATATTGGATTTGTGAAAAAAAAACTTATGATCTGCTCTCTTGTCTGGGTATACCTAACTTCAGTGCAGCAATTAGAAACTGCTTTAACTTTAAACTTTTTTGCAGTTTTTTCTAAAATCTTGAGGTTAATATATGTGTCAATACTGAAACGATATTTCTTTTGGTTTTATTTATAGCTATTTTATAACGCCATCAAACAGATTTATTTAGTTTGAATAATTATTTCTGTGTATAACGTAAAATTTGGTAGCATGTGGACGCATTGTTTTGAGACATGGTACGTGAAAGTCCATACTTTCTAGTTGTTATAACCATGTGTTACAAAGGTTTTTTAATTTCTACCTTAATTATATCATATTCATATGATATTTAGCTTCTAATTCTTGTATTAAAGTTATTTTAAATTTTCTTTGTTCTTTTTTCGAAATAACTACACAAATGTAAATGAGGCAACTAATCGTGTAGCCCGTTTCATTCAAAGTTTAAACTTTTCATTGGTTCCTATAAATAGTTTAATGTTTTATGCCGCCGATTACCGTGAAAATTTTTCTGAGAAGGGTGATCGATTTTAACACAAAAACGTAGACGTGCCTCTCATCTTTTCAATTGAAAATTTTACCATGTTTTAGTGTAATTTTAATCAGTGTTATCTACTAATGTGTCTATTGCTTTTCTACAATTACACGAATATTTGTGTTTAAGGATCTCCAATTATGAGGTAATACTTTCTTGCTTCCGTCAATTTTATTTATACTACCAGTGGATTCGGATTTTCAAATTTTGAACTTAATGCCTATCTACTAGTGAATGTAACTCATCATTTGTCAACGTCAACAACACTTAAAACCAGCAATTATTATGATTGAATTTTCCCAGATTTTTTTAATTGCATACATTACGTTGTATCTACCAATTCCTCATCGCTAACGAAGAAGGAGTAATCTAACCAGTTAAGTTACTCATTTTTTCTCTAAATCTAAAAATAAACAATGATTAGTAATTAAAAATGTGTTTAAGATTACATTATTTTGCATTTTCTTTTTTATTTTGAAAATATTGAATTTTATTTAGCTGCATTTTATTTTGAAAACAAGTTATCTGGATCACGAACCAAAAATTATTTTTTTTGTCAAATCATATGTTATTTTGTATGTTGAGCTTTTAAAAATTTTATAGACTAAAGATTGAAATAAATATTGCTTAGAATATAAACATTAAAATCTTAATTAATTGGTTTATGTAATTTCAAGTGTGTCTCCTTTTTTTATTTTTTTACTTTATCCTTTAGTGCTTGACATATTTTCGGTTTTTTACAGTTTGTCCAAATAAAAAAATACTGATAGCATTCCACAATCAACCACCTCGAGTAATAGTTAACTAAACACTATTCAGGTATATTTGTTCCGTTGTTGGTTGTTATGCCATTTTATTTAAAAAAAAATTAATAAATTTGAAGAAGTTCTGACCGATTATAGCTACTTCTACTTTTGAAATTTTCCACCGACTGAAAAATGCTAATTTGACTATTAACTTCGAAAAATGCAAATTTGGTCGTAATTCGTTGGATTTCCTAGGTTTTATTGTTGATAGATGCTGATTAAGGACTGATCCCAGTAAGGTAGATTCAATCTTAAAACCTCCAGTTTCTCGTAACACTATCGAAATTCGGCGAGTTATGGGATTGTTACAATATTATCGTCGCTTTATTGAAGGTTTTTCTACTATTAACGCTCCAATTACTGCTCTCCTTCAGGGAAATAGAAATAAACAACCTATTGTCTAGAAATTTGAAGCCGACCAGGCTTTTAAATCGTTAACACAACGTTTAACTACAGCAGCACTTTAAGCTAGTCCAGATTTTTCTAGAACATTTTTTAATCAAACCAATGTCATTTTATTTCAAGAAAACGATGGTTTTCAGCATGGTTAAGAAATATAAAAGATTTAGTCAACCGTTTATCTCGATGGCGTCTGCGGCTTAGCCAATTTGACTTCGAAATTAAAAACTGAAAAACATCAGCTAACATTCCCGCTAATTATTTTTCTCGTTCCGTTGATCTTCTTCAGACCTTCGAATTAATCCCTTATGATTGGTATTCAAATATGTTACAAACAGTAACTACTAATCTTGCTTTTTGTTCAAATTTTTCCGTTAGCAACGGTCTAATTGTCATACATGTGGCGCTCAGAAAGTTCTTAATGTAGTGCGTGGAAAGTTACAACCACATAAATTATCCTTTTCAGAGTCACTTGATTTTATGGAACCTTTTTTATGTTCGAAAAAAAGCAACACCCAATTATTAGTTATTACTGACTGGTGCACAAAATTTGTATTAGTGAATCCTTTTTCCCAAGCTACTATCATGATAGTCACTAAATTACCAAAACAAAACGTTTGTTCAATATATGGTGTATTTCAAATTCTCTTATTCGATTATCCTCAAAATTTTAAGACCAAAATATTTACAAAATGGGCGACTATAAAATCACTTAGTGATAGTGCTCGCCATTTGTCTTACGTTAACCTTACCAAAAGGACAAATCCAGTTGTTCTTACAGCTATCTTATCTTTCATTAAGAAAGATCACCGTCGTTGGGAAGAAAAGGTTTTTAAGATTGCACAAGCTATTAAGTCAGCTAAACACGAGGTAACCCATTATCCTCCTTCTTTTTTTGTTTTTGCTCGTATCATTTCTAACGATTGTGCTTTTTATGGTCCTATATTTAAGAATTGTAATGACGGTTTTATTAATAATGTTGACCGAAAGCAAAATAAAGACAATATTCAAAATATTTCCCCTTCTTTTTAAGAAATTTTCTTTAAGCTTAAAAAGGCATAAAATTCCTGCAAACAACGTTACAATCTAACAAAGCGCCCTTCAACTTTTGAATTTCACGATTTTGTTTTGAAAACTAATTATGCTTTATCTTATGCAGTTAAAGGTTTTGCTACAAAACTCGCATCTAAGTATATCATTTGCAAAGTTATTAAAGTACATTCTAAGTTCGCCTATAAATTCGAATATTTGGATGGACGTAATCTTGGGCAATGACATATAAAAGATTTGAAGTGATACTGCCGCAACGGCAAGTAATAGTGATCTAATTGACCTTAATTAAAACTTCATGACTGATAGTCTACTGTGGATTGTTAAATGTCGAATGTTTTTCAATTTTTTTTCAAATGAAAAATGCCGATTGCATCCCACAACCTCGAGTAACAAATAACTAAACATCAATCAGATAAATTTGGCCCGTTGTTGTTACGCACCTCATTTAAAAAAAATTACTAAATTTTAAGAGGTCAACGTTACAATACAAAATTGACATTTAATTTAATCAAGAAACAAACAGATAGTTCTGTTTTGTTTCACTACTGTGTACAAGTGTGCAGTTTTTTTTACAGAATTACTGCATCTTCATGTAAACTCTGTTATTAGACTATTTTTTTAATAGTTTGAAACTTATGGGAGTCGTATCTCTTAATTATTTTACTATTATGTACTTTTATATTTTTTTTATGTTGTCAACCAATCAAATTAATGTTTTATTTTTGTATTATATATTAATATTCGCAATTACTATTAGTTTTGCTTCGCTAATATTAACTGAAATTCTTTTTTAATTAGTTGAAGCTAACTACTGATAGATCGGTTTAATATAACCGTTAAATTTTCTTACGAGAACCTTTAATTGTAAACATTAAAATCACAAAAAGTAAAAATATCTTTAAATACATTTATATATTAGCATACTAACAAAGAATTCATTAGTCATATGACATTCTGATAATTTTATTTTGCTTACTGACAGTTATTTGCATCTTTCTGGCGCATATTTTGAAAATAATTGAAATTGTTTTTTATCAGATCCGATGGCATTTACAAAGTTCAATTTTATTAAAAAAATCTAAATATACGTATTTGTTTCATAACAATTTGTGTTTTAAATATTTTGATATAAAAATATAATACAGATTATGACATTATTCTAAGGATATATTTTGTATTTGCGGAAAATTTGTTTGTTTGTTACACCTACGTTTACATCGAATTTAACTACAAAATTTGGTAAGCATGAAAAAATTGATAAACCACAATAATTAAAAATGAGTCACGGTTTGCTTTTGCTTTGCTTCTCGTTTGGCATTTAAGAAAAAAAAATAATATAACAAGTAAATTTTTTTTTGTTTTTTTGCGTTGTATTATTATTTAATAAAAATTCTTTACATTTACATTGCTTTGTAATTACTAAAATAGTAGTTTGTAGAAAATTAGTATAAAACAGTTTATTATAAAATCTTTATTATTGACATTTGTTTATTTACTAAAGAAATATTTTTTTAACAACATAAAAGCTATAACGTTAAATTTGAAATAAATACATACAACAAAGTTATTGGGATTGCTTTTCTGTCTATTTTAATAAAAAATATTGTTTCTCAGTTCTAAATTTTATACGTTTTAGACACCCCCCGGCATCGTTTTTAAATCCGCGCGAGTGTTACTAAAATGAATTTTTATCTACCAACAAATCTAAAAAATAATTATTTTTTTCTTTTTGAAGAATTAAAATATATTTTTTTAAAACTATATTGCTATTATTAAATTTTGTTTTTATTTGTGGGTGGAAAAAGTTTGCAAATAACCAATGAAAATTAAAAAAACTACGAACTCCACATACGTGGTATTTTTACAACAGGATGGCATTCCAAAAAATTTTCAAATGTAATTTAACTTAACAGTCGATCTAAGGATAAAAGGAAGAGATCTTCGGGTTTTTGGAATCTATGCCCCTACTGACGATTCAGACTTTAACATAAAAGAAGAGTTCTTTAAGAAACTATGTGAAGAATTAAATAAAACAAAAGCGAAAAAGGAAATTATTATCCTAGGAGACATGAACGGAAGGGTAGGCAAAGCCCTTGACAGCAAAATAGTTGGACGACACGGGGAGGATGCAGTAAACGACAACGGGACAAGATGGATCGAGCTGTGCGAACAACACACATTAAAAATATTAAACGGGTTCTTCCAACATAAAGATATCAATAAATATACATGGACTCAAAAAACAAGAAACCTGAGATCTATACTTGACTATATTATTATAAAGCAAAGCTCACCTATAAAACCTCTCGATGTCAAAGCTTGGAGAGGAGCCGAGTGTGGATCGGACCATTATCTGGTCAAATCAACAATCGACATTCAGTACAAGAGACAAACAACAATGGATGAAAATAAACAAAAAGGGATAAAAGCCAAAATATACAATTTAGAGGGGCTAAAAAATGAATCCACTAGCTTCCTCTACAAACTACGGCTAGCACAAAAACTAAACGCAGAAATATCAGGCACAGCAGAAAACATGTACGAAAAACTAAAAGGAATACTACAGGATGCAGCATCAGAAGCCCTGGGAACAAGAGAAAAAAGGAAAACTGTAAACTACTGGTGGACAGAAGAATTGTCCGGCCTAGTGAAACAGAAGAAAGCCTTATACTTGAAGTGGTTGACGACAAGCAACGCAGAAGACAGAAGACAATACAACTACTACAGATACATCGTTAAAAAAGAAATAAAAAAGGCAAAAAATATAGCATGGGACAACAAATGTGCACAGATTAGCTCTATGATAGGAGGGTCTAGGTCTAGAGAAGCTTGGAAAACAATAAACAGCTTAAGAAAAAACACAACTGAGACAAAAAAAATAAATCCCATAAAAACGGAACTATGGAAAGAATATTACTGCGAACTGCTAACAGAAAACCGAAAAGAATACCTCGACACACGCTTAAACGCGGAAGAAGAGATAACGGCGGACGTAGAAGACATCACGTTGGAGGAACTAAAAAAAGTCCTAGGACAAATGAAAAATAATAAAGCACCAGGACCAGGTGATCTCCCTATCCAGCTACTAAAACATGCTACAACAGGAGCTCTAGAAATAATCTGCACTATATTCAACAGATGCCTGAAAGGTGAAAATATACCTAACGACTGGAAAATTTCACATATCAGCTCCATATACAAAAAGGGTAATCGAAAAGAATGCAGTAGCTATAGGGGAATAAGCATAACATCGTCTGTGGGGAGACTATATGGGAAGATACTTAAAATCAGAATAGAAAGTCAGTTTAATGAAATTGAAGAACAGAGTGGTTTCAGAGCAGGAAGATCCTGCATAGATAACATATTCACCCTAAGACACCTAACAGAGAAAAGTCTGGCAAAAGGAAGAGACCTCCATGTAACTTTCATAGACTTAAAAAAAGCATTCGATTCTGTTCCCCTTCAAAAGTTATGGACCACCCTAAAGGAAGTGGGCATTAACAATATCTACATAAATGCAGTCAAAACAATATACAGAGAAAACCAAACTGTAGCCAAAATCGGAAACGAAACATCAGCTCCATTTCGGCAAACCAAAGGTGTAAAGCAAGGTTGCTGCCTCTCCCCAACCCTTTTCAACATATATCTAAGTGAAGCCCTAAAACACTGGAGTAGGAAGTGCAGAACAATGGGGGTATGGCTAAATGACAGCCAAATACACACTATCCTGTTTGCAGACGACCAAATTGTCATGGCGGAAGACTGTCAAGATATGACTTATATGCTTAATAAACTCATAGAAGAGTATAAAAATTGGGGATTAGAGGTAAACAAAGAAAAAGACACAATATATGGTAATAGGAGGAGCAGGAGCAGACATGGAGCTAGATAGTGGAATTATAAAGGGAGTAAAGCGTTATGATTATCTGGGGTCACAATCTGCGACGATGGAAGAGATGACCAAGACATAATGAAGAAGATAGGTAGAGGCAAAAACATGACAAGAGCACTGCATCCTGTCCTGTGGAATAAAAAATTTTACAGTGAAAACAAAACAAAATATTTATAAAACAATGATAGAGTCAGTAATGACTTATGGGTCGGAGACGTGGGTCATGGACAAAAACAGTGAACAGAAACTGCTGTCAGCGGAGATGTCGTACTGGAGAAGATGCTGTGGCTTAACGCTGCAAGAACATGTTAGGAATGAAGATATCAGAAGAAGAATGTCAGCAAAGAGTACTATTGTGGATAACATATATGAAAAACAGTTGAAGTGGTATGGGCACTTGCGCCGAATGAGTCCTGAAAGAATACCAATGAGAATATGGAATTGGACCCCACCTCAGAGAAACAAAAGAGGCAGACCAAGAAAGAAGTGGATAAAGAACGTAAATAAGGAAATGGAAAAAAGAGAACTACAGGAAGGAGATTGGAATGACAAGGACAGGTGGCGTCTGGCATGCGAGAAGCGGCAATGAGCTGCAAAGCCTCGCTATATATATATAATTTAACTTTTTTAATTTTTTATTCTAACAATTTTTATTGTTAAATTAATATTTAATACACAAAATGTTAAAATAAAAGTAATTTTAAATATATGACTATAAAGTTTTTAAATATAACATGTTTTAACAAAAAAAATTAAATAGTTGTAAAATAAAGTTAGTATAGTTAGTTTAGAATGGATTCGTTTTTATGGAGTATAATGCTAAGCCAAATGCGACACAAACTGTTGCCGAATATTTAAATTATGTTAATATTCAAGTCTTAGAGTAATTAGCCTGTGTCTAGACCCGTACCCGATAGAACATTTTTGAAACATAATGGAACGTTGGCTTAGAAGTCAATTTCCACCACTTAACAGTTAAGACAAGCTGCGACAAAGTCTTGTCCGCGTATGGGAATATATTATTCAAGAAAACATTAGATCTCAAATTGAAAGTATACCACGGTGATGTCAGGCTGTGATAATATTTACAAGTGGTAACACTAGTTATTGATAAGCCAAAAACATTTCAAAAGAAGCTTTATTCCTGTTGAAAATAATAATGATCATTTTACATTATGTTGTTAAATAAACCATACTTTTGGTTTTCGTTTTTTTTTGCAATTATTCAATACCAATAAGTCAAATTTATTATTATTGAAATAATTTTGTTAATGTGTTCTATTTTTAACATGTATTTTAAAATGTATGATAATATTGACGGCAATTAAAACAAATAAAAATTATAAATAAATGGTGCGTTAAATTTGGGGTTACGTGTATATTGAAAAAAATATCTAAAATTCATTAATTAAGCTGTGTTTTAATTTTTAAATTAAGCGTATTACGACTTTACTGTTATTGCAAAATTTAACTTTTAAAATTTGCAAACAAATACAATTTTTTAAATTAAAGAATAAAACGATTTATTGTATTGTAAAAAATTGTAATAGACATAATAAAATAGTATTTGACGTGTCAAATCGCTAAATATTAAGGAAAACATGTTTTTCATGTGTATTTTAGGTGTTTTATTACATTTACTTCCATCCTAGAAACACAAATTCTAATATATTATAAGTCCTCCACTATCAGATAGATTTATTTTTATTACTTAGTCAACAAACTTCCAATTTGCAAAGTAACCTTTAATAAAAATATCATAGTATACCAAAAATTATGTTTACTTCAAAAATGTTACTAATATATTAGTGTCTTTTAAACGTTTAATTAATTAGAAACATTGTGTATGCATTTATAATTGGTTTGATGTAACGTTTTTATTTACTAATATATAAAACAACCTGATACATACTTCTATTATGATTTTAATCATATTGTACATACGTGTTAATGTTTCAACGATATAAAGATGTACCATTGTAGTCTAGGATAAAAATAAACATTTTTTTAGTTTAAACTAATTAAAAATCAAATTGTTTTATAGGTTCATTACGTTCTTCTAGTATACAAATTTTAAAAGAAACGCAAACATTGGTTAAAAAGAAACAAATTTATGTCTATTAACTTTTCTTAACAATCTTAAATCTAAATCTAAAAACAAACTTAAAATTGTTAAAGTACAGTAAAAAAAACTAATATTCGGTTTGTTAACATTTTTTAATCTAATTTAAAAATAAACAAAAATTAGAAAATAGTGAGAGGTTTCGTAATAAAATGTTCTTGTAGTTTAGTTTCTTCTAAATCAACATGTTTTTGAATATTTTAAGAAAAATGATAGTATCGTTGTTTAATAAAATGTAAATTTGTGATAATTTTGCAATTTATGCAATGCATTGTGTTTATCTAATTTTCCATTTGTTTGATTTTTTAAAATTTTTTTTGCTGTATTACTTGAACAAAACTTTAAACGTACGATCTAAGGTAAATATTACATTTCAGTATTAACATACTGTATGAAATATTATTAGCACTATAAGAAATGTTACTTACTTATAAAGTATAAACCGACTTGAGCTTATTAACATTAGCAACTGTCCACTGATAACTATATAGTTTATCAACACGATTCCTAACGAACATTTTTAGATGATTCTAAATAGTAGTGTACCTAGAAAGTTTTTATTATACATGCGTTTGACGAATTTTTAAGTTTTATTATATATGCATATTTGACGTATTTTTAAAGTTTATTTGCATTGTATGTAGAAATATGTCTTAGTACGTTTATCTAAAAAAAAGTATCAATAATCTTTTGTACAAATCATCATGTTTAATTTTCCAATTATTATAGTTGATTATTTTTTTGTTGCTTAATATTATATAAAGAAATTTATTGCAATGTGTAATTGACATTAAACTAGGCTAATAATGCAATGTCTTTTAATTTTTGGAGTTAATAAAAACTCAACCCAGATTATTTGTAAGATAGAATTGTACAACATACTGTTCTTCAAGCATTAACTTTGTAATTTTTTTCCTATTTTAAAAAAATATGGCATAAATAATGATATTAATTTTCACGTTATCATTGGGCACGATAGGTTTGACGCATTACTAGGAAACAATGAATTTAAAAAATTAAGAGTTAAAATAGATTACAATAACCAAACATTACAAATAGGTAATGTTAAAATTCCTTTTTTTTTTATTAAATTAGGTCTCTTTAACTATAAACCTTTTAAGCCAATGTTAGTACTCACTTAAAACTAAGCTATATAACTATACTATTACTCTCTACAATTCAATTTAAAGACAATTAAAATATTGAAATAAACTTTTAGCATCTGTTAGATGTAGAACTAATCATTAATGTAAATTTAAGAAATCCGAATTTTATTACGAATTTAATTATTGCAGAATTTATACGTACTAATAATCTTAATCTAAAAATTTACTCGCAGATGCTTCATCTCGAATTGAAATAAATACACACTTTTTTTAGAAAACTCTGCTTTTACTATAGCATTATCCAAAAATAGACGAATCAATAAATTAAAGAATTTAAATAAGCGTTTTAAATGAGTCATAAATTCTAATATTTTATATGAAATATATTTTAGCGACAAAGATCTAGAATCAAAAATTATCGTGACCTTAAGACATCTGTTCAATAATAGGGTAAAATTCATCAAAAGTAACATTTTGGCTATCGACTTTGAAATTAAAATCTTATTGGCCCGATATAAAAACAAAAATTAACAAATTCATCTGAAACCTGTCTGATTAATAAATACAAAAAAAATAATTATAACAAATAATGCTGTGGATCACTTCTTGCAAAAAGACCTTTTAATATAATACACCTTGATACCTTTAGCTTTGAAGGACACAAATTTTTAACAATGATAGATATATTTTCTCGGTATGCTCAAACTTATTTTATAAATGATGCTACTGGTATTAAAAATTTAAACAAACTTCGTCATTTCTTTTCTCATCATAATTTTTAAAGAAAAATTGTCTTTGATAAAGGCAAAGAATTTAAGAATAAAATCTTTCAAAAATACTGCAAATTGTACAAAATCGAATTACATTTCACGACCAATTACAATAGTAGTTGAAACTCATTTGTAGAAAAGTTATACTGAACAATTTAAAAAAAAAATTAAGGTTTTTAAATCACAAAATCAAAACAAATCGCCTCGGAACTTAATGATTTCTGCAATATTAGTATATAATCAATCGATAACATTCAGCTACAGGTTACACCCGATTCACTTTACTTTATGAACCATACAAGAATTTAACGCACACGAAATCGATTTTAATAAGACGGTATACGAAATTTAAAAAGAAAAATCAAATTATTATTTTACCAAGAATTACATAAAAATAACTAAAAAAAAGTACCAACAGATTAATAACAAAAAATATAAACAAAATTCCAAGCCATAAAATTACTGAACCCTTCGCGTATATCACAGAAGAATTTAAAAAACAGATCATTATTATGATAAACCTAACATTACAATAATTACCAGTAAAAAAATTTCAAGAATTAGAGAATTTTCAAAAAGACCCACAAATATTCATGCAAGAAAATTAAAGATAATAAAAAGAAAATTTTCTTTACAGAATCAGCCTGCTGTTGGTACAGAACAGTAGTTTTTGAATTGAAGAAATTTGAACCAATAGATACTTCCCTAAACATTTAGGACACATAAAAATACTGAACCACTATCATAAGTTTTACTTTTTCTTTATTTGAAAAAAGAATGGCAAACTACACAATTGCTGATCAATATGCGATCAAAATCGATATAAAAAACGAGGTTTGTGCGTAGCTATTATTTCTGCTAATATACTATTGACCAAATTAAAAAAATAAGGTTTAAATTCTTTTTTCAAAAAATATGTTAAACAAAATATACCGAACGAGTCAACGTTGCGAAAAAGATACGTTGTACAATTGTATAGTACTGCTATAGAAAAATAAAGAGAGAGAGATAGAGAGTTTAAAACAAATTGATTTGAGGGATCGTTAGATGAAACAACAGACACAGAACAGCAAAGTATGGTGCTGAAAAACAAAAAAAAACCAATCGTGTTTACTAACAATGAAGGTATTAGAAAGGGTGAATCATTCGACAATTGCTACATTTTTAACGATGCCCTCAATTTCTTGTGACCAATAGGAATTTGTTACAAAAAAGTGTTTGTGGTTTGCACCGATGCTGCACCATAAATGTGCAAAGCAATAAAATGTTTACAAGTTTTATATTCAATAATGATTTACATATATTACTTGTGTGTCTCATGCTTTGCATACAGTGATTGAATTCGTGCATTCAAAATGTTAATTCTTAATCTTTAGTAAAGAAAGTGTTTATGAAAGCACGATCTTGTGTGATCAAGTTTAGTCAATTTGCTAGTACTGATGACTTGGATTGAACCTGCTTAATATTACGCTCAGATATGTTGAACACTAAACCTTCACATGCTATTTGTAATCCTAATCCAAGTATAACCAATATAATAGATTTATAATTTGCACCAATAGTATATAATAGTAATAAATGCATGTTGATTAAAATTTGTTGCATTTTGTTGTAATTAAGTGTTTAGAAAATTTCTAAATTATAAAATAATCAAGAAATTAGTAATTATAAAGTATTATATTAGAATTATAGTATATTTAACATGTGAAAAAACAATATGTATGTGTAAAAACGTGTGTTTATATTTTTAACTTTTACATATTTAACTGCATATTTTAAATGTTTTTAACGCCTATTTGTATGCATATATTAAAGTTTTTTAGTGCATAATTAATCAAAGTTTGTTAATACCTTTAACATAATACAGAATAAAATTAACTGAAACTTTTTATATTTTGAACAAGTTAATATATCGATCAGGTTTTATTCAGGATTTAACGGACGAATTGTTTTTGTCTAAAACAAATAACCATAAAAAACTCAAACATTTTAACTTGGTGAACTGTAAGAATCAACAACAACCAAACAATAATTAAAGTTTACCAAGTCCGTTGGTATAAACAAAGTAAAACGATGTTTTGGTCTAAGTATTTTAATTAATTAAAATACAATAATAATACTTGATCAAAAAAAATCTTACAATAATCTAACACTAAACTATTAAAAACGTAATGAAGTAGTTATTTATGGGTTTGCATCGTAATAAAAAATGATTTAAAAAGAATGTAGACAAATATTTTATAATAAATAAAAAAACTTGATTTTGTGTCTTTGCTGAAATTAAGATTTTTGTCGGTATTATTGGTTGTGTAGGTATGCATACCAAATTAAAATAATTACAAAAAATAAAGGATACATTTAACTGTTACTGTACTTACAAAAAATTAAGTAATCGTTTTTAAAGTTTAAATGATTTACTGTACTTTTGACAATTATATTTTTTAATAATAAAATCTAATTGTAATTGTATATAATGTGTTAATGGTTTTAGTATTAAATAGATTGTGTTTTATTTTATTTTTTTTAAATTTAATTTAGCACTGACAACAACAAAGTCAAAGACAGGCCTTCTCTTTGTGATCATAATACAGAAAGTCTAATAGTGTACTCTACTCTATTGTATTTGCACAATTGTTTATTTACTTTTTGATGACATGAGCTTTGTTTGGGTATTTTTTAACAATTCGGGTTGCGATTCTTATACAAATCAACCATTTAGATTTACTATTTGAACTTTGGGTTAGTATATAAAAATACTAAGTACAAGTTTCAGTTTAAACTGTTGACTACGTTAGTACTTTTGAAACCAAATTAGTCTTTGCAAATTTATTATATAGTGTTTTTATTAAATTATTTTGTCAACTTGTATTTATTTCTAAACAAAATTAATTTCTTTATTAGTAAGTTTTGACAGAACTATATTTATTGAAAAAATTGTTTTGCTTGGGTAATCTAATTGTGTAAATGCAAAATGTAATGTAATGTAATGTAATTAAATAAAAAAAATAAAATTTTTATATACCGTATATTATAAGGGTACCAGTAATCCTTAAATTATAAAAATGTAATTAACAGTTAAATAGGCCTTACCAGCGCAATCTATTCTTCGTTAAAAATATTATTTAAATAGTGTTATAGAAAATTAATCGTAATGTATTTGTGAAAAAAATACAGTATGTTATTATTGCTTATAAATAAAGTTTCGAAAACAATCAACAAGTAAGTAATAACATAAAGCTCAAATAATTTTTTACAGTTCCCTCCGCTATATGAAACTTTTATATAGCAAAAATACACTCCACACTTATTTTATAAAACTATTGTTTGTTTTTTAATATTAACTTACTTATTATATTATTTTTTAATTCATTTTGGATTTTTTAAATGTACATATAATCATTTATTTACTAAAAAGTAAATTTAAAAATGATAACATTGTAAACATTTGTAAGAAATCTGTTATTATAAATTTAAGTCAATTTTTGCTCAATAACATTTATATTATACTTTCAAACAAACCATTTTTTATTTTTAATTAGTAAACAAAACCTCTTTTTGTGCAGCCAACATTGTAAACGTCAATATTCGTTTGTTAATGTAGTTATGTAATGGGAGAAAAAAACTCTAGGGGGCAAAATGAAAACTAGAAACCCGCATAAAACTAAGTGTTCAAAGTTAATTATTATACTAGAACGAGTATGCGACAGGTGGAAAAGTCGTTTAAAACATCTAGAAATTCAGTTAAAATTAATTTTTCTAATGCAATGTCTTATTTTCGACTCTTTTACTTAAATTACAATATTTATTTGTATATTTATACCTATAATAAGCGTTTATTTGGGCAAATTTGTAAATAAAATTTGTTTTTGTGACTACGTATAAACGGAAACGTAAAACTATAAATTCTAAAATTTCTACAAATAAATTTTCTTTTGCAAAATAATTAATATTCAACAAGAGATTTATCTAGAACTCTTGTACCTGCAATGGTGTATAATTCAGATAGTGTCTTACTGTGCAGATATAAAAAGTTATATAGCAATTATTTTGGATGGTATAAAAGCAATTAGACATCTAAAGGATGGGGTTCATAAGCAGAATGAAAAAATTGACAATGTTAATCAACACATCATAGTGAATCGAAATAAATTAAAAAGTAATATAACAGAAATAATCGAAGAAAGATCGTAACCAACATATTCGGTTAAACCGTTAAACTGTTAAAAAAACACGAACCAGCTTTAGTAATAAAACCTAAAAACTTAGAACCAAAAAGTGTGGATACCAAGAATGACATTAAGAAATGCATTGATCCTACGGATGTGAATATAACTGGAATACCACCGGTAAGTAATTGTGGTTTACTTATAGAATGTAAAAATAAGGATGATGTATGTAAATAAAAAGAGAAAACGGAAACTAAAATGGAAGAATCCTACAAAATACAATTGCCAAACAAAAATTTGCCAAGAACAAAAATTGTTGGATTGCCTGAAAATTTTTCACTGGAAATAACCGAGGAAAAATCAAAACGCAGAACAGCCTTTGCTATTATGAAAGAAGAAAAGCTAAACGTAGATTGGGATAAATGCATAGTTTATGATGCTCTTAAAATCAGAAGATGCTATTGGTGTAATGGATATAACCATAAAGTCTCGAAGTATAAAAAAAACTATCAAAACACGAACAGGTAACACGTGGTTTACAATAGACCGACACAATTTCCAAAACTAAAAAGACAAACTTTATAAAATTGTTTTGCAAAAACAATAGAAATACTTATAATAACAAAAAATATGAGCAAAATAAATTTTACGTGAATAAAAAACAACAAAATAGTAGACAATCTCAAAATATGTGGAAAATTATTAAACATTTAATCAAATGACAAACGAATGAACAAAAAATTATAATATTTGGCAACATAGAAACTAGTTACTTAGAGGAAATATCTAACAATTATTTATTAGAAGCATTATTCACATAAATATTAGTATACACAAACCTCTAGCAAACTTCAAAGAAATTCCAATATTAAAACTAAAATTTTAAATTTAATTTATCAGATTTGAAAAAAATTATTATTATATATTATATTCACCAAAAAGGAGGAATAGATCACATTATATAACAAGCATTGCCAGAAATTGGTAATGCAATGGTAGACCTAATAAACAAATATTATAAGTGAAAAGTTTTCTAAATGTTGGAAGCAATCAAATTAAAAATACAAAAAGATGTGAAGAATTTTGACCTATCATTATATTGGCAGTGTACTAACAAATATTAGAAATCAATTGTTAACGAACAATTAATTGCTTTCTGGAACAAATAATATAATCAATAAAAATCAATCTGGTTTTCGTAGTAAACACTCGTGTGAAACAGCATTTAATATCCTGTTGACAAAATGGAAATCTGAAATCGACGTGATTAATAGTGTAGTAGCAGTGTTCTTAGACTATAAAAATGTCTTTATAACTATCGACAGAGAAATATAAATAAACTTTACCAATATGAAACAAAAAGTATCAATTACTGATAAAAATGTACATTCGGTTATTATGAAATTAAACTCAAAATTAGAAAGTATCGCAAGTTGGTTGCAATCAAACAAATTAAAATTAAATGTGTTGAAAAGTAAGACAATGGTAATATCCAATAATAATGTCGAAATACCAAAAACAAAAATTGAAAATATAGGATTACAACAGGTTGAACAAATTAAATATTTAAGAGTAGTTATATATCAAAATTTAAATTTTAGAAACCATGTGAATTACGTAACAAAAAAAAGTAGCAAATACAATTAGTCGAATTGACGAGTAATGTTTATAAAACAGTTATCGCACCATATTTTGATTTTTGTAGTAGTATATTTTTAATGTGTTACGAAGTAGACTTAAAAGGTTACAGAAACAACAAATATAACAAAATCACAATGATGTTACAATGGTTAAGTGTGAAACAGCGGATATATTTAAATTCATTAAATTGGTTTACAAAATAATTAATGAATTGCTTCCAGACTACATGTCTAAATTAGTAATATACATTCACCTAACACAATGTGACTTCAGATTGCCAAAGTTCTCAAAATCATATTCACAAAATTCCTTTTTGTACAAATGTTTAAAATTATATAATGACTTACCAGATAAAATTAAACACAAGAAAACTTTTTATAAATTTAAAAAGGGTCTGAGGGATTATGTTACGAATAATTTTTAAGCAAAAATTAAATGATCAAACGAACTTACCTAAGTGAAGTTCGATCTTAATTATATGTAGCGCCACTTCGAGAAGATCACCCTGTAGTAAGCTATCTCTTGTGCTGTAACCACGTGTTTGAGAGAGGAAAAAAGAACTGCACCCGACGTGTGCGCATAAGTATAACTTCATTTGTTTAGAGTAATGATTGTCGTATAACGGGGATAATTAGTAATAAGATTATCTGGCGATTGGGAGGGAGTGATCTTCTCGAAGTGGCGCTACATATAATTAAGATCGAACTTCACTTAGGTAAGTTCGTTTGATCATTTAATTATATTACGCGCCACTTCTTTCAGATCACCCTGTAGATGTTTAGAGTAGCGACAATCATAGTAATGCATTTTTATTACCAAAAATAAATCTAGAGTATCTTATATAGTTTTAAACGTAATCTATAACAATATATTCAATGTACATGAAGAGAACATAACCAATAAACATTGTTAGAAAGAGAGAGAAAAAAAAATAAGGGTAATAGTAGTTTACAGTTTTTTATATTTCATGTAATAACTCCCATTGTAAACGAATCTTTCTTTATAATTGGCTTGTTATAGAACTTGGCAAATGTCATTGAAGCTTTGGCCCACCCAGCAGTTCTTCTTATTGTTTCTATATTTATATTACTTTTAAAAGCAGCAGATGTTGAAGCATGTCGAGTGCTATGTGCAGTAAATTATTGCGTATGAATTCCACTTTTTGCTAGAATTTCGTTTGTCCAGCGAGACAGTGTCTGGGTGGTGACTTTCTGATGTGGTTTCTTAAAGGATATGAATAAATACTCCTTAGCGCCCTGTAGGTTTTTAGTTTGGTGTAAGTAGTCAATGGTAGTAGTAGCTGCACAGAGTTTTTCTTTATCCTTAAACCAAGGTAGAAAAAGAAGGGGTTGAAATTTATTTGGCCCCGAAGTCTTAATAGCGTCAGGGATTTTAATTTCAATCCCGTTTGTTTTGACATAAATGTTGCTTCGTTTTATTAACGCAAAAGTCTGCATCCTTTGGGCTGTTGATAAGGCAAGTAATGTAATTAATTTTTTTGTAAGTGTCTCTAATGTAAGATTTTTATTAACGTCTAGTGAAGATATATAATTCAAAATCACTTGGGGATCCCAAGTTACATCATATTTCGGACGATTAGGTTTTAACTTGTATATGCCACGAAAGAATCTTTTTATGTCAGAGTCCTGCCCTAATTGTGGTCCTAACGCCAATGATAGTGCGGAACGGATGCTGTTTAAAGAGTTATAAGATAAACCATTGTTGAATTTGTGAGTTAGGAACTGTAAAACTAGTTTTTTGTCGTTTTTATAAGGGTCTGCACTAGAACTTTTACAGAAAAGACACCAATCTCTGAGAGCACTTTCATACTGATTCCAAGTGGAATCAGTAATAGATGATAAAAATATGTTAGTAGATTCTTGTGGTATGTTGTTCCTAATTAAGGCCTTGCAGATAAAAGTCCTGCCATTAACGAAAGGTTCTTCCACAATGGGTGTGGTTTCCTGGAAGGAGAAAGTAGAAGCTGTATATTTGGGTCAAATTTTATTGGCTTATTCACTAATAAACTTTGGTAGATAGGATACCAAGCTTGTGTGAGCCAGAAAGGTACTACTACAATGCCCCTTCCTTTTTCAGTGATCAGCTTTTGTAGAACCTTTGATATGATTGAGAAGGGTGGAAAGGTGTAAAAATATTTTCCCAACTAATAGTAAAAGCATCTACCTTGTAAGCATCTAGATCTGGTGTCCAGGATACAAATAAATCGCATTTCTTATTTAACCTAGATGCAAAGAGGTCTATAAATGGTGTTCCGAAAGTATTAATTATATCCTTAAAGGCAAAGTCCGCTAGTTGAAATTCGGTATCTGGGTTATTTAATCTTGATTCATGGTCTGCCTGGAGATTATCTTTTGAAGAGATATATGAAGCAAAAATCCAAATGTTTCTAGATTCACACCACTGCCAAATTTCTCGAGTTAAACCATTCAGCTTTGGGAATCGTATACCACCCATCCGGTTTATATAAGAAATGGCAGTGGTGTTATCTACCCTTAGCAAGATTTCACAACCGCTACAATTATTAGCAAAACATTTTAAACCAAAAAACACTGACAAGAGTTCCAAATAATTAATATGTTCTTTATTTTCTGAGGTAGACCAAAAACCATGTGCCTTATTACCATTACAGACTGCACCCCACCCTGATAGTGAAGCATCTGTAAAAATCTCTCGTTTGAATTGGTTTGATTTAATTGGATTATTTGATGTTAATATATTTGACTTCCACCACAAGAAATCGCAATTAAGATCGTTCGTCAGTACCAATTCTTTGTTATAGTTAAGGTTATTAGATTTTAAAGCTAAAAATTTTTGCCTTTCAAATTTTTTTGTGTACACCCAACTATATTTAATAGCAGGACAGACTGATACCAATAATCCTAGGAACTTTGCAAAAACTAAAATCTTACATTTTTTAAGAGTACTAAACTTTTCTAATAGATTTCTTAATTTAAGTCTTTTTTCCCCAGGCAGTTCTAAACGCATATCAGAGGAGTTCAAAATAAACCCTAAATATTTACATACATTTTTGGGCTCCGTGTTGCTTTTTTTCCAATTAATTATAAATCCTAGTCGACTTAACAAGGATATAGTTGCCTTTAAGTTATCCATGCAGTGTATGTAACTGTTTCCAAACAACAAAAAATCGTCTAGATAAATAACTGAAATGAAACCACTTTTTCTTAAATACATAATGACTGGTTTCATTAATTTAGTAAACACATAAGGAGCTGTACAAAGGCCGAATGGTAAACAAGTGAATTGATAGATAGTATTGTCAATTGTAAAACGTAAGTATTTTCTACTGCAATCATTGACAGATACAAGATAATATGCGTCTTGTAAATCTACTGTGCACATGTAGCAATTTTGAGTCATTAGACTAGTAGCGGTTCTAATGTCCTCAAGTTTAAAGTGTTCTTTGATAATGAAATGATTTAATTGCTTTAAATTTAATATGAATCTACTTGATCCGTCAGGTTTTGGAGTTAAAAAAACATTAGAAATAAATTGGTTATTGACGTTTTGGCCTTTCTCAATAGCCCCTTTCAGCAGCAGTTCGTTAATGTGTTTTAAAATCTTAATTTTTTCAGAAACAGACCATTTTGGTGAGACTGGAGTAGACAATTGTTGTACCTTAATCTTAAAGGGTATCTTGTATCCTTCAATCCAATTTAATATTGATTGATCAGAAGTTATTTGGGACCATTCATGTATAAAAAGAGCAAGCCTACCAGAAATATATCTTACATTTAAAATTTCCTCCGAAATGATGTTCGTTGTGTCTTCAGCCGGGATGTTTTTTGTTGTCTGTTCCGGTAAAAGGTGTCTTGACTTTTCCGAGGCTGCTGGTATTGTCCACCTCGTCGAAGTGCTTGGAACTGCTGACGTGGTGGACGGATGAAGTTTAAAGACGTCGGTTTTTGATTAGATTTCACTGGAGACAAAAAGCTTTTGCTAAGTTTTTCCATCTCCCGAGTATTTTTAATTTCATCACTTAAATTATCTCCAAAAAGTTGGTTGGTGATTGAGGTTTTGTCTAATGCTTTTGTAACGTTAACATGCAGATTTGGTTTTATTAGTGCTCTTCTAATTAAACTTTCGGAATGATGTAAATTGGTAAGCAACTTGCAAGCATCTGACAGTAGTTCAAGAAAATCTAATTTCGACTGATTATCAAGATTCGTAAGCACCTTAGTTAAAATCCTGCCAACAGCAAAGAGTCTAGCACCAATTTGCTGTTGTACCGCAGCCAACCTGGCATCTTTTTTCAGATGAGATTTTTGTATGCACGCCTTTGCTTCCGGGTTGAGCAAAGGTGGATCTAGGCAACAATTAGAAGGCAAAGGATACTTTAACAGTAATTCTTGTTTTAGTTGTGTATCTAAACCATTCTTTATAATGGTTAGCCAAGAGTTTGCCACATTATGTTGTATCGGTGGTTTAATATTTGGCACTTTTATTATATTATCCGTAATCATTTTACGAATGTGTTCCCGTAAAGAAACTTGAACCGACTCTAATGGACCTGTCAGGTCTTCTGACGCATCCATAATGGTATCTACGTTTTCATGTGGGACTTGATTATCAAAAATACTTGAACATAACAAAAAACGAATTAAGATCGTTTTTAGTTAGTAGGCGAAAAAAAAAACGGAATAAAAATTAATTAAGAAGTCCATATTATATGCCCTCTAGACACAACAAACAGCTTAATTTTTTTATTACTTGATGGTTGATACCTAGAAGGTAATTTGTCATTGCAAATTAAAACTGTAATGTCTTCCAGACAAAGCAATTGTGTGCCCTCCGGGCATGAGTCATGCTTTAAAAATCCGTGCCTACCAGGTAAAGCATTATGTGCCCTCCGGACACGAATTGAGTTACTTATAAAACACAATGCCTTCCAGGCAAAGGATAATATACCCTCCGGGTATATTATCTGTAAACAAAATTTACAGTCAAGTCATAGAATCTATGCTTTTTATTTAAAACCATTGAACAATGTGTCCAGCGGACATATACGATACTAAAGTAAATTATTTACTTAGCATCAAAAAGTAAGTAACATTCTAATAATTAGTACCTTGGGCGGCGTAATCTCGATTCGGGTAATAAAAATTAGATCGATCTAAGCTCAGGGAGCGGGATCGAAAACGGCCCCTCGCACTGCTGCGGCTACATCTAGGGCTTCGCCGCGATGAAGAACGTGGCGAACGTGAACGATCGCTACTGCGTTCTTTGTGACGGCTGCGCCTGTTCCTAGAACGTTTGCGACGATCGCCATTACGCTTGCTTTTCTTTAGCTTTTTCTTTAGTTTTTTTATTTTATATTTCAAGTTTTCCTTTTCGGAATTTGACGAATCGGAAACTGAGGTTCCAAGATTAATTTCTGACGCACTCTCCATAGTAATTCTAAAAGAGAAAGTAACAACACAAACACAATCGTGATTTACAACACGAGAAACAACAATGAAGTTATACTTATGCGCACACGTCGGGTGCAGTTCTTTTTTCCTCTCTCAAACACGTGGTTACAGCACAAGAGATAGCTTACTACAGGGTGATCTGAAAGAAGTGGCGCGTAATATAATTAGTATCAATAGAAATATGTTACGAATTATGTTAAATTAGATTATTTTTACTAAATAAAATTCTTACTTACTACTGTAGTTAAAGTTGCCTGTTTATAGGCGTGCTCAAAATTCTCAAAAATATTTTTTTTGTCATCGTGTGTGAGGTCACATTAACCTATATGAACGTTTGTTTTTTTCTTTATTAACACATTAACTCTTTATATATTTTTGCATTTTTTATATTTATTATAAATGTAGACGAAGCTTTATACAGTTGACATAAGCAAACAAGTGACGCGAAAGCGCGTGACTGAGGGCGCTTTCATTTTGACGGTATATTCCAAGTAAAAAGCATTTTGGTTATGTAAGTTGCATTATGTGTCTTTTCTGTTCAAATAATATTATTCATTAATTTCGGAAAAAAACAATTTATCTTCACTTATGTATTATTTTACACAAGTTATGATAAAAATGTTCATAATTTCTTTTGCATTATTTACTGGAATTTGCATTGTACTAAGTAAGCAATTCAATAGCTCAAATAACAGCCAAAACTGTGACAAAACTCTTAAATTAGATTGAAAACATTAATCATCTTTGTTCAGAATACCTAATAAGTATGGAGACATAAATAGAAATTTATTGCTAACAATATACCAAGATTTTTAAAAAAATATTCTTAATGACCGATTTAAAAAACATATATGATTTATTAAATGAAGTTTTCTTGAGCTTTTGTTATATATTTTTATATTCATTATGTTATAATACTACAAAAACAGTCAATCCTAAATACAGTACTACAAAACTCGAGCAATTTTCTTCGTAATATTACAAATTTACGATTTAGACAATAATCATAAAACAATCATGTACTGTATTATAACAAACAACAGAACTAAGTGTAATGCTGTAATTATCGAGACACAAATCTATGACAGTTTCTTCAGTTACGCTTATGAAAATTACATGTTTTAAATTCAGAGTAATCAAAAAACAATTAAGCATTCCATTATAATAAATAACAACATAAATGTTATCGTAAAAACTATTAAGTGTTACAGTTTAATTATTGAGAAATTATTAACACAAAGTTAACCACTGTGATCCACATCACTATTGTCTTCAATATGTTTTTTATTTTCTCCTACAGCATTATTTCTTCGGAACATTTTATCTATCGTATCAATTCCATGAACACTTATTTTCAAGATACTCAAAACAATTATGTTAGAACTACTACTTTTTTGTTTATTTGAGAGAGAGTACTCCATTCCTAGTTTATAAAACTTCTAATAAAATTATTTTTTTATACGTACATTAAATATATTCTAACTTATATATTTGGGTTTATACTCTTTGTTGATTTTTCGACTGCACAGGCAACTAATCCTGTAGCTTTGTCTAAAGAAAAGAATCACACATCAGCAGCTTATTATTGCTTGTCAAAAAACTCTACGACAAGTATAATGTTGTTTTAATATGTTGTTGTGTAGAAACTACACAAAATTAATCTAAACAAAAACAAACGTTGTTCATAATTTACTAGGTTACGTAAGAGTTCAGTTGTATAGAATAAATATTCTGTACCTACCGTTTTACAAAATTATTTAACCATGATGAATAAAAGTCAAATATAAAATACCAATAAATTATAAACATAAACACGAGTACAAATTAATAGTTTTGATATAGAAGGTACTTGTTAAGATGCTTTAAATTTGATTGAACGATTGTTTTAACATCACAAATTTTTAAATTTAGTTCACATATTTTCCGGACCCCTTGCTTGCTTCGGTGTTCTGTAAACCAGCCTTATGTACTTAACGTAAAACTAACACTATTTATAATCCTGTTTTTTAACATTTGTTTTACGCTTACATTTTGTTTGTTTGTTTTAAATAGTTTTTATAATTTAAATTAAATTTATGTTTAAAATAGATCAGTTATTATGTTAAAAATAAAATAGAGGGCTTTAAAAAAAATAATATTAAATATTAATGTGTAGATATAAGATGATATACACATTCGGTTAACTAGAATAAGAATCATGTGAATTATAAAAAGCAAAATTTTACAGCAAAAGTAAAGAAAATGTCATATGTACATTTGTAAATGATTTTTTTCTATTTCATATTTAATTAAAAAACTCCTACTGATATATTAACTTTACATTGTATTTAAACAAATTTAATTTTATATTAATTGCTAGTTTAAACTATTTACTTAGTTTTTTTTGTAATTACAGTTTATATTACGTTATCAGCATAATAGACTTTATACTGTCTATCGTCAGCTAAAAGGTTTTCTGAATTCTCTATACTTTTGCACAGTCTTGCTAATTATATATACATAACCCACTTATTATCTTGCATCTTATTATGTGCGTAGTTTTTTAGTATTATCTTGCACATACTTTATTTTACATTTCTAGTATACATATTTTATATTATTTTTTAAAACTAAAATATATTTTTAATAAAAAGTGTTGGTTTTTTTATACAGTAACATTTATTTGTAATTTAGTTTTGCAAATTAAAAAATGTAATTTACAAAAAAAAACTTTGGTAGTAACGATTTTTTAATTATTTACTTGAACTTATCAGGTATACTTTTGTTAAACAAGAATTAGTCTTCAAGCTTATAAATATTAGTTCTATCACGTTTCCAATAGTTTGTTAATGGATTACCATAATATTTCTGGTTGTCGGGTAGAATTATCATCTACACTTGAAGTATAACACTTAAGTACACTAGCCAACATGATTTTTATAACCGTAATCTAACATAAGGTACTACGTCACATTTGCAAAATAATACTTTAATATATTTTCACTAAAATTAAAGTCAGATTTAAAATTAGAAAATATTATAACAAGCTTGAGCACGTTTACGGCTATTTCGTAAAGGGCGGCGGCAACTACAAAGGATACGAAGTCACGCATTTCAGAGAGAAGTAGAGAATTATATTAAATAATCATCGCGAAATATACTAAAATAAAAGCTTTTGGAATCCATACGTGCAGATATAAAAGTTGCAGAAGAGGAGTGATTGATTTATTGTTAATTGTTGACGCGGTTGGCAAGAGACAAATGAATTGTCCCGAAATTAAAAAAGTTCCACAAGTTGTGTTATGTGCGATTTTTAAGAATGGAAGACCGTGCAAGGGACTGTAACAAATTTTTAGATAGTTTTTTTTAGATAGTTTGTGTATTATATTTTAAAAAATTTCAAAAAAAAACCTTTAAGTGAGTTAATTCAAAGATGTTTAACTATTATTTTGGCTTCAAAATTAAAAATCAAGACAAAACAAAACATGGGTATCACATGTATGCTGTACTTATGTCAGTGAAACAAGAATTTTTCTGAAGTTCTATCACAAAAACCCATGATTTGGCGCAAACTAACAAATCACGTCACAGACGACCAATTCTGTCTATAAAAATTAAAGAGATTTTAAAAAAGAATAAGTACAAAGTAACGTTTCCAGACATTAATCTGTAAGCAAATCTTTGAAAAGAACTGATTGTGAGTTTCCAAATCCAATGCATTCAATTTCTTTTGCAAATTGCACAGACGAGAAAGATTTAGACGATGTTTTGAATGTGTCATTTTGAAGCGATCTGACGTGTGATCTTTCTAGTAAACCACATGTTATTACTCAAATTTCAATAACTTGATACAGAATTTGGCTTTAATCAGAAACAAATTACAAACTTTAGAATCGTGATTAAAAGAATAGATTTTTTATATTTTATTAAAAAAATGTCTGTACTGACAAAATGTCATAAAGATTTCAGCTGTTTTTACAAAAATGAAAAAATATTTTGTTACCGCAATGCACTAAATAAAGTTTTACATGAAATAGGTATTGAATTTAACCCCGCAGAACGGCGATTGTTTATGGACTCGTCGAAAACAAGTCTCAAAGCCGTTTTGCTTTATAATGAAAACTCAAAACCATCAATTCAATTGGTTAATTCTACAAACGCAAATAATAAACGTATAGCAGTATGTTAATTATATTAAATTTTATTTAATATTCAAATATTCTTTGGCAAATCTGTAACAATTCTAATTTGGTGATTCTGTCCCCTTTTCACATTAAATTAGCATTAATTAAACAGTTTGGAAAACTCTGGAAAAAGTAGGCAACTGTTTTAAATACGTTTTCAAAGCTGTCTGATGCAAAAATTTGCAAAGCAACATTTGTTAGCTCACAAATTAAGAATATTTTCAAAGATGAAACTTTTGAACGTATCATGGATTATATAGACCTAGCTGCAGTTTTCAGTTTAGTAAATTTGTAAAACTTCTTGTAGTGCCGAAAATATTTTATACGAATAAACTCCAAACGTTATTTTCACGTTTTTCTAACTTTATTAAGTTTCCAGTCTTCCAAAAAAAAATAGTTTGTATGAGTTTAAACAAAACTTGCAAGAGTAGAGAAACAAAAAAAGCTGCAAAACTTTCAATATACATTTGCTGTTGTTTTGTTTTTATATATACAATATGGTTTACTCTCAACGGGACGGAGCTTAGTGACAAAACTATAATAAGTTTAACTTTATTTGTTGCCTTTGGCTTACAAATTAGTTCGTGCTATACTACACTTACAACCTACATTCTATATTTACATTTACATTTACATTTACATTCTATTTTCTCTCCTTAACTTTTTCCTCCTTCTCCATACTTCTTCTATCCACTCCGCTCCTTTTCCGTTTTCATCTAAGATTTCCTCTATTTTCATCACCTCTTCTCTTAGTTCCCTGCATTTCTGTCTCATGTGGTTAAGGTCCTCCGTCTATTCTCCACATAGCCTGCACATCTTTTCTAGTTCTTCTTTCCAATATTTGTTCCCTAACTCCTCGTTGCCACATCTGAACCTTGCTATCATTTTTTTCTTTTTGTTGCTTTTATTTTCTCTATCTTTTAAATATTCCGGTACTCCTTCACCCTTTATATCTTTATAATTCCTATTATATCTTTGTCCGTCTTTCTTGTTTAACGGTGTCTTTATCTGTCCTTATTATTTCTTTCCTTACCCCTACTCCCTCTTCTCTTAATCTCTCCACTTCTTCTCTCGCGTACCCGTTTCTTTTGTAATACTCTTCTCTGCCCTTCTGCCCGTACTTCACTTTTCTTCCCTTTATCTCTCTCCAACGTTCTTGCAGTATTTTGCATTATGTTCTTTCTCTCAGTTCTTCCTCGTATTTTATGGCTCTTTTCCCTGTCTCTACTCTTATTTTTGCTATCTGTACCTCCTCTCTCACAATATACCCCGGTGTATCTCTGTCCAGTCCTAAAACATATCTCCAGTTTTTTCCTGTAGCCATACATTACCACCCCCTTTATTAATTTTCAAACAATAACTTTCTTTTTTCTATATCCATCTCGAATACTCTTTCCCCTACACCCACACTTGTCCTTCCTTTTTTCACCCTTTCCTTTATGTGTTTTACCTCTTTATTACCCTGTTTCATCGTGTAGCCCAGGTATGTAAATTCCTTCACTTGTTGCACTTCCTCATCACTCCATCTCCACTCCTCTCTTTTCCTGTTTTGTTATTTTGTTTAGTATTTCCGTCATCCTTTTAGCTACACTTTCTTCCCCGTATATTCACTCTTCTCCTTGTATCCCATCTTCTCCTGCCGCCTTTCCTTTTTTTATCTTTATCGCCTCTATTACTTGTTCTTCATTTATTCTATCCCTATCGCCTTCTTCCTGTCTTACTACCGCGTCTTTTCTTTTTTCTGATTTTGTTCTTCCCCTCCCAACAGGTTCTGAAAATATATCTCCCATTCTTTAATTTGTATTCCCTTTGTCGTCATGTTTTTTTCTTCTCTTTCTTTAGGTACTTCCATACATCTTCTTCCGTTTTTATTCCTTTGATCCTCTTGTTTCTTTTTGTTTTCTTCCTTCTTTCTCTCGCATGTTTTTGTATATTTTTACTGCTTTTTGTATTCTTCTTTTTCTTTCCTCCTTTTTTCCACTGTCTTAATGCTCTTCTTGCATTTTCTTTGCTTTCTTGCATTCTCTATCCCACCATTTCTTCCATCCTGTTTTCTCCACCTTTCACTTTCTAAATCTGACTCTCTCTGTTGCTTTCTCCATCATTTCTCTCATTTCCTCTACACTTTCTTGTAATTTCTTCCCTATCCATACCGTTTTCCCTATTCTCTCTTTATATCTTTTTATACCCTCTTCTGTCCACCTTTTTTTAGTTATGTACTTCTCCTCTTCCTCTCGCTTCTCTATCTCTTCCTTCCATTGTCAATTCCAGTGGTTGATGGTCTGACTCTACCATTTCTCCCACTTTAAATGTCTTTACTTTTTCTGCAGCCTCTTCATTTGTCATTACAAAATCTATTATTGATTCTCCCCTTCCTTCTATGTACGTAGATTCCCCCTTTCCATCTTCTTCTCTGTTTCCGTTCATTATTTCCCACCCTTTTTCGTTGCACAATTCCAGCAGTTCTTCTCCCTCTTTATTTATCACCTTGTCCTTTGTCTGTCTCTTTCGTGTTCCTTTTCTTTTTTGTATTCTCCCCTCTTCCCCTATTCTTGCGTTGAAGTCCCGTCCTACTATTATCAACCCCTCTTCCCTCTCTTCTATCATCTCTTCTATGTTTTTCCTTGTCTCTTTTATTCTACTGCTATAAACCGTCACTACTTTTATTTTTATTTTTCCTTACTGTATGTTTCTTTCTACAACTCCTTTTCTCTGTTGCACTTTCTCTTTCTTTTCCTGGCTCAACCATTTTTTCTTATTCCCGTTATTATACCCCCCTTTGCTGTCTCTTTATTCTTCTCTCTTTCTGCATGTTGCACCACCCACTCAAATTCCTCCGGCAACTCTTTTTCCCACCACTCCCATTCTTTTTCTTCCATCCATGTCTCTTGTAATCCCACTACATCCTGTTCCTTGATGTACTTCCAGAAATCCTGTTCCTTGTTTTTTATTCCCGCTACGTTCCAAAACAATACTCTCAGCTCACACACCTCCCCCTTGTGCTTCTTCCTTCGTTTGTTTTTTTTCTCCTTCTTTTTCTCTCATTATTCCTTTTCTTTGCCATTTCGTCAACTTTCTCTCCTTTATCGCCCCCCCTTTGCCCTTTAGTTTTTTGCCTTTTGGTTCCCCATTTTCTCTCCCCTTTCTTTGCTCAGTCCCCTATTCTTGTCGTTCCATATGTATCTGTCTCCGTCTATCTCCATTTTCTTGTATCCTACCCATACTCTTTTTCCTTCCGCTCTTTTTTCCACCGCTATGTTCATTATTTCTCTTTGCATTCTTCTTTCCTCCCATGTCAAATCGTGATTTATATATATTCTTGTATTCTTTAATTTCTTCTTCTTCGCCATTACCTTCTGTTTTTCCTCCCATCCTCCGATTTGCGCCACCAACATCTCATTTTTCTTCTCTTTGTTTATTACTGTCACTTTTTTCACTTTTACTTTTATATTTAATTTTTCTTTCAGCACCACTGCTAAATCTTTTTGGTGTTCTTCACTTCTCCACCCCTTTATCCCAATATTATTCTTCCTTTTCCATCTTTCCTTGTCTTCCGCTTTTTTCTCCAGTTTTTCTATTCTCTCCACCAGTTTCTCTTTTCTTTCTCCCACTTCTTTTCTTTTTCTCCCATTTCTTTTTCATTTCTTTGATTTCTTGTCTTATTCCTTGCATATTTTCTTCCATCTGTTTCATCATTTCTCTCATTAATTCTTTTAACTCCTCCATTTCTTTCCTTCTTCCTTTTGTTATTGAGGTTTTTCCATCGCCTTCCTTCGCCTTTTTCCGATATGTTTTTAATGTCTGGTGATCTTATTGCTTTCTTTCCTTTTTCAAATATTTGTTGCCGTTCTTTTTCCTCTTCCTCTCTCTCTCTCTCTTTTATTTATCCCTTTCCCCCTTTTTTTATTTATTATTTATTTTTTTTCTTTATTTATTTATTTGTTTATTTTTTTAATTTAAAAATTTTTTTTTTATTTATTATTTTTTTTTCTTAATTCCTCCTTACCTTCTTTTCTTATTTTTTCGTGTTTTAAAACGTCACCCTTGTAGATATTTCTCTTTAAATGTAATAATTTCTATTAAAGTAGAAGGTTATCTTTTGTCGCTGACCTTTTTGATTACCCTGCTTATTCACCTTAATCTCACTTGTTTGTCACAGTTTTATAATTTTCCACCACGGTTTCTATTCTTCACTTAATTTCTTTATTATTTTACACCCTTCCTCCGGTACCCACCCTTTTTCTCTCCTGCTTCCCTCTTACTACCACTACTAACACCAGTACCTTCACTAACTATTTTCTCCAACTTCTACACTTGTATTTCTCTTTTACTTTTTCTTAAATGTAAATACGACCTTCTACGTCGAATGCTACCGCACGAATCAAAAATATAAATGATATCAAAAAATCATTTGACAGAAATACGTAAGTCAGTGACAATTTGAAAAAGTGATAACAAGGTTTAATGAAACTGGTAGTGTTGCATACACAAAACGAAAGCAATTAAAATCTATAACTGAAGACAAAGATAAACAATTAGCAGTTCTTCAATGTGTGATTGAAAATCCCAATGCAAGTCAATGAATTATTGCTCACGCAATAAATATAAACAAAATTAGTGTAAAAAAATGTTATCAAAAATAATGGTTATTACCATATTCAGATGCATCAAAATTTGTACGGGACCGATTTTTAGATAAGAATTGTGTTTATGGTTTCTCTAACTGGTGAAAATGAACACTTCTTTGATAAAGTATTATTTACCGATGAATCTACATTTCATAATAATGGATTAATAAATAGACACTACTTACATTATTACAGTACCAAAAACAAACAGAAATTTAGAATACAATATCGACAAAACCGATGGTCTCTAAACGTCTATGGAGGATTATTAAGAGAATATGTAATAGGGCTATATTTTTTTGATGGGCATTTAAATAAAAAAAAATTTAACATTTGTGCAAAGAGATTTTTGGATTCTTTTAGAAAACATTCCACTGACCATAAGAAAACAAATGTCAAATGTCAAATGTAAATGGATATTTAAATCGTAATTTTCACGAAAAGTAAATAAGTAGATGTGGTCTTCAACAATTGGCCTCCTAAATCACCTAGTTTAACAACAATGAATTTCTTTTTCTTAGGCTATGTAAAAAATTTGGTTTATTACACTTCGCCGACAACCGCCAAAGATATGAAATTACATATTCGGGATGCGTTTGCAAGTGTAACTTCAGGTACTAAAGGAAAACCACCATAAAAACTCTAGACGTAGCTTAAATGTCAATGGTTACCTGTTATTTCTTAATCTAAATTTGTCCACCATTGACACTTAAGCTACGTCTAGAGTTTTTATGGTGGTTTTCTTTTAGACCTTCGAGCGAATGCTGTAGCTAAATAACTTGCGCTTATTATCTAGTTCCCTTATAGTTATTGTTTTTAGTTACCTTAGTTTTTTATAATTGTCAAATTAATTTAATTTTTGCCTGACGAAGAACTTAGACAAAGTTCGAAAGCTAGCAATTGTATTTCTAAATAAATATACACCATTTACCCAAAAAATAATTTAATAAAATACATAGTGTTTAAATGTATAAATTTATATTGTTATTTTAGCTTAAGTCACTTCTAACGTTTTTTAGTTGTAGCCGGCACTGACTTGCATATTTCTGTTAAAGGGTTTTTTAATATCATTTATAGTTTTGTCACTAAGATACGTCCAGTTGAGCGTAAACCACCCTGCATATGGTTATATCGGTAGGCATGTTAATTTAAGTAAATATTTTACAAATAATGGTATACTAAATTATAAATAATTATAAATTAAGAAAAACTGAGATAATTAAAATTATAAAATATTAGTAATTCTAAGCTTGCAGAATGTTTTAAGTATTTTTGATTAAGAGCGTTCAGGTCTTGCCTTTATAAATAATTTTTAAATATAAAATTAATCATTGTTTTGCATAGTAAAGAAATTATAATTCAAGTGTAGTTAAAAACAGTAAAACAAAAGAATATTATTCAAAACAAAGTTTAAATAATTAAGTTGATAAAGTAAAAATAAAACGGAAAACTGAATAAATTTGATATTTTAATACGTACTTATATAATTCTATTGCATATATTTGATTAAGAAATTGAAATCAACTAACATGGTACTTAAAATAAAATTAGATAATTTCAATATTTTACATGTTGTTTATAAAACCACTTTAATTAATTTAATAAACGCATTTAAATATGTTTTATTTAACAAATATTTTACATCAATGTTTATTATACCAGCGACAAATAATTACACGTTTGATATCTGCAAATATTACTTTTTTATCATTTTATTAAATTGGTAAATTTAAAACAAACTAATAATCAAAACTGCCATTTTTTTGTTTACTTTTATAAGCTTTACTAAGTTTGTGAAAAGTAATGTTACATTAAAATAAAGTAACAAAGTTACTTATTTAACAGCAAATTTTAGAATCAACTGTTTAAAAGCGCTTTCACAAAAGTCAACTTTACTTTAATCACCTGTATTTTACACGTACTCGGCGTCAAACCGTAAATGCGCGATTTTGCCATTTGAGTTTATCGAGTTTATAATGAACACAAAACGCATCCAAAGATTTAATTTTTCAACAAAAAACAAATCATTGCCAAGAAAAAAAAATATTCAATGTAAAACTATAAGTTAAACGTTTAAGGAAGAGTTTTATATATAGTAGATGCTACTTATCTACTGTAGGATAAAACCTGAAACCAGGTGTTACAAGCTTTTTACTTAAAATCTTTTTGATTACAAACAATTAAGCCAATAAAATCTGAATTAAACTTAAAACCCAAAGCCAGAAAAGTTATAGCAAACGAGAAATATTTTGTAAAAAGCAAAGATGACGGTGCATATATAGGGTATAACATAGATCTGTAGTCGAAGCTGTACTCGAAATTAATTTTAAAACGGTGTACCGCGGTGGTGAGATTATAGCCATTGTTTAATTGTGACACAGTAGTTTTGAATGTACATACAAATATATACAGTGCATCCCAGAAGTAGTGTATAAATTCAATAATTTTTCTATAATTTTTTTCTCAAAGTTCTTTTAGACACTGTAACTGTTTGTAGTGTAAATAAAGTTAAGGATCTCTCTGATCAAGTTCCTGAAAATATCAGTAAACTTAAAGATGTTGTTAAGAAATTTGAGTCGTTATCTCCTGATACCTTTTTACCTGAAACGCATTTATCTTCTCACTGTATCGATACTGGTAATACTAGACCAACGTCAATATCCTCTCCCACCTGCCTTACAAACTCTTCTTAATAGTGAAATAGATCGTCTTCTGATGATTCTTATCGTATGTGCTTTGATGGTCGTAAGTTAAATGAAGTAACTGTTAGTGATTCCTATCCGTTGCCTAGGATTGACTCTATCTTAAATAGATAATCAATTTATTTCCTCAATTGATTTAAAGCAAGCCTTCTTTCAAATTCCTCTTGATATCGAATCTCGTCCTAAGACTGCGTTTACTGTTCATGGTAAAGGTCTTTTTCAATTCAAACAAATGCGTTTTGGTTTGTGTAATAGTGCTCAGTCAATGCAAAGACTTATGGATGCAGTACTTGGTCCAGAACTTGACCCCTATGTTTTCGTCTATCTTGATAATATAATTATCGCCAGTCCTACCTTTGAGAAACATTTAGAGGTTCTTAATTTAGTTTTCTTAAAGCTCAAAGAAGCTAATTTATCTGTAAATTTTGAAAAGTGCAAATTTATGCGTGATTCCCTTGTTTCTCTTTTGCTTTGTAATTGATAAAGATGGTTTGCGTACCGATCCTAAAAAGGTTCAGTCAATTTTAGAAGCTCCCGTTCCTAAAACTACTACTGAAGTTCGTAGAGTAATGGGTTTGTTACAATATTATCGTCGTTTTATTAAAGATTTCTCTACTATCAGTGCCTTTATTAATGCTCAAAGAACAATCTATTGTTTGGACTTCTGAAGCCGACCAAGCGTTTTCTACTTTAAATAAATTATTGATTTCTGCTCCTCTCTTATCTAGTCCCGATTTCTCTAAGTTTTTCTTCATTCTAACTGATGGCTCTGACGTTTGTCTAGGTGCTGTGCTTTTTCAAGAATCAGATGGTTTTGAACATCCTGTAGCTCATGCAAGTCGTACCTTAACTAAAGCTGAGAGAAAATATACCGTTACTGAAAAAGAGTGTCTTAGTGTTTTGTTTGGTTGCAAACATTTTTGAGGTTATGTTGAAGGTACAAAGTTTACTGTCTTTACTGATCATTCTTCCTTGCTTTGGTTAACTAAACTCAAAGATCCTGCAAATCGCTTAGCTCGTTGGTGTCTTCGTTTGTCTCAATTTAACTTTTCTATTAAACATCGTAAAGGTTCCGTAAATGTTCCTGCTGACTATCTCTCTCGTTCCGTTAATCATCTTCAAAATTTTGAATTAATTCCTGATGACTGGTATAAAAGTATGTTATCTAAGGTTGTCTCTAATCCCGCTGATTATCCTGATTTTACAGTAAAAAATGGTATTTTATATAAACATTTGCGTCGCAAACATAATGTAGTTTTTAACCTATCCGATCGGAAAATTGTCGTACCTACTGAAAATAGAAATAAAATTATTTCTGAATTCCATGATGAAGTTACTTCTGGTCATTTCGGAGTTTTTAAAACTGTCTCTCGTATTAACGAATTTTATTATTGGCCAAAATTATTATCTTCTGTTAAGAAATATGTCTCTAATTGTTTAGTTTGTGGTTCTCAAAAAGTTCCTAATGTTGTTCGTGCTGGATTGATGGGCAAATACAAAAACATTCCGTTTCAGATGATTTCTATTGACTTTATGGGACCTTTCCCTCGTTCTAAGAAAGGAAATACTCAATTGCTAGTAATTACCGACTGGTATACGAAATTTGTTATGGTGAAACCTTTGTCTAACGCTACTACCGTTTTTTTGTTAAATATCTTAAAGAAAATGTTTTCACTATCTTTGGCGTACCTCAAATTATCTGATAATGCACAGGTTTTTAAGGCTAAACAATTTACCACCTTTATCTCTAATCATAAAATTAATATGTGGTATAGTGATTGTCACTTATCTCAAGTAAACCCTACCGAACGAACAACCAGAACTGTTCTAACGATTATCTCTTCCTTTATTAAAGAAAACCATCGTTGTTGGGACGAAAATGTTTTAAGATTGCTCAAGCCATTAACTTATCTAGACATAAAGTATCTAAATATTCTCCTTCGTTTCTAATGTTTGCTCGTACCGTACCTGTTGATGGATCTTTTTATGGTCCCGTATCTGAAAATCATGCTAATGATTTTATATCTCATATCGAGCGTAAACAATAAAAGGAAGATGTCGAATCTTTACCTGCACTGTATAAAGATGTGCGATCTTGTTTGAAAAGGGCTTATGAGCAAAGTAAACAACGATGTGATTTGAGGAAACGTCCTATCGTTTTCAAAGTTGATGATTTTGTCTGGAAAAGAAATTATGCTCTTTCAGACGCTACTAAAAGTTTTGCTGCTTAGCTTGCACCAAAATTTATTCTATGTAAAGTTGTTAAAGTTCATTCCCGTCTTGTTTATAAATTATCCGATATATCTGGAAACAATTTAGGGAAATGGCATATTAAAGATTTGAAAGCTTATAATGGCAAAGATCCTATAGATGATAAGTAGTGATTCTAACATTTCTTCATTTTTTCTTCGTCTTGATCTTATTGTGCCTAGGTGTCGGTAGTTTTGTTGGGATAGTTGTTTGTGGAATAACGTTATTTGCCGATCTCGTGACGCAAAGACACGCCCTCTTGCATTTCCCTCAGAATGATTTTGCTGTCGAAGCACAGTTTCTCCTTTCTTTTCCCCTACCTGGATTTTTATAGTTTTAGGTTAGTAATAAGTTAGAGTAAGCTGTAAATATTTCATTCTAAGCTTCGAGTTCCAGTTGCATCTTGCCTTTGCCTTTGTCGCTGTCTTTATCTTTGTCTTTTGTCGCTGCCTTTGCTTTATCGTTGTCGTTACCTTTGTTGATATTTACATTAGTGTTATCGTAGATTCACCATGGTATTTAGTACTTCATTTGATAGTACCTATCATTTTTTTTTTGATCGAACGGTGTGTGTAACGTTTCCGTTACTGTTGTTATTCGATTTTAAATTATTTGTATTATTTTAACTAAAGGTTGCGTATAAGTCTTCCTTTGTTTTTACTTTGTGGAGTCGCTATTTTTTAGGGCGAGGTTAGCCTTGAAATTCATTCGGTACTTAGCCTTTGAGTAGTGCGCTTGTGGGATTTAATTTTGAAGCCATGTAGTTTTTATTTTACCGTATATATACAGTATCATTATTTAAAAAATTTGTGTTAATAATACAGGTATGTCTTCAATTTCTATTTTGTTACGTCTATCTAATTTTATGTACCGATTTTATCTTTAACATCTTTGAAATTGCCGCTACACACATAATTCGTATCGATTTGGAATATCGATAAAACTAAAATGCAAAAGATCCTGATCGATTTTCCATAAGCAAAAATTGCTTTCAATTTTCAATCGTGGAATTTTTCCAAGAAGTTATCTCGTATTTGAAACGTGGCATGAATGATGTCATAGACTCAAAATCTCAACACTTGCATCGTAAGTGAATTTTGAACGTTACCTTTAACCATGGTTGATTGCAACGTTCTTTATTTGAATTCAATTATCTAAAATTTAAATATTAATAAATAATAAAATAAAATCTTTTAGTTAACTTGTTATTCGAAATTTTACTTAATTGTTTAGTTTGAAGTAAAAGTGAATTTAGTTGTCGCATTTATTTTTAAAAATATTTAGCTAAAAATTGTTTTCCTTTATACTGTAAAGAATTACCTGTATTTTCTTAGAATTAAGTTTAATTAATCTTGCATTAATAGGTAAACTTTTTAACTTTTTAGATTTAAGTTATGTACTTATTTTTCTTCTTTGTCTGATTTATCGAGTATAGAATAATTTTTTTTTATTTAATAGATGAGTTTTCCTTATATTTTGTTTATTATTTTCTTTCTTATTATTGCAGTTTAGACTTAGTAAGGTCTCAAAAATGTAACTATTTGGCATCCCCGATTTAGGATTTAACCAATTTTGGCAATTCTACTGATTCTTTAATTAATTTCTTTACATTGTTTGTTAGCGCACTCTTCGCTTATCTAAAATTACCTGAGTTTTGCGCAACACGTTAGTCGATCTAAGAAAATGTCATTTTTATGAAGTTATTTTCAAATATTTTATGAGATCTTAAAGGTTTTACATTTTTACACATATTAAAGTAAATTGAAGGTTGTATAAAGTTTAATTTTTTAGAAACTTTAACTTAAACAAAAAATGAAATTAATAACACAAAACTAAATTATATGTTAAAAATGATCTTGACTTACAGCATTTTGTCTATCAAAATCGTCTTTAGACAATTCTTATACTCGACAAGTCTTATAAGGGGTTTTTCTTGACCATTTGATGAACAGTGGATTTAGACATTATATTTAATGTTGAAGCTACTTTTGTCTAGGTTACATAAGGGTTATCTTTACGCACAGTAAAATATCCAATTCATTATTCTTGTTTCTATCAAAAAGTTGTCCTAATTTAATTAAATCCCTGACATGTCGATGTTTTAAAAATTTTTCTATACCCTACTTACTACGGTTTATAAGATCAGGTATGGACAATTTGAATTCAATTTTTTAAATAACTAGGTTATATATACATAAAATTTTAATGATTTTGCGTTTAGTTAACTTAATCATAATTTTATTTAGCACTGGTTAACATTCCATTTCATGCAAAAAATACAATTTGCCAGAGGTTATTGACAACGTACAAAAGTTTATATACTGTCTCGGTCATTATCAAGCTGTAAATAGAAATCATTTTCCACGCTTAATTTAGTTTTGAGCTATTAACTCTACATTATTCAATTTTTTGTTTGAATTGATATTTAAACAAAAACTGTATGTAGCTTACAACAATTTTTAAGATTCCAGTAATAAAACGTCAACGCTTAAATAAATTGTGTTATCTAGAAGTTTTTCTGAGGTAAAAATTGAATTCTATCACTTCTATTTTATGCCGCAATTTCATTTTCTCGTATTATTGCAGCAAGTTGGGCCACCTGCACGTGTCTGCCACCTCAGAATTTGTTAAGTATTTGCAAGTATTTCTTCCTTTGGATCGATAAATTGGAACTTGTACGGCTGTAAGCATCAAACACAACACTAGTTGCCTAATTTAGAGTCAAGTTTGTGGGATATTAATGAATTAATTTATACAGATTTGCTTGTGTAATTACCTGCTAAAATTATTGTGCTCCTGATTGCGTAATAACTAGATTTGCATTGATCCTTTTTTGTTGTTTTATGAAATTATATTCTCATACTTTAATATTAAAAACTTATATACTTACGTGTATGACTTGCTGCCTAATTTAAGAATCAGCTAATACTTGCACTATTGTGTTTTTCTTACAAACGTTAAGTTATTGTATACTTTTTAATACTAGCATTATTGTCTTTTTCTTACTAACAATTAGTTATTGTGTACCTAGTAATACTGATTCCTGTTTTTATTCTTTTTTGATTGTTGGCATAACAATAAATGTTTTTGTTGTGATACCTGTATTGTTCGATCTCTTTACCTTTAGTGTTTGCCAGGTGTATACGGGCATTTGTAGTGTATATTTCTTTTGTTTTGGAGTTATTTAAATTACTTTATAATGAAACCATCAAAAACTAGATTGAATCATAATAGATTTACACTCCCGATCCAATCTCTAGGGAGAAAATTGGAGATTATATGTATCACGAACATTGCAGACCAAACCTAGTAACAAATTTTGACAAATTGGACGTTATATGTACCACAAGCATTACAGACCAAACCGAGTAGCAAATTTTCACCAACCAAAACAAACTCAATTACAATAGCAAAAGAACCGTATTATCGACGCAAATTGGAGCTAAAGAAGCAACAGAAACATGAGATACAGAAGAAAATGTTAATCACGCCAAACGTTAAAAAAAAAGACATGAAAAATTTTTATAACATTTAGAAATCACTGTAAAAACAATTAAATTTAGTTTAAAATAAACAATATGTAGGTAATGTTCATAAATTAACACTTGTTTGTAATAACGGACTGCAATGTTGTTATTTGACGCTATAATCTTTTTTTCATTGTCTTGACCATATTCAAGTGCACCCAATGATTCTATGGAAATATATTTATTTATCTCGATTGCTATATTATGTAAAATACCAGTAGCAATAATAATTTGTATCGTAACAATGATCTTATAAGGTTCTTTAAAATTAGAAATCGACGTTTCTAAACACCGTATTGCTTTTCTACAACATTTCTAGTACAAATGAAATTCGTTATATAAATTTTCGGCGCGGTTGTGTGTTATATGTATATGTAGTTTCGTTGTAGCACAGTAATTGCGAAAGTGGTGTAGAAACAAAACAAAGTTAGTTTGTTGACTGACCTGTTTTGGCTAGCTTAAAATCGGAGGTGGCCGTAAATTGAGATGGTAGTACCGTAGTATCTAAAGTGGATTGGTGAAATGGTGCCATAATGAACTTTGATTAGATAAATTTAATTAAATCTATTAAACAAAAAATGATTAATAATATCATAATTATTACTAAAGCAGTTAAGGTAATTGTACAGTTATTCTTAATAGACTAAAATACATTAATAAAACTTTAAATTTTTTAGATTGTACTGATTTTGAAAAATTAAAAAAATATCGTTTAACTTTGTTACTAGTAGTACTCATGTTTTACATTTAACTGAAAACACTTAATTATTTTAGTGTACATTTGTCTAGTTTAAAAGTAATTAATCCTTTTATCTGTTTACTTTATTGTTTATATTTAATTTTAAAATTAATTTTATTTCTACATACTCAACAAAAAACACGAATGAATTAATAGATCTTTTATATCATTTAATTTTTTTCTGATACAATTTTGAATCTTAATATTGTTTCTTTTGATGTTAAAAATCTTTTTCCGTCAGTTTCTTCTACAGATCTATTACTTATAATCTTAAATCTTCTTTCACTTTTTGATTTTCCTGATTTTACAACAAATGATTTATTAAAAATTACTAAATTTTGTTTAAATAACGTTTTCTTCCAATTTGATAATCAATTTTTTAAACAAATGTTAGGTCTTCTAATGGGTTTTCCTTTATCACCTATATTTCCTAAAATTTTTTTAAACTATTTGGAAAGTAAATACATTTTTAAGCACCCAATTTTCCTACAAAAAGTAAAATTTTGTAAAAAATATGTTGATGATATTTTTTGTACTTTTAATGATTCTAATGATGATTTTAATAACTTTTTAAATAATATTCATAATAAAATAGAATTTACCGTCAAAGTTTCAAAAAATAATAAGTAACCGTTCCTTGATTTATTAATTTCTTTAAACAATAACACTTTGAAATTTATAGAAAACCGACTACTACTAACAATTTAATACGGTTTGACTCAAACCACTATATTTCTTACAACTAGTTTCATTTTATTATTTTTTCAACAGACTTCTTAGTATTCCTTTACCAATTAAAAATTATGAAAATGAATTAAATGTTATTTTAGCTTATACTAATTATTTTTCTTTAGATAATATTTACAATGTTTATCACAAATATTTATATAAACATTGTATTTAATCACTCACTTAATTCCAATTTTAAGTACTACTAAAATTTTTTGTTTCTTTTATGTCAGGTTTTCTTAATTTTTTGAATGATTAAGAAAAGGTAAAGATTTCAAAATTTCTTTTTCTAATGAACTATCTCTTCAAAATTTTTTTTCTTGTAATAATCGCAATAATCATAATACTTTACAGAAAAGTGGAGTTTACAAATTAATTTGTTCTTATAACAAGTTTTATATTGGTATGATATAAAGAACTTTTTGAACTAGACTTAATGAATATCTTAGATATTTAAAAAATAGTTCAAAATACATTAATAATCAAATTTACTGAAATCTACATTTGCACAACATGTTTCATCATACTCTTATTTTCTCTAAATTATTTCGTCCTTTTAATATCGATAACTACCAAACTCTTGAATTACCAGAGTTTATTTTTATTCAAATATCAAATAATTTTTTTTTGTTGAATAATTAAACTAATTTCAATTAATACTTAAATTTTCTAAATTGCACCATCTTTTTTTTTTAATTTAAATTTAACATTTTGTAAAACTTTCATTTTTTAATTATCTAGTTACATATTTTTATATTTGACATTTCAAAAAAAAGTAAGTTAAAAACTTTTTTGTGCTTCCGTCCGTTTTGACGTATTTTATAGGCATCATAATCGGCCGGAAATTTTACTTTTCCGGCCTAGGCCGGTAAAGTGTAGTACAATTTTATAACTAAAAGTTGGCACTAGTGATCATTAATTAAATAAACGTCATCTGTCAATATGTCAAATTTATTAACATACACCATTACCTGTGTTGTTGTTTAGAGTAGCACTAACAAAAATTGTTTTAAACAAATTTAACAAATTTGCTTATATCTTACAATTGCTAAAAACAACAAAGGTTTTATTTTTATATAAGTGAAATTGTAATATTATTATGTAATTGTCAAATTAATTTAAAAAACAATTGTATTTCGTCATTACAGGTTTTAGTTTTATCAACATTTGTTATTAAATTTTATTAAAAAGCAATACTTAAATAACTGCTTTTAATTTATTTATACAATAAAGGCCAGCACAAAAAACGTTGTGTATCATACGTCCTAAAAGAATTTTGCGAGTATTCGCTTTTTGTAGGCGTCGGCTTCACCTCGGCCTACAAATAAGCTCATACTCGCAAAATAGCACTTTCTGGACTAGTGATACAAATAACTATTGTAGTCTTATACTTTTTATAAGTTGTAAATATTTTATGTAGATTTTTCTAAAAATGAGCTTTATTATTAAAAACTCGAAGCATATGTAAAAATACAATTTAAGAATTAACACATTTATTATCGGTAGACTAATAGTTTTATTCACATTCAGTTAGTATCGTACAGTTTTCCGAGCCTCTTAAAGGTTGGTAAGTGAGCGGTTTCCATGGTTAAAAAAAAACGTGTATAAAACGAAACCTCACGGTCAGTAATGTATGCTTTCCGAACCTGTAATTTGTGTGTGTTTTGTTTTAACTAATTTGATAAAATGACAATCATAAATTAAATACGTATATGTCAATTGTGAAGTGCCTACTATGTGTTAATATTTTACCGAAATAAACAATAATATTTTGGAAGTAGGTTTTAATTTATTTTTTATTAGTTTTATGTTATTTATTTTATATAATGGCTGATTGTGAATAAAATTCTATACCAACCTTGGCAAAAGTGTTCTATTTGTCTCGAGAACTAGTTCATCTCGAGGCTATTTGTTGGTAACTGAATCATGTATTCAATCTGTGCAAAAAAATTCTTGTTCATATATGTTGAAATACATCCTTCTCTTCTTATAAATTTCTTCTTTATACATTTTGCAAACACTTACAACAATTTAAACACAATAATAAGGTTACGTTCTTGTAAAGTGAATCTTCTTAATTAAAGTTTCTTTTTAGGTTAAAAAAATTATTCTGAAGCAAACAAAAATTATGAAACTAAGTTAAAGGAGACTTTAAAAGTAATTTTAAATTGATTATAAAATTGGTTATAAGTCTTAAACATATGTGAGCTCTACAAAAGTTAATAAAAATATTAAAACTTTAGATTTTTTTTACTTTTGCTAAATATCTTTTTAAATTGCGCAATATTGATAATTTTATAAAACATAAAATTTAATGTAACATGTGTATAAAATGTTTCTTAAAAACTCAAACGACCAATATTGATTGCCAAAAACAAACAGAATACTGTTTTGCAAGCAATCAGTTTGTAGGCACCTATACATCAAAATTGACAGTTAACAGTGCTTTTGTAACTGTGTGCGATAGTGACATGTACATAAATTGCTCAATGATTTGCGTGACTACAACTTGAAGTGTGAAGTGAAGTGAAGTCTGCGACAAGAGATACTGTGACTGTCACTAGCAAAATGTCATTGCTTACATTTATTTAAGCATTTGCTAGAAAAAGTATTGCCGTAGGCACTGTGTATATCCGTACCACTCGGCGTAATATTCTGTAATATTTTGTGAAATAATCAATTATGTTCAAAAATGTTTTCACAAATAACTAAACACTCGATTAAAAATTAAACAAAAATAGTAACAATCAGGTGTTACAGTATTATGTACAAGTCCATTAAAATATTTCTAATATTTTTAAAATGTTATGTGTTTAAATATGATTGTAGTGTAAGAACAGTTTTTAGTCTTCAACATTAACTATTTTTGCAAGTTGCTTAAAAAAGATATCTATTGTAGATTAGATTTTTGTGTCTATACGTTGTTACATAATTTCAAATAATTTATATCAGAAACCGGAGCACATTGTTATCTAACTCAATAATTTTAATGAAATTACTATTACAAAATTATATTTAAGAATTAAAAAAAAGTTTTATTTTATGTTAAAACATCTTTGAATGTATTTATGTATCGAAAGTGCAAAACTAACTTACAATAACTTTTTTTACATCAAACGTAATCGTAGTTTTATATAATTAAAAAACTGGTAAGTTACGTTAAAACTAATAAATTTTAAACAAGTGACACAACATCAATTCAGTACCTTACAGTAAAAAAACACTAACGCATGCCAACCATCTTCTATCACCGAATTAATTCATTCAATATGAAATTTATTAACACCTTTCCGTGAAGAAATAAAAACATTTATCTTTTCAATGGCAAATAATCAGTAACATATTTTATCAAATCTAAACGTTATTAACTATAACGATAACGGATTAGCAAGGCAAAGAGTTATTTCCTTTTTAACCAGACACAAAATATATGTTTTAGTGGTCACCGAGAGACATTTAGCTAAAAATGAACAAATTAAAATCACACAATACAGCATTCGTAGACAAGATCGTGACACAAACTTTCAGGCGGAGTTGCAATAATCATCAAGTCTTGCTTCAATGCGTATCCTCTTGAAATAAAAACAGTTAATCTAGACGTTGTCGCAATCCCATTAAAACTAACTAATAGAACAAAAGTAAATATCGCTGCAGTATACAAACGGCCAAACCGACACCTACTAGAAGAAACCGTAGCAACACTTTTCCAAAACAAAGTCTCAACTTTGGCTATCGGAGATTTCAACTCAAAATATACTTTGTGGGGTTGCTTAAGTAATAACCCTAGCGACGATAAACTACACACTTACCTGACAAATCAATCAATACAATTGCTCGCACCCACCGAACCAACGGATTTTCCATCTCAAAGAGATCAGCTTCCTGATATATTAGATGTGTATTTAATAAAAAATATTGCTATCCCTGTATCTCAATCAGTATTGATGGAATTAGATTCTGATCATATCCCAGTTATGATTAATTTTCGAACCGCTTCAGCTATTAAACATATACTTCCCAAATTAATCAATGGCAAAGTCAACTGACTTGTTTTCAAAATTCTCTTAATAAAATAACAATATATCTAGTATCAATAACATCGGAACAAAAAACAGACGCAGAAATCGAGAAATTAAACTCAAAAATAACCGATGCTGTAGCTCTAGTTACAATTCAGAGTACCAAACTAAATCGTAAAACCGACTAAAAAAATCCACCAGCTCATATCTTAGCTCGAATCAAAAATAAAAACTAACTGAGACGTATCTGGGCCAAAACTAAAGATTCGTTAATAAAAACGCAATTAAACCGCTCTAATCGAGTAATCAACCAAACGGATACTCAGTCACCTGAAATATCTACGATTAAAATTAACAATAACGTTTATGCTTCCGATGAAGAAAAAAGTGGTATTTTTGCGGATTACTTGGAAAAAACCTTCACTACGTCAATCATAAAAGATAACAAAGAAATATTACTCCTGTAATTCACAAAAACTTTCCTAGAGTACCTAAAACAATAGACCCAATTTCCTTTGCTGAAATACAAGCACTTGCCAACGCACTTCCTATTAAAAAATTTCCCCGTTATGATCTAATTCCTAATGTGATAATACAAAATGTTTCTCTTAAAATTTTCACTCTTCTAGCGATATTATTTAACGCTAATATGAGACTAGGATATTTCCCAAAGACATGGAAACACTATTACGTGCTTCTTTTCCCGAACCGTGGGAAAAATAAAAACGACATAAATAATTATCGCCCTATTTGTCTTCTCTTAACAATGGCCAAATTGCTTGAAAAAACTAACTGCATTTGAAAACAAGATGCACGTCGTAGCAGTTTTCTTGGACAATGCCAATGCGTTTGACCGCGTTTTGACCGAAAGCCTTCTATATAAACTATATAGTGCCAACATACCTAGCTACTTAGTCTGTGTCATAAAATCATGTTTAACTAATAGAACATAGAACATAAACTCATCGTTTTCTTCTATCAAACAGCCTAGTGCCGGAATTCCACAAAACTCGATCTTAAGCCCAAGTTTATTTAACATCTTTGCAAATAACCGAACCTCCGTCATTGCTATGTACGCCGACGATACGTTATTACTTTGCCAAGATTCAGACATTCTTGCAGCAACGCAGCAACTTCAAGATAGTATTGAAATCCTTAGAACATGGTTTAATAAGTGGAACATTAAACTTAACGCACGGAAGTGTGAAGAACGAATTTTTACAATACGCGATCCAGCTACCCTTCCTATCCTTATTGAAAATTAACAAATTAAATAGAATGAAGTTGACAACGCCGTAAGATAACTAGATGTTTATCTTTATAAAAAGTTAGTTTAGTTCTAACACATTAATAAAAAAATGTATCCCATAATTAATAAAAGATCGAGGGTGCAACATCAAATAGGATAGTCTTTAACGCTCCTTGGTTTGAACGTAATATACAACTTTACTGTGAAGCCAATCCCCGATCACATTAAAACTACAACTAAAAAATATTTCAAAAACATCTACGAGTGCTCAAGCGCAAGAATATACAGAACTAGATCACGCAATATTCACACACGACTTAAAGAAAGCTCCCTTAGGACATATACTGTAACGGTGTCATAAAACTATATATATATATATATTTAGTGAAGGTTATTTACTACAAATTGTTATTTGCACAGAACGAATATTAAATTGAGGCAAGTTAGTTGTCACGTTGTTTTATATTTATATTTTGTTAACGATTCACTAATACCAATAATGTTTGTATTAGGTTTTCGTTTTAAATTTAATTGATTTACGATATCATTTGTTACTAGACTACATTGGCTTCCTAAGTCTAATAATGCCCTGCAATAATGTACTTTGTTTTTTAATCTAGGAATCAAAATATTGCCGTCGATAACATTACGTACGACTTTATATCTGAATTTGTTGTGCTATTGGATATATTATCAGAAAAATGCCAAACAATTTTATTATCGACCACGTTTTCAATTGCGTCTTCTGCAGACTTTCGATTCGAATCCTTTCGAAGACACAAAACAACATTATGCCCCTTTTGACAAATTTTACAACCCCGTGAAGAACAATCCCCGGCTGGTTACAGGAAAATTCTTCGAATGTAATTATCCGAATGCAGTTCTTCGAAAGCAATTCTTCGAAAAACAATTCTTTGAATAAACAATTATTCGAATAAGTAATCCTTCGAAATAGTGTTATTCGAAAAGCAATTCTTCGAATAAGCAGTTGTACGAATGACTAATTGTTCGAAACTTTAGTTCTTTCAATGATGCCTTGAGGACTATAAATTGCATTACCTGTAGGTATACGGCAAATTAGCTTCTTTTTACCGGCCCGATGCCTAACTTCCCAGATTAGCGTAACGCTAAATTCAAGCGAACTTCAATTATTAATGAACGCTCCATATAATAAAAACTGAATAAGAAGTTCCATTACGATTTTTCGATTAGACTATTAGACCAATATTTTCGAGTTATAATAATAATTTACAAAGTTTATTTTCAATTTTGAGTTATTATTATAAGCCTACTTAGAACAAATCGATGACAAATAAATAAAAACATGCGCTTCAGAACGATCTACTGGTAAACTTTTCTAATTACTTATAGTCAATATTATAATTTACAAAATAAAACAACGTTAGGAGGATAATGCGGTGATCTAGTGAAATGTTTAGTCTAATAAATTCGAAAACTGAAAAAAAGAAAATTCCTGTAGGTTATGATATACGTAGTAATAAAAAAATAGCCGATATAATTTAATTTAATAAAAATCCCAATTGCGTATAAATGAGAGGTAATTAAATACAAGAAACTATTACATAACTTTAATTTTATTTTAAACAAACTACAAACTTACTATTTTATTCACCTTGGTTTTTTAATGATTAGTAACCTATGTTATATGCGATTCCGCGTAGGTACTCTATTACATCGCCTGCTAGATCATAGTGCGAAACCAAACGAAGAATTCTTTGAGCACAGTCTTTGTACTTTTTACGACGACGTGGGGCTTCTTGATCGCTAATGTATTGCCCCCCAAACAACACATTGGTACAAAAAACGTCTAAATGTCCGTCTAATAAACGTTAGTAACGCGTTTAAAAACGTTTTTATGTCAAATAAACGTCTATTAGCCGGACATTTAGACGTTTTTTGTACCAATGTGTTGTTTGGGTCAATACGGAGTTCATTAATACTCTGCTTTCTTTTAATAGCAGATATAAATCTCCACAAGTTTGGGTGGATTTTTCCACATACTTGTTGTTAAAACCCTCGGTGCCAACCTTCAAGAGAGTTGTTGGTTTTAGGCAATCCTCGTAACGCACTATCGTAACAGTTCCACAAAGAAATTGGGTACCTTGGCGATCGCCGTTGTTGGCGACGATTTGGCCTGCCGATCCAGATGTCCTCAAAATAATCTAGAACCTCCTGTGTTTCAGGAGGAAATACGTTATGATCGCAGAGGTATTCAAAAGTTTGAACCACACGATCTACAAGGACAAATGCAATAGCAGAAAGCAACCTGAGAGTTGATGCAAAATCGGCATCATTTTCATATCGTTGTTGTAACCCATTAGCTTGGATAATTCGAAAAATTGTTTTATCTAAGAACTGTTGTTTCGAACAATTGTTTTTCGAAAAATACAATTTCGAAGAATTAATTATTCGAATAACTCTTTATTCGAAGAATTGTGTTTCGAAGAATTGCTTTCGAACAATTGCTTTCGAAGAATTGCTTTCGAAGAATTTTAAGCACACGTCCCCGGCTATGTTCTCATTATTAAGGCAACATTAACAAAGTGACAATTTGTTTCTTTTTCCCTTTGTTCCTCAAATATAGGTATAGTTATCTTATCTTTATATTAGATTGATTCCCAAGCCCGTTTAGATTCATAATCAAATTTGTTACTAACAAATATATTAAAATAATGACCCATGTGTCTACCGGTACTTTCAGTGACTGTAGACATCTTATTTGTTAGGGCTCCTAATATTCCGACTCCCTTCTTTGTAAAGACGAAAATTTTAAATTTGGCTTTTAAATGATCGTTTATCAATAATTTTGAGTTCTAAAACCGTTCCTTCAGCAAATCCCAAGCAATTGGATAATTAACATTGCTTGCCTATAATGATTGTATTATTTTTGTGGCATCCTGTTTTAATGATAACTATATAATAATATTTTTAAACGTTTGAAATTGATTCATTGCTTTGCGCTAAAGGGTTAAAAGTATCGTAAAATTCAGCAAAACATTCATAATTTCCACAAAAAAGTAAATAAATTTAATGTGGGTAATTGAAAGTTTGGTTCGATTGCCAAATTCTTTAAAACAAGTGAAAATAACGTACTTGTTTTTCTTTTAACCGCTTTGCTATTATTATTAGTTCTAAGGATACAAATGTGGAATTAAACTAGGAATTATAAAGGAGCTCACCACTTTTTAATTTTATTGTAGTTATGTTGTTGCTCTGTAAATGTAAAAAAGTTGTATTAAAGTTGTCTGGAAGATTATTTTGTTATCTATTCAAAATTGTTTTTTAAATCGACGTTCTTACAACAAAATTATAAAACTGCTTATGAGATAAGTATAAAAATGTTTTGTAAACGTTTACATAATATTGGTTATAAGACACCCCTTACAAATATTAATTGATTTATAATAGCTATATACCCTCGTATATACCTATGTCATTTATCACTTTGAAACTGTTTTATATAACTGCATCAGATTAACTGTTAATTGAAAGGAAACAAAACCTCAGTTATAAAAATAAGAGAAAATCAGTTATAGAGCAATACTGATATTAAAGCGCAAAATTATTGTGCTAAATATAGTTATAAAACAATTCGGATATACTGAGATAAGAGAAAACCACTTGATTAAACAGCATACCCACAACCGTTTGTCGAAGAAGTTAAAATAATTCTTTCAGAAGGATTAATAATAACTGGATCGCAGCTTATTGTTAAGTTACGCTGCTTTATATGTGATTCGCCTGCTTGAGCATTTTCATTAATTTTTTATTACTGAATACGCGATTAAAAATTCATCAAAATATAATCACATTTGTAAAATACAATCCTGTCGTGTTAACTTTTACATAAACTGAGATAATTAAATTTGAAGGTTTTATAAGTTGTTGTATAAGAGTAAATTTGGTATTAATAATGTTCTATTAAAAAGGGGTCATTTTGAAAATGTATTCGCATATATTTATATGGCCGCCATTCTCGAGGAACACAACGTTAACGTATATTTCACTAATTTGACGACAAAAACCCATTAATCAAAGCTTCTTATACTGGTGTCTATTCACTATTGTGATTTTATGATAAAAAATTGAAATTTAAACTTTTTGTTTTTTTATCAAATTTTTTTATTTTTTTAAAATACTCATTAAACCAGCGGCGCACTTAAAATTTGCAACCTATCTACTTCATAATTGACAGTAATATTTTCTTCGTAGTAAAAAACGACGTCGGTATAGATCTATTTGATTAAAGTCCGTGCAAATAATATATACTTTTATAGTTTGCCATTTTTTATAAAATGGTCATCAGTTTTAGTTTAAGTAAATAATAGGAATAATTAAGTTCCAAAAGGTAGTACATAATAATTGTTTGATTTTATGGAGGCTGCTCTACACTACAAAAATGTTTTGTAGCTTCATCAAAACTATTGTAATAAAGAGTTCATTTTATTTTATAACTGATATAGAGGGCTACACTATCACTTTACCAACCAACTATAAAATATTAAAGGTGTTTTATAAACCTTGTTTCGTAAACATTCTCTCAAACGTTATAAAATATAAAATTGTTGCTTAGGCTGTGTTCTAATCAATTTTAATGTTGCATATTTGCACGTCTCCAAAAACTTTTGTTCTTGTTTGCGTATAAACTTTTTTAGAATCGTTTTAACGCCGTATTAAAAAATACCACAATTGAGAACATATTCACTTGTTTAAACGTTTTATACAAAACTTCTCCACGTGTTTGCCTAATTTGACAAACGTATTCAGCTCGGGCGGAAAAAAATGTTACAGATTTAGGTTTTAAATAATTATTACAACTTAACAAACTTACCCATCGTACATAATATAAAAGAAATCGTCTAGTATTATTTGTTTATTTTCTAGACTTGTATGAAGGTTTTTATTTATTTTTGCTAGTAGCGTGTAATCAGGTACGGATACAAAGGGTGGGCACGGGGGACACGTGCCCGTCCCGGTTATGCTTTAAACATAAAAAATGTTGTTTAAACTAAAAAAATATATATATTAGTTTTATTACTAATATAATGTTTGAGCAATTGTTTAGGATCCGCCCCTGCGTGTAAGACTCACTGTTAATTTCTGCTTGTCTATTAACTCTGAAAACCTTCATAAACCTTTTTTATTATCAATTAATATGTTGTTTATGATTGACTTTTAGTTTCTCTTGTATATTTGTGTATGTTCTTGTGTTGATAATAGGTGTTTGCAGTAATAAAATTATTTTCTTTGCAATCATCTATTATTCTATTTCTACTATTAATTCAGATATTTTTTTATGTATTCCTATTATTTTTTTGTGAGGGCAAATAGTGTTTATTCAAGTAAAAATTACGTGGTTGTTTCTTACATACTCTACCATTTAAATCTTCTATACTATTTTCAATTTGTTTATTTTTTCAGTTCTTATATTTAAGTCTTCCAAGAATTTTTTTATATGTACTTTTCATCTTTGTTTGGTTATTACTTTGTTTATTTTAAGTTCTACACTTAAGACTCTTTCTGAAATTTTGATATATCCATTTGTGGAGTGTTGTTACTCACCATTTGTTTATGATACGTGTTACGTCAGTTCTAAATCTCTGATACAGTGGTACACCACCGTAAATTAATATATGTACCTCCTTTGCTAGTTTTTATAATACTTTGTTTTTATTTCTTTGTTTCTGTCAACGCTAATACGTTAAAATTTGTATATGTAAATTATTTAACTAATTTTATTTCTTTTGCGGCTAATCTTCTAGTATTCTATGTAATTAACCTCTAAAATAGTTTTTTTACTTTCCTTTTTGTCTCTTTAATGTTTTTGCTAATATTAACTATTAATTGCATTAAATCATCTATTTTCAATCTGTGGATAAATATTTCAAAGCTATGTTTCAGTAACCTTTGAGTTTTCTTGTTTGTTTTGAATACTTAACTTTCTTGCGTTATTAATTAACGTACTGGTCAAATTGTCACTTACAGCTCGATTTTTTTAATTTTGTTTTCATTTATTAAATCGGTTTATATTAAAATTAATTCATAATCAAATTGGTAAATAGTACACTATGCAACTTAAAATTGTTAGCGTAATTTAAATTTTTTTATTATACTTTTATTTATTTTTGCTAATCTATTTATCTTATAAGCACATATGTATATGACAAAGACATTTATTTTATTAGTTAGTTAATAACGCTTTTGTAGACTAAATTATTATTTAATATTTTATTGTTTTCTTACTGGTACTATACTTAAAATAGGCACACACTTTTTTAAATTTATATTTAACTTTAAACCACTAAATTTTCTTATTTAAACAAAACTGTCGTTAATACTTGTCGTGAATTAATTATGATAATGTAAGATGTTAATATTTTAAAAGTTAAAAATACAACATAACTAGTATTTAGTTTTAACTATAAAAATATAGTAGAAAATGTATAGTATTATCAATTATGTATTTAATAATAAAATAATCAACAATTAGAAAATAAATAATTAAATACGAGTAATTTAAAATGATAAATTTATTAATTAATTATAATTATTTTTTTATTTTTAATAAACAAATATATATTTTAACATATATAATTAAACACTATCAAATCTTTAAAATTGCTTAAGATTATTAGTTAGATTAAATAATACATTAAGTTTCTAAAATTTTAGGTGTAATTACATTTAATAACTAATAACTAGTGATGAGCTTTTTTATTACATTATCTTGCGTTTATAAGTTTATTTAGTAATAAACTGACAGTTGTTTTCAACATAAAATTGTAGGTTGTGGTAGAAAGGAACTTCTTAAAAAGACCCCGTTGACGTTAACTTAACAAAGTAACGTAAATCTTAAAATTATTCAAATGTATACCCAGTGGAACACCCATCTGAATAGAAAGCATGTACTAAATCGTACATATGCGTTTTATATTCTTTATTGACGAATAAACAAAAATAGTTTTATTAAAATAAGTAAAAAATGTTTTTTATTTCATGAAATAAAAAATTTATTAAAACAATTTCTGTTGTAAAGTTAAGTATAACATATATACTATTTTTAAAGCTTAAAATCAATATATTTATTTATTAAGAATTCATGTAAAAGGGTTTTCGTAAATATTTTTTTATTACCAGTTTGTAGCCTCGCTTATAAGAAAAGCGCCTTGGTTTATTAAACATAGACTATTTGATTACACTTCATTGCTATAATAAAAGCAAAGTATGTAGCGGTTATTAGATATAAACGCTTTTTGTGGTACAAATGTCTTAATAAATATTTAAGTGGCTCGCTTTTCACCTATAGAGAAACGTAAGCAATACAAATGTTTTTAGATTTACCATGTTACGTAATTGTACTGCAAATACCGTTAAAATAGTAAAACAATTCAACTGTATTTACATATTTATATATTTTTTAATTTTAGCAAATAGTTCTCTTAAAATTTTAAAAATTGTATATATGAACTACGATGATTAACTCTTATGTGTAGTTAAAAACAAAATACAAAGCTTAATGCTTAAACATAAGTATTAAGGTAAAAATTCTAACAGTCTGTCCAAATACGCCCAAAATATAAATTTTATCGAAACACAATATTTGAAAAATTTAAATGAAACAGTGATTTGTATTGTATTTACCTCGAATAGGTAACAATTTTAACTGCACAAGACATGAAATAAATATTACTTTTTTCAGATGGTCTTCTAGTGGCAGTTATTATTTTTATTACTCTATCTTATTTGTATCTCTTTGGGATTTACCCGTATTTAAAATAAAATAAAATAAAATTAGAACCCATTTTATTTCACAAGTTTTTTGATAGATGACACAACATAAATACAACTTTGGCAGTATTTTTTAAATTTGTGTCATATTAATTCTATTTTTGATTAAAAACTGTATTTCGTTCTAACAAATTTTTATTCTTTTTTGTTTTTACGATAAAATTTAATAACAATTTTATAATGCATTACATTTTATAATTGTTCTAAGATTATCGTTGAAACCTAAAATTTAAAATGATTTTTAAATATAATAAAGGAAATGGCTCGAGTTTTGTAGCAACGTATTTCAGATCGAATATCTTTGTAGCATTACAAATGTTTTGGTATTCTAAAAATACCATAAAGTTAATAAAAAAGCTTTTCTTGCATTTATTTTTTCGCTTCAAAGTTTGTGTTCTGATAAAACATGTTCAAAGTTTATCATATCTAAACTGTAGGTATGTAAGTTAACTGCAGTTTATTTTTTGTTGAATAAAAATACATTCTTATTCCGATTTTGCTCGTAGAACGGTTTAATCTAAAATGTTTTGTGAATTTCTAATCATAATCCTTTACAGTGTCTATAAATGTAGTAATTCTATGACATTTTTCTGAATCAGAGTTTGCTAAAGGTGTCTATTCAGAAGAAGAAAAGATTTTAGGTTCGTCTAAATAAAAATAATAAACAAGTTATTAATGTAGAAGATGAAATTATATTCAAAACAAAAACATAATAAAAAAAATTTTTTAAATCAAAATTACGGACCTGTTACAATGCATAGGTTGACACCGTTAATAAAAAGAAATTAAAAAGCATGTTGTGATGCTTAATTTATTGTTCTAAGAACTACACATTTATTCTCAGTAATTTGCTGACCCTAAAAATAGAAACAAATACAACATAATGGTATTGCATAATACCTAGTTAAATTAAATTGTTATTATAACCGCAAATTCTTTGCAAGTACATTAAAAATACAAATTAACTTGAAGGTAACGTATTGATGTTTACATAAGGTAATGTTACGCGAGTCACTCAAAATGCTTGAATCAATAAATAAAACTGCAAAAATAAAGCTAAATAAGCAAAACAAGTATTTTTAAAGTACAATAATTAAATTTTTTACTCACCTTTCAAGTCTATTGTAAAAAATAGCTAAGAAATGTATGCAAAAAAAGTTCTTGTTTATGTATAAAAAAAAACCTGAGAGAAAAATTGATAACATAAACTGAAATTATGATTACTATAAACGACGTTTTTCTATATAGTAGCATTTGTCCGTCCCGTTCTTTAATAAAGTGATAACATTATCCGATTTATAACATAATCTGCGATTTCAATAAGAACTATATTTTCTTCACAATTTATCAAAAAATTTAATTTTGAAGAAAAGCCGAGTCCCTTTTGAAAGTCGCGACTTTTAGCATGCGCCTACAAAGTGTTGCACAGAAGCGTTTGACATTTTATGTTTTCAACGTTTATGATCTACTTAGTAATAATGTCAAGCTGGCAACCTTAAAAATCCTTTTTTATACTAAATTTAGAGTCATAATAAGAAAAATAACAGGGAAAGCAATATGAAATGTTGACTGTTGACAGCTATTAAGTGTACCCAAACTGATTTAGACTTTAAAATAATAAGCTATTATCACTGCATTTACATATCAGTATTAGCATTATGTATTTCAAATACAAAACTGTATATATTTATACAACTGTTTTTTGAATTATACGACCACACATTATAGCAAAATAAAAATTGTGTTCTACTGCAAACTTTAATAATGCGCCTGCTGTTTGCATTTACAGCATTTATCAACCCCTTTCAATATTAACAATTTGATAAAACGAAATACAATTTCAAATCGAAAATAGAATGCATAACTCAGTTACGCTTTTTCCCCATTACAAAATAAAATCTAATTAATACCAACATCATTAATATGATACAAATTTTAAAAGTAGTGCCAAAGTTGTGTTTATGTCTTATCTATTTAAAAAAGCTGTAACTAAAATGTGTTTTGCCACTAGAAGACCATTTAGAAAAAGCAATATTTATTTCATGTTTTGTGTATTTATACGACTTTTGCTGGTTTTACATTATAAAATGCATTAAAATGGTTACCTCTAAAAGGCGAATACAGTATAAATTATTTTTTCATTTGTATTTTTCAAATATTCTGTTTTGATTAATTTTAAATTTTAGACGTATTAGGATAGCGACCGTCATAATTTTTACCTTAATACTAATTTAAGCATTAGGTTTTGTATTATTGTATGAAATTTTTTGAAAATGGTATTTCTTGGATAAAAAAAATCGGCAAATATTTATTAAAAATTGACATCAACGCCATCTACTTATACCTCATAATATTTAAACCCCTCCTCTTAATAAAAAAAACATTTCTTAATTATTATTAATTATTTTAGCCTTAATCGAAATTTTTATAAAATATTCAATCTAGAAAGGGCAGTAAAACTGATAAAAAGAAACATATTATATATCATATTTTACTGTTTACAGTCGGCTATTGTAAACATATAACGGCATTACACATTATTCTTATTAGATATATTATTTGTTAAATTAAAACAAAAAAATGTATTAAACTTTGTTTGTTATTAAATGTTTTGTTTCTTAATATTTTTTTTAATTTAAAATTGCAATACAGTTTAGGTAAACAAAGAGTTGCTCGGATATTAGGTTGATTAATTTGATACTTTAAATAAAAACCTTAAATCTTGATCTAATACATTTAAATATATAAATTAATTAAATTGACGTCACAATTTATTGTTTTGCTTTTTTAATCAAATATAAAACATTCCTTAGACTAAAAACATACCAGATTAACAAAACTATAATTAACTGATAAAAGACCTTAGAGTTCACTTAATTTGTAAAAGAGCTAAGCTTTTCTGTGCGATCTTTTAAAGACATTCGCGTAGTAACACGCCAATTATTGTATTACGACAAAAAACTGTGGCGCAACATTAAAAGGTTCAATTTAATTCAAAATTATGCCCTTTAATTAAGTACAACTGCTAGTCAACGTTTACTTTTACTTGTTTACGTGAGTGGCTGCTTGGTCAGTTATTTATAAAAACAATGTTTTTGTTTGTTTACATAGACACTTTAATTTGAAAGTAACGGCAATTAAAACATTTTTTAAGTTTATTTTATTTTTTTATTTATTTATGGTTGTTTTTAAAAATTAATTAGATTTTTGTAATTTTAACAATAAAGAACCAAGTTTTTTGTTGAACGTGATTATACAGGCAATCAAATATTAAATAACTTAATTTTGCTTATTTGTTTGAAACAATTTCAAATTCAATCAATGTATGTTGCCTAAGTGTGTAACTTTAAGTAATGATTTAAGTAAGTGGACGGCGCGCACACGCGACAAGAAATGGAAAAATCGTGTATATTATCATTTTTATTTTTATCAAAAAAAAAAAAAAGTTTTGAATGTAAAAATTATTCTTGTTTTAAGCATGGTTAATATAACACCAAACATTCTGTAATTTAAAGTTAATAAATAATTTTATTGAAAAGTTTATTAAATGTATTACTCTGCCATATTGAAGAAGAAAAAATTGCTTTCATGTTTTCTACATTATTTTTTATACACGTCATAACTTTTTGAACTAAATGTTATGTACTTTTAAAGTTTATTAATCGCGTTGGTTTCGTTATTCAATTTGTAGGCTTTTTGTTTTGTATCGAATTTTTTAACGTTTTATATTTTCACACTAATAAGTGGTTTTGCTTACTGTTAAAAAAAAATGATTTCTAACAACATAAAAATCATTTTTTTTTCTAATTTCAACTCGATAAAAAATTTATAAATGTATAAAAAATGTTATTATAAAAAAACAAACCACATATTAAAATTTAAAATGTCTCTAAACCTTTATAAACTTAAAAAAAAGCAAAAAATTAGTTACATTTTTGAAAATTTAATAATTAATTATGAATTAAAAATTCAAAAAAGATGCGTGTAACAAAACTACCTACATTTTAATTGTATATGATACGGATCACACTAATAACAAAAAAAACCATGTTTATTTTTTTAAAAACCGTACATAACAATTTAGAGTATTTGACATGTAGTATATAATATTTTTATTTGATTTTTATTGTTGATGTATTTATATAAGCATAAATAAATATAAATATATCATAAAGTATTATTAAAGTTTTAACTATTAGTGGCTGGCATCAAATTCAATAAAATAAACAATAAATATTAAATTTATTTTAGAACATTGTTTATTTTTTCAAAGTATGTTTTTTCGGAATTTTGTAGAATACATGTTATTTAAAACTTTAATGTAACAGAATTTAAACCACAATTCTTTTAATGTTATAGGAAAAAAAATTGTTTAATGTTGTCAAAAAAAATATATAGAAATATTTAGCAAACCTTTTTGTAATAAATTTTTAAATAATAAAAAAAAAATTATAATAAATTAAAAGATATTAAAATTGTAGTACATTTTGTATGTCATTGGAAAAATAGAACTTAACAGTGTAATTTAATATTTTCATTAAATTGTTTGCTAACGAAACGCGTTTAAATTTATACAAAGTATTGATTTGTTATAATAATAAATTTTAAAATTGTATTATATAGATTATTTTACCTGTCATATTCTAGCCCGAGGCATAAGTAACCAGTAACGTTAGGTTCCTCTAGATCCCCAAGGGCAACAGACGAGTCTGAGCAAACACTGTCGCAGGAAATGGCCCTTTTAAGTGTAGTCGATATTACTTCCTGCTCCTCTGTTTGTAGGTTAGTGAGAGAAACTTGTTGATGGGATCCCGCATATTTCATACTTGATATTGGGTGTGCAGGACTAGGAGGTGGCGTGATACAAAATGGAAATTGAGATTTAGCAGCTAATTCTGCTACACTCATAGATGATTTTGGTCTTGGAATTGCTATCGTTAACACATTTTCCAATTCTTCGTCTTTACTGAAACAAGATACAGTAAATTAATTATATGCTTCCTTATTGACATACTAAACAATATTAAAATTAAATTTTCTAAATTTAGTTATGCATAGAAACCTTAAAAATTAATATAACAATAAAACTTACCACAAAAGTATCTTAAAAACTTATAAACGAGTTGTTAACAAAAAGATTCTTTGATGGATTAAAACGTGTTCTTTAAAGACTGTACAGAGTAATGAGCTTTAGAAGTTAATAGTATTACCGTAATTGTACATTTAATTATATTAAATACGTTAAGAACTTTAATTTTCTGGATAAATAAATTTTTATTTGACGTCTGCAAAGATCAATATATTTATTAAATTATTTTGCTAATTACATATTTTAATATCATATAATTAAAATGATAAAAAACATCCAACTGTGTGTAAATAATTTTACTAACAGCATATGTCAATTTTCTACATTTTTAATGCTGAAAACGATTTTACAATATAAAAAAAAATTAAATACATAATAAAGTAATCTTTTTAAAAGAATTCTACAGTATTGTCAAGGATAGATTTACTCTTAGGCCCGTGAGGCTCGAGCCTAAAGCGGCAAAGCTTGATAAGCGCTAAAACTTTCAAGATGTTAAAATTTTAAAGTTGCAAAATTTTGCGTAGTTTAAGTTTGTTAATGATGCGTACATTAAAATGTTCAGCATAATAACAATTATTCTAAAAAAGTGTTTCTTTATTAAAATACAATATGGAATAGTTCATAGTAAAGTATTTCTTGGAAACATTATTACAATTTTTTAATTAATTTCTAAATATATTCAATAACAAAATTGTTTAGCCCAAAATATTGATTTTTAATGTTAAGTTTCTTCAAGGTATATAATATTATATATTAAAAATATCTTTGCGGGTAATTATAAATTCGGTATAAAATTATATTTTTCTATGGAGTGGATTAAAAAAGACTTTGCTGTATTGCAAATATACGACAAAATTCTTTCTTATCAAACGTATTAACCAATAGTTTGATTAGAACAGATGATTTACAAATTAATAATGATATTTTTTTATAGACACTAAATTTTAAAAAAAACATGAAATTTTACAATTGTAAACAATACGCCGCAAAATAATATTTCTGATTTATAAGTATTTATAATGATAAAAAGATTAATAAATTTTTTTAATGTAAAAATAGAGAAATTCAAATTTACTATTCGACAGTAATGGTAAAATAAATTCTTTCACTGGAAAGTTTTTGTAACTGAAAAAACTCAAAAACATCCGTTGAAAATCACGAAAACTCAAATTTTAATAAAATTAATGTTACTCATTTGAAAACTCGAGCAATTAGCTCCAAAGTGTGTTAATAAACTTCTGATACGACGGATCCATAAAGAAAATTTATATTGGAAAAAAAAAGAAATTTTTAGAATTTATACCAGATACTGGTTACTAAACTAAAGACATTGAGTATGCTTTTAAAAAATTAGATATGCAGAACTTCAAATACGAATTCCAATAATTAATTATTTTTTTGCCAGACTACAGTTCTTGCGCTGCAGATTGAAGTTTAATTAAAGACTTGTGCAGATGACTCGGTATATAAACCAGTTAATTTATTTGGCTACTTTTTACTTTTTTACTATATACATCGTTAAGAGGTTTTAGTGCAACTTTAAAAAGTAATGTCATGTAAGTAGAAACTTCATTTAATAGTAACTAAAATAAATCATTAATTTTTACTTTGTTGTGCATTTTATTTGATGTATATTCAAACGAGTTCAAAAAAATGAAACGGGTCAGAATTGTCAGAATCTTTTTTTTAATGTACATTTAGGATAATTTCGGTAATTCCGATTTTGGTAATTCGATTTGATATAATCAACAACTACATGAAAAGACCAGTGTATATGATAAATTGCTTTTTACAAATTTAATTAGATCATGGTCTGCAGTATTAGCCAATTTAGGGGACAGTGGATTACTCATAGTGGTATCAAATTTTTGAATATACATTTTGTCATCAAATGTAAAATAACTCGAGCTAAAAGAAAATTTAATGATATAGACTACATCAACTAATTCTATAGTCGTATGGCTCTTCAAGAAAACCCAATGTTATTTATAAGTTCAATATTCAAATAAGATCTTTTGTAATATTTGTAAATAAGGATGTAACATTAAAATATATCATTTTGTAATTAGATGGCATTTGCAGTTTATATTACCGGTGATGGCGCCACTTACATTATGACCGCGTTTGGTAGTATTCATTAATTTGTTGGTTGTAACGTTTAGAGCCAGTTGTACAATCATGGTTTAAACTACAGTTTAACTAACCTCAGTTTAATTTCAAAATACTGTTATATTGTTGTTGGTTGTGCTAATCAATAATACGATTTTAATTTTAAATTTAAACTAAGTTTAGTTAAACCGTAGTTTAAAAAATGATTGTATAACTAGCCCTAAATGGATTTAAGGTTTGTAAGTGAGTGTAAGAACAGTTAATGTATAGTAATTTTATTAATTTGATAACAGCAAGGTTATGTGAGTTCTGTTATTAAGTGCGTTATATTAACATTGTGTTGTAGTAAAAATATGGATGTAATTGCCTTTTTGTCACTGCAAGCTTTATTTGAGTATTTGAAAGCTACTCCTAGTTCGCGTTATGTAAACGAAGGCCAAATAAATTAATTGACAAGCCTCATGAGACACAAAGGACCGTTTGTATTGAACAGCATTTATTATTGTAAAATTTATATTCACCTGCAAATCTGAAAATTCTGGTTGATGTAAAGATTGAGTAAAGTGTCTTTCATAAAAACAGTGTTATCAAAAAAACAATTTACTAAAATTGTAAAAATTGAATACACAATAATAAAAATGTCTTCAATTTTTGGCAGGAGTGTTCATGATAAAGATTTGCGGCAAATGTCAAATCATTTAATTCTCTGATTTAATGGTTCACACACGTGATCTGGCAATTTAGCATTTGTTTTTATTGTTATTCTGTTTAATTTTCTGTTGAGCGACTTGTGCACCGCACTGTGCGTTTTTTAGTATGGGGTGCTGTAGCCTATAAGAGCAAGTTTTGTTTGGTATTCATCCGAGCTAATATGAACAAGGTGGTTGAACCCGATATTCTTCCATTTGTTTAGTAGTTGGAAGACCCACTTTTTTAGCAGGATAATGATTGTCGTCACATAGCAAGACACTATGGACAAACTCGAAGAGGTTAATGTTAATCTATTATCATGGCCACCCAGATCTCCCGACCTTTCGTTGATTGAACACATTATGGGTAAACGACTAAGAAACTTAGCGCATTCTCCACAAACACAAGAAGGTCTCTAATATGAATTGCAAGTTGCTTGGAACACAACAACTCGACCAAATGCTGGAATCGATGTCACAAAGAGTGAGAGTGTAAAACTAACACATTATTGAATAAAAATCGTGTTCATATTTGTTTATTTTTTTTGAAATTTTAATGATTTACTACTTTTAGGTTTTAGATTTTTTATACGGTTACGTTTCGAACGTAGAACGTACATTTTGTTAGTGATTATAATTATCTTGACGTCCAATATTAAATTTTTGATTATTCATGTTTTGTCAATTGTTTGTCTTTTTATAATAGTAATTTAGATGTTTACATTAATTTTAATTATTGACTAATTTTGTGTATCTGTCTATTGTAATAATTAACCCTAATGTATGTACAAATGTCACATGTCGTGGAGTTAAGGACTACACCGCTCTAACTTTTTTATATAAGTTTTACTTTGTGTACCTGTCATTATATTAGATGTTACGTTAAATCATTTTTCGTTTATGCTTATAAATATATTACAGTGGCTTGAAAAAACGCACACATTGTTGTACGAAACGTCGTTATATAAAAAATCTTCTATAGTTTATTTGCCCCTCTTAACAAAAAACCTAACTAACTTCATAAAATTTAAAAACAAACTTAAATTTAATTTGAATGCGACAATATTTTTATAATAATATTAGGGGAAATATTCAAAGCCAAACAAATACTTAACAAACAACATAAAAATGGTAATCTTAAAACATTAACGCATCAAAAAGTCGCACGTACCCATCCAAAAACAAAATTTTGTATTCAGAAAAACAAAATCTCATGTACCAGAAACAAACGTCGTATATACCAAAAAAATAAGGTTCGTAGAAAAAAAATTAAAACGTAAATTCGAAGGTTACACAATGTCGTAGAAACAAAAGAAAACTTACTCTTACAAACTACGGGTTCTTCTTCATGCAACAAACGCATTTGAGTTCACAGTAAATGCACAAAAATCATTGTTAATACAACAACCAATTCAAATTCAACCACAAAATTAATTAAACTGAAATGCAACCAAAAGATGAATTAACGATACAAACGCATGTGCATTGAGTAATTGCGTTGCGCGGGATTATTTGCATACAAAGTGAACAAATAAATAAAACTTTAAATCGAAGGTATTTAATCAAAAAGAAAATGTGCACAATACATAAGTAAAAAAAAAAATAAAACACGTTTAACAAATTGTAGCAAATTTTATACTCTACAAAAAACTATTTGAATATTTTATTGTAGATACTGCTGAAGGGTTTTTAAACATTAACAAACTTTTAGTTTCTTAATTTACAAAAATGTATCTGTGAACCGCTAAATAAATTTAAAACAATTTGTGATAGCAGTAATCTTAGTATCATTAAAATAAATACGCATATTTTTAGGCTAGATATAGCATGGTGAAAAAGATTAGTTTTTGCAAATACATTTGGTACCGCACATGGCGGCACAAATCGCAAACGTGAAATAGGAATCTGAGTTGGTACCAAAGAGAAAAAGCAAGTGCCGCTTGAATTGCGCGCATTTGCACTTTTAGAAAAATGCGTTGATGAAATTAAGTAAGCATTCGTTGATAGATGTCAAATAATTGTCATTTTGCTCGTTTTTCTGAAATTTTTGGTGATTTACTAGTAAACTTATTTTGCTATTGCTGTTGTGTTGTTGTCCTGCTGTGTTGTATTTTATATTGATGTTCTACTAAGGTGCAAAGTACACAGATTTACTTGAGTTGAAACACTTTGTGCTTAGGGAAGCCCATGCATTACGCCCCGTACGCTAAATGTACCATGAGAAATACCCAAATAGGTAACTAACAAACGTTCGCATCTTTGAGACTTTTAGAAAACTAATGGTAAAAAAACATTGATACCACTATTAGTAACTATCGACAGTTTAAACTATCGTCACTATCGATAATTTAGAGTTTGGTGTTTTGCTACCTTTAGTGCACTAAAAAAAGGGCATAAAAGTTTTCATGTGTGACTACCTCTTCGATCTCATCTGGAAAAAAAATTCTGTATGTCGGATGAAATTACTTCAGACAGAACGTCACGCATAAAACCTAGACGCTGATATGTTATTTCTCTAAAATAAATGGATCCTTTTTAACAAAAGTTTAAGTATTATTTTAAATATATTTTTTTTGTTTATTATTAGTTACCGATAAAGAACAAAAAAAAGTACACAATATCATCAAAAAGGTAAATTTTAATACTATCAAAAATTATTGTTAGTAGTTTGAAAGCGAACATCGACAACTATCGCCGGTGTCGACGACTATAGATACTTTTCCACTAATACTATCAACCCTGAAAATATGCGCACTTATTTCAATCACCCTGTATATAATATATTTTTTTTTATTTTTATTTATTTTAAACTTACGGTTTGTAAGTAATTAAAAAAATTTACAAAACTATCAATTGTTTTAGTTATAAAGTGTTTTAAAGGTTTTTGGAAAGGTATTTGAATATTTGTTAAATTTTTGTGTTGTATAATTTTTTTAAAATAATATAATACAGTAATAAAAATACATTTAAAGTATAACTAAATACTTATTTTAAGTTTTAAATTAGAAAAATATAATAAGTAAATTAGAAATAAAAGAAAAAAATTAAGTAACAGTAAAATTTAAAACATGATTTTATTACAAAATACTTAAAATACGCATCTATTACCATTTGACTAGTAAGTACTCAACAAAATGCTTTTGCATTTAAGTTGTTTATTAGAATGTAATCTTCTAGTTGGAAAATTAATCTTAATTAATTAAATTATTTACTAGTTACAGTAGATAATTTTACTATCGCTTTTTTTATGCTATTTCAAATGTCTGCAGCCACAGGTGTAGTGGATACGGTAAGCATTTCTGTAGATTACGTTTTGCAAATGCAATTATAATTTAAAAAAAAAGTACCTAAATCGTGTTTATGTTGGCCGAAAGTATCGTAATTAAAGATTTTTTTTTGAAATATTGAATAAATTGATCAATAAAATATTGAAGAAACTACGATCAAATTCTATTCGAATTGAGGGGATCACTTACAAAATGGGCATTGTGTTAACATTAACTTAAAAAAATTACATAATCTCAAAGTAGGAACTGTTACGCATCATAAACAATAAAAAAAGCGACAAAAAACAAAAGAAATACTTAATGTAAACAAAACTTTTTTAGAATCTTAGAATGTTAGTTAAAAGTAATGCTACCAACCTAAAATAATATTGATACTTAACGTAAAATATTCATCAAGACGGAAGTACATACGCGTCAAGCCGTAAGTCAAAAACTCCAAACTAAAAATGGAAAACTTTTTAGAACAAATAAACACGAAATTAAAGTCAATAGAAAACATAGAAAGAAAACTAAATCCAAAATCTAAATCAAATAAAAAACAAAAATAACCAACTGAAAATAGAAAAAAACAAAAAAATAGACAAAAATATTACAAGAAGAAGATAAAATGAAGATGTTAAAAAAGAACATAATCATGCACGGAGTAGTACCAAAAAAAATTACGGCAGTTTTAGGACACATGGACTTATCACTGTCTATAGAAAACAAAATAATAGAGATTAGAAGAATTGGAAAACAAAAAATTAAAGTTTGCCTAATGTTAATTGTACTAAAAATCTGGACAAAAAAACAAATTGTTTTAAAAGAAACGAAAAAATAAAAAAAAACGAAAATTTTTATACAAGAAAACTACTCTAGAAAAATTAAAAAAAGAGAATATTAAAAAATTACATAAAACAAATCAGAAACAAAAAGACACTACGCTTCTATGAAGACAAAAATTGAAAAGAAATTGGAGATGAATATACATTAGATCAACGAAAAGACATAAAATTGATAAAACTGCAAGCAGAAACAACGAATCATAATCAGAGTTAATCAACAAAAACACTATTATCAAAAACAGTAGAAAACGTACAGGTAGAACTAGATCAAGACAAGAAGAAAAAGAACAATCAGTAAACAATCCTCAAATAACTAACACAAAAATCAAGCTCCAGACGATATATATGACCCATTGAGAGAGTAGGTTAATCGGGCTATTACAAAAAAAGTAAAAAAAAACGGTTCATAATATAAATTGGAAAACGGCAACGACAAAAACAAATAAAAACGACAGGAAGCATAAAAAACATGCAGACAAATAGAACAAATAATAACAGTTTAATAACTTTTAGTTACCTATAGGTAAAAAATGAAGGAAAAAAAAAAATTTAAAAAAAATCTAGATACAAAAAAATATTACTTTTATAAACTGTATTTTCTAATATCTACAAAATAAATCGTTAATAAAATAATTACAGCAGAAGCTAATCTTTATTTTTTCAGGTTGGCACTGACCTAACTTAACAAAATACATTTTGTGTTTTCGATTACATTTATCTGCGGTTGTAACTAAAACAAGACTTGAACTAAGTAAACACAAAAAAGAAATATAAAGTAGTATACATTCAAAATTTAGTTTTCTTAGAGCTTGATTTGATAATTTGCATTATTGTTGCATCGATTTATTCAGTTGATGCTAAGCGACTTGCATAAATTGCTCTCAATAAACTTTATAATGTCGTATGTGGAAAACTTATACTAGAAGTGTTCTTCTTTTTCTACTTATGTATAGGTATTGCAAATTGTACTAAAAAAACAACATGCTCTACAGTACGGTACACCGCATTTTGAAAAATTATTATCTGTATCCTTACTATGTTCAACAAGTCCAACAGTTAACCGACCTTGATTTTGAACTGCGACATAAATTTTATCAGTGCTTGCAGTAGCAAATAGCTTTAGACCCTTACATCAACGCCAAAATATTACTTACCTTTTTTTCAAAAAACTTTTCCGCGAAAATTTGATGATTTACTCCTAGAGGTTTGCAAAACAATGTAATCTATGCGTGATAGAACTCCCCCGCATTTAAATCGCACCGTTAGCTTTTTCTTAAATATAATTAGACACAATGTGCAATTATTTATGCAAGTAACGAGCAATTTTTGGCGACGTCGGAGGTTTATGTTTTACTCAATGGTTTCGCATATTAATTTTTATTTTTGCCGTAATTTTGCATTTATTGAAATATGATGACTAACCTACTTAACATTACCTAAATTGAAACATCTTTAAATACATTATCTTTTAGGTATGTAGTACATAGTGTACTTAAAAAGAACGTGCAATTCTTAGAATAATAAGTAAATTTAACCACATTAATTTAATTACGCGTTATTCGATAAAATTATTTTGTAGTTATTTTAATTTTTGGTGCCAGAAAATTTCTAAAAACAGTTTACTTTCATTCACCGTGTCAACAGTTTAGGAGATTATTTAAGGCAACAGGTTCGTGATGTACGATTTATTCTGGCATATATTTTTTGAGATTGTTTGTTTTGCTTTTTGCTCTAACTTAATTCTTTGGAATAACAACTTGTTAATCAAATACACCCTGTATAACGTTATGAGTATGACATCATGCAAAAAGTATTTTTGTAATAATAAGTATACACGTTATAACTTAATATTATTATTGGAAATTCAAAAACTGAAGTACAGCTCAACCAAGATTTCGTGTCATTGCGGTACTTAACTGCGCAGAGGAAGAACGCATTCGGATAAACAAAGATGCATTTTACGCACGAAATGCAATGTACACGTGCATAGAATAAATAAGATAATTCGTTTAACTTATCTTTATCATAAACGCCAACACGTTATTAATTATTTCCCGGCTTTGGCTGTTAATAGCACGTCCGTCCAATTTACTTTTAAAATCCATTTCTGCAGAAAAAACTTAATTAAATAAATACGTACACAATTTTATAATTATCTACCTAAGATGAACTCAATCCAATCTATGGAGTTCTGAAAAGAACTATTATATCCTTTCGAAAATCAAAACAAATAACGCAAAACAAGAACTACCAACGCAGATAAACAGGTGTAGAATTTCAAGTGTACGCCACAACAGCTTGACTACAATAACCCCTTCTCTTGCATTCTTAACTTTGCCAGTGCGCATTGACTCCGCCCTGACACGAAATTTTGGTTGAGCTGTACATAGTGCAATATCAAATTTGATGTAACGATAAATTGTTTAGCATATAAAAACATACAATGTATAATTAAAATATAAACATTTTTGTACAGTTGTATTTTAAAATAAGTGTCAACGGATATTGTACTTTTATAACTCAAAATACAAGATTAAATACGCGACATTACGTTCTGTATACACTAATTGTGACACTTATATTTCTTACTACCCAAACAATTAGAAGTCGTGTTATTTAAATGACAGTATAACAGCTTTTTTAATTATAAAACGTTAAATTCAGAATGTTTTAGTGTTTATTTTTTTTTATTGTACATGTCTTCTTGTTATTACATATTATAATATAAAACTATAGAAAATATAATTAAAAATTCAAATAAAAACCCAGATAAATACAAATGTGACAATCAAAAACACAAAAGATTTGCATTTTTCCATCAATTTGTGTAAGTATTGTAGCGTTTACATAATACAAACACAACTATATATTTAAATGATTGTACTAAAAGAATATCGAAGTTTTAAATTTTGATAAAATTTTATATTTTTTCTTAACAAGTTAATAAAATAAACTATTATTTTGAATAGGTACTTACTTTAAACTAATGTGCATGCATTCACTAATAGTAGTTTACGTAACAAGAGTCGAAAGTAAGAAATAGCATAACGAACGTTAATGCGACGCGAGGCCGCACGGCCGAGCGTTGCATGTGAGTGAGTTATGCTATGATTCTTTCGACGAGAGTAATGTACATTATTTTTTGTGTTGCCTTTCATAAAATTACATTCTTTTTTGAAAAAATAAAAAAAAATCAACAGAAATATAATATGTTGGTACTACATTTATTGCTAAATCTGTCAGATTTGACATTAACTTTAACATCGTTTTTCTTCAATTTTAACTGAATTTCAAGATTTTTAAAATGATTTTTCCATCTGTCGCATACTCATTCCAATATATTAATTGACTTTTATGTGGATTCCTAGTTTTCATTTTGCCACCCTAGAGCTTTTTTCGTTCATTACGTAACTACACTAACGAACGAATATTGACGTTTACAATGTTGGCAGCACAAAAACAAATATACGTTATGCCTTAATAAAATCCACATGTAGGAAACATAAAGTTGTTAGCTATATAGTAAATATTACAACCGCGAATTTAGTAATGTATTTGAATTATATAAGTTTTTAACTGTACTACGCAAGTGCAAAACTTTGTTTATATAATTGCAGAAACCATCATTAGAGACCAGTGGACAGCTGTTTAGTCCTATTTGGACTCTTCAGCACTGGAGTAATAAACTATGGATATTTACCAGTCGAGTAAATAGATTTACTATTTTCTTTTGGAATTGATAGTTATCAATCGCACTGCTTGTGATTTGTTGTCGATTTTTTTATATGTATTAATATTTAAGGTTCAATTTTTGTAGTTGTTGTTATCTATTAAGTTGACAGCAAGTAGAAGTTTGAAGTAAATCGTCTACTTCAAGCTGAGTGACAGTACGAGCTAGCAGTTCGAGAATTTCATATTACTAGTGTCGTTGATCACTTGCGAAAGAACCTTTAGAGTATTTTATATAAATCTATCAAAAACGTTGTTTACGACAATTTTTTTGGAACGACCAAAAAACCATTAACTTTCTACGAAGATATTTTGAAGAGTACTTTCCCTAGTATTTTTACGTAATTTTCATATTTATTTGGGTGATGTGAACATATAAACGCCAAAGCCAAAGAGAAAATCACACGCAAACAGAAATTAGTATTTTCATTAATTAATTTTAAGTTTGATTGTGAAAGTGTACAAAAAAAATTCAGGCAAAGATTTGTTAGTGTTTTTATATCTCAACTTTGGACACCTGCTAAAAATACGATGGTTGTTGATTCTTTTCTAGTAGTGAATCAGATGACAAAAATTACAACTCTTATTATTCCTATTTTTAATAACTATTTTTCTATTTGATATGTTCCTGTCGTTAAAATGCAATTCAAAATTTTCTGGAAAAAACCTTAGATCACTCATTGAACTTATTATACAAGCCCATGAGCTAGAAGGGTGACAAAACAATTGTTTGTTGTTGCTTCAGATATTCTAATTAGTCCAGATCTTCTTTTGTTACAAGCAAGGAAGTTTAAATTGCATTCTTGAAAAAATTTGGTCTCTTTATTAAAATTAGAATTCTTACCACCACTACAGTACTACATCTTGAGTTCAATTTAATTTAAACTCGCATTTTCCTTCTTTTTAGATTCTCTGACGCTTATCGGGTTTTACTCAATTTTTCATTTGCCAATGTCAAACAAGATGAACGCTTTTATTTGTCACTATCTATCAATGGCCTTTTTTCGGGTTTTTAAATTTTGGTGCTTCTAGAGCTATCTTAAAAATCATAAAATGACATGCATTAAGATCATTAGGAATTCCTTTACAACTTTCTATTGCTACTGTCGTTTAGTCAATGATGTTCTTTGATCTGTGATGGAAATTGCATCACTACCGTTCTGTCTTGAAAGTCAGTACAATCAAAACATTGTTTTTACTTTTTTTTCTCAACCGTTGATCTTGGATATTGATTTTTAACAAACTATAAATTTCATACAAAACTTGTGAACAAGTCATATGGGCTTTATTATTTATATTTCTTTATCTTCTGTCGCTGTCAACTCGCAATATATATTTTCTAGTAAAGATCACTTTTTAAACAAGTTCAGTTAGATGATGCTTTTGCAAATCAACCATCAAATTTAGGATGTACCACGCTTGTACAACATCTGAACTTATCAAACAGCGTTATTGTTTACTTAAAGTAGTGGAACCATCTACCCACTGGCTTAAGCCTATTGTTTTGATTAAGAAAAAAAATCAATCTCACAATTTCTGCGTAGATGTTAAGAAAGTAAACCAGATCACTTAACAGGACGTGTATCCGTTACCATATTTCTCGTCTATCGCACATCAACTGCTCTATGCACGGTATGTTTCTTCATTAGATGTTTTTTTGCTTACTAGCAAAATTTTCTCGTTTTTTATTCAAAACCTTTAACTGAGCTATCGAAAAGTATCATGTCTAAATCGAAAAAATTAATTTTATAGTTATTATAGATTATTCTTTTTTTTTTTTTGGTTGAATCGTCTCCAAATTCTACCGGTATTTTAGTAAGATGGGCGATTCAATTAGAACAATATAACTGCATTGTCTTCCATAAGAAAGATAAAGACCATGTAGTACCAAATGCCCTTTCTCGTTCGATTTCTTTTATCAGTGATGTTTTTTGGATTATTCGTTATTTCTTTTGCTTCCTACAAATGCCTTGTATAATACTTATTGTAGTCAGATTTTGACTGTTCTTTATAAATGCCTTGTGTAGTCCGTACAAAATCGTGTTCTGTATCGCCAAGCTACGTTTTCAATGTTTGCAACCGATATCTAAAAATGGGTAATTCTTCCCGAATAATGTTTGAATCTCCTGATTGCTGGACACTGTAGATTGTGCGAGTAAAACCAAAGTAAAAATTGTAAAAAATTATTTTAGGCCACGAATGTGTTTGTATGTTTCTCATTATATCCGTTGTTCTGCTCATAAAGTTTGTCAATCTGATTTTCCCATTTATTTTTTCCCGTGCTAGATCTTCGAATAGTAGTTGATTGTTTTACTAAATTTTGTTTGTTCTTTTTTTGCGCACTGAAATTGCTTGATTTATTTATAAAATAATAGAAGACCAAATTTTTATGGATTTTGGCTTTGACGACGATGATCTCATCCTACGTTAAAAAAATAATTAACACTTGGACGTATGCTTTGCTAAAATTAGTTGCGCTATACAAACCGCTAAGCATGAAAAGGATGTGCTCAGTACTTCGTACACTGCGGTACAGAACAAGTTGCTGTGCGGGTAGTTTTTTTAATAAATTTTTTTTCGGCGACAATTGGAAGACGATATAACCTACGTTATCGATACGTCAATTATTTGATTGGAAATTTAGTCTAGAGCCGTAATCACATTTTCGACGCGCAAAAATGCTTAATGCTGAATTGGCTTCAAAATTTGTAGTTCCATTTACCATTAAAACTGTTATGTTTCCTTAAAGGTATAAATTATCAGATTAAATAAACGTATCTGCGGGTGATGGATCTAGAACATCATCACACTAATTCGAGTAGTACTAAGCATGACGTTGATGATAATGCCATCTTCTGTCTTATTATTTGTTTAGGTATCTTCGTAGACGTCACAAACTATTTGTGAGGAATAATATGATTAACGTCACCAAAAATTATCTTGACATAGGTTGCTTTTTTGCATTAGCAATAGTAGGTTGATAGGAGGTAACGTTAAGTAGAAGGTTGATGGGTACGGCAGGTTATAAAAAATTTACAAAAGATTTAGTAACAGACTCTAAATCAAATATTGTTTTGATATGAGATTTTATAATTCATTTTGGAAGATTAGCAATACAGCATGTTGCATTGTCTTTTAATGCATTTTTAAAATAAGTTAATTATTGAGAAGTATCTAATTTAGCAACGCTTATCAGAGAATTCCAATTTAAATTTTGATTTCTTAAAACAATACTGTACCAATTTAGTATAAAACGATGTTCTTTCAATATTATGTTAACCATTGCAACGCAAGCTCGAACATCGGAATAAAATGCTTTTATCGTTTGAAAATAAGTTTCTTTTCTCGTAAAAAATTGTGAGATTGTAAACATATCACTGTAAACTATCTTGGTTAGCTTAGATAAACTTTTTCAATAAATTTAACTTTTTTTGAGAAATTGACGAAAGAACGCAAATGAGCAAATTATTGATTAATCTGACACTGTTTATTTGATTTAACCATGTTTAATACCTATGTAATTAAAATTAAACAAAAAATGTTTGTTTTATAGCACTATAATTGAAACGTCGAAATGGACAGAAAGTGTACGCAAAGGATAAGCAGTTTGTTATTTTGTAATTTTAGAATTTTCTAATTTGGCTCAAGTTAGAATAAAAATGAAAAGATTAAGTTTTGATATTACAATCTTATGCAAATTAATAAATTTAAATTTGCAAAATAAACTTTATTGTTCTGCGTTTTTACAGATTTGCTTTTGTAATTTTTTACAATTATCAAAAACAAACCTGTCACTGTGCTAAATAGAAATTCAAAAAATGAGTATAAGCCAGTGGCGTAACCAACAGAAAATCAATAAAATACACAATCGGATTCAGTCGGTTAGACAAAAAAAAATTAAACACTAGATGTAACAAAAAAACGGCCAATTAGTAAAAAGCACAAGAAACAACTTTACCATCAAAAAAAGAAACAAGAGAAAAACAAATAAAACGATAGAGAAGGTATTAAACATCGTTTATTTTTAAAAATAGTATATTAAGAAATTAGTGGCTTATGGAACGCTATTATCGCACGCGTCCAAGTTTGCAAAACGAGGCGCGCAGCGCCGAGTTTTGCAATGGACAAGTGCGATAATAGGCCATAAGCCACGAATTTCTTATACTATTTTTTCTATTTTACCCCATTCTTAACAGATTTAACAGAAAATAAATAATTCTAAAATTGCATAATTTTTTTAATATTTATTAAATTTAAGTTGGTAACGTTCATCTCACTTATTTGACATTTGAATTAAGAATGAAAACTTAAAATTAATATCAAAAAGCACCTAGTTTGTTTTCGTTTTCTGCAATCGAAGGTTCATGTCCACTTTACTATATCTTATTATAGATTACGCAATGCCAAGTACCAGTGGATTGGTAATGGTAATTTGCCACCAAAAAGGTTTGATTTGTATATGGTGTAAATTGAAGGTTATAACTTGTAAGTTTTTCTTATAGTCATTGCAAAATCAACGATGTATCATAAAGAATACAAACCTACAGGAACTATTACAAGTTCCCACTATTGAGACGGTTCTCCAAATAAGTTTGTTTTATATAGATGAATGTTGCTTACATGAAGGCCGCAAACAAAAAGTGTCGACGAAACCATACAAGAAAACGACAGGCATTTCTTGATAGTTTAACAACAGAATTAAAAACCATTTATAATTTTATAATCTGGTTTTGAGCAAGATTTTGTTCATGATTATCATAAAGAAATGAATACATGATGTATATGATTTCTTATTTTTAAGATAATTTATCGGTTTTGTGTTTACTTATGTCCGTATTATTTATTATTTGTTATACAAAATCTTATAATCTCTACGACTTTGTCATTTGTAAATATATGATTTATGTTAATAAACATTCTGAATTTTACTTTCGAATTTACTCCCTCAAACTGCTAATTGTTTGTGAAGTCGGTTTAATCATCCCACTCATTATTAATAATTGGGTCAAAAATAAACGTGACATAGGTAAGATACTTCACCGCAAAGTAATTTATAGAAAAAATCCATTATTTTGAATATTTGCAAATGCTAACTTTAAATATGCTAGGCAACTTTTTCACAAATTTGCATCAAGTTATTTGAAACTTGCTGTTTATAAATTAAAATCCTGTACAAACATAAAAAATAATATTGATATATTAAAGTATAATAAATAAATTACGTATTTGAAGAGATGGTCCGAGAGGTTTCAACCAAAAATCAAAAATATTAGAAGCAGGAGATATTGACTGCTTCCTTCGAGATGCTGATGATCACCAGTTGGTCTCACCTATTTAACATTTAAATTTAAAACATTTGAATTTAAAAATTAATATTAAAAAGCACTTACACAGAAAATAATGTTATTTGTGTTGTTACATAAAGCTGTAGGTTATGTGTTATTTTAGTTTCTATGCCTGTCATGCGTAATAAAAGTTTGAATACACTTCTGTCCTTTACTTCTGTCTTGTGTCCTCATTCAAACATTCGCGTATTTTAAAAAAATAAACGTTCATGCTTGGTAAAATAATCGATTACATAATTTACGTTACAATCTGCCATTTTAATCATACAAATTCAATACTTATGTTCAATACCGTGTACCAACCTTAAAAAACAAAAAAAGCAGTGAAAAAAAGTGTTGCGTGAAAAAAAGTAACTCAGTAAAGCACTCAACTGACGTCATCACAGTATCGAAATGTTGACAATAAATGGGTAAAATAGAAAAAGTACTTTCTTATATATAAATTTTGCTAACTAATTTTAAATGATTAATTCTTAATTTGATTCTATATAATAATAAATAAATATATATTATTTAACTTTTTTAAAAATTTGTATTAAATATTTTTTTTACAAAAATTATACAATTTCAATAGATTAACTTTATGAAAACAACTATACAACGTAAAATCTATTTAATTTTACTAAATTTAATAAAAATTTAATAATAACAAAGATTTATTATTATTAATATCTACGTTGAATAAATAATTTAGAAACCCGCATACACGTGTCTTGTAATCGTTATATATTAGGTTTTTTATTTATATCCTTGTTAATAGCTTTAACATTGAACACTTTTCTAATATATGACTACTTTATACATTGTTAAAGAGTTATTTGTATTTGACATGCAACATCTCAAATTGTGGCAAATGCGCTCAAATGTTTTAAGAAATGAGCAGTTTCGTCTTTAAACATACCTCTTTAGTTTTATTTTAAATTTAAGTTAAGTACTTTAAAACGTAGCAAAAGATTTACTTCTCTAATAACATATTTGTACGCAAAGTAGTAATTTTATTTAAAGAAGTCATAAAATAAATTTTTAACACATTTACATAAATTTTGGTAGTTTTTAAAAAAAAGTATAGTATAAATAAAAAAAATAATGTAATTCTAAAACGTTAGTAATATAAGGTATTATGAAAAAAACAACAGAATTTCCTAAACATATGCATCATTTGTCTTACTTAGTTTATAATTATTATCAAAAAAACATAACCCTAGTTAAATATTTCATATCAGATATATGGAATTATAGATAGTTATTTATTGGTAACAATCTTAGCAAGATATGGCTGCATCGTTAACAAAATTAATTGTAGTTATAGCGACAGTTGGTGCAGCACAGCACAGCATGTATTATTTGCATTTACTGTTTTAGTCTATGTAATAACTTTACATTATAGTAATTAAAAAAATAGTTTTATAGTAGCTGATGTTATTTATACTTTACGGTTTGTAAAACTCTGGTTTAATTAAAAGTAAATAGTATATAGGTTATACAACGTGTTGCGCATTATGACAGTAAAACAATAAATGTTCTACAATTATTAATTATACACTTACTTATGTGTTAGCAAATATTGTAAAATTAATAAAAAGAAATAGCAAAAATTTTGTTTAAAAATCAATAAAGCTAAAAAAACATTTTTTATTATAACCTTTTTAGGTATAGTTTATCAGTACTCTATTTTTTATTGATATGACACTAATATCGACTTGTGCCGTTAAAACTTTACGAAAATTACAGAAATGTATTTAAAAAAAAATATTTTGCATGAGAACAATAAATAATATAAAAAAAGCAATTGGTATTGCCCGAATTATAAGGTTCTTAATTTACCTATTTGTTTTTATCAATGTTTGTGCATACTGTATGAGCTTGATCCTGTAACATTAAAAGCTTCTTGTTTTGTAACGGTAGAATTGCTGCAATTTTTTAATGTTGACGCCTAGGTTTTAGCAATTTCAGTTGAATTAAAAAGTTGTTTGAAAATCTTGATCTTTTTGCTAATGGATGTTTCAACATACTGCTCACACGATTTCTAACCCCCAAATTTCTTTAGCGTCTGTTCAGGCTTACCGTCACATAGGTAATGCCTCTATTGTACACATAAATATATAAATACTAGGCAGGTAGTTTTTAAGTTTTTCTGAAAGCTTCAAGTAGAAGTGTTCTACAAGCGTAAACGTAGACAAATTGTACGTAGCAAAATAAACGTAATAAACAAATTTAACAATCGTTTAATTAATGTCGAACCAGCGTCCAAAGCTCACCTCACATTTCATTCAACATACAGCAGATCTTCTGTAACTATAACCCGTGTATTTTTCAGGCTCTTCTAAATTTAAAAGTTAAGATTTTGTTTGGAATTATTTGGATTTTATAAATTTTTAGAAATTGTCTTGTGCACTTCTGTTTATGTAGTCTACGCTGATATTCTAAACTTAAATAAGTGCTGCTTATATTCATACACTTAAATATATTGCAAATACTGTATTAACAAAAAGAAATTAGTAATTTTTAAAACAACTTAACAATAGTAGTCATGTTTTATTACTTATGTTCTGAGGCGCATCGTAGAGGGCACCACCAACACTAATTTATATGGTGTTTCATAATATATTTAACACCTTCTCTTTTCACAAAAGTTTAATACTTAACCCAAACTCTAAATCTAGTTAGAGGCTTTACAACACATTCTGATCGGGTTGTTTTAAGCTCTGTACATTCTGATGCAGAACAGTCATCTTTAACATCAACGGTAATATTTGTATTATTAGGTAATTTATTGTCTTGATAGTCAAAATCATCATAGTTGTTTGTACACATTTTATAAGCATTTCTGCTATGCTTCAACACGCTAGAATATCTCTTTACTGTATTACCTGTTTGGTTTTTAACTAAATATGACCTAGGCGTGTTATCTTTACTAATAGTTTGTGCGGGCTTTTTAGTTTTATTTTGATTCTTAAGTATTACATTTTTCCCATTTTGAAAATTTTATTCGTTCATTCAAGAATACTGATCATAATATTTTTTGTTTTGTAATTGCTTATTCACGATGCAGTCATAATTATTTTGCTTTATATTTTTATGTTTTAATAGATTACTGTGAATTGACAATTTATTTATAGTTCTACGTGCAAACATTAATTGACATGGTAACATCCTTACACCTAATTTTAAAATCCAAATTATTTTGAAAACATTTTTTTAGTTTTTTGCACAGCTCGTTCAGCCATTTTGTAATGAGGCAATCTTGTTATTAAATCAAATCTGTATGATCGTGCAAACTTTTTAAATTTATACGATATAAACGGCATATTATCGCCTATTAATGTATTTGGTATTCCATGTGCTGAAAAAATGTTTTTAAGCCTGAGAATTATTTCAGCGCTTGTTTTGTTTTGTAATTCTGCCATTTCAAGCTATTTCGTAAAATACTCTTGTAATACTAGGTAGCTTTTCTTTCTAAACTAACAAAGATCACATCCTACTTTGATAAAGGTAAGGTCCGGAATATCATAACTTATTACAGAATGTGTGGTATTCAAATTCGAATTTTTTTATAAATACTGCAAAGTTTTATTTTATTTTCTATGTCTTAGCTTAACCCTGGCCAATAAATGATTAGACGTGCGCGTTCTTTTTTTTGTTATATCAAAATGAAAAAGTGTTTTCTGGGTAAATATTGCAAATTTATTTTATACTTCGGTAATTTTAATCCTAATTTTTTTATACGATTTGACGATATGTCACTAATTTCCTTTTCCATTATACCTATCAAAAGGTTTATGATCATTTATTACATTTATTTCGCGACTATAAATAAAATTATGATGTTTTTGAGTTGCAAAATAAATATTAAAAAGTTCCTTTTAATCTGTAAAAAGTTTTTTTTATTATTTATTTCAGTGTGATACGGTAATCAATTCAAACTAACATTTTTCTATAACAATTCACGCCAACGTAAATTCAATTTTGTGTAATTTGGAATTAACTATCGTAAAAAATTAAACATACCTAAAATCATTGATTATCTAAAATGCTTTGTAATTTATAGCATTAAATGTTTTGATACGATACGGTTTGATTTGCATTCCACTTTTGGAGAAAATATGACCTAAGTATTTTACATTAGTTAGTCTTAATTGAATTTTATTTTTAGTGAATTTAACGTCTATTTTCCTAGCTTTATCAACTACTTGTTTCAAAATTGTATTATGATCTTATATTGTATTGGATGCTATCAATAAATCGTCAAAATAAATAACAACCCCTGTTATTTCACCTAACTGTTTGCTGTTGATGTTTTAAAAATATTCATGTGCCATGGAGATACAAAAAGGTAATCTTAAAAATTTATAACAATCAAACGGCTTTGAAAATGTGTACAAATCACTTGATGGTTTTTCTAACTGTATATGCTAAAATTCATCTCTCAAATCTATAACAGTAAATATTTTTTATTTTTCTAATGTTGGCATAAACACATTAGCTAATCATGTAATGACCAAATTTAAATTTTTTGGATCTAGACATATTTGATTTGTTTTATTTTCTTTTCCACTATGACGATGTTACTGATCCAGCCATTGGGCTTGTCCACTTCAGAAATAACACCACATTTTTTTAATTTATTCAAATTAAGTTTTAATTTTTCTTTTAGTGTTAATGTAATTCTTCTTGGTGGATTAACTACTGAAGCAATATTTTTATCTATTTCTATGTTACGCAAATTATTAAAATATCTTAAACCTTCAAATAGATCGTTATTTTCGGATATAAACATTTTTTTTTAAATTAAATCTTCTTCAACATTATGTAACCTTTGAACTAATTTAAGTTGTTTACAAGCTTCAATTCCTAATAATAGAGTTTGATCATTATTAACTACACAAAATTTCTCTACATATTCCCTATCTCTATGTTTACATTTTAAAGTTACAATAGCTAATGGTTTTACTATTGAATTTCCAAATCAATTTGAAACAGTATGACATTTTTTTAATACAAAATTATTAAACAATTTCATGTATAAATTTTTGGATATAATTTTTTTCGTAAGCTAGACATTTTCGCACATCTCGTACACTTATATTTAGTGCTTATATAAACAAATTTTGACACGTGCTTATCATTTTTTGTTCTGTACTTTTAGTTTCTCTACATTTATTTTTTCACGGAAAAGTAAATCACGTTGCTTTACAAAAATCACCTGTTTTATTTAAATCTCTGCCCATACGCAATAATCTTTTTTGCAAAGCTTTATCATTTATACCGATTATAAGTTTATATGATCCTTTAAACAATCAAATTGACAATTTAGCGACAATTCTTTAATTTTCGTTAAAATTTCTTCAAATTTTTCACCTTCCAGCTGGTTTCTTTTGAAAAATTTGTACCTTTCTCTCAAATGTGTTGAATAGTTCTATTGCTTCATCTCCTGCTTAGTTTAATCATATTGCTACTTGGGTTTCTTGATCTAATTAAGCCTTTAGAAAAATTTCAAAGCATTGTTTTTTCCAATTTTTTCCATTTCTTACAATGCCGGCTAGACTCAAACATTTAGGCTGTTTAACTTTACCCATTTTAAAGTTAACAATTGTAGAATTAATTGTTATCAAACCACGTGGCGTAAACTTCAATTTATTGTTATATACACTTAAAACTTTTAACACTTAAATTTATTAGAAATACTTTATTAACTAAAAAAAATTAGTATTTTTAAAAACAATTTAAGAAGTAGTAGCTATTTTTTATTATCTATGATCAGAGGCGCTTCGTAGAAGCCATTACCAACACCAATGTATATGCTGTTTCATAATATATTTAACACTGCGTATTTTCTGTATAAAATACAAGCTTAAAAATAAGTATCGTTTTCTCTGTTCTGTGTAAACTTCTTGAAGATTTTGGTATTTTCTAATGTAACAATTAAAAATCGCCTAGTATCTTCAATGTTGTCCACAAGCAACAAACGCAGTTTTCTCTATGGCCAGCAATAAATATCCCAAAATAATAACTTATTTTAGCAGATGTTGCATGTCTTATGTTTCTACTAGGTACTTTCTCACTTCTCTTGTCAATACTTTTGTTTGTAACATTCAGGTTTTTTTACGTAGCAAAGTAAAAATTACTCCATATCTATAAAAACATGACGAAAAATTGTAATAATAACAAACTACCGGGCGTAATACCAACCTAAAAATGTCAACATTATCATGAAGTTTTAAATAAGTTTTTAGTATAGAGATTTTACTCCAAACATTTTCAACAATTCTGTTATATAGCACAGCAAAATATCTGCATTTAGACCACAAACATTCTCGGTTTTACTTCTCATTGTAAAAGCTATATATTCTATTATGTGTTGTTACTTAGTTTTCTTAGGCAACAGTTCACAGCTTTTTGTAGCCGTTTTGACGCGAATATTTTTCGGAATTTCTATTGTATTAAAATGTGACAATTAATTTTACTGTATAAACAAAAGTTGCTATGGTAAAGGCACAGATAGTAAATTTAATTTGAATTAAATAATAATGGAAGTCTTACAAATCATCGTGAAATATTAAGTAATTATGGTATAATAAAAATTACTGAATGTCACACGGCCAATAAGCAATTAACAGGCTCGATCGATTTGCTACATATCGACCTTGTGACGTTAATAACAATAACATATACAGATTATGTAAGTTGGTTTTCTTTTACCCTTTTTATTTAATAAAACATAGTTTATCTTGTTGATTCTTATTTTTATATAAATCAACAATTATACTGTAAACAAAATATTGTTTAAGTTTAACTATAATTTATAAATATATTTTTTAAATGTGTACTAAAAAACCTTATAAGTAGATTACATACATTGATAAATTTATTGTTATAGGTACATATTAAATTAAAAATAAATGTGATAACATTTTTATTCGTGTCTTTGTTTCTTTATATAACTACCCATTTAATCAACAAAGTAACATAAGGTGTGCACATTCTGTAAGCTTGAAATTCAAACTGAAATTCCTAACTCAAATTAGAATTCAAGTTTTAGAGTTTACTTATTAATTGAGTTTTAGACTCAAGTTATTATTAGAAACTTAAATTTGAATTCGAGTTAAATTTCTTTACACCGTTTTTACAACTTTTTTATTAATACATTTACTATTTTTGCATTATATTTACTAATAGAAAAATTTTGAAATAAAAGTATATAATTAGTATAATAGACAAATTTGACATCTGGTTAATGTTATTTATTGTATATTACGTAATCCATTTGTTCTTACATGTATAAAAAAATCTTTTTGTTGTTCTATATGTACTATATTTGTTTCAACTTTTCTAATTTTTTTATGTGTTTAATTAGGTTATAAGTAATAACTTCAGAATATAAAATAATTAAGTTCTTAATAAATAATTACTGACATATTTATTGTCAACTATCGATATCTTAATAATTATTATTTTAATAGATACTCTAAGAAAATTATAATGTATTAAAAGTATTAGTGAAAACAATGTAGGTAGTTATTGATATATGTATTTACGTAATGATAAGATACATACTTTAGTAATAAAATAGAGTTGTTGAACGTTTTCTTTCGCCACTTTGCTAAATGCCCTCATTTTGGAATCATCTTTAATTTATTTTTATAAAAAAATACCTACTATTTAATTTCAAAAATTATTTAAAACAGCTTTGTTATAGTTAATTAGAAAAAAACTATACTTGGAACAAATTAATTAAAAATTATAAATATGTTTTTATTCGCAAAGCTGTGACGTACAAGTTTTGCATTATATTAGCAACCGGGCTCAAGCTTCTGGTGAAAAAACAGGTCAATTTATAGAAGCCACAAAAATTATATTTGATAAATTATTTTTAATTATCTTAATTAGTATGTTAATTTTTCAACATTGATACTGCATGCCAATGCTGTTTGCAAATTATCTTCTTGCAAACAGCTCCACTTAAAGAAAATATCCTTAAAACTGAGTTTCTACAAAATATTACAAGTGTGTGTAACTAAGTTTTTACTAGCAATAAAAATAATCAGAAAAAAGGCTGTCACGTACAAATTGAGGAGGTGGAAAAAAATTATAGATATTCGGCTCACCGTTTGGCTAGCTCCCTTCGTAGATAGTCGCCACTTTTTTTCCTGTAGTAATTCCTATAAGAAAACGAATGTCTGGGCTAAAGAAATAAAGCAATAAAACAATCGAGTTATTACTGACAGAAAATTTTGTTTATTTCCATATTGAAATTGCACAATTGACCTTAAAAAAAAAGAAGAAAGAAGAGAGAAAGAAATAAAAATCCGAAGTAAAGTTTTGATTACAATGTAGTCGTCGGTACACTTCTAGTATGAACTTTACATAAAATTAACATGACCTCGTGATTACGCCACTGCTATTAATCAATATCGTTATACAGTAAAAAAAATAATAATAGAAACATATTGTAGACCTGGAAGCATTTGTTCCTAGTTTAAAATATCGCCTTGAGTAAGTAAAGACGGTGTCACTAAAGCTAAACGCCTTTGCGATATCTTATTACATAAACGATCTATCTATAAAACATTACGTAAATTACTTTGTGTAAAATAATTGTAATATTTGTCTGTTACATGTTTTAGTTTTTAAGAAATACCCTTATTGTGTTTCATTATTCAATGTTGTCGATTATTGCGACCAGTAACAAGTGTCTATGTTACCACAAATTTCCTATATTATTGTGTCAGTATTTATATGTATTTAATTTGTTGACTAAAGATAACGCGCGTCGTACTTCTACAATTGCGTTTTTCATTAAATGCATTTTGTAATTGTAAAGAAATTTTTATATAACATATTTTATTAGTAGCATAATTTTTTTTTTAGTTTTAGAACATGCACAATATTAAATACTTTCATTTAACATCAAAAATGCAATAATGTACGAAAGTCAGAACAGCCGGCTAAGTGATGTGGTTCATTAAACGTAGTAGAACTTGAATTAACACCGAAGTTTGTTTGTTTTCCAATTTAAAAATGGCTCAACAAGAAGGAGTACCCAAATTTAATGTCGAAAACGATGATTGCACATTATATGAAGATATTTTGGAATAATATTTATTTGTAAACAATATTGTTGATAAAAAGATGCAAGGTGGTACTCTTATTAGTGCTTTGGCATTAAATACATATAAAATCGTAAATGATATGTGCTATCCAATACATCCCAAAGAAAAATTTAAAACAAATTATGTGATGTTTTAAACAAACATTTTGGCAAGCAAACTTTAATATTCAGGGAACAAATTGTATTCAATAAAGCGACACAAAATGCTAATAAAGAAAAGAAATATACAAGATAGACTATGTGAGAAAGAGAAACAAATAATTTTAGCAAGGACAGTGAAAATTGCAGTAAGTAAGGAATCAAATATACAAGGAGAAAAAGATATAAGCAGTGCCTACAGAGGCGAAAGAAAAAGCAAATGACGTTGCAGCAGAAAAGTTAAACAGGATTATACAAATGTAAAATGGGAAGAAATACCACAAAACCTAAATTTGTAAGTTTACAAATGCAAAATGTTATAAATGTAATGTAGTAAATCATACTTCGAGTGTTTGTCAAAAAAGTGATAATATCAAGGTATCAATTGTAGACAGCAATAAACATTCTTTAATTAACGTAAAAGTAATGAACAAATTATTTAATGTTCAGATAGATAGTGGAGCTAGCATATCGACGGTCTTACTAAATATTACCAAACAATATTTTCAAGAAATTAAATCCGACTAATATCAAATTAACAGCGTTAGTATTGATACCTATTGGTATGGTTTGAGAAAAGGTAAGTATCTTCTTCCACGTATTGATGAAATGTTGCAAAAATTGCATAGTAGTGAAGAATTTTGTAAACTAGATTTAAGTGGAACTTATAATCAACTATGTTTAGGTGAAGAATCTGCATTAATGTGTGCATAAAATATAATTATGAGATTATTTAAAGTAGATAGATTTAAAGTAAATAACTTATCTTTTGAAGTCTCACCTGCAAGTAGTATTTTAGAACGTTGTAACAAATTTTACAGGGAATTAATAGAACAGTGAACTTTTTGGATGATATTATTGTTACAAGTAAAGATAAACATGAGCATATGAATAGTTTAAGTAATGTTTTTAAAAAATTAAATTCAATGAGATTTAAACATAATTTAATAAAATATGAGGTTTTTCAATCAGAAGTTAAATATTTAAGTTACATTATTAAGAAAGGTTACGGAAAAAGTAACGAGAAATTTGACACAATCGTTAATGCTCAATATGCAACAAATGCTCAACAAGTAAAAACGCTGGCAGGGTTAGTAACTTACTATGGAAGAATTGTTACACATTTTGTACAAATAATGCGTCCTTTATATATATTGTTAAGAAAAAAATTAATTGAGGTAAAAATCAAGAAATATTGTTTAAAAAAATTAAGGAAATGATAGCATCAGATCTGGTATTAGTACATTTGTAACCGTCGTTTGATTTTGTGCGATTTCTTTTGTGGAAGACTTTGTATTCAAGTTGGTTTTATTTGTTTTGTGTACTTTGTGATCGTTTGAGTAATTTCACGTTTATTTAATAAAGCTATTCTACGTTTTTAAATCAATCGTTGTCAATCGAATTGGTAAGAAAATTTAGTATTCAATTAATTCGAGATTATTACGCTGCTTAAACATCTATATTCTGTATTTACGTTGATTTTGGATTTTTTGTGCTGGTAAAATTCCAGATTTATCTAATTTAAGGTGGTTTCCCTTTGAGATACTATTGTAATTAAATATATTTTAGCAGTTTGGTTATCTTAAGTTTGTTTAAAATTTTATTGTATTAAGTACGTTTTTAGTGCAGTTGCACTGTTTTCTTTCGCAAAGATTCCCATCATAGTTGTTAATAGTAGGATAATGCACTAAATTTATAAGTATAAGTGATTTTGGTTTGGGAGAGAGGTTGGCAGTTGTACGAAGTACCTTAAACAATGAGATGTAGTTTGATTGGGTAGTAAATTCACTCTTTTAGATGATGAATAACCGCGAAAGTCAATAAATATGGAACAGTGAATAGTTAGTTCTTTTGGTGCAAAAAATCCAAATTCGTAAAAAAATTACGGCCTATTGAATTTCGCTGGTTTCCATTTTGTTTTTATGTTAGCGTACCGTGGATTTGTGTTTTAAGTTTGTGTTTTACGATCCAATTTTCGCCTTGGAGCGGGTTATGTAAATCTTTCGACGGTATTTTGTCAAATGGTTGGGGTTCCCTATCGATTTGCCAAATATTTTATTCGTTCGTTTGTGCTGATATTAATTTTTTTTTCTTTTAATTATTATTAAACAACAAAAATAAAAGACGATATGTAACTAATGTTTAAAGTGTTTTATCGACGTTAAACCGGAATAACTTATTAATTAAGCTTTTCGATTTTGTTTTTGAAACAGTTACGAAATTAATTTTATTTTGTAAGTTTGTATTTTTTTATTAATGCGAACATGCTATTTTTTTAAATTATTTTATTTTGTTTATAATTTTAGTGGAACCATGTAATTGTTTTCATTCAGTTCTATTTTAATTTAAAATTTTAATTGCGTTAACTTTATTCAAATATAATTTAATTCCTGTTTATTTTGTTTGTCCAGTTTTACTTTGATTTATGTAATAAATGTTAAACTATTAAATGTAACAAACCTTTTATTCAGTCGGCCATCGTGTATGTAAATTTTAGGATTTCAGACTTTTGTGTGTAAGTCCCATTTGAGTGTATCCAATTGGAGCGGACTCGTGGTTGGCCAGTGCGCGTAGTCCATTTGAGTTTAATACCTTCCTGGCGCTCTTAAATTTTGTCTTAATTGCTTGTTTTTGAGTTTTATAAAAATCATTTACAAATTTCCGCATTTAACTCACGACGTACGCCACTGAGCACCGGCAAAACTTTATTTATGTTACTTTGATTCAGGAAAGTTTCATTTTTTTCAGCTTTTGCACGTAATAGATTTTAACCTTAAGCTACTAGTTGTGGTCAATGCAGATGCATCTAAAGACGGCATATGATGTGTTTTGTAACATCGTTATCTTAACGGAGATGAGCGACCTATTGCCTTTGCATCCAGAACACTTATGTCTGCTACAAAAATATTCAGTAATAGACAAAGAAGCATTAGCACTTCATTATGCAGTAAAAAATGTACCAATATTTGCAATGGTATAAATTCATACTTTGCACTGATCATAAGCCATTAATAGCTTTATTCAGGAAACACAAAGATATTCTACAAATGACTGCAGGTAGATTACAACGTTGGGCAGTATATTAGTCTGGTTTTCGATATTCCATTGAATACATCAAAGATGAGAAAAATATAATTGCCGACAATTGCTCAAGATTACCTCTTTCAATAAAATATATATCATTTGATTATGATATAAAAAGTTCTTATTTAAATTACATTTTTAATAAAAACACAACTATGGATTCTAATGTAATAAGAAAAAACACATTATCTAGAGATTTAGATTATGTTTCAACAGGTTGGCCAAACACAGTGGAAGAAGCCATTTTATAATCGTAGAAATGAACTTACTTCTGAACAAAACATTGTATTATGGGGTTATAGAGTAATTATACTAGAAAGCTTAGGTTTATAGATTTTAAAAGGAATACATTTCGTTTATTTACTTAGTTAAAACAAAAGCTTTAGCAAAATCACATGTCTGGTGACCTAATATAGATAAGGACATAGAAAATATGATTAATTCTTGTAAAATGTGTTTGCAACATAGATTTGAACACAAAAAACAATTTTAATGCTTTCGGAAACACCAGAACGCATATAGCAGAGAATACACATGGATTTCTTAGGACCAGTATATGGAAACATGTTTTTACTCATAATAGACGCGTATATAGTAAGTGGTTAGAAGTATTCATCATTAACAAAATAACTTTCTAACAAACAATAAATAAATGTTTAGATGCATTTTCTAGATTTCTAGATTAATCACATGTAATTGTAATGGTACACAACTTACATCTGCAAAATTTAAACAGTTTTTAAAGTAAAATAGAATAATACTTAAAACTTCAGGTCATCCAGCTACAAATAGTGTAGCTTTAAACGTAAAAACTTTCAAAAAGTTGGTTAGCAAAAATTTTGCTAACAATTAATGAAACTATATGTAAGGTATTTATTGCATATAGATCTTCCATTCACTGTTTAACAGAAGAAATTTCATGTAAATTAATGTTGAACAGAGATATAAATGCAAATTAGATTTAATTATACCAAAATATATTTGTCATCAACAAATAATTTAAAAAAAAACAAGTTGAGTTTGTAAGTGGAGAAAAAACAAAGAATTTAAAAAGGGAGATAAAATAATGATGAAAGAGAAAATTGGTTTTAAAACATATTTATGTCGGGTAGGCAATAGATCAATACATAAACTTCTCACAAAAAATTTCAATCAAACATTGATCAGAGAACATTCAAACATGTAAATATTACTGAATAGAAAAAATTTACTTTTATACCAGAGGGTATATCAAAACTCAACAATTCAATTATAGTAAAACAAATTTCAAATTCAAATATGAATATGTTCTATTGATCAAGATTGTTTAGAGAATTTATTTGGGGCTGTTTGTGATGGATGTAAAAGCGGAAATAACCTAACAAATTTTTAATTTGTTTGTAGTCTAAATACACAAATCTTAAAAAGCTTAACATTATTATTTATTGTTAATTGTTAGCCATTCGGCCTTACAATGGGTTACGTTACTCTTACATCATTCTCTTAACATAATAATATAATTCGTACAGAAATTTATAAACTAAAAAAAAAACTTTCTCCCCTAAAATCTTCCCATCACCATCTTACTGTTCTAATTCGTTATACCTAACCCTCCCCTCTTATCCTTCTTTCTTTTACTGCTTTCATCCAATCCAATACCTCCCCCTCCTCCCCAAGCAAAGCCTTCCTCCCACTCAATGCTTCCCTTAGTTTGCCACACTCCTTATTCAAGTGCTCTATGTCCTCCCATCCCTTCCCACATAATCTACATCTCCTCTTTACATCCTCCTTCCAATACTTATTTACATTCTCTTCATTTCCACACCTAAATCTGGCTATAAGTCGTTTCTCTTCTAAGCTTCTCCTCCCCATAAAATACTTAGGAATCCCCCTGGACACTATATTTCCATACCTTACATTATACTTTCCTTCCTTTATCTTTCCTTCCCTCTCTTGCACCTGCGAATTTTTATTTCTTCTTACTATCTCCTCCGTAATTAACCTCCCTTCCTCTCTCCTTCTTTCCACCTCTTCTCTTGCGAAATCTCCTCGTTGGTAGTACAGTATCCTTTCTTCCTCCCCATATATGTTTTTGCTATCTTTTACCGTCCTCCAGCAACATGGCAAAATTTTACATTCTCTCCTTACCTTCATTTTCTCTTCATAACCCATTGCCCTTTTCCCTGCTACTATTCTAATCTTCTCTAACTTCCCTTCCTTCTCTATTATGTACCCTGGCGTCTCTCTGTCTAAACCTAGTATCCATTTCCAATATTTTATTTGTACCCTTTCCAATAGGTTCCACTCTTTCCAACCCCATCCATCCAACCTCCTCTCCTCTTACCTCTTCTTCTCTCCTTGTTTAGAAATTCCCACACTTTTCTTTCTTTCTTTATTTCCTTTACTTGTTTCTCTATTTCCTCTTTATACGACACCTTTCTCTCAGAACACACATTTTTAAAATTCACTTTCTTTTCTTTATACTCCTGCACATCTATTATACCTTTCTTTCATCTTCTTTTAGCCTTTTTCATCTCTGTTTTTGCCTCTCTACATTCTCTATTCCACCACCTATTTTGTTTCCTTGTCTTCTCTCAAACCTTTTCTTTTCTACTGGCTTCTCCATTTCTGCAGTCAACTCCTCTAGTCCTTCTTCCCCCCTACATCTCCCCAAATCATTTTGTTCCAACTTCATCTTATATCTTTCTATGTTTTCCTCAGTCCACACCTTTTTTACTCTCCACCCCCCTCTGTTCCTCCTTAATTCCTTGCTCCTTTCCTTTTAAAATCACTTCCAGTGGCTGATGATCCGATTCCTCTTCATACCCCACTTTAAAACTTTCTATGTCCTTCCACATTCCGATTCCCCCCTCCCACCCATATAAGTGTAGTCACCTCTGTCCCCCTCCTCTATATTTCCATTAAGAATTGACCACCCTTTTTCCTCACATACCTCCACTAACATTTTCCCATTCCTATTAACTGTCTTATCCATACTAACTCTTCTCTTTACTTCTCCTCCAATAATCACTCCTCCCTTTTCTCCTGTTCTCACGTTAAAATCACCCCCTATAATAATCTTTTCCTTTTCCTCCCCCTGTACCATTTTCTCAATCTGTTTACTTATCATCCTCATTGCCCGCCCATAAACTGTTAACACTATATATTTTTCCTTTCCTTCTCTGACCACATAATTTTTTACAATCCCTTTCCCTTGCTTTTCGTCTCCCTCCTCTTCTTTAACCGACAATTTATTTTTTATGCCCGTTAGTATCCCTCGCCTTGCTCTACCTTTACTTTCTTTTCTAGTTGCAAATTCAACCTTTCAATTATAACCCTCTGGTAATTTTTCCTTTCATACTTCCCAGTCTTTTTCCTTCAACCATGTTTCCGACATTCCCATGATATCAAAACCCTCTACGTATCTCCAGTAATCCTCTCCCTTATTTTTTATGCCTGCCACATTCCAAAACAATAATTTCATTTGATTCTGCTTTTCCATCTCTTTTTCCTTAAAACTTGCTAATCCAACATCATTTGATCCATCCTTCCCCCCCCAACTCTTAGTTTTTGCCCCTTCTTTACTAGAGTTCCCCTCTCCTCATCCCAAAATTTTTCTTCACCTTCCACCCACACTTTCAAGAATCCTATTTGAATACTTTTCCTCTCTCCCTTCATCTTATTCGCCTCATATCTTATCTTCTTTTGTATATCTATTACCCTTCTCGTCATGTTATCGTCTAAATAAATGCTCGTACCTCTTAACTTTCTTTTTTGCTTCCATACATCTAACTTATCCTCAAATGTACCCATCCTTACTAACATTACACGCTCTGATAACTTTCTAGTTTCTACCACTGTTTTCTCAATATTTAAATCCTTCTTCATCCAAATTTCCACTTGCTCCTTTTGCTCCTTCTTTCCATCTTTCACTTCCATACCTCTTATGATTATGTTTGTTCTCCTTTTTTCTTTTTCCGTTTTTTCCCAGCCTCTCTCTATCTTCTCCAATCTGGCTTCCAACTTTCTATACTTTTCTCCCATTTCTTCAAATTTCCTTTTCCATTCTTCATTTGACTTTCTTAATTCTTCTTTCATCTCTTTTACCTCTTTATGATTCTCTTCCAGCTTCTTACCCATCTTAATTTGTTCCTTTCTTATACTCTTAACCTCCTTTAACAATTCTTTACACATTTCTACTAACTCCCTATCTTTCCTTCCGCTACCGGTGATTTCCTTACTTTGGTGCTCTTCCTGAACACCTCCTCCACCGTAGCTTGCCTTTTTCTTTTTCCTTCTGACCACCCTTCCTCGGAATCCGACATAATTTCCCTTCTCCTCTAAACTTTACACTAATTAACTGTCTGCCCTTTTTGAATAACGAAATGTTAAAATATATTAAAATTACCAAAAAAAAAAAAACAAAAACCACGAATTTTAAGACTTAACGAAATATTAATTAAAGTAAATTGAAATCACCAAAAAATTTCACTATTTTAAAAGTATAAATGCAAAATATAAACGGCGGAAAATCCACGTTGATTATAATAGTATCTTATCCGCACGCCGCACCTTATATCGTAATCAAACGACTACGTTTTAAAATCACTATTGCGTTTATCTACCTTTAAAAAATTTTAACTTTAGTTTTACTACCATTAAAACGCGTTATTTTAGATTTAATAAATTAACATAACTGTACAACCTTCCTCTTTCACCGCCAAAACGTAACTGTTAAAAAGCTTAACAAATAGTAAACTAATTGGTAGTAAGTGCAGGAAAAATAAGTAGGATTTGTTGTCAAACCTAAAACAGTTTTTAGTGGTGAATAAGAAGCAAGTGACTATACCATCAACTTTACCAGTAATCAATAATAATTGATAATCTGTGCAAGTTAATAGCAAAAGCAGTACTACAAAGATTAACAGCAACTCTCTTAGTAGTCTATGTGAATTCTATAATTTGCCGTCTTTGTTTACTTTTACATTTACATTTAGTAGCTGTAGGTCAAGCTATTAGTGTCAGAGGTAATTTCTCAGAGTAAGAATTTATGCTCTTTTTAAAAAGATTCATCTTTGTCTTAGAGAGTTTAGTATTGGTAACCAAGATTTGCTGTTTTAAACCGTCTTCCCGGTTCATATTATATGCATGTTTTTTTATGCCTACAACTTTGCATATTAGTCTGAGAAACTAGAAAAAACCAACTTTTGAGTTTAGTCAAAGTTTAGCGTGTGTCCTTGGTTCTACACGTGTTCTGCCACTGCTGTTTTGTAATTTTTTGGTGTTTGCAGTCACCCATATGTTCTTTTACTCTAACTTCAATAGAGCGTTGCGTCTGTCCTATATAACTTGATGCACAAGAACAAGCAATTTTGTTAATTCCGGCATGTTTTAAAACCCCTTGTTTATCGTTAGCAGAATTAAACCAATTGTTCAGGGTATCCTTAGCTGTAAAAACAGCTTTGATATTATGTTTTTTAGCACTTTGCTGATTTTATCTGTAGAACCCATACAGTATGATAAATAAACGGTGCTAGTAGGAAATGATAGTCTTCTTTCACTTTTAGATTTTGTTCTCTTTTGTATGTTTTTTGAATCTCTTTAAGTCTGTATCCATTTTGTTCTAGAGATTCTAAAAGTGTTTTTTCCTTTTGTAGGTTTTTATTATCTGACACGCGTATAGCTCTTTTAGCTAAAGTATGCAAAACAGTGGCTCTCTCCAGTTATAGCCAAAATTTATATGGAGAATTTTGAAATTGAAATTATAAAAAATGTTAAAACCAAAAGCATGGTTCAGATATGTTGATGATACGTTTGTTGTATGGCCTCATGGCAAAGATAAATTAAATCAGTTTTTTCAACATGTAAACTTGCACATAATAACAATAATATTATAATGAAGTTAAAACCTAACAGCAGTCTAGCCGTTCTTAATGTATTAGTAATAAAGAACAATAACGTAAAGTTTATAGAAAGAAAACACATCATAACAGATACTTAAACAACAAATCTCACCAGCATCCAGTACAGAAACTACAGTTTTGCATGCTGTTGGAGTTTTTACAACAAAATTGATACGAATTCAAAGAGATCCAAAAAGCACAAGAAAAAACAGTCAATCTAAAAGCCAAAGAAAATTTACCACTTCCTACTAGCACCGCTTAATTACCATACTGTATGAATTTGATAGACAAAATAAGCAGAATGCCAAAGAATCATAATATCAAAAGTCTTCACGACTACGAATACCTTGAACAATTAGTATAAATTTACTAAAAACAAACAAGATAATTTAAAACATGCTGGGATTTACAAAATTTTCTGTTCCTGTGAATCAAGTTCTATAAGACAAACCGGACGGTTTACTAAAGTAAAATAAAGTAAAAGAACAAGGACACACGCTAAATTTTGACCAAATTAAGGCGTTTAACTCCTTTTTACTTTCTCAGACTAAAGTGTTGGCTAGAACTCTGTCTTAGTTTTTCAGAATACTCCTCTGTAGAAATAGAAAAACATCCGTATAATATAAACCGAGAGAAAGTTAAAAAACCTTTGTTACCAGTACTACATTCTCTAAGACAAAGATCTACCCCCGAGTAATAACAAAGTCAATCAAGGCGTAACGAAAAGTGAAAGTCTGTTAATTACGAAATTGCTAATGATATAAATACACTTTTTCCTTCAATGAAATTTACCACTCCAAAGATGCAAGGTGCAATGTCTTGCAAAACGTTCACGGACGACAATACAGCAAAAACCAAGTTCTACTTCTTGCTTTGGCTCTCAGTGAGAGACTAAAACCATGGCAAAAAAGTTTGAGCGTTCAATTATGACGCAGTCAAAAGTCGTTGATAATCGTAACCAAAAAACCAAAAACTACTAAGTTATGAGTTATTCCTTTTTCTGTTTTATTATTTTTAAAATTTTTAAACGGGTACAACTGATGTACTTAATTCTAAATATAAACAATAGTTTGTATTTTTTTATGTAAAAAATCGTTACATATTAACTCTGTAACAGGAAAAATAATTAGAGACGTTTTATCACCGCATTGCTGTAAAAAATTGAAAAAAACTACAAAAATAATAAAAATCTTGCTTTAAAATAGTTGTGTTAAAAAGATAATTCAGAAATAACCACTAATTTAACTTGAATAAATTTAATATAGTTGCTTAATCTAACAGTTTATAAAATGGCAATGAACAAAGTTTACTATTTAAAAGAAAAATTGCGGTTTTGTTAATTTATTTAATCTTAGATATGAATAGTTTGAATAATATTTCACTAGACTAAAAGAGTTTAAATATTGTATTGAACATTAAAACCAAAATGTACATGAAAGGCGATCTTCTGATCTTTTAATTTCATTATTTAATTTTTAATTTAATTAGTTCTAATATTCAAATATTAGTGTGAATGGAATCATTTTCTAGACGGCAATGACAAATTGCTAAGAGTTGTGACTGTGACTGATTGACTTTTACTTTCGTTTCGTTCTGTTCTTTATTTCTAAGGATTTAATGTTGGAGTTGAATATGTTTTTATTTAAATTAATTAAATAAGAGTGTCTTAGTATTATACAAAAGACATTTTTTTAATTTTTGTTGTTCATGTTTCTTAGTAGCCGCATAAAATAAAACAAAATAAAAGTTTAAACTATCACCAAGGGAAGCTTGCGTTTTTAACTACGTACATGTACTTTTATTAATTTGTTTTATACTTGTCTTACTTAATTTACATTTTTAAAACTGTATACACAATCTTATAATGTAAGAAACAAAATAAAATTGTTTGCTCATTGTAATAAACTTGAAGATCATTTTAACGTATTATATCTCTAGCAGTGTGACGTCAATAAAAGTATTTACCTTTTTGTCCTCAAGCATAATGGTAATCTATTTTGTAGTTTAAAAGTCTCTGCTTGAATAAATAATTTGAATGTCAGTTTCATTTTGTTTCTTATAAAATGGAGATTAAATATGAATAATGACTGTTAGCATATCTAAAGAGAAGAAGTTGAAAAGTACTTTGGAATTAATTTTATTTTGTTTATTAAAGCATGTAATTTATTACTAAGATTAGAATTTTTAAGCACAAAAAATTAACATAGACAAACAAAAAATTTGACTACGAGTACAAAATATGCACGAAACAATTAAACGTTGATATAATTAAAGGCGTTACATTCTTGACATAATTTTGCTCTTAAACAAAAATCTTATGTATTAATTTAGCAAAGTGTATAAAAATTTTACAATAACTAAATTTTAATAAAAAAGTTTTATATTAACTCAATTTTGTTTATTGATAATAATTTACAATTAAGAGCAATAAAGTTCAAGATTGATATACACAACTAAAAGCAAACAAACATATGGTTTTTATTACTACATTTAATTCCGTGGCATTCAAACAAACTTCAATTTTTATTAAGTTCATTTTTATGTTTGCTTATTTATTTTAATACATTAAAATTGTTTGTTAAACAAACTTAACACATTTAAATTGTTAGGTAAAAACGTATTTACTAATGCAATATATTTTGCTTAAAATTTCTAACAGTCATATTAAAAGCTTCAATTTAAACTAAAAAAAAAGTATATTAACAAATATTTTAATTCATGTAACACTTTTTATGTAACAAAAAAAAGAGTAATTTAAATTGTAGAATTAAAATGTATGTCAAATTAAAATATTACATGAATTCAAATGTTTGTTGATAATTTTAATTCTTCAACTTTAAATCAAAAATTAAAATTACCAACAAACATATTAATTCTGAATGAAAATGCTTGTTGATAATTTTAATTTTCCAATTTTAAATTAAAAATTAAAATTACCAACAAACATATTAATTCTGAATTGAAATGTTTGTTGATAATTTTAATTCTTCAATTTTAAATAAAGAATTGAAATTACCAATAAACATATTAATTCTAAATTAAAATGCTTGTTGATAATTTTAATTCTTCAATTTTAAATCAAGAATTAAAATTACCAACAAACATAGTAATTCTGAATTAAAATGTTTGTTGATAATTTTAATTCTTCAATTTTAAATCAAAAATTAAAACTACTAACAAACATATTAATTCTGAATGAAAATGATTGTTGATAATTTTAATTCTTTAATGTAGGTTGCAAAAGTTGTAAGTACTGTAGCTAGACCATAGTGCAAGTTTTCCCACCGGTATTCACAACTTTCGCAACCTACAGCGCCAATTAAAATTTATAAAAAATTAAAATTATCAACACACATTTTAATTGAAAATTAATATGCTTGTTGGTAATTTTAACTCTTTATTTAAAATTGAAGAATTAAAATTATCAAGAAACATTTGAATTTATGTAATATTTTAATTCGACATACATTTTAATTCTCAAATTTAAATGATCCTTATTTTGTTTGTTTGTTAAATGAAAAGTGTTACATAAATTCAAATGTTCGTTCATATACTTTATTTTGCAGTTTAAATTAAAGTTTTAAATATGACTTAGAAACTTTTGAGCAAAATATGTTGCATTAGTAAATACGTTTTCACCTAACAATTTAAATGTGTTAAGATTGTTTAACAAACAGTTTGAATGTATTAAAATAAATAGACAAACATGAAAATAAAGTTAATAAAAATTAAAGTTTGTTTAAAATTACAATTTATAACAAATTTAGTATTTAATAGTAAAACAATAAAGTAACTAACAGATTTAATTGAAATGTATATTATTGATTTTTACCACATTTTAACTGTTGTTTTATTTAAAATGTTACTTGAATAAAAATGTGCGTTGAAAGTAAATGAAGTAACATTAGAAACCAATTAATTTTTATGAATGAATTTAAATACTAGACTAATTTGTAGAAACTTACATTTTAAATGATAGAATTAAAATGTTAGTTGATAATTTTAATTCGTCGCTGTGATCGTTGGTAGCTTTTGAAACTATTTCAGTATAAGAGAATACATGTACATTGTAGTTGTAAATGACACCACCGATTGGAGCGACCAGTTAAAATTATCAACTAACATTTTAATTCTATCATCTAAAATATTAGTTGCTAAAAGTTATTCTAGCATGTTAATTTATTCACGAAAATTCGAGGATTTATAATGTTACTTACTTCAATTTATTTTTATTCAAGTAGTATTTTAAGTCAAATTACAATATACTACCATAAATTTTTCAAAGTAACATTTAAATTGTAACAAAAATTTTTAATACGCACAAAAAGTTATTTTACAAGTTACGTATAAATACAGACAAATAAGTAAAAAGGCGTTTCATCCAACGTAGTAAAATACCTTTACAAACTTTAATTTAATTTATTTAAATTAATAATAAATTAATAATTTCTATTACTAAATTTGTAAAAAATAAACACTTCAAATAATGAAAATTATATCTTCTTCACGTGCCATCTCTGCGACGGAGGTTGGCTATCATCATAATTATTTTAATTTTCGCAGAAACCAAATCCTCCTCCTACCTACGCTATTCTTACTCTCAATTTTATCTTGCATAATTAATTGTAATCTGGTGTATTTTTCTCCGCGTGTAATATGTCCTAGATATTGTAGTTTTCTTATTTTAATTGTTTCTATGATCTCATTATTTTTGTTTAGTCTTTTCAGAATTTCGTCGTTTGTGACGTGATCTGTCCATAATATTTTCAAGATCTTTCTATATACCCACATTTCGAAGGCCTCCAGTCTTTTACAAACTGTCTTATTTATGGTCTAAGCCTCCATTCCATAAAGCAACACAGAGAATATGCAGCATTTAGCCAGCCGCATTCTCAAGTTGAGTTTTAAATCTCTTGTGCAAAGTACCTTTATTGGTTTGTCAAAATTTTTTGCCTTTTTGATTCGTATTTTAATTCCTTTTGTGTAGTCATTTGTGGAATTAATCATTGTACTCAGATATGTGTAGTTTTCGACTTGTTCAATGATGTTACCGTTAACTATTAGTCTCATATTCTCTCATTGTACTTTGGATATTTTCATACATTTCGTCTTCTAATTGTTCATTGTTAGACCATATTCTTGATATATTCAACTATGTGTAATCTGCGTATCAAATATTACTAATCGGTGTCCCATTAATTTTTATTTCAACTGTCTTTAATTTAAGCGTTTTTTTCAGAATCTCTTCGGAGTATGCGTTAAAAAGCAGTGGTGATAAAACGCATCTTTGTCCGACTCCTCGTTTGATCTCAAATTCATCTAATAATTGCTCGTCAATATGGATTTTTGTTCTTTGTTTGATATTATTCTGTCATTGTAGTGTATATGTTTGGAAATAAGGACTTTCATTAGTTGGTCATGGCAAACTTTGTTAATTGCTTCGTTATAGTCGATGAAACACACGTATATATCTTGATTGACGTCCAGGGCTGTTTGGACTAGTAAATTGAATGAAAAAAAAGCCTCTTTGCAAAATCCAAGTTGTGTTTCATCTATATCCATGTCTAATTTTTGATAAATTTTGTTGTGAATGACTTTTTTAACGTATGGGACAACAAACTTATAGTGCGGTGATCACGACATTCTTTATTCGTTCTTTTAGGGAGACATACGAAGACTAAGGTCAACCATTTTTTGGGTATATCACCTGTTTGGTATATTTGATTAAAGAGTTTTACCAAGATATTCATGTGTTTCTTTTCTACGATTTTGAATATGTCGGCAGGTAGTTCATCAAGTCCAGAACTTTTTCCATTCTTTGTTGTTTTTAGAGCGTGTAGAATTTCTTCCTTCGTAATGTCTGGGCTTATTTCCTCTGGTATATATGGTATATGTTCTATTTCACCTCTCTCATCTCCGAAAAATTCTTCAATAGGTATAATCTTTCCATCGTTGAACTCTTTACTCAGTTGACATTATAGGATCACCGTTTTTTCAACGAGTATATTAAATTGATTTCTTCGTTGTAAACCTGTTACTTTTTTGACCTTTTTATGTAGATTGAATAAATTTGTTTTAAAATTCTTCCATCTTTTTGCATTTTTCTTTGGCTTCTTTTATCTTTTTTTTGATTACACAATTGATTTTTCTGTATCTAATAACATCTTGATTCTTGAGTTTCTGTATTCATTTTGTCCAGGTTTTTGTTGATAAACAGTTGTAACTTTTTTTTTATTTTGGGATTTTAAAGTTTTTTTGTCTCTATCCTAGGGGTTTTCTTATATCTCTTTATATTTTTGAGTTTAAGTGTAACATTTGCAATTAGGGGGTTGTGGTCAGATGAGCCATCTGCTGCTGGAAATGTTTTGACTGCTGTAACAGCACTACGGTACCTGTCTTTGATCAAAATGTAATCTATTTGATTGAATCATTTTGTCAGGGTTATCCGTAGGTGACCGCCATGTATACAGCCGTCTTTCTGGTAATTCGAAGAATTTATTTATAAGTATTAGTTTGTTTTCTTGGCTAAATTGTAGCAAAGGGTCTTCTCCTTCATTACGTTCCTCTAGTCCATGTCTAATCCCCTTAGTGTTATATGTAACACTTTAAATGTCTATATACACGTAATACGGAATAATATACGTAATTACATTTTTTGATAAATACATTATTTATTTCTACAATGTGCGTGATCCTTGGGATCTGTTTCATCTTTTATATATGTTTAATTTTATTGTCGCCTAAAAAATTCCAACACTTTTGCTATGTCGAATGTTCTACAAGGTTTTTGAAAAGCTACAATGCACATAGCCACATACAACATCAGATCCATGCCAAAAGATAAAAACTCATACAAATTAAAAAAAAAAGTCAATGAAAATAAAGTGAGATATTCTAGAATTATTGGTAACAATAAGAAAAAAAAATAAAGAAATACGATTAGAATCGGGCAATCATCTATTTTTTACAGAATATGTTTCCGATATACACTCCGGCGACAATACAAGAAAATAAAAAAACACAAAAAGAAATCAGCAATATGTAGTTTTAACTTGGAACACAGCAAAAAAATTGACGTTTTGGTAAACAAAAAACGGATATAGTATAAAAAACGAGCAATTTTATAAAACCACAGAGTTCCTTTTAAAAAAACAATGGACGTAGATTTTGATTAACATATAAACAAAGAACAGAATTAATTACTATATGAGCAAAAATAAAACATTTTTAAAAACATCTCAGCTCTGAACAATTTCTTTACAGAAAATGGCCATTGTGCTACGATATACCTAAACAATAAAATGGAAAAAAAGAGAGAATTTAAAAACAAGGACAAAATAAATCATAACAAATATACAAAAAAAGACTTATATCAATAAAATAATATATAAATAGTTAAATACAAAATTAACTACTACATTTAAGGCTAGAACTTGCAAAAAAAGCAAAACAAAGAAAAGAAAAATAAACAATGAAACAATACAATCCATGATCATAAAGACGTTTACTGAAGCACCAATTTTAGATCAATTAGTCAATTCCGTATTTACCAGACCCTAATGGTTTGGTGGTACTGGTTACCGTTCTGAGGTTACCAGACTAATGTGTCTAGTAAATATAAAAAAAAAGTATTTTGAGTTTACTAAAACCTTGTGCTATTATTAGGTTGCATAGATTCCATTGTGTAAATATCATAACTAGTTCCAAATTCTGAGTACTGATAATGTATTTATCGGCAATGAAAGTATAAGTTATTTGAGTATATTCCTGAAAAATCACATTACTTTTAAAATAGATACCTTGTTTAAAACATAATAGTAACATAGCAAAGAAAATAACAAAAATACTCAAACTCAACTTAAACAATTTAAACATAACACCAGTTTATTAACATAATATTCGGACATCCGATTACTAGTCGACTTTACTTGTTTGGAAAGGGTCGGTTAAGTTTTGTAGTATTTAAGTAATTTTAAATGTTCCCTTTAAAATTTATTAGTTGGATAATATTTGTTGTTGATAATTTATAAGAAAGGTTATCAATGTTTTATAAAAATTAATTTTTGCAGAATTGTTGGTCTGTTTATTATATCTTTTCATTTTTAGCTGGAAATATTAATAATCTGCAAATATGCATCATTTTTAGCTACTTATTAACAATTTCAATGAACATTTTGCGCCCCACTACAAGTTGAACGTATTTTACTTTGTCTCAAATCGACATTCTTTTATTTTCCCTGTATTCCAGCCAATGTCTTAAAAATTTTGTACTCGATTATAAATTTACTCGTCATGCAGAGATTTTTTCAAGAATAATTTTTTTTGTGAAATGTAAGATAAACTTTTTTTCCATTTGTGTAAAATATTTTGGGACACACTATGTTTTTAATACCAATTTCTGAAGTAGGAGGATACTTATTATGTCTCATAATAAATGGTTACAAAAAAATGTTGATACTCAGACAACATAGAAAAATTTAGAAACAAGCTGAGGCGGCCACATATACGCTTATTTACCCTTCGTTGCCGGAGTAACTGATAAACTGAACAGAATTTTAAGAAAGAAAAACATCACTACCCAATACAACACTGTAAAGAAGATAGATTAGCTGATACTTTTTAATAAAGATTAACTTCAAAGACTACACACAAGGGTATCTACAAAATAGAGTACATGTGCGGTAAGAGTTATATCGGCCAAACAACAAGAAGTGTTCAGTGCAAGGTTAAAGAACATTATCGAGACGCTCAACTTAGTCGCACGGACAAATCTGTAGTAGTTGAACAACTACAATATAATGGAAATCACCGAATTGACTACAAAAACGTAAAGATATTAACAAGAAGTAGAAACTACCATCAGCTAATAATACGCGGATTACCAGAAATCATGAAAATCAAATTCAATTAAATCATTTAATAAGTACTTAATTATCCATCTTATTATTTATTACTATTACAGAATTTAATTTTCTTGTAAATATATTATTTCTCGCATTCTATTTGTATATTCTACATAATCTACATTTTATACATTAACCCTTAATTTGGCAAAAGTTGATTTGACTAATCCAAAATGCAAAAATTGGTTTGTTTGTTTGCGTCTATTAGAATCCATTTATGTAAAAATAAGTGAAAAATTAAGAATGCAAAAAAAACGAGTCGTATCTTATAGGACGCACTGCGTAATGATGGGAGATCTTATTCTAATATATTTTGTATCTTATAAAATACAATGCCAATAATAGCTATAAAGAAAACACAGATATTTTAAATGTCTATATTTGCATTGAAGAAAAATAACATCTAATTATTGCTATGGAAAGTATGGAAACAGTTACGGTTTTTTACTAAAGACAACGTTGCATCGCATTTCGTACAAATCCAGTGAGTTTTTCCGGTCTTACACAATCGACATCGACCTTTTGTGGAATATATTGGAAAATCATCCACTTTATGGAAACATACATCGGGTGCTGCGAAATAATCATGCGCTTAATTTTTCTCAAATTATTTATAACTTCAGTTGAATTTCTTTTTCTTGTTCTGTCTTTCAACTTCAAAGATATGAATATCTAAATTGTTTCAAAGATAGTTTTTTATCGTCAGCAGCCAACAATTTTCTGTCGCGTCGATACAGCAACCAAGCGTTAGTTAGACATATATCTATCATTTGTGAAAACAGTAATAGATACCAGTGGAATTCTGTACAAAGAAACGAGCATGTGCATTCGATCCACTCCTCCCATGTGAGCGTTGTACTGTTTAACTATGTTGGTACAGGGAACATCAATTTTGGCTTTTTGTGATTTTTCATACCTTTTAGCAGTAGTAATAGGTTTAGCAGAAACAAATGTATTGACTAATCTGACAGGTTTGTTATCATACCACTTCACGCAAGGAATTTTATTTTTATCATCACTTCTGCGGCAGAATGAGCCTCGGCCTTTTTGTTTCAATGCTTTATCATCTTTCAAATTGCAGTTTTCTAACTTGTTACTTCTTATAGGACCCAAAGCTAAAATACCAACCAAATGTGGTCGTTTTTGTTGAAAATTTAGCAACGTGTATTATAGGATACATAAAATAAAAATTATATTTTTTATATCAAAATGTATCAAATTTTTTTCTGTCACGTATCACACATCTCTAAAGATAGGTAACGACTAATCCTATTTTTCATAACTATTCGAAATATATTTTTAATGAAAAATTTATCTTACCATGTGGCACGATCAGCTGTTGCACCTAGCCGCCATTAGCAAGTAATCATTTTTGATGTTCTACTCGGTATATTTGCAGCGTTGGAATGACGTAGCAACTTTCTTTTCTTACGGATTCACGCTTTTGACATTGACAAACTTACGAATTAATGATCATTTAGTCGGTTTATGATAAAATTCAAGTGTAAATTTAGTTATTTATCCCTAATAATAAATCTAAAATCTTCTAAGTTTATTTTTAACGCTTGAATTGATTTCAGAACTCTTTGATGAAGACGGGCATCAAAAACACATTAAGCGTCTGAGAATTTGCAATTCTTCAGGCGTGGATAAGACTTACAAAGTAGTGTGTCCAGGACTACATTTTAAAACAGTCACTACAATTATTAAGATTAAGAAATAAATAAACATAAAAATAAAACAAGCATTGTAACACTATTAAACGTAAACGCGACAAATGTATAAATTTTTTATAACTTTTTTTAATTAAATGTTATTCTAGATTTTAGTTTTAAAAAAATGTGTTACAGTAACGTAAATTTAAATATACATTTAAAATTTTGTGAAATTAATACAGTTTCTAAAGAACAAGCAATTATTATTTGCATTTAGTATAAGCAGTTTACTATTTACAAATTGTAATTTGTAACATTAATTAAATATTTGCATTGTTGTGTTGATGTTACAATGTAAATTAATTAAATTCAACTTGAGTCGAGTCCTTATGTTTGAACTGTCATTTTAAGGTTTCTTTTTAATCCTTTATTTTCTTGTTTTCGTTTCTATTCTATATGTCTGTAGTTTACAGTTTTGAATTTTATTTTTATTAAAAATACCATTTAGTGTAATTGTAAAATTATCAACAATTAAAATTGAACTTAAGCTTTAACTCACCATATGCTTCAAATATAAAGCTTTGTTTAGTTTCTAACAAAATTATTTTGGCGTAAAATAAACTTGACCTAACAATTGAATAAAAATAAAATCCGCGTTATTGCTGAACGCGTTTTTTATTTTCTACATGTTGTAATCTAATGAAAAAATATTAAACTTGTTTCTGGTTTAGATTGTGTCTATATGTTAATCTTTAAAGACAAAAACAAAATAATTAATGAGATTGTTTTTGTATTTCGTTGAATTTTTAATGTTTAAATGCATTTTAAACAAAAAAACATTTTTAAATTATTTCATTGTGTTTCTAGTAATATTTTTCTTACATTCAAACGTAAATTTTTATAGATTTTACTCAACTATGTACATTTTGTGTTTTAATGTATACGTAATAAAAACTTTGCAAGAAAATAAACTCAAATAAAGCAAAAATAAACGTAATGTTGCACACAATAAATACATGCAATAACGTGTAAAAATGTAACTTATAATAACACGTGTCATATAATTTTTTTAGGTTTTGGTAATTACGGTATTTGAGTGTAATCAAGTTTTATATCTATTGTTAAAGTTTAAAACAACTTTTGGTTTAGACGTATTTAAGAACAATCCAAGCTTATTATACTACTTAATCTTTGTGAAGCCACTATGAAACATAGATTAATTATTCGTAATCCTGTAAAATCAAGCTTCTATAGAGATACGCAAAGAAGGAGTTTTATTCGACTAGACAAAAGACATAGTCTAATTATGTCTGTACCAAACTCTTACTACTAACTAAAATATCAAAAGTTAAATAACAAACTACAAAACTTTTGCAAATCAATAAACATATTATTAATTTTCTTTATCATTAAATTAGCTGTTAAATTTAATTGGCATAAATAACAGTAAATTAGTTTTTTAAATAAGTTTTCGATTTTGTTATTTTTCACAAATGCAGCGATCAAAACGTGTAAATAATTTATAAATCATTTAATAAATATTAAAAATTAGATTAAATTGATTGGTTAAAATAACATTTATGTTTTTGAGTTATTCTAAGCCTGATGGTGCTACACTTGATTGAACACAACAAATATAATCTAAAAAAATAGGTATTTTGAAATAAAGAGTGTTATTGAAACGGTTCTTTTAGCTCATAATTTATTTTGAAAAGTATTCAAAAATAACTAACGCATTGACAGATAAACTACAAACCAAAATATAATAATTTTAAAAAACACGTTCTATTATCTGAATGAAAAGAAAAATCTGTAAATACAGCCAACAGAAATAACAATATTTTTTGTTAGCGTTATGAATGAATGTTATATATGTTATATATGTTTATTGATTTCTAAGCTGAAATCGGTTTCTTTCTATCACCTAAAAATTTTGGACAATTTAGTAATAAAAATTATTTAAATATAATACGTAAATATGCATAACTATCGTTTCTGTCACATGTACAAGTTTTCATGTATTTTTATTAGTTGCTTTATGACTATTATATCGATCACTCTAGCGGGTTTTTTGGTATCTTTGTTAACAAGTAACTTTTATCATATCGGAAGTGTGTGCTAACTGTAAGCATATCTCTTTTGTGCTTTCATTTATAAACTATTACGCCAGTACTGCTTTCAACAGCTACTGTTTATCCCTTTTTCAAACGTTTTTCCGTGACTTGTTTAGGATTATGTTTTTGGTTGGAACGTAAAGTTCCAACTACATAAGTATTTTTTCGAACAATTTGTGAGCCAGTGACGATTGTGTAGTAAGTATCTGTATAAATAGTACGTCTTTCATTTAGTAGATTATCTCATAATCTAAAAACAACGTTTTCAGATTACAATTCATTATCAACTTTGTAACCGTCGTTTGAGATGGAGCGATTTCTTTCGTGAAAGCCCTGTTATTTGAATTGATGTTATTCATTTCATATATTTTGGAATTTTTTTATTGATTTCAAATTGATTAAAGGATGTTATTTAACATTTTTAGATTCATAATTGTCAATTAATTTTGTAAGTAAAGTTCTGTATTCATTTGTTTAAGAATGATTACGCTGTTTAAATAACCGTAATATGTGTTTGTGTCGATTTAGCATTTTCTTTGCTCAGTAAAAATTCCAGTTGTAATTTATGTTTCCTTTCTGAGATATAATTGTAATAACATATATTTTAGCAGTTTGTTTAATTTAAGTTTGTTTAAAAGTTCTTTGTTTAAAGTACATTCTCAGTACAGTCGTACTTATTTTCTTTGTGTTACTTTGATTAAATTACGTTGGAATAAAGTCATTCTTTTAATTTATTAGACAGTTGTTATGATTCAGGACGCAACGAGTCATCTTTATGACAGTAATGATATTTTGTCAATTTGACAGCTTACACAGAATCAAAAACCGTTTACCAACACTACTACATGGTTTTCTTTAACGGAGTTTTTGAACACAGCTTTTAGGAAACATTACGATTCATTGAATTTCACTGGATACCGGTTTGATTTCATATTACCCTATCGTGAGTTTGTGCGTAAGTTTGTGTTTCACAATCCAATTTTCGCCTTGGTGGCGCCTCATTGAAAATGTTTCGACGGTAAATTGTTCATATAGTTGTGGTATCCTATCGAAGTTCCGGAAGACGTTAACTGGGCTAAAGCTAACTAGGAGTTCGCCTACGAACAAACTATCAAGGTATTTATTGATTACTAATTAAGTTATTTATTCGCGAGTTTAGTGATTGAAAAGCTTTGAAATTAATCAGAATGTACTGCTAGCTATCGAATCTTTCAATTAAACAAACATCTTATGACATTTCTTTGTGTTAATTTAAATTATTACTATTGTTATTATTAAATAACAAAAGTAAAAGACGTAATGTAACCAGTGTCTAAAGTGTTACATCGACATTGAGTAAAAGTAAGAAGAAAAAGATAATCCTATACTTGCGTACCATAATTTTAAGAATGTAAAGTTTGTTTTATACAATTACGGAATTTATTTGATTTTGATATTATGCATTTTATTTTTTTATTATGCGTAATTTAGTTGTGTTTATTATTTCTTTTATTTTATTTTATTCTTTTCATTTTGTTATAGTATAATCATGTTATTCTTATTCAGTTGTGTCTGAATTTAAGATTTTATTTGCGTCAAATTGATTTAATGTTTTAATGTAATTTTCCGTTTTATTGCTTGTTTAATTTAATTTCAATTATATAATAAATGCTAAATTGTTAAATGTAACAAAGCTTTTATTCAGTCGACATTCGGGTATGTGAATTTTAGATTATTACATATTTTTCGTGTGATACACTCTTAAGGTAAGTCCCATTTGAGTGTATCCATTTGAAGCGGAATCGTGGATGGCAGGGGCTCAAGTTCATTATGCTTTACTCCTTCCTGACTCTCTTTGATTTTTGACTTTTTATTGTGTTTTCCTGTTTAGTTTTCCAAACAATCACGGAATTTTTGAATATAATCCACCCCGTCTTTACTGAACACCGGCAATAACTTCGTTTATATTACTTTATTTTAGGCAAGTGTCATTGTTCCAACTTTTGCACGTAACAACTTTATTATGTGTACAGTATACTATGGTATTATATGTAAAACCTTTCTTTAAATAAAGCTTGTACAGCTTAATACTAAATTTATGTGTTTTATTTTTGATAAACTGTTTAAAATTTAAGCGTTCTTTAAATGTTAACAATGTTTTATCAAGAGGCAATGATTTTTTTTGGTATGAATGGACGTTAAAAATTTATTATCAGTTTGTTCAAAATTACACAAATGTTATCGTGGAAGTGCTACATCTTCAAAATTAACTGAAATCGATTTTTGGATATTATAAACGGTTTACTATTTTGATACAAAAAAACTTTTTGACTAGTACGTTTCAATTTATCCATATCAAAAGTCATCTCTGTTAACCACGGCATTAATGAATTCTATCGTTCCTGAACATATCGGTTTGTTTCCAGGCCTAAAATATTTTTGTCTAATAATAACTCGTTGAAATCTATAGGGGTTCGTCATAATAATTTCCATAAATTTTAATATTTATGCCCGCATTAGAGTTAAAAAAATCAAATTCTCTCAATTGTAAACCTGTTACCACCGACTAATCCAGATTTTGTTTGTCATTTCTTGGTAAATCATTCTCTTGTTCAGTGGACGTATAATAGTGTATGACTTGGTCAATTATGGTCATTATTTCATCATTATCTATTTTTGGAGATTTATTTCTACTGGTTGTTGCACTGGCATCATCAGCAAGATTGGTATTTCTAGAACGTTTTGGAGAAGATATTCTAGCAATACCGGTAAATTAATGACGTGGTTTTAGTAATTGAGAGTCAATCGTTATTTGATTGGTCTGATGACTCCTCGTTATTACTGGGTATATATACATCGGAAGATTTACTAAATAGATCATTTTGTTGCTTTTTTTAATTCATTATTACACCGCGCTATTGACATTTTACACAAAAAGTAGAAGTTTTTAATCCACTGAATGCTTATACTTTTGGCGTTTTTCTTTGTCGATAGGAACGTGGTCCACGTTATTTCTCCGCACATCAACCTGAGAAATAGGTTTAGTTGCATTTTTCTTTTCTTGATATTTTCTTTAAATGATTCCACCACTACTAGGTCTAACTCTCCCGGTTCCATTGCTTTTCCCATCCTTCCCCTCCTTCAGCTACCTGTGCTCTGAACTCAAGTAAATCCAAGATGTCCTTTTTATCGAATCCTTCTTTTATCATATTTTGCATTTCAACCATGCATTTATCATTACTAAGTCTATGAAATGGAAAAATATTTTTAAGTACTACTTTTTGTTTTTGAGGCATATTGTGTAGTATGATATCAAGCCATCCAATAAATCCACTCCTCCATGAACTTGTTATACTGCTTTATCATATAGGGGCGAGTAACTTGTATTCTGGTCTTGTTTTACGATCAAATCGTTCTACCATGTCAACTGCTTTAGGGCCACAAAATGTGCTAGCAACACACACATTTTTACTATCGTACCACTTCAGTGGACGAATTTCGATGTTTCTTATAATAGTCTTGTATCCCTCATAAGTGCCCCTACACTCTTTTGTCATTACCTTATTACTTTTAAACTGCAGTCCATGAATTCGGTCTTTCCTAACGGTTCCTAAGTTGACTAATTTCGGGAGATAAACCAATTATCAAAAAATAGTAAATGGTTTTGATAGTTTGGTGTTGAAGATGCTAAACGAAGCACAATATTACCACTAACGCCAATATCTTCTTTTTCGGGAACTAGAAGAATTTTCTCGGTATATATTTCATATTTCAAAATCGTGCGTAAGGCCATTACTATCACACAGAACAAATATCTTGTAACCCCACTTATTGGGTTTATTAGGGTTGTATTGTTTCAAAGCAGATTTGCCTTTGTACGGTACGATCTGTTTGTCTTAAATTTTGTTTTACATGTGTAATTATTGACCTAAGTTTAAACAATTTGTCACGATCAGGTTAATTTCTAGTTTGGTTTAGAAGTGCATTGTCGTTGAAATGTATATATTTTTTAATGTTTTTCCATCTATTTCTTTACATAATATCGGCAACTTGGGACACTGTACATGAGGACCTCCAGTACATTATGTACCTTGGTAATCCGAAAATTGACATGTAAACCAGGTTGCCCATAAATATTTCTAATTCTGATCGACTGAGTTGGAGTGGTTTGTTGGGGTCTGCTTGTACAGAAAACAAATTACTTTGCTCAACTATGTGATCTAGCAAGTCATCAGAGAAATAATTTTGAAAATAGTGGACCGGCCTACCTATTTCAAGTTCTTCTTCTGCTGTTGGTAGAGAAAAAGTTGGCAGATATGAGATAATTTCATCGTCTTCTAATTTTGTCCACGTAGGTTTTGTTTTGTTTTCTTTTTTTTAGTGATGCAAGATAAGTTAAGGGGATTTTATCATCATCTGAGTAATCGAAGTCACTCTCAGATGAGGATTCATCTGACAACATGTCCTCATTGTAGTCTGGGTTGTCATCTGAATCCACATATAAAACAAATGAAATATTTATAATTATGACCAATGTTCCATATGTGGAACAAGTGACAAAAAATGATTACATATGACGCATTGGAAAATATTCTATTCTAGATAAAACTTGTCTAAGAGTATCCAAAGTTAGTATAACAATTTTATTTTTACCAGAAATATGCAAAAAAAAACACAAAACTTGACGCACGTAAGTAATCAACAGTTCACTTGAATACTGATTTAGACACTTAGGCAGAACGATAACAGATGGTGCTATCTGTATCATTTCTGTATTTATAATGCGTTCAAATACTGTAATTTCTTAAGAAAATTATTTAACTGGAAATTTGTGGATCTACGCAATTAGGCAATAATCAACTTTATTAGTCTAAAGTAAGGAAACATTTTTTTTAGTTAATTTAGTAAAAAAAATTATAAATTTTTTTATTAATATGCAAGAATTCAAATAAAATATATTAAAAAACTGTAATCTAACATTTAAATTTCATTAAAATAGATTTTTAATAACCAAACTAACAAAAATTAATTGAGGTGTTATTGTATAAATTTCTTTAATACTGTTTTGCTTATAACGTGTACATACCTGTGAAATGTAATTCCCAATAATACCTTCTTATTTACACCTTTTCTTCTATCGCAACTACGTAAAACACACAAAACCATTATGTTTTAAATGTTTTTATATAAAAACTAAAAAAATATATCAGAAAACACAAACAAATACTATAAAATTTTGAAAAAAGGCAACTACTAACATTTGACATTAGAATGACACTAGTCTACCATCAGTATGGCGGCAGTGGTGCCGTTTTAGAATACAAAACTAGGTCTCCCTATATTATAACTCAATGGTTTGCGCACTAATGAGACACCACCGTGGTTGCACACGGCTTATATTAGAAAATGAATCACTTGTGGCCGCGTGTATCCAATTGGAGACTCAATGAGATATATATGGTTTTGTTAAATTTTGCAAAAAATTTAAATCAATACTAATTAAATTTAATGTTCTTAAACTAAAAAACTATATAAATTGTTTTGGCTAGTAAGGCCGATTTATTTTTAATATTGTAGCAGTTAACGTATTAATACGTACCTTAGGTGCTCCAACGTATGTTCTAAGTAAATGGAGATTATCTATAGGTTATTTTAAAACTAGTGTAAAAGGTGTCTTTTATATAATAAGTACCCATATGTGCCAGTTGCTCATTCAGTTCAATTAAAAAGAAACGTGTGTCAACCTAAAATTTAAAAACGTTATGTAGGTCGTTGAGCCAACGTGAGTACACTAAAATGCCGTACTTCATTTGTGAATAATATAGCCCTGCATTAGACAAAAACTCAGTAATCTCTGAAACAATATCTTAAATCGGGATCAATAAATATAATACATGAAAGTTTAGTAAAGGTAGCTAAAATGCTTTTAATTTTGATGCATATAAAGTTGAGTATAATAAAACAAATTGCAAAAACACTAAATAAGAATAAAACTTACTTTCAGTATTTTTGCAGTAAATTCTCTGATTTATCTAAGAAAAATCTTAGAAAAAACTATTTTTATTGGTTTTCAAATTAGAAAATTGGTTTTGGACAGTCAGTTTAAAAACACCATGATTACTGTTGAAAAGGCAACCTGGATTGGTTTTAAGAGCGGAAATATTTTATAATTTAGAATAAAATATAAACTCAAAATTCACTTTTTGCATGCCTATTTTAATTTTTTTCCCGTTAATCTTAAACAAATGAGCGAAAAACAAAGAGGGAAGTTCCATCAAAGCATAAAAAAAGTTAAAAAAAGGTACCAAGGAAAGTGGAATACAAACATGATGGGTGATTACTGTTTTTAAAAAGGCAATTTTAGCTTGTGCATAAAAAAAGGCCATAAAACGGTCTTCTTAAACAAAAAGATAAATGTTTAATTAAATTTCAGTTAATGTAAATTTTTAAATTCACTAGTGATCCTAGTTCACGAACAGATCAAATCTTTACAAACATGTAAATTCACTTTTTAACGTGCTGTTTATTTCTGTACTTGACGAAAATAATGCGATTATGAGAATGTCGAAAAATAACAATATGTTATTAATGTATTTTGAACATTTGTTAACAAAACGCATGAGCAAGTAACTAATTAGCCAAAAAAAAATTATCAAAAGTTAGTTAAGCAAACGAGAATAATGAAGAAATTTTACAATTAGTATCAGAAACACAATTAAGTTTATTACCTCAAAATATAAAGCAAAGTACAACACTTAGAAGCAGTTCTGTGCCTGGAAAAATGATAAAAATATAAAAGAGCCAAATGAAGATATTTTAATTGAGTACTTTGTAGATAAGCTTTTTTTTATTTATAATGTTATAATTAAAGACGCAAGTTGCTGAAGGACCTATGTAACAAAAACATACTTTCGAAATATTTTAGTTTAAAGTTTCTTGCTCGATATTTCTACTAGAAATAAAATTTCAAACCAACTATTTACTTAATAGATAAACGTTTTATTGAACATTTTTACTATAAAAATAATAAAAAATAAGAAACATAGTTTTTCGCAAAAATTTGAACCAAACGTACGTAGGTCCTTTATACAGTAATATAACCAAAAATAAAATACTAACTTTAAATAATATATATTATAGACATATATTGTCTATTTCTTATTGATTTTCTTCTTTTTTTCTTTTTTTACGCGTAGTTTTTGTCTTGACATCACCTTCATCTTTGTCTAGAAATATTTGTATTCTTCATCTACGTTAACTGTTTTCTAATATTGACCTTTTTTCTTCAGACACATCGTTATGTTTTTTTTATCTCAAAAACGAACCTGCTGACTAACTGTATTCGTTTTCCTGTTTATTAAATACAGCAATTTAATAATGTCTTCCATGTCTTTAAAATGATATTTATAACGATTGAGGATTTTATACTGGACGATGTAATTATTTTGCGGTATTGTTCGGTAATGAAATTTTTTTCCATTTTTCGTAACTTTTTTTCAATTCTACCAAAGTCACAATTTGAATCTAAATATGAATTTCCAATTTCTGGTAATTTATGATCAATAACCTTAAATATTTCTTTCATAATAATGTACAGATATAAGACAATATTATTAAAATATTGTCCCAACCGCGAATCAGACAACATCAAATAATGATCTTTGTTGTCTGCAGATGATTTAAAATGTTGTGCAAAAGTATGAATCGAGCTACTAACTTCCAAGCTACCTTTACTAGTGATATCCTCAGTCCAAGTAAAAAAAACCGATTATCTCCAGCAGTTCTTATAGTGTGTATGTTCAAATTATAGAACCATAGCTGCCTGAGATAAAACACTTTAGAAGTTGTTATTTTTGGTAACAGTTGACTCTGTTGTAAGTCTAAAAGGGCTTAAGAATGTATGTGTTGAAATGAATGTTGTGTACTTTTGTCTTTCATTCAAGCAAAAGTAACAAAATTTTAAAAAATGCTTCATACGCTTTTTATCCACTTGTGTTTGATTTTTAAACATTTTTAGGTAAAAATTCTGAAAGCTTTAACACTTTGGTTAGTGTATGTACTTGATGCTGATTTACAAATAAATAAAAATGTGGATATTTTTACATATAAAAATTGATGGCTTATCTGAAACGTCAAAATAACGGAAATGTGTCAAAAAATCTTACTAAAAGTAGATGATGTAGAAGATTGCAGGCGTATTTTGGTCATATCATTCATGATACAAACATAAAAGAAAAAACAAGTATTTACAGCCTAAATCAACGATATCATCAAAATTAATAGTTTGAATGAGAAGTAGTGATATATTATACTCGCAAAATTTCATAGTAGGTACTCTTTGGTACAACTAATATGAGTACGAAAAAATGCTTGTTCCAAATACTAATTAGTATTTCAAGCCTATACATGTTTTTTAAATACTTCAGCATTGCACTAATAGGAGCTGTTATTATACCTTTACTAAATTTTAAAATAAAAATTAAGAAATTGTACTGCGCAAAGGATCTTATCAGAGACGTCTGTTAAAGCTGTGGCGCAACCGTATCTTTTTGCAAAACCTGGATTGTTTGAGAGAAAAAAATTTGGACTTAGTGAAGCGCTGGTGAACTAGACATATATAAAATAAAATAAATGCAGATAACAAAATCTTTAATACTGTACAACTGATTTAAATAAAATATAATAATAAAACGACTTAAATAAATAAGTTTACAAATTAACAAATGTATAAAAAACAAATAATTATAGAAATCAAAATTAACGTTAAGTATGCAATAATAAGAATTATTACCAAATTAGAACCTGTCATTGATGTGGTGTTGTATGTACCCAATTTATATTGGCTATTGACAAACTAAGTTTATGTAAAAAGAATAGTTTAGATAACCTATACTAATCCCGTTTATACAACAACTTTATTTTGCTTGTGTGTTTTATTGTTTAGAAAACGTCAATCATTTTTCGCGCAGTTAATGTAGCTACAACGTGTATTAAAAACCGCACGTTTGATAATCAAAGTGAATCGCAATGAAAAGTGTTAGCTGATATAAAAATAAAACTACATTGGTTAATTTTTATCTTCAAAAACTGCAACTTAGGTTCCAGTGGCGGATATAATAATTCTAATACGTTTAAAAAGTAACTACATACATAGTTATGAATAATGTTGGTATTATTATTCTTAAAAAGTAAGTTTTTTGTAACATAAACGTGTTGTTTGTCGGAACAAACATGATGCACCTGCTTATCTGTACTAAATATGCGATATGTTTTGAAAATATAACAGTTACAATTTAAGTTTAAAGATGAAAGCTTATTTACAAATTGTCTAAGAATGTTTTTTACCGCATGTGTACTTTAAAATTGATTTACAAATTGTCTAAGAATGTTTTTTACCGCATGTGTAATTTAAAATTGATATCCGTAACCAAGTTCGATTATAACATAAATATGTCAGCAATATAAATTTTACTCTGCATTCAATTTAAAAAAAATACTGCACGATAAAAAAGTAGCGTTAAAAATCTAATATAAAAGTGTAACTAATCGTACGCTATTATAGTAGTATAATCATGACGCAAGAGGCAGGATTATGCATAAACGTCTTTTTGAGTCGATTCTTTTTTTGTTCGATATCTATTATAATTAATTTTACTTAATTCTGACGTAAGTAATAATTTTTAATAAATTTAGTAGGTAAATAAAAAGTGAGTTTAATCTATAATAAAGTTATAAAAAAAAATAAATAATATTTAATTAGCAAACCGAAAAAAATAACTATTTTGTAAATTAATGTTAATATTTTTTTAATATGTTATTATTATAGCACTGAAGATTAAAACAGTTTTTGTCTAAATAATTCTTGTTTCTCATGTGAAAAATTAAAGTAAAATGTTTTTGTTGTACAATTTTTTAAATAAGCAAATCTAAAATATTAGTAAACATTAATACACTACTTGTTTCTCTTATTCATTGTATAAAGATTGTCAGTTAATGCTTTCTTAGAACTAATCTGTGTGAAACAATATGAGGAGTGTAAAAAGCTATTATGAAAACAATCAAACGGTTTTTAAGAATAAAAAAAAAACAATTTATACAATATTTTCCCGTTTGTATGTTAACAAAAAATAAACCAGTGTTATCTTTGTAAACAATTTTGTTTAAGTATTTTAACGTATTTATTTAACACTCAAATTACACACAATGTTAATTTAATTAAATGAAAGTAATGTTAATTGATGTTGTTATTAATAAAGATCAGACTGGCGAAATAAATGCTCACCAAATTCTCTTTAATTAACATTTATTTAAGAAAAGATTGAATTTAGTATACAGTAATTAAATCAGCAGCTGTTTAACATACTTAGAATTAAAAGCACGCTTTAAACAATTGTATTATTGCCCTAGATTAACTTACAAAGCTTTGCATAATTGAAACTTACACAAAGTATTAAGTTATTTCTTTTTACTTTAAAATGTAAAATTATATAAAGATTAATTGTAATATATGTTTTTGAGTTTAGATGGTTTTTAAGTACAAACAGTTATACTTAAAAACCGATTTAACCTTCCTAAAACCAAATGGGTTACGCGCGGACTTCAAGGCTCATACTTTTCTTATTACATGTGTTTAATTTTTTTAAAATATTTTGAGACTCATTTACATTTGCTTTTATAGCTTAACGTACGAGGTCAGTAACTAACGACACAATATTTTTGAGTATATAGCCGAATTGTGTAGAAAATCTGCATGAAAACATGGTTTTGATCCGATAGAATCCCATCCGGTAAAAAGTGTATGTGCAATTTTAATTTCAAATATTGTAGAAACAATGTACGTTTTCGTTATTGTTTTCCTTAAAAGCCTTAGAATTTCGCCACAATAAAATGTCATTGTCTCAAAGTATGCGAATTACAAACAAATTTGTTAATTGCTTTTCACTTTTGTAATTTATTATTAGGCAAAGATTGCCTTATTAGCGTTCATTTATTTATTTGTTCTTTGTTGTCTAATAATTCTAAGAATTTGAGTTTAGTATAAAAGTTGCAGTTAAAAGTTGCGGCCATGAATGGTTTTGTTGTTTCGACAAAACTTCATCCGGAGTGGAGTAGCCAACATTTAGATAGAAAGCGGCTCTTTCTCTTACAATTAGCAAAAAAACTATTATAGCTTCATCTGCGACATAGGATAAGTGACCCTATTATAGAGCCAAGATTGTCTAAATCAACCAAAAGTAGCGTGACTGCATTACTGGAGACAATTGGAAATACCGTACACGAAAACCAGAAAAACGAAACACAACAAAAAACGGATCTACTGAAAAAAAATCCCGTTTGTGCCGGAAAAGCAAAGACAAAAAAATCAAAACACAATGTTTCCACTGTGACAAGAATGTATGTCCATCACATGAAAAAACGGTTACTGTGCGATAATTGCAAAAATTAAATAGAAATATGTATTTCTTTACTTTTTCCTAATTTAGATCTTCCTACTTTTTTTCATGCAAAAAACCATTTATATCAATTCTACTGAATAAAAACACGCATTGTGGTATACTTTCCAGGAAAATATTTGTTTGACTGTTTTAAAAAGCACTCGGTGTTAGAAAGGTTAAACTTATAAAAAAAATCTATTAGTAACATAATTAGTGTAAATATTAATCTAATAAATTATTTACTGTTGGTATTTTTATATTTCATCCATTTATTATGTATGTATGAATCGTGTACATTTATCTAGTTTATAAATAAAATTGAATAAGTGTTGTCATAATAATAATAATGAATGTAAGTTGTGTGCGTTAATAAAAATTAAAAAATATTTCTTCAGTTTAAATTAGCTTATAATTTTATTTCTACGTACCGACCAACAGGTTATTAGCCCACTAATGCAATAGTACGAATATAAACAAATATTGTAAAGTGACAATGAAAAATTAAAGTGCAAAGTGTACGTTTTCAAGATTGAATAATAACAATTACCAAAATTCGAAAATCCAGATGTTGCATGGATAAGAAAAGACGAGAAAGCACAAGCTACAATTTTGCTAAGTGTAGAGGACAATCAAATAGTTCATATATGTAAGTGCAACACGACAAAAGATATGTAGAATAAAGTATAGAAAGTGCACAAAAGGAATAACTTATCAAATAAGCTATATTTATTAAGAAAACTTTATCAGTCAAGACTGGAAGGTAAAACGATGCCAAAGTACATAAGTACCGTACTTGAATTGATAGAGAAATTAAGAGGAATAGGAATCATAGCTGACTTTTCATGTAACTGTACTTTTACTCGGAGGTTTATCAAATGAGTATTCAACTTTAGTGACCGCATTAGATGCTCGTCCTGATGATGAACTTACGTTAGAGTACGTAAAAAAAAGCTCATTGATGAATGTGTTAGAAAACATGATGATACAGAAGGAAATGACGAAAAGACACTGGCAGTGAATAAGTTTATGAAAAATGTAAATAAATAATTACGTTAATGTTACTATTGTTACAGAAAAGGTCATCTAAAGAGATATTGTTATTTTATGAAGAAAAATTTGGACAAGAATAAAGGAAAAAAAACATGGAAATTCATAAAGCTAAAATCACAAAAGAAGAGAGCGAAGATGAGTTTTGTTTTATTGTGCAATAAAAAATAGCAGTAAAGAATAATGGTTTGTTAACTGGATGACTACCAGTCATATGTGTAATGATGAGACAAGCTTTGAAGAAATGAAAAAAAGAAGTCTTGGCAGAATAATGGTGAAAAATAGACAATACATAAAAATTAAAGGAAAAGGTTGTATATTGTTGAAAGACAAGATAAATAAAAACGAAAGAAAAATAAGTTTATTGTCAGTATCAAAAGTTATTGCTGGTGGTTATATGGTAAATTTTGAAAAAAATGACTGTTATGTCAAGAAGAATAATGTATGTAAAAATGAAATTTCAGAACGCAAAAATCGAACTCTTATGAAATCTGCTTGATGTATACTGCTGGATGCAAATTTGCAATACAAATTTTGGGCCGAAGCAATACCTGCATACAATGCGAATCGATTACCAACGAAGTGCAAAGATAAAACACTATATGAAATGTGGCATGGTACGAAGCCTAATGTATCACATTTGATTACGTTCGTAAGTCAACCATTTATGTATATAAATCCAGAAAAATAACAAAATTAGAAAACAGAGCAGCGAAAGGAATAATGATAATAATAATGACACAGCAAAACAAGTAAGGGGTATAAAATTTTAGATCTAAAAACAGTCAAACAGTTACTTTCAATGAATTTATAAATCAACAGTTTCTAGAAATAGATTATTGTAAAAGTAATAAAGAAAAAAGTGATGATAGTGTAGATAACTTAATTGTAAAAGGAGGAAAACAATTATTACAAGATCTGGAAGAGTATCAAAAAAGAAGTCGCCGGATTTCGTTGCCTATAATGCGTACTAGCCTAAATTAATGTCCAAATAACAATCCAAAAACAGTGCAAGAAGCTCTATGGAGAGGTGATAAAGTGCATTGGGAAGAAGCTAGAAAAAGAGAGTACGATTTTTTAATGAAAAATGAAGATTGGATTTTGACCGATTGTCCACCCAACAAGAAAATTATCAGAAATAAGTGGGTATTTTGTCTGAAGAATGGTTCAAATGGCAAAAAACGTTACAAAGCTCGGCTAGTCGTCAATGGTTTTACGGAGATGACTGCAACGAAACTTTTTCACCAGTAGTACGTAATTGTACAATAAGAATAATTTTTGCGCTGTCTGTGAAATTTTACTTATCATTATAATTATACTAAAAGAATTTTAGAGTATTTTAAGGTTGCTGATTTTTCAAATGATATTTGTGACAAAAAGTTTTAGGTTACGTTTTCAAAATTGGAAATGGTACCGTATCTTGGAAATCACATAAACAATATTTTCTCTAGTACATAGGCTATTTCAGAAGCAAGTAAAGAAGCCGTTTTTATTAGAAGTTTTTTTCATAATAATAATTAATGTAAGTTGTGTCCGTTAATGAAAAAACAATTTTTCAGTTTATGTATGACCAAATTTAACAGAAAGGTTTAACTAATCAGAAGTATTCAATGATTACAATTTTAAAGAAAAAGAACAAATATGCACACATTTTTTATTCAATATTGTGTTGGTGTTGACTTTATACCCTCTCACTTTGTATGGCATCGATTGATAGCGTGTTGATATGTGGGTAAGGACATTATCCTACTGGAAAAATGGGTCTTCCAAATGCTGAAGAAATGAAAAAATACGGAATTTTAATACTTTATTAACATAAACGAGATTTACTTCCATAGGCTACAGCACCATACCATAACTCTCACAGTGTCGTGCACATGCCGTTCAACAGAAAATTGAACTGAACTGAACGCTGTTCCCCACCTTTTCGTCTGACTAAACAGAATCGGAATTTATTACTAAAAAATACTCTATGCTATTTCAGATTCTAGCGGAGTGGCAACCTGCATCGCTTCAAACGTTGATGTCGGTGTTGAGCCGCTAGTGGTAGTACAAGATGTGACCGATAGGATTGCAATCCAAAACTTCTGATTTGACGAAAAATTGTTTGAAGAGTTACTGGCTTTTACTACCTAACCATTAATTGGCAGTTCATGTGGTACTATATAGTCATTCTTATTTTTATTTATTATTTAGTAAACACAATCTCGTAAAGTTGCCTATGTCTTTGGTCGGTGGATTCATCCACTTGATTTTATTCTGTAAGTTTTATGTGTTAAAAATTATCTGTTAACTCATTCTGTTGTTACTATGTTGTTGATTTACGAGTTTAATAAATTACAGTTGGCCTGATAAAGTCTTCGCTTTTAGCACGAAACGTTGCCACAAAAATAGACAAAAGTGGTTTTACATGCCCCTCCTAAATGAAGAATTCCAAATTAATTAGTTAATGAAGTTAATGAATAGGTTTTGATTGTAACGTGTTTACAATTAATAAATCACAAATAAAGAAAATAACATGGCGCAGTCGGTATGTACTCGTTGGTAAATAATAAGAAGCTAATTAAAAATAAAGAAATAAAACTAAAGTGCAACACGTGCCAAAAATAAAAAGGTAATGGCGTTCAACAGCAAAGAAATGATAATGGCAAATCTACCAAATGAATTACGTTTTGAAGGCAACATGACCGACAATTGGAACTTTATTAAACAAAAATGTACATTTTATTTACAAGCGGCGATATTAAATGAAAAAACAGACGAAAGTAGACGTTATTTATTATTAAACAGTGTTCGAGACAAAAGGTTGCGAGTCTGCAACACCAATGAATTTACAAAGAAGAAGACAAAACTAATTACAAAGAAATAAATAAAAAAATTGAAGATAAATTTATACCAAGTAGAAATACTATTTACGTTAGAGACAAGTTTTTCATAAAAAATAAACTACCAAAAGAATGACGAATACTGCACAGAAGTAAAACAACTTAAGAACACATGCGAATTGTAAATATTGACAGACAGTCTAATAGTGACAAATTAAGTGAATTTCACATCAAAGATAGACTTCTAAGAGAACCAAATCTGGATCTGAAGAAAGCAAGAAATGCTGAAGTAACTGCACATCAATTAGAAATATTAAACACAAATGAATTAAATAAAGCAAACGTTGTATCAAAACAGAACAATAAAAAACCATTGTCAATTGGAATGGAATAGAAATTACAGAAGAAAACACCAACGATCGACATCAAATTATAGTAAACGCACAAGATCTACTTGCCGAAATCAAACGTACAGTAAGACAAGTACATATTTAATAAATAACTCTTAACGTTGTGGAAACACGCATGCTATAAATAATTATCCCGCTTACAATAAAGAATGTGCAAAATCTAAATTGCGAAATCATTTTGCAAAAATGTGTACAAAAAAATTAACGTAGTAAATTTAGAAAATAGTAATGATACAGATTTGTTAGTAACGTAGATAACGTAAGTAATGAGAATAAATAAATAGAAAAATGTGAGGTAGATAATAAGATAGAAGTTTCGTTTAGATTAGATACTGGAGCAGAATGTAATATAACTCCACTAGCTGTAATTGATAAATTAAGAATCGATTAAGCAATTAAAAAAGCCAGTAGGAATTATCTGTACATTAACAGGGGAAAAATAGAACCATTGGACAAATGTATGTTAGTGATTATTTCAGCAAATAATGATAATTTAAAAGTGCGATTACATTTTTATGTGATTAACGTAAATAAAGCAATTTTAGGTTTGCATGTTTGTCAGAAATTAAAACTAATTCAAAGCATTAATCATGTAAATAACAAAAAATTATGATGAGCAAATTAGTGAAATTCTTATACATTACAAATGCGTTTTCCAAGGATTAGGGTGTTTTAATGAAACACATACAATTAAACTTCAGGAGAGTACTATTCCAAAAATGTATCCACCTAGGATAACTGCGAATGGCAAAAGAGAATCCAGCAGATATTCTCATAAGGGGAATTACTTCTTAAGATTTATTAAATTCTTTAGAATGGTTGCAAGGTCCAAAATGCCTGAAAGAAAGTGCGTAATACTATTTCAATTGCGCGTTTGTTAAATAATTGTTTAATTAACGAAGTAAACGAGAATGTTATCAACAGCCGCTGTTTTGTTGTAAGTGAAAAATTTAGTTCACTTGATCGTTCGCTAAGAGTATCGGCACATTTACTGAAAGAACGAATAATTCAAACATTTGAAGTAACAGGATTGGATTAAATATTTTTATTTACCTGTGCCGTGACAAGGGCGCTTTATTTAGAAATGGTACTTTTTATAGACGTTTTGGCTAGTATTTTAGCATTAAAACGGTTTTTTTGCGCGACGCGGATTACCAAAAATTATTTCTTTGAACGATTTTAAAACTTTTAAAAAACTTTCAGTGGAGTTTAGAGTTCTTAACGATTTATTGAATAGTGTAGAGTTAGCTGAACTTTGCTATAGTTATAGACTTCAGTAGAATTTTATTGTAGAACATGCGAGTTGGTGGGGTGGCTTTTATCAAAGTTTAGTAACGATTGTTAAAGATTGCTTGAAAGCTACGATTGGACGACAAACTTTAAAACGAGATGAGTAACTATGTTAAAAGAAGTAGATGTTACTGTAAATGCTCGATCATTAACTTATGTTGGATCTGATCCTTTCGAGGCACCGCCGTTAATGCTTGCACATTTTCTTGTAGGACCTGCAGCGATGACCGTTCCAACAATAAAAAAACCGTCTAGTGGGGATTTTTTACGACAATGGCGACAACGGCAGCGCGCAATTGATAACTTTTGGAAACGATAGAGTACCGAGTATTTGCAACTATTACAACATGCTCATCACAACGTGAACGTACGTGAGTGTAACATTAAAGTGAGTGACGTTGTGATGATTTACGGGATTGATGCCAGACGTTTTTTATGGAAAATGGGTGTAGTGACTGATGTGATACCAAGTTGCGATGGGAAAATAAGAGCTTGTTATGTAAGTAATAGAAATAATTAAAGAAGGGTTTCCAGATCGTTAAAATAACTTATATAATGAATTTATAATCTGTGTATCAGAAAAAGACGATTTGATTTTCAAAAATGATAAACTGTTCCAAAATCTGTACAGATAGAAATGTTAATAAAGATACATTCAGGTCATATGGGTAAAGACAATTTTATTTTTTATTTATTATTTATTTTGACCAAATATTAGCACTGACGTAGAAAATTCAATAGAAAACTGTGACATTTGCTTAATTTATAGTAAATGAAATTATAAAGAACTTTTAATTTCCCACAGAGTTTCAAATGAACCATGAGCAAAGCTAGGTGTAGATTTCTATAAATGTAATAAAATAATATATTTTAGTGGTAGATTATTCTCCAAATTCATTAAAACAGCGTGTTTGAATTCAAATAATGCTACTACGGTTTGTGAGGCATTAAAAGAAAAAGCTGCAAGGTACGAGATACCTAAGATAATAGTGTCAGATAATGGACCACCTTTTCATTCCCCCGAATTTTGTCATTTTTTAAAAACTTGGGTGTTTAAACAACAAACATTTATCCCACAATACTCGCAATCTAATAGTCAAGTAGAAATCATGATTAAATCAGTAAAAAATTCACAGATATCGCAAACAAAATCTCAAAACATTAAACTTCATTTGACACAAAATATTTTCAAAGGAAAAAGTCACTCTCGCAAAACTTAAATAATAATATTGCGCTCACAAGCATGTTATTCGAGAAGAGGTGAAAAAATTGAAATTCACGTTCACTGACTGTCATGTTCTGCTGGCTTAGATACGGTTGAGAGCATTCGCATAAATGTAAAATTTTCTCTAGACACAATCAATTTTCAGCCAAAGTGAAATTTTCAGAAATTTAGTCAGACTTTGATTAAATACGCTTGGATTAAATAAATCATCCAATGATTAAATAAACAATTTATATGGCGTGATTCCTGACAATTGCTTTATCACACTGTAACTAGTTGATGCGCATGATGATGGATGAACTGGATTTTACCCAAGTTTTATGACGGTTTACAGTTTTACAGCTTCTAAGATTACGACACGATTTGAGCTACGTTGCTAAGTGGAGATTTCATCTTTAGCAATGTGCATCCACAGTTTGAAAATTGAATTTTTTTTTAACAGTTTATCGCGTTCACGATTTCTTGTTATATCTAGAAGACTTACAGCAAATTGAACTTGCAATAAAAACAATTCGGTACTCGAAATAATCGACATGCCCTTTTATTAAATTTTCTTTTTTTACCGATTCTACAATTTTTTCTGCTTTTAATAATAAACAAATGCGCTACTCACGATAAAAAAAGCATTAAAAAGATGAACTTTACTTTAACATAAATCCTTTTTCTAGTCTTAACAGATTTAGAACGCTAATAATCTTTACAATTGCTTGACTGTTCATACAATTTCAACATTCAAAATTTACTCAAATTTTATTTTACGTACTTTCGTCCTATGTTGTAACTTTACAGTGAAATCATTTATGATTTAAACTAGTAATTACTAATAGTTTTTATTATAAAACTTTATAAATCAGATTTCTTAAATTATTTCGTTTGCGCATTTTAAAATTTGAACATAAATTATTGGTTTAGTAGAACATGTGTGTTTTGCTCAAGTTGCTTTTGGTGACCACGGCGGCTTTTTTGCGGCTAAGGGTAGTTTTGTCGGTGTCGTAATATTACACCAGCATCGAAACCGCCACAATTTTTGTATTAAAATAATTTGCTTAACAACTTAAAATAACCAATAAACTATTACTCTAAAACGGTGCAAGATAGAAGAAAGTTGCACATAAACATTTTTATAGAAGACAAAATTTACTATAAAAAAGTCGGCGGAGGGGTACAATTACCTTCAATAGTTTAGAAGATACAAGTGTGCAAAGTAGGACGAAAATGTCACAAACTATTAGATATAATTATTTTGTGCTCAACAAATTGTTTATGTGCAATTTTCATCTATAACGTACCATTTTTGCAGCGTACAAAGCGGAAGCTCGCGCGGATCTAATTCTGCAATTACTATAATTATTTTTCATCAGTAATGAGTGAAATTCAGACTTATTATGTTTTTAAAACATAAAACAAATCATAAGAAATATTTTGTTCAATAATAATAAACACTGCATCCAAATATTACAAAAAATGAAGTGAAATTGGGCACCACCGCAAGTTCCAGATTTGTTTCATCTGAGCGTTTCGTTGTTTCGTTACACGAACCTTCGAATCAAGCATGCTATAAGTGTTTTCAAAACTGAAATATTCTAAGAAAAACAGAATAAGAGTCAGCTCAATTAATTTTTAGCTGACGACTTAGATTTACAATTCCTGCTAACGATGTTAGTCTAGAAAAAAAAATTAAAAAAGAATTGGAAAATCGGCAAAATATAATAAAAAAGTATTATGATAGAGATATTAGAGAATTATGTAAATTGAGAAAAGGGGATAATGCTAAGGTTAAAGGTATGAATAACAAAAAATTTTGGTTTGTAGGAAAAGTTGTATGAAATTAAGTTCTAATTTTGGTAAATAACATGACTATGAAATCCTAAATGAAAATGGTCATATTTCAAATATTAATTTAAACCAATACGTCGAAACATCAACCGTTAAAAATAAATTAAGTTTTGAACCAATAACTTTAAGAAAAAGTGGCCGTTCCATAAGAGCTTTACAAAAGCTAAATTTCTAAAATTAATATAGTATCAAGCCAACTAGTTAGAAAAAACTTTTAGGGAGATGTAAAGGATGTAAAATTGGCAGCTACGCAAGAAAGAACTCATGTTTAAAGTGCCAAGTAAATGGATACACGGTAAGCTTTTTCTTTCCTCCTTAGATTTATATAACACTTGGACTATTTTTTTTAAAACAAATTTAAGTAAATCGTTCATGACAAGATATTCAAAAATTTGGTACAGCAATGAGTTATCCTGCTTTACCTATTTTAGCCAATCTTGTCATGAACGATTTACTTAAATTTGTTTTAAAAAAGCTCAATTACAAACCAATGTTTTTATTGTGCTATTTAGATGACATAATATGTATTCCAGAGAGTGAAGTTGATAACAAGCTTAAAATATTTAATAGTTATAACACTCATCTTAAATTTACAGTCAAATTAGAAAAAGATGGTTGTTTACCTTTTTTAGATGAAACTAATTAAAGACACTAACGGTTTACTTACAGATTGGTACACTAAACCGATGGCATCCACTAAGACTAATAACTATTTATCTAAACACCCCCACCACCAAAAAGTAAACATTATTAAATTGATGAAAAAGAAAATAATTTAGTAGTCCTCAATTCCACACTAAAAATATAAACTTTATAAAAAATATATTTCGTAACTATCCTAATAACATCATTAACGTAATACTATCTAACACTAACATAACTAATACTACACCACCACCATCTAACACCTCTAATTGAAACGTAAATTTTGCTTCAATCATTAACGTACTCGGGTTAACAAAAAAAGTTATTCCGATTGTAAAAACACCCAACATACATATAACTACATATAAGACAAATAATATTTACAACATGCTATACGCCAAGATTAAGGATAAAACAAACAAACTTGCTCAGTTTAATGTTATTTACAAAATCAACTGTATCAATTGTAATAAATGTTATGTGGGCCATACTAAACAAAAAACAAAGAACCGTATAAAAATAATAATAAAACCGAATCAGCACTAGCTTTACATCATGTTGAAACAGGACATAAGTTTGATTTTAACAACCCTCTAATTCTAGATATTGAACCTAACTACAAAAAAAGATTGATAGTTGAAATGATATACAACACTAAGCACAATAATAACGTTAACTTTAATAATGACACTCAAAACCTAAGCGCAATTTATAAAAATTTAATCACTGAGATTCTCCAGTTTCGTCTACAAAATTTTTATCAATTTTTATCACCGTAACTGAGAAATTATAAATTGTCACGTTTACGTTCGTTAGTGTTTTGTCATATTCTTAATATTTATGTTAATTTATTCCTCAATAGTGTAGTCCTAGACACACCACTTTATAATTCTCAAATGTAAGTATTAATTTTTATTGTAGGTTAAGATAACTTATTAATTAACAAAATAATTTACTCGATTGTATGAGCCATTGTAAAATAACTGTTTGGTTAATAAATAGAGACCTGAAGAAGTACGCCCACAGCCGCACGAAACGTAGCCGCTTCTTAGACACACAGAAGTGTTTTAATGGCCCCCCTCATCGAAAAGCTGAAAAAGTAATCTAAGTGTTAAATAGATATATTTTTGTAACTATTGTTAACAATGGTAACGTTTGTAACTTGATGAAGTTAATAAATAGCGTTTTGATAGTAACGTGTTTAGAATTAATAAATCAAAAATAAGTATACATTTTCCGTTTTTACAAATGTCAGTATCAGTGCTCTTCAGCAATTTTTTTATTTACAGATTTATTATCTTATAAATAAATTAAAATTGTATTATTTCATTTTCATCATGTTTGTAAAACATTGAAAACGTTTTGTTTGATACTCCCAATATTTTTTCAATTTAGATTGTTTCTTGTTAGTGCGGTTTTTGTTATTTATTTTAATGAACTTTAACACAATGTAGAAGCTTTATTTTGTCGGCATATTATTTATTTTACACAATGTTTATTAATTAATAACCAAGCATTAGATCATTCCAACATGACATTAATCCTGTCACATTAGATCTTTGAAACACAATGTTTTAACTACCCCTTTTTTATCTGTAAATTTAGAATTTCTAATATAATTACTAACGTAATAACTTAGACATATTTAGTTGCATTTGTTTTTATTAACACAAAGTTTTAAGTTGATTTTGTGTTTATTGTATTTTCTTTAGTGACGTTATATATATATATATATATATATTTTATTGGGATAACTACAGTATTATTTAAATGCTCGTTAATGCCAAGGAATAAAAACCCATAAAACATTATGCGTTAAATTTATTATTTTTGATTATAATTAGCTTTTAGGTTAAAAAAAAACAAATTGACATTACTTTGGTAGTTATTTTATAAAGATCAATATCAAAAGAATACATCTGTATTAACACAAACACCTCCTCGTAGTAGTGAGTTATATTTTCCATCCATACATTTAATTGATGTGGTGCAATTGTAGCTTCTTCTGATACATTGCTGAAATCGGTAAATGTTTCAAGAACAAGTGAGCTAACACTTAAAGCAAAACGTTTATACCAACGGGCTACGAAGTTACAAAATGTTGTGGCTGTGTATAAGAAAAGATCCCTTACGTTTAAAAAACGACTACAGCTTGCTGAAAAGAACAAATGGTGGTTTCAAAACTTAAGTTTTGTAAAATTCATATTCTTAAATCTTCATCCACACCTTCTCCTTTTACTCTTCTAACGTCTGAAACGGAGTGGAATATATCAAAGCAATCCTTAATATATTGTAATGATGTTATTGTAATGTGTAGATATATAAGGCATATAATATAGCCAAATTGATCATATCTAATTTTCCTATGAATAATTATGTTAAAAAAATAATATGTAATTATATAAAAAAGTATGTACATTTTACTTTTGTGTGTGACCACAAAGATGTATTAATTGATTACCTTGTAAATTTTATTGCCGCATCATGTATGTTTACTTTTTGTAAAGGTATTAATAATAGTAAGTATTATAACTGGTAAGAAGTCGGATGTGAGTGACAAAAGTTGTGATCTTTTTTGAAACAGGCATTAGAGATTCACCGTAAACTTAATGTAAAAGCAAAATAAAACATAATACAAATAGTTTGGTAATATTTTATTTATTAATTGAATCGAGGTATTTATTGAAATTAATTTGAGTTGATCATTTTTCTTTTTGTCCTATTTAGTAATTATATTAATGGTAAATAGAAAGATCAATTTTAATTAGTTTCAATAACTGCCTTGAATACTTTCCATGTCGAACATTTTAAAATGATGTGTAGAAGACTGTAGTTTGTAGTATTGATTTGAGCTATTAAGTTTCACCATTGAATAATAAATGTAAGAAGAAATGCAACTTAAGGGGCGATATCGTATCGACTGCTTGGATCGAGATATAGAGGTCGCCACGTTCGTATTGGATCGAGATTTTTCAGTTCTTGCGTGTCTGTCGACTTGTAAACTTCGGAATTGAATTGAAAGTTTTTCTTGGGTTAACATTGCGATACGATTTTTGAAATTCTGGTAGTAGTAATGTTTGTTTGAACTTTTGTTTAGTTTAAGTGTAAATATATTATTGATTTATTTTTAAAATGGGAAAAGTTACAGATCACGGTTGTGTTTATATTAATTGTGAAAATAATAATACCGAAAACAAAGGTACTAGTTTTCTTAAGTTTTTATTAGTGATAAAGTGCGTGCTAAAGAATGTTAGAAAAACTGTGGAAATATAAACATTGCCACAATGGACTTGGAAGATTTAAAACAAAAGAAGATTTGTGAGAAGCATCTTCGGAGATAATGTATAACAACAAAAGGAAATTTTAAACACACTGCAGTTCTTGTTCTACACCTTCAATCAGGTAAATATTTTTAAATTTTTTCTACCAAACGTTTAAAAATGGTTTAAATTAGCATCGGAGAATCTCCTTGTCCGGATTCTTATTCTTCTTGTTGCACTTAATTGTACAATAACTTAAAATAATTACTGTAAATCAGTAGCTGAGATCGCTATTATTTTCTACGATCAATGATCGCAATCATGGTATTTAGAATTAATTAGTAATCGACTGTTGCTAAAAAGTCGCTCGTGTAAAGTTAGTCATAAATCTAGCCATAAACATTCGATTTTCGTTTTCCGGGATACAATAACGTTTGGAGTATTGAAAATCAACATATCTAAGTATTTTTTAATCTTGTTTCTAAACAATAAGTTAATTAAAATTTGTTCATATTTAGATTTAAAAAAAATATTTACAAAAATTCACAGAAAATAGATACTACTGTGATGTTTTTTTCGACATGACGTGCTATTTGAATTCTGATGCAAACTTACGAACAAATAGTTTAAAGCATTAATAAACAACATATTAAAAATAAGTTCGTTCTTTCGTAAATTAAATGTTTCTATTTGAAATTGACCCTGAAAAAGATTGTTGAGTAATTAGTAATAACTCGTGTTGATATTTGTCTCAAACAAGATTTATGTATTAAAAATAAATTTGCAATTCTTTTCAAATACGTATTGTCATTTGTAGTTAATGCTTATTGTTTTTAACTTCCTGTGTTTTTATGATTTACCTTGTTGTTTATATAAAGCTAGGATTTTCCTAAATGCTGAATGTGTGACACAAATTTTACAAACGTTCTTTCCTAGAAGAGTTTTCTAATTCTCTTTGAAAAGAATGCATTGTTAAATTTCTGTAAACAAAAAAATATAATTCAATGTTTAAATTCGTGTTACTTTTTATTAAAAAATCTGTATGTGGTTTAAAATTCTTACGAGTAAAAGAGCAAAGGGTTATTTACCTACAAAATTTTACGATTTTCCGTGAACTACCTGCATACTTAAAGTTTATTATACATTTATTAAAGTAAATATTATAGTGTTATATTAGTCTTATTTGTTTATGCGACAATTAAAAGTATTAATTTCTTTTCCACAACCGCAATTGTTATTTTATAAGCGATCAATGATTGCGATCGTTATTGTACAGACGCTCGATATCGCGATCATTATTTTGCATAATGATCGATTCATCGTAATTGCATAATCGCTCTGGCCATTGCTTTAAATGTTTTTTGTTGATGTTGGCATGTCGAATAAAAATATCGTTTTTGTAAATGTTAGGGCCGCATTTCTGTAGCACCTTGTCTAATAAATACTTAATTTTTTAAAAATAAAAAATTATAAACAAAATTCTTTTATGTTTATTTTAGCACGCTAAAAGCACTTCAATACAAATCCAACAATACATAAAATATTTTTACAATTGTTTAAAAAAAAATCGCAAAAATTTTGAAAATACTAATACTAATTGCATTTTCAAAACTTTATTTTTAAAATACTAACAACTTAATTTTTTTACTTTTTGGGCTTATTAAGTATAATTTTTTACAGAAGCTGTAATTGTTGATATGAACATCAACCTAAGATACTCAAATGTAGTAGTTTCTCAAACATATGGAAGAAAACGGCGATTGTTATTTATTGATGACGATCGTGAAGACGAATAAATTTATTCTTTCTACAGCTCCAGTTCAGTAAACGAAGGTATAAGTAGACAAGCAATAATACGTAATTTTTTTAATATATGTTTTATAGTTGAAGATACGTCCTATAATATTTTGAAGATATCGGAACGACCACAGTGCGTTCTCAAATTCGTCAAGCCGTTAAGTTTTGACTAAACTACGCAACATAGTGATACAAATGGATTCTCCGTCAAAAATCCTTTTAAAGGATTAATTGGTCAATTATTCTTTCAGAAATTTAGCATTAATTTTAATTTAAAATTATTTAAATTACCAGTCCACTAATAACAAATTCGTTTACATATGTTTCGAGCTTTAAAATAATGATACTCATCTTCAGAAAATCTACTAAAAATGTTTACAACGTTTCTAAATACAAAAAATGTCATCAACATATCTTTTCCAAAATATTATTTTTTGTAAGAAAATTTGGTGTTCAGAAATATATTTACTTTCTAAATTGTTTAAGAAGATTTCAGTAAAAATAAGTGATAAATTTGATAATCAATTTTTTAAACAAAATCTAGGTCTTTCAATGGGTTCTCCTTTATCACTTTTCTCAATTTTTTAAGAAATTAAGTAAAGGTAACGATTTCAAGATTTCTTTTTCTAATGAAATGTTTATTTAATTTTTAAGCTTCTTAAAGGTAGTAAAAATAAAGCTATTTAAGCTGTATAGTTGTTTCTGAAAGGTGGTTTACAGTTCCTTTAGAGCTTCTTTAAAACTTTGCTAGTACCACAAAGAGCTGTATAAGCCCGATTTTAATGCATTAAAGGAGCTACCTAACAGCAACATAACTGAGAAATTTTTAGCTACTTAAACGCTTCATGGAGGTTTTAGTTTTTTCACAAACCACTTAAAAGTGTTCTAAAGAGTAACTTTAAAAGCTAAAGTAGTTATAAAAAAGCCGGTTTTAGCTGCAATTTGCCCACTGGGAAATTCTTCAATTACTACAGTTCATTTATATTAAAATATCAAATAATTTTTTGTTGAACTAGCAAACCAATTTCAATTACGATTTTAAACTTAAATTTTTATATTTGTTTCTAAATTGCACCATCTTCCTTTTTAAAATAATTAACATTTAACATTTTGTAAAACTTACATTTTTTAATTATCTAGTTACAAATTTTTAGATTTGAGATTGTTCGAAAAAATGTAAGTTAAAAAACTTTTTGTAATCTTAACTTTTTATAAGTTTTATAATTTATTATTAGTGGATTGGTAATTTGAATAATTTTAAAAATTGACGAATAATAACAATAAATCCCCATAACAATTTTCTTTTAATTTAATTTCCATTGTTTTAGTTATTTCTGTTTTCGATTTATATTTTACAAAAATAAATAAATATTTGAATATACATATTTTTTTGTTTTCTTAAATATAAAGCATGATATTGTTTAAGTTTATTTGACATTGACTTGTGTCGTAACAATACAAGCTATTGTTTATGATATTAACCTATTTTGAACAGGTAAACGGTAAAGTAAATGGTTTCACACATCTCAGTAGTGGTGTTAAATGCTAACAAAATGATGTATTGCAGTGGCGTATCTATCCTAACTATCTAACCTATGGTAAGCGCCTTTTTTTATCTACATTAGGGTACTACTTTCAAAACATTTGGTCGTAATATCTTTCAGGACATTTTCTACACGATAGTGATATCAGATTAAAGTGGAATGCCATCATTTTTTTTACATTCTTTTTATAATAGTATTTCGTTTTTCTTAAAAATTAATTTCTTTCCCTATCAAAAAACAATTTTAATCTAGTAGCCCATAAATGCTTTACACTCGATGTTATTTTTGTTCCAATATCAAGTAAGGGTAGACACAAAAAAAAACAATTAAACTTTAATTTAGTAGTCAAACGTCAATCAATGCAATTTAGTTGTCAGTGATTGTTAATAACAATCGCATTATTGAAGATTATAATGGTTACTTTAAAATTAATTGATACGTTTTTAAAATACCGTTAAGTTATACGAGAGACGAGTTAATTGATATGCTCCTAATATTTGGAAAAGCAGATGAATATTTGCACGAAGCAGCCAGATTGTACAGAAATAAATATTCAAACAGTAGGCATCCTAAACATCGAACATTTACTAAATTGTTGGAGAGAACGCAACAAACGGAAACTGTGGATACAAGAAACCGGTACATGAAATGCTATATATTATTGAGAATTCCCATGTCTAGGGAGATTGCAAATTTGGTTGGGGTATCGCATACTTCGGTCTGGAGGATAATAAAAAAATAAATTTTACTCATTCAAAATGATTCTTCACCAAGAATTAACCGAAAATGATTTTCTGTTAAGTGGTGTTTGCAATAGATAGGACAAAATAAAAACTTTTTTAACAAAGTTTTATTTTCGGGCGAATTAAGTTTTTGACGTGATGCTGTTGTTGTAAGACTAACATGCATTATTACGATATAATGTAAATCCACACTGGACCCGTAAGCGACGTTGTCAACATCGATGGAGTTTAAACGTGTGGTGTGGAATTATAGGACAGCACATTTAGTGATGTAAATTACCCGGATATTCATTTTTAAGGGTAAATACCATACCATAGGTATTTAATTTTAACTACTCAAAACAGATGAATTGGTGTAAAGTATAATAACGAAAATTGAAACTTATAAACATTTAACAACTTTTTAATTTTATGAAACTAAACTAATAAAAAACAAACATAATAATTAAAAATACTTCATGAATTTTACATAAAATATTTTTTTCTAGTTACAATGCGTAACAGAGTAATAATGTATTTACTGATTTAAATAAAGATTGTTTATAATACTAATTTTAACATTAATTTGAATCAGATTGATATGTACTAAGATAAGAACGTCTTCCGGGTTTGGACCGTGTCAATGTTGTAACCGAAGTTGCCAACGTTTCGCCCACTTTCGTAAGGGGCTTCATCAGGGCGTGAGAGAAATCGAAGAACTCAAACAAGCAACCGAAATCTAACTAAACACTTCTCAAAAGTTAGGTAATCAACTTGTGAACCAAGCCAGATTCTAAACTCTGAAAAGGTAAGAAAGAAAACGAAGAACCACTACAGAGTTAGGTAATCAACTTGTGTTATTTATTTCTTCCAAAACCTCCGTATTTTCCAAACTTTGTCACAAACTCGTCAAATTTTTGTGCACTTTAACCTTTCTTAGTCGCTGTCGTGACCACAACATCAATCCTGCATTTCTCAGAATCAAGACACGTTCCTCGAAATTTTTTTTAAGTTAAAAGTCGCCATTTGTTCAATTGAAAATTTGATATTACCATCGTGTAGAGAATGTGGCCAAAAAACTAAGGCACTTACTCTGAAACACGCTACATAAGAGCATGTGCAGCGAATAAACTAAACAAAATATTTCAAAATGTTTCTAAATCTGAAATCATAAGTATTACCACAGATAAATAAGGTATACAGATAGCCAACCGCATGCATTAAATTGGACGGTACTTTTCTGGCGGCCAAATGAAATTAGTTTGGCGGCAACACACTTGTGAGATTAGCGCTGTAATAGCGCTACCCAAAGAATAGTCAGAAAATGAATTGTAGAGATTTTGTAACTATGGTACATCTATTTGTTTGCAGATGGCTAAATATTTGTATGTATATCGTTATATTCTAATTACTGTGACAGTCTTATCTTATTTTTCGTTATCTTGTAATTCAGCATTTGTTTGTACAAGGAGCACGTACAATTGCTGGAAAGTGAACACACGATTTTTTTACGCTTCTTATTTTATGTTGACAAATACGCATTTTACCTAAGTTGCTTCAAGTTATAAAATTATAATTCTTGCATAATTTAACAATGTATATATAAATGATAATCAAATTAAATCTACGAAAGTTACACAAATGTCAAAAAATGTATAATTATATCGGAACAATTTGTTAATTTTTGAAAAAATAATTTATTGTCATTAATTTACTAGTAAAAACATTATAATAAGAAAACACGTATTTAGCACATTTTCTCTTGATTCAATAAAGTTCTTATTTTTTTGATATACAAGAGATCTTATAATGTTGAGATCGTAATTTCCTGTTCAAATTATTCCACTATATCACTTTCATTTTCTAAATTTTTTTTAGAAGTTAATATACTAGATATTCAAATATCCATTACTTGCTTGTTGTTAGCCCCACTTTTTTTGATAAACTAAAAAACTACTATTGTGCTGAATTGTGTTCAGTATGTGCTATCTTGTGCCCTAAAAACAATTTCTTTTTTTCCTTATTTATTTTACGGAGACTATCAATCAAAAATTACTAGTGTGCTGAATTGTGCTCAGTATGTGTAAAATAATTGTTATTTCTTTTTATATGTAGATTTTATGAAACAACAAATTGTTTTTTTTTTAATTTTAAAATATTTTATTTTTAGAATCATCAGGAAAAAAATTTGGTTTTATACTCTTGAGTACCACCAAGCACGGTGTCGTGTATCACTAGTGTTACGCGTACCACAGTTTGGGAAATGTAAGATTTGTAGATACAGTCTTTGGATACAGTACAAGTTATCCCTCTTTTTGATTCTGTTTACAAAATCCACTTTTCCTTCGTAGCTTTCTTTATGTTGGTGTCTCTGTAACAGTTCCTCCTAAGTGCTTTTTTAAGGTGCATCTTTTTTCTTTATACTGCAAGTTGTATCTTTCCTTTTGGGGTCTCTTCACGTCTAAGAAAAGTACATTTCCATTCTGCTCTTTTTCTATAGTAAGCTCGATTGCTCTGTGCAGTGCGTTGATGTGGCCCAGAAATTGTTGGTTTCTAATAGATGCCATCATTAGGTAAAAAAAAACATGCAGCTTTGTTTACAATAACTATAAAAAATTTGAACCAATATAGTCTCTGTACCTACATTATTGATAGTAAAATTTTTTAAACTAACACGACAAACTAAATCGTTTAGAATAGAGATTCATAATATTTCAAATTTCTGGCAAAATATTTGAACACATTAAGGCGAGGTTTCAGTCGATCTACAACTCTGGATCGCGCGTCGATATTATTAATCACATTTTAGCAATTACTCACAAATACTTACATACTATTGTAGTAATCTTTCAAGTCATCGATTTTAGAACAATTGACAATAAACGTGTTCTTAGAAGGAATTTTAGTTTTGTATAGTTTTTAATAAAGCGTAACTTTTTGGTATATTATTACGCCAATTGGGGTTTTTGAACTTAAATGTTTGTAGTGAAAGTTTCGCTTCGTTTAAAAACTACAGAACAAAATTAAATCTCCTTCTAGGAAAACATTTATTATTAATAGTTCAGGGCCAATGACTTGGAAGATGACCACAATATTTGTGGTCAGAAAAGCTATATGACAAAATTTAAATTGTTATGTTTAGTAGTTTCTGAGATTTCTAAGTAAATGTAACGGAACGACAGCAGAAAGTAAAAAATATTGTCATTTTCATGAAATTCGTAAGCGTAAAAAATATATATAAATACAGGTTACTACAAAAATATTTATAAAAAAACGAGGTAAAAAAAATTACGCATTACAATTTTTACTTAGGTAACTTTACATTTATGATTAAATATTACTGTAGAAAACATGAATAAAGTATTGCAATTATTATTTTTTACTATTACAGACATGTAATCTTAAATGTATACACGGATTGTTTTCAGTGTCGTACAATAAACAGTAAGATGCCATGAACTCTGCAAATGGTGAAAAGATAGAAATTGTTTCTGCGGCACAAAATAGCACTTACTGAGCACTACTCAGCACAATAGTTACTTTTCATTTTATCGAAAAAGGCGAAGCTATGTATTATCGTAAAAACTTTTTTTTTGTTCATAAAATCTGCAAATAAAAAGAAAGAACACTTGTTTTCACGGCACAAAGTAGTACATAATGGGCACAATATCAGCACACTAGTTGTTTTTGATTTTATCGAAAAAAACGAGGCTATCTGTTTTCGTAAAAATTGATGGTTTTTTTGTGAAAACAGTAAATGGAAAAAAGGAAATTGTTTTTGCGGTGCAAGGTAGCACATACTAAACACAATTCAGCACAATAATATTTTTTAGTTTATCAAAAAAGACGGGGCTAACTATACTGACATATTTTCAATGACGCTTTCCAAAATTTTTTCTGTGTTGCATTATACACAAATTCTTGTACACGTTAACGAAATCTTTAAATGCCATATCGTTGATATCTGCTAAAGTTGCATATAAAGCTCAAAATAATTTTAACTGAGTAAGATAGTGGAAGAAAATCATCTTCATCCCAATCAAATTTGACTCCTCTTTCTTGAAAATCATGTTTCACAATGTCTGCTTTTTGAAAATAATTTATAATGGTTTGCTGTTTTACATTGATATTCCATATTTTGCTGAGATCTCTAATGGCGTCCAGTAAACTTATACTAGTGGTGTGCATGCCAATTATATCTTTGGTAAACGATAAACATTTAAAGAAAAGTTTTGTGTCTTCTGCATTAAAAATATCGTTTTCAACGTACCCTCCACTTAAATTATGTAAGTTTTAAGAGTCGGATAACAATGTATTTTCCGTATTTTGCATCGATTGCACATTGTAAGTAGGTGCAACAAAAAAGTCAGCTGAATCCTGCTGTTCAATTAAAACTTAAAATAATTGAATACCGTTCTGCATGTATAGCTTTATGTTTGCATTGCATTTATTCATTTATTCAAGTACATATTTTAACTGACCTACGTAACGTCACCTCATTTAAGCATCTACGTTATCTTCTAGTTATTTTTAGTGTACTCGAGCAGTTCTTAGAATAAAAACGTTGTGATAACATTTGTTTTTGGTGTCAGTAAATTACTGAGAAAAATGTATAGTTCTTAGAACTAAATTAAACATCATAACTAGGTCTGAGTAGTGGTATCAATCTTCGATACACAAAATACTGTATCACTCACCTCTAATCATAACATCATTATAGCATTGTTTTTCGTTTTTTTTATTTTACAGTGTCAATAAACTTAGGGCAGTAATAAATGTAAGATGTCCGTAATTTTAGATTTATTTGGCTCCAAATTTAAATATTTGAAATGTTGCATTAGAACAATACTTTTGCTTGTATTGATGCTATAATTTCACCTTTTAAATTAATCCGATACACGCTGTATGTATTCATGTATGTATTTACTCGTTTCTAATCAATAAAAAAAATTATTTGGTTATTGTTGTCAAAAGCCCCAAGTGTGATTCTATTAAGCGGCGTGCACTGTATTTATTTAATATAGTTTAATTCCTTAATTGGTGTTTAATTTATTTCATTATATCTACTTTATTGGTTTTTATTTTAATAAAATATTTTTTATATGTATACGTTGCCTACATTACAGCTTAATTATCAGTAAAAGAATGAATAAAATATATAAATTATTCAATAATTGTATTTTTGTGTAAACTTTACATTTTTTATATTTGATTATTGGTAGTCAGCAAAATTTAACAGTTTCAAATTTCTGTTGTTCTGAGTCGACGATTCAGCTGATATGTAACCGACATTAAAGTTACCGTACATAAACATTATTAGTCACAAGTCCGTAAAAGTTTTAAGATAATTTCTTCGAATTTTATTACGTCACTACTACAAGTACACCAGCTGTCAAAGAAAAGACAATTTATTTCAAAGTTGTGATGATTATTTTATCTGCTACTCAAAACAATTTTTCTTACTTTGCCATCTGTTGTTAATTTTTCGTACGTTACAAATATTATAGGTAACTAACATTTTTGTATCCGTACTAACTGCCAAAACCTTCATATACGTTGGCTATCTGTATACCTTATTTATCTGTGGTATTACCTAATCATTTGTAAAAGTAAGTCATTATTCAGTAATATCTAATTTGGTTTAATTTTAAACATGTGATAAAATTTAATTTTTTAGCATTTGTGTGTAAAAGTAAAAAAACATTTTAATTAAGTTTGAAGTCATTTATTGACGATATATAGAAAATTTAATGGAAACAGATATTTATCCAATTTTACATAGCTTTTTATCTGTTATATAAAATTTTGTAGCACATAATCTTAGCAAACAATAAGTTTATTAGAAACACTTTTTGTAATAGTACAAAATTTATTTACGTATAAAACATGTATTATTAATGGTTTTTAAGCGCGTTAAATATAAGATAATAAATTATTTTTTAAATAATCTGCTCTATGGCAAAAAATAATTATTTTAGTTAAATAGGTGGATAACTTGACAGTGTTCAACATTTAATTTTTAGTAATAAACGTCCTGTTTCTCACAAAATGTCATCTTTTAGATTCTTTTTTAATTGTTTATACAAATTATCCTTTAAATATGATCAAAAAACTTTAAAATAAAATTTGTTATTTTATTAATATTAAACACTTTTAAACTCTTACTTCACTTTCTGTTAACATTAAAAAGATATCTTTTTCTCTTCCTTATATTGATCCATTGTTTTCCCAATTTAAAAAGTTATTTAAACATTATAATATTAACATTTGTTTTTCATCTAAATGTAATTAAAAATCTTTGCTTGTTAACACTAAAGATAAAGTTGATATTCTAAATAAATCTGGTGTTTATAAAATTAATTGTGGCAGCTGAAGTTATATAGGACAAACCAGTAGTAAATTTCAAACAAAAATAGCTTAACAGTAAAAAAAATTATTAAACCTATGGCAGTTTAAGTTAAACTTTAGACTCATAGTAAAATCACACTATGAGATGGCTATGCCATCAAACACTTATGAATCGTTAATTGTTACGTATGGAAATAATACATTGCAGTCTGAAGGTTTGTGCTTTTAGATTGTTGTATTAATAAAAGCACTATAAACTAAAATTTGTAGTAGTTAAAGTAGATAGTCCTTTCATATTACGTATTATTACTTGTGTTAAATTGAATTTATTGAAAAGGTTAAATCAGGTAGCAGTATTAGATAATAGTGTGGGTATAGAATATAAGAAATGTATAAATGATAATAATGATGTTTTTACAGAAATTGGCAAAATTCCATATAAGTATAGAATTGTATTGAAGGATAGAACCCATATTGAATTCTTGTAGACAAATTCCAGAAACTGTCAAGAATAATTTTAAACTAACTTTGAAGGAATTAGAAAAGAAATCTATAATAAGAAAAGTTGAATATCCAACCGACTGGGTAAATAATACTGTAGTAGTGAAAAAGTCAGATGGTAGCTTGAGGATTTGTTTGGGTCCAAAACATTTAAATATGGCAATCAAAAAAGATTAATTTCGTATTCCTACTGGAGAAGAAATAATGGCAAAATTGAATGGCAAATGTGTATTTACTGTTTTGGATATAAAAAATCAGTCTTGATTAAAATAGTAGTAAACTAACTACTTTTATTACCCCATTTGGGAAATATAAATTTAATAAGCTAACAGGAGGATTTTCAAAGAATTAACACTAAAATTTTTAGTGAAAATGAAAATGTTAATAAATACTAAGACATTATCTGTTACAAACCGACACGATGAAACTATATATTTTTATAAAAATTACCGTGAATACTTTAGGCTTAGACCATTCAATATACAGTCTGGGTGTTTGTTCTTGAATTACTTTAATGAAAAATCTGCTTCTGTTTCACATGCAGAATTTGCAATTAACACAAATTAAACTGAAAAAAGTTCAGTTCCCATTAATATAAGTAACTGTAATAAATGTACATTCTACAACGGTAAATAAATCACTTACCGACGAGTTACTTCTAACAACTTCTAAATGAAACATACAGTCTTAAAAACAAACGTAGTAAATAGGAGAAAATGATCTAGTAGTGCAAAAACAAATTTAACAGCTTTTATTTTGTTTTAGGTAAACATAAAATGCGTTATTTATGTATTTGACAATTTGTAAACGAATATATAACAAGTTTTTTGTATTACTGGGGATTATAATTTTATAGTATAATAGTATTGTTATATTAAATTACAACGGTAGTATTTGCGGTTGTCTATAGTTGTCTATGTTGCTATCATTACTAAACTTTAGTTGGCAAATTCTTTAAAATGGGAATATTACAAAAGGTGAAATTTTCGTATAATATCCAGAAGCTTAGGAATTATGGTTTCAATCGATTTCATCTAATAATCAGTAAAATATCCTCATTTTTATCGAAACTTACAGCTATAAATTATGGAAGAAGTCGTATCAACAATTTCTATCAGTACATGTGCAAAAGAAAAATTAATTATTTTTATTATTAAGGCAGATAATGACAAATAATCGATCTTTGTTGTTTTTAAAAAGAGAAAAAAATGTAAATCAATAATTAATACTCTTTTAATTTATATATAATTTACGTAGTACATTAGTAACCTAATTTTATATAAAAAACTTTTGAGCGATTTTTAAATTCTATCTTCATCGGGCTACAGCCGTCTTGAAAATTGAAAATAAACCTACAAGATTACACTTACTTGTACATGCATTTAAGGTAGATTTAAAATTTTAGAAACAACACTCAGCTTAACATTTTACAATTTCATCTTAATTTTTAAAAGATAATAAACAATGTGCACTTTGATCTTTTAAATGTAGGTTTTATATCTGACCGAATAAACAACCAAAAAACACCGAGTGTTTACCTCATTTAAACAAAAAACTTTAATATCACTTAAGTCTTATCATGCTATAAAAAAACAGTTTTAATCATGATTACAACAATAATATTTATTTGTCGTATTTATTGACTAACCTTTGCACAACTTGGTTATACGACAAATTTAGGAAGCTCAAATGTATAAAACATACAACATTTAGTTATTGTTCTGTTTTACGTTTACTTAATTTATAAATAATATAAATAATTATTTTTTTTTTCATAACGTGACTTGTGAATATAGCTATTAAGTATCAAGAAAAAAGTCTATGCAAAGCAAAGTAATGCAATAATAAGGTAAATTATTATATGAAGTTTTTTAGTAAATAAAGCACTAGATTGAATATAATTACATACAGTTATAAACGTTTTTTTAGGTACATAAATTGCAAAATGTTTTTTATTTAAGCTGTTAAGAAAAAGTTGACGCATTACCACAATATTAATATGTTAAAACGCACTTTGTAATATCGTTAGAAGTATAGTTCGTGCCGGTGGGCGTTACGCTTTTCTGTATTATGCTTAAACTGCGTGTGAATTTTAGGAAGTTGGAATCAAGTTATAACAGAAAATATTACATTTAAACCAAATACTAAAAAAATTATACGAACCTGTTAGTATTTGCTTCAATAATTAATGGGGGTGTTTTTGGAGTTTTCGGCGATGTTGGTACAGATGTAGGAGCTGGTCGTAATGGTTGTGGAGGTATAGTTGGATCTTCTTCGACTTTACTCCATTGGCCCACTAACGTTGTTGTAGTTAATGTGATTTTAAAATCTCGGTCGACTGAATCAAAACGTTTAAATGTTCCTATTGCGTCTAAATGTATATCTGATTCTGAGTTAACCTAAACAGGACCGATAAACATTGTATTCGCTTGTTAAAAACAATACTTACTAAATAACCGTTTGCGTTGTAAAGTTTAGACCGTGTTAAACCGACTTTTTCTTCTCTTGAAGATAACAACCACGTTGCTAACCAAGTTGAAAGACTTGACCAATGGCAAAATATTAAGAATATTAGCAATATAAAGGCTGATATGCAAATCACCGTGAAAGCGGTTTGAAGTCTTTCCATCTGTAACAAATGTAAACAGCAATGTAATAGAGATAACATAATTTAAAAAAGTTACATGCGGTATAAGTTTATATGAAAAAGCATATCTTAAAAATTAAATTAATACTGCAATTGTATATAAAGGCAAATTCAAAAGGTTTTATTTTACTGATGATACATAGTGTACACGTATTTTCCATGTAACAAATTTGTCATATACAAATTACAGACGTTGCTGTTATTAACTTTTTAACGTATATTTCAAGAAATATGTTTTAATATTATGTATTGTTAATATATGTTGATGTATGTAGTGATTTTTGTGTGTGTTATCAGTTAAAATTCTGTTTTTATAATTTATTTTTGTCTATCCAGCAAACACAAACTGACGATTGCCGAAAACATCGGAGAAATGATGGCGTTGGCAGTACATCAAATTGCCAGTAAATTCCCCTTACTTAGAGTTGGTAAGAAAAGAATTGAAAAAGTAATTCAACGTTTGGAGTTAATGGGCTCTTACCAGTATTATACCTTGTTTATATGTTGTTTATTTGTAACTGTTTACTTGAGTCTAAAAACTTTTACAGCAAAATATTTTAATGCTACTTTTCACTTATTTTGTCAAACGGTATAAGAAATCGGTTTTTATTATTTTGTCGTGTTATAGAAATATATTGAAAAACATCAGTACATTACGCAGTTCAGTTTACTCGTCAGTCAGATTTCTATAAGTTATGTATGTATACGATGTGTACTTTCGTATACTTTAATAAAGTGATATTTGTTTTATTGTTAATTTTTAAGGGTGAAAATATACTTATGTATATCTAAAAATCCTTCTATAAATTCTATTAACATTAACCCTAACAAGTACAATCGTGGGTAGATTCAGATGTAAAGGATTCACAGCCAACCAAGGTAAATAGTACTATATAATTAAAAAAATTCTATACAGCAAAGTCATTAATAATATTTCTTTATAGGACTCGTTCGAGGACTCGTGTCTACAAATACAATAATATCAAAAAATAGTAATTATTTGGGTAACCGAATTATTTAATGCTTTGAATTAACAATATACATAGAATATACAAGATTTTCGTAATAACTGGCAGTTCATTGAATTGATTGAAGATTTTTTTAAAATTTAACAAATATGTAGTATATAAAGGTAACTTTTCATAAGTAGTAAAATTTGTAGCAAATAATGAGTATATTTTGCAAAATTGTTTGTTGTTGTAGGTGGCATCATTTCAAAATGTGAGTAGAAAGGATAAAACAATATTGCATAAGACTAATGGCAATGATAAAACATTCAGCAATTTCACATTTCAATATGATTAATTTAATACATAGTAAGTTAAGTATTTTTGAATAACACATTAGTGCACATTTATCTTTTAACAGTAGCTGTGAGAAACAATTATAACTCAAGTACTGCAACATTAGCAAATATTCAAAGTGTCATCAAGACATCGTTTAGAAATACACTAGATCGAGAAGAAGGTTGTGCAAAGAAACAAAATAAAAGTTTGTAGAAAATGGTAAGTTCTAAGCTTTATTGGTACTAGCTTGTTTTTTTATTTTAAAATTTTATTCAATAAATGAATTCATGCATTTATAGATATATTTAAGTTTATTTAGTTTTAGGTTTCATATGTTTACTTCTATATTTTTAATCAATCATTTAACATGTTTGTTCCTATGCTTATATATGCTTTTTTTCTTTATATCCGATTAAGGAATACTGTATTTTTATAAATATATAAATAAAATGGCCCAATAAGTGTTTGCCGACCAAACGTCACATTGCCAGTACTGGCACAATATATTTGTGTTTGCTGGGTAGGAATTAGTATAACAACAACAATTATTTTTCAAACTAACCTACAAAATTAAGCAAATATCTTGTCAAATAAAAAATTTTTAATTTTAACAACATTGCATACTACTTTTAAATAAACATTTTTTTCATTTTGGTTAACTTGTTTGAGTTATCTGATTGTTTCGCGCTTTTATAAAACCGCTTATGAAAGTGGGCAAAACGTTGGCAATTTTGGTTACAACACTGACATACCATAGTGCAAAGCCGGAAGACGTTATCTTCCCAGTCAACACAAACCAAATTTGTTTAGAATCTCATACTAATTTAATGATAGATTTAGATTGCATTTTCAAGTTTTCAAGATTTTATTTAGTATGAAACAAATTCGGTTAGATTTTCTAAACCCATTTCCGACGTGATCCATCAGTTGAGCACCTGTTGAGCATTAACATTGTTTTAGGTTGATAGTGTTACCACAGGTGTTACCGTTTAGTAACATTTTTTGACATTCTCGTTAAACGTTTTGTTGATATCGGGTATTACTTTTCGTCGTTTTTCTTATTCTCTATTCTTTACATTTTTAAATAGTTATAATCATAACTATTCAGCAGTTTTTGTGTTTCTGTTGGTACCTACTGAATAACATGTAATTTTATATTAGGTAATATTTCACGATGTTTACTATTGAACAAGTCACCGTCATTGTAATGACGCATTTTCAAATTGAGAAGTGATACTCGCAATCTTGATGAAACTTGGTCGTATTCAACTTCAAAGTTGCATCGATAAATTCAACGAATATTTTCCAGAAGGAAATTTTACTTACGATGCTTTCCGACGACGTAAACAAGTTGTATTTAATAGATTTCTACATGAGAATTGCATTTGCAAAAGAAAACAGAAAGGCCTATTATATGCACAGCACCTGTTATTAAAGAAATTCGCAATCGCATGAAACAAAATCTTTATAAAACGGTGGCCAAATTATTTGCGGGCAACAGGCATAAAGCTTTTTTAATTCAATTGGTAAGTTATAAGCATTCAATTTTTAAGATTATCAGTAGAAACTTGCCACAAAGCACTAAAAAAGAAGCTTTTGATGACTCCGTACAGGGTTATGGTTTATCAATGTTTTCCAAAATTTAAAGAGCAGAATTAACACATGTATAGCAGCTAAAGAACAACATATAGAACATCGGTTATAAATTTTAAATAAATGTTATTACTTATTTTTATTTCAAATAAACAGGCATTGTTATCAATGTGTTACCGTTTTGAATTAATTACTTAACTTTAATTTAGAGGTTACAAATCAATTTTTTTATTTAGTAATTTTTTTTACGTTATACCAATCCAAGCAATGTTGGTTGCCTAACATACGTGTCACGTGGGATCCAATTATTTATGAAGGCCTTGTAGTAACAGTATTTAGACAATGTAATTATTATAACTGAAACAGTTACTCTACATAACATTACAAAGAGTTTTGGTACTTTTAAAACTAAGCAGTTGATTAAATAAAAATAAAAATAGTTTTAGTTTTAAACGTTGTTAAAAAACTAAATGCTTAAATAAAAGTCCCGTAATAGTTTAATCAATAGAGATAGTCTTGAGTAAAACTCATAAATCTGTGGCTTATTAAAAAACTGAAAAAATGGAGTTAAACGCTCAAAAATCGGTAGGGCGTCAAACAAGGGTTGCGACGTCACACTAACATTCAAAACTGTAACATTTAATAAATTGAACAAAACCAACAAAAATATAAACAAACAAAAATTTAATTATTGAATCAAGTTAAACACAAATAATAAAAAATAATAAAAAATCATACCCTTACTTGACATAATTAAAACAAAGCTAAAAATGAATGTAAATTAGTGTTTCCATGTCTTTGGGAAATATCTTGGTTTCATACTAACGTTAAATAATATTGCCAGAATAGTAAAAATTTTAAGAAAAATATTTCGTATTATCACATTAAGGATTAGATCATGACCGGGAATTTTTTTAGCAGGGGAAGTTGAGTCTATTGTTTCAGGTACTGTAGGAAACTTGTTGTGAATTACAGGAGTAATATTTCTTGCAAAATCTATGTAATTTTTTAAGATTGATAGTAGTGAAGGTTTTTTCCAAGTAATCCGCAAAAATACCTCCCTTTTCCTCATCGGAAGCATAAACGTTATTGTTAATTTGAATCGTAGATATTTCAGGTGACTCTTTGAGTATTCGTTTTGTCAGCCTCTACATTGAAGGGTTTTTAGGTTGAAGTTCAGAAATATATTTTTGATAACAATCAATCCTATAGTTATCTAGTAGTTCTTTCAATACTCGATTAAAATTTTTCAATTGCGTTTTGGTTAAAGAATCTCTAGTTTTGGCCCAAATACGTCTCAATCGGTTTTTATTTTTGATTCGAGTTAGGATATGAGCTGGTGGGTTTTTGTAGTCGGTTTAACCACTTACTTTGGTAGTCTGAATTGTAGCAAAAGTTACAGCAGCGGTTATTTTTGAGTTTAATTTTTTGATTTCTGCGTCTATTTCTTGTTTCATGCTATTGATATTGGATGTATTGTATATATATATATATATATATATATTTGTAACGTCGTACTTGTAGCAATGCAAAATTTATGCTTCTATACCTATAGCAATAATCGTGGACGCGTTGCAATATTGCTACGCGTCCCGATATTTTGCCGTACTTGTCGCAATAATTGTGGCAACGCTGTTTTGAGATGTGACGTCAATCCCAATGTGTGTTGCCTACATTATAGGTATGTAAATGAATTTGTATTCTACAAGTATTCTAAATTATTCGCGATGTATTTACAATACAGAAAACGTTTATTATTAACATTAATAAAATGATAATAATTAATAATTGGTGTTGTTAATAGAAAATACGGTATTAAACTTTTTTAATAGAAAATATATATTTTTTAATAAAAATGACGTTGATTACAAAATCAGTATAATTTTGATTTTTAAATGAATTCAATATTCGGAAATTTCTAATTACCGAGTTTTAATGCCATTCACCTTATGTGTTTTGTACTTACACATATAGATATTAAAAACGTGCATATTTAATGCAAGTGCAATTAGAAAATGCTACAATTAACATTATTGTTAAAAAATTGTAATTTACCTTTCTTTCTAATTTTTTCAATTAAATTGAATTCAACCCTTAAAAGTAAACGCATAAGTAAACAAAAAAATCAAACAGAAAAAATAAACCAATCATCCGCGAGAGGAGAAAATAACAAAAACGCCTTAAAGCTAAAACTAAGAACTACGAATCGTGTAAACTTCAAATTTTTGTCTCTTTATCAGACATATTTGCTAAACGTTTGTCAAGGAATAAACAATTCTTGTCGCTTAACATTGGATCAGTCAGTCAGTCAGTTTAAAAACAAGTGTTTGAATGTTATATTTATAGTTGTTTTACTAGTTTTTTGAATATGTAACTCATAATTTCCAAGAGAGTTACAACAAAACTAAGAACCTGTATAATATCAATTCCGAAAACTTCCTTATCAATTTCAGCAAGCAGATTCATACTAACACCTTGAACTAAACCAGTTTTGATAGTTAATTAGGTATAAGAGCTATTATTATACATACTACAGGATACTACTTAAATATTATGTCACTTATTTAAACAAAACAAAAAGATACTAAATACGAATTCATAGAATCTTACGTAAAGTGTTTTAGTAGAAACACAGTATAATTACTGTGGTAGTAACGTATTTGGACGTGACCTATCTAAAGTATTGAAATTGATACATAGTTTGACTCGACATTTATTCCATGTGTTATCTCAATTTTTACCAACGGTTTTTACTGTAACAGCAATGTCCTACTGTTATCACAATTAGCATACTATTACAATTTATTTTAAAAAACATTTTTGTTTTATGACCTTTTATAAAATAATGTATTATTTTAAATTGAGTTACTTTTGTAAAAGAAAGGTAGATAGCTGTGTTATGATTTTATTTTCACATTTTGTTATCTTTACAAGTTTTACTACAATCGTTTACATCTAATGCAATTTAAATTCATAATTTTTTTTTTATCTTTTATTGAAATCAGTTAGATTTGTTATAAAAAAGCATCTAAAAACTGTTTATTTTGTCAGTTTTAGCAGAAGTTATAGTAATAGGTTTTATTGTTTTTTTTTTAAATTTATGGATATTAATACAATTAAAAATACGAGGTGTTATCACAATTTTTGACAAATCTTTGCCACATTTGGAGAGAATGGTTTCCGATAGGTTATAAACTCATTAGCACCAACGACCTTTTGCTATCTAGATGAAACTGCCTTTTTCACCCTGATCACGTTTTCAACATCTCACGATGTTGTTGTTTCAAGTTCGATAACCATAAAACTCCTTATCAGATCAAAATTTTGTTTGCGCGATCTAATTGTACGCACTTTTATTTACATATTTAAGAAATTTGGAAAAAATTCGAATATATGTGTGGTTACGTTGACATTTTAACCGCAGTACGTTCTTATCATAACACGCGAAAAACGAATTTTTGACTTTGTCGGTCCGTATTTTGGTAAACCTTCATTGAAAATTGTAATTTGACACATCATTAGATACCCCGTTTTGCACACATAGTGCATTATAGTTTTCAGTTTTTATTACGAAAGATGACTAAAATCCACAATTTTTGACAAATCGTTACCAAATCTGTAGGGGATGATTCCCAATAGATCACAAACTCATTAACATCAACGACATTTTGCTATCTCGATGAAACTGCCTTTTTCGCCCTCTTCTTGTTTTCGACATCTCACGATGATGTTGGTTCAAGTTCGATAACCCTAAAACGGCTTATCACATCAAAATTTTGTTTGCGCGATCTAATAATACGCACTTTTAGTTACATATATGAAAAATTTGAAAGAAATCCGTATATAATTGTGATTACGTTGACGTTTTAACCGCAGTACGTTCTTATCATAACACGAGAAAAACGAAGTTTTGACTATGTCATTCTGTATTTTGGTAACCCTTCATACAAAATTGTAATTTGACAAATAATTAGATGCCCAGTTTTGTCCCCTATCGTTTCTTATAATATCGATTGTTTTCAAACTTTGATAATAAGTTTATTTAGCTTTCTGTCAAGTGCTACACATACTGCATTATAATTTTCAGTTTTTATTACGAAACATGACTAAAATCCACAATTTTTGACAAATCGTTACCAAATCTGGATAGGATGGTTCCCGATAGGCTATAAACTCATTACCACCAACGACGTTTTGCTATCTCGATCAAACTGCCTTTTTCACCCTCTTCTTGTTTTCGACATCTCACGATGATGTTGGTTCAAGTTCGATAACCCTAAAACGGCTTGTCAGATCAAAATTTTGTTTGCGCGATCTAATAATACGCACTTTTAGTTACATATATGAGAAATTTGAAAGAAATCCGTATATAATTGTGATTACGTTGACGTTTTAACCGCAGTACGTTCTTATCATAACACGAGAAAAATAGAATTTTTGACTTTGTCATTCCGTATTTTGGTAACCTTTCATCCAAAATTGTAATTTGACACATCATTAGATACCTTGCTTTGTCCCCTATCGTTCCTTATAATATCGATTATTTTCAAACTTTGATAATAAGTTTATTTAGCTTTGTGTAAAGTACTGCGCATACTGCATTATAATTTTCAGTTTTTATTACGAAAGATGACTAAAATTCACAATTTTTGACAAATCGTTACCAAATCTGGAGGGGATGGTTCCCGATATATTATAAACTCATTAACATCAACGACATTTTGCTATCTCGATGAAACTGCCTTTTTCACCCTCTTCTTGTTTTCGACATCTCACGATGATGTTGGTTCAAGTTCGATAACCCTAGAACGGCTTGTCAGATCAAAATTTTGTTTGCGCGATCTAATAAAACGCACTTTTAGTTACATATATGAGAAATTTGAAAGAAATCCGTATATAATTGTGATAACGTTGACGTTTTAACCGCAGTACGTTCTTATCATAACCCGAAAAAAATAGAATTTTTGACTTTGTCATTCCGTATTTTGGTAACCTTTCATCCAAAATTGTAATTTGACACATCATTAGATACCTTGTTTTGTTCCCTATCGTTCCTTCTAATATCGATTATTTTCAAACTTTGATAATAAGTTTATTTAGCTTTGTGTAAAGTGTAAAGTACTGGGCATACTGCATTATAATTTTCAGTTTTTATTACGAAAGATGACTAAAATCCACAATTTTTGACAAATCGTTACCAAATCTGGAGGGGATGGTTCCCGATAGATTATAAACTCATTAACATCAACGACATTTTGCTATCTCGATGAAACTGCCTTTTTCACCCTCTTCTTGTTTTCGACATCTCACGATGATGTTGGTTCAAGTTCGATAACCCTAGAACGGCTTGTCAGATCAAAATTTTGTTTGCGCGATCTAATAATACGCACTTTTAGTTACATATATGAGAAATTTGAAAGAAATCCGTATATAATTGTGATTACGTTGACGTTTTAACCGCAGTACGTTCTTATCATAACACGAGAAAAACGAATTTTTGACTTTGTCATTCCGTATTTTGGTAACCTTTCATCCAAAATTGTAATTTGACACATCATTAGATATCTTGTTTTGTCCCTTATCGTTCCTTATAATATCGATTATTTTCAAGCTTTGATAATAAGTTTATTTAGCTTTGTCTAATGTAGTACTTCTCATAAAATTTTATTTACACCTAATTGTACCCTATTTTAGTTACAGTTTAAAAAAAATTGATTCATGTCCTTATATAATTGTGATTAGTTGACGAACTCGAGTACGTTGTTATCAGAACACGCGAAAAACCATTCTTTGACTTTGTCGTTGTGTGTTTTGGTAACCGTCTATCCAAAATTGTAATTTGACACATCATTAGACACCTTGTTTTGTCGTCTATCGTTTCTGATAATAAGGATCATTTTCAATCTTAGCTAATAAAACTTTACCAAATTTGGAGAATATGTTTCCCGATACGTTATAAATTTATTAGCATCAGTGACGTTTTGCTATCTCGATCAAATTGCTCTAAAACAGCTCATCGACCAAAATATTGTTTAAACTTTTAATTGTACATTCTTTTATGAATTTGAAAATGTGGAAAAAAAATTAATCGAAATCTATGGATCCATGCAATTAAAGTTAAGACTTGAATTATTTAAACATATGTTCATTACAGATTAAAAATTTACAATCAGTAAAAACGAGAAGATAATTATTATCGTTCATAAGCCGGCTGTAGTGCAAGTCAGCATAAACTAGTGCGAACATTCGTTTACATAAATATGTCGTCACTTTCTTATCATAGTGTAAGACTGTTTATATTGCAGTATGATATAATTTGCAATTGACTTCCCGCCAAATAACAGCTAAGATTTACTTATGTCTTTAGTTGCGAAATAAACATTTTATTTTTAGTTGTTATCATTTTTTTGCCCCATGGTTAGATAGCCGTTCAAACAATTATTGTCACATTATCTCGATTCTAATGGTACAGCATTTATAATGGTCGACTGTCTTGCAGAATTATGTTGATTTTGTTTATATTTGTACATTTTATAAATGGAAATTAACAATAAGAATTTTCTATTTTGAACTTGGATAAAATGTCTTCTTGTTTACATGTTTTTACTCTACGCCGAACCTAACACTAATAACAATTAACGTTCTATGAATTTGAGTGAGTGAGCTAGGCGTCGGTAATAAGATAAATTTTATTAAATGAAATTAGTATATGCTTACATTTATCATTTGATAGATATTTAACATTTATATGAAGTATATGTATTACTTTATTAGGCATTTATAACGAGCATAATAACATTATTTGAAATAAGTGAACGTTAGGCAACACATTACACATTACTTTAGCAGTTTGGATATTTAATTAAAAAAAACATTTTACTATATAACAATATAACATGTGTTGTTATTTCCTACTGTACCTAATTAAATACATATAAATGCAGTAGTTAAGAACAATTAAAGGTTGTTGTTTAATATTTTCTTATTTACACATTTTGTAGGACCTGTGACAATGTTTTTATACGTATAAAAGTTGAAAAACTGCAAACCGTACGTATCGCGATGCGTATAAAACTGTATAAAACTCGAACAGTGTTGCAACATCAACATTGCAACAGGTTAGGCTGTACATATATATATATATATATATATATATATATATATATATATATATATATATGTATTGTTTTATTAAAAAAAATTTGAAAACAAGACCAATCAATTTTGTCATTGATTAATTTGGGAAGTATGTGTTTAATAGCTGAGGCAGTATAAAAATTAATAATAACTAGGATATCAGGAGGCTGGTCTTTAGGATACGGAAAATGCGTTGGTTCGGTGGGTGCGAGATTGTAGTGCATGATTTGTCAGGTAAGTGTGTAGTTTAGTGCCGCTAGATTTAGACTTAAGCAATCCCACGAAGTATGTTTTGAGTCTAAATCTCCGATAACCATGGTGGAGACTTTGTTTTGGAAACATGGTGCTACGGCTTCTGTTAATAGGCGCCGGTTTAGCCGTTTATATATTGCAGAGATATTTACTTTTGTTCTATTAGTTAGTTCTAATAAAAATGCGACAACGTCTAGATTAACTGTTTTTATTTTTAGAAGATACGCATCAAAGGAACACTTGATGATTACTGCAACTCCGCCTAAAAGTTTGAGTCACGATCTTGCCTATGTATGCTGTAATGTGGGATTTTAATTTGTTCATTTTTAATTAAATGTTTCTCAGTGACCATTAAAACATCTACGTTGTGTCTGGTTAAAAAAGCAATAACTCTTTGCCTTGGTAATTCGTCAGCGACATAAATAATGTTTAGATTTGATACGATATGTTGCTGATTATTTGCCATTGAAGAAAAATGGTATCACTGAAAAGATAAATGTTTTTATTTCTTTATAGAAAGGTGTTTAAATATTCCATATTGCGTGGATTAATTCGGTGATAGAAGACGATTGGGATGCGCTAGTGTTTTTTGACTATGGGCTACTGAATTGATGTTGTGCTGCTGTCGCCTGAGCGTATGTAGACCACAGCCCTTGCACGCAGAATAACATAAAATAAATTTAATAAAAATAAATCCGTAATTCTAACTGAATGCGCAACACAATCAGCAAATGCTAATCGTTTTAAATCGGGTTCCTTAAATATACACATACATATATAGTAATATTATAATGAAATTTTAACACCCAAGCAATTTCATTTTCTTGGTACACCAAAGCTTTCAAACCACGATTTTCCAAAAGTTTTTAAATTACTTAATTTTTCAATTGATGAGTGAACTGCTAACGTGCCTCAGTCTTCCAGGAAGTAGCTTTCAGCCGATGAAGGAATTGGAATAAACAAATGTATTAACAACGTAAAATCATAAGTTAACCAAAACAATATTTACATTTAAAAAAATAATTCGTAATAATATAACGATGTCTTTAAATGCGCCAATCAAATAACAAATTAACAAAAAGTAGTAGAACATGACTTATCTGACAACCTAAATTTAAAGTGAACGTAGATATTCGAGTTTGTCATAAAATAGAAACCAACATTTATAAGCGAGTGAATTAACTGTGCGAAAAAATGTTTTTATTATGATACAATTTTCCGTTATATAAGTATAGATCAAATTGAAGCCAAGTTCTAAGACGTTGAAAGCAAATAGATCAATTCATGAGTTAAAGATGAGTAAACTAAAATTTAGCTCTTTATTAAAGTAACACAGTTAAATTAATCTTGGAGTTATACTTGATTAAAATTATACTTTGTCAATCATTTTTGTATTAAAATATTCCGATTATAGTGTACATTTTACTCATTACAACAGGACAAATATATTATCAGAATCTGGAAAGAAGAGCCCTACGTCATCGATGTAAGAATTTATTAACGACGACCAAACTATTTTTACTGTAATTTATGTATATGATTCAGACAAAGACAGAAACACGTTTGATTGTGTTTATAAACAAAGACTTGCGTTACATATAATTGTGTGCTATAGAAAGAGAGTTTAGTATAGAAGTAATTTTTGTATTACACCACACAATGAATTTGACTAACTTAGTAACCTTCTATTATTTATTGGAAATTACCTTACCGGCTTAAATTTATAACCTCTGTAACTTGTTTGCAAGATAGTTATTCTTTATTTCTTTTGTATTTTTGTCAGTTCTTTTCAAATTTTTTGTGCATTTTAATAAGTACTAAAATGTGGTGAAACTTTACGTTCTCAGTCTCAGTTTATTAAACTACTTTGAAAGGAAGAAGGAAAGCGATGGACCTTTAATACCATTGTCTTCTGTGCAAGAGGTAAGGCTGAGGTCTTAAATAGTGATTGTAATTAACCATTTGTTTCCTATAGCGTATAGCTAATGCTTTGAGGGTTTTTGTTTCTACTGTTAAACGAATCAAGACGAAAAGTACACTTAATCCGGTACTATCGAGTCCTGGTAAAAAAAGACCACAAAATAAAACAAAAACTGCAAATATAGCTGAGACTTCAAAAACGATTATAAGAAATACATTGTACATGTCTTTTCAAAGTTAGTCAAAGTTTAAAAAAAAGTTTTGGTTATTCAAACTTTCTCGTATTACAAAGTGTAAGAACACCTGAGGGTTATGCTGGTAAACGATTTATCGTCATAGATGCAGGTTTGAAAAAAAGGTCTATAAAAAATGCTTTATTAGTATTTGCTTCTAAATCGCAAAAAGAAGATTATCACGGTGAAATGAATGCTGAATTATTTAAGAAATGGTTTGTTGAACATTTATTGTATAATTTAAAAAAGCGATCGTTAATTATTATGGACAATGCTCCATATCATTCTACATTAATTCAAAAATTTCCAACATCAGCCCGGAAGAAAAGTGATATTGCTGCTTGGCTTACAAATCATGCTATAAAATATGATTCAACATTATTTAAAGCTGAATTACTTGCCTTAACAAAAAACATCCAGAAAGAGAAACGATATGAAGTAGACGAACTAATTCGACGAAATGGTCATGAAATATTGAGGTGACCACCATATCATTGTGAATTTAACGCAATAGAATTAATATGGCACATGCTAAAACCTACTATAATAGACACATAGGAAGAGATGGGTGTAAAGATCAAAATGTGGACAGAAGCTTTAAGAAATTGTTCCGATGAACTTTGGGCAAACTGTATTCGTCATACAGAAACCGTTGAATGGATTGATTACACAAGTTAATTGTGATTCTGATTCAGATACTGACAGTGAGAGTGATTAATTTGTGTCAAATAAGTTTTGGGAAAAAAATTGTTTGATCGTTAAAACTGCAACGACATGGTTGCATTCAAAAATTGTAGCTGTACTTCTTTCAATAATATATAAAGGAAGTTATGCTTTTTTCTTTTATTGTAACAGGTAAAAGGTAAGATATCATCGTCTTAAAGTTTTGCAATGGTGTGTTTTGTATATAATCATAACTCATAACCAAAATAAGTTTGTTGAAATTAAAACGAAATTTTGTTGGTCCAAGATTCAATATTATCAAACGGTTCCAATAGTACTTTGATAGGTAGACTGTGACTGTTCATTATAATGTTATTGCATTGTATGAATTTCATTGTTATTATTACAACAATTGATTTGATTGTTTTTCATATAAACCATACGCATGATTGTTATGACGTAGAGCTCTTTTTTCGTGATTAAGAGAGTATAATTATCAAAATGTTTGTAAAAACCCTTAAATCATTTATGGGCATTGAGCAGTGGTCTTTAGTGATGATTTCTGCAGTTACATAAACAAGTTTTTGCATTTGCGTAGTACAGTTAAGAATATTATGCCACGTATTATTCAAATACATTTTTTAAAATTTGCAGTTGTAGTATTTACTATCTAAATAACGTACTAATTGTACGTAGCTCTGTTTCTACAAGATAGCGTTTAACCTCACATTTACTATTAGTTTTGTTTTGTCATTACATGTGTATAAAAGACATTAGTTAATTTACTTAACATTCTTTGAAGTGAATACAGGTGAAAATTACTAGTAAAATCATACATTTTAAGTTTTAGCAGCATATAATTAAAAGGTCAAACTAAAAGTAATATTCTACATGATTATAATAACATCATTGCCGTTATTTAAACTTTAAATACTTGCGTTATCTAACATAAATATTGTAACTGAGGTGTAAACAAAGAAAGTTGTTGATTTAGATTAAAACAGAATCGTTTAAGATAAACAAAATGGGTTTTGTATAAACTACAGATTTTTACATCTAAACAAAATCTATACGCAGTTAAAACAAATCTTTATTAATTTAAATACAGTTTCAAATATTTGAATGGTTCTTGTTTTAGATGTTAACTTGGTAACTGTGGCGGACATACATATATCCTTCTTGTTTCTAAATGAAACAAATTTTATGTTGTCTGGGTCAGTAGAACAAAATTAATTTTTTTTTAATTGAAACTTAAAGTATTTATATAATTAACGTTGAATGTTTAAATCTTGTTGGATTCTGTCTAGAAAAAGGAAATAAAATGTGAGATAACATTTAAAATAGTAATAGACAAAATGGTCACGTTGAAAGTCATCAAGCCAGTAAAAAATCCATACTTGCAGCATGTCTTAAGGCATTAATATAAAATAATGTTAAAATTAAAATACAAGTTAATTTGATGTAAACAAGAATATTTTAAGAAGACGTTATCTACTGTGTTTTATATTATATATTTGTAGTTTATTTGTGTATACCCTGCTTGATGCGGGGTATCAGTTCCATCAAAATAGAGCGTTGTTATACGAAACAGCGGCAAACAAAGTTATCTCATCATGTAAATAATGCGGTTAGGGGAAAACAAGTAAAAAGTTTAGAAAAATGTTTCTAATAAGTTTATTAAATATGTTTTTTTATAACAATACAACAACAAAAACTTATTTCTTGCAAATGTAGAAACATAACAATTGTGTATACAATAAAAAAATAAATCCACATATAAGAAATTATAAAGTTGTTAGTTAGATAGTAAATTGTACAACCGTAAATTTAAAATATTCTAATGCGGTTTGCACAACTATATAAAACTAAGAAACTATTAAGTTGTTAGATAGTAAATATTACAACTAAAAAAAAATTGTTTATAATATCTGGCATAAACATTCATAACTATAGTACGCACGTTTCTACAGGACAGCGCCAGCGTTTAGCTTCAGATTTACCAATGATTCTAATACCAGGATGGGATAAAACTTTGCGGTTTACTATATTCACTATCTAACTAACAACTTCATAGTTTCTTACATGACTATAGAGATAAAAACGTTAAAAGCTGACTTTATACCCGCATTATTCAAATAAGTTTTGAATAAACCGCAGGCTAAAACCACAACGTATAAACATTGTAAGGTAAATCGTGTCAATGCAAATGTGAAAATATTGCCAGAGTGAACCAGTAGACGACCGTTTCGCCCCATTTGGGGGGTTTCCCAGTGCTAAAAAGCATTATCGACTAAAAGTAGCGCATTTGGTTTAAGTTTCTTGGTTTTGCAATAGCCATTTTCAGAAGGGCAAAAATTTTTAGTGAACCAATTTTGAAAATTGTGTCTACTTATCTATGATTTTTTTTAGATTCCCAAATTATATGTAAAGTTGATTTAATTATTTCTTTTACCATTTTTGTGTCTTTGAAATGATAAACAAGTAGTATTTTTAATTTCAAGTTTTCATAGTGTTTTTACAGTTTTAATTCCTGGTATATGTTTTTTTTTCACGATATATAAAAATGTTTGCTTCTATTTCTTGTAGTTGTAGTTGTTGATTACGCTTTTTTATTTATTTTTAGAGAGGTGTTCTTATTGTTGAAATTCAATTCAACATCAATTTGAGATTAACGTCTACCAGCAGTGGCGGCTTCTCCATTAGGTCATTTGGTCAATGACCCTCCAAGAAAATGCTAAATTGGCTTGAAATATAAATGTTTATTGAGTAAGAATGCATTTTTAAAGTTTTAATTTTGAAATGACCTTCCTGCAGTATTGACCAACAGCCACCACTGTCTACCAGTATTTAATCTTCTAAGCACTTGTATTTTAAATTCTAGCGAAATGCTTTTTCTTGTTGTTTTATTTTCGTGTTTATTATTATTATTATTTTTATTAAGAACTAAAAATTATAATATTTATCATTATATCATTTATTATATTGTATAAATTATAACTTGCAATAATCGTAACAAATGCTTGAAATAATAAAAATTAGTTATATGTACGATGCACTCTTATCAGCGGCTATCGGCTTACTACTCTGCTAAGAAAAAAATAGAGTAGGGTTAGGGATAATCGCGTTACGTTTTGGATTTTGTAGAAACCCAACGCTGCATAAATTTTTATGGAATACCATGAGTGTAATATTAGTCACCTCCTCGTAGTGCATCTGTGCTAGGCTATCTAGTATAGATGTCAACTAAATGACTGACATGAACCTACATTTCACCAAGTGGCGTTGTTGCTTTTAAAACGGATACAAATATTTAATACAAATTTTTGTAAATCAATTAACTGATTTACAAAAATTTGTATTCATGTCTATGATAATAAAATCCTTTTGTTTAAAATTTATCTAATTTAACTTTATTTAACCAATTTCTGAAAAGATGCATGTAGATCATTTTGCGAAAAATAAGGCCATAAAGAAGTTTCACTTCTTACATGTGTACACTAGTACACGCCCTAATTTTTTATAAAATTCTAAAATATTTTTAAATAAATACAAATTGTACAAGGTGTTCAAAGGTAGTAAAATAAATAAAAAGTTCGCCCCCGGGTGGGCTCGAACCACCAACCTTTCCGTTAACAACCGAACGCGCTAGTCGATTGCGCCACGGAGGCACATACTATAGGTCACAAAACGGATGGTTATAAGGTACACGGTCAAAACGTTGCTATAAGATACGATCAATTGTTGTTGTAATACTCCACAAATTCTACAAAATCATCAAATATCAGCCTTCGTGGCGCAATCGGTTATTTGTATTCATGTCTATGATAATAAAATCCTTTTGTTTAAACTTTATCTAATTTAACTTTATTTAACCAATTTCTGAAAAGTTGCATGTAGATCATTTTGCGAAAAATAAGGCCATAAAGAAGTTTCACTTCTTACATGTGTACACTAGTACACGCCCTAATTTTTAAATTAAATTTCAATTATTAGAACGATTGTGGTGTAATCTATAATCGATAATTTATTTTAAAAAAAATGTTGACATAATCTCATTATAAAATTTTTTTAAAATTTAATATTGTTAAACTATTTTAGAACTAAAATCTTTATATGTATATGCTTCTTCTATTTATTATTAAGTGTAGTTGTCACACTGATGTTATTTTGTCTATTTATCTTTGCAACAGCCGCGCTTATTTTAATGAAATTTTTAACAAATATAGTTCTAGTCATACTTTTGATTTCAAATTTTAATTCTTTTAGATCCAACTTGTGATTTTATGCTTTTTTAATACTAGTTTATTAGGATATTAATTATTTGTCTTTTTCGTCGTCTTCTTTATATGTAATTCCACTTTTATGACATTTAATATTTTCATTTCAAGAATTGCTCTGTTTATTTTAAATTCGTTATTTGATATTTATGTTATGAAACTCAATGTCATGAAGCGTTATATAATCATCAGTAATATGAAAACTTTGCATTAACTCAATATTTACGTTTGTCGAGATATTCTCATAAACTTGAAATATTTCATAATTTTGTGACACTTAAGAGAATAATTAAGTACACGCTAATGTTTTCATAGAATTTAGAAAATCTACGTACTTAATCATTTTACAATTATTTTTACGAAAGAAGTTTACTGTTTTATATTATTTTTAATTTAATTACACGGTGAAAGCTTTTGTGATTTAAACATATTTGCTTTACTAATTAATTTTCCATATTAGATTTCTTTGTTATTTGAATTTATTTCAACGTTATTTTCATTTAAGACTTAGTTTGTTTTTTCTCTTCTTTCAAATTTGTGTTATTTACTTTAATTTTTGTAAATTTTTATGGAATACCATGAGTGTAATATTAGTCACCTCCTCGTAGTGCATCTGTGCTAGGCTATCTAGTATAGATGTCAACTAAATGACTGACATGAACCTACATTTCACCAAGTGGCGTTGTTGCTTTTAAAACGGATACGGCTCCATTCCTAGTTTAAGCGTAAGTTTGGGCTTAGTCAACGGCTAACACGTACCGTATCCTAACGTGGATCTAACGCTAATTTTTGGATAGGCTCCTTTCTACGGCTGTATAACGTCTGCGGTTTGTACACTTAATTGTGTACGATGCAAACGGGAGAGAGTGGTTTGCCATGTTGCTGCCTTATTTAGAGCAATAATTACTCTACTCTAGACCAAATTCTATTGCAGAGAAGCATAGTAAGGAAAACGTCCTTCCGACCGGATGCTCTTGTAGTAACCATTTGCGGTCCAATACGCTTCGGGTCTATGTAACTTGCCTTGTGCATTAGACCTATAAAACGTACATTAATCTACCCGATTCTAGTATTCTAAGATAATCGTGCATTTATGTGAAAAAGGCGAGAGCTGCACGAACACTGCAAAGTTAAATCCATCCTGTGAATAGAGAAGACTGCTAAGGTGATTAGTCTAACTTGGCTCGACAGCAACACGAGTACTTGAAGAAGATAAAGAGCCTCACCAAGGACGTTTGTTAAAGGTGCTCTATCAATTTGCTATGGACTTTTCGAGCGCGGAAACTAGCTTAGGCATAGGTTGGGCTTCGATTTATCTTTTTCGTGTAACATTCGCTTCTTAATAAGGAGAAGAGGGTAATTAAACATTCTATTCCCGTCTCAAATACCACTGCTACCTCCCATCGGGAGTGTGATAGCTGGTATTTGAGATGTTGAACTGGCTAGCTAACATCGTCAAAACATAAAGAGACAAAAAAGAAGGTGCTCCTCCACTAATCTGCCGACTTCCTAATTAGAACTGGGTGGTAAAATCTGCGGCGGAAGTTATTATAACGCCTACCGTGTAACGGAAACCGGGATGCGTAAACCAGAACCTAGAAATAGTTGCAATAAATTGCACGGTACGATCGTAGCTCTCCGTTATCACTGTCGTTATTTCAAAATTTTCAATTCGCGCCGAATCAATTTTGTAAAAGTATACTTATCGGCGCGCATTAAATTGTACGCGCATATAAGATAAAAGGCGACTAATGGCCGAATTTGTGTATTATTGTAATCTTTGTAATAAAGTCGTAATAAATGGTTGTTAGGCTTGGGTAAATTAATTTGTTAAAGCAAATATTCAAGTCCTGCAAATATTTTATGTAAAATTATACAGTCTACTGGGTTAAATAAACAATCACTATTCTAATAAACCCTCGTTAAACCGAAACAGCATTAAGCGTACCAGCGTTAAGCGTAGTCTTACTGTATTTAATTTTTTGAAGTGAAACTTCTTTATCGGCGTTGGAAAAAAATTTACCGTCACATTTTTCGCTTACGCGTCACATTTTTTTTTGGTTACGCGTCACATTTTTTATCGTCACATTTTTTATCGTCACATTTTTTAAATTTAAAATATTTAAGGTTAACCTGTTTCTGATTGAACGATGATAAATATAATTATTTAAATTTAATAGTATATTTAAGGTTAACATCAGTTTCTGATTGAACGATGACATTTTAAATTTAATATATTTAAGGTTAACCTCAGTTTCTGTTTGAACGATGACAATGATAGTAATAATTCTATTTCAATTAATGAAATGCTGTAATAATCTTAGTAGCAAAAAGTTAAAGTGAAATAATTGTATTATTTGTATTCATGTCTATTATAATAAAATCCTTTTGTTTAAAATTTATCTAATTTTAAATTTAAAATATTTAAGGTTAACCTCAGTTTCTTATTGTAACTATCGGTCAATGTATATGATTTCATTAAAATAGTATTTATTAATTAATAAGACTGCTAATTTAATGAACATCAATTAATTGATATACATGCAACTTTTCAGAAATTGGTTAAATAAAGTTAAATTAGATAAAGTTTAAACAAAAGGATTTTCTTATCATAGACATGAATACAAATAATACAATTATTTCACTTTAACTTTTTGCTACTAAGATTATTACAGCATTTCATTAATTGTAATAGAATTATTACTATCATTGTCATCGTTATTATATATTTTTGTAATTAATGGCTTATGGTAACTGAAATATGAAATTGAATCTACAAAAATTAGTTAATTGATTTACAAAAATTTGTATTCATGTCTATGATAATAAAATCCTTTTGTTTAAAATTTATCTAATTTAACTTTATTTAACCAATTTCTGAAAAGTTGCATGTAGATCATTTTGTTTATTGAAGTGAAACTTCTTTATCGGCGTTGGAAAAAAATTTACCGTCACATTTTTCGCTTACGCGTCACATTTTTTTTTTGGTTACGCGTCACATTTTTTATCGTCACATTTTTTATCGTCACATTTTTTAAATTTAAAATATTTAAGGTTAACATCAGTTTCTGATTGAACGATGACATTTTAAATTTAATATATTTAAGGTTAACATCAGTTTCTGATTGAACGATGACATTTTAAATTTAATATATTTAAGGTTAACCTCAGTTTCTGTTTGAACGATGACAATGATAGTAATAATTCTATTTCAATTAATGAAATGCTGTAATAATCTTAGTAGCAAAAAGTTAAAGTGAAATAATTGTATTATTTGTATTCATGTCTATTATAATAAAATCCTTTTGTTTAAAATTTATCTAATTTTAAATTTAAAATATTTAAGGTTAACCTCAGTTTCTTATTGTAACTATCGGTCAATGTATATGATTTCATTAAAATAGTATTTATTAATTAATAAGACTGCTAATTTAATGAACATCAATTAATTGATATACATGCAACTTTTCAGAAATTGGTTAAATAAAGTTAAATTAGATAAAGTTTAAACAAAAGGATTTTATTATCATAGACATAAATACAAATAATACAATTATTTCACTTTAACTTTTTGCTACTAAGATTATTACAGCATTTCATTAATTGTAATAGAATTATTACTATCATTGTCATCGTTATTATATATTTTTGTAATTAATGGCTTATGGTAACTGAAATATGAAATTGAATCTACAAAAATTAGTTAATTGATTTACAAAAATTTGTATTCATGTCTATGATAATAAAATCCTTTTGTTTAAAATTTATCTAATTTAACTTTATTTAACCAATTTCTGAAAAGATGCATGTAGATCATTTTGCGAAAAATAAGGCCATAAAGAAGTTTCACTTCTTACATGTGTACACTAGTACACGCCCTAATTTTTTATAAAATTCTAAAATATTTTTAAATAAATACAAATTGTACAAGGTGTTCAAAGGTAGTAAAATAAATAAAAAGTTCGCCCCCGGGTGGGCTCGAACCACCAACCTTTCCGTTAACAACCGAACGCGCTAGTCGATTGCGCCACGGAGGCACATACTATAGGTCACAAAACGGATGGTTATAAGGTACACGGTCAAAACGTTGCTATAAGATACGATCAATTGTTGTTGTAATACTCCACAAATTCTACAAAATCATCAAATATCAGCCTTCGTGGCGCAATCGGTTATTTGTATTCATGTCTATGATAATAAAATCCTTTTGTTTAAACTTTATCTAATTTAACTTTATTTAACCAATTTCTGAAAAGTTGCATGTAGATCATTTTGCGAAAAATAAGGCCATAAAGAAGTTTCACTTCTTACATGTGTACACTAGTACACGCCCTAATTTTTAAATTAAATTTCAATTATTAGAACGATTGTGGTGTAATCTATAATCGATAATTTATTTTAAAAAAAATGTTGACATAATCTCATTATAAAATTTTTTTAAAATTTAATATTGTTAAACTATTTTAGAACTAAAATCTTTATATGTATATGCTTCTTCTATTTATTATTAAGTGTAGTTGTCACACTGATGTTATTTTGTCTATTTATCTTTGCAACAGCCGCGCTTATTTTAATGAAATTTTTAACAAATATAGTTCTAGTCATACTTTTGATTTCAAATTTTAATTCTTTTAGATCCAACTTGTGATTTTATGCTTTTTTAATACTAGTTTATTAGGATATTAATTATTTGTCTTTTTCGTCGTCTTCTTTATATGTAATTCCACTTTTATGACATTTAATATTTTCATTTCAAGAATTGCTCTGTTTATTTTAAATTCGTTATTTGATATTTATGTTATGAAACTCAATGTCATGAAGCGTTATATAATCATCAGTAATATGAAAACTTTGCATTAACTCAATATTTACGTTTGTCGAGATATTCTCATAAACTTGAAATATTTCATAATTTTGTGACACTTAAGAGAATAATTAAGTACACGCTAATGTTTTCATAGAATTTAGAAAAATCTACGTACTTAATCATTTTACAATTATTTTTACGAAAGAAGTTTACTGTTTTATATTATTTTTAATTTAATTACACGGTGAAAGCTTTTGTGATTTAAACATATTTGCTTTACTAATTAATTTTCCATATTAGATTTCTTTGTTATTTGAATTTATTTCAACGTTATTTTCATTTAAGACTTAGTTTGTTTTTTCTCTTCTTTCAAATTTGTGTTATTTACTTTAATTTTTGTAAATTTTTATGGAATACCATGAGTGTAATATTAGTCACCTCCTCGTAGTGCATCTGTGCTAGGCTATCTAGTATAGATGTCAACTAAATGACTGACATGAACCTACATTTCACCAAGTGGCGTTGTTGCTTTTAAAACGGATACGGCTCCATTCCTAGTTTAAGCGTAAGTTTGGGCTTAGTCAACGGCTAACACGTACCGTATCCTAACGTGGATCTAACGCTAATTTTTGGATAGGCTCCTTTCTACGGCTGTATAACGTCTGCGGTTTGTACACTTAATTGTGTACGATGCAAACGGGAGAGAGTGGTTTGCCATGTTGCTGCCTTATTTAGAGCAATAATTACTCTACTCTAGACCAAATTCTATTGCAGAGAAGCATAGTAAGGAAAACGTCCTTCCGACCGGATGCTCTTGTAGTAACCATTTGCGGTCCAATACGCTTCGGGTCTATGTAACTTGCCTTGTGCATTAGACCTATAAAACGTACATTAATCTACCCGATTCTAGTATTCTAAGATAATCGTGCATTTATGTGAAAAAGGCGAGAGCTGCACGAACACTGCAAAGTTAAATCCATCCTGTGAATAGAGAAGACTGCTAAGGTGATTAGTCTAACTTGGCTCGACAGCAACACGAGTACTTGAAGAAGATAAAGAGCCTCACCAAGGACGTTTGTTAAAGGTGCTCTATCAATTTGCTATGGACTTTTCGAGCGCGGAAACTAGCTTAGGCATAGGTTGGGCTTCGATTTATCTTTTCGTGTAACATTCGCTTCTTAATAAGGAGAAGAGGGTAATTAAACATTCTATTCCCGTCTCAAATACCACTGCTACCTCCCATCGGGAGTGTGATAGCTGGTATTTGAGATGTTGAACTGGCTAGCTAACATCGTCAAAACATAAAGAGACAAAAAAGAAGGTGCTCCTCCACTAATCTGCCGACTTCCTAATTAGAACTGGGTGGTAAAATCTGCGGCGGAAGTTATTATAACGCCTACCGTGTAACGGAAACCGGGATGCGTAAACCAGAACCTAGAAATAGTTGCAATAAATTGCACGGTACGATCGTAGCTCTCCGTTATCACTGTCGTTATTTCAAAATTTTCAATTCGCGCCGAATCAATTTTGTAAAAGTATACTTATCGGCGCGCATTAAATTGTACGCGCATATAAGATAAAAGGCGACTAATGGCCGAATTTGTGTATTATTGTAATCTTTGTAATAAAGTCGTAATAAATGGTTGTTAGGCTTGGGTAAATTAATTTGTTAAAGCAAATATTCAAGTCCTGCAAATATTTTATGTAAAATTATACAGTCTACTGGGTTAAATAAACAATCACTATTCTAATAAACCCTCGTTAAACCGAAACAGCATTAAGCGTACCAGCGTTAAGCGTAGTCTTACTGTATTTAATTTTTTTGAAGTGAAACTTCTTTATCGGCGTTGGAAAAAAATTTACCGTCACATTTTTCGCTTACGCGTCACATTTTTTTTTGGTTACGCGTCACATTTTTTATCGTCACATTTTTTATCGTCACATTTTTTAAATTTAAAATATTTAAGGTTAACCTGTTTCTGATTGAACGATGATAAATATAATTATTTAAATTTAATAGTATATTTAAGGTTAACATCAGTTTCTGATTGAACGATGACATTTTAAATTTAATATATTTAAGGTTAACCTCAGTTTCTGTTTGAACGATGACAATGATAGTAATAATTCTATTTCAATTAATGAAATGCTGTAATAATCTTAGTAGCAAAAAGTTAAAGTGAAATAATTGTATTATTTGTATTCATGTCTATTATAATAAAATCCTTTTGTTTAAAATTTATCTAATTTTAAATTTAAAATATTTAAGGTTAACCTCAGTTTCTTATTGTAACTATCGGTCAATGTATATGATTTCATTAAAATAGTATTTATTAATTAATAAGACTGCTAATTTAATGAACATCAATTAATTGATATACATGCAACTTTTCAGAAATTGGTTAAATAAAGTTAAATTAGATAAAGTTTAAACAAAAGGATTTTCTTATCATAGACATGAATACAAATAATACAATTATTTCACTTTAACTTTTTGCTACTAAGATTATTACAGCATTTCATTAATTGTAATAGAATTATTACTATCATTGTCATCGTTATTATATATTTTTGTAATTAATGGCTTATGGTAACTGAAATATGAAATTGAATCTACAAAAATTAGTTAATTGATTTACAAAAATTTGTATTCATGTCTATGATAATAAAATCCTTTTGTTTAAAATTTATCTAATTTAACTTTATTTAACCAATTTCTGAAAAGTTGCATGTAGATCATTTTGTTTATTGAAGTGAAACTTCTTTATCGGCGTTGGAAAAAAATTTAGTGTCTCATTTTTCGCTTACGCGTCACATTTTTTTTTTGGTTACGCGTCACATTTTTTATCGTCACATTTTTTATCGTCACATTTTTTAAATTTAAAATATTTAAGGTTAACATCAGTTTCTGATTGAACGATGACATTTTAAATTTAATATATTTAAGGTTAACATCAGTTTCTGATTGAACGATGACATTTTAAATTTAATATATTTAAGGTTAACCTCAGTTTCTGTTTGAACGATGACAATGATAGTAATAATTCTATTTCAATTAATGAAATGCTGTAATAATCTTAGTAGCAAAAAGTTAAAGTGAAATAATTGTATTATTTGTATTCATGTCTATTATAATAATTGTTTAAAATTTATCTAATTTTAAATTTAAAATATTTAAGGTTAACCTCAGTTTCTTATTGTAACTATCGGTCAATGTATATGATTTCATTAAAATAGTATTTATTAATTAATAAGACTGCTAATTTAATGAACATCAATTAATTGATATACATGCAACTTTTCAGAAATTGGTTAAATAAAGTTAAATTAGATAAAGTTTAAACAAAAGGATTTTATTATCATAGACATAAATACAAATAATACAATTATTTCACTTTAACTTTTTGCTACTAAGATTATTACAGCATTTCATTAATTGTAATAGAATTATTACTATCATTGTCATCGTTATTATATATTTTTGTAATTAATGGCTTATGGTAACTGAAATATGAAATTGAATCTACAAAATTAGTTAATTGATTTACAAAAATTTGTATTCATGTCTATGATAATAAAATCCTTTTGTTTAAAATTTATCTAATTTAACTTTATTTAACCAATTTCTGAAAAGATGCATGTAGATCATTTTGCGAAAAATAAGGCCATAAAGAAGTTTCACTTCTTACATGTGTACACTAGTACACGCCCTAATTTTTTATAAAATTCTAAAATATTTTTAAATAAATACAAATTGTACAAGGTGTTCAAAGGTAGTAAAATAAATAAAAAGTTCGCCCCGGGTGGGCTCGAACCACCAACCTTTCCGTTAACAACCGAACGCGCTAGTCGATTGCGCCACGGAGGCACATACTATAGGTCACAAAACGGATGGTTATAAGGTACACGGTCAAAACGTTGCTATAAGATACGATCAATTGTTGTTGTAATACTCCACAAATTCTACAAAATCATCAAATATCAGCCTTCGTGGCGCAATCGGTTATTTGTATTCATGTCTATGATAATAAAATCCTTTTGTTTAAACTTTATCTAATTTAACTTTATTTAACCAATTTCTGAAAAGTTGCATGTAGATCATTTTGCGAAAAATAAGGCCATAAAGAAGTTTCACTTCTTACATGTGTACACTAGTACACGCCCTAATTTTTAAATTAAATTTCAATTATTAGAACGATTGTGGTGTAATCTATAATCGATAATTTATTTTAAAAAAAATGTTGACATAATCTCATTATAAAATTTTTTTAAAATTTAATATTGTTAAACTATTTTAGAACTAAAATCTTTATATGTATATGCTTCTTCTATTTATTATTAAGTGTAGTTGTCACACTGATGTTATTTTGTCTATTTATCTTTGCAACAGCTGCGCTTATTTTAATGAAATTTTTAACAAATATAGTTCTAGTCATACTTTTGATTTCAAATTTTAATTCTTTTAGATCCAACTTGTGATTTTATGCTTTTTAATACTAGTTTATTAGGATATTAATTATTTGTCTTTTCGTCGTCTTCTTTATATGTAATTCCACTTTTATGACATTTAATATTTTCATTTCAAGAATTGCTCTGTTTATTTTAAATTCGTTATTTGATATTTATGTTATGAAACTCAATGTCATGAAGCGTTATATAATCATCAGTAATATGAAAACTTTGCATTAACTCAATATTTACGTTTGTCGAGATATTCTCATAAACTTGAAATATTTCATAATTTTGTGACACTTAAGAGAATAATTAAGTACACGCTAATGTTTTCATAGAATTTAGAAAAATCTACGTACTTAATCATTTTACAATTATTTTTACGAAAGAAGTTTACTGTTTTATATTATTTTTAATTTAATTACACGGTGAAAGCTTTTGTGATTTAAACATATTTGCTTTACTAATTAATTTTCCATATTAGATTTCTTTGTTATTTGAATTTATTTCAACGTTATTTTCATTTAAGACTTAGTTTGTTTTTTCTCTTCTTTCAAATTTGTGTTATTTACTTTAATTTTTGTAAATTTTTGTAATTTTTGTAATTTATTTATATGTTTAGGAGTATAACCATTATTTCCGTTTTAGTGACACTCCATGTATAAAGTTTACATGAATAAACAAATAAATCTGCTTTCTAAGTGGTAGTCATTTTCTAATACGTTTTATGATTTATTTTTATTAGTATTCACATATTACAATTTTTCTATTGTTTAAACTTTTTTTCCTACTGAGCGATGTGGGTAACCACATTTATGTTACGTTTTGGAGACAAATTTATTAACACTGTAATGCGCTTAATATACTATTGTCCAGTTATGTTGGTAGATGCGATAGTTGTCAATTAAATTGGAGCTCTTAATTTGACAATGTTGTCAGAATAACAATTGATTTTGTAACCAATGATGCAACTTAACGACATGACCACGTAGTAAGCTATATTGCCAAAATTAACAATGTTTTATGCAATCGAGTCTAGGTGCACTAAGCCAATGTAGAATTCGTTCTAGTTTTTATGTAGAATAAATCTTCTTTGCCTCTAAGTTTCAAACTGATTTTATAGAGGTACGTATCTGTTTCTAATATAACAATTTTAGCTTTTACTTATTATCATTCTTGTTTTTGTTATTACGTACTATTTTTCTTGCAGACATTTAAAAAGATTGATTTGTTAATTTTGACTACATTTAATCAAAAATAAAGTTACAACGTTATTATTTTGTTAAATGGACTTGTAAAAAAACTTTTATACTTTTATAACTAATCAATTTTAAAAAAATTCAATAAACGATTTGCTAAAAATTATGAAATTAAATCTATTTTACTAGACATCATTTCTTAAATTTAGTTAAGAATAGTTTCTAAAAATGTTAAAAATAATTAACAACGTTATACTAAATAATTTTTTTTCATTAAAAAAATAAGTTATAGTTACGAGATTTAGCTATAACGCAACCTGGTTTTGTTGTCTTATTAACGTATTGTTTAATTTGTAATATTTAAAAAATGTTTTTAGTTTTTTTTAAATTCAGAAACATAAATTGTAGTTAGGTTAAATTGTGACAAAAATGTTTATTTTTCTTAACTGCCATAAATTTTAATTTTTTGCTATTGTAAACCGTCTTTGACAGTTTTTGCGCGCTTGTCAACATAAACGTCAAATTATTTTTGAGAGATTTTGAGACTTTGGGAACTTTTTAGTTTTTGTTCGAGCAATAAAATGTTGTATTCAACTTGTTTCTATCTAAATTGGATGTTTTTTGCCTCTTGGAAAAAACAGAGTCCAATTTACACAGGAACTCATTAAATAAACTACTATTTTTTGTTTTACTAACGTTAACTGTGATATATTTAAACAAATTTTCTTCTTATTCTTCTTTTTTTCTCTTCTTCTTCCTTTCTGTGGCTTCAAAGCTTTTTCAGGTTATCGCGTTCCTAGGGTAAGCACTCCTGGTTTTTATTAGCTGCAGCTACCAACCGCATGCTTAACCCCTTGAAATTGCTTTCAAGAGGAAGAACTGGTCTGTCACTTTCCCTTACTATTTCTAAAGACTTTTTTTGTTTATTGTTTTTTTGTTTCCAATTCTGTAACCTTATTTTTCTTAAATTCGTTTCTACTACATCTATCCATCTTTTACTTGGTCGCCCCATTTCTCTCCTACTTTCCATTTTCCTATGTAACGCTTTTTAACACTTCTTTTGTTTTCTTACGCTAAATATGTCCTAACAAACTTATTCTACCATTTTTTATTTCCTTGGATATACTTGGCCTATCAATTATTGTCATTAATACAATTTTTGTCTTTATTCTCCATATATTATTTTTACACATACTGGACCATATATTTTTTTAAATATTTTCCGTTTCCAAGTGTCAAGTGTTTTCTTCTTTTTTCACCAAATTTTTTGTTTTAGAGGCGTACACCACTATTGGTCTTATTGCTTGTTTTTAATATACCTCTTGATGCATAGAAGCATCCATTGCCAGCTAACATTCTAGCATTTATATCTAGCGACGTTTCATTTTCTGCTGTAATTATCAAACCTTAGTATTTAAAATTGACCACTTAAAAATTTTTTTTGTAGCATTTTCACTTTTTGTTGTGCTTCTGGTCTTGAGTAATTTCTTGTGTTATCATATATTTAGTTTTTTTTTATTAATTCTTAGTCTCATGTCTTTTGCTGCTAACACTATTTATTTATTAGTTTATGATTAGATTTTTGTATAACCATTATTTCCGTTTTAGTGACAGTGCCTTGTATAAAGTTTACATGAATGAACGAACGAATATGCTTTCTGAATGGTAGTCATTTTCTAACACGCTTTGTTATTTATTTTTATTAGTATTCACATCTTACAATTTTTCTATTATTTAAACTTTTTTCCTACTGAGCGATGTGGGTAACCACATTTATGTTACGTTTTGGAGACAAATTTATTAACATTGTTTTGCACTTAGTTTACTATTGCTCAGTTAAATAAAACTATGTTGGTAGATGGCATCGTTGTCAACTAAATTGGAGGTCTTGATTTAATAATGTCAGCATAACAATTAATTTTGTAACTAATGATGACCCTTAACGACATAACCAAGTAGTTAACTATAGTGTCAAAATTAACAATGTTTTATGCAACTGAGCCTAGGTTCACTAAATCAATGTAGAATTCGTTCTACTTTTTTATGTAAAATAAATCTTCTTTTCCTTTACCTGTTAGACTGATTCTATAGAGGTAGATGTTCAGCTCTTTAGCTATTTCGTCTTACGTATCTATTTCTAATACAATAATTTTAGCTTTTACTTATTATCATTCTTGTTTTTGTTATTACTTGTTTTACTTGTTTTGTTATTTTTTGTTGCAGACATATTTAAAAAGATTGATTTTTTTAATTTTAACTACATTTAATCAACAATAAAGTTACAACTTTGTTATTTTGTTAAATGCACTTTTAGAGAAACTTTTATAACTAACCAATTTTTTTTAGAATTTAATAAAAGTTTTGCTAAAAATTATGAAATCAAATCTATTTTACTAAACATCATTTTTTTAAATTTAGCCAAAAATAATTTCTAAAAATTTAAAAAGAATTAACAACGTTGTATTTGTTTTAAAAAAATTAGAAATCAAATAATTAAACATCGAAATATTATAAAGTATATAAAAAATATTGATGATTGCAAACAAAATCCCAAAGATTTGTAATTGTAAAAAAATATTAAATAATTTTTTTTTTTTTTTTTTAAAGGAGGAACTGGTTTGTCACTTCTCCTTTGCCTTCCTTTTTCTAACCATTTTTTCTAAATTTTTGTTTATAATTCTGTAACTTTATTTCTCTTAAATCTATTTCTACTATGTCTATCCATCTTGTAACGCTTTTTTAACACTTCTTTTGTTTTTCTTACGCTAAATATGTCCTAATAAACTTATTCTACTATTTTTTATTTCTTTGGATATACTTGGCTTATCAAATATTGTCATTAATTCTATTTTTGTCTTTATTCTCCATACATTATTTTGACATACTGGACCATATATTTTCTTTAATATTTTTCATTCCCAAGTGCCAAGCATGTTATCTTCTGTTTTCGTCAAGTTCTTTGTTTCTTATTGCTGTTATATAAATTTTTATTTTAAAGATTCTTGAGAGTATGCTTGTTTTTAATATATTTCCTAATGCATAGAAATGTCTATTGCTGGCTAACGTTCTAGCATTTACATCTAGTGACGTTTTACTTTCTGCTGTAATTATAAAACCTATTTAAAATTGACCACTTCAATTTTTTTTTGTTGCATCTTAACTTTTTGTTATCCTCCTGGTCTTGAGTAATTTCTTGTGTTACTATATATTTTGTTTTTTTAATTTATTCTTAGTCTCATGTCTTCTGCTTCTTAATTGAAATCTTGATATATTTTTTCAAAATTTTCTCTTTTCCTACTTATTATATCTATGTCTTCGGCATATGCTAACGTTTGACTGCCCTTATTAAAGATGCTTCCCGTTGGATGGAAAGGCATTTTTTAAATAACTTTTATTAGAACTATATAAAATAACGTTGCTGATATCTGCTTGTCTCAAGCATTGTTTAATGTTAAATTCATCTAATGTATAATTTTGTATTCTGACTTTGGGTTTTGTGTCTGTCAAGCACAACTTAACTAGTCTGCAGCTTCTCTGGTATTTTTAACTCCCATTGCTTCATACAACTTTCTGCTGATTATAAAGTTGTATGTCTATTTAAAATCTACAAATAAGTGGTGTAAATTTCTATTGTATTCATAAAATTTCTCTAGCATTTGTTTCAAAGTTAATATCTGGTCTATTGTTGATCTGTTTCTTCTAAATCTACACTAATATATCTTCACTTCTTTTTCCATATAAATATTAAGTTTTCTCTCTAAGAGTTTACTGAATATCTTATAATATATATTTAGCAGGGATATGCCTCTATAATTCTCGCATTTTTTATGAAATGGGCAAATATAAATTTCTTGCTTGATAGTTTCTTTGCAAAATTTGATTAGCTCTATATTTATATTATCTTCACCCGGTGCTTTATTATTCCGCATACTTTTAATCACCTCTTCAAATTTTTTTTATGTTGGTTCTATTATTGGTACCCACAGATTTTGTTTTTTTACTTTCTCCGGGTTATCAGTTATACTATGTATATTCAATAAATTTCCAAAATTATTGTTCCACTTTCCTAGTATTTTTTTTGCTTTCAAATTAGCTCTTCATTATTATTCCTAAAAAATGTTGTTCTCGGTCGGAACCCTTTTTTTGGTAAGATACCTCTCTATAAAATAGTTTTACTTTATTTTGCTGTTCAAAACATTTTAACTCTTCAAGTTTCTTCTGTTCCCACTCCCTCTTTTTTTAAGCTATACTTTTTTACTTCTCTTTATTTTCTATTATTTTTCTTTCTTGATTCTTCCAAATTTTCTTTAAGCTGGTATTACCGCAATTGGCTATATTGAAAAATTTTTGGGTTCAGTTATTTTAAAAACTATAAATATTATGAGCTTAAAATTAACAACAACGGTAAATCAAACAATGTATTTTACTCTAATCTAGGTATAATTAGTAAATAAAATAATATACAATGTAAAACAGTAATATTAAGTAGTCTTAATAACTAAACATACATACATCTCTATTTTGACGAATTTCTTTACTTATCTCTAAAAATAAAGAGCATGTTAAATAAATATCAGGCTGCTGCGTAATATAATTAGAAATTTAACTCTTACAAACTTACCAATTTTAAATTAACTGTACCTAAACATCATTTAGTAACACTTTAACTAATTTAGTAACATTTTGCTGTACAACGTTTAAGCTGCTATATTGTTAGTTACATTTCAGTTCGCTTGTTTTGTGTAAGATGGCAGCATCAGTATATTCGTTTCATAGATATTTATATAACTTCGTTATAGATACGGCTTTCAGTTTTAAATGTTATTGAAATAGTGATGCAGAGCTAAGGGGAAAGTGCGGTAAAGGGTACACGCCGGCGCGGGAATAACATGCATTGTACATTTACATATTATTGCAAAAACGTGTAAACTAAACGCATGCGCAATTTAATTGTACTATTTATCTCTGCCTTTACGTAGAGCACAATACAAACCTCGGAAAATCGCATCTATAACGAAGTTATATAAATATCTATGATTCGTTTACGTTGTTGTCAAATGTATTTATATTCATCTACTAATTTTCTTTAAAATTTACGGTTTGCGTCAGCAATACAACTATTTTTATGTTAGTTTTTTGTTTCATTTAGTAGTTTAATATCTATTATTGAAGAAGTACTAACATTATATAAAAATAACATGTAACAGTTGTTGCCATCTAGATGAGTAATGTTAAAACATTAGTTGAATAATTTGCCACACAAAACGACTATAGCGTGCAAATACCCGCTTAATCATATTTAATCTTAAACTATTTTTTTAGAGTATTTGTAAATTTCAATTTTTTTATTACATTATTTTAATTTAACTAATATCAGCCTTTGTTTGCGGATTTTATACTGACTTAACCTGTTTATTTCTTCCGTATCTACCGTTGTCAACAGTTGTCCCTATTTTATTTATTATTTCTTAAACCTTGTTTATTTTAATCTTTTGGTCATCTCCTTCGTCATCATCTACTTCCTGAATTAATAAATTTTGCTTCTTAGATTATCTTTCCAGAATTTCTATTTGTTTGTTTTGTTTTATTATATGTTTTATCTGGTTATTTCTTCACGCAATAGTTTTACTTTTTCTGCATTTTTTTCTCCATCCCGCTCATATTATTGTATTTTTTACTTTATATTTGCTTTTTTTGTGCTTTCGCTCTGAACCTCTATTGTTTACCATTTTTATAATTATTGCAGTGCGATAAAACCTTCCTTTGGTTCCACACTTCAAAGATCCAGGCTTTTTCACTACAATATTTCAATTTATGTGTGCTTAACATTACTCTTATCTTACGTTTTTACTTTTTCTTTATATTTCTTTAAATTCTCAACACACTTTATCACAGTTTTCACCAATTGATAACTTTAGTAACTCCACAATTTAACTTAAAATCGAAACAAAAACTATCAAATCGCAAACGCGCTTTATACATGTGTTTTCTACTTTTTAAATAATCCAAAGTCTTAAAAACATTGTCTAACAAAGAATTAGTATCATATAGGTAATAATAAAATTTTGTTGAAAAAGAAATTGTTTTTAGAGATATAATGTAGAAGAAATTATTTACTTGTCAAATACAAGTGGTTAGAATAATGTCTAATATTTTTCTAATAAGAATACAAAACACAAAGAAAAGCTTCCGTTATTTAACAAATTTTAAAAACAAAAATTGTTTCCTTTGTGCAGAATAATGTTAGATAAAGTAAGTTCAATCAACTGTATTACAATATATATTTACCATTACATCTTAGTAAGTTTACTTCAAATAAACTTTTCAATAAGATTTTGTATACCGCACTCTATATAAAGAGCTTTAATCCCTAGGCTTTAATAAAACCAAGATAAAGAATAGTAGTATTAAAGAATTTTTTAGTCACAAATGTATACAGAAGAAATGCCGCAATTTAATGGCGGATGATGCTTGAACGTAATTTCAATTTAACGCCTATCGATTAAATGTATAAAAAATGTTTTTATTTTATTAATTAAATTAATTTAAATATAGTTTACTGTTGTTGTTTATTTTAATCTTGGTTAATAGAATCAACCGTATTTATTATACTGACTATATAATACAATGGTTTAAAATGGCCGCAATAAATGTACTGTTATTCATTTTTACAAAATTATTTTCAAACATTGAAGACAAAAAAAATCTATAAATAATGTATATTTTAATCTTTAAAAATGTTTTTTCACCAAGCAAAGATAAATTTTGTTTGCGGTTTAATACATTTTGTATGCATTGTAAGTCGAGTCAAGAATAACTACTATTCTTTTTGAAGTATTACCACAAAAACAATTGTTATACTGTAATCAAATTGATTATTAAACAAACATTTTGCTGATTTTCATAATGTAATATCAATTTTTTTATTTAATTTGCATAAAAATATTAAAACAAAAGTAGGTTTGAACGAATTCAATAATAAATTACTTAAATCAATTTTACACTTTTATAACAACTAACGATAACTATATGTATTTAGATTTTGTTACAAATATATAAACACATAAACATTTGATTAATACTTTAATAATCAAATCTTGAAAAACGATATACAAATAAATTTCAGTTTAAATTCTTAGTTTTATTTACACGCGGTATATACTTGTAAATAAGTTTTTACGCGGCGTACTCTATAAAAATGATAAAAAACCGCTATTTAGTTATATTCCTATATTTAACAAGAATTAGTTTATTTGCAGAAACAGAATTAAACATAAAATAGTAATTCCCTCACCTCTTCATTGTGCTGCCGGTATAAATTTTTATAAATTATTTGGGTATTTTTGTTCATTCTTTTTTTAGCACTTCCTACATTTTTTTTATTGATTTGGCGTTTTTAAATTAATTTAGTGTAAATATTCTTAAAGGTATTTGATTAAAATAAGCTCCGCGCTCTGACTATATCAATCGAACAAATCAAGGATCTCAGCACGTTTGCTATCATCCAAAACTGATTAACTTATTTTTGTTGTGCGTTTAAGCCGTTTCTTTGCTGTACAATAAGACTGGTCCAAACAAATTTAAGGTGAGTGCTTCTAAACAATTTGAATTTGGATTTATTTGTCTATAAAGCTCTTTTTCACTGTTATATAGTTAAAGCTTTATGTACTTTAACAGCATTTAATCGTTTTTGACAATTATTTGTTTATAACTATACTTTCTGTTTAGCCACACATTCTGAAAGATTATTTCTTAAAATATTCTTTAATCGTTTCATTATCAATTAACCTTTAATGTGCAAATGTCTAGCTATTGAATTGTGTTTTCTAAAATTAAAGGCCAAATTCAGAAACGTTATTATGTACACTCCTTTTACATTTAAATCGCGATTCGTTGTAAAGTGAGTAGAACACTCATGTGAGTAGAGTTCTTAGTAGAGGCATTTCATTATGTCGTAAACTGTGACCTTGGGTTAAAAATCGGAATTAATAAACTAAAAATTGAAAATTTGACAAGTCTAAGTGCATCTCAAAAACGTAAGTTCATACAAAAGACAACCGGGTCAACAAAAAATTTTAATAATTTAAAAATAATTAGATATTTATATATTAAATTAAAATAAGTAGTATTGAAGACTTAGCAAAAACGTATTTTATTTAAACTAAAAAATATTCTGCACAAAAATTGATAAAATTTAAAATTTATATTTTAAAAATCAAATTAAATAAAAAAAATATATTTGGATACATTTACTTCTTCTTTTATTTAATCTGTATAAATACGTGTTTATTAATTACCATTTGTCCAAATATTTTAAGTGTACCTATAAATTCATGAACCATGGACATATTGAAACTATATCAAAAGTAATTACAACGACTATAAAACATAAACAAACAATAGCGGCTGGTTTAATTAAAAAGATTGTTTAGAAATTTACGTTTGTTTTACAATTACATTATATAACTGTGGCAGCATATAAAGTTACATATTTACATAAGCAGAAAAAAATTGGTTTTTTAAATAAAAACATTTATATTTTTATTACAACAGAAACAATTTTCTATATATTCATGGTTTGTTTGTTTATGATTAAACCAATATTAAAACTCACATAGACTAACAGCGTATTAAGAACTTTTTGTAATAATCTGGTTTGTGCACGTACGTTGATAACAATTCTTAATAAAAAACTGACAAATAATATTATATTGATAGAATTTATTTTTTAGATAGAATACAAATATTTTTGTTAAAACATATAGCATAATACATTATTTAGAGTTAATTTGTATTTGTTTAAATTAAATAACAGTTTAAACGTATATAACGTATTATTTTAATTGAGAATATTCTTTAATCTGTTAACAGTTTTATTGACGTTTAATCGTATTATGTTCTATGTTAGATTTTAAATTGTCACAAAAAAAATTAGAAAAAGTTGTACTAACAAAATACGTATTTTTTAATGTTAGCTTTGAAAGGTATTTTGTTATTTAATATAACAATTTCTGCGTTTTAGATTATATGTGATACTACAATTTCAATTGTTTTGGCTTTTTTGCTTTTGTTTGTTTTTTGTAATTTTATATACTGTTGACTTTCTTTAATACATTTTTATGTTTTAACATTTAATTTTTTTGTTAGTATATATAATGTTTTTGTATGTTACTTTATTTGGTTTTAATTTTGTGTTGGTTTTATCTATTTATTTCTTTTTAAATATGTTAGATATTATTATTATTAATATTTTGGTGTTTTTTCTAATTCTGACCTTAGAGTTTACCTCGCAAAATATAGTTTTTAGAATTAGTAAAATATTACAATAACGTTAGATCTTACTGAACAAATTGTGTGTTTTATATTTAAAAAACAACTAAAGTTAAGTTTTGTTGTTAAAAACCTCTTTTTTTTTACTTTAAACTGAAAAATATTGCAATGTTGATTTGTTTACGGCTGTCATCTATCTGTCATTATTAATAATATCAATTACGTGTTGCAGTTATAAACACAATGAAAACAAAGTTTGGATTGCTAATTTAATATCGTACTTTAAACAAACATGAGATAACGGTGGCTCATTGTTACTTTTTAATGGCGTACGAAAACTAAAATATTAACAATTTTTTTATGAAACATTTAAATCAGAGTATTGATTTAGAGAGTAGTTAATAAACTTCATATTAATCTTAATAAGTATCACAAATTTCCACCAATTTAAAAGCTAAAACACAATCCATAAGTTAGTTGTTATATGTTGATTCCGTCGTATAAGTGAAAATCAAAGATACAATCTAAGACATCTATTCAAAAAGTACCTAAGTACTAATAAATTATCTGCGATCTATTTATTAAATTTAATTTTTAGAAATTGTGGGACACCTCTGCGTATCGTACCAAAGGCGTATATACTTTCACTTAGTTTGACTGCTTGGCTTCTATTACATAAATAAGAAGTAATTAAATTAATGCTATTTTGATTAAAATTATGAATATGCAGTTTTTTTATTAATATTTTGTGATCTCCTGCATCGTAGGCTTTACTGAAAACTAAGAAAATGCTTATATCATGATTACCATCTTCGAAATACCCTAAGGTGTAATCTACGAGAGTTTCAACAAATGCGGAGGTACTTTTATCTTTTATATTATTCTTTTCAAAATGCAAATATGAGTCTATAACTTTCAAGACTACTTTTATTACCCTTTTTAAATATTGGAATAATCAGTGCCACTTTTTGTTGATCGGGAAAGATTCCGTGTTACATTCATTAATTTAACCAGTAATTTATCAAATAAACTAATATTAGCCTTTATAACCTTGACTGAAAGTTATTTTTTTATCGTTTTTACTTTATCAGTTTTATTTAACCTAAATATAGCATTAATTCCAGTTAATTTGTTGCGCATATGCTTTAAATTTTCATTAACCATTTAATACGATTATCACAACTTCTAACTTTGAAAGCCTTTTGGAAAAGAGTTCAAAAAGGCAGCAAGAACTATATTTAAAAAAATATCAGAAGTAGGATTTAAAATGTCCCAATTATAGTCATGTAAATAATTTAAAACTGTAACTAAACTCTTTATTGTTATTAGTCTGTATACATTTTTAACTAATCTAGTTGATTTGGTTAAATGAAAATTATCACTTATAATAATCACTTGACCTAGATGATCAGATATACCTAGTACACATATCGAGGTCTTAAAGTTGACCTTAGGAAAATTTATAAATATATTATCCAAACAGTTTTCATGTCTGGTAGCTGAAAGAATCGTTTGGCGATATCCATATAACATTAAGTCTACAAAAGTCACCGCGAATTTGTTTTCAGTATTAAATTTAATGTTGAAATTATCCACGATTACTACTGGATTATAGTTTTTTGAAGTCTTCTGGCATATATGGGATAATCGACTTGAAATAATACGTTAATGGCCCGATATCGATCATGTCGAACAACCAAGCAACACCACGGGCGCTAAATCGCCAGTAGTCAAATCCAAACTGATTACGGCATGCATAAACAGTCTGGAAATACTGGCAACTTGCTAACCAGTGCAGCTCATCTGGATACTAAAAGACCAGCATGTAAAGAAAAACCTAATGGCGGACGCACTAGCTAAGGAAAAACACAACAGGGACGTATATCCGACCTAAACCCATTATAGGAATCGCTTACAAAACTGGAAAAGAAACAATTCGCAGCAAACTTGCAGTGCAGTACAAAAAAATATGGAAAAACTCTTCAGGGATGGAGAATACAAAACTCTTCCTTACGGAGCCACAATTAAACACTATCAAGCATGAGTTGACAAAGGTTAAAGAAACTTATGGGACTAATAACAGGGCACTGCTTGGAGAACGACGAGACTCCGCAGGATCTGCTGTGTAAATGCGTAGCATATCAAACGCAATGCACAACGAATCCCGGCAAATCAAAACTAACCGATGATGAGTTAAAAAAAGCGCTTCTGGACATCATTGACGAAATAAAACTGCTGAGAGAGTAGATTCTTGTTAAAATGTGAAGGCATTGAAACGAAACAACTTCGGTTCCAACTATGGTATCCGATCCACTCCTACCAAGAATGTGTGGTTTAGCTAAAATACATAAGCCAGTAAACGTATTTTATCTAATCGTCTCAAGTATTAACCCTTTTAAATATGTGATCAAAATAATTATCCAATAAATTCAACAGTTTGGAGAATCAACAACCACATCTAAGATCTCGAATTGTTATAAAGTTATTGAAAAAATTAAAAACTTTGAATTGACTGAAGATGAAATGGTAGTATCAGTTGATGTTAGTGTATTGTTTCCGAGTATCCCGATTGATAAGGATATCTAAAAGGTATATCGGTCAATAATACTAGTGTGTGCAACCCCCATGGATTTTGAGGTCTCAAATTGAAACTTTGAAACTATTAAGTTTGTCCATGAAATAGAAAACGATGGGAAGTTGCCATTCCTGAACACTTTAGTGACCAGCAAGGGCAATAAATTAGATATTGACATTTACCGCAAAAACACCAACACCATGCGATTTATAGCAACTGATTTGAATCATAGTTTGTCATATAAACTAGATGCTTTTCAATTTTTGATTCAACGATTGTTGTATTTGCCATTGCCAAAAGATAATTTTAACAAAAAATTAAAACATATTAAACATATTACAACATACAATGTATTTTCGGAATCAATAGTTAACAATATCATTAGAAAGCAGAAACATAAACAACAACAACAAAAAAAATATGTAAAACTTCCGCATTATACCATTTACTAAACGACTTCAAAAAATCATCTCAAAATTTGATTACAAAATAGTAACAATCACTAACAATAACATAAATCAGGAATATATAAAATTATTTGTAAAGACTGTAACCAAATATATATAGGGCAAACCAAAAGACTCCTAAAAACCCGTTATAAAAAACATTTAGTAAACATAAGAAAATAGATAAATTAAGTGCTGCGCTACATATGTTCGAAAATAATCAAAAAATAAAATTAATTAAGAAAATAAACAATAGAAGCGAATTAGATCCATATGAGAGTTTGAAAATTTGTAAAAACAAATACGGACCGTTAGATTTTTTGGAATTGTTCAACTTATCAGTGAGACGAAACAAAGAGTCACGCAATTTTAATACAAATTAGCTTTAGTTTTAATTATAGTTTTAGTAGCAGTTTGCTGAGAATGATGATTCCCCAAATGCGGTTCAGTTTCAATGTTTGGTGTAGCTTTATTAAATCATAAGTCGTGGGGCTTGTATTTTACATCTCAGAATCGCATAGAATTATTAAGGAATACAATTAAGGAGTTGTTAGTTAACGTAAACTTGGCTTATCGGTAGTACATTATGTTTCAGCAAGATGCGGCTCTCCCACATAATTTTCAGAATGTTGATAACCTATTAAAGATTCTATCTCTAACGAATTAAGTAGCAACTGTATGTTTTTTATAGAAGTATCAAAATCATCATTCAGTGAACGGTGAATAACCACGACAGTTATATTACAGTTCATACATAAAATTGAAGTTATTTCACAGTGCAATTTGATGTTTAGCTTATCTCATTTGAACCTTTTTATGCGCATTTTTTATAAATGCCAAATTTATTAATGTTTATTTACCGTAACTGACACATTAGAGTAGCGAGAATATTTTTAATGTTTATTTGAAATTTCTTGCAAATACAAATAATTTATAAAAGTTGCGAATCGTACGATCGGTTTATTAAATGAAAATGGTACCAGCAGCAATTTTAAGAATTATCTTAATAATTCAAAAGATATCAACAAAAATCAAGAAGGTAAAAAAATCTTTTAAATTAGAAGTAAAAACAACATAATTAAAAATTGCATCTTAATTAGTAAAGCGCCATTTTGATTATGATTAACAAAAATTATTCCCGTATTTTTGGATAAAACTAACGTTTTCCAAGAATGCATTTCGGTAAACTTAAATTCAAACATCAAACATAATCTTTTATTTAATATTTTTTTAATGAATAATTCTAGTCACGCTGATATCAATGAAAGAACACCACCGTACACCGACTCAAAAAATTTCTCAGCTTCTAAATATAGCAATGCCGCAATCAGAGTTTTGGAAGAACTATAAAATTGAAAATAATGTCTTCTCACATAAGCAGTAAATCACTTCCATGTATATGTAGTTGTCTTGCAAAGTACGAGCCTAATCTATATTTATTAACTTTTAGACCACATTCAAGTTCACTGCTCTGCAGCCAATGCTCGCTGATACCAATGATATGATAGCTGCATGATAGTAAATAGTATTCAAGTTACTTAATTTTATTCCGAATGCTCTAAATATTTATATAAAATACAGAAAAATGATTGACTAGGGATTCTAATTTGATTTTAGGCGAAACATTAAAAAAAGATACACGATAACGCCTTTAGGCCAGATTTCAGTATTATTAGCTGTTTCTAATTTAGAAGACACTACTGATACCTTAAAAGAAGAATAGTCCTTAAGATGTTCAGATTGCATTTTTAAGCATTTTTCTGATAAAACCACTTTAGATCTAAGGTGTTCAGTAAGCTGTTTGGCAGTGCAACTAACTTCCAAACTACGTATGTGCAGATGAAAAAGTTTGATGGCTGCTTTTACGGTTTTGTCTTCACAATAGCCTTCTATCCCGGATTTCTTGTTTATAGACCGTTGTTTATTCTTGCGCAATACCATCGTCCATTCATCAGACTGCTTTATTTCATCTGGGATTACTTCAATAATTTTACACGTTCGCGTTTGTTTTATACCATTTCTGGAAGAAACGCTAGCTGAATTACATAAAAACTACAGTGTCTAAACGTTAAGACTAAGTTTTAGTGTGACTTAAAAATTTAAAATATTGAAAGATAATAGTTCAAACAAGCAATTAATTGACAGACACAAACAAAACACGCTGAAGACTGAACAATTCATAATATAAATTGCACATAAGTAAATACTTTTTTAATACGACACTTGACGTTAGCTGCAGGTTTAAGGTCTCAACTGCCATACAGAAATTTTTCAATTAAAGAAAACGTCTGAAGGTTAATGACTGGTTATCTCCATGTACCCAAAAATTAGGATTCTCTCTAACTAACACTTGATTTGGAGAAAAAGTTGTTTTGAACTCCGGCAGACTCGTTAAAAGGAAATTTATTGCATTGAAGCAGGATCGCGACGGTTATCTTAATAAAACTTTACGTGCAACCGCGGATAAAAATTACTAATTGTTTAATTTCTGCTGTACTCTTCCGATTCTATTGCAGCGTCATCGGTAAAACTTAAAGGAGATAACCAACCAGACTTATTGGCGTCAGTGCCGTCGAGAAAACCAGTGCAGTACTGAATTTTATCACGAATTATGTTATTTATCGCAAATATTTAAACAACGACATGTAGCAATTTATATTCCAAAGGATTACTATAATTTCGCTGCACGCTAAACCAAATTCAAAAAAGTGCATAACAACATTTTGAGTATCTATTTTACTTATATTGGAGTAAGCAAATAGGCTACAGTATTTATCACATAAAGCTCGCTTATTTATAACAAAAATAAATGTTAAACTTAATTCTACACTAAAATTGTAGCATCTATTTGAGTTTCTACTTCCTGAATTATAAATTGAGCATGAATGTTGATATCAGTATAAATTGATTGTAAATTGAAAGTAAGTGATAGTTATGAATTTGACCCTAAGTGTTTTTCTAAACTATAAAAACATTTTTTGTCAACTGTATTTTTTGTGTAAACTGCAACAAACACAAATCACTTCAGTATGTAAATTAGTAAATATTGAGTCTTGTTAGCTATTAATCATAATTAATGTAATTTAAATGAAATACGGTTGTTGCAACGCCAGTTTACAAAATCAATTCCAACTTTGTCATCATATCCATAGACTACCATATTTTCCTACACCGTTAAAAATTTGAAAATAAATTAACACCCTTAAATATAAAAGGCAATTCATTTAAATATTATGTAGTAGCTATATACAAAAAGAACACAAAAATATTATTATTTTTTATGTTTTTAAACTGCTTCTATTTTTTAACCGTTCTTAAACTTACGTATTCTGAATTATTTAGGTCAAGTAGTATATGTTCTATATTTTAAAGTTTTTTTTAAAACTTGATTTATATATTCATTGTTGTAGATTATTACTAGAATTTTCCAATAACATATATAATCTAACTATGTATCTAACAAAATAATGTTAAACATATTTAATATTTTTTGTATTTAAAACAAAATAAAATTTTAAATTTCGTTTACAATACAAATAAAAGCAATAAAACAAAAACCAAATTTGTTAAAAATAATGTTCAGCCCAATTTCGCCAAAATCTACTTTACGAATCAGAATGATTGTAAAATAAGTTTAAAATTTTGAAAGCATTGCATTATCTAAATATATAACATACGTGGAACGCTAGTATAGTTATTGAATTAATATAAAAATATCTACATAAAATGGTAGAAATTTAGTATATGTCTAGTAGCGTCACTTGGTCTCATCAACGACATAAATTATAATTATGTGACATTTTATAAAATACTTTGCCTGTAAAGAATATCACAAAGCAAAATTTATTTTTAGAAAATACTTTATTACAGTGACACAATTTTATAATAACTGTATACCACGTTCCTAAAATTTATTAAAAATCCCAATCGTCATTTAATTACATTTACTGTCAGGTAAGTGTCGTACTTCTAAGTTTAAAAATGTCTATTTAATTAAAGCGATGAAATAATAATAATAATAATTATGAAGTTTTTAATAAGAAATAGTAATTAAAAGAGTATTAATGTTTGTAAGTGTTTAATTGCTTAAAATAGAAAAACTTGATTAAAATTTAGGTTTTCAATTTATTTAAGATGAACACAAATGTACAATTTAATTTAGAAACAAAATTTTAGCAAATATGCGAGTTAACGTAATTAATTAATTAATTAGTTAAAATGTGTTTTATTTTTAACACTAAAAACATTGTTTTGTATTTTATTTAACGTGCATCGAAGAATAATAAAACCTTTTGTTTTAATAGCGGATAACACAAATGTATAATTTAATTTAAAACCGAATTGTTAGCAAATATGCGACTTAATGTAATTCAATAATTAATTAAAATGTGTGTTTTTAATATTAAAAATATTGTTACGTGGTTTATTTCAGGTGTACGACAGAATCATAAAATCTTTTGTTTAGGAGCCAACAACGGATTCTATTGACTATTTTTAACAAACATTTAGGTATTGAATCTCGTATATCTGCGGAATAATAAATAGTTCTTTGGGCAGCGGCTGGATTAAACTATTCTTAAATGACAAACAAAACAAAGCAAAAATTTATACATGGTGAGCCAGTAGTGTGTCATAGTAAGATACAAAACTTGTATCAAAATGATATTTTGGTATGAGGCTAAACAGGATTTAAAGTATCTATAAAAGTTTTGAACACGTAACCGTAATTGTAATTGTAATACAGAGTATTTTGTATTAAAGGTCAAAAATGCAAAACTGCAAAAAGCCAAAATTTAATTTTGTTACGGTAATTTTCATTACGTACGCCTTTGCTGTTACGGTTGAAATCGTCATTAGGTACGCCTATGTGTTTTCGACGTAAAATTAGATTCAGGTGTTGACGCCCTCTATCGGGTTCGTTGGTCACTTTGATTTGACAGACGGCATCCGGTGACAGACCGGCATTTTGCACTTTACCATCGTACCTGTTAATATCTATGTCTGCGTGAATTGAATATCGTTTTCAAGAATCATCCACGTGTTGGGACACGATGGAAATTAGTAGTTTCTCTTAAGTAATTGATTTCATCCACGCAGGGTGAGTGATTTTATTCTTTCTTTACTTAAACGTAATTTTTATGTCTTTTTGGTTAGCACCATGTGCCACCTTCATGAATAGGGATATTCGTATCGTTACATAAAATCCTCAAGGGGGAAATTATAAGCGAAAGCGGAAGATCTTAATTACTGTAGACGATTTAATTCTATGCGGAGGCAATATCTTCACCATGATGACTATCACATTGTTCGGAAGATCTTAATTCCTGGATCCGATTAAATTCTATTCGAAGGCAATTACTTAATACCACCAGAGGCGTAACATTAATGTAACAGCAGGCGATAAGTGTCGGTTCGATTACTGTCCCTTAAATGTGTCTTTATTTGTAGTTTGTGAGTCGCCAGGTAGACACGTCTATGTTTTTCAGGAAGTTAATTACAGGAAGCCAGTAGGAAAAACGTTTTTCTGAAGGTCGCCCTGAAATTTTGGTAAGTCAATTTTTACATATTTATGCGTTGTCGCTACGGTGTAAACTCACGACTTATTATCTTTGCTAATTGTATGTTCGAATTGATTTGTTACTGTTGTTTGTTACTAAATTAATTTAGGTAAATTACTTATCGCTTGCTGCTTATATCCACAATTACTTATCTTTGTTAATGTTACTTACTGATAACATTTTATACATGTTATATTACTTACACGCTTGTTTGACGTGTAGTGTAAGTTGCCGATCCTACTGCTATGCTCTTTTCTATATTCTATACAGTACCGGTGTATATTTGATTATTTAGTTGTTAATAGATTTATCTTTATAGAGGAATTAAAGTACCATTGTTGTTAACGATCGAGTTTCTTTTCCTTTTATTCGTTTCTTTCAGCAGTTACGAACTTAACATCTAGTTACAAGTTTTCTTTACCATTCTGTGGTGAGCAAGCAGAAATCACTTTGGATAGGCTCTGGCGCCCTTAATTATCTTTTCATTATTGTCTAGGAACCCTCCCCTCTCTCCGAATCTTGAGAGTTGGCCGTGCAGGTTCGTAACCAGCAAAAACTTGTAACAAATTGGCGCCCAACGTGGGGCCTCGAATTTCTCATTTCACTACATTTCTTTTAGCTATTTTCTTTAACTGTGATTAGCGTAGGATTACTGGTACTCATAGGTAACTTATACTGTCGAATTTCTCTAGACTTAGTGTGTAGCAAATTGGCTACCTGACTTTTCGATTCTTTTTCTTTTGAATTTCTCATTCGTTATAATTCTTTCTGCTGTTTAGATTTTTTTTCTCTAATTAGTATAGGATTACTAGCAGGAATAGGTAGTTTATATTGTTGACTTGCTATCGATTTAGTGTGTGCGATCATAAGTTCTTCTAGCTTTATTGATTCTTTTATCTTTTCTTAGTCTTACGTGGGTTCGATTTTACTTTGCTTTCTTTACTTAGTTATTGCTATTAGACTGGACGTCTGAGTTACTTCATAAACTTTTACTTTTATTTTTCTTTAGTGCTGCAGTTTGACTGTAGATTAGCACTTTACTTACGTTTCTTTTAATCGGACCTTCGTTTTGATTTTTGGATTGACTCGACTACGTCGATTAAGTTGATTTTTCCCCTATTGGATTACTTACTTGGTAGTGATACGGCTTACTGTTATTTTGAGTTCTTGTCAGACACGCGGTGGCACATTTCCGTTGGAGTTGACAACTTTGGTTAGTTTATTGTCTACTTGTTATTGTTTTAGCTATGTATTCTTCAGATGAAGAACCACCATTTCTTACTTCTTCGGACTCTGATTCCGAAACGAATTTAGGTAATTGGAATGTTACTTTTTCGGGTGAAGATCCTTCTTTACTTATAGAATTTCTTATTCGTATCGACGAGTTGTGTTTGTCTCGTGGTGTTTCACAACATCAACTTTTTCTTTCAGCTTTTGAAGTTTTATCTGGCAAAGCCCTTCTTGTTTTTAGGACGAATCGAAGTTCGTTACGTTCGTGGAATGATGTTGTTGCTTTGTTGAAGTCTGAGTTTTTACCGTTAGATTATGATGAGCGCTTGATGGAAACTATTCGCAGTCGTACGATGGGAGCTAACGAAACCATTGGTACTTACGTTACCAATATGCGATACCTTTTTCTTCAGCTAGCTGAACCAGTCTCAGAGCAAATACAGCTCAAGGTTATTCGCCGAAATCTAACGCCGTTCTATCAACTTCCTTTAGCGTTGATTGAGATTACATCCATTGCTCAGTTAATATCTTTAGGCAAGCGTTTGGAGTCGAACATCCATTCTCGTGATTCTTTCCACTTCTCAACAACAGAGCTTGGTGACAAAGTTCAGGAGCCATCTGTAGTCGTTACTAATAAGATTTCTACTTCCGTCTCTTCTGCTATGTCTGCTACTTGCTCTCTTACTACTTCTCCTCCCAATACTTGTGTTCGTTGTCGTTCTCAAGGTGATAAGCCTTTACGTACTGTTCGTTCTCTTCTTTCTCTTCCTCCTAATTTCTTTTCAGTTTCTAGGATTATTAGGCCTACTACTGATTCTTGGTATTTAGGTATGATATCTAAAGTTACTGCTTCTCCTCGTCGTTTCTCTCGTTGGTGTGTTGTGAAAAATCTTTTATGTAAACGTGTACGCATTTCCTCTTCTGATCCTTGCGTTTGGAAGTTAGTTGTACCTTCGGACCAGCGCAAGCAACTTATTCAAGATCACCACTTTGCCTCTAATTGTGATCACCTCAGTGTTAGGAGCACTTTGGAAGCTCTTCGATGTCATTTTTACTGGCCTCATATGAGACCTAAGGTTGCTGAGTTTATACGTCATTGTTCTTGTTCGAATTCGCGACGAAGCAATCCTATTAGGTCACGTCACGTTTTGCCAGCAACGACGAAGCTTTCCAACACTAGTGCCGCTACAAAGTCTACGCGTCTACATAAGGATCGTGCTATTTCTCCAGGTGTAAAAGCCGCTGCTATTGCTTTTGCATCCCCTCCTTCTTCAGTCGCTTCTAATTATTCTTTGTTGTCTCCTTCTACTAATCGTTCTCTTCGCTTTCATCGGCGTCGCAAGCGTCGTAAGTGCTAGTTCGCTTTTTGGGCTTTCGACTTTCGACCTTTGCTATTCTTTCGGTTCTTTTCTTTCGGTTTTGGTGGTTCGAGTCTTTGGATACGTCGTCGGTATCTTGTTGGTTGTAGCTTGAATGCTACCCAATTGTTCTTCTCATATTGCTGTCACCGATTTTCTTTTCTTTGCTTAAGTTTCTAGTACTTTTGTTTTGGTTTCTTTCTTCTCCATCTTACTTCAGGACAGACTACCTTTCCGTCTGTATATATTTATATCCGCTTAGTCGGCCTTTTTGGATTGGTACGTCATCTATAGAATTCTCTCTTTTACTGTTGGATTTGGTTTTTCTTTTCTTGAGTTTTCTATTCCGCTCGTCGGCATTAAAGTCTTGAAGTATACTTTCTAATTTGGGACAGCAATTGGTACGCCCTGGTTATGACTAACTGTGATATCTTTTCTCTTCTCTTTCTTTTTCTTTTGATTATTAGGGCGGTTGGATGGGCACCGTAGGGTGGTCTCTCTTTTCATTCTTATACGGGGGAAGAATGAATCAGGCATTAACATCGAGCCTTAGCTTTCTCCGTCTTTCTCTATCTCTTACCTTTCCTATTTCGCATTTTTTCTTCTTGGGCTTAGGGACTTTCTATGTGACATCAATTCATTTTTCTTTTTGATCTGCTTATGGTTCGCCTCTTGGGTGGTTATTTGGACATAGAAATACCTAGTCTTATCTTTCTTGTCTCTTTTGTTTTTTCTTTTATCTTAGTTTGTTGGTTGAACACTTTCTTTCTTTTTCTTTTTAGGTACTTCTTTCTTTAGTGTTCACTGCAACTGTGGTTCTTTTTCTTTTCTTTCTCAGTTACTTTTCTTGCTGTATTGGATTTAGTGGGTTTTTGTTTTGTTGTTTTTTTTGGATTGAAGCTTGGGATAGACTACAACGTCGCTTATTGTACTCTGTACTTCCGCTTAGTCGGCATTTTTGATGTTGTTAGTCACCGTTAGGATATTTCTCTTCTTTGGGTTTCTTTTGCTCTTGGAATATTCTAATCCGTTCTTCGGCATTTAAGTTCCAGGTGACATTCCAACACAACGAGCACTGACTCACGACTTTCAATTAGCAAGTGAAGTTTTCTCTTCTTTATTGTTCTTACTTCTTTTTCTTTCTTTCCTTTGGTTTTGTTTTGGGTTTCGCGGTTTGGATTGCTTTTGGATTGGCACTCGTTTAGTGTTTAGCTTTTTGGTAACTTTGTTGGTGTGACTCTTAGATTACTGATTGTTTTTTTTCTCTGCCTTTTTGGTAGTCCGACTTATGTCGACTTTTAATCAGAATCTTTCTTTTTGCTTGAGATTTCTTCGTTGGTCTTCTTTGCTTGGATCTTTAGGATCTGTTTGGGTTTTTTGGTTTTTGGTGGAAGAATCTCATATCGTCTGTTGACGACTTTTTGAGCACAACGGCATTAGTTTCCTTTGTGACTTTTTCTTCTAAATCGCGTATCACCAATTCAACATCTAGATACTTTTTTTCTTTTTACTTCTTTAGCTTAGTTAGCTTTGGGGACTTATATTTGGGGTTGGATTCGTATTCTTTCTTTCCTATCATTCTTCTTTTTCTTTGGGGTTGCTTTAGTGTTGTCGATCAGTAAGGTCTGTGGGACTGCGTTGCTTTCTGGCTTTTTAGCGTAACGACTGTTGTCGACTTCCAACGAGTACCTGTGCTGATACTTCTATTCTGTTCGTTGAGTTTCTGGTTCTTTGAAGTATCATTCCGCTTCATGCGACTTTTGGACACATCTGGTTGGTGATGCTTAGTAAACCGAGAAAATTTCTTTCATCTACGTTTCTTCTGGGGTTGGGCGTTTTTGTGTTTTGGGGTTGGTTTTGGATTTTAGGGTTCTATCCTTGGCGTATGCCTAAATTTCTGTCTTCATTTTAGCTTTTGTTCTCGTTATTCTCGCTCCACGCTTTTATCTTGCTGGGGGGGAATCTGTTACGGTAATTTTCATTACGTACGCCTTTGCTGTTACGGTTGAAATCGTCATTAGGTACGCCTATGTGTTTTTGACGTAAAATTAGATTCAGGTGTTGACGCCCTCTATCGGGTTCGTTGGTCACTTTGATTTGACAGACGGCATCCGGTGACAGACCGGCATTTTGCACTTTACCATCGTACCTGTTAATATCTATGTCTGCGTGAATTGAATATCGTTTTCAAGAATCATCCACGTGTTGGGACACGATGGAAATTAGTAGTTTCTCTTAAGTAATTGATTTCATCCACGCAGGGTGAGTGATTTTATTCTTTCTTTACTTAAACGTAATTTTTATGTCTTTTTGGTTAGCACCATGTGCCACCTTCATGAATAGGGATATTCGTATCGTTACATAAAATCCTCAAGGGGGAAATTATAAGCGAAAGCGGAAGATCTTAATTACTGTAGACGATTTAATTCTATGCGGAGGCAATATCTTCACCATGATGACTATCACATTGTTCGGAAGATCTTAATTCCTGGATCCGATTAAATTCTATTCGAAGGCAATTACTTAATACCACCAGAGGCGTAACATTAATGTAACAGCAGGCGATAAGTGTCGATTCGATTACTGTCCCTTAAATGTGTCTTTATTTGTAGTTTGTGAGTCGCCAGGTAGACACGTCTATGTTTTTCAGGAAGTTAATTACATGAATGCCAGTAGGAAAAACGTTTTTCTGAAGGTCGCCCTGGAATTTTGGTAAGTCAATTTTTACTTATTTATGCGTTGTCGCTACGGTGTAAACTCACGACTTATTATATTTGCTAATTGTATGTTCGAATTGATTTGTTACTGTTGTTTGTTACTAAATTAATTTAGGTAAATTACTTATCGCTTGCTGCTTATATCCACAATTACTTATCTTTGTTAATGTTACTTACTGATAAAATTTTATACATGTTATATTACTTACACGCTTGTTTGACGTGTAGTGTAAGTTGCCGATCCTACTGCTATGCTCTTTTCTATATTCTATACAGTACCGGTGTATATTTGATTATTTAGTTGTTAATAGATTTATCTTTATAGAGGAATTAAAGTACCATTGTTGTTAACGATCGAGTTTCTTTTCCTTTTATTCGTTTCTTTCAGCAGTTACGAACTTAACATCTAGTTACAAGTTTTCTTTACCATTCTGTGGTGAGCAAGCAGAAATGACTTTGGATAGGCTCTGGCGCCCTTAATTATCTTTTCATTATTGTCTAGGAACCCTCCCCTCTCTCCGAATCTTGAGAGTTGGCCGTGCAGGTTCGTAACCAGCAAAAACTTGTAACAATTTAATAATTCGACCTAATTTGGAATTTGACGTTTTGCAGAGAATAAAATTTTCTATCAAAATAATATAGCATATAACTGTCTTAAAAGTAATGGTTTTAAATAAATATATTTTATTTTATGGACAAAAGTCTACTTTTTGACGTGTATTAATATTACATTATTTGTTGGTAATTTAGTATGCTATGAAAAAAATTGCAAATTCTAACAAATATTAAATGCTCTATTCTAAGAGTTAGTAAAACAATGTTTTTATAATTTTGTTTTTAAAAGTGTCTGTTTGTCAAAAAATGTAGCAAGAGTGGTTTACCAAAAAAACCCAACTATCGAAAAAGTCTTTTAAAAATTGAATGGAACAGTTTGAACAAACAGGAAATGTGGCGCTCAAGAAAAACGGTTTTTAAGAAAAAAAATTATGTACTTTTGGCTGTAACTTAAAATTCTCATAAAACTCACAAATGATTCTTAATTCTTAAGAAAAATAAAATGCAATCGTTTCATATTCAGCTATTATTCAAATGGTAGATGTAGATGCTTTTTTTACTTTGTTCTGTATTATTCTGATCAAAAATTACATTTTATACAAATCAAATATCAGGTCCAATGATCTTTAAATGCATTACGTAATATTATCGAAGATTAGCTAATAGGACCTTATTATTACCTTATATATTGTACGAAATATTCTAGAAAAAATGTGGTATTTGCATGATGGTGCTCCTGTTTACTATACTAGTCATATCCATCAACATCTTAATGCTACATTCTTACAAATGTGCACTAGAAAAACGGTCCAATTAAATTAACTTTAAGATCACATGACTTGTTCAAAATTGACTTTCTTCTATGAGGTTACGTTAAAGATGTAGCTTTACATTACAAAAAAATGATTTTAAAAATTGAAGGTTGATTACAGAGATATATTCATTTTAGTGGGAAACTTTTTGAAAATGGTCAAGAATTTGTTACAACTTACGTCTAAACTATGAATTATTGCTAAGTTGTAAGCTACATTATGTTAAACGTATGCACGTACTATTAGGAATTTTTATCGACAAGCGTGGAGAGATAACAGCTGTCTGGCGTGAATGCGTACGCTTGATAGAAACTTTTCCAGGCATTCCGTTTTTAACCGTAGCTAATTATTGAAGCATAATCCGAATAATTCCAGATTTAAGTCCTTAATATTTAGAATATTATTAGTGTATGTAGTTTAGCGTAAATACGCTACTAGAATCGCAATTGCGGATGACTTCGGTAAAACTAGGTTGTAAAAGTTATTGCTTTATTTTCGCTTCCGAAAAACAAGAAGGTAAATTTTATTCTGAATTAACGTTTATGTGACATTTATCTTGTCGTTCTTGTTGTGTGTTTTTAAAGCTCTTCCGGACCCTCCACATTGCCATTTTTGGCAAGTGTGTTTCACATCCAACTGAGGCAAATTTGAATTATTGGATTTCCAATCGTGGTCAAACCATTCAATCAACTAAGCATAAAATCATGTATTTATTTAGATACTTTAATTATTTATTAAATAAGAAAACAATCACTATTAAATGACATCAAAGAAAGGCTTCAAATTTTCAAGAAAAAATTGAAATAATGACAAATAAGAAAAAAACTCTCTGGCACTAAAGTCTATATCAACAACGATTACACAGTAAAAGAAATGGAAATACAAAACATTATTAAAGAAATAGCACAACAAGAAAGATGATTAAGCAGATTTATTAGAAGAAATTGTACAAAGTGTAGTTTCTAGTTACAAAAAAGAGAGGGGGAGATTTTAACGGTAGAATAGGTAACTTAAACTCAAGTGACTATCTTCAATTAGTCAAGTATATTTAAAAACAGAACTTCAAAAGATACAAAAATTACGCGTAGAGGAAGGTTTCTAGTAGAAATGATGGGAAAGTATGGTTTATAGACTCCTAATGGCAGAACACAAAAAGATTCACCTGGAGAATACATATTATTTAACAGGTTTGGAACAAGCACAGTTGATTTCATTTGGGTTAAAACTGAAGTTTTTGACACAATTATTTTACTTTTACTAATAAGGGGGTTAAGTTAATTTGGGAAAAATAAATCTAAGTCCTACAATAATATTTTAAATTAAACGACAATGAATCTACAAGCAAATTTATTACAACTATCACAAACACTTGCAAATTTCTCAATATGACAAAGATTAACGTTAACAGCAGTTCATTCATACATAAAAAACAGTGGTATGACAAAGAATGTTATCAAGCAAAAAAGGATTTAAAACTTGTACTTAAACGTTATAAAAAAGAAAAAAACGTCAGAAATTTAAGCGTTTATATAAATAAAAAGAAGCATTACAAAAACCTAATAACGACAAAAAAGCACAATTACGAAAATTTGTTAAAAACAAAAATTGCCAATAGTGTAAACTCATCAAGTTTTTGGCGCAACATATAACAAAACTACTACAAACAGTTCTACCACAACCAATATGCGATACGATTTTTCTGGACGCAAGACACCCGTCTTTAAACCAAGATATTACAATCAAAAAAAACATATGAAGTTATCAAAAAATTAAAAAATAACAAATCTCCAGGAGTTGACAACATTTCAAAGGAATATTTTTAAAACACATGAATCAGCGCTTAAAAATTTGTGACTAATTTATTTAATAAAGTTTTTAAATATGAAAACCTACCAGAAGGCTGGTGCAATATAAAAAGGAATAGCAATTATAAATCATATAACAAAGTTACTTACGCAAATTTTGTATAATAGACTAAATAAGTTATCAGAAAGTTATAAACTTCTTCGTGATTGCCAGACAAGCTTCAGAAAACGCAAAGGTTGTGAAGAAAACGTGTTTGTGTTAAATAGTTTAATAAACCTTTTGTTGATTTTAAGAAAGCGTTTGATAGTGTTAACTACAAACTTCTATGGAGAAAGCTTTATACCATCGGTGTAAGTAGTAAAATCATTCTTATACTAAAATCATTATATAATAAAGCCAATTTAATCATCGACAATGGAAGAGAATCTACTGATAAAATAAAAGTTAACAAAACTATACTGCAAGGAGACTCGCTCAGTCCTCTTCTTTTTTCATTATATATCAGTTTTTATTTTGCCCGATAGTTACAAATAAGTTTAAAACTTTTAGAGCAGTATTGCGATTCTCTACAACTACAATTAAATGTCAACAAAACAAAAATTATCATTTTTGAACAAAGCAACAAAGTAAATAAGAATTCTTTCTGTTACAGAAATCGCCCGGTTGAGATTGTAAACTCGTTTAAATATTTTGGCATGACATTAAACTTTAATGGCAAATTTAAAAACGCAAGTGAAGAGCGCGCATACAGAACGCTCGTATTGCACAAGAAATGTTACTTAACACGATCAAACAAGAAAAAATATCAAAGTGGCTTAAAATTATATTTATATACCAAGCTATTGTGATACCAAATCTAACGTACTGGGTTCTAAATTATGTTAAAGATGTTGAAAAAATTCAAACGACTTCTTCTATCTATCTATCTACAAAGATCAACTCCAGGTTATATTATAAGAGCGAAACTAAAATTACTAATATTAGCATATTTTATACTAAAATCTACGTTAAATTTTTGGCTAAGGGTATCAAAACAAATCATCTTGAGATTATCTGCAATTGCTTTTAAACGACTAGTACAGTTACATGAAATCGAAAAGCAGAAAAAACACCAACATGTACGATTTAATTGAGTCACTTAAGTACATTTCTTCACATCCAATTTTTGCAATTTTGATTGTAACTGGAATACTGTAATGAACAATCAGTAAACATGATCCTCTAAAAGTTCAGAAAAATAAAACTACTGTATTATGATTGGAATAACATCTTACTTATCACATACACTCTACACTATATAAACATTTATCTTATGAAAACAACGTAAGCGCATAGTATGTAGCTGATATATTACCTTTAGAGCATAAACGAAACTTGCTGAAATGAGGTTAGGAAACCAAAACGGTATAAAGATATTCGCACGCGGTTCAACACACACACTCCACTTGAATTCGAAATGTTCTTTGTGGAACACAGATAATCTAGAAACCCTTTCTCATGTTTTAATGATGTGCCCAGTGTGCCATCAGATACTGGATAAATATTTAAAAGTGACGGAGCAAAATTGTGACATAGACATTTTAACACAAAATTATAACAGAAACAGCATTATAAAATACTGTTATTTCTTGAAAGAATCTTTAAGTTTAAGAGCATTTAACAGAAGAATAATTACATGCATTTTATTTCGTTGTTGTTAGAATAATCGTTATCTGTTGCTATTGTTAGAATTACCTATCATATTAAATTAAATTATGTAATATGGTTAAAGTTAAACTATGCGCCTTGTTTATATACATATACTGTATTATAAAACAATAAATTTTCGAATTTGAATTTGAAATAGTGCTAAAACTCATATCAAAATATCATTTTGACAAGATATTGTTTCTCAAAAGCATGTCATTCTTTGAAGCCATAAACTTAGAAGAAAAATTTTAAAACTGCTTATAATTTTGTAAAGATTAACCTAAAGTGTATATAGCCTTGTATCATTGTAAAGTAGACCTCAAGAGGATTTTAAAAACAATAAAGTAACAAACATCTGCTAGATTTTGCCAATAATACTGGGAAATCATTAAAAAAAAATAGTACAATTAATATCAATTTTTTTGTAATATTTAAAATTTATAAGCATTGTGCTGTCGTTAATAAAAAAAAATTAAAAATATATGTTTTATCAGGGTTATTTGTAAACAAACTTAAAAAGTTAAAGCCGTTCCTAAAGTGTGTAAACTAAAACGCAAGAATATTTGTCTATTTAATAAACATTTACAGTACAAATATAATTGAAATGTGTTATTTTTTATGTGTTAAAACATTTGACTTTTGTCCTTACTTTAATCTTTTTAACTGAGAGTATTTCACTAAACCGATATATTTAATTTAATCTATACTAGTACTACAAAATTTTGTTTACTAAACTACTTACTACTTTATAATAAAGACGAAACTAGTTGTTTGCTTTAGAATATTTACCTACATACAAGTTTCAAATAGTATTTGTATAAAGTATGTAATATAGAATTTGGAGTGCTTTGAGTAAAACAACTTAACAAATACAAAGTAAAATGTTAAATTGGTTTAATTTAGCAAACTTTTCAAAACATAACATACATTTTAGCGAGTTATTTTTCTAGGCAATCTTGATGAAAAATTCAACTAATGGATAATTTCTCGACAAAGCTGGCTTCATACTTGATTTTGGCTTAGAACGGACAGCATAACACGGGCGTGCTAAAGATATTTTGTTGTCTTTAAATTTTATTAAAACCTTTTTTAAGTTTTGTTATAATGTTTTTGTTATTTTCTTAGAAAATAAGGTTGTAAGCTATACTATACAAGTAATCGAAATTCTTATTGTTTTTTTTTGCAATCATTCAATTTAGATGTTTTAATGCAATCTATAATAATTCTCCAGTAGCATATTGTTGTTATACAAAATTTCAAATCCATAAACTACATTTGCTGTAGACACAGATGCTAAAATTCTGCAACAGTTCATGCTGATTTCTTTATCAAAAATACTTAATATGTCTGTTTCAAAATTTGTAAAAATCGTAATTAATGTCACTTCAGACATAAATTTGTTTTTTTTTTGCTGCAAACAAATGTTTTGTTTGGTAATTATTTATTCATTATATAAACTTTCCAACACTTGCAAACTAACAGATAAGTTACTTTTTTTGTTTCTGTAATAATTTTTATTTTTGAGTGTTTGGTAATCTTTTTATGAAACAAATTATTGTGTACAATGTTTATTTAGAGTCTTCAATTTTTATTAGATAATTTATTGTTTATGTGTTTGACTCGAACATCTAAGTACTCGTAACACGTTATTACAAGACCAGCTTTTCTAATCGTTGTAACTCCGCTTTTACTTTATAGTAATAGTTACATCTTAAAAATGTCTTTCTGATATTTATGATCACCAAACAACGACCTTTTGTTTAAATTTGTTTACTAAAAATATTTTTTTCTGTTAACTTTTTAAAAAAAAATAACGTATGTCTAATCTTTAAAATACATTATTTAAAATAATAAACATTTTTATAAGCAATATAAGATGATGGTTAAAAACTAAAATCTAATTTTGTTTAAATTAGGTGCTCTTCACCTAACATGACAATTGTAATGTGGGTAATGCTAAAGCGTGTGCGCCAGAGATCAAAAAAGAGTAGTTGTAAAATTTTTGAGGTGAAGTACGGCGTTAGTAACAAAAAAAATAAAGTTTTGATTTCCTTCAAACATACGTTTTATTTAATATGTTATGAGTCAAGGCATCTTTCTAAATTAATAGTGTTGTTTGTAAAACGTCGTTCATTGTTTAGTGTTTGGATTTCTATTCGTGTAATGCACGGAGTGGTCTTAGAGAATCGCCATATTTGCTAACTCAAAAATGGAAAAAGCAATATCAAAGTTTCACGGTACAAGTTTTAACGTCTGGAAATTTTAAATTCAATCTTTGGATGTCCAAAATCTTTTTGAGGTTGTTCATGGAAGTACTCTAAAACCTAATAGTAGTAATGAGCTTGCTTTATCTGAATGAATTTAGTTGACAACAAAGCCAAAATGATACTTGGATACGCCTTTGAAGCAAATCTTTTGTATTTTTATGAAATGACAAATGAAGCGTCAGTTCATTTACTAATGCAACATTATTTGGAATATAAAATGTTAAAGAACATGACAATTTCACAACACGTGGTGCATGTTGAACAGATGGCGCAGCGTTTGGAGGACTTGGGTCGCAAACAAAATAATATGACAAAAAATTATTACTCAGCTTGCCACCGCAGTATGTATGTTCAAATTCATTGACACGTTTGTTAAAACAAACACTGCTTTTCAACGAATGTTTCGGTTATTGATTGAAAGTGATAACGTCGCTTTTGTACACAATATAGCACATAAATCAAATGAGAAAGAACCCCGAAATAAAATCACCGTAAATGTAATTTTTCCGAAAAATCGGTCACAATAAAAAAACAGTTTTGTGTACAAAAAAAAACAAAAACAAGATGCAGAAAATAATGCATTGATTTCAAAATAACCTACAAAGTATCTATTTATAGCATGCAATAAATTCGGTGATATAAAGAAAAGTGATAAATTTTATGCGGACGCGTCGCAACATATGAAGGCAAGACGAGAGTGGTCTGACGTTGAATATAAAGATTAATTACAATCGGTAATAATGAAGTACTCAAAATTATAAACTAACTAAACTATTACACGTTCTTGGTAATGATAAAAATGTGTTTTTACTCGGATCGGCTTATGATAACGCAGTAGTAAACAAATTCTAATTTAAAATGTTTTCAAATTATACATTTTACGAAATCCACTTTCGCGTGTATTCAGGCAGTGGTGAATCAAATGTTGCTAATACCGCCGCCGCTTTAATACAACTGTGGCATGAGCGCGTTTGTCACGTAAACTTTAACTTAATTAAAAAATTAGACAATTAGCAACTGGTGATGCAGTATCATGATAGTAGATTGTAAGCAAAAATTTAATAACACAAAAAATAATTTTTGTGAGAGTTGTATTTGTGGGAAACATCATCAGAAACCGTTTTTTGAATCAGATGCTAGGACAACATCATGTGAATTATTGAAACATTGTGGGATCGATGACAGAGCTTTCATATGGTGGTGCAAATTACCTAGCAGTGTTTGCTGATGATTGTAGTGAAATAGTGACTGTGGTACCGCTAAAACAAAAATCAAAAATTGTTGAACAAGTTGACAATTTAATTATAGAGTTTAAAACTGTGGGCCATGTTGTTTGTCAATTGCGTTCTGATAATACAATAGAATTTGGATGTCAAGAAATGATTAAAATAATGCGTAAGCATTCAGTTAAAGAAGAATTTTCGATTCCTTTTATAGCCGAACAGAATCGTAGAATTGAGTGACAAAACCGTACTATATGTGAAACGACTTGTAAACGCGGCTCAAAAGCTTATCGTCTTTGGGAATTTGTAACGCGATGCGTTATTGTTAGTCGTAATGTGCATATTGTAGAATCAGCAATAAATACCGTGGATACACTTCCAATGATAAATAATATGAATCAAGAAGCAACGACCGATCAACATAAAAAAAATCCATTGGTTGTTGAACATGACAACAAAACCAAATTAAATCAGAAATTGAAGAAAATCAAGAAGAAATCGTCGCACAAAATACTCAAAGTAGAACTAAACAGCAAAAAAATTATCAAAATTTAGCAAATATTGGTTATCGTACGACGCTTACGACTTACCGCTTTGAGTTAAACAGGCCCGAAGGTCATCTAATCACGAATACTGGGAGCAAGCCATGTCAGATAAGTTAAGTGCATTGATTAAAAACAAAACATTGACTTTTGTTGAACGACTAAAACGTGATTAAAAATAACTGTGTTGATTGTGTGTTAAACTTTGTTCGCAGGCCGCTAGTTTAGGCTTATTTGAAGCTTTTTTGTCAGTTTCAAGATTTAAATTAGTTTGGACATTAATAATCGCTGCGGTTACTAAGTATAAAATTTATCTTTGAATTTTTGTGTAGCGATTTAAGTGAAGTGGTTTACATGGAGTGAGACAGTGGCATATAAAAACTAATTCCGTGTTAACGAAGTACGGATTACAAAATACAAATGCCCATCTTTCTATGTATACGTAGGCTAGTGAAAATTTATTTCTAGCATTGTACATAGATGACATTGTCGTAATCAGGAAATCGGATCAAGTAGAAAATTTGTTGATTTCAATGAGAAATGAATTTAAAATTACATTTGAAGTTTCCCCTTAATATCATGGTACTTAAATTGAGCATAAACTAGCAAACATAACATTACATCAAGCAGCCTATGCTAAAACATATTTGATCGTTTTGGAATGTTATATTGTAATCCTATAGCCACACCATCTCAACCAAAGATTAAATTAGTTTGTAATATAGATAGTTACGGAAATGTTGGCGACATCGCGAATGTACCGTACCGTGACCTCATAAGTTAACTTATGTATTTGGCGGTAGGCTTCCGCCCTAGACGTCGCTTACATCGTAAATCAGCTGTCACAGTTTTCAAAAGAACATTGAAATGCTGCGAAACGAGTTCTACGTTACAATCCTGGTACATTGGAAACGGAAAATGTCTATTGTAACGAGGTTGTAGTAAAAAATAAATTGCGAGCATACAGTGATGCAGACTGGGCTTTAAATTTAGATGACCGTAAATGCATCAGTGGCGAAGTTTTGAGTTTGAGTAGTGGACAAGTTATATAGACAAGTCAAAAACAAAGTATAGTAACGGATTCACTATGTATGCAAAATATGTTGCTGCACACTTAGCACGTAAGAACTGCATAAGGTCATTGATGACTGAATTGCGTTTTCCACAATCTGCAACAAAATTGCTTATCGGCAACGCTGCAGCGGAACAACTGTTGATAAATCTTCTTTATCACGGCCGTTCTAAGCACATAGATATAAAATATCATTCTATTCGCGAATGTGTTGAAAAAGGTGACATTAAAATTATTCATGTGCAAAGTACTGTGCAACTAGCTATGTTAACTAATGTATGAAAAATTTACAGCTAATTGTAAAGCATTAAATTTATTTTAGATTTAATTTTTTTTTGGTTTATCATTTCTTTTCAATATTTCATTCTAGTTGCTTTTTTTCTCTTCTTAGAGCCTTCGATTAGGTGTGGAATTTTTGTTTAATTAAACAACCGTAGTTGTAATTACGGCGACGTTTCGTGGTCTTTGATGTGACCACTTCATCAGGCCAAATCTTTATTAAAAAAGTTAAATTTAGTATTTTATACCCGTACATTTACATGCATGAAAACTTAAAATATACAATGTATAACTTAAAATTTTAAGTTTTCATGCATGTAAATGTACGGGTATAAAATACTAAATTTAACTTTTTTAATAAAGATTTGGCCTGATGAAGTGGTCACATCAAAGACCACGAAACGTCGCCGTAATTACAACTACGGTTGTTTAATTAAACAAAAATTCCACACCTAATCGAAGGCTCTAAGAAGAGAAAAAAAGCAACTGAAGATCTAATTTATAGGTGGTAATACGAAATTCAACGTATTTCATTCTAATTATGTTCCATATATTATATTAATTTTTATTTTTAAGGCAAAGAGCGAGTGGAAGTGTTGAAAACTAAATTTTAATTTTGTTTACATTAGGCGCTCTTCATCTAACATGCCAATTGTAATATGGGTAATGCCAAGGTGTGTGTGCCAGAGATAAAAATAGCGTAGTCGAGAAAGTAAAGTACGGCGTTAGTATCAAAAAGAATAAAGGTTTGTTTTTGTTTAAACATGCGTTTTATTTAATAATAATCACGCTTCATCATTTAGAATTTTTTTAAAATTTAAATTATATTAAAAAATCTTATAATTTTCTTTAGATAGATTTAAATAGAGCTTTTATTCAATTTTTGTTAACAGTGACAATTTTGTATTTGCAATTACGGTGTTCTGTAGAACGTTAAAATATATTATATAGATTTTGTATTAACCCACAAATAGATTTACTAAAAAGTGTACATTTTAAATCTATCTACATTTGCATCGTGTTTGACTTTGACTCCTTTACAATGTTATTGATATTTATACATCTTTGCCATGTTAATGAGATGTCTGTATAATATGTATGAGATTTTTAAAATCTATGCAAATAATGTAATACTTACAAATTACAAGTTTTTGTGTTCCCAACTACAAATTACTACAAATTATAGATTTTGTACAAAATCTATTTTTAAATTAAGGTGCGACTTTTGTATAATATTATTTTTTAAAATAACGAGTAATGCTATTAAATGCACATTTAAAAAATAGATTAAAACTTAGACGCAAAGCAATAAATATATATGATTTATTAACTTTTGTTAATGTGTGAGTTGTACAGTTAGATTTATAATATTATAAATTATAAAATATAATTTATACAACACTGGTTAAGAATGGAAACGTAAACTTACAGAAATAAATATGATGTTGATACTTGACTACGTAAATTTAAAAACTAAAACGGATGCTTTATTTTGTAAATTTACGGTTTTATATATATCAACACTAATAAAAATGTATGACGTACAATATCTTAATCCATGGTAATCTGTAATTTAAACTGTTGAAATACGTTTTATAAGCCTAGATTTCAGTTATTAGATTTGTTTGAAAGTAGCTGAGCGTATGGTTAGCAATACGTTAAAGTTCCATATTTATAAAACTACGGCATCACTGACCAGCGACGGCGCCAGAGAGTAGCCTAGGTGGGCACATGCCCACTCTGTTTACTAGGGCGAGCCCACCCAAACTGAAAAAAAACAATTTTTGAATTAAATTAATTTTAAAAGAAAAATTAAAGTACCTGTTTATTTTTTAAAACTTTTTTTTTTGTAACTATACTTCTAGTGCTACGTCAAAACTGTAGGTTTTTGAATAGAATTTAACCGTGTCAAGCATTGTCAGCATTCGCCGTTGCAATAACTTTACGTACTATCACATTTTAGAAAAATTTTTTTTTGCTTAGCAGATATGAAAATAAATCATATTAAACCTAAAAGGATTACCGAAAATAATATATATTGTTTGTTATCATAACGGACAACAAAAATAACACAACACTAAAATTTGATTGCACTTTTTGTAAGTTTTGTAATAAAGTAAAAATGAATGGTAACTTCAACAGTGACAAAAAATTTACGAATACTGTATCAAACTTGCAAAAAACTATCAATGTTTTTATAAATTTATTATCGAGAGAAAAAAACACATAAATTTAAAAAAAGACACAGATTTCCAATGTTAAAGGGCATTTACAAAAACAAAGAAAATATTATTTTGATAATTTTCGTAAGGTTCAAGCTTTTTTGAAACAAAATTCTGCAAATTTTCCGAAAATTTTGACTCAAGAACAATGCATTCAATTTTTGAAAGAAGCAGATGATTTGGAATATCTAATGATAAAAGTAAGCCTCCTAATACTAAGATATTAAACGTACCAACAAAGGCACATAAAGAGAAAAGGGTCAAATGAAGCTATTGCACTAACAAATCAAGAACAGCAGTTTAGTACTAACAGAGTTAACCCAATTAAATTGTTAACTTCTGCTACAAAACAAATTTTGCTCAAGGCATAATTAAGATTAATCACTATAATAAATATAATCGCAAATTGTTACTACTCAAGTTTCTTAAAAAAAAATTGGATTTTAATAAACTTTTAAATTTGTTTTATGTTTTTTTATGTTTTTGCTTGATGCTAGGCAAAAAACAAGTGGCTGCTAATGTCAACTTTCTGCTCATAAGACACGATATACTATTTTAGTATAAAAAATAAAATTTACTAAGCGGTTCTACAATTATTACAATAGTTTACATATTACATGTTAATTTTATAATAACTAATAACATCATAATTAAAATATTTAAAAATTGTGGCAAGAAATTATATTACGTTTTCTATATTACTTCAATAAAATCTAGAAAAGTTAAATTTTACAGTAATCAATAATTAAAACAGCTTTGAATTGCAAACATTTTATAAATTGTATTCGTATGTCTACATACAGACATTGCAAGATATTTTTAGCAAGTCCAATTTAAATCTTATAACTTTTGATATTGCCATTCGTTAACTAAAAAAACGTCATTACCTGCAAAGTTAAACATACTGTCAAAGTTAACATTTAATTATTTTTATATAAAATTTTATAACATCAAAATAAATATATATATCTTAAAATGTATACATATATAAATAGAAAAACCATTAAAATGTTGTTTCTAAATTTGTAATCATATAATTAATATTTAAATTAGATTTCTTAAAATGTAACTTGATATTTCAAAAATTATGTTTAATTAAAAACTTTTATTGCATTGAACATGGCTACAACGTACATTCGACGTTATCATAAAATATTTGCTTAATGTGAGAGTAGTTTGATTTTCGTTTTACTGTTAAAGGGCATAGCACAAATTAATGATATTTATTTACATTTATTTTCAAAAATAAGTTAATGACAGGAAGTTTATTTAGTTAACAACAGCGATAGCGAACAACATAGTTAACTTTGCTTTATGCAACCGGTCATAGGTATTCCTTTTCATTAATTATACACTTATTGGTTGAAAATACAAATAACCGAAAAGTGTTTGTAGATTGGCAACACTAAAACGGCATATTATTGGTCATAAGAAATCTATATCGTATTAAGCAATACTAGTTTTATTTAAATTTAGTTATCTTTAAAAAATTGATTAAAAAGTGATTTTTTTAACAAATTGATTGTGAGACAGTAATGTTAATAATGAGCAAAAGTCAATAAAAGTATTTATGTTTCTTAAGAAGACATCTAAACAAATTTTCTATTTAAGTTTGTGCCTAAAAATTTTTTACACATTACATTTATTATGATTGTTACGTGTCGTTAGGCATAAATTTTCATTATTCGTATTTTAACAAAATTTTTGGTACTGCACTGTAATTTGGTAAACTGGTTGGACATATTTTGCTTTTGATTTTTGCTGTACGAAGTTTAATTTTGGTTAAAACGTTGACCGTTCAATCGTAAGTACTTTCTTTTTATTAAATTTTACGTCGTTGTTATTACTACACTTTTAGCGATTGAAAAAAGTTTTTTCAGAGGTTGTAGATCGGTTTCTTGCTAATAAACTGCGTTCATGTAAAATGGCGCTTAACGCCATATTTCTTTTTGCTAATTTTAATGTTATTGCAGCAAAATAGCTGCGGCTCAAGGTTGTTTCCTACAAACATAATTATAAACAGTGGAAACATTTTTCATTGTCCACATGTCTAACACTAAATAAATCTATTTCAAGCCCAGTACGATTAATATTGGATGAATGATTTCAATCGTCATTACAAAGAGGATTTCGATTTTGACCAGCTGTCGATAACTATAAATTTTTAATTATGTAGTTTACTTACCTTACGCTTTTAGTGTTATTATTTATGCTTAATTCTACAACTTGTGTTACGTACGTATTTGCAATTTTTAAAATTTAGTTTTCAGCTTTATTAATTATATTGTTTTCCGCTACTTTTAATCCAGTATAATTATTTAGTTTTTAGCTTAGTTTGCATTCAAAAGCGGTAGTGGTTAAGTTAAATTGGTTAATCAAACTTGCGCCACTCGAAAATGTTGAAATTAGTATTATCGTATTATTTAAATAGCAATGATTACTCACTGCTATGCTAACTAAAGATAAGTCTTTTGTTCTTATACTAATTTAAACATCACGTTTTCTTATTTGAAAACTGAATTTTTGCAACTGAATTTAAATGTTATACGGCACTGGGTTTGCACGTACTCCTGGTGTTCCACAACCAAGGATTTTACAGGTACTCTAGAAATCGTACTTGTTTTTTAATTGTAGCATTTTTCAACCACGCTCATTCACTGATATCTCAACTGTCTGTGGTATTGTACTTGTTACCCGCAAGACCTGCTAGCAAAAAAGGTTTGTAACACGGTTCCTAGAAATTATTCAAGAGAGTTGAAACACTTATTCCACTGAATATACACATAAAAACTTTATTACGATGCTTACGCTCGGAGACCAGCGTGACATGTATGTATGTTGCTTATTAATATGCTTAATCACCCAATAACGCCAGTGGTGCATACAAAATCATATTTTTCATTTTATATAATATAAAAATTAAAAATAAACAATTATTTTAGTTTATACTATAAATCTACAAATAAGTATATCTAGTAGTCTATAATAATTGATAATTTGACGTTTGGCAGAATTTATTTTACAATCGTAATGAATGTACAAGAAGTGTTTGCCAAAAGTGTTGAAAAAAATTGCACAAAAAAATTGAAAATTTGTTATCTACATCTAAACTAAAATAAAAAGAATATAATTTTTTTAGTGTAATGAAAGGGCGTTATAGATTCATTACGGTCGTTATGGGTATGTTTATGCATTTTCTATCAACAAAATATAACAAAATAAAAAATAAAATAAAATTTTCCAACACATTTTTATTAACATTAGTATGAACAGGCATTTTCCGCGAAATCATATTACAGACTAAAAAATTGTATGTAGTTAGATTGAACACAGGAAATTTTTAATATTTTACCTGTTATCAATTTGTATATCAGAGGTTGCAAACAAAATTTCGATTTGTATACTCAAACTGTCTACTTCTAAACTTAACTCTGACTTTCCTAGTCAAACCGTTTGTTTCTATACCAAAGAACTCCGACTCTAATCATAAGATCGATTAAGTCGTCTACTTTGTTTATTTTGTTACCGTTTGTTTTTTGCCTTTTTTAGTTTTCGTTTCCGTTTCCGAATTCTATTTTAAGTTTACCGTTCGTTTCGGTTAGAATTCTTATTATTTAGCTTTAACCATTAATAATACATTTAATTACCTATTAATAACTGATCGAGCGTAGTAGATCTCCGATGCGTTTACAGTCAGTTCTAGTTTGCCACAGACAGCAAGCGTAAAGGAACACCTTGGCGCATCAGATCCCAGCAATTTCAGGCAGCATAACAAGATCACCGTTGCGCTACTGGGAAAGTGGTTACATTTATTAGCCCGCAGTTCCCTTTTGTTATTTTAATCACATCACTCTTCAATTAAATATAAATACCTCCAGTAAAGTATTATTTGAAAACATTAACCTAAAACAGTTTTTTTTGCCTCTACCGCCGAACTTTATTTATGTTAGATTAACAATTTATCTGTAATACGTTTACTGCGGTTAATCCACTAGTAACCACCGTAAGTTGTTTAATTAATTCAAGACTTAAAAACCACGTGTTTATTATTATTTTATTATAAGTACTTGGTGACAGAAACACTAGAAGACACCATCCGTATCCGTATAAACATTAAATTGCTTCTTTGCGTTCTTTAATTAATCGTCTTTATTCTATTCCTCTCTTCTATAACCAGTTTTAATAAAGAATTGAACATTGCCTATAACAATAGTTTATTTAAAAATTTGGTATATAATAAATCTATCAGTAATGATATTTACTTAGCTATTCGTTACTTTAGTCCAATTTAATGTTTCTATTTCTTTTTTTACAAATAATAATTTAAAATCATATATTGCTAATACTAAAAATCCTATTTCTGCTTTAGATAGATCTGGTGTTTACAAAATTTCGCGTTCTTCTTGTAATTCTTCCTATGTCGGCCAAACTGGAAGAAAGTTCAAAATTAGATTAAAAGAACATATTTAATTTATTAATCGAAATTTAAATTTTGATATCTCTAATACCTGTTCTGCCTTTGCTAATCACATTTTGTCTACTAATCATTCTTTTTCTATCGATCTTAATATTAAATTTCTTCATTTTTTTAATAAAGACCATTATCTCAACAATCTTGAAATTTTAGAAATTCATCGTTTTTCTAATAATAATTCTTCTACGTTTCTTTATGAACTTTTCGATATAGGCACTTTTCCTCTTCTTAATCATAAATTCTAATTTTACCTTTCTATTTTTTAAATTAAAATTTATTTTTATTATTATTATTATTATTATTATTATTATTATTATTATTATTATTATTATTATTATTTATTATTTCTGGCTGTGTGTTTATTTATAGTTTCATTTTGTTATTTTTGACATTTGTCAGTTTAATTATATTACTTGGTATGCTCTTTTATAATTTAATGTGTTAACTATATTTTTAATAATTTGTATTGTTTGTAGACATAAAGATGATGACATTTTATAATGTCAAAACATGTTTATAAAATAAAATAAACTAAAACTAAAATATTTTTTGTGGAGAAGACTTTAAGTTAAATAATTTAATTGTAGAAAAAGCTTTGTGGAGTTTCCTTAAACTTTTTTTTAACCTTGTCTCTTAGATATTTGAGACCTTTTGACACAATCAGACATAATATGATTGAATTTTGCAATGATTTCAATAAATTTTAAAAAAATATTTACTTTTTTCACATAATTTACTAGTAGTACCTCAAAAGTTTTGTCTAGCCAAAAATGAAACGCATAAAAAAATTTTTCAATAACAGTATGTTTCTTTTTTGAATATTTCTTGTATTTTAAAATCTATGATTTTATTCTTTTTCATTCGATTTGTTCATTGCTTAAATTTTGAAAATGTAATTTACTTTTTTTGTGGTAACTTATATATTATAAAAGCCATTAATGTTATTAATATAATATGTATATTCAAAAACAATACATGAGAAACTGTAGTACGAGTAAAACAAATTATAAAATATAATTTTTTTTATTTAGTTGCCACAACAGTAATGCCTTACATGTTTCAATTATAAAAAACATGTAGTATGTCAAGTTGTATGTCTGTGTTCAAATTGTAAAAAACAATGGTATCTGTAGCATATTAGTTTTATTTGCAATGTGTTTTTTTATTAAATGTATTATGGTTGTATTAATTATGGCTGCAAAATACGACAAAGTTTGAAGTTGGCGCTGTTGGTTTTTGCAATTTCTATTTGCCAGTTTTAATTTTAGTTGCTAAATACGTTTCATGTTCCGGAATCGTATAGCATTTTTCATTTTCAACTTTTGGCTGCAATCTACTAAGTACGCTTCGCTTTCAATGCACAATAAGTGCTTTTTTGCTATTAATTTTGGTCGCTTACATTCCTTTTCGTTTTTTAGAAAGCGAGTTTGATTTACTGGTTAATCATATTTCTGTCATATGCGTGGTAGTTGCGGTTCACTAAATTTGTCCTTTTTAACAACGATTAAAGAGATCGGTTATAACATGATATACACCTCGTGAATACAATAGAAAGAGTCGAGATTAAATTATCCACCCGCTTCAGGCTTAGAAAAGTTTTCAAAATATATCTACTATATAAGTGTGCCGCGATTAATAGGTAAGATTACACTACAGTCCGGCTACTGCTTTATTGGTAACAATTGATTAGTTTTACGACAACTTATGATTTCGTTCTCGTCCCATCTATGCCGATGTCTAAAGTGTCCGAAATCGTCGATGAAATTTTACGTTTAACGCATTCAGTGCTTTTATACTCAATCAATTGGATACGATACAATAGACAATTTTCTTGGTGTAGTTATTAAATACCGGAATAGCTGTCGGTTGACCAAACGACACCTCTGATGTTTGCGTAAGTTTATCCATTTTTAGCTTGGTCATTTATTAAACCGCTTTATATAGCTATGGCTGTTAACTCACATCCGGCGAACCAGAAAGACTAAAGTGCAAACATACGATGTTTTGTTCTTTCCTCTTCTTAGTTATTGCATGTTTATTGCAAATCTTGGTAACGTTATTTGACAAACTACGCTATTAGTCTATGAACCGGTTGCACAAAACTAATTTAATCAAACGGTTTGTTAATCATTTAGTTAAAATTAGCCATTGATTAAATTTAAACAAAACAAAAATAAAGCTAGATTAACTAATCAACAGCCTCTTGTTAAGTATGTTTGTCAACGGCGCAAAACAAGCGGTTAAATGTCAAATGTGTGTCGGTTTTGTTAATTGTTTAAATTTTGAGTTGGTTTGTGTTTATTGTCGGAATCAGTAAACGCAACTCAACATTTCAAAATGAACAAAATGAAACGATAAAGGAACTTTACTCCTATAGAAAGGAAATAATTCATAAACATAAAAAGGTAAATTTATTTATCCATTTAATAATAAGTTATAGTTATATATAATAATACTTCAATACAGTTGACCTGAGTAAACAAAATCCTTGGAGAAGCGTAGCTAGGTCACTTTAAATCTAAAGGTGCAGTCGAACTAAAAAATATTTTGATGGGAAGTTATTATTATCAACCTTGTTGAAGTTTGAGGTTATTTCAAAAAAACACGTTATAATGTTAATATTATTAAAATAAACTGTAATGACACATTTACTTTTCTAAAAGATTAGGTAGGGCATTACAAAATATAAAAATTACATATTTCTAAAAGTAATTCTAAAAATTACTTATTTACATCGAAAAACACAATTATAAAAAAAATCAGTCACCGTTACTTTCGTCTTCTCTATTACAACTTTTATCGTCCGATGATCCACTGACAAGTTTTCTACAGTTACATCCAGCAGTTCACACATTTCTTGCGCTAAGTGATTTACATGTTGACAATGTTTGTCTCAGTCCAATGCAGTTATCTCAGACAATGCATTTCTCACGGAGGCTTTTATCTCGAAATCACTCTATGTAACATTATTCCTAACAATCTTATATTTCGCTAAATTCTATACCAACTCAATCGGATTTAAGTCGCGATGGTAAGATGGCAATCGTAACACTGTATGTCTGTGTTTTTTAAAGAGTTCGTTTACATAATATGTTTTCGTATAAATAAATTGTTTCACTAACACTTTACACATTTCATTTATTGCCATGACTCCATTATTTTCAAATAATTGTGGAATACTTTCTTTACTTTCTGCTTGCGTTAGAGGTTTATTATTTTGTACACTGGAGTAAGGCGCATTATCCAACGTTGTTTTAGTTACACCACCACCTCCTTTTTTCTTTTAGGGAAATCTTAAAATTTCATCACTGCTTGTAATCGTTTCACTCCGGATCTTTTTATAAATATGGCTGATTGGCTCGTTGTTGCAGCAGCTAATTCGGTTGCCTTGTTTAAAGGAAAAATATGGAAAAAATCCTCAATTTTTTAATAACGTTTCTGGATTCGGAATGAACGTTTTTCTTTGATTTAAATTGCATGTTGATAATTAACAGTTGAAGTGATACATAAAGTACGTAATATAGAATTCTCTATCAGAAATTACGTATTCGGCGCCAGCGTCAGTTCTAATAATTGAATAATCTTAATTATAATTACATAATTAAAATGCAAAGTTAATAATATACTAATTTATAAGAAAATTCTAAAAATGTCACTGGGAAAAACAGTGTATAAAAGTTAATTACAAACAATAACATTTTGGTTTGCATCACGTAGCAGTTCAACATCATTATATTTAAGTGCGATGTTATGTAGCACACAGCAAGCTACAATTGTAGCTAAACATTGTTCTGTTTTACTGCGAAGGCTATCTGACAAACATGAATATCGACGTTTTAAAACTCCAAAGCAACGTTTAATTAGATTTCTTGTTTTAGTATGAGCTTGGTTATATGCTTTCTGTGGTGGAGTATTGAAGTTTACTAAAGATGTTAACAGATAGAGTTTGCAATAGACAGGTGGACTGTTATTAAAAATATTGCTATCATGTACAGAACTTGGTTATTATGCAATAATGTGCAGAAATTTTAAAGTAAAATCAGATATTTTCTGAGTATTAATACAACAATACACCTTTCAGTTTCTATACAATGTGGACCACCAGGCGATTAAAGTTTGATACTAGTGTAATGCACTGCACCGACAACACCTGGGAAATTGCTAATTAAATAAAATTGTTGTTTAATTTGCCTAATCTCATTTTCTTCTTAAGGCATAGTTACATATCTAACTTTTTGTCTTGCGATGCAGTGGGTTACTCTTGATACTACCCTTGATACTGCCGACTTATGTACTACATTCATACTCTCTCCGAATTATTGTTAAAAACTACCAGTCGCATAAATAAATGTTAATGTTAGCAGTAATTAATTTGTCAGGCTACTGGATTTGTTTTGAATGTAGTTGCTTTGATATCATCAGCCAAAAGATGTAAAACTTCTGTTACGGTTTCTTTTGAGAAACGAAACTTCATTTTAAATTCGACAGCATCATAAATGTCCATGGGATGGTTACGTTAATTCGAATTCTGCGTGGTTTTTCTTCATCAGATGACAGTGATAATAAAGGTAGAAGGTCTGACATGTTCTGTTAAAAAAGCTATATAAGAAAAGGTAGGAATTTAATATTTATATGTAGTTTAAGTTTGTAATAAAACACCATTTAAATTAGTATAAATTATCTAAATAGATAAATTAAATTAATTTCAGTTAAAACCTATAATTAAATAACAATACTAATTTCAACGTAAAATTAATTCTGTTTGTAATAATTTATTTAAAAAAAAAACAGAAATAAACTGTGATTGACAACTTTTTTAAAGTAAATCAAACGCTAATCGATAGTTAAGCTTTGATTAGTGTAACAATTGATTACTGAGCTTGATCAATGATTATCTTTTAAAATTTATTTTTTGCAACCCATTTTATGCTTAACCTCGCCTAATCAGAGCTTTTTGTTAAATATTTAATCAACCGATTATATATTTTAACCAATGGTTAAATTGAATCTAATCATTGATTAAATACTTAACAAAGTTTTGTGCAAGCCGTTCTATTTGTTGTAGGATATCACTCTATTGTTATTTCGATGCATTTAAAGTAAATGATTCAAACTTAATGCGATTATATCCTTCGAGTGTTCTCTGTTGCTTACTTTTGTCTCTCCTGTGTCTAATTTACTTTTAGTGGGTTATTCTAGACCGCATGTTTTCTTGACTGGGTATTCTAGTAGTAGCTTTAAAAGAATAACGCCTAAGTTTTTTTTTTCTTTGTAACGTCCCGTTAGAGTTCATTACATTAAAATTCAATTTTACATTCGTTTATTTTTTGCAACTAATATTGCACGTAAATTTATTGTGTTTGGCAACGTCGCGTTGTATTTCGGAAGCGACTGCGTAATCGACTTGAGTTATAGCTTAAGCTTGCACTTCCGTTTGAACAATCTTGCGTAGTTCACGTGAGCGATGCGAGGAAGAAAAATTTTCTTGCTTATGGCGTAAAAACCCATGTAATTTAATTTTTATTCATTCCATCTAATTGTTGGTGAGTTTACCTTTATTTTGATATAATTTTTCTATCATATTCAACATTTTTAGTGATTTGAAAATGTTACGCAATAGTTAGACAAAGGAATTTATTTTGAAGGTCGTTGCTAAATGTAGCGTGAGTACATCATGTCATTTAAAAAACCATTCTAATTATTTATATTTAGGGTCTTTTTATTCTGGATCTTTTCTTTTACTGGATCTTTTCGTTTATTCCGGTTTTTGATTTACTGGATCGTTTATTTTGGTTTTATTAATGGATTTTCCGTTATTGGAGTTTATTATACATTCCTGCTGTTGTTGAAGAATTTTATCACTTCAACCAAGTATGTGCTAAAAATAGAAGATATCCGATGTCATATTAATTGTGCTGAAATTAAGTTACATTTTACATTCAAGTAATTAAATTGTGTTATTAAAACTTTTCGGGAAACATACTCGATAACAAATCAAACGTTTACGACATTTGCATTTAATATCAATTAATAATTAAGTATAAGAGTTGATGCTTTTTATTCATCACCGATTTAAAGGTGATTGGCGCCCAAATATTGTTTTAATCCATATTTTGTTTTATTCAAATACTGTTTTATTCTAAATATTGTTTAGATTCAAATAATGTTCATTTTTCTTTAATGTAAATAGTGTATCATGTTATAGTTAGTAAATTAAAGGAATTCACATCTTTGTATTTATTTTCATTCAAGCTCACACCCAGAGGTCTGTGTCTCCGATTGCTGCCGTGGTTATATTATTTTGCTTTTATTAAATGTATTTTATACGTTCTTTATTCGGAGTAATTTTTTATTACACCTTTGTAATATTTTAAATATATAATTTTGTTATGTATAAACAATACTATTTTATGTAAACTAAAAATTATTTTTTTATTTCTTCAAAGAACATAAAAAACAAAATATTAACACAGAAATTAATAAAATCAATAAATAAAAAGATATATTTTAAAAATTAAATAAAAAAATATATTTGGATAAATTTACTTATTATTATTTAATCTGTATAAATAATTGTTTTTTAAATACCATTTGTCCAAATATTTTAAGTGTACCGATAAATTTATATTAGAAATAACCATGTACATATTGAAACTATATGAAAAGTAATTACAATGATTATAAAACATAAACAAACAATAACCGCTGGTGTAATTAAAAATATTATTTAGAAATTTACGTTTATTTTACAATTATTATATATTATATATATATTATATAACTGTGGCAGAATATAAACCTACATGCTTACACAAGCAGAAAATTTTAAAATAAAAAACATTTAAACTTTTATTACAACAGAAACAATTTTTTATATATTAATGGTTTGTTTCACATAGACTAACATCGTATTAAGAATTTTTTATAATAATCTCGTTTGTGCACGTACGTTAAACTGACAAATAATATTTAAATTGATAGAATTTATTTTTAAGATAGAATACATATATTTTTATGAAAACATATAGCATAATAAATGATGTATAGTTAATTTGTATTTTCTTAAATTAAATAACAGTTTAAATTTATTTATGTCAGATTTTAAATTTTCAGAAAAATTTTTTGAAAAACTTGCACTAACAAAATACGTATTTTTTAATGTTAGCTTTGAAAAGTTTTTTGTAATTTAATATAACAATTTCTGCGTTTTAGATTATTTTATAACATGTTATACTAAAATTTCAATTGTTTTGGCCTTTTTGTTTTTGTTTGTTTTTTTGTAATTTTATATACCGTTGACTTTCTTTAATACATTTTTATGTTTTCGCATTCAATTTTTTTGTTAGTATGTATTACGTTTTTGTATGTTTATTTTGTTTCGTTTTAATTTTTTGTTTGTTTTATACATTTATTTTTTTTACAATATGTCAGATATTGTTATTATTATTTAGGTGTTTCTTAGAGTTTACCTCGCAAAATAGAGTTTTTAGAATTAGTAATTTATTACAATAACGTTAGAATTTAGAGAACAAATTGTGTGTTTTACATTTAAAAAACAACTAAAGTTAAGTTTGGTACCGCTATGTTAAAAAGCTCTTTTTTGAACTTTAAACTGAAAAATATTGCAATGTTGATTTGTTTACGACTGTCATCTAACTGTCATTATTTGTGCTGTCAATTACGTGTTGCAGTTATACATAGTTCTATTCTTTTATAAACACAATGAAAACAGAGTTTTGATTGTTAATTTAATATCGTACTTTTGAACAAACACGAGATAACGGTGGCTCATTGTTACCTTTTAATAGTGTACTAAAAGTAAAATATTAATATTTTTTTTATGAAACATTTTAATCAAGAGTATTGATTCAGAGCGTAGCTAATGAACTTCATATCAACTGTGCTACATTATCACAAATTTCCGCCAATTTAAAAGCTAGAAAACACCTAAAAACCTTAAAAAACAATCCATAAGCTCGTTAATGTTGATTCGGTGGTAGAAGTGAAAATCAAAAATGCATTATACGACATTTATTCAAAAAGTAAGTACTAATCAATTATCTGCGATCTACTTATTAAATTTAATTTTTAGAAATATTTTTTATACATTATTAATAATTTTAAATGAAAAGTTAGTTTCTCAAAGAGGTTGCACCAGTTCAGCAAATACTTTACATAACATCGGTTTCAAATTGAAAAATAAAGATAACTCATAGCATTATTTGAAATTAACATTTTTAAAGCGTTATACTACAAATATCACTAGCAAAACACCTCCTCAATGTATATATTTAAATGAAACTTGGATTTTTGAAAAAGAATCTATAAAATAATTGCAGGATTATAGTTCAAAAGCCATTAAGCACAAGTTTACTTATGAAGCAAAACGGTAAATGCTTATTTTTTGTTACAGTAACTTTGCAGGTACTGAATCATAGTTTATTTTATATTATTTATTTATATTTATGTTAATAATACTACCGCTACCGTTGAACATAGCTTTGTATAGATCTATAGAAATGTCCAAATAAAAAGATTGGAAGAAATTATGTATATTTGTTTCTATACAGTTTTGTTACAAAGTTTACGTAGTGTACAGAAGAGTAACAACATATTTTTAGACGATTAATTAATATTTTTATTACCTCTAGAATGAAATGTCTAATAGTTAAATTATATTCACCTTAACTTGCATACAGAAATTAATTTACAAATTACAAACTACGAAATAAATTGAAATATCAACGTAAACATCATAATCTGTCCTTTTTAGTTATTTTTAGTCTTACTTAGAAAAAAATTTTTTTTAATTTTGTTCCAAAATACGCTTGTCAAAACCGTGTAGTAAAATTCTTTAAAATTGGCTAAATTATAGCAATTTTAAGAAATACAGTGGCGCGTAGCCAAGACAAAGCTGCACTTTTATGAAGTTTTCTTTATTGTTCGATTGACGTTTGTTTTAGAAACGTCTCGGCCTCTAAATGAAGTAGACACAAAATACAGCACGAAAACTTATAACAAAATGAGTAGCAGAAATATCTCTCGCGCGTATTGGAGTTCAGTGACTAAAAAAAGAAAATTCTGAGGAAATCAACATACTGGAGAAACGAGGAAAGTTTCACAAGTACATCAGCAGTAAACTTGCGAGGAACTGGTGATAATTCCGCTTGATATACAGTGTATTACTTATAATAAGCAGATTAAGTTGGCAGAATGGGGAGTTTTTGGTTTTGGCAATACTTCTTCGCTTTGTATTACATTGTAATGCTGTTAGTTATAAATAGTGCAATAAATTATGAAATTTATCTGTTTTTTTATACGGTCATCGGCTGCTTTTTATGTTACAATTTGCGACGAAGGAAAATTAATTATTGCATAATAGGCAAACATTTTTTAATTATTACGTCAATTTGTGAAGCATGTGGCGCAAATTATTAATACACAATGATTGAGGAAAAAAATAGTTATGCTAGCGAGAAATATTGCAAGTATTAAAAGCTTTAAAGCAGGGGATGACTGGCAACTATTTCTTAAAAAATTGCAAAAATATTTTAAAGCCATTCAGATACCAGAAGATAGCAAGATCTCGGTGTTAATTACGTTATTACAAGATGATATTGACATAATTTTAAGAAGTTTATGTGAACCAAATCTAGCAAAGACATAATCATTTAAAGAGTTGGTCAAATTATGAAAAAATTTGAACCACCCGATTTTATATACCGTAAAAGAATTCAATTCGTTAGTCTAAATTCAAATGCAAAACCAATTTTTCAAAAACCTAAACCGGCATCCTATTGTTTTTAACAAAGCCATAAAAAATTAGTTAAAGAAGTTAACTAAAAATAAAGTAATAGAAAAAGTGGATAATTCACACCACTCGTAATTGAAACAGAATGGTAAAAGCATTATGCGCTAATTATAATATTACTGTGAACAAAAAATATCTTAAAAACGTGAATTATCCGTCAACTAGAATTGAAACCATTTTTAATGTTTTGCAAGGTGGAACTCATTTTAGTAAGTGAGATTTTAAAAATGTTTATAATCAATTAATTTTAGACGAAGAAACTACGATGTTGTTGACATGGAGTAGCGAACAAGAAATTTAAAAGGTAATTAAATTACTTTATGGTAATAAACCGGTTGGCGCAATTTTTCAAAGTATCTTTGAGAAAGTTTTGACAGGTATTGCTGGTGTAGTTAATTTTTTAGATGACATAGTAGTAACTGGTAAAACTGAGAGTGAGCATTTGGAAAATCTAACTGCTAAATTTGGATTTCGTTTAAACAAAAATAAATTCAATTTTTTATGCATGTTATTACAGCAAAAGGATTATAAAAAAATTAGAGTAAAGTTGAAGGTATTATACATTCTAAAGTGCGTACACCAGTATTAGAAATTAAAGCGTTTTGTTGGATAGTAAATTATTATTCCAAATTTATACCACATTCTATTTACACAAACCGCATGAAGTGTTTTATTGAAATAAAGCAAGCTGCATAATTTTTATAAAACGATTTAATGACACAACAAAAAAATAACTAACATGATATTGACAAGTTGAATACCTAATAAATGTATTATAAAATAATAAAAAATATCCGCGGCCGGCGACGTAGGTATTGGATCTATATATTAAAATCACAATAAATACTTGAATGGAAAAAGGAACGAACTAACCTTGTAATACTAATAATGTCAGCGGCCGACGACGTGGGTATTAAATTGAATCCTGTGGTCACTTGTTCGATGGGGGTCTCCAATAAAATGTTGGGACAAGGAGCTCCATCCACAGCATTCTTCTCCCAAACTTGATAACGGTGCCACCAGTTTAAATTAATACAAAACGACTCTTCATGTCGCAAAAAACGGCTCGTAGATTCAACCGACAATTAACAAGTAAGGTTCGTTCTTCGGGTTTGGGCGAGTATCGGAAAGCATCAGGAAGCAACAAAAGGAAGGGGTATGGTCGGGATATCTGTAAATTTAAATACAAATCCAAAACATACCGCCCACCAAAATCACTATAACAGCGTGATTTTTTTAAGTGTTCGAAATGAATTAAATTAATCACCCAACGGGTCAACAACTAATACTAAAAACAAAACTAAATTAAAATAACATAAACGAATAAAAATTAACAAACAGGTTTATGCTGTGGCATGGGCACAGGGCAAATTTTGGTTAGAGGACATTTAATTAAGCTTCGCGCGGTCTTGAGGGTGGCAACACGAGCGATGCCATCCTTACCGGGATGTAGGGTTACGATGCGACCCAGTTGCCACTGCAGCGGTGGAACCAACTCGTTCTTTATCACCACTAAACTGTCCACTAAAGGGGTAGTGGAAGGTTGATTCCACTTTGCGCGTTGTTGGAGTGTATGTAAGTACTCATAGTGCCAACGACGCCAAAATTCTTGTTGACAACGCTGAACAAAACGCCAACGTGACAACCGATTTAAAGGGGGAGACGTGACATCCTCGTCAGGAGGAGCAGTCAACGGCTCAAGGGTCAAGAAGTGCCCAGGAGTGAGGACAGATAAATCATTCGGATCCGAACTCATCGGGTACAATGGGCGTGAATTCAACACGGCTTCGATTTGGATTAGGACTGTATTAAAGTCTTCATAAGTGAAGGTTTGTTCACCAAACACACGCGACAGGTGGGTTTTGACGGATTTAACTCCGGCCTCCCACAATCCACCAAAATGTGGAGAGGCAGGAGGATTAAAATGCCATTTGATGGCCAGTGTGTCAGCAGACTGTTGACTCAAATTTTGAAGTATACGATTAGCGCCAATAAAATTGGTGCCACAGTCACTGTAGATGTCACTACAACGACCTCGTCGAGCAACGAAACGACGGAAAGCCGCAAGAAATGCCTCCGTAGTCAGGTCTGAGACCACTTCTAAATGGACGGCTTTAACGGCAAAACAAACAAATATGCAGATGTAGCCTTTGTAGATTTTAGCTCCTCTCACTCGACCTAGTGTCAAAAAAAAAGGACCGGCGTAGTCAACGCCAACTCGAGAAAACGGCTTCACTTGCGACACACGTGACGCAGGAAGGTCACCCATAAAAGGGGGGCTGACACGTGGACGTACACGAAAACAACGAAAACAACTTGACAGAGAGTGCTTGATTGCACGACGTGCTGATAAAATCCAGAACTGTTGCGATAATAAAAATTGCAATGTCTGCACACCGGAGTGTAAATGCACCCGATGAAAATGCTCAATTATCAACTCTGTAAGTCGATGGGAACGAGGCAGCAACAGGGGGTGCTTAGCATCCGAGGATAATTCGGAGTGACGAAGGCGTCCACCGACACGTAGGAATCCTTCATTGTCCATAAATGGAGATAATTTCCTAATAGGTTTAGAACAAAGCTTACCTTGGCGAAGCAATAAAATTGTTTCGGAAAAAGCTAATTGTTGCACAACTTTACACATGAATAAAAGTGCCTTGTGCAATTCTGCGGATGAAGAGGGCCCTGTGACACGGGCCTTGTTACCACGATGTGGGAAACGAAATACATAAGCAACAATACCTTGTATTTTACGAAGGGAGGACAACTTGTCCAATAAATTGAGTACCCAATGCTTTTCTTGTTGGGTGATCAACACGACAGTTCGCTCCTCCAAACGTGCTTCTTCCTCTGGTTGGAGTTCAACGGAACGATCGCATGAATCATCAAAGGCAGGGTCTTGTAAAACGGTGGACCCGCCCACCAAAGCGAACATGACGAAATTTCTCCTGGTAGGAGACCGCGAGAGGCTGGATCAGCCGGGTTTTGTCCGGAACGGACATGTTGCCAGTATTTTGGCGGAACTCGCTCCTGAACGAAGCTTACGCGATTCGAAACGAAAGGGCGCCAACGATGCGGCGACGACTTGATCCAAGTTAAAGCAACAGTGGAGTCGCTCCAAGCAAATATCCTTTCAATAGTTATCATGGTTTTGTAAGTATCTACAACAAAGGTCACCAGTTTTGACAACAATACTGCGGCGCACAACTCGAGACGAGGAATTGATAACACCTTTAAAGGGGCAACCTTGGATTTGGCAACCACAAGATTGATACGGATATTCTTGTCGTCATCAATAAAACGAAAATAAATCACACAAGCATAACCTACTTGCGAAGCGTCACAGAAAGCATGAAGTTGACAAGACTTGTGCGACATATGCGGTAATAAACGAGGGATTTTCAATGCCACCAATGAAGGAAGTTCCCTTTTAAATTGAGTCCATGACTCACAGACATCCGAAGGAGGGAGGTCATCCCACCCGAGACCTAACGCCCAGAGACGCTGAATCAACCTCTTGGCAAACAAAATTACTGGCGATAAAAATCCTAATGGATCGTACATTCTTGCGATTTCAGAAAGAATCGCTCGCTTGGTACATGGAAGATCTTGTACCTTAACCGTGAACGAAAATGCGTCACAGTTGGATTGCCATTGTAGGCCAAGTATTTTTACAACCGACTCCGCGTCTTCTTGGAATGATAACGGCTGTATTTGACAATGTTCGGCGGGAAGATCGTCTAACAACGAAATATCATTGCTGGCCCATTTGCGCAGCTCAAAGCAACCCAACTTCAACAATTCCTCAAGCTGACTCTTCAGTTTACGCGCAGCCTCTAAAGTGTCTGCCCCGGACGCAACATCGTCCACATACAGATCAGAACGAATGGCTTGCGCAGCAAGCGGAAATTGTGTTTGATTCTCCTCTGCCAACTGTAGCAGACAACGAATGGCCAAATAAGGCGAGGGTGACATACCATAGGTCACAGTGTTCAAACGATAGGTTTGAATCTCTTCTTGTGGAGATGCTCTCCACCGAATTAATTGATATTGACAATGGGGTTCATATATCAATATTTGTCGATACATTTGACGTATATCGCAAGTAAAGACGATACGATGTGATCGAAAACGTAGCAAAATAGTTACTATGTCATTTTGCAATTTAGGCCCGACAAGTAGGAAATCATTGAGTGACTTGTTGTGTGCGTCGCGCGAAGAAGCATTGAAAACCACACGAATTTTTGGGTGGCCTGCTTCAAGTTTAAACACACAATGGTGCGGAATAACATAGCAATGGCTTCCTTCGGAGGGTGCGGCAAGAAGCGACATATGGCCCGATGCGAGGTAATCTTTCATAAATGCAGAATACATGCGGCGGACGTCAGGTTGACTGTCCAAACGACGCTCAAGTGCGAGCAAACGACGATCAGCAATCTGCATCGTATTATTGAACGTGGGCAAAGTTTGACGATCTTTGAAAGGCAACACAACGCCAAAACGACCAGAATGATCACGAAAATGCGTATTAACAAACAAATTCTCGGCCTGATCATCTTCAGGTGAGACGACGAGTTTGGTGGGGACTTCCTCCACCTCCCAAAAACTTTTTAAAACGACATCCAAAGAGGTGTCTGATGTCAGAAAAAACGAATATTTTGGGACAGTAGTCCTATGACTGGTGGTACCCAAAAGTATCCAACCGAAGAGGGTCTCAATAGCAGCTGGACGCACGCCGTCACCCGGCACGGAACCCTCTCGAACAATAAGAGCGAAAATATCTGCTCCTAGGAGCATATCAATTGATCCTGGCATATGCCAATTGGGATCTGCTAACTTCCAACCTTGATAAAAATCGGACGGAGGCAAGGGGCAACTTGGCAGATCGGCACAAATTGTTTGTACAACCACTGCTTCGACGTCCAAAGATGGCTCTGAAGAGCCTTTAGGGCGAATTTTGCAATTAGTACTACCGCGTGAAAGGCGAAATGTCACATCACCTAGGCCAGATAAAGGAACTGGTGAGCGGCCATAGGGCAATTCAAGTCGCTTACGACATCTTTCCGAAATTAGACTCGCTTGACTACCCGAATCACATAATGCCCTTATGGTTTGATAATTACCCAAACGATTTTGGATTTCAAGGACGACAGTTGCTAACAACACTGTACACGATGAACGCGCTGTGGCCACACCTACCGTGGCCGGTGTCACAACGGGAATAACAGCTTCCGGTGAATCGTTAAGTAGGGTCACCTGCTGAGAAGGTGCCTTGTGAACTGTGGTTCTACTAAAATGTAATAACGAATTGTGCGGGGCTGAGCACTGTCGACATTTTCCTTTCGACGGACATGACCTCGCCTGGTGTAAAGCGCTGAAGCATTGATGACACAAACCTGCCGATTTAACGAACAAATAACGATGGTAAGGGGCCAAAGCAAGAAAACTAGGGCACCGATACATCGAATGCCATTCTTTACAATGGGCACATTTTGCGGATTGCGAATTAACAGGCCGTTCAGTATTAACCAGTAGTGAACGCGAAGGCGAGGCGCCTCCATATCTTGCAGGACCACTACTAGATTTTGAATAGGTGGACTTAGTGCGAGTAACATTGGTCGCACTGGCCATTGTAGCATTATTCAATAAATTGGTTTCCAAAGCACGACACTGGTCGGCTACAAATTGTTTCAAATTTGCGTAGGTGGGAAAACTTACATTTGTGAATTGCACTTCAAAACGCTTTCGAGTTGCGTTATCTAATCTTTGCATAAGCAAATTAAAAAGGGTAAAATCCCACAAATCCACATTAGGATATTGACCTAACGCAGTCACATTTTCATTAAACGTATCTAATAAACTACGTAATGAGGATACACAATCTGAATTAACCTTGGGTGCGTTGCCCAAATTATGCCAATAAAATGACACTAAAACTCGATCATTTTGGTAACGATCTACCAATGATTGATAAACAATATCATAATTGTTGGAACTTAGCGGCAAATGCTTTACTAAAGTCAAAGGTTCACCACTAAGAGTGGTCAACAAATATTGGAATTTCTCTACCCTTGACAATGACTGATTTTGGTGAACCAGTGTGTTAAACAAATCATAAAATGTGGGCCAATCTTTCAACGAACCATCAAACGACGGAAGAGAAATTCTAGGAAGGCGTACAGTATCTTTAAAGGGGTTAGAAACCGACGCAACATCCGACATTGCTGGCGACAAAAGTCTTAAATCAATAATGCTACCGGAACCTTGGTTTTTTGGTTTTAGCGACAAATAAACTGCTTTAATTTCTGAGAAATACGTTTAGATCTCAAAGGTAAGTTTAAACAAAGTCTCTATTTGACTGGTATCGGAATCATCAAACACAGTGTGTTTGTCGACAGTTTGGAACTCACTATAAATTTCCAAAACTTGATCGTAAGCAGTTATAAATTTAGACTGCTCATCCACATTTTTCTCGGCGCTAAAGGCTCTCTATCGCACCATGATTTCAAGTAAAAAATGGTTTTCTTAGCAAAAATTATAGTTTTTTCCATTGTATATGCCATGGTTGCATCAACTAAAAAACAATATCAACGAAACGACAACGAAAATGCAAACAACGACGAATCGCTAATCAACCAAAACGACTCGAACACGCTGTGCAGGCGATCAAACAAATGTTATACCGGCTTTACAACTACGACACGACTTTAGTTGCAAACTACGGAAATAACTTTAGCTTCAAATTGCTAAAAAAATGCATTTAAAAGATAAACAAACAAAAAATGCAAACTTCAATCAAACACCAAAGGCTTGAAACAATAATAAAAACGATACTGGAACACATCAACGAATGTGGGTAGAATCTAATTATATACAAACAACGAAATGTGATATCGACCACGAAGGCGGTACCTTAGCGCGGTGCAATACAAAGATAAATTCTTTAACGACAACACGAAAATGCGTGGATAGCACGTATAAACAATTCGACCCCAACAACGCACAAACAACTAACGTTTATCAGAATTTTAAACAAATTTCTGAAATTCAACCTACTAAATTATTTCTATGATAACTCAATTTAAAAACTACGTGGCAACCAAATCAATTGTAACTAAATAGGTATACTAAACATAATCATGAAATTAAATGATTTATCAAAACGATAAATAAGATTGAAACCTGAGCTAATACAATGCACAAACCAAATTTGGTATCTCCGCGATAACAAGCAGCTTCAATAAATTCAATGAAACACTTCTTCAAAAAAAAACACAAAACGAACTGTAATAATCTATAGGCCTGCATCAGGCTCGATAGGACCAAATATTTACACAAACCGCATGAAGTGTTTTATTGAAATAAAGCAAGCTGCATAATTTTTATAAAACGATTTAATGACACAACAAAAAAATAACTAACATGATATTGACAAGTTGAATACCTAATAAATGTATTATAAAATAATAAAAAATATCCGCGGCCGGCGACGTAGGTATTGGATCTATATATTAAAATCACAATAAATACTTGAATGGAAAAAGGAACGAACTAACCTTGTAATACTAATAATGTCAGCGGCCGACGACGTGGGTATTAAATTGAATCCTGTGGTCACTTGTTCGATGGGGGTCTCCAATAAAATGTTGGGACAAGGAGCTCCATCCACAGCATTCTTCTCCCAAACTTGATAACGGTGCCACCAGTTTAAATTAATACAAAACGACTCTTCATGTCGCAAAAAACGGCTCGTAGATTCAACCGACAATTAACAAGTAAGGTTCGTTCTTCGGGTTTGGGCGAGTATCGGAAAGCATCAGGAAGCAACAAAAGGAAGGGGTATGGTCGGGATATCTGTAAATTTAAATACAAATCCAAAACACATTCATTATCAATACTGAAACCGTTGTATACACTTTGTAAAAAAATGTTAAGTTTGAGTGAACGATACAAGCTCAAAACGCTTTTGAGTTAGCAAAAAATAAATTAATGTATGAGAAAGTACTAATACACTATAATCTAGATAAAAGTGTTAGATTATACTGTGATGCTAGTAGTGTTGTATTGGCGCATGTTTATGTCACGTTTTAGATAATGGAAAAAAACAGTTTGTCTTATTTCTCGGGTTTTCAAGTTGAAAGAAAAGCAGTTTAAGATTATATCTGACCATAAAGCATTAAAAACTTTATTAAGAGAGTCTTCATCTTTATCTCAAGTAGCAGCTGGTAGAGTTCAAAGGGTGACCCCGGTAAGCAATGTCAATGACATTGCTTACCCCCAATGTCCTTTTACGTTGTAGTTTTATCCCGACGAGTTATTCAAAACTGATTTTGAATTTCGCGGGTGCTAAACTAATTCAACGTATTTACCGTCGTTTATAGCTATTTACAGTTAACATTTGCATTAACATACTATTATTCATACATAATAAATTTACACTATGAGTTTGCTTTGCAATCGTATGTCACTCATATTAATCACATCATTTGTTAATATAAAGCTATGGGACTGTCCAAAAACCCCAAAAGGGCAAAACAGCCGTCCAGTGGTTCATTCTGGTGGCATTTTTACCTTTGCATTGACATAGTTACTTGACAAGGTTTATACATTGTGATTTTACCCTGTGGTTTATTCAAAACTTATTTGAAATACAGGGGTATAAAATCAGCATTCAACGTTTCTATCTCTGTAGTCATTTACATACTATTATTCATACATAGTACATACAAAATAGCTAATCGTATTTCACTCATTTTAATCACATCATTTATTAACCTTCGAATGCTAACGTGCGGACTTTTATTCCGTTTTTTTGCTTATTTTTAAAGTTTCCATAAATTTGAATGTATTAGCTTTCACCTAACTGTCTGAATACTTCTTAGAAGCATTACCTGTAATTCTGAGAACTGTAACTGCCGGATGTTTTTTTTTCTATTGTTATTTGCGGAGTGTCAATCTGCGCACAGCATTTGTGTGCCGAAACAGTTGCACGCAGATTCACTGCCAGTTAACTTGTGTGGGTTCAGTGCAGGTGTATCAAGTGTATTCATTATTGTGATTTTATTTCCTGTCTTGTAACTTATTGTTTTACTTCGTTTTACAAAAGTAAGGTAATTAGTTTTATTTTGTTTATTTATTGTAATAATATACAATTATTGAAGGATAAGCTCGAAACACGAATGTTTCTAAAAGAATAATGCAGTAAACATTGAGAAAATGATTATGACGAAGGCGAAGATGATGTACTAGAACAACATGTTTTAGACACTCACACCGAACATGAGATATCGGTTGACAAATTAGAAGGTGATTCGAGATCTGTCAGTGGTATTTTTTATATTAAAAAGGATTTGATAGCAAAGTGAGAAAAACAAATCACGACAACAAGTTAAGTAAAAACCTCAAATTATTATAAAAACTTCTCCTGGGGCAACGGCAACTACAAAAAAATTGAACTCACCACTGAAAACTTTTTCTCACCGACGAAATTAAAACTAATTGTTCAATTCATTAACAAACATTTTTATTCCGTACAAGACCGCTATTTCATTAAAAGTAACGTTAGAGAAACAAATATAATAGAAATACGCGACCTTATTGGATTGCTCTATATCTCTAAAATTTTAAAATCAAATAAATTGGATTTAGGAGTTATAAAATTCTTATGGAACAAGTGTAGTACTTTTTTGCCTAACAATGTCACTTTTAAGATTTGGATTTCTTCTGCAACATTTGCGATTTGACAATCTGTCAATGCGTGAATAACGTAAGCGAGAGGACAACTGCTATTAGAGATTTATTTAATGTATTTGTGACAAACTGTAAAAATGATTATACTCTATTGAGATACGTCAGAATTTAGGAAAAGCTCAAAGGATTTCGTGGACGTTGTCTATTCAGACGATGTGTACCGAGCAAACTAAATAAGTATGGCATAAAAATATTTGCATTGGCAGACGCAAAAACATAAAACACATCAAATCTAAAAGTCTACCTTACAAAACAGCATTATGTGCCAGCTATGATTGCTTAAGAGGAACACGAAGATGGCCTATGGTGATCTACTTAGCAATGCTCAATGTTGTGGGAATCAACTCCATGATGCGTTATAAAATAAATTAAAAAAATAATAAAACAAAAAGAAGAATATTTTTGAGGAAGCTTGAATTTGAACTGGTAGATCATCATCTTCGTCTTCGTGATAAATAAGCATGCATTCCTCAAAACATAAGGAACAGAATCCGCAAAATAATAAACATTGAACACACACAAACTTCACATAATTCAAATATCAAGGCAGGTGTGGATTTTGTGATAGAAGAAAAAATATATATCTGCGGAGAACATTCTGTATACATCTGTTCTGAGTGTGGCGTAGAGAATTTGAATTAGACACGCAACTAAACTATAAACCAGAATTTAATTTTTTAAGAAATATTTAACTTAAATTTAATATTATTCTGTAATTTTTGATAATTAAATGTTAATTTTGTGTGTTAAACTAATGAAATTTTTTAAATAAAAATTTAGTATGGAGTCTATATAAACTCTAAAACACAGTTAAAACAATTAAATTTCATTATCGAAAACAAAACAGTGCAGGGTTAATATAAAGCTATAGGACTGTAAAAGCATTTGTGCAGTTACAGTAGAGTGTTCAATTGTTCATATACTGCTGAAGAGCGCTAAAAAGGCGAAACGACCGTTCAGTGGTTTACTCTAGCGGCATTTTTACATTTGCATTGACATTGTTACTTTACAATGTTTATACGTTGTAATTTTAGCCGGCGGTTTATTTAAAACTTGTTTGAATTACGCTGGTATAAAATTAGCTTTAAACGTTTCCATCTCTATAGCGATTATTATTATTATTTATACATGGTAAATTTGCACTATAAGATGACTCCGCCATTATATTTCACTCATGTTGATAAATTATTAACTTCTTATTGCAGTTCGGTTTCAGTAAGAGATTTCGATATCTTAAACATGAAGTTACTAAACTTCTTAATGCAATGTATACGAGTATTTACACTTACTAATTTTTCATAAATTGTAGAAAGTGCGCAGTAATTAAAAATATAATTATTTGAAGTATCTCACTTATTTGAAATGTTAATTATTAATTGTAAATTATTATTCATTAATACAAATGTTTAGAAATTTGTCAAAGCAAGCAGATTAGCAAATAATTATAGCGATTATAATGACAGCAACCGTACCTAAAGGTAATTATGATATAAGATTAAATTAATTCTTGTTAAAATTAGAACGATAGCAAAAAAATTAGAAGTGAATTAAAATTGAGTTCGATCATTTTTACTACATCCTTCTTCTAATGATAAATTGTGTTGAACAAAATTTACTAAAATGATGAATTAACTTAATATTATTTTATACTACGTTCCCTTCTCACTGTTTTGTAGTTTATAAACGTTGAAAAAAATATATTAAATTTTGTACTAAAAATGCGTTTCTAATACTTGTAAAATACTTACACTTTTTGTATTAATAAAGTCAAAAATAATTTTTGACAGAAAGCATAGTGGTATACTATTCGTTAACACATGCTAATATTTAAAAATTATATTTAATTAAAAAAAATTGACACATAAAATTAATGTATAATTACGTTAATGTTAAAATAAAAAAAAAATTGATGCTAATTTATACAATTGGCATTAATAAAATTAGTAATGTCCTTGGTCACTTGTAAAAGAATATAAATTTAAAAATTGAGTTACATTTTGAAAGCCTTTGTTTAAATTAAGTCAGTATATGTAAAATACTAAAAGTTTTGTAATAAAAAGTTATAGCTGTTCGTTTATATAAAACATTATAACTAATCTAATTTTTTCAAGAACGAGTCCTACCAAAAATATATCAAGTAAGTTTTTCTTACAGATTATTCTGAATTATATACTATAACCATTGTTGTATGACGCGTTTATGATCAAAGTTGTTTATGTTTGTATGTATAATACATTTATATTTAAAATTATGTTAAAGTTTATCTTCACTACACGTGTATAAAATAAATTTCTAAAAAATACATACCGTTGTTTCATAAAAAAATTTAAATATTCATAAAATGTAAAATATAACTATAAAAGATTATAAAAAATAATGTAGAAACTGTTCAATATTTTGTAAAAGCATTAAATAAAATATTTAGATTTACTGCGTTTAAAAAAAAAACATAGTAATTTTTTTTACGTTAACTATCAACAACAAATAATTTAGTAGTATTAAAAAATTTTAATGGATAACAAGTAAAATGATTATTAAAAATAGGTTTGATTAATTAGGTACGATTGGGTAATCAGAAAAAAATTTTGGTTTCCTCTTTAGTAATAAACAGCAAGAATAAGTCGAAATTATTGTATTTTGTAATAATAATTCACATAACAAATTATTAATTAAAAAATTAAAATTAAACAAAGTTTACTGCATGTACAAACGATAATAAAATTTTATCTTAAAAACAGTTAAAAATTATAATTTTTTATAAAGAATTAAAAAAAAAGTAAAACTAAAATAAATAAAAAGCAGTAAATGTTTAAGCGTTAAATTGTAGGTGTATAATTGAACATCAATTGCCATCTAATTATGCATTTAAATACGAATATAACTTAATCGTTTAATTGACAAGCTATCAATAATCAATTAATTGTTTGATTAATGTTAAAGTTAATCAAAGATTAAATGTCAACAGCAAGAGTTTTACTTAATTAGTAATATTTGCGTATTCAATTAAAATTAAAGCATTTTAATAATATAGACACTTTATTAATTATTGTTACAACTAATTAGAAAAATTATATTTAATATAAAATTTTTTTAAATTTTCAATGAACACTTTTACTGTTGACTCAAAGTTAACATATCTTTAAAAATTATTATAAAGTTTGAGACAATACACTACAAAAAATAAAATAAAAGTAAATATGTAGTTTAAATTTATTTTTACATATAATTTCCAAAATAGAAAAAATAGTATAAAGCATACGTTTCATAAGACATTTTGGCGCATTCGGCCATTACAAAACTCCACGCTTGGCGGGTCGTTTTCTAAACTTGGTCTCGTGCGCTAAAATGGACCCTTATGAATCTAGTCCTTTAATATACTATTATACAATTGCGTGGTATAAAAATTCTGCGTTTTTGGGATAATAGGACCGTTTATATATTGCGTAAATATTATATATTGTTGTAAATGTACAGTGGCGCTTTAATTCAATTTTTAATACACTAACAAAAATCAAAACACTAGATGGCGATAAACATACAGATAGGTTTTTAATATTTTTATTACATAATTTTAAGCTAGTATTCGGTAGATAGCATCACCTTAGATTACTAATACTTGGCTAATACAATCAATCTATTAACATGATATATGCTGATTATCAAAAGTATAAAACCGAATAACAGTGCGTCTTTGATTTGCTTTCAAGTTATAATAACATTGGTATTTGTTAATAAACTTTCTTTTATTACAAAAAAATTGAAAAGTTGCATTGGAAATAATATTGTTTTAAAAAAATTAAAAGCATCATCTGAAATAAAGAAAGTAGGAATTACTGATTGATGTAAAATTTGATGTGTATATCTTAAAAATTACTAAATGTGTTTTCAACACATTTTGGGCGTACTCCCGGTATTACTATAATTTTGTAGATGATATTGAGGAGGATTTATTAATTAAATAAGAGAAAAAATTAATTAACAATACAATCTAAATAACAATATAAAATTCGAGATTATTAAAACTTTAAAACAAGATAATGAATGTTTCTTTGTTATACTTTGTTACATAAAAATGAATGAAAATTTGAAGTTTTTGATGTACGGTTTTTATTGTAGACCCCTCAATTTAACAAAAAAATTGTTTGCAAAAAATTGCTGGTAATATAACATTTATTGTTTAAACCGTAGTATTGATAAGAACCAGAAAAAACGCTTTTAAACAAATTTGTTCCTGAAATCGCAAAAAATTGCTGTTGAGGAGTGAAAACACTTCTATCATTTTTTTGTTTGTTTTATTTCTAACTATTTTTTATATACCAAATTCTTAGTATTCTACATGATTTATTTTGATATAACCTCATGCCTTATGCGCAATTCCTAATTGGGGGTACAATACTAACTTTATAGTGAATGGTTGGATGCTATCACTAAATAATTAACATAAGCCGCCCACCTAGAAAGTTAAGCTTTTAATTGCTTCAAATGAAACAATAAACTATAATTTTTGTATATAACTAAATTAATTGACTTCGGGACACTACACTGCTTGTTAGTTGCTAACACACGCGTGGACACCTTAGTAACAAGTCGTTTCATTGTCGTTATCGCCGGTTTAATGGCTTAATGGTTACTAACCTAACTACACCATTTTTTTTCAGAATGAGCCTTGATGATTTGCCCTAATTATCATTTGAGTGGCGGCAAATTATCTTCTCGTACGAAAACCGAACTACGTAGGATTACAGTTGAATCACCATGTTGCTTTTATTGATTTTTGGTTTGCAGTGTGTCAAAATATGTTTTACTTTAACGGTTCCAAAAATGTGGCGTTAACCGTTGAACGCGTTGAAATTTAGATAATTGCGTTTCCAAAATGTCACTACACCAAAGTAACCTACTCATAACTAAGCTTTACCACCCGATACATTTTTGAAAATATTTTTGATAGTTGTTTTTAAATTTTAAAAATGATTACGCAAAACGTTCTCGGATACATTGTCATATGTTCTGGTAGTGGAAATATTTTGAAAACATTTTGGGGACATATAAATCAAAATTTTCAAATTCCCTGTGTTAATCTGTATGCTTCAAAACCTCCGAAACACACGGTATAAACAAGTCAAAAAAATATAGAGAAAAATTGTTATTTTTTAACGTATCTTGCTTTCTTTTCAAAATATGGAATTTTTTTCAAAAAAAAATCGTCGTAGGCAGGATTCGAACCGAGGATTATATATGGAGTTATTTAAATAAATTGTTAGGAAGAATTAATTCTATAAGAAACTGTAAAAATAATTAGAATAGTTTACATACAAAATTATATAAGAAAAACTGTTAAAAATGACGGATACACCCACTTCCGGCTTCTTTATCAAACCCATTTTTTGATAGAACCGAGAAAATATAAAAAGGCCAGCTCCATACCAAATTTCAAGTTACTAGGATTTTTGGTTCAAGAGTTGTAGTGGGTACATCGTTACACATAGACACACACAGACAACCAAAATTTTTTTGTCAAAAATACATTTTTCTGATTCAGGAGACCTTGAAACGTAAAATTAAACAATACAAATTTTTTGAAAATAAATTGCGATCGCTATACTGTCCTTATAGGAAAGTAAAAATATAGATGACAGATAGTCCACATTATGACGCATTGCATATTTTCAGTTGCAAAGCACTAACCTTTTATTGTACAAACGGGTTTCTTAACTTTACAAAAAGTTTGGATTGCAACAGATAATTCATTTTTCCCACTTTTGGCTGTTGTATTACTTACAAATAATACTTTATAACTTCTTGTTTTGTTTGTGTATGACAATATTATTTTTAATACGCAAACACATCTTACCTACAACTCCTGTTGATCATAAAACCTTCTGCTTCTGAAGTTGGAAAGCTTGATACCGTTTCCTTGAATGCTCAAAACAAGATTTCAAATGGAAAAATTGTTAGTCTGAAGAAGCAGAACCTTTCATCCTCAATACCATTAAAAAATAGCACCAATTCATAAATTAGTAGTTAAGCTTTTAAATAAGCAGACTTACAGTTTAATCGTGTAAACAAAAATTACAAGGGAAGATAGCAAAAATTGTCGTTTTTCTTCATTCTACACAAAAGTATAAAAACGGCAAATTTAATTAAAATTTGCGGGACGTTTGAAAATTTTGTGAACAAATTGATTACTATTTAAGTTTAATAAAATTAAGTAAAATTAATTAATAAATAATTGTACTTGCTTACTGTTGAAATACAAATAAAATGAATTTGAAAACTAATTTTCTGCAAAAAAATACACAACTTGTAGTTCTGCAGTTTATTTTAAGTTTAATAAGAATCTAATAAAGCATAAATATGTACATATATTTTAAATATAAAACACAATAACAACCTTAATTATTACAAAAACTTTAAATGCAGAAGAAAAAAAACTTTGATAATTATTGTCAATAATACATTGATATTATTAAAATTTAAAAAAAGTTAAAGAAAATGCTTGTTTTCTTCTTCTTTAAAACTTTCTTCCTCTTCAGTTGATGAACCTGTATTTATTGAAATGATAAAATTTCTACAGTTTCATCGAGTAACTCATCACGTTTTTCATTTCATTAGTCACATATTTAACATGTGTACAACATTTTTTCCAATCTGATACATTTATTTCTGCAAATGCACTTTGCACTAAATATTCAATTTTACTGTTACGTTAAAATACATTGTTTACAGCAACTTTAAGCTTTGCCAAACTCCATATAAGATCGATTGGGTGGCTTATTTATTTAAACACATAAGGTGCATTATCTATTACTACAATGCCATTTGAAAATAACTTTGAAATTAAAAGTTTTTTTACTAAGTTAAAAAAAACTGCGTGGTTTATGTTATTGTAGTAATCTCCGAATTAACTTTTTTATTTAAACATCAAAAAACCATACAAAAATCTGCATGCACTATAATATGCCCTAGACTTGCTTTATGTGTTCGATAAACTTCTAGTTCCTCTTCAGATTGCAAACAATTGCCGACTGGATATAAGTTACATTCAAGTATGTCACTGCTTTTCTGTTAGCGCCGAAGTCATTGTTATGTCGTAATTAACGTAAATGACGATAACGCTTTACAACATTGTAGTTTTTTTGTGATAATAATTTGCTGTGGTTAAATTTTTTTATGGTTTTATTCTGCATTTTGTTAACCAACATGGGAATTTTGTTATCTTGTGTAAGTTTCATGAACTGTTGGTTTTAATATACCGGTGGCCGTACTGCCTAAAGTTTGTAACGAGTGGAACGAAAGTGTAACAATAAAGTAGTTTGTCAATTCACCTCATTTGGCTAGTTCTCGGAGATAATTGTAGGTTAAGATGTTAGCACCTAATCTGTTATTCCGTTGTCTTGCGCCACTTTTCTTTGCGAGTAGAGAAACAAAAAAAGTTTGGGCTGGAGAAAGCTACCCAAACCCGCAACACGTGTGCATTGAGAATAAAACAGCAGAACTATGTGACAAAATTATAACAACGATTTATTTAGGACTAGCACTGAATCACAGTAAGACATCAAAGAAGCAAATAAACGAAAAAGTATCACAGCGAAATTCAAAGCTAATTGTCTAGTCGTCGGTACACATCTAATTATAAGTACATAAATCATTCATATGTTGTAGCTATGCAATTAATAACTACAGTATATAATATAAATAGAACTAAAATTACAGTTAACTTTAAGTAATAATTTGTGATTGTAGATCTAGAAATTAAGAAAAATTTCCCTAGATTGAAATACGAGAAAAAAAATTAAACTCAAAAGTTCCGTATCAAACAGTTAAAATTAAAGTTGTGTAAACACGTTTGCGGCTGACTTAAGTAGATCTTTGTTTCAATTTCAACACGAAAACTAACAACGAGCAGGTTTTGCAGCGGTATTATACGTTCTGCATCGAGGGGAATTTTCCCGAGTGCTGATCTGTAACCTGCGACAAGCAAAAATATTTAACGTAAAAATTACTCTACTGTGTACTGCTCCCCTTACGGTAGAAAAACTTATTAGCAATTGAAATTGCTAGCCAACACGCGACTATGAGTGGAAAGTTACTTATCCTTCGGTCAAAAATGTACTAAAATGTATTTTAGGTCGTTACAAGATATTTTTGTAAAACCACTACTTTTTTTCTCTTTAGAGTAAAGTTTTAAGTTGCCTATTTTAGATATTCTTGTTTCAGCCCTAATAATAACAATAACTATTTACAAATTATTTTTAGACATTCAAAATTATTTAATCTTTTTAATGAAAAAAAAAATCAATTTTCTTGACGCGGTAGCAGTTAACTCGGTTGCTTTTTCTAATAGAAATGACCGTACATCAACAACGTTGTTATTGATGTTTGGGGCTTCAAAATAAACCATTTTCTTTGATTTTTTAGTCATTAATCAGTTAGTTATTAATCAATGCTATTGAATTAAATAATTAGAAACCAAAACTAATTTTGAGATTATCTGCACTATGTTTATTGTAAATCTATGTTTATTTTTTTGTAATATGTACCACTTCTACAAATAAGATAATCGCAGTATTGACAAAAACTCTTAAGTGAAGGAAATAAGCAAAAATTACAGCGATTTGCAAAATCATAATTGACAAGTCGATCGATACAGAACTTATCTCTTGGATTGTATCAATTTCTCAAATGCGATAAGTCGGACGATTTACCGATTAAACTACGATTTTAATTTACATTTACAGCACATTGCATACGTTATAAAACCGGACAAAGGCAAAGTCTTGTAACAAAACTACTATCGTTTTGATTTTGAAGAAAATGCAACCGCATTTCGGTACTAAGAAAAAACATTATTTACTTTAGTGCAATTGTCATAAAGTTACGATTGATAAATGTTTAATTAACAAAAGTACAAAACACGGAAACTAGAATAAAGCAAACAATAAAAACAGATTTTATCTTATGCTGTGATAAAAATCACTTTATTTATGAATTATTTAATAAGACACATTAACAGTATCAGATAAAGTTAACTCTTGTAGAAACTTTGTAACTATAATTAAATTCATAAATGTAAAAATTTTAAACATAATAATATTCCTGTGAGAATTGTTTAGTTTCTGTTTTGATAACCGCTATAGAATAACAAACGATCCTGTACAAGAAAGTCAAATACACTATACAAGCGCAAATCTTATCTTATGTAACTAGAATTTATGTTCGTTCGTAAATCTGAACGGTGCATGTAACGTTAGAACATTGACAAATATTGTATGAGAAAGAAAGGAAATAGTGTATCGATTCACTTACGTTTAAACCAAATGTAAGTGGATACAATTCAATTTAACTAACTGATTTATACTCAAAGTTTTCACGTTGGCTAAAGTATATTGAACTAGTTTTATTTAAAGTGCATTTTATAAATTCTGTCATTGAATATATATTCTTTGCGTTTCAAATAAAAATATTATTTAGAACAACCGTTTCTTTTCGTAAAAAGCAGTTTTACTAAAAATTTTTTATTAGTTATTAAATTAAACCGTTTGTATAAACATAAAATTAAGTTATAACTAAACAAATAATTAAAAGTAATAGTGGAATAATTGAATAAAGATTTTTATAAAAAAAATTAGAAAATTGTATAACAAAAAATATTTATCTTTTAAATATAAAAGAAAATTACAAAGTAAAACCATTATAATTTTATTTTATAGTATAATTTGATTTAACGTTAAGAAAATAATAAAAATCTTTGTTTTATTTTATTTTAATGTTTTGATTAAAAAACAATTGCATTTATCAAGTATACATTTTACAAAGTTAAATTTGTTTTGAAGATTCTAATTTTAACAAAATTAAATAAAAGTGAAAAAGTAATCCAACAAATAACAAAAATTTCACAAAAGCATACAAGCAACATTAACGGTTTCAAATCTAAATAAGAGTGACAATGACTCAATTGACAAAATTAAAACAAACATTACTTAATGATGAAATAACTTAATAAAATCAAAACTCTAAAAGTACTAAAAAAAACTAAAACTGTAGAGTAATACTAAAAACATTTAAATTAAAAGTATAATATATTAATTTTTATTGTATTCTATTAGTTAAAGTTAACATTTGTTGTTTTTGTAGATCTATATCTATTTCGTATTGTATAAAAATAAAACCAAAATATAATTTAATAAAATTTTAATAAAATATAGAAATTTGTGATTAATGTATTGTCACGGAATTATAAAATATGAAATGGTTGCTTTATTCTCATAATAAAAAAATTGAAAAGAAATGATATATTGCTTTTTAATGTTTGCATTTACAAATATTATTACTTTTATTGATTTTTGACTTATTTTGGAGCTATTGTATAAAATGTGTTTTTAAATAATTTTTAATAGTAAATTATTTATTAATTTTAAACTACTTGATTTTGTTATTAATTGTAAATTATATAGTAGTATGAGATCCGAAGAGAGATCGTCCTTTACCCATCTCCTTGCCAGTTGAAAAGTATGTTCTGTTAAATATTATTAATAAACAGATAAATTGCAATTGTCTTGCCTTTTAAAGTATGTTTATGGCTATACTTAATTAAAGAAAAACTATAATTAAAACTTTCGTGCATGTTTCCTTCTCTTGTTTACCGCACGAATTGAGTACAAATCGAAGTTATAAAGCACAAGAATCCTGCAAAGGCTGTATCGCTTTCTTGTTTCTGTTCTTTATTACCGGACAAACAGGTATAAACAGGTAAGTTGATACAAGTGATTGCACTGATCTGAGATCTAATTCAAACAAACATAAAAATAAAGATAATTTTATTGCAAACACGATAGTATGCTATTGTCTCCAAAAAACGGTTCATGAATAACTATTGTCAGACTTTAAAATTTAAAAATCGAAACAAGCCAAGATATGTTTAACATTTCCACTGGGAGTAATGCCACCCAATCTTTTTTCGTGTGATGGTGAAATGTTAAAAACAAACAAATCAGCGTTAAACAACACTTTAAAATCGCAAATCGAATTAGTTGTGCCAGCAAATATTGACACAAACTTTTCAAAAAATCTTAGAATCTACACTTATAAAACTTTGTTCCACAAACGCTGCAGAAATATATTTAATTTTTGATTGCTATTTTCTAGGGGCGTGCGAGCCTTCGAAATTTTCTAACCGAACCAAAGTCGAAGTAACAGTTCGAGTTCGGATCAAAAATTATTTTTGAACTTTTCCAGAAAGCAAGTAAGCTTAAGACAAGTTTGCTTTTAGCTTGCCTTTTTCGTGCCAAGTTTAAGAATCTTGCTGTATCCATTCAGCATTATTGGTAATATTGGCAACTTTGACAACACGCTTGAGAAATTAGAGTAACGGGCTGTAAACTTGCAGAAAACTTTCTTTTGCAAATTTGCAGTACGCTGGCGTAAACGCATAAATACCGGCGTATGTCTCGCCATATTTATGTCAATTATTGTGTTTACTCATCGTATAGTTTTTAAGTAAGTATTATTGCATTTTAGTGCACTTATTGGTTAGTATAGCTATTGCGATTAAAAATTTTAAATAATTTTGCAAACACTAGTAACCGAGTTCGAGACTATTGTATAGTAATATTTCTGAAAGTTTGACAAATTCCCATGACAAGCAATATTAATATGTCTGCAAGTAAGTAAATCTTGCGATTACATGTTTTAATGGTATTTTTACGAATTTAAAACCTTGCCATGACAAAAGACTATAACGTTTCTGCAAATTCAAAACTCGTCATGGCAAGGCGTAACAATATTGTTGCAAGTTTGTCGATACAAGGTTGTCGCAAGCTTGTTATTGCTTTCTTAGTTAACTTCCAGCAAACTTGCTGCAAGTCTCCAAATTTGTCATAACCATATTGCTGCAAGTTTTATAGTAGTCACGATAAACTTGCTGCAATCTTGATACAAGCTTACATTGCTGTTTGAGTTACTTCGAACTTTCTGCCAAATTAACTAGGGCACTATCAGCACTTTATGTATTAAAAAATCTCCAACGTATCCTTCTGCAACAACCTGTTGTTAGCCAAAATAGTAGTAAAGATTCTCCTAACACTGTGGCCTGTGTAGTCTTTGCAGTGATTCAGATTTAAAATTTTTTATTGGTATAGCGGATAAAGTATGCTTGGCTACTACTTGATGTACACATTTACCATTACCATAACGCAAAAAGCATTTACTTTTTTTGGTATTAGTGAACTTCATGTATTTTTCAAGAATCTTGAAGCAGGTAACCGTTTCACTGAAACCAGTTACCACGATATATCGGGGAATTTAGTTCTTGGATTGCAGAATCTTAACAATTCTTAAATCAGGTTTAATTTGAACTTCCTTGTAATTCAAATGATAAAACTCATCGGTTCGACAAGCACCGGCAACCCCCAAAAGCATTGCAACTTTCATCAAGAAAAATGCGTGGTCCGGGGCATTACACAGAAACCTCGTTACCTCTTCCTTGGTAAAAATGTTAGCCTTTTTAGGAATATACCCATGATTTTTTTTCTTGAAGAATAAAATGACCTCTAAAATAGTAGGAAACATTTAGCAAAATTAAAATCTTATATAGATACGTATACTTGCTTGAAATGTCGAGATTTTCATTAGCATAAAACGTTAATTTCAACATTAAATATTCACTCCACTAGCTAGTTGGAAATCTTAGATTCCATGCCCTGTCGTTAAAATATGCCAAAAGCACAGTTTCATTATTTTCATTAACATTTTTGGAATTGCACTATTTTCTAAAATATGTACATGTTTGCTCATATTGACTTTGACATTTCTGACAGTAACGACGCTCGAGCTGCATTAGCACTACTTTCGATTTCAGAAAAATTTTTCTCGTTCGAATCACTCATTGTACCGATTACAAAGTAGTTTTATGATAAAAAAATATTATACTAAATTTGTTTGTGTACAAACTTCGTGCCACAGCAACTAATCAATCGGCAAACTTGATTACGGCAGTAAATTTTTTATTATAGAGAATTAGTATTATATACCCAAATATTTAGTACATATTATTAGAGTTAATTTCTGTGGTAGTGAGAAAAACGTAATGCACAACGATAGGTAAGTTTTTTTTTTATTCTCGATGGGTTGTGCACCTCAGCTCCGCTTTGTTGCACAAACTCCCACCTCAAATAAGAAAGTTCACTTACCGTCGCTTGTAGTGTAAAAAACTATTTGTCAACATTAATTAAAGTTAAGCTTTTGGTTTTTTAATATGTAATCGGTTTTTTGTAAATTTTATTTTGAATTATGTAAAATATTGTTTAACAATGAGTTCAATTTCAGAAAACAATAGCTCGATTATAGTTTGCAGTTTGTAAAAATATTTTTAAACAATATTAAGTACGAGTTCTGTTTAAAAAAACAAAACGCTTAGAAGACTAACAGAAGACAAGCAAGTCACCCCTAACTTAAATTGCCGGTTTGTGACATTCCTATAGACAATCAAATAGCCAAATATATATTATTCCTATAAAAGTGGTCGTGTAGTTGTGTTATTAAAACGTGTGTTAAGTTAAATTTATAATATTTTTGTTGTAATATACTTTATTGGCAGAGAAGTGTACTTACTGCTAGCGAAAGATTGATGGCAGCGCTATCTCATATAAGGTACTTTGTATAAACGATAACTATAAATAGTCATAAAAGTGATAAACGTTGTAAGTCAATTTTACACTTGCGTAATTTAAAATAGCTTTGAATAAAACTGCAAGATAAAATCACAACGTAAACCACATTAGGAATAAATCAACGTTAATGCAATTGTGCAAATGTTATCAGAGTGGACTACTGGATGGCCGTTTTCTCCTTTTGGGCTTATTAGCAGTAGGAGATACACTCTATGTAATTGCATCAACAAAGTTTATAGCTTTATATACACATACGATGGGTATAACCATTAGCAAAATTTTGATGGCAGACCCATCTTATAGTATGTATGAACTATAACTGTAAATAAGTCAATTTGACTTACTGTATTAGAGTAACATATAAATAAATCCACAAATCTGGCTGTTATCAACAATTCATTAAAATGTGTGAGCTTTTGTATGTATAGTAAAATAAAGTTTAAGAGTCATTTCATTCCCAGAAAACAACAATAACTAATTGTTTCAATTTTAAATTTTAAAATAACTTATCATTCGTAGCATTAATAAATGTTATCCTCAAATTTCGTAAAAATGACAACTTATGTTACTTAATTGTCAAGGTAAAAGTTGCATTGTATGAGATTAAACATTTTTGGGTTTTTATGCGCTTAGGCAGATATAAATAGCAACAACAAATTACGAACGTCAAGTTTGTTATGTTATAAATGTTTTGGTATTGTTTTTGTACTGTAAAAATTTTGTCTAGTGATAATGTTATTTTACGCACCGGAAGTCACTAAAGATATTTCCTCTTTGACCGTTAAAGAAACAACACGTGTGTTAACGTCAGTCTCCGGGGTCTTCACATCTTAAGTATCTTGGATAATTCACGTTGGTGTTGAGTAAACAAATTGCAGTTTTAAATGTGTTGGTTTTAAGAAATTTGCTGGGATAAGAATACATTTTTATTTTACAGTGCAATTTGATTTGTTATCATACCAACTTTGGTCAGCCGCACATGTTCTTTTACTGTATACATTTTTTATGATGAACTAATAAAGCATGCACAAAATATAAGAACTATACCGGATGCATATTTTAAAAATTTATTTTAGATAGGAAAATTGATACCACCGTTTAGATTTCCGTTACTGCAGAAAGCAGTACGACGAATTGGAAAATACACCTGTTCAGATACCTTAACTTACTTCGGAAAGCTTAGCACACTATGCTTTTAATCAATCGTATGAAACTAAGCAATTTATTTGTAGTTACTGTGTATATATGGATTAGTTTAATTTGTAGAAACTTGAGGGGATTTGTGGTAAATGTGCCATTAGTATACAATAGTATTCAATCTTTGTGCATGTAACAAATTAAACAATGCGCTTTGGTTCACTATTTGTGTAATCACTATTAGCTTGTGGTAATTGACAGTTTTCTTATATTCACCATCCGAATTTTATTTGAATATAGCTTTAGTTCGAATGCAACATTACAAATACGTAGTGAGCGTTAATAGAAATAATAATATAAAATATTTAAAAAAGATATCAGCTTGGTTATAAAGTAGCAAACTGTTTCTATGACGTATAAAGAAAATTAGAAATGGGTAGAAGTTGTTAGAATTTTCTCAGTAGTTGTTTCCAATAAATAATAAAAGAATTGAAAAATTAATGCATACCTTAAATTTCGTTTTAAGAACTAATTGTTTTAAATATAGTATAGAATGAATTAATACAACTAATAAGACATATAGTGACTACACCTAACTCTACACTAAAAGTTGTTGGTTCAATTTCATTCAAGGTTTTATTTTTATCTTTGAATGTGCCAATGTAAGCAAATTTAAAAATAGCAATGAAATAATTATGTATGAAAATAAAATAAATAAAATTACAAACATATAGTGGAGATTCATTCCAAATTATTTCTCATGATGTCATTCAAAAATTCTTTATTACAAATTTCAACTAATAAACAGAATTACAGTAGTTTGCCGATTATCCGAAACAGTCAGGACCGAAGCCTTTTCGGATAACTGAAATTTTGGTTAATACGGAATTTTCACTAAAAGAGGTAAAAACGTAAAATATTTATATAGGTACATAAATGCTTAAGTATCTATTCAAATAACAAAAAAAATACTTGAAATAAAATACATAATAGTTTCTATTTAAAAAAATGTACTACAATATAGGTACATTGGCATATTATTCTGGTGGTGTGAAAAAAAAGAATTAATCTTTGATTGTTTAAATTTTGCACCCAAGTGGTTTTTTGAAGCAATGTGTTTTCTCCTTGCTAAAAGTAAGATGTCACTTGGTGTGGCATTAGGCTGTTGCTCTACATATAATAATGCTGTGTTTAACGCATCAAAAGCTTAAAAGCGCAAATTTTTTTTCCTCTTTCTTAATTCCATTCTGATTCATTATCACTAGCATTTTCACGTTTCCTTTCATTAACAAGTTCAATAAAGTCAACGTCAGTTAGTTCTTCTTGTTGTTTGTTGTCAGATGTTATCCACTCCTTAATTTCTTCTTGGCCAATATCTTCCCAACCATCTAAATTTTCCATCATTTCATGAAACTGAGTTTCTTTTTTATCGACATTCTCTGCAGAAAGTTCTTCTTGGTGTATTATCTTTGCCCAATACGTTTGTAACATTGTACTTTTCATTTTATTCCATGCAAATAAATTACGTCCTTCAAATTTATTCTTTTTAAACAATCCATGAGTCTTTTACCAATGTCTACTCTTTTGCTCTTGGCTTTGCAGATTTTTCAATTCACATTAAACGCAGCTTATGCTGTTTCGAAAAATTACTACAGGCAAGGCTAAAGTTTTCTTTAGTAACATTTTGTAATAGAGACCAGTTTTGTCACTATTATAAATTTGATCTGGCGTATATCCCTTTTTTTCTATGAGTTGCTTAAACTATTGTTTAAGATTTTCAACTTCGGTTTGATTCGCAGACAATTTTTAACCGCAAATATTTAGTTGATGTACATCGTGTCAGTTTTTCTATATTGATAACCAGCCGTCGCTTGTTATAAATGTATCATCAGAAGCTTTGATTACAGGAAGATTTTCACCGATTTCAATTGCATTTTGCTGCAATATAGGACCCAAGATTGAAATACCACGGTCGCGTTGTTGAATAAACTATACATACAATGTCTTGTCAATTTTATTGTATTTGCCCTGTTTCATAGACTTCTGCTTTGATGTTGAGAATACCATTGTTCAATTTTCTGTCGATTTTTTTTTCTATTTGGAAACTGTGCTTATACACATAATCTTTGGCAACACTTTTCAATGATTTTTCTTTATCAGGCCGTTTAATTACAGTTAATTTTTCTTCCACAGTAACAACAACACGTTTCTGCTTTTTTATTATGTTACTCATGTTGACAGTGGCGTATTTAGAACGTAATGTTCTGTTCTAAATGCTGAGAAAAGTATTAATAATAATCCATTTACAAACCCTTTTGTATAAAGTCAGAATAGAACATTTTATGAAAAAAGATGACGCATGTTTATAGACTGGAAATACAATTGACCCTCATCTAAGCAGGCAAATTTTTAATAGATATTTTCGGGATTCTCAACGTTTTCAACAAAATGACCGACCAGATGTTTTATGTAAATTTGTTTCGGTTAAAACAGCGGATTCAAAAATTCAGTTTGTTTTGGATAATCCGATGTTTCGAGTCGGGATCCAGATAATCGGGAGGCTGCTGTACTACATTTACTTTGTAGTTTTTTCAAACTTTAAATTAAAAAACAAAATTTCAGTGATAACTAATCATATTGTAGTTTTTCTTAAAAAAGATCGATTTTGCGATTCGTTTATAATCGATGCGTCAAAAATCAATCTAGAGAAAAATTTATGGCACAATAATAGATTTTTTTTAAATTGATTTTTTCTGCAACCTACATATACTAAACTTGGAAATAATCATTTAGTCAAAATGAATCTACAAAGTTTAAATGAGAAAAAAAAATAGTTATTTATTTAACGAGGTCTTGTATAAATTGGACGTTTTTTTTGACGAGTGGGAATTTTTAAACCCGAGTGAAACGGGAGTTTTAAAAGTCCACGAAGAAAAAAGCCCAACTTACACAAGAACGAATTGAATAAAATATTTTATTGTTCGAACGAAGACTGCGAAGCCCCTAAAGTCTCAAAATCTCATAAAAACAGTTTGACGTTTATGTTGGCAAGTGCGCAAAAACTGTCAAGACGGTTTATAAAAGCGAAAATATATTTAATAACAAATGTCTTTTTGCCGCACGAAGACCAGGTTTGCAGACCGACTGAAAGAAGTTGTGACATGTGTTTTTGATACTATTTTTTCCATTTCGCATTCATTTATTCTAAAATTTTTGTTAAATAAAAACTAAAAAACTGTTTTAGTTACTTTTTTTAAATTGTGTTGGCAATTTTAGCTTTTGACAATTCGAATTTGAAATTTCAAAGTGTTAGCTTCTGAATTCAATAAAAAAGGTTGTAAAAATAGAAAATGAAAGTATGAGTTGTACTTCGCCCGAAGTAAAAGAGTTAGCAAATAAAGTTTTAGATAATTTGATATCAATAAAATTGAAATACGAAAAAGAATATAAGAACTAACCTATTTATAGAGGGACAATTACACCATTACAATTAAAATTTACTAAAACCCACATGTTCAACAAGTTCATGCTTAAGGGGGCGTTTGTAGGCCACGGTTTCCATTACTTGCTAATTCTTAAAAATAGTACCCTAAAAAATGAAAGATGACGGGAGAATGATGTATCACAACAAATTGATAAAACCATAGAGATAAAATACGTGATTTACGCATTTGTGTTTGCATTTGACAACGCAAAAGTTAATTTTCACGTGAAATGTTACCTTTTTTTAAATGTACGAAACGCTCAGATATCTACTAGTGAACAAAAGTTTTGTGTTCTTCGAGTGTTCAAATACAAAGACGGAAGAAGAAAATGAGTTAAATGATTTATTGTGTACACTACCCGAAATAATAATAAAAAGTTACTAGGTGATTATGTCATTTACAATGTCTTGTATTTTGCTTTATTAGACATTAGACGGTGGATTTTTTAAATTAGATTATGTTGATTTATTTATTTAGGCACATCAAATTTTAATTTCCTAAAAAGTACAGATTGTGATGTCGAAGTGACAAGGCAAAGCGGTTTGATCGCTATTCTATAACTCTAATTAACGAAAATATTGAGAAAGAAATTTTTTCTCAAATATTTGTCAGATTATGGTTGGTTACTAAAAGTACTAGTTCTAGTACAAAAGTACTAAAACGGTAACACTGACTGTCAGATAGAGTTTACAATGTTGCAAACTTAAATTTATTTAATCACTAAAGCAGTACAAAAAGAGAGTCACTTTCCGTATCGTTTACAGTACGAATCTAAGGCTATAACGGTCGCGAAATAGAAAAAAAATGTGTGCTGACCTTTATAGTATATATTTATTAAACGCAGTTATTTAAGTATTGATTTTTAATAAAATTTAATAACATATGTTGATAAAACTGAAACCTATAATGACGAAATTGAATTGTTTTTGAAATTAATTTGACAATTACATAGTATTATTACAATTTAACTTATATGAAAATAAACCTATTGTTGTTTTTAGCAATTGTAAGATATACGATATAAGATTATTAGTGCCAACTTCTAGTTATAAAATTCTACGCCTGTAAAACACATCAAAACGGACGGAAGTACAAAAAAGAATATTTAGTATATATGTACTTACGAATTCTTTTACAATAAGTTTATGTTCTTTAATATCATGCTACATTTGTACAGCGTTCACGATTCTCGGTCAATTTCTTTAAATTTATTAATTGGTTAGAAAAAATGAATGTCATGAAAAATCGATTGCAAAAATTTTTTAAGTTACCACAAAAAAATCGTGAGACATTGGAAATTGGAGCACATAAAATTTAAATTTGATGCTTCTCTTTTTGTTATGTATAGTGAAATTCCGACTACAATGCAGCTGAAATATTTTTTTGGTTGTTACTAAAACTAAATAAATTTAAAAAAAACTAACTTTTATTACAATATTTACAGTTTATTACAATTATTTTATATCTTTACACCTCCTTGATCGTCCAAATTGTACATTTGAATTGGAATTTTCTTTAATAAACTGGAGTAATTTTAACATTGTAACAATTGCCACCGTTTGAACCACCAAACTTTTGTTAGAAGAAATTATTCTAGAATTGATTTTAAGGCAGTTCCTAATTTGAGTTTTATTTAAATTTATTTGGGAAACATTTTTTCACACATTGAAATAAATACTAAAGAAGTAAGATTTAGAAATTTTGCTTCTCCACTGCCCAGCTCAATTTTAGAAATTTTACTCCTAATTTAATACGCAAAGTGTAGGTTAGTATTATTTTCAGGGAAATACTGATTTCATTGTAAGCAATTTAAAAATTTCTTCACTCGAAAAAACGCACAATTTATTTATTATTATTACACGGCGAAGAAGATAACTATATAAAAACGAAAAGACGAATAGATTGCGTTAGCGTGATAGTGTTTCGTTTAAATCTCGTATGAATTAATTATCGTTGTTTTGTTGTTGAAAGTTTGCAAGTTATTGTATTTCGTAAAAATAATAAAGATAATACGTAGCAATGACGTAATACGTAATGCGCGCATGTATAAAGGTCGACCACCTATTGGATAAATTATGAACTAAAAAAATTTTCATTTCCTGTAATTTAGATGCGTTTTACATTTTGTATATGGAGTTAATTCCGTTTTATAGCTTTTTCGAAAAATAGACAACATTTTCGAAAATTAAAGGTATGTACTATTAGTTGATGTATTACTCATCGTACTGAACTATTATAATATTGATAATCGTTTTATAAATATTATAAAACCACATTATAACACTGTCATATCTTGACTAACTTTGAGTATCAACAACTTTTAAGTCTTACCTTATTTTAAGAAATAAATTAGCTTACGCAATGGCCTAACATGTTTTTTACAGTTTTCATCAATAAAAAGATAAATATTTGTTTTCAATTTTGAAAAAGCTGTAAAACGGCAACTGCATATGAATGCTATATGTTAGGCAACCCACTATACTTAAAACGCAGTCTTAAGCCAGTTGTTGCTTATGTGTACAAAGTGTTGTCTAATTTAAGAATCTTATATCACTAACGGTGATTGTTTTAAACTTGTGCTATTGTTGAAATAAACATATTTGCTGTTATACTTGTGTTTTTTGATTTGTTTATCTTTGATTCTTGACTTTTGCTTTTTTGATAATTTTAGAAAGCTTAGACATAATAGCACAGTTTCGATTGAATAATTTTTTAATACTTATTTTAAATTTGTTTTTAAGCGTAGTCAATGAAACGTTTTCGAGCGATATTATGGATTTACATATAAATTTAAATCAATAAATTGTTCTCTACATTTGTTCTCTTTTTTTAAAAGTTATTATGACGTTTGAAGATATTGCATATGTGAATCGAAGTATAAATAACTTTGTGTGTCTCAGTTGGATCCAGTTTCGCCACACAGTTTCCTTATAATATAATTCTATAGCAAAGTATTATTGATTAGTAGATATATAAAAACAATAATATAAAATCTAATAATAGAAATGTCATTCATTTAACATTGGAATAATAATATTTAAAAAAAAATTAGTTAGAATATGGTTATTCTTTTTATTATACTTGAGTTGTTGATAGTTATAGATTTACAGATGTGTAACGCGTATTTCAAAAGCATATAATGCTTCTATACCTTATATGTTTTTATATTGTTAAAACTAGTTATAACTAATAAGTTAATGTCTTTTATAATTTTCAATTATAAGTAATAAGATAAAACTTTATCTATTTTTTTAAATAAGTTTTATTAAATAATTAAATCAATTAAATAATTTCTTTAATTTAATTTTGCAATTCTGGCATTTTATATAAATGTTAAAGCCATAAATCTTTATTACGGGTGTTTATATATCATTGATTTTCTGATTTTTTATATATTTAAAGTTAGTTAAACGTAAAAATGTTTCTAAAAAAATATTTTAAACTTTAAATTGTATAATATATTTTCTAAAATTTATTTAAATAATAATTTTTGCAAAACTACATATTTAAAAAAATTATAATATAAAGCAAAATAAAACAAACAGCAAATTAACTAATATATGTTGTTTGCATAAAAAAATATTTATATCTTGTTTTAAAATGATGAAAACGCCTCTAAGACCTTTTAAGTACTACACGTACTAATTTACAAGACCAAAAGGTTTAAACTTAATTACGCATTGAGCATTGAGCAGGCTGCCTAGAAACGCTTACGTGCTAAAAGAGAATTTAATTGACGTCTTGTTCACCTTTTAAATTGCTGGTTAAAATAATAATGCTAATTTGTTTTACATTTCTTTAAACTACTATTAACAAAGAATTTTTGTAAATGAATGAGTATAACTTTAAATTCTTATAAAAATTGAATTAAATTTTTTTATAACAAACAAATTAGTTTTAAATAATAATTTTTAAAGTGTTTTAAACAATGAAATAGTTAAAAGAAAACACAGTTTTGGCAAATAAAACAGGACAAACTGCAGAGTTTGTAATGTTTTAACGTTCTTTTTAAAATTAGATTAGTTGTGTTTATAAAACGTTAATAAAACAAATCTTTAGTGGTTTTATAAGCGCTTGACAAAATTGTTAGCAAATTCTTTTAAGAAAACACATTAGAGTACGTAACTCAATTTGTTATCCCAACTGTTGAGCTGTTTTTGTAAAGATTTATTTTGGATTTAAAACACAGCACAAGCAATGCACAAATATTAAATATTTTGCAAAACAAGTAGTTTATTTTAAACACAGTAAGGCGTCAAATAATATAAAATATACTTTATTTTTTTGATAAAAACATCCATAATAACACGAACAGTATAAAGTTATAAGTATTGAATTATTATTTCCAATTTTTAAATTTCATTTGCAGTTAAACATTGCAAATAATAAAAAAAATAAAAAATAACATAAATGATAATAAAATAAATCAATGTAATTAAATGCTCATTGAGCTACTAAAACTCAATAATTTATTTGGTGTATTAAATATTTATTTTATAATAAAATATTCCTTTATAAATAAACTAAAACGAATATGTTAAATTGTTATTGATTTAAACTATTTAAATTTGTAAGTAGTAATTACATTTATGTACCATTATTGAAAATCGCAATTAAATCTATGTTTACAAAATCTTTATGTATGTAGTTATGTTGACATGATACTAGGAAGGATCATAAAATATATTTGTTAGCTAATAATAATCAATCTAACTTAATTATAAAATTAATAAAATAATTTTTACTGGAGCATTATTTAAAATTAATGTATTACTTTCTACGAATTTGATTTAATATTTGGTTGCTTAGGAACTAAATACCAAAACCAACTAGGTCAAACTTGTTCGTTGGAATAAGTCTAAATCGAATCAAACTATGTAAATTAATAATGTTACAAACATCTCAGCAATCCATAGTAGATGATACATTGTAAATATGTACATGTTTAATATGTATATGCAAAATTATAAGAAAAACAATTGTACCAAAAGTATTTAGGTGTGCAGAGATAGATATGTTGTTTTATATTATTAATCTTAAAAATACATGCAATAATTTTAAATATTTTATTAACTTATTAAATTAAACTAAGTTAAGTGCTTTGCGTTTTACTTTAAATTGTGTTTATAAGTTGTGTTATATAACAAAATATTGTATTTTCTTTTGTTTAATTTATGTAAATTTACAATACGAATGTATTATATTATCTCACGCTGTTACATTATTACAAAACCTAGTTTCTTTTACAACTTGTACAATTTTAAATTAAAGAACATAGACTTTTTTTTTAAATTTTGCATATACAATGGCTACTTTGTGCAACTGTTTTTTTTGTGCAATTGAAATTAGTCATTTTTGTATTTAAATAAAATTGGAAACGTCAATTATTTTTTGCTCAAGTAATGTAATACTAAGATTTTTGTTAGCGATGTAACCTACTTATGAAAATAACATGTATTTAAAACCATTCGTTTGATAATTATAGTGAACCGCATTGTAAAAGTAGCGTTAAATGATATGAACTTAAATTGCATTGGTTAACTTTTATTTCTAAAGGAGATTACATATTAATAGGTTGCAACCTAAAATCCAACGGCGTGTATCATAATTCTAAGACATTTAAAAATTAAATACATACGTATGCTGGCTAGCTTTCTAATCGGAAGCAGGGTGTGTAGGTGCACGTGCTAACTCTGCAAAATAAATTTGGACGCTAACTCAACCAGCTACCGAAACAATAGATAAAAAGAAACATAACAAACAACAGCGGTCTGTTCAGTAAAACAAAGAAAAGAAAAAACGTTTTAAATAAAAATGCAGTATATTTTGACTGTCGAGGTGGAGGTGTAATATTCTCATAAAATAAGTTATAGCGGTAGTTGGCAGTAGTGACAAAATACATATGATCGATATGATACCCAATCTACTTACTAAAGAGTAAGTTACCTCGCGCATTAATTTTTCGTGTCTCTAACACGTATTTAGACAAAAAACTGACGTTTTGCAAGAAATTGCAGCTTGCGTCTTCAGAGTGGTAAATGTCACTGAAAGAAAAAGTGCAAATAACGATATTTATATCAATAGCGATTAGCGTGATTAACGGACCTTATCTTTCCGTTACCGTTTGACTGACTTCGTTATTTCTCCGAGTAAGTGTTTGTGCACTTTCCAAGAAGGTTGTCTTTGTCTTAGAGGATATAATACTGGTAGCCAAGATTTGCTGAGTCCTAAACCGTCTTCTCGGTTCATATTACGTGGATGTTTTTTTATTTCCACAGCTTCGCGGATTAGTCTGGGAAAGTAGAAAGGAGTTCTAACCAGCACTTTGGTTTGGTCAAAGTTCAGCGTGTGTCCTTGGTTCAACACGTGTTCTGCCACTGCTGATTTAGTAACTTTGCGGTGTTAGCAGTCAGCCATATGTTCTTTTACTCTTACTTCAATAGAGCGTCCCGTCTATCCTTTATAACTTGATCCACAAGAACAAGGAATTTTGTAAACTCTGCCATGTTTTAGAGTCTCTTGTTTGTCTTTAGCAGATGTAAACCAGGTGTTCAACGTATTCTTAGTCGTAAAGACAGTTTTAATATTATGTTTCTTTAGCACCCTGCTTATTTTGTCTGTCGAACCCATACAGTATGGTAAATAAGCGGTGCTAGTAAGAGGTTATAAGTCTTCTTTGTCATTTGGATTTATTGCTCTTTTCTATGCGTTTTGGATCTCTTTGAATCCATTTTGTTGTAGGCACTCCAACAGTGTTTCCTTTTCCTTTTGTAGATTTTTATTATCTGACACAAGTATAGTTTTTTTGGCTAAAATATGCAAAACAGTTGTTACGAGAAACTCGGGTTCCTAGAGTTGAGATGTCCAAATAGAAAGTTCCACCAGTCTTCTCGTAACCAAACAAAGCAACGGCCAGCACAGCTTCTTCGGAGAGGGATCGCAGGCTTTGTGATGTGTGATTATAAAGTGAAACTAATAAAAAGGCGCCAAGACGATGAAAAATTAAAGTCGAGGGAGACCGTCTAACTCACCTCGTAGTACACGAAGAATAAATAACCTTACAGAAATAATAACACCAAATATATATATTTATTGTATCACAGAAGTCGAGACAAGTATAGAAGTATAATTTCTTGAAAAACATACACACGTAGGTTGACTAAATTAGAAATTTGTGCCTAGTGGCGAGCAACACACTGTGCAACCAAATGCTCTTGTCGGATTAGATAATGACATACATTTAGCGACTAAATAGATAAATACATATACATAAATCGTAGATAAATCAAGCAATTAAGTTTTCGAGATTCGATGTGCACAAACGATAAATTCGCGAAGCACAAAAATATAATTAATTGTGTTAAGTTAACATGCACGTACGGTCCTTAACGACCTAGTCCCCGAAACACGAATAATAAATTTTAAATAGTAATACTTACAAGCTGGACCTTACTCGGACTGTTAGCGCTAACCTCCGACTTCGGTACACCTAAAACAATACTATTAAACCCCGATCGAAACGGGCATATCCGTTTAACACAAGTAATAAAAAAGGTTTGGTTAGCATCCAATTATTACGAACGTAAGTGCGCAGCGTTTCCCTGTGGCTTAATCGAGTAAATTCTCCATGTTTGACTTCATAACAGAAAAGAATAGTCCTGGTGGTTCTCAACCTTCGACGGTGGGTATTATCAGTATGTAACACTACTTCGACGTCATGGAATGTTTCCAATACGACCACCTGTTGGTTATCTTAATTGATAACGCCGGACAATTGGTGACTACCAAGATCCGCTACAGAAAATTAGTAGGTGTCAATTTAAACCCTCAATAAAGAAAATTGTATACCACTTACCCCGTTTCAACCTTCCACAAATATAAACGCATTAGAAATTTGTAGCGTGACACAATTTAGCAAAGAAGGCTAAACCGGGCAAACAAATAAAGTTAACTCGGCAAAGATTTAATGAAGAATCACCCCGGATATGCTGTCATAATTGTGACAGTCTGGCGCAAGAGCAGAACGATCCTGACAAGTTTCATAATATCTACCGAGACATTTTCCCTACTCGCGAATTGAACTACTAAGTTCTTATTTTAACGTTACAAATTCCCCCCCAGCAACATGAAAACCTGGGAAGTGGACACTAGCTAAAGTCAAGAATAGAAATTTAGGCCTACGCCAAGGACAAAACCCTGAAATCCAAAACCAACCCAATACAATAACACCCAACCCCAGAAGAAACGTAGATGAAAGAAGTTTTCCAAGTTTGCTAAGCATCACCAACCAGATGTGTCCAAAAGTCGCATGAAGCGGAATGATACTTCAAAGAACCAAAAGAATCAACCAACAGAAGAGAAGTATCAGAACAGGTACTCGTTGAAAGTCGACCAAAAGTCGTTACGCTATAAAGCAAGAAAGCAACGCAGTCCCATAGACCTCACTGACCGACAATACTAAGCAAACCAAGAGAAAAAGAAGAAGTATAGGAAAGAAAGAAGTTTAGACCACGGTCAAGGACAACGCCCTAAAATCCCTTGAAACCCCAGCCCCTGAATACAAATCCAACCCTGAATATAAACCCCTAGGAAGCCCCTCAGGAAAAGGACTAAGGTATCATAGGAAAATGGAAAAGGGACGGTACCCATAACCCCGAGACTAGGAAACACCCTAGGAATCCTATCGCAGACTAAGGTTTCCTCGTTGGAGTGCCGGACGATTGTGTGGCGTCGAGGTCTTAATCCCACCTCAAGCCCTCGCGACAGATGTTAAAGCGCGTCGTTGGGACCCCCAACGTTAGTCCACACAAGCGCACGTCACCGCAACCAGTACTCGCTTGCCCACAATAGTCTTCCTCCCACCCCGGATGGATTCTGATCCGCGACCAGAGGGAACAAGACCCAGGAAAGTCCCCCACCCTGAAAGTAGATAAAAGAAGAAAGAAAGGAAGCATCCCATAATTTTGCCCTAAAATCCAAATATAAAGGACTACAGCCCGCAATTGCGTGACTGTAGCCGGAAGCGGTGCCTGCTGTACAACCACAACATCCTATGCGCCGGTTAAGAAGAATTGGCCACCCCCGCCAAGCTCCACCAAGTCCGCCGTACGGCCCCCGAAAGGTATAATGCCTGGTCCAGAGCTTGGGGCTACCGGGTCGGAGACAGTCAACCTTCCCGGACGCATAGCCGTCAGGTTCCCACAACAGGCGCCCCCCCACTCATGGAGACAGATCGAAAGAAGAGAAAGAAAGACAGGAAGACAGAAGGAGAAAAGAGAGTACGATGGAATGTACGGCTCGACTATCTCTCCCTAGATAGCTGACCCCGAGTGACCTTACCCTACTGCCCAACCAACCGCCCAAACGCAGTAAGAAAACAAGAAAACATAACAAGGAAATTCGAAGCGTCAAGACATAGTGTGAAGAACTCACTCACACTAGACTTGGATGGAGATATAGTGCTGTAAAGTCGTCAAAAGACGGTATGATATCCTTCCCCAAAAATAGAACGAAACCCAAAATAATAATAACCCTCTACGGGTAGCCCTTCTTAGGCGAACTAACTAAAAAGTCCCCAAAATACTAAACCCCAAAAAGAATAATAAACCAAAATTTTGGAGAGGTCTGACAAAGACCACCCAACACCAAACTAAAGCCAACGAAGGAATATCATTAGAAAGGACTCTGGTTACAGTCGACTAAGTCGTATTACTCTGACTGAGTAAAGAAATGAACCAGCAGCCCGATCAGTCACTAAACCCCAAGCCAAAGACTAAAGTGACCCCCAACCATAGTTTTCCACTATGAATCTACGTAGACCTAATAGACACTAACACCGAGGGACATTACATTTGCCTAACATTAATTGTAGAATTCAAAAGAACCGAAGAAAATAGTAATAAGTCGAAAGCAAGATTAGTCATCCAGAGCAGCAATAGATACTCTAGCACGTAATTTACGCCGTTTACGCCGACGAGGATACAGTAACGACACGTTGACCGATCGACGATTTACCTGGTGTGGAGTCTCATTCGAATCAGAATCCGAAGAGCCTTGATCTGGTTTAAGATCTTTAACATGCCAGACACTCATCGATTGTCCAGTAGTGGTGACTAACTCATATGTCCAAGGAGATTTAACCGTTTTAATAATAAAAGGTCCCAGGAACTTAGGTGCTAACTTGGCATTAAAATGCCTAGTGGCGTCCGAAAGAGTATAGTTACGTCGCCATACCGAATCCCCAATTTTATATCGCACGTGTCGACGGCGAAGATTATATCTATTGTGTGTCTTTGTGTACGCTTTAGCAAGTTGTTTCAAGATATGCGTACGAATAGCTTCATAATGAGACAATGAGTGAGTAACCTTGGATTCAGAGATAATAACATCAGAAGAAGAAGGACCAAAGAAATTTCCAGAGATAACGTGTTCACGTCCGAACATTGCAAAGAAAGGAGTACAGTCAATGACTTCGTGTTTCGCAGTACGAATGGCGCAACCAATCTTCGAGAGATTTACATCCCAATGCCTATGGTTTTCTTTAACATAAGAAGAGATCATGGTTTTTAAGACACGATTTATTCGTTCTGCGGGATTAGCTCTAGGATGGTATTTGGCTGTAAAGAGTATCGTTGTCCCATAAGTAGCGCAAAGTTTATCAAATTCTTTACTCCGAAACTGTACACCATTGTCTGTAATAAGGTATTGAGGAGCACCAAAGAGAAGAAAGATATGTTCCTCAATGATTTTACAAATAGAGGTAGCAAGAGCTGAACGCAATGGAAAGAACAAAGGAAACTTAGTAAAATAGTCAGCGATTACTAAAACATAACTATGGCCTTTCGAAGAGCGAGGCAGAGAACCCACGATATCACAACAAAGAACTTGCCAAGGATGTGATGGCTTAGCGCGAGGAGCGAATACACCAGGAGGAGCAACTTGTTCCACCTTGTGCGCTGCACACACACGACAACGCCGAATATAACGAGCGACATCGGCACGTAAGCAGGGCCAATAATACCGTTGTAAAATCCTTGCCGTAGTTTTCGAAACACCACAATGTCCAGCAACCGGAGGATCATGATGAGTACGAATCATTTCCGTGCGTTGTTCCGTAGGAACCACTATTTTCCAGTCATCCGAAGAATCCGAAGAGAAAGGAGTAACAACACGACGATAAAGAACATTATCTCTAACAGACCATTTCAAAAACTTATGAGGAGCATCCAAGACACGTTTAAGAAGATTATTATACCACGGATCAAGAGTCGGCAAATTAAGCAAAATAGAAGAAATTTCAGACAGATGGATAGTTTCTAATACAGGAACTGAGCGAGACAGCGCATCAGGAACGACATGATCTTTCCCTTTTCGATGGATTATCGAAAAATCGTATTGCTGTAGCCTAATAGACCACCGAGCCAATCGTCCTGAAGGACTCTGTAAACGATTTAACCACAACAACGAATGATGATCAGTTATCACCGTGAAATGAGATCCTTCCACATACGGCCGGAACTTCTCTATAGCCCATAACACAGCCAGACATTCTTTCTCAGTAGTCGAATAATGACGCTCCGCCTTAGTGAGCGATCTACTAAGATAACTAACAACCTTTTCACCATCCGCAGTAGTTTGACTCAACACAGCACCTAAACCAAAGTCCGAAGCATCCGTCTGTACCACAAAAGGAAGCGAAAAATCAGGACACGACAAAATAGGAGCAGCAACCAAGCTGTTTTTTAGAGAATCAAAAGCGACCTGACATTCATCTGTCCAAATAAAAGAAACATTTTTACGAGTAAGAGCCGAAAGTGGAGAAGTAAGAGAAGAAAAATTAGGAATAAAGCGACGGTACCAACTAGTCATACCAATAAATCGTCTGACATCAGTGACATTCGAAGGAGTAGAAATATTAAGTATCGCTGTTACCTTGTCCGGGTCTACCAACAGACCATTCTTGTTGACTACGTATCCGAGGTACTTCAATTCAGACAAACAAAAGTTACATTTGTCTCGCCGTAAGGTAAGTCCAGCAGAAATTAAACGTTCTAACACCTTTTCTAGCACTCGAATATGTTCATCGAACGTTGGAGTAGCGATGATAATGTCGTCAAGGTAAGCGAAGCAATAAGGTTCCAAATCTACACCCAACACCCTATCAATCAATCTCTGAAAAGTAGCAGGCGCATTATGCAGACCGAATGGCATGCGCGTGAACTGAAAAAGACCACGAGAAGGAACAGTAAAAGCAGTCACAGCTTTGGAGTCTTCTGACAGCGGAATCTGCCAGTAGGCAGACCGAATATCCAAACTGGACAAAAATCTAGCATCTCTCAATCGATCTAGAATAGAGGTAATGTACGGTAGTGGGTACGCATCCTTTTGAGTTACTTAATTCACCTTTCGAAAATCGACACAGAACCGATAAGTGTCATCCTTCTTCCTCACTAGAACAATTGGATTCGACCACGGACTACTCGATGGCTCCACAACACCCATACTCAGCATCGAGTCCAACTCCTCATTAGCAACCTTTTGTAGCGCTGGTGATAGCGGATAATAGCGCTGTTTGATGGGTTCAGCAGTCGTACGTATCTGGTGCTGAACGAGAGAGGTGTGACCAAGTCCTGAGGATTGTTTCGAAAAAGAGTCCGCAACAACGTTGTCTAAGAGTTGTTGTTGGTATGGAAGTAGCTCTGAGATAGCCCCAATAGAATCCGAAGAGATAGTATCAATCGAAGGAAGGTTAGCATTAAAATTCCACAGTCCCTGCCGAAAATCAGGTATAAAATTCATAGCTTTCCAGAAATCAATGCCTAAAATCAATTGTTGTGAAACTTCTGGAATAACCAAGGTATTAAGCGTTTTTACTTTACCCTCTAGAGAAAATGGTAGAAGAACTGATCCCAATACGGTACACTTAACGTCATTCGCTAAATTACATGAAGACACAGAAGAAGGAGAAAGACGAATATTCAAAGACTGAAGAAGTTGCCATCCCGGACCACCCAGAATGGTTCGAGAAGCACCGGTATCCAAAAGACCAAAGAAAGAAAGACCTAATACATTAACCTTAAGATAAGGACGCTCATCATCACGAACACTGGCAAATATAAAGTCCAAAAGAATACGTTGTTTGTCAGGCAAGTCGAAGATAGAATCCGAGATTAAAGATAGCGTAGAATCTACGACTCGGTCCGTAGACTCGTGTCCTAGTTTCCCGAAACAGTATTGCACTTAGTGCAGTTGCGACGACTAACTCCTGCCTGTCCACATCCATAACAGTGAAGAGTAGGAGGTTTGTCACAATTCGGAGAGACATGTCCTATCTGACGACAATTCCAACAAGTAACGCGAGAAGAATTAAGAAAACCACGTCGAGGAGAATTAGAATTAATATTGTGTTCTTCGAATCGTACCGAACGATTCTTAGAAGTAGAAGCAATCGAAGAAACCGAGGTGTCGCTAACATAAGCCAAAGCAGGTTCCAAAAGTCGAGTGGTACGCCGCGAAGGAGGTGGTTTATAGTTATCCACTGAAATTTTTGTTAACTCCAACCGCTTGCCATAATCGATCAACTGGGTCAAAGTAGAAATCTGTGCTAAACCTAAGGCAGATTGGTAGTATGGTGTTAAATTGCGTCGTATCGTCTTGAGCTGAGTTTCTTCCGAAGCGGGCAACGATAAACGTTGGAAGAGACTGCGCATCATCGTCACATACATGCCGATCGATTCTTGAGGTCCCATAGTTCGACTTCGAATCTCATCCCATAAACGATCGTCGTAATCAGGTGGTAAGAACTCTGATTTTAACAAAGTAACTACATCTTGCCAAGAACGTAAAGAATCTCGATTCACCCTAAAGAGACACAAAGCTTTCCCAGTTAAAATTTCAGCAGCCGAATTAAACAAATTTTGTGGTGAGACACCACGCGACAAACACAACTCATCAACTCGCATCAAGAATTCGGTGAGTGAAAATGAACCCTCACCTGAAAAAGTCAAATTCCACTTAGCTAGTGACACATTAGTAACAGTAGCCTTCGAAAGAGCAGCAGTAGTCTGAACCGATACATCCATTTCAGTTTCAGAATCCGAAGAAGTAAGAAGAGGTGGTTCCCCATCCGGAAGTAGTGACTCAACCGAAACATGTTTAGGACTAGACGAAGGTAGGTTAGCAAAAGAAACTGACGTAGTTCTAGTAGCCTTTTTTCCTTTAGCTGTGAACTCATTACGTAGAGTTTGTAGCGTAAGTCCAAATTGACGATGCAATTTTTCTTCATCTTCTCCATCAGGTGACATCTTTACACAACGACGATGAATATGTACCCACAAGGTACTAGCTCGTTTGAAAGTAGACGAAGAAAAATTCCCATCAAATTCGCTTAATAATGTTTGCAGTTCCCCAATAGCTTGTTCGACAGCTACCTTATCATCCTCAAAAACTGAAGTAACAGTATCCATACGAAAAGATGCTTCTTTTTCCAATTGTAAAGCACTCACGCATCGCACCCTTAATGTAGAAACGACTACTGTAGGATCAAACCCACGAGAAACTAATTCATATTGAAGCTCCTGCTTCCTAAGTCGATTCACTTCTAACCGCCAAGTAGCCATCTTAGTGACGAGTTTTCCTAATGAACGAGAGAAAAAAAGAAAAATCAAAAATCAAATAGTGGTACAGCTCCAATCACGTTTCCTAAAGCTACGACAAAATCTTAAAGAAAACTAAACTAATCGTGACGTAAAACTGTACGACTAAAACCCAATCAAAAATAATAGTACAAGTAATATCACTAACAATTAATCTAATAAGCAAAAGAGTTAACCGACGTAGTCGAGTTAATCCAAAAATCACAGCGAAGTCCCACGACTCGTGTCTGACCAGTAATCCAATTAATAAAAAAGTAATTAAGTAAATTGCTAATATAAATTCAGATCGCAGCACTAAAAATCAAAGAAGTATAATTAGTGAAGTAACTCCGACATATCCAGTCTTGCAGCAATAACTACAAGAGCAAAGCAAAGTAGATCGAACCCACGAAAGACTAAGAAAAGGTAAAAGAATCAATAAAACTAGAAGAAATTATAATCGCACACACAGAAATCGAGCCCAGACAGTTGGGTGCCAAAATTTGTTACGAGAAACTCGGGTTCCTAGAGTTGAGATGTCCAAATAGAAAGTTCCACCGGTCTTCTCGTAACCAAACAAAGCAACGGCCAGCACAGCTTCTTCGGAGAGGGATCGCAGGCTTTGTTATGTGTGATTATAAAGTGAAACTAATAAAAAGGCGCCAAGACGATGAAAAATTAAAGTCGAGGGAGACCGTCTAACTCACCTCGTAGTACACGAAGAATAAATAACCTTACAGAAATAATAACACCAAATATATATATTTATTGTATCACAGAAGTCGAGACAAGTATAGAAGTATAATTTCTTGAAAAACATACACACGTAGGTTGACTAAATTAGAAATTTGTGCCTAGTGGCGAGCAACACACTGTGCAAATAAATGCTCTTGTCGGATTAGATAATGACATACATTTAGCGACTAAATAGATAAATACATATACATAAATCGTAGATAAATCAAGCAATTAAGTTTTCGAGATTCGATGTGCACAAACGATAAATTCGCGAAGCACAAAAATATAATTAATTGTGTTAAGTTAACATGCACGTACGGTCCTTAACGACCTAGTCCCCAAAACACGAATAATAAATTTTAAATAGTAATACTTACAAGCTGGACCTTACTCGGACTGTTAGCGCTAACCTCCGACTTTGGTACACCTAAAACAATACTATTAAACCCCGATCGAAACGGGCATATCCGTTTAACACAAGTAATAAAAAAGGTTTGGTTAGCATCCAATTATTACGAACGTAAGTGCGCAGCGTTTCCCTGTGGCTTAATCGAGTAAATTCCCCATGTTTGACTTCATAACAGAAAAGAATAGTCCTGGTGGTTCTCAACCTTCGACGGTGGGTATTATCAGTATGTAACACTACTTCGACGTCATGGAATGTTTCCAATACGACCACCTGTTGGTTATCTTAATTGATAACGCCGGACAATTGGTGACTACCAAGATCCGCTACAGAAAATTAGTAGGTGTCAATTTAAACCCTCAATAAAGAAAATTGTATACCACTTACCCCGTTTCAACCTTCCACAAATATAAACGCATTAGAAATTTGTAGCGTGACACAATTTAGCAAAGAAGGCTAAACCGGGCAAACAAATAAAGTTAACTCGGCAAAGATTTAATGAAGAATGACCCCGGATATGCTGTCATAATTGTGACAGTCTGGCGCAAGAGCAGAACGATCCTGACAAGTTTCATAATATCTACCGAGACATTTTCCCTACTCGCGAATTGAACTACTAAGTTCTTATTTTAACGTTACACAGTATTCTTGTGTACTGGATGGTGGTGAGATTCGGCGTTTGAATATCTATTAGTGTGCGCTTTCTTTCTATAAACGGAATGCCCCAATTTTCCGTTATTTTAGGTTATCTTTGCCATGAGGCCATACAACAAACGTATCATCAACATATCTGAACCAAGTTTTTGGTTTTGCCTCATATGTTTTATATTATGATTTGTAAGCCAAGCAGCAATATCACTCTTCTTTCAGGCTGATGGAAATTTTTCAGTTAATGTAGAATGGTATAGAGCATTGTTCATAATAATTAACAATCGCTTTTTTAAAGTACACCATAAATGTGCAACAAGCCATTTTTCAAATAATTTTTAACGTGATAATCTTCTTTTTGCGATTTAGAAGCAAATACTTAGTGCCGCATTGCCCATAAGTTAGACTAGGCACGTGCTTAGAGATCCCGGCTCCTGGGGGGCCTCCGGCTGCTAAATACTTTTTAAGGTAATGTTTATTTGCGTTGAGAAACAAAGTTTTTTAATTTAATTACTTGATTACGTCATCTTTGATTACGTGAAACACCATGAAAAATGCTATGGTATAAAATCTGAGTTCATTCAGACGTCTCAGCGGTTGTTTCTGCAATGGTTTTACTGAAAAAGTATAGATAACTTTATCTACGTTAATGCTTAAATAGGAATTACGCTAAATTAGTTGTCAAAGTTATTTATGCTAACCGAGAAATAGTAAAATTTTGTAAGTGAAAATAAAAATGTAAAACGAGCAAAAGATGCTAAAAAAGGACAATTAATTATAACAATCTTCTTTTGATTGTCAAAATGACAATTCTAAAATTTTTCTTTTTTTTGATAATTTGGAAATGCCAATTGAATTATATATCATCAACAAGAATTCTAACGAGGAATCAGAATAGAACAATGACTTTTGTAGTGCCGAACGTTAATTTAGCGACGACCCATATGATTAAGTCGTTTGTGAAATATTAATTAACTATTTTATTCAAAAAGTATACTTTTGTCAAAATATTGACTTTGCTGATCTACTAACCATTGACATTCTTCATCTAAGAAACTTTTTTTGACATTGTGAAAAACCGTAGTACCTAATACCATGTTACGGGTAATCTAAGGGTTATGAATGGGAAATGATGTACATAAAAAAAAAAAGGGCGAAATTGAATATAAAGATACAAGAATGTCTAAAAATTGTTGCAAAATAAGGGAGACGATGAACAATAAAAATTGCCGGCTAGAGGAAAAATTAATAACTCTCTAACTCTCAGGGCGCCAAGTCTACCTAAAGAATTTCCTGAACGACTAACCTCAGGAAGGCTAATTCCCGTCTAAAAACTACAATTAATAAACAAGTGACAAAAAATATCAAATAAAAAAAAAAATTTATTGGTGTAACCCATTAGTTTCATAATCTACATATGTACAGTGACGTTTATTTAATTCTTAAAAAAAAATATAATAATAGTTATATCAATAAGTAATTGCTTTATACAACAAGGAAACCACGGCTGAAGTGTCAAAATTAAATAGCGGTAAAAAATTATGATTAGATAAGTACTGGGTGGAATTAACCACTACTAAACCCCGTGCGCTGACAATCGCAAACCAATTAATTATATATGTAGTTAACCGGTAAGGTACGGAGACACAAGATCTTGTTCGAAGCACCTTTTCGTGTAATTTATAAAGCAACGCATAAACGTTAAAACGCGTTGACCTGCGTTTATCGACCGCGACCCGAGATTACGTATTTGGTAATTTTCCCAATATGCCGTATGCATTTATTATTTAATTGTTAAATTTAAACTGAACTGTAAAATAATTAAATGAGCATATAACTATGCAGCCGGAGTACCTCATTTACAAATACGTGATTTCTAAATTATAAATTAAGTACTGACTTCGAACTAAATTTTCAAACTTTTGAATTTTACACTTATTAACTAATTATCTCCCCTGACTCACAGTAATTGAAAAAGTTAGGTCCTAATTCGAATTCCCACTAATTGTTGAAATTCCATGTACAACTAAATTCAACCATTTTAGTAAATTCCATAAACCCAAAGTCCACAATCCAGCAACGAAAATAATTGAAAATTGGTAAACGAGAAAAGGCCGTTGGTCTGCCTCTTTCTTCTTAATTTGGACGGCAAATATATCCCACTAAGTGGTTTAATTATTGCATAATATTACTACTAATAATTTTCTAATGGCAATAATTCATTGAGGTGTTTTCGCTAAATCCAGAACTAATTACTAAAATTTCTGCTAACGCAAAAACCCAAACCGTCCTTTCTCAATGGAAGAGAATACGAGAAGACCGACACCAATCAAGGTAAAATTTACTTGTTTTGTTATCAATTATGATAACTTAAATTTTTAAAAATAAATCAAAAATTAGTGTAGGCAACCCAAACAACACTTTATAAATTATACTGTAACAATATCTCCTCTACCAAAAAGAAAAAAAATTTTTTTTTTTTTTTTAACCTAAAGAAATTTAAAAAAACATTCTAAACTAAATACATTTTAATCGTCTAATCGGTTAACGAATGGTTTCAGGTCTTTCACATGCCACTGTCCTTTACTTAAATTTTTGTCATCTTCTAATTCATAAGTGCAATAACTAATAATTTTTTTAATTTTAAAAGGACCCTCAAATTTTTCCGCTAATTTTGCGTTAAAATATTTGTTTGCATCAGACAAGGAATAGTTTCGTTTTAACACTAAATCTCCTACTCTGTAATGAATATCTCGCTTACGTAAATTGTATTGTATTTTTGATTTTTCGTAAGCTTTTGTTAAATTCTCTTTGACTAATTTACGCATTTTATCTAAAATTTCTAATTTAATTTCTGGGGTACTAACTATGTTCGTAACCGAATCAGTAATTTTTACTGTATGTTCATCTCCCGATAGATTAATTTCTTTTCCAAAATTAATAAAATAAGGGGTTTGTAGAGTAGCTTCATGTCGAGCTGTTCTAAGTGCGCAAGCTAAATAACTTAAATGTTCATCCCATTTTCTATGGTTTAGATCTTTAACATACGCTGATATCATGGTTTTAATTACTCGATTTACGCGTTCGGTGTTATTAGATTGCGGGTGATAATAAGGAGTATATATAACTTTAACGTTGTATTTCTCTGCTAATTTGTTTAATTCTCGTCCTTTAAATTGAACGCCATTGTCACATCTCATAATTTGTGGAACTCCAAACATTAGGAAAATTTGTTCTTCTAAAATTCTGCAAACATTTATGGCTAACGCTTTACGTAACGGAAACAATAAACTAAACTTGCTGAAGGTATCAGTTACAACAAAAATATATTGGTTACCATGTGATGATCTTGGTAACGGTCCAATTAAATCAAAACTTATAATTTGCCAAATCTTATTAGGAATCAATGGTTTTCCCATTTGACCAGCAGGTAACTTTTGTTCTGGTTTGATTCTTGACAACCAATACATGACCTAATATACTTTGTAATATCGGTGCGCATGCCTGGCCAATAGTATAATTTTGCTACACGATAATATGTTTTGTACGTTCCTAAATGACCTGACGTAGGTTCATCGTGACATGCTTTTAAGACTTCTTTACGTTTCTCTTTAGGTATAACTAATTTCCAAAAATCGTTGATATTTCTTAATTCCACAAAATCTAAATCAACGTGTTTATAAATTTTATTATTACTAATTCTAATTTTTGGAAAATTTAATGGTTTGTTTTGAATACTATTAAATAGTTTAAGATACCAAGGATCGGTGACATTTGTAAGTTGAACTAAATTAATATGCAGAGAACTTTCAGGAATTAATCGCGATAAAGCGTCCGGTACTACGTGTTCTTTTCCTTTGCGGTGAATTATGTTATAATTATACTGCTGAAGACGTAACACCCAACGACCAAGTCTGCCTTGCGGATCTTTTAAGTTGTTTAACCAAACTAAACTATGATGATCGGTGATAATTTTAAATTTCGTACCTTCTAAATAACAACGTAATTTTTCCACGCTCCACAAAACTGCCAAACATTCTCTTTCGGTAACTGAATATTTTCTTTCCGTAGCTGTTAATGCCCGAGAAATATAACAAATAACATGCTCTTGGTTGTCATAAAACTGAGTTAGCACCGCGCCTATACCTATAGAAGAAGCGTCCGTTTGTAAACAAAATTCATGATCAAAGTTTGGAATAGCTAATATAGGTGATGAAACTAAAATATCTTTAATTTTTACTAACGTATTTTCACAATCACAATCCCAGTTAAATTTAATTCCTTTTTTATTAATTTTGTTAAAGGCGTAATTAATTCAGAATACGAGGCAATAAAACGTCTGTACCATGATAACATCCCTAATAAACGCCTTACACCCGTTACATTTTTAGGAGCTGGCATATTAACAATACATTCTATTTTGGCTGGATCAACATGTAAACCATTTGAATTAACCACATAACCTAAATATTTCAATTCTGGTCGACAAAATTGACTTTTTTCTTTATTCAAAATAAGGTTCGATTTAGCTAATCTGTTTAATACTTCTTTTAAAATTTCTAAATGTTTTTCAAAATTAGAAGTTACAACAATAATATCGTCTAGATAGCAAAAACATAAGGTTCTAATTCCGGTCCGAAAATTACATCTACTAATCTTTGAAAAGTCGCGGGTGCATTTGATAAACCGTACGGAAGTCTTGTGAATTGATACAGCCCCCTACCGGGTACTGTAAACGCGGTATACTGTTTACTATTCTCATCTAAAGATACTTGCCAAAAGCACTTTTTATGTCTAAACTGCTAATGTAACGCGTAGAACCTAATTTTGTTAAAATTGATGATACATATGGCAATGGATAAGCGTCTTTCTCTGTTATATTGTTAACTTTTCTAAAATCCACACAAAAACGCTGTGAACCATCTTTCTTTTCTACTAATAAGATAGGCGATGACCATGCGCTTGTTGATTTTTCAACGACTCCAGATTTAATCATTTTATCTAATTCTTGATCAATTAATTTTTGTTTGTATGGTGAAACAGGGTAGTAACGCTGTTTAATTGGATTTCCGTTTACCACAATTTTATGCTGTACTAAATTTGTACATCCTATTTCTTGATCACGAAACTGATTAAAATAATCATCAATGACATGCTGTAAGCGGATGTCTTCATCGCTTGTTAAATTTGATTTTGAGCAAATATTATTTATAAGAGGAGTATTTAAATTATCCGAAGAAAAAAACCATTCTCCTTTTCGAATATTTGGAATTATGTCCATTTTTGACCAAAAATCTATGCCTAATATTAAATCTTGTTTTAGTTGTGGCACAAGGTATAAATCTATTAATTTAACCTTATTTTGTAATCTAATTGGTGCCGTAATTACTCCTTCACACTGATTACAACTATTGTCGGCTAATATACACACGGGTTTATTTTTTGTATTTAGATGTAAGCCTAAATTTCTTAAGACGTTCCACGTACTTTCATTAATAAAAGTTTTATTTGCTCCCGAATCTAATAAACCGTAAAAATTTTTATTCAAAATGCTAACGTTTACATAAGGACATTCACCATCATTTACTTGTGCTAAAATATAATCTAAAATAATTTTTTGTTTATTACTAAAATTCAAATCAAATTTATTAGTGACAGTCGGTTTTAAACTCAGGGACAGATCCCGACTTAATTCTGCCTCTTTGATTCGTTTCCCGAACTTCTATTACAATCTGGACAAGTAAGTTTTGTAAAATTAGGTTTGTTACAGTTAAAACATTTTATGTATGTTCTTACTCTACACGTTTTTGCTAAGTGACCAGGTCTATGGCATCGATAACATAATTTTAATGTTGTTGGTGTTTTTCTTGTTGTAATTGAGTTTCTCTAAGTAAAGGATTAAGTTTCGGTTTTGCACTAATAAAATTATAATCTAAATCTGGTTCTAAGGTTAATTGACCTTCTTGAGGGGGTTTAAATTCTTTTACTTTTAATTTAGTTTCTTCTAACTTACGACAGTAATTAATTAATTCGGTAGTTGTATTTATATCTAATAACACAAGGCGTTCTTGATAAAACGGTAAAATATTACCTCTTAAAACTTTTAACCGCAATTCGTTTGAAACTGAAATTGGCATACGATCAAATAGACATGTCATTGTAGCTACATAAATACCAATTGACTCGTTAGCACCTTGAGTTCGATTAAGAATTTGTTTCCACAAGATGTCTGCAGAATGAGATGGTGTAAATTCTTGTTTCATCAAACTAACTAATGAATCCCAATCTAAAACTTGTTTATGTACGATACAGAAACCATAATAAAGCTTCGCCTTCAAATAAATCTATTGCCGAATCGAATAACTGACGTTTACTAACATTGCGCAGAAATACATAAATCCTCAACTTTTTCTAGAAATGCATTAAAACTTAATCCGTCGCCTAATTTACCAGAAAACTTTAAATTCCATTTATACACGGGAACAGATTTACTTGATACTAAAGAAGATACGGTTGGAAGTTTATTGTCCGAATCACTGTTTTCAACCTCTTTTGACTGTTCATTAAAAAATTCAGGAAAATTTGGAAGTTGAACGTCATGTTCTTCAGTGTATGCTACTTTACTACTAAATTCAGAAATAAATTCCATTATTAGGTTAACTAATTCGGATCTTTTACTCAATAATGATTCTTCACTAGAAGAAATTCTATCTACTCGACCAAAAATATGCGCGAGCTTACATTGAATCTTTTTATCGGCCACGTGGATGATTCGGTAGTGAATAATATATCTTTTAATTCCTTCAATTTTTGTTCACAAATTGTAATTTCTGTTTTAGCGTCTAACTGTATTATTTGAGAAAATACATTTCCTGATTTTTCTAAAGCTAACGCGCTTCTTAATGTTTTGCGAAGTTTTTCTACATTACCCGAATAATCAATACGTCTAATTTGAAGTTCATATTCTAGTTCGTCTCTAAGTAATCTATCAACATCTAATTTAAACTCCATTTTTGAACTTAAAACAAACTATAAACTATAAACCAATCTAATCTTAAACAATTTTTTTTTATTTTTTTAAATTCTAATTATTAATTAACCGTTATTGCACTTATAATGATTTTAGTTGGGCGCCAATTTGTTACGGGTAATCTAAGGGTTATGAATGGGAAATGATGTACATAAAAAAAAAAAGGGCGAAATTGAATATAAAGATACAAGAATGTCTAAAAATTGTTGCAAAATAAGGGAGACGATGAACAATAAAAATTGCCGGCTAGAGGAAAAATTAATAACTCTCTAACTCTCAGGGCGCCAAGTCTACCTAAAGAATTTCCTGAACGACTAACCTCAGGAAGGCTAATTCCCGTCTAAAAACTACAATTAATAAACAAGTGACAAAAAAATATCAAATAAAAAAAAAAATTTATTGGTGTAACCCATTAGTTTCATAATCTACATATGTACAGTGACGTTTATTTAATTCTTAAAAAAAAATATAATAATAGTTATATCAATAAGTAATTGCTTTATACAACAAGGAAACCACGGCTGAAGTGTCAAAATTAAATAGCGGTAAAAAAAAAATTATGATTAGATAAGTACTGGGTGGAATTAACCACTACTAAACCCCGTGCGCTGACAATCGCAAACCAATTAATTATATATGTAGTTAACCGGTAAGGTACGGAGACACAAGATCTTGTTCGAAGCACCTTTTCGTGTAATTTATAAAGCAACGCATAAACGTTAAAACGCGTTGACCTGCGTTTATCGACCGCGACCCGAGATTACGTATTTGGTAATTTTCCCAATATGCCGTATGCATTTATTATTTAATTGTTAAATTTAAACTGAACTGTAAAATAATTAAATGAGCATATAACTATGCAGCCGGAGTACCTCATTTACAAATACGTGATTTCTAAATTATAAATTAAGTACTGACTTCGAACTAAATTTTCAAACTTTTGAATTTTACACTTATTAACTAATTATCTGACCTGAATTACAGTAATTGAAAAAATTAGGTCCTAATTCGAATTCCCACTAATTGTTGAAATTCCATGTACAACTAAATTCAACCATTTTAGTAAATTCCATAAACCCAAAGTCCACAATCCAGCAACGAAAATAATTGAAAATTGGTAAACGAGAAAAGGCCGTTGGTCTGCCTCTTTCTTCTTAATTTGGACGGCAAATATATCCCACTAAGTGGTTTAATTATTGCATAATATTACTACTAATAATTTTCTAATGGCAATAATTCATTGAGGTGTTTTCGCTAAATCCAGAACTAATTACTAAAATTTCTGCTAACGCAAAAACCCAAACCGTCCTTTCTCAATGGAAGAGAATACGAGAAGACCGACACCAATCAAGGTAAAATTTACTTGTTTTGTTATCAATTATGATAACTTAAATTTTTAAAAATAAATCAAAAATTAGTCTAGGCAACCCAAACAACACTTTATAAATTATACTGTAACAATATCCCCTCTACCAAAAAGAAAAAAAAAATTTTTTTTTTTTTTTTTTTTAATCTAAAGAAATTTAAAAAAACATTCTAAACTAAATACATTTTAATCGTCTAATCGGTTAACGAATGGTTTCAGGTCTTTCACATGCCACTGTCCTTTACTTAAATTTTTGTCATCTTCTAATTCATAAGTGCAATAACTAATAATTTTTTTAATTTTAAAAGGACCCTCAAATTTTTCCGCTAATTTTGCGTTAAAATATTTGTTTGCATCAGACAAGGAATAGTTTCGTTTTAACACTAAATCTCCTACTCTGTAATGAATATCTCGCTTACGTAAATTGTATTGTATTTTTGATTTTTCGTAAGCTTTTGTTAAATTCTCTTTGACTAATTTACGCATTTTATCTAAAATTTCTAATTTAATTTCTGGGGTACTAACTATGTTCGTAACCGAATCAGTAATTTTGCTGTATGTTCATCTCCCGATAGATTAATTTCTTTTCCAAAATTAATAAAATAAGGGGTTTGTAGAGTAGCTTCATGTCGAGCTGTTCTAAGTGCGCAAGCTAAATAACTTAAATGTTCATCCCATTTTCTATGGTTTAGATCTTTAACATACGCTGATATCATGGTTTTAATTACTCGATTTACGCGTTCGGTGTTATTAGATTGCGGGTGATAATAAGGAGTATATATAACTTTAACGTTGTATTTCTCTGCTAATTTGTTTAATTCTCGTCCTTTAAATTGAACGCCATTGTCACATCTCATAATTTGTGGAACTCCAAACATTAGGAAAATTTGTTCTTCTAAAATTCTGCAAACATTTATGGCTAACGCTTTACGTAACGGAAACAATAAACTAAACTTGCTGAAGGTATCAGTTACAACAAAAATATATTGGTTACCATGTGATGATCTTGGTAACGGTCCAATTAAATCAAAACTTATAATTTGCCAAATCTTATTAGGAATCAATGGTTTTCCCATTTGACCAGCAGGTAACTTTTGTTCTGGTTTGATTTTTGACAAACAATACATGACCTAATATACTTTGTAATATCGGTGCGCATGCCTGGCCAATAGTATAATTTTGCTACACGATAATATGTTTTGTACGTTCCTAAATGACCTGACGTAGGTTCATCGTGACATGCTTTTAAGACTTCTTTACGTTTCTCTTTAGGTATAACTAATTTCCAAAATCGTTGATATTTCTTAATTCCACAAAATCTAAATCAACGTGTTTATAAATTTTATTATTACTAATTCTAAATTTTGGATAATCTAATGGTTTGTTTTGAATACTATTAAATAGTTTAAGATACCAAGGATCGGTGACATTTGTAAGTTGAACTAAATTAATATGCAGAGAACTTTCAGGAATTAATCGCGATAAAGCGTCCGGTACTACGTGTTCTTTTCCTTTGCGGTGAATTATGTTATAATTATACTGCTGAAGACGTAACACCCAACGACCAAGTCTGCCTTGCGGATCTTTTAAGTTGTTTAACCAAACTAAACTATGATGATCGGTGATAATTTTAAATTTCGTACCTTCTAAATAACAACGTAATTTTTCCACGCTCCACAAAACTGCCAAACATTCTCTTTCGGTAACTGAATATTTTCTTTCCGTAGCTGTTAATGCCCGAGAAATATAACAAATAACATGCTCTTGGTTGTCATAAAACTGAGTTAGCACCGCGCCTATACCTATAGAAGAAGCGTCCGTTTGTAAACAAAATTCATGATCAAAGTTTGGAATAGCTAATATAGGTGATGAAACTAAAATATCTTTAATTTTTACTAACGTATTTTCACAATCACAATCCCAGTTAAATTTAATTCCTTTTTTTAATAATTTTGTTAAAGGCGTAATTAATTCAGAATACGAGGCAATAAAACGTCTGTACCATGATAACATCCCTAATAAACGCCTTACACCCGTTACATTTTTAGGAGCTGGCATATTAACAATACATTCTATTTTGGCTGGATCAACATGTAAACCATTTGAATTAACCACATAACCTAAATATTTCAATTCTGGTCGACAAAATTGACTTTTTTCTTTATTCAAAATAAGGTTCGATTTAGCTAATCTGTTTAATACTTCTTTTAAAATTTCTAAATGTTTTTCAAAATTAGAAGTTACAACAATAATATCGTCTAGATAGCAAAAAACATAAGGTTCTAATTCCGGTCCGAAAATTACATCTACTAATCTTTGAAAAGTCGCGGGTGCATTTGATAAACCGTACGGAAGTCTTGTGAATTGATACAGCCCCCTACCGGGTACTGTAAACGCGGTATACTGTTTACTATTCTCATCTAAAGATACTTGCCAAAAAGCACTTTTTATGTCTAAACTGCTAATGTAACGCGTAGAACCTAATTTTGTTAAAATTGATGATACATATGGCAATGGATAAGCGTCTTTCTCTGTTATATTGTTAACTTTTCTAAAATCCACACAAAAACGCTGTGAACCATCTTTCTTTTCTACTAATAAGATAGGCGATGACCATGCGCTTGTTGATTTTCAACGACTCAGATTTAATCATTTTATCTAATTCTTGATCAATTAATTTTTGTTTGTATGGTGAAACAGGGTAGTAACGCTGTTTAATTGGATTTCCGTTTACCACAATTTTATGCTGTACTAAATTTGTACATCCTATTTCTTGATCACGAAACTGATTAAAATAATCATCAATGACATGCTGTAAGCGGATGTCTTCATCGCTTGTTAAATTTGATTTTGAGCAAATATTATTTATAAGAGGAGTATTTAAATTATCCGAAGAAAAAAACCATTCTCCTTTTCGAATATTTGGAATTATGTCCATTTTGACCAAAAATCTATGCCTAATATTAAATCTTGTTTTAGTTGTGGCACAAGGTATAAATCTATTAATTTAACCTTATTTTGTAATCTAATTGGTGCCGTAATTACTCCTTCACACTGATTACAACTATTGTCGGCTAATATACACACGGGTTTATTTTTGTATTTAGATGTAAGCCTAAATTTCTTAAGACGTTCCACGTACTTTCATTAATAAAAGTTTTATTTGCTCCCGAATCTAATAAACCGTAAAAATTTTTATTCAAAATGCTAACGTTTACATAAGGACATTCACCATCATTTACTTGTGCTAAAATATAATCTAAAATAATTTTTTGTTTATTACTAAAATTCAAATCAAATTTATTAGTGACAGTCGGTTTTAAACTCAGGGACAGATCCCGACTTAATTCTGCCTCTTTGATTCGTTTCCCGAACTTCTATTACAATCTGGACAAGTAAGTTTTGTAAAATTAGGTTTGTTACAGTTAAAACATTTTATGTATGTTCTTACTCTACACGTTTTTGCTAAGTGACCAGGTCTATGGCATCGATAACATAATTTTAATGTTGTTGGTGTTTTTCTTGTTGTAATTGAGTTTCTCTAAGTAAAGGATTAAGTTTCGGTTTTGCACTAATAAAATTATAATCTAAATCTGGTTCTAAGGTTAATTGACCTTCTTGAGGGTTTAAATTCTTTTACTTTTAATTTAGTTTCTTCTAACTTACGACAGTAATTAATTAATTCGGTAGTTGTATTTATATCTAATAACACAAGGCGTTCTTGATAAAACGGTAAAATATTACCTCTTAAAACTTTTAACCGCAATTCGTTTGAAACTGAAATTGGCATACGATCAAATAGACATGTCATTGTAGCTACATAAATACCAATTGACTCGTTAGCACCTTGAGTTCGATTAAGAATTTGTTTCCACAAGATGTCTGCAGAATGAGATGGTGTAAATTCTTGTTTCATCAAACTAACTAATGAATCCCAATCTAAAACTTGTTTATGTACCATACGAAACCATAATAAAGCTTCGCCTTCAAATAAATCTATTGCCGAATCGAATAACTGACGTTTACTAACATTGCGCGAAATACATAAATCCTCAACTTTTTCTAGAAATGCATTAAAACTTAATCCGTCGCCTAATTTACCAGAAAACTTTAAATTCCATTTATACACGGGAACAGATTTACTTGATACTAAAGAAGATACGGTTGGAAGTTTATTGTCCGAATCACTGTTTTCAACCTCTTTTGACTGTTCATTAAAAATTCAGGAAAATTTGGAAGTTGAACGTCATGTTCTTCAGTGTATGCTACTTTACTACTAAATTCAGAAATAAATTCCATTATTAGGTTAACTAATTCGGATCTTTTACTCAATAATGATTCTTCACTAGAAGAAATTCTATCTACTCGACCAAAAATATGCGCGAGCTTACATTGAATCTTTTTATCGGCCACGTGGATGATTCGGTAGTGAATAATATATCTTTTAATTCCTTCAATTTTTGTTCACAAATTGTAATTTCTGTTTTAGCGTCTAACTGTATTATTTGAGAAAATACATTTCCTGATTTTTCTAAAGCTAACGCGCTTCTTAATGTTTTGCGAAGTTTTTCTACATTACCCGAATAATCAATACGTCTAATTTGAAGTTCATATTCTAGTTCGTCTCTAAGTAATCTATCAACATCTAATTTAACCTCCATTTTGAACTTAAAACAAACTATAAACTATAAACCAATTTAATCTTAAACAATTTTTTTTTTTTTAAATTCTAATTATTAATTAACCGTTATTGCACTTATAATGATTTTAGTTGGGCGCCAATTTGTTACGGGTAATCTAAGGGTTATGAATGGGAAATGATGTACATAAAAAAAAAAAGGGCGAAATTGAATATAAAGATACAAGAATGTCTAAAAATTGTTGCAAAATAAGGGAGACGATGAACAATAAAAATTGCCGGCTAGAGGAAAAATTAATAACTCTCTAACTCTCAGGGCGCCAAGTCTACCTAAAGAATTTCCTGAACGACTAACCTCAGGAAGGCTAATTCCCGTCTAAAAACTACAATTAATAAACAAGTGACAAAAAAATATCAAATAAAAAAAAAAATTTATTGGTGTAACCCATTAGTTTCATAATCTACATATGTACAGTGACGTTTATTTAATTCTTAAAAAAAAATATAATAATAGTTATATGAATAAGTAATTGCTCTATACATTAAGGAAACCACGGCTGAAGTGTCAAAATTAAATAGCGGTAAAAAAATTATGATTAGATAAGTACTGGGTGGAATTAACCACTACTAAACCCCGTGCGCTGACAATCGCAAACCAATTAATTATATATGTAGTTAACCGGTAAGGTACGGAGACACAAGATCTTGTTCGAAGCACCTTTTCGTGTAATTTATAAAGCAACGCATAAACGTTAAAACGCGTTGACCTGCGTTTATCGACCGCGACCCGAGATTACGTATTTGGTAATTTTCCCAATATGCCGTATGCATTTATTATTTAATTGTTAAATTTAAACTGAACTGTAAAATAATTAAATGAGCATATAACTATGCAGCCGGAGTACCTCATTTACAAATACGTGATTTCTAAATTATAAATTAAGTACTGACTTCGAACTAAATTTTCAAACTTTTGAATTTTACACTTATTAACTAATTATCTGACCTGAATTACAGTAATTGAAAAAATTAGGTCCTAATTCGAATTCCCACTAATTGTTGAAATTCCATGTACAACTAAATTCAACCATTTTAGTAAATTCCATAAACCCAAAGTCCACAATCCAGCAACGAAAATAATTGAAAATTGGTAAACGAGAAAAGGCCGTTGGTCTGCCTCTTTCTTCTTAATTTGGACGGCAAATATATCCCACTAAGTGGTTTAATTATTGCATAATATTACTACTAATAATTTTCTAATGGCAATAATTCATTGAGGTGTTTTCGCTAAATCCAGAACTAATTACTAAAATTTCTGCTAACGCAAAAACCCAAACCGTCCTTTCTCAATGGAAGAGAATACGAGAAGACCGACACCAATCAAGGTAAAATTTACTTGTTTTGTTATCAATTATGATAACTTAAATTTTTAAAAATAAATCAAAAATTAGTCTAGGCAACCCAAACAACACTTTATAAATTATACTGTAACAACCAATATCATATTCTATATTTTTTTAAATTTCAGAACTAATTTATATGCACAAAAATATGTAATTATTGTAACAGAATGATAAAATATATAAAGATTTGTTTCCGCAATTATTCAGACGCTAGCATTCATAAAAACAAAAAATTAATCGTCAAAAATGATACTTACATTTTAATGTTCTATAATTTTAGAAACTAAAAATTACAAAAACTTAAACTTAAATTAAACTTTAGGTAACAGAAGCAAGTGTGCGTTGTGAAATATAAAATACGCGCGACTGTTCATTTGTTTCATAAAAAAAAAACAATCTTACTGTTCATTGCCGCACTATAGTTTTTGACAAAAAATAAAAATACTTAAACCTACATCCTACAACAGCAAGTTTTAGAAGACTAATAGATTGGTTTAATCGCATTGGTTCAATTAATTATAAAAAGTATAAATGAACAAAAACTACTATAACAGAGAAAAATAAAACGAATTACTCAATTACTACTCTGTGCAAAGAGTTCTTTATAAACACAAAATGCACCTTAATTACATTCAATTGCACCGGGAATTAAGTGATAATGGTTTTGAAAAGACAATAGCATTTTGTGAAAAGGTTCTACAGAAAATTAATCGACAGATAGATAAGAATCTTTGTGTTAACAGACAACTTTTACTATTATTCTACAACTAATCCTTATCACATAATTACGCAACTAGATAATAGATAGATAAAATGTGTGGGGAGGTATTGTGGGTAACTATGTAGTAGGACCGTATTTTTTTAAAGTGTATGCAAATGGAGAGATGTATTTAGATTTGTACATTAGTTACTTGTGTTATTAGAAGAGGTTCCACTTTGCAAACTTCAACAAATGTGGTTCTTGCATGACGGTGCTCCTATTCACCATAATGCAGGAGTTCAAGGTGTACTTAATAATTGTAACATCTTCTCGCGATTCACGCGTGCTACTTTTTAATTCTTCAGAAGTTAATCTAATCCGCCGTTTTACATGAGATAAAGGCTCTTTTCTCTCTAGGGGTTTGTGGCCAAATATTACTCCTTTTAATAATAATAATAGAAATTACAAGGCAAAATGTATATATTGTACTCAAACCAATTAGAAACATTAATTAACAAACGTAAATAAAAATTAAATCTATCATGCACTGATTTTAACTAAATTTTTCTACATAACTATTATTATCAAAATGGCTGTAATAACATATAAAAGTCCAATCTTTACTTGTGTTGATCGCTTTAGGTGTACTTGTAACACCGTGCTCCTGTAAGGCCAGTTCGTAGTAGCACGCACAATAAGTTTAGCGTCACGCGTACCGTTGAATGTAGATCCAATTAGGCAGATTGGATTGCTTAATTTATTTCAAATAAATTTATTAAAACCAAAGCTTTGGTAACCTTCACTTATAGTATGTTTGCCGGCACTAATTATTTACTTGTTGGTATGCACTGAGTTTAAAGTTTTATTAGGTTTACTTAATAAAGTAACTCCGAAGGTATCACCGCAATACGTTAATCCCTCAATTATTGTCGTCCAGTCTCTGACACGGGCAAAGGGACACTCCTCGTTTCTAACACTTACACTAAGACATAAGAAAAAAGGCAATACATATTCAGTTTCTTAGAAGATGGATCGGAAAAGGTGGACCAGTACAATGGCCACATAGATTACCATAATTTAACAAAATGGGCTTATTTTTGTAAGATTGCATTAAGAATGAAGTTTATAAAACACCTTCAACAGCAAGGGACGACACAAGAATGGAATACAACATTCATTTCGAAATGTTAGTGTAAAAATGCTTCGTAATGTAAGTTACTCTTTGAATGATTGTTTTCAGGCATGCATAAATGTCTTGGAAGGTTAGTTTAAACATTAAACATTAAGACTGACTTTGTTTTAGTATAATTAGTGTTTTATTTCTTCCGTTATTGTAATTTTTGTAAGATTTATTTGAAATATACTTGTTTTTTTTTATTCGTTACTTAACCACTGAATTAAAAAACATGTTACGTGCATAAATTTTATAATGTAATACCCTGTATATTCATTACCTTAAAGTTAGATTTATATTTTTGACGCCCTCTAGTCAGTTTTGTTTTACATTATTTCCTTTCAAGACGTCAAACCGTCAACTACTTAAAACCGTGCTTGTGATGGTTTACGTTTTTAGTCTTCTAACAGCCGCGTTTATGAAATTTAAAATATAATTTGAAAACGAATTTCTAGTAGTTCATTCATCACAGGGTAAGCTTTTCCTAATGGTTTTTAGAATTCTTTAGTAATTTTCTTGTTAATTTGATAGCACGTCTCGTCACGTATTGGCTGCATGTTTTGATGTATTATCAATCGATGAGAAGTTAATATCGACCAAATACCTCCATAGAACGATTATAATTCTAGAAAGCCTACGTTCAAACTAAAAACGAAATCTCGACGAGAACTTTTCTTCGAGATACTACTCCTTATGCGTCAGTCGATTGCGATACCAACTTTTACTTAATGTGTGCAACAATGTCTAATTTCTTTAAGCATTCATAAATTAACAACTAATATAAAATACAAGGTGAGTCATTTAAAAACATTAAAAAAATAATGTTCTTGCGTTTTGACTCATCTTGTAATTGATATAATAAATATTAGCAAAATCAATCCTTTTTAAAAATCTTGACCATGATTAATAAGGTTTGCCTGCAATAGATCGTTGTTCTTGTACTTCCTTTAAATTATACATGGCGTTACTTGTTACCATTTTTCTAAAAAATTAGTTATAATTTTATAACTTTATATTGTTGTACTAGCTCATAAATTGGATTTCAAATTTAAAGTAAAATACAGAGAGTTTCGTTTAAAAAAATACAAGATTAATCTGGCACGGCTTTATGAAACACCCTGTAACGTTGTAACTAATTTTAAAATATATAACTTAAAGTTGGATACAATCTTCTTAATTTTTACTTTGATATATCAAAAGACAGAAGATACTGAACTTTAACGCACTAATAAATCACCTTGTATAAACCACAGTATAGAATATTATTATAGCTTACTCGTTTTGTAATATAATTTTGACCATAATAACACACGTCTCAACATTGGTGTAGAATGCAGCTTAAATATTAAATATAGTTGTCTAGCAATTGTTTTTGTTCACAATCAATTAAAAATGTTTTATAGTGGCATTACAACAGTTTTAATTGTTTAAAAAAGTGTGAAAATGAAATTGAAAGCAAAAGACATATCAACATTATAAATTCTATTTGGTAAAAAATTTATTTTATATTGTATATAATTTTATGAAACAAGTTCTAAAGATGGTACAAAATTTCACTTATAGGTTATTACTTTTGAGTCATAGAATTGCTAAATCAATGTAACTGTAGCTGTAGCTATTAAAAATACAATTAAAACTAATTCTGTATAACTTATTAAATTTTGAAATAAACTAGAAAAGATAAAACGATTATTTCTACTTTCTATAAAACTGATTTATAATAATTTGACTGTCTGAAGGCGAAATATAACTACGTATAAAAATATTAAGAAAAATAAATTACTTACATTTTTAGGTTTAATAACAGTTATTAAAATTTAATTTACATATGTTTGCAATTTCTGGTTTAACCTAACATAAAATAATGAATTTTAACTAATTTGAGGTCACAAAATATATATTTTAAAATTAAAAACTTATTTATGAATTTCGCTCAAGTAACTTTTGAACTTTATTAAAATTATAATTTTTAATTTAAAAAATTATGTTTAATTTAAAAGTGAAAGTTTTGGAAGTACTTTCAATGTTGTAAATTTTGTATATTTTTTGTGTACACTCACAATATAATTTAGATTAAATTTATACTAAATTTTATTTAATTTTGTTTAATTACATTTAGTAATAATAACTATATAATACGACAATAAAGCATTTTCGTTTTTTTATTACGTTTAACACAACATTATAATATTGTTTCTTGCATACTTATAAATTAACACTTATGTTATATGTTAACCGTTATAATACATAATTAAAAATTGTGCATTAATTTAAATTTAGAATAATAGATTTTTTGTTTACAGGATTTTTACAAAACTACTATTATACTATTATAAGCATTTTAATTATTTTAAACACTGACGGTAATATATTATTAAACTTTTTAAACAAAATAGTAAAACCGTATTTTTGTATAATTTAATGTTTATTTAAATTTACAATATTGTTATTTAAAGAATTAAATAAAACTAATAAGATAGAAGTATTCGAGTTTGCGTTATGACCGTATTGTAGTAATTAGATACCTACCTATTCGAAATTCCTTACTTAATTAAAAACTGAAATTTTGTTTATATAAAATATTATTATATGTTTTAAACGTACGCTTGCTGGTTTATTTTAAAATTAAAATAACTTTATTGTTAGAAGTATGCTGTTTATTATAAATACCTTACATAACATAAATTACTGTTACGCAGTTTTTAGTATAAATTAAGTTTTTGTTCTATTTATTATTTTTAATTTAATATTAGGTTTGTTTTAATATTAAAATTTGTTTAAATTATATAGTAGTAATAATTTGAAATCGTTAGTTTTAATACATTTTTATTAAAATATGATAAAAGCTTTTGCGTTCTTTATAGTAAAATTTTAGCAAGAAAAAAGCAGTAAAACGTCATAATTATAATTATTTATTTATTAAAACTTACGACGATGTTGCTTAGTAATAAAAAGATTATAAACTTTGAAGCACTTAGTTTTATAGCAAACTCTTACAGATGATAATAACTTTACATGCTTTCTATTTTACTGCTACATATTAATGCTTTAAATTTAATTAACTAAATAATTTACTTTTTATACATTTGTTCAATTTTATGAAAAAATAATAACAGCAATACTTCAAACTAGAATAATAATATAAAAAAATAATTTCTATTATTAAACATTGTTTTATTAAAACAGTTACGAATGTCACGTTTACATCATTTGGTGCTGTTATCGCTGTTAATGTATACTATAGAAATTTGAACGGAAAAGGGGTGCGAGATACTCGCGCTTAGCAAATTGCAAATTTAAAATCAAATATATTGCGATACACAAATATTTCTTAAATGTACAATAACAGTGATAACAGAACCAAATTTAAAGTTTTAATGCGAAGGTAATAAAGTAAAAGTGATATTTTTAGCTGTTTTAATTAATTAATTTAAAAGTTACGATAGGGTCGAATAAAAATTAATAACAACAAAAAAACCAAAACGGATAAAAACTTGAAAATTTTAACTGGCAACGTAGAAAGGTTTATTCTAGCATATACTAAAAGATGACAACAAAACGTTGTACTGAATTATATAAAAATTTATAATTATATAAAAAAACACGTACTTATGTTGTTTACGACTCAAAAGATGGCTTTAAAAAGAAGTCAAAAAAATTTCTTATGTCCATTCTACGCATATTTAAATAAGCTACACGTTGATGTCATTATAATAATAAAATTCAGTAAGATTACCAAGAAATAAACGTTCAAACCCAAGTCGGCATAATTAAAAATAGATAGTAAGTTGCTAGTTTACCGCAACAACAAAAAATACAAAAATCTGCCATGGCTACAATATGGAAATTATTGCATGCAAATGCCTGGTCAACAAATTGTATTATCATCCAGCAACACCTCTTAAGGTTCCTGTTACATACCCTAAACTGATAAAATAAGCACGAATACAACAAACATCCCAAATAGAAATAGTTAGACCGATTCAAGTAATATAAACAACACAGATTTTGATGCACTTTATACTCGCTCAATTACTTCAGAAAAAATAATGATAAGAAGAAAGAGCGTTTTGAACCTAATAAATTAAAAAAATTCTTACCTAAGCGCAGTAGACGCAAGAGAAATCACAACAGTCTACAAACTGAAAATACAGAAACAAAACAAAAAAGCCACACGGGCAGCATTGAAACGAGAAATGATTATTAACTTCTAGGATACCTAGCGGAAGATACCTAAAGCAAATAAAATTGAAAAAAATCTTTTATTAACAATAGTATGTGTAATAGGCCTATTATCATTTCTGGCGTTAGCTGGAAAGTGAATTATTGTTCATTTTTCTTCACTCGTCTTGTGAGGTAATGAATTTTATTTACACTCAGTTAGTAACGTACAGTGTTCCGAACCTCTTAAAGGTTGGTAAGTGAGCGGTTTCCATGGTTAAAGAAAACGAGTATGTAATGAAACCTGACGGCCAGTAATGTACACTTTCCTCACCTGTAATTTGTGTGTGTTTTGTTTTAACTAATTTGATAAAATGACTATCATAAATTAAATACGTATATGTCAATTGCGAAATGTCTACTATATGTTAATATTTTACCGAAATAAACGATAATATTTTGGAAGTAGGTTTTCATTCATTTTTTATTAGTTTTATGTTATTTATTTTATTTAATGGCTGATTGTGAATAAAATTGTATACAAACCTTGACAAAAGTGTTCCATTTGTCTCGAGAACAGAAATGGAATACTTTCCGCCTCGGTATGTAATAATTAGCAATTAACATCTGAAATATAAAACAAATAGTAGGCTGTATTACAATATTGACGAACAATGCCATTACGTTAAAGTTAAGATTGTAACAATTAGTAAAATATGTATATTTATAAGCATATAAAAGTAAACAAAACCACAAAAATAATAAATTTTATAATTATACTAGTTAATTATAAAGTTTGCAAAACCAAGAAAAAACAAGGATTATGTCGGACAGTGATTTGGAATGTATTCCACCAGAGCTTTGTAAAAATACAGAAAATACACTTGGCAATTTATTGCCAGCCAAAAGAAAATCGCGATACAAAAATGTGTACAAACTTTATGAAAAGTGGTGTGCACAAAAACCAGTAACAAAAATACAATCTGAGAATGTTTTGTTAGCATATTTTAGTAAACTAGCTGAATATAAAGAACCATCAACTCTATGGCTACGTATTTAATGCTACGGGTTACAATAATTATATAAAAAACAATACGGATATATCAAAATATACAAAATTAACAGCTTTTTTGAAATCCCAAAATGTTGGCTAGAAACCAAAGAAATCGAGCACTTTCGCTAAAATTGAAATCGACAAGTTTTTAAATGAAGCTCCCATAGAATGTTTAACACAAAAAGTAGATAATCAATGTTGTTATTTAGGTATAAATAAAATAAAAAACAAAATAAATTTGTAGATTATATTAATAATGGGTATATCCGGAGCATGTAAAACTGATGAGTTGGTTAAAATGAAAACGTCGGATGTAGATTTTTTGGAAACTAACTCAGAATGGATTATGTTCGTAAAAGAATATATGAATCTTCACAAAAATATTAATAATGGGAGGTTTTTTCTTCAAGTTAGACTTGGAAATATGACTAGGCAACCAATAGAATATAATACATTTTTACAAACTCCTAAAAAATTGTTCGTTATTTAAATCTAAAGAACCTTAATACATACACCGGTCATTGCTTCAGACGCACAGCAGCTACTTTACTTGCAAATAACGGAGCTAATGTTCTAGAATCAAAAAGATTAGGTGGATGGAAGTCAACTGCTGTGGCAGAAGGTTATGTCGATAGTTCTCTTGCTGGCCAAACAAAAATTGCAAGTCTATTGCCATCGGACAATTGCCCTAAAAAAAGTACCTTTTTATATCGTTTCTCATAGATATGTGTATTTTACACGTTTATAACTTTTAGCTTCATGTGCATCAAGTACAACATCAGGTCCATCAACCTTAGCTTCAGCTCCATGCTCAACTGCAACTAAAAATCCCTCCAGTTCTTCAATACAAAAATTCAATTTTTCAAGTAGTGAATCTAGAAACCGTTTATCTATTACGATAAATGTAATACTTATTTGAATATATATTTTTTTACTTTATTTACAAGCAATAACCAATATATACTAATCTTTGGTAACAACCACGAATCATGAAAGTATTTACAGTTTTTACTTTGGTTATGTTGACTGATGTCCACCTTAGTTTATGGTTAACGTTTGCACAGTGTAACCTGCGTTGAAATTCTTTTGTAAAAGACCCCGTATTCAGATTTATTGGACTGAATTTTCTTTTATTTTAGCGATTGATTGGTTCGATGTAAGCATCGAAAACGTTTTACTCGTTATTTTTTTTTATTACGTTTAATTTAAGTTGATTTGTATTTAATAGTTATTTCACAATTATTACTGGTATTTTTTTTTAAACGCATAAAGTTCCGTGGTCTTGATTTTGATTTAGTGTTTTTACTTTTGGTTATCTCAGTAGAATAACAACTCTATCTAATTTACGATTTCCTTTTTGGAATGTAATTTGATCAATTTTTCTTGGTATCTATACTTTTGTTTATGTTGAGTTCTTTTACGAGCGCGATTTGGACCACCTGATAATTTGACAGGGTAAGCATTTTTTGTGGGAAGATTCTCTTTCTTTCGAGTACCTACGTGACATGACGCACGTGGCAATAATAGTTTTCATCTCTGTTAATTTACTTTGTTTAGTGTTCCATCTTTTACAAAAATTTTACGGCGCAAGTTTATTGAATTAAGTGGGATTACGAGGTGTTATAAGGAGTGAAATTTTGATTTTGGAGATAGATCTTTTTTGTCGCAATTAAGATACCGGGTACCGTAATGTAGTCAATTGTTCGGGGTGTTTTACCCTACCGTTATGCAATACCGCGGAAGTTAAATAAATGGTGCCGTGAAAATTGAGTGGTGTGATGGGAAATATTGGTTTTCCAAATTCGTAATTTTACGGTTTAATGAACTTCATGGTATCCATAATAAAACTCACGTTCGAGTTGGATTTATTTTCGATGTGTTGTGTTAATAATCCAGTCTTCGCTTTTGTGCGGATTTCAATTATGCCCAGTAGTTTACCTGGAGTATACAACTGAGTCAAGGTATTTATTGAATTTGATATTATTGTGAAGTGAACCGCGATCGATATGATTTAAAAGCGTTTAATTGAGCCGACTGAATTACGGCTAATTTTAAATATTTCAAGAAACACTTGAAGGTGTTTGCGTGAATTTCGCTTTAATTAATTAATTTTGTTCTGTGTGTTGTAAAAGTAAGCCGTATTCATGCATGAAAGATAATGTAACGAAATGTAACATGTAATTTTTTGTTGTTGTTGTTTTCTTGTTAAATTTACGGATTAAGTATGCGGACAAGGCCTTGAATTTTATTTTTGTTTTTGAACAAGTTAGCGCTTTATTTTTTTTAAATATTAATTTTTATATTTAGTTTGTGAATTCGTTTTGTTTTGTTTATTATTATTTTTTTTATTATTTTTATTCATGTTTGTTTGATATTCATTTTATTATTTTATTAATACAATAAATGTTAAATTGTTAAACTGTAAAGAGCTTTTATTGATTCAGCCGCCGCGAACGTAAATTTTTAAGTACATTTCAGAGTTTAGCAAGTTACAACTTGAGGTAAGTCCAGGGGTTGTAACCAACCAGATAAGCTTCTGGGTTATCAGGGGTCCAGAAGCTATAAGCATCGTGTCCTTGATTGGCGCCCTAACCGATTTTGAGTTTTTACCCTTTTATTTCGATTTTATTGTCAATCTCGTTTCCAAGTTATCACGGAATTTTAAAATATAACCCACCCCCGTCTCCACTGAGCAGCGGCACAACATCGTTTATGTTACCTCATTTCAGGCAGTGACATTGTTCCAACTTTTGCATGTAACAACAGTTCAACAAATTTATCGTGATCAAAATTTTTGTCTACAATCGAATGTAGCTTTATTTACAAAATTAATTAATCGTGTGGCTTTCGACTTTGCATTAAAAGTGGAATTGTTTTTACTTTTGATGAATATGAATATTAATTTGGTTAATGTTACGTAGTACCATTGTATTTTAACCGAGTTATGGGATTACTTGATAAACAATTGTTTTATTTGAATAGATTTTTTTCTTTCTTAAGTCTTAAATGCTCTTTTAAAAATCGAATGCGTTTGATTACGATGTTTGGTAATTCCATTAAACCTCGACTAGGATTATCTCTTCAGTGGAAACACTGATCTTTAAAGCACCTGTCACGTTTTAATAAATTTTTTTTTTTTTAAATTGTAATTAGTAAAACATACTTACCTCTCAAACAATGTTATTCAAACTTATAAACACTTCATCCTATTTTCGTACCAGGGCATATTAATAAACTAATTTCGCAAAATAAATAAACAAAGTTGTTCTGAAAAGAAGTTTTATTATAAATAAAAAACCGAAACGAATTTATATGGTGTTGTAATACCAACCTCTTTTTTTTAAAATGGATGCGTAAATAAACACGCAGACAGCGTAAAAAATTATAAGAAAATCAAAACTGTAGTAGATAAAAATAAAATGATGAGACATACTTATAAATTGCTAGAAGAAAAGTTTTTTTAGGGTCGTATTGAGAAATCTACACGACAGCACATCTCACGGTGATATTAAACAAGCACTTAACAATTAAACAAATAATCACTGTACATGATAACATTTTGAAAAAAAATCTATTCTGTATAGACCTGGAAATGAAACAAAACAATGGTAAAACATAATATTAAAGCCTCCATGAACGCCGATGTGCGCTGTAAAAAACCTTATACAAAGCACGACACGGTTCAAGGTAAGAGATGTCAACAATATAGCCACACTCGACATCAATTTACACAACAATTTTGCTGCGTAAAATGCGCAAGACCACATGACTATCGACAGTGTACCAAAAATAAATCTGATGGTAAACAGGCAATAAGTACTCTATGCGGAGAAGCGCATTACTCAATCTATAAAGGATGCCAAGTGTTCTTGGATATTATTAATAAACGATACCCAACAAAAAACGGAGTAGCTATAACTTAGAACAATGCGTAAAGAAACTTAGCACTGCTCTCACACAGTCAGAAAGATGTAACAACTACAATTCTAAATAAAGTATTACCAAAGGTTAATGGGTTAATATCCACATGAACAAAAACCAAACCTCTAAATTCAACAACTTGAAATGAATAGTAACACCGTAACATTTCTACAACAGCAACACGTCTACCTACAACAATTAAAACTCAATTACAACAAGATCTCAACAAACAACAACAAACCTTTTTTGATGTTATTGCTAAAATCAAACAGCTAAGAGACGAATTAAAACAAACCTCATAAACTCTAAAAATAAGCAAGTGAAATAGTTAAATTAGTTAAGGTGTTTTAAATCTCAAGTGCAAACTTGAATCATTCCTAGCACTTCACAAAATAGATATTCTATTGATATCGAAATCACACTTCACATCTAACACGAGTTTTAAAAAACCGCGTTATAAACTCTACAACGCAACTCACCCTGAAGCAGAACAAAGAGCAAGGGCTATCGCTGCCGTTCTCATAAGAGAAGGTATCAAACACCACTTGCTAAGCAAATCAGAAAAACTTTTTCTACAAACAGCAAGTATAGTAATTGAAGACTTGTACGGACCAATTACTGTTTCAACTTATTGTCCACCTAACTACACACCTAACAGAGAAATGTTCATAAAATACTTTAATGAACTAGGCAACATATTCTTGGCTGAGGGTGATTTTAACGCCAAGCACACTAGTTGAGGTTCTAGAATCACTGCAATAGGTCGAGGAAAAATACTATATAATGTTATGCAGGATTTACACGTAGATCACCTTCCCACATATAATCTCACTTATTGGCCTACAGACCCGTGCAGACTCCCTAGCTGCCTTGTTTTTTTTCGTCAAGAGTTTTGCTTGAAAATATTTAAACATTGTTATGCTATGATATAGCTTCCGATCACACGCTAGTAATAGCAATAATTCACTTACAAATAATATCAAAGAAACAATCAGATAAATTTCACAAAACAGACTGGGAATAGTTTAAATTTTTAATTCATGAGCAAAAAACTTGAAAAAATATATTAAAGCAACCACAGAAAAGTGTTTATAAGCCAGAAAGAAAACAAAACTAACTGTCACTCAGCGATACGAAATAGAATTCAGGAAAAAAGACACTTTATAAAAGCTGGTAAAGGTCAAGACACCCTCAAGACAAGCTAAATTATAACTAGGCAACAAGATAACTTAAAGAATTTCTCTCAAAACTAAAAATTGACGGTTTTAAGCAATATATTAAAAATCTGTCACCGTCGAAAAATACAAACTACTCTTAATAGCTTCAAAACAACTTAAACAATTAAAAAAACAAATTTTGCCTATCAGGAATACTAATGACACCTGGGCAAAAATAATAAAGAAAAGATCGAAGTTTTTGCTGAGTATCCGAGAGAGGTCTTTCAACCCTCACTACCACCCATGGTCAGCGATAACAAGGAAATAACTAAATGAACTTTTACAAAGTAGTAAATGCAATAAACGCATTATACTAACAGAAGTTAAAGTAGTAATTAAAATCGAAATAACAAAAACATTGCACAGGTATGAAAAATATACCTAAAAAGAGATTAAATATGTTAATACTATTCTTTAAAGCTGCAATTAAACTAAAATATTTTCCAGTGCAATAAAAACAGAAGTGATTTTAATAAAAAAAAACAAAGAAACTGCAAACTGAACCTACATCATATTGACCCATAAGATTGCTTTCAATAATTGCTAAGATATTGGAAAAACTATTAGCTGAAGAGTTACAAGACATTATTACTGAACGAAACCTAATTCCAAACCACCAGTTCGGTTTTAGATTAAAACACTTTAACATCCAACAAATCCATCGAGTAGTAGATACAATCAACAAAACCTTGAAAAACAAAAGCTACTGCAAAGCGGCATTCTTTGATGCCAGACAAGCCTTTGATAAGGTCTGGCATCAAGGACTAGTTTATAAGCTAAAGAAAATATTACCAAAAGCAACGTATTGTATACTTAAGTCGTATTTACAAGAAAAATTTTTTAGAACTAGATGCGAAACTAAGCTATTAAAACTCCATCTAATAGCATCGGGCTTACCTCATATAACAACTGAAGAGTGTCAAATTTTGAAATAATTTATTTATATTTGTGGTGAAAAGTATATAACCGAGTCGTTAGTTTTAATTCTTATAAGTAGACTTAGGTGTATGCTACTTTGAAAAAAAAAGAAACATTGCAAGCTTATAGTAACTATTATTTTTAATATAGCTGCCAATTTATCTCATAGATTCGGAGTTATTGAGAAAAGCGGCACATATAGTCTCTGCGCGTTTCTAAATCTTCGTTTTAAAAAATTTGCATTTCTACAAATACGTTCACTGTTTTCTAAAGAAAACAGATCTCATAGTAAACCTTCCACCAAAAAAATTATTACACTCAAATAAAAAAAATAAATTTTGTTAGAAATGTCAAACAAAAGAAAAATGATGATTATGAAGGAATTCTTCTACTCGACGTAATAGTAAAATAACTAAAAAATATTGACTAACTTATAAATATAAAAAAAAACAAAGTTTATTTAAAACGTAGTATAAACTCAAAACAGAAAATTCTATCATCAAGCTCTCAAAAAAGTTGAAGAATTGACAGAAAAGTAGTCGTTTTATTTTATCAGGTTATTTATGTGTATACTTCTTTAAAATTAAAAATTAGTTCTGTTCTATCAATAAATTAATTGACACATTCAACATGTGTCATCACAAAGCAATGACTCTAGCAAAAAGGTTTCATAGGAATAACATTCTGTTTACACTGCAAACTCATCTCGTGTTTTATTAAAATGCTACAATACATTTTGACAAACCATTTTACCAACATTTTGATTTATTTGTTTATCTTTTCTGAATAATAGTAGATAAAGTTTAATATATGTATACTGCATGTAAGATAAACGTACTTTGTTTTTATTAAAATACATATTCCGACTGACTATTCTATTTCTTAATAAAAAAATAACGATGTTACATTATACCGTTTTATATGTTAAAAACATATATACGATATAACATAATAATATATTTTTATCTAATCTTTCAGCAAATTTATGTATAATAATATTTATATATGTTAAATCTAAATATAATATGTATGAATATAAACACGTCGTTTTAAATAATCGATTTTTCGCATTTTCGCGTTTCGGTGTCAGGTTATTAGAATAAACCAACATTAAAATAAAGTCAACTAAATTCTCTCACATTCCATTTAGTCTTCTATTATGTAAAATATTGGTTTTCTCTTGTTCTAAATACCATCTTGTATAAGAGCCGTTAGAACATAGTTTGATAGATGTTTCTTTTGTTTTAAAACAATCGATAGCTTAAAATTGTTTTACGTATTTTGGTGAGTTCTAAAATGAATAGGTAAATTAAATAACTTAATTTAATTCATTTAAACTATTTTTCTTAATTTTCTTTATATAAATAATAATAATACTAAAACTTTAATTGCGTAAAAAATAATTTACTTACCCATGTTTTAACAATTATGATTATAAAATTAGAAAACATTTTTTAGTGTTTTTTAAGATTTTCACTTTAATTAAAATTAATTTTTGAAATCTTTAATTTCCTACTACAATATTTGATCAAACTTAAACTGTTAAGTACTGGCATATTTATTAAAAAAATACAAAAAATAAAAATATTTTTTTTTAAATTTTAACAGTAAAGTTGGATAGAAAAATTTCAAAATTTGCAAATCCAATTAAAAAATATAAAGTTTTTAATAAATATCAATAATTTTTTTTTGTCAAAAGCAATGTAAGTTACAAATCGCATTAGACAAAATATTACTAGACATAAAAGTAATGGCACCAAAACGATTAAAGAAGAGTTGGTAGCATAAGTATAAAAAATATTTTAAAAGTTTTATAAATATTATAATCTACTGGGGAAGTAAAACTTTTTTGCAAATTTCAGGTTTGGCAAGAAAAATTGATGTTTAAATATAATATATATATAATAAAAAAATTGTTTATGCTTTAAAAATCGCCAATTGATTAATATTTTACGTTACGCAGATGCGACAGGCTGACATGATTTTAAAAAACTTGTGATTAGCAAATCAAAAAATCTACGTTGATTTAAACATTTTTGGAATCCTATAATTTACACAAACACAAAAAATACGTGAATAACTAAAAAGATTTTGCGAAGTAATAACATTCTGCTGAACTTTCATTGTTTATTATTTTGAAATGAAGATACACAACGTTTCGACTGCAGATACCACAGCAATCGAAACGTTGTGTATATTCATTTCAAAATAATAAATAATGAAAGTTCAACAGAATGTTATTACTTCGCATTAAGCAACATTGTTTAATACATTCAAACAAACGTTAAAAAGATTTTGTTTTAAAAGTAAAAATGTTTAAGTAAAAAGTATTGTTTTTGTAGTATAATTTTCTTTTTGTAAATGTTAAGAATATTATCCACAAATAAATATAACTATAACAATATGAAATTTCGAAGAGTAATTTCTTAAAATTAATAAACAAATTTTAAAATTGTGCGTAGATTTTCACCCACATTGTGGGTCCCTACTTGGCATCTACCTGTAAAGTTTTGTAATTATCGGGGCCGTATTTAATTACTGGAAGATTATTTCATTAAGAAACACGGGAAATTAACTTCCAACGACAAGTTTTAGTATTTGTTTGTACTCATTTGTTTGTTTCTTTGTTTCCCCGTTAGCACCCGTTCCCAATACAAGCTATACTTTAAAATCAGAAATTAAACGTTAGTAAAGTGATACTATATATTAACCTTGTTTTAGAATTGACAAACAACATTTGCTGCAACAGCCGCTTATGTAACTACCTAAATTAATATATGTAGTTGTTTTCTTTCCTTAATTATTTTTACAATTTCTACAAAGCTACCCGAGGTAACTAACAGCACCACCCAGCGACACTGAGAACGGGTTACATAACTTTCAAGTAAGTTATAGTGCACAATCACTACGTAAAGACGAAATTAAAAATTATATTAAAAAGAAAAAAATACCAAAAACTATAATTTTGGACAAACCAGAACGTTATAGTGCGGAGCAGGTAGCAAAGAACATTACAGCTACGTCAAAAATCTTTCAATTATGTTATTTGCGTAGAGTTTATTGTGCCTTGTAGTTCTCAGCCCCTGTAATTTATAAAAAATTAGCTAATAATACAAAAAACTTTTCGAAGACGTTGAGCTTTGCAAACTTACCCTACCAGTTGTTCAAAGATGCGCAGGACGATCTTTTCTTTGCGCGCACCGCAGCTCTCCAAATCTTACTCTAGTTTGAAATCTATTTACTCCTGAGCTTTTTATAAAATCGAATTAATTTTATTAACCGACCTCAGTTATTTTCATTGACTATCCGTACCGATTCTTTTGCAACTTTAACCCTACCCTTTTACGATTTACACTGATCAATTTTATTATTATAACTGCAAAAACCGACTTTGATATTCTCATTGAGCAACTACGATTAGTTTAAAAAATAAATTATTCATTTCATCATCCGCCCGTTTTATCTTAAGTTAGTAATTTTCTTTTAAGTGGTTAAATTACACTTTTGGTATGATTTGTGTGCAAGGGAAAATAATCTCACAAAAACTGTAAGGCGTTCAGCTCTAACTGAACCTTCGTAAAGAATTGTATAACTAACTTGTAGCACCAAAGCTATCTAGCTATCTATAACTTTGAGGGCATTCTAGAATAAGCACAAACGTGTAAATATATTTTAGAAAATCAATTACGGGTTTGCAAGTTTAATTATATGACTGATTCAGCCGATCATATCATTATTAATTACCGTATTTAGCGCACGATTTTATCACCAGCGTTAATTACGCCTTACAATTACATTTTTAAAACGATTCACTTTAACTTAATAAAATGTTGTAGCCCGTGAACTTATCTATCAATTTCAGAAAACATTGTCCCGTTATTGCTACTCGGTTTCCGTTAATAATTAAAAACGTCGGTCAAGATCAAAGCTCCGATATCCAAAAATTAATTTTGAATATATTGTTTGCTGTTAGAAAGGACTTCTGTGTTAAACTACTAGTGTTCTGGTGTTCTTCTATCACTAACAATAACACCCACTGTACACTTTTAATCACTCACGCATTTGTTCGCAATAGTAGTAACTATGGCCATTTTTACGTTAACGTTTGCTTGTGTTAAAATACATTGTTTAGTTTGTACTGTGAATTGAATTATGCATTATTTGTTATTGTTTTTATTGTAAATATTGCATTTGTTATATTGTATTTGATACGTGCAATTGTTTTTTTACGACAGTTTCTTGAGGATAGTAAGTACTTTTACGCTTAAGGACGGTTTACAGCGTTTATTTACGCTATTCAGCATTTATTTTGTTTTATTAATTTGTCTTATTAAACACAAATAAGAAAAGGTAGTTGTAAAAATTTATTGAGTTGGTTAATTTTAAATTAATATGAACGCAATAAAATAAGGTAAGTTTTAATAGATGATGTAAATTGATCTGTTATAAATCTAATAATTTTCTAGAGTGATTGTATTCTTAGAGAATGTCTGTAGCTTTACAAACTATTGCCAACAAATAATAATTTTTGTGATTGGTGGTTGAAAACAGTGCAGCGCAAAGATTTTACTTAGTTTATCAAATTGTGTTACAATGTAATTTCGAATAGTAAAGTTAAATACTTTGTTTGATATACCAGCGTTACAAAAAGAAATTCTAAGACATGTTTTTCATACTACTTTCTCTATTTTGTTTTAATTTATATTATATATTGATTAAAATTGTAGTAGAGGCATTTGATTATGTCTTAAACTGTGAGTCGAAAATCGGAATTAATACACTAAAAGTCAAAAGTTTGACAAATCTATCTGAATTCCAAAAACGTTAGTCTATTTAAAAGGCACTTATGTCAATAAAAACTATAAATCTTTAGATATTTATTTATTAAATAAAAATTAATTTATTTATAATAATACCTAAAGACTTATTAACAACAAATATAACGATCAAAGCAAAGATAGGTTAAAAAAAATGTTTGTAAGACGGATAATAACAATATTCTGACATACACAGGCTACAGCGCACGAGATCTTGAAAAACGTCTACACCGTAAATCTTTTAGTAAGTAACTCAAATGACTACCGACATATTCACTTTTAGTTTAGTTTTAGTTTTGATTGCACAAACTTGCACTTTGCAACACTATTTTTCAAAAAAATTGTTGCACAAAGTAGCCATTATAGTATATGCAAAATAGACAAACAATATTAAATACTACGATTTGACTTAAAATAATTTAATCTAATGTAGGAACTTTGTCTTGAGTATTTTTTATTAATTATCTCTATATGGTAATAAACCACAAATTTTACAACGAGATCTTTTGTTAATCGTTTAAATTTATTGTAAATGTTCTTACTGCTTAGTAAACTATCTGAATAAAAGCTTAATTTTGCAAATACCTTATTTTTTGCATTAGCACCAATTAAAACGACACGCCATTGACGTCACGTTTTAAATAAACAACAGTTAAAAGCGTTTATAAGCGTTTAACAAAATCGAATATTCTTCAAAATAAATTTTATTCAACCTAAATTGAAAATTATACCGAAAATGACTTCAGAAGAAAAATTGCTTCCAATAATTTGTTAAAAAAAATAATGTTCTTAAAAACTAGAAACATTTGTTTATACTCGTAAATACTTTAATTGTGTTACCAGTTACCGTAGCCAATCTTTTAAACAATTGCTTTTAAAATAAAACTTCTTTAAGCGCCACTTAGTAGTAACTGAGAAGTTTATTCTGACAGAAGTAACGCTTACGCCACAGCTCACGTGGTTTCCGCTCTTAAAAAAAAATAACTGATGTGTTACCAAAATTACATAAACCTATAAAAATATAAGAATTAATTTAAAAGACAAATTGTGACAAGCAATCATGTATCGCGATTCGTTAAATTTATTTTGTTGACATTTTGGTTTCTATTTATGTTGTTGTTTTGAAGTTTTATTTTACTTTTTGTTTTTATATTTAAATTTTTGTCTTGTTTGTGCACAAATCTGTTCTTTTACAACAACCTGTTTCTATTTAATTTACAACGCAAAATATTGTATTTGGTTGTATTTATAGTACAAAACCAGTAAATTAATTTAAGTAACTTTTTGTATTATAGTTTTAATCCCTGAAAAAAAAACGAAAAATTGTTTATTCCGAAGCACAAACCATTATTCCTAATGTCATTTATTTTTTTGATAAATACAAGTAGATTGTAAATTAGTATATCCAATTAAAAGCAGTTTTGAAGTTTTTGTTTGCTGCAACAATGAAAGCCTTGAGTTTTACAATTTGAATGTTATTACAACAAATGCTGTAATACACCTTAACTTAATCCAATTGAATCCATGCGGAATCTCGTAAAAAAATTGCATTGAATAATATTGTGCAACGTGGTATTGATATTAAAAAGTTAATCTGAAAAGCATTTTCTGATTTAAAAAATAAATATTGGGAAAACCAGTGTAATCATGTGTCGTATTTTTGTAAAGTTGCAGAAGGTTTTACATTTACAGTAAAAAATGGTGAATCAAATGAAGATGAACGCGTAACTGAAAAAAGTAAAAGGTGAATCTTTAAATAACGATGATTAGTCAATTATTCCCCTTGGTCATAATGTATGTATAGTCAAAACTTGCCCACGGACCCCTGAGTAAAAAAACTATATAAATACTTCGATCTTTGCAGGGTAACTGTTACATCTTGGCTGTGGTAAACTCTTTTTCTAAATTTATTTGTTTTTTTCCATTACGACGGCTACGGCTTTTGCAGTTTTTAAATTAATAGAGGAAAATATCTTTTTACTGTTCGGTACTCCTCAATACATCATCTCTGATAATGGTGTTCAATTTCGCACTCGCGAGTTTCCTCGATTATGTGCCCAATATCACACTACTATTTTGTTTACGGCTCGTTACCATTCTCAAGCCAACACTGCTGAACGGGTTTATGTAAAAGGAAAAAAAAGGAAATCAACACTCATGAGATATTTACTTACCGCACATTGGTTGCGCTATTCGTACTGCGAAACATGAAATTATTGGGATGTCACCTTACTTTGCTTTCTGTGGTCGTGAACATAATCTCTATGGAGACTTATTAAGTAATCCTCTTTTTCCGACAGAAAAACTTCCTGAACCCAAACGTCCAATACATCCACGCAACTAATTTTACGAAAAATATATTGGTCATCGGTATAACTTACGTCGTCGCTCTGTTTGTTTTCACGTTGGAGACCGTGTTTAAAAACGTAACTTTGTACTTTCTTTCTTCTTCTTTTCTCCACATTGGTATCTTTGATTCAAATTTTTTTCTTGGGTTTACTTTGTTAGTATAGTTAGTGGTTTAGATGTCAGCAACGCCATCACTGTATATATTACGTTCCGCTTTGTCGGCTTCTTGGTGTTATCTGTCATTGATAAAATAGTTTGTCCTTTTATTTGGTTCTCTTGGAAGACTTATCTTCCTGAATTCCTTTTATTTATTTTACTTAGTATGTAAGGTTACTCTGGGATAATTCTATCCCGCTTGTCGGCTTCTGGAATGTTTAAAACACGTTTTCTTTTCGTTTTATTCTACAGTTATAAGTTTTTGATATCACAAATTTTACCTACTTTGGGAGGTTGGTTGGGTAGTAGGGTAGGTCACTCGGGGTCGGTTATCTAGGGAGAGGTAATCGAGCCGTAGAACAACATCGTACTCTCTTTTCTCATTCTGCTTTCCTGTATTTCTTTCTCTTCTTTCAATCTGTCCCCATAAGTGGGGGGGGGGGGCGTCTGTTGTGGAAACCTGACGGCTATGCGTCTGGGAAAGTTGGTTGTCTTCGACCTGGTAGCTTCAAGCTCTGTCACATAAACAACAGTACAACTATGCTTAAGTAAATTTATTTTAAAAAGAGATATCCGTTTTATTTAAATATACTTACATAACGAAATTACGCTTTCTGCGTAACAATACAAAAATTATACTTTTTCTTGTCTAAAACTAGAAAAATTTGTTGTATGGACTTTACATCACGCATAACACAAAACTAAATTGTTGAATAGATGCTCGATTTTTTTATAGTTCATATTTATAGACTAGTTGGTGCAGGTATCGGCTTTATTGCGTTCATGTGTAAATCTGTATAAGTAGGGTTGACTCGCCGAGATGCCTGTTATTACCTGTATTTTATGCATCTGTTTAAATTTATATTTTACTTAAGACGTAAAAACTGCTAATAATTTAATAATTTTTATTTATTTTAACTTTCGTATTAATAAAAATGTGTCACAATTGTTACGTGCATAAGTTTAAAAATGTAATACCCTGTATATTCATTACATTAAAGTTAGATTTCTATTTTCGGCGTCTTCTAACGAGTTTCGTTTTATTTAATTTCCTGTCAAGACGTTAACCGTCAACTACTTAAAATCGTGCTTGTGATGTTTAAATTTTATTTTTCTATCATCTGCGTATGTAGTAACCATGATATAAATCAAAAACGCATTTTTATTAGTTTATTCATCACAAGGTAAGATTTTCCTATTCGTTTTTAGAATTCTTTAGTAATTTCCATGTTAATTTGTTAGCAGGACCCGACACGTGTTAGTGCACATGTTTTGGTGTATTCTCGATCGATGAAGGATTAATATCGCCCAAATATTTTCCAGGAAAGATTATAATTTTGGAAGGCCTACGTTTAAGCTAAAAACGAAGAAATTTTCTACGATGTACTGTTCCTTATGATTCAATCGACTACGATATTTCCTTTACCTTAATGTGTGCAACAGCATTCGATAACCGGTTATTATATCTAGTTTGTTTAGAATTAATTAATAATTTTGTAGATTTTTGCTTTCGTGGGTCATTGTGTCGACACGATTTGCTTGTTCAAAAATATTCCAGACCGACTCAATGAGGAAAACGTTTTCTTGTGGGTAAGTTTTATTTAATTACTATTGCGTTGTCATAACAGTCTTTCGCAAAATTTTGCTTGTTATTCTAACTTACGTAATTACAATAATTGTTTCAATACCATTTAGGTATTTTCATTAATTGTTTTTAGGTGTCGCATGCTGTGAATCATAGATATTTGTCATTACTAATTTAATTTTCTTAGTTATCAACACTCTATGTGCAATTTAAACCTAGGTATTGTGTGTTGCCGATACTTCAGGAATTTATTGATGGAATTATTTACGATAAATTTCTTGTGCTCGTTAATAATCTACGATATTAAATTAAAGTTTTTATACATAATTATCGTTTTTTTTCTTTGTTTTTTGGTCCGTTTAGGATTACGAACCTGATTTTGTTACAAGCTTGGACGTTTTGTCTTGATCAAAATAGACGTTTTACTTAGTAATATCTGGCGCCCTTTAAATTCTATTTATTTGAACCTCCCCTATCTCCGACTAGTGTGAGTTGGTCGTGCAAGATTTGTAAGACTTATAAACTTGTAGTACAATTTTTTTATTTTATATTAAACTTTGCGCGGACACCCTGTCATTGTTCAGAGACGCCCAAATCAATTTAATTTTCCACGAACCCCTTGAATAACCCTGGGGATTCCTGGGAGTTCGTAAGGACCACTTTAGGAACCATTGCTTGCTTCGCGCAAATGCTGTAGCTAAATAAATTGCGTTGTTCTACTCTCTTACTAGTAAATAGCATGTTACCTACTATTTCGTTGCTAAGTAAATAGATCATAACAGATACGGACACGTAGTAACTAGCACGTAATAATAGTTATTTACATTTGAGTGCGTGTAAGTGATAGTTTACAGCGCGACAGCTTTGTTTGAGAAACGAGCCCGAAGGGCGAGTTTCTCATTAGTTGGAGCGCTGTATATTCTAACGCACGAAACTTGTATTAAACGTTTTGACCGACGATAGTTTAAATAAATATTTATTACAATAAAAATTTAGAAAAATATTGATTTTTCTATGTTGGTATTACATTTATATAGTTGGCAATCTTGCAATTTACATTTCAAATTCAATTTTAAATTTATTTAGTGTATATTCATATTTATTTATTAATAACATACATAATAGTTTATACAAAATAAGTATATTTAAAATTAATAAAATGTCGGACAGCGACAGTTTTGAAGGAACTCCGCCGGAACTGAAAAAATTCAAAGGCTCGATGTGAGGTGCAATATAGTATTTTTAAAAAATGGCGTGAAGAAGAACAAGCAAAAGTTTCTAGTGAAATGTTTTATTAGCATATTTCACAGAACTGGTCGACAAAAATAAAAAATCATTGTGGTGTATTTACTCGATGCTGAAATAATGTATTATTCTCTACGAGAATATTGACATTTCAAAATATGCTAAATTAATTTCGTATTTAAAAAAAAACACAGTAAATCATATCCCTAAAAAAAGTAAAGTTTTAGAGGAACACGATGTTGCAACCTTTATTGAACAAGCTCCAGATGAAGAATTTTTACTAATGAAGGTAATTAGCTAATAAAATATAAAAACTAATGAATCTACAAAATTCACTATAGTAAAAATATTCTTACAAATGTACTTATAACAAAAAAACTCAATTTGGTTTTTTCTCAGGTAATACTAGTAATAGGAGTTTCTGGAGCTTGTCGTCGAGAGGAACTTTATAATATGACATTAGAGGATAATAAGTACAAAGATGATATACTTTTAATTACAATCCCCATTACAAAAACAAGTACCAGCCGTACATTTGTAATTTCTAAAAGTACATGGGTAGAACTTGTCAAAAAATATATAGAAATATGAAATAAAATTGAAAAAATTAAAGAACGTTTATTCCTTAAATACTACAGTGGAAAATGTGTAAACGTACCAATCGGTATTAATGCAATTGGCATGATACCTTCGAAGATTGCTTCATATTTAAAGTTAGAAAACCCAACCGAATTTACTGGGCATTGCTTTCGACGCAGTTCAGCAACTTTACTAGTTAATCGAGGTGGAGACTTTTTATCTCTAAAGCAATTTGGTGGTTGGAAATCTTCAACTGTCGCCGAAGGTTATGTTGCAGAATCTTTGAAAACGAAAATTGACGTTGCTCAAATGATGACCGAAGAGAGTGGTGCTTTAACTTCAAAAATCACTAAAATGATAAGCGATGTAGATCAAGTCACATCAAGAACTGAAGTTGAAGTAGAACACACTGATTCTACTTCAAATATTAATGAAAATAAATTAATTTTTAGTCTTTTTTCACATGTTCAAGATTGCAGCATTAATGTGAATGTTTACAATAATTGCGTTTTTTTAAAAAAAAATAGAAATAAGCACATACATAGTATTAATGTTCTATTTAACAAAATGTTACCTTGGTGAAATCAAATGCAATTAGTAATTACAAGATTCGATGTATATATAAGCCTATTCATTTACAGGTTGCTACACATATACAAAAAGAAAATTGTCAAAATTATATCGGGTTGAAACTAAAATTAATAAATAATATGCTTAACATGCTTTGCTGACCAATTCATACTTACATTCAACGACATAAAGGACACCGATTAGGAAAATCAGTACAAATAAATCAAATTGTAATTCAAAGTATTATGAAAAACTATTTACTATTACCAGAGTTTGCTTTGCCTTGTAAATTGATTAGATTTCTCTTAGCAGATAGTAGCTTTTTCAATGCATAAAACACACTTTGAATCAATCTAAAAAGTTTGGTTAACATTAACAAATTGTAACTACTTAAGATTTCATAACAGCAGTCGTTTCTTTTAACTGTAAATAGTAATTATTTGTTTGCTTCTGTAAATTTATAATAACCACAATATTCTTAAATATTTCAGAATTGAATTTTTTCTATAAAACATCAACTGTTGCTTACTGACCAAAGCTGTTAAGAGATGGCGCTTTTATAATAAATAAAAATTTAAATTAAAAATTCTTTATGTTTTGTGCATTTGTATAATCAAATAGAGTGTAAAGTAATGTTTATTTTTACCAAGTATATTCTTTCGTACGTATCAATTATATTAGATGTTTTTTAAAGCTTACAATTTACTAACCATTTTACCGCACTGTACGGTATTTTACCGCACTGTCGTAATATTGTGCGTAAAAATCAAGTTACATTGAACGTGTATAAAATTGTAAAAAACGCTTTACACTTGAGGAGGTCAAAAAAAAATTACACTTTAGTTCTATAAAAAATTGTAATTTGTCATATTAGCTTAGTTAGTCAATTGCGTTGAGTAATCATGGAAACAAACTAGTAGACGTCATTTTGACAAAATGAATGATACATTTATGTTTTTTAATTTTATGAATAAAAGTTTTTGTAGAAAAAGTATAATACACATCTAAAGCTGTAATAAGCTTGTAAAATTACTACTTTCTTACTCGCATATAATAAGCTACTTACAACTCTTGTTATATAATATACTATAATTATCTTGTTCTCTTACGATTTGTTTCTAGTTACCTTAGTTTTATAATTTTCATTTTAATTTATTACGGGACCAAAAACTTTAATAAAGTTTGAAATCTTGTAAGATTTTAATTTAAATAGATAACGCCATTAACCTAAAAAAAATAAATATTATTTTAACATATTTTTGTATAAAACACTTTTTAACTTAAAATGTTTTAATCAACATTTTAAATAATTTTTGTTGTAGAAACGTTCCATTGCTATATGTTTCAGCAAAAGTGACAGTAAATGACAACAAAATTACTGGTACATTTGCAGATTATCTAAAATTGGGTCATAAAATAATAAGGAATAAAACATTTCAATATTAATTAGTTTTTAAGTTATTTAATATGTCAGAAACAGAACAAATCAAAGCGACAGTAACTACAAAAAGTTATTAGTTATTACTATTAATCGTTTAGGTTATTTTTTAATAACTATTTTAAAATTAAGCTTTTGTATCAAATGTAGAATAATCCTTTAGTATTATTTTTAAATAAGTAATCATTTTTTGCCGTTTAAGCTGTTTGTAGTACAAATAATTATAATACGATGTCAAATAACAACTAAAAAATAACTGTTATTTTATTGGCCACATTTTTATGCACAAAAATTTGAAAAACATTTTTATAACTATAAAATGCATAAAGCCTATACGTTTCTCTTGGGTGTATTTAAAATATGACAAAATAATTCTAATTTAATAATATTATTTACTAACATCAAAAACATTATAAATATTATCTCAAGATTTGATTCATAAAAGCATTAATTTTTGCAATAAGTTTTAGAGAAAATATTTACTAATAAGGTATGATTACTTAAAAAAAGGTGATTTAAAAAAATTGATTTGAAGCAAATGGTATTGTACGAACTAAAAACCAAATGAGCTTTAGACGACTTTAATCTACAGTTTATAACGTGTTTTTACCTTTGTTAATACCTTATTTTTTTTCTATTTTGCATTTCAATATAATATTCCTATATTACTTGCACTTGCTTGTAATAAATAGTGTATGTAAAAAATGTCTTACCAAAAATTATTTTAAAACAATTATTTTGCATTAAATAATTTGAGAATGAACATGGACTTAAAAAATACATATAATTTTAATTATTTAGTTGCTCAGTTAAATAAGACAAACCATTAGTAGGTATACTTTTACCCTACACGTTTTGTTAATCTACAGAATAATGAAACATGGTCTACCAAAGTTCTTGTAAAATTTATACGAAGTTCCCTATATTCTGTGAAAAACAATGTTTATGAAAACTTGTTTTTAATTTAATCTTATTAAATTTTAAATTTATTTATTGTGATTATTATTAATTGTAGTTGATACAAAAATATAAATTCTATGAGCTTATATTTGTAGTTTAAAATAAAAAACGTAAATTACTGTAGTGAAAACCAAATAAGAGTAAAGAAGATTGCGGTTCAAGTTACATTACACGTCTAAAATTTTAAATCGCGCGTATATTTTGAAGTCGAATATTGTTTATTTTTTGAAGAATTTATTAAGACATGCTAAACTTATTTCCCAGGTAGTGTACAATATGCAATTTTACTATATGAACAAATTATAAATACAAGTGATGACAAATTAAAATAAAAGGACTTGAAGAAAACATGAAATTAGTAAATATTACCGACGTAAATAAATAACATAACTACAAATATTTTGAATATACTTCATTGCAGTTCTGCCGAATTTCACGTATGATTTTTTACATCTTTATAATTTTAATTTAAAATTCTGTAGGTTAAATAAAGACGAATTTAACAAATGTATTTTAATTATAATTTTTTTTAAATATATTACATACCTAATTGTTATTTTCACATTTGAGCAAATATAAACCGTTATTTGGGTTGAATATATTTAGACAATTTGTGTGTATTACAAATAAAAGTGAGTACTAAAATCATGTTTTTAGTAAAGTTTGTTTTAGTAAAACACTCACGCAATGGTCTAAATATAAAAGTAAAGTTTGTCACATAGTTCACTCGTCAATAAAATTTATCAGAATTCTAGTCGCACATTCATTTCTAGCTTTGGTATAGAACCCTCTAATCAGAACACGTTTAAATTCAATTTACCGTAAGAGCTACCTGAACATGAAATTAGATTTTTATTTAGGTTTGAATCACATGATTGTAGTTATTTATTAATATGTACTAGCATAAATTATTTTTTTTTTAAACACTTTACTAATTTGTTGTATACAGTACATTGTTAATATAATAACAATTATAAAAATTATGGCATAACACAACAGTTGAAAATTGTATTAAAATAAATAATAATTTATTAATGTCTTATTTTTTAGCGATGTTGCTATAGATGAAAGATTACTACACAAAGTGTTACATTAGGTCGACAGTAATGTAATTACTTACATTTTCGGCTTTGTTTTTAAAACTAATATAATAAACTAGAAAACAAAATATATAATAACAATTTATAAATTTATGTAAGTTCTTTAATGCAATGTAATTTGCGTTTATCAATTACAAGTTAAACTTTAATTTTTGTCTTCTAATATTTGCAAAATGTTCAAATAGTATAAAGTATGTAGTTATAACTATTTTCATATATCACTTTTATGTTACTATTTTAGTGTTGAAAACACTTATAGGGAGCTTGATTCGAAGGCTTGGGTAACGAAACGATGAAACGCTCAGATGAAACAAATCTGGAACTTGCGGTGGTGCCCAATTTCAGCTCATTTTTTGTATTTTTTAGATGCAATTATTATTATTTAAGATATTTCTTATGATTTGTTTTATGTTTTAAAAACATAATAAGTCTTAATTTCACTCTGCAGGGCTGAAAAATAATTATAGTATTTGCATAATCAGATCCGCGGGAGCTTCCGCCTTGTACGCACAAAATTTACTGCAAAAAAGTCCGCGGGAAGGTATAATTATATCTAATAGTTTAAGAGTTACAGAATTTTAATGTAATGTAAGACATTATCGTCTAGCTTTGCACACTTGTATCTTCTAAACTATAAAAGGTAATTGTACCCTTCCGCGGACTTTTTTATAGTAAATTTTGTCTTTCATAAAAACGTATATGTGCAACTTTCCTCTATCTTGCAACGTTTCAAGGTAATAGTTTATTTGCTATTCTCATTGGGTTTACTTTATTTAGCCTGATGCTGTAACACTCTCGTTATACTTAGCGACCAATCGCTATCAGATTTTAATGGTCAAAAATAACGGTCGACATAACAATCACTGGTAAAATAGGTTTGCTGTATCGATATTTTAATTACATCGATATGTCGCTCACTATCTTGCAATTCTTATTTTGGAAAAAAGTATCGCTTTTAAAAAAACAAAAACCGCCGAACGTATATTCAAAATAAAACTGAGTTGCAAAACACAGCGTTACATAACTTACATCTTTTTTATACATTTTGTTTACGTAGTTACTTCAAACGGGTCGCTGTTTTCGAGTAAAGTGCTCCTTTGTCTGTATGAAAGAATACGTTTCTAACCTTACTTTTTTAAACAAACGGTAAAACTGAAAACACTCTTTTTCTGATTGCATTTTCTAGTTCCTTGTATAATGCAACGCACAAAACATCAAAAGGCTCTTAAGCCTACACATCACAATCGTTATGTTTATAACGGCTACCAAAAAGCCGCCGTTATATCATAATTGTTATGGTTCATAATAACGAGAGTGGATAACGAAAGTCGATATGAGTGGAACCGTTATAAGTTATACAGCATACCGATTTTACAAAAATAACGATTCGGATAGATAACTACATCGCTATTCATAAAGAAAGTGATATAGCATCAGGCTGATTGTCTGACAATGTAATTCAACCCATGTGAACCCTAGGGGCGACGGTTCGACAGTGTGAAAACTATAAAACGCAGCGGAAGTAAACACATGTGTCCGAAAAAGAAACATTCTTATCACTAAAGCGGAACGGGGATTAATCTACTAGCAAAAATTCACCATAGTTTGGAGGTGTCTTTCTAGTACGTTCATTTGTTCTCCTGCTGTCGGAATAAATCAAAGAAAATTAAGAAGATCATAACAATACAATAATTGTGGCGGTTTTGATGCAGGACGGTTTATAAGAAAAACAACTCTACATATTACCTTACTGACACTGACCCTTACCCGCAAAAAACCGCGGTAGTCACCAAAATCAACTAGAAAACACACATGTTCGACTAAACCGATAATTTATGTTCAAATTTTAAAATGCGTAAACAAAGTTTTATTAAATCTGATTTATAAAGTTTTATAATAAAAACTATCAGTAATTACTAGTTTGAATCATAAACGATTTTACTGTAAAGTTATCAGCATAGAACGAATGTATGTAAAATAAAATTTCAGTAAATTTTGAATGTTGAAATTGTATCAACAGTCAGGCAATTGTAAAGATGATTACTATTATTAGCGTTATAAATCTGTTAAGATTAGAGAAAAGAATCATGTTAAAGTGAAGTTCATCTCTTTAATGCTTTTTTTCTAATCAGTAGCGCATTTGTTTAATATTAATAGGAAAAAAATAGTAGCATCGGTAAATTTTTATTCCATTTGTAGCATGCAGCGCCGCCCAACAACAAAACGTAGTAACATCTTAAGGGTAGAAAGGGGCACAACGCCGCTTTTAACAGATTTAGTAAAAAAAAGGAAAAGCCAATTGGCAGATATGGTACTGATAGCGTTCGTGAACTTGCCCAATCAAAAAAAAAAACGTTTTAGGATATAAAGTCAAAACTGCGTACAAAGAAAGAGGAGAGTTTGAAACAAAGGTTTTAAAAATCCTGACGCGGTGCAAAGACGAAAAAAGTTGCATACGGGAATTTTTCTTTTGAAAGGTCAGATGTTAGTTAAATTTATTTGGATATGCGTTTGTAAGTTTTTTATTTAATTATTGTACAAGAGATACGATGACGACGGTATCTCTGTCTAACGCGAGAAAATTGAGAATAACTATTTAAATTTAATTTTATCGTTTAACAAAATTTTTGTTTGTTTTTTTGTTGTTAACGGAGAGAGCAAATTTAATATTTTTTTTCTTTGTCTTTGGCAATTGACGGGTCGCTTATAAGATTAGTTTTACTTTTTTTGCGCCAAAAGATCACGCTAAGAACACCTAGAGAATGTAATAAAAATGCATGTAGATTATTTCACGTCGCGAAATGTTTTTATTGTCCAGTCTCTGTAAGTCTTCTTTTACTGGTAACTACGTTTTATCAGCAGGCAACAATTCTTGGTAATAAGCGGTCTCGCTCATCATTTGTTATCACAAAAAATCTCCATATGTCATTGGTGTTGCTGATTTATCATCTTCCAGCGATGAAGAGGTTATGAAAAACAATTCTCAGCTATTTCATGGACAAATGTTTAATACAAACAATTGGTGAATTATCATACGACTCTATTCTCGTTTAATATGCATCTAGAATACTAGGTATTTCTGTTTTTTACTCTTTTTATTATTTTGTATGCATTCTTATTTTTAAAAATCGCAATAAATCTTGTTCATTATTTTACGTATGTAATATTATTGTGTTTGTTTTCAACAACTTCCGATACTTGTAAAATTTGCGATATCTGTGACTTTTTTGTCAAAATGCTCTAATCTATTTTATTTTTAATTTACTGTTAACTATTTTTCAATTTATAGATATATAATTACATTTTATTATTTGAGATTTTTTACAGCTTTCAAAATGTGTTTCAATTTATTTCTATTAAATTCTAAAAAAAATTAGTTTTTTTTCTAAAAAAAATGTGTTAAAAGTGACAGTAAACATTTTTGTATTTATTTTACTGCAATTTTGTACGAGTTTGCTTTCAAACGGGTTTTAGTTTATTAGTTACGTACAATCTTGGAATTAAATTGAATGTCAATATAAACGTGTAATATGCGGTTTTTCATACATAGAGATTTATTGTTCCTATTTGTCCTTTTTTAAATAAACAATTTATAAAATAAATTAAACATAGGTTATTAATAATATCAAATGTTTGTCAAAAGTTTGTTTTAATACAAATAAATATTGTACAATTTATCAAAACCTTTAACTACAAAGGTTAAAATACTAATGATAATATAAATTTTTAAAAAAATTTAATTTTACAATTATTAGTGTCATATAATTATAAATTATAAGCATAGATTACAAACAAAATTAACAGATCTCGCGAATAGTGTGCCGTTGGATAAGATTCGTCAGTATCAGGTACTTATATAAAATAGAAGACAATCCAAACAAAAAAATTTTTAGGTAGTTATTTTTGACAATCGTTTTTTAGTCAAAACATTAACACACTATAAATATATATACACTATAAAAATAATAAGTAAATAAATAATTATAAATAATACGTTACATTGTTCTTAATTGTCATTATTAAAAAATACAATAATAACTGTTATTTATCATATTATAGTAAAGCAGGATATAAGTGACAAGGAAAATACAAATTTTTTGTTTATCATACTAGTATTAGTGCCTTCCCTGCCCATAAAGAAATGTAACGTAAAAATGCAATAACACATTAGGTTTGATTTTTTATTTTTACGAAGATTGTACGCGTTTAAATCTATACGTGTTCACATTCAAACAAATGTCTAGTTGTTCTACTAGTGTCGCAAATAAATTGATTGTATTAACGTTATTTAAAAATATTTTTTAACTAAATAATGCAGATACAGATTAAAAACGCAAAGAAGCATTGACGAACAGAACAGTTATAAAACGTTAGCAGCAACTTGGCAAGAAGTGCTTGTGTTTACTTTTCAATGTAACAATAGTTTAAAAATGCAAAAAATATGTATATTATTACTCTTATATAGGCCAGTATGAAGTTTGAATTTGATTACATTTGAAACTGTTTAGTTAAATAACTCGAGAATAACACGAAACACGGCAATTACCATTCTAACAATGTAATAAATTTAATTTTAATCTAATGATTTCTTAAATAAATATTTTTTGTGTAGCCAACAATGCAAACGTCAGTATTCGTTTGTTCGTGTAGTTACGTGATTGATAAAAAAAGCTCTAGAGCGACAAAAGTAGAAATATACATAAAATTAAGTGTTTAAAATCAATTATTACATTAGAACGAGTAAGTGGCAGGTGGAAAAGTGATTCAAAATTTATTAAATAACAAATTAAAATTGAAAAAAAAAATTAATGTTAAAGTCAATTTAGAAACAACAACAAAATAACGTACATTACTCTCGTCAAAAGTATCAGCAAAAGTCACTCACATGCAACGCTTAGCCGCGCGGCATTGCGTTGTGTTAACGTTCGTTATGCCTTACTTTCCACGCTTGGTTACGTACATTATTATTTTGTGCTGCCCTTATCGCAAACATCAACATTCGTTTGTTAGTGTAGTTATATAATAACAAAGAAAATTTTAGAGTGACAAAGTGATCAAACTTGACAAGAAAGTTTAACTAGTCAGAGGTAATAAATAAGTAAAATTTCAAAGAAAGAAAAACAAAGATCGAAACAATTTTTACTTAATAATGTGCCCCCCTCCGTTATTCGCTTCCAACAGGTGGTTAATTTTCTCTTGAGCTATTGTACCCCAAGCAATTTTCCATTTGAGGTCACAGTAAAAAATTAACATTGACCTCTTTGAATCGGTTTATAGAATGTTTTGCTATGTGGAGACAAGCATTATCCTACTGAAAAAATGAGTCCTTCAACTGCCTAAAAAATAAAAGATTATGGGGTTCTACCACCTCGTTAACATATTGCCGGCCGTTCATACTGCCTCAGATGAATACTAACCGAGACATCACCACATACTATAATCCCTACAGTGTGTGCACATGCCGGTCAACAAAAATTGAACATTACGCCGTTCCACACGTTTTTGTGTAACTCTCATACGACTATCACGCATTCTCAAATAAAAACATGATTCATTATTAAAAACTACTCTATGCTATTGCAGATTCTAGTGGAGTAGCAACCTACATCACTAACGTTGTTGTCGATGTTAGGCCGTCAGTGGTAGCACAAGTTATGTCCGATAGGATTGCAATCTTTTACGTAAGCCAACAGTTTGACCTTTGATGGTTATTGAATTAGTTCGTCTAAAAAGCGTCAGTTTTTGAATCGTGTAAAAATGCTGGTCGAAGCTGGTGTTTGCAGCACATACAAGATGATTTTTATGTACATTAATTTTTAATCGAAAAAATCAAACGTAGGTTGGTAGTCTTTTGTAAACTTTCCGAATTATTTATGTTGTTATTTATCTTTACACTAAAATGCTGTGTAATATAATTATTAATAAGTCACAGGTTCTTATTCTTCATAATACGTCTCAAAACAAGTATAGAATCTGTTTTAGTCTGAGTATTACAAATTTACATTTATTTCAAGCATACACCATTGCTTAAGTTTGATTGTGTCTGTTTAAAGAAATAACACAAACTTTTAGTATTGCTTACAATACCGGTTTTATCAATATTAATGTCAATTTTTATTTGAAATAATAGCGTCAGAAACCTTTTGATAAAAACGCAAATTTACGTTTTGTATTAACTGTTTAGTTTTCTCACACTCTTTCGTAAATATTTAGTAAAATTTAAATGCACTTTTGAAATGTATTAAAGACCTAGATGAATAAGGCGCGAAAACGAGATAGAGAAGGAAGTCTTATGTTAACAGTCCAAGGAACTGATTATCGTCCTTATATAGAAGTTTCCATTTATGGTCATAAAATTAAGGTTTTAATTGATACGGAAGCAAACTGCTCGATTCCTGGTACTTGTGGCATTGACTAGTTTTCTAGTTGTAATGTAGTTTTAATAACTCTAGTACTAAATTTGTCAAGTTTGCAGACGGGACTATGCAGGATGTTACCGATGTAAATAAGTGCTTAGTGGTTCCAGGTCTAAATAAAGATTTAATTTTAGGTACGTTTACAAGTCTGGGCAACAAAGGACTGGGATTGACTCAGTTGTACGTACATAACATAAATATAGGATATGCTGGCCTTATCCAACAAAAACCTTATAGTTTTTTATCGCATATGCAACCCGTCTTAGACAAGGAAATTAATAAAATGTTAAAACTAGGATTCATAAAACTTTCTGAAAGTCAATGGTGTTCTCCAGTGTTGTTAGTTAAAAAAATCTGGAGAAGTAAGATTCTGTTATGATGAACGCGCTCTTAATTCGTATCTTCTACTTAGATTAGATTTTATTGTATCTAAATAGCAAGACGCAAAGTTTATAAGCTGCATTGATTTGAAAAGCAGTTTCTGGAAAGTTTCTTTAAGAGAACCATTTAAGAAAAAAAACAGTTTTAGGAAAAGATTTATTTTATTTTAAGGTATTATCTTGACTTATGGATAAAATTTTCGAACCGGGCATGAAACCGTAGGTTTTTGTTTATCTTGACGTCATTGTGGTGATTAACAAAAAGTTTGACCAACATATACGTTGAGGTTGTCTATAATAGATTAAATAATGCTAGTCTAAAAGTAAACGCTAAAAATTGTAAGTTTGCAAACCAAAGTTAAAATATTTAGGTTTTCTGATAGATTCTACTGGAATTAATACCGACACAGATAAAGTGTCTTGAATGGTTAATTTTCTTATTTTACTTACAACAATCGAAATTAAACGCATTTTTGATCTTTGTTCTTAGTACAAGCGTTTTATTTATAATTGTGCTATCTTAATAACGCCTATTAATGCTTTACTAAAAGGAAAGCAACAATCAAGTTGTTAATTAAAGTCCAGAAGCTGAGTCAGCTTTTATTGTCATTAAGAAAGCTCTTGATGAGGTGCCTGCTTTAGTGTCTCCCGATTCCGATAAACCGTTTGTCAATTAAAACGATCCTAGCAATGCTAGAGTAGATGCGGTTTTAACCCAGAAATTTTTAGATGCAGAGCATGCAATTGCTTTTGCAAGTAAATCTCTAAGCCGTACCAAAAGAAATTACTTTGTAACAAAAAAAAGTGTCTTGCCGTAATCTTTGCAATTGAAAAACTTTTACCTTTTGTCATAGGAGTTCATTTTACAGTTATTACAAAAAAAAGATCAGGCAGAGTTGCGCGGTTGGCGTTAAAAGGTTAATTTACCCCAAAAGTAAAATTATGGTGGTTGCAGACGCATTGTCACGTTTACTTAAACTTGATTAGTTAAAAGTTGTAGAAATTGTGTTAGATAATTGGTATGTAAAGCAACGGAGTAAGTGTTCCTAAAGATGCTGACAAATTTCCAAACTGAATGATAGACGATCAAGGTCGTCTTATGAAATTGTTACAAGTTACCAACCATTAAACGTTTTACCATGAAACATTGTCGTACTTAAAACATTAAAAAAAACATGTACTACAAGCTTGTCATGATTTCGTTAAGTCGGGACATTTTGGGTTTTTTAAGACCTGGAAGTGTGTAGTGCCTAAAATGAAAACTGATGTTCTGCGATATATTAAAAATTGTAAAATTTGTGATTCTTAAAAATTGCCTAAGATTGCTAAGTATGGTTTAATGGGTAAAGAAAAAAAAGTGGAGTTCCATTTTAGGTCGCTTTGACGAATATAATAGGGCCCCTGCCCAGGTCAAAATTTGGTAATCGTCGATTGCTTGTTTTAACATACTGGTTTACCAAATTTGTTGTTTTAAAACCTATGAGGAAATTTGTAAATTTTTGGGAAATGATGTGTTTTTGGTAATACGAGTTCCGCAAATTATTATGGTAGACAATGGAGAGCAATTTAAATCCAAGGTTGTTACTAGTTTATTTCAAACTTATATACAAACCTTGGATGATACGGCGCAATCAAGGATACTAAATGAATAGGATTGCTTGATTCATATTCTCGCAATGTAAGCTGCCCTACTCCAGTAAATCTTGACGCGTGAAGTCAGCCGTATACCACATATTGCCTCGCTGCTTATAAATAGTACTTAAATACACTTTAAATACAACGGTTTTCCGATTTCTTTTTATAACAATTATTATATTTGTTGGTGTTTTACTTGTTCAAATATGTGCCTACAAGTTGCTTGTAAGAATTTCTAATTATTATCAGGTTTAATTTAAAATTTAAACTTATTTAAATTATATTAGAAGGTACACTGTATTTGGTTGCGATGACAACCTGATTGCAACCAAAAATAAAAACCTTAAGATCACATACCACAAGTTCCCAAAAGGCACCGATTTAGTGTCCATTACGATTAAAAATGAATGGATTAGGCGTTGTAAAAGGGCTGATAACATGAAACCTTAATACTAGCGTAATTTGTTCTACTCATTTTGCAGAGGAAGCTTATATGAACCAGATTTACAAAACGAATTATTATAGGTTTTTTAAATAAAATTGATTAACATAAATTTAGTAAAAGCTGGCATAAAAAAGTAAAAAAAATGGAATCACTACTTCGAATATTTCAACGGCGATTCTTTAAAAAAAGGCCTACAAGTTTTAAAAAAATTAAGCATTAAAATTAAGAAAAAGAAAACATTACCATTATCAGAATGAACTATCAAAATATAAAGCTTAGTAAAAAAAGAAGTGGAAAGAAAAGAACGAATACACCAGCTCAAGAAACCGATGAATAAACGAAGAAAATTAAATAAAATTTCAAAATAAATTTGTAGTGTGTTGTTATTTTTAATTATTTTGTCAACCTTAAATTTGAATATATTTATTTAACCGTTAATAGTACATTTTATTTTGTCTGTAAATTATAAAATTAATAGCAATTTTTCTATAGTTCAATTTAAATGAATCTGTTAAACAGCAAACGAGATTAATTTTTTGTGAAAGTTTTCTTCCGTTCAAGTAAAAATAATTTAAACAGCAGATTAATTTCAGCTTGATTACATTTAAATGTAATTTTTTACCTTTAAAAATTATAAATCATAAAAAGATTCAACAAAACTAATTAATAAAATTTTGATTATGAACACTATTGCCATTGCTTATTAAATCAAAAGTTGTCAAATTTACTCAAATAAAATACTTAGAAGCCTTTTAACGTGCATCTTAGTACAGATTGTAATAGAAGTATCGAGAGCAAGGTCTACGCGTGACGTCAGTGCGTTACATGATCCCGGCAGAATAAATCGAGCGATCAAGCAATCCTATTCATTTAGCATCCGTGCGGCGCGATAACGAGATAGAAAAAAAAATTATGAACGAGGATTGCGACTGTGAAAGTCAAAAAAAAAACGTTTGTTTTTGAGAGCTCGGTCTCTACCTAAATTTTGTATTAGGTGACATTGAATTTAATTTGTGGTAGCGGACTATGAACTGTTTTGAGTATAAGTTTAACTAAATGCTGGTGCACAACTTTAGAGCTTGTCAAAAAAAAAGTAGTTACAACGTTCTTACTTGCGTTGTATTTACAAGAAAATTAAGATAATAAACCTTAATTTTTCTACGTCTATTTAATAATTTGTGAAAAAATTTTCGAAACTATTGTTCTAGTACAGTTTTTGGAATGGGAAGTCACAATAAGCTTCCGTATTTCTGATTTGTTGAAAAGCCAACTACCATCAACAAGCAGTCACGGCGGGTTTTTTTAAATTCGTATTTTTTGTCAAGTTGAGAAAAATTAATTCAGATAAGGACAAAACTTAAATTGTAGATTTTATTTACTTTGGTTAAACGTTTATATATCATTATCTATATATCTATAACTGCGCGTTGTTAATTTCTTTTGTAAATAGATAATCTAAATAACTTTATTCAACTCAACTCAATTTTTTTATCATCAGGTTATATGCTATAATTTATAAGGCATATAAAAATTTTTGACGTAAATACACGTTTTTTTGGTTTCGGTATCGTGTAACGTTATAACCAAAAAATCCTTGTATTTTTTATTGTTAGTATATATGATTTTGCACTTCAATATGCCTTATTTAAGCCAAATATAAAAATTTGAAATATATCTACATTTTTGTTAAATTGTATGGAACTTTTCAACATGAAATGTATCGACTATAAACTAGATGCCTTAAGAGCTTTTGTCTAAAATAATAAAAAGATTTGTATAAAAAACACTTCAAAACATATATATGTAAAAATAACTTACGTTTTCAAAAAAATACGTTAGTTTATATTTTTATCAATTTCTAGTACGTTCTTTGTCTTTCTCTAATTACAAAATATTTTATATCTCGTTTTTTTTCTGTGGATTTAGACGACAGTAAGCTCGTAGATGCTTCTCTAGCAACAGTTAACTGTGTACCTAATTAAATTAAAGCTTGTACATTAATTTTTTTTTTAATAATTACCAATGCACAATGCAAAAATGACTCAAATACTCAAATTGTAGAAAAAAACAAATTTACTAAATTCATATAGTTTCTTAACAATCTATATTTGTTTAAAAAAATTTCCTTTTTCTAAATTTGTTGTGTAATATACCGTTAACGTTCCGAATTAATCTATTGTTTTTATGTTTTGTTGTTTTTGTGTTGTTGTAAGTGTTTCGTTTACCATATGTAAAAAATAGTAGTTTACGTAAAGTAAAAAATAGCATAACGAACGCTAATGCGACGCGAGGCCGCACGGTTATGCTATGATTCTTTCGACGAGAGTAATGTACATTATTTTTTGTGTTGCCTTTTATAAAATTACATTCTTTTTTGAAAAAAAAAAAAATTAACAGAAATGTAATGTTGGTACTACATTTATTACTAAATCTGTCAAATTTGACATTAACTTTAACATCGTTTTTCTTCAATTTTAACTGAATTTCAAGATTTTTAAAATTATTTTTTCACCTGTCGCATACTCGTTCTAATATATTAATTGACTTGAACACTTACTTTTATGTGGATTTTTAGTTTTCATTTTGCCACCGTAGAGCTTTTTTTGTTCATTACGTAACTACACTAACGAACAAATATTGACGTTTGCAATGTTGGCAGCATAAAAAACATATTTATTCACACTCAGTTAGTAACGTACATGTTTCCCGAACCTCTTAAAGGTTGGTAAGTGAGCGGTTTTCATGGTTAAAAAAAACGAGTATGTAATGAAACCTCGCGGTCAGTAATGTACACTTTCTGAACCTGTAATTCGTGTGTGTTATGTTTTAACTAATTTGATAAAATGACAATCATAAATTAAATACGTATATGTCAATTGTGAAGTGTGCCTACTACGTTTTAATTTTTTACCGAAATAAACGATAATGTTTTGGAAGTAGGTTTTCATTCATTTTTTATTAGTTTTATGTTATTTATTTTATTTAATGTCTGATTGTGAATAAAATTGTATACAAACCTTGGCAAAAGTGTTCCATTTGCCTCGAGAAATGGAATATTTTCCGCCTCGGTATGTAATCTACTATTTCTTCATACATCGGTCGAAAGTACGTACTTTTGTCCCTAATAGCAGGGACGAAAGTTGAGCATTTACTCCCTTTGAGAAGTACACGCGCGCCCTCTATAACGCCGGGAGGAAAGAATTTCTCATGCGTATTAATACTCGTAACTAAGGACTATTTATTCTGTTGCTACAACTAATCGTTAACCGCTGTCACTACTGTTGCTATGTAATTATCAATGTAGTTTTGTCGTCAGTGAATTTAATTGTAAATGGAATTAATTTATTTTTAAAAAATATGACGACTTGACTCTTCGAATGTATTTGATGCCTGCTCCCATCAAAAACATACTTATCAACATTTGAAGTTAAAAAAAATAGAATTAATAACGTACTTTCGACCGGCTATGAAGAAAAATCGGCCAGAAATTCAACTTTCGGCCCTCGTAGTGTAATATACTATTTTATCACAGCGGGATCGAAAGTTCGCTTTCAGATTCTATTTTCAGGGGTGAAAGCACCGCTTACGCTCCCGGTTAATTGTTTTAATGAATTAGTACGCATACTTCAATTTTTATGCGCATGCTAACTTATTCTGATTATTATAATCATAATTGCAGTAAATGAGAAGAATACTCTTAATTACTAGAAAAAAAAACAATAATTATAACGTTACAATTTCATGTATTTATGAAACTATACAAAGTTAATTAATTTTTGACGTTTATGTTGACAAGTGTGCCAAAACTGTCAAAGACGGTTTATAATAGCAAAAAATTAAAATTTATGACATTTAAGAACAATAAATTTTATTTTTAAGGAACTTTCGATCTCGCTGTGATAAAAAATGTTATACTTACCACGGGAGGAAAGTATGACATCCCAACACGCGTAGTATTGTGAAAGTCATCCTTTCCTCCCTAGGTAAGTAATATACTATTTTACTTTTTGCACGCAAATCAAGTAATTTTGTTTGCAGTGAAACTAACACAAATAATATTTTGTTTCGTATAAACAAAAATTAAATTTAAATTTACGTTGATTTTTAAAGCGACGAAAGTTAATTAAAAAAAATTAGTAATGCTGACACATAATTCGAATGTTTAGTTTCGTTTCTATAAAATTAATAAATAAATGCAAATGTTTTATAAATAGTACTATTCGTATATATTTTTAACAATGTTGAACTTTACAATAATTTAACTACTGTTTTACATGCAAAGAATAAACATTAATTAAATATTGACCTTTGTTAGTCCACTTTTTTGTAACATTTTGTTTGCAATATGAGTTAAAACAAACATAACCAACGTATAAAAAAAACCATATTTGTTATCACTCTTATAAAATACATCCTTTAAATAAATGTATAATGTAATTTAATTTGAAAACGTGCGTTATTTAAATACAGTTATTGATTTTTTTAACTTTAATTTAAAAAACTTTTGTTTAAAAAAAACAAGTTTGTTTAACGACTAAATTATATTTCAATTTAAATGTATTATCAAATTATTAAACATAATTTCAAATAAATATTTTAAATTGTACACTATAATTTAATTTTAAAAAACAAACTTGTTTGGTTTTCATACTTGTTTTTAAAACTAATGTTAACGTGTTTCTAAAAAAAACTAATACATTTTAGTAAAGTTATTAAAAACTTACTTTATAATCTGTAGTTAGGTAACGTGACAAAGCATATATGTATTTCTGTTGCGTGTGTGATTATTTAAATAAGATAATTACAAAACTAAACTATTTTCTTAAATTCTAGTTTGTAGGAATGTTATTGATTAGCAAATTAAAAAGTATGAAAATTTTTGTTAACATCTCGTTTTCTTTATTTTATTGCATATTTTAATAGTAATTATTTTTATCACAAAATTTTGATTATTTTTTTTTTAAATAAATTAGTTTGAATTATATTAACTAATCAACTTATCTAGAAACTTTGAACTAAATACATAATATAAAATTAAACGTGACTTACTACAAATATAAATTAAATTGACAATTTGCAAATAAATAAGACTGACATTGATGCGCTGCAGGAAAACAACTATTAAAAATTAAATTATAATTTAAATTTTAGAAAACAAGATAAATTTGCATTAAAATTTGTTGAAATAAAAAAATGTAAAAACAAAATCATTATTACAGAAAATAAAATAATTTTATAAGGTCCGGACCAAAAATGACTTGTCAAAATATGATTAACTACAGTAAATCTCATGTTAGAAAATTGCAACGTGTTTTTATTTAACACAGTTTTCTTAAAAAAATTTCAACAAGTTAAAAGCATAGTTTTTGTAGATAGTATAATTCATTGAGTATGTACTTTTTAACTTATTATAATGTTACTATATGTTACTTATGTAGGTTTAATGTAATTCAAGTTTAGTTTATTTTTATTCAATGGTCTTAATATACTTATTTTAATGTAAAAATTAAAATTGTTGATACACTTAAATTTCAATATTATAAAATAGTTAAAAAAATTATAAAAACATTTTATATATGTATATTTTTTTGACAATTTATATTTTGATCTAAGCTTTATATATAATAACGCGCTAATTTTGTTAAATTTAAGCTACTTGTTAACCTAACCCGCTGTGTTAATGTCGGCATGAAAGATAATAAACCACAATGCAGATTTTACGTCAAGACAGAATAATTGTCTTAAATCATATTTTGAATTAAATTAATAAACAATTAAAACAATTAGAGTAATTGAAATTTCAAGTAAGTATTAAATATGCTTAATTTATTATATGCTGTAATTTTTGACATTTTTAATGTATTATTTTTTTAATATATAATTATATCCAAATTTAATAACTTTTTGTACAAATCATCATCACTAATTTTGCAACTATTATAATGGAATAATATTTTTTTTGCTAAATATTATATTAAGCAATTTATTGCAATATGTAATTGAAATTAAACTAGGTTATTGATGCAATGTCTTTCTTAGCAATTTTTCCCGAGTTAATAAAAACTATTCTACAACATACTGTTCTCCAATTTTTAATTTTGTAATTTTTAAATAAATTTATTTTTAGATTCTAAAAGTTGTGTTCGACATATTTGGCGCTGCGAACAGAATTTACACAAACGGCTCAACTGTAGTGTCAGTCATTTTTAAATCTTAATTGTGCATCAAGAATAAAGTGTTACAAGATTTATTGGGCTTATTGGTAACGTAGGACTTCAAATTTTAACGGCCTTTGCATTTCCATAACGACTGAATCTACACAAAAACTCATCTTATAGAAACTTCCCTGTTTGAAGACTTCTGAACTAGACACACCAAACATTGCAGCTACGGAATGTTATTAGCAACTTTATTCTTGTAATCCTTTTATTATATAATATACATATTTGAATTATACTTCATGAGCTTCCGCGATCGGTCGCCACACAATATAAATATTTTAAAATCCAAAACTAGTTTAGAATTTAAAACTAACTCGGTTTCTGAAGTAGAAACTTTATTAATAAATTGCGTTAATTTAGTAGTCATGACAAACTATACAGAAATAAATCTTGCCAAAAAAATTATTTCTCAATACGAAGAAAGAAATGGAAATTTATCTTATTTTTTACAATGTGACAATAAAAAAATTTTTAAATTTGTTGTTAAATTAAATTAATTAATGCTGCAAGAGACATTTAGTAACTTACGATTGTTCTACTAGAAGTAATGTCAAGTCCGCACTATTGAATCGTTTTAAAAAAGAAACAAATAAAAATGACGACACATATTACAAAAAAATTAAAGGAAAATTGCAGTGTTTATTAGAATACGTTTCAACTCACAAACAGACACTAATCTTAAAATTTATAAAACGAATTTGTATACCCGTAAAGCGCTAGATAATTTTAAAGTAGGATTAATAGATGCATATCGTTCGTTTATTTTATACAAAAATGTAGATTTGTTAAAAGATTGTTTATTACAATTTAGAAACTCCGATAATCACAAACAACAAGTTAGGTTTTTTAAATTTTATTAGAAAAAACCACCTATAAAATCTACGCATAAAAGTAATACACAAAATCAAAACTTTAGGTCTCCTACATCCAGAAACAATGATCATCTTAACAATACTAACCAATATTACCTAAATTATAATGAATACCGTAATCAAAACATTAACCAAAATAATGGACAAATTTATAATCAAAATCGAGATCAGTCTTCTAGTGCATTAATTAATATTGAAAGCAGCACAGCATCTACAAGATTTCCCAGTAATGTAGAAGTATTTAACAGAAAACCTAAATTTAAATCTACTCTAATGTCAATTTTAACAAGAAATACAATGAAACCATCTTAAAGTAATAATTAGAAAATCAATTTCTTCCTCTTGAAAAAAATAATGATAATTTTCAAAATTCTCAAAATAATCATGGCAGTATCCAAAATTTTCTAATAATATTTAAAACACCAACATTGACTTAATTTTAACAAAAGTAGATTAAAGTTACCATTTATTACCATACTCAGTTTTAATTTAAAGCCTACAACTATTTTAAAAATCTTTTTTTTTAATTTTTGCTAAAATATATAAGGTCTGATTTAAATGTATCATTTCCTATTTCAAAAGAACGTGGCATAAATAATGATATTAGTGTTCACGTTATCAAAGGCACGATAAGTTTGACGCATTATTAAGAAACAATGAATTTAGAAAATAAGGAGTTAAAATAGATTACAATGATCAAACATTACAAATAGGTAATGTTAAAATTCTTTTTTTCATGGAATTACATCCCTTTGACTATAAACTTTTTAAGCAAAATGTTAGTAATCACTTAAAATTCCCAGTAAATATTGAAGAAGATGAAGTTCTTATTCCTAAAAATAAGCTAGATAACTATACTACTCCAAAATCAATAGCTTGTTTAAAAGTTTACTGTAGAAAACAAACACTTTGAATACGTCAGAATGCTTTTTAGACTTAAAAACAAATCCAATACGTTTCAAAGAGTGATAGATAATATTTTATATAACTATCTAAATAAATTTTGTTTTTTCTACCTTAAATTAATGTTTGAAAAACAATATGAACTCGATTTGACAGCATAATTAGACAAATCTGAATTTTTATGTAAGGAAGTTGCATTTCTTGGTCATGTAATCACATCAGAAGGTATAAAACTTAACCCACCAAAAATTAAAACAGTACAAAAATATCCCCTTCCAAAATCAATTATAGAAATAAAGTAATTTTTAGGGATCATTGGTTATTACAGACGAATTATCCAACATTTTTCAAACATAGTTCAACTTTTCACAAAATGTTTAAAAGGAACAAAAATTGATGTCACGGACCCAAATCATTTACAAGTTTTCGATCATTGTAAAAAAATATTAGTTAACGCTTTTATATTATTTTACCCAGGTTTTGATAAAACTTTTTATGTCACGACGGATGCATCTGGAGTAGCTACTGATGGAGTATTATCCCAAAGTAACAAACCGATTTCATACTTCTCCTAAACTTTAAACAGTGCTGAAAGAATTTATTTATTTATAGAACGTAAACTACTTAGTATTGTAGAATGCACAAAAAGTTTTAGGCACTATATTTAAAGAAAACAATTTGTAATAGAAACTAATCACAAACTCTTCTTTTTTCTATTTGCTATTTTTCCTTAAAAATCCAAATTTTAGATTGATGAAATGGCAATTACGACTTGAAAATTTGATTATAATGAATATATAATAAAGGTAAAGAAAACTCAGTCACAGATGGTTTATCGCGAATTAAAATAAATACTAGAAAGTTGATAAGTGATGATTTTAGCCTAGACCTTTTATCTATTCTCCCAAACGTAAATAATGATTTACAATTTTCTTAATATGTACTTTTATAAATCACAAAGTTTGACAACAACACACAACACACTTCTTTAGAAAACCTTGTTTATAGATAGCTTCAACAATTTAAAAAAAAATAAAGTTTTTAAATTACAAAATCAAAACGAATTGTTTCAAAACTTAATAATTTTGGCAATATTATAGTATGTAATCAACCAATACATTCAGCTACAGGTTACACCCCATTCACTGTACTTTATGGACCATACGAAAACACACACAAGGTATATAATAAAAAAAGAAAAACAAATTGATACCATTTTACAAAAAGTTATATAAAAAACGACTAGAAAAATGTACTAACAGATTACTAACAAAAAATAGAGACAAAATTCTAAATATTAAAATTACTGAAACCCTCGCATATATCGCACGTCAAAGAATTAGAAAAATCGATCTTAATTATGATAAACTTAAGATTACAAACATTACCAGTAATCAATTTTTTGGAATTAAAAAATTGTCAAAAAGGCTTACAAACATTCACGCTAGAAAATTAAAGACAATAAAAAGAAAATTTTCTTTACAGAACAGCAGTCTTCAAATTGAAAAAATTCAAACCAATGGATACTTCTCTGAACATTTGGGACACATAAAGATACTGAACTACTAATATAAGTTTTATTTTTACTTTAACATAACTAGTTTTTAAATTAGCTATATGCTATTTGCTATTGGGTAACGTAGCAATCTTAGAAACAAAAAGTAGGAACTTTATGGTCTTAGAATTAATTAGTATTTTAAAAAACAATTGTAAATACATAGAAGAACGATTATCAAAATTTAAATATGGGATAAAAAGAGGTTTGTTTAATGGTTTAGGTACTACCACTAAATACCTAACCGGCAATTATAATGATTTCATAAAAATTATTAAAAATTTGAATGCTCTTTTTAAAAAATCTGGATTAAATAATTAAACAAGATAAATACACATCGTTTGCAAACCACTGAACGATATTTAAATGACTTTCGAATTCTTCAAAAAAATATACGTTTAGCTTTTAACGCAATCAACAATATTACCAATATCTTTGAAGTATAGTTAAGCATTTAATATAATAATTATGTCCGTATGAGACTACTAAACATCCTTCACCATATTGAATGAACCATTTCAATGGCATTTTGAAAGCTATCAATTTACAAATTATTTCAAGTTCTAAACTAATTGCGAATATAAGACATTTGCAGTTAATTCATAAACCTAATCAATCAATCGAATTTGACACAATTCATATTTTTAAAAAGATTTCACAAAATTTTGTATTTTGTCAACAGGTGATACAATAACCTATATATTGTATATACTCGTCTTTAATTCATTAAACTACCAATAAACCAGAATTAATCCAACCCCCAAGAAGCAAGATCAAGTTTTCATTTGTCCATAAAAATACCATCTTCAGAGTGCAAGGACTGAATTTTAGACTGATAAAAAATGCAAGAAAATTGAAAATCAAGCAGTGTGTAGTGAACCAGCAATAGCAGACACTAAAAGTTGCGCCTACGCTTTAGTCAATAACAACTATCAATTATATCGACAATTAGATGATGGAAAAATCTTAACTTATAGTAAATCAAGTTTAGAAGTAGTAAAGGAATGTTTGGATATGTTAACTATTTTAAAGTAACAAATAACGCACTGGTATCTTCTGAAAATAATTGCAACGTATTATAATCTTTTTATAATTAATATTTATGAAAGTAATATAACTGCAAACTTAAAAATGAAAAATTTTCAAAATCCAAAACATTTAAAAGAAGAAACTAAAACTTTAGAAACTTGTATCTAATTGCAACCTATGTTTCATATTGTTCTTTATTTTGTGACAATTGTCATTGTAATTGTTTTAATCGTAATTTATTTTCATTTAATTAAATCCACCGACCTCTTAAAAAAATGGACTTTTATAAATAGTTACCTTTTTACTGATATTAAAATGTCTCAACCATGGTAGTCTCCATAGTGTGCTCTATTTTAGTTAATTTAAATTAAGAAGTAATTTATATTCGTACTTACCATCACCGTGAAGTTGTATGTTGTTTAGAGATTGCTTTGAGTTTCAAAAAGAATTAATAAAGATACTACAAAAGAACGAATAAAAAAAACTTTATGTAAATTAGTACTATTTAAAAATTAGTAATTAAAATTATACTACGTTTGTGTTAATAAACTTCATAACGTCTCTATTATATATGCACCATTGGTTATAGATGCAATTTCTACAATCAATGGTAGCGACAGTTTTTTAAATTTATCAGCAGTTTATTTTTTTTAAGAGGTTAGTAATTAAATTTTATATCAACAATATTATATAGTGTTATAAAAAAACAAGAATTAAACAAAGTATTTACTAAAAAACTAATTTATACAATTGCTCAAAAAATTCAATCCAAAATCTGTTTTTAACAACCTTTATAATTTTAAATATAGTTTTATAATTATTTTTGTAATAAATACACATATAAATGAAACCCTATTTCACAAAAGGCATGGTTTAATTCAATATATTTGATTGAGTAGAGGTATAGTAGGTTGTTTTGTTAAAGCTAATGATATTGATTATATTAAATCTAGTTAAAGTGGCACTAAAACATTGTTGTAATCGATTAATATTTGATTGATGTTTATTTGAAAACGTAATTAAGTGTTATTTTACATATCTCAGAATAATACAGTTTAATAATTAACGAAAACTTTATTAAGTAGTACTATTAACACCGACTCAAACAGTATCTATTACCATTTTTTTAGCTTAAAATTTTTAAAGTCTTGATACATCTATTATGTTAAATACATTTAAAATTGCAATACAAAATAATTCTGAAATATATACAGGCTGATCCAACAAAAGCTTGACAAATGGGTTTTAGGCCATTAGAATTTTTTTTAAAGATACACGAAAACAAGTCGATTTAAAAAAAACAATTTTTCTCCCATAAATTTAATTCTTAAACAATTTCACCTTTAACACGGTTACAAACATAGCTGGTACTTTCGTTTCAATAAATCAGCAAAAACCAATTGTTCTTAAGGTAATGGAGAAACAATTGTTAATATTCGATTGAGTAGTTTTTAATAATTAAATGATAATTTTTTACTCACAATACAAAATTTGACTCATCGAAAATTCACGCTTTTTTGCCATGCCTATTTTGAAATTTTCATAATCACGCTACAATTAACAACAAAGAAACAATTTTAATAAATCTGCTAAATACAATAAGAATTAGCTTATGATTTATAATACTAAACTTTGCTAAGTAAAACCTTATATATGTATAAAATAATTATGAAGCTTTTTATTAGACGCAAAGATTAAAGAAATACAAATAGTTAAAAATATTTTATTTCAAAATTGTACACTAGATACATATACTTTTTTATAGTAATTTTAACCATTTAAATCGATCAATAGCTGAAAATTTAAAAGCAATTTACTCATACATTTCTCATGATGAATTTTAATAGAAAATACAGTATAGAAACATAGATACATTTTTATTAATTTTTAAATAAAATTAATTTTGTAAACTTCTGTTTTACGTAATATGTTTTGCAACATGAAAAAGACGCACATTAAAGTAAAAACCTACTGTCAACTTATAAAACTAAAACTGTTATTATAAACAAACCATTATTTAATTATATTTTTGCCACATTCTTTCCGCTTCAATTTCATTGTCTTAAAAACTTCATGACAAACGGTTAAACTGCCATTTATATTTTTATACTACTCTCTCATAGACACTTTTTGATTTAAGTTTTGGGTTAACCAACTTTTAGATGCTCTCTGGTAAAATGTAAATGTTTGTTACATGTCGTTATTAATGCATTTTTTAAAAGTCGTAATTGTAATTAAAGTTCACGACGCCACTGCTTGCAGACTCCACTTGATGTAAGATGTTTAATTTTAGTTGACTTTTACGGGAAAGGCTGCAAAGGTAGTGACCGGCACTTTCACTTGCAATCTTTTGTTAAGACGCTATCCGCTAAATTGTCAGTAATTTTTCTGTCTATTAAATTTTTATTGTCGATTATTTCTAGAACATTTTTAACAATTATGCTGCTATAAAAATTGTTTAGCATACTAGCAGAATTAAGCATTTTGTTTAAATTAAGTTGAAGTTTGGAAGTAATTTAAAATGGCGTCTGTTATATTGCTTATAATATATATAATATATATAATATATAAATATGTTTAAATTTTTTTTAGCGAGTTTACTAGAGCTTGGAAACTGCTTTTCCAGTGGTATTAATATGCGTAAATCATAATTATATTCGTAAATAGTGGTAGTAGTCAATAATCTCCGGAAACCGTATTATTGGAGTCAATGGATCACACCTGTGCATTCCGCCTTATCACTAAAATCCATTTATGGCGATAGATAACTTACCCCTCATTCTAATTGTTCTTTAACGCATCGTTTAATGAATTTTTTTTTATTTGATTTTTTAGTTACTCATACAGCTATAAGTAATTTTTTTATTTGAATTCGCCGTATTACTTATTCTAGTTTGTAACTATCTACATTATAATTGTAGAATATACTAAATAATTTTACTTTCAGTCGTAAGTTTAAAACATCTTTAACCTTATGTAATGCAATTTGTGTTGATTACGCTGACGTTATTCTATTCAAGTACTTTTAATTGTTTGAATGTAATTTGAGCCAGATTTAGGCACATCACACTGTAAATGCAAGCTTACTTACTACGCACGTCTCGTCAATAAAAAAATAAAAAGTAGTAGACGTTACTACTCGTTACAAAAAACATTAGTATAGTAGTCTCAAAAGTAGATAAATGCCATATGACGTCAAAATCATACCACACCAAACAGTTTAAGATTGTGTTTATTTTCGCATGAATTTTAAGAAAGAGGTTGGTATTACAACACGGTGTTGTCACTTTTTCGCGCACTCATTATTGTCAAGCTAGGTTAAATTCGTTTTGGTTTCTTATTTATATTAAAACTGTTCTTTTCAGAACAATTTTCTTGATTACTTATTTTGCGAGTTTAGTTTATTAATACGCCTGGTACGGAATTAAGAAAACGTGGTTATGAGTTGGTAGTTTCGTTAATTGAATTTTTCGAGCAAGAACGTGATTCAGGTGAACCGTTTTTATCTTTGAATAATGTTCGAGAGGTATGTTTAACTAATTACAATTAAGAACAAAATTACTGTTTAAATTTTATTACAGCGTGTAGCAGTTGCCTTAAAGATAAGTATTTCCACCGTAAACTGAGCATCTTAGAAAGTGAACGATGAAAGTATCCCGAGTACATCTCAATTGAAACGAAAACTCCCAAGGCCAGTAACAAACATTGATAATTTTGCCAAGGTTGCTATTCGAAACACAATTTATAGAATGTATGAAAATAGTAAGTTGTAAAATTAGTAAAAATTCAATTTAACAATTTTAATTAACTTAGATGAACCTGTAACAATTTAATTGTTAAGACAGAAACTTGTTGCTGACGAACTTTTTAAAGGATGTGAAACATCATTAAATACTGTTCTCAAAAACATAGGATTTAAGTACCAAAAAGATAATCCTAGACGAGGTTTAATGGAATTACCAAACATTGTAATCAAACGCATTCGATTCTTAAAAGAGTATTTAAAACTTCGAAAAGCAAATACTTATGAATTTGTTTACTTGGATGAAACCTGGATTTTTCAGAATTGTACAGTGGGTCGTTCTTGGCAGGATGACGATTTAAAAATTGTAAAAGCTACCAAAGTCGGTGGCAAAAGGTAACTTAAAACTTTTATTATGCTTATTATTAAAATTTGTTAAAAACAGGTATATTGTACTTCATGCCGGTAATAAAAATGGATTTATTCCTGGTGCAGACTTGGTGTTTAGTTCCTCGACCAAAAACTCAGATTACTACAGGGAAATGAATCAAGCAAATTTTTTAAATTTGGTTTGAAAATAAATTACTGAAAAATTTAACTAAATCTTCTGCAATTATAATGGACAATGCTCCGTACCACAGTACTTTGGTAACGAAGACTCCAGATAGTGGATGGAAAAAAGAAGATATCCAGAAATGGTTAAAAGAACAAAATGTTCCATTTGAAATCAATTGCTTAAAGAAGGAGTTACTACACATTGTTGAAAGGTAAATTAATATTTTTCTGTAAATGAATACCTAAACTAAAATTTTGATTTATAGGAATAAACCTGAAAAAATGTATGCAGCCAATCAATTGGCTGAAAAATATAACCATAAGGTACTTCGTCTCTCTGCCTATCATTGTATACCAAATCCAATTGAACTCATATGGGAAATTACAAAAACTTATTATAATAAACATATAGGGAGGGATGGAAAATCAGTTAAAAGCTGCTTAAATATGTGGAAAGAAGCTTAAATGGCGGTGCCAGAAGATGCATGGGCAAATTCTGTTTGACATTGCGAACAAATAATAGAAGATTGATGGAAGAGAGAAGTAGCTTTCGACGACGGAGACGTGGCGCCGCTCATTAATTTAAATGATGATAGTGACTCCGACTGATTAAAAAATTATATAAATTAATGATGCCCTATTTGCCAATTGTCTACCATTCAAATTTTTTGTTAAAAAAATATGCTCATTTGATTTTCAATGTAGCATGTAAAATAATTGTTAATGTTAGTTTCCGGTTTTTATTATTTTTGTTATAAATAAATTGGCATTAACAATGTTCTCTGTGTCTTCAGTAGCATTGTTTTCTTTTTCATCTTGTATTGAGTAATACATATATTATGATATAACATTAGTATTACTAATAATAATAGATGGTACTAAGGTAGAGCTTGTATCTCACTTTCTATAGAATTTTTTTTTATAGTAGATAACAAAATTGTTAAATGAAACAATTTATATTTAAAATTTAATGTGTTTAAATGGCTTATCCTAACTTTAAATGTAATTTATATTGTAATATATAAAACGTTTCAATATATTTCCAATATTTTTTAAACCAAGAAGAATAATTTTATTTGTTTGAAACAAATAACAATTTCAAATACTTATAGAACAAATTTTAATGCACAGAAATATCAAATAAGATGCATGTACAGCTATTTTGTTGTAAACTTACAAAACGTCAATGTTAACTAGTATAATTTAAATCAAACGGTTGTGACATATGAAACTGTAAAGAATCTTGTGGCGCTATCACTATAATAATATAAAAACAGCTATAGCTATACTATTATCATCAGCGGTACATTAATACATTAAATTATAACTATTCTATTTATACAATATATGGTTTGATGCGCATAATCGGTCATAGAAGTTTAAAAGTTCGGAGAAACAGTGTTTTTTTATAATTTCCAGGCTTTCATATCTATCACACACGTTTTTATTATTAATTTGTTTGATTAAACATATATTGTTTACTTGATGTCTTTTTTAAGCTATAGCTGGCAACGCTGAATTTATCTACCTATTTGCATTACCAGTAGGGTAAGATGGAGAGTTCTGTGACAAGAGGAGGAGGACCGAGAGACCTTGACCTACATTCAGTGCTTTAAATGACCTAGAGTAACCTTACTCCTCCTCACTGACCTACATTCAATGCTTTAAATGACCTGGAATAACCCTACTCCTCCTCAGGGGCCTACACAGAAGAAGACAAAGACTTTAAATGACCTAGAATAACCCTGCTCCTCCTCACAGACCTACACAGAAGAAGACAAAGACTTTAAATGATCTAGAGTAACCTTATTCCTCCTCACTGACCTACACAGAAGAAGACAAAGACTTTAAATGACCTGGAATAACCCTGCTTCTCCTCACAGACCACCTACAGACATAGCTTTTAAACGACCTAGAGTAACCTTAAGAAGAAAAATATTTTTATTAAAAAACCGGTGGATGTAGTCGGATTCGAACCAGGGACTTCACGTTTATGAACCAGCAAGTTTACCACTGCACCACGAACCTGTTGGATTCAAACAGTATTGTTGATATATAAGACGATTGAAAGTACTATCTAATAATTTAAATTTATAGCTTACAATAAATCACAAATTAAGCTAAAATTTAACATTCAGACACAAGTAATTTCCGGTTTTATTTATTAATTGTACTTTGTATATAATAACTTAAAATAATAAGTTACAATAAATCATAAATTGCTCTAAAATAAAATATAAAAAATCTATAGAACCTATTTACTTACATTATACTATCTGTAATTTCCGGTTTTATTTAAGTAAATTTAACCTTCAGACACAAGTAATTTCCGGTTTTATTTATTAATTGTACTTTGTATATAATAACTTAAAATAATAAGTTACAATAAATCATAAATTGCTCTAAAATAAAATATAAAAAATCTATAGAACCTATTTACTTACATTATACTATCTGTAATTTCCGGTTTTATTTATTAATTGTATTTTCAAAGTAGATTGATTAAAAGTTGTTAAAAATCTTGCATATTTATCTGCAAATGATAGAACTATTAATTAGTTTTTAATTATTTTATACCACTTTGGATTCATACGTTTAGAATAAATTGTAATTGTAGCACATATAAACGGCGGTGAAAAAAACAAACTAAAAATTTTTGAATACTTATAGACAAAATGTTAAAACACAACTAAGTTTATTTACATCAATTCATATAAATTCCATTGAAAGTTGTTTATAAGTACAGCAGGTGACCTCAATTATATTTAAACTCCAGACACAAGGAATTAACCTTCAAACACATTTGTATTTATTAATTGTATTTTCAAAGTAGATTGATTAAAAGTTGTTAAAAATCTTGCATATTTATCTGCAAATGATAGAACTATTAATTAGTTTTTAATTATTTTATACCACTTTGGATTCATACGTTTAGAATAAATTGTGATTGTAGCACATATAAACGGCGGTGAATAAAACAAACTAAAAATTTTTGAATACTTATAGACAAAATGTTAAAACACAACTAAGTTTATTTACATCAATTCATATAAATTCCATTGAAAGTTGTTTATAAGTACAGCAGGTGACCTCAATTATATTTAAACTCCAGAATTTTAAAATCAGCTATAACTCGTTGTTGACATATAAGTATAAAAAAGTAGATTTCTACTAATTTGGAAAAAGATCGCCATAAAACGCATATAATAAATATTTAATAATTTATGATAAGTAAGTTTAGATTTTTACAAGTAAATTATGTATTTATTATATTATTTATAAAAACAAAACTTTACTTTATTTCAAGTTTATTAAATTAGTTGAATGCCATTATTTTGTTATTTAAAAATGTTGTGACCTCCAGACATAAGGAAGCTATAACTATAGGAAGTTGCTCGTAAACAATAAATATCATTCATTTCCGGCGTATGCGAAAATATTTTTTGTGAAATTTTAAAATACAAATTATGGAATAATTTACAGATTTGTATATTTTTTAAGTAATAGATTTTCTTAAAGAATGCTGCAATTATGTACTTCTGAACACAATTTTATTTCAAGTTTATTAAATTAGTTAGAATGTAACTAAAAGGTTTAGTAACGCATTAAATTTTTTTTCTGTCTGTCCAATCCATAATAAAAATTATAATTATGAGAACATTGATTTCTTACCTTGAAAACAGTTTAAACCAGAAGAAGACAAAGACTTTAAATGACCTAGAATAACCCTGCACCTCCTCACAGACCTACACAGAAGAAGACAAAGACTTTAAATGACCTAGAGTAACCTTACTCCTCACAGACCTACACAGAAGAAGACAAAGACTTTAAATGACCTGGAATAACCCTGCTTTATAATTATGAGAACATTGATTTCTTACCTTGAAAACAGTTTAAACGTCACTCTTTATGACGTTGCATACAGTATATATACAATCGATTTGGTTAGAAGGATTATATTTCTAGAGATGAACTCCTCAAGCAAACAAGTCACTGGTCGTAATACTGCTCAAAATCGTAAGTTTGAAATCATACATTTGTCTACTAAATCGAATTAATGTGTTATTATTAATAATTTCTAAGTCTGATTGTTCTCTATATATTAATGTAGTACTATAGCATCCTTTTCCTACTAGCCGAATGATCGATGATATCCAAATCCATTGCGGTGTAACCCTTTTATGTGTGTGATGAACTCCACGAATGCTTTACGCCGTCTACATATTCAAGAAGCCATAGACATTTCATGCACTTCCCACGATACTTAAACTACGCTTAAAAATGTGTAATTTAGACGATAAATTGTTTGATTGTTTGTATTGTAACTTAAGTTCTTACATTTTAAGTCCGGTTTTATTTAAGTAAATTTAACCTTCAGACACAAGTAATTTCCGGTTTTATTTATTAATTGTACATTGTATAATAACTAAATAGTATATAAAAAATCTAACCTTCAAACACATTTGTATTTATTAATTGTATTTTCAAAGTAGATTGATTAAAAGTTGTTAAAAATCTTGCATATTTATCTGCAAATGATAGAACTATTAATTAGTTTTTAATTATTTTATACCACTTTGGATTCATACGTTTAGAATAAATTGTGATTGTAGCACATATAAACGGCGGTGAAAAAAACAAACTAAAAATTTTTGAATACTTATAGACAAAATGTTAAAACACAACTAAGTTTATTTACATCAATTCATATAAATTCCATTGAAAGTTGTTTATAAGTACAGCAGGTGACCTCAATTATATTTAAACTCCAGACAAGGAATTTTAAAACAGCTATAACTCGTTGTTGATATATAAGTATAAAAAAAGTAGATTTCTACTAATTTGGAAAAAAATCGCCATAAAACGCATATAATAAATATTTAATAATGGAAGCGGAAGCAAATAAAATACTTCAAAGATTTGATTGTATATTTAGCGTAGATTATTGTAAAGAACTTGCTAATAAATATATGATTGGTCAAGATATTTGTAACTTGTTTTTAAAAGGGGAATATTGTATAAAATGTGTAGAAATGCAATTAAATATAATAGATTTGTATTGTTTTAAAGTGTGTTAGTACAGTGATGGGGAATAAAGTACGCTTCAAAGACGAATGTGAAGTTAAGAAGTTAGTAGTTTGGAAATTTGCTTATCAACAAGCAAGAAAAGGTGATTGGGAAGAGAAAGCACGAGATAGGTATCGGTTTTATAAAAGAATTGCAGAAATAGATAAGAATATATCTTATATTTTTAAAGATGATCATAGATCACTTGTATATCATGAACGTTTTGTATAGAATTAATGTAAATAAAATTATATAATTTCGTAAAAAATACTTTATTGCATCACATAATTAGAATACAAATGATAAACATTAGATAAAGCACAGTAACACATAGGTTCCGAATGAAAAAGACATTTAGCATGCATAGGTTTTAGTGCAGGTTCTTCTTCAACTTCTGTAATGGGTGTAGAAATATATTTTTGTAAAAATGTTGATTTTTCTCGTCCTTTTACGTAAACTGATGTTGCATTTAGTGTTAGTTGTTTGAGGATGTGTGAAAATAAATGTACTGGAGTAAATCCTTCTTCCCAAGAAATACGGTGATGATTGTTCATTAACCATGTAGCTTGTTTTTGAAATTTTAAGTCTAAGCACGACCACGAAAACGGTGGTTTGAAGACATAATGTGCAATAGAATGTCCATCATACACAGCCAATTCTTTTGGAGTGAAACATTTTTCAGAAGTCATGAATCCTTGTACATCGATAATAACGATCATATTTGTAAGACGATATAGTTCATAATACTTTCAATATGTGATACAAACAGAATATATATTATAATTTGTTACAAATGACGAATGGCCTTGGTCAGAGCGTTATATGTAAATATTTTGTCATGGAGAATTAAGCAGTATGCAACGGTATCGTTTGGAATATTTTGAGAAGTTTCAAATTCTATGCGTAAAACAACTGCTTTAGTGGTCAAAGAATCTTTTTGGTTCGAACAATCAATAACTATTAATGGGGCTTGTTCTTTAAACTGTTGTGGTGTTAGAAGAGGTTGGGCATCGTGTTCGTAATAGGAAGATTGAATCGTGCATACATTCCGTAAAGCATTGCAAAATGATTATCCGAAAAATTGATGTTAAGGTTATCGTAGGGATAACGATCTGTATTTAAATATACGCGAACATTTTGTATATTGCAATGATCGAATTTACTCATATCTTTTTTTATGTTACCATTTCTTCCAGTTTGAAATCCTAAAATTATGTATCTAGGTGTCTCTAAACTTGTTGCTGTTTTAATAGCCCATGTGTGTTTATCTGTTGTTGGTACAGCAGGATAGACATGTGTTTCCCAACTTCTAAACGCAACTTGAGTATCTATATTTTTATCGATGTACTTTGTTAATGCTAATTCTTCAGCTAAACCAGGTGTAACATGTGGAACTTTCCAAAATATTTTTTCAATCTCGATTTTAATAGGATCATCATCAGTAGATATAACACAGTCAACGTCTGTATTACTTCGTATTAATACAAGTTCTTGGCGAACATTTAAAATAACCTACAACAAAAAATATATATACATAAATGTGTATAAAATTGTTGTAACTTACCTTAGGATAATCTTCCGCAAACCCTAAAAGCTTTCGCAGTGGTATGCAAACATTGAATTGACCTAAAGTATTAGTAGTTTTAATTTCGGATGTGGGATACCAACCAGAATTTTGATATTTTATGCTTTCAGTTGGTGTATGTGATATTAATCCTTTCATTGTAGTAGTTAAGCCAACTTTTGTTACTGAATCAACAACAATGCCATTCATTTCATACCTAATCTCACTAAATAAAAATGCTAGACCGTTGTTTGCAAATTTTGCATTTAATGATATGCTTCCATCTTCTTTACGTAATTTACCTTCAATGTACAAGTAACTTTGAGATGGTAGAGTACACATATCTTCTTGAATAGGAATGCGAATTTCATCGTTATTTTTGAAACGCGTAGTGTATGGTTGATGGGTGTGTATTTCTGAGTTGACAATAGAATTATCAACTACAACTTTTTCGTTTACGTTTAAGATACTCATTTTAGTACAGTAAATCCCAAAGATTTTAGAAATTGTTTGTTACTAACTGTTAATCGTTTAACGTGCGATCGCTTACTAATCTTCGTACTAAAGGATTGTGTTGTTTTATGAGATTCGGTATCACATACACAAGAATGGTTCTTAAAGCGAAATACCATTATCAACTTCTTTTTAAATGTAGTCCTATTGTGATGACTTCACCTCGAAAATTGACAAGATTTCCATTTTGATCTACTATTTTAAGTGTAATGTTTGAAATAGTTCGTACGCTAATAGGTAAATAGGTGACATGTAGAGGGCATTCAATTATTTTATATCCAGATGGTACGCTTGGAAAGAACTGATGTATAGTGTGGGCTGGTGTTCCATTTGCATAGTTTCCTAATGTAATGTTGCAATCGATTAATAACGAATTGATCGTAATAATGTTTGTTGGATAACTTGATTCAGACCATTGATTTGCAAGCAAGAACTTTTTTCTGAATCCTAAAAGAGGTCCTATAGAATGTTCTTGTGTAAAATCAATAATGACATTTGATTTAATCATAGTTTTAAGGGTGTTGTGGTTTGCACGTAATTTAATAGTAAAGTTTTTAGGTACAGCACCTTGTAGATAATTTTCCAAATCTTTTATTTCGTAAGAACCTTCAGGAATCGTTACTTTTGTTTTCCCTATGATAAATTGGTTATTTTCATTAGTTACATTCGGTATACTATTAAAACTTGCAAAACTTGTTAAACCAAGTACATACTCTTTATCAGGATTTAAATAAATTGGTGGATTAAATTCTGAGCGTAGAATAGAAGTCGATCCAGTAAATGTAAATGTGCACGACATTTCGGTAGAGAATCTTACACACAACTAACTAGTTATCTCGAATGTTCGTATAAAAAGCCTAATACTAAATGTCCGCAATTGTAGGTATTAAATAGTTGAAGTGTGTCAAAATTATACATTATATTTACGCTACCGCCGCTGCGAAAATAATGAATTACTTCCAAAGGTGGTTTTAAATGTCCTATACTATCGAAATAGATGATTTTGTTACCACGTTTAACGTAAGCCGTCCAATGAGTTCCTTCGCCTTGTTGTTCATCCAGATTTATAATTCCGCACTCATTTTTTAATATAATGCGCGGTAACTTGTCTCTCATAAAAATTCCTCTAAATTTCTTTTTTATTTGAAGTAATTGTATATATTTCGATAGATCGATATTTGTTAACGCTCTGCGTGGTAGCTTTATTGGGAGTTTTTGATATGGATGTATATATAATCCAAGACCTTTTTATACGGTTTTAAATAAAGACCTTTTCCTACACTTGCAGCTTCCATTGCTTGGTTATGACGTTTGGTTTCTTCTAATGTTTTTGCAGCAGTTTTTGCGTCATTCACTGCTTTTGCAACAGCTGCTGCCCCACCACCTAGAGAACCTATTGCCCCGAGAGCAGCGAATAAAGGAATTAACGGTAAAAATCCTCCTGTTTTAGGAATAGGAATTATTCTTTGTTTAGGTGGCGAAACCTTTTGTTGTCTTAACACTTTCATAGCTTGTTTAACAGTTGATTTTAAGTTTGATTGTACTTTACCACCTACTGTACGACGAGCTAATTGTATCGGTTTTTTAAAACTAATGCTCCCACGTTTTTTCTTCCTTTTCTGCCCCATACCTAATTTAGTTTTACTCTTCATTACACCGGAAATAGTTAAAGCTGCTGCTTTCTCCCCAAAACTAGCGTCTTTTGATCGAAATCTTTGCCAAGCTATAGATCCTAATTTTCGATCTGCTTCGTGTCTTTTTGATAAATCGTTGGTTTGCGAATATGCTATATCGTGTTCTCGACAAGCCTCGTCCAAGGGATTTATACCTTTATCACCTCGAGCAAGACGTTTGGTTAAACGAGTTCCAGGCCCACAAAAATTATATCCAGGCAAATGCAGCTCCACAGGTAATTTATTAACTAACGTATTAATTAATCCAAAACCTTTAAAAGATTTATTGTATGAACGTATGGGCATGTACAGTGTTGTAACCACAAGTCGCGTAAAACTAAAGTTATTTGTGCTAAACATGTCTATTTAACTGTAAATTATGGATATATTGAGTAGTAAAGCAATGAATGCGATACAATTCATACATCAAGATAATCAGTTACCAATTAAAAATTATGATTCGAGTATTATATCTAACAAAAAGTTTTTCAAACACGGTTTCCTACTTGGAGAAGGGTGTAAACGGGGACTAATAGTAGGTCCTTCGGGTTGTGGCAAGACGAATGTTATGATAAGTTTGCTAGAACATCCTAACGGCTTACGATTTGAAAATGTTTACGTGTATTCTAAATCATTATACCAACCTAAATACAATTACTTAAGACAACTGTTACAACCACTTCGTGATGTAAAATACTTTGAGTACGATGATAGTAAAACAATTCTTCCACCCAAGTCGGCACGCATAAACTCCATCATTATATTTGATGATGTAGTTTGTCACAACCAAAGCGAAATTCGCGAATATTTTTGTTTCGGAAGACATCAAAATATAGATTGCTTTTATTTGTGCCAAACATATTCATCTATTCCCAAACAGTTAATACGAGACAATGCAAATATGATTATTGTTTTTCAACAAGATCAACGAAATATAAAACATATATACGAAGACCATGTAAATGTGGATATGTCTTTTGATGTGTTTAAAACTTTGTGTGGATATTGTTGGCAAGATAAATATGGGTTCTTAGTTATCGATAAAGAGAGTGGTGTAACTTTCGGTCGTTACAGAAAAGGATTTGATTGTTTCATTAAAATATAAATTGTACTACGCGATGCAACAACAGATAGTTGCAATGAGTAATCGGTTAAAAGAAGAACTAATTCGAGCACGTAAAGCTGTAAAACGTAAGGCCGATAGTTTGAAAGCGGACACATCACAAAAAGAGAGTATTATTCAACAACAATTTAAACCCATAACTCAACCATTAAAGGAATTATTAACAAATATTAAACCTGATTCAGAGTTTACTGTCAAGAAACAACCTGATGTTACGGTTTCCATAAAAACAACTTTCGTCCGATATTTCTGAGAAAGTCAAACAACGTTCAGTGGAATTAAAATCACAAATAACAGACCAGTTTAAGCCTTCTCACGCTAGTACTCCCACAAGACTCTCAACACATCATACCTCTGAACAGCCTAAAGAAATTGCGTTTTTAGATACTGATGTAATCGCACATACTGATGATGCAAGAGTCGATAATATTCCCACGTTAGACGAACTACGAAGCGAACTCGCCGAACTTGGTACAAATCAAGCTTTTCAAGACTATTTAAATCAATATGAAGGTTTGGCAAAGATATATGTAGAATCATTGTTCCGTGATGTAAATAACGAATTTGATCATAATTATGGGGTGCGTTTTGACCCCGCTTTAAATAAATTTCATGTAGGAGATTCAGATCTAGAGTTTGACGGAGAAGATTTGCTCATCAAACGTCCATCAGGAGAAGAATTTCGATATACGGGTACTCCCGGTTTATACGAACTGTTATTTAAACGAATCCCGATTGGTTATAAACAACAAGACCAAATTCAATACAAGGATATAATCATACGAACAAACGCAACACGTAGACACTATGATCCAAAAAAACAAATACAAGCTGCTGGTAAAAAGTATTCTAATATAATCAAACCATTATTAGCTACTTCAATGACTCGTGTTCGATCAGATTCTACTACTTTAAAAGAAGGAGGACATATACAGATGCTGCAGCTAAATAACAAACGTTTAGAGTTTCTTCCGTGGAAAGATCCTAATAAATTAGTTAATTGGTTAAGAACATTATTAAGCTCTAAAGAAGCAGGTCATACAGGACACACGAACGAAATAATTTACATTCTTGATGAGTTGCGATCTGCCAAGATAATAAAATGATGGGTTGTTAAGCACATTCTCATATTAGTGGTAACCGTAGACCTAAGACATGACGCTTGATAAGTTTGGAAGACATATTAACCAAATTAAAACTCATCAAGAAACTCTTTATTTTGTAAAACAAGTATCTTCTTTACATTATGATACAGCGGTATACGTAATGGGTACGACAGATGGTTCACATATCAACTTATTTGGAAACGAATATAAATTCCCTTTGCTTAAGGCTAGCATTATAACCGTGCGATGCTCGCATGATTGTATAATACATATCAACGAAAAAAAATATAAGACTCTGCAAGGTTTAGAAGGGGTCTTACTAAACAAGGGAGATGTCATTAAGGTATCAGAAAGCGAACAGGTCAGATTAACATCGCAAGGTGAAAGAGTTTTACGATTTAAACAAGACGAAATTAGTTTTGTATTAGAGATCATTGTAAGAGTTCAGTTATGGAGCCCGAACGACAGCAAGTGATTGAAGAACTTCATAAACCGGTCAGCAGATCAAAGGAGGTTTTTACGAACAAGAACTTCAAGAAGTTAAATATGCAGACATATATTTAGTTGAAAAAATATTAAAACGTCGTGGTAATCGGTTATATGTAAAATGGTTAGGTTTAGATAAATCTCATAATTCATGGATAAACAACAGCACTGTAATATAAACAACAGCACTGTAATATAAACAAATAAAACACAGTTATTTTTAGATTTTTTTTATTATCCCCACCACTTTTAGATATATTTATATATCGTTAACATGAATATTTATTAGTTCATCCAAATCAATGGAGTCGTTGAATTGTGGTGGTAACGTGCTGGAATCCCAGTTTGCAGATGATTCAAAACCATCAATGTTTCTCCACATCTGGTTGTTTGTCCTCTTCGCCATCCGGTTCTTGAAGGGTATCAAAAGCAGCTTTTAATAAAGAATATATTTTGACGTTCCAATCGATATCTTGATGATCCCATGCCAACGTATTACACGTACCAGGTATTATAAATCGTTTATCGTCGGAAGAACACAAAGCTATTTTATTTATAAGTTCTGTGTAGATCAGGTAAAGTAGATCTAAACACATACATTTTACACATTATAGTTTCCTTCTCACTTTCAGCAACTTGTTTAAAATCCAGTTCACTAATATCGCGTATTACATATTTTCGCACACCTTTAGCTTTTTAATAACTTGATCTCCGACATTAACACAATAACACTTGACTCCAGCACCGTAGAAACTATGAACTGCTGTTCCACATTTTTTTATAATTAGAAGTGTCATATTAATTTAGTTGCATTTTCATATCTTCGTAAACATCAGGGGTTTGTATTTCTACTATTAAGCTGTCTGTATCCGGGTACAATAATTTTATGTTTTGTTCATATCTTGATCGTAACACTTCATAAAAAAACCGGTACATTACAATAATGTAAACAGGAATCACAAAAATGTTTTGCGGGTAAGATGGAGACTTCTGTGACAAGAGGAGGAGGACCGAGAGACCTTGACCTGCATTCAGTGCTTTAAATGACCTAGAGTAACCTTACTCCTCCTCACTGACCTACATTCAGTGCTTTAAATGACCTGGAATAACCCTACTCCTCCTCACAGACCTACACAGAAGAAGACAAAGACTTTAAATGACCTAGAATAACCCTGCTCCTCCTCACAGACCTACACAGAAGAAGACAAAGACTTTAAATGACCTAGAGTAACCTTATTCCTCCTCACTGACCTACACAGAAGAAGACAAAGATTTTAAATGACCTGGAATAACCCTGCTTCTCCTCACAGACCAACAGACAAAGCTTTTAAACGACCTAGAGTAACCTTACTCCTTACAGACCTACACAGAAGAAGAAAAATATTTTTATTAAAAAACCGGTGGATGTAGTCGGATTCGAACCAGGGACTTCACGTTTATGAACCAGCGAGTTTACCACTGCACCACGAACCTGTTGGATTTAAACAGTATTGTTGATATATAAGACGATTGAAAGTACTATCTAATAATTTAAATTTATAGCTTACAATAAATCACAAATTAAGCTAAAATTTAACATTCAGACACAAGTAATTTCCGGTTTTATTTATTAATTATACTTTGTACTTTGTATTTGTGATTTATTGTAAGCTATAAATTTAAATTATTAGATAGTACTTTCAATCGTCTTATATATCAACAATACTGTTTAAATCCAACAGGTTCGTGGTGCAGTGGTAAACTCGCTGGTTCATAAACGTGAAGTCCCTGGTTCGAATCCGACTACATCCACCGGTTTTTTAATAAAAATATTTTTCTTCTTAAGGTTACTCTAGGTCGTTTAAAAGCTTTGTCTGTAAGTGGTCTGTGAGGAGAAGCAGGGTTATTCCAGGTCATTTAAAGTGTTTGTCTTCTTCTGTGTAGGTCTGTGAGGAGTAAGGTTACTCTAGGTCATTTAAAGTCTTTGTCTTCTTCTGTGTAGGTCTGTGAGGAGGAGTAGGGTTATTCCAGGTCATTTAAAGCACTGAATGTAGGTCAGTGAGGAGGAGTAAGGTTACTCTAGGTCATTTAAAGCACTGAATGCAGGTCAAGGTCTCTCGGTCCTCCTCCTCTTGTCACAGAAGTCTCCATCTTACCCTACTTTAATCGGTCTCTTGGCTAGTCTTTCATATATTTGTTCGCAGTTTTGACAGTTTATTTTATATATTCCTAATTTATTTCTAACTTCTACTGGATATTTTAGGTTTCTTAAATAAATTTGTATACTATTTTTGGAACTGACAACTGTTTTGAAATAAAGTTTTGTTAATATTCTAGATAGATCTCTCGTATAATCAGAATGATTAGATAATAATTTTATCTTTGCATTTTTTTAATTTGGGTTTAAGGTGGTAATGCTGTGTAAATTACACGTAAAAAAATGTAATTACTGTAAACAACTGTGCTATATAGCAGTAGTTTATTGTATTTGTAGTAAATGTATGGTGTTGTATAAAAGATATAAATATTACTTATAAAAGAGTTTAACAACTTCATACTGATTTGTAAAAAAGTTTGTAATAAATTTGAAAAAACTAAATATGTAACATTTATGTTTCTTAGATATATTTTAACGTTTAAAATTATTATTTTTTAAACTTTTCAAACAAGTTTTTGTATTTGTTATATTTTCGCATTAAATATATATGCGTTCATGACAAAAGAAACAAATTTGTTAAACATTTAGGTAACTGTTATTAACACGTCAATTAGTATTTTAGTTGCCGATCTTTTGATATAAAAAAATATATTCAAGATGTCTCAAGAAAAACATATTCAGTCATCATTAATTTTTTTAATGGAGTTATATTATGCTATTTTTGAATTTTACGGTAAACTTTAATACAAAAACATGCAAGAGAAACAACAATAATTGTGTTACAATAATGTTCAATGTATTGTTCGTTGACTTAAATACATTTTTGTATTCAAGAAAGAAATATTTATTATTTCGTGACGTATGATCTGTTTCAGGTCATCAAGATTATTTAGTCTATTTACATAAACTTTAGTGTTTAAGTAACTCTATAAAAAAAATTAATGTGGTTAAATCCGGTCATCTTGGTGGCAACTCAATATGATATCTGCGTTAAATTCATTTAAGAAAAGTTAAATTAAAAAATTGTTGAACTGCAATTACAAAATGGTGCTTCTCCATTTTAGAAAAAACCATATGTTATCTGTTCAAATTAAAAAAAATTAGTAGCGAAACCCATTTAAAGTTTCTTCAAAACAATAAAGTCAAAAAACACGATTTTAATTTTAATCTTGCTGACAATAGATCTAATAATTGCATGTTGACAGGACGAATTGCATTAAACAAATTACACACTTCTTTTTGTGTGCCCACTATGTTTCTAAAACCAATCATCATAAGTACTTCAATACGTTTTTTAAAATTGTCAAGATGATTGACAAATATAAAAACCTGTAATATTTGCAGTTTGATTCTTATTGCCACTACATCTAAATAATAGTTTAGTGGTTAATGAAAACCGATTAATTCGAGGTAAAATATTTTGTTGAAGAAAAAGACAGAAACAAATTTTCAAGGTGTATTTGTTCAATTTAAACAATTTACGTAATTACTTGCGTGTATTTTAAAATTTCACATTTTAACCGTCATTATTCCAAAAATTGCTGATAAGAGAGTTTAAAATTTACCGTAAAATTAAAAAGTGGCGTAATATACAGGGTGTTCTATTTAAAAACTGATGACTGCATATGTTTTTTTGAAGCAACCTACGTATAATGTTCTTATGTCAAAAAATCTGCAACTAAATATACGAATCGATTTGTTTGATTTAGATGTTAATAGTGTTGAGTTTTCTCACGTGTTGCACTTTTATTGTTGGTATAGATTTAATTTGGCAATTGCATTTTTTATTTATATTGTAATTTATATGGGTTATTAACATAAAACTTTTTATAAAAAATTATATTATATTACCAAACACAAAAAGTCCCATTTTTATTTTCTTGTAGATAAATATAATTTTACTATCTTTTAAAGAAAATAACTTTTAAATTTTATAATTTTTGTAAATTAATTTCATACAGACACACATTATCTTTAAATTTTAAATTGCAGTTTGCTACATAAAATAAAAAATTATATTAGTTAGTATTAAAATTTTGCACAATTTGGTTATATCATGCATGTAAAGGCATGTTTTAATTTAAAAACTGTCTAATTTCTAGATTACATTATAGTATATTATAAAAAAACAAAAACAATTTAAATGTATACTTACACATCTACTAAAACATGCATATTAATATTAATTTACCTTAAAATGCTTTCACTATTTTTTATTGAACCATTTTTATTTAACTCTGTTCAAATCAATCTAATGAGATGCAAGTCAAATCCAGCAGGTTTTTCGGTTTAAGAGTCATTGCTTGATATTGCTATTTTATAATAAATTGTTAAATTATTAATGCGAATTAATTATTAATATTTAAAGTACTCTAATTAAATATTAAATCTGGCTACTCACTTTTATATTATGTAAATACAAAAATCGCGTGCCACAATTTAAGAAAGCGCGTGTTTATAGCCAAGAAGCAGTCACATCGCGAACGAAAGTAAACCTTTTACATCTAGAACTCGGGGTGGTTACTATTTTCATTTTATCTCTGAATTTTCTGTAGACATGCGCATTATCGCATCTTATTAACATTTAGAATAGCATTTAATTCTTTTAAAGATTATAAGAAACCAAATTTTGCTTGGATAACTAAATCTAGAATTTACTAAGCCTAAAACACTTGAATAAACACATAAAAATAACAAAATGTTGTTTTACTGCTAAAACATAGTAATTACAATGTACAAAATCAATACTAGTTCAAAAACTGAAACATTAATGCTTTTATCAGATTTGGTATAATTTACATTACTTTAAAGATTTAATAAAGTATATGAAATAATGTTTATGGTAAAAAGTATAGTTTTAAGCATTAATTTTAAACTGTTTTGCAATAAACTTTTATATTATCTACCTACAAAAAATTGCAACAACGAGCAAAAAAATATGCAGTTTGCGTTTCTGCATCTATAGAGTAGGTTTTATATTAGCGATAACTTTTGCAATAATGCACGATTTTTCTATTAGATGGCGGAGCATCTGCAGTATTCTATAATATATAAAGTAATTTACGTATAACTCAAGTTTTCTACAATATTTAATTTAATTGTATATAATAGCAATATAATTTCTGTAATGTAGTTTACTTTTTACCTGTCTCAGCGTAGGAAACAGTTTTGTAAAATAATAGTTAAATATACAAGCTTATATATTAAACTTACAAAAATTATAAGTATTTATACAAAAATATTAAGTACTCTAAGAAATCAACTGCTAAGTTCACAACCAGCATAGCTAAGGAAAAGTATAGAAATTAATTAATTTACTTTAAAACCGTAAAATTAACAGTAAGAAAAAATAAAAACTATACCTACCTAAATATAATTGAAAACTTAAAAACGTTAGAAAATAATATCAGTTTAAAATAATTATAAAATATGTATTAAAACAATGTAGAATTTATGCTAAATATTATTTATTATTATTAAAGTTTAATAATATAATATTAATGTTCTTATTATTAAAGTTATAATATTCAAAAACAATTATTATTAGAAACATAAAATCTTAAAAAACTTTGAATTACTTTAAATTAATAGTAATATCTAAATAGCCGTAATTTAATAAAACTGTACAATTTATTAACAATAAACGTGTTTATGTTCTACATTTATGTATGGCGAGACTATTAAAAAGTTTTTTGTTTATCCGAAGTAGCTTACCATGTACCATTAAGCATACAGAATTGTATTTATTACAATAACATTATTATTAGTATTGGCATTAAAGTTGTCTGTTTTGTCTTTGTAGACAGAAAGCATTATAGCTTAGTAGTTCTATTTTACTTACCTATGTATAAGAAACTTACGCAAACTTAGTTAATGGGTTTAAAAGATAACACTTAACAGAGTTTTGTTATTAAGATATACACAAATTAATTTTAATATATTTTTTATAACTGCTGATTTGTTTATACAATTAAAATATATTTAAAAAAACAATTAAAAATTACTACAAATAAAACAGATTAAAAAAGATAATACATTATTTAATTAAGCTGTTAAAGTTTAAAACTTGTAATGAATAGTACATTTTAAGAGCAGCAAATAATTCTGTAGTAAATTTGTTTATTAAGTGTTGGAAAAACAAATTATGAAATTTGAACCTTACGTACGTTTTGCACAAGCTTCTTTAAAGGTTCAATTAATTTCACATTTCGATTTCTAAAAATAAAATACACAGTAATTATATAAGTTAGGGATAAAACAATATTTTCTTAAATTTACCAAAAATTTTCATTTATAATTAAACATTCTAATAATTAATTTTAAATAAATAATAATACATTTACAACTTCATCATAAAATGAAGGTTATACGATAGACTATCATTAAATAGAATTTTACTAATGCGCAAACGTTAAATTACTAGATAAATAAAACTATAAAATTTTAAAAATAATTTTTAATGAAATATAAAACTAATAAATATCTAAAAAGAAAAACAAAAATTAATAAAAAACAAAAATTTTTATTATTAAATTAAAATTAAATGTTTATGAAATGATAGGATTATAAATTGAATTAAGATTTTCTATGTCAGTTCTATAATTTACTGCATTAAAATTTTTTTTAAATTTTTATCATCTCATAAATTAGTCATTTTTTAAAAATTTTTTCCTATGTCAGATTTTTGGTGAGTTAAAGTTGAAATTATGATTGTTTTCTATGGAATGATCAAAGAAAGCAGTTTTAAGATAACGTTGTGTATTTTTTAAATTTTTTATTGCATTTTTATGTTGGTTTATTCTATTTTTTAAGTGTTGCTTAGTCTGACCAATATATTTACAACTACAATTCATGCAATTAAATTGATATACATTAGAATCATAAAAAATGTTAGTTTTGTCTTTTAGGTTTTTAAACAAAATTGTAGAATGATTTTTAAAAGCAATAATAAAACTGTATTTATTATTATTCTTTTTCTAAAGTTTAAAATAAATTAGGTATAAAAGGTAATGATACAAATTTTTTCCCATCTAGAAACAAAAGTACCTTTTAACTTGATTTCGCAATTTTTGAAAAATAAAACATTACAAAACTAGAGATTAAAAAATAAAATCAAAAAACTTCATTAAAAAAAATACCAAACTACAATATGAAAATAATACAACTTACTAATTTCAAATACAAATAATAAAAGTTTAGATATAGATAACAAAATCAATAAAGACTGAATAGAAAATTTAACAGACACTTTTATACCGAATGACGTACAAGAAATTTTAAGTTTAGGACCTAACTATAATTATTTTAACCCTAATTATGACATTGTTTATGAAAATGTTATTGCTATTGTAGAGAATTCAATTGACACATTAGAATCTGAAACTCAAAATTCTATTAGAAGTATAAAAACCAAAATAAAAATAAAATTTTAAAACCAATCAAACAAATTAACAATAACGTTTTTTTTTAAATACAAAAACTTTTTTAAAAATAATAATGAAATAATTGTTACTAAAACAGACAAAACTCAAAAAACAGTAGTCGTAAATAAAACCGACTATGATCTAAATGTGTTAAATTTATTAAATGATAAATACACATATATTTAAATAAAAGAAAATCCAATGGATTACTACCTAAATTATATGATTACTTAAATAACATAAACAAAATAAACCGCTTAGGCCTATTATCGGTTCATATATGAGCCTAATTTGCAAACTTTTAAAATTTTTATCTAATATTTTAATTAACATTACACAAGCAAATAAACACAACGTAAAAGATTCTTTATTCTTTAAAAAAATTATTGATAATGTAACTATTTCTGACAATCATGTTTTGTTTTATCTAGTTGTAGTTTCACTTTATAGTAACGAAATTAAACTTTTTAGAAATTTACCTTTAAATGAATTTATTAAAGCAGTACAATTCATCCCTAAATCAACTTTGTTTACGTTTAACAATAAAATTTATAAACAAAAATTTTAAATTGCTATGGGACAACCTTTGTCTAGTACAATAGCTAATTTAATTTTACAAAAATTAAAAAAAAAACTTTTCAAAAAATTTGATAACATTACCATTTATCAAAGATATATACATGACATTCTAATTAGAACTAATGAAAATAATATAAATTTAATCTTTAATAACTTTAAAAGTATTCATCCAAGACTAGAATTTACTATAGAAAAAGAAAATAGTTACAAATCAATACATTTTTAGATATGACGCTAAATAAAAATTTAAATAATAAAATTGACACAAATTGGTATAGAAAAAAAGTAAAAACTAGTAGATACATAAATTTTAACTCACTTACTTCCATTACATATTAGAAAAGTATAATTATTAATTTAGTTGACAGAGGAATCATGTTATCTTCACTTTCATTCTGAAAATATTAATATAATTAAAAATATTTTAATCCAAGATAGCTTTCCTCAACATTTCATAAAAACTAATATTAAAAAACATATAGAAATTTTAAAACATAACAATAAAAATAATACAAGCTCAAATTCAGCTAATTTTTCACCAACTATTAATCTAAATATATAAAAAAACATTATTAATAATAACGAAGAAAAAAACAAATTTTTATCATTATCATTTATACCTAATTTATCTTATACTTTAGAAAAATAATTAAATAAATACAATTTTATTATTACTTTCAAAAATTCTTCTACTCTTGAAAAATTTTGTTTAAAAACTTAAAAGACAAAACTAACATTTTTTTTTATTGTAATGTTGTTATTTCAATTAAATTGCCTAAATTCCAATTGTAATTATATTGATCAAACTAAGCAATACTTGAAAAGTAAAATAAACCAACATAAAAATGTAATAAAAAATAAAAAAGATACACAATATTATCCTAAAACTGCTGTCTTTGATCATTCCATAGAAAACAATCATAGTTTCAACTTTCACTCACCAAAAATCTTGCACAAAGAAAAAAAATTAAAAAAGAGACTAATCTATAAGATGATACAAAATTTAAAAAAATCTTAATGCAGTAAATTGTAGAACTGACATAGAAAATCTTAATTTACTTTATAATTCTATCATTTCATAAACATTTAATTTAATAATTAATTTTTTTTAATTAATTTTTGTTTTTTTATTCTTTTTCTCATATTAAAATTTTTTTAGTTATTTATTAGTTGTATATTTCATTAAAAAATATTTTAAAAATTTCATAGTTTTATTTATTTAGTAATTTAACGTTTGCGCATTAGTAAAATTCTATTTATTGATAGTCACATGTATAACCTTCACTTATTGATGAGGTTGTAAATTTATTCTTTATTTTAGATAAATTATTAAAATGTTTAATTATAAATGAAAATTTTTGTCTAAAACTTTTTTTTAACTAATCAATATGCACCAAAAATTAAACTGATATTTAGTTTCATAAAACAGTTTCAGTAAGACTGGTATCACTTGGATAAATGCTTAACGTAAGTATTTGATTTACAACAACCCAACAACTACAATAATTTGAATACCTGTTATAGAAGTCTTTCAGGATCTCGTAAACTGTGGCGCTGTAATCAGTTTATGTCAAAATGTTGCTATCATCATCATTTTTCCTAAAGTATTATTGCTTTTGTCGTTGAATTAATTAACAAGTGTTTATCACTACTTATTTTTGTTTACTATATAAATATCTAATTCTTTTTAAATTATATAATTTTTTTGACGTGTTTTTATCTTTTAAATGAACTAATAAGCTGTTACATCTAATATACTGTAAAAAAAATGCCAATGGCCAGAGGTCTGTGCGTATTTTTTTCGTTAAGTCCTCAACATTTTACTTGTCGTTTATTATTTGCTAATTTTCCCGTTAAATAGTTTTAATAATATTACAAATATTTTTTCTACAATCTGAAGCATTTTGGAATATTTTTAAAATATTGTGTGTTGTGTGGGCACGAGCTGTTTCGATTGATTTTGTTTTTTCCTCTTTTATGGCTGTTGTTAACTTGTAAAATAATTAAATTTTTCTGTCGTGGACGTGGATGTTAGCTCACAAATCAATTTTCTATTTGGACTTATTTAGTTTAAGTATGCGATATCTAATTATCTCACCGATTTAAATTGTAATATCTGGGATTTTAAATGTCCCTTAATTAAAAGTCTAGTTTCCATGTTTAACTTTTGTTTTCTGTATCTACGTCTATGCATTGTTTTCCTCTTCTTCTGATTTGTGAAAGTACTAGTTTGTCATATTTTATTTCTTTGAGCTGTTTCTTTAATTTGTATATTTTTTAATTTTTTGTTATGGATCTTAGGTTGCCAAACGAGTTTCTTACTTTTTATTTGTTTGTTTCTTTGATTGATTGTATATCGTTTTTGTGCTTCTCTCAGAATTCACGAGGCTGAACGGATAACGATTTATTGTAGACATATTTAGGAGGTGTTGGCAATTAAACGCCACCAATGTTGTTTGCAGTCATCTACTCTGGATCAGACGCTGCAGTTTGTAAACTTTCTTGTGTTCATTTTTGCCACTTTAAGAAATGTAGCACATGTAGGAAACTATGAGGCTGTACACTCGAATGGGATATAACTATAGCAATTTGTATTATGTAGGTAGTTAATTAGAGTATTTTAGTGCAGAAAAATCCAAATAGTCACTGGTTTCTAATAATCGTTATAGCGATTGTAAAATCAAATTTTTACACTTGTGTAATACAGTTAGGAATATTATGCAACGTATTATTAAAACACATTTTCTTAAATTTTCTCTTGTAGTATTTACTATCCAACTAACAACTTCATAGTTTTTTACATGAGGTTACTGTTAACATTTATAATGCTAACAAATATTATGTACAGTTTTGATAAACTGAATTATAAGTTTTCTAGTTAAAGCATTATTTTCGTACTTGTTAGAACATATTATATTCTATTTTTTTTCAAAATAGTTATAAATGTTTTTATATTTTAGTATTATTACTTATTTTAAAATACACGGTGTGTATAAATTGAGAAAAAAGCTAAATGCTGCTACATTCTTTGTTCAATTTTCAATCAAAAAACTTAATGGTTAGGTTCTTAAAGTTTCAATTTTAATCTATAACTAAGTGTTGGTTTTGATATTTGTTGGTAGAGATAGCTACGATTTAAAATAAAAAAAGAATTTTGATACTTTTGTTTCTTAACAATATATTTTTTAACTTGAAGGTTTGTTTTTAATATTTCCTTATTAACGTATTTTACAAAAACACATTTGGCAATGTTGTAAAACTAACTTTCCATTTTAATGCAATTTTAACCGATTTCATGAGCATCACAATAACCACATCTGTCAAATTTTGACATTTATGTATCCAATTCAATTTTCTTGTTTCATTTTTGTATAACCTTTGCTTTTTTATGGATTTTTTGTGAGATTGTGATTAGTTTTTGTGCTTCTGTGTTTTTTGTGGTTTTTGTTATTATTTTGTTTATTCATAATGGTTTTGACAATAAATGAATATGCCGAAATGTACATAATGTACCGTTTCTGTAATGGAAATGCTAACGCGGTCGCAAACGAGTATAGCATACGTTTTCCAAACCGAAGAGAATCTAGGGAAAATACATTTTAAAGACTGGATCAACGATTTTGAAAAACTGGTTTGTTTATAAGGAGAAACGCTAATGCTGGCCGACTGAGACAAAAGCGTGCAATACAATTAGAAGAACAAATTCTAAGCGCTGTACACAAAGATCCTTCATTTAGTACCCGACAGTTATCTTCAACATTAGATATCCCCAGTAACAAGACCGTTCACTTGGTTCTACAAGAGAACATGCTACATTTGTATATTAAGTTCAGCCTCTCTATGATAACAACAATATATTACGATACAATTTTAGTATAACAATCTTAAATTTGCTTCGGGCTTTCTTCTTTTTTTGGCATATTCTTTGGAGCGATGAATTTATATTTACCAGAGATTATGTATTTAATATTCATAATCTTTACTATTAGGCAGATCAAAATCCGCTCGAATCTATACAATATGGTCACCAAAGGAAGTTTTGTATTAACGTTTGGCTGAGCATAATAAAATGGTAGAGTCATTGAGTCAACTTATCTACCAAAACGTCTTAATGACAATAATGTGTTGGAACCAGTTATTGACGATATGCCATTAAACATACGCCATAACATGATTTACATGCACGATAGAAGTTTTGCTCACTTTGCTTGTAATGTAAAAAAATGATTGCATGAACACTGAATAGATGGATAAGTCGCGGTATCTCCCATTATTAATCCTCTAACTTTTTTGTTTGAAGTTTCATTAAAAATAGGCAACGCATCCTTAAGACGCTAATTAAGTTATAGAAAGAATTTATGCAGCGGTATTAGAAAATATATTAGAAAAGTATGAGTAATTCAGACGATAAGTCAAAAGTTGCAACTATGCGTAGAAACAGATGAATTTTAATTCAAACAATTTTGTAGAGATTAATGGCATTGCTAATGCAATGCTTGTATTAGAGTTTTTCTTGTAAATCCTTTGTTTTTTTTTAAATAACTTCATCTATGTAAATGGGGTAGCAAATCCTGAAGTCGTTTAATTAAACTTTAACATTTCTTATTGGTTTCTAAAAATAGTTTTGTTCGTTTCGTCGCCGATAACCGTGAGAATTCTTCTAAGAGAGTGATCGAATAAACACGCAAGTGGACGTGGTCCCGATTTTTTGAAGTCGAAAATATCACCATGTTTTGGTGTAATTTTAATTTTTATTTATCAGTGCCTCTATTGCTAACGAATGTTTGTGTCTAAGGATCTTCAATTGTGAGGTAATAATTTTTATTTCTATTTACAATTATTAATTTTGTGTTTCGTGCATCTTTTAGATCCTCTTTTTTTTCTCGCTTCTTCCGTTTTTAATTATAATGACAACTTGATTTGGATTATCAAATTTTGGCACTTGATGTTACCAATCTGTTAATGGATGTAGTACCTAAAAACCACCGTTAATTTAAATGGAATTCCCGCAGGTCTCCAATTAGGACATTATGCGCTGCATATGCCGTTACCTCTAACAAAGAAATACAAGTTAAGTTATTCAATTTTTTTTTAAATTAATCGTGTCTAAAATAAACTAACTTACATTATTCTTTTTATTTTGAAACGATTGTTTTTTTTTATTTTATTCGATTTTTTTATGTAATTTTAAGTGTTTCTCCTACTTTTTTTTATTTTTTATTCTTTAGTGCTTGTATAAACTTTTAGTTTTTCACATTTTTCCAATTCAAAAAATGCTGATGGCATCCCACAAACAACCACCACGAGTAACAGGTAATTAAACACTACTTAGGTAAATCTGGCTTATTGTTGTTTATTACATCACCTCGTTCTTAATGTAAATTAATTTGAAGAGGTCAACGTTACAACATCGACATGAAATTCTCTTAAACGATGTGTATTTTTAAGGTTTTCAGTGACTATCACCATTGTTGTTAACATTACTAAAAACAATTTTTTTAACAAAAAAAGAACTCATTTCAAAAAAGTGCATCAAATAAAATGCACTAAAAAGTATAAAATAATGATTTAATTTATTTACAATTAAGCAACGAAATTTTTATTTCTATGAAATTACTTTTTGAAGTTGATGTTAATATAATAATTTGAGTTAAGTCTGTTACAACTGTCAAAGTTAACGTTAACAATATCAAATTTTGCCATTTCATTCTAAATAAATTAAATTATTTTTTAGTACATTTTTGAAGTCGTTTTTTTTGTTATTCTTTTTTTTTATTATAAACTGCACTAGAAAAATACTGTGTAAAATTACGTTTTACAGTTTTATCTGCTTCATATAAATTTAAACTTGAAGTAAAACTTTCGAGAGATTTTATTTCCAATTTTCTTCTAACGGCATTTCTTTTTGTTTTCATAAACGTTTAGAAAGCTTGCGTTTTAAAGCCTTTATGGACCAATTGCCACTAATATGGCAATAAAGAACATTTAGCAATCAAAATAAGTGCTTGATTTCTAATTTTTTTAAAGCCAAATCTTAAATCTGACTAACATTGCTACTTCATTAAAAACAAAAAACCAAAATCAACTTGGATTAAAAGCATCTAGTTTAAATTAACAACGCGCAGAATTTATTGGATACGAAATAAATTCATATGGCCCAATGCTTTAGATCACTGTAAATATTTAATTTGTTGTTTGTTACTTTTAACTCTTTCTTTAATTTTTTTGTAACCACAATTTTTTTGTTAATTTTTTTGCACTTTTGGTTAATCGTACACATAGGCATTTACATCGTTTTTAGTTTTAGCAACGCTTAAATCTATTTTTTCTATTGTATTCCAGGTTCATGGACGCCAATCCAATCCAATCGCAAACGCATGTTTTTTCATGTTAAGACAATAATGCCGACAATTTTAGTTGGAATTCGTTAAAATATCATGAACCTAATACAAAACACTATCGATCTTCAGGTCGTATATTTAATAACATAATTAAAAGTGCACTGTAGGTTACAATAATTTTATTATTAATTTCTTTCATTAATTTTATCTTTTATAAACGCAGAAGCTTTTGTATTTTCGGTATACCAACGACATAAATGGCTTTGTAAATCATTCTTAAAATGTTACATATGAAAATATGCAAAAAAAAATTAATTGAAATTACACCAATAAATTTATGTTTAAATTACAATAATAAATTTGTTTGAAGGCCGTTTGCTATTACCACTAATTTTACCTCTCAATTCAGGACAAAAAAATGCCCTGAAAAATTGAATGCGCGCGTTGAATCATAGAGCATGTAGTAAATTATTTTACTAAAAAACCGCCAACAAGTTGCATACTGGCTCATGATGACATTAGCCAAATTTTTGACACAATTTGACCTTTAGATACTCTAAAAAACGTTATATGCTTAGGCAGTGCTAATGCCAGTATAGGTAATATTACACCATAAGAAAAAGAATATACCCAAACAACACATTGGTACAAAAAACGTCTAAATGTCCGTCTAATAAACGTTAATAACGCGTTTAAAAACGTTTTAATGTCTAATAAACGTCTATTAGCCGGACATTTAGACGTTTTTTATACCAATGTGTTGCTTGGGTAATTTGTTCCATGGCTCTCACGATTTTTGAGAAATAAAGATAAAATATTTCATGTAACTATCTTATTTAATTTAAAATATAGCATAGTACTCTTAATAAAACGCAAACTTTGATTTTATTAATTTTTATATGGTCTCCATAAAAAACATAATTTCAATTTGTTTCTAATGAGTACAATGAAAAAAAAAATTAAACTAAATTGTTTAAATTCTATATAAAAAAAACTGGTGTGGTCACTACACGATTTTGTTATAAGAAATTTTTACAAACTCTCAACTTGAAGAAACCCATTAAAAAAAATTATATAATTTTTAGAAAAATTATAAAATCTTGTTAAAATTGGAACAATAAAAAAATTAGAATCGAATTAAAATTGTATTCGGTCATTTTGAACGGATCCGTACATCTAGTTTTAGACATGGAGAAACTATCGTTTCAGATTCAGATTAAGTTTAAACTCCTTTAGCTTTTAGATCACTGTTTTTTCAAGTCGTTAAAACAAACATGCTGCTCATTTTATCAGTTAGTAGCGTTGCCTTGATGTTTAATACATGCACTGATCTGAGTATCTAATTTTTAAATGTTTAACATTTTTTTTGAATATTATAAAAAGTATTTATTTTTGTAGGTACAATATAAAAGTTACAATGACTATACAATTCTATTCCATGTACTTTGGAAGCTACAGCAAAAACTGACTTTTTTCTTGTATTTGTATAAAACATTCAAATATGTTTTTTAACATTAAGTAATTTGACCACATTCATCACATCTTTAGTGTCTAACTCTGCAAAAATAAAATAGAAATTAAAAAACAATTTCATATTATCTCTTCATTAGAAAAAGATTTTATAACATAGATACTGTTCTTGCAAATTTATTGGAAGCAAACTTCTTTCGCAGCTTGTAAAGTTCCAGATAAACTTTTACATAAATTTCCAAAAAATTCATTTTTTGCACAAGTATTTTATATTTAATTGCTTAACACAATGCATGTTTCGTTTTTGTCAGTAATTGCTTATACTGTTTTTGTAACAACATAACCTTGATAAATTTAATCAACAATCAACTTTCTTACATATAATAAATTTATGAAAAAAAAATTTTTTTTTTAAATGTGTTTGTAAGTATACAAAAAAATAATATGTTGACCACGTAAGGAGATTTGAAGAAATGATTTCACGGTGCTCGTGTAAAATTATTACAATCGTAAGCTATCCTCGCTTGCAAATTAAAAATGTTCACTCACTCATAACTACCACATTTTTTAACTTTTATAACAATTTACTATTCTACTAATGTATTTAAAAAAAACATAAAATATGTGTCGTTGCTATGTCAACAACACGTTTGGACAATTGTTATATTATTCATGTTATATGATAAAAAGTTTTCGTAGTTTTTTTAAAGTGATTAATACCATAGTAAGAACCAAACTAAATGATAGTATTATACATTATCCAAAACAAATTGATTATTAGATTTATATTTATTATTACAGTTAGTTCACTTGAGTATAAATTTTAGGTATCTGTTCGTGACATCAATATGCGCGTTACTAACTTCGATTTAGCATCATAATTAATATAATTACGCAGAAATCAAAACATATTTTCACGTGTATCGTTAACTGCCTTGTGAGAATTTGAGCTTCATTAACCGCATTTATTTGAATTAGGTTTTATTTTACCGTAGAATATTTTAATACTTTACCTTAACAATAATTGTATGGCTTAAGTTTACACTTTTAAATGAGCAATCGCACATTTAAAATAAACGTTGAACGTTCTATTTAATTATTTTGTTAATACGCCAGCAAGTAAATAACTACGTAAATTAATTAAAATCTTTCTAAGAATATATTAAAATTTAAATTCGTAAATATTCGTAATCTTTATATTAATAAGTTAGTTTGAAGTTCAAAATAATTAAAAACAAACAAATTTTTATTAATTAAAACTGAATTCTTTAAGTAAAGCTAAAAAAAGTACTATACTAGCTTTTAAAAAAATTTAGTTTTAAACAAAAAAAAACTTGTAAGTGCAAAAAACTTATGTGCTTAAACTCATTAACAATAGCAAAACTAAATTATATTATCTGCACTACTATTATGAAGATTTTATATTGTTTAATACATAGATATCGTTTGTTTTTTATTTTGTAATTTTTCTGACTACGTTATCTCCATTTTTTTGTTTATGACATGAACTTTTGATGCAGAGGATAGACACTAGTCAAAAATAAAGTTCACGTCAAGTTTTCTGGCTACGTTTTGTTAACTGTTGTTTATTTATGTTGCATTTAAATGTCACATTTGATATCAAGGCTTTCTAAAGTTGTGATAGATTTAAAATTTAAAACGCCTTGGTGTAAAAAATCAACATTATCGCGTTGAAATAACAATAAATTAATTATTTAACGTTTAATAGCATGTATCAACTGTCTCTGCAATTAATTATGTACGTACTAACTCTTAAATAACTAATAACTTACAAGTGCTCAAACATTTTCTCTGTAAACGCAGTAAAATGTATTCATAATATTTAAATAACATTTTAAAATACTCATACAAAACAAATAACGAACAAAACGACTAGTTATATTACGCGCCACATTTCAGATCACTCTGTAGTAAGCTATCTCCTGAGCTTAGATCAATATAGTTTATATTATTCCAAGGTACTGATTATCATAATGTTACTTGCCTTTGATGCTAAGTAAATAATTTACTTTAGTATTGCATATGTCCGTTGGACATGTTATACAATGGGTTTACATAAAGAGCATAGATTATTTTGATTTGACTGTAAATTTTGTTTACAGATAATATACCCGGACGGTATATTATCCTTTGCCTGGAAGGCATTATGATTTTTAAGTACCCAAGTAGCATCAAAGTGAAAATAACTTATATTGCCACTTCAGTTTAGTGATTATTACGTATTTAACACTTTATATGCAACTTCATAGTAATTATAACTTTATTCTATTGATTTATAGTGGAAATTACGTGGATACATCCTTTCTTAACCACTTTGTAGTTCTGTAGCTTTGTGGTGAAAAGCTAAGTTTTTCCAACGTTATTTTCACTAAGTAAAATCACTTATCAGTTTTTTTAACTTTGTAGTGGCAAATTAAAGTGGCGACCACTAAATCGAATCATTAAAATCTTACTTTAAAGTAATAACCACTTTAAAGTGGCTATTAAAGTTTTGGCCACGTTTTGGAAACTTACAATATACCTAAAATGTAGGTGCACTCTAGAGTGGTATGTTGTCGTTGTTGTAACGTTTTAGCCACTTCCATAAGTGATTTTCACGAGACATTTTAGATTAAAGCCACTACATAGTGACATTTACTTCTGAAATCCACTTTTAAGTTACTGTAACTAAATAGTGGCCTATTTTCTACAATGCAAATCGGCTCGGTATAAATAAAAATACACTGCTAGTATTTAAATCTGTCTAACCTAAAATTGCTTTCCAGGAAGACATCAAAAGTTTAACCCGTAAAGTGAAGTTAGTTATTAGGAATCTGACATTTAGTAACACATATAATCCATAATGTGAAAATGATTTAGAACAATTACAAATGTATAAGCTGGATAACAATATTATTAAGAGTGTTCAAAATAATTGATTGTAATTATACGTTATGAAATGAAGTTGATAATAAAATATAAATTAGTTAGGTTATGTATCCAACTTCATTATGAAGATGAACGTGAAAGCATGTAAATTTTATTGAGTGGCCGTTCAACAAAATTCACGTGGTCGCCACCAATGCTGCCACTTTTAAAAATCACTTTTAAGTGTTCTGAAATTTGATTGGATGTTTCTTAGTTCTCTTTGCCACTTATTGAGTGGAAGTAACTCCAAAGTGGCTATCCTTAGTTTTTGCCACTTAACAGTTACTTTATTTCTAAGTAGCCATATTTATGAACATTCTCTATGCCGCCATTAACAAAAATTTGCCAATTATTCTAAATATATGAAATTTATAAGTAACAACACATTGAATGTAAGAAATTAATGAATAAATTGTAATTAAATTTATAATGTAAATACTAATAAAATGTGTTTTAGATTGTATAGTTATTTAATTTTTATTTTATATTTAGGACCTTTTAATTTTGTTTTTCTAAAAAAATGAAAATTTTGTTGGCGCATGGTTATATTTCAAACTGTAACCTCTACATTTAACAGTAAAATTTCATTTGTTGCAATTTTGCTGTTAGCAAATGTTGTACAAATTCAATAATAAACATGTAGTTTATAGAAACTTAAAACAGTTTGATCGAAGTAAACCTTGTCCATTTTTAAATTAAGAAGGAATGTAGATGAGAAAGTAAACAACATTTAAAAATGGGACAGAGATATAAATACATTAAAGCAGTTACTAAAATGCCCAGGGCCACTAATGGTCACCACGCCGCCACTTGGCAACGACGTAGATTTTACCTGGCTGTAATGTTATTTTATAAGTGATAAAATGGTTGTAATCACGTAACGACCACCCAATATTTGTTCCCCATTTTGGTGGTAGCCACGTTATAAAACTGTTCCTGTAACGTGGTAGTGACTAGTGGCACGCCACTCTACAGTTCCTACGACTGTGGCTGCCACGTGGCAATCACCAAAAATGCTAGTTGGGTAACTTAATTCATGCCCGATTGTAATTTTGATTTGCAATGACAAATTACCTTTTAGGTATCAACTATCAGGTAACAAGAAATTAAGCTGTTTTGTTGTGTCTAGAGGGCATATAATATAGTCTTCTTAATTAGTTTTTATTTTGTTTTTTTTTCGTTTACCAAACAAAAATAATCATAAATTGTTATTTACTATGTTCAGGTAATTGTGATAATCAAGTCCTACATGAAAACGTAGATGCCATTCTGGATGCGCCAGAAGACATGTACCTAACATTAGTGTTGGTTCAAGTTCATTTACCAGAACACATTCGTAAAATTAGTACGGATAATATAATAAAAGTGCCAAATGTCGAACCACAACTAAAACAAGAATTACTTTTAAGTATCCTTCTAATTGCTAGATCCACCGTTCCTCAACCCGGAAGCAAAGGCGTGCATAAAGAAATCTCATCTAGAAAGAGATGCCAGGTTGGCTGTGGTACAACAGCAAATTGATGCTGGACTCTCTGCTATTAGCAAGATTTTAACTAAGGTGCTTATAGATCTTAAAAATTAGTCTAAATTAGAGTTTCTTGAACCTCTGTCAGATGCTTGAAAGTGGCTTACCGATTTACATCATTTGAAAAATTTATTCAGAAGAGCACTAATAAAACCAAATCTGCATGCTAATGTTACAATACACAACGAACATCACTTCAGAGGAAGTTTTAAATGTAAAACATATATCTGGTTTGCTCAATATTAAATTGGATTGAATGATACAAAATTCCCTTTAAGGTTAAGGTACAACAATTGTCTACTCCAGTCTCGCCAAATGGTCTGTTTAAAAAAAAATAAAATTGTAAAACACATTAACGAACTGCTTTCAAAAGGGGTTATTGAAAAATGCCGAAACGTCACTAACCAATTTGTTTCTGTTTCTTTAACTCCAAAACCTCACAGATCAAGTAGATTCATATTAAATTTAAAGCAATTTAATCATTTATCAAAGAACACTTTAAACTTGAGGACATTAGAACGGCTACTGGACTAATGACTCAAAATTGCTACATGTGCACAGTAGATGCATATTATCTTGTATCTATCAGTAGAAAATATTTACGTTTTACAATTGACAATACTACCTATCAATTTACTTGTTTACCATTCGGCCTTTGTACAGGTTCTTATGTGTTTACAAAATTAATGAAACCGATCATTACGTATGTAAGTTTCATTTGTTATTTATCTAGACAATTTTTTGTTGTTTGGAAACAGTTACATACACTGCATAGAAAACTTCAAGGCAACTATATCTTTGATCTCGACTAGGATTTATAATTAATTGGAAAAAATGCAACACGGAGTCCAAAAATGTATGTAAATGTTTAGGGTTTATTCTGAACTCCTCTGATATGCGTTTAAAACTGCCTGGGAGAAAAAAAAATAACAAAGTTCAATATTCTCAAAAAATGTAAGATTTTAGATTTTGCAAAGTTTCTAGGACTATTAGTATCAGTCTGTTCTGTTATTGAATATAGTTGGGTGTACACAAAAAAATTTGAAGAGCAAACATTTTTAGCTCTAAAATCTAATAACTTTAACGATAACAAACAAATGGTACTGACGATCGATCTTAATTACAATTTCTTGTGGTGGAAGTCAAATATATTAATATCAATTGATCGAATCAAATCAAACCACTTCAAAGGAGAGATTTTTACAAATGCTTTACTATACGGGTGAGGTGCAGTCTCTAATGACGATAAGGCACATAGTTTCTGGTCTACCTCAGAAAATAAAGAACATGAATTATTTAAAACTTCTGTCAGTGTTTTTTGTTTCAAAATGTTTTGCTCATAATTGTAGCGGTTGTAAAATCTGGCTAAGGGTAGATAACACCACTGTCATTTTTTATATAAACTGGATAGGTGGTATACAATTTCCAAAGCTGAATGGTTTAACACAAGAGATCTGGCAATGGTGTGAATCCAGAAACATTTGAATTTTTGTTTCATATCTCTTTAAAAATAAATTTTTAGACAGATTATGAATTGAGAATAAATAGCACAGATACTGAATTTCAGCTAGCTTTTAAAGAGATATTAAATAGTTTTAGAAAACCGTTCATAGATAAAGACAAACTCGATTATACTTGCGTGAACAATAATGCTACTACATTTGACGAGTTTAAACAGTAGTTTACAAACACATAATGGTCGGGTTTGCAACAAAACCAAATTTAAAAACAAATTTATTTATCAAAAATTTGTGACCTGCAAAACGGTAGCATGGGAAAACATTCTGATTATTGGTATAGACATGCACGTTACCTGGACCCACCTATTGGCGCGGAAACTCTAATTAAATTGATTTTTTTTACATTACTTAGACAAATGGTGGCGTTTTTAGTAGGAAAAGAGGCAAAAACCTATGCGGAAGCGGTTGAGGCTGCAAGCCGAGCAGATGTGATGCGTGCGAGCGGACGAATACGTAAAGACAGATATCAAAGCGTAACGTACTTGGAACGACCCAAGACTAACAACCCAAATTTTTGATATGATTTTAGACAACGGACTGGACTGCAAGATTTCAGAAATTTTAGGGGATCAAACAATTTTGAATTAAATTAGAATCGCCGCACTAATACTGAACGTCATATGCGGCCAAGTAATGGTGGCGATAATAGTGTTGAGAGAGAACAATCTACAGATATTTCTGCATTTGAGATTAATGGAGATGCTCATTCTACTCCGGTAACAGTGAGGCAACGGGATCTAGGTTCGGAAAGCTTTTCACGACACTGGCAGTAAAGTCGGTTCTATCGATGAGTTGCGAAAATAGTGGCAGTCGAAAAAATAAATTTTTTTTTGAAGCAAAACTTTATTCTGTTAAATTTTTATTATGATATTACTTGCAGAGCAAAATTTATTTCGAGAAATTCTAGATTAATTGGCGGGATGTTACAAAAAATTAGAGGAGTTATCAACGCTATAGCCGTGGATAGGCTCATAGATTCTGGTAGCGAGGTCAGTGCAGTAAGCAAGGACTATTACAATAAATTAAAAATGTTTAGTCAAAATAAATCAAATAATTTTGTTGACGCGTTACATGTAGTGGAAGTAACCGTTAAAATCGCGGATATTAGAAAAAAAAGCAAATAATTAAGTGGCAAACACGACTGGATGTAGACATAGATAATAAGAAAGTATCGATAATATTTTTAGTTATAGCGGGATTAAACGAAACGGTAGTTTTAGGTAGTGATTGCTTAAAACAGGTAAATACAAATATTAAATATAATAGTGAAAACAATAAGTGCTCCGATGTATGAAAAGTTTGCTTTCTGGAAAGTCTAGTAGATACATTGATTGATGATTATCACGAAAGATACGGATATTTTGAGGTGGCTAGATGCTGTTGGGCTTTATCGGAAAGAATAAAAGGATGCTATATATGTCAAAACCCAAAATGTTATAATAAAAGTGTTGAAGGGTTAATGCAAAATATGCTAGTGAACAGATCCGGGGCCTACATTTGATGGGTCCTTTGCCAAAAAGTAAAGGAGGAGTAACAATGTTGTTCGTAGTGTTAGATATGTTTAGTAAATACCTACATTAAATTGTAGGCAGTAAAAAAAGCAACAGGTAATATTTTATGCAAACGATTCTTGGAGGAGTACATAGCACATACAAATTATAAATTATAAGCAGTAATGTCAGATCATGGACCACAATTTATTAGCGAACAGTAGTTATCACACTGCCAGCGCAGGAAGATAAAGAAAACAAAAATTAAACCAAAAAAAAAAATTTATTTTACAACAAAAAAGAAAGATAGATTATTTTAACGAAACACGCAAATATATACCAGAATATAACAAAAGAGCAGTAGAATTATTAAACAAAAAAAAGGAAAACTGAAATTCTTAAATGAATGTGCGAATATTGCGGGCGTAACAAAAATTAACTTAAATAGCAATTAACACTTTACGTAATCGCACGGTTGCAAGGCCTTTCAACGCGCGGACTACCCTACACGTTTAAAATAAAATAAATACTTAAACTACCAGCATTACCCTCCTAAATTAAAATATCCAATGAGATACAAAATATTAAAAAAAATTAAAATTGTACTGCCGTTCTCGTTGTATCCTCGGTAACGGTACTTGCGCCACTAAATCAAATAAACGTCAGACGCGTCAAATGTCAAACAAAGGTTACATTAGAAAAAAAATAAATACTGTTTTTTTTTGTTACAAATTGCGAAAAGAAAAAAAAACAAAACTTAATAATAATAAAAAAAAAGTGAGTAAATGAATAGTTTCGTGTGAGTGCACAGTACACGTATAACCAATACTTGGGTACAGAAAACAGGACATAACCTCCGATAGATTGAAGAATGGTCAATGAGGTAAGTTGAGCACCGCTCGAACGCAAATAAGTATAATTTTCTGACCTTAGTAGCTGCAATCTAAAGCGTACCCTCTTTGATATCGATTGTGGGTTCGTTAGCCTGCCCGGCCCAGAAAGGGGATGCCGCTTCGACAAACAGTCAATGCTGGTGACTACTTCAACGGAGGTGTACAATGTATAAATAATAATGTAGAAACTGTAATGTAACCGGAGCAACAACGAAAAATATAATAAAATAAAAGCTTAAAAGTCATTGATTAGATTGTTACCAGAGGTGGTTGGCAGCTTACCTTAGATGGTGGGTGGCTTAATGTAATTGTACCTTGAAAAGTGCACATAAATCCCTGGCAATCAGGAAAACGAATTGGTGTTCCAAACAACGGTGCAACTCACCAATAACCAATTCGAATAATTACGTAAGGTTGTCTCAGATAGATCCACTATTAAATGTGGTTAAATGCAACGAAGAAGCAACCATGCACTTTCAAGTTCTAATAACCATTATCTTCTAAGAAATAACCCAAAAATGACCTCCAAAACTGACCAAACATCCTCTGATAAGGAAAAATTTTGATTTATAATTTTGAGTGGGAAAATTAAAGTTAAAGAAGCTTATGTATAATAAAGTAGAGGATCATAATCAAATAAAACCAAAACCTATTTTTAACTGTAAGAGAAAAATAAACTGAAAATAAAAAAAAATTAAATATTTTAAGTAAAACTGTTACATAGTGCTAGCCTATTGAAAAAAAAAACGGAAATTAAAAGTAAATATTCAGCGGTGTTTCATCCGCAATCAAATTTAGTAGAACGTGCAAATGGAGAATTCGTGCGAATTTTACGGTGTTATTGTCATGATAAGCATAGTAGGTGGGCGCATTATTTGGACAAAATTGGAAACATGATATAGTGTGCTGTTAGTGATTCAACTAAATTTATTCTGTATCAAATAATGTTTGGCAAGCGGCTAACTAATATAATAAATAGTTTATTGAAATTTCTTCATAGAAATGAATTAGATCCGAAAATAGTAACTTCATAAGCAAAAATACCGTTTGAATAAATAAGCGAGAAAAAGAAAGGAAAAACATGACAAATCAAATCTTGTCAAGCATACAACTAACGATTTGATTTTGGTGAAAACACACTACCAAGCATTAATGCAAACACAGCATAGATAAATCGTGAGAGCAGCGAGAAATGGTAAAAAGAAGAAGGAAAGGGAGAAGCAGTTGCAATGAAGTAGTCGGGAAAAAAGTAAACTAAGTAGTTGAAATGAATGTATAAAGAAAAAGGAAAAATCGTTAAGACGGTATAAAGTAAAAACCAGATCTGAAAAAAGTAAACTAAGTAGTTGAAATGAATTTATAAAGAAAAAGGAAAAATCGTTAAGACGGTATAAAGTAAAAACCGGATCGTTATAATCAAAAAGCAAGTGGAAATAAAAAAATGTAAAAAGAAGAATAAATTGTGTAGTGCTGCAGTATATTAAATTTTTGAAAGTTTAATTTTAATGGTATACATATATGTAAGTATAAAGGCGATCTTGTCCTTAAAAAAATATTATTGTAACAAAAATAAGGCTAACGCTAAAGTTTTCATAAATTATATTAAAAACTAAAGCCGTGCGTTACAGTGTGTTATAGTCAGTCTATTAATATTGAAACATGCATGTTGTTTGACTTCTGTCTTACTAACGGTCAGTGTTTACCAGATAGTAATCGTTTCCTATATTGCCTCGCCGGATACATTTCCTGTTTCGACAGTTTTTGTAATCACCATAATTGATTGTTGACAAACACCATAACAATTTGAACTGCTACTTTCTGTTGACTTCTACAATATATCTCAATCCGTCTTAATCACACAAAGCATAGATATATGGGGTTTTGTACTCTATCGATTTCTCTACAAGTTGTCTCAGAATGAATACTGCGTCTACAGTATTCTATTTTTTCTGAATCTCTGTTGTACTTTGTGGATGACTATTTTTTTCTGTTCTAATTAAGTAATGTTATGTCACGGTAATTGTTAGGCAATTTTCTGCCCCTCTTTTTAAATGTAGGTATTGTTAAGCTTTCTTTCTTTCTATTTAGTAGGTACGTCGCCGGATGCCATTATCATATTAAACAATTTATGGATGTACTTGTTTAGTTTAGTTTATTTAATCAATTTATTATAGATGCCATCTGGGCCTGGCGATTTAACATTGATATATGATATGCAACATATCTTTGATATCTTTTTTTTTTGTTATTTTTATAGTTTCCTTATTTTCGTTAAAGTGCTGAACGTATTGTTGTTTTTCAATGTTGTTAATTCGTACACATTCATATATTTTTTTGTGATTCTGTATCATTCTCCATATTTTTCGTTGTATTTTATAGAGATCATTCATATATTCTTATTATTAAAGCAACCACAATAACTTTTCGTAAAATACTTTTCAAAATTTATTCTTTGGAAGTAAACATCGATAAATTAAGTGCGCAACATAACCTTTTATAAAAATGTTTTTTGTAAACACTTATATTTGCACTTTACATTACTGTATTGCTTTATAAATCAAATACTTTTTCTTTAAACAAAAATGTAACGCAAAACTTTTTCTTTAAAATTACTTTACGTTTGACTTTTTAAATTTTATGCTTGAAACCAGAAGTTTGTATTACTTACGTACGCTTTTTAGGTGTTTGCAAATAATAAGACAGACACTTCTACGTTGTATTTTACAAGATTCAATAAGTACATAGAACTTTATTTAATCTAACTTTCTTAATTATTAACAAATGCTTTTTATAAAAATAGCGAATCATTTTTTCTTGGCGTAATTTTTTTTTACAATTATACTTATTCTACACTGGCTGTTATTTATACTAGGCTTTTTATTATAATTCGTAATGTAAAAAATTCGATGTTGTTGGAAATAAGTTAATCGAAACGTGCCCGCCGTTAAAAATGTATATATGTACGTTGTTAATACATGCGTGAATACAGCGAGTAGTAACAAAGAGCCTTAAGCGCGGATAAGTCGCATGCCAGTTGTACTAGCGCATTTATTGTTTTAAGTTGTAGTATTTCTTTTATTATAATAAACGCCCAAAGTGCTATTTTAAAAAATAATAGTGTGTAAAGTGTAAGTGAATCATAACGATAATAAGGAAAACGCGTGGCACGAAGGATTACATTAAAAAATGGCTACGGCAACGGGTTTCGCGAACATTGAAAAATTAACAGAAAGCAATTATGAATTGTGGAAAGTGCAAATGAAAAGTGTACTAGTTTTCAATGATTTGTGGCAATACGTCAATGGTATGGAAGTGAAACCAACAGAAAATTTTATTAATTGGATAAACAAAGACTCGAAGGCGTTGGCATTAATAAATCTTTCCATTTCGCACGGGCAGTTAAATCATTTAAAAAATGTATTCTCATCGAAGGAAGCATGGGATGCACTTCAAGCGATATTTGAATCGCTCGGCCCGGTAAGAAAAGCAGCTTTGTATAAGCAATTGTTACGTATGGAAAAGAAACCGAATGTTAGCATGACACAATATTTAGCAGATTTCACACGCAATGCAGAATACCTGGAAGAAGCAGGAATTCAAATTCAAAATGAATTATTATCAATTATGCCGTTAAGTTCGTTACCTACAGATTATAATACAGGGCCTTCATAAATGATTGGATCCCACGTGACATAGATGTTAGGCAACCAACATTACTTGGATTGGTATAACGTAAAAAAAAATTACTAAATGAAAAATTTGATTTGTAACCTTTAAATTAAGGTTAAGTAATTAATTAAAAACAGTAACACATTAACAACAATACCTGTTTATTTAAAATAAAAATTGGTAATAACAATTATTTGAAATTTATAACCGATGTTCAAAATGTTGTCCTTCAGCTGCGATACATGTGTTAACTCTTCTTTTTAAATTTTCAAACACATTACAAAGCTCATCAACTTCAATATTTTGAATAGCATTAGTAATTGCATGTTCCAAGGCTTGAATATTGTGCATTTGACTCTTATATATTGTATTTTATAAATGTCCGTAGAGATAAAAATCTAGTGGCGTAAGATCTGGAGACCGTGGAGGATACAACCCTTGGCTTATTATTCTTTCATTGTAGAATTGTTGAATAAATTCAATTGTAGCTAGAGTAGTATGAGCCGTTGCATTATCTTGCTGAAAGTAACCAAATTGAAGTTCGTTGTCGTCTAACTGCTCGAAAAATTGGCCCAAAATATCACGATAACGATCTGCATTTACAGTATTGTAAAAAAATATTGGTCCAATTATCCTTCTCCTTGACATTGCAATCCATACACCAACTTTCAAAGGATGCAATGTTGTTTCCACAAAAGTGTATGGATTTTCGGTTGCCCAAGTGCGATAATTTTGGCTATTTACATATCCACTTAAATGAAACCATGCTTCGTCCTTAAAGAAAGTTAAATCTAATAGGTCATCGTTATTTAAATGTTCATTAAACCATTCACAAAATTGAACACGCTGCAAGAAGTCAGGAGCACGTAATTCTTGATAAACCGTAACCTTGTAGGGAGTCATTGAAAGGTTCTTTTTTAATGCTTTGTGGCAAGTTCCTACTGACAATCCTAAAAATGAAATGTTTATATCTTAAAAATAGAACTTAAAATGATTTTATACCTGTTGCCGCAGATAATTTTGCCACCGATTTATTTGGACTTTGTTCCATGCGATTGCGAATGTCTTCAACAACAGGTGCAGTAAGTACAATAGGCCTCCCTGTAGGTTTCCACTTACAAATGCAATTCTTATTTAAAAATCGATTAACTAAAACTTGTTTACGTTGTCGGAAAGCATCATAAGTAAAGTTTGCTTCTGGGAAATATTCGTTGAATTGATCGATGCAACTTTGAAGAGAATACGACCAAGTTCCATCGGGATTGCGAGTACCACTTCGAAAATGCGCCATTACAATGATCGTGTCTTGTTCAGCGGTAAACATCGTGAAATTCTATTATTATAAAATTTAAAAAATTACAAAACTACAGCTGTTATTCAGTACTTACTCAGAGAAAACACAAATAGTGCTGAGTAGTTATGATAATAACTGTTTTAAAATATAAAAATAGAGAATAAAGAAAACGATGAAAAATAATACTCGATGTAAACAAAACGTCAAACGAGAATGTCAAATAATGTTACTAAACCAAACTAAACGTTAATAGATGTGGTCACACTACCAACCTAAAATAATGTTGATGCTCAATTCTTAGATCACGTGGGAAATGGGTGTTAATGAAGGCCCTGTAGTTTTACCATTGCAATTGAAACGCGTGATGAAATACCGACGCTTGAAAATTTAAAAATTAAACTTATTGAAGAGGAGGCGAGACAGAATGATCGATCTTCAAGAACAAGCGATATAGAAAATGTAAGCACTGCTATGATTACAAAAGGTCATTCATACCAAACGAAACAAAATAATGTTTCTGGGAAGTATAAACACACGAAACCAAATACGCACTTTAAAGGCAAATGTTTTAAGTGTAATAAATACGGTCATAAAAGTCGAGATTGTAAATTAAAATTTAAATCTAACGAAGCAAATAAGTGAATCACGCGATGATGACAGTTATTGCATGTAATACGGGAATTGATAAATCAAATTCGTGGTACCTTGATAGTGGCGCAACGAAGCATATGTGTAACAATAAACAAAATTTTGTAACTTTAAATGAAAGTGAACAATTAAAGGTTTATACGGCCGCAGAACATTTTATAGAATCCACCGGAAATAGAGACGTAAATTTAAATGCGAAAATAAACAATCGTTTCACGAATAAAGTAAAATTAAAAAAAGCATTATACGTTCCCGAACTTCGAAACAATTTACTTTCTGTTTCAAGTGTTACCGACAATGGTTATACGGTTACTTTTATGAAAGATAAAGCAATTATTAATCGAAAGGATGGTTCGGTAGTTCTTACAGCATCAAAACGTGATCAACTTTATGTAGTGAACGAAAACGAAGAAAGTGTTGCATTTGTACGTGACAACGATGTTGAAAATTTAGTTAGATGGCATCAAAGGTACGGACATTTAAACGTTAACGATTTGAAAAGAATGGAAAACGAAAATATGGTGTCTGGTATAAATTTGCATTCAAAAATAAAAGAAGTAAATTGTGAAGTGTGCACAAAAAGTAAAATTCATGTGCAACCGTTTAAACAATCGACAAATCGTGAAAAAGAAACTTTGGGTTTAGTGCACTCCGACATATGTGGACCAATGAAAACTGAATCATTAGGTGGCGCGAAATATTTTGTAACGTTTATTGACGATTACTCACGTTATACGGAAGTTGTTATGCTCCGAAATAAGTCCGATATTTTTCAAGCTTTCAAAAATTACAAAACAAGAGCAGAAAGACAAACTGGCCACCGCATAAAAAAGCTTCGAACGGATAATGGAAGAGAATATTTATCAAGTCAGTTCAAGAGTTTCCTTGAAGATGATGGAATAGTACATCAACTAAGTGTTGAGTATACACCTCAGCAAAACGGCGTTGCAGAACGAGCTAATCGAACGTTGGTCGAAATGGCACGTTGCATGATGTTACAAGCTAAGCTTCCAGATTCCTTGTGGGCCGAAGCAGTGAATACAGCAACCTTTTTGAGAAACAGGTGTGCTACTAAGTGTTTAAATGGGACCACTCCCTTTGAAGCATGGTCAGGAAGAAAGCCGCACGTTAGTTTTCTGAGAATTATAGGCAGTAAAGCTATTGCATTAAATAAAAATCAAAGAAGAGGAAAATTTCAACCGAAAGGTGATGAATATGTGCTGGTAGGTTATTCAGATGAATCCAAAGCTTATCGTTTGTGGAAACGAGGAACAAAGCTAGTCATCAAAGCTCGAGACGTAAAATTTATCGAGAACATTGAACCTAATGAAACAGCATCAAAAGAAATTTTTATGCTGCCAGATCAAACAGTCGACATGACGCATGAAGAGGACGATGAAACCTACGAAGATAATACAGAACATAACTTAAAAATAGAAGTTGAAGCAGATGTTCAGGAAGAGAGCTATCAAACTGATGAAGAAGAAGCAAGTCATAGTACTCGACGAGGACCAGGTCGTCCAAAACTCTTAAGAGATGGTCGCCGAGGTAGACCGTCAAAGATTTACAAAACCAAGATCAAAGAATGGGTAGATCCCCAATCAGCAACAGATGCTTTGGAACATGAAAACAAAGAAGCATGACTAACCGCCATGAAAAACGAGTACGACACATTACAACAAAACAAGACATGGATTCTTGTACCAAGGCCAATACATAAAAAAGTTCTAACAAACAGATGGGTGTTCAAAACGAAATTTGACGAAGATGGAAAAATTAAGAAACACAAAGCAAGGCTAGTAGCCCGCGGAAACACTCAAAAATATGGAATCGATTATGAAGAAGTGTTTGCACCAGTAACAAGATACGAAACAATCCGTAAGTTATTGGCAGCTTGTGTAAATGAAGAATTGCACATAGATCAAATGGATGTAGTTTCTGCTTATGTGCAAAGTGAGTTACACGACGAAGTATATATGGAAAAACCGGATATGTTTGTTGAACACGGCAACGAAGAAAAAATCTGCAAGTTATTGAAACCACTATATGGACTGAAGCAATCAGGTCGGGAATGGTACAATAAACTGGATGGTTATTTGACCAAAATTGGAGGTAAACGTACCCCAGCAGATCCGTGTGTTTACGTATTTGACGAAGAAGATGAATTGGTTATTGTGTTAGTTTACGTTGACGATTTAATTTTGGCTGCGAAAAAGATTCAAAATCTCGAATCAATAAAATTGAAATTGGAGTCATCATTCAAGATGGTAGACCTTGGTCAAGTTAGCAACATCCTTGGAATCACTGTACAACGAGAAGGAGCTACAGGAAGTATTCATCTTTCACAGAAAAGGTATGTTGAGGAATTAGTTGAAAAGTTCAATATGGAATCTACAAAGACAGTGTCGACTCCGATCGAACCTAACTTGAAAATTTCAAAAGAAGAATGTCCAAGAACAGAAGAAGAAAGGGACGAGATGAAGAACAGACCGTACAGAGAATTAATTGGAGGTCTGATTTATTTAGCTAATGCAACTCGTCCAGATATAGCGTTTGCAGCCAGTACATTAAGTCGTTTTTGTTCCGATCCAGGAAAAAGTCATTGGGTTACTGCGAAACGTGTATTGAGATATTTAAAAGCTACATCTCATTATGGCATTACGTATGTTAAAAATGAAGAAAACCTCATGGCATACTCAGACTCGGATTGGGCTGGAGACATCGATGATCGAAAATCATGTACGGGTAATGTCCTAATCCTGGCTGGAGGTCCAATTAGTTGGAAATCGAAAAAGCAATCTTCAGTGGCATTATCAACAATGGAAGCGGAATACGCGGCGCTTTCAGAAATTTCTCGTAAAGTTGTTTATGTTAGTAGACTGTTAACTCATATGGGTTTTTATAAATATGCAAAACCACCAGTGAACGGCTTTTGCGACAATCAAAGCGCAATTGAATTGTCAAAAAATGCTGTGTTTCATAAACGAAGTAAGCATATAGATATACGTTTTCACTTTACTCGTGAATTAGTAGAAAATAAATATATCATCATTAACTATGTAGAAACGAATTATATGCTTGCTGACATTTTAACGAAATCTTTAACTAAATGTAAACACGATAAATGTGTAGAGATGTTAAACTTAAATAGATCATGTAATTAATATGTAGGGCACATATCGATAGGAGGAGTGTTGGAAATAAGTTAATCGAAACGTGCCCGCCGTTAAAAATGTATATATGTACGTTGTTAATACATGCGTGAATACAGCGAGTAGTAACAAAGAGCCTTAAGCGCGGATAAGTCGCATGCCAGTTGTACTCGCGCATTTATTGTTTTAAGTTGTAGTATTTCTTTTATTATAATAAACTTTGATTTCACTTCATTTTTCTGTCAGATGTTAGTAGTTAACGATGAGTTGGTAACCGTAAAATGAGATTAAATTAGTTTAAATTTTTTATTTAATAATTAAAAAAAAAGTGCTTATTTAAACAAAGTAAATTTCTTTTGAAACTGAACAAAATCAGCTCAAAAAATGATGAAACGTTTATATAAAAGTGTTTTACTGCGTTTTGCACAAATACATTTTACGTTAATATTTATATATTTTACGTAATATATTACCATTAGTTTTAATTAATTTAAAATCGTTTCACTAAATGATGTTAATATTAATGTCTCATCCAAAGTATGATTAACTAGATTAATTAGACTGCTTTTGTTTTGATATTAAATAGTAACAAATATTATTATATTTTGAGGAATAAGTACAACAACTTGTGTTAAAAACTGAACAAGAAATTTTCGTAAGTTTAGACGTATAGCTTAACTATTTTGATTAAGAATAGTCAAGTTTTATAAAGTTTTTGTTTTCTGTTTGTTTCCGTCTATACATTTAAGTCAAAACTTAGAAGCAAGTATTTAAAATGAACAAAAAGTAAAGGTTTATAAAAGTTTTGAATAAGCAGAGACATTTTTGTTTAAAAATACAAGGTTAAAATCTTATATTGCAATACTGATAACTAATTGATACTTTTGTATATTGAAAAAAGAAAAATGGTGTACACTGCAAAGTCAGCTTATTTTTTTGTACATCCGATTGCAAGGTTACTATAATAGTAACCCTTGTTAGAATTCAAAGAAGAAAAATGTAATCCAATTTAAAAAATAATATACATAGTATGCAGTAAATATTTGTATTAAAATGCTAGATAAATGTAAAACTTTCTAAAATGTGTCACTAGATGAAAATCAAATTAAAAATTTTTCCAAAATATAAATTTCTAATTCAACCTTTATAAAATTAACAAATTTGTACTAAACACCTCTTTGCTACCTGATCTTATTTTATTACAAGTTTACAAATGTAGCGACATTGCATAAACAAATTTATTCAATTTAAATCTGCCAGCGGCCTCTTAATAACCTTACAATCACATTATTATTAAAAGAACCTCTATTATTTCTAAATTTGTGTTCATTAAAAAAATGTTAAAAAATAAGTCGAAATAAAATTGCAAAGGTAGAGGCGTTTTATTATGTCGTGAACTGTGACCTTGAGTCGAAAATCGGAATTAATATACTAAAAGTCAAAAATATGACAAGTCTATCTGAATTCCAAAAACGTTAGTTTGTTTAAAAGGCACTGAATAAAAATCAAAAATAATCAGATATTTATTTATTAGATAAAAATTAATTTACTTATAGTGATACTTAAATACTTATTAACAGCAAATACAACGATAAAAGCAAAGATAGGTTAGAAAAAATGTACCGGCGTATGTTTGTAAGACGGATAATAACAATCTTTTGACATATACAGACTACAGCGCCACAGTTCACGAGATCCTGAAAGACGTCTAAGAGATAATACAACTAAATTTAATTTTTATGCGTTTTGATAGAGATGACAATTAACGCTGTTACAATATTTGTAAAAGGTTTCAAATACATAAAGACAACTATTCGCAAACAAACAGGTGGTTACACAAGCGTTATATCTTTGTAATATGATCGATTAAAGCACATTGTAAGTATGTAATGTACTGTGGGTTACAGCAAGTCTATATTAGTATGCTTTGCGTACTGTTGTACATTCGCCTTCCAATAAGTGTATTTAAGTTATTCAATTTTTCTTTTTTTAGTTTAAATATTTCGCCTTTTCAGTTAACTTTTTACACCATCGATTTTTCATTGATAGTATTTTATCTTATTAATTATGTTTTTATGCGCTTTACAAAGACAGGAATTAGTAATTACAAAAAAAAAACCGACTAATACTAATGTAAAATTTCTTTGCTTGTGTATAAACGCGTATAGCAAATTTTGATTACGTCTACATTGCGACATATAAACAAACAAGTACAGTATGTTTTAGCAATCTACAACGTTTGCTTTTTATTTCTATATGACTCCCGCAGCCAATTTTACCTTTTCAAATACACAGTTTTCATACTTTAAATTGAAATGTAAATATTTTGTGAAACTGTAGAATTTCTAAGCATAAGTAAATAAAAGTATATTTATAAATATAAACTGATAAAAAAGAATGCTTGTTTTGATTATCTTTTTATTAATTAATTTTTTTCTTGTAGCTTTTTTTATACTAAAATAGCATCTGAAATTATTCAATTGTTATAAGAAAGGTATGTTATAATATATAATTTTTTTAAATAATTCTAGATAATAGGTGTTGTTTAAATAATTTTTTTTATTTTAATTATTATTTAAGTAATTTTTCATTTTAAATTGAATTCTGTTTGTGTAAATTTGTTTTAAATTTAATTACTTACATTTTTAATTTTTTTAAAATAAACAAAAAACCAATTTGTTTAAAAGCTGCTTTTCTAAATGTTGATTTATTTAACATAAAATTATCTCAAACATATTTATTGTTAAGTAAATTTGCGTTGTTCATTTTTAACTACATTATTCATAAATTATATGTGCTGTTGAAACTTGTTGGTAGCATTATTAAGATTTTAACATTTTATTTTTGTTTTTTTATTTTATTTGTACATTATTTCTTACATTTATTACACTATTTAATTTTTCCAACTTTAATTGCTTGTTATAGTTTATATATTCTAGTCACACATTTTGTTTTTTAGATTAAGTTCTTAAGAACAGCACTATATCATTGTATGTATAAAACACATCATAAATTTCATCATATTATGTACGTTTTGTGTTTCAAGTAATTCGGCTTTTTCTTCACTTTAAATAAATCCAAGCCGTCTCAGACAAATACTTTCGTTTAACACTATCCACTTTATAAGACTAAAAAATTTTTTATCACAACTTTAATACCCATAAAAATGTGTGTTGAATTTTATACGTACTGTCACATTTTAATGAAACAAAGAAATATAAAAGAATATTAGTTATTTAGTTACATTTAGAAAACTAAAATTTTTTTTTAAAAATAAAAATCGTTTTAAATACTTATTTAAAATGTCATAAAACAGTTTATAGTGGTAGTTAATCAAATGTGTTTTTAAGTCGAGTGTACGTCCAATCAGTTTTTTTACCATTACTTTACTTTATAGACCTTGTCTAACTACAAAAAAATATTTGATCTAAAAAGACTTTGCATAAAATAAATTGAATTGAAGCTTATGTGAAAACTTTTGCGCATGGTTCAATAAAAAATCTAAATATAAAAGAGATAAGCGAATACGTAAGTATGCCAACACGACTTTAAAGACGTTTTATTTTAGTAGTAATCTAGTTTTACACTGATAAAAGCAATTATGTCTTAAACTCAAAGTACTTAACTTATAATGTATAATTTAGTTAATCTTTATTGTTTCTAATTTTAAACAAAATTATTTTTCTTCTTTAGCAAGAATTTACATGTATTTGAAATTATGCAGTATTTTCTTATCTATTAAAAACTTGCTAATTGCTAAAATTATAATAATATATTTAAATGTTTTTAAACGTAACTGTAATGCTAAGTTGTTAATTGTGTGACTTGCATCATCATTAACAACATACAATGTTATTATATATAAGTATAAGTCAAAAACAATTTACAAGAAAGTAGTAAATTAATTTTTCTTGGTATTATGTTGTATTCTTTGTAACAGAAACAACTAAAAAATACCATTTAAAAAAAAAAATTGATTGACTATTAATTATAAAACCCGTAAGCAGATTACGTCGCATATAGTGAAGGTTGCTATTTTCTCTAAAACAAAAAAATAAACAAAAGATGTTACAGCTACAGCTCTACTTGACAAACAGGATAGTCAAAAAATATGTCAACTAAAAGAATTAATTTGAAATATTCAGTGTTGTGAAATATCTATACAAATTAATATAAATAAATAAATCTAGATTGATATTATTTATCTATTTATATGTATCTATATACTTTTATTTAGATTACAAAAATAGTATACATAAAAATCTAGTGTCTCGTAAAATTACAGTTTTGTAAACTACACTATTTATGTAATTTCTTCAGTAATTTCCTGCATTTCGGTAGTAATTCTTCAAATATACTCTATTCATTGTTATTATATTATCTAGATTATTTTATATTATCTGTTATCTATATAAAGTTTAAATTCTTTATCTATTATCTGACACTAAATAATTTTTAAAGAAAAAAAATTAACTATATCTACAATATAATTTAAAACTTAGCTATATACAACACTGGAAATATTTCATCATATTCGAGAATTCTAAGTTGGTACATTCACAGTTAAAAACAAAATATGACAGTTTAGAGCTAACATTTTTCGCTTGCGTTTTTTTTAAATTACCAATTCCTTTTATTGTGTTACAGGATTACTCTTGCTTATTAAAATCAGTTTTTTGTTATTTTATTTGTAAGATACAGGTATGTACTTACAAGTGTTTTAATAAAATGTAATTTGAATGTTTTAGCGTTATCCTTATTATAGCTGGAATTAAGAAAAAAATATATGTTCTGAAGTTCAAAATATTATCAAAAATGTTGGTCGATGGACAAAAAGCTACTGGTGAATAGGCACTCCTTTTAAACTAAGCAATCGAACTTGCAAAGAATGCAAGGAAATTAATGGTTACTATTTTGATGATCGAAAAAGAAGCTACTGTAACGGAAACTATTTGAAGACATTTTTTAAGAATTGGCAAACCAACAAAAATTGCTTATAGAACGCAATGATATCGTAGCTTGATGTTCTTGTTATCTACGAAAGTTGCGAGAAAACACTATACTAAAAAAAATTTAAAAAATTTGAAGGTTTATCACGTTCTACAATACAAGCACGGTTACAATAACAAATTTATTATTGTTCAATTATAATTTACATTTAGATTTCAACAGTTGTTATCCTTACATAAAAGTGCACTGTAACCAAGAAAACGGAAGGCACCGATTAATCAACTATAGTTAATATCACATTTAATGTGGAAGCCTATAATACAAAAGCGAATTGGAATAAATGGCTAAAACGACTTGAAGTTGCTTTTAAAGTTTGTAAAACTGCAGAGGAAAATAAAGTTTTGTATTTAAAACATTATATGGGAAGTAAATCTTACGATACCTTATGCAATAAAGAAATAAATTATGAAGAGATAGTAAATCTCATGAGTAGTTATTACAATCTCGGAAATTGCAAGATCTTTCCGATTCCATTCAAGAAAAAAGTTGGATGGTAAACCCGTACAAGAATTCTAACATCATTTACAGAAATTAGCTATCAATTGCAGATAAAGTAATTTTCTAAAAATCGCTTTGCGAAACCAGTTCGTATATGATTTTAATTCCAAACTTATTCTGAGCAGGTTGTTGGAAACACGCGATCTGGATTTCGATAGGGCTGTGAATATTGCTACAACTATGGAGTTGTCAGAAAACGGGGCAAGTCAACTGCATAATGGAATTTATGTTAATTACCTAGATAATAAAAGGGATAAAAATAAAGGTAATGCAAAATTTACATCTAATTTACAAATAAATATTTAAATTTACATGGTACCAATAACGAGGTTACTGACAATATTACGAATGATAGTATTAGTAGTAGTTCTAGAACTAATTTACAATGTTTTAGATGTGGTATTTTACAACATTTGGCAAACAACTGTAAAACGCTACATGTAATTTTCAATTTTTGTAAACGTCGAGGGAATTTGCAGAAAGTTTGTCTAAAGATGAACGCAAATAAAGTACAGGCTTTTCAGGAGGTTAACGAGTTGATACATTAAAAACGGTAAATAGTAGAGATAAGGTTTTAATTAAAGTAATTGAAAATAGTAAGGAAATCTTAATGAAAGTTGATAGTGGTGCTCCAGTTACGCTCATGAGTGAGAATCAATTTACACCAAGTTACCAAAAATGGATTGCGTATGACAAATATTAAATTAATTAGTTATAGTGATTGCTATGTAGATGTGCTGGGTGTAGTACAAGTACAAGTAGATTTTAAGGGCAATAACTGTTTGTTAGGTATGTAGTACGGGGGGAACAAAAACCATTGTCTCAGATGGATACATCCCTTAGAAATAGAATTACTAGAAATAAAAATAGTTAAAAGTGTCAAATGAAAATACAAATTTATAATAAAAATACGATTTTGTTTCCGATGGTACTGTTGAAAAACTAAAAAAATTATAAGCTTCTGTGTACTTAAAACCAAACATAAAACCCGTATTTCTAAAATTGGTACCTTTTGCATTAATTGATAAAGTTAGTAACAAAATAGATAATTTAGTACGGGAAGGTAATTTGCCTCAATGGGAGAGGCGATAAATTTAGTAAAATTGATTTAAACAAAGCTTATTTACAATTAGAAATCGAAGAAGAAATGAAAAATATCTTAACTTTAAATACACGTAGGGGATTATACAGACCGACTAGATTGATGTTTGCATTAACTAGTGCATATGCTATTTGGCAACGGACTATAGAACAAATTTTGCAAGGGTTGCCAGGTGTATCAATTTTCTTAGATGATATTAAAATTACAGGTCCAAATACAGACATAAATGCACAAAATACAAGACCAATAGAATGCAAAAGAATGATTTTCTCGCACATTACAACCCAATACAAAACTACCTTTAGTTTTAGCTATGCATGCATCGTGTTATAGGGTCGATGCGGTATTGAGTCACATTTACACAGATGGTACAGAAAAGCCTATACAGTTTACGTCACAAACATTAAATACGACACAGTGTAAATATTCGCAAATAGACAAAGAGGCATACGCAATCATTTTTGAAGTAAAAAAAAAATTACCAGGTTTTATGGCGTAAAGCGTTCATAATACGTACGGATCATGCACCATTAGTGCAGATTTTTAATCTTTCTATTTTAAATTCGACACGGATGCAACATTATGCAATATTTATGCAAGGTTTTAAATATGAAATTAAATACCGACGGTCAAACTTACATGCTATGCGGATGGTTTATCACGTCTACCAGTACAAAGTACGAGTGGATCAGATATAGTCGAATTGATTCAAATACAAACGTTACATGTAACAGTACGAGAGTTAGCAAAAGACATTTTACAATTTGAAACATTAAATTAATTATGTACTTTACAAACGGGTAAAATTATTGATAAAAATTTACGTTTCAATATAGATCAGAGAGAGAGAGAGAACTTTACAAAGTGGTTTCATCTTATAAGGTGTTAAAGTAGTTACACTTAGCAAATTACGTAAACAAATTTTGGACAAATTGAATACAGCATATTTTGGCATTGTGAATACAAAACGGCTGGTTAGAAGTTACTGTTGGTGGCCAAGAATAGATAAAGCTATTGATAATTTAATACAACATAACTATCAATGTAATAAAGTTAAAAATAATGCATCAAAAGTAGAAACTCATGCATGAGAAGCTTTAAGGGAAACTTGTGAAAGACCACACGCAGATTTTGCGGGACCATTTAACGAAGGTTACTATTTTATTTTACACATTGGCTTGAAATCCATTTTATCACTGCCGAAACTGCAATTAAGAGTTGTCGGAAAATATTTGTAGCATTTGGTATACGTAAAGTTTTGTTACGAATAACGGTCCACAATTTAAATCTTACCAATTTGAATTTTACACAAGATATCTGTACTAAGTCATCCAGCTACAAACGGTTTAGCTAGGTTTAGGTTTAGCTTTAACAAATTAAAATAAGAAGAAAACAATAGGTATTGATCAACATTTGAAATATTTTGACGTGCTAATCTGTTCTTATAAGTCTCGTTGCATGATCAAGGTTTGTAGTTAAATTAGGCTTAAAATTAATTTATCATCAATTTACATATTTATATCGTCAGCATATCAGACATTAAGATTAGAAACATTATTAAAAATTCAACTACTTCAATAATAATTCTATTTTTTTTGATAAAAATGCTATTTTGTTACTGGTATGGAAATAATACAACAAAAGTTCATCATTAGCAACTTTGGTTTATAATGATAGAAGTAAATATCGTGTCTAACGGTTATAGACGTGCACAATTCTGAAAACGATCGTACTGCTAAAAAAAAATCAAAAACAAAATAAAACATAAAATCAAGTTACATTTGAAATAAGTTTGCCACTCGCAAAAAATAAGTTAACAAGATTAGATTAGAAATTGGAATAAATTTAAGTCAGACCCAATATAAGGCAACTTCGCTTGTAAAATGAGCCAGTAAATGGTAAAATATTTGTAAGATATTGTGCTGATCGTCTGTAGCGACACTATTCGGTGCAGATAATTTATAGAGAGGGGCGCGCGGTAAAAAAAGTCATGTTTCACACTTATTAGCACGTTGAATGGCATCTTTTAGTAAATACTACAAATAACGCTAGAACTGTAATAGAAATAACCAACAAAAAAATTTAGGAAATGAAAAAAAACTACTTACAGAGTAGTGGAATAGCGCCCTGATACGACCAACCGTTCTCAACGTCTTCAAGTACGTATAAAGATGAAAATAAATGTTGCTTCCTGGTTGGCGCAATTAAATCATCAGGCCGTGTGAAACCATGTTGTTACTGTTCAGCACATTGCCTAATTAAATACAATTTGTACAAACGTGGTCGTATATTTTATTTGCAACAGAACTGTATAAAAATTCCGGTTTAACAAATATTCATACTTTTTTCAAATCTTTTTATTTGAACATTTCTATAGCTGTATGTGCCGGCAGTATTACGACACTTTTATTACTTTAGTCTATGTATTCGTATGTACAATCGATTTGATCAGTTTAATTATGTCATTAGTAATACACATTTACAAAATACATACTATCAAACTATTAATAACAACTGCTTATGTACTAATTATTCTTAATAAATAACACACTTTACTATAAGAAGTTGTATTCCAAAAGACGTACTACGTTTTACAACAAAAAGCAACGGTCCAATTTAAATATAAAAGATTCAAGTTTTTACTTCTATAATACAATTAAATATTTATCAATTAATATGATTTAAATTAATGTTAATTTTTTTATCTTGAAAAGTTATTTTTAATGAAACAATATTTTCAACACTCAAAACTTATGCCACATCTCCGGTGTAATACTATTAAGTGTTTCCTTTCTTATAATACGTTTTTGTTATTCCCCATATATTTTTATTAGGGTTTAAAGTACACGTTTTTTTAAAAATTCAAGTAACATCTAAATATACACTTTGGAAAGGTTTTTTGCTAGTTAAATTTGTATTATATCGCTTTAGAAATTTGACTCTTGCTGAAACATCATCTTGAATTTCAAATAATGCTCTTCAGTTATTTTCATTTTTCCATTGGATACCAATGTTATGTAAAATATTAGCTGAACTAGTGCAACCTTTTTCAAAAAATTATTTTCTTTTAAAATTTTTAATAATGTATTCAGTTACAAATAGTTATAAAAATTAAATTTAATAAATAGATCGCAGATAATTTAATCATACTTATTTTTGGAACACATGTCGCAAATTGTATTACTGATTTTTACTTCTACGGCCAAATCAACATTAACAATTGACTTATAGCTTGTTTTCATTCTAAGGTTTTTAGGTAGTTTTCCAACTTTTAAATCGGTGATTTGTGATGTTGATTTGAAGTACATTTTAGTTTCTAAAAACTTCGATTAAAACATGTTAAAAAAAATAATATTTTACTTCTCGTACAGCATTAAAAGTCACTGTTATCTTGTTTTAATTGTATTTATAAAAGCGTAAAATTATGTATAACTGAAACACGTAATCAACATTGAATACGTTTTGTCATTTGTATGACAAAGACAAAAACTTCATTTTAATTAACGAATCTTGCTTATATGTTATGCTTATGTATTGCCATGTTATGCAATTGTTAAATTTATAATATATAAGGTTTGTGATCTCTAATTCCAATTCAAATCTACTCGTGCACGTACTCACTTTAATCTACACAAAAAAAACTAATTTAATAAATTGTTTTTTGTGCTGCCAACATCGCAAACGTCAATATTCGTTCGTTAGTGTAGTTACGTAATGAACGAAAAAAGCTCTAGGGTGGCAAAATGAAAACTAGGAATCCACATAAAAGTAAGTGTTCAAAGTGAATTAATATATTAGAACGAGTATACGACAGGTAGAAAAATCATTTTAAAAATCTTGAAACTCAGTTAAAATTGAAGAAAAACGATGTTAAAGTTAATGTCAAATGTGACAGATTTAGTAATAAATGTAGTACCAACATTATATTTCTGTTGATTTTTTTTTTTTTAAACAATGTAATTTTATAAAAGGCAACACAAAAAATAATGTACATTACTCTCGTCGAAAGAATCATAGCATAACTCACTCACATGCAACGCTCGGTCGTGCGGCCTCGCGTCGCATTAACGTTCGTTATGCTATTTCTTACTTTCGACTCTTGTTACGTAAACTACTATTGCAACACTAAAAACTATTTTTTGTTGTATTGGCAATTAATAAACAATAATATGCATGCAGTAATGCATAAATTTAATAATTTTTCTATAAACAGATTTTTAATCGATTTTAAAAATTGTATATTTATACAAATATTAATGTAAATTGTAAAATAAATTGTATATATTTTATTTTTTAAAATCTATTCTAAACAAAAAATGGAATAAATTAGAATTAATAACATAAAAATACAATAAACCTTTCTGCCGCATGAAGACCAGGTTTGCAGACCGACTGAAAGGAAGTCTGCAAATGGTTAAGTGCAGCAAAAATGCATATACTCTTTTTTTAAAGTTTGAAAATACATATAATGCTAATGAACGGCCGAAAAAATAATATTTACAATAAAAATAACGTTTTCAAAGTATTTTTTAAAGCAATAATATTGATTTGACGGATACATGAATTCAAAACTGAGCCTAGAGCGTGTCAAACACGCGTGACGTCACTAGCCAGATCGCGGAGCTGTCAGTGCACGTAACGACATGACAAGTCAACGCGAAAATTTGCATTTTGCTAAAAATGCTCGACTGAAATATTGTTTTGTGCCAGGATGCAGCAGCAGTGCTTCAAAAGATCTCGAGAAAGTATTTATTAACGTGCCAAAATTCGAAAGTCATCTAAAATGGTTAATTCAAATTCGACGAGAACCAGGCAGCCTATATTTGCAGTCAACAATGTATTGTTGCGAAAATCATTTTGATGTAAGTACATATCAAATATGACAAATAATTGATAAACAATTGTGCGAAGGGTGAAATCACGATTCTCGAGATACTGTGTTGTTTAATCGCCGAACATAACGCAAACGCTAGCTTAAGCGGTTGAGATGTCACTACGAATTTAAAGAATATTGTTTTAAAATATTCGTAGGGTAATTTTAATACAAACAAACAATAATTATTAAAATGCTAAGTAAATAAAATATATATATATTTTGTTATGAAGATTATTGTATTTATAATTATGTGCTGACGAATAGTATTTTTTACAGCTTCAAGAAGATTTGGAAAACTACATGAGAGTGAAGTTGGATGCATCTGCTGAAATACAACTGCAGAAAAGAGTCCTTCCTCGATTTTTCAACTGCCAGCCAAATCGAAAACGTGCCCATGCTATACCAATAAAAACGGTGGTGCAGAAGCTGCGTAGGACCCAAATTTTGAAGGAAATTTAGCTGGAGCAGGACGCTTTTGACAACCAAAAACACTCCGGAGTCGCAGAAGAACCCGTTTGTCTAAATTCTTCATTAGTTGATTGGGTGATACGCGTATAAGTGATAACCAAGACGTTCATGGTAGTATGTTGGAGCATTTATTGCTACGCGACTATTGACAAAAATTTTTGGAGTGCAAGTCTCTTTAAGACCTCATTATCGCAGCAAATATGTGCATTGCAACATCTCCAATGCACCAGAACCAAAAGATGCGTCATGTTTCTCTATATAGTTTATGCCCAGCATCCGATCCATTCCAAGTCCTACTTTCTTGTTGAATTTAACGACCAACACTGGGTTCACCAATATATTGGACAATACCTTACTGAGCTTCAATGAATATTTACCTACGAACGACAAGAGTGGGGAAGGTTTGAAACGGCAAAATGAAAATTTTAAATTGCAAACGTTAAAATTGCGATTAGCGCGTATAGAAGCAAAACCAAAAAACTACATAGAGGAAACATGCACAACTGGAAAACGTGTACTTAACTTTAGAAAAGATTAAAACCAACCAAAAGTTTACAGTTTTGGGGTATGAACATGGAAAAAAAACTGTACGTTTGCAAACCTCGTGTTTTGGCAAACGGTTTCTTTGTTAGCTCATTATTTGAAACCGCAATTTTTTACGCTAACCAAAAATTTTGCTTCTAATTCTTTTAGTAGAATTTTTTCCAACTTGTGCCCCTTATCCATAGCTTCTGTATGTTTAACTTTTAAAGTCGCAATTAGTTGTTCGACTAATACATCATTCTCGGTGTTACAATGAGCGATTTCCTGAATTTTGGAAGCCGGTATTCTGCAGTACCTCATTTTGGACCACAAACGACATTCGGTTTAAGATTGTGTATTATCAGCAATATTTTGACATTCATCGAACATCATCGTAGTGCTCGCGAATTCTAAAAAATCATCAACATGAAACTGATCGGTTTTTACAAAACTTAAAATTAGTTGATGCATGGAGACTCTATCATATACTCTGAGACCAATATGCGCTAATATTTGTGTCACGAGTTGACTTTCCGCAAGTCGTTTAATAAACCTCGTGTAAAAGTTTTTAGTGTCGCCAAATGCGTTTTCTGTGGAAGGACTCTTTGCGTACTTTGTTGTGGCGAATTTCACGCTAGATCCAACTTGCGACAATACTCATTGTTTGTAATAGCATACTGTTGCTGTGGGTTCTGGTTCTTTGCTCTGCCTGTAAAGCTACATGAAAAACGCAAATGCATGTTTACAGCCACTATACAACAGATTTTAAATTGTTACAAATTTATAAAAATAATACAATTATATATTTATGATAGAGACAAAATGCTGACAGTTATACAAAATCTGCTAACATGCTTTGCACACCACAAGCATTAAAAGTAGGGTAAAATGTCAAGACATATTTACAAATAATAAATAAATTGATTACCTGCTGTTTTAAATAAAGGTATTTTACAAGAATTGTTTAAGAATTAATTAGCTAATTAATTGTCATTGTCTTTAATTACAATTAATTCAACTAACATTTTATTATAACTGTATTTATTTTGTCAATATAAAATCAGGACAAAAGAGTTTGAATTCATTTGAATATCTTATAAACACATAACATACCATAACCTTATGATATAATCATTGTTACATACATATACACACATTCATACACGCCACTAAACCCGAAGCATAAAGTCTCAATAACGTATGTAACTAAATTTGTTGATCCCGGACTAGTTCTGGGTCGTGGGTCAAAGAATCCACAAACCATACAATGTCGACAAAAGGTGACTATAAGGGCGCCAAGAACGATGATACTGTATAAATATCAACAAATTTAATAGGAGCTATAGTCGCTCTCGCTCTAAAAGCAACACTAAAGTTGAGAATCGGCACGCTACTGGCTGCAATACAAATATAACAACAAAAAAAAACACAATAATCCCAACAAGTCCGCTTCTATATTTATAAACAATCAACATGCAAGTAAACAAATAACCATATATATATATATGCATAGATAAATATGGGTGGCAAGGGTGATGGTAATGGGGATGATACTTTACTTTAATTACACAAAATATAATGATTAAGTCAAGGTGATAATGGTGAGGGTATTTAGACAAATTAATTATACAAGTTATGATGAATAATTGAATTAAATGGGGGTTTGAAACAAGCTACTTTAATAACTGATATATATATATATAAATTGTTACAGATATAAGCCAAAAGGAAACTACTATTGATTCCAGGGCGATGGCTAAACGAAACGTTTCTTTTAGGTCTACCCAATGTTTGTTGTATTCTGTATATTAGTCACACAAAAATTAAAAAAAAGTAATTTTGGGCAGTTCTTGTTTCTATTCCCTTACACAGTAGGTATTTTATATAGTAGTTAAAACGTACTATGCCACATAACCTTAATTTTTAATGAATGATAATTACATGTGATTAATGATCGATTGTTGTCGAATCTATACAAAATCGGATATTAACGTAAGTGAATATATATATATATATATATTTAAATGAATGTACTAAAGTTCACAGTTGAAACGAGATACTACACACAATACTTAAAACCTGAAGGGTAAATATTTAATTACAAAGTAAGCTTCTTAATCTCATAACCAACAAATTCAAATCTCCACGATACAATATTATTTTATAGGGGGCACAATATGATATTAGGGTACACAAAATGTAATTGGACGAGACAACAATGACTTCTGACCTGCTTATTCGGTGATAATACCTCTCCGATGATCGAGCGGTAACGTAAGGTTTCAGCCAAAGTAGGTAGTAACGATAAGGATCGGGTTAACTTTCTCGATGATGCAGATGATAGCGATGGTAATCCACACAAACACCATGCAGACGGAGCCCTGAATACAGGAATACAGGAATCTTCCGGAGACGAACACCCAATATACTTTTCTTAGCGGGACTTCAAAAATACGAACAGGTACACGTAGTAAATAATTGAATAATGCTGGTGCAACAATAATACTCGTAGAATGACGGTACGCTACAATACTGGTGGCAGAAGGTAACACGAAGATCAAACGATGGATAAAACCACAAAAAAGAAAGGAAGAGAAGAAAATAGAAGCTGAAATAATATTAAGTCTTAGGGATATTATAGAAACATAAGAATGGTACAAACCTCTACGATCTTGGGCGAGCTACATGTGGTATTAACACTGGTTGATAAATCCGCCGAAGCGATAAAATCTTCACCCAAAACACAAGTTTCCATAAAATGGTGAGCGATTTTTTATAAACTAATGCACAATTTCATTCAGATTCTTGAAATTTCAAGGGATACAGAATATATTTTAATGAATTGGCAAAACCATGCGTTCAGCACCAATTTTGATTGTCGAATCCCCAAAATGGCTAACAACAGGAAGAGAAAAACTGGGATTGATAAGAGATAACGGGAAAGTACAATTTTAAAACTCGAAAATCAACAAGGTCACAAATTTTTCTTAGTAATAGGCAACAAACAATACACAGGAACATTTAAATTGTAACAACTCCCCCCTACCAAGAGGAAAGCGTAGCGAAACTAAGCAAAAAAAAAATGATAGATGAATGATAACATGCAAAAAAAAAACCCAGGAAGAGGAAATCCCTACAGTTTAAAGTGATGCAGCACTAACAACCCAAAGGAAACCCATTCCAACCCCTGCCAACAATCAACCCAACAAAACAAAAAAAAAAAAAAAACCAAAAGATAATGTTGGATTCCAGAGAAATAAACTCTTGAGAAGATGCAAGGACTCAGTTCCAAAGATGCCATTCTCCAAACCCAACCAACCTCCACAAAAAAAAAAAAAAAATTCTTCAAGATAATGACAAAGACTCAACCTCAATTTCGGGGACACGATAAGCTTTCAAATCTTTCGAATGCCAAGTCCCTGGTAGTAGGTTCTCATCTGGATCTTTAAGTTGATAAATCCACCTTGCCAGTTTCTTGTGGATTTTAAATGGTCCTATAAATTTTGGCGCAAGTTTTGCAGAAAAATGTTTACTCGCATCGGATAAGACATAGTTCTTCCGTAATACTAACTGACCTATTTCGAACTCATCTGGCCGTCGACGCAGATCGTAATGCGATTTTGATTTTTCATACGCTTTTGTAAGTCGTTTCTGAACATCTCGGTATAACAATTGATAGGCGTTAGGTCTTTCACCTAAGTTGTCTCCTCTATTAAAACCTAATTCAGGATTTTCTTCCGACTCGTTTCCTTCTGTTTTAGGACCTAAAGGTAATACTATCTCCCTTCCGAAATTGATGAAATAGGGTGTATGACCGGTAACTTCGTGGACTGACGTACGTATTGCACACGCAACTTTCGCAAGATGTTTATCCCATTCACGGTGGTTATGGGTTATATAAGCCGATAACATGGTCTTGAGTACGCGGTTAATTCGCTCGGTAGGATTGGCCTGCGGATGGTATAAAGCCGTATACGAAATTGTTGTACCGTAAGTTTTAGCTAAGTTTCTAAATGTACTGCTTCGGAACTGAACACCGTTATCACAGATGAGTCGTTCGGGTACTCCAAATAACAGGAACAAATGTTCTTCTACGCGTTCCGACACAGCTTTTGCGGTAGCAGTTCTCAGTGGGAGTACGATGGGGAATTTACTGAAGCAATCGGCAATTACTAATATATAAACATACCCTTTAGATGAACGTGGGAGTGGTCCCATCAAATCTATGGACACGACTTGCCAGGGTCTTAAAATGAGTGAGTGTCCTCCCATTAAGCCGGTAGGCTTTCGCTGTTCAGGTTTAATTGTTTGGCATACGTGACATTGCTTGACATAACGGCTTACGTCGGCAAACATTTTTGGCCAATAGTATTTCTGGGTAATTCTGGCAAGAGTTTTTGCAGTTCCTTGATGACCACATGTTGGCGGGTCGTGGTGCCTGCGAATGATATCCCTGCGTTCCGAGCGGGGAATCACTTCTTTCCAATAATCATTTTCTTCGGCCAGTTCGGAGCGGTAGACTTTAGTATACTTATAGAGTTTGTGGTTCTCAACTCGCCACTGGCTGTAACGGTGAGGGGCATTTATGACGGTACGTATCATTTTGTTATACCAGCCATCTTTGGTTACCTGGTTCTTTTCAGTCATAACGTCGATGATAGGGACTGAACGCGATAGGGCATCGGGCACAAGATGTTCTTTACCCTTCCTGTGAATGACTTCATAGTCGTATTCTTGAAGTCTTAATGACCATCGAGCTAGCCGACCGGATGGATGTTTCAAATCGTTGAGCCACTTGAGACTATAATGATCGGTTATAACCACGAACTTGCTTCCCTCTATATAGGGGCGGAATTTTTCTACTGCAAATAACACTGCTAGGCACTCCTTCTCCGTCGTTGAATAATTTCTTTCCGCCTTATTGAGAGATCGACTGATATAGGAAATCACCCTTTCTTGTTCTTCGACTATTTGTGTTAAAACGGCTCCTAAACCGTATCCAGAAGCGTCAGCCTGGATGGTAAATGGTTGGCTGAAATCAGGGCACGATAGTATAGGTGCGGAAATTAAGTGTTCTTTGATGGTGACGAAGGCTTGTTGGCACTCCGGAGACCATAAGAACTTGGAGTTTTTCCTTGTCAATGCAGTTAACGGCGAGATAATGATTGAAAAATTAGGTATGAATCTGCGATACCACGAACACATTCCTACTATACGTCGAACCTCGTGTACATTCGACGGGACTGGTATTTTTAGTATAGCTTCGACCTTTTCAGGATCTACCAATAATCCTCTGGCATTGACTACGTAACCTAAGTAACGAAGCTCTGGTTTACAGAAACAGCACTTTTCTCTGCTAAGGGTAAGTCCGGCATTATATAAACGATCTAAAACCTTAGTTAATATATCCAAATGTTGTTCAAAGGTGGACGTGCAGATTACGATATCGTCCAAGTATGCAAAGACGTGAGGTTCCAAATCGACACCAATCACTTTATCAATAAACCTTTGCCAAGTTGCCGGGGCATTATGGATCCCAAACGGCATCCTTTTGAATTGATATAGTCCACGATTTGGGACTGTAAATGCGGTGTACTGTCGTGATGACTCAGCAACCGGTATTTGCCAATAGGCAGATTTTACATCCAAAGTTGTCAGAAAGCGTGCATCTCGAAGTTTATCTATGGTGTGGTTTATATATGGCAGTGGGTAAGCATCTGGTTTACTTACTTTATTTAATTTACGGAAATCCACACAAAATCGATAGTTTCCATCACGTTTTCGCACCATCACTACTGGTGAAGACCAGGCAGATTCAGACGGTTCAATTACTTCGGCCTTCAACATCTTCTCTAGCTCCTCATCAACGAGCTTTTGAATAGCTGGAGAAATAGGGTAATATCGCTGCTTAATTGCTGGTGAATCTGTGGTAATTACATGTTCTACTAACCGAGTACATCCTAAACTATCTCCCATTTTTGTAAAGGTGTCATTAATTAAGGTGTCTAATTTTTCTCGCTCAAAGTCGGATAACGAAGATAGAGGCTGAATAGCTTCGATCCGAGGTGACTGATTAACGTTGTTGGCAAATGTCCATGCACCATGACGAAGGTCTGGTACAATAGCCATTTTCTTCCAAAAATCTGCTCCTAAAATAAGGCCTTGATGGATGGACGGTATAACCAAGAGATCGAGGACAATAGTTTTTCCTTGAAGGGTAATTGGCAGTGTGATTGATCCTAACGAGTTACATTCGTTTCCATTGGCTACTATACACTTGACGGCTTCATGTTTATTAAGGGTCCCAAGATCTTGTAGCAAGGACCAATACGGTTCACCAATAATGGTCCGTGAAGCTCCTGAATCTAAAAGTCCGAGTAATGTTTTACCCATGATTTGGATTTTTAAGTAGGGTCGCTCGTCGCCTTCTGCTTGATTTAAAATAAAGTCTAAGATCGCTTTGTGTCGCATAGGATTATCGTTGGCCTCTTCGGTAGAACAGCGTGTCACGAGACCTCTTAACGACGCTGAACCTCGTTTCCCGAACAGGTCGGACACGTGAGCTTCGTGACGTTTGGCTTCCCACATCGAAAACAGTGCTTTCGACGTGGACTGGTACAAGCTGATGATCGGTGACCAGGTTTGTCGCAATTCCAGCAGTTGACTGCGTTTATTGCCGTAGGGGTAAGAGAGGACTGATCTAATTCTTGAGCTTCCATGCTATACGTTTTAGGATTCCTGGTTTGACGATAGGCAAGATCTGGCTCTAAACAATATTGACTTGCACTTGGTGGTGGACAAAAACGATTCGCTCGTGTATGAGCATCTTCAATTATCTTGCATTGACTTCTCAGCATCGCCATTGTCGAAAATATATCGGTAGCTATAGCCTTTTGTAGATAAGGAAGTAAATTTCGTGTGATGTAAGGTATTCTCGCGATTTCGGATGGTACCCCAGGAAGACGTCTAAATAAATTTTCCATGACTGCAATATAAATAAGGACTGGTTCGTTAGCACCCTGGGTTCGTTTGCGGATTTCGTCCCAAAGGCTGATTTCGTAGTCGCACGGTTGAAATGTGTCACGTAAGGCTATGACTAATTCGTCCCAATTACTAACGGTGTCTTTTATAGCGCGATACCAGACTAGTGCACTCCCCGTAAACAATTCTACGGCAGACATGTATAGCTGTTCCTTCGGAACTCCCCTGGACAGACGTAATTCCTCCAGCCGCTCAAGGAAACTGGCCACTCCCCCTTCGCCATTGAAGCTGACGTTCCACTTATTGATCGCTAAGGTATTGAATGGTCTAGGCGTTTCATTATTGGTTACTCGTGTACTCTCCCATGTCGAAAATCTACGCATTTGCTCCCTCCAGGATGGCATAACTGGTGTATCTTCCTCATGAGATACTGGTTCAGGTAATGGTACTGGGTCTTCTGATACTACGGCAGGATTTTCTGGAACCGCAATCTGACACTTCTGATCGAGACAATCAAGTAGCTGCAAACATTTCTCGACCAAGCTCTCATTATCTGGTTGACTTACGACCTCCAATCGGTTATATACGTGGATAAGTCTGGACTTGATTCGTTTATATTCATTTTGAGCCATAGGTTGGCCTGATGAGACAATCTCACCTTCTAGGTCTACCAATTTTGTATTACATATTTGTAGTTGTTCTTGCGTATCTATTACTAGCTTCGGGAATGATACATTAACTTCGCGCTCAACACGCATTCTGGCACGTAGCTTAGCGCGTTTATCGTCTACTGTACCTTCGTTAGAGATTCCACGACGCTTGAGTTCAAAATCTAAATCGTCACTTAACAATCGGTTTACATCCATTTTTGTACTTGGCACTCTACAGAGAATGTCGCAAAAGAAATGAAAACAAAGAAACACACCGTAATATGGACACAAAACAAAAAAATAAGGGCCTCAAAAGTTTGACTCACCAAAAAAATTAACGGCATCAAAAGTTCAATTCACAAGAAAAATAAGGGCCTCAAACGTTGGTCGCCATTTTTGTTACATACATATACACACATTCATACACGCCACTAAACCCGAAGCATAAAGTCTCAATAACGTATGTAACTAAATTTGTTGATCCCGGACTAGTTCTGGGTCGTGGGTCAAAGAATCCACAAACCATACAATGTCGACAAAAGGTGACTATAAGGGCGCCAAGAACGATGATACTGTATAAATATCAACAAATTTAATAGGAGCTATAGTCGCTCTCGCTCTAAAAGCAACACTAAAGTTGAGAATCGGCACGCTACTGGCTGCAATACAAATATAACAACAAAAAAAAACACAATAATCCCAACAAGTCCGCTTCTATATTTATAAACAATCAACATGCAAGTAAACAAATAACCATATATATATATATGCATAGATAAATATGGGTGGCAAGGGTGATGGTAATGGGGATGATACTTTACTTTAATTACACAAAATATAATGATTAAGTCAAGGTGATAATGGTGAGGGTATTTAGACAAATTAATTATACAAGTTATGATGAATAATTGAATTAAATGGGGGTTTGAAACAAGCTACTTTAATAACTGATATATATATATATATAAATTGTTACAGATATAAGCCAAAAGGAAACTACTATTGATTCCAGGGCGATGGCTAAACGAAACGTTTCTTTTAGGTCTACCCAATGTTTGTTGTATTCTGTATATTAGTCACACAAAAATTAAAAAAAAGTAATTTTGGGTAGTTCTTGTTTCTATTCCCTTACACAGTAGGTATTTTATATAGTAGTTAAAACGTACTATGCCACATAACCTTAATTTTTAATGAATGATAATTACATGTGATTAATGATCGATTGTTGTCGAATCTATACAAAATCGGATATTAACGTAAGTGAATATATATATATATTTAAATGAATGTACTAAAGTTCACAGTTGAAACGAGATACTACACACAATACTTAAAACCTGAAGGGTAAATATTTAATTACAAAGTAAGCTTCTTAATCTCATAACCAACAAATTCAAATCTCCACGATACAATATTATTTTATAGGGGGCACAATATGATATTAGGGTACACAAAATGTAATTGGACGAGACAACAATGACTTCTGACCTGCTATTCGGTGATAATACCTCTCCGATGATCGGCGGTAACGTAAGGTTTCAGCCAAAGTAGGTAGTAACGATAAGGATCGGGTTAACTTTCTCGATGATGCAGATGATAGCGATGGTAATCCACACAAACACCATGCAGACGGAGCCCTGAATACAGGAATACAGGAATCTTCCGGAGACGAACACCCAATATACTTTTCTTAGCGGGACTTCAAAAATACGAACAGGTACACGTAGTAAATAATTGAATAATGCTGGTGCAACAATAATACTAAATGTAGAATGACGGTGCGCTACAATACTGGTGGCAGAAGGTAACCACGAAGATCAAGCGATGGATAAAACCAAAAAAAAGAAAGGAAGAGAAGAAAATAGAAGCTGAAATAATATTAAGTCTTAGGGATATTATAGAAACATAAGAATGGTACAAACCTCTACGATCTTGGGCGAGCTACATGTGGTATTAACACTGGTTGATAAATCCGCCGAAGCGATAAAATCTTCACCCAAAACACAAGTTTCCATAAAATGGTGAGCGATTTTTTATAAACTAATGCACAATTTCATTCAGATTCTTGAAATTTCAAGGGATACAAAATATACTTTAATGAAATGGCACAACCATGCGTTCAGCACCAATTTTGATTGTCGAATCCCCAAAATGGCTAACAACAGGAAGAGAAAAACTGGGATTGATAAGAGATAACGGGAAAGTACAATTTTAAAACTCGAAAATCAACAAGGTCACAAATTTTTCTTAGTAATAGGCAACAAACAATACACAGGAACATTTAAATTGTAACATCATGTTCATACAATTTACGCTAAAATAACATAACACGTTGTTAACGTACTACATAGATTAACAAAATATATATTTTATCAACACATTTAATGACATTGGTTGTACTTACTTGTGAAGTTTTACGCGTCTTGTCTTCGCTGCGTTAATACACTCAGACGATGCGAGAAACACGTTCACCATGAGTACCAAGACTTAAGGCAGATTGTCCGATTGCGCTTTAACGAATCCATTTCGGCTGATTCTCTCACAAACATTAGGTAAATGCCGCGGAAACCGCAATCCGCATTTACAAACAATGTTATCTACAAGCTCAGCCTGACTAGTAACGTCACGCGGGCGCTCGGCCAATCACGAACCGTTTCAGTCACCTAATCAAAATTCAAATATTTTAGCCATTTTAATCAATTACTTTGATGCATTAAAGTGATTTAAAATTAATGTTTTTGAACATTTGATGTTTATATGATCCAAAAAACATAAATTATTGGGAAAAAAATTTTTTTATTTTTTTTAAAAAGACCCTATTGTGTTGGCAATTCTGACATTTGACAAATAAAATTTAAAATTTTGAATGTGTTAGTTTCTAAATTTAATAAAAAAGATTGTGAAAATAGAATCTGAAATTATGAGTTGTACTCCGCTCTAAGTAAAAGAATTAGCAAATAAAGCTTTAGATAATTTGATGCCAACAATATCTCATTTGCAATATGAAAAAGAATATAAGAACTAACCTATTTCTAGAAGTAATAGTTGCATCTTTATAATTAAAATTTATAATAACTGTACAGTAAATTTACCATGCATAAGAGTTTGTTAAAAATTCGTTCATTTTGTTCTAATTTATAAAATAACCTTTAATAAATATCGAAATTAGCTGTAATGTAAAGTAAAATAACCATCGACCTGGCAACATCCTAAAGCTACGTTATCTTTTATACGAGTAATTTGTATGCTTTCGTAATGTATTTGTTTGTCTCAAATATGTAGAAAAGGAAGTACATTTGTTTATGTTTACGGTACGCACTACTTGTCAATTTATGTTTACATACTTATAACCTCAAATTTTAGAATCGGTTCTATCAACATTATATGAAGTACGTGGTAATATACAAGTAGGTTTACTTAAATTTAACGAAATATATATTTAGTTATTAAGCAGATAAATTAATGTTTAGTATTAACATAAATTTTCAACTTACCTATCAAACTTAAAATTAATTGAATAAAACTTTAAACATGGAATATAAATATAATGTATCTTTAGCTTGTATTAGGAATATGTAAAAGTATTTGTTATTCTACAAAAAAGTTTTAATATGAACCACGCGATTATAAGAATCTGAACTTTTGGTGTTCTAATGCAATCTACAAATGGTTCAGAAACATAATGGAATTAAATTAATTTTTAATAATTTTTGAAAGCGAGAGCATTTAATATGACATATCAAATAAGGTTACATGGAAATAAAAAAAAATTCATTTTCGAAATCATATATTGTTTATTATAGTCCTCGCAACTTAACTTTCAATGCACGTCATTAATGACGTAAAATTCATACCACCCTATTTATAGTAAAATTTTAATAAATACCGATATGGGATTTTTTTTTGTCAAATTGTTAGTGTGCTTAATACAGTTGCAGCGTTGTTGGCATCTGTCAAGATTAATTTGCGTTTTTACGTCAAAGTGCTCGCTGTTTTCTATAATTATTTTGATAATGGTGGTCCTTTGATATCAGTAAATGCTGCGCGAGAGGTACTTTTCCACATAATATTTAAATTGTAATACATACATATATTGTTTTTTTAGAGAGTTGCTGCAGCACTAAATATTAGTATGTCTACAGTTAGTTCTGTATCTACAGCGGTTGCTAACAACGAGGTTCTTAGATCTCCTAAAAAACGTAAGCGTAGTAAACCTGTTACGAATGTAGAAACTTTTAATGAAAACGTAATTCGTAATGTAATATACAGAATGTATGAAAACAGTAGGTTTACATGTTTATGTTAACTTGTAAGTTTATTGACATTATTACTTTCAGAAGAACACATTACGGTACAGTTATTGTGGGAAAAACTGACCAAAGATAAATTGTTTGAAGGCTGCCCAAGGTCTTTACACACTGTTTAAAAAAAAATTGGGTTTTCTTGGAAAAAGGACAATCCTCGAAGAGGATTACTGGAATTATCTGATGTTGCACTAAAACGAATTCGTTTCTTACGATCTTATATAAAAATTAAAAAAGAAGGCAAATACCAATTTCTCTATTTAGATGAAACTTGGATATTTCAGAATGGTACTGTAAATCGATCATGGCAAAACGATGACTTGCGAACCGTTAAGACCACAAAAGTTGACGGTAAAAGGTAATGTTTACTATTTTGTTTGAAGAATAAACTCACTTTTTATGTTCTTAGATACATAGTTTTGCATGCTGGTAATAAAAATGGTTTTATTAATGGCGCCGAACAAATTTTTTCATCATCTACAAAAAATGAAGATTACCACGGTGAAATGAATTAAAAAAACTTTATGTATTGGTTTGAAAACCAATTGTTAAAAAATTTACAAAAACCTTCCGTGATTGTATTGGACAATGCCTCATATCATAGTGCACTTGCTACGAAAATTCCTAATGCCACGTGGAAAAAGAGTGCCATACAGGAATGGTTAAGAAACCGAAATATTCCATTTGAATATAATTTTTTAAAATGGGAACTTCTTGCGAAAGTTTCGTCGTAAGTTTTTTTATTATTTTATTGTAAGTTAATAAAACATATAAACTTAAGAAATAAACCTCCAAAAGTATACGTTGCTGATGAATTGGCAGAAAAATACAGCCACAAGGTAATAAGATTGCCGCCATATCATTGTATGTTCAACCCAATTGAGCTTATATGGGGTATTTCAAAAAGTTATTACAACAAACATATAGGAAAAGACGGTAAAAGCACTGAAAATTGTAAGAATATGTGGAAAGAATCGTTGACAACTGTAAGCCCAAAAGTATGGGCAGACAGCATTGAACACACAGAGAAGATCATCAAGGAATATTGGGACCGAGAAGTACAATTTGATGTTGATGATGTAGCACCATTAATAATTAATTTTGAGAACGATAGTGATAGTTTTTAAAGTTATAATTTTTTTTTTCTAAAAAATATGTTTTCATGCTCAAGTGACAATTCTAGGTACACTGTGAATGCTTTCCATGTAAAATATGTATTTAGACCACGATAGATAAATCAATTAAGTAAAAATGAAAAAGTTGTCTAAAATGTAGATGTATTATTTGAAATGTTTTATTGCTAGAGATAAAAACAAATAATTGTTAAAAAAGACATTCAAAACATCGCATTTTCATTGACTTACATATTTACTACAATCTTAACCTACAAAATGAAATCAAAACAAATTCAGTTAGTGCATAATACCGATAAAATGGTTGAATAACTACGTCACTGACGTTAATGACGTGCATCGAAAGTTAAATTGCGAGGACTTTACCTGTCTTTTAACTACACTATAAATAATAATAAGTTAGGAAAAAACAGTTTTACAGTTTCAACAAGCATAAAGTGTAAGGATCCTTTTACAATCGGATGCCTATGGAAATAATTGCTAAACTATTAATTCCAAAAATATTATACACTTCAATTGTAAAACTAAGAAATAGACTAATACTAAAATAATTATTTGCTTTCATTCAGTCGATTTAATTTATCGATTCCTAAAAATTATTAAACGGAATAACTTTCTTCTAATTAATTCATCTTTTTAAGATAGTTCCTTTGAAAAAAAAAATAAAAACTTAATTTTAAGTATTGCGATTATTATTAATTTTTATCTGTGATTGTTGAATAAATCGTGTGTTGAACAATGCGATGAATAATCTTCCTTTAGAAATACAGTTTTTATTACTATTTGAAAAAAATTATTATTTAATTTATCAAATAAGTTAAACTGATATAAAGTTGATTGGTTTTTTCGCAGTTTTTTCCCCTGCAGTTTTACAAATAAAAATTACATCTTTTGATAAATTATCTAAAGCAACTCACGTTTTTCTTACTTGTAATTGCAAAAAGTACTTTTTCCAAGTGGTCTTGTTGAGTCTATAAGACATTAAACGTTTAAATGCAGTTTTTTTTAAGTATCTAAACAGATCCATAGCGTTTACTAAATCAATTATGAAATCAAGAAAACCAATTTTTTTGGTGATTTAGTCATACGCCGACCACTGTTTAAATATAACCTATTAATATAAAATGTAATATGATTTATTTTGCAAGTGAACTTGTCAAAATTATTTTCGGAAATTGGTAAAGCGTATTTACGTTTAGAAAATTTTTCAATTTAATATAATTATCATTAAATATTTCAGAAAATTCGCAAGTGCACAGAGTTTTCAAAATCTTCCAGATGTAAATTTTCTCAAAATTGATGTTGTTTGTAAAATTTATTTTCAGTCCGCAAACCTTCACTGGCCTGCAAATGTATACAAGTTTAAAATAAGCTGCCACTGAATGTCATTTAAAGAAATAATTAATTTTGTGGAGGCAAAAGCGTTTTGCACTAACTTGTTCATTAAACAAAAAATGTAAAATTAGAAATAATATAATGAAAAATTGCTGTTGAATCATTTAAATCGCTGAAAACAACATACTGTTTTTTCTTATTGGGATGTAAAAACCATTTAAAACTTGTTTGAATTGTATTTAACATTAGCTCCAAAAACTTTGCACATTGCACATGGTATCCTCAGGTACTACTTGAAATTTTATGTCGATATCAAAGTTAATAACACCAACTTTAGTTTCACAACTTTTTAATACAACTAATTTAGAATTGTTGATACCAATGTAACCGCTATCATCATCAATTTTCTTCAGAAAGCTAGAATATACAAAAGTATTATTTAATAAATTAATAGCGCTCTCTAAATCTACCATGGCATTTTAATGATATGTACAACCAAACTATAAATATTACTCTTAAAACTAAGAAGAATTACATTTAATATCTTACCAACCTTGTGTTGAATGACATTTGTGGTGCTATCGGCAGGAACTCTAGGATTTTTTTTGTCGGGACAATCTTTTAATTAGTGGTTCGTGTTGCCATATTGGAGATTTCCTTTTTCTCTTTGGTTGTCTACATTCTTTTGTCTTATGGTTACTACAATAGCAATTGAAACATTTTTGAACTCGTTCTTGACTAATACTGGATGTGCTGTGAGATGTATTTGGAATACTTTTTGGTTCAAATCTTCTACTGGAACCTGCAGTCGCATGACTGTTTTGGTCACTGCTGGTAATACTCGGCATTACTTGCAACAGTCTTTCGGTATATTGAAAGCATTAGATCCGAGCCTGGGATTGCAGTATTGGGTTGTCAAAGCTATCAATAAAGTAGTTGATTAAGTCTTGCTCGCTAACAGCAACCCGCTTGTTTAACATAGTTTTATTACACTAATGATCTGCAAATCTTCCATTTCTTTTCCATCTTTGTGTTTCGAATTGTTTCATTAACCACACTTTGTCTGGTCTACTTAAAAACATGGCCTTTAATGCAGTCTCTAAAACTCTCCATGGCATTGCTAAGTGCTTCACCTTTAAATAATATCATTTTAAAGCAGCATCCTTAAACTTTAATACTGAATTATTCTAATGTAGTCATTAGCTACTTTTGAATCTGTAGAAGGCGCCTTGATTTTTAAAATATATATTAAAAAACTTGTACAAAGCACTAAAACATAAGCGGTCAGGATCAAAACAAAAAAAAAACAATATAAACTATAAACAACGAATGTGGCGGTAAAAACTTCTCCCTCCAACCTCCGCTCTTAATAACCAAAAACTAAACAGTATTGCTAACTTAAATAAGCCTACACTAATAACAGTTAATTAATAAAAAGAATCATAATAATTTTTTAGCAAAAACTAAAGAAAATTTGTGGTCAGGTAACACATGGTTTATTATAATTTTTATTCGTTTCACGAACATGCAAAAAACAAATAAAACGCCAAAAGCAAATAAATGCAGTTTTTCAATTTAAAACGTAGCAAATTAAAAATGCCTACTTTATTTAGAGGATATGTATAGATTTAAAATATTAAAAAAAGACTCTATATGTTTTATTAACAAATTATTGCAAAAAAGACTAACAAACAATTAAAATCTAGACTAAAACTTTTTTGATAGAAAATGGCAAAACCAAAATAGCGTAGCTAAAACGATTGCGCTAAAACGTACTAGCCAAAAAAAACTTATAAATAAAAATTTAAAATTAATTTTTCTACATTTTTACTATTGACTATAACTATATCCTAGAATACGTATGCTATTAATGTAAAGTATGCTTAAAATTCTTCAACGTATTGAAAAAAGGTTTACCTGTTTACCAGACAAAATATTAAAAAACAATCTTTTGTTTTTTTTATTTTGATAAACTTGTGATGAAAAAATAAACACGTTATTTTTATGTCCCTTAAAATATTATTTACTATAATTTTACTTATTTATTTATCTAATTCATTTTAAATGTTATTTCTAAAATAACACAATAAAATTTTGTAATTTGACATTATTTTGTTGAAAAATACATTTTTTTGTATTTTAGTTTTTGAAATTTTGTTGTATATTATAGATAAATATAAATACTTCAAACAAACAATATTTGTAAAATAAAATTAATTAAAAAATTATATAAATAATACAAACAAGTAGTTATGCCGTCCTAAAATTATTTGGTTGTTTGTAAATTTATACAGAAAAAGTATATAACAAGTTTACTGTCATTCATGAAATGTCTAATATAAAATTTGCGGAAACTACGGTTTATTAATTTTTAATGTTATTAGTATTAAGTGTACATACAACAATACCGCACAGTATTTAAGAATATAAATTTGTATTAATTTGAGAAATCTTTTTATTACACCAATTGATTTTATTCAATTTATCAAATAAATTATATAGTTTTAAATGCCAGTAATTAATTCAAGAAATATTTGATATAATTGAATAGTTTGATAATAAATATAATAAAACTTTTTTTAGCTAAAGTGGTTTCAGTTTACAAGCAATATAAAGTAGTATCATTAAAATGTTACCACGTTATAACAATGCTCATTTTTGTTAATTTATAAGTTACATGTGATACACTATATAAGAGATATCGAAACTTTACGAATCTTCCCGAAAGCTTTATGCTTTTCCTAAATATCTTCTGAAAGCTTCATTCACAGTTTCAACTCGAGTCGGTTTAGCTGTTTTGTTAACGTAAAGATATCACAATCACTTCCCAGCTGTTAGTATTTTTGTATCAATTTTCGTTGAAGCTAAGACGATCATCGAAAAAAATATTGGTAAGTTATGGCAATGAGTATAAATCTTGTGTTAAAACTTAACCATTTTTATTAATTAATGTTTAAATAATTTAGTTTTCTTATTAAGTTACAATAAACTCATTTTCATTTGTTTTTGTGTTTTTAAATATAATCCACTAATGAAACAAAGAAAAAATTTTCTTAAGTAACTATGGTATTGATAAAAGCAACTTCTTTATTTGTATGTATGTGTAAAATACATATTGTAATGTAAGAATTGTTGTTTACCCTTGACTTTTAATTAGGCTAACACGATACGTTTGTTTACAAATAGATTCTTTATTAATGCTAAAATAAGAAATGACTAATGTTTCTCAATTAATTAAAAATAAAAGAAATTAAACATAGAAAAGTAAGTAAAAAATGTAATTTAAAAAAAAATTGTTGTTTTTGCATGTGAGAATACAGTTTTGACAACTTAGTTTAAAAACTTATCCAAAAATTAAATCAGTTTGTTATTAGAGAAACTTTTTTGTCAGTATATTTTCTATACGTGATTAATTTTGAAGAAGAAATTGACCGACTACAGTAATTGCGACTTAAAGTTAGCGTACAAAATTTAATGCTTTTTGATATCACATAATGATAAAGTTGTTATCTTTGTTGGCGTATTTACAAAGTTATTGAGATCAAAAGCAGTTATTGATTATTTTGCATGAATCAATAAAAAGCTTTTGTGTTAATAAATATAATATCACAAAACAATATAACAATAATTTGCATTTTTTTAACCATGTTGTTGTTAATAATTAACATTGATTTTATAACTAACTTTTTTGGTTTACAAAAATATGGTTTGACATTTAGAAATAGATTTTAAAAAGTAAAAAAAAAAATTAATTATGAAAGAAGGTTTTTGTGATTAATTTACCTTGTTTTATAGCAAATTGTTATAATAGGAGCACGATTTGACAGAAATGAAATTTATTTGGTACAACCACGCAATATATATTCCAGTGTTATTGGCTACCAATTACTATAAAAATATATTTTTTCTATTGCTAGATAATTTGTTTTTCGGTTAACACAAATCTAATTAACAAGATGATTAATTAATTTTCGTTAAACGTTATTCTATTTATTATACTTAACGTTATTTTAATTTTATGTATAAAAACATCAAAACAAACATGTAAACATGTCTAAATACCTTTAAAAAATTTAATTCCGTAAGAAGTTTTATTATTATTAAATTGAATAAAAAATAATTAACGTAATATTTATTAAAATGTATTTACAATTTTTTAACTAAAAAAAATTTAATTACTTTAAAAGAATTAAGCATTTTACAAAAAATAAATAAGCAAAACAAACATAATATAAAATTATTTACGTTTATTTTTATTAGTTTTTTAAACACAAAAAATAATGCAATTTTTACGACTTAGAATTAAATACAATATTGTTTTTTAGCTACTTTTAGAATTAAAGACTAATTTAATTTTGTACTTTTTAATTGTAGCATCTCATTGTTTTACAGTAATTTTCATTCTTATATATCACCGTTTATTACAGTAATTAACAATCTAATAAAAACTTCTTATATTTTTTTACGTATCCATGTGTGTTTTTAGTTTATCAATAAAATTTATTTTAAATATATTGTTATTAGTAGTAACAATAAATAAATTGTTTGTCTGAAAATAATTTAATTATGTAGTACTAAACTAACAATTATTTTGTTAAACTAATTAAAAATTAAATTAAAATTTATTGTTAATATTTTTATTCTTTTGTAGCATAACATTAATAAAATATTTTTAACTTAAACAAAATTAAAATAACACAAATTTGTTTAAATTGTTATCAGTATGCTGATAAGCTTTTTTTTTGTTAAATATACCATAATTAAACTAGTTTTTATTAGATATAATTTTTCATGTTTTCAGTCATTTAGTATACCACGTTAAAATTGTCATTACAGTTGTAATTACTTTTATTCTTAGAAAGTTAACACGTTTTTTAAAAAATTACTAATGAAATAGATGATTTGATTAAAAAAAGTTTTAGACATTTGTCGATAGTGTTGTAAATGTAGCACAAACTTGTATATTATTTGTCAAAGTTTTATGTTATATCTGAACAATAAATAAAACAATATCACTTTGTTTAGTTATGGCAATTTTAATTTGATGTACTTATACAAAAAATCAAATAAAAGTTACTGAATTTCAGTAACTTAAAAATTAATTTGTTTTAAGTATTGTTTGCTAAAAGACGTTTTTTTAAATAGAATCATCAACAAACACGTTTTTTCAGTTTTCAGCATTATATGTACAAATTTTATTTATCTACAAAAAAATTATTATGTTAATAAATTAAGGAATAATTTTAGAAACTTTTGTACAATTACTTTTTTAAATTAAAAATCTAAATTTTATTACTTTTTGTGTATTTTAATGTTTTTTGCTATTATATTAATTAATAAGTTTATTTATTGTAATGCTTTTCCTAATAGATCAAAAATGTTATATGAATTTCAATAGATGTCTGCATGGGCATATGAACGTTTGACAGACGTTCACAAGAGATACAATGGACGTTCATAAAAGTTCCAGGCCTATCTTGATTCTTGATACAATTAGATACATGAATTTTTTTAATACACAATAAACAAATTGATTAAAACTGCATTAATACATAACACATACAACAAGATACAAATTACAAAGTTTTGTAATGAAACTTTTACTTCTTGTATTATACAATTTTTTGTTTTGATTGCAGCTTTTAAATTTTAATCAATTAAACATTAAAAATCAAATCTTACATTCTCTAACTTATTAGTAATTGGGACAGAATGAAACCCTTAAATATATGTTTTCCTTTTTTACCAAGCCAACTAAATTGGCTGAAAAATCATTTTTGTGTAGTCCAGAATATAAAATCATATAAATCTTTGCCATCTATTAATGAATGTTATTGAAACTAAAATAAAGTACACTTATCAACATCAACTAAGAGCTTTGTTCAAAATCTCAACTTTGCTTAGCTCAAATTCAACTTTTCGTTGTCTTTGTTACAACTAATAGACAATGTAAAGTTTACAAAAACCTAATCCGCCTGAGCCTGTTTCTTTTTAATGTCATATTTATTCTTAGAAATTATATTGTTAATACCTAAAAAAATAATCATAATATTACATAATTAGATTTTGTTTAAGTCAAAAAAACTAATATTGTAGACCTACTTTTGTTTAAAATCTGTGGTTTAGATAATACAGATTAGTGATGTCGAGGTAGAGGAACTCTATCTTTTTTTAAAAAATTTTTGTTTTTTGGCAATATTAAAACTGGAGATTTAGTCTAAATTCTAAGTTCGATTGGTACATTATAAAATTTCAATTTATATTAATTATAAAATAATTGTGGTAAATACATAAACACTGTTTGTAAAGTGTCATGAAGAGTCTATGTTTTAATGTCCGCATCAATACATTTTCGAATTGCAATTTTTATTTTTGTTGTTGTAAACGGTGGTCAAAAACATTTGGTTTTATAGATTCACTTACTTAGAACGGCTGCTACGATGTTTTCCGTAGAATACTTAACTGTCTAGGTACTATTATTTGGTATTATGTAATTTATGGTACACACACAAAATTAATTTGATAAAATCCTCGTAATTTAACTTTCGATGCACGTCATTAACGCCGATTAGCGGTTTTTTATTTAAAGGTAGAAACTAAATAAAGTTGATAATAAAAAGCAAGAAACAATAGCTTAGTTCCCAAAAAATATAAAGAAGTGTATAGAAAAACATATAATAAATATCTTAAATAGTGTGACATTTATTTTAAATTTAACAAACTGTTATCGTGGAAAGAGTTTTCTGGGTTATTTTTAGTATTTATTAAAAGGAAAAAAATATTTCTATGATTAAGATCAAAGTAAAAAATTTAGACCTTGGAAGTCTTTATATACCAAACTTCAAATTAAATATATTTAATAAATAAGGTAAACCAATTTATTGTAAACTAATTAAATAGACCTATCAAAAAATGTTCATTGGCAAATTTTAATAAATTAACATTGGAAATAAATATTCGTCAATTAGCCAATAATAAATGTATTATTGTAAAGTGTTTAATTAAAACTTTTTAAAACAGATAGGCTTCAGACTTGGTATAGCTGGAGCATGCCGTTAACAACAGTTCGTTCAGTTACAGTTTGATGATGTTTAGGGTCTTCAGTCTTTATTACTTTTGAGATAGTGAAACCAAAACGCATCGAATGTGTAGTTAGATCACCAAGTTTTCTAGAACGCTCATTAAGGAATGATTGGTATAAAACAATTAGAATGCTGAAAGTCAAAGTAAGTTGCAAAGCAGTATATAAGATTCTGTATAAAAAAATAGATTGGTTGAAAAAATATTGATTACAAATGACAATTGATTGGTTGTTAATACTAAATTAGTCATGTAGCAACTAACAATAATTTTAAATCAATGTGTAATTTCAGTCGATAGGTTATATCTTCAAAGATTAATATGGTTAATTGTTTTAAATGTATTGTTAACATAAATTACTTACTAAAAATTTTTAATAAAACATACAATTTTCGAATTCTAATAAAAACTTTTGATTTTACAAGTATTTAAAGTGTTTCTATTAGTAACCTATGATATTGCTTGATGTTTCATTGCAGCCCGAGAGCATTAAGAGGTTCGTCAGCTATAAAAACTATAAAAAAACATTTATGACAAAAACCATTGGTGTATAATTGTCAATTTATCATACATTGGTGCATAATTACATATTTATCCTTACCAATCAACAAATAATTTTATTATGATTTTTAACTAAAATTTCTTAGTCATTTATGTTTAGTGATTTTTTTGCAATTGTTTTGCTGTTAGTTTCTATTTTTACGACTATCTGTGACCTGTGACTTATGGTAGTGTATTTATACAACGATAAATTAGAGTTCATACTGCATTGTCAGAAAGTGTTGTTAAAGTTAATGTCTTAAGCATTAGTTACATTTATCATTCATTATGTATTTATGTATTTTTTAATATTGTATTAAAAATAATTTACAGTTAAATATCAATGATTATTTTTTAAACAATTAAAACAATTATATAATGAAGTATACAGGAAAAGTAACTGCTGTAAATAATTATAAGTAAGTGTTTAGTTTTTGAATTTAATATTGACTGCATAAAACTATTGTACTACACTCAATAATTTAAATTGTGAAATTAAGAAAATATTTAATTTTGTACTGTTCAATATAATTTATTATAAATCGTATTTTACAAATTTTAAAAACAAAATTTTTAGTAAATATTATTTCCATTATGTATATTTCATTTACACAAAAATGATTACAAGTGTTTACATTTATTTATAAATATTTTCTTTTAAAAACAAAATATACAAATAAAATGATAATTGTTTAGTTGTGTTTTAGTTTTTTACTTGTGTTTATCAAGCAAGAAACTACAAGAAGCAATTAAACAAACCAAACATATTTTAATCTTGGTTATATGCTGAAAGAATATAAATTTGTTTTGCATTTTTTTATTTAGAATTTTTTACATTTAGCTATAAATATAACAATTGCATACAATTATGTAAAAGTATAAACTAAAAAAACTTAATTAAACCCTGTTATAATATTTTATTTATTGCATTTAAAATTTATTTATGTAGCTACTTTACTATATATGATTTTATTTACAGTCATAGTTTATCATGTTTTTAAACAACTATATTATTTGTATAATTTAATTTTTACTTGTTAAAAAGTTAAAGTTAAATATTATGAAATCAACTTTTGAAAACTATAGTCATAATTACTTAAAAAAAATGCAAACAATAACTTATTCAATGTAAGTTATACACATCTTTTTTGTAATTATTTTTTAGCAATTAACAGAAACACAATGCACAGTACGTCATTCTCACCAGGATGTATTGACAATGCGCGTTCTACAGACTGTTGTAAGGATAGTAACTTTTTTTCACTATTAATAAAGTGCCTTTATTAATGTTAAGATAATTATTCCAGGGTGTCCAAAATTATCTGTTTACTATTACTATTTCTTTTACTGTTAAAGCTACAAACTGAGCTAAATTAGCAAAGTTGATACATTTTTCCTCGTGAATGACGACAATGTGATGAAAAAACAAGTAAACATCGCATTTTAGCGATATTCATAAAAATAATATTTTTTTATTGGAACATTGTACATAATATTTAAATATTTTAAAAGAACATAAAATTCTGAATAACAAATGCTTTTTACACTACTACTTTAACTTTAAAAATAAAGAAATGAGAAGCATGATTATAAACGACTTTCGGTTTAAACCGAGTCGTAGTTAAACACTCAGACTTAGGTTCTGGTCCTAGTCTCTCCTTGAGAGGCAAAACAAGAAGTAGAACTTGACCTTTGCCGTATTGTCGTTCGTGAACCCAAACAAACTGACTTTTTGCAAGACATTGCAGCTTGCATCTTCAGAGTGGTAAATGTCACTGTCAAGTTCTACTTCTTGTTTTGACTCTTAAGGAGAGACTAACACTAAGCCTAAGTCTGGGTGTTTAACTTCGGTCTAAACCGAAAGTCGCTTATAATCATAAACATAACAACCGCGAAAGCTTAAGATTTTAAATGAGAATCATTTAAAGTTGTAATATTTAGCGATACTGTAATTTAGAAGATTCTGTAGACATAGTTTTTTACGACTATAAGGCAACTCATTAAGATAACTCCCCAAAAACATGGCAAGATATTATAATTTAAGAATTGAGTGCTTATATCGGATTATTGATAACTGTAGGAACGCATCATACCAATTTGGAGAATGTTACAGAGCTTTTGAATCTGAAATAGTATTTAACGTAACACTTTTTCAATATTGCTTACTAAAACAATTTTATGCTGACAAAATCGTAGTAAAAATGATATTACATCAACTTGCAATATGAAACCCACAATTTGGGCATTATTAAAAGATATATTTGTGTTATATTTAGCACTATTGTCAAAAATTACTCTTGATTTAGTAATCAATAAATCTGTTTCAAAAATTGCATGGTAAGGCTAGTAAAAAGAAGTGTTTCAACAACACCGTAAACTGTAATCAAATTAGTTTGCTTGTCTTCTTTTTTTACCAACGACTTTTTTCATGTGTTTTAATGCAATATTCTTTAATAAATTTGCTGTAATCTAAATGTAAATTACACATTGCTAGGAATCTTTTTTAAGTTTTAGCAAACGTTCAGTAGCAAAGGCCTTGAAGTGGCCTAGTAACAATAATAATGAATTGAAAAGTATCGACACAAAAAAACAACAATTGGATGTTTGAGCAACTGTACTTGGAAAATGTTTCTTACAAAATCTATCTTTTAAAGATAATGCAGATAATCGATTTTGAAGTTGCACTTTCATAATCGTTGAACGTTGTCGTCTAAAAAATAACTTATTTGCGTATATTTTTTATTTACTGATGCTTAGTAAGTTGTAGAAATTATAAGGACATCAATGCGTTGCGATTTATTGAAATTATTTTCAGGAACGCATACTTGTGATTTGTCAAATAAACTAGCAAACAAATTTTATGATTTTTTTGAAATGACAAGACATTGTAAACAAGTTTGAAGAAAGGATATTAATGAGTATATTTAAATTTGTACCATAAAGTTTGATTTGACTGCACAATTTATACCTAAATTACCGCTATATAAAATAACACGAGCATTAAACCACTTGTTATTAGCATCTCTTATGCTAAGATTTGCTGTAAAAAGAGGAACGTCCAAAAGCAAATTTTTAAATTACAAAACGGAAAGCGATGTGTGTTGTGAATTTTCAAAAACTACTATATCATCAAAACTTTTACTATTTGATAAAGTTTCTGACGACTTTTAGAAGAAGTTGTATTAGAAATTTGAATAAAATGCAAAAGAGTATAATGCTTTTTACGACAAATTTGACGACCATATTTAGAATTTTAAATATTTTTGCTGGAATGTCGCAAAAAATTTTTACAAAAACGCTATGCACCTACCTTGTGCTTATGTGCTTCTTTAACTTACCGCTGTAAAGTAATAAAATGATTGCTTTTACAAGTTCGGCATGAAGTGAAGCAATTAAGGAATGTCGTTATTGTAATTTAGCAAATGTATTAGTATTTTCTTTTTGATTTGCTTCTATTTCCTCTGAAGGTTGACAATGCTGTTTTGAGAAATCATTTTTTTGGGCAGTATCAGAATAACGTTAGATTTAAATTCAGTAAATTTTGATTTGGTTTTTGCGCCAAGTTTAGGCAATATAATATCATTGTTAAGGCCTGTTCATAGCAAACATTTTATGTAGCATTGAATTTTAGTTTTGTTGCTTTAATTACGGGCTTGTGCCAAGTGCGGCTTATGTATTATAAAGTTAGGTTAAGAATTAAAAGTTTATGATTTATGTATTATTGAAATTGGTCGAAAACCGTTTATTGCTGATAACTGGTGTGTGTGTGTGTGATGGAAATGCCAAATTTTCTATCTAGTAAAAAATGTACAAGATACGTTTTATGAACGCTTAATAACAACGTTTTCTAATATAATCATTTAGAACTGCAAATTTGTTAATTATTAAAAGGTTCTATGAAAAATAAATCACAAACCGAACAATAATAAATAAACGACACATAATTAGTTACTGGAACGGATAAATTTTGCAATGCACATATGTGCCTAGGACATTATTATAGATTTTATGTTAAAAATTTCCTTAATATTGAAACGTTCTCAAACTCATTGTCAATTTTGAGAACGTTTACCAAAGAATGTTGAACATTCTAAAAACAGATAACAGAAAAATATATAATAATAATATAAAAACGGTTCAAAAGAAGCATAGGTCAGTTTTTTCGAATTGACTCGACAAGATTTTGTCAATTTAAAATAAATAAGTGATTAACGCGTGTGAAGATAAATGAATCAAGTGCCGGTGTTAGTATCAGTTTTAGATAAAATTAAAAAGTGCGAACTAGTGATAGTAATACATAAATTAGTGTAAGTGTTATTCTAAAATATTGTTAAGTTTAATTAGTTACGTGTAGTTATAAACGTGTAAATATTTAGTTATAAATAATTTAGATTTAAAATTCGTTACAATATGATTAAAGTACAAACATTTTTTAATGTTGTTTAATCGTGCGTTATTGTGAATAAGCGCGATGAAAATTTTGTGATATGAATTAAAAGCTGCATAAAGATGGTAGCAAAATTTTTAATAATTTTGTATTTGTACCATTTCTGTTATAAGTATCATATGTGTTAGATATAAAAGTAGAAATCGATTCAGAAATTAATTCAGCACGTGTAACCGTACCTGTTATAAAATGTTTGTATTTTTTCATATCTACAGACAAAGTTTCAATTTGAAGACAAACATGCTTGTACTTTTTGTAATTTTTGAAGAAACTCATTCATTACAATTTTAAGCAAACGAATTTAAAAATGATTATTTAATTTTCCTAAAAGCGCACGTCTACTGGCTAATAAGAGATTAACTTCTTTTTTTCAGTTATTCCAAAATAAATTAAAATACGAAATAACAATTCAAAATATAAATATTAGATTAGAACTTTTACTCCCAAATTAGTAACTGAAAAGATATCTTAGAAAAACTGACATTTAAAGTTTTAAGAAAATGTGGCAAAATGCACAATTTGGCAAAAAAAAAAATTACATTAAATGTTTGAAATCTTGTGGGTACTCAAACATTTTTACTTTCTTGTTTAGAAATTTTCTATTAATTAGTGAAAGTTGCATGTTCAAAAGGTTAAGTAATCGAATCAGTCAAATAACAAAGTTACTCTATTTGCATCAACATATTTAAGTTAACTGAAAGAAGTCAGTAATTATTAAGATCGATCAGTTTTTTGAACATGACAACTCAGAAGATATTAATTATTTTTTGATATTCATTAATATATACAAAATACTAATATGTTTCATTCTATATCTGATATCTGTACATTATTATTTATGCTTATTATAATTATAATATTATAAAAACAATCTATTCGCGTAGTGTCACTTTGCTAAAATTTTTGGTTGGTTTTGTTACTTATACTTAATTCAACTGTATATTCAGAAAATAAGTAAAAACACTCTGTATTTACGTTATAATAAATAACACAAGAAAAATATTACAAAAAAAATGAAATTGTTATGGCGTCAATGTGTTGCAGCATCAATGCAAATCACTAAAAGTAATTATAAGCAAAAGCACTTATTTACCGTTATCTTCATTACTGTAGTTCTGTACTCGTTATACAATATGCTATTACTTTATATGCTAATACAACATTTTTAATTAATGTGTTTTAAACTAAGGAAAATTGTCTGTCAATATCTCAAAAGTTAAAGTGATAAGACGCATTGGTTATACGTAAAAAATACAAAGATTGCGCTGAAAGGATCTTGCTTTAAATGTTTATCTTAATAATTATTTAGATTACCTATGTAGTATTTTACACAATATTTTAATTAACACAGTATAGCGTTTATAAATGTGTAAGCATTTACTCTAAATAAAACATTATGAATCTAAAAAAAAATTTTAAACAACAAATAATACCTACAGATAAATAATGTATAAAAAAATTTGATAAAGTTTTGTTTTCTTTCGGTTAAGTGTGCTTCCATAAATTATGGTTTTGATAGATTGTGTTTTTCATTAATTGTGTTTCAATCAAATGTGCTTGATCAATTGTGTTCAATCACTTACGTTTCGATAAATTTACCTAGATCCAAAACCCCATTATTCTAATTGTAATCAAATTTCCAACTGTTTTTATCATTGAAATAACATAAACAAAGACTAATAAATTAATTACATTTACAATGGTTACATTTGCGGCTTTGTAGTAACGGTACAAAAACTACGTTGTTTTGTATATGTTCTTGCAGTTTAGAATGCGATTGTTTGTCCTAGTGCGTCGTTTCTTGCTATTGATTGATCCTAACAAGTTGGCACAAAAATGTCAAAGTTTTATATTTTTTTAAAACAAATAATTTATTCTTTGAGTTTAAATTGCAGTTATATTTATAATTTAGTTTATTACTAACTACCTATAATAAAATAAAGTTTTAGGTGTATGCTTAAAATCTTCTTCTTAAACTTCATTGTCATCATTAAATATTGGTTTTAAATAAAAGTTTCAAAAACCAAGATAACCAAATGTAATTAAACATAAACAAATAACGTATTTGTGGTTTTTTTTCAGTAAGCGCCCACTCGTGTTTGCGTTAAAATATGTATTTTAAAATTCATTTTTTTTAAATATTTGTGTTTTAATAAATTTGTTTAAATTTGTAAAAGACTGTTTTAATTTTTGCCAAACCACAGGCTAATTAGGCTTTAAAAAATTATTGATAATTTCAAATAAATAAAACAATATTTTTGGTAATTTCAAAAAAAAATTATAGTTTTATTTAAATAGAACATTTTTTTATAAATGCTAATTTTACCGGTGAGTAAATATGCACTTTATAAACTTTTTAACAATTTCTCCATGTTTGAGCGTCAAAAATAGTTGCCTTATTGAGTTCTTAAATAACTGTACTATATATATAACTTGAATTCAATTTATTAAATGATTTTATTATAATCATATTAATTTAAATGGTAGTTGGAATTGTCTGCGTTAGCGTGCCAGTCGGTTTGGAAAGATACAACTACAATGTATAAGCTAAATCATCTAGTATAAAACGTGTAAACAAATCAAAATATAAAATTTCTATAAAAATACGTTGAAAATGAATATTAATTTATTACTTAAAATAAATTACATTTTCTAACAATACACATAGAGTAATAATTGATTATACTTTTTATATGAATATGTTACGGATTTTGTATTACATATACGCATGATTTACCTTAATGTACGTCAAAATTAAGTAAAAATGTTTTAAAATAAGTAATATTTGTTAAAAAGTTCACATTATATTCAAAACAATAAGGTAAGTACTATAACAAAATTTACAAAAGTTTCAAACTGAAGCACAAGTAAATTAATTTAAATTTTATAGATAAGAAACTTTTGTATTAAACTTTCCAAATTTTTTAGTTTGTTACATATTATAGTAATACATTTAACTTACTCTGCAAGTGTAGAAATATTTATTTGATTTCAACAACTATCATTTTATATATATTTAATAAGTTATTGTAAGACGTATTTAATTGTATTTAAAAAATATGTAACATCTGTTACAAATGTCAAACACAAAATTAAAATAAATACCTATTTATCGGTTATTGATTTACCTTATAGAACAAAACAAAATTGTATTGTTTTCCAAACTAAGTAAAAATTTTTACTTTTATTAATAATAATATTATTATTAATAGGTATTTACAGAATAAAAATAAATTAAAAACATTAAAATCATAAATTTTACTAGGTAACATGTAACTACAAAAATTTGTTTAAATAAAATAGCACTATAGTCGTAATCACTAAATGTGTCTTATGACTCATCCGTAGGCAACATAAACGAATGTCTTTATTGACTAGCACGTGCATAACATAACAGCTGTCAACTTATGTATCAAGAATAGTTCAGTCAACAAAAAACAAAGTTTTTAGATAAAATAAAATAATATGTTTCATAAAGAGGTGTAATATATACTTAATAGTCATAATGATTTCTATTTTTCTTTTGGGTAGTTGCATATGTAAAGTTAAAATCAAAGATGGCTGATATGAATTTAATGTACTGCAGTTTTAGCCTTTGTACTTTTTAGGTCTAAAGCTAGGATTGAAAGGTAGATAATTATACTACTCTATACTTGTAGTAATTAATAAAATAAACAATTTAATATTTAACACATATTTATAGTTATAAACAACTATAACACATAATATTACGATCCTCTGACTTAGAGACAGTTTATGTTTGATTAACCGCTAATTTAATTTAAGGTAAATTAAACTGACACGTGAACTGACTGAAAGTTGTTTAAGTTATTGGCGTACACTAGTGTTATAAATAACTTATGTTATAGAGGTTAGCATTACCAATTTGCTAAAGTTTAGCATCTTTTTTTAACTTCCAAAAATAAGTATACTATAATATTTTAATTTTGTATTCGGTCAAGTGCGAATTATAAGACAAATCGTTATTAGGACTATATAAATCAATACGAGATTAAAAACAAAAAGCATTCATACAGTACGTTTTATTTTAGACGGATGTCTACGCCATAATAAAATTGCATTAACACTTACACTGTAAACTTAAATACTACTGTTATATATAAGAAATTCTGCTACGTTTAAATATCACGTGTCTTGAAAAAATAAGCAACAATACGACAGAAAGACAAGAAGAAGTACAACTATTGTAACAATAATTTTTTTTTAATATAAATGTTGTGATTAAAAATTTGACAACAAAAATATCTAAATTAAAAATAATAATTAGATTTTACTAACTACATTTATGCCATTAGATTTTTTAATAAAGATAAATAATTAGCTTTAACTATTAACACGTTAGCACTGAGTTTATTATAAAAAACTAAAAAAATTAAAAAAGCAGTAGTGACTCAAAAACATTTTAATAACTTAAGCAGAAGTAATAACTATAAACTTATAAAAATTTAATAAAGTTCTAATATAATAGGTACTAAAATGTTATCTATGACAAATTCTTTGAGTGAAATCGCTTGTGTTTATGCTTGAATTATAAAACGCACAAGTGTTAATTCGATTCTAAGTCTTTTTTAAACATTACGGTTTATTAATTTTTTAAATAAAAAATATGCAAATAGAACATATGTTATTTTATTATACGTTTTATCTCATTAAGTTTGAAAATATAATTTATTAGTAAATTATTATATATTATGTTTGACAATAACACATAATTAATTGTCAAAGTAATTTATTTTCGTGTAAATAAATTCTTGCATCTGCCTGAAAATGTAATTAATTTTGAAGAAGACATATATGTTACAGTAGATTAATATATTTTTATAAACATTTGTATGGATTACTGACAGTATTAATAAAATATAATTTGTAACTTAAAAGATACTTTTATGTTATATAAGTTTAAAAAAAATACATATATGTAAAAAAGAAATTATCAAAAAAGGTAAACTCATCTTTTTAATTTTTTTTTAAATTATTAATTATTTATTTTACCTAAATTTATTGAAAAACATTTTACAGTAGAGATAATATTTTTGCGACTTTCATGAAATTTTTTTATAAGAATATATATTGCAGTTGGCAGATGTTACCTGTAAAACAACACAGAACCGATAAATTTTCTTGTAACGTGACATTTAAAGTTAGTGGTTCAAATTTGTATCTTATAGTATAAAATAAGTAACTCGACAAATTGAAAACAATAATAATTAAAAATATATTTATTGTTAATGTAATTTTAAAATTAAGAAATGGATACAGATTTTTTTAAATTAAATAGTTTTTATTTAACAAACTTTCTTGTTAATTACAAATCTAAGAAAAAATTTGCAGTTTTTGGAAAATGTAGTTTAGTCAAAGCTAGTCATGGTTTTATCAAAAAAAAAAAAATAAAAAAAAACATGCTCAGTTAAAATACTTATTCTTTAGTTTAAAAAATTTTCTAATTAATGTAATTTATACTTTAAAAACATCTAAAAACACTCAAATATTTCTAGATTTATTTTTTTTAAATACGTTTGTTTGATTATAATATTAAGATTAAAAATCATATTTACTGTTTATTCTTTTAAACATAGGAACATATACTATGAGAAAGATTACTTAACCCTTAAGTAATGAAAATTATGACACTTGGAAGATGTAAGCTCAAGCAATGCTTACACTTAGCAGATTAAGCGGTTATGTTTCGGGTACGGTCACAAAACCTGATAGTGGTGACGAAAAAGAAAACTGTGAAAAACTTGACCTAAATGAAAAATTGGAATTAATTTTAATAGTGTACGCTACTAAATTAAAACAAATAACAAGTTGTACAACTTCAAAAAATGTGTGGGACACATTAAAAAACATTTTTCAAAGTAAAGAGCCAGCTCAAAAACTACTTTGTTAAAATAATTGATTTAGTACAAAATGCGGGATAATGGTGACATACGACAGCACCTTAACAACTTTAGTGATACTGTAAATAAATTATTTAAAATGGAAATTGAAATCAATAACGACCTACTTAGTATAATGATGTTGTAAACTACTTCTGTCATTCGATAACTTTCGAGTAGCAATTGAATGCAAGGGTGCATTACCAGAACCGAAAGACTAAAAATTAAAATTTTAGAAGAAAATGAAGATAGTTCATCAACATCAAAAAGAACATTCTTTGGAAAAAAATATAGAAGAATGAAATTTTTTTTCAAAAATCAAATTATAAACAATATAAACATTTTAAAAATCACACGATGATCAGATACAAAGTTTGTAATAAAATTTCACATACGGCTAATAAATGTCGATTCAAAAAGAACAAAAAAGCAGCGTTTTTGGCTAATCGATGTCTTTCTACAAACAACTTAAACAAAACTGACAACTCTTGGTGTTGCGCATAACGGATATACATCACACATGTGTTCAAATAAATCAAATTTTTTTAATTTTTATAAAAACTCACAGCATAAACTTTTAAAATTAGTCTAAAAAATCACACAATTGATATTGTTGCTACAGGTCAAATTGAATTAAAAACAAATTCAAAGTATCAAGTAAACCTAAGTGATTTACTTATGTTCCAGGTTTAACGACAAATTTAACGTCTGTAGCAAAAATTACAAAAAAATAGATACGGTGTACTATTCAGAAAAAACAATGCAAAATTAAAAGGTCAAAGGGGGAAGGTGACAAGTACAACCATTATTTTGTTAAAACTATTGAAAAATGCTAAAGCTACGACAACGTAAATACTGACAGTAAAATAAAAATATAGCACAAAAATTAGGTCTTAAATTAGCTTTAAGAGCTTCTTGATATCTTTAATTAGTGATACCATAAAAGATTGTGGGACGTGCGTAAAAAAACGGCAAGAGCAGCATTTCCGATACGGAACGAACAAACGACAAGAGATTACAAACGCTACTGTTACGTTCATATCCTAAAAAAACAAGAAGTATTAGAAAATTTTATAGAATTTAAAAGTCAAGTTTAGAAATATAGCGATAAGAAAATAAAATGCTTCCAAAGCGATAATGATAAGTCAGAATACTTAAGTAACAAAATAGAGGAATATTTATAACGAAATGGCATAACTAAAAAAGTTTTATGTATAGAAGCAAATCTTTGGATGTCATTTTAGGGGAAAACCGTAAATGCATCTAACTATTTGAGCAACAGAACTCCTTTTCTCGTATTAAACAAAAATTCGATTTTGCAAAAGTGGGTTAAATACACACCATCAGTACGGCATTTGTACATCTTTAGATCGAAAACATACTTTTTAAACAAAAACCCAAAAAAAAATTAATTTGAAACTAAAAGTATTGTAGGCATTTTATTATATTATTATATTTATATACACCAATATTACAAAAAGTTGCAAATTTGAAATCTAATTTAAAAACAATTTTGAAGTTACAAGAAACGTAAAAGTACTTGATAAAATGTATTAATTAGATCGCCCCAAAAACTATGACATCATGATAAACGCATTTCATAAAGAAAATATACAAAAATAAAGCATAATAAATAAGGATTTCTAAAAAACCAGCCTAATTAAAAAGTAAACCAGTACCTAGTACAAATGAAAAAGATCAACACAAAAATGAATTTATAAAGACGCATTTAAAGAAAATGCAACAAAGCGGAAAAGAAAACTTCCAATATAGATGAAATATTACGAAATGAATTCTGACTGCAAAATGTTAAACAAATGAAAATGAAGACAACTCGATTCAAGCAATAAAGAATAAATCAAAATTCACATTTAAAATGATGGTTCAAAGTTAGTGTTAAAAAAAAAAATAAAAGAAATAGTAAACTGGAAAAAAATCAAAATTAGTGACCAATAGATTTGATCAAAGGTATGTCATTGAATATGTAAAAACTTATGCTCTAGTGTCAAAATTTAGTTTAATAAGATTTGTTAGTTTTAGCTGCAAAAGAAGATTTAAAGTTGTACCAGCTAGACGTGTCAACAGCATTTTTAAATGGTGAAATTCAAAAGACATAGAAAAACACAATTACTTAAATAAAATAATGATTAAGGAAAATTCAGATTCAGATAGATCTACATATTTAAAAACTAAGATGTTGAAAAACTTAAAGGAAAATGGTAAACAAAAAGTTTGTTTAGTAAAAAGAGCTCTTTATGAACTAAAACAAGCTGATAAACAATGGTTTACAAAACTAGATCTAAAATTAAAGCAATTAGGTTACAAATCATCAAACGCAGATCCGTGCATGCAACAATAAAATAAGGAAATGATAAAGTACCATTTGCTTTGTTTAATATACAAAAGGTAAATGGATTAAAAAAAGATGTAATGCATGATTTCATATGCGAGATTTTAGTGAATTAAAATATTGTAAGTATGTAGAAGATTTATTACATAAATTTAATATGACAAATGGTAAATCAACTAGTACACTAATGGAGAGAAGGTTAAAATTAAAAAAAAACTAATAATGAAATACATGATGTTCCGTGGACAAAAACTGATTATTTTTTTAACTATGCAAACACCTGTATAACTTGGAAGTCCAAAAAACAGAAAACAGTGGCACTTTTGACAGCCGAGGCCAAGTACAAGTTTTTCCAAAGAAGCAATTCATTTAAGACAATTAGCTAGCGTATTATTTTTATAAAATCTTACGCTTTTGCGGTTGTTTTGTTTATGAGTATAAGCGACTTTCGGCTTAGACTACGACGCGGTCTAAGCAGTATTATTTTGTATGCGTTCAAAAAAACATTTAATAAAGGATCATTTTATAAGAGAAGTTGTTCAACAAAGAAATGTAAAAATTCTTAATTTTTATAAAAGAAATTTTAATAATGCTGTTAACATTAATAAGGTATTAAAATCACTTCTTTGCCTGATTTAGACTACCGTGTCATGATTAGCTTAATAGAAATGAAAAATATTCTCAACCTCACCTATGCACTGTCCAGTGATAAGCTATTAAAAGTAGTAGTGAGAACAATCCAAGAGACTACTCCAACAATACGATCTTAACCGAACAGCTCTTAATTTTACCCCTACGAAAGTTAATCTACCGCACAAAGCAAATAAAGTTCCTATGTCCATCTTTTAATTCTACTTCTAAGAAAGCAAAGTTTGATATTTTATCTGATTGATTGCTGTAGAGTTGCTATTCATGTAGAAACCCTATTCTCTGAGTATCGAATGTACTAAAACTCGCCATTTATCCGTTAAATGCGCTAATTGTAGGAGACTTTACCCTGCTGATTATCGCCAATGTACTGCTGCTTAGAATAACGCTCAATTTGCATCTACCATTCTATTTACTCCTCTTTAATCCAAGAAAGAAGTGCTCTTAGCTGCCCATTAACCACCAAATAACAATATAACGAATGATACATCATTGCTTCATCCCAACAAACATGCTCAAATTGCAAGAATTTTAGGTGACATACTAACAACTTTTAGTCAATCTAATTCTACCGAAATAACAACGTCAATTATCTTACAGCAAACTCAACATCTTCTAATCATTACTTACCACGTTAACCATAAATATAAAAAAAACTCTTAACCCTATTAAATTAAAAAAACGTGTCTTGGACATCTAAATTAAATTCTCTAAATCATCACTCTAACTCTTTTTAGCGCATGCAAAAAAAATTACGTAACGTTTCCTCTAGATTTGATCTACCAATTCATTTTGCAAACGCTCTAGTTTATTCTCCTGCTAAAAAAGTAAAATCAGATGCCAATAATCTTGAGTTACAATACTCTCCAAACTACCAAATCGCTGATCTTGATCGAATGGATAGAATTAACTCAAATCTTGCCAGTTTTTTATCGAAAAATCACTGTGATCTAGCAATTTTTTCAGTTTCTCCGTTTGAAATCTTGTAAATTATTAGATTTCTCAAAAATCGTAAAACTCCCAATCATGATAAAATTTCGAATAAAATTTTTAAAAACTCCTCAAAAAGCAATAATTTTTCTCACCGCCATCGTCAAGGGCATATTACGTAACTGGAAGACAGTTGATGTAATAATACTTCCGAAACCTTTAAAAATTTCCACAAAATTACCGTCTCCTTCCTATCATCTCTAAAATTGCCGAAAAAATCATTCTCTCTTGTTTGAACTTAGAAACAACCCATTTGAAAATTCTTTCTGACGAGCAGTTTGGGTTTTGCTTTAAACATTCGACAACTAAACTTCTCACAGTCAGCGAATTCTGTTACCGTTCCATATTCAACAATCAAGCTACCGGAGCAGTTTTTTAGACGTTTTAAGAGCATTTGATTGCATTTGGCATGATAACTCTATGTACAAATTAATGTCAGTCAAAATTCATCTTCCATTAACACGAATCATCTATTCTTTTATCACGCATCGTTACTTTCGCATACAATTACATGTTTCGTCCTCAATCAGACCGTTACGAGCAGGGGTTTTGCAAAGCTATGTTCTTTCCCCAACCCTTTACAACCTTCACACTATGACACTCCTAAAACCACCGATGTAAAAATAGTACTGTATGCTGACGATACTATCATGTTAGCTTGCTCCTGGCAAACTAAACACATTACAAAACACTTACAATTACAGTTAACGATTTTAGATGGTTTACCGATTGGCTTGTGGACGTCAACGCCGAGAAAAGTGCGACAGTTATATTTTCTAGAAAATTAAAACACTATCCTTACGGTTAACTTACCATTTTAGATAATCAAATTCATTGGTGCAACTCCGCCAAATATCTTAGTGTGATATTAGATAAACGTTCAGCATTCTCTACCCAAGTCAAATCTGCTGTCAATAATGGTCGTAGTTCTTTCTAATATTTGGCTTCTTTTCTTTGTCTCAAAAGCAAATTAAATCCAAAAAACAAAAATTTTGTATACAAAACTATCAACATTCTCATCATGCTATATGCTTCACGTGTCTGGAGTCAAGCTACAAACTCCAAAATCAACAAAATACAAGACGTCTAAAACAAATATCTGAAGCTATCTTTCAGCGCACTCTGGTTTGTAAGGAACAAATACCTCCACCGTTATGATAATAATCCTTTCATTGAAGAACAATTCCGAACAAGATCCAAAGCACAAATTTCTAAAAATTCAATCTATCCAAACTCACTTGTCAAGAAATCTACATACTACGACTAATTTCAAAGTAAAATCAAACGCTTAAGAACTATTCTATTCCAAAAATTAAACACCCCAAGTATGATATCCAATATTCTAACCACTCTATTTAAATTTAAATTTCACTTTTCACTTTTAAGAACATCTCAAATAAAATTATGTTCAGGTACCAATTTTCATATTTTCTATTTTGTATAGTATGTATAAATCCATCTTGTAAAAAGTGTATTCTGTAAAGTAAATAAAATAATTCATGTAGTTTTATATATATTGACTTATCTGTGCAATAATTCACATAAAACAACACAAAAGCGTATAGATGTAATCGCATCAGTTTTCATGCTAGTCTATGAGTATAACACAGAGAGAAATCTTTTTATATTTTATCTACAATTGTTAATCAAAAGTTCACAAATTGGGTCTGAAAAAGTGACAAGACCAATTTGTGCAGTTTTATTGCATTCATTTGTGTAGATTAAATTGTACAATTTTTTTTTCATTATATATAAACAATTTTTATATTTCAAATTGATTGCACCGTATCACAATTTGTTTAAAAACTGATCTAAAACGGATAGTAAAGTTTTGCACAATGTTGTGATACTTTTTTAAAACTATGCTTGAAGTATTTTTACCCAATAGTATGTTAAATGTCTAATAGCGTTACGTTATCTAGATCCAAATTCTCTTTGGTTAATTTTGCACAATATTGTGCAAATTATTATTATTTCGTTTAGCTTTTTATTGTACAACTTTATGCATCTTGGTTAAATGTTATTTACTTAAAAATAACATATATTGGGTAAATTGTCAATAAAACGTTACAAATCTTAAGAGCATTATTTATTTATATTTAATTGGTATACTTATTTTATATACTTATTTTTTTCTTCGAGGGATATCTTAAAATTCCATTACTTCTTGTTATCGATTCACTCCAGATTTTTTTATAAATGTGGTTGATTTGCCCGTTACTACAGCAGCTAGTTTGGTTGCCTTCTCTAAAGGGAGAATTTATCAAAAAACTTCACAACATTTTTAATAATGTTTCTTGCTTCGAAATAATTGGTTTTCTTTGATTTCGATTTCATGTTAATAAATAACAGCTGAAACAATACAGAAAGTAAGTAATGTAAAAATATCCATCAGAAATTAGCTGTTGTTCGTAGAATTAACGCTGGAATTAAATACAGAATTTAAAGTAATAATTGAGGTTAAGCTTACAAAGGTTACACTGGGTTACACTTAAAAAATGTTATAAATACACTTACCTTGTTCAAATAACAGCGTTTCAAAAAGTCTTGAAAAAAACTAATTGAATAACTACGAATTTTTCAGAAAACAGGAGGTAAAGATGTAAACAAACCCAACGCAATCAAGGAATTTTGATTGTAGACATATCTTTGATAGACATTTTTTCAAGCGGACGGTAATTGTTAATTGTGATTGGTTAAAACATTTATCGCTTCAAATTTTTAAAGTTAGTTTACATATTTTCCGGGAGAGGGAACGTTCACCATAAAAAATTACTGCTATTCTACAGTTCGTTCAATTTTTTTTTTTATTCCGAGTTTAAAAGAATTGCATAATCTTGTTGTAATATATGTTATAAAAACTGTACGAGAAACTAAAACAAAATTGTGCAAAATACTAGCACATTGTTGTCAAATACAAAACATACTAAAGTTTATAATATTTTTCAAACAATTTGTCAAATAAAACTTCATAACCTATTTATCCAAACGTATTAAATAAAAGCGTGGTATAAATATAAACAATTGTAGTAATATCATCAACAATACAGTTATGCACAATCTTGTGCAAAATCGTGATACAGCATTTCTCTCTGTGAACTCTTACTTAAATTAATTAAAAATTTGAGGACTTGCTAACGCTATAATTTAAAAATTTTAAGAACAACAAGTAACAAAATAAAAGAATATTATAAAAAATCATCCATGTATAAAACTGACATCACGAACACTTTACATTGTACACAAATTAGGTTTGTTTTCTTTTTTCCGTTAGTGCTTTTGCCTTTGTCATTTTATTTATTTTATTTAAAAAAAAAAAGAAATATTTAGTTGATTATTTAAAATAAATCTGACAGAACTTTGTAATATTAATATAGCAAGCCGTGACAACATAGAAGTACATGAATTTATTTCAAACGACGTTTTATAGAAACAATTTTATACAAAAATAATAAAATACAATATAACAAAAACTAACAATTTTTATGTAATAACGATAGCAAATAACAAAAAAAAATTAGATTATCGCACATAAAAATGTAATAAATCATTGATTTCCATTAAATGTCTCAACAACAACAGAAACAAAGATGTAATTTGTATTGCTACGATGAATAAATGCAATATTTTAATTGTACAAGTTTAAAACAGTTACCTATAAATTTTTTTAAAAGGGATAGTAAATACCAGTATATGTATAATACAATAATGATATCTGAACATTTAAAAATTTTGTTCTGTAAGTCGTAAATTTTAACATAACTTCACTTGTTTTAAATAAAATTTTAATTTTTTTTAAATTTAAAATTATAAATTATTTAAATTTTATCGTTAAATATAATTTTTATTTATATATACTTATGTAAATTTTAAGATTTTTTAATTAGTTTTAATTGTAAAATTGAGTAATAAACTTTTTTAAAATGAACTTAAAAAAGTTATAAAAATGACATTGGTTAATTACCGATACATCATTTATAAGTTTCTTCTAATAACATACGCACTAAAAACCAACAAAAAACATTTTAAGGATTGATGGAATATAAAACTATTATAAAATCATTAGTTTATAATAATCATAAAATAAAAATAACAAAACTAATATTACGTTGATAATTTTATTATAGTTTTTCTTTCTACGTTCTCAAAGCAAGTATTGATTCCTTTTGGTTATGTTTAACCTCCTTTGTTATTCTGTGATAATCCGCTGGTTTCAACTGTGATCTATGTACTACTTTTAGGTCTGCCGTTTTTATTAGTATTTAATTCTTACTGAATGAATTTAACCTAAATTTAGTCATTTCAGAAGTAAGTTATATATAAATATATAAGTATACAAATTAATCAGTTGAATAATTATTATAATTTATTTTAGTGCAATACAAACATATTTAAAAAAAAATTTTTAAAGCACATTTTATTTGAACGTTAAAACATTGTTTATTAAATTTAAAAAAAAGTTTAAATTGTATTAGTTTACATTTTTATAAACGTTATTACAACAAATAGTAATAACCAAAATACCATTAAAAACAATCGTCTTACAGTTTTTGTGTAGCAAATTTATTACTATAACTTTTATTTTATTTATATTGACTGCTTTAGATGATAAAAATACAAAAACAAAATAATTAATTTGTTTGAATAATTTTTTGTGTTAAGTGGGCAACTCGTCATTATTAAACACAAGTGAAACGAGAGCTTTAAAAGTCTACGATAGAAAAAAACGCCCAATTTAGATAGAAACGAAATGAATACAACATTTTATTAAACAGAGACTACGAGGCTCTTAGCGTCTCAAAATCTCTTGAAAATAGTTTGACCTTTATATTGACAAGTGTGCAAAAACTATCAAAGACGGTTTACCAAAGCAAAAAATTAAAATTTATAACAGTTAAGAACAATAAACTTAATTATTGTTTTTTATGCCTTACATTTATTTACTACAAAGTTTGATAAAGAAAATTTAATTGTTCTTAATAAACTTTAAATTCGAGTTTATTTTAATTAATGATCATACTTTTAATAAATTTAATATAAATTGTAATAAAGAATCTTAAGATGTGACCAAGTTCTACTTCTTGTTTTGACTCACAAAGAGGGACTGGAACTAAGCCTAAGAAATCTAGGTGTTCAACTATGACGTGGTCTAAACAACAAATACATACATATTGGTACAACATTGATGTTCTACAGTTGACTGCTTTGTCATTCAGTGAAGTAAGAAGTACTTCAAGCCAAAAAACAATATTGTAACCAGTAGAGTGACTTTGTGCTACGGTAAATACATAAAACTTTTTATATAAATTCTTCGCTACACGATAATAGTGCTGTCTTAAGATAAAAACCATGTAAAACTTTTATTTAGCAATGAAACAATTGTCTTTATAAATCTTATTATGTTTTTGTTTTAAAACATTTTTTTATTTAGTAAACATTTATTTGTGTAGCAAATCCACATTTATAGGCTATTGTGCCAACACGTTTTTTTTTGTTATAATACATAATACACGTTTTCTATAATAACACTTCGTTCAGTCTTCAATATTGTCTTGACCGTTAAAGCCCTTAACGTTCGTGATGCTTATGCTATTTTTTGCACAAAAGAAACATTTTTTCCTTGTGTTAATGTTATTACATTACCTTAATAAATGTCAAACTGAAGTTTTTATTTATTTTCTAGGTTTTTATTTCTTGTTCAAACTAGTTGGCTTTCTAAGCACTACACGTTACTTGTCCTGTACTTACCGTTCTAGAACGGTAGATCAATCACTTACCGACGATTACGCCTAAAAACTAATAAATCAAACATATTGTCTTACTAACAAGAAGAAAATGATCTAGTAATTTAAAATATACTATTGTTAATGAATACATTCGGATTTCAATATAATAAATTAAAATACATTTAAATAATAAATATCTGTGATTAGTTAAATTATCTAAAATAACAACTATTTTAAAACCAAATAAGCTAACAAGTTAGGAAAATTTACTGTTTCGTCGATCATTTGTTAATAGTAATATTAACGTATAATAATGTATCAGAAATAGATATTTATGACCCCTATTAATAAACAATTTTGAATCATTGAATGAATTTCTATTAATGTATGATTTTGTATAGCAACCAATGAAATCGTTAGCAACCACTTATTTAACGATATTTCGCTACTACTAGATATAACAACGGGTTACGTATGTATACTTTAGTTTCCTTCTAACTTCCCACGTTTTACTAAAGTACTAAGTACGATCAACGGAAAAACTCGCTACACTCGTTCACAGCATTAAAATGTCTCGATTATTAATCGCTATCATTAACAACCTTGTTTTTTAAATAACTGTTAACCGATGGTTTGTCCGAATTGTAATTACAATTGTCTAAATACAAAAGCGAGAGTACAAATACTTATTACACTATCCAAAGGTAATATTAACCCACCGTGAGTTTTTTATTTAATTAAAGTGGTAACTGGTTGTCTACATCCTTCTAACTACACAAAACATTTTATCATATTTGATAATTGTTTAACTACAAAACTCCCTATACAACCATCTCATGAATAATAAATATTGGGATTGTAACGACCAAGCATTCCAATTTCTTTTTTTAGAAAGAGTTATATTATCCCTTTGCAGCACAAATTATTAAAAAAAGCTTACAAAAGATATTTCTTCTTGTAATACTACTTTTAGGATTCAGGTAAGCGTCCATATTTTTTTTCAAAATTTTTCTGTTTTATTTTTTTTAAATTGGGGGTGGTTAAACATAAAAACCGCTATGCGAGAATTAAAGAATTGAAAAAAAAAATTATTTATAAAATGTACATCAATTGCATAAATTGTTTTGAACATATCTGCTTTATCCACATACCCCATGTGGGAATTATAATCTTTTACGAGTTGTGGACAATTTATTGCGTTTATGGATCCATCTTTTTCTCTACGATTTACAGTTGAAAATAGTTCAGGGTTGTGAAAATTGGACAGAAAATGAATTCCTTTTCGATCTTTCCATTTTATAGCCAAGATTCCAGTTCTGGTGGATTTCCATTCTGAATTTCCGCGGGGCAAATCGTTTGGGAAATTGACTCTGTTTGGCTTGGTTGTTCCACAAGATTTTATTTTATTTTGCTGCAAATACATCATCAAATCGACGGAGCTAAAATAATTGTCGAAATATACAGAATAATTTTTATTTATCAAATCAAAAGTCAATTCTTTGACCACTCTGGCACCTAGATTTTTTGCCATGATATTGTTTCGTTTGCCCTCATAAATCTTGAACTGAGCGATATATCCATGAGCATCAGCATGTACCTATAATTTATATCCACGTTTTGTTGGTTTGTCAGGCATGTATTGTTTTAGGGAACTTCTTCCTTTAAAGAAAATTATAGATTCATCAATTGATTAAAATTCTGAAGGTGCGTAACGACTTTTATAGATTTTTGACAATTTATCAAGAAGTGGCTAAAGTTTGTAGAGTTTGTCAAAATGTGGTGAATCACGTTGAGGCATTGTGGTATTGTCATTGACGTGTAAGTGAGAAAGAAACCATCCAAATCGATTTACAGACATAACAGATAAAATATATTGATCTCTCATTTCTAATGACGAAGACCAGTAGTCTCTGTAATATGGAAGTTTCTTAATTCCCATCACAAGATTTATTCCCAGGAAAGTTTTCATTTCATTACTATTTGTGGGGTTATTGAATGTTGCACCTCCCGAGCTCTGAATTGAGTATAAATTAATTTCAAAAACAAGTTTATCAATTAGATCTGGGGGGAAGAGTGTGTCAAAAATATATCTTTAACATCAACAACATTTGGCCCCGAAAATTCGTCAAACTTGTCACGCTTCGATATGTGTGGATATTGTGAATGCCAATTGACACCTTCCCTATAAAATCTCACAGCAATTGGAGTATTATTATCACTGTCAGATTCATCTTGTGGTGGGTCCACCTCGTCAATATTCATAGAATCTTCAAATTCATTGTGTTGATCCGAATTGAGGTTGTCGTAAGTAGTAAGTATTAGTAATATTATTCTTATCACTAGTGATTGGCACTAAATAATTATTAACATCTAGGACGTATGTTCCAAGGATATCGTTAGTTGCAGCAGCATCTTCCTTATCGTCTTCCGATTCCGGATCGGACGGTATCTCTTCCAGTATTTCATGTAGTCGTAGCAATTTGACCTGTTCTTTCTTATATAATGGCATTTTCCTGCAAGATGTATATTTTGTACTTATTATTTATAAAAACATGCGAAACGTTACGCATCAAAAATATTGACGATTCTTACTGCACAGTGGCTTCATACTATAACCACCACAATAAAGCGTCATATTGGCAACTCATCAAAAAATATCAATTAAAATTACATATTGAAACAATGTAATTGTTGTTCTTTTATTTTGTAATAAACTTACCGCGATATTTTAGGTTTCACACTAAAAAGACTCCAAAACTCAAAGGAAAATTTAAAGATGTTAGTTCTCATTTCGAGGATTCCGATGAATCCAACGGATATGCCCTTTGAGTTTAAACAAATCCAGTTTCCGATTCGTCTTGCGTTCGCCATGACGATTATCAAATCACAAGGCCAATCCTTGACTGTTTGTGGTCTCAACTTAGAAAATTCATGTTTTTCTCATGGTCAGTTGTACGTGGCATGTTCACGTGTCGGCAAATCATCCGCTCTATTTGTTCTTGCGCCTGATAAAAAAACAAAAAGTGTCGTATATCACAAGGTGCTTTAATGAAGAGAATTAAACCGAAGTACTAAACTTAATATTTAGTTTATATTCATTGTATTACACAAAATCATAAATTTAGTACAACTAATAAGTAACACATTCATTGACGCTACGAAGTTTGCCGGGCAGCTAGTTTTATTATAAAAACAAACTAAAAATGACATCAAATTAACTATAACTTCGTTATTATACAGTGAGTAACGAAAACTCATAAAATCGCAAGGTTCAAACCGTGTGCACATTTTTTTTTAAAACTTAGTTAATTTTTAGTTTCACATTGTAAAAGGAACGTGCAGTCAACTAAGCTAGGACACCACTGAAAATTATCTTAATTGTAAACGGAAACCGCTTTTTTCAAATTTTACATCGAAAAACTATTAGAGCAATAGCTAATTGAAACCACAAGACTCAATGCTTAAAACAATAACAAAAAATGTCGATTGCCGCTATCGGCATTCGCTGGTAACTACTGGTAACGGTGGTATTCACTAAAGTTAAAACCTCACAAAGTAGAGGACATCTGTGTTCAGCTACAATAATCAGTTTAAAAATTAATTTGCATTAAATTTACTTCGGCATCTGGAAAAATTTGATATTACAGCTGGAACCCCTCTTCTTAAAGTATTTTATATATATGATCAAGGTAACTTGTATTTTGTATTTCAAATTTATTTTGACGTAGTTAGTTGTATTTTGTATTTCAAATACTTTATGTCAGTATTTTGCCCAGCCCTGTTAGTGGTAATGTGTGTTGCCTGATTGTTAGGGCTTCCATTGATATTATAACTGTGATATTAATTGACGAAACTAATTTCACTATTTAATTTGTTATTAGCTTACCTTCTTCTCTTTTATTTAAACGCATACCTTTTCTTCTTAAAAATAAAAATATTGTTGTTAGAATTTATGTTTTGCCAAACGAGGTCTGTATTAGGTAATATTTACTTGTTCTGTAGCTTCTTTAATGTAGTGTAAGATTAACACACCGAGACCTGCGACCCGCTTGCCGATACAACTGACTTAGTCGCTTACCTTTAAATTGCGAGAAAATTTTTGTAATAATTTTAATATTAAAAATTATTACAATTTATTATTTTAATGTAAAAACTATTATGCAAAATCAAATTTAACAAGTAACTATTTTATAGTAATTACTTTTAATTTTTTACAAATTATTTTTTGTTAAAATAACACAAATAAAATACCATTTAAAATCCGTAGAAACATGGTAAATTTGCATAAATTATGTGAGTTAATACTTGTTACGCTTGTTTATGTATTACGCGCTTTTTTGCATGAATGAGTAGCTTTTCCAACTAAAGCGTCTAAATCTACATAGGTAATTTATGTAGCAGCTTTTAAGTAACATAAAAACAAGTGTAGATACAGTTGACACAAATTTCTTATTTTTATTACTTCACAAGATAATTACGTTTTTACAATAAACAAACAAATGCTTTTTTCTTAAATAAATAATCCAAGAAATATAATTAATTTATTTGTACGTTTTTATATTTTATAATTAAATTTCATTTTATGAATAGTGATGAGCATTTACAAATGTAAAATAATTTCCTACACTTTGTACCTAGAAGTGTCATTATCTAAATAACGTTGATAAAAATTATCGTTGTAAAATAAGACAAAAATTATAAATAAACCTGAAGAATTATATGCGATTTTTAAAATTATTGATCTATGAGATATATTTATTCTAATCGTTCTAAACAAGTTAAATTTTAAAATTTTTTGTGAGTTATAAGAATAAAAATAAGAAATTAATATACATTGATCAAACTTTTAGAAAATTTTATTTGTTCTTAAAATAATTAGCTTGCAAAAACTTGTTAAGGCTACAACTGTTTGAATTGCAGTAAATCTTATTCTTTATAAAACTAGAAATTATATATAAAGTTAAACTCGATCCATAGCATTAACAAAGAATTATTAGCTGAAGAACTGTTTAAGACAAGATCAGTAAGAGAATGTGATGTAATCTTATAATTTAAATTGGGAGACACCGAGTTGTCGAGCTGTGTGACGTGTACTCATCGTTCTATCAATGTCGAAATCTTGAAAAGTTCTGTTATATTTCTTTAACGTACAACAAATTAATCACAAAAACAACAATAAACTTCTACGAAAGTTTAGCAATGTGGTATTCTTCTGTTTAAAAAACGTTTAAATTTTTGTCGCAGAAACCATAAACGTAATGTATCTCGGCGTATTCGGCATAAAAAAAATTCTTGTCATCTTGAGTTATCACAAGAATAAAGCATCTGTATCACGTAATTAAAAGCACATGACTTTTCAGCTTGTATCGTAAACAAATCATCGACATAACCTACAACTGCATACAATCGAGACCGAGTTCATTGATATTTATTAGCATTTGTACCAATTTTTATGATATAATTAGAATCGAGTTCATATTGTAAGGCATAAAAGGCAAAACGTTTTTTAAAGATAATGTATCCAGATATTGTTAATTATTTATTATTTAATAAAAGTGCGTATACTCAGCAGCAAATGAAAGTTTATAAAGGCTTGAAAGTATATAAACTAGCTGTTACATACATACATGCCACTAAACCCGAAGCATAGAGTCTCAATATCGTATATATATATATATAACTAAATTTGTTGAAAATCAACAAGGTCATAAATTTTCCTTAGTACTAGGCAGCAAACAATACACAGGAACATTTAAATTGTAACAAAGCAACTTGTAGGTAAGCGCGCAATGTGTATGCAAGGCAATATATTAATAACGTGGTTGTTGCTGGCAAAAAAAATAGTAGTTATTTCATTATAGGAGATTTATAACATATTGTGAATTCGTGCGGTACCTTTTGATGTAGAAGGTCGTATTTATATTTAAAGAAACGTAAAAGTGAAACAAGTGTAGAAGTTGGAGAAGATAGTTAGTGAAGGAACTGGAGTTAGTAGCGGTAGTAAGAGGAAAGAAGGAGAGAAAAAGAGGTGGGTAAAGGAGGAAGGGTGTAAAATAATAAATAAATTAAGTGAAAAATAGAAACCGTGGTGGCAAAGTATAAAACAGTGACGAACAAGTGAGATTAAGGTGAATAAACAGAATAATCGAGAGGGTCAGCGATAAAAGATAACATCCAACATTAATAGAAGTTATTGCATTTAAATCAAAATTAAAGCGAAATTACTACAACTTGGACGTTTAAAAACACGAAAAAGTAAGAAAAGATGGTAAGGAAGAATAAAAAAAATAATAAAATAAAATTAAAAAAATATAATAAAAAAAAAGATTGAAAAGGAATGAATAAATGAAAGAGAGGGGAAGAGGAAAAGGAAAGACAACAAATATTTGAAAGAGGAAAGAAAACAATAAGATCACCGGACACTAAAAAGATAACGGAGGAAATAGAAGGAAAAACCTCAAGAACAGAAGGAGGAAGGAAAGAAATGGATGAGTTAAAAGAACTAATCAAAGAAATGATGAAACAGATGGAAGAAAATATGCAAGGAATAAAACAAGAAATCAAATAAATTAAAAAGAAATAGGAGAAAGGGAAAAGAAGTGGAAGAAAGAAAAAGAGGAACTGGTGGATAGAATAGAAAAACTAGAGAAAAAAGCGGAAGATGAGGAAAGATGGAAAAGGAAGAATAATATTGTGATAAAGGGGTGGAGAAGTGAAGAACCACAAAAAGATTTAGCATTCATGCTGGAAGAAAAATTAAATGTAAAAGTGGAAGTGAAAAAGGTGACAGTAATAAACAAAGAGAAGAAAAATGAAATGGTTGTGGCGGAAATGGAAGGATGGGAGGGAAAGCAGAAGGTGATGGTGGAGAAGAAGAAATTAAGGAATACAAAAATATATATGTCACGATTTGACATAGGAAAAAAGAAGACTGCAAAAAAAAATGAACATAGCAGTGGAAAAAAGAGCGGAAGGAAGGGATGGTAGAATACAGGAAAATGGAGATAGACGGAGACAGCTACATATGGAACGACAGGGACAGGGGCCTGACTAGAGAAAGGGGAAAGAAAATAGGTAACCATAAGGCAAAACTAAAGGGTGAAGGGGGCGATAAAGGAAAGAAAGTTGACGAAATCGCAAAAAGGAATAATGAGTGATAGAAAAGGAAAAGAAAAAGAAGGAAAAAAAAACAAAAGTAAGAAAATAGCACAGGGGGAGATGAGTGAGCTGAGAGTATTGTTTTGGAACGTAGCGGGGATAATAAACAAGAAACAGGATTTTTTGAAGTACATCAAGGAACATAATGTAGTAGGATTACAGGAGACGTGGATGGAAAAAAAAGAATGAAAGTGGTAAGAAAAGGAGTTGCCGGAGGAATTTGAGTGGGTGGTGCAACATGCAGAAAGAGAGAAGAATAAAGGAAGAGCAAAGGGGGGTATAATAAAGGGATAAAAAAATGGATGAGTTAGAAAAAGAAAGAGAAAGTGCAACAAAGAAGAGGAGTTGTAGAAAGGAACATACAGTGGGAAAAAACAAAAATAAATGTAGTGACGGTTTATAGTAGTAGAATGAAAGAGACCAGGAAAAACATCGAAGAAATGATAGAAGAAAGGGAGGAAGGATTGATAATAGTAGGAGGGGACTTCAACGCAAGAATAGGGGAAGAGGGGGGGAGACGGGAAAGAGACAAACAAAGTACAAAGTAATAAATAAAGAGGGGGAACTGCTGGAAATGTGCAACGAAAAAGGGTGGGAAATAATGAATAAAAACAGAGAAAAAGAAGGAATGGGGGAATATACGTACATTGCAGGAAAAAGAGAATCAATAATAGATTTTTTAATGACAAATGAAGAGACTGGAGAAAAGGTGAAGACATTTAAAGTGAGAGAAAGGGTAGAGTCAGACTACCAACCACTGGAATTGACAATGGAAGGAAGAGAGAGAAGAAGATGAGGAGTACCTAATGAAAAAAAAATGGACAGAAGAGGGTATAAAAAAATATAAAGAGAGAATAGGGAAAACAGTATGGGTAGGAAAACGATTACAAGAGAGTGTGGAGGAAATGTGAGAGATGATGGAGAAAGCAACAGAGAGAGTCAGATTTAGAAAGTGGAAAGGGGAGAAAACAGGATGGAATAAATGGTGGGATAACGAATGCAAGGAAGCAAAGAAAAATGCAAGGAGAGCATTAAGACAGTGAAAAAAAGAGAGGAAAGAAAAACAAGAATATAAAAAAGCAGTAAAAATATACAAGAAAACATGCGAGAGAAAAAGAAAGAAAACAAAAAAACAAGAGGAGCAGATCAAAGGAATAAAAACAGAAAAAGATGTATGGAAGAAACTAAAGAAAAAAAGAAAAAAAAAACATGAATACAAATTAAAGAATGGAATATATATTTTAGGAACCTGCTGGGAGGGGAAGAACTAAATCAAAAAAAGAAAAAGAAAAGACGCAGTAGTAAGGCGGGAAGATGGAGATAGGGATAAAATAAATGAAGACAAAGTAATAGAGGCAATAAAAAAGATAAAAAAAGAAAAGGCGGCAGGAGAAGATGGGATACAAGACAAAGAAAAAAGGATGACGGAAATACAAAACAAAATATGGAAAGGGGAAGGATTCCCGGTGAGATGGTGTGAGGGAATAATATGCCCAATCCATAAAAAAGGAAAAAGAAATAAAGTAAAGAATTACAGAGGGGTAACATTATTAAGCACGGCATACAAATTATATGCAACAGTACTACAAGGCAGACTACAGAAGGAAACAGAGGAAAGAAGCTTGGTACCAGACGGACAATCGGGATTCAGAAATGGAAGAAGAGTAATAGACAACATATATATATACTTAAGCACTTGGCGTAGATCTAAAAGCCGCTTTTGACAAAGTGAACAGGAAAAAACTGTGGGAATACATGAAGAGAAAAAAAACAATGAAAGATTAATAGAAAGGATAGAGGAAATCTACGAAAAAACGAGGAGCAGAGTCAAAGTAAATGGGGAAGAGAGCGAGAAATTCATTACAAAGAGAGGGTAGAGACAAGGATGCCCACTGAGCCCAAGTCTGTTTGCAATATATACGGGGGATCTGGAGGAGACAATGAGAGGATAACAGACAGGAGGGATAGTGGTAGAAAAGGCGAAGGTACCCATACAGCCAAAAGTAACCAAAAGTCGTAATAAAGGTAACCGCTTTGGATTGGCAAATGTGATCATAGAGTACCCAAAAGTACACCCAATGGTGAACTATGTCCCACTTAATCCCTCCATAGGATACTCTTATACTGACCTTGCGTGTATGCAACGGTCAACCTTTTAGGATAACCCGAAATTAACCGAAACGGACAACTTATTGTCCACTTTTAAAGCTACTCAAAAGATACTTCTTTTTAGTTATTCATTGGTCAACTTGTTGGGCTAACCTAAAGTTAATCGAAATGCCCGGTGCATAGTTGAATTTTAAAACTACTAAAAAGATACCATTTTTTGTTTGCTCAACGTTCAACCTGTTAGGGTAATCTAAAGTTAATCGAAGGTGATTGTTAATGGTTGGTATTTAAAACTTCCTAAAAGATACTAATTTTTGTTTGCTTAACGTTCAACCCGTTAGGATAACTTAAAGTTAATCTAAATGGGTATTTTACTATTTAATTTTAAAGCTGTTTAAAATATACAATTTTTGCACTTATTCAAGAATCAACCTGAAGTTAACTGTAAAAGATGTATAATTGTTGGATTTTAAAACTGCTTAAAAATACTATTTTTTCAGTTGCTCAACGATTAATGGCTGCTTAACGGATATCTTATAGTTAACATTTGAAAATAAAACACATTAAAGTAAAGGTGCAAGTCTTGAAAAACAGATTTTATACGATACGATATAATACATATATATTTATTATTTATTTACAAATTTAAAAATATCTAAAATAAATGTCATCGCTTTTAACCCTTTTTCACACTTTTTCTCGATTTTCTAATCCACACCTTTGTCGCCACTAAAACGTCCATTTCTGTAGTTGTGGAAACTATTCATTTTACGGAAGCTGAAATTAGAAAAAATACTTAACTAAACCACTAATATTTATATTTGATTTGATTTTTTACAGGGTTCCCAGCAATCTAGAAAATTGTAAAAAATCTAGGTATTTTAAAATCAGGGCAAACATGTAAAATTTAGAGAAAGCCTGTTTCTATGTCTTTTTGTATACTGACCGTTCATCTGCAATTATGAATTATGTGTTCTTTTGTGTCTGTTAAAAATATATATAAAGATGTTTTACCTTTATAACTAGAACTTTTAGTATAACACAATTACACGAAGTTAACACTCGACTTGTACAACACGCACATCAACAAAACTTGAACGATTGTCTAGCAGGTAAAAAAAAACGACGTTCAATTTTAAACTAGTCTTAAAAGAACCCGGTGGTTATTTAAATTACTGTACCCATTCTCTCCCACTTCAACAACATAATTTTAAATTTTACAAACGGTGGGCGTTTGTTTAATGTTAATTCAATGATTCTTGAAATCTATTTTTGTTAAGTTTAAATTAACCCCGTAACGTGCATGCTCGAGTTAATTCTATTACGCTAAATGGGCCAAAATAGGCACGCTCAAATTAATTTGAGTGCTATCGCTATAGGAAACATAAGAAAAAAATGGTCTTTTTGATTTTTTTTTATTTACATCTGTCTTGTAAGCTATAAAATGTTAGAGTAGTATTACTTTTCGTCCAGTTGTAAAACAAAGAAACGTTTAATTGAAAATTATTATTGATTTCGTAGTGAAAGACTTTTTTTGTAATGTAATATGTAAAAATTATAAAACTGCAAAGATAAGTGTTGATAGACAGTTATTTTGTGTTTAGTTATTACTTTTGGCCAAAATAAAGTTCAAAAATGTATTTTCTTAAATTAAAAAAAATGATTCTTTTATGGTTTTTTTTTTAAAAAAAAGTGCTTTAAGAGGTTAAATAAGAAGTTGAGAATAATCAGTACAAATGTCATATCCTTATTGTTAACTGCGACATGAAAACTTAAGTTACAATTTTTTTTACGAAATTTAATTTTTTTTAATGATGGCTACATAATAAAAAACTGTTGAGTTAATTCCAGAAAGTTCATTTGAAGCACTAGATCAATTATTGTATTGTCACTTTCGACATTAATAATACTTTTTTACCGTTTATCGCAAATAAACTATCCTTTAATAAGAAACACTAAAATTTGCCTGTATTACGTTTTTAAAATTGGATATTGATGCGCATATAGCTCCTTTATGAGTCACAATATTAAAGAAGCTTAAATACAAAACTTGTTCGGTATGTCTGTTTGGAAAAATTCATTTTTCTTATTTGCTATCAAGAGGCCAAGTTTATATTGTAATTGTTTAACGGATTTGTTAAAGCAGAAATGAATATTAAACTCTGCTCAAAGTACTAACGATTTGTTTTAAAAAAATTTTGTCAGCATCGACAGAATGAGATTCTTTAAATGAAATTTCCGTTAAACTGCAATATCTAAGAAAAAGACCTTGAATGGTCGAAGAGACCGACACAGGGATTAAATATCCACAAAGGCTATTGTTTGGTGCTCAGTTGACACACAGCCGCAATGCAAAACAAGTTCTTAAATTAATCATTTACCGTAACGGATGAAACAAAAACGACAAAAAAAGTTTTTACAATCAACATTAAGATGCCATCGCGTTTATTAATACTTTCTCTTTAACCTGCTAAACGCCTTTGAAGAAAAACTTGATATTTTTTTATCGATTTAAGGGCGATAATTTGAACTATTGTCAATACGATTTTGTATCGATCCACATTACAAATTATAAAAAAGTTTGTTTAAAAAAAATAATTTTTAGGTTGAAATTAAATTTAAAAAATCATTAGGTTACAAACAAAAAAGAACAATGTTTATGACGATAATCGGATTAAAATAGTACATTCCAGAAAACTGTTGTGCGAGGGTAATGGTGGAACTAAATTAAGTTTACTTCTAAGGATTTCATTGTTAGCCAATTAGATTTTTATTATAAATGTAAGCAGTAACTAAACTTACAAACACTAATTAATAATAATCAATTACACTTACAACTCCACTAAAATGTTTCTTTTCAAATACAAGTTTTTCTAAGATAATTAGTTTCAGCGTATACAACTACGGATCCTATATACTTATAAGAATTACAACAAATAATTAGCGAAACTATGACTGCAGGTTCCATCTGCAGCGCTTTTAAATATTTTTAAAATAAGTGTTTGTCTATTTAAAAAAACATACCCTTGAATTTGTTGTAATTAGAGCGACTAACTAACTTCTGACAATTTTGATCAATTCTTTAAATATTCATAATCTGAAAACTAAGCGGTAATGCACAAAAAACCAAAATAAAGGTACTTTTTTGCCATGAGAATCGCCAAAAATCAGAAACGCAATTGGTAAACTTATTTCTTAGTTCCTCCTTGTAAGTCGTAATAATAGTAAAAGGTAACTATTAGAATATAGAAAAGTAATTTTGGTTTAGGGTGATTTTTCTTCCGAGGACGTTTTTCCGCGATACAGTCTTATTCTACACAAAAACATTCTACTAAAAGGTTAATTTTTAGGAGTAACATAAAATTAACTTTTTAGAATGTCTGTTTCACAACTTTTATAGACATTGATTATAAAACTCACCGAAAATAACATTTATGTGGTTACTAAAAAGACATGTAGTCTCATTCTGTACTATAAGGCTACTAAAAACTTAATTTTTAGGATTAACATTAAATTAATTTTGTAGGATGTCACTTGTATAACTTTTTCAAGACATTAATTAGAAATCTCTGAAAAGATATCGAACAGTTAACTTATAGGGTTAGTAAAAAACAAGTAGTCTCATTTTATACTTGAAAGCTCTTAATAGGTTAATTTTTATGGTTACCATCAAGTTAACTTTTTAAAACGGCTTTTGAGTAACAATTAAAGTTGTCTATTGAAAAGTTATCCAAAAGTCAACCTCTGTGGGTAAGAAACGAGATAGGTCGCCATATTTTATACTTTAAGCTTATACAAAAAGTAACCATTACGTTTACAATTTGGCATATTATTAGGAATAACTATTTGTTGTGAATAAGTTAACCATTAAGGACACGCGGTAGAACTAACTTTTATGAATGACTAAAAGGCACGATAAAGATACCACATGCTTGTCAACTTTTCAGGTTAAAGTATGATCACTTTTTAGACAATTAAGGTTAACTTTGGTTATGTGGGTATGGTCGTTGGCGAATGCGGATGACATAGTGTTGGTGGCTTAAGAGGAAAAGGAAATGAAAAGGATGCTGAAAATGCTGGAAAAATACATGAAAAAAAAATAAATGGAAGTAAACACAGAGAAAACAAAAATAATGGTATTTAGAAAAGGAAGGGGGGAAAGAAAAAAAGAGGAGTGGAAGTGGAGGGATGAAGAAGTGCAGCAAGTGAAGGAATTTACATACCTGGGCTACACGATGCAGCAGGATAATAAGGAGGGAGAACACGTAAAGGAAAGAGTGAGAAAAGAAAACAGGTTAATAGGACAAGTGTGGGGTGTGGGGGAGAGAGTATTTGAGATGGACATAGAAAAAAAAAGTTGTTTGAAAAGTTATTAAAGGGGGTGGTGATGTATGGGGCAGGAATATGGAGCTGGAAGGAGTGCAGGGAGGTAGAGGAGCTACAGGAAAAATACTGTAGATGGGTTTTGGGACTGGACAGAGATACACCGGGGTATATTGTGAAAGAGGAAGTACAGGTAGCAAAAATAACAGTAGAGACAGGAAAAAGAGCCATAAAATACAAGAAAGAACTGAAGGAAAGAACAGAATGCAAAATACTGCAAGAATGTTGGAAAGAGATAAAGGGAGGAAAAGTGAAGTACAGGCAGGAGGGCAGAGAAGAGTATTACAAAAGAAACGGGTACGCAAGAGAAGAAGTGGAGAGATTAAGAGAAAAGGGACTAGTGGTAAGTGAAAAAATAATAAGGAGAGATAGGGACATCAAAAAACAAGAAAAATGGACAAGAATAAAAGAGGGCAAATATAATAGGAATTATAAGAATCTAAAGGGTGAAGGGTTGCCAGAATATTTAAAGGATATAGAGAATAAAAGAGGAGAGCAGGATAATGAAATGTATTTAAAAAAAAATTGTAAATAAAGTGTAAATAGAATGTAAGGTAATTGTAAATAGGGAAGCACGAAACAATTTGTAAGCGTAAGCAACAAATAAACTTATATATAACATATTGTGTAATTTAAGTATTGCATTTGCAGCGTTTAAATTAGCGTTGCTTTGTAACCCATCATTTAAGTAGGAACCCGGTCAGAATACTTCTTTTCCGCAAAAACATAACAAAAGCACGGTAATACCTATTGTATAATTTTAACTTATCATTTATTTATATATAATGAATTATGAATTTACACAAGAAAACAAGGGACATTAACGTTTAACAAACAATTGACAATTAGATTAATATAATAAATGTCCAAAATCTAACAAATTGAATCATTCAAATTTTAAAAACAAATATCATTAAAAACACAATATACATACAACAAAAGCACTATTTATAACATGCTGTACAGTAAAACTAAAGATAAAACAAACGTAATAGAAAAACACGATGTAGTATACAAACTAGACTGTACGAGGTGTAATGTAGGTTATATTGGTCAAACAAAACAGAAAGTAAAAAATTGGATCAAGAACTATAAATATCAGTTCAACATAAAAAAATCAAATAAAGGATTAGCAGTTCATCACGTAAACAGTAGTGGACATAACTTAATTTTAACAATCCCACGATTTTAGTAATTGAAAATAATTTTAAAAAATAGGTAGTTTCAAAAATAATATATGTAATGTACATCAACATATATAAATCGTTATTTATTTTATGTAGTAAGAGCAAAAAGTGCAAATTTTTGTTGTAATGCATACAACATTCTTTCTACAAACAATACCAAATAATACTGTGGTATTAAAATACATACTAAAAAGTATTTATTTATTATGTTTTATCGCACTTGTAATTTTATTGTTTGAAAATCTTTCGTAACGACTAAGCCAGAAATACCAATTTTCTGCATAATTTCTTTGTCATTGTCTCATAAATATTGATCAAAGCTCTTACACACAACAAAAAATGTTAATTTACAATTTAAATTATTGATTAATAACGTTAGTAAAAATTAATGTAGTCTTTAAACGTTGATCTGCTTTGGAAGCAACGTTAAAATAAATATTTTCGAATTCTTGGCGTTTGCTTGATTGCTCGAGGGCAATCAATAATTGCATCAAATTTGTTAAATAAGTTATTCTATTTAGTTTAACGCAACGGTAAATATGTTGAGTTACTAAAATTATTAATATTGCAATTTCTACAAAATAAAATGAAACTACTGAATTTAATTTTAAGTTGTACCGTTTAGAAATTATTGACTTAATCAAACAACATTTTCAACATTTTAAAATAATTGTACCCAATGTTATTGAATTAGTAATTAATCCAGAAGTTGAAAATTGTAATTTTTTTAAAATTAAAATTTATTGTTTTATTGTTAAAACTGCTATATAAATTAAATTAATTTAGATCATCGTATTGATGTCATTAGTTTTTTTTAAATCAATTTTTTAGTTACTTTTTTTGTCTACATTATACTTAGGATTTTTATTTACATGTAACATTTACATTACATTAGTTTGCATAATTTTGTTTTAAATTTTTGTTTAAACTAAGAATAAAAACAATTTTACAAATAATCAACAAAAATAATACAATTTCAGTATTCTACAAATATTTTAAAAATATATATTTAAAGCTATTTCAAAATTCTTAATTTTATTTTAAATTACATGTTCTACTCTAAAAGCTATTAAACTAAAAACAAAATAGCAAGTATTATTAAAAAGAATAATAATATATCTAAAACACGTAGATTGTGACGGTTAAATAAAACCGAAAACGTATACTATATTTAGACGTAAACAATGCAAATGTAATATATACTTTAAAAGTTATTCTTTGATAACGCTTAAACTAACTTAAAAATTATATTAACATTTATATAAACTCAACAAAATAAAGAAATTTGAATATATTTAACATTTTAGAATAAAATAAGCCCTAAACTTTATTTGAAAATATTTTTTTCTAACAAACAATTCATATTAGCAAAATTGAAAAAGAGTTTGCAATGACTAAAAATTTTATTATGTGATTTTAAGACTCTTACATCTACTTGACATACATCATTTCTTACAAAAATTGTAATACCCCTTAACTTTTATTTAAAAAATCTGAATTGTCAACAACGTCATCGTCTTTTAGTCAAGTTGTTTTGTTCACAATTACTGCAGTTCCTCTATTGTACGTAAAAAACAAGTTTTGCTAAAAAAATCTTTAGTATTTCTTCTTTAAAATTATTAATGAAACAAATAAATATGTAAAAAGCAATAACAAATAAAAATTTTTAATACAAAAAAATGCACTAAATGTAATAATTATAATGCGTTCTAAATATAAAGTCACAATAAAATTTAAACTTTTGTTCTATTTCTTATTGATGTTCATGTGACATTTTTGTAATTGGATTTAAATAAACAGTAAAATGTTAATTTAGAACAGTGTCTCGGCATTACACTAGTTAAAGCAAATTTAACAAACAACCTATAATTTATCTAGCTATTAGTGTATAATTAAATAACTTTTATTTTATTTAGCATGTACGTATAATTTTCAAAGGATCCTGTTTATTATGTTCTGTTTGTATTCTCTATTGGTAAGTTCATTTCCGTGACAGCTTGAGCTTACGTTAATTTACACAAATCCAATGATACGTTTAATTTTCATTTTAGACTGAACGTAATAAAAAAGCAATATGTAAATACTCGTAATCAAATTGTTTTTATTTCTAAAATATATTTGTACAAAAAAATCTAATTTGTTTTAGATAAATGTTTTTAAGTGTTTAGATTTTTTATGTAATGTTACAACTTTGGTAGCAGCAACAATAAAAAACCGTAGTTTAAAAAAAAGGCAATTACATCTTACATTATTAAATGTGCGCCGGTATTGAGTACACGTATATTAGTTTTATGTCAATAAATTTTAACAAACACTGTGTATACATATACACAAAGTAGTGTTGATAAAACACTCTACAGAGTCTATAGAAAAATTGTTATAAAATTGCAAAAAATTACAATAAAATACAAATGAATTGTTAAGCTCGATCAACGCAATTTAAAAAATAAACTGTTTTGCCCTAAAACAAATTTAAAAGATACAAAAATTTTGTGATGTAGACATTTATCAAGATAAAGATTTTTCATCGTTAAAAAATTTAAAAATTAATTAAAATATAAAAATGTGTTTTAAAGTAACGGTAATATTTTTGTTAAACATAAAAAACAATACATTTGGACACATTAACCGATTCTATAAAAAATGTCACTTTAGGAGGCTATTTTTATATTTGTTACATGTATTTGAAAATTATGACGTTATCAACATTTTTTAAATGCTGACTTCCACTTTGTATTACGGTATCTTAAAGATTAAACATTTTTATAAATTAGTGTATTAAAAAACGATTTTTTTTGCACGCCACTAAGTTTCTAAAACAACCAGCGAAGCGGACAGTTTTCTAATGGTGAAGTGCAAAAAAGGCCTTATGATACAAGTTTTTTATACTATTTTTTTTATGACTATAAGCGACTTTTGGCTTAGACCGCGTCGTAGTTAAACACCCAGACTTAGGCTTAATCCTATTCTCTCATTGAGAGCCAAAACAAGAAGTAGAACTTGACCTTTGCCGTATTGTCGTTTGTGAACTCAAACAAACTGACGTTTCGCAAGATATTGCAGCTTGCATTTTTAGAGTGGTAAATGTTACTAAAGGAAAAAGATATTATCGTCACTTTTTCCTAATTTTCTAATGGACGGTCGCGGAACCTTGACGTTGGTCATTAACGCTGTTTCTCTTCTGCTTGCTTTATTTAGCGTATTTTTTAAATGCGGCTCAAAGGATAGTAGATCGTCCCCAAATAACCCATAGTTTCCTTTGTGGCAACGGATGACCTTCCATGCATAAATTTAATTTGTCTAATTTTCCGCCTACCCGTGAAGGCTAGCGTTTTGGTCTTCTCTTCAGCTACTTTGAGTCTGTTGTTTTTCATCCACTTTGGAGATTGCAATATTCATGTTTACTTCTAGCTTAAGTGGAGTGGATCCTTGTTCAAAAACAGCCAGATCATTTGCAATCGCAGTCAGGCATATTTGAGCTGGTAGCTGAACGAATAGTTAGTCATCATAGAATAAGTTTTTGAGGATTTGGCTGATATCGATTCCCATGGAAACCTGCAGTTGAATGCAGTTGTTTAAACTACTCTTCTACGTAATTCTCCTATTTCTTTTACCTTCATTCTTTGAATAACCATGGCACCGAATTAAAGGCGTTTTTAATGTCGAAAGGGACTATTACCCCAATCTTTCGAGTTCTCCAAGTACCTTTTTTAGCAGACTTATCCAGGTTATACATGCGAATGAAGCATCTGCGGTAAACAAACTTAATATTTCCAAAGCCTTACTGTGCAGGAAACAGGTCAGCATGGTTTATGATTTCTTGTGTTAGTTTACCAAGAAGTCAGCGTTCGTTGATTTTTGCAATGTTATCTATGTGGCAAATGGGGCGAAACAATATTTGTTTATTATCATCATTAGCTTTCTTAGGAATCAGAACAAGGGTTGTATGCTTCGACTTTGCCGGGAAGTTTCCCGTAGCAAGCTCATCGTTATTCGTCGTTATATATTTGTAGTACAATTTCCGAGTATTCCTTAGTCATGGTTTTAATTGCATCTATTGGGATACCATCAGGTCCAGGAGCTTTTCTATTGTTTGAATTAAATGGCTTCCTTTAACTCTGTCTCATGAAATGGCTGTACTGGTGTAGATGTGGTATGATTTTATTTTATAACATCCTGCTTGGGAAATAGTTTAGCAATAATAGGAACTGCGATTTGCAATCCGGGAGGCAAGTTGGCTTACCCAGCTTTAATTTTTTAGTGACTAGCTTATAAGCAGAGCTCCACGGATTGTCATTTAATTCTGCACATAAGTCCTCAAATGCAATCTCATGCAATTGTAATAAAACACTACTTACAGAACTAGTCTTGCATAACTAGCACCATATCGTTGCTTGAACTTTCTTTTAAAGTTGTGAAGACATATGTGAATTAATTGCAAAAGCTACAACAAAATTTTTTTTAACATTTTAAATCTTCTCTAAATGCTAAAAATATTACATTGTGTAAATATTAGCCATGTCATGATCAATGATGCACCAGCTGCAGTTTCTTCAGCAATTCTAGTCTTTTGATAAACTAAGATATGTTCCATACATATAGTACTGTATGAGATTATTGTACAATTACCAATGCAGAGAAATGTTTTGATCGGAAGTTTGTTTAAATCAACAAAGAAAACACGATATCACTATTTTAATAGTGATTAATTTTGTCTTTTACCAAAAAAAAATGCTTGGACACACTGAAGAACGATATAATAAATAACACTAAAATATAAAGTATTTTCTTACGAAACGACAACACTATAATTTACAGAAAGAATACCACTAAACTATAAACTATAAATTTATAAACTATAAATTTATTTTATTCAAAAGACGTTAAAGTATTTTTAATATTTTTAGTCGCTCTTTTCACGAGTGCGCTTATAGAGGAAAATTGCTTAAAGTACTAACATATGTGCAAGGTACGTATTGGGGAGGTAAAAAAAAAAGAATTTAAATCGCAGATGTTTGACCTACCGTTTGGCTAGCTTTGCCGCAGATGTTCGTAGATCGGATGATTAGACAAACATACTCTTTTGATAAGTAAAGTACAGAACGTCCAGGCTAGAGAAAAGCAAACCTCAGATCCAAAATTCCTCAAGTACATTCCGAAATAAAACACAGGTTCTGAACAAGGATCACAAAAAAATTTTTAGTGGTCTTGTAGTTACGCCACTGGTAAGGTTATTACGTATGACATAAATAACAAAAAAATTACAATACCAGCCTAAAGTAGACTATGGAAGCAAATATTTTTTAAACACCGCCGCAATTCACTGACGGTAGCAGTAATTACATACGTTCGCGTAATTCGTTGATTATAATCCGTCCGTGGCCTTGACGTCAAGTTTGCAAGCCGGATAATTTATTGTAACATTTAAATTAATGCAAATTAAATAGCAATTTTGAAATTTATCCAAGTTAAGTAATAAAATTAAACAATTAATTAATAATCTTATATACGGAGCGAAAGATAAAACTTTAATAAGCGCACATACTAAAGAACATCGTCTAAAAGTATATTATTTTGTTTAGTTAAACATTTCAGCAATCGACGAACACAGTTAAATTGTTATAGCGAGGCGTTGTTCGAAAGACCTTTAACAGCCTCGATCAAGTTAGGGTCGATATAGCGTTTATTTCCCGGTTTGTTCACCGTTGAAATAATGTAAAAGTAAATACTTTCTTAGAACTTCCGCCACCACTCCACTTACGCGCGGGAATATACTTTCAAAGTTGAGTTACTAAAGCATGTCGTAGCCAACTTAATTTTTCAAATACGCCATAACATTTAATTGATACAGTATGCCATTAAAGTTAATTAACCGAGTATGTTAAAAAAGTTAATTAACCGAGTAGGCCATAAGAACTACAATATGTGCTGGACAGAAATATATCTGTGCGGTTTCTCTGACTTGCACATCCGAAAAATTGATTTCATATTTTACTCGAAGAAAACCATCTATTAGCCAGATGACGATGGGAGACAAAATATTATTTTTTTAAAAATCCTTTTGTTTGTAACACCGACACACACACCGCATTGGACGTGACCAAAGTCAAAAGTGACCAGAAATGTCTTTAGAAGATTTCTCGACGTCACGTATTCATACGTTGGTGATGGCAAAGTTGCCTATCCGTCAGACTAAATAATTTAACCGTTACATATATTTCTGCACTGCACTGCAATATAAAAGCAATACATATATTGTAATTATACAATGATACCAATACCCAAGGATATTAAATGAATAGGATTGCTTGATCGCTCGATTTATTATGCCGAGATCATGTGACGCGCTGACGTCACGCGTAGACCTCACTCTCTATACCTCTATTACAATCTGTATTAAGATGCACTTTAAAAGGCTTCTTGAATAAATTTCACAACTTTTGATTGAACAAGTAATGGCAATTTTGTTTATAATCGAAATATTTTTTTTTATTAATTAGTTTTGATGTTTTTTTTATAATTTTTTAAAGTAAAAAATTACATTTAAACATAATTAAGTTAAAATTAGTCTGCTGTTCAAATTATTTTCTCTTAAACGGAAAGAAACTTTCATAAAAAATTAATAGCGTTTGCTGTTTGATGCATTCATTTTTAAATTGAACTATAGAAAAATTGCTATTAATTTCTGTTTTCGTATCTTTTTAAACGGGCAGAATTGTTTTGGGTTTGATTAGTTTTTTTCGCATCACATAAATTAATAGTCGGAACAGCCGTTTTTTTTTTAATTTTACTCTGAGGCAAACCTTAAATAATTTTTTATCAAATTTATATTAATCAATTTTATTTAAAAAACCTAATAATTCATTTTGTAAATCTCGTTCATAACTCTCCTCTGTAAAATGAGTAGAACAAATTACGCTAGTATTAGGGTTCATGTTATCAGCCCTTTTACAACGCTTAATCCATTCATTTTTAATTGTAATGGACACTAAATCGGTGCCTTTTGGAAACTTGTGGTATATAATCTTAAGATTTTTATTTTTGGTTGCAACCCGGTTGTTATCGCAACCAAATACACCGCACCTTGTTTCTGGCATTGTATAATTACACCTCAGTATCTAATATAATGTAAATAAGTTTAAATTTTAAATTAAACCTGATAATAATTAGAAATTCTTACAAGCAACTTGTAGGCACGTATTTGAACGAGTAAAGTACCAACAAATGTAATAAATACTATTAAAAAAATCGCCAAACCGTTGGATTTAAAGTGTATTTATGCACTATTTATAATCAGCGAGCCGATATGTGGTCTCCGGCTGACGTCACGCCTCAAGATTTACGGTAGTGGGGTGGCTTACATTGCGAGAATACGAATCGAGCAATCCTCTTCATTTAGTATCCTTGACCAATACCAACACTAACAAAATAAGAAATCAGTATTAAAAAGTAAAGCGTGCTATAATATTAGTTATAGGTTAGTATTATATATATATGTATTATAGTTAGGTATAAACTGGAATTAATAACAAAACTAAATTAAATCTTGAAAATTACTTATGCAAACTCTTTCTGTACGTTGTCGATAACTTACGGTAAATGGTAATTTTTGATAAAATAGCATAGAATTAAATGTTACAAATTTTAAGTTATTGTAAATTTTGAAAAACAATTTGTTTGTAAACAGAATAGTAGCTGCTGGATTTAGATGTTTGTAGCTTTGTGAAGCAATGCGGTTATTATAGTTAAACAAGTGAACAAAAAAAATGAAGTATTAAGTATGGTTATTATTTATTTAATAAAGTGCATTCAGCTTGTCTTCTATTCTCACAAACCGTAGTAAGTAGAATAAAGAAGAAATTTAGAAAACATGAACATGTAACTGAACCAAGACGATTCATTGATAGAAATGATGAAGATAAATTAGATGTTTTGTTGTGCCTAAAAGATGAAACATATATCAAGTTTTATCTAGTACAAGAATTATCTGAAGACAAATTTGACCAAAAAAATGAGTTTTATAAACATATGCAAAATTTGTGCAATGGAAATCTGAATTTTGTAAAAAAAATTTTTTTTGAACGAAGCAATTTTTTATTTCAACATTTAGAAAAAGTTTATGTGAGGCGTAGCATTGTTAATGGCGGACTTTTAAATGCAGTCTTTTTTGAAGATACTAAAAACAAATATCTTAAGTTTTTTCATTACAATCCAATTCCAGCTTTTATTACTCTGTATCAACACTCAGAAGAATACCTTCCAAGTGATTATTTGTATTGTTAACAGAACCTCCTCATGATGGAGCTGCGGTACGCACTGGTTTCAATAAGATGTTTTTCAACTGTTGAATAGGAAAAAGAGGAGGAGAAAAGGGGAAGTTGAAATTAAACAGCTCAAATAGCTAACTTAGTTGGTTTAATTGTTAAATATATTTAATTTAACTTGTTCTTTAACTTAAAATAATATGAAAAACTTAAACAAACAATTTTAATTTGACATTAAACTTATGACTTATTACTTCCTATACAAAAACCTAATCAAATACAGTGAACGTTCTCTAAAAGATCATAAATTTTATTTTAATTAACTATGTATTGCAGTATCTGTTACAAGTAAAAATATATTTTTAAATGCAAAAGTATAAATAACTAAACCAATTACTTTTGCATTGTGTTAATTGGCAACAACACAATAAAATAGAAACTTATTGGCAATAAATGTTGAATTCTATAAAGTTTATGATTTCGTCTACATTTACTTTCGAAAAACGTTTTATTTAAATGTTTTCTAATCACTGTTACCAAATTCTTAACAGCGCCGTTTGTTTGTAAACGAAAAAACGAATAAGTAATCCAATTTTAAATTAAAAGGCGTTTAAATTAATATAAATCAAATTATTTTTTATCGCATCTCAAAGTAAATTCTATAACCATAACCGTGTTAACTCATCTTAATAAAATTAACGAAAGTGTTTGCTGTGCATCTGAAATTATAAAACTAGTTATGAAAAAATTAGTCTATAGAAATCAATATGAATACGACTTTACGACTATGTGGGTCATTCCTATAGTTTAAAGTACGCTTTTGGGGGCAATAAGCATGATTCGGATTTTACTGCAGGTTGAATACGCGACGTTAATTCTGTCATACATAAAATCAAGCAAATTATTTGATATTTATAGTACTAGTTGAGGTTTATCTTATTCACGTATTTTATGTTTTCTAGAGTACAACTACAACATCATTATAACATAACTAGAACTACAACAATGGGTAAATGTACGTGTAATAATTTAACTTATGTACCTTTAAAAAAATTTATAAAAGTAATTTAAAATTAAAGTTTATTTATTTGTAAACTAATGTATTTACTGTATTAGTTCAGTTATTTTGGTAAGTTAAGTACATGTTAAAAGCCAAACCGTAAATTTTATAAATAAAATTAGGTAATAGTAATGCTGTAATTTGCTTGCTTTTATTTGCGGTCGTTTTTTGTTATTATTAAAATATAGTAAAAGATCATTTATAATCAATAATCTAAATATATGTTTTGCTATAAAAACACAAAAAAAAGACATAACATCACTTTTTTACAATTTACAATTATAATTTGAAGCATAGTAAAATAACAGCGTCCAATCTTGCGATGACGCGACTACTGCTAATTTAAAGTGATAGACAAAATCAATATTTTTTTAACTTATCAAATGCTATCGACTATAATTTCGATTTGGTCTTTATTTATGTGTTGTAAAATAAGAATCTTAAAAACTATTAGTTAAAAAGGTTATTTATGATACAAGTGTTAAAAGTGACTTTTTATTCCGTGTGTTAGAAAACTTAATCTAAAAAACAAAAAAAAAAGAAAATTAAAACAACAATAAGATTTAGTATGTTATTTTATTATTAACCAATAATATATATATTTTTAAATAATTTATTAAGTTTTGGTTAGTAACCATAATAATTTAAAAAAGCATGTGTTTACTAACATGAAATCTAAAATTAAGAAAGACGTTGATAGCAATGTCGTGTATTTTGTTCAATGTTCTGAATGCAATTTGGGTTATGTTGGCCAGACTTCGCAGTATCTAAGAACAAGAATGTCACAACATCGTAGAGATATTAGACAAAATAAAGATAGTATAGGTTTGGCTAGACATTCTTTAGAAACAGGACACAGTTTTGATTTTAGTAATGTTAAAATTTTAGATAAAGAATTAAATTTAAAGAAAAGATTAATAAAAAGAAATGTTTTATATAAAGAAAAACAACAAAATTGTAATAATCATAGTGACATCGATAATTTAAGTAAAATTTATAGTAATTTAATTTAAATTTGTAATATTATTATTATTTTTGTTTTAAGTAGGCATGTTTCAAAATAATTTTTTCATGTTTGAAATATTGTAAATTTAAATTTTTTTTATATTTGAAAAATGTTAATTAGGTAAAGAATTTATAAGTTTTATAATATTTTATATATATGTTTCCTTATAGCCCTGATGATGACTAAAAATTAGTTGAAACTGTCGGCAAAATTAATAAAAAAATAAAAAAGCTTAACCAAAACTTAATAAATTATTTAAAAAAATAAGATTTAGCAAATAACCGCTTCATTGATTGGTGCAAACGTAAAACTGTAAAAGAAAAATAATATAAAAATGTACTTGCGGCTTATTTCAAAAATTGATCAAAAATTTAAATCATTTCTTTATGATTAAGATGATGCTGAATACAAAAAATATTAAATAAATAAATTTTAAAATTTCAATGTTAATTCCAGTAAAATGCACCAGACCAGTTCACATGACATTAGGCCAAGAACGAATTTTTAAATAAGAGACTAAACAAAAGGAGAGGCCATCGTTAACTATATAAAATACCAACAAATAAAATGGTTAGGTCACGTAACGGGATATAAAACCAAAACCATAAGTATAGTAACCGAATGAAAACACGGAGAAAAGTAAGCTGAAGATTAGATGGATTGAGGAATACTGGAAAGTAGAATGCCATAACAGAAAAAATCTAAAATTGCAGAAGAAGCAAAGACTAGCAACAAGTTAATGCAATAAAATTTAAAAAAAGCAAATAACCAGGTACTAATTCATCCCAAGTAACGAATTAAGAAAGCTTAAAAGCAGACATAACTGCATGCGGTTAAAGTTCTGGTTATACATATAATTAAAAAACGTATTTATATATTTAATACGTTAAGTGCGCAGCGAGGCACATGCCTGGATTAAATTCGTCCCTGGTAGCAGCACGAGTCACCTCAAAAATTATTTTTTGTATAATTTGTTGTTTTTAGTTAAAAAAAATTCAGAAAAAAACTATAATATAAAACCTTTGTCAATACAAATAAAAAAAAATTCTTTCCGCTGTTACACTTGGAAAATACTTTTATATACCCGACATGCAATACGTTCAAAGAGCTGTCGGCCTTAACATGTTAAACGCATCGAAAGTCACTACCGTTCGTGAAAGTTCTGATACATAACCATATGTACAAAAACAGTAGAAAACCAAACAAAACTAAGGAGAATTAAAGTTTTTTTTATATTTACGAAAAAAAGCATAAAAAATAACACAAAAAATATTTATTGCTTATTTATAAATTAAAAAAATTCATCAAAGAAACCATCTTTGGCGTTTATAACTGCTTGCACTTGCATTCTTGGATAAAACCTAATGAGGAATATTTGTCCACTATTTCTAAAATGTTCCACAGATGATTTTTAGAAGTTGGATACACTTTTTAAATTTTTGTGTCCAGCTCATCCCACAACAACACGATCGGATTTAAGTCGGGGCTCTGGAGAGGCCACTTCATAATTTTTATAACGGTTTTTGTTTTTGTGCATTCAAATACTGTCTACACACTACCGCTGTATGCTTAGGGTCATTATCTTGCACGAAAGTAAAATTGGGGCCGGTTAAACACAACCCCGATGGTAAAGCATTTTCTTGCAAAAAACCTGATTTTTCTTTTAGTGGCCCTAGACCTAGACCTAGTGTTAGATGTTTGTTGTGTATGTAATTGTAAATGTAATTAAGTTTAATAAAACGTATTTTGTAGTTTATAACTTAAATTTTATTGCCATTAACTTTTACCCAAAAACGTATATTTCGCCATTTTGTATAAATCATTATCTCCTATATTCGCGCAAGCGTCTGTACCTTATTTTGTACATGTATTTTTGAATATTTAAAAACATAACATTTCCTTCCTTACCTTAACTTAATTTCTAACAAGTAAGCAAATTAAATTAACAAAGAACACAAATATAATAACTGATAACTAAATGGTAATGTAACAATTCGTAACAAAAGAAATACATTGATTGTAATATAAAATTGTAACAAAAATTATAAATTCATTCTTACAACAGGATTGCGAATTCTTGTCGATTTTCGCAAAATAGGTACATTTTCAGTAAGCGTACATTCAGGCATTTTATTTTTATTTTCTGAACTATTTGACTGTATGTTTTCATTAGTGGTACTCGAAATGGTTACGTGCGTATTATTATCAATATGTTTTTCTGTTACGTTTTCATACTGATTTGTAGGAAATAATCTCTCTTTACGTGTATTGACTCCTATAACTCTTAACTGATTAATGTGTCGTCTCCAAATTGGTCCGTGATCTAATTTAATATTGTAGTGTAGTAAACCTAATTTTTTAATAACTATTCCAAATTTCCATTTTTCATGAAAATAGTCTCGTGCTGCAACTCTACTACCTAATCTAATTTCTTTAACATTTGACACGATCGCGTTTCGATTTTCATGTTTCCGGTTTAATTAAATCAATTCGCGACCTAATCTGTCTCCCAAACAGTAGTTTTGAAGGGCTTACATTTGTACTATAATGTGGCATTTTTCTATATTGTAAAAGTAATTTACATAATTCATGTTCTCTACTATTTCCTTCGCAATACATTGCTTTTAATGATTTTTTTAAAATTTGTACGTACCTTTCACACTGACCATTAGTTGCTGGATGGTAGGGAGTTGAATATTTGTGTATAATGCCGTTGTTACGTAAAAATTTTTGAAATTCGTAAGACTTAAATTGTGTGCGGTTATCGCTAACTAACACTTTAGGTATACCATAAGTACTAAAAATTCTCCTGCAATTTTGAATTGTAATTGCAGTTGTCATGGAGTTGGTAAAAATAATTTCAGGCCATTTACTAAACGCGTCAACTAAAATGAAATAGTAACCGCCGTTAAATGGACCAGCGTAATCTACATGTACTCTTTCGAAACATGATTTTGGTGTTTCCCAAACGTGGTTATCCACCGGAATTGCATTATTTCGTAACTTATTGCATTCGTAACAATTTTGAGAAATGTTTTCTATGTCGTTATCAATGTTTGGCCACCAGCAGTAGCTTCGAGCTAAACCTTTCATTTTAACAATACCAAAATGTCCCGTATGTAGTTCTTCTAATATTGTTTTTCTTAACTTTGTAGGAACTAATACTCTTTGACCTTTCATTATTATACCGGATTGTAATGAAAATTCGTTTTGATTAATATTGAATCTAAATTTTTTATTTACTGTTTGTCCCGTTTGTAAACCAAGAAGTAAATCTTTTAATATTGCGTCGTTTTTTGTGTGAAAAGCTAAATCTTGTACATTAGTAGGTAAAGTTTCTATTAAATTTAATTCAAATGAATCTGATACATCATATTTAATTAATTGTTCAGATTTAATAGGTAATCGCGATAAAGCGTCTGCATTGTAGTGCGAGTTTGTATTTTTGTAAGCTATATCGTAATTAAAACCTTGTAAGTACATTGCGTAATGTTGCATTGTTGTAGCGCTAAGTGTAGGTAAACTTTTATTTGGCGAAAAAATTTGTAACAGTGGTTTATGATCTGTAATTAAAGTAAAACGTTTTGCGCACAAGTAATTGTAAAATTTTTTTACCCCAAAAATTAAACTGTAAGCTTCCTTATCGATTTGGGAATATTTTTGTTGTGTGACAGATAAAGTTTGAGACGTAAATTGTATCGGTCGTTCTGTACCATCCGGAAAAATATGTGAGAGAACCGCACCAACCCCATAAGGTGACGCATCAGTAGCTAAAATTAGTTTCAAATTTGGATCAAAATGACAAAGAACATTTTTAGAAGTTATTATTCTTTTTGCTGTATCAAAAGACTTTTGACATTCTTTTGTCCACTTGAACTGATATTGGTTACTTAATAAATTGTTTAAGGGTTTTAAAATTGAACTTGCGTTTTCAATAAACCTTGCATAATAATTAATAAGCCCAATAAACGATCTAACCTGAGTTCTATTTTGTGGAATAGGTGCTTTTGTAATAGCATCTATTTTATGTTTGACTTTTGAAATACCATCTTTATTAATTTTAAATCCGCAATACTCTATTTCGTCTTTTAAAAATTCGCTTTTTTCTAAATTAATTTTTAAATTATGTTCTTTTAATTTACTTAAAACATTATCTAGTCTTTGTAAATGTACCTCTGTAGAGGGCCCCGTAACTTTAATGTCGTCTAAAAACACGGACACTCCCGGAATGCCTTGTAATAATTGTTCCATTAAACGCTGCCATATGGCCGGTGCACTAGCAATTCCAAACATTAACCTATTTGAGCGGAATAAACCTTTATGCGTATTTAATGTAAGCAAATGTTTCATTTCGTCTTTAACTTCTAGATGTAAATATGCTTTTTTGATATCAATTTTTGAAAATTTTGTGCCACCTGACATTTGAGAGAGTAAATCATCTGTTGTAGGTAACGGATGCTCGTCTATTTGTATGTATGGGTTTAAAGTAGTTTTAAAATCCCCACAAATTCGAACCTCCCCATTAGATTTAACAACGGGAACAATGGGTGTAGCCCATTCTGAAAAATTTACTTTTTGTAAAATACCTTGAGAAACTAAAGAGTCAATTTCGGCTTCTACTTTATCACGTAATGAAAACGGAACAGTTCGCGGTTTCATAAAAACTGGTTTCGTATTTTGTTTAAGAAATATCGAAGCTTGTATACCTGATATTTTTCCAATTGAAAGGTCAAATAGATCTTGGTATTTGACAAGTAATTTTGATAATTTGGTATTATCGTTCACATAGTTAACTTCATGTAAATTTAGTTTTAAAGCACGTATCCACTGTCTTCCCACCAAAGAAGTTCCTTTGCCTTCAACTACATATAAATCTAGGGATAATTTAGTATCCTGATGTTGTACTTCCACTGAAATTACACCTAAAACATTTAATTTATTTTTACAATATGTTGCTAATTTTATATCTGTTTCGTGTAATACTATATTTGAAAAATATTTATAATAAATTTCTTCATTTATTAATGTAACTGCTGCTCCAGAATCAATTTCAAAGGGTATTTGTATCTTATTAATTAATAGTGTAATCATAAATTTTTCACTTGAACATTTAGAATCAATATTTAAGATTTCGTCAACTACATTTACTTTGTTATTTCTTAAACAAGTTTTTTGTAAGTGACCGGGTATTTTGCAGTTATTGCAGAATAAATTTGTTTTTTTACAATTATTTGCTAAGTGATTTGTATCACCACAGCGATAGCAACTTGTAATTTTACCTTTAAATGAACTTGAATTAGCGTTTGAATTTGATTCTGTTTTTAAAAGATTTTTAAAAGGTCGTTTATGTTTAAAATTTTGCTTATTACTAGGGTTAGTTGTTAGTAGTTCTTTATTTTTAATGTTAGAAGCGTGCAATTTATGAATGTTAGTTTTTGAATTAAAATTAAATTGATTACTGTCCTTTTCGGAAGCTTCTATGCTAGTTGCAATTTCTACAGCTCTATCCAAATCTAAATTGCGTGTCTCCAGTAATCTTGCTTGAATTCTTCTTGATTTAAGCCCAAACACAAATTGATTTCGTAAAGCGCTTTTAAGGTAATCGCCGAATTTGCAGTTTATGGACATCTTTTGTAATGCTAATAAAAATTCTTGAATTGATTTTCTGTTTTGAAATCGAAAAATTTCCGCAATCTCGAGAGGTGCAGGATTGTAAAAACTATCCATTGTTTGAACTATTTCTTGATATGTTCCACTTTCTGGAAATCCCGGTGCGTATTTATCGCAAAGTGTATCGTACGCTTCTGCCCCCATATAATGTAATAAATACGGCAGCTTCATTTCGTTAGGAATTTTAAAAACTTGAAACGCACCTTCTAATCGTTTAACCCATCTGGACCATCGCGTTTTTGATGTATCAAAAATTTCAACTGTAAATGTTGATTGTATTTGATAAGCAATTGGTAAACTTGCTATTTCCGTATCTTTATCGGTTTGCGTTATTTTTGGCATGCTTGTAATGTAGATAAACCCAATATAATGTAATGTAATTTGTACGTACGTATTTTGTAGTGGCTTCTTTTAAAATCCTCGTCGCCAATTTGTTGTGTATGTAATTGTAAATGTAATTAAGTTTAATAAAACGTATTTTGTAGTTTATAACTTAAATTTTATTGCCATTAACTTTTACCCAAAAACGTATATTTCGCCATTTTGTATAAATCATTATCTCCTATATTCGCGCAAGCGTCTGTACCTTATTTTGTACATGTATTTTTGAATATTTAAAAACATAACAATGTTTTTTTGTGTTTAGTTCTGAAAATTTATTGATGGTTCATTGTGATTCTGAAAGTGATGGCGGTGAACAAGAACAAACAGTTGTGAAAAAATCAGTGGTCAAGAAACGAGCAATAGATAAAAGTAAATTTATAGATGCATCCTTATTGAATTCGATATAAAAAGCCAGCTCCTGAGCCACTTTGTTTTTGTACAGAATGAATAGTTCATACTTTAACCATTAGGATGCGGATGGTGTTAGTAGGTTATTAACTTTAAGTTTACGTTGATATTAACTTTTAATTCACTTTGTAATTACGTTCATTTTGTAAAATTAAGGGAAGTTGTAGAACAATATAGTTTTTGTAAAATGTACGAATAGTCTAATCAAAGAATTTGACGATTTCTACAAAAATCCTGATTTTTCTTTTAGTGGCCTTAGACCTAGCGCTAGATGTTTTTTTTGTGTTTAGTTCTGAAACTTCATTGCTGGTTTATTGTGATTCTGAAAGTGATGGCGGTGAACAGAAACAAACAATTGTGAAAAAAGCAGTTGTCAAGAAACGAGCAAGAGATGAAAGTAAGTAGACTAGAAATTTTATTAAAAAAAAAGGAAAACTGAAGGAAAATCTTACATCGGCATTAAAAACAAACATAAGTGGATGAAAAATGAAAGGAAAATTGAAAAAAACAGTAACTGTAAATTCAAATGTTTCAATAAAATAAACGACATTGCCATTGCTAAGGAAAATATTTTGACAATTTTTAGTAATATTGGCAACAAAAAGAAACAAGACATATTTCTAGGAAAACAAATTATTATAAAAAAAGTTGCCAGACTGAGACCAAAATTGGGTGGAGTATTAAACCGTTTTTGTTATTGTTAATTTAATATGAAAATTGGCGCAACTATAAAAAAGGTTTGTAGAAATGTTTTTGTTCATTGTATGGTGTTAGTAAGAAAAGTAAGTCATTAATAAGTATGAGGCTAAACGTTATCTTGTAGAAACGGTGCTATGTAAGAATTATTTACAAGTGAAAAAAGTTGGACTTATTAACTACCTAGAAAATAACATTTGGGCAACCAAAGACATCCATGGAAAGCACGCCAATCGCCCTAATATACCTAAGGTTGTAATAAATCAAATAGATTTACATATATAGAAATGAAATAGAAATAAAAATACATTTTATTTGTCACCTGAAGTAAATATGCAAAAATTGCATAGCTTTTATCTTTAAAACAAAACTTTGTAACATTAACAGATACAAAACTAAACCTATATTCCGATAACTGCAGCTCACAAAATAAAAACCTTGATTGATTAAAAAGTTTTGACTCAGTATCTTTCCACACTTGCAAATACTATTGAATTTGCTAAAATTATACACAAATATCCAAAACCACGACATAGTTTACTATCTTGTGACCGGAGCTTTGAACTGATCGAAAACAAGAAAAGAAAACCGAAAAAGATCGTGTTTCCAGAAGAATACTAAAAAAATGGTAACTGGTAAAAAATACATGCCGCAAATTTGTACTGAAAAAACTGCTAAAATTGAGCAGCTTCCTTTTTGCACCGGTGTCTTCAATTACAAGTTATCTTCAAACATTTACAAATTTACTTTATTTGGTTTGTAAGTCACATTCACATATTATTCTGTGTGAGTTTCTAAGAATAACCAACCTACATCGTATTTCTCAAAAAAAAACTACATTGTTAACAACTCAGATTTTGGCATAAATATATTTATTTTTTTAAATTGCGTAATTTATTGTATTAAACAATTTAAAATAGTAAATTATTTAAAGTTACTAAATTGCATTGATTTAAAACATGTAAATTATAGTCATCGTTTTTTCTAAATAGAGAAGGATAGCTATGAGTAAAAAATTTAATAATAGTAACACCTACAACTTGTAGTATAAACGTTAATAAATTGACATAAAAGAAATACAAAGTTTGGACATATAATTTTTTAATTGTCATTTTAGGTATTACCAACACAAATTTTTAAATTTAAGGTATTTATTTTCCACGTTATTTGTTCTTGTATAAAGTTTAGTTTCTATTTGTTTTTCATTAATAATTAAATGCATAGTCATAGAAAAAGAAGACATTGCTAACTTGTATAAATTTTTATACTTGTTGGCGATACTCATTATACAATATATTATTAAATTTACTTAATTTTTTTGTATTGATTTTAAGATTACTTAACGTATTTTTTGGTACTGTTACATAATTAGTTTTAATCAAGTTTTGTTGATGTTTTACAAAAGATTTCTTTTTAATAAAACCTTTAATTTAATTTAAAAGTACAAACGATTTTACATTTAACATATATAAAAAATTAGTTAGAAATATATTTAATTTGTTTTATTGCTGTAATATTTACAATAACTTCAATACTAAAATGTAAAAAACTGTGGCTTTATAACACTTTCTAAAAACGTTATTATAATACAACGTAATACAAAGAAATTAAGTCCATATTAGTTAAAATATTTTGCAAACTCTGTATTTCACTAAAATCAACAGAAAAATGTTTTTCTTAAATGTAATGTTTTTAATAAATTTAATTACAATTGTTGAGAAAAAAGTGTTATAAAAGTCAACTTTTTATATTTATCTATGACGTACAAAAGAAAAAAATTTCTTTTTAGGCAAACACATTATTTGTAGTGGTTAATGTTTATGTAGTCCTACACAGCAAAAAACATATAATTCAATTTGAACCTTTTATCCGTTGATTGCAGAGTTTGGAAATAATATAAATAACAATGTGTCTAAAACAACATATTTTATAAAATAGCGTAAATGTCTAAATACTAAATATGTTTTTAAAATAACAAGTAATTAGCCGTTTTTTATTATCTATTAAGGTTTAAATGAGTTCATTTTTTAAATAATTTGTTGATTGTTAACTCAAGAAAAAAAATATCTATCGTTTTAACAAATTTATTATAAATAAACCCTTTTTAGTTATTTTTTAAATTATTAAAATATATGTAAAAATACATTATTTACAAATTTTAAACTATATTTTTTCTACGATTATATATTTAGTTATTTATTAATATTAGATAAAAATAAATATTTTACAGAACCAAGAAGTAACGCAAAAAAATAAATGGCTTACTTTTAAAAATTTGTGTTGATAGTAGTATAGTCGTTGCTAAGAAAGAAGATTTATAAGTAATACACGTATGCATTTAAATAGACCTGTTCAGAATGCTATTAGATTACTCATACATGTCACTTTGCTTTCCTAAACTATAATTTAGTTATACGGTAATCTAACATACTGTCAGTTATGTCATAGAGATTATTGTCAAATCTAATTGTATGGCAAAAACAACCTGACATACTGGATATGTCTATTAAGCAAAACTCGCTAATGAATTCAGTTACTTTAAAATGTAATTGTAGGTTAAAAACTAAAACTTACTAAATATTTAGTTGGAAAACTTTAAAATGTAAATAAGCGGTTTTCGACAAATGTCAACTAATTTTTGACGGTGTTTGTAATCATATTAGTATTTACCAACATGGATTTTTACCAAAACGATCAACTGCGTCAAATCTACTTAATTTAACTGAATATGCTTCTGATGTTTTTAATAAAGGTCATCAAGTTGATGTTATTTACACAGACTTCAAAAAAGCTTTCGACAAGGTAGATCATGGTGTGTTAATTAAGAAATTACACTTGATAGGTTTTAGTGAATCGACTATAAAGTTTGTCCATTCTTATTTAATTAATAGCCAACAGTATGTGTTTTGTAATGGCTATTCATCCGATAGCTTTGTAGCTACATCTGGAGTGCCACAGGGATCAAATTTAGGACCTTTACTATTTTTAATTTTTGTGAATGATCTGATGGAGTGTGTAAAGCATTCACAGAAGTTAGTTTTTGCCGATGTTCTTAAAATATATTTGCGTATAGAACATCAAAATGATTGTAAATCACTGCAACAAGATATAAATAATATAAGTAAGTGTACTATTGTTAGTCTTAGCAAAAAAGAAAGTATGGAGTTCAACTATTACATGAACAAAAGCAAGCTCCAGCAAAGATATGCAATAATTGACTTGGGAGTGACATTTGACACAAGGTTCAGTTTTAACTCTCATATCTATAACACCGTAAGCAAAGCAAATAAAATTTTAGGGTGTGTTAAACGTTACTCTCGGCCATTTAACAATGTAAATACTTTACTAAAATTATACTATGCTTTAATAAGACCTATACTTGAATACGCGGTGTTGGTGTGGTGCCCAAGACAGAAATATCATATAAAATCATTAGAAAATGTTCAAATCAAATTTGGAAAATATGTCTGTTTTAAAGCAACTGGTGTTTATCCTGCAAGAGATTTATTTGATTATAGAAATTTTTGTAGATGTTATAATATTTCCATCTTATCAGAAAGACGTGTTCATAGTGGTGTTATGTATCTATACAAAATCATTAACAATCTGGTAGAGAACCCTGAGGTACTAAAATTAATCAGTTTTAACATACCTAAAGTTGGCTTGAGAAATAGTAATACTTTTTATTTACCTGTGAGAACAACCAATTATGCAACAAATTCTCCTATTTATAGAATATGCACACTGTACAACTTAATAAGTAGAGAAACAGATATTGACATTTTTACAACTGATTGTAATCAATTTAAAAAAATATTGTGCAATGTTGATATGGCTCAATTAACCGATGTTTAAAAGTATTTGTACAATTTGTTCTTATTTGTGTCTAAGTATTTTAGAATCTAATTTATTTTTATCTACCTTTTTGCTTTATTTTTTATGTATGCTTCGCTTTAAATGAGGTTACGTTAAATTAAGTTAAGTTGACCTATTAATGGTTTGTAAAACTGTTGGTCAATAAACTATTATTATTATTAATGTCGACCAATGATGAAGTCAGTTTATCGATAGATTTATTCATCACACAAACAAAAATGCCTTCATTAAAACCCATTTCCCACGTGATCTATGAGTTAAGCATCAACATTGTTTTAGGTTGGTAGTGTTACCACAGGTGTTACCGTTTAGTAACATTATTTGATATTCTTGCTTGACGTTTTGTTGATATCGGGTATTATTTTTTGTCGTTTTCTTTATTCTCTATTTTTTATATTCTAGAATGGTTATAATCATAACTATTCAACACTTTTTGTGTTTCTGTTGGTAAGTATACTAAATAACAGCTGTAATTTTGAGGTCTAATTTTTGTAATTAGGTAATTACATTTCACGATGTTTACTATTGAACAAGTCACCGTCATTGTAATGACGCATTTTTAAACTGAGATCTGATACTCGCAATACTGATGAAACTTGGTCGTATTCTCTTCAAAGTTGCATCGATAAATTCAACGAATATTTTCCAGAATGAAACTTTACTTACGATGCTTTCCGACGACATAAACAAGTTTTATTTCATAGATTTTTAAATGAGAATTGCACTTGCAAGGAAAGGCTCACTGTACTCACTGCACCTGTTATTAAAGAAATTTGCAATCTCATCCTAATAAAACGGTGGTAAAAGTATTTGCGGGCAACAGGTATACAGTAATTAATTAGTATTCAATTTTTAATTTATCAGTAAAAACTTGCCATAAATCACCAGAAAAGAAGCTTCCTTGACTCTGTACAAGGTTATGGTTTATCAATGTTTTCCAAGAGAAGAATTAACACATGTATTGCAGCTAAAGAACAATATATTGAACATCGGTTATAAATTTTAAATAAATGTTATTACCTATTTTTATTTTAAATAAACAGGTATTGTTATATAATGTTACCGTTTTTAATTAATTACTTAACCTTAATTTAGAGGATGCAAATCACATTTTTCATTTAGTAATTTTTTTTACGTTATACCAATCCAATCAATGTTGGTTGCCTAACATATGTGTCACGTGGGATCCAATCATTTATGAAGGCTTTGTATATATTGTACTAACAAAATTTTTTTTTCGATTCAATTTTTTTTAATTTGCACGATAGCGACGCAGGCATCATCTTTGGTATGAACGACTTTAACTAAAACATACTATTTGATTCTTCAATCACAACTAAGGACACAGTCTAATAATTACTGTTACCGTTTTTTTGCATCAAAACATAACTTAAAACTATTGATTTACAAATGTTCTATTTCATAAGTGATTTTAAAATTAAAACGACAAAAGCCACACAATTCTAGATAGCAAGATGCAAAAAATAATTGCCCTTGTAAATCATGCTTTCATAACTTATCCTGTCCGGTTAAAACATTGACTAATCTAAAAATGAGTTTAAAATATTCATTCTAACACAAAACGATTTTAGAAGAATAACATTTGATAATGGTAGTAAAGAATTGTATATTAAAACACAAGTTACAGTATAAACGCGCTTCAATCATGAAACCGCGTTTCATAAACGAGCCGTGCAGCAACGAGTTTACGAAACGGTAGAGTGATTGTAAGGTATTCTGTTACGTGTGTTGCATACTATTTTCTCTATTTCGATTTATTCAAATTTTTTTCCGTATAATTTTAATTTTCAAACAACATTGGGAAACTTTAGTATTTTATTAAATTGGCAACACTTACACTTTGAGATATTGAAATTTATGTATGTTAACCTAAAATCTCATATGAAATGATCTATTTGTAGCTTTATAAGTAAATAACTTTAGATTAATAGGACGTCTTTATTTTATCTTTGCAACAATATTTAAATTTCAATTGTTAAGTTACAATAATTTTGATATCTTTTTCATGTAACGCCAGCTTACGATGCAGACACCAACTTTAAAAAAATTAAAAATCACTAAAATTTGTGTAAAAATTAGCTATTTCTCATACAGCTGTTAGTGTAAAAGTGGGTCCGTATTTGACGCGTACGCGTTTTGCGTACAACATGCGCATACGCGTGTTTAGAACAAACAATCCGAATTTACTGCGTTTTGGCGTTCTGCCAAACAAACATACTGTCAGAGAATATATACATTTCACGTATTAAAGTTGTTGTTCTTATGCATATTTCAAAATGAGCGCGATTACACATGACTTACTAAATATGTACATGCATCGAATCCAAATAAAAAATTATGTGCTTTATATTTATATAAGAAATATAAAAAACGGAAGCATTTAGTACAAGAATACGTTTTTCCTCTTATTTCCACTCTTTAAATTATAATTTAATTTACAGCACAACCTAATTTAATTTAATTTTATGCGCTATTCAAAATTATAGGTTATAACTAACAAGTGTTGAAGTCATCATATAATTCAGCGTGATTAATGTGTTGCCTATACGGCACATTTATGTTTAAGTTACCTTTGTTTTTTTTTTGGTTGTTAAAAACAGCAAGTTGGCAACACATATAAGTGTAGTAGCATTATGGTATTTTGTTGTACATTATTTACAATCTTTATTAAACATTAATAAACGCTTCTAAAACAATAGTTTTAACTAACAGGCGATGGGCCCAGGTGCACGGTTTAATAAATTGTAGTTATATGTAAAAGGAAAATTGAAACTAAAAGTGTACGTGAAGTTTGTTAAAGTAAGCGTTAACGTGGGTGATAAGCAAAATGGCCGGTCGACAGCAGCAATTATTTTATGTTACACCATTTGATGGAAACGGGTATTCAAATTGGGAATTTTGTGTAAAATTATTGCTAGAGCAGCAAAGAATCCTTGACGTAATTTCGGAAATAGCACCATCGCAGGAATCGGCAGAAGAGTATAATGCTTTCTGTAAAAGTGATGTTAAAGCGAAAGCGATAATTGTTTAGTGCCTTACAGACAACCGCAAAAGAGTTTATGGATACTTCAACAAAAACGTATACAAAGAAAGGAATATCAACACAGGTAACTTTACAAAAGAAATTGAGAAGTTTGAAATTTATTGAGGGTAAGTCTCTTAACGATTTTTTTACCGAGTTCAATAAAACGATCAGTGAACTTAAAAATGCGGGTGGAAACATTCAAGAAAATGAAATTATAATGCAACTACTTACAGCAATGTCCGAATCATATCAGTCGGTTACCACAGCAATTGACTTAATGTTTTGTCAGGACGAATCAAATGTTAACCTTGAATTTGTCAAAAACACATTACTAATGGAGGAAGCTTGCTAGAGTAAAGAAAAACCTGAAACTGATAACAACGTTGCCTTTGTTGGACAAAAGTTTAATTCAAAAGGAAACTCATCAAGAAAATATAGACATTTTAATGAAAATAGTGGAAATTACCCAAAGATTACTTCAGGAAATTCAAGTTTTAAATTTAGATGTTACTTATGCAACATGGTTGGTCATAAACGAGCAAACTGTCCAAAGAATTACAAGAACAGTAAACCTTCCAAAGGTACTTCAACAAAAGAAGGACCATGTATAGCTGAACAACCTGGTAGCTCTACAGCAAAAGAAAATATAACGTTCTTAACATCATCGAGTGAGGTAGTTGAAAAGTTAAATCAAGAAGCTAGTGGAAGTGCAATAACATTTGTAGTGGACAGTGGCGCAACAAATCATTTGATAAAATCAGCTTTAAATAACTTATTGAAATGTACAAAAGCAATTAACTGTAATATAAATGTCGCTAAGCAAGGTGAGTCAATAATTGCAAAAAAAGAAGGTGACCTTCAATTACAAAGTGAAATGGGGCAGAAAATTAAAATTACAAAAGTTTGCTTATGTGACAACTTAGCATACAACTTACTATATGTAAGGAAGCTTGAAGAAAATGGTCTGAAAGTCATTTTCTAACAAGAGAAAGTCGTCATCATGAAGAATGAAAAAGTAGTGATTGAAGGCAGATTAAATGGCAGTTTATACATTATCAAATTGTGGTTACAAGAGGAAAACACAGCAAATGTAACAACCAAAGACAAAGCCTTATTGCATAGAAAAATGGGTCACTCAAGTAAATATCCCTCGCCATCGTTGTATAGTGTTTGTCTAAAGGGGAAGTAAACTCGCCTACCATTCAAGGAAGTTGCGGAAGATAGAAAAGCTAAACGAATATTAGAAGTTCTCTCTTAATCGTAGCATTATGGAAATGGCCAGATGTTTGATCTTTGATTCAAAATTAGAAAAAGAATTTTGGGATGAAGCCGTAAGAACTTTTACCTATTTAACAAATAGAATTGAAACAAGTGCACAAAAAAATTAAATAACTCCAGCAGAAATATGGTACAATGAAAAACCAAATTATTCAAAAATTAAACTTTTTGGATGTAACGCATATAATTTGATTCCAAAGGAAGTTAGAACCTCAAAGTTGAGAGAAAAAGAGAATTATTCATGCAAGAAATGTAATCTTTGAAGAAGCTGAGAGTGGAATTCAACAGAATATACTCATAAATCCCGAAAGTAAAACCATCGAAAATGAACCTGATCTTGAAAATGAAGCGGATGGCAATTATCCTAACTCGGAAAATGAAAATGAAAATACCGAAACATTGACACCAAGAAGAACTTCTAGAATACGACGTTTACCAACTTATTTAAAAGATTATGAACTGAATAATGTTTATAACTTGTTTGCAGCCTTATCCGCAGGAAGCATGTTATCAGAAGTACCGAAAACATATGATGAAGCAATTGTGCAAAGTGGTGAATGGAAAAAGGCAGTTAAAGAAGAGTTAAAATCATTACAAGAAAATGAAACCTGGGAATTGGTGAAACGACCAGACAATGTGAAAGTGATTGACTCGAAATGGGTTTTTAGAGTAAAAAGCATAAATGGACAAGTTGAGAAGAAAGCACGTTTAGTGGCACGTGGTTTCAAGCAGTGTACAGTGGATGAAGACGTTTCTACCCCTGTATCGCGAATGACTACTCTAAGAATTCTGTTATCATTATATGTGCAAAATGAGTTAATTTTTCAGCAGCTAGATGTCAAGTCGGCATTCTTAAATGGTTTATTGAAAACTCCGGTATACATGGAGCAACCACGAGGTTTCGAAGGAACAGATCCAAACTTACTGTGCAAACTTAACAGAGCACTCTATGGGCTTAAACAATCACCGAAATGTTGGTATGATCTTTTTCATAAAACAACATTAAGTTTAGGATTTAAACAATCAAAGAAAGATCTTTGTTTGTATCTTACTACTACTACACTTCTTTTAATTTATGTAGATGATCTTATAATATTTTCAAAAAGTATTGCAGATCTTAATCTATTTAAAACCAGTTTGACTAATACATTTAAAATGAAAGAATTTACAAATAGGGATATTGTATTTCTTGGTTTAGAGATTACAAAAAATGATAATACTGTTTATATGTCAAAAGAGCTTAACTAAGAAAGTATTAAATAAATTCAAAATGCAAAATTGTGAACCTGCTGACATACCAATGCAACCAAAATTACAATTGAAAGCAGGGAATACTGAAGGTAAAGTGAACCTTCTATATAAAGAATTAATAGGCTGCATTATGTATATAATGCTAGGATCTAGACCTGATTTAAGTTATTGTATTACTTACTTTAGTCAATTCCAGAACTGTTTTACATATGAACACTGGAATTGTTTAAAACAAGTACTTAAATATTTAAAGAAGACTGAAACATTCAGCTTAAAATTCACAAAAAGTGAAAATTCCAAGGTTCAAATGCATGCATACGTTGATTCCGATTTTGCGAATGATATTATAGATCGTAAAAGTATTACTGGTTTTGTAATTAAGCTAAATAACAATGGTTTTTATTGGAGTACAAGAAAACAAAACGTAATGGCATTATCAAGTGCACAGTCAGAATACATCGCTTTATCTAGTTGTGTTAGTGAAAGCTTATTTATAAGTCAAATTCTTGCTGACATTATAAACTATAATGTATTTCCTATTCAGTTTTATGAGGATAATCAACTATGTATTCGAATAGCATCAACTCTAGAATCTAAAAGATCGAAACACATTGATGTAAGACACCATTTCGTAAGAGATTGTGTCATTGCGAAGCACATTGTATTAAATTATATTCCCACAGAATTTCAACAAGCAGATATGTTAACTAAGTCTTTATCATGTGTTAAATTCAATTATTTTAGAGATTGTTTAAATGTTGTTGAACACTGAATTAAGGGGGACTGTTGAAGTCATCATATAATTCAGCGTGATTAATGTGTTGTCTATACGGCACATTTATATTTAAGTTACCTTTGTTTTTTTTTGGTTGTTAAAAACAACAAGTTGGCAACACATATAAGTGTAGTAGCATTATGGTATTTTGTTGTACATTATTTACAATCTTTATTAAACATTAATAAACGCTTCTAAAACAATAGGTTTAACCGAGTTTATGAAACACTAAAGTGATTGAAACGTATTCTACGACGTGTTTTATACTATTTTGTCTATTTTGATTCAATTTTATTATTTTCCATATAATTTTAATTTTAAAACAATATTGGGAAACGTTTGTATTTTATTGAATTGGCAAGACTTACACTTTGACATATTGTAATTTATGTGTTAACTTAAAATCTCATACGAAATTATCTCTTTATACATACATTTATAAGTCAATATCTTTGAATTAATAGGACGTCTTTATTTTATCTTTGCAGCAAAGTTTGAATTTGAATTGTTCAGTTACAATGGTTTTGATTTCTTTTTCATGTAACGCCAACTTACGATGCAGAGATACCAACTTTGAGAAAACTAACATTATTAAAATTTGTGCAATAATTTGATAATTCTAACACGGATTTTAGTGTAAGAATTGCTAATTCTTCTGTCAAAATAGAGAGATGTTAATTTTTATGTCAAAATAGAGAAAAAACATTTTGTAATCGACAAATATTAATTATTGGTTACTTGCTAGTAATAATATTATTCTGCTTTGCATTTGCAAATGTAGTATTTTTTTATATTATTTTAAATGTAGTTGATATACATATTATTTTATTTTATATTAGATACACTTTTCTATATGATAAATCCATCATACCTCTAGTATGAAAAAAAAAGTTTAAAACTAAATGTTGAAGTATTTATACAAACATTGTTTTTAAACGTTAAAAGCATACGTTAGGTAAAATCTAAATCTACAATAACTACAGCACTACAAGTACATATACGCTAATCTAATAGTTTTATATTTAAAGTTTGATAAGAACATCTTGCTTGTATTATAGAATTATGTCATGATTAGTTTTAATAGATGTTTACTGTAAAAATATATGTTGTGATATAAATATTTTCATAAATAGGATTTAATTAGATCCGCAATTACAATGATAATAACAGTGCAAACATGATATTAATGCGCAGGTAACGCTTCATCTTAATTAAAATTGATGTCATAAACAATTACAATAATATATTATATACTGATTCAATGTATCTTAATGATGCAGCATCTATATTAAGAAATGCGCTTAAAACTACAAAATAATGTTTCAGAACTAATGAGTATATCTTTTTAGTTTGTATATTGTTGCTACATTAAAATAAATACATTCTTAAAATACGTTATTTTACTAAATAATGCACTTATAAAACGTTTTTTAAAAACAATACTAGACAGTGACAGGAGTTTCACAATTTATTATATAAAACCCACATTAACAATATAAATAATTTGAATAACAGAGGTGTACTGCTATCGTGTCAAACAAAAAAATGTACAAATAATTTGAAACATGTTATATATAAAAATATTTCGGATCAATATGATACCAACATAAAAATGAAATATTTAAATTTGAAGTATAATAAAACTTCTTTACCAAATGCTATAAAACTACAAAATTCATTTATAAAACAAATACAAATAAACTGAACTTTAATTTACAGTAAAAAAAAAACAAAAAATATTTTTTAAACATAGACATATTAAAATTGAATTAATTATAAGTTAATTTTATTTCAATTACAATAAAATACATGGTAAAGTTAACAAATAAATAAAAATGTAAAAATATTAAACATGAGGTTACTCCACTTTAATTTGATATACGATGGATTTCAAACGTAAAAAAAGTTGGAAAAATTATTTTTAGATGGCAAGATACCTAAATCACTTATAGCGTTTATTATTTATTTTTAAACTAATTTTCTGGTAAAGGATAGATCTTTTGTTTTTAGTTTTTAAACGAGGACTGGCAGATATTATTTGTTTACCATCTGTTTTTAACAGCAAAATTACTAAAATTCTGTTAACTATCCGAAGAACAGTATTATTAAGATTAGTGGACAATTCTCTTATGGGAAGAACTTGTAACCATGATCGCGACTCTATCTCTCTCTTTAAATTAAATATCTAGTTTGTTACACCGGATTATTAGCAAAAGTGTTGCTAAATTGTTTTTCAAATATAGATCTGTTCTAACATTTTTGAATGTGACGATTTTTTTCTTTAGGTTCGCCAGTTTCTAAAAGATTTTTCCAAAAATTAATATAACTCTTAATGTTTTTATTGTTATCAAAAGCAATAGTCTGAGATCTAAAAGGGCATACAAAAAAGATTGACTGAAATAATTAATTTTTTTAAATTTCTAATTCCTAAACTGCCGCAATTAGTTAGCAAATTTGATTGCAAATATATTTCACTACATCAAGGTTACAGGCAGAGCATATTGTTTATTTCAATTTAAAATATAATTATTACACAAAAAAATTGGAAATGTTTGCTAGGTATGTAACGGCTTAGGCACAGAGCTATGCAATTTTTAAGGAAAAAACTGGTGTGGTCACCACACGACTTTGCTCTAAAGAATGATGAAGAAATGTCTACATATTTTTTTCTCTTAGATTTCATTAAGATTTATCCGAAATATGGCAAATTGAGCTTATGTTGTCATATCGACTAACCATTATATTTGTGCACCTCGATATTGCTTTCCCCTATAGTAAACTAGTAAAAGTATCTTGCTCTCCTTTCTAGATATGGAATTCTAAAAAAAATCGTCGCGGACCTCTTCGGGTTTTTTTAGACTCATCTTTTGATAGAACCGAGAGAATATTAAAAGTCAGCACCATATCAAATTTCCTGAGACTTTTGGTTCAAGAGTTATTGTGGGTAATTGCTATACTGTTCTTATAAGAAAGTAATAAAAGACCATGGTTTACCGATATCAGATTTATACGAGATTAATTTAACATTTACTAATTTTTCATTTAAACGTCACTAATAACTTCTTAGTTGAAGATGATTCAAGTAAATAATTGTTAGTATGTAAATGGTTATAGAGATAGAAACGTTGAAAGCTGACAGTCACCAGAGTGTACCACGAGCTATAGGACTTGTCAATGCATTTGTAGAAGTACAGTAAAGTGTTTTCCGACTGCCAAAGAGTTCCAAAAGGGCGAAACAAAAGTTTGCTCTGGTGACATTTTCACATTTGCATTGACATTGTTACCTTAAAATGTTTATACGTTGTGATTATGACCTGCGGTTTATTGAAAACTTATTTGAATTACGCGGGTATAAAATTTGCTTTTTACGTTTCTATCTCTATAGCCATTTACATACTAATATTTATACATGACACATTTATACTATGAGATCGCTCTGCCATCGTATCGTATCTGAAAGCTATGTTATTTATGTTTAAGAAGCCACTGCTAAAATATTAGTGATGATATTCTTATTTTGTTTGATTGTACTACCAATAATAACCGTTTACGTTTGTTAACGTTTAAATATAAATTTAATTTGCTAGATAAATCTTTGATCGTTAATAAATTATTTAAAACAATATCTCTACTAATCTACAGTGTTCAGAAATGATTGACAAGTGTTTGAAATTGGCGGGTCGTTAATCTAGTAACTGATTTCACAGCGTTTATTCAAAAAGCTTTTTTATTGCCATTTTTTAGACTGTGCAGCTCCTACTGTAACTATGTAAGTTAAAAATAGTTCACTTAACATACCTTTTATAGATGATTGGAAATCGTTTTTATCAAACAACCCAGCATCTTTATTATTGAGTTTTATTTTTGTTTAGAAATCCGCAATGAACAAGAAACAAGGGATTATTCCTGCCAAAATTGCCAGGAACAGTTTCACGGGCAATTTCTCAATATGTGAATTCTCAGAATAGTAAAATGTGACAGAAAACTCTCATATTTTTGTAGAAACATCACTTCATCCGCAAAAGATTGGCAATGTCACGACGTAGGATCATTGGTCTTATTTTATTTTAATGAAAATATGGTTGCAAACACTTATAAAGAATTATTTGGGATCCGTTTATTAGTAAACTACATGACGATTTATTTTATAATTTTCTTAAAGTCTTCTCTACGATTATATATTTAATATTTTATTTAACAAATTATTTAATTAAGCATGGACATGTTTCGCTAATAATAATAATAATAATTAGCATCATCAGCATAAATTAAACAACTAAATATAAAAAATTGAAGTGTAAATAAAGAATACTAACCGAAATAAAACTAAAAATTAATGACAATTAAACGTACTTGTCAATTTTAGACATTCTACTATATCTCAAAAAAATTTAAAATAAATAAAAATAAAAAATAAATATATTAAAAAGAAAAGTAAAATAAAGAAAAATAAAAAGAATTATTACGACGATGAGTTACAGCATTGTTATTTTCAACAAGATAGGGCCAAAATAATTTACGACAGTTTTTCGGTGACCGATTGATAAATGAAAACAGATGGCCCGATTTAGTTCGGTAGTTAGTAGTTCAAATAAAGCCTGCATACCTTAGCAAAAAATGCAAAATGCGATTACAGAAACTGTAATTTTTAAGCAGATGTAAAATTAATTGTATAATATTGTGAATTACAGCGCAATTTAACTGTACTTATAATTTAACTTCTATTGAACTTCATGTTTATAAGTATTTGAAATTAGGTTGTCTTGTAAATTAAGTGACAAAATAAATTTATATCTTATAAACTTTATCATAAATTTAATTATTACTAAAAATTTTACGCCATTTATGGAGAAGAGTGTTAATACTTAGTACCAATTTTCTAAAATTATCTGATAAGCGCCAAATTTAAACGTTCGTCAAACATTTCTGAACACAGTGTATAATTAACGTACAGTCATAAAATAAAACAAATTTTTAAAGTTGACTGTACATTGTAAATTTTATTCAGATTTCCTTGTTGAATTATACATTTAGAAGAAATCACAAAAGATCCATATAATAAAGACGAAGGAAGATCATATGCTTCATTAAAAAGATTTTAATAGAACGGAACATAATGTTTTCAAATTGACAGGAATTTATTACGCAAAATAAAAAGATTGTACTTGAGTTTTTGTCATGTCAAGTAAATGTACAGCAGCGTGCGCAATAGCTTTAGCACTTTTTGAATTTCCGAATCCCAACTTGTAAAATCTTTAAAAATGCTGGGACTAAAACAATTCACACATCATTTGTAATGATTTGGCAAACTTACTCACAGCTCGCAAAACTTTATTTAGTTTTTACCCTACATAGCGTTTTTGTTTTTTTTTTAGTTTTCCAGTCATAATTATCCTTATCTTTACTGAACACCAGTACAGTACAGGTAATTTTATTAATAACGGATTTTGCAGGTAACAGGGGATTTACCTATTAAATCTTAAAAAAACTAGTAGTGTATTCAACAAGTTAAACAATGTGTTAATTCTTGCTACTGCAAATTAAAATACGTGCGATAGCTTGTTGGATTCGTTATGTCGTCTAGAAAAATTGTTGATACTTTAAACCCGCACATTAACAACTGCAAAAGTTATAAATAATTAAAGACAAAAAAAGACATCTACTTTTTTAAAAATTACTCAAAAACTGTAGGTGCTAGAATTTTGCAAACAATTTCTTAAAAAAGAAAAAAATTTAAAAAAAAAAATGTTGACTCCCGGAACTTGAGCTATACTGTTAATACTTTTTATTTAATGTTGAAAATAGGAACCCGCACGTCGAGCGCAGTGACGTTAATTACAAAAATTATTTTTTGTCTCCACGAAGCGAAATAATTTTAAGATCGTTGGTTTAATAATAAATTATCAAACTTAAAATGTAAATGAGAGTTTAAAAAATTAATTAACAATATCTTCATTTAATGAAAAATGCACGAAAAAATTTTTTATCGACGAAAATTTTTTCTAAGGTTGGCCTCCTTCGGCTCTGTTTTGAATGAGATCCGCTAGATGGAAACAGTATCGTTTTTAAACTTGAAAATAATACGCTCCGCCTTATCAGAATTGTTTTGTTTTGTCTTCATCTCGGATTGCATTTAAACTTAACTTTGAATGAATTGGATTTTTGTCGTCGTTTTACGATGAAACATAATAGACACGAAATATTTTTAAGTAAATTACGAATCATAATTAAATGTAGCTTATGTATTTACTTACATTAGTTTCAATTTTAATTAATTTATTCGCAATAGTGTCAGACTATTATTTTATTATTTTTCGTAATTAACATAAGCATCGTTTCAACTGTCATTTTATTATTTACGAGTAACTTAAAATAACTTATTAACACAAAAGGTCAGTTAAGGTCACTTTTATTGAATTTTTTTGAAATTAAATGCGCCAGATTTTATTACCCAATTGTTTTGCATCAAAAATACTTCTTATTTGGTTACAAAATGTGTTATTTAAGTAAATATATCTAACATAATTATAAGTAACAGTTATTATCTATTTTTGCCATGTCCTAAAAAAGATGACAATTTTACAGAAAAACATATTATAGTACCCGTTGGATGCAAAAAATATAAAAGTCTTGTCAACTAAGTGCTTGTTAGCTGTTAGCTATGAGTACTTTTTCTATTAATTTTCAGTAGGTTTCTTAGTCAATATAAATTTAAAAAAGCGAAATCCAACAAAGTTCTCAGATATCAGAATAAGTTGATTCATGATTGTCACAAGGATATAAACTTGCAGCAAGTAGAAGAAAAAGAATCAAACACTCTAGTTACCACACAAGTTTGCATCAAGCTTATTTTGCTTTGTTCGTAATTAAAACCCTATTTACATTTAACACGTTGACTGCCACAATGCCAAGACAAAAACGGTCGCTCTAGCCACAATAGTTTTTTTTACTTCAAAGTTATTGTGTTTTTTTAACCGTACGAAAACTAACTATGGAGAAAATTGTTAAAACATGTTTATTTTGGCGAGACTCCAAATACACACGCGGTTACAGTAGGGTAGTTTTGGTCACAATAGCCGTGTGGTACAGTTTGAATAACATATTGTCTAGTTTGTTTTTTTAACGTGCATAAATGTACAAAACATTAATATACTAACTTTGAGTATTACCATTCAAGTTATTTCTTTTGATTGCGTCAGGCTTTACTTTTCGTTGGTATTTTTGCAAACAGAACTTACAAATGTGTAATGGCTGCAAATGAATTTTTTTACAAGCAGTTCATGCGCTATTTGTATTGTACTTAAAAGCATGCACTTCATTAAAAATTTAATTCAATGCACGTATCAACTGCACGTTTGTTTCAAGCTTATTTTGCAAGTTTACAGCAAACTTGCTTGAACATGTGTGTAAGTTCGATGCAAGCTTGAATTCAGCATCTAGTTACCACATGACAAACTTGCTATAAGCTTATTTTGCAAATTGCAAGTTAAAAGCAAACTTGTAAGCTTGTATATCTGAGTTACTTACTGATCAAGTTCAGTCAAAGTAGTCTTTTTCATTTTTTAAACAATATTCGAGTGTAGTTAATTGTCCTCCCCGTTTTCTTCAGTCTCCCGTTTTTGATTCAGTTTTTTACAATTCTTTGTGCTCATCTACTTGTGCTCGTTTCGACCAACAAATATTGTAAGAAACACAGTTAAAAATAATAGAGGCTCAATTGAGCATAAAAAACAGGATTAAATACGCAAAAAAATTGTAAAAAAGTGAAAAAACGGGGGACTATAGTGTTCCAGTTAGCCCCCAAATTTGTTTTAATTTTTATTAATTAAGAATTAAGCACTGGGATATATAATTTAAAAAATGAAAGTGGGGGGCTAACTTGACTGAGTTTATCAGTAAGCTTAGGCAAGTTAGCGTCCACTAAATATTTACCGAAATACCCTAGCAAATATGTGTCGACACCAAGTTTTTAAAGAATTCAACGTTAAAATTTGATTACGATAAAAAAAACTAACGACAACGCTTTCTGGAACAAAAAAAATTTTTTTTTTAATTTAATTCGATTTTTTATTTGTTTCATTCTATAAATACTTATTCAGCGCATATCATAAAAATTCCATTCAAAACGAATATGGAGGAAGTTACCAATGATTTTTTAGAGGTTAGCTTATAACTTGGAATAATAACTGACGTGCAAGAAGGTACTAAACGCAATGAGGTAAATTACGTTTTTAACATGGATCAACGTTTTTTTTGATTTTCATGCAAACAAATTATAAGAATTTAGTCGTACGTTTAATTAGATCACCTATATTTTATATACCTTGGAAAGGACTTCCTGTTGAATTCATAGCTTATCTAAATGTTGATGTCACTATACGTGATTGGTCTAAATGAATATCACTTCTTAGAAAAGGCGGAGTTCGCGAGTTCTTTCAAAATCATTAAATTGCGTTTCAAGATTTCAGAAAAACCAAAAGTCCAAATAAATTTTTGTTTTGACCATTGCAATGTGTATAATGTAACTTACAGACTGAACTTTTTTTGTAAAATTATGTATTTTTCTAATTAACTGTGATAATTACAAAACGTTATCAATAAAATTGATTCAGACAATAAAGAATCATGTAATCTTCCATTGTGCAAAATTTCATTGAAATCCGTTCAGTATTTTCGCTGAAAACTTGAAACCCAGTTTAACATTACAAAGTATACGAGGATGCCAACCTTAGTGATTTTTTAAATTTTTTGAATCAATATTTAATACAACAAAAAATTATTTTTGTAATTTATGGCCTATTTTAAGGTACTACGTCACTGCGCTCACTGCGCGGAACCCTATTTTCAACATTAAATAAAAAGTATTAACAATAGATTTCAAGTTCCATAAGAACATTTTTTTTGGAAATTACCTCTTCTTTAAGAATCTGTTAGCAAAATTTATCTAGTACCAATAGTTTTTGAGTATGTACCAAAAAATTGACGGTTTTTTAAATATTTAATTGTTTATAAATTTTGCTATTGTTTATGTGTTTATGTCAGAACGAATCCAACGAGCTATCACACGTATTTTAATTTGCAGTAGCAAGAATTAACACAATTTTCAACTTGTTGACTAGACTATAGAAATTTTCTTTATCAAAACTAGAATCTTTAAATAAAGTTGACAATGACTTTTTTAAATCATTTTGTTTTACGTTAATAAAATAATTATTTTTTTATGCATGTATGTATAATAAATTGACAATTATACAAAAAATGTATATGTCATAAACGTCTTTTTATAGCCCACGGAGCTTTTTATTCCCAACTATTATTAAAAATCGAAAATAGTACTTTTTATTGAAAATTTATGTTAACAAAACAATTAGAACAATTAACCAAATTATTTAGAAATCAAAAATTGTACTTTTATTGAAAATTCGTTGTGGGTAATTTATGGTAACAACCGTGTTATCTGATATTTTCTTAAAAAACCCGAATAATTTTGAGTTGGCTTTGATAGTAGCTTTAAGCATTAAATAATAAGACCACGTCAAAGAGGGTTTTCTTTTTTTGATAAATACCACAAATAAGCCTAAACACTCTTTTTATAATAACAGTTTTTAATGGAATCCTTTCGTATGTCGCATCATTTGAGATATTCATTATATACTTTATAGTTACTATCTTTATTTTATTGTTGAATATAAATTTCGATACTGTCGTTTTTTTTAGCTTTTTTGTTTTGTTTGGTCTTAATTCATGTATGTTCAATGTTTACTAGAATTTGACTCTGTTGACAAAAAAAGTTTAACCATTTTAATCTTAGTAAAAAGTTTTCAGTAACGTTTAGTGTAAGAAAATATTGATTAATCGATTCAAAGAATTTTTTTAATTAATAATTCTTGTAAATCCTAGTAGTTGCTAAAATTTCCAGTACTTTATATATATTTGCAGTTGTAGATCATGTATCTTTAACTTCTAGGGATAAGCGCATGTAGATAATTCTATATATTTTAAAAATCAATATCAAATAAATTTTAAAGCTATTATGGTATTACTTCATGTGGTGTCAAAAAAGAAATATTAATGATTTGTTTAACTGACCAATTTAATCTACGGCCAAAAATGAAATTTTAGTTTAATGTGATTTTACATTTATTCTTCATAAATTTATCTCAGTGTATGTACATACATATTCTTTATTAAAAACACAAACCAAAGAGAGCGTTTTTATAATTTATTTATTTTCTAGTTCCTATTATACAATCATCTACAATATTTGTTCTCGTTTGAGAAAACCAACAGACGTAATCAATTTTGTTGTAATTTACTTTTAGTAAATTATTTAATAAGCTTATTTGTTGCAACGACACTAATTAACAAAGTTAATACTTATCTATAAATATTTTGCTCTCAAATATGTTATCACTTTACTTAAAAACGTTTTAATTTAGTGTACTTTAATTTTGACCAGTACCAGAAAACACAAGTGCTCACGTACAAACTATACATCGCGAATCTTAAACGTTTCTTTCAAATAATATTGTTACTTGTGTCACGTACATATATTGTATTAGAGCTAAAAAAAAACGAATATTTTCTATTACGTAAAATTCTATAACAAAAAAAAAACATTTTGCTTTACACTTGATTACGTGTTTGAAATATTACAAAAAATTAAAATAGAAGAAAAGCAATTTTTCATTTGTTCGTGAATTTGACTTATTACTTATTTTTATGTTTTGCGCATCTTTACAATAGATATTAAAACTTTGATAATAAACAATACACTAGTCATTCCAAATTCACGTTAGCTCCTTGTAATTTATTTTTTGTTTTGTTTTTTAAAAAATATTTTTATGTTTATTAATGTCTGTAACAAATTGGTAACCAAAAAAAAATTAATAAATATATTTTAATGTCTATTACATGTAGAGGTGCGCAAATATATAGTCTACATCTTAAGTTTTTTAAAAGTTTTGTTTTATTTTCTTAGTATTGTTAAGTTCAAATCTACAAACCGTTTACTATTAGTCACAAAAAACAAACAAAAAATTTCAAAATAATTTTAACAAACGTTAATCTGCTTCTTTTTATATAATTTTTTTATCACAATTATTCAGTTTTGATTATATATGTGTGCTAAAACGTTTCGTACGATAACGCTTGCAGTGACTTTTAACAATGAACACTGATTTAGATTAAACTTTAATAAACATATACGGACTTAACATAATTAGCTTGTTTAAATTTTTATATTATTTATACATTTACAGTTACAATTAAAATTATTCTCAAAATATGTAATGTAAACATCTTTTAAAAAAGTAAACAAACATGTCAGGTGGCTTGCGAATAGTCTTGATCACCCGTTATATAAAATCAAAAACAGGTACTCTTAAGGTAATCAATATTTTATTTGCAAAACATAATATTACGATATACTTATAAACAATAATCAATATAAAAATTAAACTAAAAATAGTTTATTTAACGAGTTCTTTTGTACAACGGGGGTTTTTTTAAAGAGTGGATGTTTTTATGCTCGTGTGATATAAGGGCTTTAAAAGTCCACGACGTAAAAACGCTCAATTTAAAAAGGAACCAGTTAAATATAGCATTTTATTATTGTTTGAACAGAGACTATAGCTTTGACGTTACGTTTTTGTTGATACGTGCTCAAAAAACGATAAAAGACGGTTTACAAAAAAAAAATTAAACTTATTACAAATAAGATAATAAACAATTTTTTTTCTATTTTTATTTTTAATTTTTGTTTATTTTTTTATTATAATTGCTTTCATAAAATCTAAGTCTAATCTGGTAACACAGTAAAGATGCGTTTTTTATTTCACGGTAGCTTACTGCTCATGCTTCAATACAGAATGTGTAAATATTTTGTCAAAAAAAAATTTAACTACGTAATTTAAATTTAACTAAAAATTGTACAATTCCTTTTATAAATTGTGTAATGTAAAACGGATATAAGGCACATACATTTTGATATGCCTCAATTTTTCTTTTATATGCATTTTTTCAATGCTTGACCTGTTGATTGCAAATTAGCTATGTAGCTTATTGTAATTTTTTTTGTGCTTCCGTCCGTTTTGACGTATTTTAAAGGCATTATAATCGGCCGGAAATTTTACTTTTTCGACCTAGACTGGTAAATTGTAGTAGAATTTTATAACTTAAACTCTAAACTGTTTTTATGACTACGTTTCGTGCCTCTAGTGTGCACTTCTTCAGGCCAAAGAAAAGGTTATGAGTGGAGACAGTCCAACAAGCATACCGTCTACTACTGTTACTTATTCTAGTTAACATAAAGTTAAGTCAATGAATAAAATTAGAATTTAAATGTATATACAAATAAAAACAATGAACATTAAAGTTAAACAAACACTATACATTGGTATAGAGTTTGTTTTATCAACAGACGTTATTAAATTTCAATGTCAATGTCAATTATTGGTTGAACGTTTATGTCCTGCGTTATATAAAAAATTTTAATTATTGACCATTTTATGTTTAAGGTTTTATTTAGTATTAATTAAACACTATCTCGTAAAGTTGCCGATGTCCTTGGTCGGTGGATTGATCCACTTGATTTTATTCTTTGGCCTGATGAAGTGCTCGCCTTTAGCAGGAAACGTTGCCACAAAAATAAATTAAAGTGGTTTTACATGCCCCTCCTAAACGAAGAAGTCTAAATTAATTAATAAAATTCATATTAAATAGTGTAAATAGAAATAAGTACGTCGTTGATAACCAAAACTGCTATTTTGGAGCTACATTAAGCAAAAAGGAATAGCTACATACCAAGATTTATGTACCAAATCTAGAAAAATAAGACATTTTTGTAAATCCCAAATCAAATAAATTTTTCCAGTAGTAGGTAAATTTACTTTGTATCAGTTTCATTTAAATTTAAATTTAAAATATGACAACAAATCAGTATTATCAAAATGATGTTCATATAAGTCTGATTAAAGAATTTTACATAAAAGTACAGGTTCAAAATATAACAAAACACAGCGATATTCTGTAACCTTCCATAATTTTATTGGACGAGGCTTTCTGCTAAGTTCTTAAAGGTATTTGTTTTAATTACTCCTGATCTTTTACTTTATAAGTTACATAGATTAGCTTTACTTCATTGGTATTTTATCTACCCAAAAAATCAATATTTTTTTCATGACGCCACAGTAGAGCGCATCCATTGGATCTAAGAAAAATTGTAAAACTAATCCAACTTTGATTTTATGAGGGATAGTTTTAGGTTAATGATGATATTCATCAGTATGTAATTTAAAACATTAATCCGTGCTAAGGTTTATATGTTTAATATATTTCTAAATCATTCTTCTATAGAAAGTCTTTTCTTGACAGCATTTATTACATGCATGGCCCGATGTGTGACTACATGCATATTTATTAAATAATTTAGCAGCATCTGTTACTATGCAACTAATCCTGAAAAAATATTGTTGTTCCTTAAATTGTAACCTTTCACTCTCTAATATCAAACATTCTCTAACAAAAAGTTTTGAATCATCTGGTTTTGAAGTACCAAAGTATATTGCACTAATAAACGGTCTTAGATCTTTTAATTGATTAAGTATACTCAAGAATAGCCAGAAAGAGTTAGTAAAACTCAAATCAATATTTATTGTAACAGTTAATATTTTGGTTGTGGACTATAAAATTACAATCTTAAACATTGAAACTAAATAATACAAACTGCAAAAATTAATAAATTAGAAAATGTAATCAAAACGTATGACAATACAATCGACTTAAATGACTCAAGTGCACATACACTAAATACGTACTTGTAAAATGAAAATTCAAATTAAAATTAAATTAAAAAACGCAAAATATATGATAAATTAATGCGAAATTATTCAAATGATCTTGAAGAAAACGAAATAAATAAACCAAACCCAAATATCGGGTAATGAAAGAATACGCACAGAATTCGAATCGACAGTTATATTTGTTAATTTTTTTTTCTTGCGTTTTACTAAAGCGGCAAATTCTAAATGTAACACATTTTCGTTAACTAATTAGAAAATATGTAAATTTTAAAGAAATATGTCTATAATTTCACATATGTTTTTACGATTTTTGATATTATATATATTTCCTAGAAATTACATATAATGCCGTATTTAATATTTTTCTGGTAACACATATACATGATTTTATGTTACAATTTATACGATATATTCGTTAATTTCTATAAAATGTAATAATTGATTTATAGCTTAATAACTTAATAACAATGTAAAAAATGAATTAAAAGTTATTTTTTCAGTGTCTGTATGGTTTGGGTATTTACTTATATGTTATATTTATATGCAATTACATAATTATTTGCACATAGATTCTTAATAATTATGTTTGATTTTTTGTCATATTACTTAAATTTGTCTAGTAGAAGTTTTTTCTGCACTTAAAAAACCAGGAATAATAATCTAAGAACGTCTTCCGGGTTGTTCAACCGTGATTGTCTCCGCTATGTGAAAACTTTCATATCTTAACAAAATATTTTAATATATGTGATTGTAATGTTAAATTTCTATAAAAATAAGGTATTTAGGTCTAATTGCTTCTTTTAAAACTCATTTTAATGTAAATTAATTATCAGTTTATTAACATATCTAAGTCTGAGAAAGGTGCACTTATAATATTAAAATTATATTAAAAATAAATTTGTTTGTAAACACGTCTAACCGTAAATAAAAAGAGCCAAAAACATTTAATTCTAATGTAAACTTGTTTTCAATATTTTTAGTACATCAATCTTTAACACTTAACACAACAGTCAGGTATACCTACTTAATTGTGTTTTCTTATCTTATATATTAAAAAATCTATCTATCAGTCAACAAATTCTTCTAGAAAAGATCCATTTACTCAATGTTGTTTATAAATACAAAATCAAAACAATACATATTTATATTCCGTATCTTATTTCAAATTAGATATTAAGTAAACAAATTCTCTTACAGACGTTAAGATTACTTAACTGTGTACCACAAGAGTTTCTTTTTTCAGTAATAGTTACTTAAAACATTAATAGTAGTTAAACATTTGTTTGTTGTCATTAGCAATCAATATATAATTAAATTTAATTTATTAAGTGTTATCTTTAAAATTAAAAAGTGATGAGTCTAATACAAAACATTACGTAATGTGTTATGTCACTAACACGACTTTATAGGAACTAACGGTAAAATTGCTCAAAGCATCACAAATATTTACTGTATCTACAAAGTGTTAAGTAAACAATTAAAAACGTATCTGCTAACTCTTTTTATTACGTAAAATATGAAATAAATTTACTTTGTTAGAAAACTATAAAAAAGAATTGTTCAATGTAAAATACAATTATCAATTTATAAATATACATAATGTTTTATATTAAAGTTTACATTTTTAGGTTTTTAGTAGTATTTGCTTTAAAATGAAATTTTAATAATGCTACATACTCAAAAAAAAAACAAATTACTAAAAACAAAGGAGTAATGCAATTTTTTTATTAGAACGATTACTTGTTTTTAATATTCCTAACGAACTTAAAATTTTAGGTCTTGATAAATAATAATATAATATAATAATATATAATAAAATATTCCTTAAAATTTGTAATTAATACTATTAGTCACAATAAAAGCAAATAATAGTTATACATATAAATTTTTTGTATTTATTGCAATAATAATACACTAAGAAACAAGTGCAATACGGCGACAACCACATCATCACATTTTTGCTATACTAGAAGCAAATAAGCAAAACTGGCAGTTTTAGTGTGCCAATGCAACAAAGACGTCGAGAGGTACTATGGAAAATCATGAAATTTTTATTTTGAGGTACTTTTGAGGACATTCTTGGAATTTCATACGCGAAGCAGTTGTCGATTTAGGATTTACTGTTTATAGGATATTTAGAATCATCAAAAAACATAAAATGATTCCAAAATTAAGTTAGTACAAGGACTACATGACAGTGATCAGGAAAAACAAATAGACTTTGTGATTGGCTAATTAATCACAATCTCGTAATTAATGTTATAGTTCGAAGCGATAAGTCATGTTCTACAAAAAATTGTATATATAATAGGAAACACTACAGAGATCACAAAAATCCTAGAAAGATGCTGCCGTGCAGACTTAAAACTAATTTTTTTATTCACGTATGGCTTAATGTTGTAAATCATTTTGTTTTATGAAGAACTTTTTACAAATAATAGTTACAAAAATTGTCTAATAAAAAACAGCACGTTAACAAACGAATATTAATGTTTGCAATAAAGGTAACACAAAATCGTAGATTACACACCGAAACGGAAAGAAATACTTTTGCCAAGGTTTGCATGCTAATTAATTCTCAATCAGTCATTAAATAAAGTAAGTAAGATTATAGTTATAAAAAATGAATAAAACGTACCTCCAAAATATTATTGTTTATTTTGGTTAAATATTAACACATAGTAGGCACTGCACAATTGACATATATGTAATTTATGATTGACATTTTATTAAATTAGTTAAAACAAAACACACACTAAATTATAATTTGCTTAGTTTTCTTAACAGAGAAAATGTCCGATAGTGAAATGGAGTGTACTCTGTCAGAATTTTAAGGCAAAAATGAACACTTAATGTTTTACTTGAGAAAAATAAAATACGTTACAAAAAAATGAACAAACATTTTTGCAACTGGTGCTTTAAAACGTGGGTTTAAAAGTACACTTCTGAGACCGGTGTATTGGCTTATTTTGGAAACATAGCAAAAATTAAAAGAATTAGCTTCTATGTGGTTTCTATATTTAATGTTAAATAGTACTTTTAACTTGAAAGAAAATGTTGATATTTTGAAATATGCTAAATTAATAACATATTTAAAAAGCAAAATGTGGGATATCAACCTAAAAAATCCAGCATATTTACAAAAGAAAACCTTGAAAACTTTTTAATAGACGCACCATTTGAGTTTCTTTCACATAAGGTATAAATTGTTGTTATCAATTTCTTGACTTCTAGTACAGTTTTAAATATTGTAGGCTGCTTTGGTTATTAGTATCTCAGGTGCATTACGAAGTGTAAGCTATTTTAACACAAAGGAACTATTGTGCTCCCAAATACAAAAAATTTCCAGCAAGATCATTTCTTGTAAGTAATATCAAATGGATAAACATTTTAAAATGTTATATTAATCTACTCAAGAATGTTGAAAGTAACCGATTTTTTTGCAGTTAAGACATGGCAAGTTGACAAAACAACCGTACGATCACAATTCAATCGCGCATTTTCTAAAAAAATTGCAACTTAATTACAACTAAATAACGTTAATGTCTACACTGGTCATTGTTCTCGCCGCACATCAGCAACGTTGTTTGTAAATAATGGGGGAAACAAAATTAATTTAAAAAAATTGAAAAAATGGAGGTCAAACAAGGTTGATGAAAGTTATGTGGGGAGTTCTTTTGATGGACAACTCAAAGTTGCAAGCATGGTTTCTACTATAAATACTGCATACGTGCATTTCCCTTCATGTTGAAGGTTGTGACAATGTTACATTTAATATTTATTTTAAATCGACGCCATAAACTTTGTTATACTTACACTATGTTTCTGTTGGCTTTATCTGTTGTCTGTATCTTTGTAAATAAACGAACATATGTGTTATTCTTACTTATTTTTTTCTTTCATCCATTCTCCATGCCATGCACGTCAGAAAAGTTGGTTCCATAATCTAAATACGTTAATTTGAATTTTTCAGTTTAAAACGAGTGATTCTATATTTGATCGCTTACACGGGAGCCATAGAAATCCCCCACTTACCAACTTTTACGAGTTTCAAGAAGCTGTGCGTTACTAACTGAGTGTGAATAAAATTTTGTCCTTTGTTAGTATTATGTTTAACAACATTGTTTTAAAAACATTAATATACATTGAAACTGAAAATCGTTACAATTTTTTTTAACAAGTTGCCAATATTTACACCTGGCAAGCGCGCGATAATATTTTTAACGCAAGTTTTATTTGTACAAATTGCCGCATAATGTTTTTTTTGTCTAATTATTTAATCTTTTTTTATATTTAATCTTTTGTTATAGAACATGGCAACCTTACATTTCTTTCTAAAACCATTAGTTTTCCATTGATTTTTTTTGTTCTTTATTATATTTTGCCTTCAATTTGTAGAATAGTTTTGGTATTCATTATTGACTCTTCAATACTTTAAATTTTTTTTAAGCGTTGTCACATTTTCAATTTTTTTACAACTTTAACAACTAATATCATTTTAGGTACAAAACAACGTAGAAACTTACAAGAAAAAGTTAGAGTGGAGTGGTCACTGTTACAAACATTTGCAATGATGTAAGAATATGTATAGAAAACTATAAACATGTAGAAAAATGTCAATAATTAAAATAATTGTAAATAATAAAATTACTGGTGTACAAGACAAACAATTGACATGACATGTTTAATCAAAAATTTATTTTCAATGACAAGGTAATCACTAATAGATTAAACAAAAAATACCACAAATTTAACAAACCTATCTAAAGTTAATTTGCAATTTTAGGATATACATTACTTAGATAATTGGTGTCGTTATTCGAATTGATATTGTTTTTGTATACGTTAATTAATAGCATCTCTGATACATATTTTTTTGTACATATATACTTTCTCTATCTAAAATTTTGGGATTGTTGAAGTTAGAGTTATGTCCCGTATTAATATGATGTAGCGGTAACGCAATTTTACCTTTTTTTCTGTTACAATCATAGATGTGGTTGTTGATCCGATTTTTAATTTTTTGTTGAAATAAAATCGATATAACATATTAGCAGAAACATACCCACAAGAAAATCAATGATCTAAAAGCCAACTTACATAGGGTACTCCGTCAAATAGATTTTCAGATTCTTCTTGAAACATTAAATAATCAACAAATATATATTTCATTAAGTGATAAAAGCAAAATAAACAATGAATTTCATAATTTATACACACGAAAAAACTGTAATTTAAATATTACTAAACAGGGTTGTATATATAATTTGACTGATACCTGACAAGGTGACTCAAAACATTATTTCCAGGTATAACTATTGCAATAAAGTAGCTATTATTAATTTAATTAAAAATACGAAAGACATGCTCACATATCTTCATGATGAGGAAAAAAAAGATTAAAAAAATTGTCAATGTGATTCCCAACTTCGTACACAGTAAAACACAAAAAAGTCAGACGTTTATATTAACACCCTAGTGACACTGTAACGGTACAGTATAAAACACACCTTATATCGTAAAAAGCAAACGGACAAAAGACAAAAAGAAGACAAAGATAATTAGACGTAACGTTTCTGAAAGTACCTCGTATATAGAAGACGTGAAGGAATGTAGTGCAAACGCACGAGAGATAAAACGTGAGAGAAGCGAGCGACAGGAAAAGAAGGGGGAAAGGCAGCAGCAGTTGCAATGAAGTAGCCGAGAAAGAAGTAGGCTAAAGACTTTTTTTAAGAATTAATGCGCAAAGAAAAACGAAAAAAGGTGTAAACCGGATATGTATTAAAAAAACAGAAAAACCCTCAAAACGTTATAGGAAGAAAAAGAATTTGATTTTATGATAAAAAAACGAATCAAATTTAAATAAAAAGGAATATAAAAGGAAAAATGAATTATTTAGTGCCGCAAGCGCCGGCGGAGAAAGGAGGTGAAAGTGTTGGGTACCCGAAGAAAGAAGTAAAGGACAAATAATTTTTTTTTCAATTGTACTTTTTTTTTTATTAAAGTTTGTTTTGCGTTTAAAGTTTAAGCTTTTGGTGATCACCAAACTTTTTGTGTAAATTTAGATTGTTTTTGTTTAGTAAGATGTTCGAAGGAAGATTTATTATCCAATCGATTTATACATATATTAAATTTTAGTAATTTTTGAAAATTGAATTTTATTGATTTATTTAAAAAGGCGATTTTGTCCATAAAAAGATAATAAATATTATTGTGACGAAAATAAGGCTAACGCTGAGTTTTAAAAAATCACATCAAAAGCCGTGCGCGTTACAACACCTACACGAAAGTTTATTAAAACACACAAAGACAATCTTATTACAAAATCTGGCAAAGACAATACTACAGTTATTTTACATAAAAACGAATATACAAAAAAATGCTGAATTTACTAAATGACGATAACATCTAAAAAAAGATTAACGTAGATCCTACTAACAAATATCAATATACAAACAACAAATTCTGCAGACGGTTATATGACAATGAACGCGTTAACTTACATAAAGATGAACATCCTGTTAGACCGATTGTTCCTTGTATATGAGCTGCCACGTACTAGTTATCTAAATTTATTTTTAATACAATCTAAGAGATACATATTGGATCATATCATAAAGAACTCTTAAGAGCTAATTGACAAAACCAAAAATGCAACTATTCCGTCTTATTACAAAATTATATAATTATATCTTTAGATGTTACATCTTTATTGACTAAAAATCTTATTGTTGAACTCATAAATAAATATTGGAATGACTTAAAAAGCCATACTACATTAGAATTAGTTGATTCAGCCTCTAACAAACTAAATAAGAGCAATGAAAAATTTTCATATTTATTAAATTAGAGTCGTGGGAATTCTAACGTTTCTTAAGATTAAAATTTTTAACTTGATAATCACAAAAGTTTTACAAATTGGACGCCACAATATTTTTTATATTAATAATGGTTAAATATTGAAACCAAAAGATTAACATCTTAACATAATAACAAAAAAACATATTTACATATTTAACAATATCGAAGGTTAGGTATAAAATCAAAGTTACCTGATTTCAAACTTTAATGCGCAAGTCAAATTGGTGGGGTCAATTGAGCGTTTCTCATCTGATTCATGCGATGAGCAACATTACGAAATTCTTGAAATGCATATTTAAACTTCAAACTTTTCCGTATTTATCCTGATTGATCTAATATTCGTACAGATCCATTAACCAGAACATCGTAAAACAAACGTAACGTACGATAATCTTCATTCGCAACATCCAACTCAAATTTCATCAGACGTAACACATGAATAATTATCGATTTTTACTCATAAAAATCATAATTCGTAGCGGAAATTCTTCGTAAAAGCGACGTTATGACTAACATCAAACGTGCAGCGTAAACCATATCTTAATATCGCATTTCAAACATCAAAATCGTAAAAAGGCGTACGTATCCAAACCAGATTTTCGTAACCATAAACGAATTCACACGTACACAAATCAAAAAGCATCGAATAAATCAGAAAGCGTAGCCGTATATCAAAAGCAAAAACTTCCAGTTCGGACGTACAAAAAAATTATTACGCAACTTTCTATTTGGGTGTGGTCATCATGCGACTCATTGGAATGACGTAATATGATGCAATTCCCGTAAATCGTATACTTAATTCTTTTTCGAAGATTTGAAACCAAGAACCATAAAAAAACAAAAAAAAACTAAAACGTAAATTGCGATGAGTTACACAATGCAGATCAAAACAAAAATGACTTACTTCTTCGAATTATCGGGTTTTATCTTTCCAAATTTTGCAAAATCAACAAACGCAGGCGCTACAACGAACTGCAGACGTTACAGTGAACGCCGGCTTACATAATTTTCACCATTAAAACAGAAAAATCACAAACACAAATTCAACAAGTGGTCATTCCACTTTTTGCAGCACGCAAAAAAATGTCCGCTTCGCCTCATTGCGAAACGTAAGATTTAGGAGGATCACTTAGTACTTAAGAAGAAGGCTCATAACGCATGTGCAGTGCGTCAAATGCATTGCGCAAAAGAATTTATATAAACAGTGAACACAAAAATGTTAACCAAAATCAGACGTAATAGCGAAACTTCTAGGCCATTCTGTTTATCGAAAACCCACCCATACGGACAGATACCTTCATGCTTCGTCTCATCATCATCCTGCACAGAAACGTTCTGTTATTGAATCTTTGGTCCATCGTGCCTTTTCTATTTGTCAACCTGAGAATCTAGACTCAGAACTCCGTCATCTTACTAGAACCTTAGTGAACAATGGTTATGTAAAGCGAGATATTCATAGAGTTATTAATTGTCGTTTACATCCACGTACTCGATTACCTAAGGACATTTCTACTCCCGAATCCAACCCGAAATTGGCTTTTTTACCCTACATTCACAAGGTTACAGATCAAATAGGGAAACTCCTTCGTAAGAATGGTATTAAACCCATATTCAACTCGACAGGCAAAATCTCTCAGATTCTTCCTTCTCCCAAAGACAAATTTCCTACACTTTCATCTCAAGGTGTATACCAAATTCCCTGTTCTTGTGGTTTAGTCTACATTGGTGAAACCGGTCGTTCCGTCATTACTCGCATTTCAGAACATGATCGTTGTATAAGAAAAAGGTATACTTCCAAGTCTGCGGTCGCTGAACATCATTTTACTACAGGTCACAAGATAGATTTTGATAATGTTTCGTTGATTGCCAAATCTCCATTCTTTTTCAACAGGAAATTCCGAGAAAGCATAGAAATCATCAAACACCCCAATAACTTCAATCGCGATCATGGTTTCGAACTATCGCCTCTTTGGTTCCCGGTTATTAGTCATTTATCAAAAACACGCCCCCTAGCAACCGTAACCCAATCAGGGTCGAGCTTGATCATCCGTGACGATCCTTTTCCTTTAAATACGGAGACCATTTCTTCTTAAGTCACTTCTACGGAGTTTAGAATCTGGCTTGGTTCACAAGTTGATTACCTAACTCGGTAGTGGTTCTTTGTTAGATTTTCGTTTGCTTTTTCAGGTTATCGTTTTCTTTCTTACCTTTTCATAGTTTAGGTTATGGCTTGTTTTACAAGTGGATAACCTAACTTTTGAGAAGTTCTTAGTTAGATTTCGATTGCTTGTTTGAGTTTTGCGATTTATCTCACGCCCTGATGAAGCCCCTTACGAAAGTGGGCGAAACGTTGGCAGCTTCGGTTGCAACTATGACACGGCCCAAACCCGGAAGACATTCTAATGTTAGTATAAAAATCAGACGTATTCAAAAAAAAATGTGCACGTTACAAATCGACATCTAAAATTTACTTATAAAATTCAATAAGAAAGTTCATTACCATACCTAGATACCTTAATAAGGATACTAACCGGATGGAATAAACAGTGAATGGTATACTAAACTCATAGCATCTAACAGAACATTAAACTTTTTAAATAAATAAAATATTAAGTTTAAGCAGCACACAGCTTTTCTACAGAAAACATAAATTGCTTAAAGAACATATTAAGGAAGAATAACTATCCTAATAACATAATAAACAGAATACACATACACACAACTAATAATATTATTCTACCACCAATGAACCCAACTATTACTAACCCTAATACTAACCTTAACACTAATGTTATTTATACCAAAATAATAAATGTTCTAAATCTAACTAAAAGAATCATTTCGATTACAGTACAACCTCGATAATCCGGACCAATAAAAACAAGGGCTGATCCGGATTAGAAAAAATGAGAACACATTTTATTTAGAAGAAATACATTTACGGATAGAACTTTTTAAAATGCAGGTAAAGAACTAAAAAATATCAAAACATACTTAACACAAAACTGACATACTGTAAGTAGCCGTAACTATGACCAATACACATAGAAAAACAACCTTCTTAATATTTTTTAAAGAAAGTGGTAATTTTTGTTTGTCTAACTTCTCTGTAGTGATTCATGAAAGCTGTTTTTTTGAGTCTTTGTAGAACTAGCATATCTTGAAAAGAAACAGTCTATTCTTCTGTTAAATTTACGCATACCGTGAAACATTTAAGTACCTCGTCATTTTTACTGATAAATTTTTATTTATGACTTTAACTTTTCCGTCACTTTCTTCATTTATTTGTGTCTCAATTGGAAGCAAGTTCTCGTTTTTTTCTATCCATTGATTAACATCTGCATCCGCAAAAGTTTCTTCACTTAAAGTGTTTACCATTTGTGAAACATCCGTCAGAGCGATTTGTTGCTCTCGCAGTTGACTTAAGGAGATCAGCTCCTCAGTTTCCCATTCAAAATCAGAACTTAAAAGGTCTTGGTTACATCTCATTATTTTTCCCAGCACTTTACCAAATTATTAGCAGAATCTTTTAGCCATGCGTTGCTAAGTAAGCATACAGCGTTTTTCAGGTTTAGGTTTTTTAACAGATGAGCGACGTTTTTTTGTTCTTGAAACAATATATGCGCTAAGAGACTTTTGCGGTAAAATAACTTAGTCAATCTGATGGCGATTTAATCCATTGGCTGTAGAAATGCGGCGCAGTATAGTGGAAAGAAGAAAACGACTATCGTTACTTGCTAAATTTTCAATAGATCCATGGCTCGAAGCATTGTCGATGAGAAGAAGAGCACGTTTAGTCAAATTTTCATTTTTTAAATGATTTTTCACTTAAGGTATAAACGATTTATGAAACCACTCTTGATATATTGCTGTCGTCATCCAAGCATTAGAAAAAAATTCTTGGATTCTGAGCTTTTCCTATCACCAATAGTTGAAGCTTGTGTGAGCCATTAGCACTTGTACAAGCAGTTTTTCTCTTGTGCACAAACCGATGTTTTCTTCAGGAAGCATTTTCTAGTACAACCCTGACTCATCTGCGCTATATGTTTAAGCTGGAACCAGATTAAGTTCTTCTTCATCTTCTGTGACAATGCGAATAAAAATGGATCGACAGTAGTTTCGTCGTTAGACTGCTTATCTCTGGACATTTTTAAGGAACGCAAACTATACCTTCTTCTGAAATTTGCAATCCAACTTCGACATGCCTCAAAATTGTCGCGCCCATGTACTGCTTGATACAATTGCCTTGCTTTTGCTGACACAGTTTCATATGATATGGGAATGGAAACAGAAATCTCTTTGTTTCTGAGTATTCTGCCTGTTTTAGTGTTTTTCTAGTAGGTGAAATTTGATTACTGTTATCAACGAAACTAAAGTTCAAAATATGGGTTGGTATAAAATATATAGTGCATGTATATTTGGATGTGTTTTACCTTTGTATTTGTGCTGTATTGTTTTTGATATTCGATATTTTAGAAGTCTCCACACCATAATGAAAAGCTAACATTGTGCCGCTTGCACCCTGTTCTAGTCTGTTTAATATATCTGATAACGATATAATGGACTGTAATTTTTAGATTTTTATTTTGGTGCAACTGTTATAAATACATGAATATGTACATACGCAACGAAAGAACTTTTTATACTAACTCTAACTTAAAAGATAGTTTCACATCTGGAGGGGTTCGCACAGAGTAGCATATAGTAAAATGATTTTAAACAATATTAAACTTCTCTTTTAATGTTAAGTTTTTGTTTTGAAGTTATTTTGTTTACCTTCGAATGCAGCCGTGCGGTCAGCCGAGAAAACTAGTTACGAATGATGAATATGTAACGCGTAAATTCAAACGAGTCACAAATGCCTGTCTGGACTTGAAAATCCACGAAAAACGGGTAATCCGAATTACCAAAATAAAAATTCTGGACTATAAAGCACATAATGTTTTGAAAATGTCCATTCGGACAGCAAAAGAATTCGGTATATCGAACTCCGGATTTTCGAGATTGTATTGTATAAAAACCAGTCACATTAAAATTACAACTTATAACACAAATACGATTTATCACATGCTGTATAATAGAACTAAAGGTAAAACTAACATAACTGAAAAACAGTAGTGTACAAGCTAGACTGTATGGGATGCCAAATGTGTTATATAGGGCAAACCAAACAAAAAATTAAAAATCGGAAAAACCACATCAATGATTGTAACTTTGACTTCAACAAATCTAAAACTTAAGATAGAGAAAGTAATTATAAAAAAAGACTAGTATCAAATATGATATTCATTAACGTATACAAAAAAAATATCAATTTTAATAATCTAAGGCATGTATATAACAACTTAATTTTTAAAATTGCAAATTAGTTTTAGATAGGTTCGTTAAATTTGTGGTATTTTTCGTTTAAGCATTTAGTGGATACGTTGACATTGAAAATAAACTTTTGATTATACATATCAAGTTAATTGTTTGTCTTGTACACCAGTAATTTTGTTACTTACAATTATTTTAATTATTGACATTTTTATACTAATTTATACATTTTTATACGTGTTCTTACAATTATTGTTATTGTTTGTACAGATGTCTATGCTGTTAAAGTTAGGAACCACTCCACTCTAATTTCTTTTTGTAAATTTCTAGGTTATTTTGTACTTACATGATATTAGTGTTTATTTCCAATGTTTCTGTGTTATTTGATATAAATATATATTTGAGTGGCCCGAAGAAGTGCAAACACCGTGCACGAAACATTGCCATAAAAAATCTTGAGTGGTTTATTTGTCCCTCCTGTCACAAAACAGTAAAATATCCTATTTAGTTATATTTTATCATACTTTAGAGTATATGACTTTAGACAAAGTTCTTGTATTTCTTTTAATGTTTTTAAATTTTTTTTAAATAATTAAGACGTACTAGACAAGTTTCTCACAATTCTAACAACAAATATTTTAATTAGTCTTTCAAACGATACAAGTGCATCACACAGTTATAAAAACATTAGTTTTGTGAAATAATAAGTACTAATAAATACAAACAGTATCTACAACTATTTAATTTTATTTAAAAACAATATATAAAAGTAAAAACAAATTGGATTAAGTTGTATTAAAGTCTTTGAAACATGACGTCAAAAATTTTACAGCAATAGTGGCTCTCTCTTCTGACAAGTTTTCTAGAATTATCCCGTTTTCGGGAACATATTACGCCTCTTCCTGTTAAGCATTGTTTTTTTTTTGTTGGAACGTAATCCGGATGGCAGCCTTCTTGACAATCAAAGGTAATTTGGAGATCTTCTCAGACGGTTAGAAGTCGACAGAAGTTGGTTACTGTAATACTTCTTAACGTTTCTTTAAAAAAATTATAGTTTATACTGTAAGGGAGATATTTACCGCTGCTTTTGTTGCAAAAAATATAATAATTTAAAAAACTTATTTCAAAAAAATTAAAAAATTTTTTTTTATTTTTTTTCGTGTTTTTTAGTAACCAAATCATCTGACAAAGTAAAAACAATATTGGACACACTTATTCTACGTACTCAAAAGCACATGAAATAAATTACTCGTACGTACCCAACCCTAACACACTGATATAAATAGGTAAAGACCTGCGGACAACCGCTAAAAGGAACGATATATCTTGGCGTAGTATGCACAGTACAACGTAAAAGTTGAAATTTTTATATAGTTCAATGTTGCATTTACAAAAATATATGTAGATATAACATTTTAATTTGTATTGATTATATTAAACGTCATACATTTAAACAGCTGATAGATTTAAAATTCTTAAATAATTATTTTCTAAAACGTTTGCACATTTTTTAAGTTTTTGTAATGTACAAAATTGACAAAATTGTTAAATAATTGGATCAAGACGAACGTTTGCAGACCGTATAGAATTGACGTTATTATTAAATCGACAAATAACTAGTTTAAAACTTTCTAGTGTTCTATATTCTAGGTACTGTAAAATTTAATTAAACCTGGAAAATTTCAAATCAAATAATAATATATTTGAGAAAGTATGATATGTTTAATTTACATTTATATGTTAGGAAAATAAAATTTAATAAAACAGCTAAAAACATGTACCCAAATACGTGACCAAACGATGTTTAAAGCTTAACTCATTTCTTAACAAATTTAATATAAAGTTTTGCAATTGGTTCTTAATAGTTGTATAAACTAATTCAATTTTTAAAAATTTAACCTAAAACTTATAATTAACAATTTTTAATCAATAGTTCTAATTAACCAATTGGGTCAACCTCATGTGAAGGTTTTATTGGCTATTTAACATTAACCATATTATAACTTTTGGTGTAGTTTACTATAACATTTAAATAGATTTGCAATATTAAGTTCTTAAGAATATTTTTTTTATAAAGACAAAATATTTAACTTTTTTCAGTTTACTACAGTTCATAAATTATATTTACCTATTAACATTGTACAATTTTTACAAATTTTCTTATTTACATATCAACTTTATATTGTTAGATTGCTGTAATTTAAACTCTAGAAAAAGTATACTACATAAAATCCAATTATATATGTTTCGTGTTTACAAATTTTTTTGTTATGGAACAACTATATCATCATGTTTGCAGATAATTGCAATTATATTATCGTACATTCTTTAAATATATGTTGTAAAAAAATTATATAAAATTTTATATTTAATAGTAGTGATTTTATAAAAACAAATTAAATGATAATTTGCTAAATTTACTTACACTTACACAAATACTTTTATAATTAACACACATTTAATTTGTTTATAAAATAACTTTAGTTTAATGATTTATTTAAACTATAAATAGATAATTTAATTTTTGTGAACCCAATTAAAACGACATTTGAAACTTTGTTTGCAGTTAGTAAATAAAATAAACAAATATCTATTTTTGGTTTGCAACATTGATTTGCTTAATGCATTTATTTTTATAACAAATAAGATTTAAATTAGCTTAAATGTTTATTTTAGAATAATCCTGTACTAAAGTGGGTGTAATTTAATTTTTGTATACAATTAGTTACCAACAATGCATAAAATGAAACTTTTATTGTAGATTTTTCAGTTTTAAAATTGCTTTCGTTATTGTCACGTTGTAAGGACAAAGAATAATCCAATTTCCATAACGTTTTACAAGAATTTTTATTTAAAACATATTTCACGGTTATTTTTTAATTTATATTTTTATACTTTTTAATACTGTAAAATGTGTAAATTATAAAATAATAAATTTATTAAAAAATCATTATAATTTAGTTTCTATAACAAACAAATTTTAAATAAAAACTTATTATTAATAGATTTAAAGTTTTTGCAAAAAAGTACATCTTGACAAAGTTGCTTTCAAAAATAACTTGATAAAAATAGCAAAGATTATAGGATTTACGTAATATTATTTGTGCTTACAAAGCGTAATGCTATTTTATGTAAAAATAACATTTTTTAAATTTATTGAAAGAAAACTAGTTAAAAAATTTTGGTTACATACTTTATAGTACTTTGTCATTCACAGTAATTATTTATTTAAATTAAATTAAAACGCATTAGCATTGTATGTTTTTATTATATTATCTATAATTGTATTTCTATTTTTATTTATGAATGTATTTTACTAAATTAGAAAAACAAAAACAATTGTATGGGTTTTATCAAACCTAAAAAATTTTAAAATAAATCTACAAAAATTGTATATAATCGTAAATGTATAATAAAACAAGCATGAAAAATTAACATTGGCTCAGCAAAAGTCATAAAATCTGTCAATAAAAATGTAGACTAAATATTAAGCGGAACAGTTATCATGTTCGAAATGGATTAATTTATTCATTTTACGAACCAATATCAGTTAAAACTATTAAAACTATCAAAATTAAGTATTTATCAAATAAATTAAAACAAGGTGCGCTTTCTTTTAAGATAGAAAAATAAAAATTGTTTAAAGTATAAAAACTTAATTAAAACATTGTTTTAAGCAGATAAACAAAATATTTTTTTGTGCACACTTCACATGTAACTTATTAAAAAGGTTATTTAAAAAACTGTTTATTTAGTGTTTAATGTTTTTTTTTATATTACAAATGTAATATGTTTCAGAAATGTATCTAATACATAAAGTTGTATGTGTTACGATTTGACACAAAATATTATAGATAGATAAAAAATTACTGTCATGTAGGAGAAGCAAAAAAACTCACAATTTGGTTTGATTTTTTAAACGGCGACGTTTCGTGACGCTATTGTGCACACTTCATCATGAGCACTATTTTAGTGATTTAGGTATGCTGTATAATTTTTGTTTATTGGACTATATAATTTTATTAATTGAAATAATTGTAACTTGTAATAGAAATATATGCATATTGTATCACAATGTTTTAACATCCTTGTTAATAACTTAAAGTAAAATTGTTTTCTTGCGCAATTGAACGCTCTGACAACAATTTGAGTTAAATAGTATGTTTTTAAATTCTTTTTAAATAAAACTTTATGCTTTTTATAGAAGCTTTCCATAGGCCTCCAAAATTAGGGCTGTATCGAGGTGAAAATGCCAAATAAAACTTTGTATTCATGCATAATCTACTTTTTCAATTTATTACAATTTATTTTTTACAAATTGTGAATAGAAAAATTATAATTTACAAAACTACAGCAAACGCCGCTTAATAAAATTACATTGAAACTTGAGGTTTTTGATAACAATAAAAAAATGATAACAAAATGTGATATTTAAAAGAAACAATTAAATATTTATTGGTTATAAAACAGTAAATTCATACAACGTGTACTTGATTTACAGGTTGTTAATTTAAATTGCAATGTCAATATAAAAATGAAAAATTATAATAAAACACCTGTTACATTAAACAGTTTGTGACACCGTTAATAAAAAAATATAAATAAAAAATAATGCTACGATGTTTAATTCAATGTTCTATCTACACATTTCTTCTCAGTAATTTGCTGAAAATAAAAATAAATACCAAATTAATTTATCCCATAAGACATAGTTAAATTAATTTGTTATTCTAAAAACTGCACTTTCTTCAAAAATAACGTTTTTACACATCTTTAAATAAGGCAATGTTACGTAACTCAGTGAAAATATTTACATAAATACATATCACTGCAAAAATAAAGCTAAATATACAAAAGAAGTATTTTTAGGTTGTAATGATTAAAGTTAGAACACAAACATAAGTATTGTAAGATGTTAGCTAAAAAATGTATGCAAAGTAGATTGTGTTTCATGTATAAATACAAACCTAAAGGGAAAATTGATAACATAAACCTAAATTATTTTGTTACGATTTTTTTTTTGTAGTAACATACATTCGGCTCTTATTTTAATAAATTGATGACTTTACTGTACTGAGAATACTGTTATTAATTCCAATAAGCTTACACTTTTACTACAATACTTTGCTTTTTGATCAAATTTACCAAAATTAATAACTACAAAAATTGTTTATTTCGAACAATTAAAGTAATAACAATGATGTATTTTATAAAAAAAGAAAAAGAAAAAAATGTTTAGTATTTTCATTGTAAAATAGTTCCAGCAGTTGTATAAGTTTAACTACAGCTAGTTTTGTTTTTCTTAATAATTTCGTTATTAAATTATAATAAAAAAATTATAAATACAATTATAATATTTATTAAAGATAAACAAATTTATTATTTGAACAATTAAAGTAATAACAATTTTGTATTTTATAAAAAAAGAAAAAGAAGAAAATGTTTAGTATTTTCTTTGTAAAATAGTTCCGGCAGTTGTACAAGTTTAACAACAGCTAGTTTTGATTTACTTAATAATTTTATTATTAAATTCTAATCAAAAATTATAAATACAATTATAATATTGCATTGTAAATCAACATACAATTTGTGACCTGCGGTTGAAGATTCAGCAGTTTTCTTTTTATGACAGGCCCCATAAATAGATTCAGCTGGCTGAAGTTGCGTTTTTTTGTTCTTTCTCGATTTTTCTTTTAGCTCGGTGTAACCATCGTTTAAAATCGATTGGTTGATTAAGTAATGTTTGGTAACGGACACAGTATTTGGATTGACGATTTTCATTTAATGTATTTTGAATTTGTTTCAATGTAATTTTAGATTGAGTTTAATAAGTTATTTTACGATTTTAAATTCAAAGTTACAATTTAAATTGTTGATAAAGTTTTGTATTTTGTTACGCCGTAAATCATCTGATTTCGCGATTTTGCTTATTGAATGTTTCACTTGGATTGTTTAAAATTCCAGTGGTAATTTATGTTTCCCTTCTGAGATATAACCGTAATTAAATATATTTTCGCCGTATGTTTATTATTAAGTTGGTTTAAAAGTTCTTTGTTCGAGTACATTTGTACTTGAATTTCTTTATGTCAATCGTTTAGATTACGTGGAAAAATTAAGTCGTTATCTTAATTTATTAGGCAGTTTAAATTCTTGTAATATAATATTTTGTCAATTTGACATTTTCACGTACAAGCGAAACGCTGTGTCCTAATTCCATAAATATGACGTAATAGGGACTGATTGCCTCTTTATTGCACTTCTTAATTAGAATGTTTTGGTTCTTGAGGTTCCGAACGCAGCCTTTGTGGAAAGGGCAGTCGACAAAAGTTGATATATAGATGTGATTGTGGTAAATGGGACACGAGTCCGAAGTTAGTTGGTTGGCAATGGTCAGAATGTAATTATCGCGGGTGATAATTCACCTTTCCCAATAGTTACCGCGGAAGTAAATGAAGACGGTGCAGTGATGCTTTAAGTGGAAAATAAAACTTTCCTTTTTCGTAATTACGGTTAATTAAGATCACTGTTTTTCCTAAATTAATATCGCATGTTTCGTTACGTGAATTTGTGCGTGAGTTTGTTTCGCAATCTCATATCTTTCGCCTTGGGGGCGGATTAATAAATCTTCCACTGGTAACCTATTGTTTGGGGAGCAGCCGAATTCCATCTGAGGTGGTAGCTTTTAAAACCACTGGAACCGCAGCTCAACTGGTGTCTCCAATTAAGAAATAAGGTATTTATCGATTTTGGTTATTATCGTGTAGTGGCCCGCGATTAAAAAAATGCAGTAAAAGCTTTCAATTTGAGCCAATTGAAATTACGACTAACGTTCAATTTAATTATTTTAATGAACGCTTGAAGTGTTTGCGCGAAATTAAAATAAATTAACTTTGTTTTGGTGCGTATATAAAAGTAATTCGTATACCATATGAATGATAATGTAACGACTTATGAACTATATTTTGTTTAGTTCGAATTAAAGTTCGGACATATATTTTATAACCTGTTTTTTTTTGTGTTATTTGAATTGTTTGTTATAAATATGCGGACAAGATCTTGAAATTTAGTTGCGAAAGAAAGTAGAGTTAACGCTCTTATAGTAGTATTTTTTTTGTTTATACGTTTTTAATTTCTGTGTTTAGATTGTGCATTTGTTTTACTTACTTATGGTTATTTCATTTATTCATTTCTTTTATTCAAATTGATTTGATATTAATTAGTAATTGTTTTTTTTTGTTTCTGTTTTAAATATTCAATCAATAAATGTTAAATTGTTAAATGTAAAGAGCTTTTATTCATTTAGCCGCCGCATACGTAAATTTTTGTTTAAGTGTATTTCAGATTAGTTACAACTCAAGGTAAGTTCTGGGGTTGTAACCAACCAGATGAGCTTTCGGATAATCAGGGGTTTGAAAGCTACCATTATAAAACCTTGATTGGCGCCCTTACCGATTCTTTGACTATTTTACCGTTCTAGTTCAATTTTACGTCGATCGCGTTTCCAATTTTTCACGGAATTTTAAATTAAAACCCACCCCCTTCTCCATTGAGCTAGTGGCACACCCCCGTTTATGTTACTACATTGCAGGCAGTGACTTTGTGTTAATTTTGGCATGTAACAAATTATTTTATTACTAGATAGTTTCATATGTCAAATCAATTTTGGTTCAAAATTAACACGTTATAACAGATCTCTACTTGTAGTTAAAATCTCGTTCACATCCACTTAACGCATTCACCGTAACAAAAAAATATATTTGACAAAAACTTCAAAAAAGTTATTCAAATGCGTCAGTTCACATTCATACAAAAAATGATACGCATTTTAAAACACACGTAACGAACATCATTTACTGATGCTTTGTACAGTTTCTGAAGGAACGAATTAAATTACAGCATGAGTGGGAGTAGGATGCGTTTTACAAGTTTATGTGCAAGTTTACAAAAATAGCTAAATGGACGACGCAACATTAATATAGTATATGTGTTTCCTACTTGTATTGTTGGAAGTAATTACTCAAAGATAAGAGTGCTGTTTGCGTTCAATGTAAACATAATCTTGAATTTTTCATAATTGAAGTTTTTGTCAGCTACGTTTTTTTTGTTACGGTACGTAACTTAAGTGTAAATGAACAAGTGTTTGGACAAAAGACGATTAAATAAGAAACCAAATTTTCTAAAGGTAAAACACAACAAACTAAGAGAAATATAACTAACTAATTAATCGATAAATAGATAAACTAACTTAAATATCATGTTAATTGAAATAATCAGATAACACTTACATTTATTTATACACGTATGTACATAACTATTTTTCAATGTAATACATTAATATAGACAATTCTAAACATTAATGTTATTGTTTTTAATAGAAAAAACCGCATTTAGTGAATACTTAGACAAACAGTAACGCTCGATTTAAATAAAAGTTATCTTAATACTTAATTTTATTTACAGTTTTGAATTTATAATATAGTAAGTTTAACAAAAAAATACATTATAGCATTTTGACAGTGATGAATTCATTTTGTTTTAATTGTTAATATTGCGTTGGTTTCGTTTAAGCATGCCATCTGAAAATTGAAAAACTTAATTAAAATTTCAAGTCTCTTGAAATTACTTAATTATGAACCTTGTCATAAATACATTTATATATATATTAGGTGCACAAATTGTTACGTACATTACAAAAAAGTGCTTTAGTGATATTACGAATACATTATACATATAGACTAAAAATCTAAACAAAGATATGTAAAAAAGATACATCCATACCTAAACGTATCAGACGTAATATCAAATACATATACTTTGCAATATTTCCAAAAATTATGGCTCTGATACGTTTGTAATCATACAAATGTTTATACTTACGTACCAAAGACGTGTGTGTAATATCAATAAAATGTTTTTTTGATACGTTGTAGAGCTTTCTATGTATATGTTTCAAATACGTATGCGTTAACTATCTACTAATATTCTTTAAACTAGTCATGTATGTACTTTATGTAACTGAGGTATTTTTATTTAAGAAAACTAAGTTTAAACATTTTTTAAAAAATTTCTCAAAAGCAAACATTAGCATTTTCTGGCTTTTTCAACCTTTACCACCATTATAGCTATTTACAGTTGTCAATTATACCTAGTAAATTTACACTATGAGATGACTCTGCTATCAAACGTTTGTTATTAGCATTTTACTTTATATGAGATTTACATAATTATCACTAAGCAGTTTACATGAATAAACGTGTTTATATAGTTTTGCGACTATTAGTTGTTCTTTAATTATAAAATATAAAAAAATACATATACAATTATTGTTTCTTGGCACAGCTTTGTACAATGGTTTTTTAATTGAAGTGTTATAGACAGTTTTAATTCAAACACCTCATGATTATAATTAAAATTATTTTTATTTTCAGCAAAGATTTATTCATAACAAGAACAGGTAAACTTTATTTTAGTTTATAACGTTAAAGTAATCCATTACTCAAAGTGAAGTATATTTAGACTTTAATTAATAAATTCATTATTTACTTTATTATTTTAAAATATTGTTTTACGTGTGAGTAAATTATAACTAACGTATTTAGATAAAAAAAACATTACTATAGTTAATTAATCACTTGCTATCGTAGCAAAAAAGTTTGATCCTTCACTTTAACAGTCTTTAACAAAAAAACTATTCTTTTAATTTTAATGTTTCTCATTAGACAAAAAAATTATGTTTACGTTATTAAGAAATGTTTAAATAAAATTTACTAAAGCAATTAGATTACTAAAGCGATGCAAGTGTCTAAATGTCATTTCTAAGTATACTTTCCATATACCCATTTTTTAAAATTAATTATGGAGAAACTATTTATTAATAATTTATAAAAGATATATTAATCTACAATTTATGCAATCCTACCGTATATACTAAAACAAGTATTAGACTATTTAATTTATTAATTAATTTATATGGCTAAATCATTACAGAAATTTGGAAATATTTAAAATTGCGTAATACTTTTATTGTAAAGAAATAAATTCTAAAATAAGAACGATTTTTAGTTAGAACAGTTAATTAATATATCTAGACATTGTAGTTGCTATTGTTAGTCTTCAAAAAACGGATGGAAAAAGGCACATATTACAAACAAAAATAAATTGCTGTTTACTATTAACTGCAAAAAAATTGTTGCAAAATTAGGCTGCATTATTTAATAATTGCATGCACGTTGTTTACCTTACACTGTTGTACGCCGTAGTTTTTTCCGCGCTATACTTAAAACTAACTTGAATTACGCAAATATTAAATCAGCTTGACACTGTTTCCAACTCTTAGCAATTTACAAATTCACGATTAATCTTTCCTACATTAAACTTTTTTTTTCAAAGTTCTAAATAATGTACGTTTCAAACAGTTTTTTTATTTGCAACTACATTAGCAATAATTTTTAAAGTATTAAAAATTTAAAGAGTAATCTCTTGAGAGCTTTTTAATGTATGTAAGTTTGAAATTACGTTTATTTTTTCCATTAATTCTTTAATAACACAAAATGGGTTGATTATATTATATTATTTTATTTTTAATTTTTTATAAATTCTCAAAACCTTCCCATTATTTTAATTTTTTATTTTAATATTTTAATAAACGCTGCATGTTTTGACTAAGTGTCATCTTCAGGTGTATACTATAAAATAAAAAATATAAAATCAAATTTTATTTAAGTATAAACTTGCTACATTAAAATCGAAAAATCAAACTTCAAATATTACATAAACTTAAAAAAATAATAATTACAGAAATCTGAAAGATAATATAAATTAAAAAATCAAAAAGTTATAAAAATAAATAAACTTACTAACATATATTAATCAAATTAAATACGGTTAAAGATTTAATGTTTGGTGTTTATAAATTAAAATGTGGTGATTGCAACGCATTCTATATAGGACAAACAGGTCGAAAGTTTTCTATTTAAATTGCTGAACATCTATCTTGTATTAAAAATAACAACATTTCATTTAAATCATCATTTGCTAATCATATACTAAATTCTCATCATTCATTCAATTCTAAAAAAGATTTTGAAATTTTACACATTTGTAATAAAGGTTTGAGACTAAATTTTTTAGAAACAAAAGAAATTATAAAAAATTACAATTCTAATTGTGGATTATCCTTTAACGAAGTTGTTAACTTTAATAATAATTTACTTTTTCTAAATTAGTTTTTGTTTGATTATTTCCATTTTTATATTATTTTGTTGTATCCTAGGATTTTCTATTATTAAGCTAAGTTTATGTTGTTCAAATTTTGAAATTTATCAAATATTTAACCATATTTAATTTGATTAATATATGTTGGTAAGTTATTTTTATAACTTTTTGAATTTTTAATTTATATTATTTTTCAGATTTCTATAATTATTATTTTTTAAAGTTTATGTAATATTTGAAGTTTGATTTTTCAATTCTAATATAGTAAGTTTATATTTAAATAAGATTCGATTTTGTATTTTTTATTTTATAGTATACGCCTGAAGATGACACTTAGTCAAAACATATAGCGTTTATTAAAATAAAAAATTAACATAATGAAAAGGTTTTGAGAATTTATAAAAAATAAAAAATTATAATTGAAATTACTTGTTATTTTAATGAAGATTTAAGGAATTTATGTGCTAATGTGCCAGCTAGAGTTGTAATAAGAATTTTAACCTTTTAATTGATTTTATTTTAAATCTCAAAACTAACTACTTTAAAAAATTGAAAATAATATACAGTGAACATTAAAACTTGTTCAATAAACTGTACTTTTTTTAAAAGTTGTCTGTTTAGTTTATGGGATATTGGACGTTTTGCTAGAAGAAAAGTATGACTTTTTGACCCGCCTATAGTGTTTTGTGATTTCCAATTAATTGTTTAAAAAATTTACCATACTACAGTAATACGTAAAATGTTATTAAATTTTATTTTTGCAGTACTTCTCATATAGAAAATTCCTAAAATTCTTAACCTTCTATTATTCGCGCAGTTTTCTGTGACGTGGTGAGTCGCGCTGTATCTCTCAGATACATGTACGTATAAGATCAGCGATTTATTTAAAATTTTAATAAACATCTACGAAGTGAGTTCCTACACTATTGTATAAGCATTATTAAATCATCCATATTCAGAAAGTATAAAAGTTTATTTTCATTGTACAATAGATATAAAAGGAAGTTTAACGTAATACAGTTTGATAATTAAGCCTTCTCATTATCATCAAAACAGTTTTTACAAAATATTTTTGAATCTTGTTTCAAACGTAAAGTGATGCCGCATTTTGTCAACTATAAACGCGGAATGATGTTTTTTTGCTGTGTAGGCAACACGCTAGACAGTGTTGTCTTTTTGACCTTCTTGACGTTCCCGGCCTTAGTTTTTGTTGAGTATTATATTTTTTTTAATTTTTACTGGAAAACTTGAAATTTGGGCTCAAATTTGTAATTGCTCTTCTACGAAAGTTAAAGCCAGCTTTTTCAAAAATTTGCTTTTTGAAACAAATTTATGTTGATTTGCAAGAAAAATTATTCTACAGCTTAGCTCAGCTTCTTTTATAAGGTGGTAAAAAATTAGCATTAGCCACCTTTTTGTCTATCGACTAACATTGTAAGTTGCGCAAAGTTTGTCAATGCCCAATGTGAGTCTCATCTTTCGTTTATCCAAAAATGCTGCCAAAACTTTTTTTGACCACATAAAAGTTGACGAAAGCTCTCTTTTATTTTTTTGTATTGTACTTACATAAAAAAACTTATTTTTTTCAGTGCTTTTACTACCAGCTTTCAAACTTGTAAACAAGTTATGTTTTGATTGGATCCAAAATTTTTTTTATAAAACCACATTACTATTGAATTCAATAAATTAGGTGAAAAAAACTTCGGCTGTTGCCTACAGTATATGTCATGTGGTATAGTACAGTTTGGCATCGGTGAGACAAAGTATTTCTGTTCCATATTTGTTTGGTTTCGATGGAATATATTGCCTAAATGAACATCGACTTTGAAATCTAAGCAACATTTTATCAATTGTAACATTTTGGCCGAGATGGTAGTGTTTTTCACAATTTTCGAAGAAAACGGTAAATAGGTCTCTTATTGCAGCAAAATTATCAAGTTCACGTCGCGTTTTCTGGCGTCTCTGTTGTCAAATCTTAAAAATAATATCAAAAATTTAAAACGTGTTTTAGACATTTCTATTCGATAAATGTTTATTCCTTACCCGTCAGTAGCCCAGAAATCGCTTCTGTGAAATACACTTGCTAAATACAATAGTTCTAAAATGCTTTGTTAGTAAGTCGGTAATTTCTTTCCTTTCCAAATTTTTCTGGAATAACGTTGATGTATTGCACTAATAAATTTAGAATATACTACGTAAAAAATAGATTCCAACATTCGAGTTAAGTAAGGGCATTCCTCGCTGCCTCTCTTACTATACCAAGTAACTTTATAAGAATTTTATGAGAACGTGTTTTTTTAATTTTAAATGGTTTTTTTTATAATGTTCCATAGTTTCCTACAATTTTTATGTAGAAACACATATTAAAAATAGATTTTGGTACACTTACCAGAAAATAATTATTTATTTCTAATTCTTTAATTTCTTTTTTATTATCACTATCTTTATGATCGGTGTTTGAATCAATTGACCTTGTTTTAACATTATTATCTGAATATGATTCATCAAATTCATCAAAATGTTCGCATAAAACATCGGCACTGAGTTTGTCGTCCTCAAAACAACGCACCTCTTTAATGTCTTCCGGTTTTGACTAATTAGAAAACTTTTTTGTACACATTATTGAGCATTAAAAAAAATTCGCAATAAAATGAAATACAAAATACTTCATACACAAGCACAAAATTTTTGAAACAACTAGCCAGCTAAAATTGTATAGCAGCATGAAAGCATATGATTATTGATGCAGACAAGCAAATAAAATTTGATGTGGGTTCATTTGGTCCGTCCAAAACGTGATGTTTCTTTGCATTTTATCTCTTCAGAGCTGTTTACATTGAAAAATACTTACACATTTTTTTTACAATTTTTGTAGTTGTGTTTGTTTTGTTCCGTTCTGTTTATTTTATATAATCTCTTTTACTTACAAGCAAGATTCACAATACGACTCATTACCCACTCTTCAAAGCGATGGCAGTTTTTGCATAATTTATGAATTTTTTTTATTTGCTTTTGAGATAACTGTAAATAACAAAAACATGTATCTGCTAGATACACGCGCGACTAACACAAAGTATTGAAATATTGTTTCATTATAGTTTCTTTGATGTTTATATTAGGTTAAAAATATATATGTTTTTGTATCTCATTTGGAATATGTCTATGACAGAAGCTTGTACACATTTTACACATTTTTCACATTTTTATTATAACCGTTTGCTTTTCTATAAACTATTAAATCTTTTTTTTTTTGCTTAGATTATAAATGATTAATACCGACTCGTGATGGAACACTTAGACTTTATTAAATCAGTTTTTTAAACGTTTAAACTCTATATACGATAACATCTAAATTACGATGGAGTTAAATAAAATTAGCAAAACGAGTATTGAAAGTATTCCATATATACAAACACCAATAGTTATTTAAACGCCAAATACCATCATTGACCAGTACAGAAGATTACTGTTTTACATACTAATATTACTACGACAAAAAAGATATGATGTCAAAAAATCTAATAAACGTTGGAAAGAGCATCCAATCTAAAAATCAACGATGACGTTATCAGCAAAACCAATGACTTATAAAGAATTTTTCGTGATAACAAATGATGAGCGAGACCGTTCATTATAAAGAATTGCTGCGCGCTGATAAAACATAGCTTCTAGTGACATCTGTATGTAATAGTTTAGTGCGAAATGATTGCAAACTGGAAGGTACATCTTTTATAGAATTTTTTTTTATAAATTTTAATAATAATAATTTCAATAAACTTTGTGACTCTTTTTATTCTACCAGTAGTCTATTGTTGGCACCAACATTGAGATGCGATGTTTTGGTTGTAAAGCTTTAATGTCGTGAATTACCGTAGTTATTTACTTTCTCCAATTTAAGCTTTGTTTAAGCAACAAGTATAAGGAACAATTTGAGTTGTGTTGGTAACGCTTAGGTTCTTTTTTCCAAGCAATGTACGGTAAGAAATACAAAGCACGCTCAAAATCGCAAAACATCGAACTTTATTTGACACAATAAAACATTTTCCATTTAAAATGTCAAGTCCACTGACTGTCATTGTCTACTGGCTTAAACACGGTTGAGAGCATTCGGATAAATGTAAAATTTTCTCTAGACACAATCAATTTTAGACCCAAATTGGAACTTTCAGAAATTTAGCCAGAGTTTGATTAAATACGTTCGGAGTAAATAAATAACTCAGTGACTAAATAAACAATTTATATCGCGTGATCCCTGGCAATTGTTTCACCGCACTCTAATTAGTTGTGCATTTAAAAAAAAACAACAGAGCAAAATTATTACTAGATTTTACCAGAGTTTTTTTAACGGTTCACAGTTCAACAGCTTCTAATATTATAACACGATTTGAGCTACGTTGCCACATCCTTTTAGATGTAAAAGTTGCAAAGTGGAAAGTTTATGTTTGGAAATGTGCATGCACAGTTTAACCTTCGGATGACCAGGTATAATTCATAACACAGGGAACCAGGAGGGGTCACTTAGTGGCCCCATTCGTTAACAGCTATAATCTAAGGTTTATTTTGACTAAATAAAAATCGTTAGATAATCAAAAAACATTTATTAGGTTGAATAACATGAAAAATTACAAGTTAATACAATACAATACCAGCTTCAAAATACAGGAGAAAATTAACATTTATTTTGTTCATTACAAGGGTTGCATATTGTCAATTTTACAACAGTAACATGACTTTTACAAGTAAACTCGCATACTCAAATTACTTACTTTTAATTTTCAGGTAGAAGTTATTACATATTTTGTATCTTGTTTTTATAGCAATACATACCAAATAAAGTTCATTGTATATTATGTTTAATAAGAATAATCTTTAGAATTATCATAAAAAACCGTACTTAAGACAAATATTGTAAATATCACTTTGTAACTACAGTTTGAATAGTTTTAAAGCAAATTTATTTATGCAAACTCTTAAACGATATTTCTATGATAAAAATGTTTCAAATATAAATTTTCTTGAAATTTAAACTTTATTTAAATAAACAAAATACATGAAGTATTTGTAAATTCAAAATCGCAATAAACTAAAAACAAATTGTATAACAAAAACGTTTGTTTCTGTTTATAACACAAATAAATTAATTGCATTAGTACTACTACATTTTAAAATTTTGCACTAGCAAACAAACAATTAAAAAAAATTATGCTGTAATTTATTTTAAAAAAAGAATAGTTGGTGTTATATTTTAAAATAAATTTACATACACCTGCTATATTGTTAGCTTAACCTACTTTAAATGACATAATTTTCAATTATAACAATAATGAGTAATTCATCTATATTAATAATCTTAATTAAAATCACTACATTGCTTAATAGATTCTATTGAATTGGAAATGTTGTATTTAAACTGTTGACAATTTTAAGAATAAAATGTCTTTTATTTTAATTATATAATTATATTGTAAACTGTAGTTGTATGTTACTATACGGCTACGAGACAACATGAAAGAATACCAGCGCTCTTAATCTTTTTTACATGTATGCCTTTTAGTAAGAACAGATTCAATAATAAATTTGATTTCTCCATTCAAAGAGGGACATAAAACTTAGTTTTTTCTTTTACTTACTTGTATTTGATTAATGAAAAGCAAAATTAAACAATTGAACTGTATATTATCAAAATTTGTTTAAATAAATCTTAGTTTTTATAGGTTAATAAAAACATAGTTTTAAACATAGCAAAAACAATTAAGAATCGATGTATTATTTGCATTAAGTTTTATAAATATATTACATTTTTCAATGTTTGTTTAAAGTTATGTACCGTTGTTAATTGCTAATAATGCTATTTACTACAAGAAACACTGTTTTTTTTATTGTTATGTACGTATAAAATTTCGATAAACAGAATAAGGGTGTACTCATTAAACGATCTTTTAAAAGCACATACTAATGTACATTAATGCGTAAGATCATTATTTACGTTCTGTTTTGCATTGAAATGAGTTTGTACGCTATTTCCTCAATATATCTATAAATATGATAATAAGAATCACCACCTTCCGTATTCTAAAAATAGCCTGCATTGTATGTTCTTAAGAAAACACATATATTACATTAGAATAGTTTATACACATATTTTTAAAACTGATTATACAAAAATATATAAATTAAAACGAATTGTTTTGTGCAGATAATATCAAAAAAGTTATAGCAGCATTTTAATTGCTTTTATCTCAAAGTAAAACTGTAATTGTTAGATCTTTTCAAAATAGTATTAATAACTTTACGTATTGTGTTTAACATTTATTGTAACATAATTATTTACATTTAAATTATACAAATAAAATGGTAAAAACAATCAAACATTAAATTTTAACGAATTGTTTGCATTGTTTTTTTTAGAACTGTGATTTAAACAGATTTTACTAACAAAAAAAAATTGTTTAATTTTTTTATTTTTATCTAAAACGTGTGTATGGCTGTTTTATTGTTTCTAAAATTAATTGTAAAACCAAATCCGATCAAATATATATAATAACTTAAATATATAGTTATTTACTAACAAATTATACTAAAAACATTGAGCGTTAGAAAACTCAAAATAATAAAAATTTAATTCGTTTCTTTTGAATTATGTATTCTTAGGTTACAGTTAGCAATTAGTCAAAATATAGACGCGTGTTGTCAGTATAATAAAAAAAAATTAAGTTACAAAAACTAAATAAAAACTGCTTAAGTTCCAGCCAACAACAGATTCTGTGGTTTGATAGTCAAATACTACTGATACTGTGTGAATTAAAGATTAAACTAATTTCTTAAATACAATAAAAATAAAACAAAGAAAAACCGTACTTAACCCGTCCAGTCGTCGTTCGGCGTGTGGCTGTGGACTAGTAGGAAAAATACAAAGTATCATAAATTTTTCACTAGGAACGACCTTTACAGGCATAAACTAACTTTTGTACTGTACTGAAATTAATTATCCTTATTACATATTATTATTTTATTTTTTACTAATTTACTACTAATAATTATTATTATTATACTGTGAAATGGTTCTATATTCAGCTTTATTGGGGTTGGGCTTAATAAAATCCTATAAGTTGTAGTCAATACCTAAATTTAATATATGAAATTTAAAAATTAAAAGTCGTCAGATGTGACTAGTTACAATCGTTTCGATCTTTTAATGTTTGAAGATAATCTTCAGACTAAAAACTAATTACACCGATAAGAAAAGTAATAAGAAATTAATTAACAAAAACTTACCAAAACACGTGTGCGCACTAATTGACAATCAATTAAATTGAAATTAAAATCTGACGGTTACAATTACTTAATAATTAATAGCAACTGAAAAATAAAATTAAAAAAACATAAATAATTTAAATTTAAAGACGCAAAATAGTCGGACTACAAACTAGTAATGAGTTAAGAAGGGGGTAGAACAAAGAACAAATTGCTGACGGTAACTTAGAGAACTATAAGAACAAAACAGAAAAACATTAATCGCACAGAGCAGAACCAAATCAAAATTTTATTGTAAGTTAAAATTAATTTTGTCATTAGTCAATAAACTCTCATCAAACTGACTAAAATAACACTTTTAGGAAATTTTAAAAATTGTAAAGAATTAATTGAACTAAGTAATTTAATTTGATCAAACTGGTGGTTGTTATTGATTACATGTTCTGTCAAAGTGGATTTAGTGTTATGCAAATTTGATTCGTGTTTTTAAAAAAAAAGATGTCCTTTAAGTTGCGTGTTTAACGAACTTTTTATTTGGTCGATATGAGATTTATTACAAGAGCAAATAAGTTGATATTGAGTAAAAAGGTGCTGTTTAAATTAGGTAAGCTGGCGAAAGATACTCAATCCAAGAATTTTTTGATAAAATTAAAAATGTTTTAAAATTGAGGTAAGTATGGCAGTGTGCATAACTTTAGTTTGTTATTTTGTGAAATAGAAATTAAACTTGTTTGAACTTTAATTTGTTATATAAGTGATTAATAAGTTGATACAAAAAGTCATTTCTTAAAGCTATATAGAAAATGTTGTGTAATTTATTGCTGAAATCTATGTTATTCAAGAGAGTGTTAAAAATTCTGTTGAGAAAAAAAAATAAAAAAAACTAATTGGTGTGAAGTTAGTAACAAGAATGAAAATTAATAGTATTGACAGTGGTTCTTGGTTTACGATAAATTTGAAAGGTTAAATTTTTATTAAGTAAACTGATTTTTAAATGTAAGAAAGGAATTGAGTTGTCTGATTTTTCAACTGTAAATAAAATTTTATTGTAAATGTTGATAAGAAAAAGGAGAAAACTATCTAGTAACACATTCCATTGATTGAAAATACAAAAAATATCATCGACATAACACCTCCAGAAAATAATAGGTTTCATGAAAATTGGGTTAAGGTTTATGTGGTGTTTTTCTAAGTTGTTCATAAATAATTCTGCTCAAAAAGTGCTTACAGGAAAACTTAAGGCTAATCCTTTTTTTGTAAGTAAGTTTTATTGGTAAATTAAAAAAAAGTGTTAGTGATGCTGACGTTAGTAAAGAACTTAGGTCTTTCGTATCAGTATTAAGAAAATCCGAAGTCGTAAGTAAACTTGCAACTAAATTAATAATTTCGGAATGTGGAACTGATGAAAAACGATTTTTAACGTTAAATGTTAATTGATATTGATTGTGCGTAGGTAATTTTAGTTTTTACAGGTCTTGAATTAACTGTTTTTTTTTATTAAAAATTTGGGTTTGAAGTTTAATTAAGTGTAAAAAATATTTGTCAAAAATTTAGAAATAAAGTATGCAAACTGATGAAAAAAACTATAAATCTTATCAGAATACTTGTTTTGTGTATTTTTGGTAGCGAGTAAAATAAAGGAATGATAGATTTATTGAAAAAAATTAAGGGTAGCTGAACAAGATCTTAAAATATTGTTTGAAGAACTAATAGATTTGTTGAATGGTTTGTAATCAATTAATTGGAATTAAGAAAATTTGTCTTTTGGACATTATCGATGACAACTATGCAATTATCGTTCGTTGCTTTGGTTAAGATAAAATTATCGGCTTATTTTATTTTTGATTTGTTTAATTAATCTGACATGAGAGTAACTGAAGCTAATATTATGTATCAATTTAAAGAAATTGGTGTCTATCAAATAATTGTGCAAGTTAATATTCGAGTTTTTGGATAACACGAATTCCACTGAAAGTTTAAAAAGATTAAATAGATTTTCTTTAATAGGAATTGTTAAAACAAGTTTTAAGCTTTTGTTTAAAAAAGTTATTTCATTATTTGTGAAAGTATTATTAGTTAAATTAATTAGATTTTTGACAAACTTAAAAGGAAGTGGTTCATTAAATCATCAATTTCATCAAATTGACTGTTTAAGATAAGGATTAAGAAATTTTTTTGTTAAATGAGGTTCATGAGAATGTGGTAATCTGTAAAATTTTATAAGTAATTTATTAAAAAAATTATTACTTAGTAGATTAACCTTATCTCCGTTTTCTCTCTCTGAACAATCCCTAGTAGCTGGGTGAAGAAACGATTATGGATGTGTGGATATCAGACCATTTGTACGAAGTTGATTTTGGAATATAATTTTTTAATTTTTGATTTGATAAATGTGACAAAAAATTTTGATTTAGTTAATTGTGCTGCTTTTAGAGTTGTTGAAAAATTTAAAGTTGGTGAATTTTGGTTGTTACTTGTAACTTAAATACTTTTTAAAAACCATGTGTTTAACGAAAATTTCTTCTTATCAAATGTAAGTTTTTTTTATAGTATGGAAATCTTTTTGTTTCGACTGGCATGTATTAGGTTGTAGAATGGATCGATATTCAGCCTAATTGGGGCTGGGTTAAATAAAATATCGTAAATTGTAGTCAATGCTTATAATTTACAGAATTTTATTTAATTGTTATTAATTGAGATAAAAGTTTGTTTTTGCAATTCAATTATTGTGTATTTTTTAATATATTTTAACTGGTTTAAATATTCTGATTGGTAATACATTATCGCTTCTAACTTGCTATGATAAAAATTATTATAAGGTATACCAGTGTTTTTAAAATGTACATAATAATCTATTATGCAATTATTATTTTTTTTTTAAATATTGCTATTAAATTGTATCTAAATATCTCAAACAAATTTTAAAAATTGTTTGAATTAAAAATTAAGCATTTGTTCAAATCTTCAAATTAAACATATATAATAAAATCTTTTTATTACTGTTAATTGATACGTTTAATCAATAAATTACTTATAAGCAATTAATGTTTTAATTTAAATAAAGGTTGGGGTTTATATATTTGAGTACATTAGCGGTTCTACACATACGTATAATTATACGTATTTACGTAAGAAACAAAAGTATTAAGTTGTAAGCATTAGTTACCATCGATTACATTCACGCTTTGTACTAAGTGTTTTTCAGGTTGTAACTAATGTACTACTAAGTACCTTTTTTTATAACGTGTGTTTTTGATTAAAACACAATAAAATAATATGTTTATTTGTAAGTTACGCTGTAATATTACTGTAACGTGTAAATTATTGTAATTTGTTATTTTAGGTTTAATCAAATTTCAATTCAAAAAGCAAGAACATTTATATATTTACAAATTATTTTCAAAATTGTTGATTATATAAATTATTTTAATAAAATTTAAAAAAAAACTAAAAAAACTATTTTTAAAAACATTTTTTAAGGGTCACATTTATAAATTATTTTTACATGTTTTTTCAACATAACAATAACATCATTTCCACATTATATTATAAACAGTATTGCAGAATCTAGTATAACACAACACCTTGAATAAATTAACGTCGTGTTTAGAAGTTTAGAGAGTTCAGGTAATTTTTTTTAATATTCCATTTACATTTAATTTATTAATTAATTAAATATTTATTTCTAGTTGTCCAAATCGTCGTCAATCTTAATTTTGGTATTCAGGGACAGTTAGTAATAAATGAGTAGTATTAAATCTGTCAAAAATGTTGTTTGAAAAACGATTGGTGGTAGAAATATTACTAATTATTTTATTGCCAGATTTTCAACCCAATTTTAGCACACACCTTCAACAATAACCTCATTTGTGTGTTTTTTTAAAGATGGCATTTGCTTTTGTTGTATGTTTGTTGATGTGTTCTTATTATTAACAATATTCTGTTTGTTGATTTAACATAAATAGCATTAAAAAACGGTTATCGACAGATATAAGAAGACTAATAAGAATAACAGTTAAGCAGGAATTTAATTTAATAGTCCAACATTGCAAGCTAAATAGAAATTATTTAAATTGTAGAATTAACCCATACTGAACATTATTGGGGTAGGGTTTAATAAAAATCTTGAAAATTTCTGTCTAGATTACAATTTATTAGTTAAAGTTGAAACTGTAAAATGTAAGTAGTTTAAAATTATTAAAAATGTAAAAAGTTTCAATCTTGTTATAAACAAAAATCTTAATCTTAACGTTTTACGTATTCAACAATTTTAAATTCTTCACATTTTACGATTTATGTAAATATTGAATTGGAGTATGAACAGCAATTCTCTAAAAATTATTTGTTAAATAACATTTTATTGTAATTATAAACTAACTACTGAACGCCTTAAACAAATATTAAAAAAAAAGGAAAAATTGTAGAAAATAATCAGTAATCGGCCTATAAAATTATTAACTTAATAGTTAAATCTGAACTTTAAAATAAACTTACAATAAATAAATAATTTTGAAATATACAAGTTATGCCAATATAATAAAATAAATTAAACAAATTTTAAACAAGGTTATAATAATAAGTTAAAATAAAACAAAAAATTTAAGAAAAAAAAATAGTTTTCAAAATTAACAACTTTATTTAAACACGCATCTGCATAAATTATAATTTTTAAAAATTTCTTTTATTTCTAAAAAATTTAATTATTAATAATTACAATTGAAATTTCATTTTGTGTTTTTAAACTTTAGAATTGAAAAGGATAATACTATCTTAAATATTTACAATCAAACCTTAAAATAAAACGGATTTAAACATTTGGTTCAATAGCACCTATTTAAGAAATTAAGTATTTCTAAACTACATAAAACTTACGACTAACAATAAATCAGTTCAAGCAATAAACACTATAATTAAACATTGGTTAGAAACAATTTAAATCTATTACTTTATTATTATTACAATTGTAAAACGAAATGAAGTATAAATAAAATTAGAACAAAAAAACTTAATTTTTTAATATTTTTTAAAATGTTAAATTTTTATTATAATTGCATTATATTTAATTTGCAAAATGCCTTATAATACATGCAGCTTAAATAGCATTGTCTGGCAGTTGAATAGGTATAGGAGGATTAGATATTACATTGTTTTCATAAACTGTTCATTAATAAATACTTTCTGTTAGGGTTCAAGCGCTATTGTTTAACCAAATTCTTGATAAACAACGCTGTAAACGGATACAAACAAAACTACTATTAAAAATTTAGTGTTATGTGCAGTAACCGCAAATTAAAACATCTAAAATATAGAATTCAGCTGCCACTTTGATTTTAATATAGATTTTATTGACACAACCAATGACTTCCAACACATTTAGATGCAACTAAAAAACTCATAGCTTTTAAATTTTGGCACTCTATAATAAAGTTTAAAAAGTTTATGTTTGTTTAAACGCCGTAGAAGATGTTTTAACATTTTTTATAATGACAAAAAAATTACTCGTGTACAAGTCTGTAAATTTTGTATTTAACCAACGTACTTTGTAAAATGATAAATTTAAAACTATTAGGTTTTTAGGAAGTACGCATCAAAATATTAAACCTGCTACATTATAATTTTAGACAAAACTTGTAACTTCTGACTCAAACTGCACACTCTGGTCGCCCGAGATCGATACATGAGCAACTGTAAGTAGTATAAATCTGAAAGTTTGGCAGTATACTAATGTGCATGGGGGACATCTGATTAAAATACTTTGAAGAAATTGGTTACACCGGAAGTAGATGCCAACATATTTGTTTTAGATAGTACACCCTGTATGTTATTCTATATTTGGGTTTGGTGTACAATTCTAGATATATTTTATATATAATATCTTATACCTAATACAAAATCTTAAGCTTAAGCAATTTTTAACTTAGACCACGTCATAGTTGAACAGCCAGACCTTTTAGGCTTAGTCCTAGTCTCTCTTTGAGAACCAAAAGAAGAAGTAGAACTTGACCGTTGCCGTATTGTCGTTTGTGAACCCAAACAAACTGACGTTTTGCAAGACATTGCAGCTTGCACTCAGTGACATTTACCACTCCGAAGAACAACAATACGACAAAGGTCAAGGTCTACTTCTTGTTTTAGCTTTTAAGGAAAGACTAGGACCAAGCCTAAAAAGTCTAGATGTTCAACTACGACGCGGTCTAAGCCTAAAGTCGCTTATAATCCTATACTTTTACCAAAGTCTTGTCAATTTTGACGTATTTAAATTTTTCTGTTTGCAGAACAAAACATAATTGTAAACTTTTCCTATAAGAAAACCATTATTATTTAATATGGCTTGGTTGACTGTAGTAATCTTTGCATGATGTTTTGAAAATCATTACTACACAGTGGTTAAAAAAAAGAAGAATAAAAATGAAGAAAAAAACATTTAAAAGTCAATGTTTTCAGATAAGAATACCATATTTATATGATTTTGTCATTGTTACAAGCTTTTGGTATTTTACAAACCTGCACGGCCAACTCACAATAGTCGGAGAGAGGGGAGGTCCACACTAAATACAGAAAAGATGTTGTAGGGCGCCAGAGCTTATCCCAAAGTAATTTTCTATCTTGCTCATGACAGAACGGTATAAACTTGTAACACGATGTTAGGTTCGTAATCCTTCTACTCGGCTGTTCGAGTAGCCAGCGTTTGTTATTAGATAACGACGATCCAAAGAGACAGGTATGTTGTCATAAAAGAACAAGTAACCACAATAACAACTTTAATCTAGAATCGTTGATTATTATCACAGGTATATCGAATTCTCATTACAGAAGTGCCAGTAGTATCGGCAACACACAGTACATAAGTAAACTACAGTGAAATAGATAGCGAAGAATAGTTCGTAGTAAATATCGTTTACATAATTAGTAATAAAACAGTGATAATAATTATGGCATTAATATTAAATTATCATAATAATTATGGGTAGTACACAGCATGCGTAACATAAGCAAATTTACTAATTAAATGGTAATCTAATCACGTGAATCATTAGGGAATTACTATTAGCGAAAGTTTCGTGAGTGATCTTGTTGACGACGAAATAAGATACATAAAACACTTACCACAAACACAAGAACTTCCACTCGTACGAAGAAAGTACTTTCCTCGGCAAGCTATCCTGTAAGCACTCTGAAATAGCAAGTCGTGTCAAACTAATTCCTCACGAAAGTGAAATCTACAAAAATCGTTACTTAAGGTAAAAGAAAGTATATATCATATAACCCGGTTGTCGAATGCTGTTGTACCCCTTGTTTGTGGTTTAATAAGTTATCACTGTAGGCCTTATAAATATTTAGAATCGCCCCATCAGAATATGTGTCGAGGTTCATCCCTCGTACTTCGGTATCGACTAGAAATTATGGGCCAGATTGTGGTAGGAATGGCCGGTGACGATTCGAATACTTCACGATCACAACGAAGTCACAACTTTCCCTGGTATACTTTAAATTATAACCAGAATACCCCTAGTTAGGAGGTAGCACATGGCGCTAACAAAAGACATAAAAATTACCTTTAATTAAAGAAAGAACAAAAACCACTTACTCTGCGTGAATAAATTAGTTAGTTAAGGAAACTTCTATTTTCCATCGTGTCCCAACACGTGGATGATTTTAGAAAACGATTTTCAATTCACGCAGACATAGGTTAACACATGCACGATGTTAAAGTCAAAATGCCGGTAATCTCGCCGGATATCGCCTACTCAATACGAAGTGACCAACGAACCCGATAGATGGCGTCGAGAAATATAAAAGTAATTTTTAATTAAACCAATATACAGGGTGATGCATTATTTTTATTTATGCACGTAACATCATATTAAAGTATTGAAAATTAAGGCAGCTTTGTATAAAGTAGTCTATTTTATAAACTTTTTTTAAAAACGTTGGCAATTTATAATTATTTCCCGCAAATAATTTGCTTTGTTTTATACGTTCGGTTAATGCAAGTTGATTATGATGCTAAACAAAGTACTATAGTAATGACGATTTGTCATTTGAAACATTTTCAATAATCGTGCCAAAGCGATTGAATTTTAGAAATAAAAATTATTTAAATCTAATAATTATTTATGGATAATGTGATAAAGTTATTTCAAAAACATGAGATATATTTGCAAAACGTTATCCGCAAAAACAGAAGCAACACCAAAAACTATTAGAAATATTGTTAACAAAAAAAATATTGAAATTGCAGTGTTGGTATATATTGCCGCATATCCAACCATATGTGCAAGACAAGTGGCATTAAAATCAAAAATATCTAATAAATCAATTTTAACATAAACACAACTTTCATCCATACGCATTTTTGTAGTTCAACATTTAAAAGAGGCTAAGAATCGAGTTCTGCAAAAATTTATTTTAATTTTTCCTTTTTGGATAATACTATTTAGGCGGATAAAACCAAATTTACAAAAAATGTGAGTGTTTAATAGACATAATTCCCATTATTCAAATAACTCTAATGTGCATACATTTAGAGAATTAAATTTTCAAAACTCTTGGCAGTTCAACGTTTATTGTGCCATAAGAAATGAAAGTGTCGTAGCACTAAAATTCTATCAAGATAACTTAAATAAAAAATTTACTATTTTTTAAATTGTTTATGGATATAAGGTACGCTTTTAACTTATAGATATCTGAATTTCTTGAGAAATTTAGAATTCGATTATTTAGACAGCTTCAGGCGCATCTTTGTTGTTTATTATGTTTAAATTTCCCGTTACCTGGTGTGTATTGGCATCGCATCCAACAATCAGCGGTTTTTGGTCCCACTGTTAATCAGCCTGTGGATTTCCTCCAGCAGCGGTGATTTTGTCTGGTTGTAAAGAAAGTAACCGGATCCAATAATAAGTACCTTACTTTTCTTTACCACAGTTATTTTAACAGCCATCTACCTGAACAGTTTAACCCTGTTGTGCTGCCCTTGTGGATCAATGGCTTCTGGACAAAGGCAATATCATCGTGTATCACAATATAATCACTAAGGGCCGTCGAAGCTGTCTTACAGTGATGTATATTTATCTAATTAAATTTGAGCATTAGATTTGCCGTCATTACGTTTTTTCAGGCTCTGGATTTACACCAATTGCCTCGTGAACATCACTCGTAGCATTTGGTTCTTTACTGTCCTTTTTGGAGTCGGCGAGAGCCCAGAGAGTGATCCTCAAAAATCCTAGTTGTCCTTCTCCCAGGACCCATTGTCCATAAACAGGACGTATTGGTTTTTTTTACAATCTAGTTTAGTGTTAACCACCCGCCAACTTTTGGTACTGATGTTGTTTTCTACCGATATTCTTTTCAGTAGAGTGGCCGGTTTTAGTGCTGTTCCCGGAACTCAAGTAAAAACTTTCTTGGGCGCAGGAAGGTCTTTGAGATAAATAATCTCTAGTTCCTTGTCCTTTCCCAGTGATTTTCTTAATTTTTGAAGTGCCTACTAGCCACTCTTAGTATGCCTTGTCTGCGCAAGTTATTTTCCGGAATCTTCTTTTGTAGGTACATTCCTGAAAAGGCGGAGAAGCTTGTCCTTTCTTTAATTTTGTCAATCCATCAAAACATCGAGGTTTTTATAACCTCGGATTTTTCAAAATTGATTTTGTTTTCAGGGAACTATTTTGGCATGATTGCACAAAAAACTATTTTTACCGAAATGTTCCAAAATGTCTTTTTTTGAGTTCTTTCGACTTCTCGACTTTGCTTTATCTGCTGATCAAAGTCAGCAAACCTTTGACATGCATTGTTACCCCAGTGTTGCCACGACACTACAGCTTGAGCTAGGAAAGCTGGCTTGCGACTCCAACACCGTGACACTGTATCTACCCTCCTACCAACACTTAGAATCGCGCACGATAGATAGCTTAATCACGGGAAAGTGTGACTTAGTTATTTTTATAAATGCTCATTTAATGTTTCTATGTACATTATGCATTAATTAGAACACAAAAAAATATAAATTGTTGGTTTGATGAATCATTTACTGTAAATCATTATTAGCATAAGTTATTGTAACCCACAACAATTGCTTATTACTATAATGGCATTATAGACAACTGCTTTAAATACAAAAAATAGAATTAAACTTTTTTATAGCAACTGATGTTTTTACCTTAAGGAAATTTCCACGTACTAAATATTAAATTAATTATATATAAGCTTGAAAAAATTTAATTAAATTTTATTTATAATATACTTTAAAACATTTTTAATTAACGTTAAAATTAAGAAAATTGCAAAATATTTTAAGAAATTCAAGTAATAACGATAAGCCATGAGTTTATTATGCATATTTCTTTAGTAAGTACATTAGTGTAATGTGACAAAATAATTTTCTTAAGTAAATTTTATACAGTTAGTAATATTCTGTACAATTGTATAGTAGTATCTGTATAACAAAAACATACTAAAATTCAGTTTCTTTCTTAATTCACTGTAAAACTACAATAAAATGAAACAAAAATTATTTATTATATTTTTCAAGTTATTAATTTACATTATTTATTGATCAACAAAACATTATTTGTTTTTAGCATTACGTTTGTCGATTATTTAACTAAACATAACGTAAATATAAAGTTTTACTATATTTACTCAAAAGATACCTTTTGTATAATACAAAGAAACTTCAACTGAAGACAGCCATAAAGGGAATCGAGATGTAAATCTACAAACCAAAGTTAGAGAGTTTTATAGATTAATGCGTTGTCTTTACAGAAATTTTGTTTACAAGTAACTTTACCATGTGGGATTTATAAAAGAGTAAAAAAGCAAGTAAAAAAGTTTTTTGTGTAAGAATCTATTTAAAATATTTAACATGATTGAGTTGGGATGAATTAGGTACATAATTTTTTAGTTCTTACCATAAGAATAACAAAAATATTCTTAAATAATATTGCAGTTTTAAACCATTCGAAATAATAACATAATAGATTAGTTAGAATATTTGGAAACATGTACACATTTTAGATATAAATACAACATTATATCTACTAAATTAAAAAAATAAATTTAAAAATATTTATAAAACTCTTATAACAACCAATTCTATAACTATTACTTTATTTTCAGTAATACAAATACAAAAACTTTCTATTATTTATGGTAATTTTAAACATTTATTACATAATTGTGTAGTTTTTTTTTACTTTTACTAAAATTATTTGTTAACTAAGAGTTCTAACATGCTAAATTATTGAATTGTAAAAAAAAACAAAGTCATATGCTCAATACATAATGTAAACATTTTTAAAGTTTTGAAATTTTTAGATCAAACAGTAACAAACAATGCTACAATTTAATAATTAGGTATTTTTTATCATATAAGTTTCTTTTATTTTCAATTTTTCTATACATTTTTACATTATTAAATAATATTTATTAAGTGCTTAAGTATTTTTTTAAATGGGTTTTTTATTATACATTTAAGTTGTCAAAAATTGTTTACTTCAAAAAATGATGCTCGAATTTAATTATTTGTTTTAACAATTATTGTACATGTACATTCAGCTTAAGACGTCAACAAGCGTATTGCAATGCTTTTTTACTTATTTTATTCTATGCAAAATGTAAACAACAAATAAAAATAAAAACGAAAAATATATACAATAACAAAGTTTATATAAATTGAAGTTATGATTTTTTGTCATTGAATACAATTTGTTTTTGACAGTTTGGAAATTACAAGTAAAACTTAAAATATTGATTTCAATGTTTATAAAATACAAAATGTATTTTATAAATAAATATAAAATAATACTACTCAACCTAATAATATAAAAGAAACGTGTTACGTAATTTATTATCTAGATAAATGTTTTATTCAAATAAATTTTCAAATAAAAATATTGTATTAAAATATATAAAAAATTAATAAGTTTAAAATTTAAAATATAAAGTGTTATATTTGTTTTACATTGTTGGCGTCTAATAGGACTACTAATTACTTATTAAAACATCCTCACCACCAGAAGATTAAAATTATTATTAATTAAAAAAAATAATTAAATTTAGTAGTTCACAATTCCACACAAAAATCTTAACATTATAAAAAAGATACTTTGCTAAAACAACCCAGTAAACACAAAATTGATAATGTTTAGTAACAGTTTCAAAACAAAAAAATTATGATTCACTCTTGTTTCAAACATAAAAGAAACCTAACTGCAATAAAATAGCTATAAGTCCATCGCTGTTTCACTTATTTGAATCAGTATAGTTTCGGTATTTTAAATTCAAATCTGTTGCAAACTAAATGTTGCATTCGGTTTTACGTTTTAAAAGCTTCGTTCTTGAACTGATACTAAATGATCGATACATGTATGATTCTTTTGTTTCAATAATGACATAAAACAATTCTTTCAATAATATAATAATACATTTTCGAATGCACGTTTCAAATTTTATTGCACAATAAATATATTTAAATACATTATCACATTGAGTTTTTTACATATTGCAACTTTCTTTGATGTGGTCTTTTCACGGAAGCCTCGAAAACTGCATCAGTTACTGTTGGGTAGCAACTTTTAACCGCATCTGTAACATAGAAATAAATATTTCATTTATGTACATACATAATCATAGAGTTACACAAAATTAATTACATTTTTTTAATCAAAAACAACACAAACTTAATATAAATATCACTTTAGCAATTATAAAAAAGTTATAAAAACACTGTGAATACCTTTAGCTGTACATAATCGTATAGAAAACTTGAACTGTAATTATAAATCCTAAAGTATCATCAGATTTACGCAATAAGCTACCTTAACGCAACCATGTGTGTTAATTTATATTTTTTTCATACAAATTAAAACATGATACATAAAGAACATAAATGATAATAATATTGATTACATTTATGGATTATAATAAAATGTTTCGACTTACCGTTTATTGTTCCATTTCGTGATTGTTCACACAGCATCACTTATCAAACTACAACCGAACAAACGAAGAGTTATCAATTTGCAGCGCAAGCGTTGACGACAGTAATCAAAGGTATAGCAACGACTAATGCTGACTAATTACAAAGTATTCGTTTTTCCTAGAACGATTCTACTGTTTTGAAAATAATTCAATCTTATTTAATTGATCTTCAAGCAATTCTAGTTATTCAAAAAATATTCGGTTTTAATAAATCAGTTTTTAGACGGTTGCTGATTATAGGAAAAAAATTGCAAGTACTGAAACGGTTTAAGACTGATTGTGAAAAATCTTTCAATTTATTCACTGTCAGTTACATGTAAATGATATAAAAATGGAACTAACACGAAACAACGTATTGAAACAATTGTTTTAATTTTGTGACTGTAACAGTTTCAATCCGTGTTTACTGGGAACTACCCTAACAACATAATTAACCTGGTACTATTTAACAATAACGTAATTAACACTATTCCACCACCAGCAAACACTTCTAATTCAAACTTAACTTACGCTTATAACATCAATGTACCAAAACTAACTAATAAAATTGTTCTAATATTAAAAACACCTAACATACAATTAACTACTTACAAAAAAATAACATTCTGGATACAAAAATCAAACATAAAAACTAACATGCTTGACTCTCATAGTGTTGTCTATAATATCGATTGTTTACACTGCAGTAAATGTTATGCAGGACAAACAAAACAAAAAACAATTAACAAAATAAAAAAAGGCAAATCCGATTGCAAAAATTAAAAAAACTGAATTAGCGTTAGCGCGACACCGTTGAAACAGGGCACAATTTTAGATGTTGAACCAGATTATAAAAAAAGATTAATAGCGGAAATGATTTTCTTAACAAAGCGTAGTAATAATGTTAATTTTAACAATGACACTCAAAATTTAGGTACCATTTTTAAAAACCTTATAACCAAGATAAAGCAATGGAGGATTTTTCTAGCTATGTTCGTAATATTTTATCAATTCAACATTGATTTTCAAAAATTCATAGAATGTCAAATCCAAATTTGTTACTGTTGTGTTGTAATTGCACTTATGTTTAATTATTATTTTTTGAATGTCAATTTATTGTTATAGTTATCTCCAAAGTGCAGTCCTGTTAATTAACTTTAACAATTGTTTAATTTTGTCTGCTATGTAATAACTACAATTTTTAATAAAATAGAGGTCTAAAAAAGTGCGCACTCTGTCGCACGAAACATTTCTTTTTATAAAAGTGTTTTGATGCTTCTCATTGTGTTAAGTTTAAGCAAAGAAGAAAACAACATACAACTTACCGTAATATTATTTTTCTAAGCAAAGTTATACGATGACTGGCTCACAAATCGATTACTCAACATTGGTAAGAGAAATAAATTTGAGATTGCAATAATTAAATCGTAATAAAAAAATAATATATTTTAACGTAAGTAATATTTTGAGATCATTTTTCTAAGCAAAAATATCTAATCGTAGTCTAGGTTAGATCTAAACTAGCCTAAACGCGATTATTTCGCATTGGCAAAGGTAAAAAGTTTAGTGTAGTAAAAATATATTGGAAATAAAAACATAATGGAATTTTCAACCGTCACTTTTGGTAAAACTGATTTTGTTAGTGCGTAATCTGTATAGAGTCATCAAGCAGTTTGACATTATTTAGTCATTAAAGTTAAAGCGTACTGACAATAAAAAGTTCGCTACAGAATTATAAAAAAATAATTAAAATGCAGGATGAATTAAAACAAATCCAGACACAAACATAGCTAAGAATTACTGACAAATGTCACGTTCAGTTGAGTGCCAAAATAAAGTTACTTTTGGTAAATTTTAAGGATATATACTTCTGCAGTAGGGATAAAAATCTTTGGTTAATTTTAAGTAAAAGTGGGGTAAAAACTAAAAAGAGTGTGCTCAAGTCATTATACAAAAGAAGAACAACTTAAAAAAAATGCAAAAATTAAAACATCGAGTAGAGTGCAAAACGACAAATAAAAATTTCTAAAGTGAAAATGTGAGCAAAATAACATGAAATGAAAGTTTTACTTGCAAGTAAAGCTTAGGTAAAAATATTGGCAGCATTAAATGCAAAAATCAAGTTTGATCTAACCCTGGGTTAAATAAAAACAAAGTTCGATAACTTAGTGGACATTTTATGATAATGTGGTCTATGGTCTATCTTGGAGCTTTACATTTCCAGCTCGAGTTGTACAAATATCCCCATCAATGTAATAAATATTTAAATTTTCTTTGGCCAGTTCGTATCCTATTTAAAGTTGTTCATAAGTTTCTTTTTAATGAAAAATCTTCAATTTTGGTTGTTAGATCATCCACAAGTTCTGTTCTGGAGGTAAAGCGTGGTTTACAAAAAAAATTGACTGCAGATTAATCGTTTCAAAAATGTATAACGGATACTGAGTATTAGCAATAGAACAATAATTATATGGTTTTAAAGTTTTGATAGGTGTTAAAATAGCTAAAACTTTAGTATTTTAAAATTTTTTGGTTATCTATGAGTAGAATTTATGTCATTATAATATCTTAATAGCCAACGTATAGTTTTTGATCTAAATTTAATAAATTTTGCAAGAATTTCATCAAATCTTTCAATTTTTTATTTTGGATTTCTGTAATCGCAATATTAATTCTTCAACTAAAAGAGAATTCATAATTTTCGAATCTTGTCGTTGAGATTTTTTAATTATTCGTCATTTTTTATTAACATTTTTTTTTATTCTAGTTGACATTTCATTTTGACATTTTTACAATCCGTCTAGCAATTTTGTTGGGAGCTGATTTTTAGTTTCTTCATAAAAACTGTTGGTTTGTAGAGTAGTTAGAAAAGACCGTGCACTTCTGTTTGAATGTGTAAAATTTACGTATTGTATATTTTGCTCTCAAAGTTTTCTTCATCTAATCTATTTATTAAGAGATTAGTAGATTCAATTTTTTCAGGTTTTTGAAATTCTTTATAAAGTGTGTTACATTGAGCATACACAACACATATTGCTTTTGGGCACCTCAAGGAATACATTTTTTACTATTTACAAAATTAATCCAGAAACACAATTATAATTATTCTAACATTGTTTGATCCATCTAACACAGTCGTCCAGTTCTTGCAAAGACATGCCATTTTGCTTCAGTCAGCTTCCATTGTGGTTTAAAACTTACGAATTTAAACTGAATTTTGTTTCCAACTTTGATAATGTGTTGTATGTCCGATGTAACAATGAGCCGAATGAAATTTTGATCTATCCTTCGCATTATGAATTAAATGCAGATAATTTCTGTTCATAAAGTCGTTTAATGTTGTTCTACTAAAATTGGGATTATTGTAGCGCTATAAAGGATGATGACTATTCAAATCACCGATGTCTGACGTCGGATGTTCAAATATATGCACGACACGATCATTCTAATCCACGTTTGGTGTTTTATATATAATAAACTTACTCAGTTTAACATTTTTATTATTAAAATAATAATGTCATTTTGACAACATTAACAAATGTTTTCTGATTGTAAATTCTTTACGCCATAAATTTTACTGTTGATTGAACCAACTAATTTAAAGCCCTTAATATTTCCTCGATTGAACAATTGAAAGTCATCTGCATAATGAGTTTCTTGTAAGGCGACAACATTTACTTTCTTGTCCTCTTATAGTTTAGCAAAATATTTGCTTTTTGCTTTACTAATGCCTTCAAAATTTTTAAAACTGGTTTTAAGTTTAATGTCATATACCTTTCGCCGGGAGATTCAGAAATGAACAGTTTGGTAGCAGAAATTTGTAATCTTTTTTTAGTTGTATTTCAAATAAGGTAATTCACATGACAGCGACTTAACAATAACTTTTATAAGAACTTTAAAAAAAATCTTTAAAGTTTGAATATCATTCTGACAATAATAATTAATAATCCTAATAGGAAAACAGTAAAAGTGACTATAGTTCTCTCAGACTCATTGCTTAAATTATAGTAATACAATATATGCATATACAGATAGAAATGAGGTTGTTTAAAGATCTTGTTTAAATATTTAAAATATATTTTACTAGTCTTTAAATTTCAAGTCCGTTAACAGAGCATTAAAGTAAATGACGTTTTCTGAAACCCATTTTTGTATTTAAAGAAGGTTTAAAAATTTAACTTAATTTTTATTTTATTACGACTTTTTCCCTAAGCAAAATAAATAAAGTTCTTGTAGTTGTCAAAATTTCTATTTAAAAATTAGGGTAACAGTAACAATTTCAAAACCAAATATATATTTTAAGTAGAAGAAAAACATTATTGAAACCAACAAAGAAAAGTTAAAGCTAGAGGTTGTTAAAATTGTATTAAGAGAATCTACAAGAAAATTTTAATTTATGGAGGACGGGGAAATTATAAATTTGTAACAAGAAATAATAAATAAACCTCACAATGATGCACACTCGGAAATGATTAAAACAAAAAAAAATATAAAAAATCAAGTTTTTTTTAAATTGAATAGAATTCTTTTTTTGTTAGGTAAATATCATTTATTGTATTTGATTTTTTTATCAAAATTTATATTAAAAAAATGTTTTATAAAAGTAATTTTTGTAAAAAACAATTAGTAATCAAACTGACGTTATCCTTATTTTATGTTATATGTTTTATTTTGATCCTTATTCCATTTTCTTAAACAAATACTCATAAAATTCAACTTTTTTGTTGTTTTTTCTACAAACAGCAGAAAAACCGTAATCTTATTTAAATCTTTTTTTGTAAATTATAATCATTTTGACTTTTACACAATTCTGTAATTAGATTTTAATTTTTTTTAATTAAAAAAAAATGTATTTTATTATACGTGATATTTCGACGTAAACTTCTAAAATTTGTCAGTTTTACTTGTAGCTTTATTATATGCCGTTTTTTTTATGATTTATAGACCTTCTCAAAGCAATTTTGTTACATTTTAATTTGAGTGTATCATTCATTATTTCTTTGATTAATTACAACAATTTAATTAATAACGCAATTTGTAAATTATTATTTTACGGTAAACGTACAAAAAAAATAATTTTTATTGTGATTTAAAACACGAATGGTTTTGTGTACTTGTGATTTTTGAAATTTAATTATTAACACAAAAAGTACATCAAAAGAAGCTTTCAGTAAAATTAAGTGAATTATTAGTTTAAATTTAAGCAGTAGTGTTAAAAGCGTGTAGTTTCCTTTTGAACATCCGATATTTTAAGAAAACATTTTTTCAAATAATTATTATTGAAGTTAATTTTTATTTCAACAAATTTCTAATACATATATTAATAATAAATGCGCGCAAAACATATGTTATTTTCTACAACGTTTTTTATTTCACATAATGTACCAAACACATACATATGTTAACTAGAAAATTATTGGTAACGTTTTTTACCGTATATACTATAGTTGTTTACTTTATTTCTTCAAACTGTTACTATAAAAATACGTTATGTAATTTGACAAATTAATTATATTAACTTTTTTTTTAAATTGTTTGCGTTACATTTAATTGTTTATAATAAAAAAGATATTAAGGATCTTCAAGTATTATAATTTCTAACAATAGATATTGATGCAATAAGTTGCAAAATGAACGTGTTCAATAAATTAGACAAACATTAAACTTGGTAAAGGTTCTTTCTCCTCCTCTGTATATACACTAATTAATTTGGAATTCTTCGTTTAGGAGGGGCATGTAAAACCACTTTAGTTCTACCAACCAAGGACATAAGCAACTTTACGAGATTGTGTTTACTAAATAATAAATAAAACATTAAACATAAAATGGTCAATAATGAAATTTTTTTAAATAACGCAGTATATAAACGTTCAACAAACAATTGAAAAAAATTTTTTTGACACTTGATTTTATTCTTTGGCCTGATAAAGTGCTCGTTTTTACCACAAAACGTTGCCACAAAAATAAACTAAAGTGGTTTTACATGCCCCTCTTAAACGAAGAAATCCAAATTAATTAGTGCATAAACATTAAATAAAGGTAGTTTAACAGCGCGTACAAAAACTAGCCATTTTGCAATAATTTTTTACGTGTATTTAGTAATAACGTGTTACATTTTTCGTATTTGTACAAAAAATTCTTACTACTGCACATGCAGCTTTTTGTGTTATTCGCCGTATTCTCATTTTCTGTTTGGTATTCGCGGTAAGTAGATTGAGTTTCGTAGAAACTTTCTCCGCTCAATTGTAAGTAATTACTTTTTGTTTAACTTTGCATAGACGTAATTATTACGCTTTTAGCTATTTAAATGAATTAAAGATCATGTGTTTGTAATAAAAAAGTTAAGTAGATTTTTTTTGTACTCAATTGCTCACAAATAAAAGGCTACGGACGCCATGTTGGTTTTACTAATTTAAAATTTTTTACAGCAAATTTGACGAAGGCTTAAGATAATATATTCAAACCCAACTATTAAAAGTATTAAACTTTTTGTAGTAATGTCTCATACCTAGTAGACCGATTCAGCCCGATATAATTACTGTGAGAATTATATGTTTACTCCAATTAGTCTTCAATGACTATGTGTGACTGTTTTTAGGTGTTGTTCAACGTTAACAATCTGTATTTTGTGTTATTTACTAATATTTCTATTATCTACTAAGCCTTAAACGTTATCAATTATACTATGTTCTATTACTTGTACTAAGTCTTCAGCTACCTTTAGTATATTTTAAATTTACTATTAATACAGACGCTCGGTAGTATAAGCAGCTGATAATGAAAACGTCGCGCTAATATATACATAAATTTTATAGTATAGAATCAAATTCAATAGAATCAAAAATCTTATTTATTAAATATATTAAATGCTAACAATTTATAAATCAGCCGATATTAATTTATGAAACAAAAAGTTAAAAATAATTACCACACACGAATATTTTGGTTCTTTGTAAATTATGTACACATATATTAAAAAAAGCGCAAAAATACGCAAATTAAAACATCATTTTGTTTTACTTCTTCTTAAAAATTTGTATTACTGCGTATTTATTGATAACAGAAAATGCTTTTTTATTGTTTCATTTTGTTGTTTTTGCGTTTATCTTAAGTAATCTATTTGATAAAATTATGCTCGTTAATATAAACGTTCCGAAAATGTGAACACGTTTGGTTTGAATTAGTTTACGTTATTAAGCGTTCACTATATTTTACTTTTAGTTGAGTCTTAGTTAAGCCTTCAGTTTAATTCAAACTGGTATGATTTTGTGTGCGTTGAATTGACCCGATCGAGATCCATACTTATATGTTCATTTTTAAGATCAAAGTGTAACAAACGTAAGTAGAAGATTCTAAGCTTACACTTCTCAATATTGTGAGAGTAATATTACCAAACTAGCATGATTGCTAACTACTTACGACAAGGAACTTTAAGGTTAGGGTAAGCTTTAATTTATTAAACTAATTTAAACGTTCACGTCTGGTTTTTCAATAATTATATTTTAGGACTGCATGTAATTGCTTGAATAATTTTGCTTTGTATTTTTATAGTTTTATTATTAATCGCTTGTGAGTTAAAGTTATGAAAGACATTTTTATTTCTTTATAAAACAAAAATACATTTGTTAATGTTTAACGAATTTATATTATGCAACATTCATTTTTACTTTCACATAAAAAAAGTATAGCGATCGCAATTTTTCTTGCATAATTTCACGTTTCAAGGTCTCCTGAATCAGAAAAAAATATTTTTGACAAAAAAATTTTGGGTGTCTGTGTGTGTGTGTGTCTGTGTGTAACGATGTACCCACAATAACTCTTGAACCAAAAGTCCTAGTAACTTGAAATTTGGTATGGAGCTGGCTTTTCATGCTCGGTTTTATCAAAAGATGGGTTTGATAAATAAACCGAAAGTGGGTGTATCCGCCATTTTTAACAGTTTTTCTTATATAATTTTGTACGTATGTAAACTATTTGAATTAATTTTACAGTTTCTTATTAACTCTATATTCTTCCTAACAATTTATTCCAGTAAAAACTTTCTAACATTAACAGTTTATTTAAATTATCTTTGGATGTACCCACGATAACTCTTGCACCAAAAGTCCTAGTAACTTAAAATTTGGTGTAAAGCTGGATTTTTATATTCTCTCTGTTTTGTCAAAAGATGGGTTTGATAAAGAAACCGGAAGTGGGCGTATCTAATATTTTTAACAATTTTTTTTATACTAAAGTAAGTAATAAGTAATAAACGACACTTTAAGCGTACCGGAAATATCTTTGGTTTAAAAACACAAAGGGTACACATGAACCTACTGTCAAAGGGTTTTAAAAAAAACAACTATTAATAAAAATTAGTTAAACATTAACAAATGCGTTCTACTACTATTTTTTTTTAAAGAAATAAAAAAGTCTTATTAATTTGACTTACAAACAATTATTAATAAAATCAGAGTAATGCAACGCAAAATTGATGAAGCATTAATAATTACATGCAGTCGCAGAATGTAATTTTCGAAAAAAGCAACGTGCACGTTTAAATTAATATAAATACGTAAAACTTACCCCAGACCAAAAGTTTTTTTATCGTAAGTAGCTAGTAATCATGCTACTTCAGTAATATTATTTTTAAACTTCTAAGGAATGTGTGCTTACAATCGTCGGCTCACGTTTGTCAAACTCTGACTTTGGTTTCAAATAAATAAGTAAAGATACTCGATCGGATCAAATCAAAGTACACAAAATTACACAAGTTTGAGTTAAGCTAAAAGCTAAACTAAAACTCAACTAAAAACAAAATATTAATAATAATCTTATAATATACTAAAAGTTACTGTAATAGAACATAACATAATTAATATCCCTTAAACTTAATAGATAATAGATATATAATAAATACGTAACACAAAATACAGATAAATAAAGTTGAAGCGTAATTCAAGTAAACCACATTGAAAAGGACACTTTGACAGGTAGTGACATCTGTTCGAAGTCCAATACTTAAAGTCATCAATTTTATGAGACATTATTACAAAGGAATTAATAGCGCCACTCTTAGTAGTTGAGTTTGAATAAATGACCTCAAACTACCGCCAAATTTTCTGTAAAAATTTTAAATTAGCAAAAACAACATGGTGTCTATAGCCATTTACTTGTGAGCAATTCAGTACAAAAAAATGATTAGACTCTTCCCATAAATTGTAAATTTTTATTGTCATACAATAAATAACATGCAATATTTATGTTTTTGTAGTTTTAATATTTAATTTTAAGGTAATAATGGGTGATAATGATTTTAATAAAAATAATTTTTAAATAAAAACTGGTGTTCAAGTTCGAGCATACCAAATTTTATACTAACATTAGAATGACTTCCTTATTTGCTATTATTTACCAAATTCGCTATCACATACCAAATTTTTAACACACACAATGTGATGCTAACAATTTTTTTTGAATACATTACGGGCATTATATTTTATAATTAATGTTTATTTAGTTTGTCGGTATTGTATAAATAGTAAGTAATTATTTATTAACGTTTTATGCAAGAATGTATTTAATTAGTTTATTTAAATAATAATATTAAAGACGGCTTTAGTTTCGTAATACTTAATAATCGAATAAAAACGACTACTTTACGTTGTTTTTTTTATCATAAATCAAGTTTTATTTATATTTTATTGTATTCATATAATTATCCATCTATAAATAAACACAATAATATTTTGTAGAAAGTTTCACAATAGGTCTTTTATACTTTTGTTTGTTATAAAAAGAATATATACTACTTAAAATTATCTTTTTGTTGTTGTTAATAAGTTATTAAATTATAAAAAGAAACTTAATTGTTATAAAAGTTTACAATTTTTTTATATTAATTTTTTAAATAAGTAATGACATTCGAAGACTGTTTTGATTATTAAAGTCAAGATATTTTTAGAATCAGCCAAGTGTTAAGAACAGCGAACGAAGCAGTATAAATAAAAAACTTAATATTACTTTGGTTTAATATTCTTTTTAAAGATAATGACTTTATTTGCGGTTAACCTTATAATATAATGTATTAATTAGTTTTTTTTTAAATTTTGATTTTACCATTTTTGTGTTTTTTATTTTTATAGGACACTACCAAATTTGATTTTAATTGATGCTTATCAATGTTATTTTACAAATCATTTGACGCATGTGTCAAAATTATTAATATAGTTTGCATTTAAAGTTAATATAAAGGAACTGTAAAACACACAGACAATTATAATTGTAGTTGTAAATATATTTGATTACACAGAAAAACTAAATACAGTTAGTATAAAGAAAACCATTAAAGTGTATTGTTTAAAATATAGTAAAAAACAAAAAGTTGTCATTTTAATTTTAAACTACTTCATTATTGTTTAAAACAACTTAACAATTTATTTTAATTATTATTAAAATAAGAATATACAATAAACTACTATTATTTTTTATTTAATATAAACAATATTTTATGTTAGTAAATATCAAAAATATGTTTCACTGCTTTAGTCAATAAAATATTTTAGAGCTACGCTGTATTGTATTCGTACAAAAGACTAAACCAAGCCTGAACGACTTATACAAAAAACTGCATCTTTATGAAACTGTTGGCATATAAAATAACAAAAAAATTGAGAAGTTTAAAAACGTTTAAAAATAGTTAGTTGTTATATGCAAAAACTAAGACAACTAAATAGTTGAGACCAAAAATTGTTTTTAATTAAAATTTTCTTAAAAATTAAACGGTCAATTATTAAATAATAGCATAATTCTGCGTATCTGTTTGCTTAACATAATACTTTTTTGTAAAACATTCACAAAAATAAACTTCTACTAAAGAAATAGTAAAATCTTAAAAAGACTTTGTTACTATCCAACTGGCTAACTCATTTTCAGTTAGCAATCCGTTAAACGTCAATTTACTACAACTTTGGATTGCCATTCTTTTGTGTCAAAATTGCTTAACTTATAGTTTCAAAATTGAAGGAAAATTAAAATCAATTTTTAAGAAAAGTCGTGTAACTTAAGGAAACTTTTAAAAATTTTTTTTCAATAGAAAATGAAAAAGGAAAAACATTGTATATTTGGACAAAATCTATTTTCACAGCTTGCATGCAGTTTCGATAAATTAATATGACGGTATTAAAAAGTGTTTAAAAGTTGCAAACAACCAATGCTAAACGTTTGTTATACTAAATGCAAAAAAAACTCGTTTCAATTTTTTTTATTGATATCATAACTGTCTCTGGTAGCTCAGGTCGGAGTTATTTATTTAAAGCACTAAATAATTATAAAAAATAAACGATTTGACTAATACAATTTTCTATTCAGGATAATTTCCGTGGAAACTTTAATTCTACTATAAATTTTATTGTACAAATTAAAACTTTACTTTAGTAAAATATTCCTGTTCTGAGAGACACGAGGTGCAAGTGATAATTTTTTTTTGTAATGAGCGCTATATCTTGTTTTGCAGAAACAGCTCCTGTTTGAGCAGTACAGAAGGTTCAAAGTTTACATTAAAATTTTTAAGGTCTATAAAGTTGGAGAAACGAAGAAATAAACTAAATAGAGATAACATCAAATTTGATGTACTTATCTTAGAATAATAACGTATAAATAGAATTATAATCAACAACAAATAGGTCTCAAATTTGGTAGCCACACAAAAGATAGTTTAGTTTAACTAAACGTATACGAACGACGGAAGCATTGGCAACGTACTATACAATACAATAAATGTACATGTCAAAGACATATAATTATTTTTAAATTAACAATGATAATTAAGTTTACACAAGTTATAAGCAAACAAAATTCGTGAAAATCAGTGTCGTGACATCGAATAATAATCAAAATTTGATTTACCCTAATCTTGTGTTAACCTTAAGAAAACATTTTTTTAAAAGCTCACCTGTAATTAAGCTAACTAAAAAATTGCGTCAAACTAGTAACACAAAATCTACAACAAAGTATAAAATTTATGACAAGAAAAAAATTTGTATGCTGTTTACACGTGTGTCTTTAAAAGTGTTGCCTTGTAGTAAAGGAATCAATTGCTTTTGGACATCGTATAAGAGTGATTTATTGGTTCAATGTTTTGCTTTTAAAAATATTTCCACAATTGATCCGAATGTTCTTGCCCCGTCAAAGAGGTGGTAAAGATTTTAACCCTTACAAGTAAATGTTCGGGGCTCACATCTGAAAGTAACATGTGGTGCTAAGAAATCGACTTGGAACTATCAAAATACATAACGCCTAAACAAATGGATATTCTAAAAAAAATTATTTATACTCATGCAAGCATATTATGCGTGTAATGGCTCGAACGGAAATGACAAGCAAGATACTCCTTAGATAGCGTTGAGAAGTCAATGACTAACTTCATATATACAAAGTAGCGCACATTTAGAGTACCCATCAGATTTCCACATTCCCTCTCTCCTCTAGCAAGATGAAGGCGTGGGGCGTGAAGAACAAAACGAAAGCTAAAATAAAGCTAAAAATTTAGGCAGCAGAACAAAACCCTAAAATCTAAGACCAACCCAACTCCCAAAAACTTAACCCTGTGTAATTTCATCAAATTACTACAAATACAGAAGAGACAAAAGATTTCCAAAACCTTTAGAATACCGACAACCACAACTGTAACAGAAACGCATGAAACGAGTGATATCTCTAAGAAGTCAAGAGCGATCTAATCCAAACGCAAAAAACAATAAAAACGGTTTACTAATTATTTCCAAAGCGCATAAAACAATACCCAAAAGTAAGGTACAAATCATTAACTCAATACGGCGAAAACGTAAGGATCAAAAAATTCTAGAAAAAAGAAAAGAATATGAGAAAGGTAAAAATTTAAACAAGTTTCCAAGACTAAATAGCCCTAAAATCTTGTAAAACCCTAACCGTTAAATACAAAACCACTCTAAAAATTATCTTCAAAATAAGGAAACATAAAAAGATAAGTAAAAGAACTGAAAAGATGTAAAAAAAATAAGTTTCATAGCAACTCGGGAATACGTGGTGATGGCACTAAAAAAGTCCTTGCGTCAAACATGACGAAGCGCACCGGCGGACCGCGCAGTGAATTCCATTATTACGAACCCTGCGAGTTTCTAATACTCCCTATAAAGTACACCGTTTCCTCCCACGCACGATCAGGAGAAGTACAAAGCTTAGGAACCCTCTAAAGAAATGGTGCTCTACAAACCCAGTATAAACCTTCCCAACCAAACAGAACGTATTATATACAGTCATGGAGTTGCTGTCGGCTGAACCAATAGCTAATCTAACTAAGAACACAAAGAAAAAAATCTAACTCAAGATATCAATGCAGAGCTTTGGCTCATAAAGAATGAGAATACTACAATACTAAACATAAATTATGTGTCACTACAGCTAAAAAATAAACATATCAGATCTATAAATAGTTTTAATAAAAGAGAGAAAAAAATGTCAATCCAGAATACAGATTAGAACCAATCAAAGAACGCTAATACTCAGATTATCTAGAAACAGAGAAGTTACTCTGCTTCAAACGTTTCCAAAATTTGTGGTAGTAAAAAGGTATTACTAGAAAAAATAGAATCTACAGAAAAATCCGATTCGTTATCCGAAACAGCAAACTTTAGGTTTTTCACTTATTAATCCTAAGAGAAACTCTATCGTAATCTGACAACTTGTATGTCCAAGAAGAAGAAACGCGTTTGGCTTGGAAATGCTTAATAAATTTTGGTGCTAACTTAACATTGAAATGTTTGCTAGCGTTAGAATGCACGAAATTACGTTTCTACAAACTGTTTCCAACAGGACAACGTAAGTTATACCAATGCCGAGTATTAATGTACGACTTAGACAGTTTTGTCTAATATCTAATCAAAGTTTTTTGTAGAATTGGTTTTGTGGATGTATTGAACGTCGGGTTTAGGAAATCCTTCTGTAGGAAAAGAAAGATTACCTAAGTCTCCATAGAGATTATCTTCACGATTACAGAAAGTAAAGTAAGGTGACATGTAAATAATCTCATGTTTTGCCGTGCAAATGCTGCAGCCAACGTGAGGCAAATAAACATCCCACAAGCGTTGATTTCCTTTAACATAAGACGCCAAGATGGTTTTTATTACTCGACCCGTAAACAAAACAGTGGTGCGATATTGTACAAATAAGCGAGTAAACTCGCGACTTCGAAATTGAACGGCATTATTTGAGATAATGTATTATGAAGTACAGAATAGTAAAAAAAGATTTTCTTCTATTAGTTTAAAAACCACAGAAGCTGTAGCCGCGCGTAATAGAAAAAAACAAATAAATTTAAAAACAGATTTTACCTCAACCAAGATATAACTGTAACCCTTCGAAGAAGGAAGGTAAAGAACCCACAATGTCAATGCAAAGTACTGGCCATGGGCGTATTGGTTTTGCTTTAGAAGCCAAATATCTCGAAAGTGTCTTCTGTTCTACGTTATGAAAAGCACACACTATACATTTCCGAATATTATCAGTAATCTTAGTTCTTAGATGAAGTCAGTAATAATGTTCACAAATACGCGGCAGCGTTTTTGTATCCCTACCGTGACCAGCAGTAGGAAAATTTTGGTATATATGTATAATGAGTTTGTTTATTCTTGGGGACCACTACTTTTTAGTTAGCATGGTTCGAAGAGGTTTGGTGTGATTTATACAATAAACCATTAACTACTAACCACGAAGCCAATTTGCGATGAAACATCGTAGCTCGATCGATAAGTTTGTGATGTTACAGGCAGACAAAGGTACGTTAGGAAGTTCAGTCATTGTATCGACTGTTGTAACAGAGCAAGGTAAAAAATCAGCTACTACATGATATTTTCCTTTTCAGTGCACGATAGACAAGTCATATTGTTGTAGCCGAATAAACCAACGCGCTAAGCGCCCACAATGAAATTGTAGTCGATGTAACGAGAGCAAAAAATAATGATCATTCACTACTGTAAAATTAGAGCTATTAATACAAAGACAATACTTTTCTATACCCCAAAGTACTGCTAAACATTCTTTTTTGGTGGTAGAAGAATTCCGCTCAGGTTAAGTTAATGTGCAATTAATATATTAAATTAGTTAAAAGAGATATCAAAGAAAAAAAGAACCGACTATACCAACTTGCCATACCAACCAATCTATGCACCTAAGAAAGTTTAGTAAGAGGAGTATTGCAGATCGCAGTAACTTTGTCAGGATCGACTAACAAACCATTTTTGTTGACGACATACCCTAGGTATTTCAGTTTAGGCTAACAGAAATTACATTTGTCCTGATTTAATGTGACCAGCAGTAAATAGTCGTTGTAACACTTGCCAAAACTTGCATATAATGTCATTTATGTACGCAAAACAAACAAGTCTTAGGTCAGCCCTAATAAATTGATCAAAAAAAGCATTCTGGTAAATTGAAACAAACCGCTCTGCGGCACTGTAAAAACTGTTATAGTTTAAGATTCAGAAGAAAGTGGAATCTGGTAATACACTGTTATGATATTCAAGAAAGAGAGAAAGCGAGAATTTCGTCAACGATCTAGAATAGAAGAAGTGGTGTAGTAAATCAGATATGCATCCTTCTACGTCGCTTTGTTGACTTTACAAAAGTTCACATAAACCCGATAAACCTCATTAGATTTGTTAACTAAGAAGTTCAGACTAGACCAGAGACTCGAAGAAAGCGCGACGACACCTAGTTGCAACATCTTGTCTAATTCTGTGTAAACTATTAAGAGTAAAGTAGGAGAAATAGAGTAACGTTGCTTAATCGGTTCTGCCCTAGTTAAGATTCAATGTTGTACCAAATTTCTTTAGTCTAAATCTGATGGTTGAGAAAAAAATGCTTGGTCAAGTAAGCTAGTTAAAGTCAGTAAGAACGTGTAAAACATTAATACTCGGGTCTGAATCTAAAAAACAGTTAAAGCTCCATAATCCTTTTCGAAAATCCGGTACAAAATTCATAGTTTTTCAAAAGTGAATGCCTAAAATTAAGGGTAGAAAAATTTCAAGGATAATTAAAGCATTAATTATTGTAACTTTATTGACCCGTAAAGTAAGAGATAAAAAATCACCCAATTAGTCAACTTGCAGAATAAAGTCTTAGACTTAAAGAAATTTACGTTTAAAGAGCGTAGTTTCTTTGAACCTGGTTTGCCAAGAATAGTTCGTCAAGCGCGATAATTAAATAGTGGTTTAAAAATAATTTCCAAAACAGTAACATTTAGAAAATCGTACGTCACCCCTAACATGTGCCAAAGCAAAATCCAAAAGAAATCGTTGCTTATCTTCTACTCCGTTAAAAAGTGTGCCTAAACTTAAAAACAATTCGCAAGAATCCCTGACTTGGTATAAGGTCTCCAAAGTTAGCTTCCCAAATTACAACGTGAACAAGAAGTACGACTTACACCCTGTTTCTAACAACCATAGCAATGTCGTGTTTGTGGTCTTGAGAATTGTGGAGATAAGTGACCAGTGAATTTTATCATTACAAACCCCGCGAGATCCTATTATTTCCTACAGACTACAGCGTACACGGCAATGACATACACGATACTTACATAGCGTCGAGAAGTCAATGACTAACTTCAAGTAACCGCAACAAACAAAACAAGAATAATTACGGTTTAAAAAAAGACAGAGTAATAGTTAGGCGTGCAATTCCGCCATTTTTTGGGATTGCATTGTTTTATATTAACGCATTCCTCATTGCTTTTACAGATTACAACTGCTTGCTCAATTTCTATATGACCCATTAAAAAACTGTAAATTAGACCTGTGATACATGAATGCGAAACCACTCAGAAAAAACAGTGTCAATTTATGACATTCAACAGATCGTAGCATCTGCTATGCCGCTTGCTCTAACACAATTAAACGTTCAAGCTAGTTTTTGCACAAGCCATATAAATCCAAATAATCGGGATTTGTTTACTAAGTTTGATTTTGCTTCTGCATTTGTGACAGATAGGTCAAACTCTAAGAATACAACGGAAACAAAGGTTGTTGCTATTTGAAATACCAGCATAATTAAAGATAAACCGCAACCACATTTGATTTCTATAGGACAGTGGTTATCAGTCTTAAGAACTAAGACATTTTGGGTTTGGATACTACATTACCCATATGTCATACCAGTATTATTATTTAGCAAACTTTAAATAAACTCTTTACAAATGCTGAAATTGTATGCTCTGGGCTCACAAAGACTGCACAGACGGTGGTCTTAGATATGTGTGCCACAATTGTAACTTTAAACCATTCTTAAACTAGAATTTAAAACCAAGTATTATAAAAATATTTCCTTTTGATTTGTTTAATTTTTTAGTGCTGTAAATTTTGTTTGTTTTGTTATTAAAAATATGTTTTTAATATTGTTTTTAATAAGTACGTACATTGTTTATTATTATTAGGCAGTTTTATTGTCATAGGTTGTGTGTCCTAAAAACCACGATGGCTGATTAAACACATGTACCAACATGTATCGTTAAACATTGACGACAGATTTGTCTTCAAATGCAAGTGTGAATTTACAAAAAAAAACAGTAAAACAACTAATGATATAGCAACACATTCTTTATAACCGTATTTGAAATCTTGTGTCAAAACAGAAAAAAATCATACCGTTTGCAGTATTAATACAAGCACAATATTCATTTCATAAATAACCGCAATTTTTTTAAACAAATTTTTGTTACTAAGATATACAACTTGTATATTAGTTTATAAAATTGCTTAATAAATTTATTTCTTGTGGAAAACACAGTAAAAAAATAAATATTTAGAAAATAGAAACATATTTAAAATATATATTAAAGCAAAGTGTAGGTATATATTCCTTTTTTTTTTATTTATACAAAGATATAATTTAGCATTATTTGTAAAATTTAGTAATAATTAAAATTTAACAATTCAAATTTTTGAAATGAAAAATACTACAAAAAATATATTTCGACTTTTTTTCTAGAGGATGGTTGCTTCGGCAGTGTTAGGAGCTGCCGCTGGAACAGGAATGGCTTTAATTGTAGCAATGACGATTGTTATATATCGTTATTACACATTAAAGCGTAGAGACAAAGAATGGGGTTCTCTCGACCGAGTAGCTTTTCCGGATAAAAAATCAAGCAAGCCTGTGTATGCTGCTGTAACTCAAAAGGTAAGTAACAACTATTTTTGATCTACGTTTGTAATTAAATTTCTTTTTTTTTTGCAAAACAAAAGACTAAAAAAATAAGTTACACGAATATTATGATCAATTAGAAATAATTGTACTGATTTTAAAAAAATATACTCTAATAAACTTTTTTATGTTTATAGTAAGTGTTAGTTAAAAATAAACAAAGTTTATATAATGTAAAAACATTACTCTACATTTGTATACATGGAATTTTTAAACAACCGACTTGAAGAAATTGCAAAAATAAAAAAATCGTAATAATGTATTAAACCCTATTTAAATTGAAAAAAAAATATTTGTTTATATTTTTATGTTGTCTGCATTAAAAAATGTTATTTGTAATGTAATTTGTCTGTGTAACACCTCATAAGCTCAATCTTGTTTGTAACCACATACGCACGTTCTATGCTTTGATGTCTAACATAATTTAAGATTATCACATCAAAATTAGTTCAACCGATCTACCAATCTATATTTTTCTACGCAGTATCAGAAATTTATGTTTCTTGCTTCTTTCGAAAAAGTAAATAATAATTGCATTTGTTTTATTTTTATCGTTTTTACTTTATTTTGTTACGTTTAATTATCAACCATTTGCTCAAATATTGAATAACGGAAACAAATTACATTTCAATAAAATAAAATTAATTTATTTACATATTTTTTTATAGTTATTAACAAATAACTAAAATAAGTTATATTGATCACAGAATGTTTAAAGTATAATTTGGTATTACTAAAAATAAATTATTATATTTAAAACTGAAAAAGTTATTGATAGTATCAAAAATTACAAGCAAATATCTCATTTTTTGCTTTGTTTTGTTGTTTTTGCCTTAGGCGGGAATTAAAGCGACCCGTCATTAGATTGACGTCATGTTTCATAAAATACAACCGTTAGATTGAATGTTTTCAAGCGTTTAAGGTATTAAACACAATCGAATTGTCACAAAAGTAAATTTTATTCAACTTGAATTGAAAATTATACCAAAATGACTTGAGAAAAATTTATTGAAATTGCCTCCATAATTTTATTTGTCTTTAAAAACATTAATTTTAAAATCGTTTTTTGAAGTGCAAATGAATATAGTGGTAGAAGACAAACAGCAACTTACCGAACAAAAAAGCATGTATTAAGATAGAACTTATTTTGCATAAGTAAAAAAAATATATTTTATAGTTGTGTGTTGTATTGTATTTTTGAAGTATTTTTAATTTTGTTTTATATTACGCTTATATTTGTTTATTGATAAAAGATTGCTCAAAGGTTTGTTTATTATTTATTAGTATTACAAATTAACGAGGTAAATTTTAAGCATGAACGAGTGTTTTGAAATTAAATTTGGCGTATACATTTTAATAATCAATCGTGTAGCTATTTTTAAGCATTAGTGTGCTTCTTTGTATTTTCACATTTTAACGCGTTCACAGTTTTTGTGAATACTTTATTATTATTGTTTAATTGGTGATGAAACAGTCTATAACAAAAACGAATCCGAAATTTTTGACATTATCTAAAGCTAGCAAAACACGTACTTTAACATAATAAATTAAAAACGTAAATTGTTTGGTTTAATTTTTTGTTTAAGTATTGTTATCTATATCAACCGCAACATATTCTATAATTAAATAATATATTATAGCTACTAGGACTATATCAGCAGGATAATAATAATAAGTTAAATAGGTAAAACATTATGTAGAATATGCAATAAGATTTTTAGCAACTTTAAATGTTAGTTCAGCCGACAATCAATTTTTTTGCTAATAAATATATTTTTTTTTTGTAGTTGATTTAGATTTTACGTATTTCTATAACTGTATTTATTTTTAAATACCGTTACCTTTTTTTCGTTTTACCACAATAATAGTAGTTTTTTTTATTTTTATTTCAAAATTTTTTATTACCTCCTCTTATAAATATTCAAAGGCCCTCGGGCTGCAACAACTTGTTCTCTGGGCGTAATCATCATAATAACACTCTTGATGCATAAATAGCTATAAATTGTAAAAAAACTGCATTACGTTGGTTTTATTGTTTGTATACGACGCAGTTTTTGTCAAAGAAAGTGTATCTAAACTGACTTTTAGTATAATTACCTCAGATAATTGCAATAAAGTTGACGGGTTATCTTTTGAGTTATGAAAAAAGCGAAACTGTTACGATAAGATAAGATAAGATCTGATTGGCAACACAATTTAAAAAAAAATGCACTGGCCTTGGTGGCTCTGTCTTAGTAGGCAAAATGGTGTGAGTCAATTAAGATAAAAAAAAAAGTAGGATACTTATGAGTAGTAAGGGTCAGAAAAAATAATTAGAATTAGAGCGTCACGTAAGTTCTTTAAAAAATAGAGCTGATAATCAGAATTACGAAGGGACTAGCAGCTTTAGGAGTGAGCGACTAAATAAATTAGCTAACATAGGCTTCACTAGGTTGTAACGGAAAAACAAAAACTTTATTACTTTATTAATCAGGATACGATTGGTACAAATGGCGAGCAAGTAATTAATTAAACAGTAAAGCTTACCTTGAGGAGACTTTGGGATGATTTCTTTGATCAAAGAGCATTCCGAGATGTGTTATTTAAACAGAAGGAGTTATACAAAATCGACCAAAGAAAATTATTTGGCCAAACATGAATTGGTAATTACTCACTTGCAGTATGAGCAATCGAATACTGAAAGAAAATATAGTAATCTGAATTTAAATGAGTATAAACAAATGCTTAAGGTAAATGAGATTAACAAAATTATTAACAGTTATAGACTTCTAGAATAAATTTAAAAAAAATTGAATAAGTAAGATAATTCTTAAATTTAATGTCAAATTTTAAACAAAGACAATATTTACGGTGAAATTGAAGTAATTAACAGTTACGACGTCATCAGGTCGATGACGCAATCGTATAAATTAAAAGTTAGTAAAACTGGTAATTGAGCATAACAAGTTTAGTTAAATTTTGGAATAAATCAATGTAGTAAAGGTCGATTTAACTTACCGTTAACTCAAAGCCGGACTGCAGTTTCTTTAGCTAAGGCGTTCGACAGAAGGAAGGAAGGTAACACTTCACGGCGAGATGCACAAAATGTTGTCGATGACGTGGAAAGAGCAAAAGCAAAGCAGATATAATTCTTAAACCAATGTCCAAACATCAGAGATAATTAGTCATTAATACTGCACTTGAATGCTTTTTGAATCCATAAAAGTTACGATTACCGATTATTAGGGATAAGCAGATGATCCTAATCAATCATTTATTTATTGATGACCCGATATACCCGGTATAATTACCGATTTTTTTGAAATGCAGATCAAACGACTGGCAATCAAGAGCGTAAAATAGTGAATCAGAATATAAAATCTCTCGGCTCGATTGATGAAACGGCTTTAGCGCAAACGACAAGGTTTCTTGTGTAGATGAATGTATAGTTTCGTGGTACAGCAATGTAAATTTTAGAAAATCTGTAACAAATCTACGGTGACTTGCGTGGGTAGACGGTGGATTATTAAATGTTTACAGATGTGAAGTATTACGTCATCCGACCGTGAAGTATCGAAGTTAAAATTTCCTCAGAGTAAATAAAATGCGGAGTATAATAGACTTGGGAGCAATTAAACTACGGGGAGCGTAACACCAGTAATTCAATTACCTGCAAACGATGTAGCGGTAGTTTAGAGACGTGGAGAGTGGGTCGTAGATGAGTAACTAATAGGATTCAACCTAATCTTTAATGTGTCAATTAAAATGTAGTAAAAAAAAACGTTAAAACGGGAAAAAATCTAAACTCCAAATGTCCGTTTACACCTGACAACGCTTAAGGTAGTTAAATCGACTAACACAAGTCTAGCAACAAATATATTTATTTCAACAATAGCACAAGAGAATTAAAAAAAAACAGGATAGGATAAGAAATATATAACCACTAAGAGTTGGCCAACAATATTGCAATTAATAATACAAAATTCTTAAACTAAGCAACACCTTCTACACAGAAGTAGCAAATGGTTTAAAGTTACATTCAATAAATTAACGTTGGCGGATACAACAAAAAATTGTCAATTGTCACAAGCTCATAATGATCGCATAATATTAAAACAAAGCGCACCGTTTAAAATTTGTTACACACAAAAAAGTTGCGTACGCTAGTGATAACAAGCGTAATATTTATGTCAGAACGTGCGTTTATACGACTGACCTTAAAAGAAATGATTAAATGTAAGAAACAGGGTACGTACTCAACGATCTCAACCCCTTAAAATGTTTACAAATTAAGCTGATACATATACACATAAACTACCACAAATAAAATGCTACGATGATTAAAACTAAAGTGCGCTAAGCTTATCGAAGTCATTTCAATTTTTCGCAACTAACACATCCAAAATCGCAATATAATTACTCACTACTAGCCTTATCTAAGATACTTCAAATGTAGAAATTCTTGAGAATGGCGTTAACACACGTGTTGTTTGTTTAACGTTTAAAACGGAAAAAGGCCAATCAGTAACGTACACCTCGTAGATGACACGACAGAGCAAAATTCATACAGCACGAAAACTATATTAAGATGTTTTTAACATAACAAAACACAAAAGGGATTTTTTTAGGTTTTAAAAAGACCTTTGGTACAATTAATCACAACATAGTGTTTAAACACGCTTTTTCAAGATACAATAGTACGACTATTATTTTTTTAATATGTGAACTTCATAGGTACTATTGCACGTTTATAAAAAAATTACCTAAGGACAATGTTGTAACTATTACATTATAATAATAATTATCTGTAATAAGCTGCCCGAAACTCATTATTTTCATTTTCCTTGACACCCTTTAAACCCGATGATTTTCCGTGTCGCATGGGTACTTCATAGGTTCTATTGCAGGTTTACAAAAAAACTTACGTAAGAAAAATATTTGCAACTGCTACCGTTGTAAGTGCATTATAATAATAATTTTTAATAAGCTTTGCGGACCCCATTAGTTTTGTTTTCTTTGACACCCTTGCATGTTTTATTTAAATTAAAAATGTTAAATTCATCAATAAATATATTAAATGCGATAATATTATTATGTTTATTTAAACATTTGTCTAGTTTGTAACAATCAACTAAATCATCGCGTTTCTTAAATAATCTCATATAACAGTTTTGTTTTAGTTCTTATAAAAAATGCAAACATAGTATCACATATGAAATTCAACTTTATCATAAATACATTTTATTTTTATTTGAGCCAGTGTCGTTTGGTGGTCAATGCTGCAAGCGATATAAATTAGAATACGCATTTTTACATAATAAAAAAATTATATTTAAAATCTATTGACCAAATGATCTAATATCTAATTATAAATGCCAGTACAAACACTGACTTAAAAAATAAATAATTTTATGTTTAAATACCAATTAACAAATCGGCATTTTACAATTAGTAAGAAATTGCTTTTGACTTGTTGGAACAGTCATTCATCGATCAAAAAGAACATCAACACACGTTGTCAAAATTTGTTTCTTACAGTTTAAAATATATTTGCAAAGAACTGATTGTTTAACATTTGAACTTAAATATAATTTTTAGTCAAAATTGTTGATTTTTGACATTATATTTATGATGGTGTATATCTAAGATTTGTACTAATTTTTAACTCGCAAATTTTCCAAATTTTATTCCTTTTTTGTCTATTTTGAAAAATGCAATACTTCACTTAAGCAGTTAATAAAAATATATTTAAACTCTAAGTAAAATTTAGGTTTTCACGGATTGCATTCGTAATACAATTTTTCATTCTGGATAATTTCCGTGTTGTCGTTATCACAAAAGCTGAGCTTTTGTCACACGTTCCAGTGAACATCTTCAGAGCTCCGAACAAATTTAATTATTGTTTTATACAAATTTTCTAAAAAATAAAATCAGTTTAACTATTATTTTGATCTATTGAACTTATTTGATTCATTTTGTGTTTTTAAGAAAACATAAAAATGCCTATTAAATTTAAACCTTTTTTTACGTATTCTATAAACTTTACTTTAATTTTGATTTGTTTTTTCTTTAAAAGTTGATTTCATGTTTAAAAAAAATTGTAGTAATTGTAGTTTAAGTAATAACAATTTAATTTTTTCTGATCTTCGACAACAATGATGATTTAAAAATAAAATAATTTAGAGATATAATTAAGAATAATATAATTATAGTATTTACTCAACTACATAAGTAAAAGATAAAATATTCGCATTGTTAATAAAAATAGTAATAATTAAATTCAATAAATAAAAAAATTAAATTAAAACAAAACAGTGATTGCAAGCGTAGGTAAACATTCAGATAATGTTAGTTTTCGTTTTAGTTTAGCTAGGTTTATTGCTCTTTCTCTTATGTCTACAAATTATGTTGTTGATTTGCAATAAAAATTGTGTGGTCTATGTAGTTTTAATTAATAAATCTCTACATTATAAATAATAATTTGAACAAAAAACATTTAATCTGAATATTAATACAAAAGATAAATTATTGTTAAAAATTAAAAATTTTTGGATTATAACATTGCTAGAATTTACAAGATAAGATAATACACTTAAAACACAAAATAATTTTAAGTTGTAAAATAAAAATTTAGAACCGACTACATCAAATATAATTTTAAACAACAAAAATTGTGAAATACGTTAAACATATCATAGGGCAAATCAAAACAAAATTATCATAAATTACCAATTAAAATGTGACATAAAGTACTTTTTTGTATTTTTAAGTGTAGCAAAGCGAATTATATAGTTTTAATGGTTGTTTTATCAGCTTAGATTAAAATCAATCATATTTAACAAAATAAGTTTTACAATTTGTGGATACTAATATTTTTATGTAATATATGCAACAGTATAATTTCATGTACTATTTATGAAATAAAAGAATGCATAAAAATTCAAAAATATTATTTATTAATTTAATAAAAAAATTAAAAATTTAAATACATAATAATATATATTTACTAAAACATACTTCGACATTTTTAAAGAAAACTTAAACTAAAATCAGATTCATTAACTTTTGGTTAAAGAATCATTAACTTTTGGTTAAAGAATCATTAACTTTTGGTTTAAAAATATGCTAGCTAAGTTAATAAATTATTTTGTATGTTAAAAAAGCTTAGAACAAATCTACTCTTTGTAAGAACTTGAGCTTGATCCTGACGGGTTTATTAAACGTTTGTTAAACCAGCTGTGGCTAATTTTGCAGTGGAGATGGCGTAATCAAATTTAAAAAAAAATAATCAGGAGTGTTTTGAAATAAGTTCTATTTGATTAATAAAATAACAATGTATCGTTACTTTTATTTTTGTTTATACCAGCAGTAGTTGCTAATATTCAAATTCAAATTTCAAATAACATATTAAATTTAGGTTTTTTATTATAATAATGTAGATAATTTAGGTTTAATTATTGTATAGAAGGTGTGATACGACAAGTTGTTATAAGAAGTTTATAGAAGAAGTTTATTTTTTATTTCAAATAAAACTGCATGTATTTTTTCAAATTTTAGAGAAGTCTGAGTATCATTGTTAAAATTTACATTATTACTATGTTTTGTTATAAAAATCATTTCCGCTATTAATCTTTTTCTGTAATTTGGTTCAACATCTAAAATTAAAGGGTTATTAAAATCAAAATTGTGTCCCGTTTCAACATGGTGTAATGTTAACGCTGATTCGTTTCTTTTTTTGACAATCACATTTGTGGTTTTTTATTGTTTTGTTTGTTCTACATAACATTTACTGCAGTTTAAACAGTCGATCTTATAGACAACACTATGATTCGGTCATGGTTAAAAACTTTTAATTTAATTGATTTATGGGTAAAAAAATAAAATTAAAAATAAAACATCAAATAAATTAGCCTGTCTCAAAGTAACCGGTTTTGCATCTTTTGCAATAACCAAGATCACCATACCAAGACAGATTGAAAAACAAAAACACTCTATATGACATTACAGTTAACAATAATACTTTTATTATTTTAACTGTAGTGGATTATAAAGAAAATACAGTACCGTAAACATATTATCTAAATGAGACACAAAAAAGCTAAAACAAATGAATGCAATCATTTTAAAATTTTATCATAATAATTTTGAGGATTTTTTTTTAAAAAGGTCTGTGGGCGGAGTTTTTTGCGCAGTCTTTGAAACACATTAGCGTAGTAAATCGCTAATTATTGAATTACAACAAAAAACAGTGGTGTAACATTAAAATGTTTAATTTAACTCAAAATCATGTCTTTTAAATGTCAACCTTTAGTTTTAAATTTGTATTATTTAATTTAGTGGTTGTTAGTTCAGTTATTTATAAGTAAAACAGTTTTTGTTTGCTTACATTTATTTGAGATTCTATAATCAACAAATTCAATATGTTTATTAATAATAATAATCTCTTGTAAAACCACCACCAATAATAGAATAGAATTTACATCTTTTTTTAATGAAGTAAAAATTTTTTAAACTCGAAAACACTTGATTGCGTCAGAAATTCACTCAACTTAAACTCAATGATTTAGTACAAGATCGAGGTCTTCTAAAGTATGTTGCTGAACATTTTACAAAAAAGTGCTTAACCGGTATCAAAAAATATTGTAGATAAAAGATTAGCAAAAGCAGATAAAATACTTTTGCATGTCAAATTGCGTATAATGAAGCAATTTCTAAAAGCACATGACTGCTGTCAAAAAGAAAGCCTGAATTGGTTTTATGTGTAGTGAAGAACTTTTTGAAAAACAATAAATTACAAGATTATGAAAAAAATGTTAAGAATATGCTATAACATCTTATATAAATGAGCAAAGAACAAGAAGTAAAGTTTAATTAGGACATACAACAAATGGAACAAAGGTACCAAGGAAGGTAAAATACAAACACAATAGCTAACTACTGTTGGTGTTTAAACAGAGAAATTCTAAGTAATCTAATGTTTCTAATTCTACGTTTTCTTTGCCATAAAAAGCAGTATTAACAGTATATAAGAATGCATGAACGATAATTAAGGAACGGCCTTTTACACCAATCGGTCCACGAGTAATTTGGTCAGTGGTATGAAAATAACTTTGATCCGTATGATAAATCAAACGATCTTAATCTTGATAAATAAAAATCTGTTTTAGATACTTAATTTTTTGAAGCTTGATACCATACTATTCCAGCAATATTTTTCAATTGTTTTCAGTTTTTTTACTGTTTATGGATACATACCTTATGTACAATGCTTATAGCTACAATTAATAATTCTGATATTAATTAAATTAGGAAAAATGTTAGATGAGTGAATTAAGTTCGTTATTGATAGAAACTTGCTTGTTACCAGTTTTATAAATTATGTAATAAATTTAAAATGTTTAGTGTAGGATAATAAATGCAAAAACGTTTTAGTCGCATCCAAACCACTATTGCTACCTCTTAAAGTGCCAAAAATATTTCACTTGCAATGATGCGGGACTCTTAACATATTACAACGATTTCTGCTTTTTTAAAGTGATGAGTACAAACCTTTGTTGTAAAATATTTGTTATAATGCAATACTAAAATTTGTATAAATCTTAGTTACTACACGCAATTTTATGAATTTATATATACAGTTTCGCATAATTTGAAACACAAAATAGCATTTTAACATTTTTTCAATTTTTGTTTATTCTACTAATGCTTTATACTATATACCGTTTTTCTATTAATTGCTCGTAAAAGTGGCTATTTACATAGTATTATATTTATCACTATTAATATAAAAAAATAAAAAATTACTTCATAACTCAAACATTAACTATTCACATTAATAATAAATAGGTCGCAGATAATTAAGCATTAAAAAACTTATATACTTAATTCGCTAAATTGTTACGTACGTTCTTTTTGATTACTCTTTTCTTAATTTAGATTTCCATATTTAAAATTTTATAAGCTTTAATTGCTCAGACTATTATTTTTTACTTAATAAATGAAACTTCTTTCTCCAAGGAGTTCTGAGTCAAAGCTTCGATTTCTCACAGTAATAAAAAAATATATAGCAAACAAATTCATGTTGCCATACTGTACATAAATAACAAAATATTTACTTAATTGGGACCCAAAATTCAAACAAACTAAATACAATACATAAATTTACGCAATACAAAAGATATCTTAAAAATCTAACCTTATGCATAGCGTACTTAACCAGCCAGTGTAGCGTAGCTCTGGCTGTTTAAGTACGGTGTCTCACAAGAAAGCATATGTCGGTGGCGTCGGTCGTTTTAAAAACACTTTCGCTAACAAACTGCAATTACACTGACGAAGTACGATTATGTTAGCAAAGTACGAAACTGATTCCCATGGAATTGCAGACCATTGACTTTTGCTACGTTTTCGAAATTTTTTTACTCAATCGGCTTTTTGGCCCTTTTTATTAACTTTCTTAGCTTCAACCTTTACTAATCTGCGGCTTTCTTTGCTACCGCACCTCAAGTCTACGCTGACTTGCTACAGTTTACTCTCTCTAACTTCCACTTTTGGATCTTGTTTTGCGTTAGTGTCTGCTTTTTTGCCCTCCGTACACTTTTATTTTTTACTTACTAAGCGTTTTTGACGTAACATCGCTAAACCACATGCTCAATCGTTTTCACTTTGTACCTTATTCTAACTTATTTGACTATGGATTAATATTAACATTAACGTAATAAAAAATATGTACATTTATTTTCTTTTACAGTAAAATCAAAAAACATTACGTTTTACAATTTACATACTTTTTAAGGTATTGCTGTTAGGCTTTAAATACAACAACGTAACAAACTTTTGAAAACAAAGTTGCGCCTTTTATCAGATAATAGATGTTTGAACGTTCCTTTCAACATCGCAGGATACTATTAGCGCAAGTGTATTTGTTATACTTACATTAGTATTACAAATAACACTTAGTAAAATTTTAGCATTCAATATATTAAATAGATTTTTTAATTGTTTGTAACCAGTAGTTTTTGATAATACCAAAGTTAGTTTGTTAACAAAGAGTGGGTTTTTTAATTCAAATAACTTGCTAATAACGTTTTCAACAATTTGAACTCTGTCTTTTAACAAGAGTTCTCTATTTCTTAATTTTAGTACAGCTTTTGATATACAAGTAAACTTAGATTCAATAAAAACCAAGTTTACCAGTATACCTTTTTTCTTATTTAGAAAATTCCGAGCTTCTGTAATACCTTAAGCTTCTTTGGACCGAATTCATTGATTACGCACTTAATAAGTTTAATATTTGGGCGTAATATAAAGCAGTTTTGATATAAGTGCCTTATCGTATCAAAACTGGAGAAGTAAGCAAACTAACATCAATACCAGCAATTTCCTTAAACTTGACCACAAAAATGGTGGTTTCAGAAACAGTTGCTTTACTAAAGATATCAATAAATAAACACTGCATATTTTCAACACCTTAATTTAATAATAATGCAGACTTTTTCAATGAAAATTTGTCGGCCATAAAACACTGAGGGCAGTGCTAAAAATGTAACAATATTCGAATATTTTACTTTATTCAATACTTTGATGATTATTCGGCATATTTCGTTTAATATGTTATTTTAATGTCTTTCAGTTTCCAAATGTTGCGTCACTTAAATATTTTTAGTAATTGTTACAATCACTGTATAGTATTTCTAAAACAACACATTGACATAAAATCTTTGACAAATTGATTTAAAATAGCACCAGCATTTTTTTTTCAAAATTTTAAGAATTTAATTTGATGCTGAACCAAAAAACCTGACCTATTTTAAACCTAACAAGAAATATACAAATCATTGTTATTAAAGCTTAAAAATTGTTAACAAAAAAATCTTTAATAAAGAGGTTATTTCAGTTTTTTTAAATTATGAATATTCTGATCTAAATATCTAACTTTTGGTTTTTTTAATTGCGTTATATGTGCAATATACAATGTAAGCAATAATTTCTGTTAGATGTGATTTAGATAGATAAATTTATTGCACGAGTATTATAAATAGAATCTCAACATACATACAAGTACCTAGGAAAATAAGCATTTACATAAATATTTGAAAAATAAATCAATTTTTTTTTAATTAAGTTTTTGATAATTATAAAAAATTTAAGCAAATTATGTAAATACGTTAAGATAGCTAATATTGTATTTAATCTTAAAGTATAGTAAACAAAAACAGTTTTGTTAAGTAGTCTGTGAAATTTAATATCTTGCATAAGATGTGCGCAATAATTTTATCCTACATATTAACTGAGGCATGTATCTGCACGTGGCATTTACTAAACGTATTTATGTAAATGATGACGCAGTTTAATTTCAGTTTCAGATTATTACAGATATTTTTAAACATAATTTATACACATAGTCTACAAGTTACTAAATCTTAGCAACTATTATTATGCATATGCGTTTGTTTATTACAATAAATAATATGATTATTACGGAACAATGTTAGAAAATGATTTAAATAAACTTTAGTAAACTATTAACTCCATTAAAAAAATTTTTTTATAAATGCAACATCGTAAATTATTACTTTTATTGTATTTAATTTTGTAAACTTTTGCTAAAAGCATTGTTATTCTAACTTTTTTAATTACTTGGTTTTATTTTTAAAAACCATTTTTTTAACTCCAATAATGTAAAACTTACCTTTAACTGACCTATTTTTAACAAATAATTATTTGAACCGCGTTCCATATTTACACTTTTCACAAAATTTGTAAAACTTACAAATTTTGAAAAATTTACAATGTTTGACGTTTTTACAGTCATACGACAATTTTAATAGGGATAATGCAATCGATCTAGTGGCAATATGAAAAAACATGTTCCGAAAAACTAATTAATCGGAACCGTCACGAACCACTAACCCAAACGGCGTAATATAAAAGCTTGTCAGGATCCTATATCTTCAGTTTCAGTTTTTTCTGAAGAAGACAGCGACATGACTGCCGAAACGTCAAACGTAAATTTTTCAAAGTTTGTAAGTTTTCTAAGTTTTATAAATTTTGTGAAAAGTGTAAATATGGAACGCGGTTCCTAACCCGAAAATAATTATTTGTTAAAAAATCATGGCCGCGAAAGCCTCAAAAATAAAATTCAACTGACCTACTTAAAAAAAAATATTAGTAGCTCACAAAAACAACATTTTTTGTTTAGACAAAAAAGTTATATTTATGCGATGTAACGCCTAGTTTACCATCAAATTTTGATTTTGATTTATTGATTTAATTTTAAACTAACATTAATACACATATTTACGGTTTTAGGTCACAAAAAACGTTTCTTTTATATTCCATTTTTGGTATATGAGAGAGACGACAAATTTGAAACACGTCTGCATTCATAATGCGCATCTAATAAGACAAAAATAATTAGGGATGTGCTGATTCACCTGTTGCAAAGGCGATTGCATAAGGCAAACAAGTTTTTAGATTTATCGAATATATTGATTTGTCTTTTTCTTTCTTTTGTGTTTAAGCATAATTACCTGTTTTTCTTCACATCTTTGACTCTATGTAGTCGTTTGGAATCCATCATTTTTTACGTATCGTTACGTGTCTTTTGTAATAAATTTTTAGGTTTTGTGTTTTATTTACATTTTGAGTTAATATTGAGAAAAATCAACTGATTCATGACCAGTGCTTATTGTTTTTACATAGTACAGAAAGTTATCTTTCTCTAGAAAAATATTTGACAATAAATTTTATATTTGAATTGTTAACTTTTTATTTTTTCTTTACTAATAACTAATCGTAAACTATATTCAAACTTTCTACTAATAGTATCTGGAAAATTTCTACATCCTAACAATTTTTCAGAAAATACATTAATGTGATCTTACAGTCTGTCATATTAAAAATTTTCTCAAAAATGTATAATTTTTCAGTACAGTTATATTAAAAAGTGTAGATATTATAAACCTGTCATTAAGAACAAAGATAAAGAAAACCGGGTATTTTACTGTAATTCTAATACTTTGCTTACATCGTTTAAGTTGCTAAATTTTTAATGATATAATATAATATATAATATAATAAATATAATCAGTTCAGTTGTTTTGTACAAGAGGACAGCATCAGCGATTTAGTTGCATTGTTGCCAAATGCGTTTGTTTGTAGTTAGGAACAATAATTTTGACGTATAAGGTTCTAAAATATTGTACCAAAAGTTTTTAATTACAAAGCATATCATAAGATAATGTAAATTTTAGGTTTTTATTTTTTAAGATTTATTTTATTTATTATAAAAAGAAAATTCACAAAATTTTTTTGTAGTAGCATGTTTTAAAATCTCTAAAACAATTTTGTCCTATGCTTGTTTACAAGACTTACTTCACTTTTTAGGAGCTTTTGGAAGAAACTTTTATATTCAGAAAATAGTATTATTAAAAAACCAAACAACCTTATCTATTAATAGTAGCTTAAATATTAAAAACAAGAATGAAATAATAATTGCATAATTGCAAGAAACACATTAATGAAGCTTCGAAATGTACATATATAAAAAAGATAACGTAATATCCAGAATTGCAATATAGTAAAATTGAACTATAATATGAATATAAAGCCGCATTTTTACATCAATCAACCTATTTACATTTAAATTAAAATAGGGTTCTTAAAAAGAAAAGTTTTTTTTACATTTTCGTGATAATTATTGAAAAATTTTTATTCAAATTCGAAACTTTAGTAGTTTTTTGGGTGTTTTGCTTTTATTTTGGTAAAGACTTGAATATAGCTACTCGGTCCACAGTAATACATAAACTTGTATTACTAGAACGCTAGAACCAGATTACAAAAAGAAATAGCTATAGGAATTATGCTAATTTTAATCAGCAAATGTCAACTTCAACAGCTGTTGGCAGGTTGTGTTATTCTACATTATTTACGTCATTATCTACATTGTCTACATATTATACATTATATACGTATTTTTTTACCTATTTTCTACATATACGTGTAGAACATTATATTATACGTATAAATGCCCATCACTGAAATAAAGTACATTTGTAAAAATAATATTGTAATTAATGGGTGTTATTCTAAAAATAAAACTTTACAAAATAAGAAGGTAATAAAAAATTACAGTTAAAGAGTTAGTGGTTTTAATAGCAATTTAATTTTTTTTATTACGAACATTAGGTTTAGAACTGCAAAATAAAGTTGATTACCCTAATGGATCTAATATGCTACAACAATCTTTACGGCAAAATCCGTTTGAATATAAGAAATATTTTGATAAGAAATTGTCAATAAAAGAAATGTATTGTAACTTAGCAATGCTAACCCACGAATGTTTTTCAATGCTGACCTCGCTCTAGAAAAGTAGCGACTCTACAAAATTAAAAATAAAGAAAGGTTTACACACGATTTGTTAAATTAATGCAGATTATTTAAAATGGAATAATAACAGCAACAAAAGCGTTACAATACACAAAGTTTTTTGTGCTAACCTTTACACTATAAATTTATTAAAATCAGTTATTTAAGTATAGATTTTTAATAAAATTTAATAACATATATTGATAAAACTGTAACCTGTAATGACAAAATTCAATTGTTTTTGAACATACTTTGACAATTACATAATTACAGTTTAACTTATATGAAAATAAAACTATTATTGTTTTCAGCAATTGTGAGATATAAGCAAATTTGTTATATTTGATTACAAGTTTTTTGTTAATGTTATTTTAAACAATAACACAGATAATGATGTTTGTTTATAAATATAACAGATAGACAAATGAGGTTTAATTAATTAATGATTATTAGTGCCAACTTCTGGTTATAAAATTCTACTACACTTTACCGGTTTAGGCCGGAAAAATAAAATTTCCGGTCGATTATGATACCTGTAAAACACATCAAAACGAATGGAGGCACAAAAAGTAAATTTTATTCTAATTAATTCTGGCACGTACTTGTTGTATACTAGGAAACTAAATTCCAAGTTACAAGTATTCATTCTGATAACATATAAAAATTTTTGCACAATAATCAAAGTATGCTCCTCATAATTTTTTTATGTGCATAGAGTTAGTATTTTATGAAGCATTAAATTATGCCATTGTCGTGATAAAAGTCAAGTGTAAATGATGCACTAAAAACTTATTAAACTCTGAAATTAACAATAACGTAACAATGTTATACAGATTCATCAACATTTTATAAAAACTTGCAACTCAAAAAACATAAAATTGTTACATTAATTTAAAAAAAATGTGTAAGTATAAATATTAACATTGCATTGGCAAAATTTCATTTATGATTAACCTATTGTTTGTATTAGTTTTTTGTAACAAAGTTAAAACAGATTTACTTTGAATCTAGGATAAAAGTAAATAATAGTAATTAAAGATGAATTCTTTCAAACTAATAAATTAAAAAATCAAACACAAATAATTTTCTAAACTGCAATATATTTTTATAGTTATAGTTAAAAATGAATTATGCGGTATTTTACAAACTACAAAAAACAGATTTTAATAAAGCTAATTTATATGATATAGCATAAAAAAACTAAGTTGCAAATATTATTATCATACTTTTTTTATATAAATCTAAGCTACAAAAATTGCTTAATTAAGTGTTAGTACTTACCTCAATTTAGGTAAATCCTATTAGCGAGTATGCGTGCTTTAAATTTTTATGTAACAAACCGGATACTTTTTAGACGATTATGTTACATAACAACGTGATTACTTTTTAATTAAAAAAAAAACATATATTAAAAAACGTTTTAGAACAATCAATAAATAAACTAAAATTAATATTAAAAATATTGAAGCATTTTACAATTTAGAAAGTATAATGTTAAGGGTGTTAGTATTTATATTAAAATTTGCTGATTACATTATAAACATTTTAACGCTATTTAATTAAAACTAAAAATCTACGAACAACATTTTAACCTAGAAGTTTATACGTTTTGTTTAACTAAGATTTAAGTTTATTTAAAATTAAATTCAACTAGTAAACAACATTGTCAGTACAAATTTTAAACAAAATTAGAAACATTAGCAAAAAATTGTTTTATCAAAATTGTTATAATTGATACATAGAAGATCAAGTACGCGTAAGTACTAAAAATTGCAATTAACTGTTTTTTATGTTTGCTTTTATATATTTTAAAAAATATTAAAGGATTTCTAATTAACATGTTATTGATCATGTTAATTAATTTTAATCCATTGTAGTTCATTTACAATTAATATTACCATAAAATAACCAAAAAACTATTTTTAATTTTAGTAGTAGTAGCAGCAGTTGTATAAAATATTTAGTTCGTTTTTACTAAAAGAATCCTAGAAGTAATTATAATTTATTTAAAATTATAGTTAAGAATACTTTGAATTACTGTTTTTTATTTTTATTTATTGATTTGTTATTTTATTTAATAAATTGGTTATAGACATCTATTAGATTTTATTCAGAAAGCATTTTCTTTTGTTTTAAAACTTAGCTTTAAAACGTTTCTTAGTTATTTTATTATCATTCAACAGTTTTATTTGCAAAGTTAAAAATTTGATCAAATTTAGTTTCTGATATTGTTTAAAGGTTTACAAATGCAGTTTTTAAAACATTTACTATAAACGTTTAAATATTTTTTTAACTGTATATAATGTATATATTCAAATCAAAAGCAAGTTGTATTAAATCGGTATTTTATCAAGGCAAAAGAATGTATAATTGTTTAGCATAGGAAAATTTATAAATCAAGTCTACACAATGACATAACATTTAAAAGGTTTCGAAACGTTTAAATGTGAAGACTAAAATTAAGTACGGGTTTCTGTAACAAAAACGAGTGAATAGCATAATTTTATGTTTTATAAAACTTGTTAATACTTGAATTACTTTCCATAATTACAAATGGCAAAAAATAAATTAAAATAAAATTACATTTTAATAAAAAAGTATTTAATGAAAATTACGATAAAGTTTTGTAAGTATTGTTGATATATATAATTTTTTTTCTTGCACAAACTAACTTCTTCAGAAAATCAATCGTTAAATTTGTTATTGTGCCTAAAACATTTTTTGTATTTACTCAAATGCACATAAACTATCCAACAAGCATATGAAGCAATACAGAATATATAAATATAACTTAAAAATTGTTAAAATATCTGCAACTTCCAGAATTTAAGAAAAAAACGAATAATGTACAAACTACATAACCTTCATTTGCTATACGTAGTTTTTTATCACACTTTGGATACCATTTATAATGCGCAAAAACTATTTTAATTTATTAAAGTTAAGCAAAACTAAAAAATTACCAAGAAAATTAAGAATCTTTGTATAATATATAATAAACAAATCTGACAATTGTTATATTTATATAAAGATGAATTTGATGTAAAAATTAAAAAAAAAAGTATTTAATAATAATGCAGATAATATGCACAATAATATAAATATAATAATAATAAATAAAATAAATAAAATTTCTAAATAATAAATGTAATAAAAGTTTGTTTAGGTGCAAAATGAAAAACATCTGTGTAAAGAAAATTATTCGGTTTCAAATTCCCTCATAATCAATATTGGTATAAGGACGTATAAAAAGAGTTGATTATGTTATCACATTAAGAATTTAGTATTTTAAAAGTAAACAATAATTTCACCTTCTTTCGAAAAAAATATACTGAAATTATAAAAATACTTATATTAGGTATATGCTTTCTTTAGGTATGTGTTAACTTATTTGATTTGTTATAAACGTAATTTTACTAGATCTCTGCAATACTACTACAAATTAATAATTTTATTATATTTTTTGTTATTTACTCGTCGATCAATGCATGTTACTGTTGTTTTTATTTAACAGTAATTGTAAATTAGTTTACTAATTTTATCAAACGCATTGACATAATTAGTACAACGCTCATAACTTATTTCTGTAGATAAAATTTAAAAACTGTAAATTGCGGCAAAAATATTTACTTATATATAAATTTATTTTCAACTGTATTTGAAACAATATTATCCTCATCAATAATAGTTGTTTTCAGAGTGTTTTAAAAAGTTTCTAAAATATAAATCTCATAGAACAGTATAAATATTGCTTGTGCAATTTATAACTACGGTAATTTCAATCTATATGTTATACAATACGTTTTATTAAGTAGTTTTTAAAATGCACTATATTTAATATAAGTACAAATAAATATTAACACGATGTTTCATTGTAATTTAGTAATGTACTCGTCTAAAACAAATAGTTTTCGTACAAAAATCAGTATTTCACCAAAAATAACAAAGTAAATAACAGTATTAAAATAGTCAACATAAAATCAATTAAAAAGGTGTTTTTTGAGAACAAAAATATAATTTAATAATTATTTCAGTTTTTTGATAAACTGTTACCTTCAAAGTTTATAGAATTGTACAAAAACAGTCGCAGACAATGTCTAGAATGTCAGAAACACAGACAGAAAGTTTCTTCCTTTTCAGAAAATGTAATTAATACGTATCTAGCTAAGTTATTAACTAAAGTTGAATAATTTACATCGTAGAAACTCTATCTTCAAAGTAATTTTAAACGTAACGTCAACGTAAACAACATTATTATTATCATTTATTTTATAGTTAATTTCGATTTAAAAAAAATTAACACCTACATACATTTGTTAAATACTTGTTGCAATTAACTTAACTTTGCTATAACTTTACATTTTCGTAGAAATGATTACCTACCCGTGTTAACTGCATTTACTTGCAAGAATTACTAATTGTTGTTAACAATATACAAAGTACCTATTTTTTTAATGCTCACCATTAGTTAAAATTTTTATAATACATTAAAAAAATTAAACAAGCCAACTTACAATAAGCTTACAAAAGAATTGAAACTTTTTTGCTAATTAATTTTTTTAATTATTATTTATTGCTGTAAAAGTAAAATGTTCCTAGGACTCTGTCATTTTAAATTAACTGTTAAACTCTAGTTTATTTCTTTTTATGGACTGTATTTGTGAACTATATTATTTATTTAGAAACATTTATTATATTATATTTATTTTCTGAAATAACATAATTAATCGTTTTTATTAAAACGTTAACGTGATTAATTCTATATAAAAATTGTATCTTAACAACTAATTTATAAAATTTCCGTCAATTGCATGGATTACAAATTCGCGGTAATTTAACAATGTTTGACCTAGGTGTTTAGGAAATGCGAGTTTTTAAATCTAAAGAATCTTTTTTATTTTTGTTCGATTCAAGTAAAATCTTTGCTTGTGCACTTAAAGTGAATTATAAATTTTGAAAATCTCTACGTTCTTTTTCATTTTCATGGTCAAATTCTAATAACTCCAACTCGGTCGTCATATCTGTCAATTTTTTCTATTTTTTCTAAACGACTTTTTTTTCAAAAATTGTTAATTGTGACTTAATGCCACCCCGCCTATAATGTAAATGTTAAATGTTACTGTCGATGTCAGCCATTGTTAAAATGCACATAAACGAAATGAAACAATGGAATTTGTTACTTGCAGCAAGTACCGATTTTTTACGACCTTCAATACTTTTCCTTTCAATCCACTGTATTTTTGATATTTTCCACCGGTTGCAATCGACCAGAAGAATGGTGTCTATATATTTTATCGGTTACGAAGGACCAATATTAAATTCTAGTTCGCTACTTATCTGGTGCCTACGTTATATTTTTATGGACTGTATTTGCAAACTATATTATTTATTTAGAAACATTTATTATATTATATTTTCCTTAATAACATATTTAATCGTCTGTATTAAAACGTCAACGCGTATAATTTTACATAAAAATTGTATTTTAACAACTATAACAAAAAATATAAATTAACCTTCTACAAAATAAGCTTTGAACATTAACTAAATATTGTTTTATTATATAATCATGATATTTTATAATCTATTCGTTTATACCACTTTCATTTCTTAAAGAATTTTTACTCATCAATTAAAATTAATTATAAATTAATTAAAATGAATTAAAAGTTGGAATAGCTCATGTCAATATAAAGATCAGAAATGTAAATAAAAAAATATAGTTTACTGCGATTGTGCTGCCTCTTTTTTTGTTACGGTGCAACTTACCAAAATTTTAGATTTACCCTCGCTAAAAAAGTATAACTTTAACTTTAAACTGCAAAATTGATTACATTGGGCTAAAATTGTATAATTTTAAAGCCAATTTAAATCTGGTTTTTAGATTTATATTCTATGGATTACAAAGTTAGAAAAAAATGTTAAAATTGTGCAATTGAATTGTAAGTGTAACGTGTTGTTTTGAGTAGCGCACCGTGAGGCAATTTCACAAAAAGTTAGCCAAAATTTTAAACGAAACTAAATTTAAATAAATAATTGTATATATGAAACAATGATCAGTTGTTGATAAAATTTAGTATATGAAAGGTTTTGTGGTTGCTGGTTACAAATCTGAACTGAAAATTACTGTTAAAAAATGTTTTTATTTGTAGTTCTGTAGTTTAATTTGTATATTAATATTAAAACAATTTATATAGGTATTTAGGTACTATAGTTTTACAAAAAATATTACAAAAAGATTTTAAGTATTACTTTAAATCTTTTAATAATTTTTGTACCTATCCCTGTAATTGTAAACAAAGTTTTTACTATTCTATTATTGGTGCTGACAAAACCGGTCTTAGGCCGATCTACTATAAGGCCCATCTTTGATTGAAACTCATGCTGTATTTTTTTCTTTGTTTTTGCAACAATTGTTGTGGGCTTTCCTTTAGCAAACTTTAAATAGGTAACTTATATGCTAAGTGTAAAAGGCATTTGAAGAATCTTACCCTTGCATGTAAAGGTGATAATCCAAAGCTAAATTCTGCAAGATTGAAGTTTTAACATCAAATTAATTTTATTAAAGAACTTTGAAGTTTGTCCACAAACTTTTGAGTACAAGTTGTCAATGATTTAGCATTGCAGACCTTACCGTCAATTATCGTAAAGGCTAGGGTATGGGAAATGTTAATGGTGTCCTCTTTTATATCAACAAAAAATAAAGTAAGTTGTTATATCTGATTTTTGATATAGTTTTTTTGCGGTAATTATTATATCGGTTGTTTTGTGAACAATATTAGAGCTGCCTTCACAAAAATTGACAGATGTAGTTTTGTCGCGATTTAAAGATTTAAGAGAATGAAGCGGCGCGACAGAAACCTTTTACCTTATTATGGTACGTGATAACACAGAGTGTAAAAACAATGCTAATTTCTTTGAATAATAAAAAAACAACACTACTTTTTGCTACAAAAAAATAACGACATTAAGACAAAAATTTTTATACAACACCTTCAATTTGAGATTTAGAACTACAAAATCAACAAAAATTTAATAAACATAAAATTGACAAGGAATTAACGATTTTCTAAAAATTTAAATAACTTTTCTTTTAAGGAAGATTTGGTACAGTTCTTAGCCAATTATTATGAAAATAGCCATTTGGTATTAATAACACGTGGAGAGTCATTGTCACGTGCGCACCGCATGATTTTGCACGCCCGGAGTGCCGTGCAGTCGTATGCTAGGAAATATTAATTTTTAATCTTCGCACCCGGTTTCCGTTACACGGTTTTCCGGAAAAAAATTATGGAAATTAATTAACAGGTTGCAATTTTTCAGTTCAGTAACCAGTAGAATAAGCAATAATTACAAAACCGTTAAAACTAAATACATAGGTGTCGTCATCTGTTTATTATGATTACTGTAGAACATTTGTTTGATAACCGTTACGGTATAATAACAATAAACAGAGGTTAATTACTTAATTATTGAATGAAATTTCTTATAACCCATTGTAATAGTAATACATTTTCAAAATATATCTAGAACTCAAACAATAAAATACAGTAGAGAGGTATATTTAAACACATTTTTTGTAACACGAAGCAGTATTTGAAAAACATATCACTTGTTGTTTACTGGAAAAAATATTATGCACGTGCTTATTTTTATTATGATCCAAAAAATGATTTAAAGAAGATTTACCTATTTTTTTTTTAAATTAACAGCACAATAAAAAAATAGCGGTAAAAGCTTGGATATACGTGTAACTGTTACTATTGCAGTGCAAAAAGCGAGATTATGTATAAATGTATCGTTCTCTTATTGCTTGATTTCTACTGTAATACCAATTATACATGTTTGTGACAATCTTCTTAAAACCAAATATAAATTCTATAAATAAATATTTGACTAGACTAGAATAAAGACTAGACAAAGTTGTAATTTTTATTTTTAACTATATACAAGGAAATTTACGCTATTTGGCTTGGAATATTATGGCCAAAAATGTTTTTTAAATAATTTAAATTTTGTCAAAATATAACTTAATTTTTATGTTTGAGATACTTAAGAAGTATCTAAGTTATGCAAGCAAAATTTACAATGAAACGTAACAATAGATTATTTTTTATATCCCTATTTATAAATTTTGTTCAAAAATTTAAGTGGCTGTAACTTTTGGAGTTTAAATATTAACAGTTATACGAATAATAATAAAATATAGTCTAACAAATTATAAGAGTAATAATGGTAATAACATACTAACTATAAATAATTAATAATACAAGTAGATTGAAAAAAATAGATGGCCGGTTCTCTCCAGATCTCCAAAATTAATTAAACCAAGTTTTTGATAATGATACATAAAAAAAATGTTTACAATACACCACCGACAACGCAACACAATATGAAAAAACGCATAAGAGACACTGTTGAAACTAAAACCTCGCAAATGTAGCCTGAGTTAGCAGTAGATGTCAACAAAAAGTATATACGTGTCTGGAAATGGACGGTAATATTTCAAACATCTTCTATAAATATTTTGCTTTGGTGTTTTATTGTCGTTATTGCTGCTAGCTTGTTAGATTATAACTTACGTTACAAGTCTCTAAACATTTATAAAAATATTCTTTTATATTATTTTTACACTTGCTATCTGATTTTTCTAAATACAACAGGCAACTAGATTTATCAAAACTGTTATTTAAAAAAATATCAAATGGTACAAAATTGATTATTTGGCTTATTGTGTAAAAACGGGAAGACTTAGGTATAGAACATTCTAATACTATTCGATAGGTAATTAAAAAGTACATTTTTTAGTAAATTAAAAGATATGGCGTTCTATTTAAATTAATAAAATTATAGACACTTAAATTGCATAATTGATAAGTTTAATTTTTGAACACCATGTAAAAGATTTAAAATTTACTATATTTGAGAACACAAATATAATCTATTGCTAAACTTTGCTGTAAATTTTGCTTCCGTAACTTAGAAACTTCTTAAGTATGTCAAATATGAACATTAAGTTATATTTTGACAAAATTAAAATTGTTTAAAACCTTAAGGTTATTAAAATACAAACTTATCTTGATTGAAAAATCCAAATTTTCAATAATATACAGGGGATTTTATTTACATATAAACACAACTTATATGAAAATGATTTTAAAGTAAAGTAATTATAATAGAGGTTTATATATCCCAAAATTGAAATGTTTTGAAAGTCACGTATTTTGACCGCAACATTCCGAGCCGTATAGCTTGAATAACCCTGTATAAAGGTATAAATTGTTTTGGCTTTTTTCTATTTAAACAAAAATAACTAAACATTATTTTGTATTTTATTTTTTTATCTATTATAATTGGTATAAATAATATTTAATTTAACATAACATTATTATAAAATTTATATTGGTTACACAAGAATGTGCATATACAAATTCTTTGTAATAAGACTACTAATTTTGAACCACTTAAAACAACTATGTAGCTTAACGCCTAAAGGTCAAAATTCTTTCTCAAACAATGTTTTAGTACAATAAATACAAACATATTAAAGTATTTTTTTTAACGTTGAGTAATATTATGTAAATATAAAAATTATGTTGAAATTACTTTATAAATCTGTATTTTGTAAATACTACAAATGTATTTTCTTAAATACACATTTAAAAATGTTAATATTTAATGTTTTATAATCTATAAACGTTCTTGTATGTTTAATTATTTAAACTTAAATTAAATAAAAACAAAAAATTAAAGGTTGATTTTAAAATTCTACTTTAAAGACACAATATGAAACAAAACCACGTTTTAGATATTAAAAACTAATTTTAACTTTACATCTATTTCACACTAAAATTTAGTTTGTTATATATACTATATATGTGTTTGTAGACAATTATATACATGCTTTGATAGTATTAAAGTTAAGCAAATTACAATCTAAAACGTTTAATTTATTAAATACTTATTCTTATTAATCTTATACTTCTTACCCCATTTAGTATAAATAATTAATGTAAAATTTCCTACATAAATGTAACTATTAACAAAAGTATTTTTTAATTAATTTTTGTTAAGTATTATGTAACAATGTTTACAATGTGTCATTACACAATAAATTTCTGTCAGCTGTCAATGTTCCAATAAAAAAGTTTTATTATTGTTTTGCAGACATAATCGCAAAAACTAAAATTTGATTAAATAGTTTATTAATCCACAGAAAATTTCACTAAAAAATCTAAAGAACTATCATTTTGCATTATTAATCATAAAATATTTTAAAAAAATCTCTTTATCAGGCTGCCAATAAGTTAAATAAATAGCCATAGAAAGTCATAAGCTACAAAAAGGTCAAAAGTCGCGAATTTCTGTTTTATATTAAAGTGTTTGTGATAAATTACATAATAACTCAACCAATTTTTTTTTAAAAGAGAAGATATTTTACACAAAATGTCAAATTTATGTGCCACTATATGTATAGTATACATCAAATACATTACGTACTATATTTTTAGTAAGTACACAATAGTGCGTACTTTAATTGTTTAATTAATGTATACAAACATGTCTTTAAAAGCTCTATTAATTGTCTCTTTGAAGTCACATTTGTACGTTGTAGCCTTAGTTCATCAATATTATTGAAAATGTTGCAGGTTTAAACCATGTTTCTAAGACTGGTTATAATAATTGACTTTATAATAATTAATAACGCTATTTTATTTTAATGTACATAACACTTAAAGCCGTTTTTGTTATTTTTTTGTCATTAAAACTTTAAAAAACTCTTGTTACCAACTGTATCATTAATCAGTGTGCTTAAGCGTAAATTAATTTTAAAAAAAGAAACTTACTATTGATTATACATTTAAACAAATTTTTTTTTAGTTATAATTATTAAAAATTGCACAAAATTTTAAAAATTATTTAATACAGTTAACAATAAATGGCATTTAGTAAGATGTAATTCTAACAAATAGTATCTCGAGAGACATTCTTTTTACGTACGTTAATAAAACAATCTAGTAATGACACGGTATTCTCAAGGGTTGCGTTCTTAAGCGTTTACGAGGGCATTAAAGTTCGAAATAATATACGTGTAGAAAATATATTGCTGTATTCGTTGATACAGTTGCAGCTAGAAATTTAAACCATGAGTTTTTTAATTGAAACATTTTATTTTACTTATAATTTTAATAAATAAAATAATAATTTCAAAATCAATTGCACGTTTTGTCTCGAATAAATTTAAAATTTAGTTACTTAATAATAAAAAATAAAATAAAAATGTAATTAACAATCAACAAATTTAACACAATTATAAAAAATATTAATGCTGGTTAGTAGATGTGTAAGTTTTTTTATAAACAGATCTTTGTTTTTTTTAAAGAAATCAAACCGTAGAAAACGTTGCAATATGAATATTATAAAAAGAAAATCTAATTTATTATTTAAATATTTTCATGGTTTTACGCTTATTGCATAATATCCAATTTAAAAATCTACATACAGAAAAAAAGTAAAATTAAAAATTGCATTTTTATAGAAATGCATCAAACAAAGCTAACTATGCTATACGCCTTTGTTAACTGAGGACGTTATCAAATATTTAAAATTGTAAACATGGCTTTGACAATGTCGCCAGCAAAACAATTAATTGTTTAGTGTACGACCCTCGACGACACTATTATCGACATCATCCCGTAGTTAGTATTGTTTTATGCAACCAGGTGTTAGCATACTAATGAACTGTATATTTAACACTATACAGCCACAAACTGATACTGAACCTTATCCATAAAATCTAAAACCACCCGCGGACCACCTCTACCGCTTTGAAGCGCGCGACGTTCCTCTGCTTAAGAGTATTCAACCGGAACGATAAACAGAATAAAAACCGCCGTCAACGCTGAAAATGCCCTTTTTTGCCGAGTCCCCTTCCTGGTAGTACCTTTTGTACCCGGCTAAATCTTTCTTAAACCGATCCTGATCGTATATTTGTGTAAACCGATTAACCAAGACCTGTTTTCGTACCCTGACATTATTGACTCCGACCGAATAACAAAGACCGGCTTTCACTCTAACTAATTTTTTAATTCAATTTATCGTTTTGTACAAGAACCCCCTGTCACGTCAAAACGCACTCCCTCAAGTTGACCACAAGTTTCCGCTTTGAGTACAATTTGCTATAACCGAACCTTAGTCCGTTAGGGAATCGATAAATCGTTTGCGCCAGGTTAGCGTAGGGTTTGTTAAACGCGAAACTAAAGCTATAGTTACTTTCAACGACACATTTTTAAACCTTAACGTAGTTGAGTTGGCGTATTGAAGTACCAATCGAGCCAGGTTGGTTTAGGGTATTTTAATACGTTTTGTATCGCTACGTTTTGGTGTGGGGCTGAGATCTAAAATCCAATAATTCCAAATAAATGTCAGTTTCAAAATACTCACTTGAATTTACCGTACTAGAAGCTTTCGTTTGACATTCTAACTAAACTGCAATACCCCGTGTAGTTTTTATAACGTAAGTGAACTCCGCCGTGTTTCATTTGCGTGAAGCTTTGTTATTAACAGATACCAGTGGTCAGCCCTTCGTAAAATTGAATTTTAAACCCAGTTAACCAGATAACACGTGCATCGCCGAAAATCCATAAGTAATTATACCGAAGTTCTTAACATATAGTAACGTACTTGAATAATTTCCCGCCCTGTAAGTTCCATATTTATTCCGGGTATACGTTAATTATATTAATTTATAGCACCTGTTCTGGAGTTGATCTGTCAAAAATAAAGTGTCACGCCGGTCTTCTCATAACCAAACAAAGTAACGACTAGCACAGCTTCTTCGGAAAGGGATCGCAGGCTTTGTTATGTGTGATTATAACGTGAATCTAAAAAAAGGCGCCAAGACGATGAAAAATTAAATTCGGGGGATACCGTCTAACTCTCCACGTAGTAAAAGAAGAATAAATAACACTACAAAAGTAATAACACCGAATATATATATTTATTATATTACAGAAGTTGAAGAAAGCATATAAATGTAAATTCTTGACAAAATTTATACGTAGGCCGATTGAATTAGAAGTTGCGCCGAGTGGCGAGCAACACACCGTATAACAAACTGCCCTTGTCGGACTACATAGTTACATAAACATAGCGGCTGAATTTATAAGTACATATAGTTAAATTGTAGACAAACTAAACAATTCAAGCCTTCGAGATTCGATGTGCACAACTGATAAATTCGCGAAGCACAAAAATACAATTAATTGTGTTAAGTTAACATGCACGTACGGTCATAAACGACCTAGTCCCCGAAATACAAATCAAAAAATTGAAAGTAGTAATACTTACAGTTAGGTTTTACCTCAGTCGGACATTAGCTAATCTCCGTACTTGATGTACCTAAAAAGTAATATTAAACTCAAATCGGAACGAGCATATACGTTTAACACAAATAAGAGGGTTTATTTAGCATCCAATTATTACGAACGCAAGTGCGCAGCGTTTCCCTTCGACTTAACCAATTAAATTTCCCATGTTTGTCTTAATTCTTCGCAAAAGAAAGGATTGTCCTGGCGGTTCTCAACCTTTGACGGTGGATATGATAAGGACGTATCAATACTGCGACGTCATGGAATATTTCGAACAAGGCCACCTGTTAGTTATCTTTGATGATAACGCAGAACATTTGGTGGCTACCAAAATCCGCTACAGAAAATTAGTAGAGTCAATTTAAACCCTCAATAAAGAAAATTGTATACCACTTACCCCGTTTCAACCTTCCAAAAATAATCGCATATTAAACTAGCAGCGTGACACAATCTAACGGTGAAGGTGAAGGTACCAAACTCGCAAAACGATCTAATGCAAATGAAGTGCGAAAATGCTGTCTAAAATTTGACAGGCTCGGCGCAAGAGCAGAGAGGTTCTGACAAATTTCATACTAACGAGAAATTTTTCATACTCGCGAATTGAACTACTAATTTCTTTTTTTTTAACGTTACACACCGTTCTCAAAAGGATTTCAACCACGCTATTTACATCTAATGGGTTTTTTTAAAGGTTAGATAGATAGATAGATTTTCATGTTTCTAGAATAAATTAATTTTAATTGTGTTCAAATTAATAACGCTTTCATTCAATGCCGAGACTTTGAGCCACAGGGGTGTTACAATCTAAATATATAGCTTGTGTAAATAAGCAAAAAAATGCAAATGTAACATTTTATTCTTTAAGAACCTTATTACAAATAACATTAATTGTTAAGTTTTTTTTACATTTCTTAACAATTTTTCTTGCAATGCTTCTACCAGATATTGACTAATAACTTTTACACAATCCATACAATACTTGTGAGCTTAAATATATAATGTATTCTTAACTAGCTTACAAAATTTATTTACACACAAAACAATAAATATAAAATATGAAACATAAAACAATTTGTTACAAATTTAAAATTGGAGCTATAGAAAATCTATCAAATTATTAGAATTCTTAATTTAAAATAATTATAATTTACGTTTAAATGCTCTAATGTTTTTATATTGCAATGGGTGCGAAATATTGAAACGCAAAAATACGTAACCTATCAAATAGTATAATAATTACAAACTTACTTACAAGATTAAGTTAAGTCTTTTATCACTTGGTTGTACAGATTTAGTTTTAATATAATTTATCCGTTTTTGCAAAAATCCATAATCTGATATGAAAAAAAATTATAATTTGGAACGTATATATATATATATATATATATATATAATATAAAAACGTGCAGCTTACACTGAAATGTTACTAAAAGCGACAAAAAATAGCTACAGATCACGCCTGAGTATCGAACATTATCATTGATGTACGCAGGAATTCAAAAAGCGTTGAATTACATCGAAAGTATCCAATCAAAAAAATGTGCTTCTTACAAATGCAATGCTTTTTATGTATAAATATCTGAAATTAGTAAATTAGACATATTGTGACTTTTAAGAAAGATAATAAATTGTTTTTAACTTTTACGTTACTGAACTATTTTTAGAAGTCTCCTGCATATTAATTTAATATTAAACAGAACAATTAACAACAAACAACTTTTTTTGACTATTTGTTAAACAAGTATATTTTACTTAAAAACATTCTTTTCGACATAGATAAAATAATCGAATTGTAGCAAAGTTAAGTTTCCCAATTAACAATAGGCTTATTTCTTTATTTTTATTTCTTAAATGAAAGTTTAAATTTAAGATATGTTACAGTTACAGTTTTTTTTTTAATTAAATAGGGCAAACAATATATTATTGGCCCCTTTAGGGCCCGTTAAGATACCTTACAACTTTTTTGTTTAAAACAAAAAATTGTATTTATTAAAAGCAGTACAGATCTCATACAAAAAAATTATTTTATTCAAAATAACATTGGTCTTTCGTATTTTACAAAAAGATATCACATATATGGCATGCAAAATCTACAGTAGTTGGCCGATAAAATGAGTTATTGGCCTGAGGAAAATCAGTTGTTGGCCAATGTGAAACTGAATAACTAGATAGCTCATTAGTTACAAAGAAATTTTTCCAGCTTTAAAAAATAACTGTAATAGGTATATTGGCGTACGTATTAAACCCACACTAAAATATTTATCGTTATTTATTATAGTATTTTGCTCGTCAAACTTTAAGTCATAAAATACGTACTAGAAGTATAGGTAAGTAAATAATACTAAATTCAAGTACTTATTACTTAATTGTAACTAATTGAAATTTTTCTTTCAATCAATTTAAACAATTGAATACTGGAAATTCGGATTTATGCAAGTTAAACTTTTGTATACACAATTAAATGGTGCGCTCTGGCACAAGATTTACATTTCAAACCTTTCTTTCCGCTATTAAAATTGAAAGTACAGCTGTAGCATATTCCTTTAAGTAAAATACAATTTTTACTTGCAATTAGTCCGCTTTTTTTAATACCAAACACATTAGAGAAATCTTCTTGCTTTACATCACTAACGTCATTTAAAGATGTGTTTGACAAAACTTTTATTTTAGGAGGAGAATCAAATAAAGACTTAATTACTTTTTGAATTTTTTCCACTCGTCTAAAATATTATGCTGTAAGAGGAACCGTTGACGGAGTAATAACAATAGGTATCTTTTATTTTTAGATAACACATTTTGAACTGAGTTAAGATCTGAACCCTTTGGCAAAATTTCTTTCAATGCTTCTTTTTGTTTTTTGCTTCTTCTTTCTTCGTTTTTAACTTTTTCCATTGTGTCGAGGTCAAGACATATATGGATCACGATCATTTTGTTTTTTTCCTTTTCTATGCGGTTTTGCTGTTTTTTGCACATAATAATAGAAATTTTATAATTTAAAATTTCTGAGTCATTATCTATGGTGGAAATCAAAGAATCTTCAATTGCAGTATCTGGAACTTAAAAAATATTGTTAGAATAAACAGGAGAACTGACAATTCTTGATGAATCTTCATAAACACCCACTTCAGTTATATTTACTTCTGATTTTTTTTCATTTTTCATTGGTACTATCCGATTCCTGGGCAGTTATTAACACATGTATTTGGTCCTAGTTTTATGTATAGAAAAAGTTTCATGGATTATAAAGTCATCTTTTTTTCTCGGAAATCTTTTTCTATAACATTCTAAAATTTATTCCATCAATGTCGTTTTTGCGTCTTTAGTCAAAACTTTTCACTTCTTCCAAATTGTAACGTAGCACTTGGTATTTGAAAATTTATTGCAATTTTTCTGATGAACATCCCATTATCAACTACTTTTAAAGCGTTCTAAACTTGTTACTCTGTGTATATATTTAGTGCAAGTGTTACTGAATATTCGACAGTTAATGCATTTAATTTATCTTTCACCGAATTACTTATACATTACCTATAACCAAAACATAAAAACCTTCATATTAAAAATTACATCATTTTTAGTTATTGGCCATGGGGGCTAATGACCAATAATTTACATTTTAATGTACTTAGTAATCGGCCGTCCCAAATTTTAATTATTTCTGAGGTTATAACGGCGTAGTCTTACTCATATTACTCTTTTATATCTGAATATGCGATTCAAATATATCTTATAAATAATAATGATTTTATCAATTCAAACAAAATTATACTAAAATTGTATACTTATAATCTAAGCAAACTAAAGAAAACACTTTCATGCGTTAAATTTCCACGACAGTAAGGGCGGTATTCATAATCGTGTCTTAAATATAAGATTGTCTTGAGCATTTGCTTAAAGTGATGATTAGTTTTATAGACGTCACATAAGCAAATGCTTGAGACGATCTTAATATGTGGTCTTACCTAAGATAATCTTATTTTTTCTACATTCATAGTCGATACTTATTTAAAATAAGCTCTGTCTTAACAATACATGTATTCATAGTGCTAATAAGACCGTCTTATTAGTGTGCCTAACCACACATTTTTACTAAAGTCATTGTCATTATTTTAAGTCAGTTACAACGTAGACTTTAACGTGTTTGATAACTAATTTTAACCATATCATATCATCATGGAAGTGAGATTGTACGACATTGTTGTTAAGCAAAATGTGGATGTTGAGAAAAATAACAAAGTGATAGTTATTGAGCATATTCCAGGTTTTAAAATATTGAAGAAATTTTAGGAATAGAAAAGGATGTTTTTGTCTGAATGTTCAAGTAATTATGTCATTAATTTTAAAATATAATTAAATACAAAAAAAGCACAAGTTTGATTTTTTTAAAACGAAGCTAATAATTTAGTAATAAAAAAGAGAAAAAACACGATAAACGTTTTTTATATAAGAATTTTTTATATGTATTTTTTATTTTATTTTATTTAATTTAGCTTTAGCTTCCGTCTCTCGCAGTTCGAAATCATAGTATATTTTAAATAAACATTTCTTGTTTATGTTGAATTAGTTACTCCAATCATGATTTTTTTAGGAAAATTTAATATGTAGATCCCGCTAATTGTAATCCTTGTTTCGTTAATCGTCGCGTAGGAATCGGCATTTGCCGTAACAAAAAGTAGCGCGGACTATAAAATTTTAAACGACACACAAATTTGATTGGTAATTACATAACAAATATTCCGAAACTAGACGAAGCTGTAGTTTAAGATCTTCTTATGTAAGACGATCTTAAATAAAATAAGACAACGCTTTGAAGCAACTTCTTTAGTAAGATTATCTTAAGTTTTGACTATGCAATCATACCGTCTTAAGGCGATCTTAAACATTTAAGACCGTCTTGCGTAAGATGATCTTAAGCTTTACCTTAAGACACGACTATGAATACCGCCCTTATAAGAGTGGTACTATTGACACATGGAATTTTCGGCGGAAAGGGTTGAATCTACAGTGCTGACAGATTACACAAAAATATTTAAGTCGTTAAAAATAACTTGACGCATAATATTTGCTTTTTAATGCAAAATGGCAAACAACTGGAACTGGATAGTTTACCTAGTGATAAAAAAATATTGATTGTAATCTGACACCTGTTTTTAATTTATTCTGGCACGGTAAATTCAAGTACTAAACACAATCACGTTAAGTTTTTCTTCTCTAATTTTTTTTCTGTTATGGTCGTTTGTAAATTTATTAATGTCATTACTATGTAAACGTAAATGTTTAAACTATAAACATGCAAAACAGATTTAAGTCATTAGCATACATGTATATAGTAACGACGCCATTATAGCTTACTGAAGTTATTAATTTGTAATTATTATAAACCAAAATTAAAGTTAATAAATGTGTAACGCAAAAGAAACGAAATATGATGGCAGTATGGTATCTTGATACACGTGAAGTAATGTAATCTGTAAATGGCTATAAAGGTGGAGACGTTGAAAACTGATTTTTTACCCGTGTAATTAAAACTTTTGAATATTCGAGGTAAAATCACAACGTATAACATTGTAAAATATACAATTTTAATGCAAATGTGAAAATGTCAAGGGGGCAAATATTAAAGCTTTATATTGGGAAAGCGATTGTTTCCGGTACATACGTAAAAAATTTCTACGACGTAGGTACGAAAAAATTAAGGTCGGTATATAAGATAAACCGCAAATTATAATTTTAAATAGAGACCCAAATTTTATTATCACAAATAAAATTGAGAAAAACGTTTAGACTTCATTTACTATGGTCGTAACATGGGTGTAAAACTTTATTAATCACATCTTAACAAATTTTCTAAATTTTTAGGTGGTATAAGCAATAAACATGGCAAAAGTTTTAATCGAAATGTAAAAGTTATGAAAGATTGGTACCAAGAAAGGTGGGATCCTAACATGATAGACGATTATTACACAAATACTTAAAGCGATTGCCAAAACAGACATGACAGCAGATAATTCTACCAACATATTTTCAACAAAACAAAAGCTTAATAAGTTAATTTAGAACGCTAAATATTGTATATATCTGCAGTAATAAAATGTAGTTTCTGAACAAAATAGTTCAATTGTACTGAACTTTTCAATAAACTAAATGTACTAGTACTTATATCATCAACTAGTACTTCCTGCTTTGCAAATCATGTTTTAGTCGTCAGATATTTTTGACAACATACAATATCTTCCATTTCCTCATAGCACTGGCTACAAACTTTTTTCTACATTCATTTTGATTATTATTACTTTTTTATATTTGTTACTTTGATGACTATAATTCACACATTTAATTTGAATTTATTTGTACATTGCGTAATCGTTTGTTATAAGACATATGTTATCTGTGTTATGACTATGACTATAAATAAATTGGTTATCATACCTAGTTGAAATTAATTTTATAATTACTACTACTTTAAAACCTGGTAACTACAGATACTCTATAATCCTTTAGGGAAGTTATCATTTGTAACAACATTATTCCTTATAAATTAACAAAAATAATTAAAACATTTCTATAAATCGTTTACAAATTAAATGATAAAATAAATCTGTTGTATACAACTCGAGTCGTAGCAGTAATATTTGTTTGAACGGTGCAACTTAGATATAATAGAATAGATTAAGGATGATTATTCTTATGTTTTCTTTTTTATATATGCACTGTAATTAAGTACGTTCGAAAGAATCAAAAAACTATTCAGTTACAAACCAGAAAAATTTAAAATCAACACACGTGTTCCAATAACATTATTTTTAATTATTAAAAATTGTTAATTAATTTTACTCATTCTTAAATTTTTTAATTTTATATGATGTTAATTAATTTTTACTGCAATAATTTCTGATTGATTAAATAATAAGTTTAATAGTCCTAAAAAATAAAATATTACATTAATGTTCAGCGCAATAATTTGTTTAAAAATAATTTTATTTATATTATTATTAACTAAAAATTGAATAGTGTTGTTAGTTGCAAATGACTGCATGCCTAAGTTCTTATTGAAATCGTTTCCTTCTAATTGTAGTATGTTAATATTTTTTTAGTCTCCTTAATCGTAAAACCGTATTTTATAATTCTTTGTACATGAAATGTAATTTGATATTTATGCAGGTTGTTATATCACAGTATTGTAAAATCTTAAACAGTGCGGTAAAATAAGCACTAAATTTCAGGTTTTGAAAAAACAATAAATCGTATGTTAATTATATAACACTAAACTTATTGTAAATAAATGTTACTTTACATTATATTTAATGATGTATATGAACAAAAACGTAAAGATTTATTATATTTATATTTCAATTTTTAGAAATGCACCATTTCGTGACTACTATGTCAATTATGGTTACAGTTCGCTATTTATAGCTGTCGAGTTACCGATGTTAACAAAGTGTTAAAAAAAATAGTAATAGGTAAATAGTCAGAAAATCAAATTTTAAGTTTATCAAATTAATTGTAATTATGTAAGTAGGTATTTATAAGGCCAACAGAAAAAAATACACGTAATTATTGATAATTTTTTATATAAAATTATTGTCTACTAAAAAATTAACACAAATTTCGTGCGTTTAGGTATTACAGCGCTCCATCCAAATGAAAACTTCACTCGTTGAACTCGGTTTTTAAACAAATCTGTCGCGTTGTAAAATACCAGTTACACGCACTCAATTGTAAATAACATTATTTATTGTTAACTTTATATCCTTTAAAGATATGTTGATTGACCACCAACTTTCTGAGTGAATTTAAGACAATTAATTAGAAAACTTTGGTTTAGTTTTAATATTTTAAAGTAAATCGCCAAAATCTACGATTTTCTTTAAATAAGAATTATTGATACAATTAAAGAATATTATGTAACTAGTAGTTAAAAAACAATGTTTTAATAATATAGACAGTAAATTAGTAATTTTATGTACTTTTTCTCATTGCCGCGTGAAACATAACTTGCACCTAGGTCGTTAAAGTGTTTTTTTAATAATACCTGTCATTATTGTGATCTTTACAAGCGACTGTATTAATCTATATGTTTGAATATAAAAAAATAATATTAACCTTTACTTAACTTTAACTCTGATTTACAAAAACTGTTCATAGCCATTGATTAGAATAGAAATTGTAATTTGCGTTGCATTTATTACTTCCTTTAGTAATTTTCTATTTTCCGTATTCATTATTAGCATGATGCTAAATTCATGAATTTTTCACAAAGTAGTAACTACATTGTTTAATGCATCACTATTAACTAAATCAACAATCGTTTTATTACTTACATTTATTATTCAATTTCAAATATTTCCAATTATCCATCGTAATTGGATATTTTAGATTAGAAAAATATCTACAATTCTCCAAAAAACCGTCGCGTCTAACAAAACAACAATTGGTCGACTTTTATTAAAATATAGGTTTACTAATATACGTAGTTTGGTATATCTGATATAATATGTAAAGGAAGCGTAGTTAGGTTGATTACCAATTTTTTATCTAATTAATGTATTATTTGTTAATTTCAACTTATTACAATTACAAAAAGCATTGGTAAAGGTAATAACCTACTATCTATGTTTTTATATTTATTTTTATAAACGTTTTTACAAAATCAGTATTGACCAGTCTGTCAAATTTCTGTATTTATGTGAGGTCACGTAAATATTTTGACGTGACGTCTTCTAATTAGAAACGTTTATATTTATGTTAAACAAAACAATGTTCTGATTGGTTATTACAGTTTATACATACAATGCGTAACTATTTACAAAGCTTCCTATTATTTTCACAGTTTTGCTATTTTTTCAATTGGCAGAAACGGGAACTGCACAGCCAACTTGTTTTTTTTATAGGAAGGAGGGTCAAATTGCATACCGTTTGAAAGTTATTTTCAAGTAGAATTCAGCGACATGCCGTTTGCCATAGTTATGTCCAAAGATAAGTTTGTTATTGTAAATTAAAAATTGGGAGTAAGTATTAACTGGATAATTAAAGAGCCAGTTAGCATGGAAAACAATAAACTGTTTTCTGGTATTTAATGTAACATGAAACCGTGTTTTAAATTTATGATGTTCATATAGTACAAGAATGATTTATAAGCGATGCTCAAATTGTTCCTTATCTGCATCTTAGCAGTAATAAATTAGATTAGAAAATCCTTTAACTAAATTCAAAATAAACTCGCGAAGAATATTTGCTGTTTCTTCTTGAATTTGTTGCACTAGTTCATTCAAGTTATTTGGTTCATCGAGGTAAATACGACTCTTCAGGTAACCCCCAAAAATCTAGTAGGGTTAAGTCAAGATATTGCCGTTGCAACGTCCATTCCACCTTGCGGAAGAACGTTATTTTAACAAACACAAACTTTGTGGCTATAATAGGAAGAGGACTCCATCGTGTTAAAACCATAGCGTGTTATATAAGGAATGATATTTTCTTGCAGTACTTGCAGATATTGAGCCGCTGTAAGGTTCTTTTCAATAAAAAAGAGGCTTATAATGTTTTGTCCAACAATACCTGTAAAAGATAAAAGCATTTTAATATGTTAGAAAAATTATTGTGTGTCAGCAGATAAAATCAAATTATTTAGGAGCAAAGTTAAAACATAAAATTATTCAGTTAAATTTATCTTTAATTACCTTCCCAAACATTAACTTTTTTTGAAAACTGCGTGTCAGTTTTGTCAGTTCAATGATGAATGCTGTCTGTCCAGTATCTACACTTTTGCTGATGCACTTTGCCATTTAGCAAAAAGTAGCTTTATTAGAAAACACGATATTATATGATAAAATTTGGATCTGGATATTTTTGATGCATAATTTCTTTACAGAATTCTAATACTCTGTCGAAGTCGTTTTCACTTAATTCTTCAACCAAATGTACTTTATAAAGATGCGGCATGTCGCTGCATTCTAGTTGAAAATATCTTTCAAACGGTATGCAATATGACTCTCTTTCATATTAAAAAAACAAGTTGGCTGTACAGCACCCGCCCTTGTCAATTAAAAAAATAACAAAATTATGGAAATAATAGCAGATTTTATAAACAGCATGCAGATTAAATTTTATTGATGTAATTTAAATTTTAACACTGTAGCGGGATCTATGTGTTTTTCAGGTATTTTCTTATTATGGAAAAGCTCTATGAAACTTCCGCTTCATCTTTTTATGAAAAAACATTTAAGTCACTAGCGTATACAAAAGATACCATAGCAAATGTAAGATTCTCAAACTCAAAAATTGGTGTGGTAATTATTCCACCAGAACTCGATTACCAAACTGATGAAAAAAAGTTTGACAAAGAGGATCTGGTTACATTTGGTCTATATCGTTATGTCCTAGGAGAAGTTGAAATAGCGATGGAAGATAATAGCGTTGAGAACTATAACATGCCACTATCTAACATTTGTACTGCACTATCAGAAAAAGAAAAAACAAGTCAACCCAAATAAAGTTGATATGAAAATGGCAGCTACTAACAGCAACTCCATTCGTTTGAGTAAAGTACGAAAACAATTATTTAGCTATAATGTCATACAAATTTATGAAAAACTGTTTGACGAACAAGTTGTCAATCTTATAGTAGAACAAACGAATAAATATGTTAAAACCAGCAATAATCACAGTTTTTAAGTTACTAGTAACAAAATCAAAAATTTTGTAGATGTGCTTTTTTTTAGTGGTTTTCATAAATTACCTTGCGCGCATTTATATTGGTGTTTGGATGAAGACATGAATGTGTCATTTATCTCAAACTGTATTAGTAAAAATAGTTTTGAGGAGATAAACAATATATACACTTGGCAGATAACACCCAGATTCACAGAAATAATACTGAATAAAAAATTCCAACTGTTTGGAATTTTCTACGAATGCTTGTCCATTGATAAAAGGATGGTACGATATTTGGGACATTATTCTGCAAACATCATTCATCAAAACTAAACTCCAGTAGTTATTGTTGTGCCTTTGATACCTACTATGGTGCTTAGCCAATAAATGGTGAGATTGAAATTCGGAAGTCCACACTTTCCCTAGGATTGCAGGTGGTAATTGACCATTTAAAAGTTGTCACAGCACCTACTGATCGCTTCGTACTTTTTTTTCGATTACCGTAACGATAAAAAAAATTCAATTACGATGCTGCGTATGTCGCAGCAGAATTAGGTAGACTTGTGAAAAGTGCAATAATACTATTCGCATTGAGAGAAACTGACTGTTTCAAGATACGTCACACTCAGAAACAATTGTTTCTTTTTTGCTTTCCGTTGATTTATATTATATATGTGCCCGATGTACTCATTTAAATAAACATTTTTTTTCTTACATTGTAAGCAAATAAGTTGAAAACAAAGCATACATGACAAAAACATATTGTACTCGACTAGATTCAATCATAAAAAATGATTTTGATTTTTCACAAGATTGGTAAGCATTAATGGGTTAAATTTACTGTATTCATTATTTTTTTAAATGTATTTGAATGTGGTCTTAAAATGCTTTATCGCCACAAAAGTCATGACTTAAAACTGCCACCAATTCAAAGAACTAATAAACGAAAGGCAAGTTAAGCAACCTGTTCAGCAAGCATCAAATATACATACAAATGTTTTTATAATGGAATATGGTCTTCTGTACTGTTGAAGTGACGTCATTTTCATAATTTTTTTAATTAAAATAAACAAGAAAATATAGACTGTGAAATACTGGTTTTAGAAAATCAGTTAAACAGTATTAACAATATTCTGAATTAACTAATAAAGTATTTTTAAATACACCTTGTTGATTCAAATTTAATTTAATTTATTGTTCAGTTGTTGCACACTTTGACATCAATCAATTTATTCTACCAATTTCAAGTCCTTTAATCCATAAATAAACAATAACTTTTAGTTATTAACTGTTAAATAATTAATTAAATATGTTTTATCATTAACATGCCGTAAATAAAAAAAAAGATTAATAAACTTTTTTTTTGTAAAACATCACAAAACAAACTAAATTTATTAGATATATCTCATATAAATAAAAATTTGTTGCGTTATATTTAAATATTAATACATTTTATGCTAATGATAAATTAAGTTAGGTTACGTTATGCGTTAAAATGTTTTTGTAATATTGTGTTTATTAATAAATACCAATATTTACTTTTTATATGTGTTTAAGTTTGTAAATTAACTTGTATATATTTTCAGTTTAAACAAAATCAAATTTTATATTTTAATTTTTATTCATTTAACTGTAAATTTTTACATTGTTACTCAATCCTCAAATCACATCAAAGAAAATTAATTACATTGACATAACAATACAATTCATAACATATTCAGCTTTATTTTTGTTTAGAATGTTTTTCAAGATGTATTAAAACAAATTAGTTTTAGAAAAAGAGTAATTTAATTTAAATTTGTTTCTGTTATTTTGAAACTTTTATTTACGATAAGTAATGTTTTTCAGCAAAGCCAATAGCATTATAGAAAAACGAGTATTTTAAAATTGTTTTTAGTAGTATTAAGTATAGCCTAAAAAAAGGTTAGATATAACAGGTGTGCGGTTTTTGTATCTCTTCTAAAAAGTGTTATTAATTTCAATTTATTAGTAGTTAGGAGAGCGATGAAAGCAACTTTAGTATATTTAAAAGAAAACAAATAGTAATGAAGTTCACATTACTGTGCGTATTATAAGTTTCAATATATTCCTATATGTCAAGTATTTTATATATTAGTAATGTTTGAATTGTAATGATTCTGTTTTTGCATATATGTTTATCCCTTTGCATTGAAATTGAATCTTGTAACAATTTAAGTCGCTTTGCAATGTCAATATCAACACAAAAACGACTAAATAGATTAAACTCATTGCTATAAATCAATAGTCAAAAATATTAAATAACAAAAAAACATAACTTAATTAAATTTTTTTTTAAATTCTATACTACTTGGTTTCAGTTGCTTAAATGTGCATTTTTTACAACACTTTGACAACCTTAATTTGAAACTTGGAGCAAAGAACGATACATATTATGTTGTGTAATCTATGTTTCTAGGGAGTACATTTTTCATATTTGCATTATTTTTTGCAAAATAGAGCAGAAATTAAAAAAACTTACTGTTTTTTGTAAACAATTTTACTACTATTTTTGTACCACTAAATAAAACTAGATGTATAAAAATCTGTAAGAAGTTGTAGCAAGTAGTTTGGTTTAGCAGTGACGAGTGCCTGTTATTGCGTTATCTTATAATATTGTTACAATGGGTGTACATGGTAAAAAAAACTTTAACTTGTGGTAGTCGCCGACGAAATTTAAAAAAAGACTAAAGTAACATCTAATTAAAAAGTAAGTATTTATTTATCTAGGGTATAAAAAAAAATTTTTTTTAATTCATATAAAGTAAATGTTTTAAAATCAAAATTGAATTTTCAGATTTGAATTACATTTTCGTATTTATTCGTAACCATGATAATTTGTTTATTATAACATAGTTACATTTTTTAAACTTTATGTAGATATATTGTATAAAAAAAAATTATTTAAATTAAATAAGTTTTTTTTTAATTTAGACCATTTTTTTAATCAAATCGACCAAACTTTTAGATACAGATGTTTGAAAAAAGTTTACAAAGAGAGAAGAAGGGAGTCAAATGCAAACAACATTGATCATCTGGAAAACCGGATAAATTCTGAAAAAAATTGTTTGCATCTGAAGAAGAATTATTTCTTGTTATAGAAGTAGAACAAGAAAACTTTTCTGAAAAAAAATCTGTGGTCATAGAATTGTTGGTATACAACATCTAGTGTTTTAAAAAATTTGAAACATGCGTGATTTGGTTGTAGTTTCTTTGACATAAATATGGTGTCAGAAAAGAGATACGGATTAAAAAGTGTTTTTTCAACAAAATGTAGTGTTTGTAGTTTTGAAAGCAGTTTTTCCACTGAAAACTCTAAAAGTGTAAATGTGAATGAAGCAGCAATGTGTGGTACAATAGCTATAGGAGCTGGTTATTCTCAACTTGCAGAATAATTATCCGCTTTAGATATTCCTAGTATGCCATTTAAAACATATGCAGCTTAAGAAGATATTGTTTTAAAAGTGATTAAAGAAAATGCTTTAAATGAAATGATGAAAACCGGAGTAGAAGAAGCAGATGAAGCTCGTAAATTAGGTGATATTAGCATTATATGGCATATCAAGGATTGCAGTAGTGGTGGATGGTGCTTAGAGTAAACGCTCTTATAAACCAAATTATAACGCATCGTCTGGTGTGGCGTGTATTATTGGAAGAAAAACAAAAAAAAAACTATATGCCGGTGTCAAAAATAAATATTGTTATATGTGTGACAAGTATAAAAATTCGAACATTATACCATCTCACGCTTGTAAGAAAAACTGTAGTGGGACGTCTACCGCTATGGAAGCACAAATTTTATAAAATAATAGGCGATGGTGTACAAAAAAACTAAAGAAAGTAAACTTTATGAGCCAATAATTTTTATAGACAACATAGAGTGTCGAAATTATATTTTACAAAATTGTTCTACTAAACTGCGCAAAAATTTAAAAAAAAACTACTCTTCACACGCATATTCTAATATTTTTACGCGACAATATTTTACGTTTTTGTACAGCAATTGTTTGTACAATAAAGCAAAGAAAACAGCAGAACATTCCAAATTATTTAAAAATTCAGTTTTTAAAAGAGGATATTTTAAACGGCCCAAAATATATAACGGGAAACCATGACAGTTGCAACACCATAGATAACAATTACTTTTGCAAAAAACAAAAAGGAAGCGAAAAAAATGTATATAGTTTGTTCAAGAATAGTGGTGTCTTTCAAGATTTTTTACAATGTGTTAATAGAGTAGCTACCATGTGTCCAATTTGGTGCATGACGTTGACACGAATCTAGTTGAATTTTATAATAGTAGGGATAATTAATAATCTTTTGAAACGTGGTTCTTATGAAACTAGATGTTTAGCGGTAGTATCTAATTTAATAAAAAACATTAATTTTTTTTATAAATACAAAAAATATATAGAAACCGGCCAAATTGGATCGTTTACAAATAAGTACTGTACGTCCAAAAAACCATGCAAAACTAAAAAACTTACACGTAAATCATTTAAATTAAATGAATCAGATGAAGATTATGGAGGAAACTCACATAATGATTTTCCGGATATAACTACAGAAGAGTTAGCAATTTTGATTGACAGTTTCAGAAACAAATCAAATGTTGCTAACAAAACAGAAATTGAAATTAGCAGGCGAGGTCAAAATTTATATCCCAAACAGTTTGAGGGGAAATATTTCCGAATTACAGCTAGAAGTTTTGAAAAAATATGTAAAATGAGACCAACAACTTCTACATCAAATACTGTAAAATCATTATAGTACTCATCTCATGTTAGTACTAAATCCTTAAATTATAGAAATGTAAATTAAAATTATGCAAAATAATTATTTGAGAAACAATATTCACTAAAAGTTCAACAATGTGGGCGTTTCATTCACGAAAATTATAGTTATATTTGTGCTTTCCCAGATGGCTTAATCGATAATGATTACATTATTGAAATTAGACGTCCATTTTCTGCTAAAGAAAACATTATTTTTATTCAATTACTATCTAAAAATTTTGTAGTGTTTTGCCTGTCATTTAAATCACAATTAAAAAAAAAACAAATAATAAAAGTATAAAAGTTAAATTGTGTTATAGGAATTTAGATAAATTAGCATGTTACAATCGTTTTATTTATTATTTATCTAACTTTACAAAAGATTTTTTTATTTATGATTATAGCATTTACACAATTGGATTATAAGGGTCTGTTGATTTATGACATGTACCCCATAGAGAATAGTTTGGTACTGATTTTTTTTAAACATGTATTTTAATAGCGTTTTTACAAAATTTAAACTTATGTTATGAATTATCTTAATGTAAACAATAATAGTTAATATGTTTTATTTAATTATTAATAATTGATTAAAAGAATTAATACTGCGTATTTCAAAATACTTTTATATAACAAGCTTTGTATATACACGGCACAGCAAGAAATAACAAAACATTAAAGTAGAACTGTAATTGTAATAATTGTCATGTTTACGTAAAGTTGATAAGTTACGTTTTGTAATATAGACAAATGACTGTCTGAAGTTTAAACAAAAGCTTTTAAAATTAATGTAAAACGTTTGTTTATCAGCAGATACGTTGACGTTATACTTTTTTATGCTTTTAACAAATTTTTTCATAATTTTACATTTACGTATTTAGTTTAGTATTTATTGACTTTTTAACATCAACTTTTTTTTCTTTAATGTGTAATCCATAATAGACTTGTTATTAGTAAAGGTTGTTTTTAAGGTATTTGTAATTGTTTATGTATTAATAAAATGTATTTGCAATTATGAGTTAGTTGTTGTGCAGCAACATAGTTTATTGTTTTGTTATTTCTTGTTTTCCTCGAGACCATCTTATTGTTTCTTTTAGTAGTAGTCTTAGATTATATTTAGTTTTTTTTAAATAATATCTATTTGTGTTTTAATTTTTTTGGTTTTTTTAAACTATATACAAATAATCAACTTTTATTTTACAGTAACCAATTTAAAGTTTATTAAATAAAATAGTTTTTGGGTAAATGGTGTATATATTTATTAAAATCTCGCAAACTTGTGAACGTGGTCCTAAGTTCTTTTTCAGGTGACAATGAACATTTGTTTTTTCTAGTTACCTTAATTAGTTTTATAATTGTCATTTTATTAATTGTCACTTGAAGAAGAACGTAAACCACGTTCGAAAGCTTGTAAGTTTTTTAATAAATTTATTCACCATTTACCCAAAAACTATTATATTATGTTTCATGGTAAAAATTTTGTATCTAAAATTAAAGTTTATTGTTATATTTACAAAACTAAATAAATATCTGTGTATTTACGGTTTAGTTCTACTACAGCAATGGTAAACAATACTTTGTAACAGGGTGTATTGACATTTGTTTATAACTAATAAAAATGTACATTATTTGTTATGTTACTGCTTTTAAAACCAGTTAAACAAATAACTATTATATTGCGTTCTAAACATTACGTTCTCGCAGAAATCTTACTTTAACGGTTTTGAAATTAAAAACAATGTCTCCGTTAGCTAACGCATGAATTAATAATTTAATATCGTTTTCTAAAGTTGGTTTGTAATGAATGAAAACCTGTAAAATAAATTGTGCTACAGATAACTACTTTTAAATATTGAATTCATTATTAAAAAAGTTGTAGGAAATCATAATTAATAATTATTCAAAAAAAAAAGTTTTGTCTGTGTTATGCTTTATTATAAATAATCCTAAAGATGTTTACAATTAAAATATGACACTATCACTGTTTACTTCTATATCAATTGTTAAATGTAATGATAAATTCTAGTTTTATCATTTACCATTAATAATTATTTAATGACAAATTTCTTATTTAATAAACTTATATTATATACATTCTAAAAAATTCCTAGCAAATATAAATAGTTAAAATAAATAGGCGCGTATTAGTTTAAATACATTTGATTTCATTACGTTACATTATGATTTTTAGTGTTTTATTGATATTGCTTTTTTTAAATATCATAACAAATTTTAACGTAAAAATAAAATTTTGTATCGTATATAATAAATAAGTTTATAATAAACATTATTGTAACATTCTAGAAAATTTCTAGCAAATATAAATAGTTATAATAAATATAAGCACGTATTAGTTTAAATAAATTTTATGTAATTACGTTACATTATATATAACGTAAAAGTATAATTTTGTATCGTATAATAGTAAAAAATTATAGAATTAGTACAAATACATTAAACAAAAATAAACTTTTTTAATTATTAATTTTAATTTTTCTAATCCTCGTTTGAACCAAATGCAATTAAAACTTGAACTTAATTAAGTTTAGTTTAAAGTTTACAATGGATTACACGAATACTAGCAAATTAATTTAAAGCACGTTAAACCGATTTATTTTAATCGGCCATAAACAGCGATAAGAATGATATATTAATTAACAAAAAATGTTAACAGCTAACTGACACACATTTTGCGGTAGATTTTACATATATACGGTATAACTACACAACAATTAACTAACTGCTTTGATAGTTTGTAAACAAATTAACAATTATTTAAAAATCAAAATATTTATTTCAATTAAACAACATAATTAATAAAATTATAGATTTAAGAAAAAAAAAGAGAATTTAAATAGTAGTTTTATATTTTAGAATTTCTTGTTATACAAATATTATATCGTAAAGTAACAAATAATACATAAATTCATTAGCTATATTTATAAAAAAATTTAGTTTTAAATTTTTTGTTTTTTTAGCTTCATTGTTATTTATTGCAATTTATTATTTTGCTATTTGTACAGCATTTTTTTTTATTTCATTTTTTTTATGTTAAACTCACTTACAGCTACAGTAAATTACATCTTTCAGTGATGATTGAAACTTTTTTGTATTAAAAAACATTTAATAAGTAATTGTACATTACATTTTTTATTTATTTTTCATGAGCAAATGCTCGCGCATGGCATGTTTAATAGTTTGAGTAAAGCGCATTTAATGTGTGATAACAAATTTAAGCAGGTATTTAATTGTTAAACTCTTTCATGTCTCATGTTATGTCGTTTGTTAAAATAATGTCCCTTTTAAGGCTTAAAATTTGTTTTTTAATGATGTATGTATGTTGACTTAAAATGACTAATTTTAATTTAATAAAAGATGACTTACAATAATTGAGTATTTTTAGAATTTAACTACAACTATTTTCTGATAATGATTTAACAATATTAATTAGGACGAAGCATGTCAAACTTCAAATTAATCATAATAGTTCGCTGTCCAGCAATGATGTTTTTTATTATTAATTGAGAGTAATTTTACTTAATTTTAATTAACTTTTTTTTTCCGTAAAAATTTATAACTACAACTGTTCTTCCCAACATTAAATTAATTTCATTATAATTAAATCAAAATTAATTAAACAAGATGTTATATCAACTGATTGGAGGTGAAAATTCCCTCCGTAATTTTTAATTTACTTGACAATAATTATTAAAACAACTAATTTTAACAATATTCGATGTTTGAAAAAGCACTTGTATGTGTGAAACGTTACAAATTATAATGTTTAGAAAAAGTAATTAAAAATATATTTTTAATTCGAAATTTGCTGTATTATATTCTTCCAAAACAACAAAACTAAAAGTATAAAATACCAACAGCATTCTTTCACTTTAATCAAAAAAATTGAGAGTAATGTTTTAAATGTTAATTCGCAATAAAAATATTATATATAAAGTTTTTTATTAGTTATTACTTTTTAGTGTGTGGATTTTTATTGGTTTTAATGGATTTATTGCATTAATAAATTAAAAAACCAATTGTTTCCTATCGGTTTCTAACAAAAGCTCATGATTTCTATGAAAATTTTATTATTGGGTTTAATAGTTTAAATAGGACAAAAACATAAATAGAAATTTATGAAATCTAATTCAATTAAATCGTATTGGTTTCTATGTGTCATCTGCAATTTTAAATATGTTTTTTTATTGCTTAGTTTACGGTGGTTGCCAACCTAAGTAGTCTACACTTAACAATCTAGGGTTTAAAAATTTGCAAATTTTAGTGCGTAGTATTTATAAGCTTGGTTTAAATCTGTCAATTGACAAGTTTTTTATTAAATAAATATGTCTTTAAAAAAAATACTTGTATTTAAACGGTACGTCAGAATAAACAAAATCACTGAAAAATGGTTTAGTTGCTTCTTCCTTCCGGATCTTTTTTTGCAAACAACGTAGGCACGGTAAGTTAGGCACCTAAAAAAACAAATTCATAATTTCACTACTTAATACAGCTTGTGTGTACATACCAGATTCTTTTTTTGTCATTTGCTATTATGTAAATATTGTGATGTACAAAGGTAACGCTACAATATGATGGATAGATAAATATATCCTTAATCTATAAGTAAGTGAACTAACTTCTTGTATTTTTTTAGAGCGTAATCCAGTAGCGACAATACGAGACTACAATATCGTGGCATTTTTTGTACTTAAACCGTTGTTGTAAGAATTTGTTTTTGACATTTGCTTCACTGTTGTAATTAATTGTTAAATTGTTAAAACTTTCTCATCTACAGAAGTATATATGTTTTTTACTGTAGATTTTTAATGTATGCTGCTTATTATGTAGTTTTATTCCTAATAGCAATATTTGTTATATACAAACTATTTTAAAATATATAAAGACTTACTTTAGTTGCTTTATAAATCAATTTCATTTTTCATTTACATTTAGTTTAACTTCTGTATATAAAAAAAAACAATCACAGGATTATCTTTTCGTTTTAAAAGAAAACTTTTTGATAAGGTTTTGAGATGTGAGTGATTTTTTTCGATTTCTTAGCCTTACTGTTAATTACATAAAACTTTTTATTATTAATCAAATTGAAATTAAATTCACGCGTTGTAGTTATGTAGCATTCCTATTACGTAAAAATCACACTACCATTTAAACTAAAATAAGTCAGTTATTAGATACATAAAATTGTAAAATCATAATGAAATGCAAAAATTAATAATATACGATCAACGGAAAAATTTAAAAACGAACTCGTTTGGTAATTGGCGATTAATTATCTTGACAATATTAACTCTTTCGTTACGCTTGCTCGCGCGTTAAAAGCCTCGATTTCTAATCTTTCGCATTGTTTGTTAAATAATTATTACGTGTCCAAGCAATATGTGCTTGATTTTTATATTTTGACTATTTAAATTAAAATGTTAATGGTTTTTATTTTTACGAAAATTTTCTCGTAATTTAATAGACTAACTTAGTTGAATCGGCAGACGGATTGCAGATCTCGATGTGATAATTATAACGTAACTTTAAAAAAGCGCCAAAACGGTTAGAAACTAGAATGAAAGACACCGTTTAAATCTATCCGAGGCTGAAAGAGAGCAAATGACAACATACAAGTTGTATCACGAATATATTTTTATTTTAACACAGAAAGTGAGGTTAGAAAAGAAACGCACAGACAATATTTGTTGATGGAAACCACGTTTGTTTGAGCAACACGTCGTATATAAAATTAAGCTTGCCGACCTAAATTTTACATTCCAAAAGAACAAATTTACATTGGTAAATATAAAACAAAGATGCAATATCACGATTTATTAAGAGAACCCGAGCGCACCCTTTAATACTATGTTCAGTGCCGGATTCACCAACAAGCAAAACAAGCAACTGCTTGGGGCCCCCAGGCTCAAGGGCCCCGCGCCGCCATAGCTTCGCGACTAAAAGAATAAACGTAAAACTAAATGTTACTACAAGAATGGTTACTTAGAAAAGAGTAGCAGCGCCACTGATGGAATCCAGTGACCACTGGTTCATCGTTCATAGTCTGTGTCAGTTGTTCTTTCGTTAGCGTTTCAGTTAGTGTGTTTGAGTTTTCATTTTTGATTAACATCTGTTGCAAGTAACGCAAAGCAGTTGCTTAATAAATACCCGAATGATTTTAATACTGATTTTACTGCTGAAATCTTGAATTTTTTACGTACGTGAAGGACGCGTACCTGAATACAAAGTTCAATCACGAACGACTGTTCCAGGTTATTTTCAATGACAACTTTTCTTTAGCATTTCCTAATGTTGAAACGTCTTTACGCATATATTTAAGTTTGATGATATCAAACAGTACTGGGGAACGACCGTTTAGTAAACTGAAGCGAATAAAGGATTATTTGCGAACGACCATGTCCCAGGAAATGTTAGCGGACTTAAGTATTATGAGTATGGAACATGATAAGCTGCGACATCTTCAGTTCCAGGTGATCATCGACAAATTTTCTGCAGAGAAGAGCAGAAAAAAAATTATGTTATTTGTGATCTAATCCATACCACAAGTACTGTTTTATTTATTTCAAGTTGTTCTAAATGTTTAAGGTGTTCAAATGCACAAGATGTTAAAACTTAAAATACATAGATAGTTTCTTTAAATTTATGTTCCAATTGTACTTTTTTTTCTCATTAAGTAATTTGTCTTTTGGAAGAGGGGGGGTGTCATTTTAGAGGGGCCCCATCACGATGTTGTGCTTGTGGCTCCTCAATATGTTAATCCGGCACTGACTATGTTAAACACAAAAAAAGTTTTGTAGTTAATTGTAGCAACAGCCTGAATTGTACGTACAGTTGTACATGCAAACGGCTGATATAAGAAGAACTAGTACTAGCTAATGGCATCTTTCCTAAAATTTTAATTTACTGAAATAAACAAGCACGTAGATAAAGCGTTATCATAAATAAACTTTCTCCGGTTTATACAATCTATGAGAAAAAAACCAGATGCGGCAAGTTTCCACCAGATTAATATAATTATTTTAGTAAGAAGGCTTTTCAATATGGTTATAATTTTAGTAATTAATCGAAAGTTTCAATATCTTTAATCTACGTAGGTGCAACGCCCTTTTCACTACATGGTAGATTGTGACGTCATCATAGGAATGTTCCCAATATAAACTAATAGGTGTTAACATCTCTGCATTAATGGAATACATGTGGATTTCCAAAATTCTTAATGAGAATTAGAAAAAAATCAAGTTAAATCACAAAAATAAAATAAATTTTTACCCTAGAACGACTTTCATATAAGCAGCAAAAGTACTACGTGGATACGCGTGAATGTAGAAATAAAAGCATTGCCAGGCGCGTACGTTAGATGATTACCGTACCACAGGCGCCGGAAAAATAATTTTACGCCAATTGACAGCCACCACTCTCGATGTAGTGGGTGTTCCAAGACAAAACGAAAATCGCATCAAAACACTTTTAGCATAACAAATTAGTATATGAGTTTTGTTAATTTTACTTACCGTTCAGATGTGTTAGGTGTAGTAACTAGTAACCATGACTAATCGTACTTAGAAAAATTATTGCAAATAGACAAAAAAGGTTGATTGCGCAACAATGAGATGTTATGCAACTAGCGCAAAATAATGATTGTTTTGTACAATAAAACTGTCATTCATACAGGTGCAAAATTGTTTTGGGCGAGCTTTATACTATACCTATACGACTTTAAGCAACTATACGTTCATCTTTATAATATAATTTAGAGAATCGTAGATACAAACAAAAAAATAGAAACATATTATTTATTGCATTTATAAAAATACAAAATTACTTATCAAACAGATTTAAAAATAATACAAAAACTTATATTTAAAATTAAACCTGCAATAATTGAAAATATTTTTTAGAAAAAAATTTTCAATTGTTGAAGTTGACCTATCCCAACTTCTTAATGCTAAATTTGATTATTTACATCTAATAAAGTTATCAACTTATTTGTTAGCTGTGTTTGTAAATTCTAAAACCAGTGCGTGGTGCATAGTTTGGAATTTATCAAATGTAAAGCACTCGGCAATGACACGTTAACATTTAAAGAGTATAAATTGGCATATTTTTATTGTATATTATGTTAATAGTAGAATTTTTTAAACCTTTGGATTGTTACATATTTATTTATTTTCACAGCTTTATTATTTTTTCTTTTGTTATTCACGTAAATTAAGAAATGCAAATTGTTATTTACTCTTACTCTTTACTTCACTTTAATTATTAAATTATTTTAGACATACATATTTCAAACAATTACATCAGACGTTTGCATCATTACACATTTATCATAAACTTTTTTTTAGTTACGTTTAGTTTATAAGATCTCGTAATACATAATGTAATCAAATTCCCTTTGATATGATAAATTTGAATAATTAACAACACCTAGAAATAATTAAGGTACGATCACATTAGAAACATATCCAGAAAGTCTGACAGTTAAAACTTTGCAAAACGTATTAATTGTTGTGATTTGCTATGTTATATTTCGTAACTGTAAATTATTAGTCAGAATGTAATAACATCGAGTTGATTCTATACGTGCTTGTGTTTCTGTACGTTTGAGTTCATTGTATTAAGATACATTGGATAAGCAGTTCTGTTTGTTAAAAAAACAGCCAAACCACACAAAACAAATGAAAAAAGAATAGATTAAAAAAACCAAGGCGTTTAAAGCAACCAACGTTAACAATAAAGGTTTGTTACGTAGTTCATTTATACGAGTTAATAAAACATTCTCTTTAAACATAAATAAAATATTTATTAGATAAATTTCAATATTTTTAATAATAATTAATAATTTAAAAGAAAATTTATATGCTTAAAGTTATATTACTATTAATGCTTCGATAATATACACTAAAAAGTCAAAATATGCAATAAAACATGTTTCAACCGATAGCAAATCTCCAGTTTTGCAAAAAAAAATGAAAAATTAAAAATATTTTATCACTAAAATACTAATATATTTTATTACCCTTTATTTATTGGAACTTAAGAAACAAATTATAATAGCATTCCGTGGCCCACTTTCTCCAGTGTTTACCACAGCAAACTTCAACGTAAATTTTTGATTTTTAGTTTTTGTTTCATCCATAGCTTGGCAGCTTAGCTGAATTATAAACTCATAACACAACATATTGATGCAAACAGCGTTAATCATGTCTTAAAAAATCCAGGTTGTTTATTTTCTGGTTTTTATAATACCTGACATAATTGAAAACAATTTATCAACCAAAGCTTCTCTTAATTTAATCTCACTGTAATTTAAAATCATTTCTGGTTTCTTGTTTTTATCTAAAATCACAGCATTGCTAAAATTAATAGCATTATTTTGCTTTTTTAAACATATAAAAAACTAGATTTGTTTTGTCCAAACAAAACATTGATGTATTTGGTTCTTTACCTTTGATATTTAGCATTTCTGCTGGTATTTTTCTCAGATTTTTCTGAAATGTTCCGATAAGGGTCATTTTGAATTTATCGTTCAAAAGCTTATCAGTTATTCCAACAGAAGTAAAATTTTCCATTGTAAATTTTTATCTTTTCGTTACTACCATAAATAGATTTGATCAATTCCTGTACATAAAAATTGATAAGGTAAGAACATGCATTCAATATGTCCTTTAAAAACAAGTCGCATAGCATCATAATACTCGTTCCGTACTTTTACAGTTTATTTAGGATATACATTCTAAACGGACATTTACATCGAAAACTCAAAAGTTGCTTGTCATTTGTCAAATAAAGAAAAAAAATATACAACATTCTGCATTTTTAGCCCTTTTTTTCTGGTGGCTTTATTGTCAAATCGAAGACGTATCAGTATATTTTTTATATTGTTTTTCAATTTCATCATTTGGGTAGCGCAGAATTGCACTCATCATATCATTGGAAAAACAGTAACAAAAATAATCAAAAACAGTTGAACATGTTTTGACCACACTGTTACTTCTAGGAATAAAATAGATGATATTTTGATGAGCTGTTTTTTTAATTTTTGGGGCATTTTTGAACTCAAGATTTGGTTGTTTTTTTTAAGTAAAGGATTATTTTTTATTAGTACGAAGGGTGCAAGCTCTTGTGCGCATGCTGAAAGTCACATAGATGGAATTGCATTCATTTGTTAATCATTTTTTATTTACAGTTACGTTATTTTGTAGGGGTTGTGAGGCTGCAACAAAGCTTATGTTAGCGACTATGACTGCGGTGTTGTGTGCAAATGTAAATATTGTGTTATCCGGCAGAATCATTGGTAGTAGTAAAATGTTTGTAGTTTTATGCGTTTCCCAACTTAATAGTGATGATATTTATGTGTAATTTTTTATACTAAAATTAGTAACTAGCCGAGATATTATTAGAGTATTTGAAAAGATACAAATCAAGTTACTGTTTTAAATTAATATATTTGTTTATGTTTCCTATTCAAGTGTTATCATTATAAAAATTATTATTAATTCTATTTTTACTAGTTTCTAATCACATCAACGCATTACTAAAACTACAGTTTATTTGTTGTTAAGTACATTGTTATTGTTACATTATAATACATCGTTTTTTAAACAAAAACAAAATATTTTTTTAATACCATTGAGATTTTGTATATAAGTACTATATTTATTTGGATAAATCAATATGTGGTTGCAATCTAAACGTATTTGGTAAATAAAATTAAATACAAAAAAACAGAAAGTCTTAATTAAACCAAGCTTTTTAACAACTTATTTAATAGAGTTGTACTATAATCTTTCTTATTACAGAGTATGCTTATTAAATATTTTATTAACATTTTAGTTGTATGATATATAAACTTTACAAAAGAATCTACAAGAGTCATAATTTATTTTAAAAAACACTATAAATCCTTTTATAAAAACGTTGTTTTTAATTTTTAAATTTTGGTGTTTTTATATAACAGGTTTATTTTTACCGTCATGTAAAAAACACAAATTAAATTTGTAAAAACAATTATGTAAAATATTAAATACAACTACATTCATCGGTTATAGTACAATTTATAAAAAAAAAATGTACATTAAAACAATCAAGTTTCTTTTAATAAACTTATTATTACTTTCTACTCATAATTTGTCAACATTATAACATTTTTAATAAACGTAATTCTTACTTTTTGACTATTATAAAGCAAAACTGCACCTATTAACCACACGAGTATTTGAATAAAGTATTCTGTACAATATAAGTTTGAGAAATTGATTTTTTAACTCAGTATTAGTTTATGCTATACCCGTACATATCCTGTGGCGCTGTTACAGTTTGAACAGATTTATAGCAAGAGTACAAACCTTATAACGCTTTATTTCTAAATTTTAAAACAGATTTCTATTTTAAATTAAATATTATTGAATTTCAGTTTTAGTTTATTACAGTACCTGAAACTTATATAAAATGAACAAGCTGGTTATATTTGGATAAAACAGAGGTCGTTTACCTTGTGTTTATAAACACCAAAATTATAGTTAATTTTTAAGTGTGATAGAAGTGGACGAGGCCAGAATGCGCAATTAAACAAATTTCAAAAAAATATCTTTATTTGTGTAGTACGCGTTACTTTGTTGCATACTAATATTTTGCAACTTAAAGCTTAAGCAAATTTGTTTTCAATAAAAAATGTTACTTTATAAATATGCTTAGATTATCAAAAATTGTTAGTTTCATTTAAAAAAATAAAATAACTATTTACAAATAATATTTAAAAATTTAATCATTAAACATCATATTTTATGAGACAATTCTTTTCAGATTTATGTATGTCAACAATTTATACAGCAAATTACTAATCTTATGTAACAGTCTAAATTTACATATTTGATGTTGCTATATTTTTTTGCAATTATTTTCTAATTAAAAAAATGAAAAGTTTAAATTAAAAAAACTTTTGTGTACATTTAGAATACTAATTTTTTTATTTTATATTAGGAAATATAACACATTGTCCTTTCTTTTTAGTAAGCGTTAAATAAATATTTTTATTATAACGGTTTAATTTATAAGCAAACAAAATAAGACAAAAAAATGTTTATTGATAAACAGTTTTTATAACATATTTAAAACATTATTGTAAAAAAAAATTAGTGTGTTAAATACACATTTGCAGAGTTCTTAAAATATCATTTATATGCTTTAACAACCTCAACCTTGAACTTAAATAATTACAGATATTGCAATAATTAGAAAAAACATCCTGCAGCTTTGCAATTTAGAAACTGATTAATAGTGTAGTTATAACAGCGGTTGCTGTATTTTATTTTTGTAAATTAATTTTTTCTAATTTGTAATACATCTAGTTTATACCAAGTGACGTTTATCTTTTATTTGTTGTTTCTGTTTATTAATTTAGCAACCGTATAAATATTATTTTTATTTTGGTGACTTTTTCAACTTGGCATCTGTCTATACGTCAATATAGCATTACATATTTGTTAAATGCCAAAATCTTTAAAAAAATTTAAGAAATCTTAAAACTATGTTAAACTTGTTAAAAATAGCTTTGTTAATAACTTATTAAAAAAATCTTAAAATAATTTGTCATTTTTAAAATACATACACATTCGTAAAGTTCTATTTTTATTATTTAGTTAGTGTCAAGTTGTATTGTTTTGTTGTACTTTTAAAATATAAGTAAATTTTGTATTTTTTATATTGCTGTTTTTTGAATAAAAATTACATTAAAACAAACTTCTAGATAAGTAAATTACGTACAACGTTAAAAACATATAACAAAATTAATAATAATACAATATAAGAAAATATTAATCTGATTACACTAATCAACAGAGTTTTTGGTTTTTAAACAATACTAGGTAGTCTGTATTTAACTTTTTCTCTTAAATTCAAAAATGTCTTTAGATTACACATGTGGGTTATGTGCAGTGACGGCTTGTGAGATCGGGCTTAAAGTGAACTAAATTTTTTTTAAATGATTGTAGGCAATGTGAACGTTTTTAGATATGATTAAAGCAAAATGTAGTTAGGTAACTGCCAAAATGTTTTTGAGTTAACAAATAAATTCCGTTGAGCAGAAACTTCATGTTTTCTAATTTTCTCATTTAAATGGCTGGCTATACCTACATCCTAACCTCGCCCAACTTATATTAGCTACACATACGCACTATTATTTTATTATAAAACACATAAAAAACCGTATAAAATTAGGTTTTCCAATTTCATCTGCTTCATTTACTATCAAACTTGAAGTAAGCCTTTCAAGAGATTTTATTTCAACATTTTCTTGATTTTATTGAGGGAATACTAATGCTAACAGTAATAATTGTGTAAATTAATCTTTTAATTTCTTTAGTTCTTGTGAATATGTTAATCAAATACTTTTTCATTTCTGCTGTTTTCTTCCAATAAACACAATTTTTTTTAATTTCATAAGTACTAAGTTTTTTACTTTTCTCTACGTTAATTGTAATAGTTTAAAACCACTTTAGAATTGTGCACTTGAAAAATTTGCAATTTATATTATATTTTTAAAATTTTAATTGAAAAGTCATGTCCCCCGCTTATAGCTAGCTACTTATCACTACTACTTAGGCACTACATTAAATAATTTTGTTTTCACACACGTATAGTCAATTTAATAAGTAACAAGTCATGCCATCCTACTAAATCAAAAAATGTAATATTTTATATTCTGCTTGTCAACTTAACTGCTTTATCGTTAACTTACTATTTATTACTAAACACCCTGGTTCTACGATTAAAATCAGTCCAAGTTAAGTTAAAATTACTAAATCACTTAACGTCTAGGAACAAACTGTTATTGTTATTTTGGAACGTTTAATGAGACAATAAGATTCGATTTATTAGAAACACACATGCAATGGTTCAAGACCGTATAAATAATTATATAAATTAATTTAGTAATAAATTGTGTTTTAAATAATAGTAGTTATAATAAATAATTAACCCCATAAAAGCTTTAATAATTCAACAACATTCAAAGCGATTTCTGAAAGAGACCGAATGTTCTAGTAGCAGACAATATGAGAATATAAGAAGTAATTGCTAAAATTTGTAATTTAGTCTAAAATAATAAAAAAATTTTTTAGGTCTAAATAAATAAGATAACGCCGTGTGTCAGTGTTAATAAATAATGTATCTAGATAAAAAAAAGAAAACATATTTGCGGACAGTGTTTATAAATATTTAGTGATGGTAATATATACATTACTTGTTAGTTGTTTTTCTTAAATATCGTAAGCTATGCACTTAGTAGTAGTAAAGTAGTAGTATTAGTGTTAGTTGTATTAAAAATGAGTTACATTTATAATATTCATATCAAAAATTACGTGTATGCAGTTAGTTAAAAATAATTTAATTTTAAAATTGGTTACAATAATTAACATTTATTTATTAAATAAAATTAAATGTAATTCCATTGCAGTATTTGTTGCGCATTTGTTGCTCCATTTTATTTTTTGGAATTCCTGGTTTGAATGAGAAGACTAGTTATATAAATAGTAAATATATAAATTGTAAATGTATTAAACTTAATTAACGGACAACGAAACAATAAAAACGTTAGGAATTCTATGGCAGACATATTACAGTACTTCTTTAATAGTCAACAACAGAAGTATTAAAACTAACAATTTAATCTATAACTTCAATAATCATCACAACTGAAATCATTCTACAACATCTATAGAAACTTAAAATCGGATGGGACGAGTCAATTTCCCAAAATTTGTATACATCGTAGTTACAGGTTTATACCAAATCATATCGAAATTTATACTTCATGGTTTTTCAGATGTTTCAATAACTGCTTACGAAGTATGTATCTACAAGAAATCTTCAGATAGTTATGGAAATAATTAGAGTCGTTTATTAACAGTAAAATCTGGCGTAACACTACTAAAATCTATAACGTTACTTTGTTTGAAGCTATGCGGAGCTTTATTATTAGCTGAATTACAAACAAAGGGCATGCAAGCAATGAATATTAGTTTAAAAAAATCAGAGTTATCAGTAGAACCCGCTACTTGGAAAACCTTTATTTGTAATCATGTAGCTGAAATCCAAGAACTGACTAAGTACGATAGTTGGAATTACATAAAATCTTGCAAAAATCCATCCGACATTATTTCACAAAGAAATTAATAAAATCTTCAATATAGTTAAACAGTTTACTGTGGTTAAAAAATGTTCAATCAGAATGGCCACCACTGCTGGTACTTATGTAAATTTAGAAAGGTCTAACAAAACTCAAACGTATATAAATAATTTAAATAACGATCAAAACATTCTACTTAAATATTCTTCATTTGATAAATTAAATAGAGGTTATCGAACTATAGAAAATCTCATCAATAAACTAGGTCAAACGAATAAATTAATTGTCACATATCAATCAATATAAAAAATTCTATCCTCATAAAATTTAATTTAGAAAATTAAAAAGTTGCACCAAAAAGTAAGCTAGCTTCTTTACCTCTTTAGATTCAGATGATCTAACTCGTGTAAACGGTCGATTAGAAAATTTTAAATTTGACTGCTCTAAAAGGCTTCTTATCGTTTTACCCAAACATGTTACCAATTTGATCATTGAATCTAAACATAAACTGCCTCTTTATGCTAGCGCTCAACATGTTTTAGCATCACTAAGAAACAAATATTAGCCTTTAAACGATATAAATAGTCAGATTATATTACATAAATGCATTGCCTGTTATAAGTCAAACCTTTGTGTGTCATTCTTTCTCGTAACTCATACCAGACCATTTAAAACCAGCGGAGTCAATTGCGCTGGACAATTTTTGCTTAAAGATGTTAAGACTCAAAATCGTTAAATTGTAAAAACTTATGTTTGTTTCTTTATTTCTTTTAACATTAAAGCAGTTCACTTAGCGTTGGCAGGTGATTTAACTACAAAATCATTTTTAAGTGCTTTAAAAAGGTTCATTGATGGAAGAGCAAACAAATTTATTCTGATAACGCGACAAATTCCGTAAGCGTAAATAACGATTTGCAAAAAACCAACGAACAATTAAATCAGTTAACAAATGATATAAATATACATTGATACTTTATTAATAACAAAATAATTTGGAGTCATTTCCCCTCAGGCACCTCACTTTGGCGGTCTGTGAGAAAACGGTTAAAATATGTCAAACATCATTTGAAACGTATTTTAAATATTGAACAGATAGATTTTGAGCAGTTTTACACAATGTTAACTTGAATACAATCAATCCTAAACTCACGTCTTTTCTGTCCTTTATCTAACGACCCTAACAATCTGGAACCCCTCACCGCAGGGCATTTTTTAATAGGCACGCAGTTTACTTCAATTTTAAAAGATGATTTTACAACCATTAAAACAAATAAACTAACAAAGTATCAACGACAACAATAATGGGTTCAACATTTTTGAAATCTAAGGCCTAACAAATACATTAATACATCAAAGATTAATAATATAATCAACGTGAAACTTCCCAAATAAAAATAATCTGGCTATTAAGAAATTAGTTCTGATTAAGAATGACACCTTTTTGGTGCAACAATAGAAGCTGGGACGCATGATCGCATGTTATAGTACATACAGCAGAAATTCGTACTAGTACTGGTGTCCACGAGCTTTCTCAAAAATGTGCATCCTACCAATCGACTAATCTTTCAATTTTTTGCGGATGAAGATAAAGTTTTTCAAATAGGCCGGTATGTTGCGTATTCGTTGCGCGATTTTATTTTCTAGAATTCCTGGCTTGAAGTTGTAAATGTATTAAGCTTATCTTATTATTATTTATTTTCAACATAGTATCAATTGTACAGAGTGCAAAAAACGTATTTAAAGCAATCGAAATTTAATTAAACAAAATACACTGAAAGTTAAAGTATTAATAAAAAAAACTTAAAATCAAACCAATTTTGAAGACAATTTATATGTTATATTTTTAACATAAATATAACTCTCAGTTGTAGCTACAGTAATTAATATATATTTTTTTAAATTAAATAAAAAATTAAATCAGTAAATCAGACTCAGTCTTAAGTCTTAAAAAAGAAACACAAACAAGTTTAAATGTAGCAATCTACCTACTGATCTTCCATTTAACTTTGTATTTTTAAAAAATTCGTTTAAAAGAAAATAATTGCAGTTAAGAAAAATAAAAACTTAAACAGAAAATTTAGCAATGCGGTTCAACTATAATTTAAATTTATTACACGGTTTTCACACTTTATCAAGTTGATTCTGAAACAGAGTTGTAGATATACTTCTCATAAATACGCCAAGAGAAAACAGACATCATTTGCTAAACTATTATACATATAATAAATTTAAAAGGAAAATTATCGTTCACATCGTTTAGTATTATGTAAAGGTGCAGAGATTAAGCTTCCAAATCTACTTGTAATATTATGAACGTCCGTTCGTAAAGTAATTTTATTATATAGCTATTGCGGGGTTTGAGATTGCAAAGTTTTATGATACAATGTTAAACAATGAAGAACTTTGCGGTTACAGGTTGTAAGCCATCTAACATCAGCCATCTTGTGGGAGACCTTATCATATCTTCTAATTCCAAATATGAACCTTAAACAAGCTGTTTGCACTTTTTGTATACGGTCAACTGTTGAGGTATCAATTGAGGCATGGTATATTTGTGCACCGTAATAAAAATGAGATAGTATCAACCCACTGCATACTTTTATTTTAAATTTTATAGTAAGATAGGATCTATAAGGATATAACATTTCTAGCTTAAACAAATATTATTATTAATTTGGTCTCTGAATCTAAAACTATTCTCTAAACTAAACCCAAGCGTTTTTATTTTATTAACAACTGGAATTATAGTATTATTAATACGTAATTTAACTTTAGGTATTATTTCTTTGCATTCTCAGTTCTAAATACACACACAACACAACACCAGACTTAGTAGGATTTATTATGAGTGAGTGTGCATTTGAAACAGATTCGATATACTGCAAATCACAATTTATTTATTCCATTTATACCACGCATCAAATCTGTAGGTTTAAAACAGTGATATAATTAGGTATCATCTGCATAGACATAGTATTTACAAAAGTTTAATCTTTTAATAAAGTTTGCAGTGTAAATCAAAAACAATAAAGAACCTAGGACAGAACCTTGTGACACACCGCGTGTTAAAGATAATGAAGAAAATAACTATTAATTAGAGATGTATTGACGTTGACTGTTAAGATATGATCTGTTACTTTTATATATATATATTATGTATATATATAAGAATGCTGATAGGACGTAAATCTTTCAGTTTTGTACGATTTTTATTTTTAGACAACGGTTTAACTATAGCTGCTTTCCATATTTGTGGAACTACATTATCTAATATACACGAATTTATAAGGTGAGTAATATAAGCTACAATAAAATAAATAAATAATAAAATAAATGCGACGTCATTGTAAAACAGACGTGTCGTTAATAAACAATGTTTACAAATTTCTAGTGACAGTCATATATAAATATAGTATTTTAGTTTATTAAAATTAGTTACATGTATAATAATCGACAATAGTGTAAATAGTTAAAATAAATTAAATTTTTAAATTCATCACACTGTGATAATTATTATAATTTTGTAAATACAAATTCTTTTAAAATAATTATTTAAAGAACTGGCATTTTAAATATTTCAGCTAAAACTAGTAATAAGTTTTATTTATATTAGTTAAAAATTATAATCTTTTTTAGATAATCATTGTTATTATTATTTAGATTTTTTCAATATTTGTGCTAAAATTGCGTATTGTTTTTGTTTTATAGAGAATATGTAAAAAAACAGTTTTTCGCGTTTAACTTTTTTAAAGATTAAATATGATATTACCAAAACTCTTTTTTTATGTAAAATCTAATAGTAGACAAAAAACGTAAAAAAATATTTTTAAAAATCCATTTGCAATTTTGACCTCTAAAAACCAAAAAATTTAACAGGGCAAAAAGCTTATTATTGGAAGGAAACCATACATTTAGAGCAGGCGCTTTCCTGGCGGTTACTGCGTTTTCCATCAATGGCTTGCAAATCTTTGCATTGGAAAAATTAAATTATTTAATAAATACGTTGGGTAACACGTATCTTTAATTAACTAACTTAAATCTAAGAATGTTTATACCTATTAGTTTACTTTCTTTGTCCGGACAGTTATGTTGCATATTATGAATTGATCAGACAGACTTGTTTGTGTTTTTTTGTAAGAAAATAGAATTATTTCTAGTAATAAGCAAACAGTTTTGTTAAGTCAAACATTAAATCAAATAAGTAAAAACTCCTTGAGTGCTAATCGTACTAACCTTAGGTTTGCGGGTAACTAGAACTTACACCTATTATATTTAAGCTAGTGTCTGTTAATAAATGTTTATATATTATTACCGTAAAAAGCTTTTATTTTTTATAAACTGTATTTGTATTTTGTTTTTCAATTTTTGTCATGTGAGCGTAGTGGATTTTTATAGTTCATTTTTATGGGATAATGTCTCACTGTATTGATAAACTTCAAGAGCAACGATAATTCAAGTTTTTTTTTTGTGTAGTTTTATTAAATGACTTTCTATTAAATAAGATTAGTTTTGAAGCAACATAGTCTTATATTCAAATAAATACATTTTAAATACCTTGACTTTTCAAAAATAGTAACCAAGCATCTATAAGTGCTACGTTTATTAAGTAGAAAGCAATACGTATGTAGAATATTTTCTATTTCGTATAGCATATGGATAATGAACAATTATTCTCCTTGCAGTAACAGCAAATGAATGTTTTCCCGGCTTTATCGCGTAGCGTTTGTTTTTCATAATTGCCAGATCAAAAAGTTCATCTGGGAAAAGATTTATGCAGAACAAATACGCAGTATTTCCGTTCATCTTAATTTTTATACCTTTAAGAATTGGTATTAAAATTTTACGTAGAATAACCCGATTTTGAACCGTATTACGTCTTACAAAAGTAAGGGTAAAAAGTAACAAATGTGGTTATTGAGCGGCTAAAGATGATGTCTAAACAATGTTAAACATCTTCAATAATATTTTTTTATGCATAACAGTAAAATAAAAGATTCTAATATTTAAAATTAAAAATCGTCATTCAAAGCAACGTATATTAAATAAGTGTTTATGTTTGGGGTTTGATATGGGGTTTATCGAAAAGAAAACAATAAAATAAAATTTATCATAACATATTCGTTGAACCATACTAGATGATACTAGTATTTTTGAACGTCTACACATATTCAAATAATATTTTACGTGTATTGTTATTTAGCAATGAGTGTCTAAAATTCGTGGTTTCCAATTGAAAACAGTAAACTAAAGAAAAACGCAATTATTGTCTTTTTTATTGGCAAAATGCCAAATTTTTGAAGAGCCGCCATTTGTAAGATTACGAAACCATGACAAACAAGTTTCAAACCCCGAATTTTTAAAATGCAAATTCGGATCATTTTTAAAATTAATAATTAAATTATAATATACATTAAATCATGGTAAATTTAAATTATTTATTGGAATGTATTATTATACATCCGTCAAAAATTTTTTGTTTATTATTTTTGTATTCACTATTAACAATACACAAATGTATCATGTGTACATACATATACTGTAAGTAACTTAAAGATAGTTTTAAAGTAAGAAGTTTAATCCATTAAAAACAAATATTAAATTCTAAACCAGAAACCTTTTTTTGTATTAAATTTTGATTTTATGATTCTTTAATTACAACAAAATTATTTTATCATTATCCGTTATTATATTTGGAACATATTTCCTGTCAAGAATAAAATCTGTAATAATCGACACAATTAAAGCCTTTGTATCAACCTCATTAATTAGCATACAATATCAATAAATTACTAAATGCTAAGCCAAAAAAAATTAAAATAAAATCTCTCGGTAGGCCAAGTCCAAAATTAGAACTAAATCAAGCAGATAAAACTGCAAAACCTAATTTTTTTACACGGCATTTTTCTAGTGCAATTTATAATAAGAATAAGAGGGTACGTGGATGTGATACGATAAATGTATTGTTTTCTTTCGCATGTTAATTTTTTTATTGTGATGGAGTTGATAAATCGGACGAAATTAGAAGGTAGGTACAAACTTAAAACATTTAAATGAGAAAATTAAAGAACGCCGCACACATTGCTCAACGGAATTTACTTGTTAACTCCAAAACATTTTGGTAGTTACCTACATAATGCTTTAATGATATCTGAAAACGTTCATATTACCTACATTTTGAAAAATGTAACCAACCCTAAACGCGGCCTCACGAGCCACCACTGGTCAAGATTCAATTAAAGTCATAAAACCAAAAAAAATTACACTTATTATTAACTTTATTTATTATTAGTACAAGTTTATTTTGTGTTTAGTAAAACAATAATTTAAAACTTAACAAATAAATAAAATTAAGACATTACACAAAAATGCAAAAAGTATTAGAACAGCACACGCTAATAAGATCACTTATTAATAAACTCAATATTGTGAACAATTCTGTGTAAGCTAATGCAAGTTAGTTTTAATCAAAATACGTACTGTGAGAATGACAAAAGTAAATTTAAGTGACATTTTACATTATGTGTAAATAATACATCGACAGTTAAAGGAAAGTAAAGACGTTTTAAAAGACAATCACATTATTTTATGCAGTAAACAAAGCAATGTGATTGTAGCATTATACTTACAAACAAAGATGTCAGGACATCTTCATAAACTAAAATTAAGATTTTCAGTTAAGGTCTAACTTAAAATATCATTAAATTAACTAATTATATTTTTAGATTCGTAAATATACTAACCAACAATTGTCTCAGTACAGTAGCTCACGACAGAATTAAATTTAGTATTTATATCCATGCCTTGTAGTAATGGAATCAATCACCGTGTGTACATCTAAAAGATAATTATTTGATTGATGCTTTCTTAATTTAATGATCGTAACCCACCAAGAGAGTGCTTGCAGATTTTAACTGTTAAATGTAACTGATCGTGACCCACCATTGAGGTGCCACGTGGTGCTAAGAAATCGACATGAAAATTACACCTAATCTGAAAAAAGAATAGAAAAAACGTCGAATAAATTATTTTTTTTAAATTGTTTTCAAAATACATAAGACCACAGTTTTAAGAAAATTTTATTCAAATTCAAACAGGCATGTGATGTGTGTGATGACTTAATCGAAACTGATAAGCACGATATTTTTTAGATGGCGTCAAAAAGTGACTAACTTTAAGTGAACCTAAATATACGGGGTAGAACAATTTGAATTAAAGTACGCAACAACTTTACAACTTCTATAATTTTTATATTTTTATTTTGTATAATAAGGGAGATGCTGTACTTTGTCACTTTATTTGTCCACCCTGTAAAAAGTTAAAAATGATTTAAAATTTTTAATTTATATGTAATTAAACAAAATAATATAATAAACTTTTGGCATATTGTCGCTATAGGTATAATAAAAGTGCCATTGAATGTCTTAAGTTCAAGAATGTATGCCTGTTGTCATTGTCAAGTTCAAAAGTAGTTACTCTTTTACCGATAAGTTTTAGTATTACAGATAAAGAAAGTCGGATTTTGAATACTGTCGATAAAACTGTTGCCATTGGAATGCGATGCATTAAAATGCAGACGTTTGTTTTATTCTTTGATTTTTTAAACTTTACCAACAAAATCAGTTACAAAACAAAAATTTTATTTCAAATTTAAAACTGGATGTAAATTTTTAACCGCATACTCGAATCATACCATTAATCCTTCTAGAAACACTACCAAACGATAATGCTAAACAATTTTTAAAAAACGAAACTAAACGTTCTCATTCTTGTAAAACAAGGTAAAACAAATTTAGGTAGCTATGGATCTATTTAGGATTTGTTACTGTAGATGTGAAACTGGTGCAGGAGTACGTTGCAAACACATTATTGCAGTCCTTTTACATGTTTATAAGTTATGCTTAAAAATTAACGTAACCATTACTATTTCAAATTTTTTTAGTAGCGACGAAGAAATGCAAGAAACCTCTTGTATAGAACTAGAATAAACATAGGCAGCAAGCAAGAGTAACAAACTTATTGATGTTATGCCGTTGGTAAGTTTTTGCCATGTACTACAATCTGCGTCAACTCTACAAAATCGGCAGGAAATTTATTATGAAACTGTCGTAGTAAATTGTTACTATGCATTATCTGTGAAGTAGTTGTATTTGCTATGATTATCTCAAAGAATTTTTATGACTCGCTTAATCATCTCAGTGCATATTTTTAAACATAAAAACTTAAAAAGTGTGTGATATTTCGGAAAAGATGTTACAGCTGTTCTTAACTTAGAATCTTCTGTACACTATTTTGGTAAATTAAACGATGTAGATGAAATTTTTAATGCACACAATACTGCGGTAGAAACAACATTAAGAAATTGTTTTTAATTGCAGTTTGATTACAGTTTACAAATTTACTTCCTTAAGTTTGAAAAATTAAACCTTAATTAGAAATTAAAAATTCAATAACATAGATTTCAAAAGCAATGCTGCCAAAAATTATGGACTTGAGCAAGAATAATATGCCTTGAATGCGTACACAACCAAAATGGAAATGATCTTTTTTTTTAGTTGCAAGCCGGATGGTTTAATTATTAACAATGCGAATATTACAAAAATAATAGAAATTAAGTGCCCAGTAGCAGGACAATATTATACCGCAGAAGATTTAATGCATGATGGTCATCTAGATTATTTATAAATGATTAATAACAAAACTACAACTAACAAAAATCATAAATATTACTGTCAAGTACAGATGAGTATGAGTATTTTAAACATAGAAAAATAAGATTTTCTTATCTACAGTTCTTTTGATAAATCGTTTATTTGTTGTGTTATAGTTTATATTATTTTAAAATGTATTTAAATTGAATATAAGCTCATACAGATTTACCAATGCATTAACAATAGTAAGAATATCATCTACAAGAGGTAACAATGACCAAGCAAATTGGTTCGTAACAGTACAAAAACATTCAGTTTCTGAATTTTCCGTTCTACGTGAATACAAGCACGTGCCATGCTTGCAGTTTCTTCAGCATCTTCCTTCGTGAACTGACTGCTTATTTCACAAAAATGGTGTTCTGATGCGTTAAATAAAGTACTCGCTGCATTCTTTATCAATTGAAAATTCTTTGTCAACTATTATCCTGTCAACTCCCGCTATCAACATATTAATAACGTTTTTATTATTAAAAATTGCTTTTTCTGAAGTTTGTCCACCATATCCATTACTTAGATATGTAATCATTCCAGATAGAAATACTCCTATTAATACCTTATTTCTATGGTCTTTTTTACAATATAAATATGTAGTAATTCTACATTTTAAACATTTACAATTTTAAACCGGCATTTGTGTACAATCTAAAATTAGTCTGTATTTTTTGTAACAATTAATAAATAAAACGTTAAAGGGAAAACGTTTTACAATTGACGCATAGCTTAATCAATTTTAAATTTACTAACGCGAACCTATTTTTTTGATTATATGTTTCTTAAGTGTATTGTTTATTAAAGTAACAAATACTATTCTACAATTAATTGTTTTTTGTAAGTATAAGTGCATACAAATTTTTAAATTTATTCAAAGATGTAGATTTAACCGTATATAAAATTTTGTTGTTTTCAAACTAATATGCAATTTTAAAAAGGATTTGCTCTAATAGTGAGAAACTATTAATAATGTAATTAATCTAACAATTACAGCTAACGCGTTAATTTCATAATGGAAGTTGCTAAACTATTTAACATGTTTAAATTTAACTTTTATTTAACAATTACAATTGTGTATATATTTTTCTAAAATAATGAGCAGTTACATTATTTTCTACTTAACAATTAAAAAAGTTGTGATGTAGGATTATATAAATCAGCTGAATGTTTCAAAAGAGAAAATGCAATATAGAACATAATTAAAACTAAATTTTTATGTAATTTAAAATGTAAAAAATTGTTTCATTTTTATAATATTATAGATATTACAATATAATACATTATAATAATTAGTTATAGACATAAACGTTTTTGTTCTGTAAAAAAATTGTGCTGGTAAAATCAGTTTTCAAATATAGTCAACGCTTCATTAAAGTACCTAATACTTCATTTATAATTGTGCCCTTATGTATAAAGGTCATGGTTATATATTTAATACACGTCAAATACTAAGTTTTGGTTTAATTTTAAGTAGTTTACAAAGTCACTACAAAGTGAGCAAATCCATAAAATTGTTCGCAAAACATTTATTATGCCCATCACAATTAAAATTAATTATGAAAAATTTTGTTTATTATTATATAAACATTTTAATTTAAAGTTACTGTTTTAATGCTGTAAATTAATACACGATTTTTCAAAATTGTTTGTATATTGTTTTCTACATTGTTACTGTTTTTGTTGACATTTAACTATTGTCATATAGAAATTTTGTAAGTTTATTAGCAATTGATATTTGTATTAAAAAGCATTTAAAACTCTTAATACATAATAATTGGGTATAAATGCTAGCTTAAAAATGTTCAACATAATGTATATACCTACTTGTTGACACAACTTATTAAAAAGAAACATTTATTTTAAAATTATTCTTCTAATTTTTTTTCAAATGTATGTTTATTCATTTAAGCGTTTCTTACCAATCACATTTTTCAAATTGTTTGATTAGTATTTTTACAGTAGACCAAATACAAGTTTTAGGTAACAGTATTTTAATAATTTATTAGAAGCATTTTAATAAGCGCCAATATACGTTAATCACAAAGACATAGAACTTGATTTTACTTTATTCATTCTATGGTCTTCCTACCATTTTTTTTTCTTTGTAGAGAAGTTTTTTTCAACGGAAACTACATCACTGTCTAAATATATTATAGCATTGAGTATATAGATAGTCGGTGCTTGGTATAAAAGTGTGACGCTCATTAAAAGGATACAGGAAATTTTAGTTCGAGATACTGGATGCAGCGTTACGCTCGTTGAAATTTTTAGGTGTTGGTAACAAAACTGTACTTCAATAAGATCTCTTTAGCTATTGTTTTACAGTTTTCTAGTGTATTTGTATAAATGTTAGATAGGATCTTTTGCCCGCGTTTGGTTAGTGCGAGTTATGCTTAGGTGATTTATGACTATGATAGCACAAGGAATGAAATAAATACATCTTAACTTAATTTGAATAATAAATTAAAATAATTAATTTTTACAAAAATTATTACTGTTTGTTTAAGTTATATTCTGTTATCGGTTATAAGAAAAAAATAGCGATCATGATTGTAGTGTACATAAAAAATAGTTATTTATTTAATTTAAGTTCTCGTGCAAATAAGGTGTTTTCGTCTCTAATAAGCAATTTAAACCCAAGCGCAAAAACGGTACCTATACAAAAACAAAAATTATATTTTATGACAGTTAAGAACAATAAATTTAAGTAAACATAAACATATTAAATTCAAGTAAGTAATTTGTTTTAGCTGATGCAACATAGTCAAACGTTTTACAATGAATCATAATACAATTTCATAAATTAAATGCAGGTTTATACATATTCCAACAGTTTTTACATTGCAAATAGTTTTGCACTTGCTTACGTTATTTTAACAAGAAAATATAAGAATTGAAATAGATCAAACAGAGAAGTAGAATATTTTTTCTAGCGAGCTACTTCGATCATAAAATTTATGGTGCTTTCGTACTAGTTTGAAATTTACAAAGAAAATGCGGTTACAAAACACAAATAACATATGAGGTAAATTGCCTGCGCGTCGAGATATTAGTAGTCACACGTCCAATATTTAATTTGTAAAGATGAAAATACTTTAAATTGGTTTGCATAAGAACAAAAACATATAGAGTGTAAGTAGAAATTTAGTATGAAGAAGAATAAACATTTTACAAATTAAATGATTTAGTAAATTTATAATACCATTGCAATCGGGTGACGTATAAAATAGCTCAGGAAAAAAATCTCCGGTAAAAATTGCACAGAAAAAAATACCTTAGAAAAAAATTACCATTGTAATAGATATGCAAAGCTATTAGTACAAAACAAACTCTTCTAAACACCAAAAACATTTTTAGATCTCTTATAGCATTTATTAACAATAATTGTTGGTACCCACAACATAATCTTCTTAGACCCTGTAAATATATATGTAATATTAAATTTTAAATAGAAAGTTTTATGGTTTTTAACAAAACGCTTATTGATTTCAATAGCCGTTCATTATTAAATGCTCAAAAAATATTAGTTGTCACATTTGGTATTCCTGCAAATGTTTTTATACCGTAATCAACTTTTCTTTGAATGCTTAGATGTTAATAACCAATTTACAAACCCCAATTAAACAATTTTTGGAGCATCTGTATTTATTTTACAACATACACTGAGGTAAGTTCAGTCTATTCTTAAACCACTTACAGAACTACCCACAAAACCAAATAGGTTCCATAATAATGCTTTTAGAAGCATAGAGGCAGTATTGATATTACTGAAAGCCTTTCTGTAGCAGTAGAATGGTTTATGTTTAGAGATAGGTTTTGACACTCCAGTAGCATGCTGTACAGTTAGTGCTTATAGAGTCCTATTAAACGTTGTACAAAAGCAGGCCAAAGGTAGAAGTTTTCACGTTCCATTAGAATGCTTTAAAATAGTGCCAATGTAGTACTTTCCTATGTTGTAGAATAGCATGACAAAGTTAACGACTAAAAGGTAATTGGTTTGCATGCTTTTACAGGGTTTTAATAGCATACCATAAGAAACACAAAAAGCATGAAATGATTAGTTTTAAGTCATTTTTTATTAAGAAATTTGTACAGTATCTTTGTCTAAACTATAATAATTTTTAATCAATGGTTTGCGAATTTTTAGTTTGCTGCATCATCCTAATTATTTCATTTTTTAATCTCGCTTTGCCATGACGTAGCCATTGGAACACCTTCTGATTAATAACATCTATAGGAACTCCTTTGAATCAACTTTGGGTTAACTCTATAACAAAATTATGCGATTAATTATTTTTTATTATCTATTATCAGTCGCATGCATTTTCACTAGATTTATATCAAAAATATGTTTCTTTTTATGAATAAAATAAATTTTTTATTACAATGTTTTTTAAGTTTAAGTCCGCAGGTTGGCCACCCCTGTTCTAAAAAAATAACTGGATGCCAAGTAAAAAATAAACAATAACAATAAAGCGCTAAAACGTGGATAAGCTGATCGTACAAAAATAGATATGTCAATTGTTTCTTTTTGTACTTACTTTTACTTAAATCAGCAGAACTTCTAATAGCTTTTTCTTCTTTAATTCAGCACAAAAAAGAACACATTTACAAATATAGACTAAGCCCGAAGTCGTCTTCCTTTCGTAAACGTAAAACTGCATATACCCGTAACCGTATAAGTACTTACTTAGAAGCGTTTCTGGTGAATCAAACTCGGTAGTCGGTACATATCTCGTCACAATTCTCAGAAATCAAAGTATCTTATCTACATTTACAGTATCAAACGCGAATGCATAAGTTTTTTATTGCATACATATCTTTATCAACAAAATTTAGATGTGGGCGTTTAATCTCTACAGGAAGTTATTTTTGTTTAGGTATTACAATTTAGCAACTTGTACAAACGGTTTTTTCTGATATTAAAAATTATATTTCTTTATCTCAAATAAAAAACGATTAAACCGATTTTAGAGGTACTAAAACACTAAAAGAATGTTATCATGTTAGTCGTAATACTTGAATTTTAATACATTGTCAAGGCTGCTATAAACACTTTATTTTTTATATCAATATAGAAGGCCATAGGAGTGATTTTAAAGGAATCTTTTAGGGTACTTTATTCTCCTTCTATATGCATTGTTATAGAATCAATATGGGAACCCCATTAGAATGCTACATTTCTAATACTTTAGTGATTTCAATCAACTGCCAATTTTAAGGCTGCTATAAGCACTTCTTTCTTAAATTAAATATAGTAAAGAATCTTTTAGAGTACTTTATTCTTCTTATATAGGCATTCTTATAGAATACGTTTTAAATTAAGAGTGTTATTAGAAGTCCATACACAAACTACTATTGGCATGCTTTAGAAATGAATATTTGGGAATGCTTATCGAACCTACATGGAACTTATGGTTTTGTGGGTAGTTCCAAAAATTGAGGTATTAACTCGAAGATAAATCATTTAATAATTGTTTAGTTAAACGATTTTTTAACAAATACAGTTAAATATAGTCATAATTAATTTTAGTAATATTTGTTCTATGCATTATTACTACACTGATTTAAGATGCTGCCGTAAGATACACATTACAAATTATTGACCAAACGTTTATCCTACTATTTTGACATCGGTAATGATTAATGGTAAACATCGATTTTACCAAAACTCGATGTTTCGCTTTTAATAAAAACTGGTTTATTAAATCATCAACACATATTGACGAAATTTAATTTTGGTGCCAGAAATCAAAATATTGTAGTTTCAAACTTTATAGGTGCGTTTTCACGTGACATTAAAAGTCATGGCTGCGCCTGTCATGACACTGTGGCATTTTTATGGAAACGTTTTCACGCACTATAATGTCATCATATCTTGTTAAGTTAACATGGCGTCTAGAAAAGTAATCGAAGCAAGTATCCGCGTTGTTGAGAAAATTATAGCTTACAAAAAAAATTAATTAAGTAATAAATGGAAAAAAAAGTTTGGGTACGAAAGTGGATACAAAGAAAGCATAAATTAGGAGCTTCTGACAATCTTGCAAGGGAGCTCGCTTTGGAAGATCCGCAATGTTTTGCAAATTTTTTGCGTATCAACGAAAATATGTTTTGTTATCTATTGGAAAAAGTGAAAGATAGCATACAAAAACGGGATACTGTGATGAGACAGGCTCTGCCAGCTAAAGTTAAATTGGAGATTACCCTGAGATATTTGGCAACCGGCGACTCACTCGCATCTTTACAATATTTGTTTACAGTACCAAAATGCACCATAAGTCACTTTTTACCAGTTGTCTTAAATGCCATCTACATGGCATTAAGTAAATACATTCAGGTATGTACCTAGATATAGATAGTTTTATTGACTAAATAAATCCTTAGTTTGTTAATTTTTAAACAGATTTACAAAGCTTGATAAGTCCAATTGGAAAAATAACTCCTTAGTTGTTCAGGTTCACGTTGTTCTCCTTCTGTTGCAAACTGCTGCGTAACTTCACCGATGCTTAGTACTTGTTCTGATTGCGGATTTGTTGGCTTTTTTACGTAGGTTTTTTTTGGAGGAGGGCTAATGACATCAATAGCATGATGTAATTCTTGGTCGTTATCATTTGTTGCAACATCTATTTTCTGTAACGAAATGTTTTTATTTTAGGTACCCAAAGAAAAATCTGAATGGGTTAGTATTGCAAAAGGATTTCATACACATTAGAACTATCCAAATTGTGTAGGAGCGTTGGATGGGAAGTATGTTGTTATTCAGTGCCCGCCAAATACAACATCCCTCTATTACAATTACAAAGGGACCTTCAGTATTGTACTACTAGCTTTAGTGCATCACAATTATTGTTTTACTGCTATAGATATAGGAAGCTATAGAAGTTAATCAGATGGTGCAATATTTAATAGTTCTAAACTAAAAACTGCTTTAGAGGGAAATATGTTAAATTTACCATCCGATTTTATTATTGTGGGAGATGATGCATTCCTCTTAAAATGTTATCTTATGACGCAATATTCAAGGCGCCCTAATATGGATTATAAGGAGAAACTCTACAATTATCGACATTGTCGGGCCAGGCGCATTGTCGAAAATGCGTTTGGAATACTTGCTGCCCGTATTCGAGTATTTAGAAAACCAATTTGTGTTGCCAAAGAAACTGCAGTGAAAATTGTCAAAGCCAGTTGTGCATTACATAACTGGATTAGAAAAACAAATAGTATAAAGGATAATATAAGGGTGAACACTGAAAATCATGATACCGGTAGCATCATTCTTGGTAACTGGCACCAATATCCACCCGCCAATAGACTTTAGAACATGTGTAAGACAGCAAGTCGCCATTATAGAAGCGTTGCCCGAGAAAGAAGAAATTGTTTTGCCGATTATTTTGTTGGTGACGGGACTGTCTCATGGCAAGATGGAATTATTATTTAGTTTATAAAAAGTAAGAATAAAAACTTGTCAAAGGGTAAACATTTGTATTTAAAATTATTCCGCAAGGGCTCGAAAATTAAACTATATGCTAACTAAACCTTCACTTTAACCTTTTGCATAATAAATAACTGCCTATTAACTTACCACATTTGATTCGGAAAATATTTTTGTTGTTTGTCTTAAAAAACGGTCAGCTACTTCGAACCAAACCAGTTTCGGCACATACGTTTCATTAGTTCCTGAGCCGTTTTTCTTCGAGTCTATTATTTTTCGTACTTCCGTATTGTACGCACCTCGGATACTTCTTATTTTTTTTTGCGAAGTGATTTAATGTCGCTTATTCCAAATTGTTGAATAAGATCCTCTTCTGCTTTACTCCTCACTAATCTATCTTTAAAATGGAGATGAACTTTGTCCCAAAGACATCGATGATTTTCATATTCGATTAAAAATGCCTTAATGTTTAAATTTGGAGTTTCGCTTTCCATGTTGTTCTTTGTACTACATAAACATAACCTTACTTTTTTAACCTACGGTCGCGACAGTTTGACAGTATAGTTTTCACGTATGACATGGTTTTAAAAAAAGTCGTTAAAATCAAAAGAGATTTGATTTCGTGACATTAAAGTCGCGGCATCAAATCTGTTGTCACGACACGCGACTTTCGGTTTTCCCGATGACGAAAGTCATGACATTTAACGTCCTGGCAGTAAAAGTCGCGATTTAATGCCACGTGAAAACGGGCCTTATGCAATTTGGCAAACAAATGAGTTTAAAATTACATACTTCTCAAAAAAATTTATTCAAATAACAATAAATTAAATTATTAACAACTGATAACAGGTACTTAAACAAATAAAAGTTTTTATATGAGCCTTTGTTTGTTTATCAAAACATTAAAAACATTTTTTAGATAAAAATTTAATAAAAAAAAGTTAATCTATTTTTATACGGGTGAAAATGAATCGAAAGAAGCTGAAAAATCAGCTTCTACAATGTATCGTATTCACTATAATTTTAAATATATATTTTTTTTTTAAATCTTAAGCTTTCGCAGTTATGTTTATGATTATAAGCGACTTTCGGTATACTGCTGGTTTTGGCTCTCAATTTGGCGCATCTCCATCTACGTTTGAAAAACTCAACTCCATTTTTATCTAATCTAGAAAGAAAACGCACACTAATAGATACTTAAACGCCGAATCTTACCACCATCCAGTACAGAAGAATACTGTTTTGCATACTTTAGCGTTTTACGTGTGTCAGATAATGAAAATCTACAAAAGGAAAAGGAAAAACTGTTGGAGTCCCTACAACAAAATGGATACGGGTTCAAAGAGATTCAAAACGCATAGAAAAGAGCAATAAATCCAAAAGTCAAAGTAGACTTATCACCTTCTACTAGCACCGCTTACTTACCATACTGTATGGGTTCGACAGACTAAATAAACAGGGTGCTAAAGAAACATAATATTAAAACTGTCTTTACGACTAAAGATACCCTAAACACCTGGTTTACATCTGCTAAAGACAAACAAGAGGCTCTAAAACATGCCAAAGTTTACAAAATTTCTTATTCCTGTGGATCAAGTTATATAGGACAGACGGGACGCTCTATTGAAGTTAGAGTAAAAGAACATATGACTGACTGCAAACACGGAAGAGTTACTAAATCAGCAGTAGCAGAACACGTGTGGAACCAAGGACACACGCTGAACTTTAACCAAACACACAAAGTGTTGGCTAGAACTCCTTTCTACATTCCCAGACTAATCCGCGAAGCTGTGGAAGTAGAAAAACATCCATGTAAAATAAACCGAGAAGACGGTTTAAGACTCAGCAAATCTTGGCTACCAATATTATATCCTCTAAGACCAAGATCGATTTTCTTGGAAAGGACACAAACACTTACTCCGAGTTAATCACGCTAATCGCTATTGGTACATACATTGGTGACGTTTACCACTCTAAAGATGCAAGCTGCAATGTCTTGCAAAACTTCAGTTTGTTTGGGTTCACGAACGACAATACGGCAAAGGCCAAATTCTACTTCTTGTTTTAGCTCTCAAGAAGAAACTATGACCAAGCCTAAGTCTGGGTGTTTTACTACGACGCGGTCTAGGCCGAAACTCGCTTATAATCTTAGAAATTAATAAATTAAAATGTCAAACAAATAAGGAATGTACTTATGTACTTTTTTTCTTTTTAATAATGTTTAGTTAATTTGGACACAAATATTAAGAAAAGTCTAAATAAACAAGTAATTGACATTTACAATTTCTGTGTACTAGTATACAAAAATTAAAAATTGTAAAGTTTAAGAAACAAAACGAAGTAAAGGAAGAGACTAATTGACTAACGTTTCGGCAACTAACTATCGCGCTATTTGCACCAAATCCGCAAAGCAAAGTTCATAGAGACTATTAGCAATTGGTACTATCGGGATCCCGTAACGCGACTTCGCAAACGTAACGAGCGGCTATAGCGCGCTTTTAGTTAGTTATCTGAACTAAAGATGAAAAAGAACGTTTAATTTGTTTTTCTCATACGAAAATCGTTTACACGATTAGTAATTTTGTAAACGATAATAATAATAATGTAAACGATTAAACGGTTACACGTTTAAACATTTCATTCCTATACTAACATTAGAATGTCTTCCGGGTTTGGACCGTGTCATAGTTGCAACCGAAGCTGCCAACGTTTCGCCCACAAGTGGGCGTAAATTAACTCCCTTGCTCGAGTACGTTAAAAAAAACAGCCCGGCAGTAACTTCTTTTTTGCGAATGAGTCAACAGAGGAACTCCCGTATGCAACTTACTTTGTTTTTGGACCGCGTCAGGGTTTTTAAAAGCTTCGTTTAAAACTTCTCTCCTTCTTTGTACGCAATTTTGATTTTATTTCCTAAAACGCTTTTCTGATTGGTTAAGTTCACGAACGCTCTCAGTACCAAATCTGCCAATTGGCTTTTCCTTTTTTTACTGAATCTGTTGAAAACGGCGTTATGCTTTTTTCTACCCTTAAGATGTTACGACGTTTTGTTACTGGGCTGCACTGCGTGTTTCAAATGGAATAAAAATTTATCTATGCTACATTTTTTTCTCATATTAATATTAAACAAATGCGGTATTGACTATAAAGAAGCATTAAAGAGATGAACTTTACTTTAACATAAATCGTTTTTCTAGTCTTAACAGATTTATAACGCTAATAATCTTTACAATTGCTTGACTGTTAGTACAATTTCAACATTCGAAATTAACTCAACTTTTTATTATACATACTTTTGTCCTATGTTGATAACTTTACAGCAAAATCGTTTATGCATTTTAAAATTAGAACATAAATTATCGGTTTAGAAGAACATGTGTGTTTTGGTCCAGTTGCTTTTGGTGGCGGATTTTTGCGACTAAGGGTAGCTTTGTCAGTGTAATATTACACCAGGTATCTGAAATTGTTTTCTTGTAAATCATGCCTGCATCGAAACGGACACAATTTTTGTATTGAAATGATTTGTTTAATAACTTAAAATAAACAATAAACTATTACCTTAAAACGATGCAATATAGAGAAAAGTTGCACATAAACATTTTTATAAGAGACAAAATTTACTATAAATAGTCTGCAGAAGAGTACAATTACCTTTAATAGTTTAGAACATATAAGTGTGCAAAATTGCACGAAAATGTCTCACATTACATTAAAATTCTGCAACTCTTAAGCTATTAGATACAATTATACACTCCCGCGGACTTTTTTGTAGTAAATTTTGTGCTCAATAAATTGTTTATGTGCAATTTACATCTATATTGTACAGTTTTTGCAGCGTATAAGGCGGAAGCTAGCGCGGAGGTAATTCTACAATTGCTATAAATGTTTTTTAGCATTGTTGAGTGAAATAAACACTTATTATATTTTTAAAACATAAAAAGAATGATAAGAAATATCTTGTTTAATAATAATAAACACTACATTCGAAAAAGACAAAAAATGAAGTGAGATTGGGCACCACCGCAAGTTCCAGCTTTGTTTCATCTGAGCGTTTCATTGTTTCATTCCATAAACCTTCAAATCAAGCATCCTATAAGTGTTTCCAACACTAAAATTAAACTTGACAAAACAAAAAATGTCTCTAGGTTAGTCCGTTTTTGTTTCAGCAAGTTTTACTGTAAACCTATAGAAAAATAAAAATTTGGATTTAAACAGAAAAAATTATAACACAAAAAATGTAAAAATTGCAAAAATTGATTTGATTCGATTAAATAACTAAAACTATGGACATTATAAATATAATTATTTCTAAATTATCAGGGTTACTATAACATGTCAGTATGTAATTGTATTAAAGTAAAAAAACTTAATAACGTGAAAACAAAAAGTAAATTAGGATGCGGAACTAATATTATAAATTTAAACTGTTAAACGCGAAATTTCACAAAGTGAGCACACCGCCATTTATAAGTAATTCATAATTCTACTTTTGTAGATCAAACCTGTATAAAAACTTTGAGAAATTTGAGCAATTGCTCCGAAGTTTCAGGAACATGTTACAAGTTTTAGGTGGTTTTACGAACCTGCACGGCCAACTCTCAATAGTCGGAGAGAGGGGTAGGTTTTCTAGAAGTATATAAAAGATAATTAAGGGCGCCAGAGCCTGTCCAAAGTCACGTCTGTCTGCTCACAACAGACCAGGATGCTTGTAACACGATGTTAGGTTCGTAATTCCTCTACTCAGCTGTTCGAGTAGTCAGAAGCAACTAGTTAATACGATAGTCATAGGAAATAGGTATGTTGTTATAAAAGAAGAACTAACCACGATAACAATTTTAATGTAGAAACGCTGAGGATTATCACAGACTATAATGAATTCTAAATACAGAAATGCCAGTAGCATAGGCAACACACCGTACATAAGTAAACTACAATAAAAATATATAGCGAAGAATAGGTGGTAGTAACTATCGGTTACATAATTAGTAGAATGGCATTACTGACAATCAAATACAGAAGTAAGCAAGTACTACGCTAATGTTAAATTATCCTAACACAGCATGTAAAATTAATATTGCATTAACGTTAATCAATCGGTAGTACACAGCATGCACAACTTGACCTAAATGAAATTTATTACCTAGCTCGTAAACAACAATAGCGATAATTATAGAATTAATAGCAAAAGTTTCGTGAGTGACCCGTTTGACTACGCAATAAAACATATAAAATCACTTACCAGAAATACAGGAGGTTTCTTTGGTGTGAAGAACGTACGTTCCCCCGACACATAACCCTGTAAACAATTTGAATCGCAAATCGTGTCAAGCTAATGTCTCACGAAATCACATCTACAACAATTATTACTTAAGATACAAGAAAGTATAAATAATATAAACCGGTTGTTATATGCTGTGGTACCCCTTTGTCGTTGATTTAATTAGTTATAGCCATAAATCTTATAAAGAAAAGTTAATATCGTCCCATCTAAATATTGGTTGAGGTTCATCCCTCCGTAAATTGATATCGAATACAGAATAGCGCTGGAACACAAATAGGTGGTGAACACGAACACGGCGTGTCAGCCACGTGTAGTTTAAGTTTGCCCAGGACGCCTCCGTAGGAACCCAATTGCGCGGCTTGAAATCGCCTTCTGCTAGCGCTCGAGTCCGGCAACGTGATGTCTTAGTTATTAATAGTTACGATATCCATTTATCGAGAATATAACAGTTGTAACATGAAGGGACACAAAATGGCTGTCAAAAGGAAAACGAATTACAAACGAGTTTATAGTAAAAGATGACTTTAGCTTACCCTGTAACGTCTTAACGAAACTAGAAAATTAAATAATTATAAATGGTTTTCCATTATTTCCCCGATGGTAACGGATATATTAATATTCACTCGTTACAGACCATTTACATCATCCACATGTGTCGACTTTCTACCAAATGACATCTCATGCGCAAAGGATCGTTAGCGGGTGTCAAAACCCGAATCTAATTTCACGTCGACAACACATAGGCGTACCTAATGAAGATTTCAACCGTAACAACAAAGGCGTACGTAATGAAAATTACCGTAACAAATTTGATCACGACCTAAGAGTAATTAACAAAAACATGAACAAAAATAAAACTACTACACAGACAATAATTAAAATATTGAATTTGTATAAATAAATGACAATTACAATTAAACATTGAGAACAAACACTATGACATGTATAATCAAACATGTATTACAAGGGAACCTGTTATCAAAAATGAATTTAAATTAAAAAATAACCGCGCAAAATTACACCAAACAAATTTTCTTAATTTTAAAAATTAAATTATTACAGATACTACTTAAATTCTTAGTGTTCGTATTAAAATTAATATTATTTTGGTGCACGTTGATAAAAATTATTTCATAAACTAATCTTTTCCTGTAATTATTCTCCACATCTAAAATTGTAAGATTATTAAAATGAAAATTATGTCTTGTGTTGATGTGATCTACAGATATTAATGTTTCTCCAATTTTAGTTTTACAGTCGTATTTATGGTTGTCATTGCAATTTTTGACTTTTTGTTTTGTTTGTCCAATGTAGCATACTGCAAAATTTGGATAAATTACTGTTAAAGTTTCTTTTATATCAAAAGAAAATTTCTGCAAGCAAATAAGTAATGAAATTGCAAATTAGGTGTTTGTGTAATTTATTCTAATTACCTTGAACTTTGTTTTTCTAAAATATGGTACCATTTAACAACAAAAAACTAACCTAAAATATTTAATTTACAAACCAATTTTTTTTTACTTTATACGTACCATTGAAACTAATGCAATAGCATCCACGCGGTCCTAAATGATTTCGTTTTTAAATTTTATAATTTTGGTGCACGGAATATTTGTACACGTTTTTTAAATTATGCTCTTATAATTCATTGTCCTGTTCGGTAATAGCTTTGCCCTGTACCGAAATGGCTTTAAACTAAATCTATACGCATTTTTAAAACGAATTTTCATTACTGTTAATACAATTTTAAATTTTGGAATAATTTTGGTTCTAAATTTTTATTTGGCAATTGTGGCAGATATATACCCAATTTGTTGCTTAGAGAATGCCCAAAATACACCAAAACAGGCTATAAAAACTTAAAATACGTTTAAAACTAAATTAAGAAACACAAATATTAACAACTGAATTATTTTAATTATACCTCATTTTTCAATTTGAGAATAGTAACCATATTAATCGCAAAAAAACTAAATAGTTTTAGAAATTTAGAAATTTAACAGTACAGTCGTATTTTATTTTATATATAACGACAGCTGTTTGCGTCGTTAGTAAAAATACATTTTTATCTTTTACGTTGTGCGCTTCCAGTTCATCATAACAAATTTACAATTTAAGCATTTTGCACACAGAAATACATATAACATTATTGAAAATATATTAAATTAACTGGTGCATACATCTAGAGCACCTGCGACAACCTTGTTCTTTACGCACGTGTAACTTGGAAATGTTGATCAAAAGTTTCAAACGTAAAACTGAGTAAATTGTTGTGATAACGAACGATATGCGTGAATGAATAATTTAAGGTAAAAAATGTAATTTATTTTTAATGACGTTGTTATTGTCTGAATTAAACAAAACTAACTATAAAAGCAATAGAAAATAAAACACTAACGCTATATGTATTACTGATTAAAGTTGCATGTTTGCTTTTTAAATATTTATGCTACTGTTTTGCAGTACACAAAAACTAAATAAAACAATATTCAAGCTGAACAATATATTATGCTCGTTTCCTCTAACAATAAAATATTGTGTTTAAAATAATCTTTCTATAGTTACTTTTATTGTCTTCAAACAATTTGATTATAACCAAATTAATTGTTTAATTCATAATTTTATTCTTAAATAATAAAAATTTATTGTTTCATTGTCTATTTAATTTTACACCTATTGCAAAAAAACGTTTTATATTAAAGTAATATTACATTAAACTAAATTATAGTTATTTTAAATAATAATAATTATAATAAAATTAAAACTATGCAAAAAAAAAAACGCTTTTTAAGGATGAGATAAATCCGTTGTTAGTAGTGACTTGAAGATTTTGAATAAAGTTTTAACGTTTTTGAATTGTAAGTACTAGGTCTTTAAGACAATCTGATTTTCGCGTGATCTATATACTAAATATGTAACGCACAAATTGTATAAGTGTAACAAAGATAAGTTTAAAGTATATTGTCGACTTACCTGTTTGGCTAGCTTCTGTCGCAGATGGTCGTGGGTGAAATTGTGAGTACCCAACTTCGCTTGATAAGTCGGTACCTGCGCCACTTTTTCTTGCGTAAAGAGAAAAATCTCAAAAAAAGCAAACGTTTGAACCAGAAAAAGGAGAAACAAAAAGATATCACAACGAAGTTCCAGACTAAATATTAGTCGTCGGTGCACATCTAAATTATTAATACATAAAAGATTCTTATATGGTATCTACGTCAATGCTAACAAACTGCATCTACAATAAATTAACATCACAATTAGGTATTATTCTAGTTTGATATTACCAAATATCATGTAAATTGTATAAAAATTATAAGTAGTTCTATCGCATAAATCAATAAAGTTTATCGCAGATTTGGAAGTAAATGACCCTACCTTGACATACATGCGTAAAGAAAATTTGTTTGCCGACAGTAATCGCTTAACTTCAAAAGTCTAAACGCGTTCGCGTTTGAATATTTTTATTATTACAACTTGTATGACGTCAAACGTGCAAGCAAAACATATTTGCCGTATACTTCCCAATTCCTATGCAGAACAAATTTATAGAATTTAAGTGATACAAGCGAATAACCTTAAATTACATGATATCAAACAATACTCAAAATTTAAAAGGCGTAATTAAATAACGTAGTCCGTAACCTCGTAGCACGGTTGGCAATTAGTATTTTAACTTTTAATGCGCCGAACAAACTCAAATTAGTTTATAGAGAACTCCGCCAACCTTACTCCACATCAGTGGCTTATTCCCACGTATATCCCCGCTTGATTTGTTATATTACGAATTGGTAAAGAATAAATACCTTCAAAACCCTTTATACCCAAAAACGCACTCATTGATATAAGCCATATCTCTTTGTTCTTAATTACACCGTTGCAGACGTTAATATGAGTCGAATAATTAACAAATCCAGTGATGGACGTCAGCAATTAAACAACATAAGAGAAACAAAGCTTAATGCGATCTCCGAAAATCCAACTTAAAAAAATTTTAAGCTTTAGCAGCCCCTCAAAAGCCTAGATGCGCTGCATCAAAAAAGATTTCTCTAGTTTTGTTCTCTACTAGCACCACAATTACAGTAACAGTGTTGTTTAAACACATTCGAAAATTAAACAAGTTGCGCCGTATTGTTAATAAAAACTTAAATAAATACGATAAAGCTTATTAGGTCTTCGTATTAACACAATCACATTTATCATTGTAAATGACGGTTACTTAGCTGTAGTAAAAAATGTTAACACAAAAAATTTATTAGATTATTTGTATCCGAATTGCCTGTTTTATAATTTCTTATTTACTATATTATAATTTATTATAATATATATCCCTGTTTACACCTGAGTTTAGTTGTACTTGCATCCAGTTATCATGCATCCTGTGGACCACAGTTAGTTGTAATAAAACGTCCATTTAACGATTAGTAACTCAATCACATTGACAATGCCTTCAGTATTTTAACCGGAAAAAAACCAACAAGAAACTTGTTTTGAGTATTATGAAATTATTACTTTTTAAAGAAAATGCTAACAAAATACATTCATTAGCACTTTTTTGTCTTCTCCAATAACAAAACATTTTAGATACTTTTCTTGCAATATTGAAATTTGAAGTATTCTTTTGCACAGCTCTTAAAATTCTAGGCAAATTTTCACACAAACCTTAGGTTTTTGAAGAATTCTTTTTATACCAATAGTATATCTTTCTTTACTTGACATGCCGTGGTTTGTTTTTGTTCTTATAAACTTTAATAAATATACAACCTCCTTGAATTTAATAAATGTGAACAAAAAAATTACCTAGTTTCTTTATATGCGGTAAAAATTTCCAAATACTCAAATATTCAGATATCTTTATAAATAAACATTTCTGTTACAACAGAAATATATCTATTAAACCGCCATTGACACAAGTTTTTAGTTGTTGACTAATAAGAAAAATCAATTTTTGTATTTGGAAGGTTATCTTCTTTATGTGCAGTTTGGGAGTAACAAAGATTCTTTTTCTGACAAAAAAACGCTTACGTAGTTTCCGCAATTTAAAACAAACTAAACATTTGTTATTTACATTTCTGACATTTATATTGACATGAGCTATTCCAGCTTTTACTTTACTTGTGACTATTCACGTGTTCACAAAGAGTAAACATTTTATGAAACGTGAAAGTGGTATACACGAATTTTATATAAAACATTATTAATATGAAATAGGTGTTCAGTTAATCTAAAATGGTGGAGTCCCAAGAACATTTTACTCTCTCATCAATAAATATAAATAAAATCTATAACCTGAAATGATATTTGTTTTAATTTAATTTTAATCTATTAAGTAATATGTGTCATAAACGACAAAGAAGTTTTACTTCAATCGCGCAATACACGCACTTAATTTTTTTACTTTTTGGCGGAATCTTTTGTTTGACAAATTAAAGATTACTATAATACTGCTGAATACGAATATTTAATAAATTGGTACTATTGTCATATGTGACGTGATGAAAAAATAATTTATAAATTTTTGGATCTATTTGTCAGTCAACAAATTTAGTACATTTCTTGCACGTTAACCATTTTACATCGCTCAATTATTAGAGCAATCCGCTATACAACTTACTTGCAATTAATTTTGCGCTATAAAATGCATGTTACTGCACGCGCATATTATAATTATTTTTCTACTCTCTTATTAGTAAATCCAGGTATATGGGTGTGCGTTATTTGTTAACACTAAATTCCTACATTCGCTCAAGAAAAAGAAACTCTGCAGACACGTAGACCTAGCCATGTTTGAGGCAAGCAAAGTAAACCTCCGCGACAAGAAAGAAACCTTTCTGAACTTTGAAAAGCGCACTTCCTTTAATGCGCCACTGCGTACACATCAGGACGTATCCCAGCCAAGGGGAGAGCGTGCGGTACCCACTCACTAATTGCCTCGCCACTATATAGGTGAACACCGGCTAAACAAACAATCCTAAAGATAGAACTAAAAGAAATTATGAACACGGGCATCATAGAGGAGATTGCAAATCTGTATGGGCCGCCCCAGTAGTCATAGTACCAAAACTAAACGGTGACACAAGAGTATACATCAATTACAAAAAATTAAATGCAATCACACATTTAGACTAATATCCACTTCCAAGGATTAGCGGTCTGTTTCACGCAGCGAAAGCTCTAGTAATATCCACAATCGACCTCAAAGCATGGTATAGACAGATATCCGTAAAAATGGAAAACCGGGACAAAACGGCATTCGTCTTACCTTTCGGTCTATATCTGTTTTGACAAATGCCTTTTAATTTGAAGCTCTAGCCACTTTTTAGAAGTTTTTTGATTGGTTTAAGACTAATTTGCTTGACGTCACAATACCTGCCTACCTATATGACATCATAGTATGGTCGAAGTTTTTTGAGGCCGATAAGGCAGCCTTGAAACAGGCTACGCTAATTGAAACTAAGGGCAAAACGTGCAAAATGACACTTGAGCTGCCACCAAGTGAAATACCTTAGACACATCCTAACGCCAAAATGCCTACAAACGGATCTATAAATTGGGAAACTGTCATTAAATGCCAAAACACTAATAAATCCACCGAGACATTTGTTGAGTTACTTAGCTGTTATATCTCCTACCAGTCTACCAGTACGGTTACAACCAACTCTAAATTAACAAAACTAAAATCTTGGATAACTAGTGGTCTACTTGTATCAATTAGAAATAGAGATAAACTAAGTAAATTGAGACTTCAAAATCCCCAAGATTTAGTTTTATTAAATAAATACAAAACTTATAGAAATACATTAACTAAAATAATTAGGGAAACTAAAGACAAGTACTACAAAACGAAACTAATAAATGTACAAAGGAACATAAGAAAGACTTGGGATATAATAGCTGAGGCCACAAATAGTAGCAAAAAGAAAAATTCAGTACCCATTATTCAGAATGATGAAGGAGCTGACATAATTGAAGATAAAGATACAGCTGATTATTTTAATAAGTATTTTCAAAATATTACGCTTAATATGTTTAATCAAATCGATAATACAGTAAAACCTATAGAAGCTGATTATTATAATTATGCTACGTTTTTTCTTGAACCCGTTACCGACAATAAAATTAACAATTTAATACAAACTCTGAAAACCTCCACGACAGCAGGTAGAGATGGTATACATAGCGTTGTTATAAAAAAATCCATGCACATATTGCTAAACCCATAACTCACATTGTGAATCTATATTTTGTAAATAGGGAGTTTCCTAACACGTTTAAAACCAGTATAATTACTCCAATTTTAAAAACAGGCAACGCAAATCAAATTAATAACTACCGGCCTATTTCTATACAAGTACAATAGGAAAATTAATTGAAAAGTACATTAAATATAGATTGGCAAAATTTTTAAATAAATTTGATATCTTGTCAAAAAATCAGTTTGGATTTAGAAATAATATTGGCACCGATGATGCAATGTTTACATTAACTAAACGACTATACGATGCTTTGGACTCTAATAGTAAAAGTGTTTCTTGATCTTGTCAAAGCCTTTGACAATGTTAATCATAACATACTATACCAGAAACTAGAGATGATTGGAATCCGGGGTACTGCATATAACTTAATAAAGTGCTATCTATCTAACAGAAAGCAAGTAGTTAATATCAATAGCTGTATTAGCAGTGAATTGGATGTTAAGATAGGAATACCACAAGGCACCGTATTAGGACCAATTTGGTTTTTTATTTATATAAATCAACTATCAAAAATAAGTATACCTGGTACAATAATAACTTTTGCTGATGATACTGCACTTTTATTTGAGGCTGAAACCTGGGATGCAGTTAAATTGAGGGCGGAAGATGGCATAGCTAAAGTAAAACATAGACTTGACATTGACGGATTAACATTAAATGCAGATAAAACAAAATTCATGTGTTTCTCATTACGACAAACAGAACAAAATCTCATTCCGGTGATTAACGTACATAAAGTAAACTGTAATCAAAATTGTAGTTAGCTAACATCAAATACCTAGGGATTTATATTGGCAATCAATTGAACTGGAAAGTACATAAAAATGAAGTAGTAAAAAAAATAAGAAAAGTTATCTATAAATTTAAAATTGTTAAAAACATTTGGCACATATTATAATATTATAAGAATTTGTACCGTGCAATGGAATAAAATAAAATAAAATAAAATAAATAATATAAAATCAAAGTTACAATTAGTCTTTCAACGGAAAGCACTTAATGTCCTTCTTACAAACATATTCATGGTGCAGGCGGTTCATACCTCAGCTCACACAGGTTGGAAAACCGTTTTCCCAATTGCTTAAAAAGAATGTCGCATGGACTTGGGAACCAGACCAGTTTGCGGTTTTCACAAAGTTGAAAACGCTACTCACCGAAGCGCTCATCCAAAAACAGGCGCAGCACAAACCGCTATTCTTCATAAGAATCGAAACAAATCAATATGCGATCGGTGTCGCCCTGGCCCAAAGGACAAAACTGGAAGAAAAACTAATTGAGTATACATGCAGATTACTCCTCCTAGCATAAAAGAACTTTTCAATGACGGAAAGAGAAGCGTTTGCGGTCGTATGGACCGTCACCAATTACAGAAGTTACGTTAAAGGCAACCCAGTACCCGTAACCACCGATAATCAGCCACTGCAATGGATAATATCTCTAAAACAAATCCCCGGAAGTTTAACACGATATGCCCTAACTCTTTAGTCATGTAATATCACATTTACCTATCGAGATCTCCTTGTCTCCCGAACGAAGAAGATGAATGCCGTTTATGCTCCATCACCATAAATGTACTCAGACGTTCGTCGGCGGATATTCGGAAAAGCCAAATCGCAGATTCAAAAGTCAAGAAAGTTAGCAAGTGCTTTCAAAACTTGTGCTTGAATAATTACAATCGATGAACCAACAAAAGCTACATGATGTCTCAAGGCGTGCTGTACCGATACTCTCCTTATACCAAAACCAAAAAGCCACAACTCGTCGTTCTACAAAAGCAGCGGGTGAAGAAACTACAGAAGTACCACGACACACCAACTGCAGATCATTACGACAGAAAACTATTAATTTAAAAAACGCAAACCGGTATTTCTAGGTAGGAATGCGCATGCAGATGCTAGAATACGTAAAAAACTGCTTTAAGTGCCAGAGATATAAAGCATCCAATCAGAATTCAACAGGCCTACTACAGACCCCTGTAGAAACCCACAGGTTCAAAACGTTAGCCATCAATCTTTTTGAGCTAATCTCAGTAGGACTAAACGGGGAAAGGTGGATCTTAATAGTAAAGTACACAAGCAGCAAAATGTTGCTCTCTCGAAAAACGACGGACGCAGAAACCGTAAATATGGAAAACTACGCCGTCTGTTAAGTGATAAAGGCACACAGTTTATAAGCGGGATTATTCAGCACCGCGCATTTAGCTTGGACATTAAGTAGACGCTCGTCTCAGTATATCACCCTTAGGCAAACTCAGTGAAGAAGAAAAATAGAGACCTTTAACCCAAACTGGCTATCCTGATAAAGGAAAAGCATCGGTGTTAGCCAGAAAACTTAGCACCCATAAAGTTCGCGATGAACACAACAAAATGTCAAACTACGAAACAAACCGCAGCCTACCTAACTTTTGGCAGAGAACTTCAAACAACAGACGATTCCCAAGGGGACCAAATAATCATAATCACGTCCGATAATTTCAGACTAACCAGTGTAGTAAACGAATCTCTGCTAACTCAAATGTTAGAACCAAACAGGAAAAAACAATATGCAGACAAGCAAAAAAAAGATACCTCACCATTCCAGCATGGAGACCAAGTCTGTGTCCAAACGCATATACTTGGTAATAAAGACAAGGGAACGTCCGGAAAGCTGACACTACGCTGAAATGGACTATGCCTCATACGAACTAGAAAACCTAAAAACACAAGAGATCATAGAAACTTACCAAATTTTAGCGCTCAGTCTGTACAGAGGACCGATTGGAGATCCACCGCCGCCAGTTCGGCACATCAGAAAATGAGGTAGTTCAAGAACACAATAAATCTGGCAAAATAATTAGAACACCATCAATGCCAGAAGGCGAGGATGTAACAAACGCACAGAACACCCCTAATTAGACACAACCTACATTACACAGTCGCTCGCAGAAGCATCTCTTAAGTATAACTTAAACCACTCAACAATTATTACTTGTAGATTATAAAACTATCCTAAATATACATAAGTCAAACTTATTTAGTTAATCGTTTCTCAGTTTAGTTCAGTTCATTTAAGTACAAAACGGCTTACGATTTGAAAAATCCATAGTGAAAAGTTCTAGATCGTCACGGTTACGTAGTAATTAGAAAGCGACGTGGTTAGTGTGCGTTATTTCTTAAAGACACGAGTTGAAACTTTTTATTTTTCTCAATTGACTTATTTAGTGTAAGTATATAGTTATTGTTTAGGTTTAATTGTTAGTGTTCATAATAAGCCTAGAAATTAGTGCTCATTTTACAGTTTTGTACAAAACTTTGCAATACTGTCATATAAGAATGTGCGCAAAAATTAAGTTACATTTGATGTACAAAGAATTATAATGGACGCTTTACACTTATGAAGATTAAAAATAGCTACTACAGTGCTAGTGTAACAAAAAAGTTACAGTCGCTGGTAACTTTTTAACTAACATGGTAACCTACCAACAAAACTATGATAGCAGTACGTTAATAAAATTTAAAAAAAACTGGTGTGGTCACCACAGGACTATTCTATAAGGAATGATGAAGGAGTGTCTACATATTTTTTTAAGGTTATGTTGTCATAAAACCACTTTGAAGTGATATGTACACGTTTGCATTGACTTCCTAGCATGCTATAAATTTTTTTAAAATTTTTCTTCTCGATTTCATTAAGATATAACCGAAATATGACATATTAAGCTTATGCTGTCATATCGTATAACCCCTATATTTGTGCACCTCGATATTGCTTTCGTCTTTAGTAAATCAGTAATAGTAGTTTATTTAACGAGTTGCTGTGTAAATTTGATGTTTTTTTCCCAAGAAGGCATTTTTAAACCCGAGTGAAACTGTAAAAATAATTCAAATTATTTACATACGTACAAAATTATATAAGAATAACTGTTAGAAGCGGCGGATATTCCCACTTCCGGTTTATTTATCAGACCCATCTTGTGATAAAGAAGAATATGAAATTCATACCAAATTTCAAGAAACTAAAATTTTTGGTTTGAAAGTTACCGGGGGTACATCCAAAGATAATGTAAAGAAGATGCAGCACTCCGTGTATAAACAAATCAAAAAAATTTTAACGTATCTTGCTTTTCCTTAAAGATATGGAATTCTTTTGCAAAAAAAAATTGTCGCAGACGGGGTTCAAACCTAGATTATATATAATATTCACTTTAAATTATGAATTAAATATCTAATAAACTGTTAATATTAGAAATTTTTTTATTTGAATAAATTGTTAGAAAAATTATCTCTATTAGAAACTATAAAAATAATTTGAATAATTTACATACGTATAAAATAATATTAGAAAAACACCTATTTCGGTTTTTTTATCAGACCCACCTTTTGATTAAACCGAAAGAATATAAAAATCGAGCTCCATGCGAAATTTCAAGTTACTAGGACTTTTGGTTCGAGAGTTATCATGGGTACATCGTTACACACACACACACAGACACCCAAAATTTGTTTGTCAAAAATATATTTTTCTGATTCAGGAGACCTTGAAACGTAAATTATTTGATGCGTATACTTTATCATACGTTATTGCACTGCCGTCATCGTAGATTCGATAACCTAATTTTTATAAATTATTATGAGTAGTTTTTTTAATTCTAAATTAATTTAAACATTGTTGTTTTATAATAAATTTTATCAGTTGTTATACCTATGTGTTTTCATAAACTAATCAAAGAGCTACCGGATATTAATTAAAAGCACTCTAAAATACAAAATTTTAATTGGTACACAAATAAACCTGTCTAGTTGACACGAGTAGTGATTGGCTTTTACAAATAAATTTTATTGTTAAAAAATACATACTTTACAGTAAAATAATCTAATAAAATTTTTTAAATTTTCATGTGTTATAAAAGCTTTTGTAATATAGTTTAATAAATATGTATATGTATTCTCCACGGCCACTACTAAATGTAATACTTTTAAATTGATTTTTAATCACAATACATAAACAATCTTACTCTTTTGCTAGAACATTTATTTTACAACACTTGTTTTTTGTTTGTTTAGGAATTTTAACAAATAACAAAATAATAATAATAATATTTTTACATACATAACTTAAACTTGTTCAAATTTTATTTTATCATTTTCGCTTATACTTTTTAATCGTAAATAAAATACAGACTGTCTTTCTTTCAAAATAAAAATTTAGCGCCGGTAGTTCTTTATGCTCGCATACGCTCGTCTGAAAACATTCCTCTAGTGTCAAATCTAAATTTCAACTCTGTCACAAAGTAAACTAAACATTATATAAAATACGTAATTTATGAGTTATTGTTACCAAAATGTTGAAAAATTAATGTTTTAGCAAACGTACATTTATAGCGTTTTCTATAGTTTAAAACAACAGTTAAACGCTATTGTTGCGTGCACTTTAGAAACTTAACAGATTTTTTAGCGCATTAGAAAAATATTTAATTAATATTTATCAAGCAGTTCTAAAATTATGAATTGATACACCATCTAGCTACAATTCTATAATTTGTTCCAGATTAAAAAGATTTTTAATTAAAGTTTATAATTCCTTAGCAATGTAAGTGACTAAGCGTTAAACATTTAAAAAAATCAATAAATTTTATTAATACTATAACGTTGTTTTTTATATAAACAATAAAAAAATTGTTTTAAAGCAATTTAAATAAGTTTATATCATTTTATTGTATTGGTTTGTTTGTTTTGTTTAAAACATGTTTCAGAGATAATTTTGTCGTTCATTAGTAAACAACAAACAACTTATATAAAGTGTAATTTAAGCTTTAAATTTTGATTTGGTTTGTTGCTTTTTAACTGTTGTTGTTTGAGTAAACTTTAAATAAACCAAATTACGCAAACGCCAAATAACAGTAATTGGTAGTAACAGAAACAAGTGTACTTTTTCTAAACAATTTTATATATCATAAAACGTTTTGTTAAACTTAGTTTTAAGTTAAAATTGAATTTAAAAAATAAAATGTTTTAGCAAATACCAATACAAAGCTATTGTATTATCACAATATCAAAAAATTGATATAATGCATGTTGACGTATTACGATTTCCGCACCATTGTTGCTGTTATTCTAGAAAACTTAAAAGCGTTTACTTTATCAGTTATCTTTAATAGTTACGAAGACGTGAGTCGAAGCTTTACAAATGATTCACATCCCCTCAACCTGTTGAGCCCGGGAGAGACGCAAGCACCGCGACGAACTCAGTATATTTTGGACGCGATTGACGTCGAGCACGCGGATTCTTATTAATCATAATGCTCAAATAAAGGCAATCATTTTTTTTTTCAATATTAAAACTTGCGATAATGAAATATAGTTTTAAGCTATTCGTAATTGAATGTTGTGTTGCAGAATTATTAGTACTATCTGCGGCAATTAAATGCAAATTGGTTTTTTCGCGTTTGTATAATTTTTTATTATGCGAAATGTTGTGAATTTATTAGTGCATCATGTCTGGTATGGGACCAGCAAGTTGTTGGGTTACTCATAAACGACTAGAATCTTGGGCTCGTGCAGCCAAAGAACGTGCATTAGGAACGACTTCACCAAAAAGTAATGAAAATGGAAGCAATAGCACAAGCAGCAATAACAGCGTTGAGGTATGTCTCAAACTATATACAAAAAGCACGTTGTCTGCTGTTTTACGCACTTACTACTACCGTAAACATTTACATTTTAGAATTTATTTCGTTAAATTAAAATTTTAAATAAAGTGTATAGTTTATATTTACGTCTAAAAAATTTTTTTACACGTCTCGATTTTTGACAAAAAAAAAACCTAAAGAAAAACCCTCTTACCGCTCCCCGTGACGTCACTGATGGTCTGGTCCTGAATCGATATTTCCCTTCGGCTTTCCACGACCTTCCTTGGGTCACCTGCCGCTTATCTAAAACAGGGTACTGACTTTATACTAAATACTAAAAATTGCAACAATTTAAACCTAACTCAGATTATTAAAACTTACTTATCCTAGATAAATCACATTAGAAATTTTAGTCGGTTTCAATCTAGTTTGTTTTAAAATGTTTGTTTGTGTTTAACATCGTTTATCTAACTAATATAAAATAACTTTAGACTTTATTGTTTATGTAATCGTAATTACATATCAATTACTACAGCCTAGTATTACGCGTTTATACAGCAATCAATATTTCCTCGTGGTCCTTATGTTGCTTGGATACCACTGAGAAGCAAATTGCAGAACAAACATATCTATTTTCCTCAAATACCAAACCTTTTCAATTTCCGGACGTGATATTACAAAACTAGCGACATGCAACACTTCTTAACAAAAAAATTTATGTAAACGAAAAATTTATTATTGAAAACCTTTGTGGATAGAAACACTTTAGTAACGTATTATAATTTTTATTTGTTTACCTAACAAGTTGATTCATTTTTATTATGTACTCTGATTAATGTACAACGCTACATTAATTTGATAGTTATTTTACAATAGATTACTTAATATACTAAGTAACGTTTTGCAATAAAAAAATTTTAATCACTGTTATACCCGACGGAAGCATAATTAAACAGTACTTTCCAGAGAGCAAATTGTTGTTATTCCCAAAAACAATTATAAAAAAAATGCTTTATCTGAACTAGTTTGTATTTATTACTTTATCATATTTTTCTTAATACTTATTCTACATTTTTTAATTATTATTATTAGTAAATTTAATATTTTTTTTTAAAACTAATCAACATAAGAACGTAAATATTTTTTATATATTATTATTAAATTATTTGTTTTTTAGCAACTAAAACCAAACCAAAAAACTGTTTTTTAATGTAAAAAAGGTAATGTTTTTGCTGGTTGGTTTATTAACTACAGTTTGATGTATGCTAATAGTAAAAGAATGCTTACACAAAATACTTTTAGTTAAATTTTAATTTCTTGCAATTTGTCTTATTTACGTAAATAATTTTTTTTTGACAAAATTTTTAAAACTAATTTGCAAAAAACTTTTATATACAAATGTTACTGAGCAAGTTATGTTTAGCTATATAAAACTGCATTCGTTAGTTTTTGGTGTTACAATGTATTTAAAGCATTGTGTATATAGTTAAAAACGGTTTTTTGTTACATCTTTTTAGTTTTTTATTTTTGCGTAACTAATAAATTTTTAATAATTAAAATCTAAACACTGTTTTCAGTATACCTTATTATTTTTTACACAAAAATTTTTCGCTAACAAAAAATTGCATGTAATTACAGTTATTTTTAATTTTTTTTTTTAATTAAAATTATTATTATAGTGAAACATCTTTGTGAACCAAAGTATAATAAAACCAAAAATATAAATAAATTATAAAAGTTACGTTTATAGTATCAATTTTTTTTTTTTTTTTTTTTGATAAAATAAAACACCGGCGTTTTGCCTACTCCGTAAAGACCTTAATAAAACCAAGAAAATGTCGAATGTTTGTTTAAACTGTATGGATTATTTAAATAAATTCTTGACTAAAAGTTATTTATCAAAGTATAAATTACAACCTTTGCATTATTGTAATAACTAAAAAACAAACTAAAAATGACATTTATTATTAGAATTAGTTATGTCTTAATAAAGATTTAGCTTTTTTATTTTTCTTATCTTATTACACTACAACTTTTCATATTTTTTTTAGTTTAGTATATGAATGTATTGCTTTTTAAACTACATTATTAAAGAAGATTAGAAAATTCCTGCAATAATACATTTACATTTTTAAATATTTTTGAAATTCATTTAGATTTAATAAATTTCAGAGTTTCTACACTGTGTTGATCAATTTAATTTTTAATTTTATCTTTATTAATAAATAAAATATTCATTTCTTGTAATTTGCAAAGTTACATTTTTGTATTTTACATTTTATTATTATTTTCCCTAATAGCATTATGTTATGTCAATTAAGAATTCAATGTTACTTAGGGCCTTTATTTGAAAAAAATAGTATTACATCATTTTATTCAAAATTTTCTGTAATCTAATTATAAGAGAATATAGTATACAGGAATTTTTTACATTTAATTAAATTTAATATAAATTTGTTTATTTTATTTCTAACATTCATTTCTGTTACTGCATATACCTTGTGTTCCAGGATAGATGTATAATAAATAAAAAATGTTTGCATTTTGGATTGGCATTTGAAGATTGAATCCTGCTTGTTGTAAAACTAAAGTATACAAAAAATGCGTTGATTTTGTATTCTATAGGGAGCGATATTGTTAAAATCATCAAAAAGAAAGTACCTTTATTTTAAAAAGCATTAAAAAAATTACTAAATGAATTAGCTTGGAATTGAAATTTATACCTCGATAGAAAATTTTAAGAATGTAAAATTATTTTTAAAACATTTCAATTTTTTAAAATAAATTAGTGGGTTACGCTGAAATTAGTTGCCACAGGTTGTTAATCAGTTATTTATCATTCACATTTATTTGGAGTGGTGTTAATAATATCTTTCATTTTTGTTTCAAATTGTTTTATCAGCTAAAGAAATTTAGTAAAAATGGTACTTGAAAAAATGTTACGGAATTGGTGAATACGCCTTAAGGGAAGTAATAAGACAATGTAATATAAAATTTCCAAACACTGTTGTCTTACGTACTAAAATTATAAGAATAATTAAAAAGTTTTTGGCTACTGGTAGTGTTCTTAACATCAAAGGAAAAAAAAGACATACGGTAAAGACACTTTATTTAAAAAAAAATGAAATTGCAAAAAACAATTTTATATTCTTGATATTGAGGTATAAAATTCAATTCCAAACTACTTTATTTAATAATTTTTTTTATATCTTAAAAAATTTTGCTACTTGAGTCTTAGTAATTTCAACAATATTGCTTATAAAACACTATGTAGAATACCAAATTAACTCATTTTTGGTATACCTTAGTATTACAACAAGCAGGACTCAATTTCCAAATGACAAACCAAAATTCAAAATTTGTTAATCTATTATAGTTCTTGTTACATCTATCCTGGCACACGTGTTTGTAAAAGTTAATGTCAAATTTGTAAACTGCTTTATAATAAACAAGTAAATTTTACCATTTATTTAGTTTACATTGCTTATGTAAAAACTTGTATTCATTTTGATTGTTACAGTTAATTTTTGGTTTTAAAACATAATATTTTTGAAACTGCCACAATTCTTATTATTAACATTGTTTAAATTATAATTTTATTTATCACAATAAATAAATTTTGTATTATTTTAAGTTTATTCCACCTTGATTACTTCACAGTTCGAACATTATTTTTTGTTTCACTTGAAACAAAATGTTTGTCTCATTTTACATAATTTACGTATTTGTAACTTATTTTTTTTTTTACTTTACTCAAAATCGTTCAATAAAGTGGAACTTTGATGCATAGATACGATTGAAAACGTACCACCAGATTTAATGACTTTAATTTTTTTCTGAAAATTATTATGATTCTCTATCTGAATTTTTGAATGTTGTTTTTTGTTTGAAGCATCACTAACTCTTAGTGTTGAAATATATAATTTAAAATTTATAATTTGTTGGCAATATTTTCTTCGATATAGCTTTCAGTCACACTAGTATCGTTGTCAACAAAAGTTGTAACAGAAGTTTTTTCAAACAATGACTAGTGTAATTAGATACATCTAGTTTTAAGTATTCAGCAACTTTTTGGAAAATTTTTGCAAGTAGTGTCAACTTAGTACTTTTAACTTTCTATAATGAATAAAAATTCTATCATGTTTTATTTGTTTGGGTCTTAATTGTAAATACTTATAACAAATTACATATCCGTTGATGTCTGAACTTACGGAAAATACACGTTTCTTCTTGGTTTTGGTATCGTGTAACTTTTATTACTAAAAAGTTATCGTCTGAAACATGATGTAAACATTTTGTGATGTTTTTCATGTTCAAAACTATTGATTTGTTTGCTTCATGTGTTAAGTTTTAAAGAAACTAGTAGTTTTTTGTGTTCAAATATATCTACATTTTTGTGAGGTTATGCGGTACTTTGCAACATGGAATGTGTTGACCATAAACTGTATGCCATAAGAATTTTTTCCCAAAATAATAAAAGACATTCTACAAACGCACTTTAAAACATACATATCACAGAGAAAAATAATGAATAATCTTTACAAAAATATATGTACATTCTTAAAAGATGGTAATTATTTTTGGCCAATAGAGGCATTTGAACAATGTACAAGAGTATGTTTTAAATATTACCACGAAGAATGAATAGTGGCTGTATTACATTGTACCAAATTATTTGTAGCTTTTAAGAAATATTGTAAACACATTTGTAGTACTTACAGATCAATTATACATAGAACAAATGATTTTTTAAACTGGATAAATAGTATCAACAGATGATTTGTATAAAGAACCATCCGTTGTAGAATTCTACTGGTACCATTTACAGATCATTTTTGTAACAAAAACCATTAGTTTTGTAATTTCATTGGTAGTACTTATAATTAAATTGTAACATATATAATTGGTTTTGTAAAATTCACCGGTATTATGTCTACAGATAATTTCTATAAAAAAATTAGAAGTTTTGTAATCCCACTAGTATTTAATTCTTTCATAAAAAATGCATTGTTTATGTTAATATAGGTTTTTTAAAGTAATTTTAGAGAAGCCATCACCGGTCAATTAAATTTAGGTTTTCTACCTGATCTGAAATGGGAAAAAAGTGATTAAATCATTAAAATTAGATAAATTATTTATTATATTACAATTTAAAAATAAGAAATTTTTTTTTATAAATATAAAAACAGTAATGCAAATAAATTTATAAATGTCCAGCAATCTAGAGTTTATTTTTAATGACATGAAATAACAAACTAACACTTGTATGAATTCCACCAGTGTCTGAACCTTTTATATTATAAAATTATTTATTAATAAGTTGCCACACAGCTTCACTTTCTTTCGATTATGAACAATTAAAAACAAAAAAATTATGAAACAAACGTTCAAGGCTCCTAAAATGTTATAAAACTTAAATTTGATATTATCCCAGTACACATAAATTTCTTTAAGATCTAAAATGCTCTCTCCAATTATTCCTATACAGAGTTGGATGCTCGATCGATGTTCATTTTGATGGGCAGTATAAGAATCCTATGCGGTTGTTGTAGGATGGATAATAATTGACAGCTGCGAATCTTTAATTATGAGTATTTTTGTACGTTTAGTACCAGCTAACTTTGACAACACTTCTTGTCGTTGGAAGTAAAATAATAGGTAGCAAGTATAGCAGCCTTGCATTACGACCATCTAAAAGTTTTAACTAGTATAAAAACTAGTGTTATTTATATCTGAAAACTATAAATTTACCTTCTGTTACAATGTTTCTTAGTACATCTAATGTAAAAAGCTTTATACTTTCTAAATTTTCAATTTTTTCTTTTAACACCGGTAATAACTTCTCAAAAAAGGTATCAAATTGTTCATATATCTTCGAATGGCATATATATAAATTAAAAAAATTGTTAGAATTCTAAAAATAAAATAAATTAATAAAATTACAGTTGTTAAAAATCTATCCAACTTACCAATTTATATCCATAAGACTGTTTGTAGTGTGGCCGGCTGGCATACACTTCTTTCATATAGTGACATGCTTTAATTTGACTTAAACGTGTGTTTCGGCATTTGTTATAAAATGAAATTATTTCTTCAATGGTAAGATTGTCATATTTTAAAAGTATTTTTTGTTGTGAAATTTGTTGTATAATTGTTCTCTGGGTCAAAAATTTTGTCGGTATCTATAATAGGACTCCTACAAAAACATCACAATGGAAAAATTATCCGTAACATCACTTGATAATGGGCACCTTTGTTTCCCTATTAAACAAATTAACAATTTTATTTGATAATTGCGTCCAATAATAATTTTTGCACATAAACATTAGTAACGCGGCTGTTTTTTTTATAATGTTCTAATACGTTTCTCCCATGAACAGAATAATTAAGGATTTTTAATAGTGTGACTGTCGATTGTTGATTACTGTCAGTATCAGTAGATTTAAGTATATTACAAAAGCTATCACACTCTGCATTATCAGAAACTGGATGAAATAGTTTAGAATGAGTTCCTTCAATTCATTTACACCAGTTGGTAAAAAAAATATTTGGATTTCTTTAAAATACTTTGGTGGAAGTAAAAATTAAATTTTAAGATTATTAATAGAAAACTATATTTTAAATATTATCTGTATCTAAAAAATATTTATACAGTTCTTCCAAATTTCAATTTATCAGTAAGTGTTTTAATTCCGCAAGTTTTTCGAAAGTGTTTTCCTTTTCTAAAAATTTTGATATCATTTTTATAGTATTTGTTGAGTTTCCAGTTAGTTGTATGTATGACTTTGCAGCTATCGGTAATTCGGCATCTTGTTGTTGTTGCTGATGAAATTCGCCATAACATCGTTTGCATCCATAATAATTCTTGAAAGACATACGCTGATTACACAAAATAAAAATTTTTACAATAAATTAAAAATGATAAACGAAACAAATAATTAATACTAAAAGTGCTCTTTTAAAAGCCCCATAACTAATCCGTTAGTAATTTTATGTGAATTAATAGGTGGTACCAAAAATGAATCGATGCATATTGTAACAAATTTTATTATTTTTACTTATACTGAAAATATATACATGTTTATAACTAACCGAATTAATTAATCTAAGGATATTTAATAAAAACAGTTACACTAATTTATATCACTTACACGAAGATAAGATAAAGTCCGCGGATAACTTCACACACTTGTTTAACTCTTATTGTTTACGTTAAAGTCACGTATTTCGTAGATTTATTTATAACACGCGTTAATCACTTATTTATTTCAACTTGAATAATCTTCTTAACACCGCCGTCTTCGCATTACGGAAATAACTGACCTACGATTTGTTTGTTTCGTATTTATACACATTTTGGAAATCCTTCTCGAGTGTTCCATATCTTTTGGTATACGTTCTAGAAGATGGATAACAACTTCGAGAAGGCTCTTGAATTTGAGAACGTTTCAATATAATTTTCAATGTTCTAATACCGTTATTATCATTATCTGATGTTTGAATTGACCAAGAAGAGTAATGGGGATAATATTTTTATAGAAATTTGCACACAAATAATATACGGAACACTTTGATTAAATAAGATAACAATTTCTAACCTTTGATATAAAACTAGCTTGTCTGTACAAACTTAAAAAAATGTTTTTGTATTTAGTACATTTATAAACACATTCAGAATAGCATATGTAATTTGAATAATAGATGCCATTAAAAAAATAATTTATTTCAGTCTTATAAAAAGATACAAGAGAATGTTTTTCTACTATAAACAGTGATGTAGATTTTGATTCCATCAAATAATGAGCAAACTGTAGCTGATTTTTTTTGCCAAATGATATATTTGATCTGCTGGTTATTGATCTTATTGATCTTCAATGCACCATAGAATGTTGTTGGGGTTTTAAAGTGTCGTTAAATAAACGTACATAATTAGTATGGTGTTTTTAAATGTTTTTGCGTTATTTCAGGTAACATCCCAGTAAAAACAAAATTGATAATGTTTAGTAACAGTTTCAAAACAAAAAATTATGATTCACTCTTGTTTCAAACATAAAAGAAACCTAACTGCAATAAAATAGCTATAAGTCCATCGCTGTTTCACTTATTTGAATCAGTATAGTTTCGGTATTTTAAATTCAAATCTGTTGCAAACTAAATGTTGCATTCGGTTTACGTTTTAAAAGCTTCGTTCTTGAACTGATACTAAATGATCGATAGATGTATGATTTTTTTGTTTTAATAATGAACTAAAACAATTCTTTCAATAATATAATAATACATTTTCGAATGCACGTTTCAAACTTTATTGCACAATAAATATTTTTAAATACAATATCACATTGAGTTTTTTACATATTGCAACTTTCCTGGATGTGGTCCTTTCACGGAAGCCTCGAAAACTGCATCAGTTACTGTTGGGTAGCAACTTTTAACCGCATCTGTAACAGAAATAAGTATTTCATTTATATACATACATAATCATAGAGTTACACAAAATTAATTACATTTTTTTAATCAAAAACAACACAAACTTAATATAAATATCACTTTAGCAATCATTAGAAAGTTATAAAAACACTGTGAATACCTTTAGCTGTACATAATCGTATAGAAATCTTGAAGAATTGAACTGTAATTATAAATCCTAAAGTATCATCAGATTTACGCAATAATCTACCTTAACGCAATCATGTGTGTTAATTTACATTTTTTTATACAAATTAAAACATGATACATAAAGAACAGAAATGATAATAATATTGGTTACATTTATGTATTATAATAAAATGCTTCGACTTACCGTTTATTGTTCCATTGCGTAATTGTACACAAACTGCAACGGAACAAGTGAAAAGATATCAATTTGCAGCGCAAGCGTTGACGACAGTAATCAAAAATATAGCAACGACTAATGCTGACTAATCACAAAGTATTCGTTTTTACTAAAACGATTCTACTGTTTTGAAAATATCCCAAAAAACCAAATAGGTTCCATAATAATGCTTTTAGAAGCATAGAGGCAGTATTGATATTACTGAAAGCCTTCCTGTAGCAGTAGAATGGTTTATGTTTAGAGATAGGTTTTGACACTCCAGTAGAATGCTGTACAGTTAGTGCTTATAGAGTCCTATTAGACGTTGTACAAAAGCCGGCCAAAGGTTGTAGAAGTTTTCACGTTCCATTAGAATGCTTTAAAATAGTGCCAATGTAGTACTTTCTTATGTTGTAGAATAGCATGACAAAGTTAACGACTAAAAGGTAATTGATTTGCATGCTATTACAGGGTTTTAATAGCATACCATAAGAAACTCAAAAAGCATGAAATGATTAGTTTTAAGTCATTTTTTATTAAGAAATTTGTACAGTATCTTTGTCTAAACTATAATAATTTTTAATCAATGGTTTGCGAATTTGTAGTTTGCTGCATCATCCTAATTATTTCATTTTTTAATCTCGCTTTGCCATGACGTAGCCATTGGAACACCTTCTCATTAATAACATCTATAGGAACTCCTTTGAATCAACTTTGGGTTAACTCTAACAAAATTATGCGATTAATTATTTTTTATTATCGATTATCAGTCGCATGCGTTTTCACTAGGTTTATATCAAAATATGTTTCTTTTTATGAATAAAATAATTTTTTTATTACAATGCTTTTTAAGTTTAAGTCCGCAGGTTGGCCACCCCTGTTCTAAAAAAATAACTGGATGCCAAGTAAAAAATAAACAATAACAATAAAGCGCTAAAACGTGGATAAGCTGATTGTACAAAAATAGATATGTTGTCAATTGTTTCTTTTTGTACTTACTTTTACTTAAATCAGCAGAACTTCTAATAGCTTTTTCTTCTTTAATTCAGCACAAAAAAAACACATTTACAAATATAGACTAAGCCTGAAGTCGTCTTCCTTTCGTAAACGTAAAACTGCATAAACCCGTAACCGTATAAGTACTTACTTAGAAGCGTTTCTGGTGAATCAAACTCGGTACATATCTCGTCACAATTCTCAGAAATCAAAGTAACTTATTTACATTATCAAACGCGAATGCATAAGTTTTTTTATTGCATACATATCTTTATCAACAACATTGAGATGTGGGCGTTTAATCTCTACAGGAAGTTATTTTTGTTTAGGTATTACAATTTAGCAACTTGTACAAACGGTTTTTTCTGATATTAAAAATTATATTTCTTTATCTCAAATAAAGAACGATTAAACCGCTTTTAGAGGTACTAAAGCACTAAAAGAATGTTATCATGTTAGTCGTAATACTTGAACTTTAATACATTGTCAAGGCTGCTATAAACACTTTATTTTTTATATCAATATAGAAGGCCTATGGGAGTGATTTTAAAGGAATCTTTTAGGGTACTTTATTCTCCTTCTATATGCATTGTTATAGAATCAATATGGGAACGCCATTAGAATGCTATATTTCTAATACTTTAGTGATTCCAATCAACTGCCAATTCTAAGGCTGCTATAAGCACTTCTTTTTTAAATTAAATATAGTATTCCTATAGAAGTGTTTTTAAAAGAATCTTTTAGAGTACTTTATTCTTCTTATATAGGCATTCTTATAGAATACGTTTTAAATTAGGTGTGTTATTAGAAGTCCATACACAAACTACTATTGGAATGCTTTAGAAATGAATATTTGGGAATGTGTTAGGTAAATAATATTTTAAGTTAAAAAAAAAATAAAATTAAATAAAATAAAAACGTATACTGTTAGAGAGAGAGGAGAGACCCTTAAAGTTTTAAATAGGGGAAGTATTATACGTCACGAGTTGACGTTTAGCGAGTGTAGTTGGGGATCCCCTTGCCTTAAGTGGTGAGACGGAGAGACGCAAAGCCGACTGTAAAAGCAGCGTCACTCTGCGTGCTTAAGTTGGTTCTTAGTGTGATTAGATTTGTTTTAGTGCGAAAAAAAGAAACAGAATTTATACAGAAAGGGGTGAGTCGCATGAAATTAATACTTGGGTAAATTGATATGACAGACAACCTTATTTATATAATTAGTTGTGCTTTGTGTGATCAACTAATTAATCTGGGTTTAGCGCCACCATATAATTGTTGTGCTTTGTGTTATCAACAATAAATCGGTCTGAACCGTGTACCAACCAAATTGTCAATTAATTGTCATAATGCGCTGAGTGTGCCATTTTTCTCCTTTAGTATTTCTTTTCGCGTGGCTCACCGCCTGAGATTTTGTTTAATTGTTTCAGAGACCCGGATACAACGTAAATCCGTCCGGCTGATGGCGTGGCTAATTATATTAAAATATAAATAGTTTTCTTTTAGTCTTTTACATTTTTCTTTCTTTTCTTTTATTATATTCAAAAATAAAATAAATTGTCACTCAATCGAATTTGTTTCATTTTCCCGTTCGAGCGGCTGACGCGTATTCCCTATCGTTGCACACATTAGCTTATTTGGTAAGTACACATTTAAGTGGAGAAAAGTATACTCAATTTATAATGTTAATTTAAAAAAAAAAATAATCCTTAGTTAGTTACGGTTAGTTTCTAACATCTCAGAAGCGGGATGAAATTCACGTGCAAGCCATCTGTGCAACCGATGGGGGTCGTTACCGCCGCGTACTCGGACGGGGCGGGATACTGTAACTTGCTTTGTAAATTAGCCGCCATAAAAGCCGGACCTTCTCTTATTGTAGACTTTTCAATTATAATTACCTAGAACGAATACGTAGTTACATCGACACTAAATAGGTCGATTGTGGTTATTTAATTGTTGGAAGAAATAAGACAGCAAATTGGTTTTCTTTGTTTTAATTGTTAAAAGTTAACGTTTCACCTATTAATTTGGGTTTATCATAACTTAGGTATTATATCTGTAATGAATCCTTTTTAATATTTTAAGGTCAAGTGCCAGATGTTAATTTTTAATATGAAGCGACTTACCAAAATTTAAACAAACAGAATTGAATTGTTTTATTGGTACATAATTCTAAAGTGTTCAAAAGTAGAGTTTACATAAATATCACGATCTCGACATTAAATGTGATTGAGATATTGCTTTTAAGAATCGTTAACAGTATGAATAGGGGCACACGATGGGTGTATGTCTTTGATTAATTTTGTAATTAATTTTGAAGTTATTTTAACTTTTGAACATTCACACGTTAAATGATTTTGGCACTTGTGTAAATACACATTATGTATGTGTACATTTAATGGACACACGTATTAATTTACAAATAAAAATTTGAATTGATAAATGAACGAGGAAAAATTCGTTATTGTGAGCATCTATTTTATGATTGCTTTTGTTACGCCGTACCTACCTCAAGGCAATCTGGATGCAAAAACAAACTGATGATACCTACAAGTTTTTTTTCTTTGGTTGTTAAAACTTAATAAAATGTTTGTTTTCCTTTTTTTTTCTTGCAAAAAAAAGGAGGTAGCTTCAGTTAAATATTATAAAATGATATATTTTGCTCATTTCATTTGAAATACTGAAGGAAGATATTTGGCTGTGTAAATTTATGTAGTTGCGAGGTACTATCTCTCTCCTAATTCACGCTGAATTTAGGTATTATGGCTCACCGTAATAAGAAGAACCGCGCTGTCTCGTCAATTCCGACCGACGATGGCGTTGAGGTGGCTGCTGCATCGTCAGATACTGCCAAGATATTAAAGAATATGGAGCAAATGACCCAAATAATGCTTAGCCTCACGCAAAATGTAAATGCTTTGAGCAGCGTGCCTGTAACTCCTACGAATGTAGCTGGTCCGAGTCGGCCTACTGGCTTTAACATGCCTGTGCCCAAGTATGATCCCTCAGATGAGTTAAGCTCAATAACAGCGTACATTCAAAAGATTGAACAGTTGGCTAGTATAAATGGTTGGGACGATCAGACCATTATTTTTGTTACTACGTCAAATTTAAAAGGGATGGCCTTAAAGTGGTTTAATTCAAAAAAAAGATTGGATCTTACTTGGGAGGAGTGGAGAGCTCTTCTCATCGAGTCTTTTCCTGAGGAGATCGATTATGAAGGTGCATTGTCACAAATGTTGAATAGGGTGAAGAAGACGGACGAAAGCATGATTGAGTATTACTATAATAAGCTTTCGCTTATGGAACCATTCGCATTTGGGGATGACATACAGGTCAGCCTCTTGATTGGAGGACTAAAAACAGTACCAATTATTCAATCGGCTGCCAGAGGAGGGCAGCACAGAACACCGGCAGCACTTCTTCAGTTACTGAAGACGTTTCCTCCTGAAGTGCCTGCTAGAAAGATACAACCGATGAAGAGAGCTTTCAAAAGGAATCCGGTTGATGGTTTCAGGTCCAGGAGAATAGTTAGATGTTACACTTGTGGCGATTTGGGACACATAGCTCCGGAATGTCCGAAGAGCGGGAGACCAGGAAAAGCCACGAACTTCAAGGAGCGAAATGTGAACATGGTGTCGCATAAGGTAATGTCTCCTAAATATCTAATGCATGCTAAAATCGAAGGTCAAACCGTGAATGCATTTATTGATTTCGGTGCAAATGTAATGACCATGACCCAGTCCGCTACTCAAAGGCTCGCCGTAAAATATAAACCTGTAGCTGTACTGATCAGGGGATATGGTGGCGGATCCGTCCATGCTCTGGGGAAAACAAGCCAATTGAAGGTAAATATAGGTGAATGTGAGGCTCCATTACCCTTCTTGGTTGTACCTGATAGCGTGCAGACGATGGACGTTATTATCGGTCAGCCCTTTACAGAGCTTCCCCATATCGTAGTCTTGAAGACATCTGATGCGTTGGTTTTCAAAAAGAAACAAAGCCTTAAGTGTGTACTACAGGTCTCAGAAGATACCATTGTCCCTCCAAGTTATGTAGGGTTTGTGGAATGTGTCGGTACGAGGTCAGGAGATGTTTACGTTGATGGGAGCTTGAAGCTCAAAGTGGGAGACGAGCGTCACATTCCGAGATGCGTTATACAGGTATCAACTGAAAATAAGTGTAGAGTTCCTGTGACGAACTTGTCAAACAAAGACCTGCTTTTGGAAAAGGGTGAGATTGTGGCCCGCGGAGTAAACTGCGAAGAAAGTCAAGACGAGATTGTCCATCACATGGGAGAAATGTTAGTGCCATTTGAACAAGAAGACGTCAACATAAACACTGAGTTATCGCCTCAGGTTAAAAATGCCGTCTTGGAATTGATCAACAAATACCGCGATTGTTTTGCCACATCACTCAGGGAAATAGGGTGTTGTCCTGTTGCGGAGATGGACATCAAACTAACAACTGACAAAGCCGTCTCCTATAGACCTTATAAAATGGCACTCTCCGAAAGACAAGAGGTGAAAGTAATGATTCAGGAAATGAAGGAAGCTGGGATCATAAGGGATTCAGATTCCTCATTTTTGTCGCCCATTCTATTAGTTAATAAACCGAACGGAGAAAAACGGTTATGCGTTGACTACCGTAAGTTAAATGCCATAACAGAGAAGGATAGATATCCCCTCCCACTCATAAACGATCAAATAGATCAACTTCAAGGTTATAAATTCTATACAAGTTTAGACTTGTTTTCTGGTTATTATCAGGTAAGAATAGCAGAGAAAGCAAAACACAAAACCGCTTTTGTCACCCCTGATGGCCAGTATGAGTTTGAGCGTGTACCTTTTGGACTGTGCAACGCACCTAGCGTTTTTCAACGACTCATAAATCGAGTTCTGGGTCCCCTAAGAGGCACCGTAGCCATGGCATATTTAGATGACGTTTTATGCCCAGGAAGAACGTTGGAAGACGGCCTCAGAAATTTGGAAGAAGTTTTTAAGGTGCTTAGAGTAAATAATTTAACGTTGAATCCGCGCAAGTGTTACTTCTTCAAAGAATCCATTACCTATCTGGGATTTGAAATATCCGAGAAAGGAGTGATGCCCGGAGTGAATAAAGCAAAGGCGATCGACAAGTTTCCCATACCGACGAATGTTCACTCGGTCCGCCAATTTCTAGGTTTGACGGGTTTCTTCAGAAGGTTCGTTAAAAACTACGCAAGGATAGTCAAACCGCTGGCGACGTTGTTGAAGAAGAATGAGGGCTGGAAATGGACAGCCGAACACGACAAAGCTTTTCAAACAATGAAGGATATATTAGTTCAGAGACCTGTACTTGACATATACGACCCCGAAGCGAAGTTGGAAGTTCACACAGACGCATGCCAAAATGACATAGCCGGCATACTACTGCAAAAGAAAGATCAGGATGGTCTGAGACCAGTTAGCTACTTTAGCCGAATACTGACCTCAGCAGAACAGAAATGGCATTCGTACGAACTGGAGGTTCTAGCAGTTGTAGAGACGTTAAAGAGGTATAGATCGTATCTGGTGGGAACGCAGTTTACTGTCGTTACTGACTGCAGTGCAGTAAAAGCTACGGCCGAAAAGAAAGATATGGTGCCAAAGATAGCGCGATGGTGGCTACAGCTACAAGAATTTAACTTTGAGATTGTCCATCGTGCAGGAACCAAGATGAGTCATGTAGACGCGCTCAGCCGAAATCCAGTACAAAACGAGCATCAGATTTCAGAAAGTTTTGTTTTAAGGCTAGAGGCTGAAGATTTATTACTTGCTGGTCAAGTATCTGATCGAGAGTTGGGAGTCATCCATAGAATTCTGCTAAGAAAACCAACAGATGACTACGAACGAAGTCTTCATGATCAATATAAAATAGTAGACAGCAAAATATACAAGCAAATAAATGGAAGAAATCTGTGGGTTGTCCCAAAGCAGATGCGACGAGACATAGTCCGTAGCTGTCACGACGAGATGGGACATTTTTCAACAGATAAAACCATTCAGAAACTGCAAGAGTGTTATTGGTTTCCCGAAATGCGTAAATATGTGACTAAGTATATAGCGTCCTGCATAAGGTGTATACTATACAAAGTTCCGAGAGGGAAGCAGGAAGGTTTATTACACCCGATAGAGAAAATCACAACACCGTTCCACACGATTCATGTGGACCATCTGGGGCCCTTTAACCCCAGCAAGGGAAAAAAATATATAGTCGCGGTAGTAGACGGCTTCACGAAGTTCACACACTTAGCCGCTACAAGAGATACAAAGACAGCGCCCGTATTAAAGATATTAAACCTGATCTTCAGTACGTATGGAGTACCTACGAGAATAATAACCGACCAAGGGACATGCTATACAGCAAAAACATTCGAGACGTTTTGCAAAGAAAAGGGCATCATTCATGTGACAAATGCAGTGGCCACGCCACGGGCGAACGGTCAAGTCGAGAGATACAATGCAACCATTCTTTCGGCTTTAACAACAACAATAAAGGTGGACAAAGAATGGGAGAAACGTCTTCCTGAAATACAGTTCACCATTAACAACGTGGTGAATTCCACTACAAAGAAGACACCTTCGGAATTAATGATGGGATATAGGCCAAGGTCAGCAGCGGATGCAGTGCTGACAAATATCATACAGCCAGTCCAGCCACAAGCTAACAGCCTTGAGCAAGAGCGCGAAACGGCTGCTCGAAATATTAAGGAGGCACAGCTGACAAGTAAAAGACGGTATGACGCTAAGCGGAAACAACCAACTAAATATAATGTCGGCGAATTGGTTGTTGTCAGGAAACAAAAGTCTGGCGAAGGTAGTAAAAAACTTTTGGACAATTATAAAGGGCCATTTAAGGTAGCAAAGGCGCTCCCAAATGACAGGTATTTACTCCAAGAATTACAAGGGTCCAAGAGAAAAAGAAGAGACACTAGATATGAGACCGTAGAGGCGGTTGACAAAATGAAGAGGTGGATTCCTACAACTGGCATATCAAGTTCCAGCGAAGATGATGTAGAGACCGAGACGAGCGGGGACGCTCGGTAGTCAGGATGGACGACTGTTAGGTAAATAATATTTTAAGTTAAAAAAAAATAAAATTAAATAAAATAAAAACGTATACTGTTAGAGAGAGAGGAGAGACCCTTAAAGTTTTAAATAGGGGAAGTATTATACGTCACGAGTTGACGTTTAGCGAGTGTAGTTGGGGATCCCCTTGCCTTAAGTGGTGAGACGGAGAGACGCAAAGCCGACTGTAAAAGCAGCGTCACTCTGCGTGCTTAAGTTGGTTCTTAGTGTGATTAGATTTGTTTTAGTGCGAAAAAAAAACAGAATTTATACAGAAAGGGGTGAGTCGCATGAAATTAATACTTGGGTAAATTGATATGACAGACAACCTTATTTATATAATTAGTTGTGCTTTGTGTGATCAACTAATTAATCTGAGTTTAGCGCCATATTATATAATTAGTTGTGCTTTGTGTGATCAACTAATTAATCTGGGTTTAGCGCCACCATATAATTGTTGTGCTTTGTGTTATCAACAATAAATCGGTCTGAACCGTGTACCAACCAAATTGTCAATTAATTGTCATAATGCGCTGAGTGTGCCATTTTTCTCCTTTAGTATTTCTTTTCGCGTGGCTCACCGCCTGAGATTTTGTTTAATTGTTTCAGAGACCCGGATACAACGTAAATCCGTCCGGCTGATGGCGTGGCTAATTATATTAAAATATAAATAGTTTTCTTTTAGTCTTTTACATTTTTCTTTCTTTTCTTTTATTATATTCAAAAATAAAATGAATTGTCACTCAATCGAATTTGTTTCATTTTCCCGTTCGAGCGGCTGACGCGTATTCCCTATCGTTGCACACATTAGCTTATTTGGTAAGTACACATTTAAGTGGAGAAAAGTATACTCAATTTATAATGTTAATTTTAAAAAAAAAATAATCCTTAGTTAGTTACGGTTAGTTTCTAACAAATGCTTATCGAACCTACATGGAACTTATGGTTTTGTGGGATAATTCAGTTTTATTCAACCGATCTTCAAACAATTCTAATTATTCAAAAAATATTCGGTTTTAATAAACCAGTTTTTAGACGGTTGCTGATTATGGGATAAAAATTGGAAGTACTGAAACGGTTTAAAACTGATTGTGAAAAATGGGAACTCTTTAAATTTATTCACTGCCAGTTACATGTAAATGATATAAAAATGGAACTAACACGAAACAACGTAATGAAACAATTGTTTTAATTTTGTGACTGTAACAGTTTCAATCCGTGTTTACTGGGATATTTCCTATTTCAATTTCTCCATAATTAAACATTTGTTTCGTTGTATTTAATAAATGTATATAAAATACTTGGCATTATATATGTAATAATTAATAATGTGGCAAATATAGTAATGGCAAACACCTTTAAATAAATCGTGCATTATATCAATTGCATAATTAGATGTGACATGAACTGGGGGAATTGTATTAAAAATACAGTCTTCTTTTACTCCTGTAAGAGAAGAATTGTCCTGCAAAACATGTAGATATCCTTATTTTTCAAAAAAAAAATGTTAATTTAATTTTTCTTTAAATGATGAACGGGTAAATATTTTGTGTGCAAGATCTACAGAAAAAACTTGCCGAAAAAGATCTAGTAAATCCAAGAATAGTGTTTAACCCTAATTACCCAGATAGCATAAATCCTTGTGGCATACTTGTTTGTTATTTGCTGTTGGGTTGTCGCTCGCAAACTTTTAAAAGTAAGATTTAAAGCAAGGTTAAAGCAGGTATGTCTATTACAGAAAGACAATAACATACTTTCCACAAAGTAAGCAATGGAAAAGTTGTCGGTCACAAGCTAATGACAAGAATTTGGTGACTAATGCACCTTTTGAAGTTTTTCTACCTGCTGTAACCGCCTGGGGTTGTAACGATTTTCTCCAAACAATTGCATTTGTTCTTTTTAAAAAGGACACTTGCTGAGTAAAAATTTAAACAGTATTGAACTTGACGTTGTTCTGGTTGTTGATAGCTTTTTTAATATAATACCTGTGTAAAGTGCTGATTGATTTAGTGCAGTTTTGTGAACACATCAACTAAAAAATAATAGGTAAGTTTTCATTTCATTACATTACATTCATTTCGCTACAATTAAAAAGCAAGAGCAGTAAACCGAAAAAAAAAATAAATCATAGAGTTGTTTAAAAAGAAAGAATTATTGTTATAAGAAAGATGAACGTTTTAAATATATTTATTATTGGCCAATCTTGTAACCTTGTGATAACGATAACAAAAATACATTTTCTTTTAGGCAAAGAAAAGTAATTAGCTATTCTACGTGCATATGTAAAGAAAGACTTGGTATCTAATTACGACCTTGGAAGGCATTTTAATGCAATAGTGAAATCCACGTCATTTTTTTTATGTACGTAATATACGTATTCAATTAAAGGGGGAGTACAACTAACACATGAAATATTTAATTCCTGGTTTTAAACGCGCCATCATTATGTGATACTATTATAAGTTTTACGATTAGAAATTGTGAAAAATTTAAGTTTTCGCTGTTTTGTTATCAATTTAACTTTTATTGATTTTTTTTAATACTTGTGATAGACCTGTTGTAGTACATGATATAAATGTTTTTATCTATTCCCAATTGAAAAATAATACAAATTAGTACATGGAAAAGTATCTGTAAAGTGTAAAATCTTACTTCAAGAACGCATTTTAAAAGTTTTCTTTGCAAGGCATGTTAATTTTGTGCATTCGTTCATTAGGGTACTTACTTTGCGTTTGGGCTTTTGCTATAATGTTCCAACTGTACTTCATACATGTGTCATCAATCATAAAAACTTTTTCGGTTACTATTACAGTATTGATAGGCATCAGTATCGAACCTCAAATATTACTTAAGCCAGTTTTGTTTAAACCGAAACCCATCTTCAATATTAACATTGACTATAAACTATAACTACATTTTGCAATGGAAAGCACATACTTATTAAATTTTACTTACATTCAGTTATGTATAAAATATCAAATATTAATCCAGTATACATATGGTATTATTTTTGTGTTTTACAGCTGAAATGTTTCGAAAACCGTATGCTAATTTAACTCGTCAGGGAAAACACAACAGACGTAAAATAATTTTACAGCAAGAGAGTACAAACAATAGATACAAGATACAAGAAAAAATAGCCGAAGATAGATCTAGCCTTAATGTTAATGCTCCCCAACAAACTACTTCTAATCATATTTCAAATTTAATTTTGAATGAAAGTGAAAGTGATTCATATTTTGAAACTATAAATGATTCTGAAGCTATCAAAACAAGTGTTTGTGTAAATATCGAGTCGCAAACACCTTGTAATTTTAAATATACAGACTCAGCTTTTTTGGAATTAATGGAAGAAAAACATTTATCATCAGCATCTTCTGATGATGAATATACCTGGGATTCAAACGAATGCGAAACAATTAAAAATAAATTGCAAGATTTAGCGATTCGTTTTAAGCTTAGTCATGTGTTTATAACTGCTTTGCTCAGTATTCTTAGATCACATAAATGTTTTTCTGCTTTGCCTCAAGATTCAAGAACCTTATTAAAAACTCCAAATACTGTTGTAACTACTAACTTAGCTCCAGGTCATTATGTTCATATGGGATTAGAAATTGGTTTGAAAAATATTTGGGAAAAAGTAACTGAAGAAGTTTCTAAAATAGAAGTACTTATTGGAATAGACGGTTTGCCCCTTTTTAAAAGTAGTTCAGCAGAGTTTTGGCCTATTTTAGCTTCAATTTTTAATGTGCCTTCTATAAAAGCAGTTGTTTTTCCAATTGGTGTCTACTGTGGTAGAAGTAAACCAAGTAAATGTTCTGATTTTCTCAAAGATTTCACAGAAGAAATTACAAAATTAATTCAGACTGGAATTATTTTAAATGGTAAATTAATAGCAGTTTCAATAAAAGGTTTTATTTGTGACGCGCCTGCGAAATCGTTTATTCTAAATGTAAAAAGTCACACAGGCTACAGCTCATGTACAAAATGTGTTCAACGAGGTAGGTGGATACATCATCGCATGACATTTCCAGAATGTAATGCTCCAAATCGTACTCATGAAGCGTTTATGAATCAGCTTGATGAAAATTTTCACATGGGCGACACCATACTTAAGAGAATACCGGGAATTGATTTTCTTTCCTGTTTTCCTCTTGATTACATGCACTTGGTTAGCTTAGGTGTCTGTCGAACTCTTTTATATTTATGGATATTTGGACCACCACCAATCAAACATCCGTCTCATATTATTATTGCTATATCATCAGAACTAGTTTCTTTAAAAAAAGATTTTCCGCTTGAATTTAATAGAAAACCTCGCAGTTTAACTGAAATAAAAGATTCAAAGCCACCGAGTTTCGCCAATTTATTATTTACAGTGGACCTGTTGTATTAAGGAAAGTATTTACCCACGAAAACAAAAAATTGTATAATCATTTTTGACTTTATCTATTTCATGTCTATTCTACTTAGCCCTACGTTTTGTTTTGATAACAGTTTATTTCTATATGCAAAACAATTATTGTACCATTATTTGTTAAAAATTTTGGAACAATTTATGGTCAGCAATACATAACACATAATATACATGGCTTAATACATCTATCTGATAGTATTGCAGACTTTGGTCCACTTGATGCTTCAAGTGCTTTTCGTTTGAAAATTTTATGCAGTTCTTTAAAAATATTCGAAAAGGTAATCAACCTTTGCAACAAATTGTTAAACGACTAAGTGAAATGGCTGCGTCAAATTTTTGGTTTGGTTCGAATTTGAATTTAGCATCATCTGCTACTTCTTTTCCCAATTTTTCCAATATGCATTTTTCCGGACCTCTTTTGAAAAATTCCGATAAAGAGAAACAGTATTCACGAATACACTTTCGCGATTTTGATATTACTACGAAGCATCCTAATTCTTGTTGTCTTTTGAAAGACGGTAGTGTAGTTATTGTTGAAAATGTTGTACATTCAAGTTCACTTCAAGAAATGATTATAAACTGCAAAGAGTTCAGAAAAAAAGAAAATTTTTTTGATTCTAATTTTCTAGACAGCACAGACATAAACATATATTTAGTTTCCAATTTATCACATCTTCACGAAAGATCTGTTAAAGATATTGTTGGAAAAATGGTACTTCTTTCTTATCAAAAAGAGACACATGTAGCTTTTCCTTTATTACATTCTATGTAAAAGTACCTATAGGTATATAGTCAAAAACTACTGCTATTATCTATGTCATTTTCCAAAGTTTTGTATAATTTGTTTAGAATACTTACTATTAATTATTATTATTATTTATATTTAATAATTTAGAAAAAAGGCGTGAAATTACCATTCAATGGATTTTGCAGTAGTAAAATTCACTGCTGAAAATGATGCTCCTGGTATCGTTTGTACCAAATGGATAGACTATCAACGAAGCATAACTTTATTTCCAAATGTTAAATATGGATGTAACATAATGGTGAGGAAAATGGTAAACCCCAAAAAAGATTGGGTGGAGTGTCCAATTCAGATTTTAGGGGAATATGGTAAGCATGTTACTAGAATAATTAACTTGCATTTTCATGTTATCAAATATACTGATGATAATAGGTACATTTATAAAAAGTTTTTCAATCTCTGACTCGAAATCTTTAGAACATTAAACAATTATTGCATGGGTAATAAATAACAAAACAAATCACAATTTAAATGAGTTTAATAACAAACTGACATTTACAAACATTTCTTTGATAAGGAATATGTACCTATATTCAAAAACAGTTGAGTAGTTTGTCATAAATTTTTGTATATTGTAATTTGTAATTCATAGTTATCTATCTACATATACCTATGGTGTATATTTTCAGAACGTTATGACTCTGCCCAGTATAGACTTGAAAAAGCTGAAGTAACTTCAAATTTAGATTCAGACTCAGACTTTGTAGAAACTGAAATACAAACTTTACAAGAAAAGCCATCTCGCAAAAGAAAGCCCAAACAAATTATTCTACCTGGAGAAGCAGAGATCAGTTCAGATGAAGCAGATAGGGAAGCAATTTCTTCTATCGAAATAGATTATCCTATTCCACCTTCTAAACGAATAATGAGGACGAAAAATAATTCTGAAGCTAATTATGAAAACCAAAGAACCAACCCTAATTCTAATAAGGAATTCTCTCCGATGGCATTCGGAAGTGATAATGAAGTTATTTACAATGCAAATCGTCCCTCTACATCAACAGGAAGTGTGAAAGGCAGAAGTATCAGAGAAAATAATAATGATTCGTTTCTGCAAAAAAGAGCAGTCTCAAGATCATCTTCGTCTCAGTATTTTACAAGTAAGTATACCTAGGTACACAAATTTAAGAAAACATTTTACTCATAGTTCCAAATATGTTTGTTATTAGATCAAAAACATGACCCTTCTTACCATTTATTTAATATCTTTTTGTTATTGCTGTAACTGCAATTTGTATTTATTTTTCCTTATTAATTAATTTTATGTTGTAATTGTCTATTTTGTTTTTCATAAACTCAACTTATTTAAATTTGATAAAAGGATATGAATGTAGGCACAATTGTTTTTACAAAATATCATCCCAATTTTTATTTCACAGGCAACGAGAGTCATAATATAGAACAGCTGAGACTGAACCAAAAATTATGTGGGAAGCACTCCAAAACTTCTCACATTTTGTTGTAAGTATTTCTAATACAATGAAGACAATAGATTCCAAATTAGACAAGGTCTTGAGTAATCAAAATGGCCAAGAATCACATGGCGAAGCAAATCTGCTGAAGTGCAAGGATGATGCATTTGCAGTATTAATGTCTTTGCCAGCAAGCGACACTGTCAGTTTTGAACTGTTGGAGAAGAAATTAAATGAGGTTTCTTTTCGATCGTTATTGGTAAGTACTTATATGCTGATATTCTACGCTTATACCTCTGATGAAGAAAAATGTATATTTTTTACCGAATACATAATGAAATTGTGTAACCTTATATATGCATTTCATTAGTATTCAGATCGATTTTTTATAATTTTTTTTCTATATTTTATTTATTGAATCTGATTATGATATGTTTTACAGTCTAAGCACGTATTCCATTGCGACGGTACTGATATTGGCACATTTGCTTCCAATCTGCTTCGGAAGCTAATGACGGATGAATTAGCAAACGAATATTCATTGTCCGGGAAAGCAAGTGCAGCTAATTTGTGCAAACCAAGGTTTGATAAAACGTGCACTTATAAATTTGTTTTTGGTGAGTAGTTTTGTTTCTTTTCTCTTTTGATATTGTTTTAAATTTGATTTTGTTTTCAATATTCAAATGTGTTTCGCAATAATGTTCTTGTTTAATTTTTAATGCATGTACTTAATTTATTTTTCAGATCGTTGCGTAAAAAAATTTAATTCAATTCAAGAAAAGGAAATCAGAAAAGTGGTTAGCGACTGGCTGTCTCAAGCCAAACACCGGAAATATAAAAAGTAAATATTTAACTCTTTAGTATGGATTGTTTTATAAATGCTATATTTTTATAGGGAACAACGGGCATCTAGAAAGTTGGAGCAACCAATAATATCAACTGGTGGGGCTGAAGATATAAATAATGATATGGATATATAACGTATATAAGTAAAATTAAATATTAAATAGGTATAGGTATATGTAATATAGTGTTGTATTATAGTTTCTGTACTTATTCTTTGTTACTTTTTTACTGTTAAGATGAATAAATTATGTTTAAGTTTTACGTCAATATTATTAATTTTTCGTGTCCTTGACCGTATCGAAAACTACCTTGTCTCAATCTTGTTGATAGCAAACTTTGCACACCCTTGGTAAACACTTGAGGCAAACATTTTGCTCACTTGCTAGATAGTTGACACAAGTTTGTCGAATTTTCTTGTAGAGACTTTTGAAATACCTATGAAAAGTATGTGACAAACTTGTCTTTTGTCAAGTAGAACACTTGCCACAAGTATTTTACAAAGTTGACAAACACTTTTGAACCTTGCCAACAACATGTTTAAGACACACTTTTCACTTTTTAATGACAAACTTTTGACAAGTACTTCACAAACTTATTTTGCTATTTGGGTAACACCAAGTACTAAACCCAAAATAACACGTTTACTTCCTTTGCTAGTATTTATGCAGATACCTACGTCATCAAGTTCTCTTAATTGTTGAACTAATTCACGCATGTATTTCTCAATACTAAATTCTTTAAAATCATTTCCTTTAACTATAGATCCTAAGTAAATATTATCTAATTTTGTTGAATCCGTATGTGGTTTAAGTGGATTGTTTATTTCGACATCGTCTATATATAGAAAGATAGAATACAAATTGTATCAGTGTCTATCAATGTAGTACTACTTATTTTTGGTTTCCATAATTTTCCTTGTGTAAAATTTGTAAAACTATGCTGACATTCTGAAAGTTTATTTATCTTATCAATAGCATTTATTAAAACATCGCCCTTTTCAAAAATCTTTTTAATTTAGAATTTTAGTGTACCATTATCAAAACTAATTTCTTTGTTAACAAATACCTCCCGTATTTAATCATTAATTAAAAATTCTTGTATATTGTTTAAAAAATCATTTTTATACAACCACTGGAACAAGCTGTATTCTGACTGGCAATCACGAAAAGGATTCGCAATTTTTGATATTAATTCGTTAAATTTCAATTGCTCTTCAATTCTACCATTATATATAAATTGTTTTAAATCATAACACAAGAAATTATGGGATTCACAACACATTTAATTACTTCTATTTGAAGGTTTATTACTTCCTTTCTTGCTAGTGTTTTTTCTGTGTAAACTTAATGAAAAAGCAATTCCTGTCGGAATGCTTTTGGTATTACTACACAAATTATTATCATTGTTAAAAATATTAATATTATCAGTAATGTGATCAACATTGTTTTCATTATTGTAATATATACAGTCAACATCTTCGTCGGTGTCGTTGTTATAATTCATTTCAATATCGGGAACACCGTTATAAAAAAAATGGAGTGACAAGTTATTACTTTGGCCAGTGTCTTAATAAATGTTTGCGATAGCAATCGTATCTACTAAATACGTGGGTACAAATGCTGTAGCATCGCCACGTAATCTATTATATATATTATATTTTAATACAGTTAGTATTATAAAAATAGGTTCATTTTGACTTTCATGTTCATATTCAATTAAGAAAAAGAGTATTGCTAAAATACTGATTCATTACACTCTACCCAAATGATACATTTTTCTATAAACAATCATCTTATTTTGTAAAATAATTATTTTTACATTTTAAATACAATGTCGTTGAAATTTTATAGTAAAAAACAAATTAGGTACCTATTTGCAGAAAATGCAATCCTTATAACTGTATGTAAAATATGATGATAACTACTTACATTGAAAAGTTGATGAAACAGTAAAAATCGGCCAAAACTATGACATTGATGTACAAATATACACTGCTAGTTGCTTAGGCTTAGTGCTTACCATGGAAAACGCTGTATTATAGAATTGTTATCTCGAGTCTGACAAACCAAGTCGTTGCTTTCATATACGAAGTATTTGGTTTCATTTAGATAGATATAAAAACTACCTACGTACATGTAAAAGATGACCTAGGTGTTATGTTCTGCAGTTTTTAGAATATTTGCCAATACTACAATATATTTTTACATTCTACAGATAATATTTTACACAAGCAGTTTACTACATGTACAAATATTATGTAAGTTAATAAAGCTAATAAAAATGTACAAAAAATTATCGTAGATCTCACAAAATGTGTTTTTTTAAATACTTCGTTGTTCATCTCTTTATGGTGATTGCCTGAAATAATTGTATCGGTAAATTTCAAATTTCTAAATTTGAATTTATTGTTTATCTGTTTCGCTACTAATGTGTACTTAAATGTTTACCCTTATTCGATGGGTTTTTAATGCCAGTTGAAATACTTTGCAGTTACAGTTACAGTAGTATTTTTCCAAACCTTATCTTTAACATGACCAGCGTTAACCCAAGTTTCATCAACATACATTTTTTCCTTCGTTACGATATTTTTGATAGAAGTTAGGAATTTGCGTCTCCATCAAAATAATTTTCTGTTTTTTAATTAAAAATATTTTTCTGCTTGGTTATTTAAATATTCTCGATAAGCATGTGCGTTTTAAATTTCAAAGTAAATTGTCATCATGTAAAAGCTTTAAAACCTTATCTAGAATTGGTAGTTTATTTTTAAGTAAGAACGAGTGCACTGCCTGCGAATTCTAGATTTTGCAAAATTTTATAGTTGTGTATATTGACCGAAACATATATTTGTCTTCTTAGGAGAACGTGCAATACGAAACATTTCAATAATTTTAATATTGTTCCAAATCACTTGTTCACCAAGACCACTCCGAATAGATGTTAATTTGACCGTATTTATTTTGTTTTTATTCATCTCATTTTGTGTTATACGTCATCAGTTTTTAGCTACTCTTTACTAATTTACCCTTATACTTTTTGAACGATAGTTCTTTTGCCATAATAAACAAAATGTAAAAGCACTGTAAAAGCATATTTATATAATAAATGTTGTAAAAGTAGATTATTATCTTGCGAAATAAAATTAATACCTACAATGACGACTTTTAAAAAAACAATTTGTAACAATAAACAGTAGATAAATATGATTGAAAAAAAAAATAAATTAAATAAAACGTGAACACTGAAATGACAAATTTAAAATGTCATAATTTTAAAAAACCGAATTCCAACACAATTTACTAATGTAACCAAATAACACTATTTTTAAAATATTAATTTGTCAGTATAAATCATGTTTGAATATTGACCAATGAGGATGAAGATTTAAACTTTCCTATGTTTTCTTTAACTACATTCTTAAATGGAATAAAGAACAAAATATTATTTTTGCACATATTTAATTAGATTTTTAACTTCATTGTAATAAATGAACGAGCAAAAAAAAATATAAGCAACCGTAAATTTATTTTAGATTTCTCTTTGAAATTTTATATTATATTAAACAAAAACCACAACAATATAACCAACACTTTTGTTAACAATACAAACTAGAAAACAAAAACATTGTAATGTAAACAAATGTAAAAATTAAACAACTAAATTATGTAACTACTGTAAAAACCTGTTTGTAAAAGCTATAATAGCTAAGAATCCTGTTTATAGGGTTTGTAATAATAATAATTAAAACAAAATTTTATGCAAATATTAACATGGTTATAAATTAATTACGTTTTAGCATATAAAACAATAATAAATTTTTAAATGTTATACTTATTTTATGTGCGTTTTATTTATTGGTAAAACCGTACTACAACTAAATAATACTGTTACTACTCAAAATGTTTTTATATTTTTACCAGATAAACTTGAATTGCTTAATGTATACATCTTAGTTTCGTATAAAACGTAACATTTACTTTGCAAGTATGTACTTTGGTTTTCTAACTGAAACGTTAGCATATATTGGTATAAATAAATGCTAACGTAAATATAATTGCATAAATAAGATTATTATATTAAGTAAAGAAATCTAGAAATCTATTGCTATTAATATTAATTTTTCTTGTTATTAGGTTTCAGATAGTTACTTATTACATTTTTATTTTAAAACCTATCATTGAATATTTTACAACATTAACACGCCTTTAAAAAATGTATCTCTATTTCGCATATACGTACAATCGCCAGTTTGTGCTAAAAAAACTAGTGTGGTCACCACACGACTTTCCTATAAGGAATTATGAAGGAATATCTACATATTTGTTTTAAGTTATGTTGTGATAAAACCATTTTGAAATGATATCTACACGTTTGTAATGATCTCCTAGCATGCTACAGTTTTTAAAAATTTTTCTCCTTGATTTCATTAAGGTCATATCGACTAATCCTTATATTTGTGCGTCTTGATATTACTTACCCTTTTAGTAAATCAGTAAAAAAAATTGTTGCAGGCAGGATTCGAAACTATATTATATTTGTAAATTCATTTTAAATTACAAATGAAATATCTAATAAACTGTTATTGTTAGAATTTTTTTTATTAAAATAAATTGTTAGGAAGAATTATCTCTATAAGAAACTGTAAAAATAATTCAAATGATTTACCTACGTACAAAATTATATAAAAAAAAATGTTAAAAAATCCATGTTTTGACAAAGTAGAGAGAATATAAGAAGCCAGCTCCATACCAAATATCAAATTACTAGGACTTTTGGTTTGAGTGTTATCGTGGGTACATCCAAAGATAATTTAAATAAGATGCAGCACTCCGTATATAAACATGTCAAAAAAATATACAGAAAAATTGTTATTTTTTAACGTATTTTGATTTTCCTTTAAGATATGGATTTTTTTAATCGTTGCAGGCAGGATTCGATCCTAGGATTGTATATGAAATTTACTTTAAATTATAAATAGTTGAGTAAATTGTTAGAAAGAATTAAATCTATAAGAAACTGTAGAATAAATTTGAATAATTTACATACGTACAAAATTATATAAAAAAACTGTTAAAAATGGCGAATACGCCCACATTCCGGTTTCTTTATCAGACCCATCTTTTGATGGAACCGAGAAAATATAAAAAGCTTTTGAGATTTTGAAACGTAAATTTACGCAATAAAAATATTTTGAAAAGAAACTGCGATCGTTATACTTTTATTATAGAAACGTAAAAACAGTTTTATAAAGTTCAACTCTGTGCAACCAAAAGCAGTGATTTTTGTGTGCGTAATGTGTAAGGTTGTCAGTAAGTATTAGCTGTTAGGGCTGTGAGATCAACGTATTGACCGTAATTACTTTAATCAATGTTAAAACTGTCATATTAATATATCACTAAAATCTACATAAATCATATTAAAGTAATTGTTTTTAAACGAGAAATATAATATATTTTAAAAATCAGACAATAATAGTAAACTAATAAACTACAGGTCCTGTTCAGTGCCGTAGGTATTATATTTATATTTAGTTTGTGTTTTTGTATCAAATAATTTGTTAGTTGTTTTTTTTATCAAAACAAGATTCAAAAGTGCCAAATAAGCATAGGGACAGTATGATTCCAAACGCGCTTTTTATACATAAGCTGCTCTCTTCGTTTAGCGACAAAACCTCAGTGGTTAAAAGTATAGCGATAATAGTATCGCGATACGAGTATCGCTATACTTTTTAGTATAGAATCTCGTATCGCAATACATTAGAAAAAAAAGTATCGATATAGAGATCGCCATAATTTTCTTTAGTATTGCCTATTGCAAAATGATGTACTTTGAATACATACTTGACAATCTATTGGAATGTTTAAATTTAAAAATACTTTGAGGTAAAAACAAATTCTAAATTTTATATAGTATTTTAAATTACAACTAAATACTCTTGTACAATGTCTACAACTTTTAAATGTACCATTTTATTTACTTACTTACTACACCATTGTCTCACAATTTAATTTTATGGCTTTTCTCAAGTAAATAATATACTACTTTAAGTAGAATTTTCTTTTAAAAAGATATGCGTTTTTTCAAATCATGTACAACCAAGTACGTTTAATTTATGGTACAAAAATCAAATTATTTTAAAGATTTATCAAACATGCTACTACTTTTTATTATTTTATAGCAAATCATTATGATCTAAAAAAACAGTAACAATTAGGATCAAAAAGGGTTGCAGTAAACACACAACCACCCAAAAGTAACGTGCCTAAAAATACTTATCTTTACCGACCCCAGATTTTATGTTTACCTTTTTTTAATGCCTGCCATAACCGAACCATAATCCAACACTCAGACAATAAAATTTCTTATAATATAACGGAATAGCACCTAGCTTTTGATTCATTAAGTAGTGCAATTTATGTGTAATTTTGCTTTTGGCTAACATTGTTTTAAGTATGTAAACATGTACTTATAAAACATATGTATTTATTTTCAGAAAAAATATAACGATTGTACTAACTGATGAGTGCAACCGTTTGAAAAATCCGTATAATTTAAATCCTAGTTTAAATCTGAATACCTTGGAGATAACACAGATTTAAAAAATAGACTTATAATTGTTTTGTTTAATGTTAAAATACAGCTAAATAGTTTTAAATAAGTGAGTACGGTTTTATCATAAGGTAAAGCGACGATTAGTAGGAAACAACTCAAAGTAATGTAAAATTCTTATTGGGATTTGTATCCTCAGATCTGCAATGAAAAAGTTGTAACGAAACCGATTGTGATGTCCGTATTTGTAAGAAAATTGTGTAGAAATCCCGTCAAATACGCGTGGACTTCGACCTCGTCGCGTCTACAAGAGTTCGTGATCGCGCAGACGAAGAATCCCCACCGATGTCCACCGAAGCGTGACCACCAACCGTATAAAATGGCATGCATCACCGGGAAAATCTATCTATTTTTACCAGTTCTCCTCGTGTTTACCTGGAAAAATAACCGTCCTGAACCGTCCGAAAAATATTAACAACCTGCACCGTACCTGACCATTCTTCTGATTCACGAATCTATTTTTACCAGTTCTCCTTGTGTCTACCTGGAAATATAACCGTCCTGAACCGTCCGAAAAATATTAACAACCTGCACCGTACCTGACAATTCTCCTGATTCACGAATTACCATTTTGCATCCGAATATCTCATTCATTTTGTACCGCCATCATATTCGTTACATTTTGTATCATAATCATCTTTCATTCATTCCGTACTTCTTGCATGTACCCCGTCCTGTCACCTGTACCGAGTGTATTCATCGCCAGCACCTGTATTTGTAAGTAACCACCCTTTTATACCAGTATTGATCAATTTTATTTTATTTTTACCTGAATGATCCTTTTTAATTTAGTTATTTCATAGACATCCCTGTTGTAAATAATTTCTCCGATCTACAAGTCCTTGCTGGGGCCAGTGTGGACAGCGGCTAACTGCCGATAGTTACACTAGCCAACGCAATCTCCGTATTGGGTCGTTTGACCTCTAAAAGCCTCCGAGAATAGAATTACTTGTTGGTGGACACCGGCTAACCGCCGATAGTTACCGGAGTAATCATTACACCGAAACCTTGTTACATAAAAAGGAATTTAGCTTTTACCGCATTTCCACGTAGCATTCATGCATTACCGTTAAATCTTGAAATCTAGTATTCATTACCGAAACAACATTCTCGATCCCTACATCTTCCCTTAAAAGTCAGTTGCCATCCCTGTACCTTGTCATCTCTAAAAAAACCCATTCGTTCATTGTCATTTCACAATTCATACCCTGTAGTAACCTTCGTACAAGTCGCAACCTCCGAGAAATTTCCCTTTAAGATCCTGTTTATACCGCATAAACGATCATTGTACACCCTTAACATTTGTGTTTGTGTGGTAACATTCCCGTTCATTCCCTATTGGAACTTATCCTAGTAGTTTTCCACACCACCTGTTGTAGATAAAGCGCCTGACCGACTTTACCTGAAAAATCCGTTTAACCGTTATTTTACCGATTGTAGAATACATCAACTCACCTGTGTATGTCCTACTAACACCTCGATTAATTACAGAGCACCGTATTTTAATTAATTACTTGCAGCAAAGTTTGCAGCTGGAAATTCACGCCGCCATTTTCGTACAAGCGCAGTTTAAACTAATCCACCTTTAACCTTGCAGTGTGCGAAATAAACTACCAGTGGCGTCACATTGGGGCCGTCGCTCGAAGGCGAAGAACAACACGCCAGGAAATCATTTATTTAAAGAGTTTTTTTGTAATTATTACAATATATTTAAGTTTATATTATTGTGTTTATTTATCTCAACGTATCTACCGCAAGCTACCCCGGAAGAGTGTTACAAAACTGACGTTTCCGAGCAGGGACTCCGGACGACACTGGACTCAAAAGTAAGTGATAATTAAACACGTAATTAATTTATTCTAGGCATTTTGGTTGGCGCCCGAGATAATCCTGATTACCGAAAATCCACAATGTCTGAACCAATGGAAACCTCCGAAACCATCCCTGAGACCGATGCGCAAGTACAATGGATTTGTAACTTGCGGAAAGACGAGCTGGTACAAACCCTGAAAATTCACCAGCTAGAAACCACCGGCAACGTAAACGAACTCAAAGCTCGCCTGATAAATTTTATACGTACCGGAGAACGCTCGGTCATCACGATCAACTATGCCCGCAGTCAAGGCACGTCGCGCCCGTCCTCGCCGAACCCGCAAACAAGTACACCGCCGACATTTGCCTTCTCCGCCGTCGCCCAGGTATGCGAGTGTGTCCGGAAATGGGGTATTAAATTCGACGGGAAAACCGACCCAATTTCATTCTTAGAGCGCGTCGAACACCAGAAAATTAATTACGGAATCCCAGGTGATTTATTATTGCAGGCACTACCGGAACTCCTGAAAGATAATGCATTCTCCTGGTATCGTAACAACCGCCCACAATGGAACCACTGGGATGATTTCATCACACAGTACCGGCAACGTTTCTTAGGCCCTAGATACCGATTCCGCCTGGAAGAAGAAATACGCGACCGTAGACAAAAGGACGGAGAGAAAGCCGGTGATTATATCGACGCCCTGCAAACTCTCATGACGCGACATGGTGAGATGTCTCCGGAAAAACAGCTCGAACGCTTGTACGAGAATCTGCAAAATTCATACAAGTTATACATCAAGAGAACGGATTATACGAACTTGTCAGAGCTCCAGCAATTGGCTCAAGATTTCGAAGACATCACGAAGCCCCGATCAAGAAACACACTAGCCCCGAACATTCCTGTCCACGCCGTTCAGACGTCTCCGCTGGCGGACTCCACCAGACCACCGTATAACCCGACCGAGGTATGCTGGCGATGCGGACAACGAGGGCATTTTAAGACTCAGTGTCGAGGCAAGTTCAAACTATTTTGTTCTCGTTGTGGAAAAGATGGCGTGTATTCCCGCGACTGTCGTTGTCCGCGACCGGGAAACGAACCCGGCCGACTAGCGTAAGTGAGCCATGCATAGTCAACACGGCCAAACCCGGCTCTACTAGCCCCACCGAATGGACCAATTGGTTGAAAACCGTAAAACAGGTATGTGCTAAACGAAAGCAGCCCGCACCCGCAGTAGCATATTTAGACACCAGGCTATTCGTCCCCGTTATTATCCAAGCACACACCTTCCACGCCTTAGTCGACACCGGTGCTGCGAAAAGCTACATCGGACCTCGGATACAACGCCTCGTAGCCGACACTCGACCACTCCAAAAGGACCTTGTTGAACGCGTACAATTAGCCAATGGCCAACTTATCTCCACCAACGGTAATTATTTGTTTCCCATTCAAGTAGGTTCGCAAAGCATTCCCTTTAGGTGCCAAGGCCTGGATAACTTAACCACCGATGTGCTAATCGGATTAGATTTTTTATTGCAGCACCGTGCCGTCCTCCACGTAGTCGATCATCTCCTGGTTCTGAACGACGAGCCAGTCCCGTGCCGTAACTATCACGACGCCGGCCTCGGAGGTGTTCGTTGTATTTCAGAAGCTGAATTACCAGTCTTGAACGAATTTCTGCAAAAAGAATTATCAAGTTTTGAAGAACTAGATGGACCAGCCGTAGACGTCTCTCACCGAATACCGTTGAAGCCCGGAACCGAACCTGTCAAACAACGGTATTATCCCCGAAACCCGGCGATGCAGTCCATCATGGACGAGGAAATCGATCGGATGCTGCGAGACGATATCATTGAACCATCTAGAAGTCCGTGGAGTTCCCCTGTAGTCCTGGTAAAGAAAAACACTGGAAAATACCGTTTTTGTATTGACTTTCGTCAAGTGAACGACCTTACCATCAAAGACGCGTATCCCATTCCGTTCATCCAGGGCATTCTAGACAAACTACGAGGGGCTAGGTATATTAGTACCATCGATTTAAAAGATGGTTATTGGCAGGTACCGTTGGACCCTGAAAGCCGACCCATCACCGCGTTTACCGTCCCCAGCAGAGGTCTCTTCCAGTTCAAACGAATGCCGTTTGGTTTGCATTCAGCACCTGCAACTTTTCAACGCCTGTTAGATGAAGTAATAGGACCGGAACTAGATCAAAAAGCGTTCGCATACCTCGACGATATTATTGTTTTAGGTTCAACGTTCCAGGAACATCTCGAGAACCTGCGCAACGTGTTTCAACGGTTGCGAGCACGAGGCCTCCGGTTGCAAGTCGAAAAGTGCTCTTTCTGTCAATCGGAGTTGAAGTACTTAGGACATCTCGTAAACAACCAAGGCATTCAACCCGACAAAGAGAAAATCGACGCTATTTCAGACCTGCCCGCACCAACTACCACGAAACAATTAAGGAGATTCCTGGGAATGGCATCCTGGTACCGTAAGTTCGTTCCTGGATTTGCACAAATCGCCGCTCCGCTCACAAATCTCCTAAAGAAAAATACTAGGTATTATTGGGCTCCGGATCAAGAAGAAGCCTTCTGTAAGTTAAAAACCGCACTCACCTCAGCACCGGTCTTGGCCTGTCCGGATTTTAGCACTCCGTTCCGTCTCGAAACCGACGCCAGTACCAGTGGACTCGGAGCTGTACTCGCCCAATCCCAAAACGGCGCCGAGCGGGTCATTGCATACATCAGCCGTGCATTAAATGCGGCGGAGAAGAACTACTCGATCATAGAACTCGAGTGTCTCGCTGTAGTTTGGGCTGTCCGGAAGCTAAGAGGCTACCTGGAAGGTTATCACTTTGAAGTCGTAAGTGATCATCGAAGTCTAAAATGGCTGAAAACGATGGAAAATCCCACGTCCCGACTTGCGCGGTGGATCCTGGAGTTGCAGCAGTTCGATTTTGACGTCCTCTACCGTCCAGGAGCGCAAAATGTTGTCGCCGATACCCTGTCTCGACTTCACGAGGAAAAACCGGCCCACCCTGTCGCCACCGCCGTGGAAAAGCAGCCCGCTGAGCCATGGTACCCCCGAATGTTGCGATTAGTCCAGGAGAAACCCAACGACTGGCCCGAGTATCGGATCTGCAACAACCAGTTGTATAAACATTTCCCTGCAAACACCGCCGAAAGTGACGAAGGACTGCAAACAAGCTGGAAGGTATGCGTACCGAAATTCCGACGACGCCAGATCCTCGAAGAATGTCACGACGTACCCACCGCCGGTCATCTTGGAGTCGCCAAGACGCTAGCCAGAACGTTCCAAACGTACTACTGGCCGGGGATCACACGAGATGTTCGGAACCATGTACGTCGATGTCAGCAGTGTCTCCAGTATAAAGGCCAAGTAGGGATGCCAACCGGGAAAATGTACTTCTACCAGTGCCAACAGCCGTGGGACGTTGTAAGTGTCGATTTAATGGGACCTTTTCCCCGGTGGAAACAAGTACATTGTCACCTACTCGTTCTGCAGGACAAATTTACCAAGTGGACCGAGCTACGCCCGTTAAGAACCGCCACCGCCGCAGCTATCGTGACCGCAGTAAAGGAGCAGGTGATATATAAATTCGGCAGTCCTAAAGTAATTATCACGGACAACGGACCACAGTTCACGAGCAAAGGCTTCCAAGGAGAATTAGCCGCCCTAGGAATCCAGTCACGACTGACCCCACCGTATACGCCCCAAGCCAACCCTGTCGAGCGCATGAATAAAGTGTTGGGCATCATGATCGCTCAAAATACGGGAGAAGATCAGCGTGACTGGGACCAACACCTGCCCGAGATCGCCTTCGCCGTGAATACCTCGACGCACTCGTCTACGGGCTTTACACCAGCCCTCCTGAACCTCGGACGAGAGGTGACCGCCCCGAATACTTGGCACCGAGCCCTACACCCGGATGTACCAGACGAGCCACCTGAATTCGCCGCTCGGACCCAAGTAATAGACAAATTAAGAGATTTGTTTCAGGTGACACGAGATCGACTCGCACAGGCCTTCGTCCACCAGAGTCATCACTACAACCTACGGAGACGCCCATTCAGACCGCAGGTAGGCGCGGTCGTATATAAACGCGAGAGACCGCTGTCCGACAAGGCGAGGAAGTTCAACGCCAAGTTAGCGCCAAAATACTCCGGCCCCTACATCATTAGGAAAGTAGTATCACCGGTGATTGTCGAGCTGCGTGCCCCAGACTCACGTAAAGTGGTGGGTCGTGTTCATGTAAAGGACCTGAAGACCACTCCTGATACGCAGGAGTCCCTCTTGTTGCCGGCAGAGGAGGAACCACGAGCAGACAATTAATGTTATATGTTTTCAGTGTATGTGTCCCCCTGTCCGTCGTCTTTCACCCCAGGCAGAGGTGGTGTGTAACGAAACCGATTGTGATGTCCGTATTTGTAAGAAAATTGTGTAGAAATCCCGTCAAATACGCGTGGACTTCGACCTCGTCGCGTCTACAAGAGTTCGTGATCGCGCAGACGAAGAATCCCCACCGATGTCCACCGAAGCGTGACCACCAACCGTATAAAATGGCATGCATCACCGGGAAAATCTATCTATTTTTACCAGTTCTCCTCGTGTTTACCTGGAAAAATAACCGTCCTGAACCGTCCGAAAAATATTAACAACCTGCACCGTACCTGACCATTCTCCTGATTCACGAGAATCTATTTTTTTTACCAGTTCTCCTTGTGTCTACCTGGAAATATAACCGTCCTGAACCGTCCGAAAAATATTAACAACCTGCACCGTACCTGACAATTCTCCTGATTCACGAATTACCATTTTGCATCCGAATATCTCATTCATTTTGTACCGCCATCATATTCGTTACATTTTGTATCATAATCATCTTTCATTCATTCCGTACTTCTTGCATGTACCCCGTCCTGTCACCTGTACCGAGTGTATTCATCGCCAGCACCTGTATTTGTAAGTAACCACCCTTTTATACCAGTATTGATCAATTTTATTTTATTTTTACCTGAATGATCCTTTTTAATTTAGTTATTTCATAGACATCCCTGTTGTAAATAATTTCTCCGATCTACAAGTCCTTGCTGGGGCCAGTGTGGACAGCGGCTAACTGCCGATAGTTACACTAGCCAACGCAATCTCCGTATTGGGTCGTTTGACCTCTAAAAGCCTCCGAGAATAGAATTACTTGTTGGTGGACACCGGCTAACCGCCGATAGTTACCGGAGTAATCATTACACCGAAACCTTGTTACATAAAAAGGAATTTAGCTTTTACCGTACTTCCACGTAGCATTCATGCATTACCGTTAAATCTTGAAATCTAGTATTCATTACCGAAACAACATTCTCGATCCCTACATCTTCCCTTAAAAGTCAGTTGCCATCCCTGTACCTTGTCATCTCTAAAAAAACCCATTCGTTCATTGTCATTTCACAATTCATACCCTGTAGTAACCTTCGTACAAGTCGCAACCTCCGAGAAATTTCCCTTTAAGATCCTGTTTATACCGCATAAACGATCATTGTACACCCTTAACATTTGTGTTTGTGTGGTAACATTCCCGTTCATTCCCTATTGGAACTTATCCTAGTAGTTTTCCACACCACCTGTTGTAGATAAAGCGCCTGACCGACTTTACCTGAAAAATCCGTTTAACCGTTATTTTACCGATTGTAGAATACATCAACTCACCTGTGTATATCCTACTAACACCTCGATTAATTACAGAGCACCGTATTTTAATTAATTACTTGCAGCAAAGTTTGCAGCTGGAAATTCACGCCGCCATTTTCGTACAAGCGCAGTTTAAACTAATCCACCTTTAACCTTGCAGTGTGCGAAATAAACTACCAGTGGCGTCACATTGGGGCCGTCGCTCGAAGGCGAAGAACAACACGCCAGGAAATCATTTATTTAAAGAGTTTTTTTGTAATTATTACAATATATTTAAGTTTATATTATTGTGTTTATTTATCTCAACGTATCTACCGCAAGCTACCCCGGAAGAGTGTTACAAAGTATCGCAATTAGTAACGCACAATTAAAGCGATACTTTTATCGCTGTCGCGATACTATTGTAGACGCAGTAAAGAGTGTCGGTATTGCGATACGTTTTTGCTCAAAGTATCGTTTATCATATAGCAATATTTTTAAAAAGTATCAGTCCTATACTCGTTTTACTCGGTTTTAAAAATGCCATCTTGGGAACAAAAGCGTTCAATTTATACAGTAACTCGTTAAATAAACTACTATTATGACGAATGTCATACATTTGAAATTTGCCACTATAGTGTCATGCGTTATAAAAGCGAAACTTTTTACAATACAAAAAACATACTTGCTAACAACCGACGTAAATTTACATTCAAACATTTATTGTGCAATATAATTATTAAATGTGTTATTTAAATGTTAAAACTAAAGTAAAGGTTTTAAAACTAAAATATATTACATAATTAGATGTATTATGATATTATAAAAATTGGGTAATAAAAAAAACAATGTTTATTTAAGATTTTGTTCGGTTAAATGTAATTGACTAAAATTATTAACATTTGTATATAAAGGTACATACATAAGACTAATACTACAAAAATCAATTTATATAATACTATTAAAATTACTTTAACATTATTTACAAAATACAGGTTACGGTTAATATGAAATAAATAATATAGAGTGCTTTTATTTTATATGTTTTTAAAGAAAAATATTATCTGATAATTTTGTTAATACATGGTAGAAATATATCTTCTTGTAAAGTTATTCTTTCTAAAACTATTGGCTTTACGCGCCAGAATAATTGATAGATTATACAGCAGAGAATATTATAACTTGAAAAATTGATATAAGCTTTATTTAATTTACTAGTTAGTGTTATTTAATGTTTTATTCAATACATATTCTAGAGTATAAATTGCTTATCAATTTTAGAATAATTGAATATATTTCAAAATACTTGTCAATAAAAATATTACAACATCGGTTTAAATATGACTCATATCGACTTTTAAACTATATACCTTTGCGTGCTTTGTATATCTCAAATGATGGTAAATTGTATTGTAATATTTGAAATTTTATTATTGTGTAATGTAGTTTATGTGCTTGTTATTTTAATTAAAATATACCTTTGTTATTATCTTTTATATTTGTTTGTAGTTTTTTTCATTTCTTGCATTATTTTGTTTTTTTTTTTAATTAACTGGTTAAATTAAAGTAATTTGTATATGTACTTTTAAAAAATGCATTTCTTTATTAATTAAAAACTGGCAGTTCTTTCGATTGATGCAATGCTTTTTAAAGACTTTTCTAAAATTTGTCAACACGTGCGCAATACTGTTTACTCAAACGCGTTTGTAGTTTGGTCCTGGTTTGAACCGCAATCTTTGTAAATGTTTTTGTTTTTTTAAAATTCTATATTAATAAACACTTGTAATGTAAATTTAGTATTTGTCAACCAAAAGATCACACTTTGTTACATTTCACAAAAATATTATTTTAATTAGAGATTACTTAGAATATTTTAAGCTGCTAGAGCTTATCTTGATTTGGAATGCATGGCTAACATTAGTACCAAATCATATTTACAAAAATTAGGTGTAAATAGACAAAAATTATCATTTCTTATTGGTGGATTGAATATGTCATCTGTGATATAATCATCTCTTAAAAATATGTGCTTATTGTTTTAAGAGACATGCCTATAAAAAAACAGATTAAGAGAAAAACGGGTAAATGGCGGTGACGTCGGTTTACTTTCTTTATATTGAATTTTTATATGTACCTATATTGACTGTAAAACGGCGTAATAACAATAATTCCTAATTTATTGTAATCAAAGTAATTATTTAAAAATAGTAAGTTTTTAGAAAAACATACTTAGAGAGTGTCAATAATTATTTATGATATTTTTGAATTATTGAAGAATTTGATAGACACATAAATATTGAACAATAAGAAGAGTACCTAATTGAATAAACAGTTGTCGCAAACCAGATATTTTTACACATCTCTAATTCAGACATATAAACTATAATAAAACTTCATAATGTTATGCCACTGGTAATACATACATGTGTATAAACGCCACCTAGAATTATTATCATTACTGTTGATACACGCAACCCATGTACGTTGTATTAATTTAACACATTTTTAAAAATAAATGCTAAATAAAATATATAAGTGTGTTGATGGTGCTAACCAAAATGGTTTAAATCGCCTGTTACTCCCGAAGAAAAATCATATGACGCATTATGCACGTTATTAAAGAATCACTTTGACCCGCAACCCTTGGAGATAGCCGAATATTATAAGTTTCATCATCGTCTCCAGCACGAAGGGGAATCAATTAGAGACTACATTATTGAATTAAGAAGAATGGCAGCGACATGCGGCTTTGGTACTTTCCTGGAGACTGCACTAAGAAACCAGTTCACATGCGGCATCAGGGACAAACGAATAAGGGATCGCCTGCTAAAAACAAAAAAAATTACAATGGTAAAAGCAGTAGAGTTAGCAAATAGTATTGAGTCGTCGTACGCAAACGAAATTACAGATAAGTCTATTCACTCAATAATTTCAGTAAAAAATAAAACACCTAAACATGTAGTAAACAAAAAATTGTAGTTAAGTCACAGGCAAGTCAAAACGAAAGGGGTATTTCTTGCTTTAGATGCGGTGGTTCCCATTTTGCAAATAAATGTAGGCATAAAAGTAGTATTTGTAACTATTGTAAAAGGAGAGGGCATATACAAAAAGTGTGTATGCAGTTACAGAAACCTAAACCTGTCAATCTAGTAGACACTGATAATAATGGAGAGGGAAGCCAGCCTGTAATGTACATAAATAATGTTAAAAAAGATTACAATTTTGATAAAATATGGGTGGATGTTATGTTAAATGACGAAAATATTAAAATGGAGCTAGATAGTGGCTCAGCTGTTTCCATTATTAGTAGTGTAGATTATAAGAAATACTTGAGTAATGTTAAAGTAAAACCTAGTACTATAAGATTAAAGTCTTATTCTGAAAATGATTTAAATGTTGTAGGTAAACTAGAGGTGACGGTAACTCTCGAAAGGGAAACAAAGGAGCTTTCTTTGTATGTTATAGAAGGAAGTAAAACAGCATTATTTGGTAGAGAATGGATAAGAGCATTTTCAGCAACTACATTAAACAAAATTTTGGATACGGTAAATGCTGTTCAAGTTTCAAATGCCACTGAATCCACTCTTAAGAAATTATTAGGTAAATATTCTGTCTTATTTGATAAGCAAATAGGGGAAATTAAAGGGGAGCCAGTCTCTATAAATTTAAAAACCAATGCGAACATACCTTTCTTTAGAGCTAGACCTGTTCCATTTGCAATAAAAAAATTAGTTGAGAACGAAATTGAAAGTTTAGTTAGCGAAGGAGTGTTAGAGAAAGTAGATTATAGTGACTATGCAACACCAATTGTACCTGTATTAAAACCAGGAAGTAAGATAAGTTTATGCGCAGATTTTAAAGTAACGCTAAACCCAAATTTAGTAGTTGATGAACACCCTTTGCCAACAACTGATAAATTGTTTCAAGATTTAGCAGGAGAGGAAAAATTTACAAAAATCGATTTAACTAAAGCATATTTACAAATGAGAATACGTGATGAGGACCAAAAATTTCTTACTTTAAATACTCATAAGGGTCTTTATAAATGCACACGTTTAATGTATGGTTTAAATTGCGCCCCTGCTAAATTTCAAAGAAAAATTGAAAATATTCTGTCGGGAATACCTGGCGTCGCTGTATTTGTTGACGACTGCCGACTAACTGCTCCAAATGATAAAATTCATCTTGAACGTCTCGAAGAAATTTTTAAAAGATCGTTAAATTATAATGTTAAAGTAAACTTAAACAAATCTGAATTCTTAAAAAACGAAATAGAATATTGTGGTTACCGAATAAATAAGTTTAGTATCCATAAAGTCAAATCAAAAATATGTGCTGTTGTAAATGCTTTGCAACCAAATAATGTTCAAGAACTTCAGTCATTACTGGGACTCATTAACTATTATGGTAGATTTTTTGAAAATTTAAGTAATCTTTTGGAGCCAATGAGAATGTTATTACGTAGTGGAGTAAAATGAAATTGGTCCAAGGCTTGTGAAGATTCTTTAAATAAAATAAAATACATGATGAAATCTCAAAATTTTTTAGTACATTTTAACAATAATTTACCAATAATCCTAGCCACTGATGCATCACCTGTAGGGGTAGGAGCGGTGTTATCACACATTATGCCAGATGGCTCGGAGAAACCTATTCAGTTTGCTTCGCAATCTTTATCCAGTTCACAGCGAAATTGGTCTCAAATTGATAAGGAAGGATATGCAATCATTTTCGGGGTAAAGCGTTTCCACCAATTTTTATTTGGTCGAAAGTTTATACTATATACGGACCATGCGTCATTAGCTAAAATTTTCTCTCCACACAAAGGATTACCAATAATGTCTGCTAGTAGAATGCAACACTATGCAATTTTCTTACAAAGCTTCGATTTTGAAATACGATACAAAAGTTCGAAACTGAACGCGAATGCGGACGCATTTTCGAGATTGCCTGTGGAAGTAAAAACTGAAAACACTATAGAAGAGTCAGACATTTTTGAAATTTCTCAGATACAAACATTACCAGTAACAGTGGACGAACTGGGTAAAGAAACAAAGTTAGATTCTCAACTAGGACCACTGTTGGCAATGTTAAAAGAAAATAACAATATTCCACATTTATTGAGATTTGGAATCGATCAAGCTAAATTTACAGTGCAAAATGATTGCATTTTGAGAGGGAATAGAGTGCTGACACCTTTTAAATTACGAAAACGTATTTTGCAAGATTTACATTGTGTCCATTTTGGGATAGTACGTATGTTATCCTTAGCACGCAGTGTATGTTGGTGGCCGGGAATAGATGATGACATTAAGGCGGTAGTACAAAATTGTTTAACTAACAAAAATAATCCTCCTGTAATCAAACACCATTGGGTATATCCATCTTCACCGTTCAACAGAGTCCATGTAGACTTTGCCGGTCCAATTTTAAATGTATATTTTCTTATCTTAGTTGATGCCTACTCAAAGTGGCCGGAGGTTCATATTTTAAACAAAATAAATACGAATAATACAATTGACGTTTTACGTAAAATTTTCTCTATTTTTGGAATCCCAAATTCTTTATGTACCGATAATGGAGTATAGTTTGTAAATCCAAAATTTGAATTATTCCTAAAGAGTCAAAACATTACTCACAAAAGGTCGGCACCATATCACCCTGCCACAAATGGGCAAGTGGAAAGATATGTTCAAACAATAAAACAGAAAATCAAATGTTCAAAAGCAAATAAATTAAATCTTCAAGAAAATTTAGATAAGATACTGGCACAATATCGTAATACAAAACATCCTGTTACCAATAAGTCTCCATCTGAGCTTATTTTTGCTTATCCAATAAGAACTACTCTTTTTTTAATGTTACCAAAATTTATCCCAAGATCATTTGAAGTAGGGGATAGAATTGCGGCAAGAAATTATTTAGGTCCACTTAAGTGGAGATTGGGTGAAGTTATTAAAAAATTAGGCATGTTGCATTATGAAATCAGGTTGGATGACGGATTAATTTGGCGGAGACAATCAGTTGTCAAAGTGTGGTAATAATCTTGAACAGCAGTTACCTAGAGATTATAGACATCACGAATCAGCCGAGGTAGTAGAGAGTGAACCCAATCCTGTAGTCGACCTAGAGGTAAAAGAAGGTAAAAATCATAATAATGTCATGCAAAAACAAACTCAACCAATAGACATTGAGCTATTAGACCCTTCTGTATCTGTACCTAGTTTAAGACGCAGTAAACGTACTCCTAAGCCTATGGATAAATTAAATTTGTAACAGTAAACAATTCTTTTTTAAGAGAGAGAAGTGTTACGCCACTGGTAATACATACATGGGTATAAGCGCCACCTAGAATTATTATCATTACTGTTGATACACGCAACCCATGTACATTGTATTAATTTAACTCATTTTTAAAAATAAATGCTAAATAAAATATATAAGTGTGTTGATGGTGCTAACCAAAATGGTTTAAACAAACCAAAACAACACAACACATAACAACATAGACCCTCTAGAAAACAGACTTGAAAACAAAATCCTTGTAAAACAAATAATGTTTGTCGGAAAAGTAAATTTATCAGACATTAGATTAACCAAATTTACAAGAACTTCTTTTAATGATTAAAGTCGTAACTATCCTGAACTTTTTATTAAAAAATTATATTTGGTAATCGAGTTAAATAAAATTGAAAAAAAGCAACAGGGAATCACAAGTTACAATATGTTTAAATCATAATTTCTAACATACTATTAGAATTTAAAAATTTAAATGGATTTTATGTTCATAATTTGTACACAGAAAAATATAACAAACACATGACTCTGTTGCAGCATCTTTTAAAACACATTTCACTATAAAACTAGTGGACAAAAACATTTTATTTGAATGTATTAAACAATGTTCACCTGATGACGATTGCAGATACCACAACAATCGAAACGTTGTGTATATTCATTTCAAAATAATAAACAATGAAAGTTCAGCAGAATGTTATTACTTCGCAAAAAACATTTTAAACTAAGAAACAATTATCAAAACTATTATAAGTCACTTTAACGATTATATTAGAAGTAACCTAATTTCGTCAGAAGTAAAAACTATTTATGATATTTTGAAATCATTGCATAATATGGCAGGACGTTAAAACAAAATAATTTACAAAAATCTGCATTTAACAATAATTTATTAAAACCACAAACACGTTACAATGGCTATATACGTAGTAGATTTCACCAAATCCTTTTAGAAAAAAAATTAGCAATTATCAATAAATAAACATATCAACGCAGTGTTAACAAAAGTTTAAAATAGAAAGATGATTATCAGTCTTAAAAAATCAAAAATTATGCCACAGTCACTCAAATTTCTAGGACAAATAGTCACAACAGCTAAAATTTTACCAGAACTACTAAACTTTACAAATTTTATTTATTTTACAACCAATTGTAGATCAATTGTATTAACAAAAATATTATAGCAAATGTTGAAAAATTAACCTCATCTCATTACAACATACAATCGAACATTAACTTAAACTGAACGCAATTATACAAAAACTGAGCTTGAGCTACTAGCAGTTGTTACCTAAACACAACAATTCAAATATTTTTTACACCGTGTCAAGTTTACAATACTCACTGATTACAAGACATTAACATTTTTGCAAAACATCAGACTTCTGAAGAATAGACATCCTATCCCTGGTAAGAAAAATGTATTAGCAGCCTTGTTATATTAAAACATGAGCTGTTCTAAAAGCACATAAATAAGTTAATAACGAGTTGAAAATGTCATTACTAATTATGTTAAAGACCCCAATAAAAACAAAAGAAAAATATACAAAAATATGACAAATTATAGAACAACTACAACATGAAAAACGTTAGCAAAGGTTTCAGAAGAGCAAGGGTGGGTTAGGGAAAGCAGTCTTACCTAAGAAAATACAAGAAAATATTGTTTGAGATTATGATTCCAGTTTCGGTTATTAAAACAATAACGACAATTATAGAACTTTTTGTCTGAAGGAAAATGAGCCGTCATGTAAAAAAATGCTAATCAGTTCTGAGCCATGTCAAAAAAACTAAGCATTTAGATAAAAAGTATTGTGATGAATACTACTAAGTAGAATAAATGAACTTGGCAGTGTTAATGTTTAGGAGCCCGTGGCTACTGGTAACTACGATTATAGGTATACATTTGTTTTGATGGATATGTTTGCTTGTATTCATTGCGCAAAAGGACTGCTAAAGACTGTACAGATAAATGTATTAATTATTATTCTTTAGAAGTAGGCAAACCTGAGCGTATCTTAACAAAAAATGCAAAGTTGTTTTATTATGAAACTTAAAATCAAACGTTCATAGACAACAACATTAAAGTAACACAATGCACTGTTAGATACCTACAGAGAAACGCTAGTAAATGTATCATGTCAACGCTTGTAAGTATTTTTTGTTTATTAGTTGTTTATAAGCATACAGCATGAGCGTATGTTTTAAAAAATTATTATTTCTTGAATGAATGATATAGAACATACATGTACTGGTTTTACTTTGCCTTTTGCATTTTCGTATTAAGTCAAGCAAACCAGACTATATGCTCAGAGCAAAAAAAAAGAAATATTAAAAACCATTTCAATGTATAATGGCTGCCCAATTTGCCAATACAAAAAAAATAGTTAAACAGGATAACAAAACTAAATTAGATTAAAACGGCACTTATAATATTCAACCATACACTCTACAGATTCATAGGCCTAACTAACTCGACGTCAAAGAAGGGGAGGTTTGAATTAATCTACAATATCAAAGATTTTAGAGAACGCCACCTACTTATCTATGAATCTCGGTTGTTTACTCATAAACAGGAACGAGCGACATAATCATGTTAAATATTCGGGAATTAAATCTACTCCAAATTATATGAAATTTATTACACTAATATTTATATAGTTAGCAGGACAACACACTCTTAACCAATTAAATTAGAATCTTTTATTAAATAAAATTATGATCACGTTTTGTAATAGATTACTATTAGGTGGCATAAAATAAAATTTGAACTATAAGTACATCACAATTAAGTATACTGTACGGGTTTGTAAAACGCGATAATTTTAGGATCGTTAAATGTGCACAAATAACTAAGTTACATTTCTTCAGTCAACGGTTAACTGTATATAATAATTAAATTACGTTCTTATAATAATTACACGACCAGGGCTAGTTGCTTATTGCCATCACTATATAAATCTAAGGGCTAAATTAGTTAACACCTCGATTTCCACTTATCCACTATACCAATAATTTTAAACATGAAATAAATTACAACAAAATTTAAAGTAAACAAATATATTGTATTATATATACACCTCGATTCAAATCTTCCCCGCCGTTACGATTACATCGACAATGGAATAAAGTAGTTGACTTACTCTTTTGATTAGTGTTATTATTGGTTTATTAGATTAAGTTTGACCCATTATCCTAATAGATGATCCACGCAGGAAAGTTCCATATCTCAAGCTTTATTAGGATTCTTAAATTTTGTTGGCTCTCAAAATCACCGTAGGTACTAACTATTTGGTATCCTAATTTTATATAGGACCCATAAGTTATCAGGACCCGTAAAGTTATCCAAAATCATAAAACTAAATCACCACCAAAGAATAACTATACAAGTGAACAAGATGCGACACTCGAGTCGGCACTTTGAAATTGAACTACTTTAACTTCTCGACGTTCGCCCATTTTGCTAGGGTGCTAAAGTGTGCCAATTTTAAATTCGTATATTAGTTTGAAAAATAAATTAGTTTAAACAAAAAACAAGTTTACTTATCACGCTGTGATTATTCTTTTGCTTAAGGTTGTTATAGTTATTATTAGTGTAAAAAAATAACTAGGTCATAATGATATATTTTATTAAAAAACATACATTTCACGAAATTTATAAATGCAAAATATTCATCATTTTTCTTTGCTTTTGAGGAACGCTAATAAAGTCAGCATTAGCATTTTTCAAAGTATGAAAACTTTTTATACGGCAGAACAGTCTTATAAGGTATTCTTTTGGGAATTCTTTGCAAGGTGGTTAATATTTGATATTTTTAAATAACTGGAGTAAGTTCAAACCAACTCCTGTTGAAATTGAAACAACATTTCCATTTCTTTAACAAAATTTATGAAATTTGGAGAAGGAATAATTAAATTACCAAATGCTTTTAAATCTTTCGTTTCATCAGTTTTAAAATGGAAAAACAAATTTGTAAAAGGTAAATCTGGTATTTGTTGAGGATCATTAATGCAAAGCTGGCAGCTGTGTGGAGATAAACATTTTCTATATAAATATCTACTAACATATGTTAAAGAATTCACTGTTAATAAATCTAATGTTCTAAAATTGACACCATCATTTATTGGCAAAAATAATGGCGTTTGTATAGAATCGGATGTGGTACTAGTACTTGGTTGAGTAAAATGTGTAACTACTGCTTCAGTGGAAATTGAAGACAGCTGGCTCAATAATATTTCGCTTGAATTCTGTTTACAATTACTTCTAATCGAAACTTGCATAACCTTAAAGAAAGATTTTTTGAAAGCATTTATAAAATGCTATGTTGAAGGGTTGACACTATTACCAACGCGACTTCTTATGCATTCAAAAAAATTTTCAATACAATCTTGGTTAAGACAGTTAGTAAATATAAAACAAAAACCCATATTTTTTAACTCCAGTCATAATTGTTTAAGTGCATTTATTAAAATACATCAACCCCGAAAACACTTCTATCAATGTTGCAGTACTTTTTGCAGTAAGAGGAATTACTCCCAGAGAAACAAAAGTTAAAATACCTACTGCAACATTATGTCTTTTGACAAATTATAAAATAGATTTGTTTTTAATGATACTTCATCAAGACATACTGAACAAACTCGTTCCTGGTCATTCAAATTTTTCAATTTTCATTTTAATGCTTCAAAGACAAACTTATTAAAAGCAGTTTTAAAATCGAAGGTAGTGCAAACAGATTTTTTAGCAATCTATATGTTTTTTGGCTTGTAAAATATAATGAAAGTTCAACTTCCTTAAATTCTTTATCATGTCTTCTACCTTGAGGTCTACGATTATAAATACTTGCTTGAGCTTGCACAAATCGAGATAGGTTTGGTGAGAGATAACTGTCACTGTTAAAATCGTTGATGTTTGACTGCCCTTCGTCTAATCTCCTCTTCTTGCATAACTGAAGCTTATTTTGTGCTATTCTACATGCAACCTTTAATTTGCGTTTCCAAGGAGTAGAATTTATAAGACTTTGTGGAGTCTGCAATCCTACTGAGGAATGTCCTGTTGCTAGTGCACTAAAATAAAAAACTTAAATTTAAAAATATATACCAACAATTATATCAATTACAATATTTGTAATGTATAATTCCGGCTTTGCATGTTGGTGAAGTCTGTTATGAAGGTTATTTAAAAACATGCTGTTTTTAAAATGTTTCACACAAACTCTTAAGTTGTTATAAAAGTAATCAGTGGGTTTATCACTTAATTTCTGCCGGCTACAAAGTTTTGATCATTTTTTACATCTACAAACGTTTATTATTTCCTAGAGGTTTTTTTTAAATCAAAACTTACCCAGCAATATCTTTTGGAAATCTAAAAAAAATTATTTGCCCATTATTTATTATAGTACACGACACACAATTATAACCGCGTTTACTCATTTTCACGTTTCACGTAACAAAAATTAACTTACCAACAAGCAAGCTAAGAATACACAATTAAAACTAAGACAAAGTTAGATTAACACAGCTGATCAGCATCTACGCAGCAAACCAAACAAATCTGGCAGTTCTGGTAAACCTGTGCATTAAAGTAAATTTGTTCTCGCGTATCGAAGTGACACTTCTTGTTCACTTGTGTAGTTATTTTTTGTCACCACCTAGCAATTGACCTAAGAACCTTCTTATACTTACCCGTAAGCTGAATAGATTTTTAACCATCTAATTACAACCAAATAATTTCTTACCACTCTTGCTTAGTTTCTTTTATACGATCAAAACGATAGTTTCTTCAATGAAACGGAATTTTCCTATTACAACTAATGCGATAAGTTTTCTTACAATTGCGAAGATTCTTCTTTACGCTAAATACAGAAATTGTCACAACAAAAGTAACGACATTAAATATCACGAGAAAATGCAATACGATGAACCAAATGACATCAATGCAAAAGTGCGATAACAAAATTCGATTAATAGTCGTCTGCGTTAACCATTCGTCCAGATGATGTTATATTAATTCAAAACTTCCATTAATATTCATAAACTTAACAAAATTTAATTTAAACTTGCACGACTTTCTATTTGCAGACGGAAAATCATCAATGCCTTTCCAAAGTTGAAATGCGTGCCATTTTCTTCTACGTCTTGCGCAAACGGATAATGCATTTTATTTTATACGACAGCGGTACTACAACATTTTCTAAGACGTTACAAATGTTAAAGAAAGAGTGTTAGTAAAAACATTCTGAAATTAATAAACAGATTTATACATTTTTTCATGTTTATGACATACATAACTTTAACGATTATAGAATTAAAATCATATTTGTTAAATGATTTAGATACAAATGAGTCTTATGGAAACTACAATAGTTATTGTTTGAAATCGTATTGCTAACACTTTATGTAAGATATGCTTACTAAAATCTTGTAAATTTTTTTTTGTAAAAGTTTTCCAATATATTATGGTGGGCAAATTATTGTTATTATTTTTACAAAATATTTGTATCTATTGAAAGTTTATCGCATAATTGCGTACATCTTACTCATTGCAAAAAAAAGCCAAACGCGTAAAATATGTTTTCAACACTTTGTCAATACCACATTCACAGTCAACAATTTGATAAAACTTTCTGCATTGTTGATGCCAAAATATTTAAGTTTGCTTAAATAAAGCGTTAAATTATATAGTCTCTTAAAAAACCTAAAAGTTAATACCTTGATCTTAGAAGGATAAATTAAAAGCTCTCTCACATTTAGAGTTACTTTGCGTTATGTTACATCTTGGTGCAAGTGTTATTGCAGTAGTTAGCAACCAGTTGTAAAAATGTGTCAATTATCAGAGAAATATAGTCGTAATGACAAAAGGTGTTTAATGACTCATTGGTAAGCAACGTAAGGTTTACGATTTTTAAAACTTTTTTTATTGACAAGCACGCACATAATAAGTGATACCTGTAATACCAACAAAATAAAATATTGAAATTTTAAAAATTTTAAATAGTTCAATAAACTAGAAACCAAGTTATAAAATGGAATAAAATATGTTTCAAGAAAAGGTAGTAAATAGTTATCTAATATAATAAATAAAGCATAATGATTTGTATGTTTTTTAGGTAATTGCATATATAAAGATAACAAATACTAATGATAGGAGAATTTATAGCATAAAAACGACACCGTACGACTAATATTTAGTATTACGGAAAAAGTATTTTAAAACAATAATTGATTTTATTAGAATATTGCAATTTGTATGTATTTTGTAGGTTACAAATATATGATTTGACCTAATAAAAGACTATGGTTATTAAATAGATGATCTAAAATTAATGTATTGCGGCCTTATCCTGTGTACTTTTTAAAGCAAAAACTGTGTTTAAAATGTAGATAATTATACTACTATTTGTATTTTACAGAATAAAATTAAATAATAATTTATCATTTAATATGTACTTGTTACAGTTATGAACAATTATACCACATAATATTTAGATCCTTTGACTTAAAAGTAGTTTACATGTAATTGACTGTTAATTTAATTTAAGGTGAATTAAACTGATAGAACGTTGTTTATGTTATTGGCGTACGCTAACGTTATAAATAACCTACGTTATAGAGATTAACGTTACCGATTTTCTAAAGATTAGCTATGTTTCTTTAACTGTAAACTAAATGAAATAAATATACTACATTATTTTAATGTTCTGTTTGGTCCCACTATTAACATTAGTTTGAAGCTAAATAAAAAATAACAATGTACCTACCGTAATTTTGTATTAACATTTGCAAAATTTGTGACGGATTTTTTTATATGGTGATACTCAGTAAAAGCAACCAACAAAATAACAACAAAGCCCAATTTATTTAAGTAGTGTAATTTCGTATTATTTATTCAATCTTGATACTAGTTTTTCCTAATTGTTGTCATTGGGATCTCAGTCGGATTAGTCAGATTAAGACTGTGTTACACCATTGCTTAATTATTGTGAAAAATAGTCACTACTTAGAAAATTTGTAATTGTAAATATGTTTAAGTAGTATTTAAGCGTTGTTATACTATTCAAAATATATCCGCTGCTACAAATCATTCACATTGCTTCCAGAAACTAAATTATTTAAATGTTACTTGACCTTTAGGTTCATAATGTCTTGCAATACAAATCAAACATGCACTTCAAAATTCAAAGCGTACGCCAGATGAAAATTAAAATATAAAAACTTATTATAACATTTATAGATTAGTAGCTTATGACGTTTAGAGAAAAATTTAATCCAAATTGCTAGTGTATTATTAAAAGTATTCTTTAATTAAAAATCTTTTAACGTTTTTCCTTTAATGGTTTAAAAGCAAAATAATGTTCGTTTATTACTCTGTTCGTAATAAATGACACGTTTATCTTTATTGCTTGACAAACTTTATATTTAATATTTTCTAAAATATTGTTTTTTGTTATAATCAATAAAACAAAAATTTAAATTTAGGTTCAGTGTACTTTTATTTAATAAATTTAATATTTAATGTAACTGTAGGCGTTGTATCATTAAATTTGTTTTATATTTTAAATACCTCATTTGTTTTGGTTTTAATTTTTTGTTATTATGACACTTTATAATTTACAATTATCTAAAAATAAAATAAACAGATTAACAAAATGAATTAAAATAAAAAAACATTGAAAAAGATCCTACCATTAAATTTTACATGAAGAGTAATTGATATATAATATATTTTTACATTTTGTAAATCGTATAAAAAATTACATCATAAAACATAAATTCCATTTCAATAATTAATTAGAGCCTTTAATTTCGTTGTGACTATCTACGTCTTTATGCAGCGTTGTCTTGAATTTTTTTTTAAAATCAGAGCGGAATATACAAATTTTATATAAAATATAAAACATCATTAATATAAAATAAAAACGTTCGGATAATTTAAAATGGCAAAGTCCCAGAAGCATTTTATTTTTCCATCAATAAATAAAAAATAAAGGAATGTAATTAGCAAAGAAGTTTATGTGGGTGAGGCTCACTTGTTAAATTTTTTATATCATAACTAATCTTTTTACTAAATTAAGAATAATTGTATGTACAATACAATGACATAATCATTAGTTACTATGTCTAATATTTTCAAAAATTGAATATTTTTGAAATATTTTATATCTTTGTTTTTTTTATTAAACTGCCTGTTCTATTTTCTTTTAAATATTATTACAATTATTATCGAATTCCTATAATTAAAAATCGTTTTTTATCACTAAGGTCATTATGTAACCCAGCTGTTTTCATACAAATTTACAATTCGTTTACATAGCTCTTTAAACCTATTATAGCGTAAACGTCAAAAAACACTATTCATAAACCCGGTTTAGCTTAATAAACCTTTTGTAACAGTGTTGTAACTTGGAACTAACTCTTCTTTAAACCTATTTTAAATTAAAAAAATTGTGTATAATTAGATTTATTATAATGGAAAAATTTATTTAAAAGAAATTAAATTTGTTTCTGTATTTAATTTAACATGGATGCAATAGATGATATTAATATTTATTATTATTATAAATAATATAATTGATATAATTCGCGACTTCGATTGTGCTTGCGTGAATTTTGTCATCTTGGCGGTGTTACAAATTTTGGTACTTTTTGGGAACACGTCTTGATAGTTTTACTTATTCTAATCTAATGTAGCTAAGTTAGATATTAAGTAAAGCGATATGTTTATCTGCACATTGGCCTGTGCCTTAAGATCGGAAAGAAAATTTTACTGATTTCTTTTAAGTATAAAATGTAATTTCAAAATTACTACTACTACTAATCTTTTTATTTTTTTTTTCGAATTATTAATCACGCCAGACTTGCAATATTATCTCACCAACAAACAATGTCAGCATTTTCTTTTGCTTGTTAATGTCAGTACTTTTGTTTTCAATTATGCTGACCCTTTTTTGCACCCATTCTTGAAATAAATAAAAAGTAAATAAGTTATTTTGAACACAATCAATACAATACATTAATACAAACTTTCTTCTTCAAACCAACTTCTACTTCTTGTTTTCTTTTTACTATAAGTCATTATTAATTATTATGAGGATTATTACATGACATACGTAACCAATAAATGCAAAAAACTACATTAAATTTACTTAAATCGGTATTTTAACTCTATGTTGAGTATCGAGAGTTTACAAACCGTTAATGAATGAACAAAAGTTAAAACGTCTTAATCTTAATCTTAAAACACGTTATAACTAAAACGAATTTAAAGAGTAATTTACAATATTTTTATGAACACAGCTGTAAGTACTTACAAACATACTAATAAATACCAAATTAATTAATAATGGAAATTTCGATTTAAGTTATGTTTTTGGTGTAAATGTTTTATTATTGCAATAAAATAAATGCACTTTTTATTTTTTAGTTTTTACAAATACTAGAAATTTCTTTATTGTTTTTATAATACAAAGTACTTTTTATATAGTAAGTTGGCAAATTCTACCAGTTGTTTTTTAAACCAACAATTTTACTAGTACTCTCATGCAATACTCGTCTTGCGGGTTCGCGCTGCGTTACTTTTTGTTACGCTATGCTTCGTTTTTGACGCTTGATATATAAATTACTATTTTGTGCTGCCTTTATTGCTAACATCAATATTCGTTTCTTAGTGTAGTTACTTAATGACCAAAAAACTGCAGAGCGCCAAAATGATAATTTAAGTCTAAGTGAAACTATAGTTTTAAAGTCAATTATTATGTCAGTAGAAGTGTGTGTCTGGTTGAAAATACAAAGTTTTTAAAATATTAAAATTAAAATTATATTATATGTGTATTATATATCTTGGAGTTGGTAGTATCTGTACTAAAATTTTAAATTGATCAAACTTGGCCAATTTTGCTAGTAGTAAATGCAGTACTAACATTAAATGTTTACAGTTTTATTATTTTTAAATTTAGATTTAATTTTGACATTGATGTAATGTTTTCTTTAAATTTGCTTTATGTAATTTGTCGTGTTATTAATTGAGGTAAAACCTACATGCTTAATTGTTGTTAAGTTTTTTTGTTACTTATATTATAGTAAATAACTTCATAATAGTTATAGGCATACGTTGTTATTTAATTTAGACGTCATTATTAACTGTCATTATTAATTTAGTACATTTCGTTTTGTTAATGACATATATGTGTTTTAACGGTACAATTAATGATTTTGAGTAATTTTATTTTACTAATTAATAATGTTTAAATTAAATAGACTGACCTAATGAAGTTGCAAACTTACGCCAACAAAACGCTTTAACAACAAATAAAGGTTGTTTTATTGTTGCCTTCCTTTACAACAAAGAACCTCATCTAAAAAATAGGAAAAAATTTAGCAATTTGTTATTAAAAAAGTTTTACTTAAAAAATTATCTTTTACGTCTAAAAAGTTTTGTTTAGATGGTGTTTATCATAATTTCTGTATTCTATTATTTTTATTCTGCTTTCATAATTACGTAAAAATCAGTTATTTATTTAAAAAGTGCCTGTATAAATTTTACGTTTTTTACGGATGAGCATTTTTAAACTCGAGTGAGGTGAGGGCTTTAAAAGTTCACAAAGAAAAAAAGTTCTTTCTCTTTTAAAATCTCTCAAAAATAGTTTAACGTTTATGTTGACAAGTTCACAAAAACTGTCAAAAACGGTTTACAAAAGCCATAAAATAACATTTATGACAGTTAAATACAATAAATTTATAGTTATAGTACTTACGAAATAGAATGCGCGTGTTCAGAATATTAGGTTAGATTATTCTCTAAAACCGTTACAACTTTTTTACTTAATTATGTATTACAGTAAAAAAAATTATTAAAAAAATGTGTTTATTGATTATAGAGTTCTTTTTATATTAAATTTTAACCTGTTGCCTTAGGTATTTTGTAGGTATTAGCAAAACATAAATATAATAAATGGTGCTACATATAAAAAAAAATTAAAAATTTGTTCTGTTTCTTCTCATTTGTAAAATTAGTCTTTATCTGTTTATAATTTAAATAGTTTTAAAATTTGTTGTTGTTAAAAATGTTGTTAACGTATACTTCAAACAATGGATTAATAATGTGGTAACTAATACAAAAAGTTCTCTTCTACATTTCAAAAGTTTTGTATAGAGTGTATAATAATTTCTGTTTTCGGTTTTTTAATTTTTATTATTGACTTTGTTTTATTATGTGTATTATTAAAAATGTAGTTCTAAAAAACGCGTTATTGGCTACAAAGTTCATTTTTACATTAAATTTCAATGTATTGCCTTAGGTTTTAAAACATGTATTAGCAAAAAATTGGTATAACAAAAACTGCTACATTTTTTATTAAAAAAATTTTACTGTTAAATATAATATATTAATAATTTATTTTTGACGTGTATAACTGTAATATTATTTAAACAAATATGGAACAATATTATATAAAATTTGATTGTATTTTTTATTTGTAGTATTTGCTGTATGTTTAAGCGCTAAATAAGAATACATAATTAAATGAAACCACTCTAGTATGTTACACTTTTTAAAATTACATAAATAAGAAAAAACTTGTTGAGTAACACTAACACTTGAATATAAAATGTTAAAAACAAAAAAATAATAATTTAAAGTTGTAACACAAGCTTTTAATGCAGTACATGTAAAATTTAATAATTAAAAAGTGATGCTATATGTATTTGTTTTATTTTATTTAAACTCTCGAGTCCATCTATTCGAATCGGCACGAAAAACTTGAGTTAGTTGTTTAACTGTTCTTTAAGTGATATTTTTTCTGTTGTGTCCTCATACTTTAGGTGTCAATGCGCTGATTTTTCAGTGGTTTAATAGTCTAATATTTTATATAACTACATGTTATATAACCAGAAAACGTTTTTATCTTAGTATAGACTGACCGTGAAAGCATTTACTATTATATTTAAGTTAAAATATACTTTAAAAATGGTTTCATTTAATGAACGACGGAGACTTTTTTTTGATGTCAACGTCTAAAACTTTTGTTAGTTTAAAGAACAGTATTATGCTACATTTTCAGTGTAACATTATATGGTAAAAACCTTAAATCCTCATTACCATTGCCTGTATGTATTGCCTTAGGTTTTAAAACATGTATTAGCAAAAAATTGGTATAACAAAAACTGCTACATTTTTTATTAAAAAAATTTTACTGTTAAATATAATATATTAATAATTTATTTTTGACGTGTATAACTGTAATATTATTTAAACAAATATGGAACAATATTATATAAAATTTGATTGTATTTTTTATTTGTAGTATTTGCTGTATGTTTAAGCGCTAAATAAGAATACATAATTAAATGAAACCACTCTAGTATGTTACACTTTTTAAAATTACATAAATAAGAAAAAACTTGTTGAGTAACACTAACACTTGAATATAAAAATGTTAAAAACAAAAAAAAATAATAATTTAAAGTTGTAACACAAGCTTTTAATGCAGTACATGTAAAATTTAATAATTAAAAAAGTGATGCTATATGTATTTGTTTTATTTTATTTAAACTCTCGAGTCCATCTATTCGAATCGGCACGAAAAACTTGAGTTAGTTGTTTAACTGTTCTTTAAGTGATATTTTTTCTGTTGTGTCCTCATACTTTAGGTGTCAATGCGCTGATTTTTCAGTGGTTTAATAGTCTAATATTTTATATAACTACATGTTATATAACCAGAAAACGTTTTTATCTTAGTATAGACTGACCGTGAAAGCATTTACTATTATATTTAAGTTAAAATATACTTTAAAAATGGTTTCATTTAATGAACGACGGAGACTTTTTTTTGATGTCAACGTCTAAAACTTTTGTTAGTTTAAAGAACAGTATTATGCTACATTTTCAGTGTAACATTATATGGTAAAAACCTTAAATCCTCATTACCATACTTAAACATCATCTCATCAACTTGTATTTTATAGGTTGTGATTTTTAATAATTAAAATCTAAACAATGTAGTCAGTCACTCTTAATGTTTTAATAATAAAAAACTCACAAAAAAAAACACTTTTAAAAATGGTAAGCTAATACTATGGGTGTTTTTAATTCATACATTTATTTTTCAACTGAAATTTTTAAAACTATACTGCTAGATACCCGGTGATCACAACTGCATCCTAAAGTTTAACAACTTCAAAGCTACATAACACACTTTTTTTAAATGAACACCTTTACCAATTTTTACATGACTGGATCTGGATCTAGTTCCACAAAAGCCGTTCTTACACGAGCTAAAAATTCCTCCTTGGTTCGAATTGGTGTGATGTACACCTTGTTTTGGAAATAACATAAAATATAGACCATTAGGACCAATCCATCCTCGAACATATACGACAGCATGAAATACACTTTCCTAGTAAAATCCGCGGGTGCACCATCTAGTTGATACCAACAAATGTCTCTGTTGATTAAAATGCTCAAAAAAGCTGTTAGTAGACTTCTCAGAAATTCCAAATAATTTTGTTTATTTAGATTTGCATCGCATATTTTGTAACGCACCCTATTGGTTATAATAGCCCGGAACACATTAAAACTAAATTGTATTGTAGTAATTGGTTTTGAACAATTTTTACAGGCTGCTGTACCCGTGTTTCCACAAAACGTGTTTGAAATCTTTTAAATTTATTTCTACTTTTTGCAGGTAGATAAAGATCTTGCATCAAATGTTCTAACTAATATTTGTTCACATTGTTAAACTTTAGGATTTAATTGTCATCACCCTGTAGAAATTATTATAGTTTTAAAATTACTTGTTGAAAGAACGTATGAACTAAAAACACCTATAATATTAGTTTATTTAAAGAAAAGCGAAATCTATGAAATTTAATATAAGAACGTAAATAGCAAATTTTTTTAAATAAAATTAATAATTCATCGACTCTTACAGATAGGCATAGAAATACCTGATACAAGTCATCGCCAAATTGCTTGGGAAATCTAAAAATGTAATAATATACTAGGTGTTTTATTTAAAATGACAAAATTAATAGCAACTCTCTGTTGAACCCAAACCTGCGCACTCTGTTTAACCCTGATGTGCCTATTGTCCTTTTAAAAGAACACTTTTTAATGACCTGTAATTTTAATATTTTGCAGCATTTTAACAAATGTTATAAAGATGGTGCTACTGCAAACCATATGTATCAAGATGTAGTTTGCACGTGTTACAAAATTTGCAGTACATTTTTTAATCCAGTCTGTGTTATAGTGTTTCATAAATTTCAATGTATTTGACATTTATTAAAGATTTAATTTGATTATAGTTTTAAAATGAAATTGTAATACATACAATTTCAAGATTTTTTTAAACTCATGAGACTTTTATTATAAGGGCTTGACTTTGCATGAACTTCTCGGAAGCTTAGAAAAACAAGATAAAGTAAATGTTGAAACTAAAATAAATATTGCATTATTGCCTCTGAATAATGCTACGCACGACTTACAGATGATGATTATGCGGAGGAATAACGTGTATTAGTGAATAACTTGCCTGCTTTTCAACTTCTGGCTGGTGCTGATATTATAGGTGAAGACCATAATATTGTTGATCATAGTGTCAGCAATGTAAATGACGAAGAAAATAATCGCGTTTAGGATCAAGAGGACAATATTCTTTTTATTTATTTTCAAACTCAATGTATAAAATATAAATGGGTCTTGCGAAATCTGTCGGCTATACTATGAGATGGCTCTGCCATCAAACACTTGTGAATGCTAAGTTCGTCGTTCTTAATTATAAAGCTATAAGGGGCGTCAATGCAATTGTGGGAACAACATTAGAGTGTATCTCCTACTACTGATGAGCCCCAAAAGGGCGAAACAGCTGTCTAGTAGTTCACTCTGGTGGCGTTTACACAATTGCATTGACATTGCTCACCCCCAATGTCCTTTTACGTTGCGGTTTTATCCCGACGAATAATTCAAAGCATATTTTGAAATTCGCGGGTGTTAAACCAACTCAACGTATTTACCATCGTTTATAGCTATCTACAGTTATTAATATGTTTGTATACTATAGTAATATGTATGCAACAAAAAGAATTGTATAGGAAATATTACTACCAATAAGATAAAACTGTATTTTGGTACGCTACTTGTAAGTGGATACGTAACTGTGCTATATCGGAGAATGTATTGGAAACGTCGCAAAAATTCACATAATGATTTACTTGCAGGTGCGCTTTCTTGCGATAGATTCGAAACGACAACGAAAATTTGGCAAAAAAAGATAAGTTTGCTAAGGTGCGACCCTTGTTTGACATACAAAATTTTAAAATGTTTGCACCACATTGTGAAGCATATAATGTATATAGATTAATCAATGATCCCATATTTTGGGCGACATCCTTGTAAACAATTTATAAAAGGTAAGATATAGTTATACGATTTGGATGGGTTCCACCAGTAACGGATATTGTGTTTGGTTTGAACCTTATCAAGGGACAAGTACATCTACTAATCTAAAGTATATATTATTTGGTTTTGGTCCTTCTATAATATTAAAATAACCTGATACTCTTTGAGAAATTGGAAACTACCCTTTCCATTTATATTTTGATAGTTTTTTAACTACGGTGCCATTGTTCGTCGAATTGAATAGACGAGGACTCAAAGCTACAGGTACCCTAAGAAATAATTGTTTTTCTGAATGCCCTCTTAAATTAAAAACTAAAATGAAAAAAAAAGAAAGGAGTTATAAAGATTTCAAGTCAACTTTTGAGGGTGAAGTTGTCATTTGTAAATGGCATGACAATAGCTCTACTAATATAGCTTCTAATTACAACTTAGTAAATTCAACTTATATGGTACCTCGCTAAGAAGAAAATCCAGATTGAGCAACCTGATGCGATACATAAGTATAGCATGTGCATGGGTGGAGTGGATAGATGCGACAAAAATCTAAGTCTAAGTAGGAACCCGCGGAAAAAAATGGTATTTTCCAATTATAATAACAAATATAATATTGTTTAGACATGTTAATACAAAATTCCTGGCAAATACATCGCTGTCTTGGGGGAAAACCTAATCAACTTAATCATTTCTACGAAAAATAGCAGAAACTCTGTTAGAATCTAGTTGCAGTGCAACACAACCAATTCAATGCAGTACATTAAATCAAGATTTGATAATAAGTATCATTACATTATATATTAAGAAAAACAAAGAAGATGTCGCATCTGTCAACAAAATGGATACTGGTTCAAAGAGATCCAAAACGCATGGAAAAAAGCAATAAATCTAAAAGTCAAAGAAGACATATCACCTCCTACTAGCGCCGCTTATTTACCATACTGTATGGGTTTGACAGACAAAATAAGCAGGGTGCTAAAGAAACATAATATTAAAACTGTTTTTACGACTAAAGATACCCTGAACACCTAGTTTACATCTGCTAAAGACAAACAAGGGGCTCTAAAACATGCCGGAGTTTACAAAATTCCTTGTTCCTGTGGATCAAGTTATATAGGACAGACGGGACACTCTATTGAAGTTAGAGTAAAAGAACATATGGCTGACTGCAAACACCGCAGAGTTACCAAATGAACGGTGGCAGAACACATGTAGAACCAAGGACACACGTTGAACTTTGACGAAATTAAAGTGTTGACTAGAACTCCTTTCTACTTTCCCAGACAAATCCGCGAAGCTGTGGAAATAGACAAACATCCATGTAATATGAACCGAGAAGACGGTTTAAGACTCGGCAAATCTTAGCTACCAGTATTATATCCTCTAAGATAAAGATCAAACTTCTTGGAAAGGACACAAACACTTACTCCGAGTTATAATGAAGTCAGTCAAACGGTAACGGAAATATAAGGTTCGTTAATCACGCTAATCACTATTAGTATAAATATCGTCATTTACAATTTTCTTTCAGTGACATTTGCCACTCTGAAGATGTAAGCTGCAATGTCTTGCAAAACGTCAGTTTGTTTGTGTTGTGGCTCTCAAGAAAAGACTAGGACCAAGCCTAAGTCTGGGTGTTTAACTACGACGCGGTCTAAGCTAAAAGTCGCTTATAATCATAAAATAAAAACATCTTAAAAGTTTCAATTAAAAAAAGATGCCTTAAAATTAATTCAGGCATAACTGGGTTAAAATATTTTGCTTCTATCAAGATCTGCACTTTATTTCATCTTCTAAAATTTCAAATCTGTAAATATTGTATCATCGCTAATACCTCTAACGCACGGGTAGCATGGAAGACCCTGTATAATTAGGGTTAACAATTTTACATTTTCTCTTAGAAACAATTTGTGTCAAACCGTTTTTTAACTTGTCATGCTTTTATAAATAATCTGTTTTTTTTAATTAATCAAAGTATTATATAATATACACAATAAGAAAGTTTTGTATTAACCAATTTTGAAACAAAGGTTCATAAACTTTCCATATAACACAAAATCGATTTAGTTTAGAAACATATTATCAATTTTAGTTGCCTGTTTTGGTTTATTTTAGGCATTCTACAAGCAACCGGATGGATATATGCCCGTTACACTTACAAGTACCAAAAACCATTCAAAAATTTGAAATTGTTTTAAAACTAATATGAATGTTTTGAAACTATAAATTTTGTTTAAAAACATAAATATACAAAAACAGTATTTTGTTTTGAATTAAATCAACAACAAAACATTTTTCAACTATTTATAGTTTAATTAATATTTGGATTACCGCATATTTTTTTTTATTTAAGTACTGAATTTTACATCTCGTTGTATAAACAATTACTTATTTATCAGTTTTATCTTAACCTTAACCTGATAACTTTATTTTTTTAAAATTAATTTATGGTAATAATTTAAATTGACAATTTACCTTAACAAAACTAAAAATTTTAAGATAAACCAAATGAAATAAACAAACTAAAACATTAATTAACAGAAGGTATAAACTGTTTATTACACGTACAGTGCAAAATAGTTACAAAGAAATAACAATTATTTTTACTTACAATCAAATTTTTTAATTGAAATTTATAAAACTGTTATACTTATCATGCAATCATTTTGTTCTTTGTTTTGTTATTAGCATTTTTGTTACATTTATGTTTTTTTAATAATTATTCAAAAACGTGAACCAAAATACTAAATTTTAATTAAAAATGCTATATTTCTTTAGAAATAAAAAACTCATGTTGCCTATTATTTATTTTCAGAATGTAATTTGTTTCCTCAGCTTAACGAAAAAACAAAACAATTTTAAAAACTATAAAAAGCGTACTTAGTTAAACTTTGATGTTTAGTAAAATTAGTAAAAAGCATACATTATTTATAATTTACTGTAAACAAACTTGCTTATTTGAGGACGTTAGTAATTTCAATATTTTAATTGTGTTTTGTTGACGTAATAAATTTTTCAATATTGAAGCTCAATATTGAGTAAATTATAATTAAAAATTACATTTGTACACTTAAGCGTTTTAATTAAAAACAGACGTTTTAAATAAACTAAAAGTAATTATTATGTCATAAACAGGTAACGGATCCTAGTATTATTCTTGTTTGTTATATTATTTTATTTGCCGTATTTATTATTGCAATTTGGCGAGAATTATATTTACCTACTATCGAATAATTTTGTCTTGTCTTTATTATGTTAAATATAGTTGATTCCATTAAAAAATAAATATAAAAAAATTAAAAAAATGTTTTTTTTTGACGTTCGATTATTGGGTTTTGTACTCATTATTGACTAAAACAGCAATTGTTGTAAATGCTAATACTCATACATCAGTTATAAAATAATATCAAATATTTGTAAAAAATATTAAACGTGGGAGCCTTACCCACATAAACTCAAGGAAAAAGTGAAACTTTTTTGCCAATTAATTTCTTTAATTTTTATTTATTGATGAAAAAGTAAAATGTTCCAAAATGATTGCTGGTATGCCTGTACTGTCCTGCACTATTTACCCAATTATTTACCATTCATTTTTAATAAAACTAAATAAACATACACTCGTCTGTTTCACCAATTAAACGTGTTAAAACCAGGATTGCCACCTTCAACAATTATGGTTGATTTTGAACGCGCAGCATTAAATGCTCTGCAAGCATTTTTTTCATTTAACACAATCCTTTTGGAGACATATTTAAGGTGCAGGACTACAAGCAAGGTATACGGATGATCCTGACTTTACTATACATTTATGTCAAATGGCTGCTCTTGCTTTCGTCCCACAGGAAAACGTTGTTGCAGCATACGAACATCTACTTGATAGCAAGTTTTACACAAAAAATGAGTATTTATTACTGACATTGATCAATTACTATTCTGAGGCAATTCCAGTTCTGTGAGCAATACATGTCCATTTATCAGACAGGTTGCTAACCTCATCTGATAAAGATTTGTTATCAACCTTTACTGGTCTAGAGCCACTGTGTTTTCCGAAAACAGCACCACCTCGAATAGGATGTAAATCTACATCACGCACAGTGATCTTAGATAGAGAGAGGTTAAGGGCCTTAAGGCAACTATAGTGTCTTACTTCATCTATCCCCAGAGGTGCTTGCGCAGCCTGTTCGGTGCCTCCAGGAAGACCTTATAAGAAGTGGTGAGAAGCATGGCAGTCAAATTCCCAGGACTTGCAGGATAAACCGGAGAATACAAGCCAGTAGGCTTAACGTAAGAGGAAGAAGAGAACAAGAAGAAGATTATTTAATTCAGACACTAGATAGGACGACTCGACAGAAGAAGACTTTGAAGAGAGCCAATGTTTTCTATAAACCTATGGATTTGCTACGATGTGGTAGAACAGGATATACCGCTCACGAATACTGCTGTCGAAGAATGGCACAACATTTTTTTGTCAACACTTAAAGCAGCGTACCTAGACATCTGAAAATTAATAAATGTTTTGAAAAAAGAAGACAGTTTAAATAAAGTAAAAGTTAAACAATATATCGCTGGAATTCAACCACCCCGTAAAAGGGTATATAAGGACACTGCAAAGCGTATAAACTTAATTGTTACTGATTATTGGAACAGCCCAATGTTAGAGTACTTACGGGGGATCGCCTACAATTTCCAACTACAAATATAAATTGAATCTCACTGTTTCGAAATGTAATTTGCAATTTTGAATTATGGTATATTGTTTAGATTGTATTGCGTGATTTTTGAGTTGTATTAAGCATATTATTTGTTATGTTATTAAGTGTAGTCGAAAAAATACGTATAAAAAAAATAAGTTACAATTTTTGTTTTATATTACTTTTTAAAATTTAAAATGTTCCCTAAAAATAATAATTTTACGTCCAAATTTTGGCGTCCTTTTGTTGCCGACGTCCTTTTGTCTCACGCGTCCTTTACACGCTCGTTTATATTTCCGGGTCCTTTTGACGCGACGCTTTCTAGTTTAACTTCTAATACCGCTGCGTTAATTCATTTTGCAACTTAGCATGTTAAAGAAGCGTTGCGTACACTATATTTAATGAAATTTTGAACAAAAAAATCTAGAGAATTGATATGGAGAGATCTCGCAGGCCATACGATGGGACCACCGCGACTAATCCATCTATTCGGAAAGTATTCCTCTAACCACTCTCTTACATTACGAGCAAAGTGAGCAGAAGCTCCATTGTGCATGAGTATGAGTATTAAATACAACAACTCTAAAAAGCAGAGATTTATTGCTGCAAAGAATACACTAGAAAAAGTTGCCATTTTCTTGGATTGAATTTAAGATTGTGTTACAAAAATTTAATCGTAATATGTTGTGGTTGCCTTAGAGAGGCTGAACTTTTATAAACGTAATATAGTGAAGCAGGTTTTCTTGTAGAACCAAGTGAACGGTCTTGTTACTAGGGATATTTAAGGTTGAAGCTAACTGTCGAGTACTAAACAAGGATTTTTGTATACAGCGTCTACAATTTATTCTTCTAGTTGTATTACACGTTTTTGTCTTAGTCGCTCAGCATTAGTGTTTTTTGTTATAAACGAACCAGTTTCTCATAGTCGTTGATCCAGTCGTCAAAATATATTACCTCTAAGTTATCTTCGGTTTGGAAAGCGTATGTCATACTTGTTTGCGACCGCGTTAGCATTTCCATTACTAACGCTTATTTATAGATTAAAAGTCCGATCTTCGAGAACCTCGTGAAGACGTATGAAGTATCATACAACATTTTACTATTAAGACTTTCGATTCATAATTAAACAAAGAATTTCACCGCGTGTAGTTTTTTTGTTAATATATAAACACCGGGAATTAATTTTTTTTTGCGTTATCTCTCTTCATTGAGTTCTATCTTAGGCATTCCGGACATTTCCTTCCAAGTTGGAATCTGTCTGATTCTCTACTTTGTATAACCATCTTTCTACCGTCGTCATACTTCTTATTTTGGTAGTCTTAGTTATGCTATGTTGTTTTTGCAAATGTAGAGCGTTGTTACACAGTACATGGTACATAAACGTAAATAATGATATTCGTCGACTATGTTAATTTCTTTAAATTTGTATTTTGTAGATTCGGTTTGTTTGTACTTCTAGTTCAATTTTTGTTTAAGCGCATTTCTAGTTTTCAGCTTTCTGCTTTAATTTATATTAAAGTTTGCATTGCCTTAAAAATTTTACTGTATTATCCGCATATCTCGGATTCGGTAATTTGATTAGTTTGCAGTATGACGTTTTAATCATTGCATAAATCTGAGCAATATCTCTTGCATGCATTCCTTTGTTATTCGTTTTAGTTTTTTAAATAGATTTTAAGTTTTATTATTGATGTGGTGCTTTTTCAAATTTTGCACAAATGCTGCTTAAATACGATGATAAACAAACTAATAAAGTTTAGTCTATTTTGCTACGTTTTTGTATTTATTTTCAAAAGGCTTTTCCGAAATTTTTAACTACACCACTGTGTTAATAATGTCTTAAATCAAATTAAGCTCAAACTAGACATTTTCAAATAAAGAATATGCTTTATACCATTATATAAATACTCATTTATTGTAATCATTTATAATAAAAGTTTCACACTTAGATAAATTAATGAGAGATGCTAACATTTAATGACAATTGAATTTATGCCTATTGCTAATAAATTAATAAATTCTTATTACGTGTATTATATATTTAGTATAAACTTTCAGTATTACATATATTAGGTTGAGAAGTAGCACTTTTTTAACCGCAGGTAAACAATATTTCATTATTAACTGCTAGTTAATAATGAAGATCTTTGCATTTTCTGATAATTTTATAAAATTTTCTGATAATTTTATAACAGTTTAAAAAAAAAACTGTCTGCCAGGGACGAGAAATTTTAATTTAATTTCGTAATTGCAAATTGTGTTTAAGGTTCCTTTATCAACGTCGAAAAACACGTCAGCTAGAAAGCGGACTTCTTTCTACTTATAATCAACAATTTTATTCATTTTTGGAAATAAATAGAATATTTACTTATTATCCCTGAAGAGTATTGTAAGAGCCTATAATTATTTGTTTGAGCTAGGTAAAAGTTGGCAAGGTCATAAACCAGGGATAGAAATAATCAGATCCTTTTTTTAGATTAATTTTACCTCTATAAACTTCATCTACAACCAGACCGCAACACTGACACCAAAGTTTTTTAAACGCCTTTATAGCCACCTGTTCATGTGTTTTCTCAAATAAATTGCGGCGTTTCCAGAGAAACAACTATAGAGCAAGGTTGAACTCTAAAGAAGTTGGAAATATTTATGAGATCCTGCATTAAAACTCATACAAGCTGATACAAGTGTAGACCAAAAAGATGAATATGCTTTTCCTCAACAACTTTTACAACAATAGAAATATAACACTCTGTAGAATTATTGTTCATATCTAACAAAAACTATCTGCATGCTGTATAACTTAAGTGATTACGATTACAGTATTTTACAAAAGCCTGTCATTTACGAAATACAGTTACGTTCAATTGTCGTTTCTTTAACTATAAATTAAAATAACTGTAAAACGGCATAACATTAAACATCAATAATTGGAAATAGATTACATCAATAATTATTTTATATATTTACCCTTGCATAAGTATTCAGTACAGTTTGAATGATCACCAAATACGTTATTATCACAATTCAATATATCGTTCTAAAGACTGGCTACCTTTTCTTCGTAAGTAATGTTTTCAGTACAGCGATATTTTACAGCACTTCGAATAGCCTTTCTAAATCTTCTAATATTGTTCGGTACTTACAATTTACATTTTTACTAGTGAGATCCTGGATGTGATTGCAAATAATTTAAATTATTTGATTTTGACATTTCATCTTATGAACAATATAGTTCTGATATTACAATTACAATTACAGATTATCACGTGCACGTCAATGTATAGAAAATACATTTGGAATAATGGTTGCACGATTTAGGATTTTTCATTCCACCATTTTTAAAATGCCAGAGAACGTAGATAGAACTATAAAAGCAAGTGACTGTCTACATAATTTAAAAAAAAACAGAAGAGATTGTAACGCCAGTTATTTATTGTTATTGTCCACCTTCTTTTGTTGATCCTAAAGTTAGAGGTCAATTTATTTCAGGAGACTGGCAGAATAAAACTCCTACTAATTCAGCCCTAAGACCTGCTTGAGAATTAAATAGAAAAATAGGTACAAGAAATGCCACAAATGATGCTATAATGTATCGTAATTACATTAAAGAATATGTAAACAGTGAAAAAACAAGTGTGAGCTAGCAGCTTCAAGCAATAAATACATAAAACAATTTGATGTAAACGTAGATTATAATTTTAAGATTAAAATATATTAATTTCCACGAATTAGTCTTTTTTTTAATTAGTAACTCCATTACTTCATCTTTAAAATCTTTTCTTATAACAGTGGGCATTTTTAGCATTTCGTGCTCGAAATTCCTGCAAAATGTTTTTACCACATTGGTTGGTGTTGGCGGTACCAACTCAGTTGCAAACTTTTCCATAACTGAACACACCTTATTTTCATTTGTTTTGCGTTTTTTCGGAGTAAATTTATTTCATGTAATATACTTTTATAGTACATTGAAACGACATTTACCCAAGGGATGTAAGTGAATTAGAATTACTCTTGTCACTTAAACACGAAGGATATGAAATTTTTTCACCCCTTATTGAATCATCGGCTTCTAACAAAATTTCACTTGGGCTGTTCAATTCCATAACTTGGCTGTCAATATAATCTGCTTCAACAGGTATAGTACATACATCCATTGAAGAATGTAATTTCAAAACGGCTTCTTGCATCGTATTTGTAATTGTTCTAAAATAGTTATAGATACTTATCCAAATTTATGAAATGTAATAATATACTTTCTTGGTTTTGAAACTTCGTCCAAAAACCTGAACAATTCAAACAAATGCCATTTATTTTAAGGAATAGCTACACTTCCGCTTCTACTTGCTTTCTCTATTTCTCTTTTGACACAAAAGTGTTTTTCTCACAATGTTTTAAAGTATTTTTTCGCAACTTCGCTTACACAATATCAAAATGTAAAAATCAGTAAAAATGTACATTTAAATAATTCCTCCATGTTGTATTTTTAAGAGAAATATTTTTAAATTAAGTTTCTCTTTTGTCAAAGAGATAATGATGTTGCATTACTGAACTTACAAACTTTTTATCGGCACTTTCTCCCATTGCAACCAGCCCAGACAACAAATACACCACAGCTATGTTTTTAAAACTAAAAAATCTAGTGGCAAATGTACAAATAACACACATAACATTTAGGAAATGTGCGCAGATGCTCCGATAAACTTATTAATTAATTGCTAGATGACAGACCGATCTACGTATTAATTTTAATGATCAATTGAAACTTCTGTGAATGTTAATTATTCGGTAGCGTTAACTATCAATTCAAGATCTAATTCTGCACGATAATTTTGTTGCTGTAAATGCAGCTTTAAATACTAACAATTACAAAATTAATTTTATCATTATTTCAAAAATTTTAAATTTTGCGGTCTAGACAATACTTTATTACGTCTTGGTACCAAAAGTCATCAAAACCGTTCCGATTTCAATTAGTAGTGATTAAATCAAGATACATTATAAAAGTATAGTGCAGTGTAGCGCGTCAAAGGCCCCTTAATGCTATTTTAAGAATTTAAATCTTTCATTAAACAAATTAATTTGATTTTAAAAATATAATTTATTTGGAGTTTACGCTTAACTAAATATGAATATTACTGCATTAAATTAGTTTTTTGTGCAGCCAACATGTGTGTAGTTACGTAATGGGCGAAAAAAGCTCTAGAGTGGGAAAATGAAAACTATAAATTCACTTAAAACTAAGTGTTCAAAGTCAATTATTATATTAGAAACAATTCTTTAAAATTTTGAAAATCTTGAAATTTGGTTAAAATTGAAAAAAACCGGTTGTAACGTTTTTTTTAAATTTATATTATCGAATTAGGGTTGTTTCAATAAAATTTCTGTATTAAGTTAACATGTAATTTGGTGTAAGTGTAGTTGCCTAAGTTGTTGCAATTTCAAAAATTGAATTAAAATTATTTCCAGTTTAAACGTCACAAAAATTTTATCTTACACCTGTGATATCGCAAAACTTGTGATAAAGACAGTCTTCTTTTTCCAAAAAGGAAGTTGTGTTTTTGAATTTGTGATCGTATAGTTATCAAAGATCTAAGTGCTCAATTCTTTCGCATTCTGCGTATTTATGGTCGCTTAATTCGAATTATCAATAGAGTTCTTTTAGCTTTATTTAGGACACAATCACGCTTTGGCGGATATTAAGCACTCTTCATCTATATCCTTTTTTTTACATTATAGGACATGCGGCAACTTATCGACAAATGATTGTCCATTTTGTATCCAAATGACGCTAGGTGCTTGGTATAATTCAATAATTAAGCACATCCATAATTTTATTAAGTTTTAGTCACATTTTTACTACAAGCCTACTAAAACCAAATCCTTTTTTTTTTTCCTTTGAGCAAATTGGGTTTTCGATTATGGCGCTGGAACGGTTATCGTTGCTTCCGCTTTTATTGTCCTTCATATGCTGCAACTACACGAAAGCTAAGTTTTAGATATAAGTATCAATAGTTTTGTAGTTGTTTCTCTTATTAGTTTATGTTATTAATGCACTTGCTAAAAGTTAGTAAAAACAATGATAGTGAGATTTAATACGATTGTAAATTAGTTTACTTAGTTCTTACATATCTACGTATTTTACAAATAATTTTCTCAGTTTTTTATAGCTCAGCGAGTTTCAGTTTTCTCGCGATTTGATTATTTATTAATTTATAAAACAAGAAAACTGGTGGCGCTCAACTTATATTTATGCTTATATTATTATTCATACATCATTCAAATTATACATTACGTTAATTCTACAACATTGTTTTTTTTTCTCTCGTTACTTATTAAGAACAAACGAATTCGCGACTAACCTCCGAACTAAAACACCTGAGTTGCGGGCTACACGGTGTTAAAGGTAATGTCAAATTTGACAGATTTAGTAAACAAAAGGCAACAGAAATAATGTACGTTACTGTTATCGAAAGTATCATAGCATCGCATTATTGTTCCTAATGCTATGCTTTAGTTTCGACCCTTTTAACGTAAATTACTATTAGATATAAATAAATGCTTTAAACACTGTTAGTAACTTTAGCAAAAAAACGTACTTTATCTATTTAATTTTGAGTGGTAAATCACAATTACGATTTACGTTAAAATAAATTCTATTAAACTACTGCTACTACTCATACACTTTGCAACCTTGGTATATAATATGCTATTACTCAAATAATAATTAAGATAGCAATAATAGTAATTGTTGTAGATAAAATGTTGTACTCAACAAGTATGACTCGTCTATAATTTAATCTTGTAAATTTTTACATGCTTGCATTAATAATATCCATATCATATTTGTTACATAAATAACTATTATAACATGTAGTGCAGTTAAGAAAGATAGTGAATTATGAAATTTAAGAACGATTGAATTCAGTAAATAATTGTTCAAACAGTTTTAACTACAACCGACAAACACTAATACAGATAGATTTTAATTGACAATTGAATGTAAATTAGTCAATACGTTTCAATTAATGTCAGGGGAACGGTCAGACAAACAAGGAGACTCCATGAAAATTCTAAATTGTAAGTTAATAGTTGATCAAAATGGTGTCGCGTCATATAACTTTTTCAAACACAAATTTTCTTTATTTTAGACAAAATTATTAGGTCAAAATGCTACTTACACATACATAAATATATTCTTTAGTTTATGTTGTAACCGTAATGATATTGCTTTACGATAAAAAAAAGCATCTATTAAAAAAGTGTTTGTTAAACTGAAACTAAATTTTAGTTTTAGAGATAAACTTGAACGTTTACTGTTTATACTAAAAAAATCAAAACTAATATGTGAAGCATACTATTATCATTGTTATTTTCAATTTTATTAGTGTTTTATTTCTTATCAAACAATTATATTTTTTAATTGCTAATTTTTTTTTAAAGTTAGCATTATATTTAAGATATATAAAATGTTTCAAAAAAACTTCAATACAATTTTTTTGTTTTAAATCCGAGTTAGAGTTACAATAACGTTGTAGTAATATTTAAATAAATTTACAATACATTTCCTGAACACAATGAAATAATTATTCTATTTTCTATTTATTTATTATGATGTCGAAGCATTATTCTTTTTAATGTGCACATTTTTTTATTACATTGTTTCATTGTTAGTTTTGTATAGTTAACAACGCTTTGCTTATTCTGTATTTAGGTAATGTTTATTATTTTTTGCATATTTATCAAAAAACTGTATATTCTAATAAGTTATAAATATCATAGTTCGTGCATTTTTCATTATTTTACAAATGCATTGCATTAGTTTTATTTCAAAACAAAACAAATAATTTAGAGTATTTAAACAAATTGATAGCATCACCAATATCAAACACAAAAATATCTTTTTAACACTGTTGTTGCTGAAAATTGAAATTGTTTTAAACTTTTTCTAAAGGTTTTCTAAACAAAGGAAAATTGTAATATTGTAAAAAATAATAAATCTACTTTTTGATTTAATGTACAAAACATTCACCTATAATTACCATTATATAAAAAAAGTATCGTTGATTTTTTTAGTGTAATTTCGTAAAACAAATTTAAAATGGTACGTAGTAACAAGTCGTAACATGTAAATTTTGTTTATTTTGTATAATTTAAAGCAACAACTTCCGTTCTGTTTTTATTATTAACACAATATGTAACTGTTGTTCAAGAATTCATTAAAAATTGATTAAAAAATATTAATAAAAGATGTCTGAATTAGTCCGATTTTGCATCTAGGTTTAAATTTAAGATACAAATTACCATATCAATTTTTTGGTAATTAAATTTAAATCTAAAAAATTTGTTGTTGTTGTTAAATATAGAGGTATTAATATTAAATTTTAATATTACATTAACCACAATAGTTTTTCTGTCACAAATGCAATAATAAAGCTTTAGTTTTAATGTGCAAGTAACATTTAACTATTAGAACAATTTCAATCGTACTAAAAAACAGTAATGAAATTTAGTTTTAATAGTTATAATTTGTGTAAAACTAAAGCTTATGTCGCCGCATTAATATATCTACCAATTAAAAATAACTCTCACTTTTTCATTTAACTAAATGAATAAATATTTCTTTAATATTTAGACACAATGCATCAGACTGCAAACATATCAAAAATGAATCTATAAGAACGGTCTCGGTCGCACTTTACGTCGCAGTTCAGATCCCGGCTTCAGTCGCAATCGCTATTTAGGTTCCGGTCGCAGCTTACTGCAATGTGCATTGAAATGTGGTTCAGCTTTAAAAATTCAAGTTTTATTGTAAAGTTGAACCTGTTCTTAATCTTGTTTTAAATTTGTTTTTGTATTCAAAAAAATCATCTGCACATCGCCGAATATGATCAACGCCAAAAAGAAAAATAAAACACTTTGCAGAGCGTCAATCCCAAATAATTACTACTACTTAAAAAAAACGTCGAAAATATACAAACAAATTTTAGAAAGTTTGATAGCATTATTAAAAATACATAAAATTTAACAATAAAATTAACATAAATTAAATAAGTAATGAATTTATTGTTTTCTGTTTAATTGCAACAGAATGTGTAATATTCCCCTAGTAAACGGTTTTGTAAATTTTTTTTCTTTAAAACTATTATAAAATTATCAGAAAATATAAATTTGTTTATATTATTTACCTGCGCTTAAGAAACTGTAACTTCACAACCTACTATAATACGAAACAATGAAAGCCTATGTAACTACTAGTAGAAAAAAAAAGTAATTACATTACATTTATTAAACTATCTTAAAAGTATCTTTAGAATAAACCAGTTTTATCACTACTTTTAAATAGAAAAATGAAACAATATTAGATAATCTAGTTTTATGTCCAAGTGAATGATAAAGTTCGTCTTATGGTATAGTTTTGCGGCCATAAAGTACACTTTATAGTACTAGTAAAATAAAGTAACTTTATTTTCAATACTGTCAAAATAACTATTCATTTAAATTTAGAAAGTACACCTTATTGCTTATAATAATCATTGATATTTATAACACAATTATTGTTACCACAAATACTCATTCCAAAAACTTCTTTCCTTTCTACTACAGCATCAGAACTTCATGCGTGTTGTTGACTTTCGACAGCAATGTTTTTGCAAGTCAGTGGTCCCTCATGAGATTTTTATGAGATATCTTGCTTAAGATCTTATTCATAATGGTAATTTTTGTGTTTTCACTATATTCGATTTAATCCTCTGCCACTGAGCTTAAGCGCCATCCCCCGGCTCACCACTAATTTTGTGAATTCCGACGGGTTAAACGGTAGATTTTTTTTAAATGTAATTGATAAAAAACCTTTCGTGCGTTGTCTAGCTTAGTCAAAGTGTCATGTATCTTCTGACAAGTTCGAGTACATTAAAATTTTTGAGTGTACCTGGTACAATTATAAATGATTGATCAGTTTTGGTTTTAGTGTCTTCACGCTTGACAAGAAAATGCGTTTCAAAATATTAACCACAAGTTGTCAATAATGTCACTAGTTCCTGCCGTCTGTAAACACCAGCAACTCCAAGTATCAGGATAACCTAGAGCAAATTATGTTTTTATGAAAATTCAAAATGCTAAAGCATTCTTATCTAATATTAGCGACGTTTTAAGCTTAAACTCATTACTCTTCCGTTCCAAATAAGGAATGACATTTGAAAATTTACTAATGTTCATTTCTTCACATTGATTTATAGTCGATCGTAGCAAAGAATATTTGCTTTATAATGATAAACTTTTTTACCGACAAAGTTTCCTGTTGAAATACAGGTCGTTGTAATTTCCTACTAGAACACCACTTCCAGTATGCACTGTAAGTTTCTTTGTATAAATGTTTAGATTTTGCTGATGATAGTAAACATCCGCAACATTTCTGGTTTAATTTAATTAATTTTTAATTTATATTTCTTTAACAACAATAACCACTTTTCAAATTTCGTTTGAGATATGTATATATTCGGTGTTTTTTCTCAGCATTTTTAGCATTTTTAAAAATTTGACCAACAAACATTTCCGATATTTTGACCATTTTTGACGACTTGTTTACATACATATGTATTTTAGTAAAATTGGGAGTTTGACACTCTGCAAAGCGTCATCTTTTGTTTTTTGGTATTTTGACTACGTTTCCAAGAACATTTTTGACGTTTTCACTATTTTTGGCGTTTTGTACACGGTAGTTTTTTAGCGATTTGAGCACAAGTTTGGCGTTGTGTCCATTTGAGGTGTTGTCTTTTTAGTGATATGTCCAAATACAATTTAAAGCACCTAACTTTACTAATTACTAACCAAATTACTACAACCGTTTAAAAAAACACTTGATTGAACGGTTCTAAATGTTATTAAATACGTTATATACAAATACGTACTGTTACTTAAAGTCGTACGATTGTGAATAACAACCGTCAATAATAGTAATATGTAAAATCGTCGGCAAAATTGCGTAAGTCCAAAAATGTAAATTTTACAGTAGGCAAAAAAATCTAAAGAGTAACATAATACCAAAGGTTTTTTTTTAATCACGTTTTACTGTAGAAAGTAAATTGATGAATGTTAAAAGAAATTATTAAATAGTTTTGATAAGCAAATTAAGCAAAAATCACATAAAAACTCGTTCAAATTTTGGACTTATGCAAATTTCAATGAAATGCAATCATTATTTTTTTAGTTAATATTTTTTATTAGTTGCTTAAAAAAGTACAAAACACTAAACATTATAAACATATAATACTAAATAAAACAATACATACAAAAACAAAGCTTATTCATGTTCAAGACTATTATAGAAAGGATGGAAATCTGGTTCCATGGTACTTTTTAGAATTTGGAGGTGTTCAAACTTTTCCCGTTTAATTTTTAATTTATCTTGGTAGATTCTTGGCAGCTGTTTCGTGGAAACCATTAAGCATTTCCCATTGAATCTGATGGGAAGAATCTGAAACTCATCAGAATGCCTAATCTTATACTATATGGATCCATCTGAATTATATTTTAAAGCTCTAATATCTTGCACGATAGGGTCACCAGATTTACGCCCAGGACGAATTTAATTGAAAAAGTTGATTTTAAAAAAATCCTTAAAAAATGCATGATTTAAATATTGTACATCATAAGGTCTTGGGTTCTTTCTTGCAGTTTTTAACAAGTTAACATAGTCGCATTCCATTTGTGTATGTGCTTTATTTTTGAATAACAGAAACATTGTTGTCAATTATAAATTTTAAGAGGGCATTCGACAAAGTGGAATTGCGATTCTGTGCACCACAACCGTCAATGTAAAGGATAATAAATTTGTTGTTTCAATCCATGGTTGCTAAGACTTTGGTAGATAAAAAGGTACAAATAATCGAAGCAAAATAGTTCGCCTTTAACTCCCCTTCTCCCTCTTGCAACAGAAAACAATAACCATCTTTCGTATGAAGATTAAAAGAGTAAAATTATGAAGCATCAATTTAGTTTTATAATAAAGTGCAGACACGTTCAATTGTGGGCATAATAGAACGGATTGAAAATCCATAGTAAAAACTTGATTTAGTGATTCCTTGTCTTTTTCTTTTTCATTTCGCGCCTCATCTTTTTTTGTTCTGTGTTCTTTATAAATTAGCTCTGAAACGTTTTGTGTTTGGTACCCTACCCATATGTCACATTCGTCTTTCTTTGTGCTGAGACAAATTTAATTCTTTAAAAATATATTTGAATAAGGTTAAACCAACCGGTCAGGTGTTTCTATCTGTTAACCAAACATTTCTGTAAAAGTCATACAATTCGGTTTTATTTTTCCAGCGTGGTTCTAGATATAGTTTGGCAGACGATTTCCTACAATAATGAGATTCCAGCTTTGTTAAAGTGCCAAAAAAAATTTCTAACTGATTCTTTTTTCTCGTTATTTTTTAACTGCATTGTTTTGTCAAAATTATTCCTTTCAGTTTCTATGTCATCCCTTTTTGTCTTTTCTGGTGAACTAAGGTTTTTATTTAACCAGTCAGTGATAGTCCTCATTGACATACCAAGCGTGTTGAAAATATTGTTTTGCATACCCACACTTTTTTTGTTCATAAAAAAAGAATAAGAGCATTTTCTTCGACTCTCCCCTTCAGATGTTTGGTTTCTGGCCCTTTTGATAGTTAAGGCAATCGCTCTTCCAATGACAAATACTTTCTTTTCTTCCCATGTGAAGCTCCAGAATTTTTGAAATATCTGTTGTCTTTCTTCTTCCTTTAGGATATAACATTTAAAAGCAATTTTTTTCGACGCGCTTTCTTCACACGAACACATAATTTTTAATTTACTTTTATTTTTCTAAACTACAAATTTGTTATCTTTTGTTCCCATGTACGCAAGCTCTTTTTGTCTCTTTTTCTTGTTAGTGTTATATTTCTAGTATTGACTGTAGCTCAATCTGTTTTTCTTCCTTTTGCGATTTTTATTCTCATTATCTGCAGCAGCAACATTTTCTTCCCTCTCTGAGTTACTTTCTCTTTCAATTAGGTCGTTCTCTTTACTTAACCCAGAATTTTCCTTTTCCACAACATTGTTTTTAGAATCAGATGAAACTCCTATTTCAATCGCATTGGTGCCTTTAGAAATAATAGAATAATTTTTGTATTACGCCACAAATAAATTTTAGAAATTACCTAAGTATATACAGTCTATACAGTCATCTACAGTATCAGTATTATCCAGTCCAATGATTTCCGGGACATAATTTTCATTGCCGGTTATGTTCGGATCGATATTTTCTTGTAAATCTTCTGTAGATGCATTAAGAATTTTCTAGGCCTGGATACACTCTTCTTTTAAACTTTTTATTTCATCGGATAAATACTCTGAATTTGAAGAAAATAATGTAACATGTTATTTTATTATTAACCATTAATAATATATATTTATAAATAATTTATTAAGTTTTTGGTTAAACTTTTTATTTTTTTAATTTTGCTGACAGTTTCGACTAATATTTAGTCATCATCAGGACTATAAGGAAACATTATATATATATATATATATATATAATATCATAAAACTTATAAATTACTTTACCTAAATAACATTTTTAAATATAAAAAAGTTTAAATTTACAATATTTTAAACATCAAAAAATTATTTTCAAACATGCCTACTTAAAACAAAAAAAAATAATAATAATAGAAATTTAAATTAAAAGAATGAAAAGCTTAACTGAAAACTTAATAAATTATTTATAAAAAAATAATGTAACGTCGCTTAAAACGATAACTTTTGGCTTGGATTTTTGTAGGTGCTGATTGACATCAGTAATCGTTAGCATTTTTTTAGGTTACATCAAGGAAGCAGAATCTTCATCTCCACTTTCAAACTTGGCTTTGCTTAATATTTTATTACAAACAAAAAAATGAAATTAAAGTAATTAAAATTATGTTACAAAAAAACTTGTTAATAAAAATCATAATAACTAAAATATTCATACGTATGTATTTAGTTTTTAACTGTCTTGATACGCGCCACTGGATTTTAAGTAACGAACTATTCGTACGTAATGTTTTTTGGTGATAAACGATAACCAATGCTAGTCTACTTTCATATTCTTTATCAATCGCTTTACAGTGCGGTATTCAACGTGTGGTTTTCAATACATATTATATGTATAAGTACATGTTACATCGTAACAAAAAAGTTGGTACTATATTAGCTGCGCGAAACATGGTTGACGTTCCCAATTTTATGTGAGACGAATTCTAATTTAAATTTAATTCTTAAAATACGTTAATTTAAAAAAAAATTGTGCGTTTAGGTCTACAGAAGTCCAGTTAATGAAAATCTCGCCAGATGGACTCGATTCAATTCTATAGGTTTTTTTTCTAGTATGCATGTGATATGTTTAGAAGTATAGGTACATATGTACTTGCATTAAACTTTAAATAAATGTACCTAACATCTTATATTTTAATTTGAAACTAATATCTTCTTTTGTTTCTATAATTATTATACGTTTTGTTCTCTTCGTATAGATCGTTTTTTAGCGTTTTTTTCTTTATTTTATTATTTTTATTAGTTGTATTGTAACTTTTTTTAGTATAAAACGTTTCCACTTTTTTCTAGTGTACCTATATTTTATCGTTCATGTCTTGTTCGTTAAGACAAGAAACTAAAAATTTGTTAATAATAATGACAATAGTATTCTTTGTCATTTTCTTATAATGTAATTTTATTACAGAAATGCGTTGATTATTGTATCTATGTCAACAGATTTTATAATAATACAAAATGATTGCAAAGAATGTTATTTGCTTTTGAAATTTTTATAAATTGTATGAATTATTGTATGATCCAATAGAAGATTCTTTAGAATTGGCATTAGCATGTACAGATGCATTCGAAAATTTACGTCGCTACAAGTCTAGAAAAAGTAGATGTAATAAAATTGTAATTTAATCTAATAATAAATAATGCTACACATTTTATTAGCGCTTACGCTCAATCACGAAAATTTATACAATAATGCTGATATCAATAAAAATTAAGCTGTTTGTAATCTTAATTTTTTCACTTATTTTAAAAGCATTGTGAAAACTAAAATTAAATTAATTAAAACGCATGTCATCAAAAAAATAAATTAAACGAATTTTTACTGTTTTTATACAATTTTATCAACATGTGTAAAAAAAGTTGGATTAAAAATATTTGTATACTCTTTGGCAAACAATTAAGCAATTTTCGAGTACAGAATAAGTTAATTAAAAACTACATGTTTTTTTTTACCTTAGGAATAACTAATTCTATACGGACACAAATAGTTAGCTGTATAATCTATCATCTCATGTTAATTAAGTTATCCACGTTAACACAACGTGAGAAACATAACGTGTCATTTGGTAAGACGTGTTAGCAATACAAAAAATTGCTGAGTTTTGTAAAATTTAACAAGATTCTGTTAACCAAAAAAACAAAACTATTTGAATGTAACAAAATAATTTTTTTCAGCGAGAAAGTACACACAACCAAAGTTATATGAGATGAACTAGTATTTATTACTGAAATTGCAAAATGTATAAAAAAATTGCATGCAGATAAGGAATAACGTGTTTTTACAGAATAACAGTTTCTGTGATTGTTCACCATGTATGTCACAATAACAACTAACAATTGTTAGTTGTAAAACTAAAATAACAAATTAAACGTTTTAATTTTGTAGTTTGTGTTACAAAAGTCTTACGTAGGTTTGTTCAAAGTTCAGAAAAAAAGAATTATTATTTTTGTCGAGAAAGAAATGTTAAAGAGATTTTGGAAATCGGGGACACTGAAGAACAAAACCAAGTAAAAGATACATCAAGATACCACGACTTATGCTGTCCACCAAAATTTGGTACAACTTTTCCAATGGCTTTTTTTGTGCAAAATTGTTCTAAACTTGTTTTTTGGCACGTTTTGTTTTTTATAGGTCTTTATATTATTTTTTTTTAATGTTTTAAATAGTACCGGTTTTTTTTACCGATATTACGCACCGAGATCGAGGAATTTAATTTCAAAAGCATAACAACCTTTTTTGTATTAACATTGGTTGGACTACTGATTTTTGAAGATAGTGCCTTTTCACTGGTTTTTTGAGCATAAAATTTAAACGATGCAGAATTGGGTTATAAAATTTGAAGTCGTTTTAATCAGAATCAAAAAGGCTTTATAACGAATAATAATATAGAGGGGGGTTACATTAAAAAAGTTTAATGCGTCACTCTGTATATCAATATCCTATATATGACAGACATGCTTTTAAATTGAGTAAAATGTCCGCAGCTAATGTTTAAAAAAAATTCAAGTCTATATCTCAAATAGCAAGACAGTCACGGGCGTTCCTCGTACCCCTAAGGCACCCTGTATGTTATAAATATAATAACGATAACATTTAAATCAACTATAAACTTCATTGGCAAGTTTTTTTTTAAATTTAGTTATGCAAAATACATATCTGTACATCTTAAATTAATTAATTTGTTAACTTTTGTCAATAAGTTTATAATAGCACCAATCATTACCTCAATAAAAATAACATTTAATTTTACAAAAACATGTTATTACTACAGCGAATTATTGCTGTTAAACTAATTTATACCGATGTATGTGTATAATGAAAGCAAGTTTTACAAAATCAAAACAGACATTTATACAAATTTTAATTTAAGAAAAAAACTAGAAATAAACCAAACCGTGTAAAAACCGTTTGGCTTTTTAACCATTTGCATTAATATAAATATCAGTATGATTTATTATCATATAGAAATTTGTTAGTGAATTAATTTCGAGCTATTATTTAAGCAATAGTTTGTAATTGCAAGTATGATTTATCTTTCTAAAAATATTTTCAAAATCACTCTATTTTTGGTTATTCTAAAAATAGCAATATTGTTCTTTATTTATCAGTTTTAGTCTAACTTGCAATATTGTTGAGTTATATTAGTTTATTTTTTTTATTTGTGTTTTTTTTTAAATACTTTGCTGGCACATATTAAAAACTAAAAATTTTGTTTTGTACGTTAACAAAAATTTAGGTTTTATAATTTGTAATTATGTAATTAGTTTAACAAAAAATAGTGCAAACTGTTACAACCCAAAATGCAGTCAGTTTTATTAAATAGGACAGGTATAATTTAGTAAGATTTTCGCAATTATTTAGACTAAATTTGTGAACTTTGATTGAGCAAGACCGAACTTATGAATATTTATCTTTAAATGAAGGTACTCACTTCTTCCACTTATTTGATTCTTCTAATTCAAAACTACATCAAACTACAGTTTGATGATCTTAGATTTTATTTGCAAAACAAATGGATAGAAAAAGTTATCGGATAAAGCAAACAATTTATTTGCAAAACACAAAATAATTATTTGCAAAAACTGTTCTATACATAACCTATAATTATATTAAATTATAAAGGAAACGTAACTTTAACTTAAAACGTTTCATGTCATTTAGGTACATACACGTCTAAACAAAATTTCAATAAATAAAATTAACATTATTTCTTGTTGCTAAAAAGTACAAAATTTAAATTAAATTTTATTTAAATCTATTCACAAAACGTCAAGATAAATTAGTATAAAATTAGATTTCTTTATGTTATTTCTAGCTTAACATGTAAATTTCTATTATTATTTTCTAATTCAATTTTAGACACGCTATTTCATACCTAGTGCACTTATTACTGATACTGTGATGTCGAGCAACGTCAGATATACTTACGTACCAGAATACGTTAAATTCGATTACCTGTAATAAGATCCATCAAAGCTTAAGTTCATCGCTTTAGTTCATTAATAATTTAAGTCGAAACTCACAACTCAAAGAGAAACTAACTTAACGTAGGTTTTTAGATTTACTTTGATTTATAGGAAATATACTAATAAATTAATATAATTAAAAAGAAGTATTTACTTACTAAACTACATAATATTAACATAAAAAAGATTAAACGTAGTTATTCTTAACACCGTTTACTTTAATAACCAAATTTAAGTTGTTAAATTAAATAAGTACACTGAGCTTAATACATAGACACAAAATGAACTTTAAAAGATACCAATCAAAAGTTTTACTTACATAAAAATCGATTTAGCTTTAAATATACCAAACGATATAATTAAAACGTAACATTTTAATGTGTATACCTTAAAAAGAAAATGTTTATTTAATTAATATTTTTAACATGTATAAAAATAGCATTGTTTGTACATTTATAATATTTTTAACTTTATTTTTCTTATATTTTTAAAATTAACGCAATTTGACAAAAGTCTTTATACTCATACAAATCTTTAAAAAAATAATTTAGTTGTTTATTTAAGTTTTGTGTTATCTTTTAAATTAAGAAACTATAATCTAAACAATATTTTTTTTTTAAATATTTTAAAAAATGAAACTTTTATTAATGTGTACGTATAAAAACTTTATAAAATTAGTTTACTTTTTTATGCATTAAGCTCACTTAAACTAAAATGTTTGATAAATTATTTATTTTTTACAAAGACTAAGCTTTTATAGATTCTTTATGTAAAATTGTATTTAATCAATTCATTTACTTTAAGCTACTAAAAAATAGCTTTTTTCATTATCCAATTTTTCTTTGGAATTTGGAATTTATTTTTGCAAAAACTAAATTTATTACAATAAATTAGTCCGATAAAATTATATATTAGCAAAAATTATTACATATGTATATATATTACGTTGTGTTAAGTGGCATATACATCGTAGCTATAGTTTTATTAGCAATTTGTTGTTTTTGGTAAATCAAAGCAAACATTATTTAGTAAAAATTGTTACTTGAAAGAATTTAATATCGGATTTGAATACAATCTGCTCTGCTAGATCTGCTCCAGGATTGTTAGACCAAATCTTGTTCAACAACATTTATTGAAGATTTAATAAAGAGCGCATATTAAAAGCTTTTTTGTTAATAGTTTTTTTATTATAGTAGAAGTGTGCTCTTCTACGGTAAATTTTTTTAATGTACTTACAATGCAACTAAAATAAAACAAATAAATAAAATAAAAAATTACACATAATCTTTGTTCACAAATTTGTAGCACCTCTATAAATTTGTCAAATTTTATTAAATATGCAAAACATTTCTGTATTTGTTTTGTTTATTATTTACTATTATTTATAGCAAAAAATATTGTGATAGTAAATGAACCTAAAAGAAATAGCAAAAAAAAATATTTTTATAGCTATATAGCACTTTTTTCCAAAGTAAATTTAATATTAGGATGTGTTAAGTATTTGAAAACAATGATTTAATTAATAGTTACTACAATTAGATATAACTAAAAAATCATCAACATGTCTTCTATAAAAAATAAAATACTAATGGTTATCCTTAACATCTTATAAAAAAATTCAAATTTAGATTTTCTATAAAAATTAAAAACCTGACATGTCTAACATCCAATTCCAATAAACCTAAAATTTATTTTTCTCTTCTATACATTATAATCACATTGGAATTTCTTTATGTAAGTTTTAAAAGAAATATAATGTTGGTACCACATTTATTACTATATATGTCAAATTGGACATTAACTTTAACATGTTTTTTTTATTAATTTTGACTGAATTTCAAGATTTTTTAAATTACTTTTTCAGATGTCGCTTACTCGTTTTAATATAATAATTGACTTTAAACACTTACTTTTATGTGGATTTCTATTTTTCATTTTGCCACCCTAGAGCTTTTTTCGTCCATTACGTAACTACACTAACGAACGAATATTGACGTTTACGATGTATGCAGCACAAAAAATATATGTAACTACTTATCTAAATCTTTGTTTGCTAATCACATCTTAAATTTTAAATGTTCTTTTAATTTAAATGAAGATTATGAAATTCTTTACTTTTGTAATAAAGAAATTAAACAATTTTTTTTAGAAATGAAAAAAAAATGTTAAAAAACATAAGAATCATCTGGTCAAATCACTAAATAAAATCATTAATGATAATTTTTTTTTTTCAAATAATTACATTTTTTCACTTCACTTTCCTTTTATAAATTATTACCTTTTTATTTATTTATTTATATTTATGTATTCATTTATAATTGTCAATTCTATGTCAATTTATTGTCGTAATTTTTGATATTTATTTATTTTATTTAATAATTTAATTAATTATAAGTTTATTATTTTATATATTTTTAAGTTTGATTTAACTTATTATAATTTAGAGGCCTGAAGATTACATATAATGACTAAAGACGTCGCTTTAATTAATTTTAAATAAATAACTAATAATATGTTGTGTGTTTTTATTAAATTACAATTTATTTATCTTTTTGTATGAAGATGCCGTTTAATAATCTTTTTTTATTTACAAACTTAGTAGTCGACTACCATGATTGTATCCCAGCTTCCTTTAGTATCTTTGTTTTTATGCACATATTAAAGACTAAATTGTAAAACTTTTTCAGCATATTTATGATCTACGATTTACCAAAAGTTGTTGACTATACTTTTAAGAGCAATCTAAGCTTCCTGTTTAACAGCAGTGATTGTGTTTTCAAACGGATTCTCCAAAACCAATCATTAATTTAAAATCTAACAAAAATACCTTTTTTTAGTTTTGCGTCAGGCGAACCAGGAAATTACTGTAAAATACTGAAATCAAATTCTATTTTTCAGTGCTTTTGCAAATTGCTTTGTTATAACAAATTTAATATGCAATGGAGATAAAAGTATTTGATCTGCTTTTACTAAATTTTTCTGTACAATACTTTTTGATTCCGGTGTAAGACTGTGCTGACCCAACAACATACATAGCATTTTCTCCACATAGTTGCCAATGGAAACAACCTGTATATTATATCTTCCTAACAGCAACTTTAGATTGTCATGCGTTTCTAAGTAAACTGAATGAGCAACTGGCACTGATGCATACTTATCTCTATTATAAAAAAAATACAGTTTAAATCTTAAGTACAATTTTTTTTTATAAAATAAACGCAGATTAACAGCCCACCACGCGACGGTATTTGCATAAGAACTGTACGATAGCTGCATAAAATATGTACAGGGTGCCCCACTTAAGATAGAGTCAAATGGGTAACTTTGATATTACAAGAGATAGAAATTTGGCTAAATGAAAAAAAAGTTTGCAGTTAAAAGTGCTAGTAATTATCACGTTTTAAATTTTAGCACATATTGTTACTAAGCACCTCTAACTGTAAACTTTTTCCTATTTAAACAGTTCTCTATCTCTAATAATAGCACAATTACCCATGTTCCCATCCTACCTTAAGTGGAGACACTTTGTATCTACAATAAAAGGACATGAAAGCGTATACATACACGGGCGGAAACGATAGTTAAATTATTAATGTTTATGTTTATTTTTAGATGTCTTTTAGTTTAGTTGACTTCTGCTAATATAAGTTACCATAATTTATAATGAAAAATGGTTGCAGTAAAATATAAATGCTTTTCAATTTAAATTGTTTTATAACAAATATTTTTTAAATTTGTATTTAACTTAGATATTTAGTAAACTGTTTTAATTGTTTTATTTTATTACATTTTATACCTAGGTATATTTAAATTGTTTTTTATGTATTGTAATTGACAACTCCATCTTGACATTTTAAGTAAGTTTTATAATATTCTTTAGATATCTCGGATATTATGTAATAATAATAATAATATTGTATTTAGTTATCTATCTATTCAATCTTATTATTTTACTCAGTTACTGTGCTAATTTAAATAATTTTGCCGTTACCATTGTCAGAGAATTATTTGAATTTAAATTTCAAAGTATTCCCGCTAGTTGCAGCGGATGTAGAGGGCAGCAGCCGTATATATGGATAACAATAAATGTTTTATGTAGCTTATGTGCGTTTGTTTTTATTACGTTACGAGTTACAATAATTTTTACCGCTTATCGGCCATCCTTACAGATCAGGTGTGGGGTTATAACTGGTTTTTGTGGGAATTGCGCCAACTTACAGATTAGGCGAAGATTAAGTCTGAAATTAAGACATTGTGTGTTAAAAAAAATGGCGACTGTTAATGAATGTGAACATTCAAATGCTACCATCGAAGAAATTGTAACTACAGCTGTTCGAGCAATGCAAATGGGCACAAGTTCGAGACAAGAACAGACTTTTTCTAATAAAGAAATGTCTTCGTTGTTACCTTCTTTTGCCGGAGATGTGACAGATGACGTTGAGAATTGGTTGGCTCGCGTGGAAGCAATTCAACGCACTTATGGAGTCAATGACCGTATTATGCAGTTATGGAATTTATTGCTATGTCATTAGCAGAGCTACAAGTAGAACTTAGAAATATGTTTGCCAGTAGACCTAGCCGCATTGAATTAATGAGAAAATTAGAAGGTCGAAAATGGAGTAATGATGAAAACTTCTCTACGTATTTTAATGATAAAGTTGCACTGGCAAATAAGGTTGGTTTGTGTGAAAGCGATGTTATAGAGTATGTTGTAGATGGACTTGACAACTGCGCCTTACAAAGTCAAGCAAGAATTAAAAACATTACATCTCTAGGAGAATTACAAACCGTTATGTGTAATTTAATAGCTTCAGATCGAGGTATTTCTAGACAACCTAAACATGTTGTTAGTGCACCACCGCCACAAGTGACAACTGATTACAGCCGAACCAGTAGTAAGCCTTTTTTCATAAAATGCTTTAACTGTAATGGAAATGGTCACAAGACAATTGAATGTCCCAGGCCAAAACGTGCACGGGGTTCATGTTATGAATGTAGTGACAGTCGACACTAGCGTAGGGATTGTCCTAAGCTACGACGTCCAGACCCTGCGCCACTGCCAGACTCGACAACCGCTCTGTTGGTTACTGAGCATTCGCAAGTTGTGGAGACCGTACCAGTATCGAGATCATTACCAGCATACACTGTTGATGTAGTTTTAGATAGGTATATGTATCCTTTAAAGGCAGTTATTGATACAGGAAGCCCAATTTCTTTAATTAGTAGACGTTTTGTGTCTAACAAATGTATGTTACCTTATGTAGAAACCGATACTTATTCTGGTATTAATAACTCGCCTTTGACTATCTTAGGTATTTTTAAGGATGTTATTGGAGTAGATGTGTTTAACGTTTCTCATACTTTCTATGTAGTGACTAATGATACGATGACTTGCGATTGTTTATTGGGGCGAGATTTCGTACCTTGTCCGCAATTTAAAATTGTGTTTAATGATCGAGTTTGCTTTGAGCCGGTTGACCTTAAAGTTAATTCAGATTTTACGTGTAACGAAGTTTTGCTCATAGATGCTGTACACGATTCAGTAATTACCAAGTTGGATATCGAAAGTGGCGTGCCTGCTACAAGTAAACTGGAATTGCAAAAAACATTTGATGATAGTTATGCTAATCCCGTAAGAAATGGAAAGCCTGCTATTGAATATGAAATGAAAATTGTGACAAAACCAAATCACACACCATTTTATTATCAACCGCGTAGGTTTTCTTTTTATGAAAGAGGGGAGATTGATCGAATAGTTAAAGATTTATTGACCCGGAATATTATTAAAAAAAGTAATTCGGAGTATTGCTCTCAGATCGTGTTAGTTAAAAAGAAATCTGGCAAAATTCGAATGTGCGTTGACTTTCGACCCTTAAACAAAATTGTTTTGCGGGATAATTTCCCAATGCCCATAATTGAAAGCCAATTAGAGTGTTTGAAAGGTAAAAAATGTTTCTCGCGCCTCGATTTAAAAAACGCTTTCTATCACGTTCGAGTAGAAAAGGATTCGACAAAGTATTTGTCCTTTGTAACGCCTGCTGGACAGTTCGAGTTTCTGAGGATGCCTTTCGGGTATTGCAATTCTCCAAGCGTGTTCACGAGGTACGTTGCTACAATTTTTGACGAGTTAATTAATAGCGGTATGGTAATGTTTTACATGGACGATCTGTTGATAGCTACTGCTACCGTCCAAGAGAATATCGACATATTAAAGGTTGTTTTTCGTCTACTTACTGAAAACTTATTACAATTAAAATTGCTGAAGTGTTCCTTTTTACAGAAAGAGACAGACTATTTGGGATATGTGATTAAAATGAATATGGAATAAGTCCAAATCCTAGAAATATTCAAGCAGTTTCAGATTTTCCTGTCCCAAAAAACTATAAAGAGTTGCAAAGTTTTTTAGGACTGATATCGTACTTTAGAAAATTTATAAAAGATTTCAGTATTAAAGCTTCCCCGTTACATCAATTATTGCGAAAAAATGTTGAGTTTAAATTTTCTTTGACCGAATTAGAAGTGTTTGACGATTTCAAGTCGATTTTAGCCTCAAGGCCAGTTCTGAGTTTATATTCACCTGGTCCAATTACGGAATTGCATTGTGACGCATGTCAATTGGATTATGGAGCAATTTTGTTACAAATGCAAGATGACAAAAGGTTTCACCCCATCTTCTTTTTTAGCAAACGAACTTCGGATCAGGAACGTCGCTACCATAGTTATGAACTTGAATGCCTTTCGATTATCTATGCCATCAAGCGGTTTCACGTATATTTGTACGGGATAAAGTTTAAAATAATTACAGACTGCGATAGTTTTCGCTTAACTTTAAACGAGATATTAGTCCCCGTATTATGAGGTGGGCGCTATTTTTAGAAAACTACTGTTACGAAATCGAGCATCGTGCTAATTCGCGTATGAGACATGTAGACGCGCTTAGCCGCAATCAAAACATTTTAATATTAGAACCGCAAAGTTTTGAAACAGTCTTGGCTATAAGACAAGCAACAGATCCAGAAATTATAGCGATACGAGATAAGTTGGAGAATGAGCAGCTTTCAAGTTTTGAGTTAGGTAATGGGCTTGTTTATCGTAAGTTCGATAAGAACAAATTATTATTTTATGTGCCAAAAAGAATGGTTTCGGCAGTGATACGTACCGCGCATGATGAAATGGCTCACATCGGTGTGCAAAAAACGTGTGATGTGCTTTTAAGGCATTACTGGTTTCCGAAAATGAGAAACGTGGTAAAGGAGTACATCTCTTAATGCTTGCAATGCATAGCGTATTCTCCAACATACGGTAAAAGTGAAGGCGTACTACATAGTATTCCCAAAGGCGACTCGCCGTTTATTACTTTACATATTGACCATTATGGTCCATTAGATAAGTGTAAAAATCTGGACAGATATGTGTTTTTGGTGGTAGATGGATTTACCAAATACGTCAAGTTATATTCATGTCGAACTACCAATTCAAAGGAGGCCATTAAACACCTTAAAAATATTATTTTCTCAATTATAGTAAGCCTTATCAGATAGTTTCCGATAGAGGTTCTGCGTTCAGTTCAAGCGCGTTCTCCCAGTTTATGACCTCTCTATGCGTTAAGCATGTGCAAATAGCTACGAGTATGCCTCGAGCTAACGGCCAAGTCGAACGACTGAATAGGTCGTTGACACCTATGCTTGCTAAGTTATGTGGAGATAGTTCGTGGAATAACGTTTTACATTATGTTGAATTTGCAATGAACAATTCCATTTGTAAGTCGACTGGATATACTCCCAGTGTTCTATTGTTTGGGGTCAATCAACGCGGTGTCATAAGTAATCTTTTGGAAGACTTTCTTGAAAGTCAGCTTCGGGAAGATTCACCGAGTTTGCTAGAGATTAGAGAGAGAGTGGCTGAAAACATTACGGCAAGTCAAAATTACAATGAACGATATTTTAATCAAAATCATAAGGTGCCTAAAGTTTATAAGGTGGGAGATTTGGTTATGATCACAAACCAGGTAGTTACGAATGGCATTAACAAAAAATTATTGCCTAAGTTTAAAGGCCCCTATGTGGTGGACAGCGTGTTAGATAACGATAGATATATTGTTAAAGATGTAGAGGGCCCAAGTCCCCTACTTGGGAACAGTAGCGTCCTCTAGCATGCGGCCTTGGCTTTAGACTTATTTTGTAATTTAGTGTAAGATTGGGAGGCCAACGTTTGTCAGGTTGGACGAACTGTCAGAGAATTATTTGAATTTAAATTTAAAAGTATTCCCGCTAGTTGCAGCGGATGTAGAGGGCAGCAGCCATATATGTAGATAACAATAAATGTTTTATGTTGCTTATGTGCGTTTGTTTTTATTACGTTACGAGTTACAATAATTTTTACCGCTTATCGGCCATCCTCACACCATTAATGTTTCATTCGTGTTTATCAATCAAATTTAAATTGTTAAAATAATTACATCAAATTATAAAAATATTTAAAATGTACTAATTTAAAAATAGTAAATGGTATAACGATTAAACAATGGTTGTCATTGCATATTACCCCAGTAATAATCTAAAACTGTAAATTTGTGTTAATAATACCTGTAGATGCCCAAAATGACAATCAAAAATTATATGTCACAATTTTGTATTTATTTTATGTCAATTTGTCAGCTTTGATACTACAAGTTATAAGTGCAGCTATTATTTAATTCTTGACTTTTAACTATTTATTTCTATTTAAAAAAATGGTAACTAAAATTTATGTGCTTTAAATGCATTAAATTTTAGTTAACCTTAAATTATTTATTATTTTAACTTTTTGAATACATTAATTTCAAATAAAAGTTAATATGAATGAACTGGATCAGTTTAGAAAAAAAATATTATTTACAACATTTTGTTTTTGCAGCCAGTAAATAAAAAAAAATAATTTATACCAAAGTCTAAATCGTTAACAATGTCCAATAAGTTCTTCTGGCAAATACGATGTTTGCATGTGTACGTTGCTTTGTTATTATTATTATTATTATTCTTTATTGTTGTTTAAGACTCAGTAGAGTATACAAACGTCATATTATACAAAAAAAAATCAAATTATTATAATATTATACTAATAGAGTATACGGACACTTGCTGACAATGTATTTTTTTAGTTCTTTTTTAAATGTTGCTCTAGACTGTATACTTTTAAGATTTTTTGGTAGATTGTTGTAATAACAAATTCTTTTCTTTTGAAGACTATTTTTATATATTGCTGTTGTAGAATGGTTAACAAAAACGTTTCTTTATGTTTGTGTATCATATAAGTGAACATCTTTAAGCGATGGTGCAGATACAATAACCGATGTATCATTTGCATATATTATCACTTCACCATTTGTTATATGTTTAAGAAGATCATTTACAAATAGCAGAAATAATAATATAGATCTAAGATTACTTCCTTGTGGAACACCATTGTTTAATTTGTATTTATTTGATTTTGTTTTATTAATATCTACAATTATGTGTCGCTGCTGAAGATATGAGCGCAACCATTTGTTAGAAATTCCTCTTATTATCATTCTAGCTTGTTTAGTAAAAAGTGATGATCCACAGTATTAAAAGATGCTGACAAGTCTAGTAAAAGTATACATACATGTTAGAAACGGCAACAGCAAAACAGGTGAATATAACTTACAAAACAAATAAAGTAAATTTGTAAATGTTTAAAGATGCTTTGTAATGAATGGGTGTTAATTTTAGGAATGGAAGTTTACGAAATAAGAAGGTAATAAGACGATTGCAGTTAAAACATTGGTAGTTTTAATACCATTGTTTTGGAGTTAAAACTATTTTAATCTCAATTGATCTAATATGCTACAACAATTTTTAATTGGTTAAAATATAAAAAATATTGCTATAAAAATAAAGTTGTCAACAAAACAAGCTTAGTAATCTTGTAACTTAAGAAAATGATACTGTAGAAATCAATTACAGAAAGGAGGATAATGGTGAGTAAGTGTTTTTTGCTGATAGGGTAAAGTGTACAGTTATTAACACTAATACAGTTATTGAGACCTGTTTAGAATATTTTTAAATATTAAGATAACTGTTACTTTGATCCTTTATCTAAAAATAATCTGGTTATAAACATAGTAATTTTCATAAGAATAATTTTGAGGGTGTCAGCTTCTATATACTGAAAATCAGTCAGAAACATAGTGACACGAAGTGGCATTAACTGTATCTTCAGAGCTTCAAATACATAGTACGGTTCTAGTACTGTTTGCTATATTTTCTTAAAGATAGTAAATTAGGAATATTTAGTGTATACTGATAGAGTTAGTAAATAGTTGTTGAGGCCACGGTATAGTGGTTTTAAATTGTCTTAGCAACTATTGCGTTTAGATGTTAATAACTAGCTAAACTATGATCGTAGAGAGTTGCAACATGCCTAAAATACAAAACAAAAACATAAAAAAACGTACACTAAAAAAGACATTAAAAATACACCGTCACCTTAAAGATAGCAAGTACAAAAAAATTACTTTAAAATTTATAATGTTCCTAAGCAAACATTGATCTTTTATTTAAACAATAAATTCGTGAACAAAATTCTACCTTGACCTTAGATAAAGAAAAAACACTTGTCTCTTTGGATCTAGATATGTAAACGTAAAAGATTTCTTTGTAGAGAAGACGACGTCGTTACAACGTTCAACAGTTTTTAAAAAATCTCTAAAAAATTAATCTATTCAAAAATAATTTGCCAGGCAAGGATTGGTTCATAGTCGCCATTCAAGTTTGTCCAAACGTACCTCTAAAGCTGTTACACAAGCAAGCTCTGCCATTCGCGAAACGAACATTAAGAAGTAGTTTGGAACAATAAAAAACTGTTTGGTTGAAGAAAGATAAAAACAAGTACTAGATGATGTTTTAAGTGTATAGACTTAAAGTCTATACAATAGAGATAAAACGAATATCTTGCTTTGTCCGCAAACAAAAAATTGTTGGCAATTAAAAGCTTCAAAAATGTTATTAAGTTGATGGTGAAAATGCAAAGTTGGCACTAACTGTCATGTTTTCTCTTTGGGTTAATAATACAGTTACACCTATAATGATACTCTTCTCACAAAAAAGAAGAACTATAAAAATTGCTAAATTAATACCAGATGAGTGGAGGTATGTAATCAGCAAAACTGGTTAAATAAAGGCAGAAATCTAAAAAGTAGTTTTAGGTAACTGTTTAAAACCCGATATTATTATACACGGCGTTATTAACTTTACAAAAAGTTTGGTGCGCAAAAATAAATAAAATCGAGGTGTTACCTGCAGCTTCTAGAATTAACTTTAAAATGTTCTGTATTCTTTTTTTTCCTACAAATATTTAGCATCAGCATTTTGGTTTGATTATTATAATAACATAAACAACAGTTAGATGTACATGCATCAAAAAACGTTTTAAAAGCAACCATTTGAACTTTCTTAGATTTTATGTGGAAGGTAGATGTCAATAACTCTACATCTTAACCTAATTATTTTTAAATATGTAATATTTTCAATGCATACACTAGTGATTTGAACTAGTATTGTAAAAACTGCTTGTTTGCGTAATATTTATGTTAGGTTATTTATTATAACGTAAGTATTTATGATTGAAATTTAAATAATCATTCACACTGCGAAAAGATTGTTTTTATAAGATTATAATGTAATACGTAGTAAAAGTACACATAAATACTGCATTAACATAAGCATAAATAATAACATACAGATATCAAACATGTTTAAAGAAAACATATTAGTATCTTACAACTATCGATCAATGCCAAAAATTATTAGTTCTTTCTGAATTGTTATGCAGTTCAAGAAACTGAACGATGTTAAGTAATAGTAATTGAGAAATGTTAATTTGAGCAAATTTTAGTAATTATCGTAAAGTTACAACTCCTTTATTATACTGCAAAAGCGATAAATTACTGTTGACGTATCTTTCCCATTAAAAAAAAACTCTGCAAGACAATAACTAGTAAAGTTGCAAATTTGGTGTTTTGATTTATTTTTACTGCCATAAACATACTTTTTTTATTAAATATATTTACATTTAGTTACAATAAAGTTACCACTAAATACCAAAGTTTGCAAATATAACCTCAAATATTTGATTTACAAACCTAACATTTGTTACTCTATACGTACCATTAAAACGAATGCAATAGCATCCACATAGCTCTAAATTATTTCGTTTTCAAATTTTGTAAATGTGTATGAAATATTTGTACAAGATTTTTAAATTATGCTTTCATAATTCATTATCTGGTACGGTAATAGCTTTGACGTGTGCAGAAATGACTTTGACCTGTACGAAAATGAAATTGGTCAAACACAATGTACAACGTTGCCTAATCGCAAATAAACATAGAATGTATCATATTACCTGTTTGTCGTAGAAAAAAAGTATTATATAATATTTTTATATATTGCATTAAATCAATATTATTAGCGGATTTACGTAACAATCGCTAAAAAATATATATTCATGTGCAATGGTTTCACGCGAGCAATAGATTTACTATTATTTCACAATACAAATATGTTGGTATTAATGTTTTGAAATACTTTGGTACATTTACTATTTAATAACATGTTAAAATAAGTTAAATATTCATTTGTAATTAAACTTAATTAGATATTGACTTTATTCTCGAAAAGTTTTTTTAAAATAAATCTTAATTAACGACTTTTTCTTATTCTATAGATAACATCTTGTTTTTGTATACATCTTTACTGCGTAAATGTTTCGTTTCATTAAGTATTGCGTCTGAAAGTTACGTACTAAATAACTGTATAAATTTAATTAGATGTAAATAATTAAATCCTAATAAATGTAATTGTTGCTTTTCTAAAACATTATTAAAATCATTAATTTTATACAAAACAGCACTTGATACAACCAATTTAATTAAAAACATACATTTTTCTGTGTAGTAAATAAAATGTTTTTGATTAAGAAATACATTATTGACCAGCAAATAATACGGTGGATAAATGTTTAAATTAGATTATGATTGTTTATAAATTGGTTTCAATAGAGATTTTCAATTTTTATTTTTGATTAAATTTGTATTTTTTTTTTATTTGTATGCATCTATAAATTTAAAAACCATGATTATGCAAATACTGACAATAAAATTGTGTTCATGTAACGATAAAAATCTAGCAAATTAAAAAAAAAAACTTTTGTTATCGAAAAGTTTATGTGAACAATGACAGTTCGATAAGGTTTCTTTATAAAACCTAAACACATAGCTTGCTTGCAATCGCAAACAAAATGTGTAACAAAATAACAATCAATAATCAGAATGTAACATTGGTGTAGCCGCATTTTTTTTAACACAGTGTAACTATGTTTCTGTACTAGCAAATTAGATAACTATACCTATAAGTTTTCACGTCAGTTCAAATACGTTTTTGTACAAATGATTAGATTTAGAAATACATATTACAAAATATTTTTATACTATTAGAAGTACTGAAATGTTTACTTTTGTATGTATAAAAATAGTATAACAACATTGTGCCGTTCAAATGTTTAAAGTCGATATTTCAAAAATATTGTCGACCGAGAGTTTGCGTTCTAAATATTCTTTATTCTGAAGACATGTGATGACTTATTAATAAATAATAATTCGTTAATATTTTAGTAGAGCAAATTTGTAGATCGCAGCAAACAGAATAATATAAGCGGCAAGCAGAGGTTACTGACACACACCCTTACGCAAACAAAATCGTATTCAACTTATTTTACGCTCCTTTAAAAAAAAATAATTTGGATAAAATAATTATAGTTATTATAGAATTTTAAGTTTTCGCTGTTATCTTGGTTGGGTATTGTCGTTCGTGAACCCAAATAAACTGTTTGGGTTCACGAACCACAATACGGCTAAGGCCAAAATCTACTACTTATTTTGGCTCTCAAGGAGAAACTAAAACCAAGCCTAAAAAGTCTGGGTGTTTAACTAAGACGCGGTCTAAGCCGAAAGTCGCTTATAATCGGAATTATAGTTAAGATTAAAAATTATAATTTAAATTTATGTTATAAGCAACAGTTATGTTTCAACATAATCATCATATTCAGGAATAAACTAGGGCAGAAATAAATTGAATTAAAATATATTTAAATAAAAGTTATAAGGTCAATGTAACAAAAACAATTAAATAAACGCTTTTAATAATTTAAATTTAATTTAATTTATGGTTTTTATTGCAAAAAAACAAATTTTAAAGTTTTTCTATAATTAAACCGTTTTTACTGAATTGTTTTTTTTCCGGCACAGAGAGGTCAAAGAATACTTTAAAATGTTGATAAACGTTTTCTTATTTGTTTTTTCTGCGGTAAAATTCCTTAATTAGATATTTGCAAATTACAAGAAATGTATAATAATATGTAAAATCTTTGCGAACCGAAAACGATTAATCGTTATTGCTTTTTTGTCAAGTTTAATTTTTGCTTCTTTGTTCTTCTTTCTTTATATTTACAGTTTGATATTTTCAAAAAATTTTTAAATTATTTTAAATTGTTTAGAAAATCTTTTGAAAAATTTAGTAAATACTCAACTGATTGTAAGGATTTACTAGTAACGTTTAACTTTTGCATAGCTCTATTACTATAAATGATCGTCATCAGTACAGTTTCATACTCATACGTAAAACCCTATTTTTAATAATAGTTGCAATGCAAAAAAAATGCAAAACAAATGAAGAAATCCTTAATGTTACGGTACCTGCATTTTAGAACTAGAACCGCATCTGCCTTCGCAGATCATTGTGTTTTAGATAACTGTTTGATAGTCAATTTTTTTGTTACAATATTGAAGTTTTTTGCAAAAACTGTTCCACCGATAAGCAAACCTACAAACTTAATTTTAAGATTTCTATTTGGCAGCAAAGAACACAAAATACATGCCAGTTGATCAATAAGAGCCATATCTGGCGTCGAATCCATGTAAGACTGAAAAAATTTACAGATCTATTTTATTTTATAAGACAGCATCGACTCATGAATAATGTTTATAACTTCCTCAGATATTTTGCATTTCTAAGTAAGTTTGCAAAAGAGTCTTTCATGTTTGCACACACATTTGTTAGATAAACGATTTTTGTCGGTACATTCTATTTTCAGTACTTTTCTTAAATTTCCCGAAACTGGGGTTTGCCTCATTATCTTGGGAAAAAATTGACCCTGTTTTTCCCATACATAATAGAATGGATTTAAACTAGGGTGAATGCTCCGTTACAGTTAATTCACATATTCACTTGATAAAACATCGGATGAAAAAAAGTATTAGTATTAAAACAGAAATTTAACGTGAAAGTACCTTTTAGCATGTAACATAAAACTATCATCAGTAGAAGGTAATTCATTATTCGCTTTTTTCATCTGTGGTGTACGATAGCGTCTTGCTTCATTTAAATTGTTTACCTCGTTTTAATCCAAACGATAAAGGCAAAGAACAAATTTTCTGGCTACAATAATGCTTTGCTCAAAAGTGGTTTTTTCAAACAGGTGAAGATTCATTTAAAATATTCTATACTGTCCTTTTTTCAATTTTAAAAATTGAGCAAGTGGTATCACAACCTGTCAGTGCCTGAAAAACTAGTAATCATTCTAGCATGGATCTTGTCAAAATTTGGAAAATTTTATGCTTTGGTACAAATCGATGTTTGTTTGTTGTTGCTGTCTTATGACTTTTTTCCATATTTCCAAATTTAATTTTTTTTTTAAATAATACAAGATAAGAATCCGGACGTCACTATCATCTGATTTAACAAGAATTTTTAAATGATTTTCCAATGTTGGCTTCCTCATTGGAGGTTTTCATCTTTACACCATCCTGAATTAGTAATCTATAATAAACAATGTAAGTAAGTATTTTTACATAAGTAGTTGGTTACAAACTATATTAACGCTGTCTTGTTTTCAAGGGATTGTATTAGTGTTCTATAATTAGGTACGTTTCTACTACCAATTATTCAAAAAAAACCAAAGTGCTTTGTTTTCTTCTACTTTGACGTGGACAATTTTTAATAGAATTCAGAAGATCATATCTATCAAAAACGTAGAACTTAGTAGGCAGTTCTCGTATGTTTTAAAATTTTGCTAGATTCTTTTAAATATAACGTTTTCGAGTTCATTAAATGTTAATGAAACATGTTGCGTGTGAGGTATTCCAAACCCAATATAAAACTACTCACATTAAGTTTCCAAATTTTGAAGCATTTGGAATTGCTAGAAATGGAGAATTTTGCGGCTTCTCGCAACCATTAATATGTTGTTAAACAAAGGCATTTGTGGTTGCCAACAACTAATAAAAACTTGTTATTTTTAGTAAACTATATTTATTTTTAATCAACGAATGTGTAACATAAAAAAAGGGTTTTTTACTTCAATAACTGCACGAAGTGAAGTCTTGTACATTTCTTCGTCTCGCGGTACTTAGCGGCGAATCAACCCGAACAAATATGAATGAAAAGGAACCGTGTACACTGTACATAATAAATCATACTTAAGTTAAACATTCTTAACATACCCCCGGCCTTAAAACGGATAAGATTTCAAAAATAAAAACATAATAAATGAAAAATACATACGATGCAAAACAAAGGGGTTCGTTAATATACATACAAAGTAAATATCACTTAACCTACATTAGTCTCTATGGGTAAAGGACAAATTTTAGAAAATGATCGGCGCACTACACCAGTCACCGTGCGTATAGACGCCACTCTAGTAATACTATCTCGTCCAGGATGAACTTGCACAACAGGGCCCAGTTTCCATTGTAGTGGAGGAAGATTGTCTTCTTTGATGAAAACTAGCATGCCATTCTGCAAGTCTGATTTGTTGGACTTCCATTTTACACGCTGTTGAAAAGTAGAAATGTATTCTTTGCTCCAGCGTTTCCATATACACTGATGAAATTGTTGTATGAGCAGGCTGGTAGAGACTAAGTTGCGATTCTTTAATATCGTAAGAATTGAATTTCCTAATACTTGTTTAATGTGATATTTAGCTGAGTTAATTCCAGCTTCCCACAAGCCTCCAAAGTGAGGACTATGTACTGGGATGAAATGCCAGTCAGTTCCTTCATTACTTAACGTTTCAGTTATAGAAAGGTTATTTTTTAAAAGAAAAGAAGATAATTCTTTTAGGGTAGAACGAGTACCAGTAAAATTGGTACCATTATCAGAATATACGTGTTGAGGCTTTCCTCTACGCGCCACAAAACGTCTAAACGTCATTATAAAAGCTTCAGTTGATAAACTAGTTACTAGTTCCAAGTGAACTGCTTTGCTAACGAAACAGATAAACAAACATAAATAGGATTTTTGCGTTTTAGAACTTCGACCTTTACGGTCTTTAATTAGAAATGGTCCACCATAATCGACTTCCGTAGTATAAAACGGTGGAGAAGGCTGAACGCGTGATTGCGGTAAGTTGCCCATAAATGGCTCAGAAAAATTTGGATAAAAACGATAGCAACGTAAACATTTATGAACAATTTGTTTTACAAGATAACGACCTGACGTTATCCAAAATTTATCACGAAGTGATGATAAAAGTAGTAGTAGGACCAGCGTGCAGCATTCGAAGATGCTCACGAGTTACAATTAATTTTGCTAGATGATGTTTACCGGATATTAGAAAAAGATGTTTTTTATCTAACTGAAATTGAGCATTGTGAAGTCTTACTCCGACGCGAATAATACCACTACTATCTAGAAAAGGGTTCAAGCTCAAAAGCGATGTAGTTCGTTTTAACGGTTGGTTGTTTTTAAGATGTTTTAGTTCATCAGGAAAAGATTCTCTTTGAAAAACTCTTATAAGACACAACAATGCAGAACGTATTTCTGCACTGGTAAGTGGTCCATTGTTTAAATTATTAAGCCTTTTAGAACAATTGTTTCGAAAACGAAGACAAAACGCGACCACTCTTTCTAATCGATTCATGTTAGAAAAGTTACTAATTAAGAACGGATCGTTAAAAACAACAAGTGATCGCATGTTTTTCTTCATTTCAGGGAGTTTAGAGGTTATTGAAATAGACTCAGGCCATAAAGACTCACAACTGATGAGCCAATCATGACCGTGCCACCATAATTTAGAACATTTTAACATTTGAGGCGTAATGCCTCTCGATAACAAATCGGCGGGATTGTCCTTTGTAGGCACATGTTTCCAAACAGCTCGAGACGTGCGTTCTTGTATATCGGCAACACGATTACAAACAAAAGCTTTAAGAAGATTGGGACTGGTTTTTAGCCATCCCAACACAATAGTAGAATCTGACCACAAATAAACTGCAGAAATTGACAAGTTCAATGCTTTCAGAATTTGTTCTGAAAGTTTTGACAAAAGAGCAGCTCCACAGAGTTCAAGTTTTGGAATAGTGGTTGGCTTCAAAGGTGCCACTTTAGATTTGTTACACAAAAGATATGAATAGAAGTGATTGTTGTGATCGATAGATCTGACATAAATGCAGGTTCCATAAGCATTCATAAAAGCATCGCAAAACCCATGAATTTGCACATTGATGGCACACCTGCATATAACGTGTCTCGGAATTTTTAAATGATTAAGACCAACTAACTCCTTGCGATATAAACACCATTTTGCTAAAATATTGCGTGGAACAGAATCGTCCCAAGATAATTTTTCTAACCAAACTTGTTGGAGAGAAGGAGTGATCGTTCCCAGCGGATCAAATATTTGCGAAATTTCAGAAAGTATAACACGCTTTGTCACTTTTCTGGTTAAAGGTTCAGATATTAAAAACATAAAACTATCTGTTTGAAATGACTAAACTAAACCAAGAGTGGTGGTATGTTCGTGCCAACCAATTTCAAGAATTCCAGGGTGTATCATTTGAGATCCACTTTCTAAGAATAAAGCCTCCGGTGCGTAAAACATTTGTAATATCTGTGCAAATTCTACGAACTTCATTAATATTGTCGGCACCTGTTAAAAGATCATCAAAGTAAAAATCAAATTTAATGATGTTAGAAATATCCGGTTTTGAATCTTTACATTCAACAGCAAGCTGATGCAAACAGCGAATTGCAAGGAATGACGCAGAGGCAGTTCCGTACGTTACTGTGTTTAAATCAAAAGATTAAAGTACGTTTGTTGGAGAGGATCTCCACAAGATTCTCTGAAGTGGTCTCTGAGTAGGTTCAATCAGTACTTGCCGATACATCTTCTCAATGTCGGCTGCAACAACATAGCCGTGCTTACGAAAACGAATTAATATAGAAAATAAATCTTCTTGTATTGTTGGGCCAACCGTTTAAACATCATTTAACGAATCACCCGTAGTGGTAGGAGAAGATCCATTAAAAACAACACGAAGTTTTGTTGTAAGACTGTCTTCCTTCAACACTCCATGATGAGGAAGATAATATGAAGATAAGGAGCTATCTGAACTTGACACTGTCATGTGTCTTAGATCTTGATACTCTTGCATGAATAAGGAATACTGAATAGCAAGATCTAGATTAGCTTGAAGACGACGCTCCAGAGCCAAGAATCTTTTTTGAGCTACGTCGTATGAATCACCAAGAAGCTCGACTGGCTTTTTCAATGGAAGTGAAACGATAAATCGTCCAGTGGAATTTGTGCAAACAGTTTTTTCTTCAGATGAAAGTACCTTTTCCTTTGGGTAACTTTCAAGCTCCCAAAACTTAGAAAGACAACCTGAAAGATAGTTTAAAACACTTAAATGACAATGTCTTTGGATGGGTACTAATGGACTTGTTAGACCAGATATGACCCAACCAAAGCGAGTTTTTTGGAGAGTTGGCAAATTCGGACCTAGTCGTATTTGGCTTACACATAACAAATTGAAAAATTCTTGGGAACCAATCAACAAGTCAATTTCGCCCGGAACGTTGAAAGACGGGTCAGATAATCGAATGTTATCTGGAATCTTGAAACTACTGCTGTCGACATAGAAGCTAGGCATAATACCAGTTATTTCATTCAAAACCAAACATAAAAGAGAAACTTGAAAATTAGAATGATGCGCGTAAACCAATACGTCACAACGTGAACAAATAAAGGAATCAGACTTGCTTATTCCATTAATAACAATATTTGCATCAAAGACCAGAGCGAATACAATTTGACTGCGATCCAGAGTCAAGTAAAAAACGAATAGAATGTGACTTTCCGTCAGAATCGAAAATCTGAGCCGAAGCCGTAGGCAATAGAACTTGAGCTGTGTTTTTACAGAACGCCGAAATATTTAGGACTGTCTGCGCTAGTCGCAGAGCCTGGCTTTACAGCGAGATTTATCTTAGAAGAAGAAGGCAAAGCATGTAGCAAACTGTGGTGTTTATTTTTGCACGTTCGGCAAGTATACTTTGAATTACACTGCGACAAAAAATGACCTTTGTGGAGACAGTTAATGCACACCTTTAACTCTTTAGTTTTGGTTAACCTTTGTTGAGGAGTTAACTCTAAAAACTGGTCACAAGAACTTAATAGATGCGGACTTTTGCAAAGTGCACATAAAATGGCATTTGCTACAAATGATTTAGAATAATTTAATTTTGATTTTTCTTGAACAACCTTAACATACGGTTTAGATGGTAAACTATCTAAAAAATTAGCTGCGCTTGTTATAATTTTTTTTAATTTGTCAAGGGTAGGCAAATAGGAACCGGAACTGTTCCTTAAAGATTCCCATTCACGGGATGTAACGGTATCTAGTTTATTAGACATAATATGAATAATAATCATTTCAAATCATTGCTCTTCTGTTGCAAGCGATTTTAAAGCAGTGATATGTTTGAATAAAGCGTCAGAGAAATTGCGTAATTTGGTTGAAGATTCTTTATTAAAAGACTCCAAATACAAAATCGATTTTAAGTGATTCCTTATTAGCATGCGCGGTTGATCATATCTAGCGCAAATTGATTGCCAAGCAATATGATAATTGTCAGCTGAAAATTGTAAAGACTTAACCACCTGTGCTGCGTCTCCAACTAGACTGGATTTCAAATAATGCAAGCGTTGGATATCGCCAAGATCTTCATTTGAATGAATTAGACTATTGAAGATTTCTTGAAATTCAAGCCAATTTTCTAGTGACCCAGAGAATTTTGGGATAGAAATTTTTGGCAAATTAAACATCGGAGCTTTATTGTGTGAAGTGGTACTGCTCCGTTGCGATGACGTAGGCTACGTTGAAACATGTGTTGATATCGTTTCACGACTTCGTATATTGATGTAGTTTTAACTAATTTTAATATTTGACGCGAAGGACCAATGTTGTGTGTGAGGTATTCCAAACCTAATATAAAACTACTCACTCTAAGTTTCCAAATTTTGTAGCATTTGGAATTGCTAGAAATGGAGAATTTTGCGGCTTCTCTCAACCATTAATATGTTGTTAAACAAAGGCATTTGTGGTTGCCAACAATCAATAAAAACTTGTTATTTTTAGTAAACTATATTTATTTTTAATCAACGAATGACCACTACGGCCGATCATGTAACAATTTGTAACATAAAAAAAGGGTTATTTACTTCAATAGCTGCACATACGAAGTAAAGTCTTGTATATTTCTTCGTGTCGCGGTACTTAGCGGCGAATCAACCCGAACAAATATGAATGAAAAGAAACCGTGTACATAATAAATCATACTTAAGTTAAACATTCTTAACAGAACATATGTTAATTTATAAGAAGGGGTGTCATCAAAATTGAGATTATTAACTTGAGCAGTAGTAATGATCCTTCGAAACATGACCTCTGGATTTACATATGATTGAGAATTGTTCATTTTTAAACCTAAAGTATTACTAGCAAAAATTTTAAATGTTAGCGAGGTACAGATTTCCAAAAGTTTATGTTACTAATCAAACATAACCATTCATTAATAAATTTTTATAAACTTTCAAAAAATTTTTCTTTAAAATGTGGTAATGAAATTTGTACTTCAGCAGAAACATTTTTTTCTGTAAATATTTCCCTTTTTCGTAAAACCAAGTACTCCACCAACACTTTTACATTTTTTATTCACAGTTTGTTCCAAGCCATATCAGCAGCGACGCAATTAATATTTGTCCTATACTGCAAATGAATGCTATTGTTAAATGCATTCCGGCTAATTGCAATGTTATGAAATTTTCCAGTTTTAGAGATTTATTCCATATTATCTCCTGTGCCTTGTTCCAAATTTTTCCTTATTCTTGCGTTATACTTTTTAATCAAACAAGCGCTATATAGATCTTGTCAAAGGATGTAGGTAGTGCATTAATGAAAGGATAGTAATACACGTTTGACACTGGATTATCGCATGACCTAATTACAATATTGTACTCATCCATCCCAGAAAAGTGTTATTATTTTTGACGTAACGTATTATTTTCCATATTGTGTCAGTTGATAATTTTATATTACTGTCAGTACAAAACCTGTTAAGATATCTAGTTGCGAGAGAGGGTTTTTAGATTATTTGTGTTGCACAGAGAAAATTTCAAAATTAAATAGAGTGTATGTGTTGTACCGCGTGCGAATATCTTTATAGTTTTTTTGGTTTATTAACCTCATTTGAGCAAAGCTCCGGGTGTTGAATCGATTCGGTTAAATGGTTAACCGAATCATTTTTATATTGGTTAACCGACTAATTTATAATTGAATTATTAATTTTTGGTTAATCGATTTAGTTTAACCTGTTTTGGTTAATCGATTCAGTTTAACCAATTTTGGTTAATCGATTTAGTTTAACCATTTTTGGGTAAACAATTCAGCTTAACCGTCTGTGGTTAAACAATTCAGTTTAACCATCTTTCGTTAAACGATACAGTTTAATCATCTTTTATTAAACGATTTTTTTTCAAGTATAGGTTCTGGTCGGCTTTTCGATGTTAAAATAATATAGTTGCCATTGCATGGGTAATCTCTTTTCCATCAAATGTTTCTTCATTTTGGTCAAAATTGTCAATACTAGCATAAACGAGATTTTTTTTTGTCAGTTGCTGGGATCAATCCAGAGGTATAAAGACTTTGCTGGAATGCTTAATTTCTTTAAGGTATAATGTTGTGAGAAATTTTTACACCTTTTCATATGATGAGCCAAGGTGGTAAAATTTTTTGTCAATGATGTTTAAATTGCTCAAATGAATTCCTGCATTTGATAAATTTCTTCATGCAACAGCCAAGAAACAAACTAATATAACATATATTAAGAACCTCCTTCCTGCACTCTTCTTCGTTAGTTTCTTGAAATATTATGTAATAACGATTAATTGTGTTGACCATACGTTTATTAATTCTTTGACGTAAAATACTCGCACCTTTATTGGCCGGTTGCACCAACACGACTTAAACTTACGTAGAATTTAAAAACTTAGATACAATTGTTAAAACCATAGCAACGTAGCTATCGTAACCAAACTTTGTAGAAAATAATATGGTGGACCGTCCAAAACTGCTTAAACATGTAAGACGGTTTCCGTAAATATTTTCAAATGACTTGTTACGGCTGCAAAATTTGTTAAAACTCGATCCTCAAATAACGAGCAGCATGACTTCGGTAGTAAATAAATCTATGTAATATTTTAATCGCCTCTAAACGAATGTCCTGAAATGGTTGGTTTTTTAACAACCAATCCATTTCTCATATCATCTTCTGTTACTAATTATTCGCGGAACTCGGTCGTTTAATCGCCACCGATTGAACACCGCCATTTAAACGCTGTCGTTTGAACACCGGAAAGTTGAACGCTGAAACTTTTGAACGCCGAGACTTTTCAACGCCGCGCGCTGCCGATTTTGAACACAATTACAATTACGTTACCCTATTAACTTACTATATTTTGTTAAATAATTAAACGGAGTTATATTTAGTTAATTATGGTAGACAATTAGAAAAAAAAATATTTAAAAATAAATAGTTCTCTTAATTTATTAATTCATTAATTTAGATAATAACATCATGTAACATATTTGTAATATTATTATAATACGTGTTAATTTAAGTATTAGAGAAATATATTTATGAAAATTTTAATTCTAAAGTAAAATTTTAATATGAGCTGCAATGTGTTTAGCATTGGTTGTAAGGCAACTGGTAAATAATTTTCCAACAATTCTAAATTTTCATTTATACCATCTACAGGAACAAAAGCCAGACAGATAATCATTTTAGACTTTAATGCAAATTTAGCGTCGTTGTTATAATTCTGAACTAATCCTAATTCGCCAAGATGCTTTTTCATATTTTTAGCAACAATCACATATAATTGAATAAGGATTTAAATTAGGTTCTACTTTTTTCAGCATTGTGAATAAAGCTGTGTAAGTAGCGCATTGTTTATTTGGCAGAATCGCATAATAAATTGGGAGAACACCATTATGTTTTTGCCATTATAACGTAAACCTGCATAAAAAACATAGGTGCAATTGAAAATGTTCCATCGGCATACCATTGTCAAGATGTTCTCAAATCCAACTTTGTCTTCCAAAAATAAGAATCCTTCTCCCATTATTTTGATTATCCACAATTAAAAAGTTTTTTTCAACTCCTGAAGCTGGTCGATAAATTGTGTATTCTTGCGGTAAAACAAGATCATTGAAATCGCGTGGTTCGAGTAATCTTGCCGTCGTATTCTTCTTATAGTTTTTTTCAAAACTCCATGATTAGGAATTGACTTTTGTACAGTAGGTTGGACGGTAAGCAGTTATTTATCACTTAAGCTGTATAATAATTATAAAAATTATTAAATTAAAAGTTTTAAATCAATTATTGATTCTTGAGTACCAAGATAAATTATAAATCCTTTCATAATTTAAATATGAAAAATTAAAGTTATGTTGCAATAATAGTTAATAATATTTGAATAATTTACAGATTATTTTTTTTTAATGTACCTTCCATTGTGTCTTATGCCCTACGTTTCATTTGCGTAAAAACTTTCAACATAAGCGCTTGATGAATCATGGTTATGGTTATTTATTTGCTTCATTACTTCTCCGTCAACTGTATGAATTCTTGCGCTGCATAAATGTATTCTTTCACGCCTCCAAAATTTTCGGTTTTCTTCTGTTTTGCTATCTTTATCTAACATGTAAATATATCCGTTGTGAGAAAACTTAGGTTTTCCGTGATTACTTAATATATTATTCATATTTAACGTTTCTCTACTGAGATGTAGAAAAGTACTAATGAAATTGTTATGACAAAACCTTCTTAAAAGCAATGCTAGATAGTAATCATTACATTTATACTTGCAGAATTTTCAAGAAGTTGACATTATACCAATAACAATACTATCTTTCAACAAAAATTTGTCAGATAGTATACCATTAAAGAATGATTAAAAATTTGTACTCGTCTTAATTAAATTTTTGTATTAATTTCTAAGTTTGAGGTTCGTATCGTTATCTACCTATTGAGAAAAATATATTTTTGTTAAAGTGATTTTATGTACAAATAGATGCCCGACGAGCAAACGTCCGGCAATCAAACAATGTTAGCGTTGAAATGTTCCAGCGTTCAAAAGTTTCAGCGATCAATCGGCCGGCGTTCAAACGCCGGACTTCAAATGTGGCGTTCAATCGGCGGTATTTAAATGTCCTAAACCGTTATTCGCAAAACAGACGTACGTGGTTGCTCATTTTAGATTGTTTTCAATGACTAAATACAGTTTTATTTACAATTACTTGCAACTTGAAAGAGTGAATGGAATCCACTTTATCGGTCATAGGTAATTAAGGAGTTTGCGGAGCACGGGAAGGAAAATGCAAACCCTGAGTTCGAATGATACTTTCCAGGGCCGGATTTAAAGGGTGGCGGAAGGGGCGATCGCCCATGGGCCCCCACAAAATAGGGGCCCCCACACAACTTTAAAATAATACGAATTATTAACATTATTCATTATACCAACATAGAAACTAAACCGTAATTCAGTGCAACCAATGACTAATGAAATAAATCTCTTATTCTCAACTGAGTTTATTTTTGTAGTTTTATGTTTCACTAACTAAAAAAATTACTAATATGACAGCATTTATAAAATGTTTCCAATAAGAATATCATATTACAAATGTTAAGATAAGTATTTTATTTGCTGAAGTTTTAAGTTCCTGGTAAAGATTAAGATTAACATTAACTAATTCTAAGAAGGAAATTAAAGCCAGGTAACACAAAAGACTTCCAAATTTATCTTTGCTCAGTCAGTGATTTCTTGCATTGAAAGTACTATAGGTATTGCAGAATTTATAGTATTATAAAGAAATTATTTAGCTTTAGCAGATGCATGTGTTTGAATTTTGAAATGAGTGCCTTTTAGTTTTAAACTTTCAGTTGATCTCCCTTCGAAATAGGAAGATAGAATGAACGAATTTTTTTCTAAGTGCGTGTGAACTAAGACTAGATACATTAACTTTTGTGTAAAATTATGTAATTTTTAAAATATTGTGTTTTACTATTTAATTTATATCACTTTATCGCGTTTATTTCAAGAGAAGTAAGAGGTAAGTTATTAAATTAAGCATTGTAGATAGTATGTAAATAGTTTGTTAATGAAATGATTTTCTATTCTTCAACAATGAGTAAGTGACACTATTTATATTCTATGGTAGAAAATGGAAAGTCAGGCTAATCGTCATAAGGGGAAACGTGTTTATAAAAGTGGTGCAGAAAAACGAAAAATTGCTCAAAGCAAGGAAAACAAAAGAGAAGAAGTCATAGCAAAAATGCGTCGCATGACTGAGTTTTTTGTTCTTCAGCCGACTTCTAGTTCCTCTTCACCTTCACTAAGCGACTGTCTTGCAGATGCGCAAACTCAAAATGTCTTCTTAGATGAAACACAGGAGTCAAAACAACATCAACAAAAATCAAGAAAACTTGACAGTGAATTCGAATACAAAAAAATTGAATATGCTTGTGATATAGGATTATGGCCCGAAAATATGGAAAGTTTTGTTGACTATTGGGCGAAGAAAGAAACCAAGGATCTACAAAATTGTGATGAAAAACTATTCAAACAGAAATCTTGCCAATACAATGACCACAAAGAAGAAGCAATAGGAATACGTCGATGCAAAACAAGTATGTTTAAACGTAAAACTCGAAATGGCGAATTCATTCATCGATCTTGGATATGTTTTTCACCATCAAATGGACGAGTCTTTTTAGCCCTGCGTGGTGACAATGAGTTACTCGGTTCGCCATATAATGGTAATTATCTTGGATTGCTTGAGTTGATGGCAGAACATGACGATTCTTGAAACAACATATTAGTAATTATGCAAATCGTGGAAGCGGTCATGCAAATTATCTTTCGTCAACTGTATGTGAAAAAATTATTCATCTGATGGGAAAACGGGTACTCGAGGAAATAGTTTTTAGAATCAAGAAATTTAAATATTTTTCAATTTTATTAGATTCAACACCAGATGAAGGTCACATAGATCAGTTAACTTTAATATTTAGGTACATTGAACATAATACCCCCATTGAACGGTTCTTAAGATTTATGTCAAATCAGGGTCACAAAGCGCAAGATATATTTAGTGCATTAATGGAATTTTTAAAAAACCATAATATCGATATAAAGTACTGTAGAGGACAGTCCTATGATAATGCGTCAGTGATGAGCGGAAGATATAATGGAGTGCAGGCTAAGATTCACGCAGAAAATTCATTGGCATCATGGATTCCATGTGCGACTCACTCGTTAAATTTAGTTGACAAAAGCGCTGCAGAGTGTTGCCCTGTTGCGATTGCTTTTTTGACTTTTTAGAGGAATTATATGTCTATTTTACAATTTCTACCCATGCGTTATTAACAGAATGTTTAAATTCATTCGCTGATCAAATGCCTGGTCGAATCTTTGTACCTAAAAGAGTGACAACGACTCGTTGGTTATGTAGGTCTGATGCCTGCAAAGCGCTTGTTGCAGGTTACGATCAAATTAACGACACTTTATTAAAAATTTCGGAAGATTAGATCAACTACCTAAAGCGCGTTGCGATGCTAATGGGCTACATACCCGTATGTGTATGATTGAAACAGGTTTTTATGCATGGAATGACATTTTAGATAGAACTAATGCAACCAGCCAACTACTTCAAAGTGCGAAACTTGATTTAAATTCCGCAACTGCAGCAATAAGTTCATTAAAAGAATTTGTCTTAGGGAGACGTGATAATTTTTCCACATATGAATCGCTTGGCGCGGAAAAAGCCGGAACAACAGATTATGTCGTTCATCGACGTTACCAACGAAACGTTCGTTTAATTCCTCTGGATTATGGTCAAGCACCAGAAGTGGAATTAACACCTAGAAATAAATTTAAATTAGAAAATTTCATTTCAGTTATTGATCAGTTTCTGTCTTCTTTAAACCAAAGACTCTCGGCTTATGAGTCAATATCCGCTCGGTTTGGATTTCTGCGACGACTAGACAGTTTGAGTCTTTAAGAAATTGAAGCTCATGCAAATCGTCTTGTGAATAAATATGCTGATGTTCTACATGGTAGTTTAGGTATTGAACTGATACAATTTATTGATTTCTTTAAAAATTTTAAAGACGAATATATAACGAACGAATTGAAGGAAAAACTTAGTGTAGAACATTTTATGTACAAAGTATTAATTGAGAAAGACGTGAAAGATGCTTTTCCCAATGTAGAAATAGCTGTCCGTATGTATCTTGTGCTTATGATTACAAATTATAGTAGTGAAAGGTCGTTTTCAAAGTTAAAACTTTTGAAAAATAGACTTTGCACTACGATGGTTCAGGAAAGACTAAATGATCTTACCATCATGAGTCTAGAATCAGATATATTACGAGAAATCAACACAGCCGAAGTGATTGACGATTTTACTCGACGAAAGTGTAGAAAAATGTCGTTTAAGTAATTTACAATAAATTCTCTTTTCTTCAACAACTGTTTTTTTTATAAAAAAGAATATGCAGTGTTGTAAATAGATAGTTTTTAAATTATATAGATATAGATACATTTTTTTCTTACAAAAATTATCTAGTATTAGATAATAGATAAAATATTCGAACTTTATATAGATAACAGATAATAGATGAAATAATCTAGGTAATAATAACGATAGATGGAGTTCATTTGAAGAACTACTATAGAATGTGGGAAATTACTGAAGAAAAACATACATATTGTAACTGGAATTTTACACACTGGCTTTTTTATAAATATTATTTAAATAATTTAAATAAAAAAATATATATATATATACAGATACATATAACTTATATATTTTTTGATTGTATCTAGATACATATAAATAGATAAAAAATATGAATCTAGATTAATTTGTCTAGATGAATTTGTATAGATAATTTACAACACTGAGAATATGTATATATATTACATCTAAAAATTATTTTGTACATAGATAAATAAAGCTTTATTGTGTTACAAGAGGAGTATAATGTTTTTTTTTAAACAAAAACGCATATATTGGGCCGGTTCTCAGGGGGCCTCCACAGTGAATCTGCCCACAGGCCCCCACAGTTCTAAATCCGGCCCTGCCCTGATACTTTCCTTAATAAAATGTTTAATTGTGATTTTATTATTGGGAATAACTTGATACACAATAAAAAAAAATGCGACCTTCAATAGTTTGCAGTTGGATCAATCAGACAAAATGTTGTTAAATTGGACAGTTACGGCGTTCATTGTAAATTTCTTGTTATAAATGTTGCAGGCAACAATTGAACTAGCTAAATTAAAGTAAATTGTTTAAGCCTTTTAACTTAGAAAATTTTCCTAGGAAGGTGTCAAAAGTTATAACAGTATAAATAACTCTCAAAAAAAACGTAAATTTTCGTGGTTTTTCCGCATTTTTTTTTTTACGACCACCTAAGAGTGTCGTAATTTTCTGTATCAAATGCAGATTGTTATTGCAAACATTTCTATATATTGTGTATTAATTTATACCAAAATACTAAGTTTAAGTTTAAAACGAAGACTTTTTGTTTTTCGGCCGCCGGACTATTTGCCATATTATTATGTCTACAAAACAAGAAAATTTAATTACTTGCTGCCAGCACTTAAATGATTTTCATGTTAATGTTACAGAGTGGATATTCTAAAAATGAATATTCCACGATATATTCATGTGTAAAATAACTAAGATTTGGTTTGAAAACTCAACAACAAAAAATAACTAACAAATAATCAAAATAAAACTCTGAAATTAATGTCATGGCTTCTGGCTTCAAATTAAAAATAATACCAAAATTTATAATTGTATGTACTTTAGTGTCAGTTTAGTGTTAATAAATTTACTTTAAAAAAAACAAACATGTTGCACATCACAAACTATGGCGATTTGCGACTACTGTTGACAAAATCATAACCAGACAAATTATATAATAAAAGACAATAATAAAACAAAAAATACCTTGACACCACAAGACCGGTTTATTAAGACTTTGGTGACATCTACGAGGAAATTCAAAAAAACACACAAAGACATTTTAATTACCAAGTCTGACAAAGGAAATGCTACTGTCATAATTCACGAAAATGAATATAAAGGAAAAATATTGACTTTACTGAATGACGACAAAATCTACACCAAAATTGACATAGACCCTACTAACAAATTTCAAAATAACAATAACAAAATCAGCAAACAACTATACGATAACGGACACATTGACTTAAAGACATATAAAAGACTTACAACGTATACAAGTACACCTCCCAAGTTTTACGGTCTGATCAAAACACACAAAGATGAACTTCCTATAAGACCTATTGTATCTTGTATAGGAACCCCTACGTATGAATTATCAAAATACCTTCTAGAAGGCTCTTGACTTTGCAAGTAATTTCTCGGACGTTTCACTGCCCCCTTCTTAGGACTGTTCTGTCCCAGAACAGGAGACTGGATGCGACACCGGTAAAAGGGATCGTGGCGATAGCGGCAGCTTCCTCCATTTCGGCAACTTCCTTGACCATAAAAGTAACAGTCAATGGACTTTTCCTGACCCAATACTCTCCTCGGTTGGTAACTACAGACCAACACTTGAATGCCTGTTCCTCGGAAGACGACCTCCAACATGTTTCGAACTGTCCTCCAATTCAGTTGGTCTAAGCCACAACCAAGCTTGGGTACTGCCAATTTCTTAACATGATGGAACTCCATTTGTCTCTTGAGACTCCATAATGTTCGCCACAGATCTTTGTATAACGGCTTGACACGTGAGTATTTCTTGGTGACCAGATAGAAAACGAAGCGTCCGTCACCACGTAGTCCTAAAACCTTTCCGACTGCCGGTTGCTGTCTTCGTAATTCATCCAGCTGTCCAAACTTCTTTTTAAACACGACTGCAACCCCTTTGGACATGTCAAGCTCCTCGCTCACGCAATGGGAGGGCCCCTATGAAGTCGTGCAGCGTATTAACGACGTTATATACCGCATCCGAAAACCGCCCAGAGGCAAGCCAAAAGTGGTCCACGTCGATCGTCTAGCCCCGTTTGCTGGCGATAACCACAATCCGCAAGTTCAGGTCCGAACCAGAGTAATAAGTAGCAGAACCAGGAATCCAATCGAAGAAATGGAGTTCGAAAAGTTTATGAACTTATACGGAGGTTCTGGAAAAGCTAGGTTCGGAGTTACCACCGAGGAACAACAAGACCTGTTCCAGACACAAAAGATTACGCCATCGCACATTGCGTGAGCGAGGAGCTTGACATGTCCAAAGGGGTTGCAGTCGTGTTTAAAAAGAAGTTTGGACAGCTGGATGAATTACGAAGACAGCAACCGGCAGTCGGAAAGGTTTTAGGACTACGTGGTGACGGACGCTTCGTTTTCTATCTGGTCACCAAGAAATACTCACGTGTCAAGCCGTTATACAAAGATCTGTGGCGAACATTATGGAGTCTCAAGAGACAAATGGAGTTCCATCATGTTAAGAAATTGGCAGTACCCAAGCTTGGTTGTGGCTTAGACCAACTGAATTGGAGGACAGTTCGAAACATGTTGGAGGTCGTCTTCCGAGGAACAGGCATTCAAGTGTTGGTCTGTAGTTACCAACCGAGGAGAGTATTGGGTCAGGAAAAGTCCATTGACTGTTACTTTTATGGTCAAGGAAGTTGCCGAAATGGAGGAAGCTGCCGCTATCGCCACGATCCCTTTTACCGGTGTCGCATCCAGTCTCCTGTTCTGGGACAGAACAGTCCTAAGAAGGGGGCAGTGAAACGTCCGAGAAATTACTTGCAAAGTCAAGAGCCTTCTAGAACTGTTGTCTAGTTTCTAGAAGATATAGCGAAAAGTGAGGAACGATCGAGAAAGATTCGCCGATGTCTATAAAAGCCGAAGATGGAAATCGTAGGTCAGTTATGGCTGGAATGTGAATGCATGCAGTATTCAGAAGATTAAGCAAGTGAAGATAAATAAGTGATTAGCACGTGCGGAGTTTTAAATAAATCGAGTGAACGTGACTTATAGTGTAAACAAATCCGAGGACGTTATCTTAAGTGTTATACAACGGTGATACATAAATTCGTGTAAGTGTTTTTATTATTAGATTTAATTAGTTCGGTTCATTTAAAAGTATACATATTTCTATAATAAGTAAACGTAGTTTTAGTCGTTATAAATAAATTAGTTTTTAATAAATAGATACGTAACAGTGGTGTCAGGTGTTGAGGTATCAAACCGTTCGCGATTTTTAGTGTGAATACCATTAAGTTATTTGATATCGCACCCGTAATAAAAACATTGCATAAATATCTGTTAAGATTCGCGATAAGCGTGTTTATATAGTGTTTATTAAACTTTTTCTTTTAACAAGTGCGATCGCGATTAGGTTCGTTTCCGTACACTAGTAGTTTAATATTAATAAGTGGATAGTTATTAAATTTTGTGTTATATAAAAACTGCATTTTAAAAAGTAGTGTATTCAAACTTTATATTCGTGTTATATTTAAATTTATGCCGGTGACGCGTTCGCAAGCAGTTAAAATGGATTCAAAAATATTTGAAATTCTCGAATCGATGAATAAAAAAATGGGCGAAAATTCTCAGAAAATGGAAGAAAAAGTTTCACGAAAATTCGCAGAAAATGGAAGAAAACTCTAGAAAAATTGAAGAAAAGTTTTACGAAACTTCTCAGAAAATTGAAGAAAAATTGATGGAAAATTCTAGACGTCTAAAAGAAGAAATACAAACAAGCATAGAAAATCAAATAAAAATTGTTCAAGAGGAAACCCAAACAGATATGTTAAATTTAAAAGAAGAAATTTGCGAATCTATGAATGACAAAATAGAAGCAGTAGGGGATAGAATGAAACTGCTTGAAGAAAGAATGAACCAAATGATTTGCCATGGCGAAGGAAGCGTCACGAGTGAAGATTTAATAATGGATCATCGAGAAGAAAACACTCACAAGTTCAAAGTTGTACCACCGAATTTTGATGGTAAAGTTCCATGGTCAACCTACTACAAGCAGTTTGAAGCCGCAGCTACTGCTAATGGTTGGAGCAACAAGCAGAAAGCGACGTCTTTAATAGTGTCCTTACGTGGAGAAGCGCTTGGAATTTTACAAACTGTTCCGGACCACCTGCAAGAAAATTACGAACTCTTAATATCACGATTAGAAATGAGATATGGGGATGCACATCTTCAACAAGTATACCAGGCTCAAATTAAAAGTCGGGTTCAAAAAGCTGCCGAAAGTCTTCAAGAGTTTGAGGCTGACATCGCTAGATTAACACGGCTTGCGTATCCTACAGCACCAGACACCTTCTTGGAGCAGTTGGCTATTCAAACCTTCGTAGACGGCCTCCGAGACAGCGAAACACAGCAGACTCTCCGGTTAGCTCGACCGAAGACGTTGGATGACGCATTAACCCATGCTTTGGAGTTCGAGGCGGCGAAACAAGCGTCGCACCGAGGCAGCCATAAGCTCCGTTGTGCTGCAGAAGTATCCTCGCACACAGAAGAAAGCATTGAAGACATAGTGCGACGGGTATTTCGGGAACGAGAAGCTCGAAGAAGAGAACTGACGTGCTGGAACTGCGGAGAAGTGGGCCACGTACGACGCCGTTGTACTAAGCCCAAAAGAAGACTAGAAGAGCGTCCGGAAAACTAGAACGGGTCGACCGAATGGGGCGAAAGTCGACCTCAACGAGCCATGCCCCGGAGATTACCATTCAAATGGCATCGCCTAGGAGCAGTTGCATAGCATTTATCTCGATGGCAAGATCAATGGAAGAAGCGTTCAGTTACTGGTTGACACGGGAGCGACGAAGACCATCATTCGTCCTGACATGTTATTGGAAAACGAGAAGACATCACCAGTAACAGTACGACTTCGAACGGCGACGGGCGACGAAATACCTACTCACGGACAAGTCAAAGTAACCATTGGTTTGGGAAATGGAGTACTCGACCATCAAGTACTGGTAGCCGACATCACGGAAGAAGTTATCCTGGGAATGGACGTGATAAAGAAGTATGGGTTCCATTTGGATATGAAGAACGATGTCCTGAAGATCGACAATGAAGAAATTCCTTTTCATTCGTCAGAGAAGGCAGCCGTGCGAGTCTTGTTGAGTGAAGACGTGATTCTGCCTGCAAGGACGGAAAGTGTGGTGATGGCACGCCTGGATGGAAATCTCCGGGAAGGCTACATACGCGCGATTGAACCAATGGAAGGCGGTTTAGTTGAAAAGGGACTACTCGTTGCCAGAACCTTAGTACGAGTAAAGAAGACGATGCCAGTAAGGATCTTAAACATCAACTCAGATCCTGTAACGTTGAAAAAGAAGACCGTGGTAGGCCAATGCACGCCAGTATCACAAATTGTGAGATGCGTGAAGACGAACGAAGATACGCCGCCGAAGAAGTGTCCACAACATCTATTGGACATTCTTACCACCAAATGCCAAAACCTCAGCCAAGACCAGCTGGCTAAAGTTAATGTGTTGATCCAAGAGTACCAAGATGTGTTCGCGCTGGAGAGTGGTTCCAAAGGAAGAACTAACGTAGTGAAACATAAAATTAATACCGGAGACGCTCGACCAATACGACAACATCCACGCAGACTTCCTTTGGCGAAAAGAGAAGAAGCCGAACAAATAATTACGGATATGGAGAGAGAAGGCGTGATTGAACCTTCAAGTAGTCCATGGGCATCCCCAGTGGTACTCGTGAAGAAGAAGGATGGATCAACGAGGTTTTGCGTAGACTACAGGCAGCTAAACGACGTGACCAAAAAGGACAGCTACCCTTTACCCAGAATTGACGATACGCTAGACACCCTGTCAGGATCCCAGTGGTTTTCTACGTTAGATTTAAAGAGTGGATACTGGCAGGTGGAATTAGAACCCAAGGATCGTGAAAAAACAGCTTTTACGATCGGAACTGGTTTGTGGCAGTTCACTGTAATGCCCTTCGGCCTGTGTAACGCTCCTGCAACGTTCGAGCGTTTGATGGAGACCATCTTGCGCGGATTGTCTTGGAAGACGTGCTTGGTTTACCTGGACGACGTGATCGTGGTTGGAAGGTCGTTTGAAGAGCACTTAAACAACTTGAAGGAAGTGTTCCAGAGATTACGTGGGGCTAACCTCAAACTGAGCCCAAAGAAGTGCCACGTATTTAAGAAGGAAGTCCAATACCTTGGCCACGTCGTATCTAGAGATGGAGTAAGGGCTGACCCAGACAAAATCCGAGCAGTGCAAGCATGGCCAAGACCGATCGATAAACATCAGGTCCGAAGTTTCCTTGGGTTGTGCACTTATTATAGAAGATTTGTCCCCGGATTTGCCAATATTGCCAAACCATTGACAAAACTAACCGAAGAAAAAGCAGAATTTAGATGGAATGAAGACTGCGAAAATTCTTTAATCAACTAAAACAGGCCCTAGTCACTTCGCCGATTTTGAGTTATCCACGAGAAGATGGAAAGTTTGTTTTGGATACCGACGCAAGCAATATGGCCATAGGCGCGGTCCTTTCGCAGGTTCAAGATAGACAAGAAAAGGTTATCGCGTACTTTAGCAAGGTTTTGTCCAGGCCAGAAAGGAATTATTGCGTGACTAGGAGGGAGCTGTTAGCAGTCGTTAAGTCCATCGAACATTTCTACAAGTATTTGTATGGACGAAAATTTTTACTGAGAACAGACCACGCCGCTTTAAAATGGCTACTACAGTTCCGTAACCCAGAAGGACAAGTGGCAAGATGGATCGAGAGACTGCAAGAGTATGACTACGACACAGAACACCGTGCCGGAAGCAGTCATCGGAACGCTGATGCCTTGTCCAGAAGACCATGTCCGGCGGACTGCAGCCATTGTTCGCGACTGGAAGAAAGTCGAATGCCTCCGGAGAACTGCTATGGTTGATGATGAGTGGGAACCTGAGCAGTTACGTCGCGAACAAAAAGACGATCCTGAAATAAGACTACTCCTCGACTGGAAAGAAAGCGGCCAACGACCAACCTGGGAAGAAGTGAGTGCTTTGGGAAAAAATATCAAAGCGTACTGGGCGCAGTGGGACTCCTTGATAGTAGAAGACGGTCTTCTTAAGCGATCCTAGAAAGTGCCGAGGGCACGGGAAACAGACTACAGCTGGTAGTGCCAAAGAGCAGGGTGACCGAAGTGTTGAAGCATCTCCACGATGGGACATCGGGAGGACACTTTGGCATTAAGAAGACGTTGGGTAAAGTGCGAGAACGATTCTACTGGATGAACTGCAAAGAGGACGTCATGAAATGGTGCCGTAAATGCACAGTCTGCGCATCAGGAAATGGTCCAGCGAGAAAGCGCAAAGCACCCATGAAACAATATAACGTAGGAAGCCCGTTGGAAAGAGTTGCGATTGACATCGCAGGGCCGTTCCCAGAATCCGATTCGGGAAATAAATACATCCTGGTGGCGATGGATTATTTCACGAAATGGACGGAGGCTTACGCCATACCCAACCAGGAAGCAGCTACAGTCGCAGACGTATTGGTAAAAGAATTTTTCTGCCGGTTTGGAGTTCCGTTGGAATTACACTCCGATCAAGGCCGCAATTTTGAGTCTGGGCTGTTTCAAGAAGTTTGCCGACTGTTAGGAATTAAAAAGACTAGGACAACGCCTCTCCATCCTCAGTCTGATGGCATGGTTGAACGGATGAATCGAACAATGGGCAAGTACTTAGCCAAGGTAGTGTCCGAACATCAAAGAGACTGGGATCAGTACTTGCACCTCTTCTTAATGGCGTACCGATCATCCGTTCACGAAAGCACAGGCCAAACACCATCCTGTGTCATGCTCGGTCGTGAGATAAGATTACCATGCGATCTTCAATTTGGACGAAGACCGGAAGAAGAAGTCGCTGGAGAAGATTACGTCAGCAAACTGGCAAAGAGGCTAGACGAAGTACATGAAAAGGTTCGTAAAAACACACAAATTGCCAGCGACAGGATGAAAACGAGATATGACGTCAAGGCGCAAAATGGTGGGTTTCAACCTGGCGATATGGTTTGGTTGTATAACCCTCAAAGGAGACGTGGTTTGTCGCCGAAGCTGCAAAGGCAATGGGAGGGCCCCTATGAAGTCGTGCAGCGTATTAACGACGTTATATACCGCATCCGAAAACCGCCCAGAGGCAAGCCAAAAGTGGTCCACGTCGATCGTCTAGCCCCGTTTGCTGGCGATAACCACAATCCGCAAGTTCAGGTCCGAACCAGAGTAATAAGTAGCAGAACCAGGAATCCAATCGAAGAAATGGAGTTCGAAAAGTTTATGAACTTATACGGAGGTTCTGGAAAAGCTAGGTTCGGAGTTACCACCGAGGAACAACAAGACCTGTTCCAGACACAAAGATTACGCCATCGCACATTGCGTGAGCGAGGAGCTTGACATGTCCAAAGGGGTTGCAGTCGTGTTTAAAAAGAAGTTTGGACAGCTGGATGAATTACGAAGACAGCAACCGGCAGTCGGAAAGGTTTTAGGACTACGTGGTGACGGACGCTTCGTTTTCTATCTGGTCACCAAGAAATACTCACGTGTCAAGCCGTTATACAAAGATCTGTGGCGAACATTATGGAGTCTCAAGAGACAAATGGAGTTCCATCATGTTAAGAAATTGGCAGTACCCAAGCTTGGTTGTGGCTTAGACCAACTGGAATTGGAGGACAGTTCGAAACATGTTGGAGGTCGTCTTCCGAGGAACAGGCATTCAAGTGTTGGTCTGTAGTTACCAACCGAGGAGAGTATTGGGTCAGGAAAAGTCCATTGACTGTTACTTTTATGGTCAAGGAAGTTGCCGAAATGGAGGAAGCTGCCGCTATCGCCACGATCCCTTTACCGGTGTCGCATCCAGTCTCCTGTTCTGGGACAGAACAGTCCTAAGAAGGGGCAGTGAAACGTCCGAGAAATTACTTGCAAAGTCAAGAGCCTTCTAGAACTGTTGTCTAGTTTCTAGAAGATATAGCGAAAAGTGAGGAACGATCGAGAAAGATTCGCCGATGTCTATAAAAGCCGAAGATGGAAATCGTAGGTCAGTTATTGCTGGAATGTGAATGCATGCAGTATTCAGAAGATTAAGCAAGTGAAGATAAATAAGTGATTAGCACGTGCGGAGTTTTAAATAAATCGAGTGAACGTGACTTATAGTGTAAACAAATCCGAGGACGTTATCTTAAGTGTTATACAACGGTGATACATAAATTCGTGTAAGTGTTTTTATTATTAGATTTAATTAGTTCGGTTCATTTAAAAGTATACATATTTCTATAATAAGTAAACGTAGTTTTAGTCGTTATAAATAAATTAGTTTTTAATAAATAAATCCGTAACAATATCTAATATAATACAGAACATCTCATATTTATTTATATATAATATAAAAAACTCATACGAATTAATCGCTAAAACTAAAAACACATTAATGCCGCCTAATCATTTGCTTGTTTCATTTGATGTGTCATCTTTGTTCACCAACATTACAAAAGAGCTCTCTGTAAAACTGTTAAAAGATTATTGGAATGAGTTAAAGAGCCACACTACATTAGAACTAGTTAATGTTGTCAATATTATTGAGTTCTTATTTGATTCTAGTTATTTTACGTACAATGACAGAATGTATGTTCAAAAATTTGGCACTGCAATGGGCAACCTAGCATCACCTATACTAGCCAGTCTTGCAATCCATGATTTGCTTAATTATGTAAAAAACAAAATGACATTTACACCGACCTTTTTGTTATGTTATGTTGACGATATCATTACATGCATTCCCGACACAGAAATTGAAAACACTTTAAATATTTTTAACAGTTACAATCAACATCTAAAATTCACGGTTGAAATTCAAAAAGAGGGTTCATTACCATTTCTAGATGTTAGACTCAGTAAGGATGTTAACACTAATATGTTAGTCACAGAATGGTATACTAAACCAATTGCCTCTAATAGAACAATTAACTTTTTATCGAGACACCCACACCATCAAAAAATTAATGTCATCAAGGCCATGCAAAATAAAATTATAAATTTGAGTAGCCCTCAATTTCACAAAGAAAACCTTAACATCTTAAATAACATATTAAGGAAGAATAACTATCCAAAAATATATTAAACAAAAATACTTTCTAATACTAACATAACTATCGTGATCCCGCCACCAACTAACCTACCTACAACTAATCTTAATACGACCCTAACACCAATCCTACCACTAACCTTAATACTAACATCACTTACATGAAAATAATTAATGTCCCAAATTTAACAAATAGAATCATTCCGATTTTAAAAACAAATAACATCAAAATAGCAATATACAATAATAACACCATCTATAATACACTGTACAGCAAAACTAAAGACAAAACAAACACAATAGAAAAGCACGATGAAATATACAAACTAGACTGTACCAATTGCAATGTATGTTATATCGGCCAAACCAAACAAAAAGTAAAAAATCGGATTAATAACCATCGTTATGATTGTAAAACAAAAAAAGCAGACACAGCATTAGCAGTCCATCACATTAACACTGGACATACCTTCGATTTCAACAATCCTACAATTTTAGATGTTGAAAATAATTTCAAAAAAAGGTTAGTCTCGGAAATGATATACATTAACATATATAAAAACAACATTAATTTCAATAACGACACCAACAATTTAAGTAATATTTACAATAATTTAATTTCAAAAATTGCAAGATAAGCTTTATAGTTGTATGCGATTTCATGGTCATTTTTATCTATTAGCCTTATCATATTTACAATTATTTTTGAATTTGCATTCAATGTATATTGTTTGTTTAACTTTAATGTCCGTTGTTTTCTTTGTATATATATTTAAATTCTTTTAATCATTGACTTAATTTCATGTTAACTAGATTAAGTAAGTTATTAGACGGTATGCTTGTTGGACCAGTGGACTACCACCACTCGTAACCTTTTCTTGTAAGTTTTTTGTTGTATGCAGTACCTGTTAACAAATTCAGTTAGTTGTTATATACGTTGTGTAATGTTGTTCACTTACCGTAAATAAATTTTCAGTGGCCTGAAGAAGTGCACACTAGAGGCACGAAACGTAGCCATAAAAACAGTTTAGAGTGGTTTTTATTGCCCCTCCTAAAGAAGATAAAAACTAGAACTAACTACAACTTGACAACAAGAGGACAAACTACTTTACCATTAAGTAGATTGTTTAAGCCTTTTAATTTAGAAAATTTTCCTAGGAATGTGTCAAAAGTTATAACAGTATAAATAACTCTCAAAAAAACGTCAATTTTCATGGTTTTTCCGCAATATTTTTTTTCACAACCACCTAAGAGTATCGTAATTTTCTGTATAAAATGCAGATTGTTATTGCGAACATTTTTATATATTGTTTATTAATTTATACCAAAATACTAAGTTTAAGTTTAAAACGAAGACTTTTTGTTTTTCGGCCGCCGGACTATTTGCAACATTATTAATTATGTCTACAAAACAAGAAAATTTACTTACTTGTTGCCAGCACTTAAATGATTTTCATGTTAGTGTTACAGAGTGGATATTCTAAAAATGAATATTCCACGATATATTCATGTGTAAAATAACCAAGATTTGGTTTGAAAACTCAACAACAACAAAAAATAACTAACAAATAATCAAAATAAAACTCCGAAATTAATGTCAAGGCTTCTGGCTTCAAACTAAAAATAATACCAAAACTTATAATTGTATGTACTTTAGTGTCAGTTTAGTGTTGTAATAAACTTACTTTAAAAAAAAACAAACAAGTTGCACATCACAAAACTATGGCGATTTGCGACTACTATTGATAAAATCATAACCAGACAAATTACTAAAACTCCATCAGCCTCAACCGTGTCATTAATTTTATAGTATGTATTGATATTTGTATTTGATTACAAAATTGACTATAAAAATTTTTTTGATAGAATTGACAACAAATTTATTTTTACATTTGGTTTAACTACGAAGAAACAATTTTTTAATATTAGGTAAAACTGGTAGAATTTTCTATTCTATATAATTTCCGTATTGTTGTTATCACACAAACTAAGCTTTCGTTACACGCCGCAGTAGACATCTACAGAGCCTGAAATAAACAGTTTATTCTATACTGTAAAGATGAGATATCGAGAATGTTTAACAAACTCTGTTTACTTGTTAATGCAAAAGATGAACTCCATATATTTCACATTAAAAATAATATTTTTTTTTAATTTTGTTAATAGATATGTAACATAACAGATTTCTTAGTACACATAGAACTGGTATGTATACTCAACGTGTTGTTTTGTTTTAATCTATTTTATTTTGTTAAGTTCATTTGACACGCTTGTTATCAAAGATTAAGTCCTCATCTGCAAATAGTACATAATATAAAAATCATTACATTTAGTTTAAACTTCGTGATATTTAAACAGTGTTTATGCATGTTCTCTATTGTGGCACATAATATGATTGATTGCAAAATCTTGTAGTACGGTATATAAATGTTTACACTAACTGATGTAAGTTTTAAACTTTTTCTTCAAATAATTATATAAAAAACAATTTTATAATTCATCAAATTTCATTAATTAATTTACTGTATAGAAAACTATAAATAAAAATTACATAAATACTTCGATGAAAAGTTTATTTGTAACCAAATCACTTGCAGAAGTAGTTTATAGTAACTGGAATTTATGCTATCGTGTGTGGAAGTTGCAAACTTTAAAACAAAAACAAAATATTTTCGACAGTTGAAGTTTGCAAATAAACACAAAACATTGAATTTCGTATATTTTAAACTCAAAAATGTATACATTTCTAAACCATATCTAAATCATAATTTTATTTTTATATTGCCCGAAAAAAATTGTGTAGTGTAACGTAAACAACAAAAATATTCACCAAAACGTTTTAATTAATTCTTAAATTAGCACTAAATTTAATTATCTTTTTGCACTTCCAATTCCACGGTACTTTATTAATTTCAAACACCAAACTCAATTATTTTTTTCTTTTGCTCTAGAATATTATCATTTTGAAATAATTTAGTAAGTTTTAATTACAGTGTTTATTGCGAACATTAACATAATTTCATATTCCATTTTTAATTTTGTTATAATATATGTTTTTTTTAGTTACTAGATTCTATATAATAATTGATATAAAACATTTATACAGTTTAATACACAAGTTACAGTTCTGTAGTTTTTGTAATATTTGTTTTATTATTGTTAATTGTTATTGTTCGCTAGAGATCATTGTATTATCCTGACAGTAGAATTATGTTTGTCCATGTAATAAGTTACGTACCGATAATTTCTATCCTGCAACAATGAGATTTATTGTGCCATGTAATTGATGACAAATCTAGTTCGCATTTTTTTCAAGGCCAAGAAAATGTAGAAATGTCAAATAAGGTAAATGCCACGACTGGCTTCTAGATTAAACGATCAATCTAAATGTATTATTTTAATTTTTTGCTACCTTTGAGAAATAATTTTAAATTGCATAAAAAACAATATGTGTACTCTCTTTCACGTTTTAATTGTTTATAACGTAATACAATCTTTAATTACCGTTTTTTTTTATTAACGCGTTAAAACATATTTTTACTTATAGTAGAATTCAAGTTTCCACATGTTACACTTTTATTACAATTTTCCATTAGGGGAAATCCCGTGTGTAAAACTATACAAATTGAGCTTTTTGCACACATTGCGGTGGACATATTCAAAAAGTGGAATAAACTCATTTATTTTATTTTTAGAGTTTGTTTTTACAGGCCGGTTTCTCTCTGATAAAACTGGTTTCCAGACATCCGGTAGAAAAAATATACATAATTTCGATTAATATTAAAAAAATTCTAAAATATTTCAATAAACGTTTTGATTACAGGATTGAAAAATTTAATCCAAAACTTCATTGTAATAGAAACCAAATTTGATGATTTGTTTCTAGAACGTGTTTCGTTACTGCTGATTTAGAAAGTTATTTAATATGACTACATCTTTCATATTTTTTTAATACAATTTTTTACGCTTGTATATTTCTTTTTAATATAGGGTGCGGTCATGTGCCACTTTAGCAACATGAGACTATCTGCGTACTGAGTTTGTTGATCAAGAAGGATTTATTGTAGTAAATATTATATAGCATACTTGTAACAGTTTTGTACTATATTATTTTAATCATAATCTGTCCACAGTATAAATAACAATCAGTAGGGGCAGCTATGCTCGGTACCTTTGAAGTTGAATACGCAAGTTTAAATCAAATATGGCGACAACTTGGCGGTCCTTTGCTAAAATGCTTCTAGATGGCGCCAAAATATTTGCGCAAAAAGTTTAATTTAAAAACTTAATTACCGTAAAAAATAATGTATTTAGTTTTACCTGGTTAAGAAATTTTCAAAAGCACGTTATGGTGTAGAAGCCATCTCATCTCATTTGATTTACTGTACATTTTTTATCAAGGTGAAGATGGCACACCCGATACATTCATGAGTATAAACAGGGAACTGATTGCAGTAAGTACTGGCATCCACATGCATTTATCTAAGCTTCGCAGTTGCATAATTCGAATCAATTACATAGTATTAGTTAATTCACAAGAAATATAAATAATCGACATCTAGTAACATGAATTTTATAAATTACCTTGCAACCTCCTTGTGAAATCAAAATGAACTAGCACCGGGAGTTTTGAGAAGTGGTTTTACATTTACTCTATATCATTCCTGTTATTCCATATTCAAATAATTACTATAAACTACACTAAAATTAAAAGTAATAATAATAATCATAATAAGGTACCTATGATAATAGCGAATCATAAAAATAAAATCAGTACACGGCAAGCACAACATTAAAAGTAAAAAAATAAAAGAACTTTGCACTTTGTACCACCTACCCCTATATCTATCCTTTGAACTTACTTTAGATTTTAAAAACATGGTTAGTATTTTGGTTTACTAACACACAGAGTATTTTAGTTAAACAAACAATTAGATGATTGTGAAAATGAATGCTGAAAAAATTTAATTGAAAATGATATAATTTGTTAGGATTATAAATTTAAAAGCAATAATAATGGGTGAGGACAAGTATCTTTTTGAATCAAAAGAAATAAGATGAACAGAAACAAATACAACTATAATAAAAAGCTATGATTGATGTTCTTTAACTTTTCGTAAATTGTCTGTATTTTCTTTATCTTTATTAAAAAGCGTGTACAGTAATTGCGATACGCCAATTATTACAACGTAAAATGAACGTAAACTTCAGAAGCTTTAAACTTTTGTAATCCCGCGATTTGATAATTGCGCTACTATCGGAGAATGCACAAAGTACCGCCAGCTGCAGTCATGCGCGTAGAAAAACTGTGAGCAAAATTCGTCGAGCTGTCCCTACTGATTGTTATTTATACTGTGATCTGTCTGTATGTAGTCTGTATGTAGTGCTATTTTATTAATTCCACAATAAATACGAATGATTAGAAGATTAGATTTTGTTGACAGGGAACACTCTTTCCAGTGATAAACCGTGATGCGGATATACTTTGAAATTGTGAACATCGCAAAAATTTTGTTGTTAGGTGTCGTTAACTGAAGCGTTCTGGGAATTAAATTCGTCCTCCTAATTTGATTTTGTGTAGTTATTTTGTTGCACTACATATTTGGCTGGTGGCGAGTAGTCTTAGATATTTCGGACATCGTCTGCCGTATGTGCTTTAAGAGATCAATCGAAACAGTTGTTTTTCTGTCTCGAATGTTGAAAATAAATGTTTTCGTAGAAATGATCAAGAAGTGCTTTTGTCAAACAAACATTTGTGTAGTTGTAACCATGTCTTTAAAAATAAACGTAAAAATACAAGCGACGGTTGCGGTTTTGATGTTTTCAATGACATAACTTTCCGTTCATCGTGAAAAATCTATCAAAGCATATAAAGTAGTACCGTTTTCTTTGGAAAAGGGAAATAATCCTGAAGTAGAAAGATTGCAGTAGACGGTTATGTCGTGGTTTGGAAATGTCATTTGTTTAATTTGCAGTAAATTTCTAGAACGTAGATGCGTTGTTACATGCAAAAGTTGGAACTATGTTACTGCCTGAAATGAGGTAACATAAACGGTGTTGTGCCACTAGCTCAATGGAGAAGGGGTGGGTTATATTTAAAAGTTTCGTGATTGATTTGGATTGACTTGACGAAGAACACAAAATCGAAAAGTAATAATGTCGAAATCAAAGGGCGCCAGGAAGGAGTAAAGCTTAATGGACTTCTGGCCCTTGCCAACCACAAGCCCGCTCCTGAAGGATACACTCTAAACGGACTTACCTTATTAGAGTGTATCTTACTAAAATCTGAAATAAATTAATAAAGTTACACACGCGGAGGCCGACGGAATTAAAAGCTCTTTACATTTAACAATTTAACATTTATTTGAACACACAAAAAAAATAATTTAAAAAAAATAAAGATATTGAAATTAACAAAATTAACCACACAAAACAAAAACAAAGAGTGTAAAATGAATGTTTGAATAAATGCACAATACAAAAAAATATTGGTAAACTTTAATTACCAAAACAAAACAAAAATCACGGCCGTGTGCGCGTCGAAACTAATTAATTAATTATAAAATCAAATAAACTTAATTAACTTAAAACTAATATAAAACGTGAATCGAGAAATTATTCGGTCCCGTTTAACAAGTTTTAGCTCGGGATTAAGTCACCGTTCCGACAAATACGGACAATAATTAGTTACCTTTTTGGTTTTGTTTCAATTCGAGACACTTGTAAATTTTACTTGAAATTCAAAGCTTTTAACACTTAATCGCGTAAACAAAAATTTCACATAACAATAGATGGTGCAAAATAAATACCTTGAATTATTTGAAGTCGAGCTTTTGGTTAGCGTAGGCCAGCTGTCGTCGGGAACCTCGATAGGGTACCAAATCCAGGTGAGTAATTTACCAATGGAAGATTTATTATTGATCCGCCCCCAAGGCGAAATAGATGAGAATGCGAAACAAACTCACGCACAAATTTACTTAAGGATACATGCTAAATTAATTCGGAAAACAGTGATCTCCATGAACCGTAATTACGAAAAGGAAAGTTTTTGTTTTCCACTTAAAAAATCACTGAACCATTTTCATTTACTTCCGCGGTAACTCTACATCTACTATTAGCAACGGTGAATTATCACCCGCGATAGCTACATTTTAAACGACTGTCAACCAACTAGCTTCGGACTCTCTTCTTTTACCAAAATCACATCTATATATCAACTTTTTCAACTACCCTTTCCACAAAGGCTGTGTTCGAAACTTCAAGAAAGAAAACAATCTCATTAAGAAGTGCGATAAAGAGGCAATCAGTCCCCATTACGTCATATTCATAGCATTTGGACACGGCACTTGGCTTATACGTAAAAATGTCAAATTGACAAAATATTATATTACAAGAATTTAAACTGCCTAATAAATTAAGATAATGACTTAATTTTTTCCACGTAATCTAAACGATTGACACAAAAAAATCAAAGTACGACTGTACTGAGAATGCACTTGAACAAAGAACTTTTGAACCAACTTAAAATAAACAAACGGCGAAAATATATTTAATTACGATTATATCTCAGAAAGGAAACATAAATTACAACTGGAATTCTCAACAAACCAAGTAAAATACTCAATAAACTAAATCGCGAAATCAGATGATTCACGGCGTAACAAAATACAAAACTTTATTAACAATTTAAATTGTAACTTTATAACCGATACTACTATAATTAACAAATTAACAATTTAAACAATTCAACAAATTATAACAATGAACTTTATTTAATTTAATTTAAGGGGGATTAACAATTTTATGTAACAGAAAATAAAATATATAAATATAATTTAAATAATAATAAACAAAATTTTTAAAACTAACTAAATACACTACAAACATATTTTAAAATTGTCAAAATGACAATATATTTTATAATGTCTTATTTATAAGAAATAACGATCAAAAATAACTATAAAAATGCACTTATCAAACAATAAATAATAAAGTTCATACCTTTGTATGTATAAATTTTTAAATTAATAAAAAAACTTTCTTTCAACTCCAAATAAATCTTCAATATCGTAACCAACAATTACAAATCTTCAAAACAATAACCAATTTTCCAATAAATAATAATTTTTCAAACCAATACAACCAAACGATACTATTATAAACAATATTCCAATAAATGATCTTTTTCAAAACGATCTTATTAACGATTTCTTTTTCAAAACGATCTTATTAAAACGATTTTCCACCATAAACAAATCTTTTTATTTATTTTAAACGATTATTTTCAAAAACGACTTTTTATATCCTTTTTATTTACCAACAACTCTATGGAGATAATCCCAAAAATTTTTAATACATATATGATTTTCAAATTAAATATAAAATACATATACCCATGCCATTAAATTTTTAAAATATGGGTTTGAGCGATAACAAAAATAAAATAAGTGTTACAACTTTGAATTTAAAAACGTAAAATAACTTATTAAACTCAATCTAAAATTCTATTAAAACAAATTCAAAATACATTAAATGAATAGCGTCAATCCAAATACTGTGTCTGTTACCAAAAATTACTCAAACAACCAATCGTTTTTAAACGATGGTTACACAGAACTAAGCAATCGCTAAAATAGAAAAAAATTCAGCCAGATGAATCTGAATACGGGGTCTTACATAAAAGATTCACGACTAAGTTTCAACGCCGGCGCCGGTTACAGCGTCTACAGATTTTTCTCGTGCATTTGTACTTTGGCGAATTTGACAAAATTGATTAAAGGGGTTATGATGTTGTTGACACGGAACTGTGCATCGGTGACAACGTTTTCTTTGGTAGAGATGAGAAAGATGTTGGTCAAATATTGTGATATAAAAAGTAGTATTTACTGTTTCAGCTTAAATAAACTACGGAATTTCTTTAGTTTAAAGCATAGCTCAAGCTAGTTCAACCACCGTTCGGTTTGGTTCCAGCTTATGCGGGTTTATAATTATTAATTTGGTACCAATTTCAATTTATCTACAAACTTGTTTACAACCCAAATATTAAATGTTATTATTTACACATTATACCAAGCGACGTGCGGCATTGACCGAGATCGTCAGACTATTGCAACAATTTCTTTTACTTAATGCAACAAGCATTACCGGATACTAATTGCAAATGAGCGCGTCATACAAATTATTTTTAGGTTTGTCAAATTTGTGAATTAAAAATCAAATTAAAGTTTACGAGTGCAGCAAAGATGTATTAATTTTAACAAACAATTTTGACATAACAAATTACATTTAAATTTTAAACAACTAGTTCATTTCATCGTTGTTTTTTCTTAAATTACATAAATTTTATTACTTAATTTTGTCTTTACTAAATGATTAACCAAAAAAAATATTTATTCTTGTAAAATAAATCGTCTAAAAACAAGCGTGATATCACAGCTATATTAAATTTCGTAAAAAAAATTAATTTTCATTTCTACAAAAGACGTACAATATTATTCAGTAATTTTATGTTTTTTTTTTATTTAAATTTATTTTACTAAGCCTGTTTGGCACGATACTAAATTTACTAGTAAATTTTTGCATAAATTTTGTCATAAATTTTCGGAAAAAATGCCAATAGTCTGTTTGCAACGTATCTCATTTTTATTGTGAAATTAACGCATTTTGTTTGGTATTATTTGACTCTATAATGTTTGTCACCCTGAATTAAGATAGAACTAGAATTCGTTTGATGGTTGTTTGTTTTTTTATAACCTGTATTTTTAATTAAAAATGTCAAATAGTAGTGAGGACGAAATGTATTTGACCGCACCTGCATGTACTACATTGTTAAGCATTGTATTAATATTAGTATGTTGTAACTTACTACTAAGTATTTTTTTTTAATTATCCGCAGTTATTCTATCGGTGTGTTGTAAGAGGGTAACTTACATACTGAGATGCCAATTTTTTTCCATTTTGCGCTATGCAGTTGAGTCTTGGACACTTAACGTAACAAGTATAACAAAACTAGTGTGGTCACCACATGACTTTCTTATAAAGAATGATGAAGAAATGTCTACATATTTTTTTAAGGTTATGTTGTCATAAAACCATTTTGAAGTGATGTGTACTAGTTGGTAATGATTTCCTAGCATATAATTTTTTTGAAAATTTTCTTCTCGATTTTATTAAGATCATATCGACTAACTCTTATACTTGTGCGCCTTGATATTATTTTACCCCTTTAGTAAATCAGAAAAAAATTGTAGCAAGCAGGATTCGAAACTATATTATATTTGTGAATTTATTTTAAATTACAAATTAAATATCGGATAACCTGTTAATGTTATTTTTATTTGAATAAATTGTTAGGAAGAATTGTCTCTATAAGAAATATTGTTAATTTTTACCGTCTCATGTTTTCTCTTCAAAAAATAAATTTTTTTTCTAGAAAAAAAATTGTCGTAGGCACGATTCGAACCTAGGATTATATATGAAATTCATTTTAAATTTTAAATCAATCATCTAATAAACTGTTAATGTTGGAAAAAAATTTTATTTAAATAAATTGTTAGGAAGAATTATCTCTATAAGAAACTGTAAAAATAATTCGAATAATTTACATTCGTACAAAATTATATAAGAAAAACTGCTAAAAATGGCAGATACATTTACTTCCGATTTCTTTATCAAACTCATCTTTTGATAGAAACGAGAGAATATGAAAAGCCAGCTCCATACGATATTTTAAGTTGCTATAACTTTTGTTTCGACAGTTAACGTGGGTACATCGTTACACAAAGACAGACGCACACAGACACCCAACATTTTTTTATAGAAAATTCTTTTTCTTGATTCAGGAGACCTTGAAACGTAAAATTATGCAAAAAAAATTTGAAAAAAAATTGCGATCGCTATATTTTTCTTATAAGAAAATAAAAAGTCTTTGAAACGTGGCTATCCGGAAAATATTGATGATATGATGGAAAAATCACGTAACAAGCATGGAAGTTTTCTAGAGAATAAAAAAAAGAAAAAAAATCATTAGCAGTATCAAAATACGCAAATTTAAAATAAGCACTTAAAGAAGAAAAATAGTAATAAACAGTTCGTTATATTTTGGTTTAAAAACATTTGTACCCCATTTCACGAGAGAAGGTAGTAGGTGGCGCTACGTACGAAGGCAAGTTTACAAAACAACTAATTTGCTTCTTTTATGAAAGCGAAAAATTTTAAAAATAGTAATTTTTTATAATAATAATAGATTTTTTTTTATAATAAGCACAATAAATAAGCAAATGTCTATAATTCAAATAACTTTTATTTTATACAATATTGCCTATTTTTAGTATACAAAAAGTTTCTCATTATAATCATATTAATTAAACATAATTATTGCAGTTTTCTAATTTATTTTTACAAAAGCGCATTTGAAATAACTTCGATACACATTGATTACATATGTATGTATTATAAAGCCAAAGAATACCATTTTAAATACGGTTAAAAAATTGTAATTTCAACATTGTCTACAAAATTGCAAATTTTAATAAAAAATTATAAATCAGCAGCAAGCAGTGAATCTGCTTGATTGCTCAGAGCTAGTATCAGATTGTAAATTTATAACAATTTCCGTCATGTCTTCAATGATACCGTCTAAATATTACATACGTTTTTCTTCCTTTATCGTATGTTCTATACAACTATGCCATTTTTCCAGTGTAACAACGGCAACAGCTTGATCCAATAAATGTTTAACGTAATTAAGTTTATGGGTTAGCTGCTATATTCTGTTTTACTCGCGCCCATACCAATTCTATGGGGTTTAGATTACAGTGATAAGGTGACAATCTTAAAATAGTTCTACCACTTTATTCACAATTTCATCAATAATGCATGGTGTCTGATGAGATAGAGAATATTCAGGCACTAATTGTAAAAGTTCGATTTTTAATAAGTCTTCATTTGCTTACGAAACAGCCATTCAACGATGTCTCCTTTTAGCCAAGTTTTTGACAAAACCTTTTCAGATTTAACACTATGATACAATGCATTATCTATCACAATCACGCTATTTTCATTTAAAAATGCTAGTACGCCTTGTAACCAATTCTTGGACACTTCACCATTTATTTCTTCGTGATAATCACCTGAAACAACAAGACTATGTAAGTACAATCACGATAAAAACACATTCATTATTTACCTGTCTTTTGAGATTCAAAATTTAAGTAAGCGCCTTCTACAAAACCAGAGTTACTATCCATGTGCACTATAATCAACCGTTTGCCTTTGCCCGATGGATTTGTTATGCCAGTCAAAAGACTTTCCATGTGCGCTTCTCTTGCTGTCAAAATAATGATATCTTTCTAAATTTTTGCTGTAACGCGCCTTGCTTTAACCAAAGTTTGATCCATGTAATAAATTTTCCGTCTTTTCTCTCGGAACTTTTTGATGGTGGTTAAATATTTGCGCTTCCATAAAACTATTTCTTGTTTTTCAAGTAAAATATTATTTCTGGATCGTTTTTCATATTTAAAACCCAACTTCTTTAGAACTCTCCAAAATGTAGTGCGTTTAAAGTCAGGTAGTGTTTTATCATTATCTACAACTTGTAAAATTTTCTCTAAAATTGAAAGTTCATTATTTAAAAAAAATGAATGAACATGTCTTCATACAGCCAATTTCTCAAGTTTTTCTAGCTGTGAGTAATGTGTTTTTACCTTTAGAATTTTTGTATGGTAAATTTTCAGCCATAATAGTAGCAGTAAGAATCTGTTAACATGTTTAACCTTTCTTCCGATTTGGATTCACGTTGACCTAATGTTCTTTCCATTGTTATCAAATACAAATTATTTTTGTATAAAAGAAAAACTTTACTCTTACTCTTAGTACCAATGTAGAAAAATAATAACAAAAATGTTTTAATGCTTATAGAAACAAAATTATCTATTATTAATTTCATTCGTTTTTAAAATTCACTAAAATTTTGCTTAGATCTTTTCGTGAAATATCTTGCAGCGCTTTTTTATACGATTATAGATGAATACCAAATGAATGATAGTAAAATTGTACTAGATTTAATAACCTGAAAAGTCCTTTAGAGTAGTGTGCTCAAATCACTTAAACCTGCTTTAAAACGAGCTTTGTGCGGGCTCCTGGTTTACAACTCGTACTTTGATTTGTAATTTGTAGTTCACAATTCTTAAATAAAGGAAAAAAAACTGCTAATTTTCTATAAAATAAGTGTTATGGGTTTTGCAAAAAATATATAAATATACTGTATGTCTCAGTAAGTTGGAACCATATGGAAAACTTTTTTATTATTAACTTTAGGAAAAAAAGTTATTCTTTATAAAAAGTTCTGCATGTTCTAAAATCTAAAATACAATTATCAGATATTAAATTTTTTCAGTCGTATACGAGGTATTTCAGAAAATATTAATTTTGCTCAAGAATAAAGTACCCTTATTTTTGACAATATAGAAAAATGTTATTGAAAAAAGTTGATCAGAACTAAAAACTACCTTTAAATATGCAATTACAAACAATTACATTGAAAAAATTATTTTTTCTTTTTGTCTGCAATATCAAAGCAAAATTAACTCTAGTTCCGTGAAATCTAGGATGCTCTGATAAACAAATGATTTGTTTATAGCAACAAATGTTTGACAGTGATATTAAACGCTTTAGAATTTATGCATAAAAATGGTGTTAACTCGTGAAGAAAAAATAGAAATTGTGTTGATTGTGGGAGAAAATTATAAAACACATAGAGAAGCAGCCATTATTTTTAATGAAAGACATCCCAATAAAAACATTATTCATTCAACTGTTACAAAAATAGTAAACAAATTTAAGAGTACTGGAAGTATACAAAATAATTATAATAGGAAACACCAAATGCTAGTTGCCGATGAGAATACGCAGATGGAAGTAATGCTGTCTGTGATAGAACATCCAAAACTGTCACTTCGCAAAAGGACATCGTTGATGCAACAAACTGTAAGTAAAGATACAGTGGCAAGAATTCTGAAATTAAATAAATTCAAGCCATTGAGACCACAATTCATTCACACATTGAAAGAAAGGGATTTTGATAGGCGCTTTGATTTTTGCTGTCTAGTCCAAGGGAAGTTAGAAGAGGACCCTTTTTTTACAAGGCATATCATTTTTCCCGATGAACCAACGTTTTCATCAAATGGAACTGTCTCGTCACAACATTGTCGCTGGTGGTCTGACAATAATCCAAATTTCACTATAAAGTCTCGTGACCAATATTCATTTAAGACGAACGTGTGGTGTGGAATTTATAAGAACAGATTAATTGGACCTTTCTTTTTTCACCAATCTATGAACGCCGAACGTTATTTACAGTTTTTGCAAATTTACATCACTGATTTCATGGACGAACTACCCCTACAAGAACGTCAATGTGTTTATTTCCATCAAGACGGTGCCCCATGCCACAGTACATTGAATGTTAGGGAATATCTTGAAAATTTGTTCAATGGAAAAGTTATTCACCGATATTCTGAAATTTTTGGCCTGCTAGATCCCTGACCTAACCCCCTTGATTACTTCTTATGGGGTTACTTGAAACAAAAGTTTACAAGAAAGCGCCGTTTCAAGATGTTAATCATTTGGAGAGGGTAATTTTAGAAACTTGCCAGGAAATTTCTCCACAAGTGATAAGGAACGTCTTACGAGAATTTGCTAATAGAACGAATACATGTATGGAACGAGAAGGTGGATATGTCGAGGCATTAGTAGAATAAGGAAAAAATAATTTTGTATTAATTTATTTTCAGTAAATATTAATATTATGTTAGTTACACGACTTAGTATTTAATTTAATTTAATGAAAAGATTGTTTTCTTGTACTTCCAGTACTTCCTTGTACATCCAGTAAATTTGTTTACTATTTTTGTAACAGTTGAATGATTATTATTTTTATTGGGATGTCTTTCATTAAAATTATCAGAGCATCCTAGATTTCACGGAACTAGAGTTAATTTTGCTTTGATATTGCAGACAAAAAGAAAAAATAATTTTTTCAATGTAATTGTTTGTAATTGCATATTTAAAGGTAGTTTTTAGTTCTGATCCAACTTTTTTTAATAACATTTTTCTATATTGTCAAAAATAAGGGTACTTTATTCTTGAGCAAAATTAATATTTTCTGAAATACCTCGTATACGACTGAAAAAATTTAATATCTGATAATTGTATTTTAGATTTTAGAACATGCAGAACTTTTTATAAAGAATAACTTTTTTTCCTAAAGTTAATAATAAAAAAGTTTTACATATGGTTCCAACTTACTGAGACATAGTGTATATTTATAAAGGTATCGTTACTATAACTTTATCATAATTTATACCAAAGTTATATAAATAAATGTATCGTTATGTTGTTATGAAAATACAATTGAAATAGTCAATTATAAAATAATCATAAATCATAAAATATTAAATCACATTAAAAGCAAGAAATCAGTTTTCGATGACGATCAAAGTATCCATTATTGAAAATAATTTAAACTTGTGGTTTACTTATGTTATAAGCCGTTACGATAAGTAGATAAGGTCAGTAATACAAAAAGTAAAAATTTTATTTCACGTTTGATAAAAATACTTAATGCAAAAAACCGCTTACTCATTATTATCTTGTTCAACTATGTAGTCCGTGACAAAAGCAAAGAACATCGGAGCAATTATCACAACATTTATTATCTTTCCTTGGTTATAGTACATCACGAGTACTCAAGTAGTTGTTTTTAAAATTTATTAACGTTATTAATAAGACCAACGGAATTTCTCAAAATCGAGACAGAAACACTTTGTGTATGGTTGTTTAACAGAGGGTCATTATTTTTGTCACTGTTTCTGCTTAAATTAAAACATGATACAAGCAAGCGTAAGCACAACAACTGCAAAAGTTTCTCGTGAACGTCTATTTTATGTATTCAAATATATTATTGTTGATATTTAAGTATTTAACTGCTTGCTTGTTAAAAATTGTAATTAAAGTTGTAACCCACTAATAGTTATCTGATGGTATAAAAAGCTCTACAGATAAGAGTTATTACCATAACTATTGTTATTTAATTGAAAACAATAACTTTATAATTCAGGAAGCTTAAAAATACATTTCGCAAAAAGTATTGAGTGTTAAAGTTTATTTTTGTTTATATACTATTTTATAATAAAAAAACAAATTAGGTTTTCCTTAATGATAGTCGAGAGTATTAAAAAATGCAGGTTAAATTAACATACAGAAGACAATCAAAGAGTAAAAAGTTTTTTAATTTCCGTTCTAATTATTTCTCTAATTAACGTGATTTAATTATATTCGTTTGAATTAATAAGTTACGTATGCTAATTTTAATTAAACTAAATATATCTCAAAACATAACTTTACAAATGTAAACTTTCACAATTTAAATGTAATATTATTTTAAAAACAGGACAACATTAACGTTATAAACAATATCAAACCCATATTGATATCACAAAATTGTTTTCGTGCACTGTATTTAAAAAAAGTATCATTATTAGTTTTTTAACTCAATATTCTTTAAATTTTTATAATTATTATATAATTTATTATGTTTAAAAAAAATATTTTCCCGTTTTAAAAATTGTGATCTGGAAAAACAAATATTAAAAATGAATTTTAAAATTGCATATTATTTTATTTATGAAATATTTATTTTGTTATACAACTATTATTATGTATATCATACTATGTTTAATAAAAATAAAAAATTAGCGCCTAATCGAATTAGTATGTTAGCCGGAATTTTTGCTGTCATTTATTTAGGTGACGCTCTTCATGTAACGTTCAAGCTGATTCTATCAAATTCGATTTATAAACGGTTTGTTATCATGTCACAAAACGTTAATAAATTACTGTAACTGCTCAGCTTGAAATATTCCCAAATTAGTTTGTAACAATTCCAACGTGCTGTGACATAATGAGGCAATTTTATTTATTTCGTAACTATTCACTTAACTTTATCAAATATGACAACTTTATTATAATATTAAAACAAGTTTATACCTTATTATAATAAACAAATAGCTAACGTTTGGCATTAACAATTATTTACATCGTATAAATTGAGTTTTTTCATGTCTTTATCTCTTACATTTACAAAAGATTTAACTGATATAATATGCAAAATAACAAATGATATTGAGTAAATTGAAAAAAAAAGTTTATGCAAAATTTAATAAATGTATCGGCATCCTAAAACAACAACTTTAATATCAGTTTGTAAAAAAAATATGTGTTTGAGGTTTATATGTTCAAATTACTTGCAACGATATATTCAAAACAAAAAACTCTAGAAGCTTCATGACTTTATACATATATTGCGGAGACAAATCATGCCCAATCTCAAAATGTCTTTTTTGCGAAGAAACTTGGGTAACCATTTGATGGTGCCCAGTAGACTTTTACGACATTTAATTACTAAACACCTATCGATGGCGCAAAAAACAAAGCATTTTTTCAAGATTTGAAAGGCCAGCCTAAGAAACAGAAAACTCTCATGAGTTTATTTTTCAAAACATCAGATAAATCGCAAAAACCAAAAAATATTTTAAGTAACAGACCAGTACTTCAGTGAGCATAATTTGAAATGGCATTACTGGATAACTGTTTGTAAATAAATATTTGAGGGAAATTTTCAGCGGGTACCGAACACGCAGCCGAGCTCGAGCTATCCCCGGTCAAAGTTGCTGTATTGGTCAGAGCGCATGTTATGCCCGCTTAAAGTTGTTTTCCTTCTTCTGACCGTCCGCAATAAAACCGAGACCCCAACGCAGGAACGTCAGTTCTAGTTGCAGCTTCAACCGAAGAGGATTCCAGAGTCCCAGTGCACCAAATGAACTATAAGGTCCGTTCGAAGCCCTGGACAAGCGTGTCTTCACTGCAGTTACCCGGACAACACCATCAAACAAGAGAGTAAACTCCTCCACAAATCTGGCGCCCGAGAACCGTACCGTGTCCTAGCTTTCTGTTTCAGCTAAGCAGTTCCATCCGGAATAAGCGTCACAAGCTAAAAACAGATTCGACATTAAAACTAAAATTTTTGGACGCAGAACTAGTATATTTTTGGCTGCATATAAAAAACAAGTATCCACTACTTTCAAAGCGTGCTATTGCAATTTTCTTACTATTTGCCACAACCTACTTATGCGAATTAAGGTTTATAACTCTCACTACAATTAAATCAAAAAAAAAAGAGAACGCTTTAGGACAATCGACGAGGAGATGAGAGCCACCTTATCAAAGATTGCTCCAAATTTTGACTGCCTATGCTCAGTTAAGCGGGTTACATCTCTCATTAAACATGTTTTGATATATTAATTTTTATAAGAAATATGCATTAAATAAACATTGTTTTTTTTTGGAGTACTTCTACCATTTCTTTATTTAGTAAGTGTACTTTAAACATAAAAAATTTGCGGAACACTATTCTAGAACATGATCCAGTAGGGACAACACTGAACTTTAATATTGTTGCATTTTTACTTAAACCCAATCTGTCGTAAGTATTTGTTTATAACATCTGGTTCACCGTTGTACTTGCATTTTCCAAACTAAAATGCTCATTGTTAAAAAAATTGTATCTACAGAAGTAAATACTGTAAAAACAATTAGTAAATTTGTAATGTTTCTTGGTCAGTTTATAGTTTTATTCTTAATAACAATAGTTGTCATTTACGAACCATTTTTAAATGTATAAACACTTAACCTATTAACTTTATAATTCATTTTGATTGGTTTTTACAGCAAGTTCGGTTTTTGTATAAATAAAAAACAATCACACAATTACCTTTCAGGATGTAATTTTCTTCGATTTTCTAGCAATAATGTTAATCAGATAAAACCTAAAAATCTTGCAATCATTGATATTTTCATAACTAATTATAATCAATCCAATTGAAATTTAATTGACGCGTTGAGCATTCCCATTACTTAAAAATTCCACTAGCGTTGATACAAAAAATAAAACAGTTGTTAGGTGAATAAAATACATTATAAGTAAATGCAAAAATTAATAATATACGATCGACGGAAGAAATTTAAAAACCAACTTGTTTGATAATATGTGATTAATAATCTCGACAATATTAAAGCTTTCGCTCGCTCGAGCGTAGAAATGTCTCTATTATTAATAGCCCTCATTACCAACTTTGTTAATTAAACAACTGTTAATAACTTTCCGATTGGATTTAAAATAATTGTAATGTAAAATAAAATAAATAAACTGGTGTAAGAATATAACCAAAACAGTAGTCGCTACGTTGGCCCTTGAGCTATTTCTAAGCATTTGCGTAAGAATGGTGGAATAAACAATAACATATACGATTCCGTAAGTAGCGATTTATACTCGTATACACATTAATCACACAACATACGTTTTTAATAGCAACTTACCGAATAAACTTTTTGCGTCTAGTATTTTACTAATTTGCGTGTCCAAACGCACACAGAAAGCTATTTTTCACACAGAAGACAGATCTCGCAATGCTATCCTGGAGAAAACGAAATTATACTTGTTTCCAAAAAAAATATATTTATACACTGATAGTAGACATTGAAAATCAATTAACTTATATTCCAAAATAATGACGAACCTTGCAAAAGAAAACACAAAACTGATTACGTCAAAAATGTCAGAAATGAAAAATTTATTGCAATAAACGAGTTCTACAACAGAAAATAGAGATGAATAAATACGGTCACAAAACAAGACTGAAAAATCCGACTAAACCGTCACTATAACATTTTTCAACAAAACTACTCAACATACAAATACGCCGCAGCGTTAATCTAATAAACGAAAGAAGTAACTCGATATAGTCTTTTATAAAAATTTAAAAGTGCGCTTGCGTCACCGTCTCCCTCTCTTTTTTTGCGACCATTCTTTTCGCTTTATCTCTCAAAATTCACTCGCGCAAAAATTCTGACATTTCTCGAAATAAAAACAAAACAAAACTACAATCCTAACGCCAAAATTACATCTAACAGTACCTCAGAAATCTGTGCAGTTTTCAGATAGCCTAGCATACCATTTTTTTATTCATAGTTTGCTCAGACCATAACTGACGGTAAGTTTTTGTTTTGTAAGTTCTAGCCATATCTGAAAAATTATTACAAAATCTGTCCATTTTTCATTCTTTGTGTAATAAAATATTTTTTTAATTAAGGTTTTTGTGAGTAATGATAATTTTAAAGGACAAACCAATATTTTCCTTTATGTTTCTCCGTTTTGCTTTATTGTTGCGTCGGACATTTTAATACGACCTGGAATTTAAAATTTCTACATAAACAAAAGTGGTCAGAATCAGAGTATTTAACTATTTTGATTAAGAATATTTAAATTCACTGTCTCACCCGAGTCATCATCTTTATTTTCTCTACATTTGTTCACTTTATGATGCACATATTTTAGATAAAGACAAAGTTTGTTATAGTTTTAAACCATGCAGAAATTATTTTTTACGTGATTTATAGGCAAACAACATTTCTTGAATTAGTATTAATTAATATAAAAACTACTAAATGTTACGATTACCTAGTTTGTAATTTCTAAATTAATAATTATAATATGAATGTTTTATATTACTATATATAATATATTTAAAATGTTGTTCTTCAACTTAAGTGCATGGGTTAACTCTTCCCTTCAAATTTTAAAAAACCTTACAAATTTGCATACATCATACATTTATTGTATGTTCGAATTCTTCAGTTACGTGAAGTTTATTTTCAAACATTGTAAACAAGTAAAATTTAAAGAATGTTGAAGAAAACCCTAGAGATGCCTCTTTTTGATTATATATTTGTTAAATAAATTCAAGTGCTATGGCCAATTGCATCGTCTTGGTAACAATTACCTAATTAAATTTTCTCGTCATCTAACAGTATTGTAAAAAATATATACTTTTTCTTGACATTGCGATTCAAACACCATCGTTCAAGTAGGATCAGATTAACTGTTTACATATCTGCCTAAATAAAACCAACAAGTAGCCGTTACAAAATTGTATACGCTGTAAAAATTAGAAGCATGCAATATTTAAGAAACTGTAACATTTTCATAGTTTTAGGGAGGCGTTGTGGCAAGTCCCTACTGACAATTCTAAAAATCTATTGTTTTTAAATTAAAAATTAAACTCAAAATATTTTTGTATACCTGTTGATGTACCTAATTTTGCTGTCGATTTATTAAGACGTTGTTCCATGCAATTGCAAATGTTTTTGACATCAAGTGCAGAGAGTAAAGTAACGTTTTCGGTGTTTCTTTACAATGTAATTTTATTTAGGAAACGATCATCTAAAACGTGTTTATGTTGTCGGAAAGTATTGCAATTAAAGTTTGCTTATAGAATGTTACCAAGTTTTATCTGAGTTGTGGGTACCATGCGCCGTTACAACAACGGCGTTTTACATTACTAAGCCTACATTGAAAGAAAAAGTGACGTAGAATCAATCTAAATCTACATTGAATCAATGAAAAATTTACATATTTTTCATCCGATGAATGGGTACATCAGCACAATGAATCTGTTACATTAGATTATTGTACTAAAACATTGAATCTGAACAAGAATGTGTACATCAAGACAATGTATTATTACTTTAATTGAATGTACATGATTCATCAATTTCGTGTACCAACATTCATGAATCAATGTAAAAGTTTATAAACACAATGTACGATTACATTGACGCAATTTGTGTGCGTCATTAATTTGATGTACAATTACATTGATTTAATGTATTAATAAACATTAACAGTATGTAAAATATATATTTAGATATTACACAAAGCGATCTAATTTTTTTACACTCTTAAAGTAAACATCAATCAAACAAATAAAATTTTTAAAAAATTAGCTTGTTATTCGTATTGGTGATTTTTAGTAATCCATCTCCTGGTGGGTATAGATAGGTAAAGTCAACATGAATCTAAAAAATATTGCATTTACAATTAAAAACATTATTTTATACAATGTTCTTACCAAACCAAAATCAGATAGACAGTTTTTGTAGAATGGCCATTGATCAAATATTTCGTTGATAGACTTGAATACATTTCTAATTTTATGCATGCTGTCCAGTAGGAATCCAATTTTCCAAATTACCTCGACTTGATGCATGTTTCGTCATCGTCTTTTGAGGCTAAAATAATTAACCTATTGAACAAATTTTAGTAACTAAAACGTTGACAGCGTATTAAACATATTTTTGCTTCTGTTCTATTGCACTATGGAATTGCATCAAGAAAAATACACGAACATAATGCACTGACACCATCTGACACGCTATATAAAAATTAATTTATTGCTGATGGTGAGGTTCACACATACTCAAATTTCTTAGTAATGCTTGGTGCTACGTGTGATAGTGATAAGACTTGATTCTGTGTATGTTAATTGAATTAATGTATCTCTTACCTAAAATTAACGTATGCATTGATAGTTTTAATGTAAAAATACATTGAAATCATAAACTGTACATGGTTCTATAAAAACTCTACACATACAACGTACTATTACAATAACCCAATGTATTTCAAATGTTAAAATAATGTACATCATACGATAAATTAACGTAATGGTACGTTCAAAGGTTCACTGTGCATGATCTCATAACAAATTCTTTTGAAAGATAACAAATACAACTTAATACATTGAATTAATGTAAAGTACATAAAAAAACTATGTACTTATAATGTAAATTACATAAATTCAGTGAAAACGTACATTGTTTTAATGTACTATAGGTCGATGTATGCCGTACATTGACTTTATGTACAATTTTTCTTTCAGTGTATAAAATCTTAACTCACTTAACATATTTCAGTAATTTTTATTATGTTTGCGTTCAAATCTGATAAGTTATTTTTGATTTTTTAAGATTAACATTTTGCTCATTTAGACCTACAAATCAAAATTAGTTCAGCTTACGTTGTCTATAAGTTTAAGAGATCAACAAACATTTGCTTAAATTACTTCATGCTGATAATGAACTACTTGTTTGCTTAAAAATTTTTGTTTTGCGTTAGCTATTTTATTAATTATGACATTATTAGTCTTACTAAAACACTGACTAATTAACTCCTAAATAATTGAAAAAAATGTTTTTTGTAATTTTCTCAGGCCCGGTTTCACCATTAAGAATTTAACTCTAGATTAACTAACCTACGGTTAATTTTAAAATGCAGTCATATTATTGGTTAGCTTAAAACCACTAACCAATGATATGACAGGATTTTAAAATTAATCGTAGGTTAATTAATCTAGAGTTAAATTCGTAATGGTGAAACCGGGCCTCAGTCAGTTTAAACTTTGACGCAAGTTACGAATGAATAAAGACAAAAATTTGTGTGCGAGAGTGGACTAGTATCTTTCTGACAATGATTTAACAGTTTTTGTTCTAGAACGCATTGTAAACTTACATATTACCTTTAAAATATTTCGATTAACTATATTTGTTAAGAAAGTTTTTGGTTTCTACTTTTAATAGTTAGTAAAAAAAATAGTTAGTAAAAATTTGTGCTACCAATATCGCGAACATTAATATTGGTTCGTTAGTGTAGTTACATAATGGGTGAAAAAAGCAGAATTATTAGAACGAGTATGCGACAGGTGGAAAAGTCATTTAAAGAATCTTGAGTCAGTTATATATATATATATATATATAATTGAGAAAAAAAATATGTTAAAGTAAATGTCAAATTTGACAGATTTAGTAATAAATGAAGTACCTACATTATATTTCTGGTATTTTTTTTTAAATTTTTCAAAGATAATGTAATTTTACAAAAAGCAACACAAAAAATAATGTACGTTACTCTTGTCTAAAATATCATAGCATAACTGACTCACATGCAACGCTCGACCGTGCGGCTTCGCGTCGCATAACGTTTGTTATGCTACGCCTTACCTCCGACCCTTGTTACGTAAGTTACTATTATTTGGTTTTGTCAAAATTTAACTTACAAAACAAAGAACTTATTAAAAAAATACAAAGTAAATTTTAGTTTATTATATTTTCTACTGCTAAATTACACACTATTAAGTAACTCGGTTAAAACTAAAACCCAATTTATGCTTAATTTTAGTAAAAACTGCTTGTTATTTTGCAACTTTGATACACAGGTATTAAAAATTTGTGAATTTTTATTAATAAAATAAATTGATGTTACTTTGCTGCTGATTATTTTTATCGAATCGTATAATAATGCACTGCTATTTCTCTGTAATCTATGTATGTATAACAAAGTTACATTGTCAACCAACCAATAATTTGTTTAGTTAGCTTCTATGTACTCTAATTAAAATACAAGATTTTGATGCAATGTAATTTTGAAACAATGGTTTATTACTATGTTGCACTAATTATGTTATCTAACAATCAAAAACAAAGATTGATTCGTAGTTAGTAGATTAATTAATCATACATTTTTCTCATCTAAACAGTTTTATTAAAGTAGTTTCATTCTAAGACAGGTTTATATTAATTAGAATCTAGTTTTATTGATTTGCTTTAAATAAAAAATCTAAATTTTACTATAGACCATACGGCTAATTTCCAAATTTAATAATTATTTGATCTACGTTACATGAAATAATGTATTAATCAAATTAAATTAAAAATCCGACACTTGCAAAAGGTATTATTATAAAAGTAAATTACAAACAAAAATTAAAAACGCAGTGAACATCGCAGATTTAAAACTAAAAACTGATTTAGAACATACAAAAAAGTTTTGACATATTATTAACTTATTTTACTGTATTACTGTACTTCAAATACATTAGATTAGAAACTAAAATTAATTAAACGTCAATAAAACAATACAAAGGGTCATCATCAAAAAACCTTCAATAGTTTTATGACGCCTCTCTACACTAATAAATTTTATTCTGTTGTTTAAAATCAGAAAAATTAGAAATAATTTACTAAATCCTTCTACTGTTTAAGATAATTATCGTCTGTCTCGTATTTTTTACTAAATTTTACGACAATAATGAATATTATTTTTACTTACTTATACATAATAACGCGTCTCGCGTAAAATTGGGAACTTCAATCATTCTTTGCGCAGCTAATGTAGTACCAACGTTTTTGTTAGCGATGTAATCTTGATTAATATTAAAAATATTATTAATGTTTAGTTGATAGTTGGTTATATTATTAAATGTTAACCAAAAACCTAAATGTTTTCAAACAAACTTTGATAACTTGTTTTTAAAATGTGTTCCACTACTAGTGACTTAAAATATCTTTGATGTTCTTTATTATAAATTGCTATACTTCTAGCTTTTTCTTCAATATAAGTACAACCACCCCACCAAAAAAAGCTATAAACGTTATCGTACTGAAAACGAATAACGTCAGGATTTAAGAATTGGCTTAATTTAGAAAGAATGAAAAAGCGGAAATAGTTAAGCCACCCTCCAAGAATCTTTGCTTCTGCTATAAAGTGACTTCAGAAATCGGTTTTAAATTTGGCAAATGTAATTAGTCTAATTGTAATCGTTTTTATTACATATGTAACGTATCAATTGGGGAGATGAAAAAAAACAATAGTAGATGTTTGGCTTACCGTTTGGCTAGCTTTGCCGCAGAGGATCGTGGATCGGATGTTTAGACAAAAACACTCTTTTGATAAACCCTTTGCGCCATTTTTTCTTGCGGAAGAGTAAAGTGCAGAACGTTTAGGCTAGAAAAAAGGAAATCCCAGACCCGCAATCCTCAAAGTACATCTCGAAATAAAACACTGGTTCTCAACAGCAAATGACAATTTCGTTTATTGTTAAAAAAAATTTGTTTGTTTATCTACGACAACCGACCCTATTAGATAAAAAAGAAGGCAAGAATCGAATCGTCGCCGTTTACAAATATCTGCTGCTGATGTAGCTACGCCACTAAGGTAAGGTTATACATATGAAATAAATAACAAGAAAATTATAAAGTAGGTCCAAAGTAGACTCTTGAGGTCTGGCATTTATACGTTAGTGATGACAAAGCTGCCTATCCGTCAGACGAAATAAACTGTTACACATACACCCACAAGCGTTTACAAACATTGTTTTTTTTAAATGATTTAAAAAAACAAAATAAAACGTTTAAAGATGCAAGAAAACGAAATGTCAGACGTAGAACAATTATAGTGTAAAATGTGTTTCAAAAGTTCGACCACACAAAAAATTGTATTTAAGTGTAGCATGTTCTTGTAAGGTGCAGCTAAACTATTTCTGATGAGCAAACAGATAGATAAAACATTGATAATACCGAGGTAGGTTTATCATAAAAACTGTTAAAAGGATGTTGCTTGAGACTAGAGATCATTAAGACAAATAACCTATTTATTAACTTATCATATAATTATTATTTTGCTCTACATGAAAATTGTAGATTTTGTTTTTTTTGCAATCAAACAATGTATTTAAGCTACATCATGTTCTTATTCTACTTTATTACTACATAACGACGTCTCGTGCGATTTTATGTTGTAGTTATATATTTTTTTTTTCCATGTGAGATTGGGCTATTACAGTCTAAGCTCAAAGAGATATAAATTCTTACACATCTTGTTATTTCTTAAAAAAAACATTGAATTGATGCTTGGTCAAGCATACCTTAAAAATACCTGTCAATGCTTCTGTCAGAATTTATGGTTAAAAGTAATATTGCTAATTTTAACCTTTTTAAGACAAAAGAAATTAAAGTTTTCTTGTGATTGAAACACAAAAAGAACATAAACCTCAAAAACCAAGTAATTGCTTATCTATTGTACAATATTCATAAGATAAAACTTATGGTTTTAATTTATCCGAGAATTTAATATTTGTTTTAAACTTGGTTAAATGTTTTGGATTCTAAAATCGACGATACGTAAAATAAGAGTAACCCAACCCAAAGATGGTCAACAAACATAATTTTTCACAGCTGCGATTAGACCCCATCCCTCCACAACAGTCCCATACTATAGCAGTAGATGCTAAAACCAATAAGTAAAGCTGACCAGAGTAATTGATAAAACACGTCTGAACAAGATAGTTAACCTAGGCGGGAAGAGAACGACTACAAGGGTGCCGTACTGGCGGTACCCACAAAAAAAATACTACTCCGTGTCACGGGTCTGTGCCGGTAAGTTTGTTAAAAACAAAATATCAAAAAGGGAGATAGTTATAGGTTTACACGTATGTCACAAAGACATAAACGAAACCGTCATAGCCACCACGGTTGCGCGACCGCGGCAGGTAATAGGTTATGAACTAGGCTTAGGTAACCGTTTAACAATCCCAACTATAAGCTATCAAGACCATCTTCAACCACGATTTGTCTAAGAACAAAGTAAAAACGTCCTCAACGAGAGCCATAAAGGCGTGGGGCTTTTACGCAGAAGGGAGTCGTTGGGCATAAAGAAATACAAAAGAAGAATGGAAAATAAAAAAATGGTAAACGATAAAAAAGAAGCGTTACATCCGGAGCGTCAAATCCGGTAATATAATATTAAGTCAATATCGGTAATAAAAACAACACGCTGAATATCTGAGGAAATTTCAGGTTTGACACAATGCATTAGACACTGACAAAGAAAAAAGCACGCCATGTATTACGAGATCCACATGTAAAATTCTACAATCAAACAACGTCCAACACAAAGACACCTTACCATAAAGACAAATCCCCAATTGCTACAGAAAATTAAACAAAAGAATAGCCAAGATATCAAAAAAAGACAAACGAAAATAAAGGAACCGTTGTGTCAGCACTGTAGAATGTATTCTTGGTCCATCTTTACACGGAGATACAAAAGCTAACTAAAACCTAAAACGAAAACAAAACAAAAAAAAACTAAAGATTAGAAAAAAACTAACTATTACCAGCAGGGTTGATCTTCAAATCTTTGGCGATCCACATGCCTTTAAATGTTATTTGTTATCAGACAACTCTGATACAATAATTTTCGTTTCACATAAAACGCACTGATAAACGTATTTGCCAATTTGGCCGAGAAATATCGAAATGCATCTGAAAGAACCTAATTGTTACGACACATTGTGTTTTCCATCTCAAAAATTGCTGGACGACAACGTAAATCGTAATAATGTTTAGCACGGACATAAGGTTGATGTCGACGTAAACTTCGCAAGAAGCGGGTCTTTTTTCGGCCAAAAAAGTACGATCTCCAAAAGTTAAATTTTCGATTGTATGTGAGTCGGTAGTTTTGCCATGACGTGATCCGTCTAGATAAATCTCATGTTCAAAATTTGCAAAAAACGGCGTTAACTCCAGGAACAGCGGTACTAATAGCACAAGCTACTTTAGCAAGATACTTATCCCAATATCGAGGTTGTCTTTGATATAAGAAGATAACATTGTTTTTATGACCTTAATGGCTCTTTTTGTTGATTCACTTGTGGACAATAATTAGCGTTAAAAACAATTTTAGATTTATAAGAAGAAACTATTTTCTTGAACTTAGAACTACGAAATTGTGTGCCGTTATCACACAGGAGATATTAAAGGACTCCAAACATAAAGAAGGCATCTTTCTCAAGACGTTTAATGACTGCTGCTGCAGTAGCGGAAAAACGTATCTGCAACCACAAGGATGTACGAATAGTCACTTTTAGCTAGCGGTGGAGGTATAACGAGATTGGTAAAAATCAATTACCATGGTTTGTCCACTGCAGGATTACGGGTCATAAGGCCAGCAAGATGTCGACATTGGCCTTTATCTTAAACCAGTAATAAAGCGGTACAATTCGTTCAAGAGTTTAAAAAATACCAAGGTGTCCAGCGGTAAACTCATCGTCAAACTTTAACAATATTTCTTGTCGTTTGGATTTTGGTACGACTTTTCTCACAACGAAGATCGGAATAGTCTAGAGTAACATTCTTAAATAACTTTACGTCGATAATTTTCTACTGAGGAAAAGGGGTTGGTCTCGAATGCACACGTTCTATTAGTTTCGTTAATCATTCGTCTGAAGACTTACATAGGTTCGGTAGTGTCACAATCGGTAGTAATGTCGTCGATAGCTGATACGGAGCAAGATAATGCGTCAGGTACGACATTAATCTTTTCCTTTAGTATGTATAATTTTAAAGTCAAATTGCTGAAGTCTAACAGCCCATCGTGCTAGACGACCATTAGGTTCCTTTAAATTAACCAGACTAATGAAGCGTGGTCGGCAACTACAGTGAATGTTGTTCTTTCAAGATAAGGACCTAATTTTTCAATTGACGACAGGACATCTAGGCACTTCTTTTCGATAATGGAATGCTTGCGTTCACATTTAGTAAGCGACCTATTATAACAAATGACGCGTTCTTCACTGTCGATAAACTGGGTGAGAATTAAACCAAAACCAAAATCAAAAACATCAGTCTGAACTGTAAACGGAACACTAAAATCAGGACAAGACAAATAAGGTGCGGAAACTAAACATTTCGTAATGATTCAAAAAGCTTCATCACAATCACTTTAGCTGGAATACGCAGAATCGCATTAAGCTTTTCCGAATCAAGCGACAAACCAGTAAAATTGATGGTAAAACCAAGATACTTAAGTTCGCGTTTACAAAAATGTACTCTTGTCTTTACTTAACATCAAATTGGCCTCTCTAAGACGACGAAGAACTTCAGTTAAAACTTCCATGTGTTTCCCGAAGGAAGAAGCGCAAATAATGTCGTCATGCAAATAAACAAAAACATAAGGCTATAATTTAGAACCTAAAACTGGATTAATCAAGCTCTGGCAAGATACTGATGCGTTTAGCTAAACCAAACGGTAAACGTGTGAATTGGAATAACCCACGATTCGGAACGGTAAAAGCGGTTAGTTTAGACTCTTCGCTTAGAAGAATCTGCCAATAAACGGACTAAATGTTGAGAGATAAAATAAACTACGTCAGAAAAACAATCCAAAGTAGACGAAGTATAAGATAAAGGATAAGTGTCCTTTTCGGTAACATTATTGACTCTTCTAAAGTCGACGGAATAACTATAAGTGTTGTCCTTCTTTAACAAAAAGATCGCACTTGACTAAGTGCTGTTTGATTTTTCGACAACGCCTAACTTCAACATCTTCTCTAATTCCTTCTAATGCGATTTGTTTCTGGATACGCGGCAATACTCGGTAATATTGTTGCTTAATTGGTTTCGAAGTGGTCTTGATTTGATGTTCAACCAAGTTGGCGAATCCAAAGGATTCGTTCGAAGATGAAAAATGATTACTAACAGAAGTGTCTAATTGCTTAAACTGTTCTGAGGAAAGATCAAGATGAAACTGAATAACTATATCCTTATTTTTCACTTGTGAGATGGTGTACATTATTTTAAAACGCCATTTAGCTTTTCTAAGATCAGAAACGATACTTGCTTGCTTCCAAAAATTAAATTATTCGAAACGTCAATATCAACTAAAATTTTTAAGACAGAAATTTTTCTTTTAAGTTCAATTGGGACGAAAAGTGAACCTAAACTTTGTACTGATTTCCCATTAGCTATAACACAATTAAGACAGAAACTCAATTGGCTAAACATTTCCCAACCTTTGGAACCAACTATAGTACAAGAAGCGCCACTATCCAATAAACTTAAAATCTCGTGACCAAAAACTTGACAATAGACAAACGGTTTTCCGTCAAAATCAACTTGGAAACATAATCCAATACAACTTTATTCCTAACAAAACTCATATCCTTCGTAGAATGAAGACTATTGAAATAGACAATTCATTTAACTTTAATCTCTAATGTCATTAAACGGTTTCTTAGTACGTCATTTACTCTACACTTTACACTTAGAACAAGTTCTTACGGTAACGTTAGATTTTCCACAAAGATAACAAAATAAACTTTTCTTAAGACCCATGCAAAAATCAGCTCAATGGTTTAGCTTCTTACAATTCCAACAAAATTGCGGACTGATTCGATTGGAAGAAGCAAATTCATTAATGATAGCTAGCCTTCGTGTAGAACGTGCGCTCTTAAAAGACGATAATTGTGAACCTTTCAAACTGGTTCTACTCGTATTCTTGTGTTTTAAAAAGTTTTTTTTAGATGTAGTGTAGTGTCATAACAAGTTCTTTCTATCAGTTCCTCATTACTAATATAACACGTCTTTTCAAAATTACTTTTGCGTTTGGCTATTACCAAATAATGTGATAATTCATGAAATGGTTCAACTAAATCTTAGTATAACCACAAATGTATTTGTATAAAACGCCGCATCAATTTTTTAACTGTTCTAAAAAAACGTAAAAATTTGTTTAAAGAATTGCAAAAACTATCATCAAAGACCAGTAGACAGCTATTTCGTCAAACGTAAAAAAATTGCATTTGCAATGTTTACTGTCCAAATAACTTGATACTTTCCTACATGTGAATATTTCACGGCTACAATTTTTTTGTATGTAACTTTACAATGTTCTGCTTTGTTTTCTAGCAGTAATAATAAGTAGCAAAATAAATAATTTATTTTTTTTAATTACTTATTTAATACGTTGTTTTAGCAGTAGGTGGATTTAGTGTGTCTAGTTCTGAAATATTTAATTTGTTCTAGGAGTTCAACATTGCAAAAGAACAACACAAAATTCAACCACCGCAACATGTTTCGTCTCACGCACTGACAGCAGAGCTGTTAAAAACTCCTTTAGAAGTATGTCAAAGCACACAACCGGCCTTGCAACATCAATCAAAATCTTATCCTGGAGGACAACCGCCTTTATGCAGAACCCCTAGTGTATCTTCTCAAAGCAGCTTAGAAAGTAGTGCATCGCGCCAGGTAAAATTTAGAAACAAATGTATGAAAACCACTAATTATGAAATATTCCAACACATAACAGGGCCATCGTGGATCTTCTCCTCAAATCCGTACTTACGCTCCTGACGGCAAAGCTAGAATCTTTCAACATCCAGAAGCAACGCATTCATCAAGTTATCCTCTTAACAATTCTAGTCGTTCACCGTCGCCGTTACGAACTGCTTCTTTAGATATTAGATATACATCTGGAGGACCCATTCCGCTTGGAGGAGAACTTCGTACTCCATCGCCTTCTCAATCTAGTTTAGCATCGCTTACAGGTGGTTCTGCAAGTTCCACCTGTAATTCACCAGCACTTGCCTCGCCCCGCACTTCTAGTATGGGTAGATGTTTATCACCATTATTAATACCACCAAGAGGACATACACCAGAAAGTGGAGGACCAGCACCACCAGCCAGTCCATTAGGTGCTATCCAGCCAGATCTCTATACCCGACAAGACGGTCCACTTTTCTTAGGGGGCAGTCCTCGTTCGGGAATTAACATGGGAAGACTGCATTTTAGAGTAAAATATGATTTTGATAGAAGTGATCTAACCGTACATTTAATTGAAGGTTACTCATTTGTATGCTGTTTTACATAATTTATTAAAATATCATTATTTGTAGCTCACGACTTAGCAGGGAGTGATCAAGGTGGTTTTAATGATCCATACGTAAAACTTTCACTTTTACCTGAAGTAGATTCTCGCAAACGCCAGACAACAATTCATAGAAATGATCCTAATCCCTTTTTTGACCAACATTTTAAATTTCCCGTTTCTCATGATGATTTGCAGTATAAAACATTAATTCTTCAAGTATTCGATTATGATCGTTTTTCGCGAAATGACATAATTGGAGAAGTTCGCATGAGCATGGACGAATATGATGTTACTTCCAGCATTGAAGTTTGGGGAGAAATTATTAAAAACAAAAAACCACCCGAAGAATTACAAGAAGTATTATTATCTCTTAGTTATCTTCCGTCCGCTGAAAGATTAACAGTAGTATTACTAAAAGCGAGAAATTTATTTTTACCCCAAGACAAAGAGAGCGTGGGTAAGTGTTTTACTTTATTTCACAACATTTTAAATAAAATGTTTGTTTTTAGATCCAATTGTTAAAGTTTACCTACTCGTTAGTGGTAAACGTGTAAAAAAGAAAAAAACGGCCGCTAGAAAAAACACACGCAATCCTGTTTGGAACGAAGCTTTAAGTTTCAGTCTGTCATCGTCAAATTTATCTAATGCGGCAATTGAGGTATGAGGAATTATATTTTTATTTCATAAATCGGCAAAAAAATTTAGGTTTTATGCTTCATTGCTCTTAAATCTTATTAAAACAGAAATTATACATGATTAATATATTTCCTACAGCAATTACATACAAATTTGTAAAATTAATCTTAGTTTATTTATAGATAGTTCTTTGTTAAATATATACATATGTACATACATAAAAAAATTATATGTATTTGCGGTTTACATAATTTACACAGACACTAACATATATTTCTAACTACCGTTACAACATAAAAATATGTACCTACATAAAGATGTGTAAACATTTTTAATAGATAAGACATGTATGTGATGAAGTAACAAAAATATGTAGTACCTAACGACAGCTTAATTATTAATGCAGATAAGGTGCAAAAAATTGAGACCAGCCTCGCAGAACTTACACGCCACTAATGAACAAAAATTATAGTATTTATTCGCAATTTTAAAAACAGATATTCATAGTAAAAAGTAAAACAGCAAATGTTACGTGTGTAGAAACCTCGGTATATGGATTTTCAGCATCAAACAAAACAGTAGATTATGGTTAATACGAGCGAAGATATACAATAATTTACAACGTATTTTTTACATGTTTTCGTTACAGAAATCTATCTATTTTTTCTGTGATATTGTTGAAAACAAATCGTTGCTATAATGCAATACTGAGGTAATTTTTGTTTCAAATTTTGTTTTTGTAATTAAAATTTGGTCTTATATTGAATTTTAATAGTTATTTACATGAAAGTCAGGAAAATCTCACATTATATTATTTTATTTTTTTAAAAATCTGAAAACCTTCCCATTAAGTTTGTTTTTAATTTTTAATTATGTATACTATAAAATTAAAATTATAAAATCGAATCTTATTTTAAACATAAGCTTACTACATTAAAATTGAAAAATCAAACAAATATTAAATTTTAAAAAATAATTATGGAAATCTGAAAAACAATATAAATTCAAATAAAATCAAAAAGTTATAAAAATAAACTTACTAACATTTATTAATCAAATCAAATATTTGAAGTTTGACAATTTCAAATTTAAAGAATACAAAATTAGCCTAATAATAAAAATTCTTAGGTTATAACAAAGTACTATAATAATAGAAAAAATCAAACCAAAACTAGTTTAGAAAAAGTAAATTGTTATTAAAGTAAAATCATGATTTAAATTATAATTTTTAATTATTTCTTTTATTTCTAAAAAAATTAGTTTCAAACCTTTATTACAAATGTGTAAAATTTCAAAATCTTTTTTAGAATTAAATTTATGATGAGAATTTAATATATGATTAGCAAATGATGATTTAAATAAAATATTATTTTTAATACAAGACAGATGTTCAGCAAATCTTATAGAAAACTTTTGACCAGTTTGTCCTATATAGAATACGTTGCAATTACCACATTTTAATTTATAAACACCGGATTTATCTAAAATATTAATTTTATCTTTAGTATTAACTATTAAAGATTTATTATTATTTTTTGATGAAAAATAAATGTTAATGTCAAATTGTTTTAATAGATTTTGAAATTGAAATGAAGAAAAGCTTATATATGAAAAAAATATATTTTTGATTGATTAGTGACAAGTGTAAGAGATGAACAATTTTTAATTTTAATAGAAGACACAATTTTCTTTTGTATATTTTGAATAATATGTAAAAAATAAATGTACACAGCTGGCTATTTGATTCGCATCTCTCTTAGCAGTAACATCGTGCTAGGGGTAGCAGAAACCCTTACTGTTACAATAAAAGTCCGAACCCTTTCCACAAGGCAAGAGAATTACTGCCTATAAATCGTAACAAGCGACTATCATCTTATTGTTGTTTTTTTTTATTTAGAGACATCATCTACTTTTTCTTCCCTGGTCTTTTTTTGTCCGGTAAAATGTTATATTAAATTAAGTGTTAAAATCGTTTTCATAAGCCGAATATTTTGCAAATGGGATGTTTATTTCTTTAGAAAGTTTATATTGCTTGCTATTTTTTCCTTAAATTATTTCTTTTGGAAGTAGTTTTTCTGGCAACTTTACTAATAACGTTATTGCATATGCAAAGTGTAAATGCAAAAAACTTCTTACAAACCCAAACCAAAAAAGCTTTACTATTACAATTAAAACAATATGCAAAATTAAGATCACATGACTGCTTTATTTTTTTGGCGAGAACTTCACGACCAGATTTAGTTTTATATCCCTCCCCGGAATTTACAATTTGTTTTCTTACATTTCTGTGCTACCGACTTTAATTTCATACTTTATTTTTTTGGTTAATTTTATTGTTACCATTAACAATAGTTTTCTTGTTTCTGTTTCTATGAAATTATCAGTTGAGCATAAAGGCATTGTTTCGGTCAAAATAGATGCAGATAAATCGTGGTTTTTACCAAAATCATTAGATAATGTTGACATGTCTGATGTTGAATAATCCTTATCAGCAATGCTGTCTTTTGCATAATCAAAAAGTACTGACAAATCATGTACTTCGGAGAAGGACGAATCGAAATTGTTTAAAATTTCAGTTTGATTTTGAATATTATCAAATTCCCATAAATTTATACTTCTATAAGTAGGTACCTATTATTATTGTAGGTTATAATACAAATACCAGGCGAATTTCTCAATTTGGTATACGTAAACTTTAACCCGGCATTAGTCGCTATAGAATGTGCGTTGAGTGTAGTCGCACGGTGAGCATTTTGCTCACTTTTATATTTTACGATTTTTCTCTTCCTCAACAGTTTATATTTAATTAGAAATTTAAGAGAACAATAACATCAAATTAATGAAGGATGATTTATTACAAAAATGAATAAAACAAATATATACTATGTAATACTTATGATGAAGAAGGCGCGAAAATAAATTTGTCATGCTCATTACATATAAGACTATTACATTTTTTTTTGTCTTTATGTATAAAAATATTAATGACTGCATGTACTTATATTTACTTAACAAAAATTAATAATTGAATGTAACAGGAAAGAATATAAAATAAGTGTAACGTCGTTAGTCGCGCAATGAGGAAGATGTTCATAATTTGTTCATAAGTATTGGTTATCACAATTGGATTTTAACCGTTAACTGGCACAAAATTTCGTTTAGTTCTAGTCGCCATTTGCTTAAGAAAGGTTAAAAACACAGTCAGAAGGTGTACGCTAATATGCAGATGCGTGTTTTTTTGACGCGTGAGCATTTTGCTCATACAGCGATTGATGCCGGTTTAACATCAAAACTAAACCAAGCTGTTACTGTCACCAATTTATTTTTTTTTAATAATACATTCAACTCAAACGTTCATTGCTTTCATAACAAAACTTCAAATAAAAATTTAAAAATCACACGATACTTTTTACTGTCTTTCAAATCTTAAAATTTGTTTGTATTGTCATTAATCTACAATGTGTTTCATATATTTTTTAGATATACTTAATACTTAATTTCAACAAAAAATATTTGGTAATAACTTGAGGTTAGCAGCTTACTTTAAATTGTTTTTCACATTTTGCATTTTCTGAATCCACTAAAGAAAGGGCTGCTAGAACTATATTTCATGATCTTCTATGTGTTCTATTCATCATAATGAAAAAAAAAACACTACGCTCGCATCATAAACTGACGCACTTTCAAACTTGGCAAGTCGCTGTAGTTGCAAAGTATGACACCATGTAATACTGAAATATTTTAACATACCTCAGTATGAGACTTAAAATAATAAATTAATTTCAAGACAATACTGGGTTATTTTAATTTATCTCAGTATTGCTTTAGATTAACATACAAAATACCAAATTGCAGTAGTGGGACAAAATTATTTCTGATTTCTATACCCTAAGAAGATAGCTGAAAATACGTGTCCACTAAAGCTAACAGGTTTCCTTTTTTAATTTTATAGGCATTTTAAATTAAAAATACACAGTGTATCTTAAGTAAATCTAATTATGAATATGTCATTGTTATCTGATCTAAAGCCAGCAAGTCTTTATTCTCAAAACTGTCATTAATATTTTGTTTTTAGAAAAACCGATATATTAAAATTATTAAAAATTTCAAAAAATAACTAATGACTTTTTAAAATAACATCTAGTTTGCATACAATGCTCAATGTACGGATTGAGAAAACAATTATAACAAAATCTAAGAGATTGAAATTCATGGAGATAAAGAGTCTACACTTTAAAGTGGCCAGTTACTAAATTTGTGCCTATAAACCAAATTTTTAAATTTTTTTTTATCTATATTTAACGCAATTACTAACAATTAAAAAAACATATAAACAAACTAAAGTATCATCAAAATTGTTTTTAGCTAGTGTAACACCGGAAAATTTACAAAACGAAATTGTCTTTTCGGTCGATTAAACAATTAAAATTCAGTATGTTATAAAAAAATATTTCTATTTATAAAGAATTTAATACTGGCTTTAATAAACTTTTAACGAACACAAAAAAAAGTTATAATATTTAACGGTAACCTTTGCAAACGCTGAAAATCAGGTATGGCAATTTACATATATGTATGTGTATGAAATGTAATAAATATATTTAGAAAACTTATTGATTGTTCATAATACACAAATGAATTGACACTTACACAACATTTAAAAAAAATACAAAAATGATGAAATGCCGATTCTTTAATTAAACGTTTTCAAATTTTGAAACTTAAAAAAAATTGCTTTGAGTATTTTTTCTAAAATGTTGAAATACAGCTGCAACTCTTCTACACTGCACGTTTTAATTGTACCTTGATTGGTAATTTTTACTGTTATTGTTTATTACCAATACATTATGCGCTTTATTAATTTTTGTTTTATCTTCTCAAAAAAAAATTTAAAATTCAAATTGTCAGCTCAATATGTAGAGGAAAGCGGTTAACCCCGGACACTTTTCGTTTTATATAATATTTGTTGTAAAACTTGGAAACATGAAAAAAAAACATAATATTTGTTAAACAATTTGAACTTTTAAATATGCTATTTTCACGAACGCCAATATTTAAAAGTGAACAGTAATATTCAAATTTAATTAGTATGACACTGGTCACAAATAGTGCACTTGTAATATCAGCACACTCTTCATGGGCCCATCCAAAACATTTGTGACACAGTATCCAATCTTTATCAAAAAATTAATCACAGATGAGACACAATGTTTTATCTTCTGCATAACTACCGGTTTTTTCAATTTTTTTGAATTTTTCGTAGCACCAATTTGTTTTTGATTAAAGACATTTTTTTTAATACTTTTGTTCAACTCCTTATTTTTTTTCTCTTTTTTCATTTTCCTTTTGTTCTAGTGTATCTTTTTTCACTCTTTCGTTCTCGGACTTTAGTTCCTTTTAAAGTCTGTGGCATTGAAGACACTTTAATGACAATCATGCGCATTTTTTTTCTTTTACCGATGGAGATATTTTAGTAATGAAATATTGATGACCTTTGACTTACTCGGTCAGATGTAAAGGGCTCAAGTAGTCGTTTGTTTTTTTTTTATACTTAAATAGCTCTTACCTACGACGTTAAAAAATACTAGCCGGAGTTGTGTCACTCGTTAATTATTTTAGTAGCCGGTATTGTTTTGGAAAGGACCGTACAACAGGTTGAATTTTTTTGAAACATTCAGGAATACAGTCATCAAAAAGTTTGACTTAAATGGTTCTTCAACAAGAGTGTTTAACTTAGATGCGTTGTCTTCAATGAGAGGGTCCGATATAGAAGAACTAGATAAATTTTGAGCTGGAACAGTTGTAGGCACAGGTTGAATTTCTTTGGGACATTTAGGAATATCAGTCATTATATATGGAAAGAAGTTAACACCAAAAACAGTATTTCTATTGTAAAGATAAATAAGCTTGTACAAGAAAATTCATTTTTTGCAATTTTAAGTCGACTGATTTTTGTAAAAGCTACTGACATAAATCCTGATTTGTCATACACATTGAACCTCATTTCTGAATATTTTCGTATCCACTGTTGGCAAGCTTCTTTGTAAGCAGATTTAAATGGCTTCATCACACAGCGGTCAATAGGTTGAAGTTCATGTGATGCGTGCGAAGAAATGTTTAGAATATGAATATGGTATTCTCTTAAATATTTAATTATCTGTAGACTCTCCTGGCTGGAATGCCCATCTACAATAAGTAGTACTAGGCATTCTTTACTCAGGTTTAAATATATGACAAAATGATGAAGCCACTTCACAAAATTTTTTGCAGTCATCCAGCCATTTGGTTGTGTGCCGCTTATAGATTTATGAGAAGCGTTCATCATCAATCTTTCATCAGTTTTAACTCTTGGAAAAATATCCTCTGTCATTTTGACTTCTTTTAGCGGATGTAAGTTATATATTTTAGAAAGTGCAAAATAAAATTTCTTACTAAGAACTGCATAATGTACAAAAAATCTATCTATTTGAGATTTATTAAAACCAACTGCACGTATCAAACTGGTAGATCCAGCAGTTTTTAAAGAAAACACTAGATGTCTTTGAAGAAACCTGTAGTAAAAATCTTTACTAACCATTTCTTTGTCTGTGTTAAAACAAAGGCTAAGTTTCATTGATTCCGGAACATCAAAAATATTTAAGGAATTCATTTTTTGTGAACGACATGAGACGATTGTTTAAATCTTTTACATGGTTACCTAAGACGTTTTCTTGTGCGTTGTTAAAAATTAATGAAAACTTTCCTAGTTTTGGTTTAGTGGTAATTCTTTACTACTACAAAGCTTTTGGACACGTTCATGCAGAGTACTTTTAGAACGTTCTGCTGCTTTGCGGATAGAATTATTCTCATCTATTATGTTATGTACGCAAGTGCATATACGTGTATAAACTTATATATAATAAATCAGTATTAAACCTAAACTGGTAGAATCAATACGTTACATGGCGCGGTCGTAAAGTTTTAAACGTTTTTGTGAAAAAATAAAGCTAAAAGAGAAATGGGGGAATATGGAGGAATAGTACCTACGATAATAAGCGGAAACTTATCAGAAAATTAAAGCTTCTGGAAACAAAAATTTTTAAATTACTTAGAAGCATCCGAAATGTGTAAAAAAAGTAGAAGCACACAGTGTGCCGAATTGTTGCATTATATTGAGGATGATGGAATTAGAATTTACAATACTTTTTCAATCGCAGAAGAAGAAAAAGGTAAATTAAAAATTTTATTAGAAAAATTTGAAAATCACTTTTCTCCAAAAAATAATTTGTCTTTTGAAAGATATAAATTTTCCACCCGCAAGCAATTAGTAGGTGAATCCTTAGAAACATTTATCACAAATTTAAAAAACAAAGCCAATTCATGCGATTTTGGTGAACTAAAAGATGTTCTTGTTAAGTGTATTTTAACCTGTGGTATTTTGAATGAAAAACTTCCAGAACGACTTTTAGAAGATGATAGTTTATCTTTGGAAAAGGCAGTTTCGTTATGTGTAGCCGTCGAAGAATCATATCAGCAATCGTCACGTATGGCTTCAAGTTCAAACAGGGTTACAGTACAATCACTACAAAATGAATTGCAAAAACGTAGCATCAAGAAATACCATAATGCAAGAACATTTGGTAGTGCATCGGCGATATTAGCTTCAAATCGTGGTCAACGAGGACGATTAGAAAGAAGGAATAACTGTGGTCGTTGTGTTAATGTTAAAAAAGTTAATGAAGTAATGTACGAAAGTGAAAACGAGCATTCTGTGTTTATTGGAAATGTAATAAAGTCAATAGAAACTAATTTAGCTTGGTACGAAATGATTACATTCAATGAAAATAAGTATAAATTTAAAATTTGATACCGGTGCAATGATAAATATAATGCCTTTAAAAATGTTAAATGGTATGGGATTTGATATAATAAATTTACAGAAATCTCACGCTAAATGTGGATTTGAAAATAATACAACTTACAGTGCTTTTTATATAGTTACAGGTAATTATAAAGCGTTATTAAGTTTAAAAACAAGCGAATCTTTAAAAATCTTTAATAGAAATAAAAATGAAATTGTTGTAAATAATCATGTAAACGAAGTTTGTATATTTGATATCATAGAAAATAAGTACAAAGATTTGTTTAGTGGACGTCTTAAGAGTACATACAGTATTAAAATTAAAGAAAACGCAACACCAGTGATTCATTCGATCAGAATCGTTCTTTTAAAAATTAAAGAGCAATTGGAAAAAAACTTTAGATCAATTAGTAAGACAACAAATTATTGTAAAAGTTAAAGAACCTACTGATTGGGTGAATCCCATGGTGATAGTACAAAAACCCGGTAAATCTTTGCGCATATGCTTGGATCCGCGAGATCTAAATCAAGCTATTTGTCGTAAACATTTTCAGTTACCGACATTACATGAAATAACGCCTAAATTAAAAGATGCTAAATATTTTTCTTTATTAGACGCTAGTAATGGATTTTGGCAAATACCTTTAGACGATAAGAATTCTAAATTATGTACATTTAGTACTCTATTTAGACGATTCCGTTTTCTTAGAATGCCCTACGGTATTAAATCTGCCCCTAAAGTTTTTCAAGCACAGTTTAAAGACATCTTTGACATGGATGGAATTGATGTTTACATTGACGACATCCTTGTATATGGAAAAACTAAAGTTGAACATGATAAACGGTTAATTGAAGTTTTAAACAGAGCACGTGAAAATAACCTAAAATTTATTAAAAATAAATGTAAATTTGGTTTAACAAAAATTAAATCTATGGGACATTTGCTAACGTCAAACGAAATCGTACCGGATGAATCAAAAATTGAAGCAATAAAAAATATGCTGTTGCTAATACTTGGGAATTTACCTATATTACGAGTAGTCCGAGATATCTACAATCAAACGCCATGGCGGAGCGTGCAATCCAAAATTTTAAAAAAGTATTTAAAAAAGCTGAAGATGAACGTAAAGATATATATCTATCATTGTTAATGTATAGAAATACGCCTGTGGATGATAGTATTTATTTCCCGTCGCAATTATTAATGGCAAAAAAATTACGAGACTTATTACCAAAAACTTCAAATTTATTAAAACATAAAGTAATTAATCAAAAACGTCACAATAGTTGTAATTATAGTAATCGTGAAAAACAAAAGAAATATTATAATTGGGGAACAAAACTTCTGTCTCCATTAAAAAAAATCGAAACATAAATTTTCAAACAGAACCAGGTGCTCAATGGAAGCCTGGAAAAATAAAAGAACTTGTTGGTATTCGTTCATATAAAATAGAGGAAGCTAACGGAAATGAACCAATCAGAAACAGAAGATTCATCTCAACTGTTCCTGATTTGAAACCAGAGATAAGAAATGAACAAACCTCTACTTTTTATGATACAAATTCTGATGATGACAATACAGAAGTATATAACCCACCATCACATACTAGTTCGGGGCGAGCTGTTAAAGTTCCAAATAGATATTAATATGTTTAGTTATTACCTTTTCTATGGAAAAGGAGATATTATGTATGTTATGTGCGCAAGTGCATATATATAATGATAACTACTATTATTTGCTGCTGGAATATCTATTTCTTAATTATTTATTTCTCGTAAAGCACAAACAAAGATTACAATTACAAAAATGTACAAAAAACAAATAAAATATAAACCAGTAACTGAAAATTAAAAAACTGTTCCCATTTTCTTAGATTTATCTTTCAAATTAATTTTGTTTCTATGGTGAATAGTAAAAACTTTGTATGTTGCATTTTTGTAAACTGTTTTATCTACAACTGCCATATAATGACTATAGTTTGACACTTGTTGAAATATTATTATGACTTTTATTACCGCGCTTATTTTGTATTCAGTTTTAAACTAATTATTTTTACTCGAATAATTATTATAACAATAGTTATAAAATGTTGTACGTAACACGTAGGATACTATATTATTAATGCACTTATATGATTACACATGCGTGCATTAATAATATCCATATCCTACTTATTACGTAGATAACTATTAAACATTCAACCTAACTTTAATTGATTCAATTGTGTATGACATTTATTTTCGATTTAAATGACAGAGAAAAGAATAATTACAGACAAAAAATATCAAGATTCAAAGCATGGTTATATAGATAATAGTAACGCAATTTAATTATACATAAACATTTTAATAAATTGATAATGTAACCTACTCTAATTATCAATAAAATTATAATCTGTAACTCAACAATAAAAAAACTATTGATTAAAAGTATAATGAATATTGAAATTAAATTGACATTATCTATGCAAATTTTAGTAAATAATGTAATTGTATGAACACTTTTTACTATCATTTAACAAATATAACATTAACCATTAAATATTTAATGGATAGTGTATTACTGAAAGTGTTTTTTTTACATAAATAAAATTTATCAACATCGTCTCTAGGGATTCTTCAACTCATTATTAAGCATTATTTTATTATTATTAAGCATTATTTTTTGTCGATAACGCAAAATGTACTTGTTTTTCAACAAACTAAAATTATGTACATACAACATAATTTGTTTGTAATGTTAAAAAAGTTCTTAAAAAGACTATAATAAACAAGTTATAATCTCAAAAATTTTATTTTTTAATATACCAAAAAAATAATCAATAGTGAATACATAACCGTTACATAGACAGAGGCCTTCTGCTACCTCAACTCAAAAATCGGGACAATCTAAAATATTTTTCTTCGTCAATCTTAGTTTTATCATCTGAATACCTAACCAAAAAGTCGATAAAATGAAAAAAAAATTTCAAATACTACTTTTAACTTTGCAATCTAATTCTATAATGTTATATAAGGCCGTCTAACAAATTGACTCCGCTCATATCTTTGTCACTGGAACATACCAGACCAAGAACTACGTCTTTCCTTACTTTATAAAAATAAAGCACTTATTAAAATACAATAAATAGTTATTATGTTTTGGAATAATAGATGCTAAACGAAGTACAATGTTTTTACTGACTCCTATGTCTTTTTTCCCAAACGCTGAAAGTGTCTTTCTGGTAAAAACCTCAAAATAGGTCATTACACAATACAAATATCTTGTAACCCTATCCCATTTATTCGGTTTTTTTTTTTTTTTTTTGATTGTATTGTTTTAGAAAAAGTATTCCTTTAAAAGGTAAAATAATGTAGACGCGGTCTTACCTTGAATAATTTATTTCTAGTTATATCGTCTCAATCTTTTGTCAAGTTATTGTTATTGTTAAAATAAAAGTATTTTTTATTTGTTCTCACGTGGTTCTAGAGATACAATTGCCAACTTGCGGTATCTTAGAGGTAGAACTCTAATAAAGTCTATTTTTAGGTAAACCAAAAATAGACATATACATGTTTGTTCAAGCTATACAGCTCAAAATATTGTGGCCAAAATAGTGACTTTTCTGATATATGGGGGTCTATTATGGTTACTTTATAAAATTATTTTCATATCATGCAGGGTGTTCTAAAGACCGTAAAATTATTAAAGTTGTGTTTTTTAAATATTGTATTTTATTACATATTTTGATTTTCTGATCAAAATAAGGGTGTCTTTAATAACGTTTATAGAGCCTAATCTTAAAGTTTTTTAAATAATTTAAATTTTAAATAACATAATGTTTATGTTTGAGGTATATAAGAAGTATCTAAGTTACAGAAGCAAAATCTACAGTGAAATATAGCAATAGATCATATTTTATATTCCAAATTATAATAAATTTTACATCTTATGCAGGGTATCCAAAAATTAAAACCTATCAATTAAGCAATTTAAGTGACTAAACTTTATTAATATAAATAAAACGTCATATTTTTTTATTTACCAGAAAATGTGTTTAAAAATATCAGATAATTAACAATTGTAAGAATAATAATTTATGAACCAATACAGTATAACAGTAATAATAACAATAATATATCAACGATATATAATAAATAAAACAAATGAATTCAAAAAATGGATAACTCAATTGACTCTCCCTCCCCAAATCCCCGAAATTAATTACACTAAACTTTTTCATGGGGATACATAAAAAGCATTATCTACAATACGCTACCGGCAACACAACACGATATGAAAAAACGCATAACAGACACTTTTAAAACAGTAACCTCGCAAATGTTGCTCAAAGTTAGCAGTAATTTTTAAAAAAAGGTATGTAAGTGTTTGGAATTGGAGGGTCAACATTTCGAACATCAGTTATAAATGTTTTGCATTTGTTTCATGCTATCATTCGTATGTTATTATCATTATTGCTGCTATAGATTGTTCTATTATAAATTACATTTCAAGTTTCTAAACATTTGTGAAAATATTTTTTATTATTATTCGTATACTTGCTAACTATCTGATATTTCTAAATACAACAGTCAACTAGATTCATCAGAACGTTTAATAAGAAAACATTAATATACAGGAAATTTTATTTAAAAAAACAACATAAATTTTACGAACTCTGTATAATATAAAAATAATATTAAAAAGTAGCCATATAATATTCTTCTACATATCCCAAAGTAAAATGTTTTAAAAATCACGTATTTTGGGGCACAATATTCCGAGCCGTATAGCGTGAATAACCCTGCATATATAATAGCTTCAATATAATTTTTTTAATTTGGCTTGAATTAGATTTAGAGATTTGTTCAAGTCTACTTTACGCAAATGCAAATTGCTCTGTTTGATTATCAGTGATAATGGGCCTACTTGCTTTAAGTTCATCTACTTTTGGTAACGTAAACGATGCCAGAAAAAAAATTTCTTGATATCGAACTTCACTCGTATATTTGTTTCCGTTTATAGGCTACATTAATCATTGGCTTATCATTTTGCGAATCGGTCTTATTTGATTCAATTCGACTAATTTCCAACTTTTCACTACTGTCTCACGAACCGTCGTTGAAATTTTGTGTATTGTGTGTGCACATACTTGTAATCAGAGCAGGTAAATTTGTCATATTTTATTAAAAACATACAAATTTTATAAAAGATACATTTGAAATTTGTAGATTTACAAACACGTAACTAATAAATATCTATAAAAGTTAGTTTAAAACTGTTGTTGTACTACTTAATAATTTACCTGTATTTTTGTTGTCTTCTAATATTTCCCCAAAATTCTAAAAAAATTGCATAAAAAGATTCGACGTGGGAAATAACGACAAACGACTAGATTGCATTTTTACTTGTAGAGAATAGATGGCAAACGATACTTCTTTTTTTTTACATTAATATACATATATTGTACCTTAACTTAGGAATTGTGGTCTTATAAAAAAAAACGATTTCCGGTATTATAACTTTACGTTTACAAATGGATACAAATTATATCTTGTCGCCTAATCAAATCCTCTAAAAAAGCTAATTTCTTATGAAGAACTCGGTTTAAAAAACAAGCGTGCAAAATGAAAATCTTTACTGGTCGAAGACAATGTTTGTCTGAGACCGGTAGAGCTCTTAATGTTCGTGATGTTTATGCTATTTTATGCACAATAGAAACATTTTTTCCTTAGTCTTATTAAATCACTATACCTTACATTTTAACTAACTCAATTCATTCTGGTTTAAAAATGTCCACTCGTAAAGAAATACGGCTAACTTAGACTACGTGAAACATTATATTGTCCGAAACGAGGTTAAGAGGTCCCAAAGTTTCAAAATAGTTTGGCATTAATGTTGACACTTGACAATGTTTGCAAAACCTGTCAAAAGACGGTTTAGAAAAGTCAAAATTTTAAATTTTTGACATTAAAGAACAACAAATAATAGTATGTCAAAACACAAGTTACAGAATCAGCGCGCTTCAATCACGAGAACGGGTTCTATACACGAGCCACGCAGCGGCGAGCTTATGAGGCGGTCAAGTGATTGAAACGCATTCTATGACGTTTGTTTCAAACTATTTTCTCTATTTGGATTTAATTTTAATATTTTTTTGTATAATTTTAATTTTAAAATAACATTGGGAAATTTATGTATTTTATAGAATTGGTAACACTTACACATTGACATATTGAGGTTTATGTGTTAATCTAAAATCTCATACAAAATTGTTATATCGAAATAGAGAAAATTAATTAATATAAAATTGAGTTGTATGTTACTTTTTTTATGAATAATTTCGTTCAAATCAATTATTCATTAAAAAAATAATTTTAAAATAATGAATGCATTTTAGTTCAACTATGTATTCCAAAAATAATGCATAACTCAACTGATATTTAATAATCTTTAAGTAAATCATTAATTGCTCATTAAAAAATTAATGGACAATATATTGTTTTTTATCAAAAGTTCTGGATTTCAAACTTTACTTATTAGTAAAAACAAAATTTATTAATATAATCCACTAAGAACCATGGTTGCGTTAACGAAACAGAGTTTATTTAATGTTTAAAATTTGTTTATTATTTTTATTATTAGAAGTATTTAAGGGAAACGTAATATGTTATTTGTAGGTACTTATATGGAATTTGGTAATAATGCTTAATTTAACCTGTTTTTGAAAAATGTTGAACCAAATTATCATCAAATATATTTCGACAACTCTTTTCATTATATAAACTGTTTTCAGCTTTGTAAAAAAGGGGTTATTGCGCAACAGGTACAATTTGTAAAAATTGAACCGCTATATAGCTTATAGAGAGTAAACTATTTTCAAAGGATAGTAGAGGAAGCTAGTTCCTTTGATTCTAATTAAGAATTAGGTGTTATAAAGTAGAATGTTAACTTATTGTCACTATCGCCAGCAGCACTTTTTAAGTGTAGTCTCTACAAAACATTAGAAGATATAATAGTAAACTCGAGAAACAAACGTCCATTCCTCAACCAAACATCATTGCAGAATACAATCGACACATAGGTGGAGTTGATTTATACGATAACGGTGTCGCCAACTACCGAAACAAATTAAAAGGAAAAAATTGTGGTGGCTACTGTTCACTAATACTTTATATGGTATTATTGTAAACGCATGGAAATTATAAAATATTGCCGATAAATCAAAGATGTGTCAGCTCGATTTATTGTTCATATGTTACAACACATCTGTTACAAGCTGATTTTGACATAACAAACAAAAAATAGACAAAACATAAAATAAGATCCTGAAAATAGCATCGGTCATATAATTATCAAACACGAAAATAGAGTAAAGAATAGGTGTAAGTTTAAAAGTGTGAGGTTTATAAAAAGATCCAGGTAATCTTAGTTTATTGAAATTTTTAGTAGATGGTAACAAAACTGTATTTCATTAGCACCTTCTTCGCTCTTGTTTTACAGTTTTCTAGTGTGTTTACTTTCCACGCGCATTTGCTTGGCCTGAGTCATAATAAAGTGGTTTATAATTAATAATAAATTAAAATAATAAGCTCTTACAAAAATGATTACTGTTTATTTAAATTATGGTCCGTTATCGGTTATAAGAAAGAAATAGCGATCATAACTGTCGCGTACATAAGAAATAGTAGACATTTTAAACCAGAGTGCAAAAACCGTACACAAAAGCGAAAAATTAGAATTTATGACAGTTAAGAATCAATAAAATTAAGTAAATATAAACATATTTATTTTAAGTAAGTAATTTGTTTTAGCTGATGCAACGTTATCAAATGTTTTAGAATGAATCATAATACACAATTTCATAAATTACATGAAGATTTATTTATATTCTAACAGTTGCAAATAGTTTCGTACTTTTTTAACAAGAAAGTGTCGGAATTGAAATAGTTCAAAGAGAGCAGTGGGATATTTTTAATGGCAAGCTACTTCGATCATAAAATTTGTGGTACCCGTGCACTAGTTGAAATTTAAAAAAAAATGTGGTTACAAAACACAAACAAAATTTCTTAAATCGCCTGAACGCTGAGGTATTGGTAATACACGTACAATATTTAATTTGTAAAGATGAAAATACTTTCAATTGGTTTATAGTTTATAGAGTGTAAGTAAAAATTTAGTACTAAGAAAATAAAAACAGATTATGCAAAAAGAAGAATTTTATAAAATAAATAATATGGTAATGGTAATTTCATAATACCATTCCAATTAGGTGACGGATAAAATAACTCAAGAAAAAATTACCCGGTAAATACTGCACACAGAGAAATACTACTCAAAACTGTAATTGGATTTGTAGTGCTTCAATATGAACTTTTTTATCTTATTTTATTTGAAAAGCAGTATTTTATGTTATTTTATCTAGACACTGATCCAGACAAAAGTTTCGAAATTGAATCTAGTAGTTGACTGTTAATTCGTCATTTATTACGACTTGTTGACCTTACAAGAATTTCGAGTAAAATAAAATACTACATATTCATACGATATTGTAAAATGTTTAGCTTTGATGTTTAATACTAAAATAATTTAAATTTAGATTATTTAGACACTATTTTTTGAAAAATAATGAAATGAAAAAATTATTTTTTCCACTACTCGTTATATATGCTTTCATTATTACGTATAATAGTAGGTTGTGAAGTTGTACTTTTCAAGCGCAGGTAAATAATATTTCATTATTAACCACTGGTTAATAATGAACATATTAACATTTTCTGATAATACTATAACAGTTCCAAAGAAAAAAAGTTTACGAAACTGTCTATCAAGAGCAAGAGATTTTATTTAATGCTAATTTAAGTTTTCAAATCGTTCAATTAATAAATTAATTTGGTTTTAAAAAGTAAGTTATTTGAAGTTCGCGCTTAATTAAATGTGAATATTATTGAATTAATTATATTTTAGATATAATCAATGCGTAAAATAATAATGTTTTTAAATAATTTAAACAACTTTAGCAATAAAAACTTACGTTATCTGTTTATTTTTGTGTTTTAATTCAGAACTAAGAATTACGTCAAAATTAATTTTATTAAAGTATGGACAACTGTCAGAATCGCTGACTTGATGTTTAATTTAAAATTAATATCTTAAATTTTAAGTTTGATTTAGTAACAGGTAGAAAAGTTTTAATAATTCTAGTACCTAGTGGAAAAAATTGTATATACACCACGGTTGAGAAGTGTATCATTATAAGCTGCGCGATTTATATCCCTCGACGCTTCGCGTCTCGCGATATAATCTATCGCTTAGCTTATAATGATACACTTCTCAACCTTGATATATAATATACTATTGTTTTTTCGTATGGTCCTTAATTTAAATAATCTAATTTTCGTAAATATAAATAATTCACTTATATTTCATCGTCTTTCTACATTTAGACGTACACACGACAAATTCAAAATTTATATAAACAGTTTTTAAATTGATTATAATTATAAAATTTAAATATGTTTGTAAATTATTTATTTCATAAAAAAGTTTATAGCTTGTTTTTTTTAAGGTTTGCATAATCGACCAAGGAAACGATTTAATTGCAAGTAATCCACTGATAGGATGCTGTCTTATCGGGCCTCGTGAATCAGGACCTGAAAAAGATCATTGGCAAGATATGATGCAAAGTCCAAGAAAAGCAGTTGCATGTTGGCATACTCTGCGATAAGCGAAAACAGTGCTCAATGAATATATCTTACGTGAGTAATGATGCATAATTTAAAAAAAAACGCTTACAGAAAAATGGTATACAACATAAAAACGTGGTTTACAACATTTTTATATTCCAGTTGTTTATATGCATTATTTACAAATTCAAACAATGCACCAATATGTCCAGTTAACTAAATAAGTTTATATATTACAAAGTAAGTAGTACAAATTTAATTTATCGTTAGTTCAAATATTATTCCAATTAAGTACTTCTTATAAATTGTTTCTGAAAAAGAAATGTAGAAGTGATAATATATTTCGTATAGTATTAGTCAATTATTTCAAATAAAGATATATAGATATTTTCTTAATGGATCCCGTCACGCTTACAGAAGATCTCAGAGAAGAATCGACGAATTTATATTCAATTTGATGGCCTGATTACATGTAGAAGACAAATAATTTTAGTATTGTTAATGTTAATGAAAATGCTGCTTATGATTAATGTCAGTCCTTTCACTATTCAGACAATCATCTTGTCATTTTTAAAAACATTTACAAAAACACTCAAATTCTATAAACATTCGTAGCGTAAATTAATTGTAGTTGTCACAGTATATTTTATACAATTTCTCAACAAAGAAACCGCAATTTAAATATTTTTGAAGGACTTTAATATAAATGCCTGCCTTCAATAAAATCTTGTCTTGTATGTATTAACAGATATTTGCGACTGATATTTCCACCATATCACAATATATGTATTACCCTGTGTCTGCACAGTAATGTAGAGAAGAGTTTATTATCATATACATTACACATGTTCCTTATGCACCTTCTGTACATGTCTGCTGTAGTCATAAATATTTAACCAGTAATTAATATAAACTTAGTAAACATATTTATAAATGCTCTATGCAAACAAAAATTGATAACAAAACTATATCATTAAAAAACCAAGTTAAAATAAACACATAATCTGAAGGGTACATTGTAGGTATTTTTTTCATAAAGGTTTGACGACTCTTCAGGTGTAACATAACAGACGTGGGACCAAATTACCTAAACATTTCAAATTACTGAAATAATTTTTGGTTTACAATTCAAACATAATGTATTTAATAAACCTGATAACATTATAAGAAATACTACTTCTTTAGTACAATGTACAATATTTCCCAGTGTTTTGGCTGTGCTTTACTGCAATTATTTTCAGAGGCTGCAAATGCGGAAAGATCTTGAGTCGCGTGTTCGAAGGCAATGTATCATTGCATTCAACGGCTGGAACAAAAAAAACCCATTTTTCTTAACATGCTAACCTTGGACCGCGTTTTAATATTTTATTTTAAAATACTACACAGTTAACACATAGTTTATCTTTATTTTACCTTTAAAAGAAAATTTATTACAACAAATTACACATTACAATAACTTATTTAAGATAGTAGTAGTTAAAAACAATTAGGTTAATTTATCCGAGCTCTGCGAAAATTAAAGTAGAAAAATGATTTCTTTTCCATGATCGCGATTATTATTTTACGAGCGATCGATGATCGCGATTGTTATTTTATAGAAATCGATGATCGTGATCACTGTGACCATTATAGTACGCTTCTCGTTGTAATTTAAAAATAGTTTTTGTGTTATACATATACATAATCTGTATTCAGTTTACATTTTTTTATCACAGTTTAACCCGTTCCGATTTTCTATAAGACTGTAGCATAATAATAATAATAATAATAATGTCTTTTATTGAGCTCTCAACTTCATTAACATTTTTCCCCCATAATAACAAAATATATAATAGGCATGTAAATATAAAAGAAATAAGGAAATGAATACTATAATTAAATAACAAATAATAAACAAAAGAAAAGACGCCCAATCAGGCGAAGTTCAGATTTATATTATTACTGGATAATAATATAATCTGCTCTTCCACTTAACCTGCTTCTATTTTAGTTTAGACAGTTTGTGTGTAAAGCGGGTTGAGATAAGTAGATTATATTACTAAAAGATACATAATTGTGAAATATATAATTCATTAGAAAGTTAATATTTAGATAGAAAGGATGTAGATACAATTTAAACATATAATCTTAGAACTAGGAAGGAAATCATTATGGTGCCGTTTGTTTTAAAATAAGTAAATTAAATAATTTTATTTTAAAGGTCTTATAATTTAATACTTTAAGGGTATCTGGTAGACTGTTATATAAATTTGCTAGTGTAAAAGAGTAAGATCTGCGATATAAGGAAGTCCGATGTTTTGGAATTAATAATAAGTACTTCTTTCGTTTATTTATGTTACACGCACTATAACTGGGAATGATTTTTGATGCCAGATATGATGGAGTACCGCTGGTTAAAATTTTATGATAGAGAGCAGCACTATGTAATAATCTTCTATTAGCCATGTTTAACCATTGTAATTCCATGAGCTTGTGTTTAACTCTTTCGCGTTTTTTTAGACCAAAAATTAATCGAAGACAGGCGTTTTGTAAATTTTGTAGTCGTCTTGTATCTGCACTGTCTAAGCAGGGGCCATATACTGAGCTACAGTAATTAAAGTGAGATAATACCATGCTATTACATAGTATAATTTTAGTTTTTTGGTTAATACTGTAGCGACTATTAAAAATAACTTTTAGGTTAATATAAGCCCTTTGCAACAAAACAGATATGTGGCCTTTAAATCTGAGAGTTCTGTCAAACATAATACCTAGGTTTTTATGCTGAGCTTTGAGTTGAAGTCTATTTTTGTCTATATTAACAACCAACAAATTTGCAATAATATCGTATAGGTGGTTTTTACAGAATAGCATTGTATAGCATTTGGACGTGTTTATTTTTAAACTATGTTTATTAGAAAAATCAGCCAGTCTTTGCAGATCGGTATTTATTTTTGACACTGCTTCTACTATCTCTGACGGCTTAAAATTAAATGTAAGCTGTGTATCATCAGCATATAAATGATACCCACAGAATTTTATCCCATGAGTTAAGTTGAAGGTATAAAGAATGTATAACAATGGTCCTAATATTGAGCCTTGTGGTACACCTCGACGTACTTGGAGCGGTGCGGATATATTTCCATTATAAACAACAACTTGTGAACGGTTGATCAAGTAACTTTGAATTAGGGCCGTAGCTGAATTTGTAAACCCCAAATGTTGCGTTATAGAGATTAAGATGTCATGGTTCAAAGTGTCAAATGCTTTCGAGTAGTCAAGAAATATAACCACAGATGCATTATTATTATCTGAGGCTGTAAGTATGTCATCAACTATATTTAGCAGGGATGTTTCGCAGCTATATCCTTTTCTAAACCCTGATTGGGTATCAGGGATTACATTAATTGCATCTAGATAATAGCGTATCTGTTTATCAATTACTCTTTCGGCGATTTTAGAGAGAAAAGGCAGAATACTGATGGGCCTTAAATCTGTTATTTTCGTAGGGTTGTTGGTCTTGGGTACTGGTGTTACATTTGCAATTTTCCAAGCATCAGGGAACACAGAATCCAATATACACGAGTTAATAATATGAGTGATTATGGGAATTATTAACGGGCAACATAGTTTGATCATATACATACTAATGCAGTCGGAACCAACGGCATTGCTTTTAAGTTTAGCAATAATTTCCTGAATATCACTTTCGCCCACTGTTAGGAATTCAAATCGTTGTGCATTAGTATGACGTTGATTTTTATAAAAATTTAAAATATCTTGGTTATTCTTAACATCGAGTGGTTCTATTATTTCATTAAAAGATTTGTTTATTAAATTGACATCGCTGATATTAGATGGTATTTCGATTTTGTGTTTGTTAAAAAGATTAATAGATTTTAAGGTTTTCCACAAGCGTTTGTTATTATTTTTTATCTCATATTCCACATACGCTTTCTTTTCTTGTCGCACAGCAAACGTTACATAATTTCGTACGGATTTATAGTAATCCCAGTGACTAGGTCTTTTGCTTTTCTTAAATTTCTGCAATGCTTTGTTCCTTAAATTTATCATAAACTTGATGTTATCAGTTAACCAAGGCGATTTAGGCTTACTAATACGGACTGTAGTAATTTTAGTATGATTGTTGAATAATTGAATTATGGTATTATTAAAATGTTGTATCTTTTGATTTATATCGCGTAGCTGTAATAAACGTTCCCATGAAACTGACTGTAGGTCAGTATAGAATTTTTCCAAATCGAAGTTTTTATAATCACGAAACGTATATAAATTAGGTATATTTTTTCCAATTTGGACAAATTCGTATTCGCAATATATCATTTCATGATCAGACAGATCGTGTGAGCTTAATACTCCAGAGGTTTGTACATGTTTACTTTTGCTTACTAGAATCAAATCTATAAGTGAATATGTATTTTTGGTTATACGTGTTGGTTCTTTGATTATTTGTTTGAAACCAAACATGTCGATCGTTGACAGGAATTCGTTAGTTTTAGAAGCATTGAAGTTAAGTAAATCAATATTGAAATCTCCTACACATATTACTTCGTCAACTACAGGGATAACCAAAGATAAAGAATATTCTAAAGCTGACATAAACTCTGAATATGGAAATTCCGCTCTACGGTAGACGGTTCCTACAGCAATGTTAGTACCACATGTATTTACTTTTATCCAAATTTGTTCCATAGAATCGGATGAGGAATTAATAGTTATCAAGGAGTATTTAATGTTGTTCTTGATATAGAAACCTACACCTCCACCCCTGGTAGCAGTGTCTCTATCTTTTCGGATAAATTTATATCCTGGTAAATACACATGAGTTGTAGGTATATTTTTTGTTAGCCATGTTTCGCTGATACCGATTATATCGAAATTTAAGGGCAACAGGTAATCAGATTTTTCATTAAACTAAGCGAGCGAACATTTAAATGACCTATTTTTATACTATCTATTAATACTAACATATGTTAAAGAACTAAAATTAAAAGTAATATTCTCAAGATAAGACTCCAGAAAATGAAACAAAATCATAACTACAGAGACTATACATTTCATAATAGACACAAAAGTAGATACAAAAATATCGTTCTTAATGTACATCATTAAAATCCGATAACTTACTTATTTGATAAATTCTGCTGTTTTCTTTAGCTCGCATGAAGATTTTGCCCCCTTTTGTCCACAAGAACTTTACATTATGTTCATTTTTGAACTTCCTCGCTTGTGAGAAAAGTTGGCGATTAAAACTTGTTAAACATTCATTTATATAGATAAAGTTATTACTAGCAGTATGTTTTCCCACTTCTCCAATCAAATCTTGAACTTTTAAGTTGCGTTTCACCTTTCTCAATCGTAAAAACTCTTCTTTATCGCATCTTCTTACAAATTTCACTATGATTTTCTTTGATGTGTTGGTGTCATTATTTATTTTTAAACGATGGCAGGTATCAATCATATTTGGTGTTATATTGAAATTCACCGCTACTCCAACTGCCTGCACTGTAGTCAGGACATCCTCATTAGGAGTTTCTGGAACACCGATTAGTTCTACACAATTTATCCGCGAATATTGTTGGAGATCATTGATTTCTTTTTTTAATACTTCATTTTCTTTTTGAAGTGTGACAGTTTTGTTTTCTAGAACGTCAATTCGATTTAGATGTTCACATAATACTGCTTCTTGCTTACGTAGACTGCTATTACAGTCATCAATTTTTTCATGGCATAAATTTAAGGATTTAATTATTTCCGATTGTTCTGTTCTCAATAAACGAATTTCATTTAAAATTTCAGTTAGAGTAGATTTTTCATTTTTAGTGACACAATCGTTACAACTCCAAAATTCTTTATTTCCAGAAATGCTGACACATTTTCCATGAAAAAATGCATTGCAGATACCGCATATTATATTGTCAATGTCTTCACGTGAAATTCTGTGTTTACATTTATTGCAGGTTGTTGGCATTTTGTATGAATAGATAATAGATAATACCCACAAGGTTGTATTTATAGTGATATCTTCAAATGTAAGTAAACGGGTATTAAAATTTATGATTTCCAAAATATTAAAAACTTGGGAATGATTATGATTATTTCTTACATCCAGTTTTATAACATCACGTAATTTATGATTTTCTAATTTACTTGAATAATATAAACTATTTAAAACATTAAAATTTCGCACATATTGGAGAGCGCACTTAAAACACAACCGACCTTTACAACATACATTATACGAATCCATACGGGCCAATATAATCCCTATTCATATTTCTAAAATAAAATCCCACGCACATATTATTAATTATTTAGGGTGACAGTGTGGACAATAATACATAATATGTGATTTACAAATATGCTTTTGACATTTGTCTTATTATCATTTTTAGAGGGACAGAATTTACAGCGTTCTCGTTGAAGAGTTGTACTTAAATTTCCAATATCGGTTGATTATAAATCCAGGTCGAAGTCCTATCTAGAGTGGTGAAATTTATTGTTTGTGTTCTTGCCAATTGTCGTGATTCTTTTGTTCTTGGTATATGCTGCCAATAATTAATTAGTGATGCAACCAGTGTTTTGCCTAACTCTTCAAAAAGGACTCGTCTTTTGGTTAATTGATTTTTGTTCCAGCGAGGATTTATTGCTGTCCACAGAACAAAAGCATGGATTATAATCAAGATTTATTCTCGGTTTTTTTATTCTTCTGATTACTAATCGCTTTGTCATAATGTAGCGTGATCATAAGAAAAAACAAAACAAAAGAATTATAAACCTCTCTATTTGGCATTTTTTTCGTAAGCTCGCGTTTATTTTTTCTAACAGTATCATAGTAATGTTTCTTTTTAGAAGAAATTGTCAGACATTATACGATGTAAAAAAGTTAACGCAAGTTAAATTGTGTATTTTCAAGTCACTGCTGAGGTCACTATTCGCAATTTTTAATTTTTTTCTGGTTTAGCTGCCTTTTCTGTATACATTTGTAATTTCGGGGCATTAAAGATTTTACTGTCACATAAAACCTACATTTTGATTCTATACTTCGCCGGCTTACTGGAAATTGTTTGAACAGGCACCCATTTTTCCCAGATAGCTCGAATAGCAGAGTTTATCGGTTTGTCTCCTCTCTTACCTGGTCTTACTATGGAAACAAATAACACGAGATACTTTCGTGAATGTATCAAGAGACATTGTTGCTCGAAATATGTTAGAACTAGTTTTGTTATTCCAATGGTTTTAGTTGAATCTCCATAAAATTTATAAACTCCAGCTAATATCAAAAGACGGATGTATGCCTAAAAAGTTGTGTGATCCTTGCTTATCCATGAATTTAAGTAAGTAAGTCGTCGTGGCATAGTTGGTAAGACATGTGCTTGCTACACCGACAACAGTCCTGATCGCGTCAATTTTTTATTTACGTTACATTACATTATATACAATACATATTATGTACAAAACAGTGCAAATTTGATGCACCTATGTACGTACATTGTTCGTTTAAGTACTTACATACGTACTTAAAAGTACATAAAATACATACATAGTACGTATTTGTACTATATGGGGGTGTTGACCTTTCTTTGGGCTAGAGATGTTCACAAACATGCGTAACTCACACATCTATTAAGACTGCAATTTTATTCCTTTTTTAAATAAAAAACTGTTTTTTAGATTTTTTTAAATTCTACATTTATTCAGTGTAATCAACGTCAAAATTATATTAATAAACTACTTACGCTAGTGTTGTTTTTAAAAAAGCTCATAGATATTCAAAATTAAAAATTTCATTTTGTATATTAAAAGATTTTATTTAGTCATAAACCAATTAATAATAATTTAAGAAACGACGCTGAGGTCATTATAAATGCAGGACCTTTAACCTCTGAAAATAATGAATCGTGAATAAACTTGATATATAAAGTGTCACAAACCGACCCATACCCTTTGATAATTGCAATTTACTTACCTTCCCAATACATATATATTTCAGTAAATAAACTAACAATGCAAGAGCATTTATGGTATTTCGACATTTACTAAGTTTGTATTAAGAGATTATTGTTCTTACATTATATGTATCCTCTGAGCTCATTGTATCGAACTTATGAACTATATTCTATATGAGTGTTTCTTATGAAGTTGTTACTAACAAATTGTATCAATTTATACGAAAAAAAAAGGATAAAAATTTATAAAATATTATATGACTAAATATTTTACTGTAAAAGTTAAACATAAAAAAATATATATATATAAATATATGTACCTGCGCTGTGTTTGTAACTTATGTAGTCTGCATATTAAGTGACAAAGTTGATGTACTTTGTATCTAAATATGAACCCCAGGTGTTATAAACGTTACTTCCATTTATATAAAGTAACATATTAAATTAACCAAAACAAAACGCTTAGTGTTATTTTATATAAATGGAAAACAATAAATGTTACTAAGATATAAGGTATATATATGCATAATAATATCGATTTCGTTTAAGTTCCTATAATTTATTAAATAATTTAAAACAAAATCTGTATACAAACGTAACAAAAAAAAATGTATTTATTATTTTAAATATATTTTAACCAAAAAATGAAGTTGTTTTAATGTGAGTTTGGAATTCGTCAATATCTACAAAATCTTTTACGCCTTTGTGTTTCACTTGCAGTTTGACATGTTTGACATCACTCATGTCTGGCCAACTTACTGATACCATTATGGTGCTACCAATATCGAGCAAACCACGCTCATGTGCAGCTGCTATTTGATTAACTACTCGACGTTCTACTTCGTACTTAATAGATCTTGCTCCATAATTCACGTCATAACCATCGGCTAACGCCGATTCAACACCTCTATCCCATTTAAGATCTATTTTATGCTTTTCGTTTGCCTACAATATATTATTCAAACTAAATGATGTTACTGTAATATAATTGATATAATTTGTGTTTTCTAAATTATATGAATGCACTGAAATGGTGTATGAAAAAGTAAATACGTTACATACTCTTTTAGCCCACACTTTAAGTTCCTTATTAACCAATTCCAACAATTCGTTTCGTGAAAAAGGCAGGAAATAAATAATTTCATTAATTCTACCTAAGAACTCGTCTCTTTTAAAATGTCTTTTCAAGATAGGTTTTACTACTTCGTCTTTAAATTTGCGAGATATTGTTATATCTTCAACATCTTCTTCATCTATAGAAAACATTTTAGCCATAATCTAATTTCAGAGGACGTTTACCTAATTTATTTTGCAATCTATTTGCGCGAACATTTTCTATTTCTTGTCGAAGCTCAATAGCATGTCTCGCAATTTCGTCGCTGGCTAAATTAGACGTCATAATAAAAATGGCGTCTTTACATTCAATAGTTTTTCCCTTTCCGTCAGTTAAACGACCCTCGTCAAATAACTGAAGAAGCACCGTTAAAACATCAGGATGTGCTTTATCGACCTCGTCGAAAAGAACAACAGCCGCAGGACACGCTTTTAAACGTTTAGTCAATTGACCACCATCATCATGTCCGATATATCCGGGGGGTGCGCCAATTAATTTCGCTACCTGAAATTTCATCATTATATAATCTTTAAAAACTATAAAATTTAATACTTCATGTTTTTCTTGGTACTCAGACATATCTAGACGTATAAAAGCTGTAGCTTTATCTTTATGAATGTAGGAAGCAATTTGTTTTGCCAATTCGGTTTTGCCTATACCCGAAGACCCAAGAAAAAGAAATACTAATGGATGATCTTCATCTACCCAACCATTTTCTTTACGGCGTATACCTACATACCTGTGATAAAATACAAAAATGAAAATAGGTACAACTTACACCCGGCTGCAGTTCTAATTGCACTCTCTTGGCCAACAATATACTGTTTTAATCTTTCTTCTAAAGGAAATCTCCGACGTTCCTCTAATTCTTTTTCTTTTAACTGTTCTTCAAACTAAATGAAGAAACGTTATACAACCTTATTGGAAAGTAAGTTTCAGCTAACTACCTTTTCTCCAACCTCCTTTAACAGCGTTTCTATCTCACTATTTTGTTTAGCGTATTGTATAGGGCGATGACCCGCATCATTTTCTACAATAGGGTTTGCTCCATTATCTAATAGTAGTTTTACAATTTCAACGTTATCGACTAATACTGCATAATGTAAAGCGGTGAATCCAAGGTATGTAGCTTTGTTATTTAATCTCATACAAAATTCTTCGTCTCTTACCATTAGTACTAAAATTGATTATAACTTTTGCAAACAATAGTCCAACATTATACTTTATAACTATTAAATTAGAATAACTGTGATTAAACACTATGTTTTAAAGTTATGTGCAACTTTTCTCTAAATAGAATTAACGAACCTTGTAGTAGTTAAACTGTTGTACCAAATTCAAAGAAAAGATAATGAATAAATAGCAGTGGTTTAAAAACACGCTCAGATTCTTCTAAACATACAAAGCAGCTGACAAAAGGATGTTCTAGATCAGAGGCAAGTGAACAAATCCAATACAGATTGGAAGCAGCTTATTCATAAAAATATGCTTAACAAAAATTTAAAATTTCGCAAACTTTGAAAAAGGTGGATTATTGATACAAAAAACAAATAAAACCATTAAAAAAAAGGAACCTTCCATCAAAATAGTGATATATCCCAAACCATGTCAACACTGTTAAAATAATTTCTTATTAGTGTATGTGTCCATTGTTTCGACAATTTTGCAAGCCACGACTATTTATGTAAAATTAACTGGATACTGGCATACTTCTTTTTCACTGTTTCAATTTCTGTTACCAAATATCTGATTTTGTACTTTCTCTTTGAAAACAAAAATGAAAAACATTTTAAATGTGAAATCATATAAAAATAAAAGAACTGTCAACCTATTTATACAGAATACACACTACTATAATAAATTAGTTTGAAATATAAAGCTACTTGCAACTAAAACTTATTACTATTTATACAAATTACTTTCTATTCACCTTCAAGCGTATGCAATCCCTTATTATGTGCCGTTCGATTAGCATTAACATATTCATCGGCTAAGTTTGGATCTGCACCAGAATTTATTAATGCTTTACAAACCTCTGTTCTGTTATTAACAGCAGCCACCATTAATGGAGTCCATCCTAAATAATGCCTGATATTTACGTTAATCTTGAATGATTCTATCATTCTGTTAGTACATCAGTATTACTATTAATTATATACCAACACACTATGTAATGTCATACTTCACGATATCTGCGTCTAAACCATACTGGACCGCACGAAAAAACTTTTTCTCTTCCTGACTATTTAATCTTTCACAATGGACAACCCCTAAAGTAAATGGGAAAAATAAAGAGTAAAAACTTGTGTTCCAATAATGATTCCCTTTTCGTCTATTATCAGAATTGTGGTAGTTAAAAAAGTTCGCAAAACACAGTTCAAAGTTGGGGTGGTTAGAAATTGCACTGGTCAAAAATGAAAGTTTGTAAACATTTTCTAAATTTCGAAATAACTTCACTTTATGAAATACTCGGAACATTTTTAAAGCACTAAATAAACAATAAATTTCAATACCTATCGAACTAAACTTTTTAAATATTTTGAAATTATCTTTGGTTAATGTACATTTCAGTGACTTTTTGTTTAGGGTAATGTAATTTCTTCCTAAAAAAACAAAATCGTATTAGTGTGGTTCACGTACCTGCAATAATATGTATACACTCTGTCAACGTTGGAATTTTAATGTTAGTAGATGTAGATCATATGAGCAAGAAATAAAAAATGTATATGTATAGGTATACAAAAAACAATTATTTATTTTAAAGGATACAGTTGTATTTTTTTGGTTTTTTTTGAACTGTAGTAAATAAGATTTTGTATACACGGTGGGGTAACTATTTCGTTGCCCACCGTGGTATCTCGGCAAGTATAACAGATAGAGAGTCGGTTACATTACAAGAAAATTGAGTGTGTTCTTAATTTTATTTCATTACTTTGCAGTTGCTATTGAAACTATTCATTAAACATTAAAATATAGTTTTTCAGTTTAGGGTATTGTAGGAACGAAGGTAGAAAACGTTTCTTGACAAAAAAATTTAGAACACAATACTTGTCATAAATACCTACATGTTATCGCATTTTTGCCATTACAGGATACGCTCATTTCACACGCTAGGTGCCAAAATTTTAAATAGCTCTCAAACAAAGTAAATGTTTGTAGAAAATAATATGTTCTTTATAAATATATAAATAAAAGTATCTGTACATATAAAATATTGTATCTATTTTTTCCTGACGTACCTTTAATGGGTCATGAACGGTATATTTAATGAGCCAGTAAAGTTGCCATTGCATCCCCAGAATGTTTTATTAATGGCGCGATACAATAGGGTGATTAACGGCCGGATGGACACCGGAGAGAGTTGTGCCAATAATAGCTAACGATGATATGGCCCAATAAGTACTTGCCGGCCAAACGTCGCATTGCCAGTACTAGCAAAAACGACCATTTATTTCATTAAATGTGTATCGTACTCAAGAAGATTTTAAACTCAAACCAAAGCTATCAACTACGACAGTTTTAGTTTAGAAAATTTATTACAGAAGTGTACAGGATAACTCAAAAAAATTATTTTGTCAAATTGGGTTTGGTTATAAAAAGTTATAATGAAAGGAAATTGTTCTTTGCTGATGTCGATATTCAACAAAGAGAAATATGATTCTCTATGAGTGAATAATGATGAAGACGTTTGTTTGACGTTTTTACATATGTTTTTTTAGACAACTTTACAAGTTTTCCATAATTTTGTTCTACAAGTTAAAAAAATGTAGTATTTGTTTTGTTTAAAAAAATATTTTTTGCTTATTGAAATTTCAAACATTAAAAACGTACAAATGTGATAGTTTAACTAAGCATAATTTACAAGCAATCCGCCGTGCTGTAGTGTCCAAAGGTCTTCCACATAGGTCTCCCATTACACCGATAGCCCTGGTTCAAGTCCCGTAGCTGCCACTTTTAAAAGACTTGTAAAACAACCACCGCCGCTTTATTTAAAAACGAAGTCATCAATGTTCAACGGTATTCTCTAAAAAATACAACAAATGACATTCAAAAACCAAAATTTTATTTATTTATTTAAAAAAACATCATTTTATTTTACTTTCCAAAATTGTTTTTTATTCAACATACCAACGCGACACTCTCCCAACGAATCGTTAAGACATTTATTAAACGAATAAAATTCGTTTTGTTGTACGCGGACATTTTACGTTCCTATATTCGTTATAAAACATTTTTGTGCCCATATACGCCAAAATTTAAAACGTAATTCATTGTTTTTGAAAAAACAAACTTGTAACATTTAAAAAACGGATTTGTTTTACTAGGGAATTATGTTTAGAATATATGATAAAATATTTTGATATAGTATAAGTTCGTGTAAAATATATATTTTTTATATATTTTTATATAGTAAGTGTTTTTCGTATTTTTTCTTAAAAACAAAGATAAAACTGTAGTTGTCAAATCATAACACATATACTTGACTTGCAAAACGCAGGATAGCAATTTTGATGAAAAATCTTTCATGTTGAATTTATTGGTTGTTTCCAGCAACTTCAGATACCGTATGAATTAGATTCTCTTTTAACAACTACAATCAGGGCATTCCTGTTAAGTTTTTGTGTAAAAAAGTGGTTTTTGTAGTGTGATGATCTAATATTCTCACCCAAACTTTAAATTTTTGCCAATATTGGGTTCTCGTTCTGCGGATTGTCAATAACCCATACTCTTTAAATTTGCACGTTTCATTCATTATACACTATTGTATATTAATATAGTATATTATATGTATTAGGTTCGGTTAAAAATTACGAATTTCGTATTTATAAAGACTAGCTATAAGAGTGGTCAGAATTTTTCAGATTTGGATATATATAATTCTTCTGTTTAGATTATAAAGCGTCTTTCGGCGTAGCCTGCGTCGTAATGGAACACCTAGACATTCTAAGTCCTAGTTTTTTTTGTGAGCTAAAGCAAGGAATTGAGCTTAGTCAAGGTGCAAAAGTCTGGGTGTTCGCTTTACCTTAAATTAAATTAATGTGTTTCAACTACTGTTTACATTAAAATTTGTGTAAAACAGCGCAGTAAAAAAATTATTATAGGTATGCGCAAATACTACAAAGCTATTGACTGTGGTCAGCTTCTAATAAGGTAAAGGTTAAAAGTTAGATAACTTATTTTGCACTGACCCTACTGCCATACAATACCACTAAATCTATATGAACTTATAAAGGTATTCGCTCTAAATTGCGCTACATTTACGCAAACATAGTGGATACTAAACTACGCGGATGGAAGCTAATTGGTGTTTATTCCGCAGTGGCGAACAGCAAAAGGCTAGAATAGAACTACTTCTTTTATCAACAATATGTATCACCTTCTCGCACTTCACGCGTGGTGTGTTTTAATTCTTTAGAATATAATCTAATCCGCAATCTTTTTGCTCTAGGGGTTTGCGGGCAAATATTACTCCTCTTATTATTTATATAATAGAAATTACAAGGCAAAGTGAATTTATTGTACTCAAATCAATTAGAAACATTAATTAACAAACAAAAATAAAAATTAAATCTATATCATGCACTTTTAACTAAATTGTTCTACTATAATTATCAAAATGACTGTAACAACGTACGTATAATAAAAGTCCAACTTTTACTTGTGTTGATCGCTTTAGGTGTACTTGTCACACACCAATTTGTTACAAGCTTTTATGGTTTTACGAACCTGCACGGCCAACTCACAATAGTCGGTGAGAGGGTAGGTTCACAAAAAAGTATATAAAAGGTGTTCCAGGGCGCCAGAGCTTATCCCAAAGTGATTCTCTATCTTGCTCAGGACAGAACGGTATAAACTTGTAACACTATGTTAGGTTCGTAATTCCTGTACTCAGTTGTTCGAGTAGTTAAAAGTAATTAGTTGGTAACGATAGTCACAGGAGACAGGTATGTTGTCATAAAAGAATAACTAACCACAATAACAACTTTAATGTAGCATCGCTGAGGATTATCACAGACTATAAGACTTCTCGTTACAGAAATGCCAGTAGTATAGGCAACACACCGTACATAAGTAGACTACAGTAAAAATTATATAGCGAAGAATAGTTTGTAGTAAATATCGTTTACATAATTAGTAATAAGGCATTACTGACAATAAAACAATGACAATAAGTATGGCATTAACATTAAATTATCACCATAATTAAGGGTAGGACACAGCATACGTAGTATAAGCAAATTTACTAACTAAATAGTTCTACAATTACGGTAAGCAGTACGAAATTATGATTAGCGAAAGTTTCGTGAGTAACCTCGTTGACGACGAAAGAAAAGATATAAAAACACTTACCACAAATACAGGAATTCCCAATGTGCGACGAAAGTACTTTCCTCGACACGTACCCTGTAAATAATTTGAATCGCAAATCGTGTCAACCTAATATCTCACGAAATCCAAATCTACAAAATCATTACTTAGATTTTAAAGTATACACATAACACAACCCGAAAATCGGATGCTGTTATACCCCTTTTCTATGATTTATGCAGGTATCTGCCGCCTGAGTAGAATCTCGACAGTTCTTAGTTAACTTCGGTACATTCAGTTTTTGCCATATGTCGTATGCCTCAGAGAATATTTGTTTGACGAGATGGTTATTCGAAATGGATTCCTCATTAACAATTAGCAATTATGAACGAAGTACTCGCACGTGGCGGGACGGCCGGTGACGACGCAAACGAATTATAAGTGTTATACACTTATAGATTGGTCCCCATGACGGTGGATAAGTTTAGAAAATGTTCACTCGTCAATTCGCCGGCCATTTTATGTAGTTTTCAAATTGAAGAACTCGTCGTAAAAAAAATGGCCCTTGAAAGTCAATTCATCGTAGTACGCACAATAAGTTTAGCGTCACGCATACCGTTGAATGTAGATGATCCAATTACGCGGATTGGGTTACATAATTTATTTCAAACGAGTTTATTAAAACCAAAGCTTTGAAAAACCCTCACTTATGGTATGTTCGCCGGCACTAATTATATATTTATTGGTGTGCACTAAACTTTATTAAGTTTACTTAACAAAGTGGCATCGAAGGTATTACCGCAGTACTTCTCGTGTTGGCCCCCACCGCCAATTTCTTATTTTTGTTGTTCAGTCTATGATGGCCCGCACCGCTTCCTTATTTTTTTTCGTCCAGCCTCTGACAGATGCAAACCACAGACTTGTAAAACTAACTAGACTATTTTGACATGTTAAAGGTTACGATAGATATAACAAAAAAGGCATTACAATTATAAGAAATTTATTGCCCACGCCAAAATGAGACTGTATGTTTTGTTTACCCTGTGTAAAGTACTTATTCTAAACTTCTTTCTTCTACTATTTGCAATTCCAATTAGAAACTTAATAAACCACAATTCCAACAAATGATAAATATAATTACGTTTCAACGAAAACTTTATTTAAAATATGTATTAAATTGAAATCGCGATACGCAAGTTGTTGTGAACCAGAGGAATGGCGAGATACAAAGTTTTTGCTTCAAATAATATATTGTTATCATTTTTTATCTTCCATAATCTAAGCTTCAATGTCAACAACATTATATTTGATAAAAAGTAAAAGGAAATGGAAATTGGTACATCGCTTTTTTTTAAGTATTTGAAAAATTAAAGCTTAAAAAAATTTAATCCATGACTAAAGCGTAAGTAATAGCTTTCAAATTTATTTAAAATTATATACAAATTTTAACTCTAATTCTTTAAAAAATATATTTGAGAAATGGTTTTTAAGCACCTTGTATAGACTAGATATTTATTTTTCCGTTGGTGGATTACCAACCACTAGTAAATTTTCAATTTTGAAGTTTTAAGGAAGGTCATGATACCTAACCTTAAAGTTATAGATATAAATTTTTTAAACCATTAAGTATTAGAACATATTGTGAAATAAGAATATTTAATTTTAGTGGTTATATTATATTGTACTGATTAGGTTAAAAACTTTAAAAATTGTGTATATTGCTGGCAACTTAGCTCTTTAATAAAATGTATAAACATCATAAATTTAGAGATCTTATTGCTACGGCTAAAGAAATGAATTACCACACTATTCATGCAACTAATACTGAAGAGGAAAAAATGAAGTTAGTACACTTATCAGTTAACCCGCTTATCTACTCTTAGTTTCATATTTGTGTTTTTATTTTAATAAAGAAACGTTCTTATTCTAATTAATGTTTTCACTTTAATTTAGGTACATTCTAAATGTGATGAAGGTGGCATTTGAACAGGAAAATAATAGAATTGCACTAGAAGTGCATAGAACCCTCTTTAACAGCTTGAAAAAGTATTATGACAGTGATAATCATAAAATTAGTAGTAATAGTTTACTTGAGTTTCTTAGTAAAAACAAAGACACAGAATTTATCTCTCAAGATGCAATTAAAAAATGTTTTCCAGGTGTACCACACACCACAGCAGCAAACTTGTTACAGGTGCATATACAAATTATTTTATTAGTAAATCGATTGTAACTGGTGTATTTTAGTTATTTCAGTATTTAATGAAGGAGTTACCCAGTTTGTTCAAGGATCTGCTTTTCAAATCAGCATGTAGCGAAGAACACAGTTCAGAGTTACTCCCTATAAAAGAATATACAATTCCTAGTCACTTTTATGACTCGATAAAAAAAAGAAAAGCAAAACCTAACTTGAATACCTTACGAAACGGGAAAGAATTAGTGAAAAAGGACTCGAGTACTTGGTTAAAGGAATGCTATACTCAGTATAAAGATTTAATGCCTGGGTTAACTTGTGAAGAATTTTTAAATTCTGTTCAACAATTACTTGCATCTAAAAAGACTGACGATGAACTGCAAAATGATTTGATAGAAATGTTAGGGTTTGACTTGTTTGAGCTAGTAGCTGATTTACTTCATCATAGAAATGCTTTTCAAGGGGTATCCAGTAGTCAAATTACTGAAGGTAAGATATTTTATTTTTTAGTTATAATAGCTAGAAAAATGTGCACTTTAATTAAATAAATATTATTATTATTCCGAATTTATTTTAAATTTAAAATAATCTAAGTATCTACTACACTTTAATATAAAAGGTACTGGTACAATTGAGCGTATTTGTTAACTTCATCATGAATGTTACCTTAGTGTTCTGGATTTTATATTTATATATTTCAGGAACTGCTACGTTAAACGACAATGCTGATATTTCTTCTAAAATACAAAAACTGGAGAATTTAGTCATGAGAGTGCTAGAAAGTGCTACGGTGCCAAGTAGCTTAAATGATACTAAACAAATGTGAGTATTTTTATAAATTTATATTATTTAATGACGACTTTAATATTTAAAGCGTAAGGTTTTCAAACAAAATCCAGAAGTCTTTGCCAAATATATACGATGAACACTTAGATGTAGCTACTAAAAGTAAGTGAGTAATTAAAATTTAAATTTTATTGTGCAATTTGACTTTAGTGCAGATATGTGGCAAGGTAGCAAATGTACCCTACGATGCAATATTAAAGACACACGAAGTTTATGAGGAAATTACCATACCAGCAAGAAAAAATACTATTCCTCCCGAGCAGTTAACTAAAATATCTGTTGATTCGTTGGACTTAATAGGAAAAATGGTTTTTAAAGACATTAAACATTTTAATCACATTCAATCGAAGGTTTTTAACGTTGCATACAATACTAACGAAAACATGCTTGTATGTGCACCAACTGGTGCTGGTAAAACTAATATCGCGTTAATGGCGATTGTTAATCAAGCAAAAAAATATATTGAAGACAACATTATACATCTTGAAAAGTTCAAAGTAAAATTTTTCACTGGAGTAAAACGAAAAGACTAATTTGAGCTGTTTTAGATTGTATACATTTGTCCTATGAAGGCACTGGCAGCAGAAATGGTAAATAATTTTAGCAAAAAACTGGCTTGTTTAGGTATTAAAGTGAGGGAGTTGACTGGAGACATGCAACTATCAAGAAAAGAAATTATAGAAACACAGATGCTAGTAACAACTCCCGAAAAGTGGGATGTTATAAGTCGCAAAGGGACAGGTTATTTTGTAATCTAGTTTTTACAGCAAAAATATACCTAATCATTATAGCTGATGCCGAATTGACAAGTTTAGTAAAATTGTTGATTATAGATGAAGTGCATTTATTAAACACCGATAGAGGTCCGGTTATTGAGGCTCTTGTTGCTAGAACATTGCGTCAAGTCATTACTTCTCAAATCATGATTCGAATTATTGGTTTGTCTGCTACATTACCAAGTTATATGGACGTGGCACAATTTTTAAGAGTCAATCCGGAAATAGGTCTATTTTATTTCGATAACCGTTTTAGAACTGTACCATTGGTGCAAACCTTTATTGGAATTAAACCTAAAAAAGCTGGACAATACCAAACTGATTTAGATGAAACATGTTTTGAAAAGGTTATTGATTTTTTAAGGAATAATCATCAGGTAAGTTGAGTTTTTATTTGTTTTTAGCATCTATAGATTTAAGGACATTTAAACAAAAACTACAACTCCCAATACCACAATAACTTTATTACATTCAAACACGTTTCGATAGCTATCATGAACAGCCACAAGAATAAATTAAAGTTAATTATTTATTCGATACATACCTGATTACAACCTTTACAAATAATTTTATATATTCTCGATTGCATTGTTTAAAATAGTTTGGAAATTGTTATTTCAACGTAACTAAATTTTATTATTTCCCAGACAGCACACTGACGTAATTTTGACGTCAATAAAACGTAATGTATTGCTTGAGTTATTTCCTTATCGTAGGGTATGTAGTAGAAGTAGTAGAAGTTTTTGATATATCTTTTGATTTATCTTATCTTCATAAACTTTAGTCTAAATAATCTTTTTTGACTAATATGGCCACTTCATTGCCGTTATTTAATTTCAATAAAAACTTTTTTTCGTCAGACTAAACTGTTTTCAAAATAAAATTTCTGCTTTTTCTGAAATTTTAGTTTATTAGCATGTCTAATAGTACTATACGTATTTCTGTTCTAGTCTAATGCTTTGTGACATATCATAGTTTTTTACAAATGTGTTTTTAATATACAGCGTCTGGTTTTGTGTGACATTAGCATGGATATATTTGAAACTTATTAGTATGTACAATTTTAGTAGTATTAGTAAGTAAGTTTAATAGGTAGAATTCAACAGTTTTATTTGCTATTCAGTACTATACAAAATGTTTTGGCAGCGCTGCAGATGGTAGAAAAGTTGAATTCGATTTAATGAAAGTGAAAGTTAATGATCTATTGAGGAATATCATCGTCATCTGAATTATAAATTTTATTAGTAGTGTCGGTATAATTGTGAAAAACAATATCAGAGCTAATTGTTTTGTTCTTTTGGGACTCATCGGCACTAGGATGCACTGATATGTTTCCAATGTATACAATCATCCAACACTTCCTAACTAATTTTATAGTTGGAAATTTGACGATGTTACTTTTCAATAGCTCATTGACTTTCACTGCCAGTGAATTCAATGATAAGCTAATACTATTAGATTTTATTTAAATGTATTTTTCGTTTTTTAAATTTTTAACCAAGCATATAGGTTTTCTTGTTCTAAAAACTAGAGGATGTTAGGAAGGCAACCGGGTGAATAATATTTTTGAGGTTTTCAAAAAAATTTATGTGGTTGGTTGTTAATTTGAAAAAGTTTATAATCTCCACTTTAAGATACATAATTTATATTTCAAAACTATTGCATTAGTCACTTACTATTTAAAAGTATCGAAGTTAATGGTTTTGCTGATTTGCTTTTTCTTCTTAACTATCGAGAGTAATGAATTACGAAAATTACGTGACTTTGAAATTTGTTCATCCTTGTTCAATTTGAACTCACGAGAGTGAAATTTTTTCACATGGGCGCCATATTCCGTTTTTTGCACTTTTGACATACAACCGTGGCCATATCCTATGGACAGGTCAGGTAAAATGGGTATTCCTCTATGATATTAAGATTCTAAGAAAAGAGTATTAAGAATGGTACCCTATAAACCGACAATTAGATCTAGTAACTGCTCACCAAACAAACATCTAACTAAAACGCAGTAAATTGTTCTCAGATCTAAGCACTAAAACTTTCGGCATTTATTTAAGCGTAGGCTCTGCACCAAACTGCAAACTTGAATGCCCTGCGCACGTCCGCATTCGTTTAAGTTCATATTTATTCCTATCATTCGGTCACTCTGAAAACATATTCACCCCAATATGATATTTAAATTTTACAACAATCTAACTAAAAGTCAATACCGACAATAATCAACAAAAATAAATACAATTCGTATTCTTATAAACGGTTTTCTTTTTCTTGCACCTACGCGCTATGAGCAATGCGATACACGAACTTTATCGGGAACTCCACCCTCCTAGTTATCAGCGGACCGCCTGGAACTCCGCATTCTTCTTCGCCGCCATGTACATTCTCTAACATTTCATTTTCTGCTTTGTTTGCCATCTGTTGATTCCGGTTGTTTACCTCGTCTTCGCTTTCTTAGTCGGTGTCTGGTACTGATTCGTAGTGATTACGGTATATCTTGACCTGACTAGTGTGTACAGTAGTATAAAATTTCTTAATTCCGGTACCCTTCAGCTCACTGATCCTATATGTATCACTACGTAATACTTGAGGTATCACGTACGGTCGGCGGTGTTTTGGTTGTAACTTAGATTGACCAGTATGCACCGGAGCACTTCTAATCAAAACAATGCTACCTAATTGTAGTGATTTTCAACCCAGTGCCTAGAATCATATCACTGCTTGTACTTCAATTGGGCATCTAACACATTGTCACGTACCTTCTGTTGATTGTTCTGTATAATTAATACGTAAGCTTTTTAAATAGCGCTTTGCACGGGGTCTTCGCTTGGTGGCTGCGTTTACAGCTGAATTTAAATTTCGTTCGACTGCACTTAATTTATTATCCCAGTCATTATCTTCATTCATTTTTGATACTAAAGTTGGAATTAATGTCCGCATTACTGCTTCAACTTTGCTATTTGCTTGTAGACGCCGATTTGAATTCAGGGTATGATGAATTCCACGTACCTCATAAAACTGTTCAAACTTCGCCTCTGTAAAACTCGTTCCTCTATCGGTGATAATTATTACGGGATTTCTGAATGTCTTTACCTTTTGGAAAATTTTAATCGTTCCGCATCGATTATTACTAAAATATACATGATCTAGATGCATCCTTTCAAAAGGTCTTTGTGGTATTAGTAGATTAACTCTGGTCTTCGACCTGAAGAATTTTGATTTAATAAATACTGCACAAACGGACGGGCGTATCGGTGCATGCCACTGAACCAGCATGTCTTTTGTTTTTGCAGTTGTTCGCTCAAAGCTAAAATGCCCCGATAAGGTCGACATTGACATGAGCCATTTTCTGTCTCGGGCGGATCGCAGTTCCATGATAAAATCCTGGAGTAAATGCAACCATCGTGCAACTTATGAATCCAATCACTAGCAGCTGCGAGCACATAACTAAACGACTAAACTCGAATGGAGCATTGCACAAACCAAACATCATTCGATTAAGTTCATCCGTTGTATCGCTTGTGGTAAAAGCGGTTTTTGTGTTGTGCTTCTTTCGCCAACGGCACTTGCAAGTAAGCACTTCCTAAGTCTAGCACTGAAAATAGTCTACATCCAATAAGTCCTTTCAATTGTTCTTTTATGTATAGGTAGGTATAGGAAAATTAACGTAGTTTGCATATTTAAGGCCCGATCAGCAATCACTAATTTTCTTAATTTCTTACGCACTAGTAGGTATGGAGAAGCATACGGCGGCGCCGTATTACTAACAATTCCGTGAAGCTTGTACTCAATTAAATTTACTTCACCCGCGTATAAAATCTCCAAAGTTATGTATGTTAGCTTTTCGTGTAGCTTACCAACTACGTGCTGCTCCCGTCAAATGTAGTTTTGCTGTTTCCAACAACCACTGGTCTGACCAATTCTTATTGATGCACTCCATTTTAACTGCTCGTGCTAATCCACTGTTTCAACATGATGAACCTCTTCATTAAAATCCCTCATGTTTTCAAATATCGGCATAACCTGCTGCCTTTCTTCTCTGTTGGGAAAATGTTCCCTGTGCATGCTTGCGTGGTCATTGTTGGATTTGACAGTTGCTTGTAATCGAATCTCTGCATTATCGACTCCAATTCATCTTTGTCGACGCGGTCTTATACCATGCCTCGACTCTGCATCATTTTAGATATGTAACTTTTGGAAAACCAAAATGTGCCTTTGCCTTAACGAATCCACTAACACTAACAACGATTTTACGTTCCTAGACAGTAAAACGCAATGTTCCAATCGCTTCTCAACGTGCACGTGCACCTTCCTTCTGATTTTCGTACATCAATCGATTTATAACTTTCAGGTACAAACACAACAGTCCTGCTTACTGCAACTGTCATATGCCTATCCTACTTCTGAATTTGATCAGGATTTTTAATTAAAAACTCAGATTTAAGCACTAAAATTCTCGGCATTTATTTAAGCGTAAGCTCTGCACCAAATTGCAAACTTGAATGGCCTGCGCACGATCGCTTTCCGCCTCGACCCCCCCCCCCCCACTTCTTTCTTTCAGTCATGCACATTCATTTAAGTGAATATTTATTTCTATGATGTTTTAGTTTCTTCTAAATCCCCGAGTGAGTGATTTCAAATTAGCAATATCTGTGCATTTTTAATTTGTGATTTGGAGTTATTTACCTTTAAAATAATGCTAAAAAAGATCTCAGATATAAGTATTTTTTAAAATTTAAAATCAGGAATACATGGTAAAAACTTCCAAATCTTCAGAAAAGTTCCCCCATGCTGCAGTGATTGCGGCCTTCACAGTAACTGCAATAGAAAAAGAAGCGTTTAGCTGTTTCGAAGCAAACTGCCAAAGAAAACCACTGTAGTTTTTGTTATTATGTTGTGTGTTATTACCCTGGCACCTGTCAAGCAACTCTCTCCGAGTCAAGTTCACGTGTATTGGGTTCAGAGGTTTTTAAACCTTCGGATCAAATAAGAGACAATCGTGCTGGAACTTAGACAAGTCCAATCCTTCAGTTTCCGCTGCATCTCGCATCGCCTTTTGGACAGTTTTGATGGTTTTGATTTTTATCAGTCGAACTCAAATGATAAAATGTAACCCAGAGTAGCTTGTCTTCACTTTTTTCTCTTAAACTCTTATCAGTTTCTTCAAACTACGACATCCTGATCACTATAACCATCATCGATATACCGCGTACTATCTGCTTCTTCTCTTCTTCTACAGCTATTTGCATATTAAATTTAGAAACTGATTCTACTGCTGTCCATAAATTCGCGAAGCACCCAGCAAAACGTTGATAATAAAACTTGCTAAATCCAGCAAGTCGCCACTATACGTTTATTTAGTTCAAATGCATTTTCAATCATAGAGCCGGAATTGGATGTACGAAATACCGCATTCAAACATCACATTAATTTTGAATCCCAAGCCTCGCGGACTTGCTTCATTGAGTAAGCTTTTGCACATCACTAAATTGCTGATTGCAAAAAAAAACCGAAACAAACCAAAGAATGCAATAACCATGATGCCTCGGTATCCCCAGAAGCCAACGCAATTAAGCAGCGGCTTCCTCTTGTAGGATCTGGCTACAATGTGTGTTGCAAAAGGCGGTATATACTTTCGTATATTATGAGTTAACAATAATAACACCATTCGACTATGCAGTTTTTTAAATAAAAATCAACAAATTGTCTTACGATAATCACATTTCAAAAAACTTTAAACTTCTCATAAGCTGTCATTTTAGGTACTGGTATTTGTTCATGCTAGAAACCAAACAGTGAAAACTGCCAATTTTTTAAAAGAAACCGCTTCGAAAAGGAAAATGTTAGATTTATTTCTTCCTCCTAATTCAATTCAATCAAAAAAAGCGAATTGGGAACTTGGAAACGTTTCGAACAAAATTGTAGACGATTTAGTTGCACATGGACTTGGCGTCCACCACGCCGGTAAGTTGCTGGGTTTTATTTAAATCAAATTAATTAATTTTTTTAGGTATGCTGAGAAGAGACAGATCTTTAATTGAGAAAAGTTTTATTAACGGAAGCATTAAGGTTCTTGTTTGTACAGCTACATTAGCGTGGGGTGTCAATCTACCAGCTCACGGTGTCATTATCAAGGTTAGTGGTTAAATTATTTTTTTAAATTAATTCTGGTTTGCTTATTTTAGGGTACTGAAATATATGATTCAAAAAAAGGCGCCTTTGTAAATTTAGACATTCTTGATGTTTTACAAATATTTGGTAGAGCAGGGCGTCCTCAATATGATACTTCTGGTCATGGTATTATAATGACAAACAATGAGAAAATAAATTTTTATTTATCTTCGTTAACAAATCAGCTTCCTATTGAAAGTAATTTGATGAAAGCCATGGCAGATAATTTAAATGCTGAAGTATGTTGCATTTAGTTCCTCTAATCATTTATTAAAAATAATTGAATTATAGATCGTGTTGGGTACTATTGCAAACATACAAGAAGCAGTAGAGTGGTTGACTTTTACTTATATGTACAGGAGAATGAATGCAAATCCTCATGTTTACGGACTACTTCCTAAAGATTTTGAAGTAATTGTTTAATTATGATTCAAATTGCAGTTTTAAGTATTCTTTTCAGGAAGATCCATCTTTAAGAAGGTACCTTTTCGATTTATGTCACGGTGCTGCCGAACATTTAGATCGTGCTCAAATGATCAGATATGACAAATCATCTGGAGAATTTACATCTACATATTTAGGAAGAACTGCTAGTTACTTTTACATTACTGTAGACACTGTTGAAAATTTCAGTGCTAGAATTAAACCGTTTATGACCGAAGCAGCTATTATTCAAATGATGTGTTGCGCTTCTGAATTTAATGACATGCAAGTAAGTCCAATTGAACAGATTTTACTGTATATACATTTTTTCTTAATTTTGTAGGTAAGGCCAGAAGAGTTAACCGATTTAGATGGATTGTTAGATACGTACTGTGAGTTTCCAGTAGCTATGGGCGTTGAAAACGCGGAAGGAAAAGTGTTTGCTTTAATGCAAACTTATTTATCAAGAGGATATATTAAATCTATATCCCTTGCATCTGACATGGAGTTCATTAACCAGGTTGTCATATGCCATTATCGGTTTTGTTGTGTTTAATTAATATTATTACAGAGTTCAGCACGTATAGCTCGGGCTCTGTTTGATATAGCAATACACAGAAATCAAGCAACATTTGCTGGTCGGTGTTTAACGGTTGCTCAAGCTTTTGAAAGACAAATGTGGCCATTTCAGTCACCTGTAAGACAATTTCCCGAAATACCTACTTCAGTCATCGAACATATAGAAACTCATAATATTAAAATAGAGGATCTTAGAGAAGTAGACAATAAAGATATGGGATATTTAATTCGAAACCATAAAGTTAAAAAGCAACTGAAGCATTTTATCGATTCGTTTCCGCTGCTACAAGTTGATTCTACTTTACATCCAATTACTAGAGGTGTTTTGAGAGTGAAACTATTCATTACACCAACGTTTATATGGAACGACAAAATTCACGGCAAAGCATGCGAAAATTTCTGGCTTTGGGTCGAAGATCCAGAAAACGACACTATATATCATTCAGAATCATTAGCCATTACTAAAGCAGTTTGCATGAAACAAGAAACACTCGAGTTAGTATTAACACTTCCACTAGTGGAACCCAGGCCTAGTCAATATTTAGTAAGAGTTTGCAACGATCGTTGGATGCGTAAGTATTTTTAAACTTGATTGAATTTCAGTTTAAAGCCATAGTTCCTATTACAGATGCAACCATTCAACATGCACTATCATTCAAAGATCTATACATTCCGTTAAGCTATACTCCTCACACAGAGCTTTTAGAGCTTCGTCCCTTATCAATTGAAGCTCTGGAGAATCCACTTTATCAGGCCCTTTACAACTTCTCTCATTTCAATCCAGTACAGACTCAAATATTCCACACATTGTACCATAGAGACGAAAATGTTTTATTAGGAGCTCCTACGGGTTCAGGAAAAACTATTGCAGCTGAAATCTGCATCTTTCGTTTATTTAATAAGAACCAACGCTTGAAGGTTTGTTTTATAACTCCAATTTGTTTAAAGAAAAAAATTACTTTCTAGGTGGTTTACATAGCCCCATTAAAATCATTAGTTAGAGAAAGGGTAGAAGATTGGAAGAAACGGTTCGATGGCTATTTAGGAAAAAAAGTTACCGAGATAACGGGCGATACAACACCAACGATTCAACAACTAAAAGAAGCCGATATTATTATAACTACTCCTGAAAAATGGGACGGTTTGAGTAGAGGTTGGCAGAATCGAAAGTACATACAAGATATCGGTTTAATAATAATTGACGAAATTCACTTGTTGGGTGAAGATCGAGGTCCTGTTTTGGAGGTAATTGTATCTAGGACGAATTTTATTGCTTGCCAAACTGGAATGAAACCTAGAATTATTGGCCTATCAACTGCAATGGCAAATGCAGGGAATTTAGCAAATTGGTTAGGGATATATGAGGTACTCTTCAAAGAATAAGAAAGAAGTTATTGTAAAAATGTTTTTTTTTAGACTGGGTTATATAATTTTCGGCCATCCGTACGTCCAGTACCGCTTGATGTTCATATAATGGGATTTTCTGGAAAACACTACTGTCCCAGAATGCTTTCCATGAATCGACCAACTTATCAAAAAATAAGGCAGTTCGCTCCAGATAGTCCGACATTAGTGTTTTGTTCTTCACGTAAACAGACCCGTTTAACAGCTATAGATCTTATAACTTACTTATCTACCGATTTTGATAGTAAACGGTGGCTACATTGCGAGGAACATGTAATGGAGTACATTACTAGAAACATTCAGGATCCGGATTTGCAACATTTTCTTTTGTTTGGAATTGGTATTCACCATGCGGGTTTGCAAGAGCAAGATAGAAAAACTGTAGAAGAATTGTTTGTTAACCAAAAAATACAAATCTTGATTGCCACTGCCACACTCGCTTGGGGTGTTAATTTCCCAGCGCATCTTGTTATTATCAAAGGTAGGTTAAAAAAATAGAAAACTTTTTTTGAACACGCAATTACAGGTACTGAATATTTTGATGGCAAAACTAAGCGATATATCGACATGCCGATAACAGATATTTTGCAAATGATGGGCCGTGCGGGTCGTCCTCAGTATGATACAAGTGGCGTAGCGTGTGTGTTTGTTCAGGATATAAAAAAGAACTTTTACAAGAAATTTTTGTACGAACCGTTTCCCATTGAATCAAATTTGATGCAAGTTTTGCCCGATCACATTAATGCTGAAATCGCTTCTGGTACGATTAGTACTAAAGATCAATTAATGGAATATATGACTTGGACGTACCTGTATCGAAGACTTTTGGAAAATCCCTCATATTATAAAGTGGATGATGTGGAACCGCAAGGGTTGCAAAAGTTCCTCAGTGATTTAGTTGATGCTGTTGTAAACGTATTGGTAGAGAGCGACTGTATCAAAGCGGAAGAAGTTGAAAGTGTAAGTATAATTGTATTTTAATCGTGAAGGGCAATTGTTTTGCATCAGAGACAAAATAATCGGTTTTAGTGTACATACTAAGTGTTAAATACGAAACTCAATGAAAATTTTCGTAACGACGTCTGTTTCTTTTTTTCATTTTTGCACCTACCGTGCCCTAATATTTTCCATCAAAAACTGTAGGTCGGTATAATAACTTCATATTAACAAATTAATAACAAAACTAAAACCTAATAAAAATACAGGGCAACACAAAGATCCGTGAACACAGAACTACTCAAACAATATTGTGAAACATACAAAGAAAAAGTTAGCAATTCTCTAAATCAGATCGAACACGCTCCAAATTAAATAAACCAGCTAACAACAACAATAACGATGGCTTTACAAGAAAAAAGACGAAACGGTGAAAATGATTGAGAAAGAGAATTATATAAAACTGGCTTACTATATATTAGTGATGGTGAATTTCGTTACTTTTGAGTAATCGTTACTATTCGTTACTTATACTTTTTGTATTCGTTACTTTGATTACTTTGGATACTAGGACTACTTTGACAACTGTATGTTTTTGTGGTAATAAATACGGGTACCGGAATATAATTCCTTGAATCGTTTCGCGATAGGGATTTGATTACCTTAGACGTATATGCATAAATGACTAGAACGTGTTGTAAAATTCTAATTTATGTAAACATTTTTGACAGTAGCTGATACCGGAGAAACTTATCATTTTAAATACAAAACAGAACATATGTACTTTGGATTGTTAGTATTTATTAACGTTTTTAATATTAATTTAGGAAATGGAAATACGCACAATATATAATGTAAAAGCTTCAAAAAATATTTCAAAGTATAAAATTATAAATTTTCGATAATAATCAATTTTGTTTTTTGCTAAATTTTGAAAAAGATGTTATCCAGGAAATAACAGAATTAACATTTGTATATGTATGAATACGAATAAATACCTCAAAACGTTGATAATTTTGGTTTTATAAATTGCACAATTTAAGGAATTTAATTTAAGAAATCTAAGGGAAGAACAGAGATCACTATTATCCGTATAATAATGTGTTTAAAAAGTTAAGGTTCTGCGTCGTTTATGCGCTCTGTATTCAATATTGTCCCTACAAAATTACAATTCATAAAACGAGTAATGATGTACTATGTGTACAGAGTACAAACGGTTACTGGAACCCATTTTGCAGATGTGAATACTGTAATCGAATGGTACGAATATAACGATGTAACGAATACTGTGCCTTTCGAGTAATCGTTACTTCGGATCCTAGCGAGTAACGAGTACTCAAGTAACGAATAGTTACTTATTCACCATCACTACTATATATGCAACACGATAATACAGAGAAACCGGAAAAAAAGCAAGGAAAATGATACGCAAGGATATGGAAGATGCGTATGAAAAAATGGCAGAAAAAGTCTAAGAAGAAACGAAGGAAAATGTGAAATTATAGCAATGAAGGACAAAAATGAAAGAGAAATAACAAACAGAACAGAAGTAGTGGTGGTTTTTCAGTATACGCGAATAGAGATTATAGTGTGCGCTTAAACCACAGTGGACTGTTTTAAGATCACGTAGTACCAATTTGGTTTCATGTGTCGATACTGTCATAAAAATCAGAACCGCCAGATATATCGAATATATTGGTTCTATCAGACCTCAAAAGAAAATAAGCCCATACTTGATAGATCTGAAGGATATGAGCGTTCATAAGATTGGCTATCCATTACAATTTTATTCATCCATTGGCATACACCAAGACAACCGTCGTGTTGAATAGATGAAAAAAATTGCTTCGTGTAACGGTTCGTTCACAAACGAATCAAATGAATATGCATAGTGATGAAGTCCTTCCTCAATAAAATATTGTTCATTTTACACCACAATGATAGGAAATGGCACATCAGACGTTAACTTTATTAGTATACATTTGCTAAATATGTTGTACGTACATATATATCAATGCCTTTATAGGCGAAAAAATCTATTGCTGCAGAATCGTACATAGTTAATACTTCGAAATTATTTTAGCATGTTTTGTTGAAAATATTTTGTGTTTCACTAAATATGAAAATAAATCCTATTTTGTGTTCCTAACTATAATGGCTGGTTTATAGAAAACTAATTACGAAATGCTTTTTTTTAGGACCTTCGGTTGAGATATGAAATTACTTTTTACGGACAAATAGCTTCCTTTTATTATTTGTCATATAAAAGTATGGTGCACTTTCAAAAACGTTTAGATAAAGATAATACGATCTTTGATATAATTAAGGTACTATGCGCAGCAGAAGAGTATGCGTTGTTTCCTGTCAGACACAATGAAGATAAGATTAATAAGTAGGTATTTTTTTTATATATAAAGTAAGAAATAACTTTGTTTTTTTCAGGGAAATTGCCCAAGATATGTCGTACCCATTAAATGGAGATTCTTGCGACTCCCCACATGTTAAAGTAGGTTTACTCATTCACGCTCACCTAACAAGGTTTCCTTTTCCCAATCAAGAATATAAAGTGGATTTTAAGATAGTTATGGATCAAGCTTTGCGTATTCTCCAGGTATACTTAATTTTTTTTTGTTATTTATTTAACGCTATTATTTCAATAGGGAATGACGGATATTGCGTCTAACAACGGATGGCTTAGTTGTACACTAAGGATTATTATGTTGATGCAAATGCTAATTCAAGGACAATACATAAATACACCAGTATTGCTAAGTTTGCCACATATAACTGAAGCTCATCTACCTATGCTATATGCAGAAATTAAGAAGAAACTAAATTTAGATAAAGCAGATGTTAATCTTCCACGGTTAAAATTCATATGTTTAAAAAATAGGATACACTTAGAGTGCGCATTAACCGTTCTATTTGAAATGAGCACCGCTAAAGAAATACTAAGGCACATATCGGACTTGCCTTTATTGGACGTGTCTGTAACCATTCCACATACCAATCAGACTTTTTCGAAAAGTAATATTCAGCCTGTGATATTAGATGCAAATGAGGAGTACGAATTTATATTTCATATTAAGCGACTAGGTTCCCCAAATTTGTCGGTGCACGCACCAAGGTTTCCCAAGAAAAAAGATGAAGGATGGTTACTTTGTGTCGGTGATGTCAAGTACGATTACTTACTGCAAATTAAGCGGTTTACAGTCAGTAAACACATGAATTGCTCTATAATGATAACAACACCTACTTCAGGTAAGTAAAATAAGCACATTGGGCGCTCGTATAAAATTTTTCGTTGTCATTTAAGAGCGCCCAAAATTTTCATGTTTTTTTAAAAATATTATATTTCTTTACAGGGAACTACACTTTTACTGTATTTATAATGAGCGATTCTTATTTGGGACTGGATCAACAATACGATATTCCTATTAACATTCGATAAATTATATATGTATCTATTATAACCAATAGAATAAATTATTGAAAAAAATAGGATTCTTCTTTATTTAGGACACAAGGACATTAATTTTGTGAAAAAAACAAAATTAAAAAAAAACAAGGCAAACTAATGTATTTCTATTTTAAAACCAATGCTATAAATTTTGTGGTTTGTTCAATTTAACCGTTAGCACGAATGCAATTTCCTAATTAATATTAAAATAGTCCAACATAAGTATAACCTAAAGGTAATAGTTCGTAATGCTAAATAATATTTAAAACTTTTATTTGTAGAAGTCGTTGATGGACACAAAACAATGAATTTTGAATGTTTTAAAAGAAAGTTATCTACAATATGCAATATTTAATGGTAATGTACACGCGCTATCAATGGTTGCAAATAAATAGTTTTATTTCGTTTTTGTACTTTCATTGATACCATTAAAAAAAGATAAACAAATGGATTTGATAAAATATATTACTTAAACACTTTATTTAAATATGTACCGAGTTCTTTCATGATGAATTATTAGTATCACCGTTATCATTAGCGTAACTGTTTGCATTTCCATTAACAGCGAAGGATGTACCTAATCCATATAAGTGACCTGAAAACTTGGAGTCGTCAATTGTATCTTCAAAAAACATCTACAGAAAAAATGGTTAAGTTTTGTTATTTCTTCTAAGTTTGAACTTACTTCTTTCATTTTGAAAAACGCCATGCCAGTTAACAACGAATCTGATCCAGCTTGATGTTGAGGTCCAATTCTTTCCAAATCGAGTTGTTCCGCAACTTCTTGAAGACCACCTTTCAAATTTTTACAAGACTTCATAAGATACTAAAACTAAAACGTTAGTTTTTTGTATTTTCGTTTAAAATATTTCATTACTTTGACATCGTAAATTGTGGGGAAGTATAATTTAAGCAATTCGAAAAATTCACTTTCATCTTGAGGTAAATGATTATCTGTTAAGAGTTTTATGAGATAACCAAAATCGTACCCGGAATGAAATGATAACCATTTAATATTTTCCATTAAGACGATGCCAGAGCTCATCAGCAATTCGGCGAATTCTAACGGTTCTATTCCTTCTTCTTCGTGTTTTTTGAATTGTATACCAGAGTTTTGCAGTAAATCTATACTGTCTTGAGCATACATGTCTTCACTATAACGAAAGAAAAGGTAAATTATAGTTATGTGAAAATACAATGAAATGACAAAACAAGTTTTTCATAGCACAATTAATATATTTTTTTCAAGTCAAACAATTATTTAAGGAACGTTCTTTTTCAAAACATGTCTTTAGTGAAAAGATACTTTAATATTATATGCCAGAGTATATAAATAAGAAATTTGCCTTTACTACACGTGTGCTTCGTCTTGTTGTCCTGTCTGTACTACAAAATTTGGTTCAAATAAACGACTAGAGGCGTTTCATTATGTCGTGAACTGTGACCTTGAGTTGAAAATCGGAATTAATAAACTTAAAGTTGAAAATTTGACAAGTCTAAGTGAATCTCAAAAACGTTAGTTCATTTATAAGACAAACACATCAACAGAAAATTTTAATAATTTTAAAATAATCAAATAATCATAAAAATCAGTAGTAATAATTACAAATACAACAAGAAAAGCAATGATAGGTTAAGAAAAATGTACTGCCGAATGTTTGTAAGACGGATGATAGCTACGTTTTGACATAAGCCGATTACAGCGCCACAGTTCACGAGATCCTGAAAGACTTCTACGACTACACGGTTTCCTTGCAAGCGACAGATATACCCCGAAACGCCGATGAGTTTTATCAGATGATTGGAAGAGTTCGATTTAAAACCAAACTACTTTTTTTCATAAAAACGGGCGGTTTAGATCCGTTGCAAGCCTCGAAAAAATTCGTTTTTCCGTTGAAAATATAAGAACTAGAAACTTAAAAAAAAGCTAAAATAATTATAAAGGCTAGTTGTATAGCCGCCTTGAAACATTTTCTATAATTTTGAAGCCAAAAATATAAAAATTAATAGAAAACGAAACAATTTTAGGTGAATTTTGAAGACACGGTAAACGTAGCATAGATTATTTGCAAAAAGTGACACAAGTGCGCCCTAGATATGTGTCTTGAGTTTATAAATACATAGTTTTTATATGAAAATAAATATTAAAAAATTCATGGCCAGACCAGAAACGCGACACAAAATAAAATGTGTTGCTGATTGCTCCTTCTCCCGAGAAACTTCTCTAATTTTAAAGAATCCGCTATGCAACTATTTTTTGTACTTATTTCAGTTTTTTCTAGTTTCTTAGTTTCTAGCTCTTTACTTTCAACGGAAAAGCGAATTTTGTATTAACGGCAAAGCCGCCGTTTTATGCACTCGTCAAATTCAAAAATTCTGGTAACCTTTTACAAGTTTTTGAGTCCCTTTTTTGTAACAACTGAGTGACTATTCTTCACAGCAACTCGTAAAGTAGTTTTTGACTAAGAAAAATAAAATTCTTTGCTATTAAATTTATTTTGAAAAGAACAAATCATAAACATCTGAATGCGTAACGTCTTGAGGGAATACGGCGATTGCTACAGGATTTTCCTCAAGTTTTTGCAGTGTGAGTCACTGAGTCTAGCGTTGCCATGATAAAATATAATGCCTTTTCAATTGACTAACTTGAATGTTTCGGCTAGATGGAATGGGGTGAGGTGCTCACACTGCTTCTCCGTATATTTATTATTGTATGACCACGTGGAAAAAGCACGTGAAAAATTATTCCTAAACAATTTTAACAGACACAACACTTTTATTGGATGCGGTCCAGTGATTGCTATCTGTCTGCTCTTTCACTTTGCTTTTAGTTTCTTTTTTTTTATCATGTTATACACAACTCATTTTTGAACTCTAGTTATGAGGTGATTCAAGAAAACTTTGTTTTGTTGGCGGGCGATGAGAGAAATACTTGTGGTTTAGTTTGTTCCGTTAAAACAACGTGCGGAACCTGCAATCGAATTGTCAACATTTATGCCCGGTTGCATAAAGCAAAGTTAACTATGTTGTTAACTAACGTCTTTGTTAGCTACATTTGATAATGCAAAACAATTGATTTTGTACTTAACCAATAACCAAATTTAACGACATGATCGCGTAGTTACATGGATTGTTAAAGTTAAGAATGCTTATGCAACCGGATCTTAGCAATCATTCACTAAATCACGAATTGGTGGGCATCGTCTATAGAGAAGTTTACTGTTTAGGATGGCACGATTCAAATAAACGTCTCGAATATAAACTGATGCAAAGTAACAAGAAGAAAATTTAACTTGTAATTTTCCATTTTGAATATTAACTTTGAACACAAATTAATTTAAATAAACCTTTTTTAAGCTTATGTTCAAGAAACATTTGGATAACTGTTAGTGAACAATATGATTATAAAAGAAACAGTATAGTCAAAGGTGCATGTTTCCGCCATCTATGACAATTGGACACGATGTTTTCTATTTATCTGATATAAAGGCACTTAGACTAGTATCTTTAAGAAAACGGTCAGACAGATCCATTCTTTATTTTACGGGAACAACTTTTGATGTCAACCCCTAGCCTCAGCAACCCCTAACTCTAGAATTTAAATATGGAAAATAGGTCGAGCGACCTCACATTTCAAGCGTCTTTCAATTCTCTATAATACAGTAAAAAAAAGTAAAATTTACGCAACGGAACCAGGGTCTCTGGAAGAGTTTCTTCGAGGCATTATTGATTAATGCCGCCAAATTACACCACAGATCCTCCAAAATGTAAGGAAACGTTTCGAGCAGAATTTGTATCATTGAATAGTAGTTGGTGTCGCACAATTTGAGCATTTATTGAACTAATAAAACTGATGTTTTAATTTTTTTCCACACTTTTAAAATTTTTATAAACCTAAAAACAATCAAGCACTCACATATAGAATCAAGAGACCTTTAAAATGAGGGTCACTCGATCACCTTACCGTAATTTTTGTTTTTGTTGGGGCTAGGGGTTTGACCTGACAAAGTCAAACTTGACATCAAAATGTGCCGTTCAAAAGGTCAAAGATGGCGTGATTTTTCCTAAACAAAGCCCCCACCTTAGTTAATCTAAAGGTCGATTTTCCCTGGGATGAAAAAAAATTGAATAAAAGTAATGAGGGGTGGCTCGACTCCCTTTTCCTAATAAAATTTTTGATGTAGGAGTTGCTGAGGCTAGGGGGTTGATGTATCAATGTCAAGTTTGACATCAAAAATCAAGAATCGACCTGCCCGACAGTTTTTTTTAAGAAACTAGTCTTAAGTGTCCCAAAACAGGGCTGTTTCCTTTCCAATGGCCCACCCTGTATAAGCGACGTGGTATCTTTCGACAAATATACGGATGAAGCCAAATTTGGATTCATCTGTCACTACTGCATGTTTTTAAAGTTCACTTTCGAGCTGAGCGCATTTTAAAACGTTTTTGTGCACGTACGATGCAAAATGACACCGTACCTATTATAGTTGAGGGGTCTAGTTTCAAAGTGTGTAATCTCGAATTCTGATGAAAAATGACATAGATGTCGCTACCTTTTCGATTTTTAGCGCTGAATTCGAAAAGTTCATTATTTCGATGCAAATCGATCAAACTCCAGTGTATTTTTACGATAGATTATTAAACGTAGTTTCAAAACAATATGATTTGACAAGTATATGTCAAACTATACAATCTCTCAAATATTTCAAAGTGTACAAACTCCAACACCTTGTAATTTATGCTATCTTTCAAAGCGAACAATCTCCGGTACCGACTTGCCTCGAAGAAAAGGCACCAAATAGGTATGACGCGTTAGGTCTCGAATTTTTTCAGTTACAAAAACATTTATCAAGCAGCGCATTAGTCAGTTATTTACAGTTAACTGTGTAAAGTGTAGTACAAATTAGCAGAATTAACGTCACAATGGAATATAATATCATTCCTTTAAATAATAATGAAGCCCCAAAAAGGGGATGGAATACTGGAAAAAAACCCAACAGAAAAAACTAAGGTACTAAGATTTTCATTTCGATATATTTCTAAAACGGGTAATTTTATTTAGATACAGACCACATTCGCTACCTACATATCCGACTTGTGGAGACAAAACAACTGGGTTTCAGTGCACTTCCCTTACGATGGTTAAAGTAAATGAATTCCATAAAAAGTTTTACGAAACAAAAGGAAAAATATTACAGGACAATTTTATTTTAAAATATTTAAAAACCGTTCCTATAAAACGCAAACGACCAATAAATTCTCGACACACTCAAAAATTATGCTCAACTGGGTTTTACATCCTCGCCCAACAGAAAACGTTTTTACCTTTTTGTAAAATAGATTTCATGGGCGTTTTGTGTGTAATTAGAAGAATTCGTAGTATTACTAAAAACTTTTTAAATAATTCTTTACCAGCAAAAGAAACTCGTGGAAGTGATAGAAAATTGGAAGCATACAGTACCAAGACCAACTCTGTTTTGAGTTTTATAACCAGATTTCGTGTATTTGAGTCTCGCTATTGCCGAGGACAAAGCAAACGTTTATTTCTCGACATCTCATTGCGCATAAAATAATGTGACAGATGTATGTGAAAGAAAATTAGAATCTTCCAGTAAAAGATTGCTATTTTAGATATATTTTTAACACCAATTATAACCTAGGCTTCGCCATTCCTCGGATTGACGTGTGCTCAACATGCTTGTAGTTGACGGAAAAAATTAAAACTTCAAAATGAGGAAACCAAGACCAGGTTATTACGAAAAAGAGGGTACATGAAATTATGGCACAAACGTATTTCAAAATATTAAGGGAACCGCAGGAATGTGTAGCGATGTTTTCGTTCGACTGTCAAAAAAATCAAGTAATGTCTAAAGTTCCTGATCAGGAAGCGTATTATTCTCGGCGGATTTATATGTACAAGTTTACTGCAGTGAGAGGAACCTTGCAAACCAAATTAAATCCCACAGTCACTTCTTTCTGTTAAACTGAAAATGAGAATAAGAAGGGCTTCCTGCGTTCTGGAGTCATCAGATTTTACTGAGGTTCCCATCATTGAATTATTATTATTAAAATGTGTGATGGTTGTCCAGGTAAAAACAAAAATAATACTCATAATAATGTCTTGTCTTGATTGTCCAAGCAAGATGTAATTTCGAAAATTGAAGTCAGTAAGGACACTATTGTTCTTCCAAATCGTGTATTTGGGCACATTGAAATGGAGAGTATGAAGAAGGAAATAATTTTAGAAACCCAGAAATATCTACATTTTTCAAATTACAGGAAAGTGCTAAAAGTTGGAGAGGACGTTGAAATTTATAACTGAAAAAATGAAACAACCAAAATTTATGAATCCTCCAAACCAGTGGCATTTTGCTTTCGTTAAAATGAAAAGAATAACCAAAAACTCAAAACATAGTGTTAGTACGTGGTGAAATTACCCATAATTCAGATCTTGGAATGGGAAACCCTGTGACCAACGTTTGCGACATAAATCCATTAAAAATTCTAATCCAAAATGTTATTAGCGCCAATAAAAGAACTGATAAATAGTCTCCTAGCTTCGCATTATGGCGATGAATGAAAAAACGAATCCCATTTAACTTTTTATAAATTCGTCATAGAGGAAGACACGAATGAGGATGTTATTAAAGATAAGGAAGACACGCTGTGCGAAGAAACTGGAGAAGGCAATATTGCAGTTTAGTTGTAACATTTTTGATTTTTTGTGTAAGATATATAATCTCAAATATACTTGTTTTTTAGAAATTGTGTATTAAAAACAGAACAAAACATTGCAACCGCCCAAAGTTTTCAAAGCGATCAATCTCGATTTGTCAGTTTCATACTTTCCTTTAATTATTCATTTTTCTAGTTTGCTGTAAATTTAATAAACAAAGATTGCACACTTTCAATCTGCTCCGTTTTTTTTATACTGACGTTAAAACTGTAACTTTGGTACAATCGGTGCCATTAACATTTCTATGCCTTCCACGTTTTAGCATCTTTTACGAATTTAGTTCTCAATTATTTAAATTCTACTTTGACTCTCGTTTTTAAAAACCGAGTTTTAGCTACTTTTTGGCGTTGATTTGAAAGTTTATATTAAAAGTGGCGCCGTACAGTAGCATAAATGCAAGATCGGTTACACCACTCATACACACTTCTCTTATATAAACGTTTTACAGCAACATGTGTTTATCGTTGTAGAGTTTTGTATTCTACCGAGTTGAAATGGCAGTAGTATCGAGGTAGCCTTAAAACTCTATGTTTGATTTCACACAGCATTTCATCAACGTACATTTTGATTTTTAACAATGGCAAGTGATCGTGGTCGTCTGCATCTGACGGAAACGTTTAAATCACGCTAGGATCTATTGCTATTTTGATTATTCTCGAATTATTTAAAATACTAACCAATTATGCTGTAGCAACTTTAATTGTATTTTTCCATACAGCTTGAAGTACAGAAGTTTTATTCACTCTAAGATATGAAGTCAAAGAAATCCAAAGAGCACCATGAGCAGCCAACCCAAAAATCAAGGATGACGTACCGGCTCCCACTGACACCGCTAATTTACCTTACTGTACGGGTTCTACAGATAAAATCAGCAGAATTCTAAAGAATTAAATATCGAAACTGTTTTCACGACTAAAGAAACTTTGAACAATTATTTTAGATCTGCAAAAGCTAAACAAGGGGCCTTAAAACATGCCAGCGTCTTGCCTTGTATCTGTGGATCAAGCTTTATAGCACAGACACGATGCTCAATTGAAGAAGAGTGAAATAAGATTAATACAGAGCAAGTCGGAAAATGTCAGAATATATAGAAGAATATCACCTATAGTGAGTGCACGCGATAAAGTCGTTAACCAAACCCTATCAAATTGTGATTGAGTTTTTCAAAATTTTAACTGAAATACATCGAAAATTATGTACCATTCATAAATATGTAAGTCTGTAATAAAAGTAAATCCAAGATAAGCTTATCGCATATTGAGTTAAGGTGCTAGTATTCTAATAATTATAATGAATGTGTGATATATCTTCTTTTGGTCAAGACACAAAATGATATCTGTGATTATGCGATATGTTGAGGAGAAAGCTATAAACTAATATATATCTGTGTCGACAAGAGAAAAGGCAAAGAAGTTTGAAGGTTACAAGAAACATTTGTCTATATATGATTGGTTGAAAACTATTTGACAATTGAACGAGATTGTCATATTTTGCAGAAGTTTTTTTAAAAAATAAATAACGTAAAAGATCACTTACGACAAATTAAACTTAAAGTTAAACTGCCACGTAGTATAAGAACCACCTGCTGTTTTTCCATTTTCATCTAGAAAGGTAAGTCCCAGTTGAATTATTCTTAATAAATCTACATTACACCTCAACATCTGGTATTGATAATCGGCAGAACTTCTAAATTCGCCAATTGGTCGCGCTACCACTCCAGGAAATTCAGTATCCATTGCTACATATGTATATTTTTGGACGATCTGTAATAAGTTTATGAATTAAGTGATGCTAAATAAAAAACTAGGTTGTAAAATATTACTTGTCTTATAGTTCGAAACTCTTCCTCTAAATTATGTGCCCAAACATCCCTAATGCCACATTCTTCATTATTAGGATGCTGGGAGCTACCTATAGTAGCTGCAGGCATATCCGAACAAGTTTCCGTGTTGATCAATTGTGTTAGTGGGTTTTGAACCCAAATAACATTAGTATGGGTGTCTCCGCTACCTCCTTCTAATTTAAACGTTAATTCACCCGTTTTGCTTAATAGTTTATCCTCCTTGGCTTTTAAATGCAATCCAGTGTCATCGCAACAAAATACTCTCATCGATGTAAATATTTGTCTGTAAACAGCAAAGTCCGTCATTTCTATTTTCATTACTAAGATGAAGAGTTATGTGGTATCACATGTCAAACTAAAATATTGAAAAAGAGAACTATAACGAAAAAAAGTAAAAATAAGGTAAACTATGAAAATTAACCTCAAACAATCCGTCAAAAAAATAGGGGTTTCCTAAAACTAGTAGGTTAAACAAAAACTGAAATTTGAAGTAGGTGTCTGCAAATGCTTTCCTTACCCATTTCACTAACTTAAAACATGAAAATATTTTATGCTATTTACAAAGTTTAAAACAATCGCCTAAGTTTGTTGATGAACAATCTGACATTTTTGTTATCATTCCAATTCTACCAAAGTAGCGGACTCTCTTTCTAGAATTCCACTTTAAACATTAATCGCGCCATCTATTAGAGTTCTTGTTTGTTTTTAAATTTATTTAATTTTTTATTCTCCCTAAACTCGAAAATATTCGTTTTTTGTATTTATGACCAAATGTAATTATTTATTAATTGTTTAATGTCTTTAAAGTTTTAAATTAAATATGAAAATACAGTGTGATTATAAAAAACTTATCGATATAATCAGGACCGGTAAAACTTTTGCAAACAATAAAAATATGTATACAGAGTGACTCAATTCATTTGAGTTTTTATTAATATTTTTTTCAATATTTTTTAATTATTTGTTTTAAGTTTTACGTTAATTGTTAATACTTATATGACAACAACTAGTTAAATCTAATGGTTATTGAGATATTTTTATTTTTTGTAACATTTGTTTTGTGGCATCAAGAGAGAGAAGCATCAATTATATCAATTAATATTTAATTATTTACAGAGTGTAAAAATACGACTTAAACATATCTAACTTTTTTAAAATAGAATCTAAGCTGATTTTATATGCAACCAAACTACAGCAATTATAATTTTTTTACGTTTACACTGTATCAATGTTGTGATCGAAGTTGCTAACGTTTCACTTATTTATTTTGTACCGAGTTTTATTAAAACCTGAAATAAATTAATAAACATGAAACAAACAAACGCAAAAACCTCTTAAGAATTAAGTAATGGACTTCAGCTTTAAATTGAATAGATTTCTTGATGAGATGTCGCTACATTTGGAAATTAATAAATTAAGATGCGGCAATAAAAGGAAAACAATAGCGCTTTGCAAACGATTTCACATGTCATAAAAATTATCACGAGGTTTAAACTTGCAACTTGCAACCAAATATTACAAATTTCTTTATTTAGGTAGTAATTGCAGTTCGTTTAAGTAAAACTTTGTTTGTCATCTACAAATTTGTTTTTTCTTATAAGGGTGTATTTGAAACTTTATGTTTTGGAAAATAAGTAAAAATAAAAGCAGTGTTGAAAAGTTTATAGATATCATTTATTTTCATACATTCTATTTTTATACATTTGATTACAATTACGACTGTTATATCATTTTTCTAATAGTGTTTAGAAAAGTTTTATTTCCATATTAGAAACACGGCTTTTTTCTAAAAAGTGTCAGAGTGTTAAATTGTACAAGGGCGAAATGATACTCATTTACCACAAGTACTGAAATTTACAGCACGGTCCGAAGTTTTTGAAGCGACGACACAAATAGGTTACAAAAGCCACATTTAATATTTGATGTGTTTTCTTTAATTTGTTTACATTCTTTTCGTCTGAGTTCCAGCAATGTTTACTACTGTAGTAACCTTGAAGTCAGATGTACGAAAAAATAAGTTAAATGTGCAGAGTATACATAATCTATCTTTCATAAATATACAAAGGTGTCGTTTATTACAAGTTGTCATTATCGCGTTACAGTAATGTTTTTAACTTTATATTTTTTAACGTCAACTTGTCACCTCTTATGTGGTATACCCAATAAATACAAATCAATGGACCTGTACTGGCAATGTACTCCGTATAGCCGGCACTCAGAATGCTGGCAATGTACTAAAATGAAGTACATTGCCGGTAACCAGGTGTCACACCGGCCGATATATTGGCGGATGAATCTTGCCAGTGCAGAAATTGCATCGAACCAATATCGGCAAGTTACGTATTTTAACACAAGTTAAATGCAGAATGCCAGTGAAATCTGTGCAATATAATATGTACTTTGCCATCACATAAATAGTGCACAATTTCAAAAGCATTGGCAATGTTAGCAACTTAACACAAATTAAATGCATACAATGGTATTATCATTTTTAATTTAATTAATAAAACAATTTGGAAACTCAACATACAATGTCCATATATGTACTAAAAAAATTTTAAAAATATAAAAAGCGTATTTACATTCCTTCTGTTCTTATGTTTATTGGCGTTTTTCGTGCCCACTACTCCTGATGTTTATTGCGTCTTGTAAAGCTGCACTACAATTTGAATTTTTTCTGATGGATACTGTAAAATAAAAATTACATTGTAATGCTACTCAAATAACTTATACACTTTTTTAGCAATTTCTAAATTAAATTATGAAGTTTTTGAAGTAATTATAAAGAATTGCTTTGTAAATTGTCGTGAAATAAAATACAACACGAAAGTCGAGTTTGGCAGTAATGCACTTGAAATCATATTACGTTAATATACATATAAAGTTAATGTTTTAAGTTTTAACCTATAAACTATAAAATACTCTGAAGCCTTTTACCATAAATTAAGTTTAAAAAAAAAATGGGATAGGATTTTTTAGGGGTATTTTTAGGGATTTTGATAACTTTAAATATGTATTTTTTATTTTAATTTTAAATTAAGCAAAGTAAAAGTGTAATAGTATAGGCCCTGGAATAATCCAAACTAGCCAATCATATTCATTTTTGTACATACCGCCTTAACGACATCTAGTGCGGTTGCTTGTTACTAAGAGTGCAGAGTTGATTATAAACATGCTTGTAAAAATTTGTGGTTAAACGTGGTTAAACTGCGTTTTACTACAAAAAATACGTTGATTGTTATTAGTTATTTACTTGTTCAATTTCTACGTTTATCAGCAAACTCTTCGTTAAAATCCCTAAAGTTAAAGATAAAAAAAAATATTGTCAAAAATATACAAAAACGTGGGAAACAGATCCAGACTTAAAAGGTTAAGTAATTCCATTGTATTTACGAGTTATTTTGAAAAAATAAAAAATACAATTAAGATTTTTAAATTTTCTACACGTGCATTTTTTTACTTTTCTTAATATGAATTGCTATATCTGCATAGTTACTCAACCATCGTGTGTCGTTATTTACAATTTATTTTCTTCAGGTTGGCTTGCAGCTGATAGTACAAATGACAATTTGGCGTATTGTCGTTATTGCTGTGTTGGTTTAAAAGCTCACAAAAATGATTTAATTAGTCATGCAAAAACTGAGAAACATAAAAAATCGACCGAATAGGAAAAATCAGCACAAGCAACTACACCTATATCTAAAATGTTAACCAATGTTAGCGGAAATTACAAAAATCGTGGAATTAAAAATAGCTGCCTTTATCACTGAACATTGTTCTTTGTTGACAGTTGATCATTTAATACACTACCGCAACTTGATCCTTCATCAAACGCCTTAAAAAACCTCAAACTTTATCGTACTAAGTGTTCGATGTTAATAAAAAATCTGCTTGGTCCATCAATGTTTGAAGATTTAATTGAAGAGATCGGAGATTCTCCTTATTCAATTATTATCGATGAGACCACAGATCTATCCACACAAAAAGTATTATGTAACATGGTACGTTTTTTTTTCTCACGCGACAAGACAAGTTGTGACAACTTTTTACCGGATAATAAAAGTAATTGAATGTGATGCAAAAAGTTTACATGGATTAATAGTAAATCGATTTAAAAAAGATGACTTAAAACTTGAAAATTTGATTGGAATTGGAGTTGATGGGGCTAACGTTATAGTTGGTTAATATAATTCTGTTACTGCCTTATTAAAAAGAGAACTGTCTGATTTAATTATTGTCAAATGTGTTAGCCACTCCTTGCGCCTATGCGCGGAAAAAGCTACCGAACTATTACCACGGCAACTAGTTGTGGTTCTCATATAGCCCTAAACGGTTGGATAACTATAGAAATTTATATGAGACCATAAATAATAAAGATCCCAATAAAATTCAAGGACTCAGTGGAACCGGCTGGCTTGCCCGCTATCAAGCTATCTGCACTATATTGGATCAGTGGGATGAATTGAAGTTGCTTTTTTTAATCGCCAAATCTGATGACAAGTGTTTCATGGCAGAACGCCTCTATGACATCATGAAAAAACGAATTGAAAACAGTGATTCAGTTAAATGTTCTTTTTCAAAGCGACAATGTGGAACCTACTAAACTATTCGAAGATTTATTTTTGTTGTACAAAAACTTACTGCAACGACTTGTTTCATCTTATTTAAAAAATTGGTGGATTCGGAACTGGTAGAGTTTAATTTCAAGGAGCATCTAATGCATACAGCTTAAATATATTTTGGATTTGTTTTTCAAAATATATCATAAGAGCTTTCAGTCAATGATTTGGCGGATGTTAGAGAAAGATGCAAAAACTTTCTTTGCTGCTTGGTAGAGCAAATCCAACAAAGACTTCCTAAAAATTTATCTATGCTAAAAATAATTTCTGATTTACATCCAAGAGTCGCTACAACGCAAGTTAAACCGGATTTTAAAGCAATATTGAGCCATATACAGCGAACTCACATCTATGGCAATAAAAATGATGTCGGGGCTGAGTGGATTTAAGTAAGTAATAAACAGTGGACAAATATCTCTAGTTCGGCGAATTTTTATTATGAGGTTTACAAATATGTTGATGCAGCTAGCTGTAGGTGGTTCGAAAATGTGGCAAAATTTGGATTGGCATTCGTCACGGTACCGAACTTAAATGCAAGCGTTGAACGTGCCTTCTCTACATATAACATTGTTAAAAATAAGTTGCGTAACAGAATATCGATTGAAATGTTACAAAATATGATTATGATTCGATTCACGTTGCAACGGAATGGTGAATCATGCACAACATTTCAACCGTCCGCAAAAATGTTGAAATTATTTAATGTTTATATGTATGATTTTAAAAAGTCAGAATCTGAAGAAATTGATTTGTTACTTGAAGTTTTCGATAATTTATGAATAAAAAATATTGAAAAATGTTGCTGAATGAAATTGTTTATTGATTGTTTTGAATTTATTATTTGTTTAATGATATTTTATTATTTATTAATTATTTATAATGTATTATTTATGTAATAATATTTAATTATTTATTTAATAAATGTTAAAACTTTTGTAGGGAGAATCCCTAGTAATTGTGGGGATTTTAGGGGTTTTTGATTGGAGCTTTAGGGAGATAAATTTTTGAGAGTTAGAAACGCTGAAATATCGTCATTTGCACTTTTTCTTTCAGTAACATTTACCACTCTGAAGATGCAAGCTGCAATGTCTTGCGAAACGTCAGTTTGTTTGGGTTCACAAACAACAATACGGCAAAGGACAAGTTCTACTTCTTGTTTTGGCTCTCAAGAAGAGACTAGGACCAAGTCTAAGTCTGGATATTTAACAACAACGCTGTCTAAGCCGAAAGTCGCTTATAATCATAAAACTGATGCAGATTATAAAATATGAAGGTTCATACAGGATTCTCCCCAAAATTCCTCAACAATTTGTATTACCCGCAACTACATAAAATCCCCAAATGTGGAATTCTACTATAATTGGCAACGCTAGTATTTCACATATATTTAAAACGATATGTACTTAAAACAGTCAAAACTATATTCTTAAAAGACGCCATCAGTTTCAAAACGTCTGAACTTGATAAAATCTCGTGTCTCTTTTTAATATATAATTGTTAAAAAAAAATAACTTAAGTTATTTCTTATGAATCTATTAATAACTTTTAATGTTTGATATAATTACAAACAAATGCGATCTAATCAATCTGATTAACCACACCTTTGATGAGACATTAATATAAACATCATGTAGTGAGACAATTTTAAACTAATTAAGATTAAAGTTAATCTTATTTGCGCGCGAAATGTAGCTTTGCGGAAAACAGTAAAAACACTTTTATATTAACGTCTCATCACTTCTTATGTTGGCTTTCTTTAGTTTCGAAAACAATTATTCCATTCATACAAGTACTTTCTTAAATTAATAGATTGCAAAATTCAAACTAATCTAACCCCACTTTTACACCTACCAACTCTCCCTTAAGTCTAATTTTATGAAATTTTTATTTCTTTGGTGGATTTTTTAAGTTTGTTGTATTTAGTTTGTCAAACTACTTGTTTTTCTCATATAAATTAAAAAATATTGATGACAGCAAAATCGAAGAAACAATTGGGTAGCATACTTACTCAAAGAACCAAATCACAAAATGAAAAAACGAACCAATAGAATGGCCAAAATTCTAAAGCCAAAAACAAACTAGAATTTACAAAGCTTGCGACGTCGACGAAAGAGAAAACAAACGATTAGAGAAAGACAACACAATTGGAAATGTTCAAACTAGTAAGTGTTTATGAAAAAAAGTAACCTCCACATCTTTAGAACCAATAGGAACTTTAGATAAAGCATTGTTACACTCGTATCATCGTGCCACAATATGCGGTTTCTGCGACTCGCAGACAAGACACTGCTGTATTCAGAAACTTTGGGTCTTATATGAGGCCAGTAAAAGTTACTACGGTAATGAATAACGTCTTAGCCACACAGCGGTATTCATAGTCGTTCACCGGCGACTTGCTGGCGGTTCTCCACTCGCCAGAAGAAAATTTCAATGCATAATCGTTCGCCAGCATGCGTTCTACCACAAACTTCAGTAAAAAGCTGGCAAGTCGCTGGCGAACGGTTGGAGGTAGTCGATACCATCTCCGGCAATTGTCTGGCATTTGAAAGTTGCGAATTTTCGTTATTTGCAAAAAAAATGGAACGTGATTTAAATTTAATTTATATTGCAAACAGAAACATTTTTGATGCATACTTCGTCGGTATCAAATAATGAAATTAGTATAAATATGTTTTTATTTTTATTTCATTTTTCTTATTTAAAAGCTGACATCTGACTATTAATTTGAATATTAAAGTTATATTCGATACGTGGAAAGCCCATTAGTGCCGTATGACACTATACTTATTTCAGTACTGAATTCAGTATTGAAAATACTCGCATTGAAAAACGTACTGAAAATGTATCTGTGTATGCAATTGTGGAAATTTTTAGTAGGTTTTAAAGTTTATAATGAAGATTAATTTAAAAAACGGTACAGATTTAGAAAAATTATAGTACTTGACATTTTACTACCAATCATACAAGACGACGAACTAATTACTAATAGAGAATTACCGGTTCCTGTATTAATTGCTATATATCTGAATTTGAATAAAAATATTCTTTTTGTCTGTCGATTATTTTACAGCCATCGTAAAAACACAAATAATAAGTTTACTATCGTACATAGATAACCAGCTGCAGAAATATGATATATTTAAGCACGTGCATTTCATGTAAACATGTAAAGAAATGAAATGCGCATGATCAGTAAGACAAATCTTTTGCCGGCGTGGCGAACAGCGGGAGAACGACTATGCAATGCAAATTATGTTTTAGCCGTTCGCCGGAGAAACCTCCAACGAAACCGCCGGCAAATCGTTGGCGAGTCGCTAGCAACTCGCCGGCGATCGTCTATGAATACGGCCGTCAGAGACTTAAGATAATAATTTTCTGTATTTAAAGATGTCCAACAATCTGTGGTAATAGATAGTGTTTTTACACCACTGAGTAAATCCTTACATTTATTGTAACACTTTTCATACATTGCTAGAATTAGTGTCTTTGATATTCATCTTTTACTTGGAAGAGAGCACGAAGCATTTAATGTTTAAACAAACTTTTTAAAACCTTCATCTACCAGAACACTGAACGGCTGGAAATTTTTTGTAAAAAGTTCTAATAAAACTTTGTTAATTTTGTTGGTGGCAGTTGTGCTTAATGTTTGTGGTACAAAAGAAGAAATTCTTTTCTGAATAAATTTAGTTATAAATAACTGTGGCTGGGAGTTCATGGATGTTCCAGGTGATACAAGTGAATGAAAATCCAATGGTAATAAGTTTGAAAGTGTTGGTCGACTACACGTTGACGAGATGTTTTCGATTGTTTTTGATTTTGATGACGATGCAGGGTAAGATGAATCTAATGTTTTTATAAATCAAAATTTGTACTTTTAAAACAAAAGTATCTATTGCAAATATTGCAATTTGCATAAAATTCTTCACCTGGAATCGATATGAAAGAATTCTATATTTCCCTTGTTTTTTGACTTTTATAAGACATTTATAATTTTTCACAAATAATAACTATCGTAACTGCATAACTGCAAAGTATCTACTAACTAAAGTTGAAAAACAATACATGGGTCGTGTGCGAATGCTCATAATTAAGTAGGAAAATTTTGGTATTAATGTATTGTGTACTTTCGATGGATAACTTTACTTATATGGTCGACTTGCTGAATAGATGAAAATAAGTCCGATTTACATACACGAATAATACGATGCATACGCATATGCATATCTGTATTGTTGGTTGCTTGTCAGATTATTTTTTTCATTAGCTGGTCAATGATTAGGTATAGAAATGATCATGTATTGAATATTAAAAAACAGATCATCTCTAAAATTTTATTCTTTACCAGTCTACTTCAATTTACGTTCTGTAATACTTTATAATAATGCTTTTATCATTTACTTCATTCATAACATAAACTATTTTTTTACAAAAATCAAATATCTTTATTATCGATCACAAATAAAAAATAACAACAACAAACGTACTTGAAGTTTATCGACAGAAAAATTTGAACTTCAAAATAGCAATTATATTGTTTATTATAAATATCATTACAATTCTTGTAAAATTTAATACCTATAAACTAAAATAATAATTTTGTATTACAACGGTTTTATAACCTTTTGCAAAGTATTTACCTTCACTAGGTACTTCACATCACGGAGAAGGGGCTTTATTTTTGTTCAACGGTGTACCTGAAATCACAAAAAACATTAGAATACAATTTGTGTAAAATAACATAAGGGGTCGCAGCGTAATGCTATAGGTTAAGCCCTGCATGAGAGTGGTGTATGCTATTACACTTTCGACCAGAGTAACGTAAAATATTCTTCGTGTTGCTCTTTGTAAAATACCATTTTTATCTAGAAAATTTAAAAATAACCGACATTAAAAAGTGAAATGTCCGTCCTATGACTTTTTGCTTTCGCTATTACGTAGGTAGTAACAAAAGTTTATTAGCGTTTTCAATAGGCGCAGCACTAAATTAGGTATGTGCATGTTATAGTTTTAACATTTTCAGTAACTTATTCTTGTGGGTAGTCATAATGATACTGTTTCGGATGGATAGCAAAGCTTGATACACGCAAACCATGCAATGTAATAAATCATTTTGAATGTCTTTTGATATATTTTCAAAGACTGTATTTTATTGCAAATGTTCTTTAATGCTAAAAATAACTTAGAAAAACGTACGTAAGCTTTTATGTAAACCAAGATGTAATCATGTTTTAAGCAGTTTATTATTGTAGATAACATGTATATATAACATAGTTCTTTAGTTGCTTATTATGTTCAGCAATACTCATACAATAAGTACTATTTAATTGTTTTTAAATGTCTTTCATTTTTATACATTTTTTTTTAATTCGCCTACATTTTTTTCTTAAGACAAGATAAAAAAAAAGATTTGTCTGTAAGTATCGCGAGTTAAAATTGGCAGAATGTTTTGCTGTACACTACATTTCACTCGTTTGACCATACCTTTGAACTGAGAATGAAAAAGAATAGTCTTAGTATTTTTTATTTTAAACAGTCGGCATACATCTAGGACTCAACGTTTGAGCTTGCTACTGTTTCTGTTTTTTGGTTTGGTATAATAGTCTTCAGCTATTTAGTAAAGTAATTTATAGCCACGCATGCATTACAACACAATTTCATTGTGGTTTTTTGCAGTTCACCGAGTAGAACACTCGTACTAGTGACTTACCGAAGTATCTCCATTAAATGTACACTTCCAATACTCGCTTCTTTAGTAGTATTAATTGTATCTGCTCCTAGTGACTTTGACAAATTCTAGGTATTGGTTTAAAAGATCGGCTTCTGTTGATTATATGATTAATTTATTTGTGGACTGTATATTAAAGTACTTGTATTTAATTATTATATTTATTTGCTTATACGAGTTCTTACATCACTATTCTATACTACTTGGTTGATTCTAATGCTTGAATGAATACATTTTTATAAATCTTAAACTTAATCATTGTCCCCACCCTTACTACTTAGGGTGACTGTGATTTGCTATGAATCATTAGCAGCGGCGTATCTTTAAGATTTAACATATGCTGCCCGCCTTGAAATGAATAATTTCAACATTTATATCTACATGTGATCTGATAGTATTGACTGTAACCCATTTCTAATAATAATTACATATAACTACTAAAACTCTAAGTCATTTCTATACCATTATTACTTGTTTAAGAAAAAAATTAAAAAATGTTTTTTTTATGTGTCTAATGGTAACGCACAATATTGTCTAACAGCACGTTTAATTACACTATTTTGAGTTTTAATGGTAACCACTCTAAGAATACCATCTGTTCCTGGATGAAGTTCTGTCACTCTTCCCATTGTCCACTTAGTTGGGTAATCGTTGTCACTTTTCACTAACACTAGTGTTCCCACTTTAATTAAGTTTGCACTGTTTTGCTTCCACTTCGTACGAACTTGAATCTCGGATACTACTTCTTTGTGCCATCGTTTCCAGAAGTGTTGACGTAATGATTCAATTAATTTAAATTTGTTTAACCGGTTAGTTGATATGTTAGTAATATTTGGTTCAGGTAGTGCCGTTAACGATTTTCCAATTAAAAAATGTGCTAGAGTTAATGCTGACATGTCTTCAGGGACTGAGGATAAAGGACAAAGCGGTTGGGAATTTAAGATACCTTCAATTTGTGTTAAAACTGTGGTAAACTCTTCGAACGTTAGTTTTGATTCTCCTACTACCCTTTTTAAATGGTATTTAGTTAATTTTATTCCGGCTTCCCAAATTCCTCCAAAATGAGGTGAGCGTGGAGGATTAAAATGCCAATTTATGCTATTTTCCGCAAGGTAATTTGAAATTGTGTCACTTTTCGTTTTTAAAATTATTTCAATTAATTTATTATTTGCACCGATAAAATTTGATCCATTGTCTGAGTAAATATTTACTAGTCGTCCCCGTCTAGCAATAAATCTTTTTAATGTTGCAATAAATGCGTTAGAAGTTAACTCTGACACTAACTCAATATGCACTGCCTTTGTACACATGCAAACAAATAAATAAATGTAACCTTTGATAAATTTTGCATATCTTAGTTTTCTGTCTTTTAGTACAAAAGGACCTCCATAATCAACCCCTACGTTTTCAAAGGGCAAAAATGAATTTACTCTGACTGATGGCAAATTACCCATAAGGTAACAAGTATTAGTTCGTTGTGCTTTAAAACAAGTAATAAAATTTTTTATTACCTTTTTTGAAGCACTGCGGCCAGATATTGGCCAAAATTTCTCTCGTATAGAGTATAATAATGTTTGCGCTCCACAATGCAGTAAAGCTTCATGCTCATTTTTTAAAATTAAATGTGTTAAATTATTATTGCGTGGTAAAATAATTGGATGTTTCTTGTCGTATGTACAATTAGATTCTTGTATCCTACCTCCTACTCTTATTAAATTATTCTTATCAAGAAACGGATTAAGAGATAGTATTTTACTTTTATTACTCACGGTTTTATTATTACTCAGCTCCTTGTATTCTAACGACAAGCATTCTTTTTGAACGATACGTACTAAATATATTAATGCATTGTTCAATTCGGTCACAGTTAAAGTACCAAATTGTCTTTTTTCCCTTACAGTACTAGCATTTGTTCTAAACCTAAGAATGTACGGTATAGTTCTTTGTAAACGTTTTAAATCTGAAAAGTTGTCAATTAACTCGACTTTGTTAATGTTAAATAACATGATACCATTCTGTACAATGACTTATCGATTGAATTTCACCCCCACGATTACCAATAAAAGTTTTCCATTTACTTGGAGAACCGCGAATCCACGCTAACGTAATTGTCGAATCAGTCCAAAAATACCGCTGATCAAATGTAATTTTAATTGATGCTAAAACCTTTTTTATTAAGTTTGTTAACAATACTGCCGCGCACAATTCAAGTCGAGGTAACGTTATTTGCTTTACAGGCGCAACACGTGACTTAGCACACAATAATTGCGTGACAATTAAATTGTTATTCTGAACGCATCTAATGTAAATGCAACTACCATAAGCTTTCTCAGATGCATGCGCAAATCCATGAATTTCTATTTTAATATAATTGGAAATGATTGCTTGTCGCGGTATGTTTAAACTATTTAACGAATAAAGACTGTCTTTAAATTTATTCTATTTGCAAAGTAGCGATTGAGGTACTGTTTCATCCCATCCTATTTTGAATCTCCATAATTCTTGTACAATTAATTTTGAAACTACAGTTATTGCACCTATCAAGCCTAATGGGTCGTAAATTTGAGAAATTGTTGATAATATAAACCGTTTCGCTACTTGATTATTTAAAGAAAGTTGTTGAATAGAGTATTGTATAACGTCGTATTTTGGGTTCCAACGTAAACCGAGTGTTTTATTTTGTTGACTTTTGCCTAAATCTAAAATATCTAATTCTAATTCATTATTTGATTTTATTCCTTGTAAAATTTCTTTATTATTATTTGACCACTTACGTAATTGTAACCCTGCACTACCTAATATTTGACAAAATTGTTGTTGAAAGTTTTTAAGTTCTTTAATTGAATTTGACCCTGTGATCAAATCATCTACATAAAATTCTTCTTTAATAACCTTGCTAGCTAAAGGAAATTTATGTTCATTATCGATAGCTAATTGATACAAACATCTAATTGCTAAATACGGAGCCGAAGTTGTGCGTAGGTTACTGTATTTAATTGGTAACATTTTAATTCTAAGCTGGAATCTGAACGCCAAAATATTTTTTGAAATTTTCTTTGTTTTTCGGTAATCCAAATTTGCCTGTACATTTTTAAAACGTCCGCTGTCATAACGTATTTATGTAATCTAAAACGCAGTATTATTGAAAAAATGTCATTCTGAATAACAGGGCCTTTATATTGAGTGTCATTTAATGATATTCCACTGCTTGTTTTTAAAGATGCATCAAAAACAACTCGCAACTTTGTGGTGAAACTATCATTTTTTAAAATTGAATGATGAGGTAAATAGTACCCTTCATTTACTGAATTTGCAATGTTTTCATTAATTTCTGACATGTGGCCTAATGTTTCATATTCTGTCATAAATTTTACATATTCTTTCTTTAACTCCCTATTGTTTTCAAGTTTACATTCCAACGCTTTAAACCTATTTATTGCTACTTTTTTGGAATCACCTAAATTATTTATTAAGTTATTGAATGGAATATTTACAATAAAACGACCTGTGCTATCTCTTTGAGTCGTATTTTTAAAATGTAATTCGCAAAACCTTTCTTCTTCAGATAATTGTCGCGTATTATTAATTTCTTTCTTTCTAATTGCCAAAACTTATTTAACATGTTATCATTGTTATCGTCATTAATGCTAAAACAACTAGTAAATGTGGTTTGGTTATAATTAATATATACATCGCCTGCTAGTATCCACCCTAATTTAGTGTTTTGTAACGTTAACACATTAGTACCTAAATTAACCCGACCTTCGTTTAGTAATGACCAACTTAAACTAGAACCAATTAATAAATCTATCTCCGCCGAATGATTAAAATTGGGATCAGCAAGTCTTAAGTTTTTAGGAATTTCTAATATTTCTTTTTTAAATGACATTGATGGTAGTTTATCAGTAATAATAGGTAGAACTAAACAGTTAATTTCTGTTACAAAATCATTTATACAGGAAGATATTACGATTTTAACATGCTGATTAATTTTTGATAATGCTTGACCGACTCCTTTTACTGCATAATTAACCGGCATATGTCTTAACCCTAACTTTTTAAACATTTTTTCTGTTATAAAATTACTCTGTGATCCACTATCTAACAATGCCCTACATGTGATTGGAATGCCTTGATTATTAAATATTGTTACTTGAGCAGTAGATAATAAAACTTGTAATGCCGTTGACGGTTTATTTATAATGTGATTTGTAACTGTTTCTTGGGGTTCAACTAAATTCACCGAAGATGACTCATTTGCAGTATTCGGTTTATTGTGTGCAGGTGTTTCTAAATGCAAAAGAGCATTATGAGGCTTCGCGCACTTTCTACATTTACTAGAATAACAATTCACAGAAAGATGATTTTTTCGGAAACAATTTAAGCAAAGCTTTAATCTCTTTACTTCGGAAATTCTTTGTTCAGTAGCTAATTCTAAGAAAGATGAACAATTGTAAATAGCGTGTGCTTTCTTAAAAAAAAAAACAATTATTATAGTTATTGGTACCAACAACCAAAGAGTTTGAATATTTCCTTTGAAATTGCGGTATATTGGGTTTAGATTTCTCATTTTTACTTAATTCTATTTTTTCCAAAAGGTCACACTTTGATTTTAAAAAATTATACATATCGTTTATATCCCTTAATTTATTTTGCGATTCATAAGCCTCCCATTCCCTTCTAGAGACAACATCAAACTTATTAGCTAAAATATAAATGATTAACCTATCCCAACTTTCAGTTTTTTCCCCTAATGTATCGAGAGAACGTAAATGTTTTTTAATGTTATCTAATAAACTTCTTAATTGAATATGACACTCTTTAGTAATACGAGGTAGCTCAAAAATTGAATAAATGTGATTATGTATTATTAATTCTTTATTTTCATATCTATCAATGAGTAATTGCCAAGCAGTTTGATAATTTTTACTTGATACTTCTACAGACTGAATGATTTGTGAAGGTTCTTTTTCTAAAGAAAATCGCAAATAATAAAATTTTTGAATGTTAGACAACGTATTATTTTTCTCTACTAAAGCATTAAATGAGTCCCGAAATTCCAACCAATTTGAATACTGCCCGTCAAAGGTAACCAGTTTAATTGCAGGTAATTTTACTTGAACTTGATTATTGCTAGACGAGGGTGTTATTGATGATGCGCTAGTATTTGATTTTTCTGTATAATCTAAACATACATTTTTGATTTTTGCTAATAAAGTAAAATAATCTTTTTCAAACTTCTCCCTTTCTTCATTATCAGATTCAGATGAAATCGTTGTTTCTAATTGTGATTGTATAGTATCAAACTCATTCCATGAAGAATTTTCAAATTTTTCTAATCTACATGATAATTGCGTAATTACTTTCCTATTAATATTGTCGCGATCGATTAATTCAAAATAATTGTTTAATCGAGTTAGTCTCGCTTTGATTTGACCACGTTTCTGTCTCAAACTTTCCGCCATTCTTAACACAAATTGAATTATAGGAACGTGTTAAATGATTGTTATGGATTTAGGTATTTACAATTATATTGGAGATTTTTGATTTCTGCACTTAATCTACGGCTTGCTTTTTCGTTGATTGGCAGTTTATATTTCTTCTTGTTTGCACTGAACCGACGATTTGAATTTTCGTTGATTGGCACTTTATACACCTTTAATTCGGCACTGAATCTACGACTTGAATTTCGTTGATTGGCACTTTATACACCTTTAATTTGGCACTGAATCGACGACTTGAATTTTCGTTGATTGGCACTTTATATACTTTTAATTTGGCACTGAACCGGAGGAATGTTTTTCCAATGGTTGGCACTTGTTATATATTTGATTTTGTATTAAAGTGAACGTTTATTTTCTTATTTGCACAATTCAATCCGACTCGTATGGACCAATGTTGATTATATGATTAATTTATTTGTGGACTGTATATTAAAGTACTTGTATTTAATTATTATATTTATTTGCTTATACGAGTTCTTACATCACTATTCTATACTACTTGGTTGATTCTAATGCTTGAATGAATACATTTTTAAAAATCTTAAACTTAATCATTGTCCCCACCCTTACTACTTAGGGTGACTGTGATTTACTATGAATCATTAGCAGCGGCGTATCTTTAAGATTTAACAGCTTCTGTTTTTAAGGAGTCTTACTGCGTCCTGTATGTTTTGACGGATATGTCTAAAGTACTCACTGTTTGCCAGATTGGCAGTCCGTCGTTTGATTTGTAATAGAAGTAGTCAAAAGTACTCTCAATACATAAAGTGGTCTTTCTCGACCACGGCCTTTGTAGGTAAGAAGAACATCTCCAACTGATTAGGATGTTTTTGCGTTGGTTAAACTAACGCGGTTTTTGAAAATGCACACTATTGTTTTGAAATAAGGCAATGTATTTAAATGAGTTATTTACATCAACTGCTTAGCAAAACCGTAGTTTTGCTGCATAGAACCTTCGGATACTAAATGTTACGCCTATTTTATAAAACTTATCCAATCAGAAGAAGGCTATAAAACTTGGGAATTACATGAAAATACGCTGAACAATGTCAGTGCTTAATATTAAACGTACCATAGCACCTAAGTTTATTACATTAGGTAGGTAAAACCCAGCTTAGAAACACAAAAGGTGCATTTGTAATAATACAAAATTTTCTTAATATCTAATTTTAACTAATACAATGCTAATACTACAATACTATAAATCAAAGATTATAAAACAAAACGTATATACAAATAATACTATTGTAAGTGATCTTGCCACTAAAATAGCTAGGCGGCATTAACATAGGATATTGCTCAACCCACAACCTACGTGTAGTGTGGAGGTTACAATTACGCTCGGCGTACTTTAAAACAATATTACTAAGCCTAGGATTTATATGCACTTAAAAATGCTTAAATATGCATGCATTTATGCACTATAAACACGTAAAATATGCACTTAAAAACGCGAAATATGCACTTCAAAATCATAAATTATGGGTTTCTTAGTAATTTTTAATCAACACCTGCACTTAAATTCTTAATAAAACACCTGTTAAACGTTTTTTAAAGTTTATTGTTATAAATTATTTTATTTAGTTAACCTCATTTTCTAAACATACAATGTTACAGCTTACAATAACGTACATTTTTAAATTTTCAAAAGTAAACATGCGCCTATTAACTCTAAATATTGCATTATATTTTGAGAAACTTCAGTCCACATGTCAAGATGTAATAGGGGCATACTAAAAATGTTTAATTCGATAAGTGAATAATGTTTTACTTGGTCTAAAATGTTTTGACCAAATAATGCATCGCCTATGGTTTTAAGTACGATTAGTAAACAAAAGGACAGGTAAATTTTTCTACGAATAGTAAGTTGTCAAACGATCTATAAAATTTTCTAATACCCTATTATCATAAAACGATTAAGGGGAAGTAAGTATTTAAATTCTTGTAAAAACTTTTTTTTAGAATATAAAGGTATACAGATGTTAAAATTGTAAGATATTTAACAGTAGGTTGTAATTCTTTAAAAAGATTGACCAATTTATAATTACAACATAAGAAACTATGGAAACATGATAAAATATGCACTAACACACAAAAATGCTAAAATATGCATGCATTTATAAAAAAAACTTAAATATGCATTTATATGCACTTTAAAATTGACATATGTGATTCATATGTGTCCTAAACATGTAAAACTATAACCCTGCATATGTTTCTTACAAGCAGAAAAAACATGCAAATGCACAGAAATCCTATCCCTGATTATTACTGTTTTACATAACAAAGAACAAGTAAATTAAATATTATGAAGTACGAGTACGTTTACATGAATCACTAATGCGTTAACTAAAGAAATCTGTTAAAAAAATCGAGACAAAAACAAATCATATTTTTGAACTCAGTTCTAAGAAAGCCAAATTTTGCATTTAATTATCTGAAGTCTTGTTTTAGTTACAACCAAAGATAAACGTGATTGTGTACACAAAGTACATTTTGTTAAGCTAGGTCCGTAATAATGCTAAGAAATAAACCTTGCTATCGGTTTTAATTATTTTATTAACCATTGCTTTTGTAGATGATGGAAAATTAAAGAAAACTATAATTAACACAATACATTAATACGTTTCACGGATTTTACAGCGTCTACCCACCATTTACCGCGTAGTTACAATCAACAAATAATTTCCAATTGTTTAGATAGTCAGGACCGGCCAAAATCTTTAATTGCAAATATCTCAAATTTGGGCCACTTTAGAGCAAATCTTTAAAGAAGTTTTTAGTCGTATTTCAAATACACCCTGTATAGGGTCTTCTTAACAAGTCATGAATACTACTTCCAGCACGATGATCTGTATCGTAGACTATTACATACTTGGGTCTCAATTTATATTGCCATTTTTTCTTTGGAGTTACATAACTGTGATAGACCATTTAATGCAACGTGGTTCGTTCATATTCTTGCAAGTATTGTAAAAATGTTCTATAGATTTTACGATTCCTAACAATTCTTTTTTAGTCACACAATAATTTCTCTTCAGTTTCGACAAAATTTTATTAAAATACTTTTCTTTGCTTTGAACTTGTGAAACTACTACATACATGACCAAATGACGCATATGTTCTTTTAGATAATTTAAAATCGGCGCGTTAATTAGAATTCATGAAGTATTGAAAGTTTATCGTATTGGCTGAGCATATTTGGTGTTGATTTTGTACTTTACCACGTTCGTCCTTCCTTTGTAACTACTTTCTAGCACAAATACGTTTGATACTGCTGGAACATTTTAACTTTGATTAGCTAGTCATACATACTGTACCTATACTTTTTATAACACCCATTCTTAGGATCGCTTTTTATGTGATTTCGGTTACCAGTTTGTCTAGTACTCCGTTTTCTAATGTGTACTTTGACTTGTCCGTGTGTTGATATTACGCAGCACTGCAAAAGTTGCTTTGATGTTATGCTTTTATTGCCATTTTAAACTTCAACGTAAAAGCGTCATCCAACGTTTTAGGTTGGGTTAAGCGTAGGTTCCGGCGCGTCTCGTTGTTTCTAAGCCTTTACATGTAAATCAACTATTGAAAACGTCCATTTCTGTTTATAGTTTCAACCATTACTTTTAGTTGGGATTGTAATAGGTACTGCTTGTGATAAGTTGCTCAAAATGCTTTTTCGTCAATATTACACGGTAAAACGTTACATTTGTGAGTGGTTTCTTAATGATGGTTAATCAATAACGTTTATTTTGTTTTTGGAATTGTTTATTTTTTTAATGAACGCTCTAAAACGTATTACTTTAAGAAAGAAAAATTAGCGTCTTACTTGTTTTATTCCAAATCTTCAGAAAATCGTTATTGCAATACTGCTTTATAACCATTAAATTTTTACTCACGTACTTTCAGTTTTCTTTTTAAATGTGTAATAAAATAAAGAAATTAGGTTTTTTTGGTAAACATAAATATACGAATAATATGTAATTAAGCATTAAACTGAAGAATTAAATTTGGTATATGCTGATGTGTATATGGAGTTGATGTAAAAAATGTAATATCAAAATAATTCTTGCTAAATAGTGAAATAAGATAATGCTTACTAAATGGGGTGTTGTGCAAATGGAGAATAATATAAAGTCTTTACGTGATAAGAAAGATAAACAGTAAAAAATAGCAGTAAAGTCGTTTAAAACAAAATACAGACTGTTCTAAGAAAATGATTAGTTTTAAGAACGTTTTTAGTAGGTAATTATACAATCGACGATAAAATAATTTGCGTTAAAAATAATGTACGTTATACCAGTTTATTTTATATATTATATATATTTCATATAAAAAAGAATAACTTGCTTGGTTTACGTATTAATGCTCAATCAACAATGAATAACTGTTTGGAAGGTTTGATTGTTTTCATAATATTAATTTTTTTCTGAATGTAAAATAGTATTTCTTTCAAAGAATACACAATTTTACTTATATGTTAATATTGCCAATTATTAGAATTATTTTGCATGGTTTAATTATTAAAATTATAAAAACGGAGACAGCCATAAAATATAACAAGAATTTATTATTTACTCTAAAAATAAAAGCCACAAAATCTGTTTTCTGTAACAAAAACAATACACATTTACTTGAACTCTTTTATTAGACAGCTTAATAGTCTACTTTATTACAAAAGTTAAAGAATGTACTCATATATTAGATAAAAATTGGATGAAAATAAAATTAAAGATAGAACATTTTATACAACCAAAATGGTTTAATAATGCAAACTTTTCACGTGTTATGAATTTAGAAAATGTTTTAATTTATATTAATTATTACAATTAATACTTTTCCAAATTACATTTGTTATTCAAAACCGGGAGTCCTTGTATTCAATTTAGTAATAATATATAAAATATGCTTAATTAAATTAGGTTTATAAGCTCCGCAATAAAATTGTAATTTTACTCTTCTTTTTAAATTAATTAAATTAAAAATTATCTATGTACCAATAATTAATAAAAAACAGTAATTCTTAGAACTAAATTAAACATTGTTTTTGATTTTTCTTTATTCACGATGTCTACAAACTTAGAAGTCTATTTTCTTGCAACAGGTCCGTACTTTTCTTAAAAATTTTAGTTATTTAATATGTTTTATTAGACTTGCTGAATAGATAGAAATAGATCCCTCTCACAAATGTTTTTGTAATTGGTTAATTCAAAGTACGCGGCAAAATTACATTAAAAGCCTGATTCACTCCGCGAAGTTATTGTGTATTAATAATCTTAATATTTCAGCGTTACGTTGTTTTATCAGTATTTTTGTGTACAAAATTAATTATTTTAAAATAATCTTTTGAAATACAATCTGATATTGTTGATATCAAAGTAAGAAAAAATTCTGTTAAAATATCTACCAACTGTCAAAACAACATTTTTATAGGTTATCTAATACATTATTATGAATCTGTCGCCAATGAAAAAACGTAAAGCGAAACATTTATCAATATCTGATAAAGAAAGTATTCTAAATATTTATAAAACTGGGGAACAAAATCAACCAAGTAGTACGAAAACAGATCATACTAAACTTACAGCTCTAGCAGCCGGTAACGCAACCCTTCATTTTATTTGCGTCTTTTCTATACTTACGTGTGAAGATTTATATTAACTATATTTATTTACATAGGTGTTTCTGTATCTACTGTATACAACGTGCTAACTGAATATAACACAGATCACTACATTCTCCAAAAGTGTACCGTAGATTAAGACCAATATGAGATAATGTTACTGATGGAATGAAAAGTGCCCTAAGACGTATTGTATATTTGTTCTTTTTATGTAATAAACAACCAAGAGTAAAAAAAAGTTATGGTTTGTATTATCAAAGATAAGAATTTGCCAAACTTTAAAGAAAGTACGTTACAGACATTATTGAAAGAAGTTGGGTTTAGGTTAGTTAAACAAACGAAAGTGTATTGTGTTTGTAATATACGTTATTTTATAGGCACAGAAAAAGAAATAGCAACAAAAATATTATATCATAGCATAGAGAAGACGATTCTTTTGGGAAATAAGAAAGTATAAGGAAGAGGACAAGAAAATATATTATTTGCTCGAAACTTGGGTTAATGCTGGTCATGTTACTACAAAAATTTGGAAGCCTTCATTTCTGGAGGTAAAGGCAGACGATTAATTGTGTTACATATAGGTTCAGGTACAGGATTTGTTGAAAATAGTTTATTATTTTTGAATTAAAAAAAACTATTAACTACCATGAAGAAATGAATTCTGGAGTATTCAAAAACTGGTTTGAGTCAGTGTTAAGTAGAAGAAGGTGCTGCAATAGTGTATAATGCTTAATATCATAGCGGAAAAGTTAAAAAATCCAACTTTTGCAACTAAAAAAGCTGATATACAAGATTGTTTGACAAGTAAATCGATTGAATTTATGGAAGATATGGTTAAAACAGAACTTTTAGCACTTGTCAAGAAAAATATTTCAGCAACAAAGTCTGTGGTAGATAAAATGGCAAAAGTCAGTAAACGAGTTGTACTTTGATTGCCACCGTATCACTGTGGGTTGAATCTCATTGAATTAATATGGGCGCAAATAGAAGATGGTAAAAATCTATTTTTTGAAGCAGTAGTTAATGTTTCTGCAGATAATTAGAAAAAAATCTATACAGCATGGGATTAAACTAGAACAAGAAATGTGACATACAGATTTCACATTAGAAGTTATAGTTGAACATATTATTATTCAATTGAGAAATGAATTTTTATTTCGTTGTTGAATTGAATTAGTTGTGTTATGTAAACATTTAAGAATAGCTTTTTTCATCCCTACTTCACGTTTCTTAATTACACGATATTTATATATTCAACTATAACAAAATTGTAAGTTTTTATATTATATGCACGATGTTTTAATTTAAAAAAGAAATTTAATCTCAGAAGTATCAGAAGGACCTATAAAGCGTACAAAGTAATAGAAGACGAAACCAATAACCAAGCGAAACTCTTGTCTGCTTTATTATTCTTGCGATTTAATGTACAACTTTAGCAGTGGAGTATGCGAGGTGCAACGGTCAGTTGCTAAAGTGTGATACCTGATGGAGAATAATATTGTAATAGATTAAAAAGGTCTATTTATTGGTAAAGAATATGTTTATTTAGCAACTTCTTCAGATGGAAAGTTCGAAAAGTTTAACGTATGCTGTGAAGACAGATAAGACGTTATATATTGAATATAGTAATGGAAAAATCAAGTCAAAAAGGAAACATTATAATTGCAGTGAAACTTGACAGAGGATGTTGCAATATCGAGTCTATCTTAAACAACCTACCACTAGTAGCTAATACTTTGGGTTAATATTTCAATATGTATGTTATAGTTTAATTCATTCTTAAGCCAGTTGAAATGACTGTTTAACTGTGTAGCTTTTTGTAAAATCTTATTCAAACTAATTAAAATTTAGAAAACTATAAATTTGTACGGAAGGTAGAAAAGGATTTAATGACAGATACACATCGGTGTATCCTAGCGCTGACGAGCTCCTAAAGAACGAAACAGCTGTCCGCTAGTTCTGATGTTGTTTTTCACAATTATACTGACATTGTTCCTAACCTATTTTATATTTGGGATTTTGACAGCGTCACTTGTCAATAGATCATTGACTTTCGCTGTCATTAAATTCAATGACAACTTTTCTACCTCCCGTATTAATTTATAGTTTTCTATATTATCATACGTGGTATTTTTACCACAAGATGGCGTTTCAAAAACATTTGAAATATGTTGGTAATATCTACACGACATAAAATAGTACGCCTTTTATGTTACCTATGATAGTACGGTTGTCTGTCAGTATGGTTGTGGAAATTATCATAATTTTTTTTGTTTTGAAAAGTAGCGGTACTGTTGTAAAGAAAAATTTGTTCATTGTAGTTGTAATCTTAGTATTGTGTGGCGCTGTCTTTTACGCAGCCTAACCCCATATTTTAAATTTTTTCATATTATCTATCCATATTATTATAGAGATTAGTGCTCGTAGTCCTGGTATTGCATTTCTGCTGCGGACGACAAAAAATAAGTTTTCAAAGGCATCTTTCGTGAGCCGTCCCAGTAAAATTAAATTAATATTTGAATTAACAATTTTTTAAATATTCTTTTTGTAAATCTAGTGCTGTTTGAGTTTGATAATAACATACCGCGTTGAAAAAGTTTTCAGTCTCCGTTATCAACTTTCAGATGACAAATAATGTTCAGACTTTTTTTAAATGCAATGGTTTTGTTATACTTCACCAAATTGTATTTAGAAAGCCCTAATTTTTAAGAATGTGACGTAATTAAGCTAAAAATGAGTTGGCAGAACCAAGTAGTTGGTTCGTATTGTTTATTAAGTTGTTCTCTTAAAAATGATGTCTAATACCAGCAGCAATATCATAATGTAAAAGTGCATATGCTATGTTCACGTCCATTTTCTCAAAGTATCCGGGTTGAAACATGTCTTCTTTTACCCGCTGTGCAATTTTTACTTCTTTGTTTTTCTGAAGTATATGAAGCATTAAGTAAGGTCTACTGGTTCTGGGTTTCCAATAATATTTTAAATACTTTATTCCGCACTAAACTGGTAGCTACATTTTCAAAAACATGTGCAGGATCAGGCATGACATACAATTTTGCATTATTATTCAAAAGATGTAAACAAAAATTCTTTATTTTTTTATTTTCAGTAATGCCAAGTATACGCTATAATGCTAGATTTAATGGTAAGTATAAAAGTAAAGTAAGAAAAGTTAAATAACTTGTCTACTAGATAGAAAAGTAAAGTAACCACTAAAAAGTAAAGTAACGTTAGACATTTATCTTTTATCTTTTTAATTTCTTTCTTTAGAATTAATTGGCCCATTTTTGCTTCTCCCTTTTTGTATAAACTCAGTTAATTTTGGTTTGGTAGATTAGTTACAATATATCTTCAAACATAAATTTTCCACTAGAATTGGAAGACTAAGAAATAAAAAAAGATAAGAAAAAGATAGATCATAGTTATTTTTAGGTAGAGTAGTTGCAATATATTTTTGAACACTAGCTGAAAATATAAAATTTTGAATTCTGTTTTAAAGTGTGCGTAAACTGGGGTATGGGTTTTTGACTGAGTATTTCTTTATAACCTTTCTTAACATAACACACGCCATATACAACTTGCTGGATTTTGGTACAGCTTCATTATGTCCCCTGTGATTACCATACTTCAACATGTGTATTTGATCCTCAGTAAATATGTTTTTGAGCTGTGTCTCCAGGCTTTTTACAGGCGTCTACAAAACATTAATCCTTGCTTCGCTAACCTTTAATTTATTCTGAAGTTTTTAAAACTGTTCATTCGTAACATATGATTCATTAGATTCTGATTCATTTATTTTTGCCACTTCCTTGGAACAACTTATTTGGACTATTATTTAATCAATAATATCTACTACATATACAGTTGACACTATACCTGACATATTTTCTTGTTTGCTAGAGATTACTTCAGCACTCGGAGATGTTTCACTTTCCAAATTCATTGGCTCATCATCTACAATTTCATACAATTTTACAATATACGTATCTGCACTATTCTGCAAAACTACACTCACTGATAAGTTTCCTTTTTAAATGCCTTGTTCAGACAGCACTTCTCTTTAGAAGTTTTTAATTATAATTTCAGTTCATTTCAAACGGATCGTCATTAAAATGTACCTGAAAAGATAGTGTAATAAGAAATACAAATTGTAACAAAATAGTATCCATATTACAATTTTTAATACCAAAACAATGTTACCTACCTCACAAACTAAAGCCCTTGCCGGTAATTCCTTTCTGTTAATCAAATCTAACCACATTTTTCTTCCCTGGTCATCATATTTGGCTGTGGGTACTAAATAATCGATAACTGCCTTTGCTACGATTCCTGCATTCAAGAACATAACAACCCGGGTAACTCTTGAAATAAATCTTCAATTTTTTTACACAGAAAAATTATCACAACCAACAGGTGACAACTAAGAGTTTATGACGTCACGAGCCGCATTGAAGCAATTGAATGCACTTTAGAACACTGTCACACTTTGCTATTTGTTAGTGCTTGAAATATGGCTCAATTATCTGAGAAACATAGAATTGAAATTTTAATAATTCTGGGATATGGAGATAGAAGAAGAACCCAAGACGAAGTATGTAATTTATTTAATAACTTGCATCCAGAATTAAACATTTCGCAGTCCACGGTAAGCAAAATTTTGCGGAAATTTCAAGAGACAGGTTCGGTGAAAGATGCGAGTAGAACTGGTAGTCATTAAGTAATGTGGAACGAGAAAATGTGTTCTTGTCTGTTGAGGAAAATCCACAAATTTCTGTTCGGCAAATTGCTAGAGACCATAATTTGAATAAATCGGCTGTACATGACGTTTTAAAAAAAGAAAAATTTCATCCTTATAAAGCTTGTGTAGTTCAAGAATTATTTGAAGACGATTTGGACAGAAGGCTGGAGTTTTGTGAAACAATAACAAACAAACTTGAACGAGATGCACATTTTCATAAAAATATCCTTTTTACTGATGAGGCCACGTTTTGTTTAAACGGCACAATTAACAAACAAAACACACGTTACTGGTCTTCACAAAATCCTCACTGGTATCTAGAAGGACACACTCAATATCAGCAGAAAGTCAACGTCTGGGTACGAATGATTGGAAGTCAAATTTTGGGGCCATATTTTTTTTAAGGTAGTTTAACGGCGAATATTTATCTCGATTTCTTAAGATTTGAGTTAGTTCCTGCTTTGGCCGAGTTATTTCCACATGAAGTAGATCCAGATATACCTCATAACAGAATATGGCTTCAACAAGACGGGGCACCTCCACATCTTGGAATTAATGTTCGCCACTTTCTTAATAATACTTTTCAAAATACATGGATAGGCAGAAGAGGTACGATAGAATGGCCTGCTCGCTGGCCGGATTTAAGTCCACTAGATTTTTTTCTTTGAGGCTATATTAAAAGCAAAATTTATGTAAATAGACCTGATAATGTTGAAGATTTGAAAAATCGCATTAGAGTTGAGATAAGAGCTATAACTCGAGATATAATTTCAAAAGCATGGTTTTAAAAATCGAATTTACCACTGTCAAATTATGAATGGTTTACATTTTGAACATTTATTGTAAGTTTAGTTTAAATACATTTTTTTGTTATAACAATTTTATGTAAAGATATTCAAAGTTTAATATTTGCTATTGTGACAGTGCATTCAATTGTTTCAATACTACATATTACGTACCTGATTAATACTGCTCAGTAAAATAAATTTGTTAGACATGTCCTTGTTTTTCTTGAAAATTTTTTGATGTAAAGGTATTCAAGTTTCATATGGTTGAAAAGAGAAAAAAAGACTCTATCAAATGAGTATAATAAAGACGCGCCTTGCCATTTAAAAAAATGTAAGTGTTATTTGTTGCGATTTTGTTTACAGCAAAAAATTAAATTGATATCTCCCAGGTGGTAGATAACTAAGTGATAAACAACTTTTATTTACAACTTTTTCGTGTAAAGTGCATATTTATCGACCTGTATAATATATTCCATACTTTTCGGACACACTGTATACTAAACGTGGTAGTTGCCGTAATTGTTGTAACGAAAAAATAAAATCATGCACATCTATGAAATGTTCAAAATGTAATACGTTTACTTGTAAACGACATTCAACATCAAATGTTGTATGCACAAGTTGCAAAAATTAAATTAATTAAATGTGTAAGGTTTTTGTGTGAAGTGTAATAAAAGTAGTTAAAATACATATACTTTTTTCTGTTACGCTAAAATAAATAATAATATAGTTAAAAAACAGATAAAAAAATATTTAAAACATTAAGGAAGTCAATAGCCGCATTTTGCTGCCGCGCGCCCGGTCATGTAATTCTTAAGGGCGCGCCCGCCTGAAGGTTAAAGAGTTTTTAAATGGGGAAAGTGTTGAATTAGTTCTAATAGTAAATGCATGTCCTAGGTCTAACGCCCAAGTAGAACGCATAAACAGATTTAGGGCCCCCATGTTAGCCAAATTAATCGACATCAAAAATAAAATAGAATGGGATGACGTCTTAATTGATGTTCAGTTTGCTATCAATAACACCATTAATAGAGCTATTGAAGTAAGTTTATCAATGCTACTTTTTGACATAAATCAAAAAGGGAAGGAAAATGACAACGTTAAACTTTTTCTTGATAAAATGAATACTTGACGAACAATTGCATAGATTTAAATGAAATCACAGCTAAAGCTCAAGTTTTAAATAAAGAGTTGCAAAATTACAATAAGTTCTTATATGATAAAAAGCATAAGAATGTTAAACTGTATAAGATAAGTCACTATGTAGTTATAAGGAATGTTGATACAACTCCAAGCGTTAACAAAAATTTACTGCTTATATTTAAGGGACCATATGTTGTTAAAAGGTCATTAGAAAATAATAAATATGTGCTATCAGATATAGAAGAATTCCAAGTTCCTTTTGAGGGATGATTCTAATGTTGTCGGGGACGACAATAGTCAGGATAGTCGAGCTGTAGCAATCTAAGTTTTAAATTTGAATTTGACGCCGTAGTTATCTGCTTTTTGTAATTTAGTTGTTTCTTCCGACGGGTAAAGAGACACAGTTATCGGCATTGTAGAATGAGCCGTTGTATTGATTGTATATGTATTAAATTATCTCTGTATATCCTGATAATAAACTCTAAATATACAGTGTTTATTCAAATTTAAAGAATTGATCAGGTAGCGGTCAAATTGAACAACGTTACTACAATAGTCAACTCTACTTATTTATTTAAAGTATATCATTAAATGCGGCTGGTTAATTATAAGTGTTTCAGGTTAAGAATGAACAACGCCACCTTTTAAACAAAAATTGATTATTTTGTAGTTTGTTTTATTTTCTGTTATCTTATAATTTAGTATGACTATTTAACTTTAAACCCATTTTGTTTAATAAAGATTACTATTATGCAATATTGTGACCAAAATACGTAGTGGCATCGACTTGAAAAAGTAATTTTATATAAGTTGTAACAAAATTAAATCATTATTTTTTACTTTTTAGTGCATTTTGTTTGATGCATTTTTTTAGAGTCGTAATTCAAATTGCAATTATAATATTCTTTACATATTATACAGGGTGTTCAAAATAAAAACCTATCAATTAAGAAATCTAGGTGGCTGTAACTTAATTAACCTAAAAAGAACGACATATTTTTTAATTTACTATTTTTACTATTGCACTTTTTAGTTACCTAACAAATGATATTAGAATACCCCTGAGTTAAATCTGTTTGTTTTGACACAATACGCCTAATAATCGTTTTTTTTACCATTGGGTTTTTTTTAAATTAAAGTTTGAATGAATCTAGTTGCCTATTGTATTTGCAAATATAAAATAAATAATAATTTTCAATTGTTTATAAATTATATTATATAATGCATTCTTAAAAAATAAAAATAAATAATATAATGTAGAATATTTTTGAAAATAATACAAGTTTTAGTTATATAAAAACATAATTGGCACGAGTCTTGCTTGATAATCACTTAAATTTTATCATGATCGTACATTGAGTATGTGTAGTAAAAGAAGCAATAAAAGTAGAAAGTTTATAAACTTAACTTTTTCTAAGACATCTATGCGGTGTACGTGACTCGAGAAACCCTAAATAAACTTAAATTTGGAGTATTTGGCCATGACTTTAATTTAAAAAAATATTTAAACTTAAACTGCAAGTAAAATATACTTAAGATAATTTATTAATAAACCAGTACACGTATGTTTTTAATGCTTTTAATTTTATTACTGTTTAGTAACTTTAAATTAAGGATATTACGATTTAACGCTTATTTATAAGAACATATAAGGTAGCAACTAGTAGGTACTACGAAAAGCCACTAAAATAATTACTAAGTGTTAGTGCAATAAGCTTTCATGTCGGAATTGAGTAAGGTCTTAAAAGCAATACATACAGCAACTTTGAGAATACTCCTTTGTAAAGTTACTAAACTAGTAAAGGTTAAAGCATCAGCTATTCCTTAGAGTTACTTTGCTTACAGGTTTATACAATGCGTATATTGTATAGTAGTTATTTATTGTTTTGTATTATATAATTACGTTACTCGTTGACAAAATCCTAATAATTACTGAAGTAACTATGAAATACGGTTTTTACTAACAAAAAAAAACTTTATACCTAATTGGTGTATGCTTATATTTCACAAAATAACGAAAGACAACAGACAATACAAATTATTTGATGCAAGCACTGTATTTTTCAACACTAGTATCGTCGAACTTTAAAACGTTGTAACTTTGTGTTTATTTGAATTGGAACTGATTCTAGACTTTTCTTTTCTTTTGTAATATAATATACACGTGAGCTATGCGTATATAAATGCAGTGCTGCAGAAGTTTAGCGCAGTATGTTATAAGTTTGTGCCGAGAGCGCTTAGAAATTTTTATTGGCAAATAAAATTTTTCAAGATGCAGAACTTGCTTGGATTTCAGAACATAACAGTGATGCTGGTGAATATCCTTTTAAGATAAAAGCATTTGATAGGTATATTTCTAGTGAAAATGATGAGGAATTTGTAATTAGTAAATAAAACGATTCTTTTACATCCGATACTGGTAAAACGAGTTTTAGTTCTTAACCGTCCACTTCCACAAAGGCTGTAAGAAGTAGAAGAAAACAAAAAACCACTAGAAACATTGTTTCTAATATTTTTAGGCCAATTTCTTTTGCAAAACGCAGTGTAACAGACCTCACTTAGTGCAATCTATTTCTTCAAAGACAATTATATTCTAAAGCATGTTCAAAACTGCATTGTAACCGAGGTCAAGAGACAGCTGGAAGATGATTACTCGAATATATCTACTTTAGAATTTGAAGTGCTTTAGAAGTCGATAGCTTAGAGTCAAAAATGTGAAAACTTGCTTTTTTAGTGAAACAATGTCGCGTTAAAGGTTCCGTGACGTTTTTAAGATTTGTCATTTAATTCATAAGAAGTGAGCGTTTAAAAAATAAAAAAAAATTGTTTACCATTAGAAGTATGGGATAGTGTTATATCCAATTGCAAAAGCTGCTACACGCCTGGGAAAAACATTAGCATTGATGAACAGGCAAAATTAAGATGTCGTCTCACTCAATACATGGTTAACAAACCAAATACGTTTTGTTTCAAGTTTTAGTTGACTGTTGATTTAAATTCCAAATTTGTAGTAAATAGATTTGTTTACTTAGGAAAAGATGACGCGCGCCCTACAAATCAACGTCTTGCTGAGGACGTTATCCTAAAATTAATGAAACCGTATTTGAAAGTAGGATTACTACTGACAATGTTTTTATGAGCTTGTGGTTGGCAAAATAGATGTCAAAAAAATACTATGTTAGCGAGAACAGTAAATCGTTCCACCAAAAAATTTTCAAATTCTGCAAAAATAAACAACAAAGGACGGAAATATATGCAACCACCGTTTTAGCAGCTGATACGTGTATTATTACTAATTTGTGTTAAGCAACTATTGTTAACCGATTCGTTTTAATCACTTTTCTCAACTGATTCGGTTAAATTAACTCTATAGTGCATACTTAATCTACTTAATCAAATAGATTATTAAAATATTCTTAAAGATCCTTATTAGTGTAAAAAGTACTGATTAGTTTTTGCTTTATATATAAAAACTGTTAAAACGTTCAATAATTAAAAACCTAGTAATTTATGTTTAAAGTAGTCGCCTATCAAATTGTAAGATTTTTTATTATGTTTTAAAGTTAAATTGTAGACCAACAGTTTTTTGTATAAACAAAATAATTTTAAATATTGTAAAGTTATTTATATTAGTGGCAATAACCAGTGGCCAGAATGATCATTCTAAATAAGATTGCGATTGCAATCACCTAGCATCTTTAACAAATCATTCGCGATCGCAATCATTAAACAAATAAAACAAGGATTGAATTATCTTACCTACAAAATAAGGAAATAAAAAAAAAAATTTTTATAAAAAAATTTGCATTTGCTCAAATTTAATTTAAAATTAGACAAGGCAGTTGTTTTTTTAAAATTACACTATTAGTATAATTAGATCGATCTTCTAGAACAGTTTTGTAGCACTAGATAAGAATATAGAACATATCAATTAACGCGTCTTGATTAAAATGTATAAGGAAAATTTAAACTAAACAAAAAACAATTAATAACGGTAACTTCAAAGGATAACAAAACGACAATATGAAAAAACTTATATTTTAAAACCGAATGTTTAAATTGTACAATAGGTTTTATTAGAAATATTAAGAAGTTAAAAATATCTTTAAAAAATGATCTTTTTTGTTATAGAAAGTCTAATTTTGTATAAGTAAATGTAACATTTTATTTAAAACGAAAGATTGTTTCAATTAAAACGTGTTTAATTCGTTTTTGTGATTGATTACATTACATGAATTACAGAATAAATAATAAATTTTTCCTGTGGTTTTTCTTCGAAGGGCTTTTTACTAGATTTATCAAACAACGATGGTGATTATCGATTGCTTGTAAAATAATAATTGCGTCCGTGGAGAAAAAATCGTTAACTTTAAAATGATTTGGTTAAGAATTAAGTTTTCTTGTTATTATGGTTTTCCTACTTTGACGAGATTAAAACTTCTAAAAGTTACTTTTGGTTAAAAATAGAAAAATGCAAAGATAAAAAGAAAAATTAAAAATTGTACACGTGCACTTGTATACTAGAGGCTTCAATCTTATATTTTACTTCATTAGTTATTGTAAACTACATAAAAGCATCAATCCCAATTGAAAATAAATTTAACTAAAAATTACATAGACGGCTTGCACCATAAAATGTTCCTCTACGGAGAGACTTTTTCCTAACAAAATTTATTAATTTATGATTTTCAAATAATAAGCATAATCCGCATTTCTTGAAAAAATGCCGTAACAAACCAACTGGTTCTAGTACCTACTTGCAACACAGATGTTTCTTTACTAACTTAGCTGTTGTTAAACCCAACGCCGCCAATAGAGCCTTCTTACCGTTGGTATGTGCGTTCTTATATACAGGTAAAAGGATTTTCAAAGAAACATGCAACAAGGGGTTGAAAACAAGTTGTAACTTGTAATCTGTATATGTAGGTATTAATAACTTTTTCAATTTTTGTCACTCAAAAATCTAGATTTTGTTCCAAATTAATTGTGCAAAAATTGGCGAAAGAATCAAATTTTAATAGAATTTAACTAAATTATTTTAAGTTAACTTTATATTCTAACAAATCACCATTTAACAAAAATGCTTTTAATTAATAAAAACGTATTTCAAATATGTATAGATTACCGTGGTACATTTCCCAAATATTATTGATTTCAAAATTTATAAAACTGTAAAACATGATTTTACCTGGAATATTTTTAAATGCACATTAGGTCAATGTGCTTTTAAGTAGGCAGGTAGTGTTTATAATAAAATTTTATGTAAATACATAGATTATTTACTCTTTTGACTATACCAATTTCTTAAAAGGTATTTATTAAAATTTTGAATGAAAAAAATGGCACAAGCGTAAAATATAATCATTATGCTTCTTGTTTATAGATTTTTATTAGAAAAAACAAGATATGTATTGTCAACGACGAAAGATTGAATAAGTAGTCAAAAACACCTGGTACAATTTAGTACACATACGTAAAGACTAGCACTTCTACACTACGTTAATGTGGGCACTTTTTGTAGTACTGGCAATCCATATAGAAAGGATTTTGCTGTTTTGAATGTATTTATGTTTTAGATTGTTAGAAGTATTTTAATTTAATTTAACAAAACAACAAAATAAAACTGGAATATTAGTGAAAAGAAAACTAATAAAAAAACTAAAAAAGTGTCAGGTGATTTGTTTAATTGTATCTAAATAGTTTATTTAATATATATATATATAAATGAAAATAAATATTTCTAGTAAAAGTAATAAGTCTTCGATAAAAGTTTGCGAGTTTTCTATTCTGAAAATTTATTTTTAAAATTGTATTTTAACTTGAATCCTCTAAATAGACAAATTTTAACTTTTTAAGCAAATAGGAATTTATTTGTTAAATTTCCAAAATTTGTTTTCTTAAATTAGAATGCAAAACAATTGCTTAATCTATTTATTATTTCCAAATATGTAATACTTATATTTTGTTTTGCGCCGATGCTTTAACCAAACATGATTAAAATAGAAAATTTATTAATTCGTGATTAAAATGGTTCTTTAACCATAAGCCCTTGAAGTAAATCGTATAACAAAAGATGGCTAAACTGGATCGTTTTACGAAAGATGGTTAAACTGAATCGTTTAACCAGAGACGGTTAACCTAAATCGTTTACCCAAGGATGGTTAAACTGAATCGATTAACCAAAAGTGGTTAAACTGAATCGATTAACCAAAAATGAATAATTCAATTTGAAATTAACCGGTTAACCAGAAGAAAATGATTCAGTTAACCATTTAACCGAGTCGATTCAACACCCCTAAAAATTAGACAAAACTTGCAAATTTTTAGAAATTATGTAATTTCACACATGCAAAACGAGCACTGAAGAAATGAAAACATGATTTTTAAGCAGGATGGAGCATATTCAGACATTTACCGACCAGTAGAATTGTTGATTGCGGTTTTTTAAGATCCAGCAAATTACAGGCAGGGTTATTTAAAAAATGTAGTGTTTAAGACACGGTCAACATCGTTGTACAAATTAAAAGACAGTATTGTGATATATGGCAACTATGCTATATATAAAAATGCTTTGACAACATCGCAAGACCCATCCATTGTTGTAACTTGTAAGTAGGTGTTGGTAACGACAACTGTGTGCTACAATAAAACAGATTTATGCTTCCATGTTGTTTTAATAATCTAAGTACATCAAGATGTTACAAGTATTAGACAGCAAATTAATTCAACAATGTTAAAGTAGGAATATTTAGAGGTTAAACAACCAGAAGTTATCTTTCAGTCTTACTTCCAATATTATTACGAGAAAGACTAAAAGGTATTTTTTGGTTGTTTAAAGTTGTTCAATTCTATAAGAAATGATGAGTAATGCTGTGTACAATTTTGTAGCAACGGTTGGTTATGTTACAACTACAAAGTAGAGCATATCGAGCATATTTGTGGTAACTAGTGTTTGACGTCAGAAATCTCAGCAACTAGATTTCATTTACTTTTTATTATTAATTTGATTTGTTAAAAATATACAAGTTAGAATATATCCCTTACTGTTATGTAGTAATAGTCCAAGCGGCGACCGCCGTAAAAGGGTGGTCAACCAGAATAAGTACAAAAATATATTTTATTAATTTTTGGATATTAGATTAATAATAAACCATTGGTCTGTTAGCCCTTGACGTGTCCAAATTTTTTTTTAAATAAAATTTCTAATTTATTTTTTCGTAATATCGATCTACATAACATAAGCATAATTTTTCAGTTTATGATAGCGTTTTGACTAGATAAATACAAAATTTCAAGTCTGGCGTTCTTGGTCTTGACGCAACTGTGTGTCAGACCGCCCCCAACAAAGTTATTACAACAACAAATTTTCTATACAAGGTATAAGAAAAAATTGAACGTCAAAATTTTTATTTTTTATTCCTCTTTCGAGTAGAATTGGTCTGGCACGTTCATACTTGACCAAAATTCTGCCAGACCAAGATTAAGTAAGTTCTTATCTGCATGCTATTTGTTAAGCACGAAGTTTTTTTGTTTTATTATATTGATTTTACTATTTCTTTACGATTTTCGAAGCACATTTGATGATGGAATTGTACAAAAATATTATTTTATCTTTATATTAAAAACGGAAAGATGGATTTTGTAAAATTTTTTGCAAAATTCTATCTTAACATAATGAGAAATAATTTTTTAAATGTTAAAAAAGTTTTCTGCAGTGTTTATAGGTTCTCATCAGTTAACAAATCTTCTTATATCATAATAAGAAACAATTGTCGTATAATAGTAAAAGGAGAAAAACATCGTTTTTTTTTCAAGATTTATGGTCTTGAAAATTTTATGTTAGTTCAATTAATGTATTGTTTATCAAGCGTGTTTTTTTACCTTAATTCTATTTGCTACTATATAATTCTAGTCTCTTCAGCTAATTTAAAAAAAAATATATTTGATTTGTAATGAAAGAAAATGCTGTTGAATTAACTCTATTTTAATGGTATAGTAACTATTTCACGAAAAATTTATTGACAGTTTCGTAAGAACAGAATAAATCTTTCACACGATTTTTTATGATTTAGAATAATAGTAAATTTCTGACTACGTCGATGCTTTGATATGAGCTTAATAAGGCTTGTTGTATACTTGTTAAATACTTTTTTCACCTCCTTTATGAATGAGTAAACAAATTATCAACGTAAATAATTTTATTAAAATAAATGAAAGTACAACAGAACAAGTAACAAAAAAGAAATGTTCAATTTTAAATTCTTAATTGATAATAAATATAACTTTTATTTTTAATTAATCATCAATTTCATCTTCTGAATAATTACCACGATTATTGAATGACAAATCTTCATCATCTGGGATAGTTTCGTCTTTATCATGCTGCAAAATTTGTTCGATCGTCAGTGGCATTGCATCGCCTTCGAACCACTTTAGTTCATATCCATTGTCAACATCATTTAATTGCCAACCACATTCCAAAGGATCAAGTCGAATACACTGAGGATCTGTAGCATTTTGCCACATAGAATTGACGAAAACTGCGTAATATTTTTTGCTCCAAACTTCTCCAACAAGGTGGAATCAAACTAGAGTCAAAATTATTAACATTTTTAATCATTTCTTTTTGGTTATTAGTTTTATTATTGTAAAACTTGTAGAACAACTCAAGTCTCGCTAAGTTAACGAATTTACATTTTTTTTACACCGTATAACTCATTTGTGTATTACTGGATTATTTCAACTTTTTCTTGATCGTGAATAACAAGTAGATTATTTAATGAAGCAAATACGAGTTGATACTGAGTATTTTTATTTAATATATCAAAAGGTTTTTTTTTGCCTTTTCTGAAAAATGCAGCTGTATAATCACTACCAGTAAAAGCATGAAAACCTGGCAATGCTTTACATAAATTTTCTCGCAAGTGATTTGCTAATTTAGAACAGTTGACAATGTTTATCTCTTTATTTTTTGGACTAAAATTACTTAACCAAATTTCGTATTCACGGTTTTTGAACTTGTAAATATTTCCCAAGATAATAACTAAAATATCAGTATCATTAGTTTTAATCAATATTTTTGATTGCTTTTTCAATTTATTTACATGAAAAATAATTCTGGTATCAGCCTCTTCGTGATAACACTGATAGTCTGCCTCTTCTTTTTTTCTTACAGAACGACCTTCAGAAGTAAATGAAAAACATTTTTCATCGACTGTCATATAAACCGTTTTGTTACCAATAATACTTGAATAGGTTTCAATTTCCTAATCAGTAGATAAAAATTTAATTAAAGCTTCCTTGAATTTTTTGTTCTTCAGAATTTTTGAAAAATCATTAGGCCGTTTCTGTGATGGACCAGAAATTGTGAAAGGAATATCTATTTCTTTTCTATTATGTCTTTCAGTGTCTTTTTTTTCAGTGTTTTTTATCTTTTATCTGTTATTTAGCTAGATGGACGTTTCTTAAAAACACGCACGTCACATTTTGACAAATTAAACAGGTTAAATGATCAATGAACAAAAAAACCTCGCGCTTAACAAATAGCAGAGAAGAACTTTACTTAATCTTAGTCTGGCAGAATTTTGGTCAAGTATGAATGTGCCAGACCAATTCTATTCGAAAGAGGAAAAAAAATAAAAATTTTGACGTTCAATTTTTTCTTATACCTTGTATAGAAAATTTGTTGTTGTAATAACTTTGTTGGGGGCGGTCTGACACACAGTTGCGTCAAGACCAAGAACGCCAGACTTGAAATTTTGTATTTATCTAGTAAAAACGCTATCGTAAACTGAAAAATTATGCTTATGTTATGTAGATCGATTTTACGAAAAAATAAATTAGAAATTTTATTAAAAAAAAAATTTGGACACGTCAAAGGCTAACAGACCAATGGTTTATTATTCATCTAATATCCAAAAATTAATAAAATATATATTTGTACTTATTCTGGTTGACCACCCTTTTACGGCGGTCGCCGCTTGGACTATAATAAATAAGCGATATTTGCTGCGCATACAGTGCGAGTGGTTTGACTTACAATGACAATTATTATTAACAAATGTACCGTACTACAAGCACGTATTTCAATAAACGTTATAACCAGAGTTTGCTTTTCTTTTTTATATTAAAAGCGTATAAGAATATTACACTTACTTTATCGTATATTTGTTTATATATTTCCAGTTGACGTTTTTCAATAAATAACATGCACCTACTTTCTTTGCTTTCTGTACGTTGCTAATGAAAACGTGTGGAAAATAAAATTGTCGCTTCTATTACAAAATATCAAAAATATAACATTGTTGCTTGTTTGTAGCTACGCTGCAAGTAGTATGAACTTTTATACTTGTTGGCAATGACTATCCTTTTTTACTCGTTATACAAAATACTATTTTCATGTTTTTGTTGTTTATAATAATTATATAACTGTATATCGCACAAATACCGTTTAGCGTTTGCCAAAATTTGAGTCGATTAAAATATTAAATTTAATTCGAAAATATACAATAATGTGGCGTAAACACTTAATTGTCATAAACTGTTTGACTGTAAAGACGATGTGATGTTACAAATGAGCAATTGCAAATAATATCAATACACTCAAGCCGATAGAGGCGTCACTAATGCGGACTTTCTAACGGATTTACAGTATTTGACTAAAGTAATTGAAATGGACCTGCAGTAGAAAACAACTGAGAAAAATACATTTTACAACCCGCAGTTGTGTAGTATTTTTTTTTTATTTTACAAATACTTTGTAAAAGAATCAGACTTTAGTCGATTATGTTTTTTGTACTTTTTATTATTTTTTAACATAGGTAATTAATTTTGTGTTTAATTTATACGTTATTAAAAAACTTTCCAACGCAAATTATAAAATTTTTATTCAAATGTAATTTTTTAACAGATAAAAGTGTCGACTTAAAATTTAAACTATTAATACTACCCGTCTTTTGCTTTTTTTTGTGAAAACCCAGGTACCTATTTGAGTTTATTTTATTCATTTCGTTTTTTTAAAACCATTTCAGTAATTTCGCATCAAGTTATTAGGTTTTCTTAAAGTCATCTTAACTGTAATGTATAATTTATTAAGTACATATTTAGTGCGTATGCACTTTAATTATTCCGGTTGATTTTATTACATTGCATTTGAGTTCACTTTATAATTTATTACCTCCGATAGTTGTTTATAATATTGAGCTTCTTTGTTAATCTTAATGATTGTAACTGAATCTTTTGCTTTGGAAATTTTTGTTTTTATTACCGTTGCATTTTTTGCCGTGAGAAAAGCAGTCAACAAACTGTGCTTTTGCGTGTTAATTGAATTTTTTATATATATTTTTTTTCACGTCATTGTTTTACGGGTCTAGGACGTTTTGGCGCCGCCGTTTTGGCACCGCCGTTTGGGCGCCGCCGTTTTGGCGCTAAGACTTTTTGGCGCGGGGATGTTTTGGCACATGGATGTTTTGGCGCAAGGACGTTTTGGCGCATGGATGTCTTGCGCCGACCTATTCCCATAAATAAATTTTGTAAATTTTTTTTTTCGAGTACATTACAATAAGGTTAAGCACAGGCAAATCACTTTTTGAAATAATACGAACATGTTTTAACAAAATACAAACAATCAATACTCATATTTTTATACATGTCTACATTTTTTCTAAGTACAACACTTATGTCGGTACACTTACAAAGTCTTTAATGAATAGGAAATTTTTCTATCACTTTCTAAACATTGGATTAGTTTGTTAGATTATAGAAACCGCCTTTTTCAATATTCATAATGTTAGCTTTTATGTAGTTTAAGCAAAAAGTAAATGCAAATGATAAATCACTTCTGAATATAATGGTAAATAAATATTTCAATTTAATTGATTCTAATATGTGTCTAGCTGATGCTTAATTGCGTGATTTTAAGATTTATATTATTATGGTTCATTAAATCATAGGTACTTATCAAATGCACATAAGTACTACTTAGAGTGGTAAGGGTTGTCATATTTTTTATTCGTATTCAAAAGAAAATCAAATATGTAGTTTTACCTGCAAAAAGTCGGTTAAACTCATTCATGCGTATCCGTGTGCCAAAATGTAACTGTTGCGCAATCCGGTCCTAGGATTAACGCTGAATACTGACCATCGGCGCGGCGCAATCCGGACACACCGTATTTATGTACTAGGTGTAAGTATTGTTAAAGTATTATCAGCTATAATACCCCTAGAGCATTGATAATACCGAGAGAATTTTGTCATAGAGATTGTTGAAAGCGTGTTTCTTGGTAACAGCACGAGGCCGAAGGCCGAGTGCTATTACCTTAAAGAAACACGCTTGAAACATTCTCTACGACAAAATTTTGAGTATTTATCAATGCTCGAGGGGTATTCGGTAAGATAATTTTTTACTACTTTTCATGTTGTTTAATTAATGAATACAAATTAATTGTTTTTTGGTGTATTTTCTAAAAGAATTTTGTTAATTTTCTTGTTAAAAATATCAGAAAATCTTTGTATGATTATTATGAATTGATTTACTATCTGACATTTAATTTGACATTTGAATATATCATGTCTGCTTTGCCCGATAACACCACACCAGTGGTGTTATCGCTGTAATCCGTTGATGATTGGTTGAATTTTAAAAAATGCAATAAAATCAAATTTTTTGATTGGTTAATTGATACAGTAAAAAATTATCACTTTATCAAACCATTTCAAGTTTATTTTATTTAAAAAACATGATTTCGCTAACGCAAAACAAGTTCCGTATTCGAATCATTATCGAAATAAAAAAAAAATCTAAGTATTAGAATCTTAATGAAAATTTAATAGGAACAAATAAATTTTTAGAATTTTGCCGTGATGGGCAGTTACTCGCAAAACATTTATATTGATCATTTTATGTGGTAAGGATACAATAACGGAACTAATTTGTGTCAAGCCGATCATGCAAAGTATCGCCAATTGAGATTGAAATAAAAAGTATTCGCAAATTATAGTAAGTTTATAAACTATATAAAAAAGTAATCCGCAACAAATACAAGTTTTACACACAAATTTCTTTCTGATAAACACATAAATTAAACATTTTGTATCTTTGTTTATAAAATTAAAATTTAATACATAATTAACATCCGATAAACGTAACAAAGTTAACGCGAAAACATAAAAGGGCCAAAACAATTTGCGTAGTGGCGCCAAAATATCCTAGCGCCAAAACGTCCTGGCGCCAAAACATCCCCGCGCCAAAAAGTCTTAGCGCCAAAACGGCGGTGCCAAAACGGCGGCGCCAAAACGTCCCATTCTCTTGTTTTACTGTTACTCTTTCTTTCATGAAGATTTACGTCACTGGTGTAACGTTGAAAGAGCACCAAGCTGACAAAAGCGTTGATTTAAGTTTCTTAAGTTAGAAGATTTCGGAGTTACCTTTTTCGGGGATGTACTTAAGAGAGGGGTTTCAACCTTTATTTTGTGGATAGTGGTAAACGTAGGTTTATTATAGGTTCAATGAAAACTTTGTGACGTATTTTTCCACTTCGGCTTTGGCGGTTAAGAATCTTTCAACAAATCATCGCAAAACTGTAATCATTCGAATTTTTAGGCAACATCTTCTGGAGGGTTTTATAACCAACTAAAGACCCACTTCTAGCAACAAAAAGTTAAACTATTTATAACAATAAAAAATTAATTATGATTTTACGTTTTGTTTACGAGTGCTTAAAAGCTTTAAATTTAAACAAAACAAAGTTTGTGACCTATGTATTTTGCACCATTAACTTTTAATTTACCACGCTTACGAGTTATTGGTCATTTGAATGATTTTAAAGATGAATTGTCACAGTTTTACTTTTTTTTTGTAAATAATATCGACGACAATCTTTCAAATTAAATTCTTAATTTTATTCTTGTAAAATGTATATTTTGTAGTGTAATTTTTTTTAATACTTTTTATTTTTTGTTTTGTTGCAATTTTAATTTAACTTAATTCCAACTGAGTTCATGTAATTATTTCTATTACTATTCTTTTTATTTTATTTGTGTTTAATTTAAATTTCATAAATGTTAAATAGTTAATTTGGTATTCTGTCGGCCTGTGCGCGTTTAAAATAATTTCAATATTACAGATTTTAGTGTAATGCACTCTGATAAAAGTAAGTTCCGTTCAGAATGTGTTCATCAAGAGTTGGCTTTTCAGTTGGTAAAAACCTGAAGCCTATTTTAAGCTGTACACCATCCAGGCCCCTTGTTGTTTTTGACTTTTGTTTTATTTTGATTTTAAATTTTGAGTATCCCACTCAACCACGAATTTCTTTTCAAGTGATTTACGAACGTCTTTACTGAGCACCGGCAATTACCTCATTTGTGTTAAATACGTACAGACAATTTTTTTAACAAATTTTGCATGTAACAACTTATAGAAATTATTTACCTATGTTGTTGTATGAGATATTTGCATTTTAAAACAAAGTAAATCATTTTGCTAATATAATAATTAGGTTTAAGACAAACACAATATTTCTTAACTGTTATGGTTTTGCCAATGTCGCTACATTAAGCACGTGTGAAAGTGTGGTACGAATATATTCCAAGAGAATTTTTGTGTTTCATAAAAATCATTTCGTTTTACTTATTTTTTAATTTTTTTAAATTAGTTTTTATCTAATGAGTTGTATCTCAAAAATAATTTAAAATTCTCCAGACATAACCAAAGTTGATGAACTTAAAATGGTTAAGAGATTCAAATCAAATGCAATTTAGAGGCAAAAGTTGACTGAAGACAAATTGTAGAGTTTATTGAAAAAGAACGTTTGACAAAAAAATAAAAAATAATTCCAAAAGTAAAATTATTAATGTCTGCAGAAAAAGTCTATCAATTAAATAAAAATTAGTATTAGCTATTTTAATCATACTTTACTTCGCATATGCCTGTCTGCCAGTTTAATAAAAATATTAATTTATAAGCATTTTATTAAAAATAACAAGTTACCAAGCTGATATACAGAATCTAAGAAGAAGCATTTAACAGCAAAATGTTTCATAACTTTAGTAATACACTTTCACATTTCCTATTTTAACAACAGAGAGTAAGTCAAAGTCAAAGAATAATTTTTTCAACTTTGATTAATTTATTATTTAGACTTTTTATATATTTTTTTGAGCTACCAACATCGCAAACGTTATTCGTTTCTTAGTGTAGTTATTTGGTATTTGCTGACAGTAAATGAGTAAACACCATGTTACAACTTTATCGTTCGATTTAATAAAGTTATTTTACTTTACAATACAGTTAATTGCGATGTTTATTAAAGGTTAATTAGTTTATAAATCAGAACAAAATCAAGTAAGTTTTAATAAACTGTTATGCATGGTTATTATAAATTTTAGTTGTAACAGTGCAATTGTTACCTCCAGAAAGATATTAGTTCTTATATTCTTTTTCATATTTCGGACGGAATTTTGTTGTCATTAAATTATCTAAAGCTTTATTTGCTATTCGTTTATTTCAGCTTCCATTATCACAACCTTTTTTATTGAATTCAGAAACTTTGACACTTTGAAGTTTCACATTTGAATTGTCGGATGGCAGCACAAAAAATCACGAAAACAACTTTATGATTTTTATGTATTAATAATAATTTTAATGTAAATGCATGCGAAATAGAAAAAATATAAAAAACACATGTTACAACTTCGTACGGTGAAAAGTCTTATTGTGACACTTGTTTTTCAATATACTATTTTAATTATTAGTAATTGCTGCTGTCTAAACTATATAACATAAAACTTATTTATTGATATTTAATAATGCGATTGCTTCAAATAATTATAAAATGAATCATATTATTAATATCTTTTTATTATTAATATCTTTTTATTTTTAATATTTTAAGGTAACAATAATTGTAATTATTAGTTCTTTTAGTACTGTCATTTAAAGACTATTTATTTACCTTTTTAGTGTAGCTCCTAATGTTCTACATTACCTTATATTGTGGTGTAAACAGTTATATATTCTGACGTCACCAACATACATTACGCTGTGTGTAACTCTTAATGGTTCATAAAATTATGTTTTTTACGTAGGTTTTTTTTACCCTTAGCTTTAATTTACCGGCTTAGATAAACAAAATAAGATTAAATACAAATATAAAACTGATTATGCAAATAGTTTATTAATTAGTTCCAAAGTATTACTAAAACTGATTAAAAGTTAAACGTGTATAAAACATTATTTTAATCTTTGATTTTAATACACAATTGTATGAAGACATGCAAACACAAGAAATTATAAAGTTTTATCGTAGCTTACATCTAACTTTCTAATGAATATAGTTTAACAAGAAATTAGTAATGTATATATCGCACATAATTATTTATTTTAGTAATACTTTAGTAACACAATTACATCAAAACGTATATATTGCAGATAACGGTATAAAATACTATATTTCGTAAAGAAATTTTCTTACTATTCATCTTTGCATTTGATATAAACTAGTTTTTAGTATTTTATTGGTTGTTTATGTAATAATGTATGAATATAAGAGATTGTCGTTAGTTTTTCTAAAACATTTTTTGCTGATGTTTGTAAATGTTAAAAGACCTTTATAAAAAAAAATTGTATGCCACGTTAGAGTTATGAATAATTTTTTGATTCAAATGAAGTTAGTATGAAACGTTGCGTTATCCAGATATAGAAAAGCTGGGTTGTCACTGCGCGAAACTGTTTCGCGAAACTAGTCTCGCCTCGTATATACGTCGTACTCGCCCCAAAACTTATTTCGCGAGTATGTTTCGAACCGAGCCAACGCCAGTCGGTTTTTGATAGCGCATCAAAGAGCTTCGTTTTCAGTGTGTCCGTCAGTGTGCACGTGCACCGTGTATTTCGCGCCAAAAAATGGACCAAGAGAGCAGCATACGTCTTATTCAACTGTACCAAACGTACCGATTTTTATGGGATCCCAAAGACAAGGGTCATCACAACAGAATGAAAAGAGAGGATGCATGGAAAGAGATGAGTGAAATAATGCAGCATCCTGTCGCTGTGTTAAAAGCGAAAATGAAAACATTGATGGGTTTGTACCGTAGCGAGAAGTCCAGGGAGAACAAAACCAGAGTCACAAGATCCGGTAAGTAATTTTTTATTGTTTTGGAATACATACACTGACATAAACTAATTATTAATTTGTTATTGTTTTCAACTACATTCACTAAAATAAACTTATTATTAATTTTTTATTATTATTTGTTACAGGTAGCGAGGATGTGTACGAGTCAAAATGGTTTGCCTACAAATATTTGCACTTCTTATCTGATAAAGACAACCCAAGGAAAACTGTAACTAGAGAGACAGTAGAGATTGAGGTAAGTAGGTATATTCTTAATAGTTTTCTCGCCATGGCAATGGGTCATTCAAAAAGAAATGGTTAGTTATATGCAAACGGACGTTTGAGTGGTGTTTGAATGGTCTTCGCGGAATATTGTGGATTGGCATCAAGGATGTCCTTGGTTCATCGTTGCGCCATCTACCATTTATAATCGCACCATGTTGTTCAGTATCCAAACTTCCAGGCGGCGTGTATGTTCCGTGTGAAATACGTTTGCGTAGAAAGTTTTGTAAATATATTGTTGTTAATGCAACTTTAGTTGCTACTTCTGGTTCCAAAAGCATAGGTTTCCTCAATACCCGAAATACTGAACTCATTATCCCAAACACATTCTCAACGACGCGGCAAGCTCTAGAATGACGATAATTAAACACACGTTTCGCTGAACGAGGCTCGGGATTTCCATCAAATGGTTTCATTGTATATTCATTCAAAGCAAACACTTTGTCACCCAATATATAATATGGTACTTCTATAGAATACGGAACTTGCAGGACTTCTGGGTGTGGAATTTTTAATGCGCGCTCCTCTAATTTTTTGTACAATGTCGTATTTTTGAAGACACCACCGTCCAATATCCGCCCTTGACATCTTACATCAGCGTAAATAAAATTGTAGTCAGCGTCGACTAACGCAAAAAGCACAATGCTAAAAAAATGTTTATAGTTGTAGTATTCAGTTCCTGAATCAATAGGTGCTTGTAACATAACGTGTTTGCCATTCATGGCCCCGACTGTGTGAGGGACTTGCCATTTTCTTTCAAATTCGGCGGAGATCTCAAGCCACTTTTCTGTAGTAGATGACATCTGAAACCATAAACAAAATGTCTTAAAGAAACAAAAATAATATTATACAAGCCCGCGACGCAAGCGGTAATAATTAAAATTAGTGTATAAACTGTTTATATTATGTAATATTTTATAATAATTTTTGTTTTAGACAAACTCCAAAACAGAAGTTTCCACAGAGCCTACTTCGCTTTCGGTCACTTCTGCAGCTACTACATCTGCTGCCAAAGAGCAACAAGAGCCCTAAAGGACTACCTTTCGTGCTTCAGGTACCAGCAGGACGCAGAGAACAGGCACCAAACGAAAAGCAACAGAGCTATACGTCAACTCAATGATGATGAATAAAGCTCTGAAGGTCATACAGTCATCCGTTAATTCTTCGAATGATGCGTAGTTCACCTACGCTTTGAACTTGGCCAATGAATTGCGCAAATATGATCCTAACACTCTGGCGCACGTGAAAAGAACCTTCGCAAACATTTTATTTGATGCAGATATGGAAATATACTCTGTTCCTTCCTCATACGGCACTGGCTTTCAAACACCAACCCCGTATACTTAGCTTTCTGAGTCGTCAACTACTTCACATGAGTTTATGAGGGAAACATTCAATATAATATCAAACACTTTTCCCACATCACCAAGCACATCGGAACATTTCAGCAAATACTATTTAATCCACATTGAATACTTAAACGTTTTTTCACCTTAAGTATGAAAACGCTAGTTTTAAGTACATATTTTCACATATTCACGTATTTACGAAGCAGCTAGTTTTGAATACATATTTTATAAATACAGTACTATAAAACACAAAGAATGAATTATTTTACCTTTACATATTCCTGAAGTGACTGGATCAACGCATCGCAAACTTTTGGAATGATTCTTGATATTGCGCTTTTCGATATTTTGAAGAGGTATTGCAGGCTAGTGTAGGAATCACCCGTTGCAAGAAATCTCAAGCATAGCGTCAACTTTTCCCTTACTGTTATGGCCTCTTTCATGTTGGTATCCATTTTTCTTACTTTAGAATCGATCAGTGACAGGAGGTGTTCAAAGTCTTGTGTAGTCATCCGAGTAAAGTTCCTGATGGTATCTTTGCAAGGTTCCGCTGCATATCCCTCAGTAGTCTATTTCCATATTGAGATCTCCGACAAAATATTTCTCTGCTCCACTATCGGCGTCTTGTTTTACTCCTTTTCTTTTTCTTCCTCAAAAAACTCATAGTAATAGCTGCAAATGCTAAAGCTGCACTCACCGGGATGATTGTCTTGCGCAAACTGGCGGCTTACCTTCTTTTGCCTGAGTCAACCCTATTCGTTTCGTCCGTCCCCGAGACAAATTCGCGAAACAGTTTCGCGCAGTGACAACCCAGCTTAACAGTTTTGTATTTTGTTTTTTTAATTTTTATGTCTTTAATTGCGAGATCATAATCTCTGTTGTCATACAAACTTTTTTAATCAATATTTATTCTAACGGCACTGTGTTAAGATGAACAACGGGGATTTTTGCTTTTTTCAAAAATTAACAAAAACATTTTTATTTACGTGTTGAAGACAAAAAAGCACGTTAGATGCTAAAGGGCTTGGCTCAAAAAAAGAATAGGCTGGTTTTGCAATATTTGTAAACAATCATAAAAAGAAAAGAAAATCCTGACATCTACAGACCCAGTGCGAAAACTACAAGTCAATATGGCTCAAACTAGCTACAAAACTTATACAACAATATTAACTAAACTAAAACTAAGAGAAGAACAAACAGTATTCAGACCAAGTAGACAAACAAATTACAATATGTATACAATCAAAAATTGAAAAGAGTATTGACGTATAAATTCCTACGAAGTATGATAACGAAAGACGGAAAAATTGAGCCAGAATTAGTAAATAGAGCAAACAAATTTACAAAAACAAAACAATACTAGTCCACAAAGACATTGACATAAAAATAAACGAGTGTACGTCACTTGGTCAATTGCCAAAGTTTTAGTTTTAATAAATTTTGTATTTTGCTCTGTATTATACTAGAATTCAGGTTTCCACGGGTTGCATTCGTAATACAATTTTCCATTCAAACTCAGTTTGTGTGATAACGATAATACGGGAAATATCCAGAATGGAAAACTGGTTTGTATTGTTACCTTAATTAAAGAGTTTCTCTAAGTACGATCTGTTTTGTATGAGTTTATTAACTTTCGTTACAATAAACTTTTGAGCCACATTTTTGCCACTGGTACTAAACTTCTACTTTTCTACAAAAATATTAACAGAGGTTTTTTTTACCAACATTACAATTATGAATATGTAACAATACCAATACACAAAACAATTGAAATACTGAACATAAGCTAAGCTAAATTAATTGTGGAAGTTTAAATACTGTTTTAGAATTTTAACCAATCCTATATAATTAACGTCTTTAAAATACTTGTTTATTGACTGTCGTTATTAGCAGATAAAATCGTAAATATTTATTCTAAAAATATACGCAAATAGGTTTTTACGGATTACTTCAAAAATTTATGATGGGTAATTAGATGTAAAATTACAGGCATGTTTCCAAAAAAAAATAAATTTAATTGACCTTGACGGTTTTTGAGTGGTGTCGTTATTAAGAAGGTGATTGATACGGTATTACTGTATTTTTGATTTTAGTGTTTAAAAAATGGTTGATTTTAAAGGTGACATATATTTTGTTTATATTTATTGTATACGCATATTATGGATATCAGTAATTTGTTCAAACACTGGAAAAATCATTTAAGATGGCATGACGAAGATTATCTTTTATTGGTTTGAGTATAGAAACAAAATTTCAAAATTAAAAGTTTTTACTTTCCATAAATGGATTTGTTTGTATTTGTACGGTAACGCACAGTTTTACGTCTATGGTTTTTTAATTAAAATTAGAAAATTTGTTGAGTGCTGTTGAAAGGATTTTGGTTCTGGTTATGCTATAATAACATAAGTTGATGCAAATTTAGAAATAAAAACTATACGTAATTTTACACAACAAACTTTGTTTAAAAGTAATAATTGTAGGGAACATATACTAGTTTCTTAGAAATTTAAAAACTTTTTGACAAACCACATTAATCATTACAAGCAATGATTTAATTATAATCCGTTAGTGCCCACATAGATGCCTATGTCCCAAAACATGTTTATTGTATTTTACTGAAAAAAATTTAACCCAAAAATACATATAAACTACTTAAAATGGAGTTCTAGGTATATTTCTGTATACGAGTTTGTGGTGGTAGCATTGATTGAACTTTTATAATCTAAGATTTTACGCTTCTTTGGTCGATGTTGTAACTAAAAATTTTAGGTTATTGTTTTCCTGCTGGTATTTTTAAGTAGTATAAAATTGTCTCAATGGTATTTTTCAGTACCAAACGAAAATTGACAGACGATGCTTTATAGATTCTAAGATGATTTGTTAGAAATAAGGATTCAGATAATGAAAATGGTTCAGATGAGTCTGAATGAAAGTTATTTCTTTGTTGACAACAATAATGGTTATGATATTGAAACAGAAATAAATCCAGAAAAAAACACAAATGAGAGCAGTGCAAGTAAAAATGTACTATATCTAATTATCGTTTGGAAGAAAATTTTGTACCAAATTTACTATTTCTCCGGAACGGAAATATAAGATTCATAAAATATTCAAAGAATTTTACAAGGATACATGTTTTCAAAAAACTCTTTTTACCCAGTTTGTTGCCTATTATAGTAGAGAACAGAAACAAACGGATTGCAATTTTTAAAAAAGAGAAGAAAGTAAAAAAACTCCTAACTTCCTTACTGGTTAAGTAACAGAAGTATGAGCAATGAATTTATAAAATTAATTGCTATGTCTAAAACAGGTTCTACTTCTAAGTTCAACATGTAAGTAAACGATTCAAATAAACTTGTAGAAGCTAAGAAAACTTGTTATGTACACCCAATTATTAAATGTATAAAGGGAATGGTCCAAAAATGTAGACAAGACAGTAATCGTTAATCAATTAATAAAAGTATGACTCGATTCAAAGAGAGATCCAGTTTTGCAAGATCAAAATGTAGGTGAGTTGTAACTAGAATATGAGGTATACTTATGATAGGAACATATATTTTGGAACAGAAACAATACCGCAGGAAGAAACATTAGCAAAAAAAGTTATCTTGAAATTACTTGGAACAATAAAAAACCAGCTGTAGTTTTATGTTTTGATAAGATTTTTTAGTTTTGTCAGTTTATTCTAAGATATAAAATTTGCTGCATTAGGTAGGCATTTTTTTTTGGCATAGAATACACTGTCCATTGAGCCAGCACTTTTACACTACTAGAAAGAACACCACAGACTGCTCAGTTTATATCAAAATGTTGTTCATTTTGCAGAATTGAATTAATAACTATTAAAGTTTTGATAAACGTGTTGTTCTTGTTTGTGCATTTGAAAAATATGTGATTAAGATCTCCGACAAAAATGCCATTACAAAAGCAAGTTTTATCACAATATATGTGTGGTTATAGTAGAGCTAAAAAACCGGGAAACTCTTTCTTCAATTATGTATGATGGGTTAGGTAGATAAGACAGATAAACTTTTGTATAGTGAGTACCGACATTGTTACTGAATCTTGAATATTGCTCTTTACAAGCCGTAGTTATGTTTTTTGTAATTATGCTAAAAAAATCTGTATACGGTAATGCAATATTTTTTTTTAAATTGGCTGATTTTGCTAACACGTCAAATTTTTCATTTTTTGTAATTCCAACATGAGCTTTTAGCCGTAAAAAAATTACATCAGTAATTTTATGAGCAAACTGTGATACATAGCTTATTACTTTTCTTGTTATATAATTTTTTAAATGGGTTGTGTTTTTCCGGTTTGAAGGACCATATATTAAGCACGTATCGTATCGTACTTAATAATTGGACACTTGCCCAGGTAATCAATATTTAAACAATACCGGATTCTAGGACAGTTGTCAAGTGATCAAACAAGTTAATGTTGAATGATACTTTTATTAATAACTGTCTAGTTTTTATACAATATTTACAAGCGTTATCAAATACAAAGTTAGCATTTTTATGGCTACTATTTCAAATGTGGCTTACTATAATGTAACATATTTTTAGCAAATTGTTGATATAGCGGAAGTCTAAATATAGCGTAACAACTTATTTTGCAAATGGATTGTTACAATGTGGAGTAATCATTAAATATGTTTACAATTATTCAAATTTTAAATAAATGTTTTAACACAGATTAATTTTGAATATTATTGTTCAAGTCTGAACAGCCTATAAAACACTTTTTGCATCCGAACAGATAATTATTTGCTTAAAATTATGTAGAAATCGGAATATTCAATATCTTTAACATAAAACGCCGATCCTACTTTTTCCTTCTGTTTAGATCCATCTGTAAATATATGGATAGCATTAGGAAACCTAGCTTGTAATTCTTGTGTGTGTGTAGTTATTCGTCTACTATAGGTGGAATTCGCCAATACTTAATGGTTGATTGACAATAGATGTAATGTTAGTAAACATAAAAGTTTCCTATCTAATATGATTCCCAAGTATGTGTGCGAGTTGACAACCTTTATATTATGATGTCCTAAGTTAACCTCTCTTAAATTAGAAATTCGGTGTCTTAAAAAAAGCATAATTGCCGATGTGCAGTATGTGTCTAACGTATTTATGATAAAGAAATTAACGATTCATTATATGATTTGAAAGTGGAGTATAAACATACGTCGTCAGCATATTGAATGCATTTGACGTTAATAGTGTTAAACGTTAGTTCTATAGTAGCTGCGTAAATGTTAAAAAGGAGTGGACCTAACCTTGCGGGTCTTTCTGATAAGATTCAGTAATGTGATGAGCTATGCTAACTTGTGTTTTAATAAATTTTAATTTACTGTCGGTTCAATTGTTTTCTAAATCCAAAGTGAGTGTTCGAAAGACATTCTAATCTTTGTCTTATTATACATAGCACATATATATAGCAAATATATGATTTTTTTTAGGTTTAAGAATTTGGACTATTAGTTTTTTTTTTTAGGAAAAAACTGACCTTTTATCTAGCAGTCATTAAAAATATTTAATAAGTAAATTTTTTTGTTGATTGAGACATTTCGGATCATTGTGTATGAGATATTATCGATATCTGAAGATGAAGATTGAAGCTCTTCATTTGGGTTGTTACTTACAAAATTGGGAGATTCAACTTGATTTAAGACCGTAGGAATGGCAATGCTGCCTACAATTTCATTTTTATTAACTATTTAGAAATTTTATATAGTGATTATTTAGAGAGTAGAATTGTGTGTAAAAATACCCATTTTCATGTTGTAAATTATTTAACAAAAGAAATTTCACCAGGTTGGCGAGCAAAGATGAGAGTGCATGTTATCCCCGCTTAAAATGCTTTTTTGAATAGTTTGTTATAAAACCGAGCACGCAATAAAATAGCGGCAGTTTTAGTTGGAGCTCAGTTTAAATTTGAATTTGAGTTCGACTCTGATAGCCGAATAAAACAAGTAGCACGTTTTACATATGTTAACCCAACCTCCGGGGAAATACTGCTCCACCGTATAAACTTCTCTATTCCTTCGTACCGCGCTTTATATTTGTAGTGTCGGGCTTTAGCCTGCGTAATACGCCGTCAACACCAGGTTCAGGTAACATGTTAAGAGATTTTTACACGGCTATTTGGCCCACTTTGAGTCCCGTCTCTGTACAACCTACCCGAACTCGAATTAGTTTCTTCCACCGATTCGGAGATCTTTTTCGCTCACTTAACGCTTGCTTGGTTATTATCTCCGCCGCTTACGTTGTATTTTGATTAACTCGCTGAAGTTTACCGTTTCGCTAGCGTTTTCTATGAGTGTAAAATAAAGTTGTTTTGTTTACTGCTGACTTTTATTGACCGTCGCCTAGCTCCGGCTTCAGAACCGCTCAAAATTCTTTACGGCAGCTACCCGGACAACATTGTCGAACAGAAAACTAAACTCTTTTAATAATTCTGGCGCCCGACAACCGTACTGTACCGTTCCTTGGCTTTTTTACTTCAGATATCGCTTTCCGTTCAGAGTAAGCGTCACAATATAAAAAAAAAACTTGGCAAAAAATTATTTACAAAATGGTAATAATGTCTACAGTTCGATTATATACACAGATAGTATTAGTATAATTTGCAGAACAATACGATGAATAAAAAAAACAAATAACAAAAATTAAACATAGGCAATGCTTTTAGGTAGACTTCCTAAAACAAGCAAACAAATGTTGGACGTGGTAAGCCATTTGCTATTTGGACCGACAAAAAGACGTTATAAGCGATGTGCAAAACGATACATTAAAAAAAGGACAAAACAATGTTGTCAAAAATGCAATAAATCAATGTGCGAAAATTGTTCGACTCCATTTTATGTCACATAAATAATTTTTTAATCATTTTTATTCTATCCCATTGGGTTAAAAATGGTCCATTAAAAAGTCTAATTAGACGAAACTAAAGCTAAAACATTATTGTAAAATTGATTAATTAACAAGGGAGAAAACTGCACAACCAATTGGTTTTTTTTAATAGAAAGGGGGTCAAATACCGTTTAAAAGGTATTTTCAAGTAGCATTCAGCAACATGCCGTTTGCCATAGTTATCTCTAAATAAACGCGACAAGTGATGATAAAAAAACTGAAGGTGTTATTGGCTCTATCTAAAGATCCTCATGTATTAACCGATTGGTTAGCGACCGTTTTCAATATTTTATCGATCGTTTCAGTTTTGAAAAGTGAAAATTATAAACCTGATAAAGTACATGAGTTGATGAAAGATGTTTCTAATAGAATATTACAATTTTGCGAAAAAATGTTAAATATTTGCAATAATAACGAAAATTTTGTTAACATTATTATTTTCTCTGACTAAGCTACGTTTTGCGTTACCGGTGAAGTAAACGAACATAACTGCAGATGATGGTCATCAAAAAATCATCATTGGTTGTAGGAGAACCATACGCAATATCCTCAAAAGATTAACGTTTGGGTTGGCATTCCAAGTGTTATATTATTGGTCCCTTTTTCATCGATGGGAATTTAACTTCGGTTTTATATTTGCAGTTATTACAGAATCAAGTTATACCTGTTTGTGAACAAACAACGAACACCTTCCCAATGACATCATCTGGTTCCACCAAGATAGCGCCCCACCGCATTATGGTTTAACGTTTTTCCCAACAAATAGAATGCGAGACGAGGAAAGATTTAGTAGCCAGCCCGTTCACTTGGTTTAAGCCGTTTAAATTTTTTTAGGGTTACGTAAAAAATTAAGTCTACAGAGATATGTCTAATGGCATTGAAGATTAAAAAATCTGAATTACTAGAACCATGCAAGAAATTCCTTTGTGAATTTTTAGAGAATTAATTTCGTGGTTTTATAAATCCACTGAGTCATGGTCAAATGACAAATGGAAGAGAATTCGAACACTTACTTTAAATTACTTAGTTATTAATTTGTTTTTAGTGATAAGATTTATTTTAGATATACCTACTTGATGTAAATATTTAAATCAGCATTTTCTTGAATAAATAAAAAAACGATTTTTTGTGCTGTTTTAAAGAGAAAAAAAAATGCTTTATTAAATGGTAACGTAAAAGTAATATGTTCCCATTTGAAAAAATTACGCAAAACGGGGTAACTCAAAAACAATTGTAGATAACAAAAATTCAAGTATTTCCGATGTAGTAACATTGGTATAAAAATCAAGGTTATTTCTTTGTTAAAGATATTATCCAATGAGCATCTTCTGTTTTACTTACAACAAGGTAGATTAGTTAGTCACTGAAAACCTTAAAAATGTACATCGTCAAGAGAATTTCATGTTGATATAAATTTAAGAGTTTAATGTTAGTTTTCATGAATTCATCATCAGAACTTTACCAAATTTATGTGGGACAACTAACTTCTAAAGTACCTCTCTTGTAATAAGAAATTCATTGAATTACAAAAATTAAAATAATTGACATAATAAAATTGTAACGAATTGAGAGCTGTCTAGTTTTTTTGATATCGGTTAAAAACTATACCACATAAGATTCTTATGTTTTAATTACAGTATTTTTTTAGTTAAGATTTCCGTATTCAGATTATCGTTTTATATAAGTAAATCCAAACTTTTGTCTTTTATTTTTCTTTAAATTATAGTATAGTCAATAACAACAGCAACGTAGGATTTCCGGCGATAGATAAATTGATTTAAGCACACAATAAGCGCAAAAATATTCTACTAATAACTAAATTGTGATAAAAAAGACATTTTTTTTTTTAGTTCATATTGAAATTCCAAGAACCATTCTAGTCCGAAAACGGAAATCTTAGTTGAAAAATACTATATAAACATTATACTAAAACTACTAATGTTCAATAAAAATCAAAATTAAAGTTTGAAGTAAAAAGAGAAATGTACAATGGTTATAAAAATTACTATTAGTATTTTTATTAAAATTAAAATAATTTTGTTAAACAATCTACTTACTTACTTAATTTTTGATGCTTAAATGATCTTGTAAAACTTTTATTATGTTACTTTATTTTATTGTTGTTACTATGTTCTACATATATTCAATTGGTAAATTGACATACTATTTTTATTATTCAAAGCAAGTATGTTATCTGACACGAGTTTTAAAATGTCATTTCATTAAACATCGTTTAAAAATGTAACATAAACTGTTACAATAAATTGTTGAAATATAATTATACTTCATATTAGATATTTGATTGCAGACGCAGATAGGTTATTGTACATTTTTATAAATTAATCATTTTGATAAAACTTTTATTGTTTTCTAAGAAACTCTAGCAACCCAAAATTAGCTTTTTTAGTGTAGATCAATAACACTGCTTTGATACAATCGATGAATGACCAAGCTTTGTTATTTCTGATGTACTGTAACCTGCGTGTAAGTTAGCACTAATTTTAATTGGATTAAAAGGAGTTAAAAATTTTACATTATTTATATTCTTTTTGCGAACAGCTTGGTAGGAAGCCTAGTTTTTAAGCACGAAGCTTTCTTAGTTTCTCGTGCTAAAAATTTATCAATATGGTACAAAATCGAGCAATTTATAAACGAACGAAAAATAAACCGCACGTAAACAAAACTTTAAATAAACGTAAACCACAAATTTGGCGTTTCATTGTTTTTATTATGGTAGGTCACGAATAGCTTAAATATACAAAACAGGTTGCAGAATACAAAGTTGATCGGCAATTTAAATGGAATTTTTAAAATGCAAGTGTTTAATATTAAAAACGCTTGCGTGAATAAACGGCGCCGACGCTTAACGACGCCAAAGTTAGTTTCAGAGACGCGTCATCGCGTGTTGTGAAACAGTCCGCCTCGGGCGTTTGAACGTCTAATGTCTTATTTACTTCGCGTTACTTTATGAACGTAATACGATTGTTCAGAAAACTATAATAAACTTTGAATAGTATGCTTTCTAATTTTTAAGAAAACCGAGGAATTATAAGAAATTCTACAATAACCAGGTAATATAAAAGTTTTAATTGCGTTTAATTAAATTTTCAAAGGAATTTCCATTCTTCGTTAAGAAGTTTATAAAGTAAATTTGTTTAACGAACTGATAATTTCTAGCGTTTAGAAAATATTGCACTTTGTCGCATAGTTTTGTTTATTTTCTTTTAACGCAACTTGTGTTAATAATAACCAGCAGCTTGTTCTATTTACAAATTACTATTATGAAAGATAAACGCCGATTATTGCATAAATAAATTCACGATTATACTTACAAAATTTACACTGTGCCAAATTATTGCACTGCCATTTTTAATTAAATTATTTAATTAGATATAAAATTAAAATAACATTTGAGTTTATTTTAATCTTTAATCTGATTACATAAAACCATTTAAAGTTTTACGTTTTTACAAATTAAATTTAGTAGTTTTATTTAAAAAAAACATTTAATTAAAAATATTTCTTGATTAAAAAATTTAAAAAAATTAATTACATTAGGAAAAGTTAATTATAAACATTATATTACTGCAATGAAAATTATTTATTATCTGAAACAATATAACAATGTATTGTTAATTTATTAAAATTAAAAGAAATGTAGGTTTTTACGTACAAACAACACTTTAAAATTAGATACAAAATAAAATATTTTTTTTTGAAAATATTAGAAATATTTTTATTTGATTTAAACAATTTTTTAACGTATGTATTGGATCTCAAATTAAATGATATTTTTGTAACTAGCACGTGCACATATATTTAACTATAAAAAGCATTAAGAAAATATTCATGTAACGTAATTAATAACTACATGAGTTATAGAGTCAAAAACTGATTTTCAAATTTAAAATATCTTTTAAATGTATTTTTAAGTAAATTATATTATAATTATGTTAAGATGTGTATGAATCTTAGTAAAACAAAAAGTTTATTTTTTTAAATACAAATTTAATTTGTAAAACAATTAAATAAGTACAAAAAGATAACTTAGTTTATAGTCTAATTTTAAAATACGTAATATTTTAGGTAATAATTTATATAACGTTGAATTAAATGTAAAACTTTTTGTTTTATTCAAATTTTGTCTTGTTTAGGTAATTGTCAAAAACTTATTTTATTACAATTTAATTCATTATTCATTAGTAAATATGCTAAGTATGTATATTTAAGATGCAAAAATTCATGACTAGAATAAAACATTAATAAATTTTTTGGTGTAAAATAAATATAAGTGTTGAAGACTTCATAAACATATTAAAAACCAAAAGGGTCATTAGTAATTTAAATCAAGATAAAACATTTAAGACATTCTTTAAAAATGTATTAAAAATTGATACCTCAAACAACAAACTTAATTTAAATGCTTGTTTACACAGAAAAAAAAATCAATGAAAAGTTAAACTAAACGTAACAAAAAGCTTTCATTATTATTTTTCTAACAAAGAAGGTAACTTAAAACATGAATATTTTATCATATGCAGGTATTAATTATCTGATGATATTAAACAGAAGTCAGGCGGCCGCAATCTTTAAACTTAAATACAGTCTGTGCAATTAAACTTGACAGGTATCCTTCAACTACGCGCTAGCATATTAAATGTTGGTAATGAAAACTTAACAGAAAAACTCTTAGTTAAATTTTTTTAGAAAAATAAGGAATAGATGGAACATATACTTATTTATGCCATACCAACGAAAAAACTTGCTGATCTTAAAAAACTATTAACAAAGAGTTCGCGTCGAATTATTTTAAAAGCATTCCGTGACTTAATTGTTGTTGTACGTTGAAAATTAATCTATATTTTGGGAGATTATTATAGTAACATGACTTACAAAAATGTAAAAAAAAGCGAACATATTTTATTATAAAACGAGTGTTACAATGACGACAATTGTAATGCAAGTAGGTCTGGTTTAATGATCCACGTAGTGGTAAGTTAAGCAATATACAAGCGTTACAAAAACATTGTTACACATGTTTTTTATACTAGCTTCTGTATTTCGTTTTAATTTAAATTATTTGTTGATAAAAATTGTAAAATATGTCTAACAGCAATTTTTTATACACTATAGCTAGAACCAGTGATCAACATCTGTCTATTTTTCAATTTTAAATCTAAAAATATTTGACGTATTATTCTGATTTCAACTAAAGACAATACGTTAATCTAATAGTATTTAATAGAATTTACTACTTTCCAACTTCATATATTACAGACACAAAAATCACTACTTTCGATTGCACCAAGATGCACTTTGTAACACTGTTTTTAGAAAAAAACTGTTGTATATGCAAAATAAAGAAACAAATTTACGTATGTGTAAAATAGTAGATATGGTTGTCATTAAACTATACCTGTATCGCTGAATAGATGGAATTAAGTTTATCTCGCTAAAAAAAAGAAGAAGAAAAGAATTATATGTAGTCAGATTTACTTACAGGAATAATAAGAAAGTGCAACGTTTACTCAATATGCAGACATGTATTATTCGATGCCTATACGATCAACATAATTGTTTTTTATTAGTTAGAATTATAAAGAATCATATATTAAATATTATCATAAAATCAATATTTCAATTGTAATAACCAACAGCAAGTAATAAATACAATACATTTGATATGTTATATAGAATTATTAAGTATTTACATAATAACTAAAAAATCGAACGACCTAAAAATGTATGCGGAAACTTCAAATGTAAGGTTTGTTATATTTATTGTTCTACTTGTATTACATGCTGCATATTAAAGTTTTAGCATTTAAATTAATAAAATGAACATTTTCTTTTGGGTTTTGAAGCGTGTGCAATTTGTTCGGTTCCGGCTAGTGTGCGCATACCTTTAGAATAAAATTTTCAAAATAGGTATTAAATAGTAATACACTTACTTGCGTACAAAAAAAATTTAACTGAGCGAAGTTGTTAGCCTCATGACAGATTATGTAATAAACTAATCTAGTCGTTGAGTTTGAACTAGTTATTGGATCCAAGATATAGAAAAAAATTCATATAATTCATTGTGGATATAGTCGATTATATCTTTATGTATTGAGAGAAAAAGATCAATGGTAAATTATGCATTGTTTCCATCGTTTACTAAATTTGTGATTTTATTAAATAATTACAACAAACTCATACAAAAACGACCCACACAAATTTATTCGTTGAGTGTGACACACCTAAACAATCTGGGTACCTACAATCTAAACTTTTATAACTAAGCAAAACGTGACATTTTAGAAACTTACATTAACGTAGTCAATATGTCCGTTATCGTAAAGTTGTTTACTAATTTTGTTGTAAGCAACTTAACGAAAGCGGATTTATTGACTTTACTACGTATAAAAGAATTATAATCTATACAAGCACATCACCTTTAATTAAAACTTATAAAGATGAACACCCTCTAAGACTAACTGTCTCATGTATAGGTGCGCCTACCTATCAATTATCTAAATATATTTCAAACTTAATACAGAGTCTTTCATATATTTTTAGTCAAAATCAAAAAAAAATTGGTGTGGTCACCACACGACTTTCCTACAAAGAATGATGAAGGAATGTCTACGTATTTTTTTAAGGTTATGTTGTCATAAAACCATTTTGAACTGATATGTACACGTTTGTATTGATTTCCTAGCATGCTATAATTATTTAGAAATTTTTCTTCTCGATTTCATTAACATCATATCGAGTAACCCTTACATTTTTGAGTTATTTTGAGTTATCGTGGGTACATCCAAAGATAATTTAAATAAAATGCAGCACTCTGTGTATAAACAAGTCAAAAAAATATAGAGAAAAATTGTTATTTTCTACCGTATTGCTTTTCCTTCAAGATATGAAATTTTTTTCTAAAAAAAATCGTAGCAGGCAGGATTATATATGGAATTTACTTTAAATTATAAACCAAATATCTTATAAACTGTTAATGTTAGAAAAAAAAATTATTTGAATAAATTGTTAGGAAAGTTTAACTCTATAAGAAACTGTTAAAAAAATTCGAAAAATTTACATACGTACAAAATAATATAAAAAAAACTGTTAAAAATGGCGGATACACCCACTTCCAGTTTTATTATCAGACCCATTTTTTGTTAAACCGAGAGAATATAAAACACCAGCTTCATATTAAATTTCAAGTTACTAGGACTTTTGGTTCGAGAGTTATCGTGAGTACATGCAAAGATTTTTTAAATAAGATGCAGCACTCCGTATATAAACAAGTCAAAAAAATATAGAGAAAAATTGTAATTTATTTACGTATCTTGCATTCCTTTTAAAATTTGAAAGTAAATAAGCCCATGAAAAATAAGATTATAGGTTTGAGCAGCCGTCAATACCATGAAAACAACTTTACCATTCTAAAAAAAAATTAAGGAATAACAACTGTTTTAATAACATAATAAATAGAATATTGCAACCTATTAACTTGCCACCAGCTATCCCATCTGTTACTAACCTTAACACTACCCTTAAAACGAACTTTAATATTAACATCTTATACACCAAAATCATAAACGTTCCAAATCATTCCGATTTTAAAATCAAACAACATTAAGATAACCATGTACAATATTAATTATATCTACAACATGCTGTACATTAACACTAAAGATATAACTAATATAACACAAAAACATGACGTAGTGTACAAGCTAGATTGTAAGGGTTGCAATGTGTGTTATACTGGACAAACCAAACAGAAGTTTAAAAATCAAATTAATAATCACAAATACGACTGCAACATAAAAAAAAAGCAATACAACTTTAGCAGTTCATCATATAAACGATAGAATTGGATTTTAATAATTCGATGATTTTGGATGTGGAAAATAATTTAAAAAAGTGTTTAGTTCCTGAAATGATACACATCAACATACATTAAAATAAAATCAATTTTTATAATGATACTAATAATTGAAGTATTGTGTATAATAATTTAAATTCAAAAATTACGAGATACTTATATAAGCCAATTCAATAGCTGTTCAATTTTTCGTGTTTTATTTTAATTTTTTTTTGCTTTAACATTCACTAATTTTTAATTATTTATTACTATGTGTTTGTCGAACGTTTCATGTCCTTGGTTATTTTTAAGCATTTTAATTGTTGACATTTTTATGTTTCATTTGTTTTTGTGTTATTTATTAAAAAGCGTAGTAACGTTAGTTGCCCATGTTTGTGGTCTGTTGTATTATTCCACTGTAACCTATTTGTGTAAGTTTGTTATTAGAAAGTTTTTTTTATTAGTTAGCCGTTTAATACTTATCTTGACTTATAAACACAAGCTTTTATTAATAAATCTTAGTATTCTTAATAAGTGCTCACTTGCAGCACGAAACGTTGCCATATAAATATATATAATAGTATTAAGCGTTTTTTTGCCCCTCCTAAACAAAAAATTAAAACTGGTTAGAATAGTTATTTTTCACTGAGAGTGTTGCTGTTAACTTAAAAAATATGATCACATCGAAGAAGAAGAATATTTTTTTGATAGATTGGAAAAATACGTCAGTAAAACATTTTTACTATATTTTTCAATTCAGTGTTTCTCGCACCATTCCAAAAAGATGTCATATTGGCAATTATATTTTTAACTAATTTCTGTAGTAGAAAGTCTAATGACATTCTAATGGCTTCTTCTGGATTTTAGGTGGCGTATGCTAAATTTTTTCTTCGATTGTTTTCTATACATTTTTTAAAAAATCAATAAACTGTAGCTGTGACAGCGATGAACGCGACAAACGATTTCTGATTGTCATACAGTCGTGGCTATGTTGATAAATATTTGCGGCAGTTAAAATATTTGATTTTACAGTAAGATAACTATATACTATAATAATTATAATACAGTATATGCCGGGTGTAGAGTAGAGTAGAGTAAAAACGCATCATCGAGATTTCAATCTTAATTTTGAATGTCTAATTATTGGCTCTCCTAGTTGTTTTAGAGGAAAATGTGATTTAAGTTTATTGTAGGGAAAAAAAATTGCACCTACGTCTACTACTACTGGGTTTCATATACAAAAATAAAGAATGCTATGAAATAATAGGAAACAAAAACAAAGCAATGAAAAAAAACTAACAAAATGTCAATAACATATTAACAAATTAGTTCATTGTTTTCCGTAAAGTATCTGAATAGACTAATTCCACGCTACACGAGGATTGATCCGATTTACATAAATTTGTCAATACTGGCACTGTTTTAAATAATTGTAAGAATAATAACAAAAAAAATGTGCAACATTTTGACAAAGATAGCTAGTTTAATGTTTTTCTGGCTATGACAGAAAATCCTCACGCACTTTTAAGGAAAATTGCAACTAACCAGAAATACATTTCACCGGAGTGCAAAGAATATTGGAAAAACGTAATTTGCATTTTTATAAATATTAGTTCTATTAAGAATTACTTGAAAATGATTCAGAAGAAAACACGTTTTGTTTTGATTTGTTAAAAGCATGCAATGAAGACAGAGAACTTCTACAACGTATTTTATTTACGGATGAAACAACGTTTACTAAAAATAATGAGCCTAACACACAAAGTTGCAGAGTGTGGACAACTAAAAATTGCTGCACGATAAAGTAGCTCCGGGACTAAAAAACGTAGGTAGAGATTAACAAAAGTTTTGTTTCAAATGAATGGTTGCCCTGCGTATAAGAACCGCGACGTGCGAGAATTCATGAATAACAATGCAACACTCCGTATGGGTAGGTAATTACGGTAACAAAATTAACTTCAGTTTGGTACTGTTGTGATACAGAAAAAAAAAGATTTGACAATTATAAATCTCAAATGTATGTAAATTAAAAAACAAAGCACGTATTTTTTCAAGTCTAAAGCTTAAATCAACTAACGGAAAATAAAAAAAATTATTGTGAGTTAGTTGTGATAGCAAGCGTATATTCGGTCGTCGTGCATACCATCAACAAAAAAAGTATAAATACAGAAAAAAGTACTTACATTGTTTCTAAAAATGCTGTAGCATACAAAACATCTTCCTAAAATTCTAAAACAATAAATATACCACCGTGGTATCATAAATAGACTGCAAAAGTTACATTCAATGTTATTACAGAATGTGTGCTTACTTCTTAATTTATATTTAACAGCTGCGTTGCATATAAGACAATTTTTTTACACAAAAATTTACCAGGAAAGCGCTTCTTACAGTTGTTGGACGAAGATCTAATTCTATCAATTGCTGAAGACAAAACCCGCACACTACTGCCGAGATGTGCGTAAGTGTTTAAGTGACAGTTTTTCCAATAAATCATTGGTGTAAAGTGTGAAATTAACTAATCTGCTAGATTTCTCGATCTTTTGCTTAACCATTTTTTTCTTAAGGACATTTAAGGTCTAACATTTATTTTAAACAAACATTTCAAAATGTAGAAGCATTGAAAAATTTTATTAAAATCTAGTGTGAAAATTACAATATCAATTACGAAATATTAGGTTTACAAAAATATTAGCACCAAAGGTTTTCTAGCAAAAAATAATGAGCATTCTTAAAAACTTACGGCAGCGATATCTTCATTAATTATTGAATTTAACTGATACATGTTAATTTGTCTTCCTAATTTTATTAGCACCATTGTTAACTTTGTTATTATTAGAGCTACAAATAAGACACCCAGTATACACTGTTTTCAATCGGTAAGAAATTTAATTCTAAACAAAAATTATCTATGACCTTTTATCTTAATGTCGAAAATGACAAAACTTTGTCTTACCATAAAATAAAAAATAAGACAAATATTTATTATGTGAAACAGTATTATTGTATAGACTTAAAAAAGCAACAAAATTTAAATTACATTATAAACATCATCCTCTTGTTCCAAGTTTTTTGAGCTTACTTGCAAACACTTTTAGTGGCCCTGGCAATAATTTTACAAACAACATTTAATGAGTGCATAGATAATGCTTTGTTGGAGATTCTCAAGATTATTATATCATTTTATACATCATACTATTCAAATATCTTTACAAGAAACAATCCAGAAGGGTTATGCCTTGTGATCGAGTAGGCATATGGATGGAGCCGTTAGTTGATAAATATCTATCATTAAAAAGTTTGGTAATAAGATATCAATCTGGCAAAGAACTCTGTCTTGTTTGAAATACATATGTAGTCTATCCATTAAATTTAAGTCATCCAAAAAGTCTTGAAGTGTGGCGATTAACATTTTGGCGTACCGCTCACACTATTAATGCACCTTTATCAAACACAAGGCCTAAATATTGAGAATATTTTAGAATATTGTGCATAGTCCACTTTCAATGGTAAGGTTTCTTTATCTTCCTTACTTCACTTTAATTAACAGATTTAAATTCTTCGTTCAAAAACTACTCAGTTTTTCTAGCTGTCGACGTTTCCTGCACTAAATGTTCACTTCTTCAGGCCACTGCAATCTATTATAGTAAGCACTTCCACTAATTGATCAAATAAGGTATACAGTATCTAATTACAGATGTAACAAACAACACTTAACGTAAAAACTTACATAGAAAATTGAGCAATTGAAGTTTCAAACATGGACACGACCTAAGCGTAATCAACAAAAATAGGACTACTAACAGTCAATAACTAAAATCAATAAATAAATGGCAATTACAATTAAACAAGCGGAACAAACACTATGATACCAAACATTTATTTCAAGGTAACTTGTTATCAAGAATGAGTTTAAATGGAAAATAACCGCGAGACACACCTAATAAATTTAATTAATGTTAGAAATTAAATTATTATAAATACTTGATTATTAGTGTTCGCATTAAAATTAATATTATACTTGTGTACGTTGATAAAAATCATTTCAGAAATAATCTTTTCTTGTAATTAGTACTAAGAAATAACAACTATCTAAATAACATAATAAATAAATTATTAACATACACTAACACAGCTACTCATACTTTACCACCTGTAAATCTAACTACGACTAATCTTAATACTAACTCGAACACTAATAATATTATGTACACGAAAATCATAGATGTTCCAAACCTAACAAAGAGAATAATTCCGATTTTTTTTAAATTGTGTGTATAAATTAGACTGTATAGTTTGTCAAGGATGCTACATTGGACAAACGAAACAAAAAGTCAAAAATCGTATTAACAACTATAAATACGACTGTAAAACTAAAAAAGTAGAAACAGCGTTATCTGTACATCTGATCGACACAGAACATAATTTTGATTTTAACAATTCTACAATTTTAGATGTGGACAATAGTTACAAGAAAATATTAGTTTCTGAAATGATTTTTATCAACGTACACAAATATAATATTAATTTTAATACGGACACTAATAATTTAAGTAGTATTTATAATAACTTAATTTCTAACATTAATTAAATTTATTAGGTGTGTCTCGCGGTTGCTTTCCATTTAAATTCATTTTTGATAACAAGTTACCTTGAAATAAATGTTTGGTATCATAGTGGTTAAACCGCATGTTTAATTGTAATTGCCATTTATTTATATTTATTTATTGATTTTAGTTATTGACTGTTAGTAGTCCTATTTTTGTTGATTACGCTTAGGTCGTGTTCATGTTTGAAACTTCAGAGCAATCGTCCAAATTTTCTATGTAAGTTCTTACGTTAAGTGTTGTTTGTTACATCTGTAATTAGATACTGTATTCTCTATTTGATCAGTAAACTGTAGTACTTACTATAATAAATTGTAGTGGTCTGAAAAAGTGCACATTTAGTACACAAAACGTTGCCAGAAAAAAAAACTGAGTAGTTTTTTTATGCCCCACCTTAAACGAAAAATTTAAATTTGTTATATAGTCCACTTTCTTGCATTAAATCATTAACTGAATTACTAAGATGACTTTCAAAGTAAGCTGAGACGTCATTTTCAGTTGCTTCAGTTATTAGAAATTGTTTCTTAGTTTTTCTTAACCACAATTTTATTTAATCTAAACTTATGATACGAAAATAAAAAGTATTTTTGATCTGGTATTTTTTGACAAACGATGTAACATTCCATCATTGAATGCGCGAAAAGCATTTTTTCCCTCAAAAAACAAACTATAAACTGTATACTAGCAAAATTTTAATTTGATATTTTTGATGACATTTATAAAACTAATTTTGTTACTGGAATAACAACAATCTTGACACATTTGAAAAAACATCAATAGTTTTGTCATTTCGACTTTAGGATAAAATGTAGTAAGACAATTTTTGATCAAAATTAAATTTTTTATCGGTTGAAATATTATATACTAGATGTCACATTTAAAAAAATAGAACTTTTTAACAAAACCTGTGGACACGATGTTCGATTTTTGTTTCGTTTTTACCAAGTTAATCAGCAAAAAAAGTACTATTAGTTTGACTATTTAACCGACGTTGTAACTTTAATAATAACAAAGTTTGCAATAGGGCCGATCTAAGTTAAAACACCCTGCATACACGTTTATTATAAATATAATAAATTTTAAACTATCACACAATAATGGCACGTGCATAAAACCACCAAATATGTACTTATGTATTTATTTACACGCACTTGCTTAATTTAACGCTCTGTTAATTGCGATAACCTTTATTAATTAGCAAGTCTTATTAAATTATAGTACATATTAAATGTTTTGTTGTTTTTTTAGAATTACTTAATTATAAGTTCATGATTGTCATTATTTAAATTAGATGAAGAATAGACAGTTTTGATATCTGAGTATGAAAATTTAATTTTAGTGCTGATTTCAAACAGTAAAATTTTGTAAAATAGATCTTGCGGTTTGCTTGCATAAACACAGGCTTTTAAATTTAAAATGCTTTGACTTATCTTGTTTAGTTAGTGTGCGCTTTACCTACTACGTAACTACTTGTCTAATTACATCACGTAACTGTGCAAGAGAAATATTGTCTTTCTCCTTTTACAGAAAACTTGATGTCTAATTTGATTATTACTAAATTGTTTAATACGTTCACGTTCACGTTCACATTTACATATATTAGTTACATACGCGTATTTAAAAGTTTTATTTTATGAACTATACGATTATTTATCGTATTTATAATGCACTTAATTTTTAGTTTTGTGGTTTTGACAAGCTTTTATCTGTAGATATTGGGATGCAGTGTGCATCTTAGTCCTAATGATTTTCAAACTTTCAAACATAAAATAATATAAAAACAAAAGGAGGATAAACAAATTGCATTCTTTTATAGATTGCTTTAAAAAAATGTAAGCGCAGAAATAAAAAAACTTTTCGAAATTAATCAGATTTTGTTGACACACTTTGCGTGTTTGTTGGTGTGCTTGTTAAAACAGTTAAAAACCTTTTAATTTAAGGATTAACGTAGTTACATTTCTAACCAAAATCTATTTTTGTAACTATTTTTTATTGATAATTTGACTTTTATAAACAAAACTTATTGATTTTAAGTTTCTACTTTAGTAGCAATAAATGCGTCGTATGAAAATCACATTTAAAACAGTATGTTAATACGTTGTCATTAAAATCTTCATAACATGCATTTGTTGTCTAATTAATTAGATCTCATCTGCTTGTATATTCTTTGCAAAAATGTGTTAAAACATTGATTTTCCGTTTAATGTTCTGACTGTTAAAAACTATTATTTTTTTAATTTTAAATATGTATTTTGTTTAAAAAAATGTCAATTATTTGATTTTAAATAAAAAGTAGTTTTTTCTGTAAAATGAAAACAAAATTTGTTTTAAACAATTTGTATGTTATTATAAACGAAAAATCATTTATTATTTTTCTTAAATATCTTTTAATGCACTTTAATAACATTTACAAAAACTATGATTAAACGTTAAAAGTAATTGTTGAAGACAAAGAATGTTTTTTTTGTACTAATATTATCTGAAACTAAAAATTATTTATGTTAAATTTATTGTAAATGTTATTAATTTAAATTTAAAGTATTTTGTGTTGCAATAATGTATAAAAACTCCCGCATGCATAGACTTGTAAATTTGTTTTTAAAAGATATGCTATAAATGAAGCTTTTATCGTTGTTATTGTTTTATGTATACACTATATCTACCGTACGATTGGTAAAAACAATTCGGCAAAGATATTCGTTATTTTCAACTAATCTGAACCCTGATAAAGTAACACTGGCTGCAATCGGATCAAAAACGTCTATTGAAAGTCGAGGACGCTTATTGTTGTGTTGTAAATTGATTTAATTTTTTTTATCGTTAGCACACTTTGATATTTTAATGTTACTGCAATAGTTTTGATACAGTTTTTATGAATGCATTATTTAAACTTATTAGTGTATAGAAACAATTATGATGAGGCATGAGATAAAACGGCATTCAAAAATATTAAAGCTGCACAATAACTTTTAAGTAATCAACAATTTTGATTTTAACCGTTAAATTTACTATATATACATACATATATAACTTTATTTTGATTTAATAGTACGAGTAAAAATAATACAAAAACTTTTAATTTGTATTACAAGCAATTATTTTTAAATGAGTTCTTAGAAAAAAAGTTTAGCGTTAAACAAAATTATCTATTTTTAAAGTTTTATTTGTTGTTTTATTTCTAATGGTTTTTTATTGTTTCTTTGTACATAAACCATAAATTATAAAATGACAGTTTTTAAAAATTATCAGAAGTTTATTGGCAGTTTAACTTTTTTAGTCGTTACGGTTAACTTAATTACTGACAATTAAAAAAATCGTTTTGTGCGTTGTAGCGTTGTTTCCTTGTAAACAATTTTTTACTTCTTGTGTATATAACTAATCAAAATCGCTATCCAGATAAAGTTCACAAATAGAGCTTATTGATTTGTTTTCTTTAATATTAACTTATAGTCCTCATAAAAAACGTTAAGATAAAAAATTATTTGAGATAAATAGTTCTCGGTTTTATATTAATAAACATTTAGTTATTTTTGAATATTTAAATACTTGTTAACATTAAATCTGTTTAACAATGAATTACATTAAAAATCTAATAAAATATAGTCTAGACCCCAATTTACTAGTTAAAGTTGTAACTGTAAAAAAATTTTTGAAATGTCTGCAATGAATTTTGTTTAATGTTAGAGTTAAATTCCAATATTTTCAACAATTCTGCAAGAAAAAGTAATTAGTGAAAAATCACATATTTCGGTACTGTATTATTAATCGTTTTCTCTATAGTAGCAATGCAGTCGTTTTTTGTTATAAAAATAAAAACAAAAGTGTAGTTTTAGTTAGGCACTGTTAGTGGAGTTAAATGTTTTTATTATCAACAGCAACAACCGCTGACTGATTTATTAAATGCAATAAAAATTTCAATATAAAAATTGTTGTATTAAACGTTTTCTATTTGCTAAAATTATTGTTTGATATACAAGATGCTCCGTTTTTAATAACAACCGACACACACTTTTTTAAACCTAGGGTTTATATTTTATTTTACTTTTTCATTTTTTGTAAAATTTATAATAACATTTGTATACAAAATTATTTCATTTCTTGAACCGTTTTTAAATTTTTTTTTTGTTTAGCAATTACTTTTTAACGAAAAGCAAACTGTTTAAGGTTAAAGACCAGCATTTCATTAGTATTATTATTATTAATAAAAATATTTATGATGTGGTTAATGGAAATTAATTCCGAAACAAAAAAAAAGATAATATAAATATGAACCTCAAACAGTTTGTCAAATATGCAAAAACTTATGACAAAAAAATAAACACATTGAATGATATTTTTCAAATTTTACAATAGCACTAATTAGGACATAGTTTCGTTTAAGTAAAATCAAAAAATTGAGATTAAGGCTTTTAATATTTAAGAAATATTAATTTATCGCTGCAGTCTTACAATTGTCGTAATTTAAAAAAAAATACAGAAATCTTCATAAAATGTTAGTGAATAAAAACAATTTTATACCAATGTTATTATAAATCTTACAAAGACACAAAATTAGGTTTAAAAAATTAAATCCGTCACTATTACAGAAAAACAGAGCATTTTGTATATTAAAAAATAATTTTAGTAAATACAAAACATTTAATATGACATCTTTTATATATGTTTTTTTGCCGCATTTAGTTAATAAAGATACCAGTTTAGTTTTCCAGAACGTTGAATTACCCAGTATAAGTAATAAACATTATAAAAATTTGTTTTAGGTAATTTAAAATAACAATAACAATAATTTATTAAAACTAGTAAATATTAAAAGCACAAAATATTAAAACCGTTATTTTTAAAATATAAATTCAATCTGGTAAACTTGCTCACTCACTCACTCAACTCAAGAAAAATAGTTAGGTAGGTGATAATTTATGTTCGTAAATGTTACTTGATTTTTATTTTGATAACAAAGTTTTTAATTTTTGTTTTATGCAATCTTACGTAACAAAATTTCTTTATATTCCGAGAGGTCTAGTATTTCCATCATCATAACTATTAACTATAGGTGAAATACTATGGTATTTTACGTATTTTTTTTTAGTTTAAATTTTTGCGTTAAATTTCATCAATTATAGCATTTGACTTTTTTATTAGCGTAGCTGCTGCTTAAAAAAAATCATTAAACTGTAGTGGTGGTGCTCCGGTGCCGGATTGTCGGCATCTAGACGGCCACGCCACGGCTCGAATTAAACAAGATTTTAAGTGCTAAGTTTTTTATTGGTTGAAACTGGGGTCGGAGGGCACACGGCATGTCGCCGGTTAATTACGTTCATAACCCCCAATAGCACCCGCTTGCCAATTTGCCAATATTATCGGTATTAGAAACACAACACGACCGTCTTGTCAAAATTGGAAGAGGGAAAAGGAAAATTTCTACTAGTTTGCATCTCGACAAAGACGTTTAGTACTGATAATGTAGTATCACAATCACAAGAATAATATTAAATAGTTGTTACAGGGCAACACTTCCCCTGCCATTGGAAAAGCGAAGCGTAAGCTTAAGAATAAATTAATAAATACTTAGATTAATATCTAAGAGTTGCTTTCTTCATATGTGCGTAGGAATTGAATGTACGATTATATTTCATTGCTATCTGGATCTTCAATGATTACAGAAACGGGCGGAAGAAATCTTTTAATTATTTTATGTGAAGACCATATTAGTGTAAACCTTTGGTGAGTAGTACACGCAATTGACACCGGAAACTGTTTTACTAATACCTTTTGGTTGACATAAAGCTTTCCATCATTATACTATATCTTCGCTTTAACGTGGGTTTGAAAATATTTATGGACTTGGCCCAATGTTGGCTTTTTTTATTTGATAAAAAGAATTTCAAATTATAAATATTCTCCAGTGGAGTTGATATATTTTTGTTTAGAAAAATTGTCAATCGGGAAGTTTTGATGGCATCATGATATGTACTATTGGAATTTAATACAAAGAAAGGAAGTAATTTATCCCAAGATATGTGTTGCAGAAAATATTACTTAATTAAAAGTGTCAGGTTATATGTTAGATTTCGGTTGCAACGTTCGCTAATGTTAAACTTGGCATTCATGCAAAATTGTACTATGATATGGCTAGAAAAACTTTTAGCGTTATCCGATACTAATGTGTTTGGTGGACCGTAAGTTGAAAACAAGTCTGTTTATACATTTAGCAGACAGCTGTGTAGTAGACTTACAAGTAGGATAAACTTTTAGCCACTTAGAAAAGGCATCGATGCAATACAACATGAAACTATGTCCATTTCCCGAAGTAATCACCGGACCAACATAATTTATATAGATTTTATTCCAGGTCCTAGTAGGTGGAGTACTAGCAAGATATTAAGTGGTATGCATGTTTGACAAAGATGACATGCCAAAATATATTCATTAATATGTTTGTACATTCCGTGTCAACACATTTTTTTTGCGATTGCACGATACGTTTTTACTATATAGTTACGATTTTCTATGTGCAAAACATTATAAATAAATCTTAATGGTTTTCAAAGAATCTGAAAAAACTACACTCTTGTGCCTATCCCGCCCTATAAAACGAATGAACAAACCATTTTGAATTGTAAACTTATTAACATCATATTGGTTTAGAATACGGGCTCAGACGAGTTTATAATATTCGTCAGCTAGTTGGTGTTTATCGATCGAAATAAATGAGTAAAGTATTTCTAGAAGAGAATTGCACAACAATGAGGATGAAACTAAATCACCAGTAGTATGATCTTGAACTGAATGATCAAATAGACGGGATAACCCATGGGCGACATTATTTAAGGTGCCAAGAATATGTTCTATAATAAAGTTAAATTTTGATAATTTCAGAAACTATCGGCCAAGCTTTGGCAACTGATTTGGATGATTAGATAACCATCTGATAGAATCGCAATTGTAAAATAGAGTGAGAGTCTGTAACAATATCTTTAATATCATTTAGACTAAAAATAACGACTAGTGAGTCCTTTTCATAAATAGTATATTTCAGTTCAGTGTAAGACAGATTTTTTTAGAAGCAAATGCAATCGGATGTATACCGTGATCAAATCCTTGGAGCAAAATTCTGAACAATCTTATAATACTCGCATCAGCTCGAATTATAAATGTTTTGCTAAAATCTCGTAAACGCAAAACCGGAGCCTTTGTAATAGCTTTTTCAAAATGATCGTAACCGGCCACATGACTATCGGTAATAATAAATTTAAAGTTTTTTTTCTCATTTTTTATTAAAAGGGGCATCAATCTCTAAAAAATATAATATGAATTTAAAACAAAATGAGACTATTTCGATAAACTGCTGTACTTGTTCGACATTTTTGGGAATTAGTAATTTAGTAATAGCTTGAACTCGTTGCGGATCGATTTGAATACCACCAGCAAAATTATGGGTAAAGGGCATTACCACAAATACAAAAACGATCTAAGGTTATCTTTATGTAGTGAATATGTTTCCAAGGATCTTTAGAGAAGATAATAAAATTGTGGAAATAATTTAAGAACTTATAACGAATATCAGAAAATTCACGACAAATAAGCCTATTTAATCATGTGGGACTAATTTTTAACCCGAACGAAAGAAAATTATATTCATAATGATGCGTCGTTGTAACAAATGCGGTATATTTTTAGTTTTTTTTAAATCAATCTGATCAAAAGCTGAATTCATATCGAACAATGTAAATATTTTAGCACTTTGAAGGTGGTAATTATAACGAGTTGGTTAGCTGGATGAAATAGATCGTACTAGATGATTTTGTTAGCCGCCCTGTAATTCACAACAAGGCGTTTGAAGCGAAGAAGGCTGGAGTAGCGTATTGTAAAGTACTGTAACGGATAATTCCATTTTCCAGTAATGTATGTATGTTTATCTAGTTCTTTTTGTTTAATTGGATTTAGATAAAAAAGATTTTATAAATTGGTTTCTCTGAAGTAACCTTGATTTCATATTAACAACCTTTTTCATAGGATAAAACATTTAAATAATTACAAATTAACACATCGAAACCACGCTCTGCTACCATTTGTAGTGGTGTTAATTCAGAATATTTTAAGTGGTAAGTCGTTTATTGGTTGAAATTAGGTTAGAGGGCTAATAGTATATCACCGGTTAATTACGTTCATAATCCTCAACAAGATCTTTTTGCCAATATTATTACTATTAGAAACACTGCACGACTGTCTTGTCAAGATTGCAAAAAAAAAAGATTTGCATCTCATGGACAGTTCTTTCGTTTTTATACTTGTATCTAAGTGATACAAATGCTTATTGCAAGTTAGTAATTTGATATTTTTTAAATAACTCATGAACAAGTTATGTCAAATTTCTTAACTTTTTATTGAAAATAAGTCGAAAAGTGATTGATTGATTATCGTTGTTTAAGTCGTGGCGCCAAGTACTATTTTGTAGGAGGCCTGTTTTTAAAATAAGTACCGTTTTAGTATATTAAAAAAACTATATCACTTTTATAACAATTTAATTTTTACATGAAAGCCTGTACTTTAACCTACTGTTCTACATAATTGCCGCCATTATTAAAGCATTTATCATATCGAACAAGAAACTTTTATATTCTGTTGTCATAAAATTCTGCCGGCTGATTTGACAACCACTGATTTATGATGGTTTTGATGCTATCGTCGTTATCATAGCGCTGATTTCCGAGATGCTTCTTTAAATTCAGATCTAGGCTGTATAGAGAATGATTAAATTGTTCTCAGCAAACGATGCGATGAGATCTTGAGTTCTACGAGCTGCGTACAGCCGGGCATTGTCGTTTAGCAAAAGGATTCCTATACTCAGCATGCCGCGCCTTTTGTTTTGGATTGATTGACGCAGTCTCACAAAATTTTTTAGAATTGATTCTTTTATCACTAGGTAAAAATTCCACTAACAACACACCCATCATGTCCCAAAACACGGTACACATGTATTTTTTGACTGAAATTCTCTGTTTGAATTTCACTTTCTTGAACGATGTCAAACTTCGCCATTCCATGGATTGTTGCTTTGATTCCGGTGTAACGTAGGCCACCCACGGTTTATCGCCTATGATAATTAAAAAATTATCACTCTTAGCAGCATAACGCTGAAGGAATGTAAAAGCGCTGCTTAAACGGTTGCTTTTGTGCTCCTCCGTCAACATTTTTTGTATCCGTCTTGAGCACAGTTTATGATAATGTAAGAATTTGGTCACAATTTCATAAAAAACACTTATTAAAATTTGAGAAAAATTCTCAGATAATGAAAATTGTTGCGGCCATAATTAAAAGCTCCAACCTACTTTTTTAACATTATATCACTCCTAATAATTTTTTCATAAACTTCACAGATCTGACGATAAATTTCAGATGTTTTTACGCTTTTAGCACTAAAACAGCGGATAACAGCGCGTACTTCGCAGTCGGCTGGATTCTCAATCAGCGGAGACACAAAACAGTGTGACGAATCTTGTTGTAATGACGTCTGTGGCGTGTCAACAGATGAAAGGTCGCAATGCGCATGCACGGACTGCTAATTGCAGTGCTTTAAAACGGTACACACTTTAAAAACATGCCTCGTATATTAAAAATTATAGTTATACCCTTTTGTGTCATAGGTTTAACTATTCTAGAGTAATAACGTTCTGTACTGAAAAAATCATTGCACTGTAATTGTATTAATTGACAATAGTGATTAAATAAACCAGTTTCAAAAACGTTTATTGTTGCGAAAACTATCAATATAATTTTTCCCACAAGTAGGAAAAAGTGTTGTTTTTATAGAACCATGCATTTCTAACAAATCACATAATGTCTGCGAACTGCAATCATCTGTAGAGGTGAACATTAAAATCTTCAGAAAGTATAACTTGGTATCGAGTCGACAATGTTTCTAAAATTAATTATAAATTAGCAATGTAGTTCAATCACTATGCTGTTATTTTTTTCTACATGCGATGTCTGCAGGTTACTTTTGTTAGAATCATTACGTCTACATGTTTTAAATCAGATCGACAATAAACGGTTCTTGTAGTAAATCCACCTAACTTAAGATTTTTTAAGTTATCAAGACTGCAAAACCAGTGTTCAGTTAAACAAATAAAATTGTAGTATTTTTTTAGTAACAAAACACTCGAGCTAATTTAAACTGCTTAGCATTGAACACTTAAACGTCTTAGACATGATAGTAAGTCTTTTGATTTCGTACTAGAATTTAGTTTGTACACATGTAAATATGCAGATTTTCTAATTGCTTTTAAATTAACTATTAGTTAAATTTATTTCACCTATAGGAGCATTTTTATAACGATTCCCTTTTTTTGTGCGATACGGTAGTGAATATGTTACTATTGACTTTCTTCATTTTTTATTGGTTTTTATCTGACGCAATATCTAGGTTATTGTTGTCTTTAACAACGTCAACGTATGTAATTTGCTTAATTACATTGATAAGAATACCATTGACCTTACTGATAGACATAGCTTTATGAGTTTCAATGTTTATTGGTAATTTTGATTTTTTAGTTACAGAAACAGCAGAAGTAGAGTAGGATTTTGGTTCAGTGTTAGTGTCCTGCTTAAAGATGTATTACTTACACTATTTAATAAACGGACTTGCGTCAGTAATGCATTTATTTATTTATTCGTTGATTTGTATAGTGTCGTTTTTGTGCTTTAAAGTTTCTTTGAGAAATTTCTAGGTTTAAATCAGTGGCGGTTTGTGAGGTCGGACTTAAAGTGGGTTACATTTTTAAAATGCTTGTAAGTAATGTGAACGTGTTCAGATATCATTATGGCATTATGTAGGTAACTATCAAAATGTTTTGAAGTTTTATTGGTTCAAAAACAATATTCATAAAAAACAAAACAAGGCATTTATCGTATCACATCTAGGTACTCACCTATTTTCTAACCGATTTCAAAAAAAGGAGGCGGTTCTCAATTTGTCGGAATATTTTTTTTAATGTATGTTATGTTCAGTTATCATTGTTTACCACATTTTTATTATTTTTTTTTATCAGAAAGAGGGTCCAGTTTCAATTTAGTCAACTTCTGATGATAGGATCTATAAAAAAAATTACCAAACTCTCAAATTTACATTGGCATAAAGTATCGCTAAAATAGAAAAATAAAAAAAAAACACAAAATTTTTATTTACATGAAATTACTTTTTAATAATTTACGCATAGAATCGAATAAGAATTTCGTCTTTTATATGTGACTTCATTAAATTTTTTTTACCTTTTATTTCATTTTTTGAAGTCGGTTTTTTGTTAAAGTTTTTATGTAATATTATACCCAGTAAACACGGATTGAAACTGTTACAGTCGCAAAATTGAAACCATTGTTTCATTACGTTGTTTCGTGTTAGTTCCATTTTTATATCATTTCCATGTAACTGACAGTGAATGAATTGAAAGATTTCCGATTTTTCTCAATCAGTTTTAAACCGTTTCAGTACTTGCAATTTTTTCCCATAATCAGCAACCGTCTAAAAACTGATTTATTAAAACCGAAGATTTTTTGAATAACTAGAATTGTTTGAAAATCGATTAAATAAGATTGAATTATTTTCAAAACAGTAGAATCGTTCTAGGAAAAATGAATACTTTGTGATTAGTCAGCATTAGTCGTTGCTATACGTTTGATTACTGTCGTCAACACTTGCGCTGCAAATTGATATGTTTTCACTTGTTCGGTTGTAGTTTGATAAGTGATGCTGTGTGTACAATTACGAAATGGAACAATAAACGGTAAGTCGAAACATTTGATTATAATTCCTAAATGTAACCAATATTATTATCATTTCTGTTCTTTATGTATCATGTTTTAATTTGTATAAAAAAAATGTAAATTGACACACATGGTTGCGTTAAGGTAGATTATTGCGTAAATCTGATGATACTTTAAAATTTATAATTACAGTTCAATTTTTCAAGTTTTCTATACGATTATGTACAGCTAAAGGTATTCACAGTGTTTTTATAACTTTCTAATGGTTGCTAAAGTAATATTTATATTAAGTTTGTGATGTTTTTAATTAAAAAAATGTAATTCATTTTGTGTAACTTTATGATTATGTATGTATATAAATGAAATATTTATTTCGATGTTACAGATGCGGTTAAAAGTTGCTACCCAACAGTAACTGATGCAGTTTTGGAGGCTTCCGTGAAAAGACCACATCAAAGAAAGTTGCAATATGTAAAAAACTCAATGTGATATTGTATTTAAAAATATTTATTGTGCAATAAAATTTTAAACTTGCATTCGAAAATGTATTATTATATTATTGAAAGAATTGTTTTAGTTCATTATTGAAACAAGAAAATCATATATTTATTGATAATTTAGTATCAGTTCAAGAACAAAGCTTTTAAAACGTAAACCTATTGCAACATTTGTTTTGCAACAGATTTGAATTTAAAATACCGAAACTATACTGATTCAAATAAGTGAAACAGAGATGGACTTATAGCTATTTTATTGCAGTTAGGTTTCTTTTATGTTTGAAACAAGAGTGAATCATAAATTTTTTGTTTCGAAACTGTTACTAAACATTATCAATTTTGTGTTTACTGGGTATTTTGCAGTTTTATTTGCTTGATTTAGTTCCAATTTTGGAGTAAGTTTTCTGAGAGATTTTATTTCAAATTCTTCTTCTAACGACAATCCTACGAATTCGTTTCATTTAGACTACGTCGTACACGTTCTACCAATCAAGCACTACTGATCCGCAGGCTATAACAGCACGAGCCCTTTTGCAAGTTAATTCTGCATATGAAAATCTTGTAGTGAGTGTTGCAACGTCACGTTACAATGTTTTACTATATATAAGATATGGGTTCTAATAATTGTAGTCCGAACATACATATTTAATTTATGTTGCTTTGAATGACGACCATATTAAATTAATGTTTAAAGCAGTAAAAAGTAGATGATACCTTTATCTTATTCATATGTTTAAATATTTTAATTCTTAATAATATGTACCGTTTTTTTAATAAATATTTGAGGGGCTCGCGCTTTAAACCTTTATGAACCAGCCGCCACTGGTTTAAATTATGATTTTTACCAACCAAGTACCACCATTTTTTTAGAACTCTTCGATGAAGAGGGGCATCAAAATACTGTCTATAGCTGAGTGCGCATTTCTTTAAGTTTCTGTTTTATTTAAAATCGTAGTTATTACATAGCGGGTAAAAATAAACAACTGTTAAAAGTAATTAGTAATACCATAAAATTTACTTACAGTTATAAAGCTCGACAGCTGGTGTGTCTAGGACTGCACTTTGAAGACAACTATACAAATAAATTAACATTAAAAATAAATTAATTAAACATAAGAACAATTACAACTCAACAGTAACAAACGTGGACCTGACATACTATGAGTTTTTCAAAACCAAGGTTGAATTGATAAAATATTACGGACATCCCTGGAGAAACCATACATTACTTTATCCTGGTTTCTTATAAATAGTACCTAAATTTTGAGTATCATAGTAAAATAACCATTATTATTATTATTATGCTTTGCTATGACAACCATTTTTGCTATTAATCTTTTTTTATAACTTGGTTCAACATTTAAAATTAAAGGTTATTAAAATTAAAATTGTGCCCTGTTTCATGATGTAGCGCTAACGGTAATTCAATTTTTTTTTTACAACAATATTTGTGGTTTTTTAACCGGTTAACCGTTTTTTATTTTTTTTGTCTTACATAACATTTCCCGCAGTTTAAACAGTCGATCTTATAGATAACACTATGTCGGTCAAGCATGTTAGCTTTATCTTTGATGTACAGCATGTGTACAAAAATATATATTCAACAAATTTAATATATTGTGTTATATTTTACAACTGCTAAAAACAATAATGTTTTTATTTGAATATAAGTAAAATGAAATTATGTAAATGTTATATGTATTTCAAAAACAATCAAATTTTGTCATTACAGTTTTATCAATATATGTTATTAAATTTGTTTTAAAACAAACACTTAAATAGCTGTTTTTAACAAAATTATATATGTTAGCTTAAAAAATTATGTTTGCAAAATAGCACTTTCTGGACTGCTGATACAAATATTAACTATAACTATATAGTTAGCAAGATTGCAGTACAAAAACTAATTTTTTTTTACAACAAAACTATCTAATTTATTTTATTATTAATAAATATTTTATAAAATAAAATTAAAAAAATTTATACAGTAACAAAATCTTTAGTGTTTTTATATCATATAAAATAAATTTTAGTTGTGGTTATCTAGTAACATAGAGTTCAATAAGGTTATCTTTATAGAGCTAGGAACTTTATTATTAAGAAAATTATGTGTCTTTCTAACAGAAACTACATTTAGCAAGTTTGTGCAACTTACTTTGTACTATTTAAAAATACTGAAACTAATAACGTTGTAAACATATCAATTAAAATACTTAATAATAGAGTTTATATATTTTTTGTAAATTATAAAGATATTACTATTATGTTACAAATATTAATTTGATTAAACTCAATGGAACATTAAATCAATTAGTGACTGTTAAAATTGTTTTGTTTTTTATTATTTAACAAATATAAAACATGTACTTTTAAAACATTTTATTTAAAACCTAAAAAGAAAGTAATACATGTGAACTCAACAAGTTGTTTCTTATAATTACTATTTAATAAAATTTGTCATTCAATAACGTTTCATTTAGTCAATTCCTAATAATAGAATTATAAAAAAACTGTTTTTATAAAAATATACTACGTACATATTTTAATATTTATTAAACTTGTCTTACTCCTAAAATGACTCATGTGCTTAATACAAATCTCATAATACTTTGGGTTTTAGTAACATAATTTATAACTGTTCCGATATTACTGAATTTCTACCTAAGGATGCTCTTTGCTGAAGGTTATTTTATACTTGAGAGATCCTTGTTGTGAATCCCAGGAGCATAAACATTAAGTAGGTCGTAAAACTCGTACAATTTCACAAAACTCATTTTGACAGTCTTTTTTTTTTGAAAATGTTGCAATTATCTTGTATACTAAACCTTGATCATAACTAAGCGAAACTATTACATCAATTAACTTTTATATCACTAACATACATTAGTAGAATAAGAGTACAATAGTTTTTGTTAATGTATAGCTGCATTGGAAATCAAAATTTAACTTTGGTTTTTATCTAAGCCATTCAATCTCTTTGTTAGGATAGAGTTACATCTTAATTCAAGTAATCAACGCTTTAGATCACAATGTATTATGTTAGGTCACGTTGCAGGAAAGGGCGGATTTAGTTAAATTAATTCAGATAGGTTGCAATACTAAAAGGATTATAAGTGGGAGAAAATTAAAGAATAATACAAATTGTTTTATACAATTACGATAGAAGTTTATTATTAAATGTTATTAAATAAATACAGTTTTAATCTGTATTTATTAATAATTGTAATTGCTACATGCTTAGATCTAGTCTAGTTAGTATGTAAATTCTTATTACACATTGTAAATGTTTGAGCAGTATCAAAATCCGTTGTAAAGTGACACTAAGATTGGTTAAGTTTATGGTTGTTTGTTTTACTTTACAAATATTTTTATACAAATAGCACTAAATATTCTATTTTAAGCTAAAAGAAAGTTTTGAAAAGAGTAAAAAGTGAGTAAAATTTTAAAATTGGTAATGTTTAATAAATTATTATAAATAAACAACAACAAAAAAATTATTATTAAATTTTTATACTGGAAAAATCAACGCAATAAATATTCTTTTTGGATATTTTACGCCCAAACATTAGAAACGCTCAGTGAACTAAAAAAAGTAACACGTTGTGATTGGTGCTCTACGAGCAAACACTAAAATGCAATAATTTTTGCGTTGTGGGCTTATTGAGTCACAGTCCAATGTAGATGATACAAGATGTATATATGTTTTTAGTGATTAACAAGATTGACAGATAGTAAATAAAAATTAAAAAAAGCTTATAAGGTTATTTTTACACATAACATAACTATATAAACGAACATAAAAGATTAGAATGAAGACCAACTGAACCACTTGCAGTCAACTACTGCAATATTTAGTTTTTGAAAAACTCTTGTAGTGGCATTTAGAATTGTAGAATAGTCTTTTAGATTTACAGTTCTATTTTTTTGTGTTTAATTTTCCGCGTTTGTAAACCGTCTTTGACAGTGTCTGCGCACTTGTCAACATAAACGTCAAACTATTTTTGAGAGATTGTGAAACTTTGGAAACGTCGTAGTTTTTATTCGAGCTATAAATTGTTCCTGTCTAAATTGAACGTTTTTCCTTTCTCCGTGAATTTTTACAAATTTTGTTTCATTTGGTTTTAAAAATGCACATTTTAAAAAAGACGCTCAGTTCACACAAGAACTTGTTAAATAAATAGCTATTACAATGACACATGACAAATCCTTGTTTTGATCCAGACTACAGACCGGACTCATTAACGGTTAGAACTACGGCTAGAACTATTTCAAGAGCTAACCGGATTCTATCGATATCTGGTACTTTGAATACACTATTTAAATTTTTTAAATAAATTGATTAATAAACAATTACACAAGTTTTTTATTTATTAATGAAAAAGTAAAACGTTTCTGGGACTCTGCCATTTTAAAGTTGTTATGTAGACAGATTCAATAATGTCAAAAATGTTTAGCAACAGCAGACTTAATAATACGTTTTTTTTACGACTAACAGATAATACACATTGTATGTTTATTAGCAATTAAGTTAAAATCATTTTTGTTCAGGATAATAAATTATATAAGTATAATTTAGAAGACTTGTGCAAATATCGAGTGCACCACAATTATAAAATTTAAAAATAAAATCATTTAGGTTCATGTGGATGCTATTGCATTTTTTTCGAGTATGTTTGCAAACGATAGCATTTAGTGATAACTTCCTTTTAGTTGAATGTAAATATATTTTAGAAACATTAAGTACAAAATAAATAGAACAAATCAAAGCATCTAATTTGCAACCTAGCTACTAGTTTTTGTTTGATAGGAAAGAAACCTAAACAGTAATTTATCGAGTGTGTACGTGATCATTCATGCTAATGTTAATGCAGTTTTCGTAAGTATTTATGTATACTTTTATTCTGCATTAGATTATGATGTTATAAAAACAATAAATTTGTTTCGTTAACATTTTTTTTATCGCAATATTTCTATATGTAAACAAATTTTGCAATAAATATTGTTGTAGCATATTGGATCTATTTGAGTAATTAATTTTTAATTTTTAAACATCTATAACTTTACTTGATTTGATTTGTAAATCACATCTAAATTTTATTCTATTGCAACTTCTAGGAAAAACGTTTATATACCAACATCGTGTTTGTCGGAAGAACTCGTTTCAAACTTTAGGATAATTAGATTTATTTCATTTACTAGCATATTTTTTTAAAATAATTAATATTCTTGAAACTAATTTAGTTCTTTTATATTAAATTTTACTAGAAATTAATGTATCAATATAATTAAAGTAGAAAATGATTTGATTGTGTATTTTAATTGCATGTATTTAAAGCACGTAAATTATATTTACCATTTTCTAAATAGAAATGAATAGCTAAGAATAAAGAATTAAATAATAGTAACACTTAAAGTAAGTAATAAGCACAAATTTTTTTGACATATAATTTGGTAATTGTTATTTTAGGTATTACCAACACAAATTTTTAAATTTAAGTTGGTGTTTTTTGTTTTTGTAAAAAAATTTATTTATATTTGACTTTGATATAATATTAAATATATAGACGTAGAAAAAGTAAAGTGTATATTATTTTTGAGGCTTTATTTTTTTATCAAACAAATCATTTTCGGATTTTGAACCGCGTTCTATATTTACGCTTTTCACGAAATTTATAAATTTTAGAAAGCTTACAAACTTTGAAAAATTTACAATATTTGACGTTTCGACAATCACGTCGCTGTCTTTTTCAGAAAAAACTGAAACTGAAGGTATAGGATCATGACAAGCCTTTATATTACGCCGTTCGGGCCGGTGGTGCGTGACGGTTTTGATTCATTAATTTTCCGAAAGATGTTTTTCCATATTGGCGCAAGATCGATTCCATTATCCTTATTAAAATTGTCGTACTTCTGGATTTCAATGACTTCCTTATATAGTCTAGGGCAGAAGTTTTGGGATTTAGCCAACATTGTTGCCTCTTCAAATTTTATAGTGTGACCGGTGTCTAAAAAATGTTTCGCAACAGCAGATCTTATGTTATGTTTTTTCGTATCCGCCTTATGTTATTTTAATCTGGTAGCTATGTTGCGCCCCGTTTGTCTTATGTAAGCCAGTCCACACGAACAAGGGATGTGGTAGACCCCTGGTTCCTCGAGTGGTGCTTTTATTTCTTTTAATTTTGGGAAACTGGCAGCTATGTTATTTGTTGCCGTGAAAATCACTTTGATATTTTTCTCTCAAAGTATCTTGACTATTTTATCCTTGCAGCCTTTATGTAAGGAAGGAAGGAAGTTGCCACGGGGTTCTCCTTCTTTGGTTTTGCCTTACTGTGTTTGTTAATTGCTCGATATATGTCTGCTTTTCTAAAACCGTTTTTTATTAAGGCGTTTGTTAGGTGACCCAGCTCGGTTTTAACATGTTTGGTTCACTGATCGCCTTGGCCCTGTGTACTAAATTTTTTAGATCTAAAAACCTCTGAGCTAGATAATGTTGTGTGCGTTGAGGTATCTGACAGTATGTATCGGTTTTCTATATACTTGATGTCCCAATTTGTTGTCCATCTTTCGAGTGACCAGTACGTCCAAGAACGGAATGCTTCCGTTTGTTTCCTTTTGCATGGTAAATTTGATGTTGAAACCTAACTGGTTGATGTGATCCAGAAAGTAGTGTAGTGTTTCTTCTCCATGAGACCAAATTACTAATGTATTGTCCACATAACGTAGCCAGCATTTTGATTTGAGGGTAGCGGTTTCTATTGCTCTTTCTTCAAAATCCTCTGTAAATTTATTGACAATGACTGGAGAAAGTGGCGATCTCATGGCTGCTTCTTCAATTTTTTTGTATACAATATTGTTGAATGAGAAGTACGTGGACTTTAAGCATAGCTCAATTAGTCCGTTAAGCTCCTCATCTAAATCCGCGTTTTGTAATTTAGTCTTGATGATGATGTTATTAATCACACAGACAACGACTTTGGTATACACTTTGAGATAAAAGTGTAGGAAATTCATTTTCTGGAGAAAGAAATTTTCAGGAAATCATACACTACATTTTTTTAAGTCAATTCTATGGGGTTTAGAGTTTGGATTAATTCAGAAATTAGTTACTTAACACTGTAGTCATTCTTTGTTAGATTTTTGTTCTGATTCTTGAAGTTCATTTCTTTCTTACGTTTTACTAGTTTCGATTGTGACTTGGTTCACAAATTGATTACCTAACCCTTTTGTTGTTTGAGTCCTTCATTTTGTTACGTCCTGATTAAGCATAATACGAACGCGGGTAAAACGTTGGCAATAATCGTTACAATACTGACACGGTCCAAACCCGGAAAACGTTCTTTTGGTAGTATAGATTCCAGCCATAGAAATCTTCGCTATTAGATTTTAGTATAGTTGCAAAAATAATAAAACCACTAACGTGTACTACTGTTCTCTATAAGAACTTTAAATAACAAACTGTACAAACATTTCAAATAACTTAAACAATATCTTAAAATGTAGTTAATAAAAAATTAAAGTGTTTTTATATAAGTATTTTTTTTAATTTAAATTTGAACTTAAACTTGTCATAAAACTATTTTTATTTTTATCTGAGAACGATATAAAATTATTCCAAGTTAAGGCAAATGATAAAATTGACATTTTTGAGAAATCAAAAGTTTAAAAATAAAATAAAGTCAGTGAAATACGTTTTATATAGTTTCAACTGGTCATAATTCTTGCACTACATTGTAAAACTTTTTTAATGCATTAAAGATAAGATTTTAAACTACCCATCATTCTTTTTTGAAAATCGTGTTTTAAATTATAATTATTCTTTCTATTTAAATTATGAAACTCGTTACGTATGCAACAAAGGACTTGAATTAAATTGTTCATAAATGAAAGAGATTGTAATACTATATACCTAGTGCATATTCAGATAAATCCTTTAAAGAAGACGTTAATGATAACAATTGGTTTTTTGCTAAGATTCTTTTATGTAAATTTTTGTTTTATTTCACCGTATTATTTTTATTATTATATTTTTTAATTTGCTTTAAATTGTAAAGTTTTTAGAAAGCATTTGTGAAAACATGTCGCTTAATTTAAAATTTAGTTTTAATTTTGAATGTTTTAACAAAATTTTTGTTGTAATTTGTGTACAACATTAATATTTTGCTAAAATTCATTGTCTAATACTACCAAATTTTTTTTGTTTAATTTTGCAATTTTTATTTAAACTATTTTACAAAATTTTTGTGGTTTACGTCGTCATTATAGGCAATTGCAAAAATTAAATAGCATTTTAATCTACTATAAAACGGACGAATGTTTGTAAGACGGATGATAGTTATTCTACCCTTTGTTTCCAAGTAAGTAAGTGACAAAATTGGAAGAATACTCATAAAACATAAGATGAAAGTTGCTTATAACACTACAACTAAAATTTGTTGAATCCTATAAAAAATAAAATTCCCTATAATACCTGTGGAGTGTACTAAGTCGCATTCACTTGTGACATGGTATATATTGGCAAAACTGGTAGAACTATAGATACGTGATTAAAAGAACATAGTCTTCGTTTACTTCAGCCTACTAAGTCAGCCATTGCCAAACATGCACTTGACACTCATCATAAAATAAACTTTGAGAAAACTGAAACAATTTCTAAAACATATAACGGGAAATCAAAAAAGGATAGAGAAGCTATTAAAATTATTAAATATCTTATCATTTTCAATGCAAACAGTGGTTACTATAGTTTTTATGGTTGTTTTCCTTTAGACATTCGAGCAAATGCTGTACCTAAATAAACTTGCATCCGTTATCTAATTCTCTTATGATTTATTGTTTTTAATTACCTTAATTTTACAGTTGTCAAATTAATTTAATTTATACTGCCTGACCACAAACTTAGCTCGAAGTTCGAAAGCTTGCTTGTAAATTGTATTAAATAAATTCACCATTTACCCTAAAAATTCATTAATTAAAAAGTTAAATAATGACGATCGAGAACCATTAGGTTTTTCCGACTATGCGCAACGAAACGCACAAAGTTATAGTATAACTAGAATAGTTCTAATTTAATGTTCATGATGGTAACATAGCTATCGAAACGCGAGCGGTGTTTTTTAAAAGTTATTATTGTGGTTTTGGATGGTTTTATTTTATTTTAGTGATAGTACCACAAATTTTTTTTTCAGCTTTATTGGAAATGTTTTCTAGGTCAACGATAAAAAAGAGGTATATTAAAATTATAGGTAAATTAGTTTTGTTACACGCCTAAATTAAATTTAAAAAAAATGCTAGAGATCTAAGCTTTTTCAAATCTCATTACATTACATTAAAAACGTTAAAATTTGCAAAACACAAAAGGCTTATTAATTGTCAGTATAGTGAGTTGGGAAAGGCATTAAAAACCTATGACTTACATTTTAGAATAGTGTTTAATGTAAGTATAGTAGAATATGACGAAAAACAAACAAACAAAACCAATTTAGTAATTGATACAAATAAATCTTTTGCCACATTTAATATGCAAGAATTTAGCTTGTTGAACAAGGGTTTGAAACATGACTGAAACCTTATTTAGACAAAATTTTATTAGGTTTAGAGAGTTCGGGTAAAACCTTAGACAAAGGTTCTAAAGGATTGATTAGAGTAGTTAGTAAAAACCAAATTAGAAGATAATAAAAGATAGTTAAAAACTCTCTTTAATAGAAATTTAGAACGTAAAGCAATTAAACGTTTCAGAAATCTTAAAGTCGATAAAAGCAATAAATTAGTTATTTTAGATAAAAATGATTATTTTGGATCAGTTGAAGACATGCCCAAATCCGGTACTTATTCAGTCATTGACAAAAATCTTTTTCCTAAAACAATAACTTTTCTAAAAAATTTATAAGTGAATGTAACAACATTCTAATTGATTCTCTATCACGACCAACAGTGTGTGCCCCAATTCTTCTAAGAATGTATTGTTTATCTAAGGTTCATAACCAGGTAACGCTAAGCGACCTACCGTTTTTGGCATCAACGCGCGGACATACCTGTTGTCATAATTGTTTTCTAATAAATTTAACAGTTCAGAATACCAACAATCAAATTTGAATATCCCAAATTCTTATGAATTTATCAACAGGATTAATAACATAGAATTGACATCAGATAAATTATTAGTATATTTCTATGTTAGTTATGGCTGTGGCTGCGCTACAACGTTTTTGCGATAATAAACACCAAGATATGCAATCGTATAGAGTTTCTAGATGAGCTAAACTCAAAATTCCTATCTATCAAATTTACTTATGAAACAAAAATTAATAGAAAATAACCTTTTTTTTAATATCATTGTTTAAGGAAGAAGGGTAAGATTGAATTTGACATATCTCGAAAAACAACATACACGAGTAGGTTTGTGACAAGTGATTCTAACCTACTGTATACAGTATAAACTTGAAAATTTTTAATTTCCCAGTTTATAGACTAATAAATTTTTATTAAATAACAAAAATTTTAATAAACAACTGCATACAATGGAAAAAATTGCTGCATAAAATGCACATTTGTCAAACATTATTGGAAAACAGAAACACAAATTACAAGTAAAAAACATTACGACTGTAGAACATAATAAGAAAAAAGCACAATAATAAGTTAAATTACCTAATTATTCTGCTTATACAAAGGGCATATCTAAAATAAAACAATTATTAGTTTTGAAAACAGCCTAAAAAATTACTTAGGAAACCAAAAAATCCAATAAACGTTAAGAAAAATCAGGAATATATAAAAAAGACTGTCAAAATTGCAAAAAAGTATACGTAGGACAAACCAAGGGACCGATTAAAGTTTGTTTTAAATGGCATTTGGTTCACATTAAATATGCTCGAGGAAGTACTTTAAGTAAACGATATATGTTTCAGAAAACAAGTTAATAATAGAAACTACAAAACATTTTTTCCGAAGAGGTAAATCTATATTACCGACTATACATAAATGGAAAAGTTTTATTTTAATGTAATAATGTACCGTTGATGATGGTAGCATAGCTATAAAAACGCGTACAGTGTTTTTAAAATGTAATATTGTGGTTTTTGATGCTTTTATATTATTTTAGTAATAATGCTACAAGAGTTTTTCCAGTTTTTATAGTATATCTGTAATCATAAAATAGAAATTTAAAAATAAAAAATTTAACCTAAGTAATAACAATTACGTTGTGCTGATTTTTTCATTTTCCAAGTACGATGATGTAAAAAAACGATCAATTTTTTTAAGTAAATTAATGACAATTAAAAAACAAAAACCTGTTAAAAAATTGTTTACGTAAAAATTATTTAAAGGAATTAAAAAAACAATTTTTAAAATATATTATTCTAATAAATGCATAAAACGCTTTGTAAATAAAGGTTATCGTACCGTTTGTAATAGTTTTTGATATATAAATAAATTAGAATATATTTTTTTAAAAATACGTTTAATTTTTTTTTAAAAGCGTGAATAACTAGTCAATCCATTATTTAAACGTCACCGGTAATAACAATTTTATGTTTTAAAGTGTAAAAAAATTGTAATTAAACCGTAGTGAAAAACAATTTTACTTAATTAAAAATTTTTATGAAAAACCCACATTAATTTTGCTACATAATTAAACACGACGAAAAATTTAATAGTCAAAGAACTTACTGTAAAATTATGCGGCAATCTTTGATAGAGATACTAAACTGGTAAGTAAGTCAACAGTACACTTTTTGTTACTGAAACTGCTTTTAAAATTATTGATTTACGTTATTATAATATATTAAAAGTCTAAGTCTGTTAATTAATTTTATCTTAAAAGTGATTTTGATTGCTATTATTTCAAAGTACGACAATTTACTTGTATATAAATAAATGTTACTGAAACTGTAAAACATTTTAATAAAGTTTGATTAACAATACGTGCAGAATATTTTTTTACTTATACGCCCTTGACGTGACAGCTTTGATTAATAACTTTGCAGAACTACTTCATCTAAAACAAAAAGTTTTTTAAATAAATGATTTGCAAAAAAATTATAACTTTAGGAATTAGAAATATTAATATACACAATTCTTTTTAATAATTTTCATTTAAAAGTTTATTTATTTGTACTAAACTAGGTATGAAACGCGGTGTGTATTAGAACAAGTTTGTTATTGCTTGATTAAATGGTTTAAATTTGATAATATGATAGATAAATGAAGCACAATGTTGAACGGAAACGAATAAGTTATCTAACGTACAATGTGCTCGAAGCTTGATAGTAATTTTAATATATTTAATATGAGTTTGTTTACAAGTTTAATTAAAAACATTTTTTATATATTTAAGAACTAAATATTTTTTAATATTTCTAATTTACACATTATATATGTAAATTATTGTTAGTTTGTGCTAGAAATCCCAATAAATTATTATAAATTTAAGAGATTTTTATCAAATAAAGAAAGTCAATTTGCTGTAATTTAGTTTGAAACCGCTATTGGAAATCGATGACGATATATTTTCAAAACGCGGTTTGATGATTGTACCTGTCGATGTTATCGTTTGTTAAAATTGTGTTTAGTAAAATGCATGAAAATGGTTTATATTTGATTAATTTGGTTACTTATAACGTCAAGTTAAAAATATCTCAAATTTTTATGCATTTTATTTATTGCAATTTACTCATCGATAATTTTTGATTTAAAATCTCAGATAAAAAACTAAATTGCTATAAATTTTAAATTAAAATTAGTCGTTTGTTTAAAACATTTGGAAGAAGAATTAATTCTAAAAAATAAATTAATACACAACATATTTAAAAAGTTTTAAACGCAGAATTGAAATACATAAGTAACCAATAAACACAAAAAATGTTTGTTAAAAGATCTTAATTTGCATAGTACTAAAATAATTTTTGTAGAAAAAATAAAATTACAAAAAATTAAAAAAAAGTTACATTGGATTTATTTTACGTTTTATTAAAAACTGTATTGAAATCTAATTTTTTATTAATCTTTAATAATATTTTTCTTTAATACATAACAAATAGATTTTTTGTGATTTTTCAATTTAAAACGTTTTCAGAATTTGAAAGAACAAATAAATTGTGTAATTTTTTAAATTGTAGTACAACATAAATAAAAAATTGATTTGACGTCACACATATTTAACAGAAACAGAATAACAATTTCATTTTTATTTATTACAGTATAGATTAAATCCATTGTTATTTTGTACTAATACAATGAAACAAATAACAAAAATAATCTTGTACTATTATTAAAAATATATAAACATAATATGTAACAATAATTAAACTATCACTAACTACAACAAATATAAAAAACCGGGCTTTTGTTGGTGATATATAATATTTATATAATACGAGAATATTTTAAAATTAAAGTTCTGTTGAATTAGCGTATACCTTTATTGAAAAACTGGGTCTAAATCGTATAAAACCTTAATATACCTATTCATCTGTGCAGCTGCGATACGTTTTATGTAAACGTGTTAATAAATATTTTTTTTTGTTTCATTTACAAATTTATAATAATTATTAAAAATATATTAAAAACATTTCTACAAGGCAGTATATTTAATTTCAGATATAATAAATGTCTACATACAATAATTTAGATAAGTAAAAGAAATCAATTATTTTTTTAGATAAAAGTACATTTAATGAAATACATAAATAAAATAAAGTAATAAATTCCGTTAAGATTACATAACCATTAGACATTTTAAATTTCTAATTTAAAAGCATTTGAGTATACAATACAATAAGTTTTATTTTGAAATGAATTAATCTTAACGCATAAAGTTAAAATTAATGTTAAACACTTAACTTGTTTTGTAATAAAACAGTTATGAAGAAAAATAGAGTAATTATGATAATTTTAAATAGTATTTTAACATTAATTCTAAGAGATGCATTTTTATCTTTCTTATGTGTCATCAGTTACTCAGAAACAAAAATTATGCAGCTTTAAATCATACACTAGCTACAATAGTAATTAAAATTTAATATATTTAATTTATTATATATTTGTGGCTACATGTTTCGACTGTTACAGTAATCATCAGACCTCTAAAATTATTAATTAAACAGGAAAATCTAAACTTTAAAATTGTTGTTAATATACTTACAACTAAAAAATAAATACATTAATTTAAAATATACCTGTCATGTCAAAATGACAATATAAATAAACAACATTTCTTAAACAAGAATGGTATATAAACATCACCCAAAAACATTACCCTAGATAAATGTTTTCTTATTAATGCTTAAAATTAAGAATAGCGAGTTTTAATTTAGGCGGATTTTGAAGAATCTTTCTTGGAGGTTCAAATTTCTTCCAAATGAAGTAAATATTTTCTTAATAACCTTTCTTTTCTTGGATGATTCGTCTTTATAATCGGATCGTGAATCTAAGACCGTCGTAATTATCTAAAATAACAGTTGTTATATTTTAAGTAATTTATTGTGTTCATAATTACTATAAACGTTATTTTGAAAAGAAAATACTTTGTGTTGTTCCCATGAGAAATTGACATATTCTGCAGATTCAATTGCAAGGAGAACGTCTTTTTTCGAATAAAGTGGCTAGTAACACATTCTTTTTACGATCCATTTAGTGGGCGCAGCTTCAACAGAATTTCCTTTGGTACATTTTACTACTGACTGACTTTACTTTAATCATTTTAAAAAACTGTATTATGGTATTTACAAGTTATAACTACCAAAACAAGTGTTACAACAAAGCGGTAACAGTTTATATAAAAATGTTTACAAATCGATGTTTAATGGTGGCAACTGTACCAAAATTATGAACATTTTTATAATTATATAGATAAATAAACTAATATTGATTTCATTTTATAATTAACATTAAAAATAAAATTAAACTGAGTAGAAACTTAAAATAGTAAAGTATTTAGTAACGGAAGTACTACTGACGTTTCACCATCCATTGTCAGTTTAAAATATTTTAAAGCAACTTTATATTACACGTATTTAATAACGGTTGCAAATCACTTGCAATTTGTATTCCCAACTGTTGTAAAAATTTTCTGTTTTTTGAAATGCATTTCCGATAATAAAAAATTGTTAGTACTTTTGTTGTTTATGTAAAAGTCTTTTTGGGCAATTTTGGATATTCACACGTATTCCATAAATGCGGAGATAACACCTGTTCGTTCATATTGAGAAAATGCCTATGATGATGTCACAATCCACCATGTAGTAAAAAGGGTGTTGCACCTACGTTGATTAAGGACATAAAAACTTTAGATTAATTACTACAATCTCAGAAAGGGTGAATGTCAGTGGAAAACAGTTTTGAGAAAATCTCAAACAGCTGTTTTTTTAAAACTCAGCTAATTTTTTTATTGGAATGAGTGCTTACATCAAAAGTACATACCGGATCCACCTTTTGCAGTAATATTCGAAACCAATATCTATACGTAGTTAGGAATAAATAACTTTGAAAGTTGAAGAACTTGTATCTTTTTTGCAATCAAGGCTAGAATCAAGAAAAAAAAAGAGATTTGATAGCACTAAGTTTTATTAATTCAAAATATATTACGTAAGATATTAAAAGTGATTAGTCTGAGATACGTCATTCGAAAATTTCTTCCCAAAATTGAGTAATATTTTCATCGTCTGCTACATGTGTAGCAGATTTTTTGATATGAGTAATATTTTCTGATTTTGTCGGAACTGCCCCCCGTTGGATAACACGTTTTCTGGGGTCATGACAGATTTTTGGAAAATTCTAGACAAAATTTGTGTTTACGCAATCAGTTTATGTAGCTTTTTGCAACCACTACACCCTTGCCATTATTTCGGCAATAAGAAAAATGATGGAAGTTGCTGATGTTAAATGACACTTTTTGGTCTCTAGGTGTACTTTTTTGCGAGGTGTCAACAAATATTGCAGTTTTGTTGTACACCCTAGGATATCAATCTTTGAAATTCAATATTTTTAGGTCGATTTTTTTAACTTACGTTTAAACCTACCAAATTTTCTATCACATGGTAGAAACGAATGTCCTCTTTGTGGTAAATGAAATAGACAATTTGTTGGGTTTTCATATTGTGGACGCAAAAAAAACTCTAATTGTCAATTGTGTTAGATGAAGTAAATCTTACAAAAGAATTTTTAAAAGCTGTAGATTTTCCATATAGTCAATCGCTGAGGCGAGGTGTCAAATTTGTTGCTACGCTTTTTATAGACCAGCATTTCAGCGACGGCAACTCTTTTAGCGTTTAAGTTTAACTTCTTACTTTCAATTTTAATCGAAACGCCGTCACAATTGCAGCATGTCTCTACCTGTTGTCTAACAAACTTAAAGTCAAATTCGTCTTTAAAGATATTGTTCTAGTATTCGTACTTAATTTTTAAATCCGGGCATTTCTCCTTGAATACTGAGTACATCATTTTCACCGTCAAATCTAAGCTTAAGTGCTAATACTTTTTTGTTGAATAATAAGATGATTTGACCGGATATGAGGAAATGTGTTTGTGAAAACGTATTTTTTCTGCGATTGCGGTCTGCTTTCCCCTTCTATCGGTTGGGGTAATACCTGCTTTTAGCAGCCCCTGAATTCCTTGTAGTCTTGGATTGGATATAGAGTTAAGTTAAGAATCCCTTCTTACAAATTATTTTTCTTTCACTTTCAAGAATAGTGTGATATTTGCAACTGTTAGAACGCATACTGTTTTCTCCGAGTTGCGTCGGAGAACGGCGAGTTTTAATACTTTCAGCGTAAACAAGTCGGTGCCAATATAAGTTGTTAAATTATAAAATCTACTTAATACATTCAACCGCTGTTCATTGGTAAGACAATTAAAACATTTTAGTCTACAGGCACATGTAGCACCAAATTATCGTGACATAATACTCAAAATAAAAACTTGAACTTACCGACACGTTTTAACAACATTTCTTTTATGTTTATCGCAACGAGTAACATTTTTTTTACGTTTTCTATTAGTTGCATTCTCCGTGGTGGCAACTGACGACAAAGGTAAATAAAGAATCAAAATGTTCACTTGAACGCCGCGGCGACGGCACTACTTTGACTGCAAAAATGATATAAGCAGCAACATAAACCCTTTCTGCACTCAACGATATTAAATTTAATTATTTTTGTATCTACTACGTATCTGAGCCTGTATCCTTTGTGCACTCAGTGTTGTATATTGGAATGGACTGTCGATTCTGCTAATAAACTAAAAATAGCAGAAAACTTGATGGAAAACTTGATGGATTAGTTGACGATGTAGTGGAAAACTTTAAATTTGTAGTGAATACTGGTTCATCGGAAGATGACTCAAGTTTAGAAGAAAAAGAATATGAAAGTGATTAATAAATTTGTTTAAATAAGCACCTGTTCAATTAATTTTGATTTCAATTTAAGGATTCATTTGTGTTACTAAAAATTGCCAAACAAATAACTTATTCGTTCATTCAACAAAATATCAAACTTGAATACATTTAAAATAAGCAAAAGGAATTTTATAAACCTTAAGTTATTTAAAACTGTATCTGTGAAATTTAATGTTGTTACTAAAAATTGTATATTCAGGTTTTGGTTTTTAAGTTTAATAAGGTATTTCTTTTATAGATATGTTCCTTTCTGATTTTGTAAAAAAAAAGTTACACTGGTTATGCAGCACACAATACATTTATGCATATCCAACAATATACATTTAAATGAAGCGCCCAAATACTTTTTTTGGGATTGTACCATACAAGCTACTGTAGCCCCGGTATCCCCTCTCCAACTATCTTGTTTGCTCTTTGGACCTGTATTATATTTACCAATGTAAATTTGTTTTTTTGGAATGCAAAAGTTAGGCCGACAAGTTTAATTTTAAGTAAAACGTGTTGCTCAGCAGAAGGAGGTTTGCATCAACAAATATTGTATGTGATCTATATTTACGTAGTAGCAATTAATCGGATCTATGTAATTCTACCTCGCTTCTCTTTTCTAGCATCTCCTTTCGTAACAAAATCAAAATATATTTGTGTTACAACTTGTGTGCTGTCATTAGTTTTTTTAAGCCTCGGATAGATTTAAACGGTGTCTTTCATTCTAGTTTTTTATTGCGTTTTTCTTTGGTATAATTAGCACATCGAGACCTGCGACCCGCCTGCCGATTCCACTGAGTTAGTCGCCAGCAAATAAGTTACGAGAAAATCTTTGTAACAAATAGTATTAGTAGGCAAATTCAGAATTAATTGTCTTTTAATCTATTGCCTAAAGTTATAGTTCATGTCATCATAGTGTTTGCCAGATTTACGTTATGATTTAAAAATTAATGGTCTATTCTTAAATTGCATAAATGATTGGGTATCTCTGTTTAGCTCTGTCTGTGAAGTATACACCACTATTTGCAATCTTCACATGATGGACACATTAATGTTTTATGTAAGTATATTATAGATCTTTAATTTTTTCCGAGAACGTCGTTTTTCAACTTTTTTAAATAGCGACATCGCCAACTTACAATGACATTTTTTAGGTTATTTGGGCCGCTGCAGTAATTTTCTGTTGCATTTTTAGAATCTTTATTGTTAGAATTATTAATTGTCTATTGCGTAAGTTTCAACGCTTTCTTTCACTTAACATTATCTAAGACAATTTTGTTGAAATCACTGTTTTGTCCTTTTGAGAAAGATTTTAGTCCTTCGTTCTCAGTTTGAAAACTTTACTTATACTAAAAACAATTTTTGACCATATTTTACTATAAATGCTAAAGTTAAATAATAATTTTCAAACTAATAAATATTATTTAAATTGAACTTTGAATGACGTTAACGTATTAATAAAATAATTGCAGAAACTACACAAAACTAAAATAATCCAAACAAAAAAAACGTTGTTAATATTTAGAATAAGTATTTTGTATTTACTGTTTTACAAAAAAAAAATAAACAGACTATATAATAAAGATGAACAACAATCAAAAATGGAAGAATAAGAACACGAACGCAAAGACGAGTTAAAGTTAAACGTTTTGTTAGAAAATGTACTAGCTATAATTCTTTCATTGCTAGTGGACTATTATTTTTAGATATTGTTTATATATTTTTCAAATCATTTGTTTATTTAGGTGCGTTGTATTTTTAAAATATTGCAGTAGATATTTATTACACAGTAAATTTCAAAAACACCCTAAAACGTTGCGCGACGTCACTAATAAGTAAAACGATTAATTCAACACAAAAAGCTTACTTACAAACTGTATGACGTTTTTGTATAAGCTATGTCTGGATACATATAAAGTGAAAAAAAGATCGTTTCTAAGCTTTTATGCAGCAGATTTTAGTTAATGCACAACTTTTAAAAGATAATTTTTAATGCATGTGACATTTCTATTCCGTTTCTTTGGTTGAATAATGAAATATTTAATGGACGTATTACCATGAATATTATTGAAAAAATTAAAGGATTTGCTTGTTTTCATAAGTATACTTACCTGCACATTCAAAGTGTGTATACTAAAATTTGTTTCTATTTTGAATGTATACTTTTTATAAACATTTATTTTAAAACAATAATCTTATAATTTAACTGAATTTAACAAAATATACTTTTGATGGGCTAAAGTAAATACCTTAACACAACACGAAGACAACATAAAATATATCAAAATTGCACTACGCACGTGTATTTATGTACTTATTTGTGACATGAAATCAATAACGACAGGTTTTGTTTCACATAGCAAGTGTTGAATAATAACAATTATTTAAATTGATATTTTTATTTTAACCTAAATTTAACAATTGGTCGATCTTAAAAACGGCTTTATACTGCACTTCAAACAGATCAGTTTGTAAGAAATTGATGTTAACACCAGATAAAAAATAAATTATTTTAGGAATTGGTTAAATGTTTTTAACAGACAATACTTTTAGCAAAAACTAACTGCAAATTTTATATTATTGAACACATGATTATTTGTGAGAAATTTATTTATTTATATAGCAATCACTAATTTCGTGTATAAATAATTTATAATTACAATAAAAAAACAATTTAAAGTAATGAAACTTAAAACAATAATGAATTCTTGTAACAAGACATTTTTTATTATACAATATAAAAGAAATGTTAATTGTCTGTCAAAAACTATAAGTTAATTATTGTTTACTTTGGTTTTTGAGTTTTTAAAATTGTATTGTTTACAACGAAAAAATATAAAGATTGTAACAACCTATTGTTAATAATCTTTTTGATAAAGCATTTGTTTGTAAGTAGACAATTGCATTCTATATTTAAAAAAAACTTGGCATACATAATAAAAAACTATTTTTGTAAGTTACGTGATGCAAATATTTGTACAAAGACTACAACCGAGTGATTGATAATAATTTTTATCTAATGTACACTGAGTAAAAGCGTTTTTAGCACGTTTAAGTTGAGATTGAATTTCATTCAAAAGAAAAAGGTAACTAACCAGTGTAAAATATTGTTTTTAAGTAGGTATAAGATTGAATTAAAACTGTTTAATTGTAAATACATTTTTGATCAGTCAAATTATAATTTTTTTAATTTCTTACAACTTAGTATTGCTTTACAAAACTAACAAAATGCTAAATAGTTGTTTTTCTGCTTTAACTGTTGCCTCAATTTACGCTTACGAATCGTAAAACTTTCTTCTTCTTTCTTAATTTAACTTTTTCATTTAATATTTCAGTTGTGTAATAACAAATAAATCTTTATTTATTTTTTTGTTTAAAATAAAAAAAATTGAATTTACATTAAAAACAAACAAATAATTTCTAAGTTTTATAAAATTTTGTAGTTATTACAACAAAAATACATAAATTTAACGTACACAAATACAATTGACTAACAGTAACGGTTCAATTTAAAACAATTACATTAAAATGCTCAATTTACAGTAATAACTAAAATACAGTTATGGTATTAGTTGCAAAGTATGTAGTTACTAAACTAATTTTCTAAAAATGTATAAACACAGAACGAAAAACAACATTCTTGTATTTAGTGTGTACGTGATTTTAATAACATTAAATTTTTGTAACTAATTTTTACAAAAAATTGCTGATGGTGCTTTGCCTGAAATTTGTATTTTAGTAATTGCTAAAAAGATTAAAATTGAATCACACAAATTGGGTTCTATACATGCATCATTAATTTATTATCGAATTTTCATTTTCCAAACATAAAAGCTTGTACAACCTTTTAAAAGCTTATTTTTTGCGTTACTGAAGTTGTTCAATGATCCGTGTAATTTAACCAAGTAAATTTTTTTATGTAAATTTTAGTATTAAAATTTACAAATTATGTGTTATTTTTTATTGTATTTATCTAAATAATTTATTTTTATACATACAAATGTTACTTTACATTTACATCTAAAATCATTACTTCGTTTTATCTTTAACAAATTTATAACGAAATACACAAGAACAATTCATATTATTTTGTATCTGAGGGTTTCTTAAGGAGCAGCTTTTCGTGTTTTTTATTAATAGATGGCGCTGTTTACTCAAAATTTGTAATTACTAAGTCATTTACAATTCAATTATTTATCTCAGTCGTTTCCACAAAAAAACAATTTTATTAATTTTATTTTATTTTAAAGAGAGATTTTTATCTTAAACATAAACAATTTTTAGTAAAGTAAATTTTACTTTATTGTAATTATTTATGGTACTGGTGGTATGAGTGTCCATGTCGTCGTAATTAAAGACGACTCTGTTCCAATTTATTATCTGACTTAAAGAAATGCACAATACGTTGCACAAAACGTCACCATAAAAAAATAATTGGAGTGGTTTTTTTGTCCCTAAAAAATAACTTTATTACAACAAACTTATTTAAAACCAACAAAAAGTATTGTTAAAGATCTCTACTTTGTTTATCTCAGTCTCAAACTTTTTTCAGTTTTTGTTACGACCAATAGCAGTAGCGGCTGGTTCATAAAGGCTCTAGGGCGCAAGCCCCTCCGACTTTCATTAAAACAAAAAAAAAACGGTACATATTATTACAAATTAAAATATTTAAACATACTTATAGGATAAGTAAGTAACATATACTTTTTATTATTCTAAAACATTTATTTAATATGGTCGTAATTTATTTATGTTTGTGTTATATTTATTTGAGCTCATGGCTGTATATGCAGCAGAGCATTCTAGCGAAAGGTCGCGACCCTTATTACAAGATTTTATATGCAGTTTAAAGACGCAAAAGGGCTCACGCGTTTATCGCCCGCGATGGTTTTAGTTCAGTAATAATGAAGCGGTAAAAGTTGCACGACGTTTTTTAAGTAAAACAGTATGTTCGTCGTACGTAATTTTTGAAAAATGCAAAAGGCACTGTACATTTTTTTTAAATTTAAAATAAAACTTCTAATTAAAACAAAAAGTTGTTTATTGAAGATAATGTTAAGTAGGTCAGTTATCATGATTCAAACATAACAAAATCTCCAAAATAAAAATAAATATGCGAAAGTATTTCTGTAATATTTTGTGGTGCTACTTTGTTATTTTACTGTTATAATAAATGTTCAAAATGTCGTCCATTAACTAAAACACGAACCTCTAGACGTCGCCAAAAATTGTTTGTTACTTGTGTAAATACAAGCATTAAAAGATTTAAAAAATAACAATAATCTTATAATTGCACCAGCCGACAAAGGAAAAGCTACTGCGTTAATGGATAAAAATGAATACATTAACAAAGCGAACAACTTACTTAATGATCCCACCACTTACATAAAACTTCTTCAAAATCCTAATAACAAGTTTAAATTATTAACAACAAAGTTATTAAAAAAAAGTAATTTATTAACGGAAACCATAAAGAAACTAACACCACAAGATCCTCTTATACCTAGTTTCTATGGATTACCAAAAACACATAAGCCAAATACACCTCTTCGACCAATTGTTAGCTGGCATTGGATCGACAACTTATGAACTTTCTAAGTATTTAAATGCTATACTGATACCTTATGTTGGCTTGAGTAATTCATTTATAAACAACACACAACATTTTATTGAAGTAATTAGTAAACAGAAATTATCTTCAAATGATTTAATGGTTAGTTTTGATGTTTCCTCGTTGTTCACTAAAGTTCCAATACTTGATACTTTACAACTTTTACAACGACAGTTTGATAATAATACCATTAAGTTATTTGAACATTGTTTGACAACATCATTCTTTTTGTTTAATGGTGAATACTACAAACAGATAGATGGTGTAGCAATAGGATCACCAATTTCTCCATCTATTACTAATTATTATATGGAATATTTTAAAGAAGAAGCCTTAAAATATGCCTCAAAAAAACCGAAATTATGGCTAAGATATGTAGATGATGTTTTTGCAATTTGCAACAATCGACATCCTATCATAAAATTTAGTATTGAAAAAGAAATTAATGGTACCTTACCTTTTCTTGATGTAAAAATAGAAAGAAAATTAGATGGTACCTTAATACATTCAGTTTATCGAAAACCAACACATACAGATCAATACATAAACGCAAATTCTCATCATCACCCAACTCAGAAACTTGGGACGATTCACACATTATATAATCGTGCAACAATAATTTGTCACCAAGATAAATTACAAGAAGAATTAGAACACCTTAAGAAAGTTTTTATAAAAAATGGTTTTAATAAAGAACAAATTGAAAAGTTTCTTAGACCAAAGACAAGACCTACTTTAACAGATGATTCAACTATTAACCAAAACTTTGTAATTCTACCTTTTGTTTCTAACATAAGTGACAAAATTGGAAGAATACTAAGTAAACATAAGATAAAAGTAGCTTATAATACTACTACTAAGATTAAAAATTTGTTGAATCATATAAAAGACAAAATACCTTACAATACCTGTGGAGTGTACCAAGTCCCATGCACTTGTGGCAAGGTATATATTGGCGAAACGGGTAGAACTATAGATACGAGATTAAAAGAACATAAAAGACATCTTCGTTTAATATAACCTACTAAGTCTGCCATTGCCGAACATGCACTTGACACTCTTCATGATATAAACTTTCAGAAAACTAAAACAATTTCTAAAACAAAGAACTGGAAATCAAGAAAGATTAGAGAAGCTATTGAAATTATCAAACATCCTAACAATTTCAATAGAGACAGTGGTTACGAACTTTCTGACACATGGTTACCTGTTATTTCTTAATCTTAATTTGTCCACCATTGACACTTAAGCTACGTCTAGAGTTTTTATGGTGGTTTTCCTTTAGACCTTCGAGCGAATGCTGTAGCTAAATAACTTGCGCTTATTATCTAGTTCCCTTATAGTTATTGTTTTTAGTTACCTTAATTTTTTATAATTGTCAAATTAATTTAATTTTTGCCTGACGAAGAACTTGGATAAAGTTCGAAAGCTAGCAATTATATTTTTAAATAAATAATACACCATTAACCGTAAAAATAATTTAATATGTTTTATGGTGAAAGTTTTATGTCTAAAATTAAAGTTCTGGTTTTATTAAAAAGATTTATTCTATTATTTGTTCTTCGGCTGCTAGTACATGGAGTAGTCTTTATTGTCTACGATCTTCGTAGGTAGGAAGAACACCTTTAGTGTCTTTAAGTCTGCAAACACACCAAACAAATTTATCAAACGCAATTTATGCAAATTACTTAACATTTACCGCACAGTTAAAAAAAAATGGTGTGGTCACCACACGACTTTCCTATAAGGAATGACGAAGAAACGTCTATATATTTTTTTAAGGTTATGTTGTCATAAAACCACTTTGAAGTGATATGTACACGTTTGTATTGACTTCCTAGAATGTAATAATTTTTTTGAGATTTTTTTTTTCGATTTTATTAAGATATAACGGAAATATGGCAAATTGAGCTTATGTTGTATAACCGCTATATTGGTGCGCTTTAATATTACTTTCTTTTCAGTAAAAAATATTATTTTAACGTATTTTGCCTTTCCTTTAAGATATAAATTTTTTTTCTAAAAAAGATCGTCGCAGGCGGGATTCGAACGTATATTGTATTTGTGAATTTATTTTCAACTATAAATAAAATATCTAATACATTCTTAATGCTAGAAAATATTTTGTTTAAATAAATTGTTAGAAAGTATTATCTATATAAAAAACTGAAAAAATAATTCGAATTATTTACATACGTACAAATTTATGTAAGAAAAATAGCGAATACGCCCATTTTCGGTTTCTTTATTAAACTCATCTTTTGATAAAACCGAGAGAATATGAAAAGCCAGCTCCATACCAAATTTCAAGTTACTAGAACTTATGGTTCGAGAGTTATCGTGGGTACATCTAAAGATAATATAAGGAAGATGCATCACTCCGTGTATAAAGTCAAAACAATATAAAGCAAAATTATTATTTTTAACGTATCTTGCTTTTCCTTCAAGATTATGTAGTTTTTTTCTAAAAAAATTCGTAGATTTTATATGGAATTTACTTTAAATTATAAGTCAAATATTTAATAAACTGTTAGTGTTAGAAAAAAAAATTATTTAGATAAATTGTTAGAAAGAATTATCTCTATAAGAAACTGTAAAATTAATTTGAATTATTTACATACGTAAAACGTATAAACTTTTTTAAGGTGTTTTGATAAAATTTGACAAATATATAAATTGCAAATGATATTATGTAAATAAGAATTAACTTATTCTAAAATATAATTTACTAATTTAAATAACAATTAAGTTTTAATTTAAACTGCACTCGACAATTTCTAAAATACCAAACTGGTTCTACCAGATAATTATCTCAATTACTAAATAAAAAATTTAGATTATGCTAATAACAGTATACTATATAAGTAGAACGCAGTATTTTTATGTTGAGTCTATAATTAGCTGCCAAAGTGTTAGCTGAGCTAAGTATTTTAGGTAAAACACAAAACAGCGTGAAAACGAATATACTATATATTGGTTCTTCTTTAACTGTATCTAAATTTTTTGTATATGTGACCAATTTTATGATTTATTATTATGCTTAACTGTCTATTTATTTAGTAAGGTTTGGGTGGGAGTACAAGGTTTTGGACATCTAAAACTACTGCAAAACTTTTCTGATCTAGGTCAGACTTTCTTAGATACTGAATTTAATTTTTTTATTGTAAGTTATAACTGGCAACATATTGATTGGTAAACATTCTCTCTCTTATTTTAAACTTTTTAATTAACTGTTTTATGTGCAGCAAAGAATGAATATACAGTGTCCGTCAAAATAAACAGTACCGAGAACTTATGGTTCTGTGAAGTTGGTTAAGTAATATGCATTTGTCAATAATGATTTAATTGTTATAAGATGACATATTAATGTTAACCTTGCATTAAAATTTTAATTGAATATGGTTTTAATAACGACTGAGAAAATGTATTTGGTAGAGCATAATTTTAGTTTATACGGAAATAGTCACAATAAAAGTCAAAGCTTACAACATGTGTCAGAAAGATAACTACTTCAATAAGCCAAATATAAAATACCAGCTTAGAATTTAAATACGTAGTTAATTTATAAGTTCAAATACAGCTAACAATTTGTCGAAGATTGAGCATTTGACTTGTATATTTTGCATAATCTATAAAACCTTAGATTAAGTCTCATCTGATAAATTAATTCATTGAACAATTTTTTAGTTTAAATAATTAAAATTTCTCATTGGGATTTTTAAGTAACTTTATATTTAAGCTAGTTGTTAGCTTTGTCAATGTATTTTGTTTCATCTATTAAAACAGCAACTATCATTTATCTGCTGATAGAGTTATTATAACATTAACATTATTTTTAAAAATTTTTTTTTGTGTTTTGTTCGTTACATCCTGTTTGAGAAAAAATCCTTTGTAACCAAACAAAAGCTACTTAAATTTAAGTCATGTTTACGCTATGTAACAGTAAAAATAGATTTAGTCAATAAATAAAGTTTTAAATTTTTATTTTATTAATGTGCAGTACTAATTAATATTAACACAAATTATAATTGCATAGGTAACATTTTTTATATTTTTGTTTAGATATGTAAAGAATAGCATTATCATTATTTCTTAGACTTTTAAAACTTGAATTCACCATTGGTAAGATTTTTTTGTTCTTCGTAGTATTCTAGTTGTTTCAAAACGAATCTCAACTGTTTTACAATCTTGAAGATGACGTGTGCTAGTTTTAATGTTGGAAATATTTTTTTCCATAATATTCTTAAATCAACTATAACAAAATACAAACCTTCAAACATCAGAACAAGCAGTATCGGAAAATGTATAAGAGCTTAAATTAAATGCCAGTTTATCAAGTTTGTAATCAATGATTTTTCAAAATTTGTTCACTTGCTTGTGAAATAAACTATTAAATTTACTTATCTGTTTTGATATGGTAACGTTTTCGTAATTCTGTAGTTTGCATTGCTAAAGGAATTCTAGAAATTTCCAGTCATTATTTGATAGTTGTTGACATAAGAGAATTTGCAAACTATTTTTCATCAACTTTATAAAGTCTACTTCTTTTAGCGTGTATACATAATTGTTTATCGGTGTAACAAAATCAACTATTTTTCAAATCTTTAAACGACTTTTTCCAATTTTGCAGAATTTTCAAAAGTATTTTATTGATTAGATAATTTGCGTCACACGAAACATGAAACAAGCGATCTTAGCAACGAAAATTTCAAAGGTAGTGCGAGGTTTATAACGTTATAATTGCCTTTATTATCGTATTATTATACTTTTTTTTTGTGTTATTACAAGCTTTTTCTGAATACAAAAACTCAGTTTTTATACTTTATAACCTTTTTTATAGTTTGATAAGTTTTGTTCAGCATTACATAAGGTTTACTAATATTATTTGTGATTCCATATGCAGGTAAGAAAATGCATATATTAGTCCTTTTATTATGGTTTCAATAGTTTTGTGGTTTAGTTTTGTGCTATAAAACAACATGAGAATTACTTACAACTCAATTTGCAGCCAGCATAGTTGGATTGGGGCCTTAATAGTACAATTAGTCACTAAAAAACATCAATTTCACTTTGCATGTAGGTACATTGTTTTCTCATCACAAACTTTATCAGGTATCGGCTTTATTTAAAGTTCTTTTGTAATAAAGTGATGGTCAGCACGTTTCCTTTGAAGTGTTTTGCATGATATTTCAGTTGTTGTTTAAATTGTGAGATGTTGTACGGAAGGCAAATGTAGTGTACGAGGTTCTATTTTTTTAACTGCCGGGCAGTTTGCCTTAACGTTTGTAATTTTATTATTGGCGCTAATGTAGAATTATAATAACAATTAAATATATACTTGTTTGTTAAAAATAATCTTATATATAAAAATGTTGTGAGCAAGCGTTAAAATTTTGTTCTAACAGATTTTCCAAGTTATAATTTTACCACCCGTATTGCATGTCGTTCAAGAAGTTTCTCAGTTCCATAATTGTTAATTATGTGCATTTTTTTCCGAAATATACTTAATAACACAGCAAAAATTCAAAATGAAACAGGAACAAAATAGTTCAAATTGTAGCCGCGAGTTAGCGTATCGCTTAGTTTGAATCGCTATAGGTAACAATTAATTATTTTTATTTATTTTATTCACCGCAAGCATTTAAAAATGTTGTTTTAATAATACAATTTAACCCGTAACTAGCGAGGTGTTTTTTGTCTCTCAAGTAACGAGGTGGGGTTACGAATAATCCAATTTTTTTCGATCTCATATATTGCCTCTTGCTTAAATTACATATTCTTTCTGTTTACATTCAACAATTACAGCTTATTAATCACAAATAAAAGATACATAAATTAAAATATTAAAAACATAAAAACAAATATCGAAATAATGTATAGATATTAACAAAAAAATTTTACGTCCATAGGGTTTTTATTTGACAGCGTTCAGTTGAGGCAATCTTTGCACACTGTCGCACCACATTCTTGACACACAAGGAAGCTTCAATTGTACTCGTATTTATCTGCTTTTCTTAGGCATTTTTCACATCTCACCTGCTTGTCAAGCAGTGCTGGTGGGTCGTGGGGAATTTTTTGTCCTAGGATACCAGCAATGGAATGACGCAGCATGCGTGGCAGACGGACGTTTGCAAAAAGTGTTTTCAAATGGGGTTCAATCAATTGACAAGCTAAAGCTTTTCTGAAATCCATTCGGTTCTGATGTGAGTTTCCCGGATGTGTTGACCAAATCACATAGGCATTCACCATGCTGATGTTAATCAATAAGTAGAAGATAGCGAAAGGCCATCGTCTAGTTCTCCGATTGGTTGAGTAAAGTGTGCATTTTTCGTCGAGTGCATCAATTCTCTCTTTAGTGGCATTGTAAAAACCTACAACTTTTGGTTTTTCCGTGTCAAGATCTGTATTGCTGCCACAGTGCATGGAAGACAACAGGAGCACCACTTTGTTCTGTTTAGATGCGAACGATAGCAAAGTAAGGTCATTAATGAATGCGTACGAAGCAGTATTTACTTCTTTTCCTTTGGAATTTAAGAACTCATCAGAAACTTCTTTTTTGTTTTTTCGAAGAGTTCCCACATAGGTAAGACCTCTTGTGAGTAACTCTTTGTCCAAAGGCACAGAAGAAAATCATGTTACATGCAAATTTTGCGTTATATTTTATTTATGTTGGTTCAAAAATTATTATTTATTCGATTTATGACCCTGAGGTATTTCCCGTGTTTTGCGCCGCTTTTGGCGATAAGTTAGTCGGACAGCGTGGGCACTTCGAGGAGACGATCGTGAACGGTCATTTGTGAAAGTTGCCTGGATATTTTCTGGAGCTAATTTTTTGCTTAAGGTTGCAAGTTTTGGGTTTTCGAGATTTTTGCTCCAGAAATGTAATTTAAAGTATAACTATTGGGATTTTTCGGATTTAGTATACTTACGATTTATTCAGATTTTTTATCCAGGATTTAACTTATCCACCACTCGGTAAGAGTTATTTTTCTTTCCTTATTTTATATTGATCCTTGTTTTGTTTCCGAAGGTCAGGCTGTTAGTCACTATACAGTCCTAAGGGTTGTTCTTAAATAACATTTTTATTTAGTTTAAACACCGAAATTTCTCGGTAAGGTTTGGTAGCGTATTTTTGTGAATATTTTTTATAATTCGAAAATTCTTGTAGGTGTTTTACGTTCGGTTTTCTGTTGCCCTCGATAGCGATTTATCAGAGCGGAGTCGTCAAGAGTTATCGACAAACGCATACGATTCCTGTCTTCGAGGTGACGACGTTTAAGTACAGGTTTTATTTTATTTACGCTTACGGCCTTGTAGCGCCTAATGTTATATTATGTTACTATAATTTTAAATTGCAATTATCGTTCTTTTGTAACCCCGATGAATCGATTCTGATCGGGATTAATTTTTTGTTTAATTAATTTGGATAAACAATAGTAACCGTAATCCTTTTTTAAATTTAATTATTATTAATTTGTGTTTTAGGTTCTACTACGTCTGTGTACGTTTTATTTTGAAATTATATTTTTAGTTTCAAACGTATGGTTTCTTTTAAAGTTTGAACCTGGGTTTGTTACGTCTTTAGTTTGAGAAATTTACGTAACAATCAGTTATTGGCTGTGATGTTACGGTAAGTTTCCTCTATCGGAGCGGAGTCTCAAAACAGCTTGAGTAGGTTTTACCATTTCCTTCTTATTGGTGAGTGTTGTAACGTTACTATCTTTTACTGCATAAATGTAGGCATTAAATAAGTAGTGAGTTCTCGCATCGTTTAATCCTATCAGATTGATTCTGTATTTACGGTGTTTCTGTAAGATGTACATGAGAAAACGACAACGACCCTTAAAACCAATCAACATCTCATCAATGCAAGCGTATTTGCCAATGGAATAGTATGATACATGCATTGAATATTTGGGAAATTGTTGCTACCGGATCATTCTTTTACTCAAAACTAAGACGTTGCAGAATTGTTGTTACTCTTCTAATAGAAAACATGCAACGAAATTTTTCCCGTCCGGTCCTATACGTCGCAAAGAGGGAGTTTAAATCTTCTTTATTTGATTTGAAAACCGCCGAAAAACATCAACGTTACTATAAATACTTTCAAATCCTTTAGGAATATGTCCTTTGATTTAGTACACGATTTATCATTTAGCTGTTCCGTTACTTAAGTAAGTTTCTCGTTTGCTCGTTTGCAAATATCTTTTAGGATTTTGTCGATAAAAAAACTTTTTACGAAGGTAAAAGATTGCAGAAAATACCGTTTCCTGCTACTTTAACGCCCGGAATGTGCGAAATGATATTACGCTGTCTTGTGCAAACATTTCGTTTAGGCTCCAGTTTGTTCCACTTGTATTTATTCTTACCAGGAAGTCCACTCCTAAGTTGTTTTTCTATTATAGCTAAAGGTTCATCGTCTAAGTATGATGTGTTTGCTGTCGAGTTTTTGTCGAGTTTTTGTCGTGGTTTAGTGGAGGATTATCTTTTTTGTCATTGTCCCTGTCAGTGTTGTGTTGAGTACGATTGTCATCTAAACTTGTTCTAGAAACATTATTGGCACATTCAGTGATTTCTGTTGTATCACAGCAAGTAAAAACTGAGCAAAAATCATGATCACTCAATATTGCACTTTCTACGTCACTGAAATCACTATCTAGTTTATTAAGTACACTTTTAGCTCAATCTGGGAAAAGAAGATCATTCGCTCTCAATTTTTTGTCGTTTCAAATGCCATTTTACGAGATAAGAAACTGATTAATAAAACAAAAAAAGTCACGTAAGTAGCGATTTAAGATTTAAAAATTGGTGGCTACGAATAACATCAACACATAACAATAAACAATCACGTTGGTTAAAAACAAAAAAAATTATTACAAATAGTTTCTATTTTGTTTATTTGGTAGTTTTTATTTTTAATAATTATAATAAATGTTGAAATTGTGCAACATTTTCCCGAAGACACATTTGATAACGCTTAACATTTTTTTTAATTACTTTAGTTATAATGTCGGGTTTCTCTTTTATTTTAAAGCAATTCGTGTTTCATACACTAAAAATTTTATACGTCCCTAGAAAAGAAAATCTAGAGGATTTAAATGTGGAGACTTCTGTTTACGACATAATGGACTGTATAATTTGGAGGTGTTAATAAATAAAAGACCATTGCCCTTAATTAACTTTAATTTTACTTTAAATTGTGCACCATTGTGCATTTACACGAAGTTGACTTAATAATGCTGCGTTCCCTACCCTTGCGCTACAGTACTCTTTTGATACGCGCATGCTCATCTTAAATATTAATTTTAAAACCTTAACTACTTCGATGACCAATTTACTGGGCCTCTTCTGCCAATCCATTTTATTAAAATATGTTGTAACTTGTCTACTGAAATGACAAGAGGCACTTTTATGTTGAAACAAGATTCTAATTCCTACATCTAAGTGAAAGTCTTCCAGCAGTTTAATCAGCCTGTTCACTAAGAATAGTCTATAGTTTTTGCCATTCAATAAATCCGGTAATACGAAAAGATGACATATTCACCTATTATTCGAGTTGATACATTTATGGAAAATCGACGTTGGTAGATGCAAACCTGCATTGCGTGAGGATTTTTTTCGACTCAAACATAAAAATTTTTGTTAATAGAAATACCTTTTCTTGGAAACGTCGCTTTGTCAGTGAAAAATATTGTTTTGTATAAAGCTGGTTAAAAACTAAGTCGCCTAAGTAACCAACCTTAGTAGTTCACTCTAGGTAGACAATCATTGGGTGACAATTCTTGCAGTTTTTGCAGATGATTTAGGTGAAACAGTTCCTGGTACAAAACTCTTCATGACCGCAATTCATAGTTCTTTCTAATGATCTAATGCTAATAGATGGATTATCTTCTACACGATCTTTTTGTAGGCCGAGCATTGTTTTAGTCTTTACGACGTTCAAGTAAACGATTATGCACTGATAAGAACGTACTGTGCTGGAAACACTTTTTTTCTGGAAACCTTTGCGCTCTTCTACCGTTTTTTCAGCTTTTCCAAATATTAAATGCAACGTATTCATTTCTACTACTTTTTGTAATCGTTTGTTTTGTTCGTAAGCAATGCAACTTGACTGTTTAAAACGAAGGTATTTACGCAGATAAGTTATTCATCATGACCAATTTTTAAATCTTTTTAACTTTTAAATTAAAAAGAATTTTGAAAAATTTTAAATATAGTTGTAAATTTTATTCATGAGAATCTTAATTAACAAATAATAAATCCATCGTACAATTTTTTGGAAAATCAAGGTCAAAGTTTTTAAATGGTCGCCATTTTAAAAATAATTAAAAAAGAAAAAAAACTTAATAAACTTGCTATTATTTGTCTATTTTTATAGACACACTCTGTATGTAACGAACATGAACTGGGGGAAATATTTATTGTTTCTAATTATGAAAAATATTTTTATATTTTTTTTGTTCGTATAATACATAATGATCAATACAATTTCTTAAAACATACAAAATAACATGTAGTTAATTAACAATATTATTTGTATTTCATTTTTATTAACTTTTGTATCATAAAACTGTTTTGTTTTTTTATGCAAAAAGTTGTACACAACAAAACAGTAATTTAAATAAGACAACATGCCTTGTTGTTATGTTTATTTAAAATATTAAAGTAATTTTTTTTATAATTTTTTTTTATAACTAAGTTTTTCTAAATCAGTAACATTTACAACAGCAGGTACACGATATTTACTCAAACGTGCATGTTACAAATAAAATAACCACTGATTCAATTCAAAAATTGATTTTATATAAATACAAACGTCTTCGGCTATAGATGTAGTTCTAATTATGAAAAATTTTATCTCACAACTATTGCGCTTGAATACATTATGTACATTTTTGTTTATTAGTAACAGTACTAATACAATTCTTTAATACCAATACCATACACTAATGTGTTTTTGGCATTTTAACGTTTTTGTTTACTTACTTAAGAGATTGGTATCCAAAAACAAACTAGAAATTTAATAATATTTCGTTCTACATTTATCTTAATTTAGACTGTTTAATATATAAATTCAAAACGTTTATTAGAAAATTAAAAATTTATTGTGACTAAATAGTAACACCTTTTCATTTTTGCGTTATAGGCTATTTTACAAATTGCTAAAGATACTATTAAATCTTTTAAATTTATTATGGTTAATCAAAATTTTTCTAATTAGATTAAATTTTTTAACCAAAAAAATTACTTTTATTAAAAAAAATATTGTTAATGGCATTAATTTATTTGATTGATTCATAGATAGTCTTGTTTTAATCTAGATTTTCTTAAAATACATTAATTTTAAAAAACAAGTTTAAGTAAATGTGACGTTGTGATTTTATTTCAGGTACGTTGATAATTTGACGTTTTTTAATTATTTTATTTATATGGCAAACTTTAAACACTATGCATTTTAATTAACCTTTAGCGTGCATCGCGCACTTATTTAATTACGAGTCAGACACTCCAATAGTGTAATATACATACTGTTTAAAATGTCGTGCACTACATATCTGTAAATTAAATCATGTACCCACAGTAAATTAAATTAGAAAAATACACATTTTAAAAAAAAAATGTAACTCACTAATATTTTTAGAGCACTACAAATGACAATGTTATTGTAATATTGATTTATATAACAGTTAGGTTTTTTATTGCACTCCATAGAGCACTAAAATAGTTTCAAATTATTATTATTGTTATTGTAAATGTAATTTTTATGCGTTATTAAATAAATATTAGAAATAGAAAGATTAGCCAGTTATTTGAAATGTAATTTCGGAGTATAGATAAAATCTATGTAGTTTCAAAATTGTTTATATTCACGTTACCAATATGCACAAATCTGTAGAAGGTTTGTTTGTTGTCAGTAATCGGTTTTAAAGAATTTTTACAAGATCTTATGCTTACTGTTTTCACAAAATGTGTTTAAATCTCCACAATTTGTTTCTACTTATTGCGGATAGATAAGGATATTTGCCATTAAATGTTCTATCTAATATTTTTCCACATTCACCATAAATAAAAAACATATTCAGAATGTCAGCATTTGAGTAACTTACAATGTCATCTATTTCTTAACAATTAGACTAAATTGAAAAAAATAACAACAATCTTTTACAATATCTGCGCAAAACCGTGTTAATATATATTTTTGTTTTTACGACCATTTGCGCCTACTTGATACTTTTTGAACACGCTATATGCGCGCGTGCTATAAGAAAATCTTCTAATAACAGAAAAAAAATGTGTTATTTTTTTAGAAGATAAAAGTAATAACTCAACAATTTATACAGATAGAAATACCTGAAACAAGTTATCACCGAATTGCTTAGAAAATTCAAAAATATAATAATATACAGTGTGTTTCATTTAAAATAACAAAGTTCAAAACATCTTCCGGTTGAACCAGAAGTTGCACATTGTTCAAAATATTTTGCTTCTATCGAGATCTACACGTTATTTCATCCTCTAGCATTTCAAAATTGTAGATGTTGTATCATTGCCAATATTTCTAATGCACCCTGTACATCATAGTACGTACGGTCTACGTTGTGTTGTAATTGTTTTTATGGTTGTCTTCAAAGTGCAGTCCTAGACATACCACTTTTTTAGCTCTACAACTAAGCCTGAAGAAGTGCGCACTCAGCCACACGAAACGTCGCCTTATATAGACATTTAAAGTGTTTTGATGCTCCTCCTTATTGAAGAGTTCTAAAGAAATTGTGTTAAGTGTAACCAAAGAGAAAAACAATACACAACTTACCATTACGCATTATGTTTAATTATGTAGTTAATTAATTTTTATGTGATGTATTAATAATTTACAAAGCTTTAAAATACACTTAACTCTAGTTTGTCTTGGTTTATTAACATTTGCTTGTACAGAAAAAATTCATACAATTTATAAAAAAAAAACTAATTTTTATCGTATAAAAGGATTGGTTTAATAAGTAATAATTTTAATTTTTATTAATGAAGCATGTTAAAACATTTATTTAAAATTGTTTATAATGCATAATTTAAAAAGTTTTTTTTAGAAGTAGTTTGAGCAAATTTAATCAAAAACGAGCGATTCCATCAAATCAGAACTTAACGAAACGGAAATGTTCAGTATATTCTAAAATAGTTCAATCTTTTAGAATAAATTATGGTCATTTATATTTTTGTAGTTTACATAAAATTTGTTGGTTGATAATAACAACTTACTGTTTTATCAGCGTTTGAATGACACAAAATTACACTGACAGGAATCAGAATGAAATATGCTCATTTTAATGAGTACGACAGCTAGAGGTGTTAATTTTTCATGCGTATATTTTATATCTGATTTATATCAAATGTTACGTAAACATGCACAAAACATTAGATAAATAAATAAATTGTAAATTTAAAATAATTTGTTCTGATGCATTCTAAGTAGTGTTAGTAATAGTGAACAATATGTAATTATTACCAAAATAATTAGAACAGCACATAATTAAAAACTAGTAATGTAATATTACTACATTTTGTACAAAATAAAATATACACAACAACACATTTCAAGTTTTTTAACGTTAAAGCATAATCTTAAATATAAAAAAATAATTTTATCAAAACTAAAATAAAATTTTGTATGTTACCGATTTTGCAATTATGTGAGTAACTTGAAATAATTTTGTAATTAGTAAAACAATTGTAGTAAATGACTTTGTTTTAATAACTTTTGTAAGATAGCAAAACTTTGCAAATACGATAAAGTAGTAGCTAACAATAGTATTAAATGCGACGATTAATAAGATTGTTTTAGATTACAATAAATTTATGCATATACAGGGTGGTCCACTTAAAACGTCTCCGTTTATAGCTCCTAATCTATTTATTTTAGCGAAAAGTATTTTCTACAAAAGTTTCGTTAATTTTTATTTATTTTATTTATTTTTTAGAAATCATTTTGATACATACATTGTGGCTCATATACCCCAGAACCTAATTGACTTTATGTTTTTTAAATGGGACACCCTATATATTATGGAAGATTTGTATTTTTTACTAACTAAATTTAAGGACTAGTTTATTAACCATACATAAGATGGCACGTGAATGGTTTGAGAGTTCTTTTAAGAAAGTAGGATTTGAGGCACTTTAGAAAATCGTCTGTAAATTCTCAATTAAACAAAATAGAGGTAAACAATTTTTGGCGAATTGGTGAACATGAACACTAATAATTTTGCTAAAGATAAGAAAGCTTTTAGTTCAAACTTTTCAGTTACAAAAAGCGCGTTAATTAAAATTTCAGTTGGAGATAAATTAGTATTAGTTTGACGGAATAGAGTAATTATGTTTATAGAATCGCATATAGAAATTGATTCTCTTTCAAATTTATTAAGGTATTTATGGGTCTATTACGAATAGTCTTTGTATTATTTACAATTTTATAAAATAAAAATAACTCAATTACAGACATACAATTCTGAAATGAAAAAACAATTAAAAATTATTTTCAATGTAACTAGGTATTTTTGGGTCTAGTACGAACAGTTTTTGTATTATTTACAATTTTCTAAAGTAATTTAAGCTATACTAATATAAAAATGTCTTTCGGGTTAGGACCGTGTCATTGTTGTTATTACCGAAGTTGCCAACGTTTCGCCCACTTTTGTAAGGGGCTTTATCCGGGCGTGGGATAAATAGCATAACTCAAACAAGCAACCGAAATCTAACTAAGAACTTCTCAAAGGTTAGGTTATCCACTTGTGAAACAAGTCATAATCTAAACTCTGAAAAGGTAAGAAAGAAAATGATAACTTAAAAAAGCAAACGAAAATCTAACAAAATACCACTACCGAGTTAGGTAATCACCTTGTGAACCAAGCCAGATTCTAAACACCGTACAAGTTACTTAAGAAGAAATAGTCTCCGTATTAAACTCGACTCTGATTGGGTTACGGTTGATAGGGGGCGTGTTTTCGATAAATGACTAATGACCGGGAACCAAAGAGGGGATAGCTTAAAACCATGATCGCGATTGAAGTTATCGGGGTGTTTGATAATTTCTATGCTTTCTCGAAATTTCCTGTTGAAAAAGAATGGAGATTTGGCAATTAACAAAACATTATCAAAATCTATCTTGTGACCTGTAGTAAAATGATGTTCGGCAACCGCAGACTTGGAAATATACCTTTTCCTTATACAACGATCATCTTCTGAAATGCGAGTAATGACGGAACGACCGGTTTCCCCATGGGGACTAAACCACATGAACACGGAATTTGGTACACACCTTGAGATGAAATTGTAGGTAATTTGTCTTTAGGAGAAGGAAGAATCCGAGAGATTTAGCCTGTCGAGTTGAATATGGGTTTAATACCATTCTTACGGAGAAGTTTCCCTATTTGATCTGTAACCTTGTAAATGTAGGGTAAAAAGGTCAATTTCGGGTTGGATTCGTGAGTAGAAACGTTCTTAGGTAATCGAGTACGTGGTTGTAGACATCGATTAATAACTCTATGAATAATTCGCTTTACATAACCATTGTTCACTAAGGTTCTAATAAGATGACGGAATTCCGACTCAGGTTGGCAAATAGAAAAGGCACGATGAACCAAAGATTCAAAAACAGAACGTTTCTGTGCAGGATGATGATGAGACAAAGCATAATCTGTAGCTAAAAAAAAAGCTATTCAGGAATCATTGTGTCTATTTCAGTTTGGCGTTACTGTTGATTCAATTTTCATTTATTTGAAGATATTTTAATACATTAAATTTATGTTATTTGTTCAATTTAGTTTTATAGTATATATATAGTATAGTTTTATTTACTAATTCCACTTTACAATTTCTACATTTATGACTTCAAAATAACCGATTGACATTGTTACTTTACTTTTTTCTGTTGTTATTATGAATCTTGGAGCAAATTAAAAATAACTTTGAATTTAGCACGACACCATTTCTCTTAAGTGCTGTTTATTTCATCAGAAACTTAATACTTAATAGTAAACTTAAACTTGACACAGTTTCAATCATTTTATATCACGTTTTCTTATAACGAACAACCAGGTCCGTAATTACATCTAATTATTACAAAAAATCTTAAGAAAAATTGATGAAAAGCTAGACCACATGTTTATGAACAAAATGGGTTTAAAATTACCATATCTACCCCCTATTAAGAGATTATTAGTTATACTTGTTACACCCTGTATACAAAATATTTCATTAAAAAAACATAACTTTGATTTTTTTACGAAATTTAATTTACGCTGTATAATATGAAAATGATTTTAAAAAGTACCATAATAAACTTTTATATATCCCACAAGTGAAATGTTTTGAAAGTCACGTATTTTGGCCACAGTATTCTGAACCGTATAGTGTAAATAACCCTGTATATATATTTTGCAGTTGATAGTATTTGTTACGAGGTATGATACATATAATATAGTTTTTATCATTTAAGATTAAATATATCTGATTTATCGCTTACCAGAAAAGAAAACATAAAATATATGTTTCTATCTTCGTTTTACACGTAGTTACAATACACACCGCTCATGACTAATAAAAGTGTTTTGAAAGCGACATATAGTTAATGTTATTTATTCTGATCTTTTTCATATTGTTTAGCAAAGAATTTACTCTTTTTGTTAATGCATTGCATTTTACATATGACGTTTCTTACTTTTTGTTTAAGGAACTATGCAAATCTTCAGTTTTTACTTTTTTTTTTGTTTTCTTGTTGGTGTTGATGTTTTGTAAGACTATGATTACAGTATTATAGAAATTTAAAGAGTAAAGCAAATGTTCGTTCTTGTACAGCCCTTTTTTATGCAAACGTTTTCTTTGCGATCCATACATATTTGAACACTTTTAATGACAGTTTTCTTTAAAAGACTGATTTACCCGTTTCAGTAACTTATTTTATCTATAAACTCTAATTCAGGTTCAGGAATTCCACAGCTAATTATTCTGATAAAATAATCTATAATAGCAAGTTAGTAAATAAAACCAATAATAAAATGTACAAAAATGTATTAGTAATTATATATAAATAAATATAGGTACATATAATCTAGGGTTAAGATTAAACTTATATTTAGAAAATGTTGCTAATAACTTTTTTACGTATTATTTTAAATATTAATTACGTAAATCCAACAATTAAATTTACAAAAGCGTTTTGGATACATAAACATTTTCAATTAATTGTTTGAAACTATTGCCGACTTACTAATTCTATTTAAAAAAAACCTGTTTGTCTTTGTCTGTACTGCTGAACACCAACTCTCGCATTCCGACGTAAAACGTAAAATATTTCTCTTGAGCGGTTTGTTTTGTGGATACGTCTAATATTTAAAACAAAGATAATAACATCTATTTTATATATATTTTTTTAGTGGGCGTTTAATAATTAATTTTAATAATTTAAAATGGTGAATTCTATAGCAAAGACATTAAATTGATTCTCAAAGTTAGCAGGCTTTGTTAGTTATGTATATTCGTAGTACCAACAATACGTTTTTTATCTTTTTAATATCATTTTTTTCTAAATATTAAAAAAAAAATTAATTTTGTAAAAAACAGCACAATGAATACTAATATATGTAACTCTTGTAGAAAGTTACTTACGGCCTTGCGCCGCATAACGTTCGTTAAGCTAGGCTTCACTTTTGACGTTATTAAAATTATTATTGTATCACTAGTCTAGAACGTATTGTTTTGCGACCACTAATATACTTGTAAGCCGAAAGTTAAACAAATGCAAATAATGATTAGTAAAAAAAAGTTTCTTCACCAAGCAAAATCGTTATCTCAAATGAAAATTACCATTATTATCAAACACAAAGAAAATTAATTGCTTTTAAATTTTATAAGATCAATAGTTGTATAGTTTATTAAAAAAACGTTTTGTGTTATAAATGAAACACACTGTTTAAAAAAACATGCTCGGTATTCACTTATGTAAACATTTTTTTTGTGCTGCTAACATCGCAAACGTCTATATTCGTTTGTTAGTGTTAGTAAAAAAATAATTTAAAAAAAACTTTGAAATTCAGGTAAAATTGCTAAAGGTAATATTAAAGTTAATGAGAAATTTAGTAAAATGCAGTACCAATATTATATTTCTAGCGATTTCAAATTGTTTTTTTTAAATTTTTGTAACAAAGAATGCAATTTTACAAAAGGAAACACAAACCATAATGTTAATTGTTCTCGTCAAAAGTTTTATCACTCACATACAACGTTCTGCCGTACGGCTTGGCATCGCATTAACGTTCGTTATGCTAAAATGCATAAATATAACAAAAGTTTTTTATTGCTGTGTTGAGTCATTATTTACATTGTAGTCTAAAGCAGTTAATGCAAGTAAGCAATATTTTAATTTTCAAGAATAGTTTTCTAATTTTAGATACTCAAAATTAGGACTAGATTTGAAATTTGAATTAAAAACTATATATATATACATATAAGTACGTAGTTTGTTTTAAGCAAAAGTTGAAGATGTACGATTTCCTTTTACCGTTGTTGGCGCAAACAAAGTGTATTTCTTAGATATCTTTTGAAAAGAGATATGCAAAGCATACATTCTGCGCCTTTTGTGTCCTAGTCAACATTTATACTCGAATCATCATCTCAGCGAGGTTCTGATAAATCATTATGGTTTTAACCTTTTCATTCGTTCTGTCATTGCTTTTTGTAACATTGTTTTTTCTGGTTAGCTAATTAATTATTTTTTTCTTATAGTGCTGTTTTCTTTTTATGATTCATTTCTTTTTTTCTGTTATCTTTTTGGGATAGAAAAATTTTTTTTTGCTTAATTTTGCTTTTATGATTTTTTCTTTTAACTTCTTTTGTTCTAAAGAGTATATTGTTAATTGCCGAACTTTTCTTAAAAGTGTTTTTATTCTGACTATTTTGTCTTGTTTCTGTTAATGCAGTTTGTCTTGGAAGGATGTTTTCTTCTATTTGCATAAGTAGCCTTAATGGTTGTTTTCTTTCTGTTTCTTCTGCTTTTTTTGTTTGGATATTATCTCTATAAAATACTCTTGCCTGGTTGAATTTAATTTTTTTCATAACCGTTTCTAAGCTGTTAAAAAAAGGAGTTTCATGTTTACAAGTAAAGTTTTTTACTCTTGATTTTAAAATATTTATATTTTTGGGAGGAAAGGTGCAGATTACGTATAAAAAAACAAATTTTAGTTATTGATAAATATTGTAAACGTCAGGTCAAATCTCATAAATTGTTTTTCCTATTTATTTACGTGTACATTATGTCATATATTGCAATTGCACAATGTTACTGTTGTGATATAAGTAAGTTTTATTATTGCTAATGACTATACCTGTTGCTGTAGGATGGTTATTTCAAATCAAACATAGGAAGCATTTATTTATGCATACGTTTAAAAAAAAATTAAAACAAAAATTTACTTAAAAAGAAATCGCATAACTCGTTTCTAAAGTTGGTTGTTTATTGCTTATATCTAGCTGTGCTTTAAGTATTCATAGATAAACTTATCTAGTAACATTTTGTGTATTAATGTATTTATTTAATTTAATCAAGTATTAGAATGTATTATTATTGAATAGTTTTTTGTTAGTAAGTTTACGATTATGTTTTATTGCACGCACGTTGTAAACAAGCGTAGATTCTTAAAATTATAGAAATGTGTTTAATCCAAGTTGCCTGTGATTATTATTAAAGAAAGAAAAACGTAACACAAACATCATTAAAAGTTTTTATAAAACATTGAATTTGCGTGTAAGTATAATGTTTATAAACAGTTGTACTCATTAATGTTAAAAATTGTTAGGCAAATTTTTTTAATGTATTCTATACTAAACAAAGGCAAGTTTTATTAAAATTAACTAATGTGATTTCAAATGAAGTAGTGCTTTAATTAAATAGAACTGACTGTACATCCTCAATTTACGATGTTGAGCCGTGTGATTTTATTGAAAATTATTTAATCAAAAGCTACGTTTTATAATTTAAACATGGGATTAATTAAATTGGAACAGTAAAATATAATTTCTTACTAAAACTTCACAATACTTAATCCTACACGTGTCGCAAGTTTGTTCACTATTTACAAAAATAGTTATATTGTTTAGCATAATCGTTGACAAAATTTTTTTGAATTATTTGAAAGTTTTGGCAGATTTACAATCGCAAATTGTTATGTATTCTATTTTGAACATTACGTTTTCAAGTTAAGTAAGTTTTCTTACAATTGTAAAATATTGTTTAATAAATAAATAGTGTTTATTTAATTAATATTAATATTATAATTAATTTAGAAAATAATAAATTTTTTTGTAATTTCTTAAAAGCAGTGTTTGAAATACGTTTTATATAGCACCTAGTGCTGTAAAATTAGTCGTGTCAATGTGCTCATTATTGGCAAGATCGTGGTAAACATATCTAAGAAAAAATAATGAGAGGTAACTTTAATTCTGATGTCACAAATGTATTTTCTAAATTAACTAAAAAGATTACTGTTTGATCAATATTATTGTCAATATTATCATAGACGGTGCGTTTTAGACTTAACTTAAGCAACATAAAAAATTAGACAAATAGTATGTTTTTAAATAAACACGTAATTATATAATACAGTTTAACGTAACAAAATGTTTTATATCACTTATATTTTACACGGTAAATTCTAAACAAATTTGTAATTAAAAACTCCATCTACGATATTAACAAATAATAAACGGAACAGAGTGTGAAAATTTAATATTTACAAAAACTTATATCTATAAAGTTAAAGAACTGTTTTGCATGTCAATATTTTGTTTTAGAAAATTTATGAGTTGTATGTGTATTTTTAACATTTTTAGACATGCTATTTGTACACTTTTGTGATATATTAATTAAAAAAAAACTAAAAATAAAAAAAATTACACAAATTATTTAAATTTCTATATTAGATAATTTTTTATTAAATTGTTTTTATAATACACTGTCATATTTAGCGAGAATATCATGGAATGTCTTTGTTTGTATAAATAACCGACTTCATTGAATGTTTGCTTTGATTGAAATATAACGTTGCAAGAACGTATACATTATTTTGCGCAACAAAAGATTTGATTTATAATATTTAAAATATTTTTACGTTTTATGATTTATCTACATAAGTTAGTACAAACACAATAGAAAAACAATAATTTTGATTTTTAAATTTTATTTAACATATTTTGATTGCGTTAAAACGAAACGGTAGAAGATTTTTTTAATGAGATATGTAAAATGTTAAGTATTATCTTTTAAAATATTTTTAGTTATACAGGGTGTTTTAGAAAATTGTAACATATCAAAGTTAAGTTTTTAAAAGCATCACCTTATATTTTATGACATTTTTAAATTATAAGTTAAAACTGTGTCTACTTTATTAAAGGTTCTTTATACTTTATACTCTATTATCAATTTCAAAAAAATTGTTATTTTTAGAAAAACATTTAGCTTAAAAAAGAATTAAAAACAGAAAAATGTTTTGCTTAACAGATATTTATATAAAATGATTGTAGTTTTTAGGGCTTTCTTTGACTTTATATAGGATTTTATTATTGTTTCCAGGTTGTTCGAAAAATCAAAACAACTTCCTTAACTTAAATGTATCACCGTGTATTTTTTATTTTATAGGAAATACCATTTTCTATCAAAAACTTTTTGAAATGCAAATGTCTAAAATTGATAATTAAAAATATATTAAAAATTAAGTTTAACCCGGCTAGAGTTTACAACGTTGATGAAAAAGATAACATTCAGACAAAAAATTAATCGCAGCAACGCATTTTGCAAGTTCGTATGTCTGACTCGATTTATAAAATAGTTATTTACATAAAAGTCAGAAACATCTCACATTACTGAAGAGGAGCTAAATTAAAATACGAGGTACTTTGTGCTGAGTATTTTAAAGCTCCGAGTGAAGTAAGAGATTTGACTGACGTGTTTTGTATTAAATTTTTCCGGAAAGCGTAAAAAAGATGAAATTTACATATTTTAGAAATTGATTTTACAAATTCTACAGAAATCTAATTTATCAATTTTGTTGGCAATTATAGTTACAAAGTAAAATCTCTTTGATGTGAGTGAAGCTGCGGCTGTTGTTATTTACAACCGGGTAAATAAAAAAAAATGGTATGAAAGGGCATTCCAAATTTTCGAAGATTGGCGTCGAGAAAAAAGTTACTTCGCTTACCGAAAAAGTATTTCTTGTGTATTTTCCGGAAAAACCAAGTTTGCAGAAACCCTCAAGTCTTTGGAGCATTTATTCTATGCTAAAATCTGTGATTTTATTGAAGCATATAGAATATTATAGAATATAGAACCCTAGGATTATATATGGAATTTATTTTGAATTATAAATCAAATATCTAATAAACTGTTAATGTTAGAAAAAAAATTTATTTAAATAAATTGCTAGGAAAAATTAACTCTATAAGAAACTGTAAAAATGTAAATTTTAACTGAGAGAATATAAAAAGCCAACTTTTGGTTCGAGAGTTATCGTGCGTACATTATTACACACAGACCCACAGACACACAAGACACACAGACACACAGACACCCAAAATTTTTTTGTGAAAAATACATTTTTCTGATTCAGGAGACCTTGAAACGTAAAATTATGCAATAAAAACTTTTTGAAATAACATAAACAGATTCTTTTGTTTTTTTTATCTAGATTAAAATTAAGTAATCGTTGGTTGTTAAGTTCTTAATGCACGGCAAATTGTAACTTCTGTACTACGCCTAATTGTTTAGTAATTACAATAAAAATGACCCTAAATGTAATGCAAATACTGTCACCAGCTAACTTTTTTGGCAAAGTTAACAAAACTCTAATCGATTGTAACCTGCGTTTGAATTTTTGTACCTACTTTATGACAAATCTTCGTATCTACGTTTGTTTTAACAACGTTGTCAGTTTTTTTTAAGTTTTTGATAGAATCCTGAGGTATTTGCTATTTAATTAACGTATCTCAAATCATTTTTGTCATTTTAAATTTTTGATTAAATTTTTGTGTTTAATTAATTTATGGTTTTACGTTGTTCAAAACATTAGTTTGCTGTGTGCAATTTAACATTTTTTTTGTGTTAATAACATTTCATTCAATATTATGGTTGTTTGTTTATTTTAACACTATTAAGAGTTTCGTTAATGTTCGTTATCTTTCCTTATGGTTAAAGCTCCTCTAAACTCACATGCTATATGCTTTATTTTAATTTTGCATCTCTGTCAGTTGCATTTTTATATCGGATTTCTTTTGAAAACTCTGTAGACAGTACGTACATGTAACGTTTATACAGATTTTTATTCAATAAAGCAGTTGGATAATAATTCAACCTCAGAAAACAAAAGATGTGGTAGTGTCGCGGCCCTTCAAAATTCAAGGTAGCAGTTTGTAATTACAATGTGTTTGTGAAATAGTTAACTTAGAAGTTTAATGCTATATTTTGTTTTGGCAAATTTTATCGTTTCAAACACAGCTATATATTCTTGTAAAGTTATGGATTAAAAGTTTAGTTTCTCATATCTGTAATTTATCTTCGCTCTGTAGCGTATTTCTTCAAACTACCATAGCAGCTCTGCGACCATCTTCGGCTACTTTGCCTGGGAACTGCGGTTAACCAGAAAACACGTCTTCTAAGATCAAAACCAAGTATTTAAAGTAATAATTATACCGTATAACTCTGGGAGATAACGCTGTTGTTATTTTAGGTACAGATGCTTCAGATTGGTAATTTGTGTGAATACACGTTTTGTGATTTACAATCAAAAACATTTAACCAAATGTATAACAAATATTAAAATGACGAATAAACGTACTCCCGACTAAATTAAAATAATAAATTGCATCTGGTTTGTATTTTTTTTTTGTATTTACTTAACTATGCAAGGTTCAATATTACTTTAATTTAATTACTTTTACGGATCCAAAGACGTTTGATTAAAATTTTACGTTGAATCTAACTGCACTGCTTTTTTGTTATTGATTTTTATTGTAATCGTTTATTTTATTATGAATTTATTGTGTTTGTAAAATTTTGTTTGTACATTGCACATTTTTAAAAATTTTATTTGTTTAATTTTTTTATGTAATAAATAATAAATTGATGAAATGTAACAGAGCTTTTAATCAATTGATCTGTTCGCGATAATAGTGTGTACATCGCCTGACGTGTTCTATGGTTATCAAGGTCCAGAAACCGTATTGAGTATAAAATTTACTGGCGCTCTTTTAATTTTCACTTTCACTTTTACATTTTTTCTTCAATTGTTTCTTTTATGGTACTTTTATTGAGCCAATTTTTGTTTGAACAGATTTTGCATGTCACACGATTATAATTATCATGGGTTCTTGTGTCAGGCCTTAGATGCTTATAATACTATAATTGATATTTATTTAACTAATAAACAAAAACCTTATATGTATTTTACATTAAAATGACATTATAAAAAAATCCTTAATATTTAGAAAAGTAACCTATACAAACTATTTAAAGAAAACAAGTGAAACTAATAATAAAAAAATTAAACATAAAAAATCTAATTTTTCTATCTGTAGTTTTTGCTTCACTCAATTTAATTATTCTTTGTTTTTCAAAGACATCTTTTTGCACACTTATCAATATTGCCAAACCTCCATAAATTTTTAACTAAACTTTACAATTGCTAAAATATCTTATTCCCTGTTACCACCGTACCTAAGCACTTATATTGGTATTTTTAACTAAAATAAAACTAATTATACTTCTTTCTAAAATAAAACAAATTGTTTATTGTAAGTTTTATAACATAATTTTCTTAAACAACATAAAAATAACACAATAATAGTTACGTAATAGATTAAAAAAAATTCTAAAGCGGGAAAGAAAAGTGTAGAAATCTATATAAAACTAAGTGCTCAGAGTCAATTATTATATTAGAATCAATATGAAATAAGTAAAAAAGTCGATAAAAAATCCTAAGAATCAGTTAAAATTGGAAAAAAAACGATGTTACAGTCAATGTCAAATTTGGCAGATTTAGTAATAAATGCAGTACCGACATTATATTTCAGTGATTTCCATTTTTTTAAAAATTTTTTTGAAAATAATGTAACTTTACAAAAGGCAACACAAAAATAAATAATAAAGTTTTATAGCATAACTCACTGTGCAGCCTCGCGTAGCATTAACGTTGGTTATTTTTGAAGTTTGTTACGTAAATTACTATTTTGTGCTGCGAACATCGCAAACGTCAATATTCGTTCGTTAGTGCAGTTACGTAATGAACCAAAAAAGCTCTAGGGTGACAAAATGTAAACTAAGAATCCACATAAAACTAAGTGTTCAAAGTCAATTAATGTATTAGAACGAGTATGTGACAGGTGGAAAAATCATTTTAAAAATCTTAAAATTCAGTTAAAATTGAAGAAAAACGATGTTAAAGTTAATGTCAAATTTGACACATTTAGTAATAAACATTTATTACTAAATGTGTCAAATTATATTTCTGTTGACTTTTTTTTATTTTTTCAAAAAAGAATGTAATTTTATAAAAAGCAACACAAAAAATAATGTACATTACTCTCGTCGAAAGAATCTTAGCATAACTCACTCACATGCAATGCTCGGCCGTGCGGCCTCGCGTCGCATTAACGTTCGTTATGCTATTTCTTACTTTTGACTCTTGTTACGGAAACTACTATTTTGTACTGCCTTCATCGTAAACATTAATATTTGTCTGTTAGTGTAGTTACATAATGACAAAAAAAGTTTAGAGCAGCTAAGTGTTGAATAAAAATCAACATAAAACTATGTTAAGTCAATTATTATTTAAGTAACAGTGTACGTTTGATAAAAAATCTATTTAGAAGTTTCTGAAACTTACTTACAATTAAAAAAAAAAAACGATTTAAAAATTCATAAAACCATACATTAGAGTATTTCATATTTTGAGGATGGTACTACATTTAAATTTAGAACATAACAGAAGTTACAATGCGTTTTTTTATTTTCTCAAAAATTTTACAAAAAATAATGTAAATTACTTTCTCAAAAATCTTATTAAACAACACACTCTTGGCTTGCGGACTCGCGTTGCGTTAATTTTCGTTATGCTATGCTTTATTTTCCACGTTTGTTAAATACATTATCATTTTTAAATTTTTTTTAAATTTTGCATTTGTTTTGCAAAAAAACTTTGTTTTTTAATTTAAGCTTGTAAAAGCAAAGATTTGTAATTAATTATATTTCAAGTACAAACTTAAAAAAAAAACTTCACTTCAGTTAAGTATTTGTTTTTGTTTTATTCTTTTAAATTAACTTTTATGTTTATGTTTTATTTTTGTTTTTAAATTTTAAAGTATTTAATATTATTTTAAAATAAATCTTAGTATACATTTGGAAAATAAATTAAATAACTAAAACTACTAAAATCTAGTTATTACATTGAATTAATCAATAGAAATTAAAAGTGGTTTGCTTAAAAGTTGAAAAAGGTTTTTGCATAGAAGTTGATTTTGTCAAATTTCTTACTTGTTTACTAATTTATATTTGCATAAATGTAAATAATGTAATGCAATTATTTGTTTGTAGGTACAACTTTAGTTTGCTGCACTTGTCGCTTAAAGGTAAACGTAGTTATAGTTAGTTAGAAAATGTTATTCTTTTAACGTACATAAATAAACGTAACATTTATTGCATGATGCATCTTTTCAATAAAATAAATAAATAAACAGCTAAAGAAATTATTACTTTATGTTAGAAAAGCAAGTTTTGATGTCTTAAACCTTTTTTATTTATTTAAGATTTGCTTCACATTTTTGCAAAAAAAAGAATAACGCAAGAATGCAAATGTAAACTTAAAAGATTTATGTTATTTGAAAAAGAATATTTGGTTTTATGAAATTCATAAGTTTATTGTTATATATTGATGTACCAGTCTTATATTTTTCATTTTATATGTATGTACGTTTAAGTACTGTCAAAACAACAAGGTTTCTTGAAATTTCTTATAAAGACATAAAGTTTAATAATTTTGTTTAGAACAAAATTTTATATTGTGGTTTTATATTGCATTTGAAAATGTATTGTAATTTAGATTTACAATAATAGCAAAACTATTCTTTATAGTTATATATTTATTAAATTAGAAATTATAATCTATTTTTTTTACTTTAAGTGTACAGTTACAAATTAATAAAACAAAAAAATATTAAAATTTATTTACTTAACTAATTTACTAAAATTTATAACAATTTATTATATTTATCTTAAATTATGTGTTTTAATTTGATTAAGAACTTGATTTACAGTAAACGCTACTACAAAACTGCAATTATCATTTTTTATATATTTTATCTTAGGACTTGTTAGATGTATCATTTTATTTAAATTATTTATATGATGCATTTGTTTTTTTTTTAATATTTTTAATTTTGCTAGTTAAAAAATTAAATAAATATAATAACGCAATTACTAAAATTTTAATTTACATTTTACTAAGCTGCTCTACAATTTTAAATAAATACGTTTTTGTAATTACGTTAGTTAAAAAATCTGATTATGTACGGTATAAAAAATTACCAATAAACAAAATTTGTTAGGCTTTGTAAACATATAGATTATTGTTGAATTTAAAGATCATTGAGCTAATCACTAAAAAAGATAAAAAAACGTTATTGATTTTATGTCTTTATTCACGTGGGTATATCATATACCTTCCAAAAAGATTGTTTTCTTACGCAACCAAGTAGAAATTTCTGAACGCAACATTTTTTTAACTATTATTTCGACTTGAGTTTAAAAATTTTTATTAAGAAATATTTAATATTTTGAATGGTTTATTTTATTAATATAGAATGCGTACATTAAAACTTTAATTAACTTAGTGCGAAAGTTTATACAAGTTTTTCTTTTTAGTAAAAGTGTAGTATTGTACAGCTGTAAATTAACAACGTTGTTTTAATTAAATTTATAATTAAATGTAATAATTTTTTGATTGAACATTAATAAATTAAATTTATATTATTAAAACATGTAACAATTTAATCTTGTACGTTACTTTAATTTAGAACTACAATAATTTAAAGCACTACACGTTGAATAATATTTTTACTTGATTAATTTAGTTTGAATGACAAAAATTATAACAAACCTGAAACTAATACAGTATTGTTTACATGGTTTAACTAAACAGATATAAAATTAATATAACATGTTGTATTGTATAAAAATAATACATTTGTACTGTTTAATTAATTTTAGAAATTTTTAATTACTTAACTACTACTTTTTTGCTAAAATTATATTTGGTTAACTGTTAAATATGCTCTTAAGTAATTTAAACAATTATATTAATACAGAAAAAAAAACTTATTAGCATTATCTTAAATTATATTTTTGTGCCAAAGTTTTAAGTTTCTGATAAGTAAATGACCAATTACAAACTTAAACTCGAGTTAACTATTTATTAATTATAGATAAAGTTTGTTGATATTAGTGGTCTGAAACTAATTATGCTTTAAAGTCGGAAATTATGACGAGAGATTCAGGATATTAGTGAACTATAACTGCTACAACTTTTCTGCTAACGCTTAAACCTAAATGCAAAATAGTAAAATGTACATTTTAATGATTATATACTACAAAAATGTTATATTTGAAAATTTGGTTATTTTTATATATTGGTGTTGCATTGATTACATTGTTGTTTTTTTCTAATAACAATTATCATACAATAAAAATGTATACTTGATGCATTTTAAAAACAAATTTCTGTTGTTTTCTAATATTTTTGTCATTTTAAACATTTGTAGTGTTCATCTTATAAAACAAAAAAATAGATTTAACATAAAAGCATTTTATGCGTTTTTTAAACACGAGTGTACAATATTTTAGCAACATTCTTTTAAAATTAAAATTAAACGTTATAAACAAAAAACTATTTATTAGTTGTGTAAACAATTGTTTGCCATTTACTGTTTAAATATTTGTTAACAACAGAATCAATAATTGTTAATACCTTGACTACTAACATTTACAATTGATTAGTTACTGAATTTATTAATAAATGTAATTCTACAGAATTATTGATTAAATATACTAAATCAATTTAGAATGATTTTATTTGTTGTTGTTACTGTAAATAAAGTATTTAATCAGCAAATAAAAACGTATTTAAAAGGGGCGTTTAATTCACGCGGGTTAAAAGATGGCGCTACAGTATAATTTTAAACCAATTTTTTATACAAGCTTACTGCATTTACATACAAAATTTAATAAATCTGATCAAAGAATATGATTCTCTACATGTTACTTCAGGGAACCTCCTATTCTGGAATCATCAATCTAATTAACACAGAAATAAATTGAAGTCAAATTTGAGTATTTTTGAAATTTTTTTAACAAACTTGGAAAATTTTGAGATATAGATAACACGAAGCAATCCTTAAAAAGCCTATATTTCAATTAATAGCACGAAATCGTAAGTAATAACTGAAATATGTTGTATAGAAGATTAGCGTCTTAATTTTAGGTTATATCACTAAAATGTTTCTAGCAACAAAGTGTAGCCATTTATTAAAAGAGGGCGCTAACAACTTTGAGCTATGTATTAAATATATGAAGCTACTCTAAAATAGTTGCAAAACCTTCCGTATAGAGGGTTCTAATTTCGATTTTAAAGAATTTACAAAGGTAAAAAAGGTTCAAATATTTCACGTGTGTATAACAGATTCTTTGTTTTCATAAGACAGTCAGTGATATCAGTAATATTCAAATTTCTACTATAATAAAATGATAAACCTTTGCTTTATTCAAAATAAAAGTTTGTATCTGGAAGCGCACATGCTTATCTGTTCGAAGTATTGAAATTGAAACTGCTGATAAGAAACTCATATATAAATGACAATACTTTTTATATTGACCGGTTAAGTTATCAAAGGAAATATTTGACTTAAGTGTTAATTGACCAAATTGACCGGTTATTGTCAATGGTCAATTATATAGTTACTATAACTAATTTGAATTCAAGAAAATTCATATTTAAATTTGTAAACTAAAGCTGAAACATAGTAATGTGCTTTCTTCAAAATAAAAGTTAACCGGTTATTGTCAATGGTCAAATAATTAGTTGCCATAACTAATTTGAACTAAAAATATTTGTGAACTAAAATTGAAAGATAGTAATTTGCTTTATTCAAAATATGTAAATGTTTGTATCTGGAAGCGAACATTTGCTTATCTGTTTGATGTACTAAAATTGAAACTCCGCTGATAAGAAACTCATATATTTAATCCACGTGTAGTTGATATATGCCTGTCATTGTAAGAAACTAAACCAATGAAAAATGTTTTCCACACATAAATCATAAGCGTAAGTTTGAAGTTAAAACAAAGAGGTTAACATTTCTTTTTTCTGTCTTCTGTTCTTAAATACAAAACTACATTTAGATTACTAAACATAAACATATATAGTTTTTAAACTATCTGAAAAAGTAGCGACCCACCCAAAGGATTTGGCAAGTGTGTGTCAATGGTTGAAAAAGTGTAAGCGTATTACCACGTATTACTAAATTCTAAATAGTAACAAACATCAAACTTAAAATAGTAAATGTATTATTTATGAAAGAAATCAAGCGAACTCTATATTTTAGTGGAAACAGTTAGCTGAAGAAAAACATTTTAAAAAAGTTTCTGCAAAATGCCCATTAGTGGCATCTAACCATGCATAAGTGCCTAAAATATTCACCATGTATACATTACAGCGCCATCACTAAGTTTTCTTTGGTAATTCTTTATAAACGCCTCTTTTAAAAATTATGTTGTATGTATGTGGGAATATAGTAGTTATACTACAAATGTTTTAAAAAATCTGCCATTATGTACGTACTATTAAATCATTTTTTTAGAAAACGTTCACTGTTAAGATTGCAATTAAAAGGCAGTTTAAAATTTTGTTTTAATTTATTTCAAAAACAATATGAAAGAGAGCATCATAAATTTCAGTGTTGTAATGGTGGATGTAAAGTTTGGTTTTCGAAAATTTGTTTTTTATGTATAGACGTATGTATGCAACAATGAGTTAGATTTGTACGATATGTCAGTTAATATTCATGATTCTATTTAGTTATGATGCCTTGTCACAGTGTAGATAGTAAATCTGTACATGGTACAAGTAAACTGATCATTTTGTCTTTGAGAGTCACTTTCTTTGCTAATATATCTATTTCTTCGTTAAAAGGGACATCTAAATGAGCTTTGGCTCATAATAACTTTTGTTTTGTTTTTGGGTGCATATTTGTACAACATTAATTGTTTTTCTGAAGACATTGTCAAATCAATAACTACAATTAAGCTAACAAGGACGTCAGCTAAAAACATACAATTTTGCTTTATGCAACCTGGTATTAGTATACTAAAGGAAGAGTTATAAAACGGGTTCATTAAGCTTTTATAAATTAGAATCAGTTATAATTCTGACATTATTATTTGGATAGTTAGATTTAAAATAATGTTCCAAGGCTTTTAAGATGGCATACAGATTAAAAAAATAAAAACAATCTAGTAATCTTTTTTTAAATTTTTATTAGCAAATAAAAAAGGCTCATCCTGGTTTCATAAAATTTTCAAACCGTTCATGTATATGTAGAAAACGTTGTTTAGCTGATTTAAATGATAGTAAAACAAGTGGATATTATACAAATAGTAATTTTTGTAACTTGAAAAAATGATTGATATATTTGTATAACAGTAAGAATACAAAATGGTAAAAAAATATTAGTGCGTGTTGTACAAATACAAGTTGTTGTCAGAAGAGGAGAATTTTGTCGAAACCATTACTTGTCAATAAGGTTTAGACATGGCCAATTTAAAAATATTTTAACGCAAGATGAAATTTTCGTTAGCTTCTGTATACCGGGCATTGATTCGGCCGCTCGTCAATAGCATTTTACATGTAAAATCATGTCTATGCAATTTTCTGCTCCCCTAATTGTTTCAGAGCCAAAATATAAGAGTACAAAATTGTTCAACCTAAAAATGCTACCTCAATGGTATGTTTTCTCCGACCAAAATTCTACTATAAGAAAAAAATAAAGAATAAAATGTTGAATTAGAATTTCCAAAAAACACATTGCTATGATTTTAAAATAATTGCGTTATGAACAACTGTAGAATCTTAATGTTTTCATTAGTACTGGAGGCACAAAGTAAACAGTAAATCCCAGCATTTGCACAAGACAAATTGGCGAGGATTTAAACTTACACAACAAAACCGCTTTCAAAATTTTAAAGAAGAACAAGTTCAAATGTTCTAAGTCCACGTTTCTTACTGTTCTGTTGTATTTGTTCTTGTGTTGAATTAATTTATTATTAATGCTAGTTCTTGTGATTAATTGGCTTCATAGTGTAGGTTAAGACACACCATTCACTCAGCACACGAAACGTTGCCTTACATAGACACATAAAGTGTTTTGATGCCCCTCCTTATAGAAGAACCTAAAATAAATCGTGTTAGCTCCAATTAAGGAGGAACATAATATACAATTTACGCTAATTATGTTATTAGGATAGTTGTTCTTACTTCTTATTTTTTTTAGAATATTTATATTTTTAGTGTTAAATTGTGAACTACTAAGTTTGACTATTTACTTTATTATTGTTATAACAATGTCTACTGTTTGGTGGTGGAGGTGTTTAGATAAGTAGTTAATAGTCTTATTAGATGCCATCGGTTTAGTATACCAATCTGTAAGTAAACCGTTAGTATTAGAATCTTTGATTAGTTTTAAATCTAAAAAAGGTAAACAACCATATTTTCTAATTCGACTGTAACTTTAAGATGAGTGTTATAATTATTAAATATTTTAAGTGTGTTATCAACTTCAATATCTAGAATACATGTTATGATGTCATCTACATAGCACAAAAAAATGAGTTGGAATTGAGTTTTTTTTAAAACAAATTGAAGTGAACCGTTCATGACAAGGTTGCCTAAAATACGTTAGGGGGTAATCCTACTTACCGTATTTTAGGCAGTACCAAATTTTTGAAAATAGATCCTATTATTGTACGCAAAGTAGCTAGTTGTAAACAAAAATATTATTAAAAGTTAACAAATCTAAGGTAGTGTGACTCTACAAATTTATTAATTTTATAGTGAGATCTTTTGTAATATTAGTAAACAAAGACGTAACATCAAAGGAAACTGTCTTGTAATTACTTAGAATTATAATATTTTTTAAGTTGTCTATTAGTTAATATCAATTTTTAATGTTATGTTGAATTAAATATGAGATGATGGTTAATATATTTGATATAAATTTGGAGAGTTTATATGTAGGTGCTCCAATACAAGACACAATCTGTGTTAACGGATGGTCGTCTTTGTGTATTTTAATTAACCAGTAAAATCTAGGCGGCGTACTTGTTTAAGTGAAAAACTCTTTATATATAATAATATCTATATGTTCATTCTTGAGTAGTTGTTCTATGATTTTGTTATTTTAATTTTGGTATTTTATAGTGCGGTTTACGTTAGTTTTGTTGTAGATCTTAGTGTCAGTTAATAAAATATTTGTTTTTGTGACATATTTGTTTTTTTTTGTATAATTACGGTCGAGTTATCTTCGTCTGAACGCAAGAGCATTAGGTCATCATGTCTTCTTAGAAACTTTTTAGTAGATGTCAGTAATGAATTAATAAACCTATCTTGTGGAGTAGGTACAATTATATTGGTTTTCGTTGTTCGCAAAGTTGGTAATTATGTTAATTACGTTGAATCTCAATCTTTCTTTTTTGTTATCATCATGGCGCGTGAGTATATCCTCAGCATCTTTAATAAGGTTAGCTATTGGTATATTTCTATAATTGTAGTTGAAAACGAATTTTGGTGTTAACGCAAAGCATTGTGACACTTTCTCAGTTTTTCGGACATCACTTAAATTGTAATTGCAACCTTCTTTGTTGACATTTTGCATATGGTTTTGTTTTGTGTATAGATTGTAGAATTTCTTTTTTAGTTTAATTTTATTTTTTAAAAGTGTGTTTTTATGTTTTTGTTTGTTTTTTAATGTTTTAGTAAGAATTAGAAAATTTGTTTTGTTAAGTACATTGTGTAATATTGCCTTTAAACCGTGAATGGTTTTTCTGAGGTTATGTATTTTCCAGCAACATACTACTATATTTTTCTTCATATTCTCTTTTTCTTTTGTTTGGTCCATTTTTGTTTTTTTTTCTGTTTGTGTTGCAATTATTTTCATTTAGAAAAAGTTATAACAAAAGGCATTCATTCAGTTATTTGAGTCTCTTTTTTTTCAGGTGTTTCTGAGTAGTACAGAAGTCTCTGCAAAATATCTTCAGTACTTTTGTTAAACAAATTGTCTTGTATATCCAGTGTTGCATTAGATTCAATAATTAAAGACACGTTTGCAATATCGAATACATTTAAATTTTTGTGTCTCTATTATAAATATGGCTTCCAGGAAAAACTTCTTTATTAGGCTTTTCCGTATTTGAGATATTGTAAAACTCTATGTCAACTCTCTCGTTTGTAAGAACAATTTTATTCGTAGATATTTCATTACTTGCTATGAACTGTTAGAGCACTATCGGAAAACTTTGTATCAACTCCCTGATCTGTGGGAAAAACTGTGTTGCAAGTATTCTATCGAATGGTTTGCAAATTCTATATAACGCCAAAATTTTATTTCTTTTAAGCAATATTTTGTAGTTTTTTAAATTGATGAGTTTTATTTTGAGCAACAATTTTTTTCAAATTTATCATATGTCAGTGCAGCTGGAACAATATTATTATTTTTTTTAATTGTCGGGTTATTGCTTTTTATTAAACATCAAAATTAATTTTATTTGGGTTCTAGGGGTAGAGTCCAATTACGGTTTTCGGAAGTAGTGCAAATCTCACGTTGGTCAATTCTATTACTCCTCTCTTCTATTCACCCTTTAGAATTTTAAATGTAAACGCATCTGCTGGTTGTAATATTATGGTTGCTCTTAGATAAAACGCGATTAGGAAGATTTCTAAATTGGTACACAAATTTCTCAATTTTCTATTCAGGTGTGTTTTATAGTCATCCACAAACAATATAATAAGAAGTTCAACAGTTTACTCCTTAAGAAATGTATAAAACCACGTTGCCTATGTATTCATAAAAAATTCCTCTTTAATCTAACTATAATCTGAAGAAGCTAAACCTCAATCTTTAAGAACTGATTCTGCAATATCTTTACGTATCCTTTTATAAAGATATATACCTAACGCTGGAATTGTCAGTCTACAAGCACTGAATAAAAAAATTACGGTTAAGGCGGATTTTGCTTGGGCCGTAAATATTTATAAACGTTACGACCTATTTTTGGAGTAAGTACTTTCTTGTATTGAGAACACAGTACAAAATTTGTCTTGTTGCCGTTAAAGATCCGGCTGGGGTGCTGTAGAGTATTTTTACATAATTTTTTCTCTAAGTGATTAATAATATCTCTAAACCACTTTCTTACATCATTTTTGTTACCTTAAAATTGTGGAACGACGATTTGAAGCGCGCGGTACTAGTCGTCTTCGGGCAAATTATTACTGAATAGATTTTTGGGGGAGACTTAAAAACTCTTTAACATACGCCTTTAGGTCTTTTTTTTTATGCAAATAATTTTTATCGTTGACAATCTTCTATCTACGTTATTATTACATGTTTTTTAGTTTTTTAAGCATTGTTGGTAATTTATGCCTGGTCTTGGTAAAAGTTCTATTTTAACAGACCTATTTGCTCCTATTTAAAAATAAATATTGTGTGAGTTATTGGCTATGAAGGTATAACAGTTACTAGCCGTGGCCAGCAACTGTAGGTAGACAAAATTTAACATTAAAACCAAAAAAATCGTTACTTTTATATGGGTCAAAAACTCACAACAAAAAATATTTAAACATTACAGTAAATGACCTGGAAGGCCAATAACTGTAAAACTGTTAGATAAGAGATCACAGTTTTTGGCCTCCAATTTATTTCTATTATTAAATTATTTTTAGGTTATACATGTAAAAATGTCAGTTTCGGGGTATTTGAACCAAATCTAAATGCCAAGAAATGTTTACTATGCTTTTTGGTATTAATTTTGCTAAAATTACACCAAGCACGTACTTACCGATATCAAGTTTTTGTCGACTAATTTACTATAAGACGTTACAGCATAGCACAGTTTCTGGTGGGAATCTTTAGAAAATCGACAGACAAACACTAAGTGTTTGTCAACTCAATAAATAGAAACCGCTCTATAAACATTTGCAATTATATATTTATTACATATGTTGTTTCTCTTAATATATTTTATAATAAAACAGGGACTATTAGAAAATTAAAAAAAATGTTTGCAATTATTTTAAAAAAACAAATTAAAAAATGTTGCCTTTCTCAAACTTTGTTTTTTTATTAAATAATTAAAAAAAAATATTATAAATAGTATTAAATATATTATTATAAATATATTATAAAATTATTAAAAGCACTGTTTAAGTTTATATCGGTATATTCTGTTAGAGATTTGATTAAATCGTTATTTCTTTACTACTTTAAATTTGATTTTATATGTTAAAACTTCCAGAGATTATAACTGAAGCTAGATACTGTGCAAAAATTTTAATGTGCTTGAGATACATCTATATAATGTAGACAGTATAAGCTAACAATACATAGATTTTACTACTCAGGTAATGCTAATTATCTCAATATCATTATTAGTCTTTTTGTCTTTTATTCTATTAACCCGCCAGTAGGAACGCGCAAAATTGAGGTTATAAAAAAAAAGAAAAATGACAGTAAAACTAAAAATAACAATTATGAGAAAAAAATGAGTTTTGCATCACAGACTTGATGTTTTTAAGAATAAATCAGACAAAGTGGATGAAACATGTTTCACGTTAAAACCTTTGGACTAAAGTTAAAAATTTCGTTCTATATATTATTTGTGATTATTTACTCATTGTCTGAAATAACCAATTGACATTTTTAAATATTTTATAAATGAGGAGATTGTAAAAAAATTACACAAAACACAAATTTATTCACATATATAACACTCAACTCTGAAAGAGAAAGACATGTAAGGCATACAACAGCTATTAAAAAATGTGCTTCTTTTGAGTTACTTTTTATGCTGGAATACTAAAACCAAATCATTTGAATGTGTGATTGAAATTTTTAGATTCACAATGTCCATAAAGCGATTCCGTTTTTTACTAAGGTGCTTAAGATTTAATCATAAAAATACCCGTTCAGATAGGATAACTGTCGATAAATTGGCACCCATTCGAGAAATTTTTGATAAATTAGTTAAATGTTTATAGTATTTTAAAGTTTGTAACTATTGATGAGAGATTTGAAAGTTTTTTAAAAAAATTTAACTTTGGCAGTACATCCCATTCCAACCTAACATATACGAGATAAAAATATTTGCACTTTGTGACGCCAAACTTTTTTATATAAGACATGCTTTGTCAAATAATAAAATAAGATTTTTTACGCATTTTTAAATGTGGCTAGAATTATTTCAATGGTTGTTCATAGCACAAATAACCCTACTACGTCTATGACTAGGTGTAAATTTTTACGTACTTTGGCAACTTTTCATAAACATTTATTAGTGATTTTTGTATTTGTATTATATAAGGTTGGTAGTAAGTACTTTCAAAATACTGATACAAATGTCAAATATCTTGTAATTATAATATATCAAAAATTGTTGCTACAATATATTACAAGTTTTACTAACAAATAATTTGAGGTAAAACAAAATAGAGAAACTAGTATGAAAAACTTGTGTTACAATTCCTTTTTGTAAAGCGCGTATATTTCTTAATTCGCAATACAATTCTCGTCATTGTAACACTGGGTTTACAATATACTATTTCAATACACGGTTTTTCATAATAAATAAATTGATTCTAATGCTGTGTTTTTCGTATTGTTATATATATATTATATGCAATACTCGAAAAATATTGAAGTATAAACAAGACGTTTAAAACGAAATATTATATTACTTTTGACAGAATAAATTTTTTAAGTAAAATTTACTTTAACTGTTTGCAAGTAAGTAAAAAAACTATTAAATTATAATAAACGAAAATTAAAAAAATACGATTGAAACAAATTTTGAAGAAAATTCTTTAGTTATAAAAATGAATTTTGTTACGGCTTTTAACCTTTAAATAACGTGCTAAAAATAAAATTAAATGTAAAAAATTGCGTGAATATAGCATCTTAAGTGATTATACTTTACAAATAAGAAAAAAAAGTCTAGACGTAGTAGTCGTCTATGTTTAGTATGTCATACTAATAGTATTTATTTTTAGACTGTACGTCATTTCGAACTGCAAAAACCGTATTAATACAAAACATTAGTGAAAAATTTGCAATTACTCTAATATAAAATAAACGAGTAACGCAATATACAAAAAATGTTTATAACAAAAGTAACTGTGGAAGTCACATAAAATTATATACGCATATTTTTACAAAAATCAACCAATTGAAGTACAAAAAAATTTTTTTTACTTAAGCAATAAATGTATTTAAAATTAAAAAAAAAACATACATATAACAAAGCAAAGATAATGAATTATTAATGTTAGTGACTAGTTCAACAATACCTATGATTTGTGATAATTAATAGTTTGAGGAGTTAATAGAAAATAGTCAACTAAAAGCTCAACCGTTTGTTATATTTTTATTTTATAAGAGCATTGCGGTATTTAATTTGTAATTTAATAATTAATTGCTATAATTAATTATATCTCATTTACTTAATGAAAACAATTTATAAAAAACAAGCAGTTTTAAAGGACATTTTGTAAACCCATTAATAATTCAATATTTAGTTATATAATACAAACATTTTTTGTGCTGATGATTATTATTATTGCAAACCTAATTGTTTCATTTGTTTAAACTTCTTAAAGTTTTAATTAACTGTAGCTGTGTACAAATTACTAATAATTCATTAATTATATGTTTTCAATCAACAAAGTATTTTTATCAAAAATAGATTTTTTTCTATATTTTAGATAATCTGGTGAAACTGTCTTTTTTAAAACAACCGTTTTTTAATTTTTACAAACTTTTTAAATATTTTATTCCGGAAGCTTATAATGCTTAGAAGAATTTTGGTTGTTAATAGTAATGTACGCTTATGTGTAATATAACATAGTTAAAACGTGTATAACTATTTAAATATTTGCGGTGAGTGTTTACAAACATGCACGGAAAATAACATCTATCTTTTATGTAATATTGCTTTTTTAAACGATTGATTTACTATCTATGTTGTTACACAATATTGTTGCAAATTTTAAACTTAATTTATTTGAGTTAAGTTTTATTTAGCTCTACGGCACGCATATGCCTTTATTTATTAAACACCCGCTAAAGTCATCTTTTGGAGTGTATCGTTTATACTTCGTTTAGAATATTTTGTTGATTTCTTAAATTGGTCAAATATTATTAAAATTTGAAAATGTTTAAATATTATTTTATTGTTTTACTATGATTACTATTTTTATTTGCTGTAAACAATAGCATTTTTTCAAAGCTATGGCAATGTGTTTGTTTATTGTTCAAATGTCTAATCTAAACATGTAATCACACTTATACAATACTTGTTTGATCTACAAGTTGCACATTAAGTTTTTTGCATTATTGATATAATAAACTCTGTTGTTATTAAAGTTTTGAAATTTAACATTGACAATTTTTTTAAATGTTTGCGTTTTATTAAAATTTTTGTATACACTAGTTACTTGTATCATTAATTTAAAAAATGATATTTTACAAGTTTCAGCATATTAGTAATTAGTACAAAATGCAAACACTCACAAAACACATTCGGAACGTGCAATACATAAAATACTTATTTAAATATTCATTTTTAATAAAATATATAACACATGTTTGTAAAATTAAAACGAAATTCAATGGTTTTTGAAATATATTTGAGAACTACGTAACTATTATTGTTTTTAGCAATTCTAAAAAATAAGTAAAATTTATTATATTTGTTTTAAAAATTATTGGTTAGTATTACTCCAAACAATAAGGCAAATAATGTTAGTAATAATAAATTTGACACACCGTCGTAAAAAAAAACTAATAATTAGTATTAGTGCCAACTTCTAGTTATAAAATTCTACTACATTTTACTGGCCTAGTTAAGAAATAGTTATTTGTATCACTAGTTCGGAAAGTCTTGCGAGTATGAGCATATTTGTACGCCGAGGCGAAGCAGAGGCCTACAAAAGGCGAATACTCGCAAAATACTTTTAGGACGTGTGATACACAACTTTTTTGTGGCAAACTTTAAAAAAAAATTCTTTAAAAAATGATTTATTTTATTAACTAAATTTAAATACTCTATGTTGATAACAACAAAATTTGTAATTTTGAATTTCAATTGTTTATGTAAATATACTTAATTTTGTTACAATTTAATTAACTTGATTAAAAGTATTATTTATTTGTATCGTCTTAAAATGGATATTCCTCCACACATTAAAGAAGCTGCACAAAATGTGATAACAATTTGTTGCCGACAAAATCTTCGGATCGGTACTAGAAGCCACGATCTTGTTAACTGGTGTACTAAAAATTCAGTAAGCGTCTACAATAAGTATGTTTCATTATATACAGGACACTGCATTTGCAGAAATAGAGCGACGGCATTAGCTAGTCAGGGAACTAATATCACGTAGTTGAAAAAGACAGTACTGTTGCTAAAGAATACATACTCCTTGACACCTAAATTTGCAATAGACAATCAACTAACAAGACAATGTAATTTCATACCACAGTGTTCCATAAGTTTTGCTAATGTCGATGGCATTCAACCAAATTGTAACGTTCAAAGCTTACAATTCAACTTAAATGATGCCAGTTTACTTTATATAAATATTTCAAACTGCACAATAAACTTTAATTCAAATAAGTAAGTTTCTTATAATGAATGATAGAGATGTTAGTATGTTGTTGATTATGCTAAAAGTTACAATCTAAAGTTATAGATGTTTCATATACATAGGTATACTTACTTGATCGCTATACGTTTAAGTGATTTTTAATTTTGCGGTTGCCTTTATCGTTGTCTTTGCCAATAAGATACGAAATAAGTTTGCATTCGTTATTAGAAAAGTCGTTATAAATAATTTGGAGTAGTATAATAGTTAACCAAGCTTATAAAATAATAATTTTGACATAAATGACATGACACATAAAGTATTGAAGAAAGGGGAATTACTGCCAACTTCTAGTTATAAAATTCTACTACATTTAACCTTGACTTTACCGGCCCAGTCCGGAAAAACAATTTTTCCGGCCGATTATATTGCTTGTAAAATACGTCAAAACGGACAAAGACACAAAAAGTAAATTTTTTTACCGATTGTGTAATATGCAAAAAAAAATGAACGGAAAGAAAAACAAGTTGATAACAGAAAAATACTAGCAAATGTTATTGTTTTATTTATTATTTAAAATAAAACGTAAATTGTATAATACAAATTGTTACTTACAATAAATGGTACTTAACAACTTACATTATAATAATAACAATTAAGTTTTGTAGCTATAACATAGAACAAAATAAACTTAAAATAACGAAGTTTCTGTGTGTCTACATAAATACAAATAATTTTTTTAACATTAAATAATTAGTTGTGTTTTATACAAATTTTAGAATATTTTTTTATTTACAATTTTTGTAATAAATTTGTAGCTAAAACATGTAAAATATTTAACGAACCTATGACAAAAAATTTGCGTAAATTACAAGTTTGTTTAAAAAACAAAAACGCTGAAACTTATTATGATAAAAAAAAAATTAAATTGCAATACTTGTTAATTTTGAAATATATTCCATTGAACAGCAAAAACGGATTTAAGAACTATTTAAAAAAGCAACATAAAATGTGTACTAACGAAAAAGAATTTTAAGAAAAGTTTATCTTTAATGGTTTTGCAATTATGATTTACAGTAAAACTATTTTTTCTATTTATAACAAATTTTAAGGTTTTTAAACATTCTACGCATTGTTGTAATTTAATTTCTAAAACATTCATCGTTGGAAACAACTGGCACTAATTAGGTGAAATTTCAGCTCATACCGCAAACAAAGTTATAAAATTATTAAAGAAAATGTTTGATAAAGTCTTAATTTAACTTTCTAATTTTTTATTTATGAGAAAGGATCAAGAATTTACTTTATTAAACGTCGATGAATATAAAGCAAAATTACGGCGTCAACCAAATTTAGGACTGCTACAAACAAGGATGTTTTGCCTTGCATATAACTATGCATAAAAGAAAACGGTACCTATTTTAAACATTTAAGAGGTTATTTTATATTTATAACTGTTTAGTTAATACTAATAACAATGCGTTTTCAAAACGTATGTACATTTTTACTCTTAATAATTTACTTAATACTCTAATATTTTATCAAATCTTATAATTATAGAAATATAGTTATAATTATAACTATTGAACTATTCAATCGTTTTTCAAATTAATAGATTATACATTATTATATATTTCTACCAATTTTGAAAATTAGATAAAAATGTTCACTTCAAAATGTGTTCGAAAAAAGTTATGTATTTCATAAAATAGTGATTGATTCTAACAAAATTATTTACCTTAACATTTTTATAATTTTTTTTTAAATACAAAAATGTAATTAATTATTAAAATAAATAATATACAATTATTGAAAACATAAATATTGCGTAAATATTATAAACAAAATATTAAAAATGATTACATTGTAACAATAAACAACTACTCATTTTCTTTTTTGGTGTAATTAACTTCTACAAATAAAAGTTTCTTTTAATACAACTTAACATTAAAATAATTGATACTGTACAAATATCGTAATTAAACTTAAGAAACTAGAAAAGTATTTCACTAGTTAGAATGGATTATTTAAAATAATATTTTTAAAAATTAAATTGTAAATCAAAAATGCCAAGCAAAATCTAATTGTTGACAGTTAATAAATTAATGACAATTAAACGTATTTGTCAATATTATACAGCCTACAATATCGTAAACCAATTTTAGAAATAAAATTTATTTATCAAAAAAAAAAAAAAAAATTGAACTCTAGTTTAAATAGAAGGCTTTAAATTAAATAACATTAAGATTTTTTAAAAAAATTGTAGAAATTCTATTTATTTCAAGATTTTCTAATGAGTTAAGAAAAGATCCTTCATTCCAATCATGTAAAATTTTATATTCAAATCAGAAGAAAATGAATGTCCCAAAGATACAATATGCTTGGCAAAAGCAGAGAGAAGCAAATATTATTGTTTAAATACATATTTATTACATATAAATTGTCATTTAGTTTAGTTTTGAATTTTCTACATGTTTGACCAACCTCTGTAGAATTACAAAAAAAAAAATTAAAACGAATTTTAAATGATTATACTTTTATTAAAACATTCAATTTTGTTTATAAAACATGTAAAAATTAAATATCTATCATAAAATTTAACCAAGGTAACTGTGTAACTGATATCTGTGTGCAGATAAGTATCTACACACACAGATACCAGTAAACACTACAATTACAGAAAAATGTATCACTAAAGAAATAATTCAAATTAAATTTAAAACCAATTTTAACTATGTTTTAGAAACACGTACATAAGTACCTGCAAATTTTCCTACAAAATATTCATACTCTAAATTCTAATTAAATTTTTACTTTTTTTATTAATGATTATTATTTAATATTTGAACAATGTCCAATGTTTTTGAAAAAACCTACACGCTAAGCGAAACGTCAACACTCAGAGCCATCAACGTTTTACCACCGTTATAGCTATCTACAGTTATTAATTATACATATTAAATATACACTATGAGATGGTTCTGCCATCAAACGTTTGTTAATCGTTACCCCTGTCATACAGGAATCAAAAGCTATAGGGTTTTCAATGTAATTGTGTGAACTACATTAGAGTATATCTCCTACTGCTGATGAGCCCCAAAAAGCCAAAACGGCCGTCCAGTAGTTCACTCTGGAGGCATTTGCATAATTGCACTGACATTGCTTTTACCCCCAATGGCTTTTACGTTGTAGTTTTATCTTGCAGTTTTATTCAAAACTATTTTGAAATTCGCGGGCGTAAAATCAACTTTCAACGTTTTACTACCGTTATAGCCAGAAGATGTGTTTTTACTTAACTCTAGGGCCCTTTTAAATTCTGTCATTATATTCTAACATTTCATATGTGGAAAAAATTATTGGTTCTTCTTCTCTTTTAAAATTTTTTAGAAGATTGTTAGATTTGCTATTAGCGTCAAATTGTTTTGCTAATATATTAGATGCTTGGTCTGATGTGTATACACTATTACTCAATATTATTGGCAAATGGGTTTTTTTCTTCTTCTTGCTATTGCTTGTAGTTTTTTCCATACTTCTTGCGTAGATGTGGTAGTGTTTATGCTGGTTGTAAATTTACGCCAAACTGATCGTTTATTTTCTAATATGATTCTTTTTACTCTAGCTTTTAAACATTTAACATTTATTAAATTTTGTTTGGTAGGTTATCTTTTAGCGTTGTTAAGAGCTTTTTTTTTCAAGAATTGCTTTTTTTACATCTTTGTTCCACTACAGCACTGTTTTTCAATTTTTTCCTTTTGTTTATGCAGTTATCTATTTTAAAAGCAGGAATTTGATCTCTGAGCAAGCTCCAGCTTGCCAATCTAAAAAACCATTTACTTTTGTGCGCGACTGATAGAACACTGCAGCTTGCATCAACTACTATGGGAAAGTGATCGGAAAACAAATACTCATCTGCAAATCTACAAAAGAATTTAGGTACAATGCATGCACTACAAATTGTTAAATCTATGGCTCTAAAGGTTCTGGATCAAGCGTTAAAGTAGGTACTCTCTCCAGTATTAAATATAATTAATTTGTAACTTTCTAATATAAATTATAATACTTTTCCATGTGCTTCGTTTTTATAAGATTCTCATATAGTATTACGGGCGTTGAAATCTCCCATAAGTATAAATGGAGATGGCTATTGTTTAATTAAATTTGCAATATCTCTATGCGTCCAAGCTAAGTCGGGTAAATATATGTTGCAAATTGATATTCGTAAAGGATGTTCTAATGTAATTGCAATGGCTTATAGAGAAGTGTTTATAATTATTGCAGTAAAAAAAGGTCTTCTTTAATAAGTTTTGCTACTCTTCCATGTGCGTGTCTGACAGACGTTACATCGTGTCGGATAATATGATAGCCAATAATGTAAAATTCTTCTCCTAGTCTGAAATGTTTTTCTTGTAAAGAAATGCAGAAAGGGTTATCTTGGTTTATTATGTGCCGCAGTTCTGAAAGTTTACTTCGGCCTCCATTACAATTCCATTGTAAAAATTAGTCATTTTTGAGTATGTTAAATAATTTAGTACTTTTGTACACAAAGAATGACATACCTGGTTGCCTGTGCAACGTATTAAAGTGTGACCAAATTTTTAGCATCTAAAGCATCGCATAAGAGCAAGAATGTATTGACCTACTTCTAAATTATAAATAGCTAATTGAATCCGTTTCGGTAATGTAGTAGTATTAAATGTGACAATATGGTTTGGCGTTTCTTTAATTATTCTGTCTCTTCGTGATTTTATTCTTACGATATCTGTAATGTCATGGTTTTTGGTTTCATTTAGAATCTCTTCCAAGGAACAATTTAAGAAATCTGGACAATAAACAACGCCTTTAGAAATATTTTTCTACAGACATATCTGTGAATTTAGTTACAGCCAATAAACGTCTAGCTTGTGCCGTTAGCACGGTTTTTATAAATAACCCATACCTAATTTTTTTATTTTTAACTTTTCCAAGTAATCCGTATTTAGCTTTTTTAATTTAAAAAAAGGCTTATAAGCCGCCTTCTTTTCTTTTAATAACAAAGAATCGGGGTAAGACCTCCGTCTCCAAGTTTGTATTCTTATTTATTGGGTATTTGGGTAATTTCCTTAAGTTTTTTGAGTTTGAGCCGTCAGTTTATCTATAGATGTCGTAGGTCTTGCAGCTTTAAGAGGACGGGGAGTGCCACTACTTACAATACTCTAGGGAGCATGCGGGCTGCAAAAGGGATCCTGCCCAGTTCCCAACCCGCTCGGCAGATCAAAAAAAATCATTATCATTAATTTGCATTTTATAGCTACCGCCAGCCCACAGGGAAGAACAAGAAACTAATCACCGGCATACTCTACGTTACTACGCTGTTGTAACAATGTCGGTGAAGAGCCGTAAAAGACTTATAACGCAGAGCCGCCGACTTCTGTGGGAACTCTTCTGCACTGCAAACACTTTGAGTTTTGAATTTTGATTCATTGTTTACTCCGCTAGATCCGTCGCTTTTTGTAAAAGCAGGGTCACCTATTGCAGGATGTAATCAAAATTACGGGCCATCGGTATTGGGCACTGAGAGGCTAAAATGGGTGTTGTTGTTGGCTGCACACCCCATCAAGTTTCCATGGTCTACGACCTTGACCCTAACATTATTTTGTATTTGCTTTTATTTTTATCAGCAAATCGCAGAGAAAAAACTACAGTTTTTAAAACAATTTATTCTTATTTGTGGTGTCCACAACCTTACGAGACTTAATTAATAAACAAGTTTGTAATTTACGATTTATTTATGCAAAAATTTAAAAAAAACGTGTTAATGGAATTTTTATTTTGACATTTACTCATGATTTATGATTTAATTTCACCTGCTAATATACCAACCTGTTAGTCAGATACATCTTGTACACTCAATATCATTTAAAACAACTGTACTGTTACCTTTATCTGCTTTTGTAACAACTAAATCATTTAACTTGATCTTAGATCTTAAATTATTACATGTTTTATAAATAGAATTATTTAAGATTCGTTTGGATTTAGTAAAAATTTCTATCTGTAATTCTTCATATGTTGGTCAAACAAATAAAAAATTTAAAAAAACATGTATATTTAATAAATGCATATGTAAACACCAATATTTGTAACACTAACTCAGCTTTAACCAACCATATTTTATCTTGGGGACATTCATTTTCTTCTGACTTAAATATTGAAACTTGAAATAATTGCAATAAATGATTTTTTCTTAATTTATAGAACTATTAATTTTTTATGATTTTTCTATAAATTGTTTTAATGAAATAATTAATTTAAATACTTCTATTCTTCTTAATTTTAAATTATAGTTTTATTCTTTTTATTTTTCTACTCTTAAATATATCATTAATTTATTAATTGTTAACAATTTTAATTTTAGTTAGTTTTTTTTATTTACCTATAAATTTTTACATTTAGTTTTTTAGTTATGCTGGTAACGTTAGTTATTATTATAAACAAAATATATATAGTAAATTAGTTTATTAAATACAAATAATAAAAACGAATTGTGGAGAAGGCTTAAAGTACATTATAATATTATTAAGGAACAGATATCTTACAATACTTTTTTTTTATTTTTTCTTAAAGCAGTAATTTACGTACTTATTATTTTTAAATTTAAATAAGAAATTTATTTTTGAATTTAATTTGTTGCATATTGCAATTTTTTACAATAAATGCACATTAAAGTGGTTTTGCAATTATTTGCAGTTGCATAATTTTTGTAATCAACAATAATAGTAACAAATAATTAATTATTGATTACTAACAGAATGTTTTTTTACGTTGCTTTTTTAGCAAAATTTATAAATATATCTTTAAAATAAAATTTGACAGTAAACTATCAACTACGTTACGTTTTTTGTTTAAAATAAATTCAATCAATTAATTGCTTGCATACTATTTGATAATAGTTAAGAATAAAAAATTTATATTTTTATTTACCTAGCAAATTTTGTGTTAGTTTATTACTAGTTACTTATTAGATCAAATTATTTGATACTTTTTAATACAGGTGTTTTATATATTTTTTTAAATTTATATGATTCAAAAGTCATTACTTATAATTTTTTAAGTTTTACCGTAACCTCAAAAATAATTTAAATCATTTTTTTAAATTAAATTTTACGATTGAATTTTGCAATTAATCAAATATGAAGCAAATTCATTTGAATATACATATAGATTACTAGATTCCTAATATAAAACTTATTAAACAAATAAAAACAAAACAAAACTAGAAGTTTATGCAAAAATATGTTTTTTTTAAAAACAAACATTTTTTCAAAAAACAAAAACTATTTGTCTACATCAACGGCGGAGTTAGAAACTAAATCAAGTAGCAGCCAAATAATTTTCTATATTTTGATCTCTACATTATGTTTAACTACTGCTAAAGAACTGCTGGTACAAAAAATTAAAGACAGTCAAAATTCGACTACAATCAACTTTTAGCAAAGATTGTTCTCGTCATGTTCAATTTTTAGTAGATAATACACTAGTAATTCTAAGAAAAAAAAGAAATAGTTATTAGATATAAGATATCACAAATAAGTTACGTGTAAGTCAACCAATGAATTGTTTTAACCGAATACGTCAAGCTTCCAAGTGATTTTCACTATTTAGGATAGGTCGCAGGTGTGTTTCCAAATTTAGTAAACCATCACACGAAGTACGTCAACTACTTGACCTTAGATTATATTGCCAAATTAGTGTTAATAACCAATGCTTCATTTAGTACGTGTTCCAAGTTATCAGTTACAGAAAAATGTATTTAATTGACATGTACCATTCCAAAAAGGCAAACAAGTTACGGTAGCCTAAGACGCTATTGCAATCACGCAAAAATCAAGTTATGTAACAAAAATAAAAAGTATTTCTTACCCATAAAAACTTTCTCATATAAAGTAAAACCAATGCAGCCATTTATAACGCAAATGAAGGCAAATATTTAGAAATAAAGGTCTCACTAAACGCGCACGTTAGATTTTTATGTACAAATCCTTTTTATATTTACTGGAAATGTTGTTTTTTTTTTATTAATTTTATACGTCAGGAAAGAAAACAAAAAAATGACAGTCAACACTCTGAATGTAGCAAGAAGGCGTTCCGAGACAAAACTTACAGTACGCAACCTATATCAGAATACTTTTAAACTAACAATTTTGCCGACAGTAGATCTAGTAATTAGATGTCGATCAGGATAAATTGCATTAAATAAATCACATACTTCTTCTAGAGTACGTACTTTGTCTCCAAAACCAATCATCATAAGTACTTTAATACGTTTTTTTTTCAAATAAATGCATTTTCAAAGTGAAACGTAAAACTGTCAAAATGACTGACAAACTAAAAGTTTGTGATAGTGAAATGAAAATTGATTAATTCAAAGTAGAGTATATTGTTGAAGAAAAAATTTGCATACCAGGTTATTTTTGTAATAGCAAAAGCTTCTACAGCCGGAGTCTATGTTAAAATGAAAACGTCTTCCGGGTTTGAACCATGACATTGTTGTAACCGAAGTTGCCGACGTTTTACCCACAAGAACGTCGAGAAATGGGAGAGAACCAGTACTATCTATTTTCATAGTAATTTTGATATCTGTTGATTGTTAAGATGATTAAGAGACTTAGACAATTTGAGATGACCATGAGACCAAACAATAAACGTATCGGCAACATACCTAAACCAAACTTTATGTTTTCATATTAATGATTCCAAAGCAACTGTTTTAAAGGATTCCATAAAAATGTTAGCTACAACAGGTAATAAAGGAGAACCCAGAACAACACCAGAAACCTGTTCGTAAAACTTGTAATCAAATTGGAAGTAAGTGGAAGATAAACACTTATCAATAAGAGAAACCAAACTGAAGTCTTTGCCATGTTGAGACAAAATCTGTTCAATGATGATTATAAGCAAATCATTAATAGAAACTTTAGTAAAAAAAGCTCACAAGAGGGGTTTAAGTTTTATAGTTTCTAAACGTTGAATAAAATGCTTAGCGTTGAGGATGTGAGAAAAAGTTTTACCTGTAAATTTGCAAAAAATGTTATACAAGAACTTGGATAGTTACTGACTTTAGTAGTAACTTTGTTACTCTTTGTTAGATTTTTGTATGCTTTTTCAAGTTTATCGTTTTTTTCGTATGTTTATTATCTAGTTTAGTTAACAAGTTTACTACCTAAGTTTTGAGAAGTTCTTAGTTAAATTTTGGTTGCTTGTTGAAGTTCTTCTATTTCTTTTACGTCCTGATAAAGCCTCTTGCGAAAGTGGGCGAAACGTTGGCAATTTCGGTTGCAACATTGACACGGTCTAAAGCCGGAAGACGTTCTAATTTTAGTACAAATTATTTTTTTAAATGTTCAAGGTGTATTTGTTCAATTTAAACGTATTTACCATCGTTTATAGCTATCTACAGTTAATTTTAATCACATAGTAAATTTATACTATGAGATGGCTCTGCCATCAAACACTTATTTGAATGGTAACTTCGTCATACTTAAATATAAGCTATAAGAGGCGTCAATGCAATTGTGGAATCTACATTAGAGTGTATCTCCTACTGCTGATGAGCCCCAAAAGGGCGAAACGGCCGTCCAATAGTTCACTCTGGTGGCGTTTACACAATTGCTTACCCCCAATTGTCCTTTTACGTTGTGGTTTTATCCCATCGAATTATTCAAAGCTGATTTTGAATTTCGCGGGTGTTAAACTAACTCAATGTGTTTACCGTCGTTTATAGCTATTTACAGTTAATTTTAAAATGTTGTTTAGTTAACAGTTTAATTATTTATTGGTAGAAACTGGAAAAATTGTGATTTCATTAGATGTCGATGGATGAAGGCGTTTTAAGACACCGAAAAGTAACGAAACAATTAAGTTAAGAAAGTGACTACAAACCAATACAAAATAAAGAATTAAAATTTAAAAAAAATGTTTTTTTCTAACTTGATAAATATTACCAGAATAGCTTGTAACGATAAACTTGAACTTTTTTTTAAATCATAAAATCTTGCACAAGACTTGAGGTTAAATTAAACGACAAAAATCAAAATGAATTGTCAAGAATTTACTCTTACTAATCACATTTGTAGCGTTATAAATGGTATTGACAATGCGTTTTTATAACCATAACGGAAACATCGTTTTCTAAATTAAAGAAGAGTTTGCGCAGACTTTTTGATAAACGGTAACGCTATTTTTCTAGAACTTCGCAAACGGACAAAATATCGTAACGCTAAATAATTACCGGCATACGGTAATTTTACCGAAATAGCGGGCCAAATATTGCATACGGTATTTATCTGTAAGGTTATATGTAAACCTTTAATTTGTAAACATAATTATTTATAAATATAAATAGCTGTAGAGATGGAAACGTTTAAAGCTGATTTTATACCCGCGTAATTTAAATAAGTTTTGATCAAACCGTGGGCTAAACGTATAAACATTGTAAAGTAAAATGTCAATGCAAGTGTAAAAATGCCACCAGAGTGAACCGCTGGACTGCCGTTTCGTGCTTTTGAGGATCTTTAGCAGTTGGAGAACACTCTGCTGTGCTTCTTTATCACGTCACGTCACGTGATTTTAGCGTTGGTGTATGTTTATGGTAGTATTGGCGGAAAGTTTATTATTGAAAACCTTTTACGTTCTACCATGGTTCAAAAACGATAAAAAAATTTGCCATCATTTCAATCAAATCTGTTTTAATTCAAAAGTTAGACATTATAACATTGATACAAAAAGTTTCAAAAACTTAACGCGTAAAATCTAGTTTTGTTAAAATATGCTCACACTTTTGTTTAAAATTTTTGTATTTATGATTAAAAGTTGTAAACTTTAAAGTTACTGTAAAATATTATGTTCAAAATAATTTTATTCATTATCTAACATCCCATGTTAATAGATTTTTATTACAGTTATGATTATTCTTGTAGGTTGATTTGATTTGATAACTAATTTGGTAATTTAAGAAGTTTTTAATTTGTTTTGTATAACAAAAATAACTTATACACCATAATCTTTCTGATGTATAATAATAACAGAAAATGAAAATTTTGTGTCAAACTATTGCTAGATGCAATAAAAACAAATTTTTTAATTCAAAATTTATCTGGGCACATAACTAATACTTTTATTTTGGTATTTGTTTAATATGAATAGTTTTTTAGATGTGACAAATTAAATTTGCAAAACCAGTAGATTTTTAATCGTTATATCTTTAAATAGTTAAGGCTACGTTAGAATGTTACATCTAATTAAATTCCAGTGTTTTACTATTTCTTACTTTTTCTACAAATTAATTTTATATAACATAAACTACATTTGCATTAAACTTTAAATTACACACGTATAAACAAAAATGCATTTTTGAGGTATAAAAAAAGTTTTTACTTAGTAATACTATATTTTTAACAACTATTTTTTTTGTTAATTTTTATTTTTTTGTGGTTCGTTTTAATATGTATATTATTTTGCATATTTTGTGTATTGGAGATTGTTTTACAAAGATTCAATTGTAATATTGCATATTTATATTCAAATAAATTAAAAATCAAATAAATGACATTTGATTTATTCGCTAAATAAATAAAGTGTTGTTTATTTTTTTAAATTAATTTAAAACGTTTTGTTTCTTGATCTCAAAACATTAAACTTGAAATCATTATTAGAGGTACATGTTTTAGACACAATTCTGATAAATAACATTAAATAATAAATAAATGTAGTTTATGTACTAACAAAATAAATATTTATAATAAAACGTAATTTTATACTTTGAACATGTTAAAAATATAAAAGAAAACGTGCAAAATAACGAATTTATAAAAAAACGTGTTTAGTTTAAATAAAATAGTTTTCGACTTCTGTCATGACTGACAAATGCTTCACAAAAATGCAACTTTAAATTTTAAAGATAGAAAGACGTCTAAATTTATATAGCAGTTATTGCTGTTTCAATAATATAATTTTGTGATTAATATGAAAAACTAATTTAAAATAAATACTGATTTTATAATATATTTATTAAATTAAAAAAAAATTTTTAATTAAATTAACAATATTTTTTGAATAAATGATTTAGAAAATTGTATGAAAACTAAAGAAATATATAAAAATAACTACAAATGTGATATTGTCTTACATTTTAAATTGCAGGAAAGTGTGTCATTGTTAAAATTGATATTTATTTTTTTTATTACTTTTATACAACAAAACTTGATTTTAAAACATGTTTTTTTTGTAATAGTTTGAAAAAAAAACAGAAGAAATATTATTATACATTTATAAGAAATAAAGTACACTTCATTTCAAATAATGGTTAAAAATTTTAACTTTTATGTTTTTATTTTACCTTTATTGTTTTAACTGCTAGCAAAAATACAAAGTAAAAAAACTATTTGTATTTGTAATTTTGTTTGTGTTTTTACTGGATACAAAAAACGTAAAATGCAATAACTAAAGTTCACTTGTACAAAAATAACCAATAAATAAAAAAACGTTTACTAAGCTAATTTAAATCTACAAAAAATGGTAAAAAAACGCCATTTTTAAGTAAAAAAATATAAAACTCAAATTTATCAATATTTTTACATAATAAAATGTAAACCATATAGTTTACAACTTTAAACTTTTTCGGTTTTCGTTGTTTGGATTATAAGAAAATTTCGGTTATATATATTCTGTTACTCTAAATTAAAATTCGAGTGAAAGAACATGTAACTGACTGCCAACACTGCAGAATTAGTGGTGCATAAAAACGTGTAAACAAAACACACGTTAAACTTTGATAAAACAAAAATGCTGGCTTTTTACGTTTCTAGAGTAATCCCCAAAGCTGTGGAAACAAAAAAATCTAACATGAACCGGGAAAACGATCTAAAGTTCAATAAATCTTGGCTCCCTTCTAAAATAAAAAAAGTTTGATTGAGTTCACAAACGACAAAAATAGCAAAGTCAAGTTTAACTCCTTGTTTGGCTCAACTAAAATAGCAACATTTTTTTACTTTTTTATAAAGTCACATAATTTGGAATGACAACGGCTAAAATTCTTGTTTAAGGTACGCCTTTTGATTAATTTTAAGCAATTACTAAGAACGGGAATACACATTTGGAGACATAGTTTCTATCTCAAATAATTTTTTCCCAGCCTAGGTCGTCCTCTGTTGGACATAGGCCTCCCTCAAACCCTTCCATTTGTTTCTGTCCTGTGCGATCTGGATCCAATTTCCTGCAATTCTTTTACATCATCGGCCCATCTTGTTAGTGGTATACCTCTTCTTCTGAATGCGTCTTGCCTGGGTCTCCATTCAATCATTCCTTTTTGTCCATTTCTCATCTTTCCAGTTTTGCCACGTGTCCTGCTCAGTTCCACTTCAGCTCAGCTTATCCTCAACACAGCATCCTTTACCTTTGTTCGCTCCTGCCTAATTGTGGTGTTTGGTTTTGTCTCTTAGTGTTATTTCTAGCATTGACCTTTCCATTGCCGTGTATGTGTTACTCTTATTTTCTTTATGGTTTTCTTTGGTCAATGTTAATGTTTCAGCCCCATAAGTGAGAACAGGGAGTATGCACTGATTGAACGTTTTCCTCTTCAGGCATATTGGGGATATCTGATTTAAAGATGTTGCTAGAGCTTACCGTAGGCTGCCCATGTTAAATTGATTCTCCTCTTCAGTTCGTGGGTATGATTATCTATCCCAATGGTTAACTCGTGTCTTAGGTATTTTGTATGAGTATACTTGCTCGATTTTTTATATCATCTGCTGAAATTTTATCGCTCAGGACCAGGTTTGTTATATATTTTGTCTTTTGTATAGTTTATGTCAAGCCCGACTTCCTTTGAGGTAGCTTTGAGTTCTTGTAGCATTTCATTTGCTTCTGTCTATCTTATCTGTGATTAAGACTAGATCATCGGCAAATCTTAAATGATTTAGTGGTTCACTCATTGATGTTAATTCCACACTATTCCCAATCTAGGTTTTTGTACATATATTTTAAGAGTGTCGTGAATAATTTAGAGATATGATATCTCACTGTCTTACCCCTTTTCCTATTTGAAATGTGTTGGTGTCTTCGTGTAATCTTACTGATGCGGTTGCGTCGTTTTATATGTATTTTAGTAAACCCGTGTATCTGGAGTCTATTCGACATTGCGAAAGAGCATACAAGAGTTGTTAGAGTTGTTGCTGATTTATTGAATCAAATGCCTTTTCATAATCTACAAATATCAGCATACGATGCTTGTTATATTCTACGCATTTTTTAATTAGTAGTTTAAGTACTGTTAGGTGATCATTCGTACTAAACCCTACTCTAAATCCAGCCTGTTCTCTTGATTGGTATAGGTCAAGTTTTACGTTATACGTTTTGATAGTATTCTCGTAAAGAACTTATATATGTGTAGCTTGCTCCAGCTAATAGGTCTGTAATTGGTCAGATTTGTAGCGTCTCCTTTTTATGTATCAGAGTGACGATGGCCTTGTCCCATCGAGTGGGTGTTTTTTGCTCTATGAGACATTCGTTAAATAGAGATTTTAAAGTTTTTAGGACAGCTAGTCCGCCTTCCTTGATCACCTCAATAACTATTCCATCGTCTCCTGGTGATCTGTTATTCTTCATCTTTCCAATTGCTGCTTTTATTTCTTCCAGACTAATTTCAGGTATATCTTCCGATCCCTGGTTTTTGATATATTTTATGTCTTCTACTTCTGCAGGATTTTTATTTTTGTATAGTTTGCAATAGAAGTTTTTTGTAATTTTATTAATATCAGATTTGTTTGTAATCGTATTTCCATTTTCATCTTTTAGTTTCATTATACTTTTTGTTCCAATATTCATTTGACGTTTAAAAAAAAAATTCCGTTTTCATTTTGTTTTATTGTTTCGATGATTGTGGTGTTATACTTTCGAATATCTTTTCTAACTTCTTTTGATATTATTGATTTTTCTGAATTCCTCTGAGTTTTTCTCTCCCATTTATCTCCTTTCTTTTATTAGCGATTTTGTGTTGGCACTGATCTTTGTTACGTTCCAATGGGAGAGGTGGAGAAAAAGAAAGAAAAAAAAATATCAGGTGAATACAGTATTCACCTGATGACGATTGCAGATACCACGGCAATCGAAACGTTGTGTATATTCATTTCAAAATAATAAACAATGAAAGTTCAGCAGAATGTTATTACTTCGCATCAAGCAACATTGTTTAATACATTCAAACAAATGTATCTACTTACTTTCATTGCTAGATAACGATCATCATTGGCTTCAACAAGAAACTTTTCAATATGTTTTAATTCCAGAACTTTAGATTTTTTAGGAACATAATTTTTAAAAATTCTTTTTAAAAAAACAGTCACTTTTAGAAATTTAGAAATGTCAATACTTTTGTTTATGTTAAGACACGTTTTCAACATCGAATAATTGAACCACATAGTTGAAGACTTTTTCAAATGCGTCATATTTTGAAAATACGCCAATACCACATTTTCTGTAATTGAATTTAAATTGTTTTGATCGCACCAAGTTGTAAAGTTTTTATATTCTTTTTCATATTTTGCACGGGATTTCGTTGGCATCAAGTTATCTAAAACTTTATTAGCTAGTTCTTTTACGTCAGGCCAAGTACAACTTAGAGATTCCATTTTTACAACTTTTTATAAAATCAGAAATAATTAAAAATTTCAAATTTGAATTGTCAAATGCCACAATTACCAACATAATTAAAAAAATCACAAACAATTAAGATCTTTATTTATTAAAAATTTTAGAGTAAATGCACGCGAAATAGAAAAAATAGTATGAAAAACACATGTCACAACTTCTTTCAAAGTCTCATTGTGACATTTGTTTTTCAATATACTATTTTTGTGGGTAATTCTAACGAATACCAATCAAACGTAAAATTTACAGAATCATTCTTACTAGAAGCGCTTCAGCCATAGATTATCTGTTGGTGTTATTCCTTCGTACTGGTTTCCACGTAGTTACCATAATAATCAGGGTGCTCTAGTGTGTATCGTTGAGTTTGGGAGTACACTAACTCAAGGAACCATTGTTTATTACTGGAATTTGAATTATTTGTTTAAATTCAATTATTACCCTTAACACAACCAAACTTTTTGAAGGTCTTAGTTTTAAAAGGAACGCAATAGAAAATTTTAATGTGGAAAATGATAATAACAAACTCAAGGAACCATTGCTTAATACTGAAATTCAAATTATTTATTTTTATTCAATTATTACTTTTAACTAAACTCGTTGAAGCTCTTAGTTTTAAAAGAAACGCAATACAAAAAATGCGAAAAATGATAATACTAAAGGTTGGCTTGTAGTTAACGCATAACAACAATTAGAATTGTAAATATAATAAATATACAAGGTGCTACATAACAAGAATAAATGGTAAATGATAAATAACATTTTTATGAATAATAGGCTTAGTAATTTAATAACAAGTAGCACAAAACTAAATGTTCTAAAGTTTGCCAAGTATAACGCAACGGATTTACGTATGTAACATCCGTTAGATTAGGATGTCGTTTTGTGATGGCATCGGAAAAAAAACACACAATTAAGATTTACTCAACCAAATTGCATTAAAAAATCTACATTTTTATAATAATAATTATGAAATGCATTAAAATGTATCATAGTTATTTTAACTGGTAAGAAATATACCGACAAATGGCATTTGCATTATTCAAAAAATAAGGACAAATTCAAATAAATTTTAGAAACTGTTTTTTGCATATACAGTGTGTCCCAACGATCTGGGGGTGGAAGATTACGTCTATACTGTTGATTTAAAAAAATATATTATAACAGATTCTTTTAGTCGACAACGAGGAGCATCTCGTAAAAATATTTTGGTATATACAGGGTGGCCCATTTTCGAGTACCACACCAAACTTGTGTTTTTTTAAATAGAATGCCTTATGTATTTTTATATATTTAAATTCTCTGTTAAATACTTAGCAAAATGATATAAAGTACTATGGATCTACGACCAACGGTTCCTGAGTTATTGACATTGTTATGTAAAAAAATGAGTCAATTGAGTAGGCTCCTGTTCCGCCATCTTTAAATATATCAAAGTGAAATTTTGGTATTTGTATTTCTAATATGTTTAGTATTGACCTCTATACTTAAATTGCAGACTCTTTTCTCTACATATACAGGGTGGTCCATTTTGCGCAATGTTATTTTTCTCAATTTTTTTAAATGGCACACCCTATATTTTATTACAGATTTGAATAGCATTTTTTACGAGCTTTTAATAGATACCCACTTTATTCTACCTATTCCTAAATGTTTTTGAATTATTCTGTCTTAAAGTTGAAAATTGCAAAATTTTGTTACTTTTCTTGAATTTTCTTCACATCATAGTAGCCCGATTTCCGCTTGTCTTTTTCTGTTCCTTAGCAACTTAACAAATGAAAGTCTCTTATTGCCAATAGTTTGTGAAATCATTGTTGATAGTAATCTGCATAGTTACCTTGTTAATAACTGGTTCTATACTTATTGTGCGATGAATTTCTCAAAAGAAGAGCTAATTAATATGACCTATGCTTTAGGAGAGGCTGAAAGGAACTGCTTGTTAGCGTCACGAATTTATGAACAAAAATACCCTTTTGCTAGACATCCAAGATCTGAAGCGTTTGAACATCTTCGAGAACGATTTGAAGACACAGGAAATGTAAAATATAAAAAGAGATGTAGAGCAACGTACAGTTATAAACGACAACAACAAGTTGACTGTTTTATTAAGTGTAGAAGAAAATCCTCACGTAAGTGTTCGTCAGATCGCGGTGCAAGTAGATCTTAGCAAAACTTCAATACAATGAATTATAAGCAAACATAAATTTCACCCATACCATTTGTGCTTGCATCAAAGCCTACGACCGCAAGATTTCGCAGATCGCGTCGCATTTTGCAATACTATTATAGAAAAAATTAACCAACAACCCAATTTTATTGACTTTGTGCTATTCAGCGACGAAGCAAGTTTTAATAAAGTAGGAGTCGTTAATAAACATGCACAATATGCACTATTACTTCGTTGAAAATCCACACTGGGTACGACAGATAAACTACCAGAATCAGTGGACTGTGAATGTGTGGGGTGGTATTATCAATACGAATGTAATAGGACCTTTCTTTTTGATGGTTCCTGACAGGCGAAAAATATCTGCAATTCCTTCACGAAGATTTATCACAGTTGCTTGAAAATGCAAATCTACATACTCGACAAACTATGTATTACCAACATGATGGAGCCCCGCCGCACTACCATAATCGAGTACGTCGGTATTTAGAACATTGGCGCAAAGATCGGTGGATAGGTCGCGGTGGTCCCATTGCTTGGCCAGCGAGATCACCCGATCTCACTCCCCTAGACTTTTTTCTTTGGGGATATGTGAAACAGGAGGTGTATAAGGATTTGCCTACTACACCGGCCAATATGAAAGTTCGAATTAGAGAGCCCTTTTGAAGAATTCAAAGAACTACCCTTCAAAATGTCAAAACACCTTTCACTAGGCGGTTGGCATTGTGTATTGCTGAAAATGGAAACATTTTTGAGCATTTAATATAAAATTTATAATTCATTGTGTCCTTTAATTCCATTTTAAAGATTATGGTTATACTGTTCCGTTCTACGAGTAAATAATAGTTCCCCTTCTGTAGTCTATTGTTTCATTGTCCTAATTTATTTTATATACCCTTATTGTGACAAATTCAAGAAAAGTAACAAAATTTTGCAATTTTCAAATTTAAGACAGAATAATTCAAAAACACTTAGGAATAGGTAGTATAAAGTGAGTATCTATTGAAAGCTTGTAAAAAATGCTATTCAAATCTGTAATAAAATATAGGGTGTGCTATTTAAAAAAAATTGAGAAAAATAACATTGCGCAAAATGGACCACCCTGTATATGTAGAGAAAAGAGTCTGCAATTTGAGTATAGAGGTCAATACTAGACATATTAGAAATATAAATACCAAAATTTCACTTCGATATATTTAAAGATGGCGGAACAGGAGCCTACTCAATTGACTCATTTTTTTACATAACAATGTCAATAACTCAGGAACTGTTGGTCGTAGATCCATAGTACTTTATATCATTTTGCTCAGTATTTAACAAAAAATCCAAATATATAAAAATATATAGGGCATTCTATTTAAAAAAACACAAGTTTGATGTGGTACTCGAAAATGGGCCACCCTGTATATACCAAAATATTTTTACGAGATGCTTCTCGTTGTCGACTAAAAGAATCTGTTATAATATATTTTTTTAAATCAACAGTATAAGCGTAATCTTCCACCCCCAGATCGTTGGGACACACTGTATATACTTATATATTTTTTAAAATTTGTTGTTTATTTATTATTGACCATAGTTACGTAAATAAAAGCATTTCTTTAATTCATGTTTCTTATTAGTGATGACCGTTAAAATTTCTTTGAATTGTTTTCTGTAAACTTTGAACAGACAACTAAGCAAACATTGGATTTAGGGTGTACTCGTTGCGTTACAATAAATTATGTACAAAATGACTTTTTGCTTTTCTATATTTAGAAAACATGATGCAAAAATAAAAAATAAGAAAACTAATAGACACTTACCTGATTATACAATTACGTTGCATTAAAACTCGATATAAAAAATTAAACTTCGCAAACTGCAAACACAAAAACCACATGCATTTTAGTAAAAAAAACTTTCATTATTTTTGATCAGGGTCTATATAACTGTTTCTGACCTCAGTACCCAAAAGCAGGTAAATAATATACTTATCATAAAATGTTCAATGTTGCAAATAATTCTACGAAATTTTACTGAAAGGTACTTTGTGTAAACCCGTTTAGAATGCCACAGAAATATTTGGAAAATATGACCTCTAAAATCATAAATACTACTAGTTATTTTACAGCAGATTTACAATACCCTGTCTAAAGTTTTTTTTTGCAGCAAATGTAGTTTATTATTGTAAAATTACTATATTTTTATTTAAAACGCAATTAGTTTTTCAATTCAATTGAAACGCAAATGTTTGGATTTCATATTCTCTTTCTGTAATTTTTAATAATTAAATTACGTTTCTTATACAATTGTTAACAATAACATACTAAGATTTTAGATTACTTTTTATTACAATATACGCACATAAAAAAATAATTTTTTTTATAATCATATTTAAATCATGAGAACATGGTGTTAGGATTTTTACCAAAAACTCAAGAACTATTTATTGCCACAAAGCTACATTTACAAGAGATTGAATCAATTCCTATAACGATTATGTGTGGGAAAATAAAAGCTTTCATGCTGTTCGAGAATTGATGATAAAACTAAATATTTCACATTTGTTTTAATAATATATTTTTCTAACTGAATACAACTTTTAATTCATGTTTAGCGTCTATGATAAATGTCTCGTCTGGATCTAAAGAATATTATAATCTTGTTGAAGTACGTTAAAATGGAATTCTACAAAAGTTATTTAGATGAATTGTATGGTAGGTAATCTTTGTAGTTTTTTATTTTTAAATAAACGTCTTATATGCCTCTGAGATGAGTATGTATGTCTTGGACGTAGTTTTTAACTAATTAATATAATTTTTTATTACGCTTAAGCAAATTTAACAATATATTTAATATATTGCTTGCAAATAAAATTTATGATTAACAAACAATATTCTAGCAATATAAATTAACAAAAAAAAATTTTTACAAATCATATTTAATATACTAAAAGCTTTTTGAAGTTCAAATTAACTATACAAATTAAATACTAAGAAGTTTTTAAGTAACGAAAATAATTTAATTATTGGATAAAATAAAATTTAAAATGCTTAATATTAAAATCATATTACTGTTATTTTAACAATAAACGTTGACTTATTTTTTATAGATGTCTAAAAGTAACAATAATTTTTAAATTTGCTATTATATTTAGTACATGTTTGTAATTAAATTAAATATATCACAATTATTTATAATATCCATTCATTTATTTTACCTTTAATTAAATTTATTAATATATAATGTATTATGCCCTAATGTAACAGAGAAAAAAATTACGTTTTAATAAGGTCACGGTTTTTTAACATTAGACGTCCTTACACTTATAGGATTTCTATAGAATCTTGTCAGCGTGATTAAAGGTACTAATTGTGAACGAAAGTAATCTCATTTCATTGAATAAGCTGCTGTAGGTGTTTTATCCAATTAGCAAATCTGGGGTCTTTCTTTATAGGATCACGTAAAATTTGTTTTACTTAAATAATGCCAGTGCTATGCAAAACCTTAGTATTTTAACTATTGAAGTAATTTTTAGCTAAATGTTATTGTGTATTTTAAATGCACGGCAACATACTTTACTTTTACAAATTCAATACACGTTTGTATACGTACGCGTTTTGAATACTATACATTTAGAATGTATATTCAACAAAGTTATTTTTATAAAATCAGTAAATTAATTTATTACCAAGATTTATTGTACAGGTTTTTTAATATAATTAATTATTTTGATAATTTATTGTACTAAGTTAACACGTAGACAGATTGTTTACCATTAAACAAAAATATGTCTTTAGATTAATTTTAGTGAAGATGTTAACAGATTTTTAATTTGCCATTAATATTTGTAAAACTAACTTATTGTTGTTTTTTATTCTTTTTTTAATGACGCGCTTTTCTCATTAAAGAAGTTAACTACAAATAGATATTTTTAATAAATATGGTATTAACGTATTGTTGCAAACTTAAATTATGATGTATTTCAATTAAACCATTATAAATGTAACTGATGTTACTAAAACTAAAAAAAAAACACGATAAAAAAATGTAACTAACGAATCAATAAAATACAATAATTTACAATATGAATTTAACACTGCAATTGTAAACTTAAATGAGCAGCGTCTGTAGATAAAATTATTATTATTATCACTTTTATTTGTCTCTTCAGCACACGCGTATAATCAACGAATTTTATTATCCAACTTTCTTGGGTATAAAATTAGCAGTCAATAAACTTTTTTGGTCCAATTTTAAATTGTTTTATAATCCAGGTAACCTAAGCCGTAATTTTGGGTTCTAGCAGTTTTTTAATGTTATGGAACTTTATTTCTTTTTTGAGATTCTTAATTTTTGTAGATTTAGTTTAATCTCTAAATTTAGAAAACAGGTTTAGTATTAATTGCGATTTTACCTTTGACGAAGTGATTTCTGCCGAAACAGTTTATCAAATCCAAGGATTATAATAAAAATAACGGATGAGTTTACAAATCATTTGAAAGGTATTTTCGCTTTTACTGAGCGCTTTATTTGTATATTGAACCATAAATGGCGTTACGAAAGGAATCAAGTTCAATCCGATGTAATTAAAGCAGAAATATTAATAATAGCTAATAATAAACTAAATTCTACATAATTTTATAAATTGATTAAAAATAATACATGTATTATAGCTAAAAAAAACTATGTAAAGTAAGTAGTTATTAATTATTAGTATGTCCTCGTTACCTACAAAAACTATTTGGCAACAGTAGTGCATAACCCAAGTAAACTTTAAATTTGTTGTTTCTCGATTGGGTTATGTTTTCACTGCTCAAACTATGTCTGGGTCAGTTTTTACTCTACGTCTGGATACGACGTGACTAAAGTATTGAACACGTAGCACTTTGTTATGATCAATTTTAGGTTTGTGCTACGAAATTGTTAGAACAATTCTTTAACGTTATTCAGATGTGCTTCAAATGGTTTTTTAATCACAATAACTTTGTTCAGATAAACAAAACACGTCTTTTAAGACAGTCGTCAAACTCTTGAATATTGCATGAGTATTATACAGGTCAAAGGGCATAACTGTCTTTTTACGGTCTTTACGTTACAATTTTATTTTCCAGTAACCTCTTTAAATCTAATATAGAGAATCCTGACAGAGTAGCTAGAGTATCGTCAATTCTAAGTAAAGAGTAACTATCTATTCTGTTACTTTGTGAAACTATCCGTAATCTACGCAAACTTTTGTTGTTTTATCTTTCTTTTTTATCAAAACAAGTGAGAAAACCAGTTAGCCATTTGAAGGTTTGATCACACTTTGACTATCCATAATCGTAATTATTTATTCAGATTTTTCTCGATTTGCCAAAAAAAAGTTGACATAGGTGTTGTATTTGGGTCTCACTATGTTAGTTGTTTTTTTAAAACTACTTTCCAGTGCTAACATATTTTGGCTATGTTAGATCATTACGTTAACTTTGGTTAATTGGCCATAGATGATGTTTTAGCATTTAGAAGTAAGTATTTCTAATATCTGCTGTGAACATTTTGTTAGCAATTCAACAAAATTCTTGTATCTCACAATTTGTAATATTAATCTACACTGGCCTACCACAGTCTATTTTTTTAACGTTACGATCTGAATTGACATTTAAAATTACTGGTACCGTGTTTTTTATGTGTACTCATTTTTTACTACTAGTATCTATTAATATTGGTTTAATAACGCAAATAATCTATTAATTAAATAAACAAACAAAAGCTTTTGGGAATAAGACAAAAGAAAAACAATTAAATAAAGTCAGTTTGCAATTTCTAGACCGCAGGTTACACAGATTGTTGAGATAAGACAACTACGTCGAACGCAACAGTGGCAAAACCTCTCGTCTATGTACTTGCTTTGATAAAATATTTAACCAGCAAAAGGTTTAAATCGGCAAAAAACGCGACTTACAGGAACAAAAAACCTTGCACTATAATTTGCTATCTCGAATTGGTCATTAAAAACGATAAAAAAATTAAATAAACTCCTCAACAACATAGTAATTGCGCACTGCAGGGTGCTATCCAACATTTAAACCGTGATATTGCTTAAAAAACTTATTAAATAAACTATGACCGGAAAAAGAAACTTACTTCTTTATAACGTCTATTACCAAGAATCCTGTGATGTTAGCTACTAGTGTTTGTACGGTGTTGATGTACGTGACTTACTTTACTGCAGTTTGAACTCGTCGCTTTTCTTTAATGAAACATTCGTAGTACTTTTTTTGTGTGTTATGACGTCTGCATTTGTCCTTCTATAGCAGAACAAAGTTTACAGCTGGCTTGAGGCGACGTTGGTTCAAACTTTAATGTACCGTAAACTGGGGGCACTTTGATCAATTTAGGATAACTTTTTTGTTGTACTAAGTCGAATTTTTTTTTTTTATATTTAAATAATTACACTATATAAATGTGTATCTAACGATTAATATTCTAGCATCACATTAAATCTAAGATTAATATTTTAATTTAAAAAAAAATTAAAACATGGTGATCAAAGTCACCCAGCGACTTGGGGTGACTTTGATCAAACTCATTTTATGTTATAAAATTGTAGTAGAAGTATATGTAAGTGGTCAATTTCACCCCGATCAAAATCGGCACAGCTATATTGAAGATATGAATATTTTTAAGGTTCGGGGTGAAATTGATCATGCAGGGTGAAATTGATCATAAAAATAAAATAACTACCTACAAATTTTTTATTTCTCAAAAGGTGAAAAAAAAAACAAATAGAGTATTACAAATCTAATCCAAAAAGCACATTTTCTATTTTTTCTTAATATTTAATATTCCTTAACATCAATAACAGTAGTGAAGTTATATTCAGGCCGGTGTTCAGATCCTTCTTTTTTGGGCAATGGAAGCAAAGCAATAATGTTCTGTTTTTTTACAACAAAACGATCTTCGTCAACAAATCTGAACTTTTGAATGTCATTGTTCATACTTGATTTCATTCCTTTTACGGTTATGTGATTGGGCAAAAAAACCTCTTCAATAAGACACACATATTTATAGAATATTGTTTTTCTTTTTCCGGTGCTCTCAAATTTAATTAGTGCATATTGTCCGGGTTTAATAGCTTCATCGGTCACTTCCATATATTCCGGTAATAACTCTGACCTCGCAGAAATATCTGATTCCGTGTCGCTGTCTCCAGTGAGAGGCAAATTAATGTTGGGTTCTTCCTCACTTTCAGAATCCATAGCTGTGATGCTTTTGCCTGGTGCAACGTTCAGTCCCTTTCTTTTTCTATTTCGTTTCCATGCTAGTTGTCCACTTTCTCTCTGTTTCATAAGAAACTCTGTCAATGTGTCAGTAACTAATTCATTGGCATTTTCGTTTTCATCCGGAAGTTTCTTCAAAACTCTACTTGCATTTAAGGGGTGTATACCAGTGGCTTCAAACCCTGCAATGAGGTTTCTTTCTATAGCAGAAGAAATATTAAAAATATAATATTAAAATTATAGTTTTATTCTTTTCATTTTTCTATTCTTTTGATATTTTTCAATTTTCTTTATTTAAATTAATTTTTTAAATATAGTCGACTGTATTAAATTGTCAAATACGTTTAATTGACATTAATTTATAATTTGTTAACTATTTTATTGAAGTGAAACTTCTTTATCGGCGTTGGAAAAAAATTTACCGTCACATTTTTTCCGTTACGCGCCATCTTTTTTTTCGGTTACGGAAACGCAATAGCGACGTGATAAATAATATATCAATACTAAAGTGATCAACAAAATCAAAGGCTTTATTTTAATTCTAATTCCAGTGGATTTTTAACAAAAGTAAGTAATTATATCTATTTTTCTAATACTTGGGTGGAATTAATTGACATAGAGTATAAATTCTGAAATATGTTATTAATTTAAATTTAAAATATTTAAGGTTAACCTCAGTTTCTGATTGAACGATGACATTTTAAATTTAATATATTTAAGGTTAACCTCAGTCTCTGATTGAACGATGACATTTTAAATTTAATATATTTAAGGTTAACCGCAGTTTCTGTTTGAACGATGACAATGATAGTAATAATTCTATTTCAATTAATGAAATGCTGTAATAATCTTAGTAGCAAAAAGTGAAATAATTGTATTATTTGTATTCATGTCTATTATAATAAAATCCGTTTGTTTAAAATTTATCTAATTTTAAATTTAAAATATTTAAGGTTAACCTCAGTTTCTTATTGTAACTATCGGTCAATGTATATGATTTCATTAAAATAGTATTTATTAATTAATAAGACTGCTAATTTAATGAACATCAGTTAATTGATATACATGCAACTTTTCAGAAATTGGTTAAATAAAGTTAAATTAGATAAATTTTAAACAAAAGGATTTTATTATCATAGACATGAATACAAATAATACAATTATTTCACTTTAACTTTTTGCTACTAAGATTATCACAGCATTTCATTAATTGTAATAGAATTATTACTATCATTGTCATCGTTATTATATATTTTTGTAATTAATGGCTTATGGTAACTGAAGTATGAAATTGAATCTACAAAAATTAGTTAATTGATTTACAAAAATTTGTATTCATGTCTATGATAATAAAATCCTTTTGTTTAAACTTTATCTAATTTAACTTTATTTAACCAATTTCTGAAAAGTTGCATGTAGATCATTTTGCGAAAAATAAGGCCATAAAGAAGTTTCACTTCTTACATGTGTACACTAGTACACGCCCTAATTTTTTGGTTAGTATTCTTTATTTATGTTCCAATGTTTTAATTTTAGTTTTTAGTTATATATATACTGACGATGCTAATTGTTATTAGCGAAACATGTATATTTTCTTAAAATAAAATATTAAAAAATACAGAATACTGTGGAGAAGACTTCAAGAATAATAAAATATATTAAAATTTGGAAATACAACCTTACAATTTGGATAGGTTTTTTTCTCGGCAATCTTTAGTAATTCTTTGTGTGTGACGTTTTTTTTGCTATAATACTTAATTTAGTATATTTTTTCTTTCTGCAGTTGCCTTATTTCTCTTAATTTTTGTTCTACTTTGTCTTCTACAATTCTTGAATTTTCTTCTAACTAGTGTTTTTATTTTTTTGTCTTGTATGTTGTCTTCTGCTGTTTTTTTGTCAGCAAACAAAGTTAAACACATTTGCGTATTATTTTTCCTATTAATTTTAAAAAATAAAAGTTTATTAAAATTACACTGATTTACATAAAATATTGCTGTTTAATTTTTAAAATTTGGTTGCATTACTTTTTTCTACAGCAAAAATAAAAAATTGCTGGATTTAATCTAATAAAATTACATTTATTAATAGATTGACAATAAATACATCAACAATATATTTTAAATTAACATTAAATCGAATTGGTAGAACTATTAACAGCTGTTGTTGTTATAATATGTTAGGTATGTTTCGTGGTGTTACAGTAACTACTTTACTATACTGTATTTTTATTTTGTATTATATTTAACTAAATTAATGGCAAACATTATTCAATGATTTTTAAAATAAGAAAGTTACGTTTTTTTGAAATTGCTTTTTATTTCACACGCGAAAATTGATAAAAATCCCAAAAACGTTATTACTATGTATGAGATTTTTCCAGAGCGGTTTATATGTATTTTCTTTCTTCTGTGTTAATAAAATATCCATTTTTTATCGATTCTTTTATTCATGTATATTATTATCGAAAAAGTCTATACGATAGTAGATCCTTGACACTTATTAAATCGTACAACGTTCGTTTATATTACTATTTTTTTTATATAGATTTCTTTAAAACAGAAAAAGATTAGTTTGAGTCTATGCAAACTTATAATAAAATGAAGTATTAAAAAATGCTAGTTGTTTCAACAATATAAAGTTTGTATTGATTACCGATGAGTTGCAAAGAATTGTTAGAACATTCATCACTATAAATAATTTAGCACGTTGTAAATCTTAATTTAGACTAAATTAAGTTTTATACGTTTTTTTAGATAAATAGTTGGATTATTGAAGATAAATTATTTTATAATTATTAATTATTAATTAATTAATAATTCATTGTCTCGGTAGAAATACACTTGTATAATAAACGTAAGCATGTTGTAGTCAAAAGTTTATGTTATCTTAGTAAAATAGTAAGTGAGTTGTTTGCGGTCAAACCGCATCTTTTGACTCGTATACATAGTGTTACATAACAGTACATTATACACAAAGAAATGTATTAGCATAAACGTGGTCTATATACAAAGTTTTTGCTATAATTATTAAAATTATTTAAAAACATTATTACTTTAAACATTGATTATATCTAAAATATATCAATTTAAAAATATAAAATAGGATTAAATAAAGATTTTTGCCCTTGTTAGATGGTTTTGTCAACCTCTTTTTTAACTGTTATCAGAATATGTGAATATGTTTATATTAACTAGTAGTTAAGAATAAAATATTGTTTACCTGCGGTTAAAAAAGTGCTACTTTACAATCGACTATTATACGTAAGAATAAAACCCCATACAACTAGTACCAGAAAAACATATTTATATATAGATAAAACTAAAAAACATAAATTATTTACATACTAGTTTACATTATCATTCAAAAATTTTGGTTTTGTTATCATCCTTAGTGATCGAGTTGTAGCAGATTCAGAAATGAATGCAGATTCGTCAAAAGTGTCACATCCATTTGAATTGAATCGAAACACTTTTGATTTGCAAAAATAAATTGTCTTACTTTTGATTGATTGCTGATAACAGCCACAGTCCACAAATGTTTGTTAGTCTCTAACTGTTATAAGTTGTTCAATGTGAAGTTTCACTTGCAATTGATTAAAATGATATATTTGTTTCTAAGAAATCAAACTTTAACATTTTTTTACGTATATTCTAAAACTTTTCAAAAGTTGTCAGGTTTTAAAAATATGTTTTTTCGTAGATATACTAAATTTTCTGTCTTGAAATACTTTATTATTAGTAAATCAACACAAAATATATAGTGATTATTGTTATACTTTCTTTCTGTTTCTTTTGCAAAAAAAAAACAAGAAATTTGCATTATTCTATTAATTATTTGCGATATACTGATGGAAAACAAACGTAGTCTGTAATTCGTTGGCGGAAATTTATAAAATATTTTTACTACTGTTACATATAAAATTCAGTCCAATAAAGAATTCCATTACAGCACAAAATTTTCCTAAACAAAATCAAGAATATGACGTAATCTCAAAATATTTAGACAGAATGCTTAGAATGCTTTTATCAACGTGATTTAAAATTTTCATGAATTAAGAGGTAATATAAGCTTTAAAATACACTTTCTGCATTTGCAATTAAACTTTATTTTTCATAATCTTGGCAATGTTAGTGATGAACATGACAAAAATTTTATTAAGACTTTTCTACAAAATGAAAAACGTTATCAAGACAAATGGTATAGTAAGATCTTGTTGACTACCGTTAAACGCTGTTTCCAAACGTAAATTTAATTTAAAAAAAATGAAGAATAAGATTTCTACTAGTAACGATTGTACCATAAATATATTTTTTTTTAAATCATCAAAAAATCTGTCATCAAAAATTTGTGGAATAAAACCGCAAAACTTATTCAAGAAAAATATTTTAGAGATTGTAACGTCAAATAAAAATTACACTGACAAATATTCGGTACTTCTTTTTCATAAATTAAAGTCCTAAAGAGAAGAAAATAAACTGTTCGTTTGTTTTTGACACCTAATCCACATTGGCAGGGGTAGTATAAAAATCTCCCGGTAAGACAAAACGAAATGAGAAAATTGACAAAAAGCGTCGCAGAACCGTAATCAACAACTTAAGACGACATAATAATTTACTGATTCGTTCCCTTTATCTAAAAGAAATTGTACAATTACCTAGAATAATTGCATTGTTAATTACCACAATTGTAAACGCCCTTAATTGTTTAATAAAGATATTTAATACTTGGTTAACATTTCTTGACATTGTTTAAAAAATTAACACGCCGAATTACATTCGTAATGATAATTATTTTTTATAATTTTATCTAGATTCCTAATCGTTTTTGTTGCTTTTACAAAATGCCATTTGTAAGCCTTGTCTATTCGTACAATTTTTATAAAAACAAAAATGCGTGAATCTAGTTTAAATTGTCAAAAAAATATCACCACTCCTGTTTTGTTAACAATTTAAACAGGTTTACGGGAGTATTATGATTTGATATAATTTACTTAAAAAAACACTATGCCGTTACATTATCTATCTTCTTGATATGTTGGTTATCAAAATTAAAGTTTGACAAGTATACATCAAATCTTCCAATACGATTAGCCTATAATTGGTTGATCCTTTTAGTTATACCAAATAACAGAAATAATCATTTTTGATGGCTTTAAGTGTAAATTTGTGAACAAGATTTAAGATCACGATTCTTACGATTCTTATATGGTATAAAGGAATGAGGTTCTGTTTGATGTTTAAACAATGGCAAACCTTTTGCACTACTAAGGGAATAAATTGACTACCGTTGTCACTAGTAATTTGTCTATAGGTATGTCAAATCGAAAAAAATTTCATTAACAGAACTTTTGCGCATTCAACGGCTGTGGCTTGTATTGATGCAAACAATTCAACAACCATTTATTACTGGTGTCCTCCACTATAAAAATCCATTTTTCACTAAGAATAGTCTCGGGTAAACGACCAAATCAGTATATAGCCAGAATTTTAAATCGGCGATTGAACACGGGTGTTTGAACTAACCCAGCAAGTTTATGATTCTTTGTTTTGTAACGTTGACATTCTATACACGAACTCATATAATCGTACACATAGCGACGCATATAACATGTCCGCTACAAAGTTACATTTACCTAAAAAATCGGTCAATTTTGAGGTTGTAACCTTGAATTGCCCACCGAGCAAGTTGACTTGTTGGAAAGTTTAAACTTAACAACCAATTTAACGGTTGATGATTCGTTGTTACTATAACGGATAAATTTTCTACGTATCTTCTAAACTTGTTTAAACTCCATACTATACATAAAACTTCTCGTTCAGTGCAACTGTAATTGCGTTTAGTAGAAGTTAGATGTCTTGAAGCATATTCAATAGGCAGTTGTCCAGAATCTTTTTCTTGTAGAAGTACGGCATCCAAAGCATAAACGGATACGTCGCTCCTCAGAACGTATGGTTTGGTACTATCAATCTGCTGCAGAATTGTTGGCAAGATTAAACCTTCTTTTAGTTTTTGAAAAAAATTCTGTTGTGTTTCTCAAATTCAATTGGCGTTTTTCTTTAATAAACCCATTAAAAGTCGGGCTATTGCAGCGAAGTCTTTAATAAATCGTCTATACTAAGATCAAATTTGAAGAAACAATTTAACATCTTTAACGTTTTGTGGTTTTTTCATAGCGGAACTAGTAGATGTTTTATTCTAGATCTACTTCAATCCCGTCTTTTGAAATAACGTGTTATATACTTCACACTTGTGACCGCAAAAAAACATTTATCTTGATTTAGTCGCAAATTAAATTTTTTTAAGCTAAACATATTTGTTTAGTTATTAAGATGCTGTTTGAAACTCTTAGATAAGACGATAAAATCGTTCAAATAGGCTAATATTAGTATGTCACCTAAACCACGACGAAAATGATCAATTAGTCTTTGGAACGTTGCCAGCGCGTTTCGTAGACTGAACGGCATTACGCGAAACAAAAGTTTCAAACGGACACACAAATGCAGTTTTGTCTCGATCCGATTTGCGCACTTTTACCTGATGGTAACCTGATCGAAAATCCGTAGTACTGATGTAAACGGTTTTACCGGTAGAGTGCAATAAATCATTTATACGCGGTAACGGATACAAATTAGGTTTTCTTATTGTATTTAGCTTTCGATAATCAACGCACACTCGTACTTCTCCGTTTTTCTTGGTTACAAGCACTACGGGAGAAGCCCATGGTGTTTCACACTCTTTTATCACGTTATGCTCTAACATTTAATAAATTTTTTTTTGAAATATTGCTTTGCTGTTAACCGTCATTTGATAAGGCGGTGTAGATACTGGAGAATAATATCCAGTGTCGATGCAATGCTCAGCAAATTCTGTTGTACCTCGCCCTTGTTAAAAGATCTCATGATTCAAATTGAACAAAGCGTTTAGTTGAATCACTTTTTTTCTATTTAACATAGCAGCTTTATCAGCACGAAGCGGGTTGAACCATGCGAAAGAGGAATTATATCGTCCATAGAAGTTTCAAAATCAAGAACAATATCTTGTGTGGCGTCAGGAGAGAAACGACATTTTCCTTGAGTAGCATCGATAACCATTTCAGCATTTTGTATAAATTCAATCACCAACAAGTTTGATTGAACTTGAGAATTAAGCAAAATAATAATTTGTTTACGTATTACAAGATTCTTTAAAAGTACGTTTACTGTCGCTACCATAACATCTTGTTCAGTGTTGCTGCCCTCAGCTAGTTTAATTGCAACTAGATCACGCACAAATGTCTGTTTTTTTTTTCAACACTTGATATTATGATTGACTGGCGACACTTTGCTTGGCTTCCGTATCTATAATTTCAAAACCGTGAGAATCAAAAACGTCTAGAGGAAGGAGATATTGCGTTAACAGTAAATTTACTAAAAGTTATAGACGCTAAAGCAGATTGGGACACGTTGCATTTTGGACATTTAGATCAAACGTAACCGGGTGTTTCACAACTAAAACATGAAATTGCTCAAGAAAGCGTAGTATCTACATGTTGGGAAATTGATTCCGTTTTGAGAGACGTAGTTGGTTTACTCTCGTCAATTGCTTTACAAGCAAGTTTTTTGCATTCATCAGTGGAATGACCAAATACTTTACAATGATGGCATCAAACACTCACTTTACTAGCACTCGGGTCTTTGGGTTGTTTTTTAGAGGTTTCTTGTTCTCGAATACCCATTTTTCTACAACAGCCATTTCATCTAGTTTTAATAATTGTAATAAACCATTAAAAATTTTGATTTTGTCGTGTAAAATCTTTTCACGAATGTTCATATGTAAAAGACCGTGTTACAAGCTTTAGGTCTTACGAACCTTGCACGGCGAACTCACACAGTCGGAGATAGAGGAGGTTCAAGGATAATATACTTAAGGACGCCAGATCAAACCTAATTAACACTTTTGCCTCGATCACGACAGACGGTCCAAACTTGTAACTAATTTTGAGGTTCGTAATCCTTACTCTGGTGTTCGCGTAGCCAAAATTGGTAAACGGGTAACGACAATTAAAAGAGAAAAGTATGTTACCATAAAAGAAAGATTAACAAGTATAACAACTTTAATGTATTAACGTAGAAGATTAACAGGAATATATGTAATTTCTCAACTCATAAATGTTCGAAATATTAACAAGTATAATTAACAGGTATAAACAAATTAACAGAGGTATGTTGAATTTCCCAATTCATAAACATTAGACAAACTAACAAGTATGATTAATAGGTGTAGAAACCTTGAATTAGCAACGTAAAAGATTAACCGGAGTATTGTTTAATTTCTCGATTCATAAATGCCAGACATATCGGCAACACACAAAGCATATAGTTAAATTACATCAAGATAGTGAAGTAAATTTCGTAATAAATATTGTCTATTCCGCATGCGATACACTCTAAATGATACTTGAAATTACCTTATTGGTATGTAAACAATAAACGTAATTACAGACACCGACAGTAATCAAAGTTCCGTGAGTGACTTTTATGACAGCGAAAAAATATAATCAAACTGACTTACCCAATCCAGTGCTTACTTGCGTGAAGAAAACGTTTTCCCACCGGCAGCAGCCTAGAATAATTATTGAATACCAATTCGTGTCACACAATAACTCACGAAAAAGGAAACTACAAAATCAGTAATAATAATTCATTAAATGCGATATAAGAACCCGTTGTATCGAATGCTGTTGGTTGTAATTACGAACAGGTGGTTGGTAACGCAATCGACTGTTGTACAAGAATTAACATCTCCGACGCATTGCTCGTCGAGACCTCGTTTTCGTATAGGTAGTATGCCCTCCCAAAAGCTTATACGTTCGGTAGCGGTGTTTATCAATCGTACTTATGCATCATTGTTCTTTGTTGAAGCGAACAGGTGATTGAAACGTGGCGAAACCGGCTATCAAATTAATACAGAAATTACGAAGGAATCTTAATAAACTGGAGACAAAATATCTTACCCTGTGCCGAACAAATTGTAATAAATTCGTAATTGACTTATAAATTTGTATTCATCACAAGGGATGCACTTAAAAGCTTAGAAATCAGTTCAAGATTTTCGACACCGATCGACTCACGTAGTTGACAGCTTTAAAATGGCCTCTCAGTAACCAACAAGGTCGGCAGAGGACGTCAAAACCAGAAACTAATTTTTAAATCGACATACAGGCTACTCTGTTGTGAAAATTTCGCACGTAACAACCGTAAACCATGTCTAACTGAAGTGCGCAAAAGTTTGCCGACACTTACAAACAAACACATTAGTTGGAGTCTTTGCACTTTGTTCTGAAAAAAAAAACAGATTGCGATATACACGTTATCTCATACTCATTGTCACCAGGAAGCGGCAAAGCCGTCTAACAGCATTGGTAGTAATCCTCGGAGTGCTTGACTATCTAACACGTTTGTACACTCTTTATAAGTTTTAATAGCATCAATAAAAGCATTGACATCTAAATCTGTTTTTCCAAATAAAACGACAGGCACACTTTGAAAAATTTTCTTTTTTCATTACCGGAATCACATTCGTCACACGAATGCTTTCTAATAACGCTTAAAATAAAACATCATTCATAGTAAATTTTTATCTTATCTTTGGCAATTTCTTTGTTGAATTCCTAAAAAAAAATTGATGGTTATGAAACACACAAATCTACTCGTAAATTACAATAAAAATGATATAATATTTTAGCCAACGTGCGAAGGTTATTGAAATAATACAGAGAAAGATTAATCCGTTAATAAATAGCGTAACAATAATACTGGTGTTGATTTAAAAAAAAACTTCATAGTAATTGAACCTTTGTGCTACAATTTAAAATTAAATGCAAACTTGCAAATAAATCTTCGAAACCAGGACACTGCTTTTACTTAAACGTTTTATTTTTAAAAAAAGATTTTGCACAATACAGTTTGCAGAAGGTAAATACCCATTTATCAAGTTAGACTTCTAGCTGTTATCGTTGGGGGTCAGAAATATACTATTCCGCAACTTAGGTATTCATTAATTTTGTCACTTATAAAAAACTTATCACGTATACGAGTACACCTCCTAAGTTGTATGGCCTAATTAAAACCCATAAGAATGAACATCCGATAAGACCTATTGTTTCATGCATAGGAGCTCCTACGTACGAATTGTCTAAGTACATTTCTAATATAATACAGAATATATCATACCTATTTGGACATAATATAAAAAACTCCTTTGAATTGATAGAAAAAACTAAAAATGTAATAATACCATCAAATTATAAGATTTTGTCATTTGATGTCACTTCTTTATTTACCAATATATCTAAAGAATTGGTGGTTAAACTTATAAGAAAGTATTGGATAGAACTAAAAAGCCATACTACTTTAGATTTAGTTGATGTTGTCCAACTCACGGAGTTTCTCTTTGATTCGAGTTATTTTATATTTGAGGATGTAATGTATACTCAAACATTTGGTACTGCCATGGGTAACCCTGCGTCGCCTATATTAGCTAACCTGGTTATGCATGACTTACTTAAATATGTAAAAAACAATTTAACATTTACTCCGTCATTTTTATTTTGTTATGTTGATGATATTATTACATGTATACCTGAAGCAGAGATTCAATACACTCTTAACACGTTTAATGAATATAATCCACATCTAAAATTTATGTATGAAATAGAAGAGAATGGTTCTTTACCTTTCTTAGATGTTAGGCTTAGTAAAGACAGTATTACTAATACTTTAGTTAGTGATTGGTACACCAAACCTGTAGCCTCGAACAGAACTATCAATTATTTATCCAAACACCCACATCATCAAAAGGTTAATATCATCAAGGCTATGAAAAATAAATTGTTAGTTTTAAGTAGTCCACAATTCTATGCAAAAAATTTTAGCATTTTAAAGCAGATACTAAAACATAATAACTATCCTAAGAATATAGTAAATAAGTTATTAACATACACTAACACAGCTACTAATACTTCACCATCTGTAAATCTAACTACGACTAATCTTAAAGCTAACTCTAACACTAACAATATTATGTACACAAAAATCATAAATGTCCCAAACCTAACAAAAAGATTAATTCCGATCTTAAAAACAGATAACATCAAAATAATAATGTATAACACGAATACTATTTACAACATGTTTTACAGCAGAACGAAAGATAAAATTGACATAACTGATAAACACAACGTAGTATATAAATTAGAATGTATGGGTTGTCAAGGTTGCTACATTGGACAAACGAAACAAAAAGTTAAAAATCGTATTAACAACCATAAATATGACTGTAAAACTAAAAAAGGAGAAACAGCGTTATCTGTACATCACATCGACACAGGACATAATTTCGATTTTAACAACCCTACTATTTTAGATGTGGAAAACAATTACAAGAAAAGATTAGTCTCTGAAATGATCTTCATCAACATATACAAAAATAATATTAATTTTAATACGGACACTAACAATTTAAGTAGTATTTATAATAATTTAATTTCTAAAATTACGAAAAATTATTAGTGTGTTTCGCGGTTATTTTCAATTTTTATGTGATTACAGGTTACCTTGAAATAATGTTTGATTATACATATCATAGTGTTTGTTCCCCATGTTGAATTGTATTGTCATTTATTATTTATTATTTATACTTATTTATTGTTTTTAATCATTGACTTTTACTAATCAGATTGTTGTCAATTAAGTTTAGGACGTGTTTCATGTTTGTCGAAAAACTTCGGAGTAACTTGCTCTAATGTTTCTACGTAAGTTCTTACGTTTATTGTTTTTTCTGGTTATTCTGTAATTTAGTTACTACTAACTTATTAAATTAGATAGTTGTTTTGTACTTACGCTTAATAAATTGCAGTAACCTGATGAAGTGCACATTTAGTGCACGAAACGTCGCCTCAAAGAAAAACTGAGCAGTTTTTTTATGCCCCTCCTTGAAAGAAGATTTTAATAGTGTTACATAAAAATACTATTTCAAAGATGTGACGTGATATCTTATGTTAGAATACAGTTTTGACGTTTAAAACATTGCAAAATATTAAAATTTCAAATTCTATAATACTGGATCTAACACTTTGAGTTTGTGTGCGAACAGTTTGTTATTTCTGTAAACGTATTTTTTTAGAAAACTAATTAGGATAAATATAGCTTTAATAAGATTTTATAAAAATAAATAATTCAAAAATCGTTATTACAAACCAGTACAATACATAAATGTTACGTCAAAATTTAAATTTTAAATGTAATTTTAACTTGATTCAAAGACTTTATAAATGTTGAGAAACACAATTATTTAACAAACTTTGCTTTTAGTAAATAAATCATTTAACAAATGCAAAATCTCTGATATAGTATATTCAAATTTAATGTTTCTATCTATGATGCTGTAAATTAACTATTTTGATGTTTTAGTAATATTCGTTACAGGAACAATATTAAAGCAATTATATAAATTTAAAAGAAGTAGTGTCACAATTGTATGTATTTTAAATTAATGTTTTACATTTTTTTCAAATTATGTTATTTGATTATAGGTATTGATTGTATAGTCAAGAATGTGTGCTGTCTATACTATAAATATCGAATTTGTTCTTTTTAGTAGGTTTTAGAGTGTATCGTTTGCAAACTTAATTGTCTTTTTATGTATCTGTAACTTTCCACTTGTATTTCACTTATAGAAATACTTTTATAGCTAATCAATTAAAATGTTACATAAACATTAAGAATAGTTTTGAAACTACCCCAATTACTTTTATCTTTCATATGTTCATTTAAATTGAAAATGGTTATTATTCTAAAATAAATCCATAATTTATGGAACAATAAAAATATTACTGATTACTATTATTTAAAACTTATGTTTTAAAAAATATTTTACGCTTAAATAAGTATTTTATCAATGTTTAAAACTCGGATTTGTGGAAGTAACTTTTGTACCTAACAAATTTAAAATAATTCTTAAACATTTTTATTGTACTTGTAAGAAAAAAATATTTATTTTAATCTAATAATTGTTGTTAGTATTAGGAATATTTGTAAATAAATCTTAAAAACTTTTTAATCATTTTTATTTTAGGCTCTTTACGTAAAAAAATGCTAATTGAAATACCATACAACATCACGTTTTGCACAAATATGAAATCTTTTCCGACAGACCGTTGAAAACATCTGCAACTTTTTCTCTGTTTATTAATCTGGTTTTTTCACGTATTCGTGATACATGCTGTGGTAAATCACGACAAATAAAGATTAAGATACAATCGTTTCATAAAACTAGCAGTTTACTTCAGAAGTAAAAGATGGATGTTAGAATATCATCAACATGTCTTGTGTTAAATAAATAATTTAAAATAATATTGATATTAAAATATAGTCTAAATTATTTTTTAAAATAGTTTGGTAAATGTAAAATTGGAAACTTAAAGCATTTTCAAAAATACAATTTTTTTAAATTTAAAATTACTTTTTAATTTGATTTTACAATTTTATTTTTATTTGTAGTTTATTTAGTTATGCGTTTACTAACGGCATATCTATATAGTCAAGTAAACATTTAAATAGCGTATGACACAACAAAACAATCATAATTGATTATAAATACACAACTTTTTAAGATTTCCAGTTTATTTGTATTGTGTTTTTTGTCAATATCAATCGGTAGTATCAAACACGTAGGTTTATCATCTACAAAAAATAACAAAACAAATTTTATATTCCTATGAGTACATCTTAAAAATATCAAAAATCATTTTATTCCATTACTAAACCTAAATTATACAAGTTGTAAATAGCGATTTTGGCAGCGGCTTTGTTAAAGCATCTGCTGTCATTTTTTTTTGAGCGAATATGATTTACTTGCACATTTTTATTTTCAATATGTTTTTTTACAAAATGATACTTGATATTTATAGTATATGTTTAGATTTATTTGATATATGATTATTGCTAATGTCTATAGCACCTCTTTTATCACAAAATATTTTTATAAGTTTGTCATAATCATAATTATAATCAGTTTCTGAAATTAATTATTTTGATCACATGGCTTCCTGGGTTGTTAAAGATAATGCGATATACTTTCTGCGGATCACAATGCAATTGCTGGTTTTTTTACTAAACCACAAGATAGTTTCTCTCTGCAATAAAAAACATAAACCTGTTATAGAGAAACGGTTATTCAGTTTATTTTCCCAATTTCTTTTAATTTCTCTTCTTTGTTATTGGGAAGTCAATCAGGGATCATAAAGGTAACCACAGTATTACAGTTACTCATTCCAAATTTTTCTAGTACTTTCTCAGTTTGATTTAACACTATTTTTTCATTTTGATAAGTTATGTTCATTCCAAGATATTTTTTACTGGTCCTAAATGTTTCATCTAAAATTTTGAAATCAATTTATTTCTAATTTTCATTTCAGTTTGTTCTTGGTTCTAAAAATGTTAATAAATTATCAATATACGATGCAATAATCAATTTGTGATGTATATCGTTGTTGGCATACACACAAAGATCAGCAACAGTTGGTTTTAATCCAAATTATAATAAAGAGTCGTTTAATTTTTTATTTCAACAGCTACCACTTGGTTTAGATCATACACTGATTTTTTTAAACGCCAAACTGTTATTTAGACAATTTTATATAGTGTGCGGTTTTACATAAATTTCTTTCTCTAATTCATTATTCAAATAAGCTACAAATACGTCCATAGGGTTAATTTTTAATCCCATTTTTACTGCGTAAGAAAATAAATATCTTAGTCATAAATATTTTATTATGGAAGAAAAAACTTTTTGGTAATCAATTTAAGGTTTCTAATTACATTCCTTTGTTACCGATCTAGCTTTAAATTTCGGTTGTTTATTAATTTCGTCTTGTTTAATTTAAAAAACCCATCTAGTTTGCGATATATTTTTATCAATTATTTTGTCTACTACTTTGAATGTTTTATTTTTTTATATGATATCATTTAGATATTCATAGCTCTCTTCCATTTGGTGGAATTTGGGACAGCCAAAACTTCTATAGTTAGTATAACTAATCGACTTCAATTTAACACGTAAACGACTGTGCTGACAGTTTCCGTCCACAGACTTTTACTTAGATTTTTATTTTTCAATAACACTGTTTGGACAGTTTCAACGACAGTACGGTTTTCACGTTCTGTTTTACCTATTTTTTCGGGTGAATATCTTACACTATACGCTGTACCGCGAAAATATAGAGTTAAGCCCTTCCTTCAATTTTATATGATAATTTAAACCAATGTATGAAGAGAAGTTTACACGGCTCAAATTAGTAAAAGCGTAAAAATTCAAAAATTATGTAACGTATAATCTCATAGGCATTAAAGATTCAAGCACGTAGGATAACGTATAATTTTCAATAAATTTACGAAATTAAAAATTTGTATTTGTAACAAATAAATGCGGTTACAACTTCATTTAATAATTCAGTTACGCAATTTATTTTAAAAATTCATCAAATAACACTTGGAGGGAACAACTAAACATTTAAAACACGTATAAACAAGTGCTTCATTAAATTTTTGCATATCAACGAATTTGACGAACTAAAATTATGGCATATTTTATGAGAATTTAAATAACATTCTGTATTAAAAAAAGACATTTAGGATTTGTCGAATGAATGGAAATACTCTTGGGAAATAACGGAAACCAAAACTGCGAATAAATAAATCAAAATGTCAAACATTAAACTGAAGTATGTCATTAAAATACAGTTGTTTGTTGTGATACTGACTTAAAAACTTTAACCAATAAAAAAAAATTTATTCAAATTTAGCTCGGATTTATTGGGAGGGACTTAACTTTATCTGTTCGCCGGACAGATAATAGCTTGTAAAATTATGCCTGAATTATGACAAGGATCTTTTACTTTTGTTGTATTTTTTTTAAAAAGCAGTCTCATTTGTTTTCCAAAAAGACAATTTTCACAAAAGGCTGGTCATTTTTTGTGTTTTTAATATTTTTTAAAATTTTGATGGGCTAAACACATTTTTTAGAACACTTTCTATTACTTCACCATTGACTTCAGTGTTAATATTTATTTCATCAACCCCATGGGTTTTCAAAATACGTCCATTACCAATTTTTACAAAATTTTATGTTAATGAAATGTCATGTTTAGACTGCACTGCACTGTTCAGATAGAATTTATTATTTATATCAGTCGTTTTATTTATTACCACAAAAACATTTCATTCTTCTTTATTTGTCTGACTTGTTTTTTCTTCATTTTTCATTGACATTTCCCACAAAATTGGATGTTGGTAGGTACTAATTCCCATGTTGTTATAGCGTTCATGATAACGTCATTAATATTTTAGTTATTATTATCTTGTCTGAGATTATTTTACTATCTTGTTTTCACATACTTACGATTAAATTTATTTATGCTACGTTTTTTGCTAAGTTATTTCTTTTTTCTTCTTTATAATTGTAGAAGAAAAATTAATGTTCCAGCGTATGGAAAGTTACCGTATTATATTGATCATAAATGGATAGTAGTTTAGTCTACACTTCGCGTTGTTTTACAAGTGATGATGCGCAAAAGAGTTGTTTTAGTAATTCTCAAAGTAATTAGTTGTTGACCGCAACTATCTTTCTTTTGCCATTTTTTATATCTTTTGCTGAATCTTCTTTTTTTGGTTTTATGTTATTATTATTACTTCTCATACATCTGATGATGTTGCAAAGATTTTTATGTTAAACTTTCATACGTCACAATTTTGTGTACTTTTCAGTAACACTATTTGAATTGCATTATTTGAAGGCTTCATTTTTAATATTACATTTACAGAATACTATTAACTGTTTGTGAAATAAAAGTTACGTTTTTATTGAAGATAAAAATTAAAACCTTTTAAGATTTTTTATAGGAACGGTGTTAAATCCTTTTGGTAGGAAAGGGCGACAGAAAAACACGACTTAATGTGTTTTTTAAGCGACGTTTTGTGGACTAATGTGTCCACTTTATCAGGCCACTGTATTTACTAAAAAACACAACATATTTAATACAAGCATAAATAAAACCATGTAATTATGAAGTATTTAAACTAATGTGAAATTATAAAAATACAAACAAACACAGTTAACTGTTAAAAAGTAATACATAACAACAAACATTAATTATGTAGATGATTTATAAAACAAACAATAGTTACAGCAAACACACAAACATCACAAAGACCCAAAACCAACTATTCAAAAATGTTGGCACTCAAAGGTAACGGATGAGAATTCGATGTCATGACATTTTATTGATAAGATTATTGTATACAGTACTAAGGTTATAAGTGTCTGTATTAAAATTTACATTGCTGTAATGTCTAGTGATAGAAATCATCTCAGATATTAATCTTTTATTGTATTTGGCTCCCACATCTAAGATGATGGGGTTACTAAAATCGAAATTGTGGCCAGTATTAATATGATGCAGAGCAAGAGTTACTTTTTTGTTGTTGCAATCATATTGATGATTTTTAATCCAATTAATAGTTTTTTGTTTAGTTTGCTCTATATAACATTTATTGTTTTTCATGCACTCGATTCTGTATACAACATTGTGTTTGTCGTATAACTTTGTTTTATCTTTCGTTTTAGAATAAATGGTGTTGTTATTATAGGTCACTATTTTCACGTTGGTATTTTTTAAAATCGGAATTAGTTTTTTAGTTAACCCGGGAACGTTTATGATTTTAGTATACTCAAAATTAGAAGTAGTGTTAGTTTGGGTCGATGGTGATGTCATGTTAATGGTGTTGTTCATATGGAATAATACTTTGTATATTAAATTCTTAGAATAATTGTTATTTTTTAAGATGTTTAAGTTTTTTGTGTGAAATTGTGGACTACTTAAACTAATGACTTTGTTTTTGTTTATGTTAATTTTTTGATAGTGTGCATGTTTTAAAAAATAATTAATCGTACGGCTGGATCCTATCGGTTTTGTGTACTAATCCGTTAATATAGAATTGTTCTGTTTAATTAACTTAATATCTAAAAACGGTAAAGAACCATTACTTTTGACCTCGTGCGTAAAACTTGGATGTGGATAATAGCTATTAAAGATGTTTAACGTGTTGAGAATTTCGTTTTCAGGTATGCAACGGATGACATCGTCCACGTAACAAAACAACAATGTAGGTTGAAAAATGAGTTAGTCAACTACGAACTGCAATAAGTCATGCATGCCTAAATTAGATAAAGCTTGAGATGCCGGGTTACCCATTGCAGTGCCAAATGTTTGTATATAAATTTTGCTCTTAAATGGAGTCAAAAAGAAATTTAATAATGTCAATAAATTCAAAATACTCAAGTAGAGTATGACTTTTGAGTTCTCTCCAGTATTTATAAATTATTTTCAAAACTAATTTTTTGTCGATGTTGATAAACAGAGATGTAACATCAAATGACACTATGTGATAATTAGGTGAAATTATAACGTTTTTCAACAAATTCTTGTGAATTAGATAAATTATAATTAAACATATATGAAATAATATTAATGATGTTGAAAATAAATTTAGACAGACGGTAACTAGGTGCACTTATGCACGACACAATGGGTCTGAAATAAAATCTGTCATAAAATTTAGGTGGTATACTTGTGTATGTGACTCTTTTTTTGTAAGTAATTAGGTGAATGTGTCCTATGTTAAATAAGTTTTTGGCTATGTTATTATTTTTGTTTTGAAATTTGACTGTAAGATCTAAGTTAGTTTTTCTGTAAGTGTTTTCGTCCTTGAGTAACTTGTAAATTTTATCTTCATATTCGTCTCTCTGTATTATAACTGTACCTTTATGCGATTGAAGTATTAATAAATCTTTGTGAATTTTTAAAAAACGTTTAGTAAAAATTACCAATTGTTGAATAAAAAGGTCTTCAGTATTGAAATTGTTTTTGTTATTCTAAGATAAGAACGTCTTCCGGGTTTGAACCGTGTCATTGTTGTAACCGAAGTTGCCAACGTTTCGCCCACTTTTTGTTGCTTCTGTTAACAAAATTGGTCATGACATTGATTATTTTGCCTCTTAACATTTCTTGATTCTTTTTTTTTTATGGTGATTAAGTATGTCTTCCGTGTCTTTTATAAGATTAGTAAGAGGTAACTTGTTATTGGAATAGTTTAATACAAACTTTGGAATTAATGCCAGACACTGAGCCACATCTTCTGGTAACCGTAACAATTTTTCATTTTTACATTAATTTATCATCTAAATAACAGTAAATACACAGAAAACACACGACACTTTCCTCATGTTTTTTCTGTCTTTTCTATGTCTGAACGTCTGGGTTTTAAAAAACATTTAACGATATCTAATGTAACGCCTAAGGTCTGACTTAAAGCAGCTTAAAGACATTTGTTTTAAGACTTTTCCAAATATCCATGATAAATGTCAGAATTGCGTAAAGTATGTTGTATGACTGTATGTATTTTGTTATTTTAACGCTTAAAAAAATTATTTGAGGTTAAATATGGAAATTTTTATAATTTAGTGTTGGCACTACTAGCTATTAGGCAGTTATTCTTTTCTAAATCTAAATTCCATACAGCAATTACAAAGTGCACGTAAAGAGCACATCGTCGAACAAACAAGCAAACATCTTTTATATTTTGTGTATTATTCCTCCGATCAAGATACGCGACAATAGCAAAGGAAAATGCTGCATCTACATTGCAAGCAACAACTATAACTGTGATTTTACCTTTCTGGGAGAACAAACCAGAGTTAAGGTTTTTAACATCAAAAACAAAATTCAACGTACTTATTTCCAAAATAATGAAAAAAGATTTAAAATTTAACCACGTGCTGTATGCCATATTACTAAAAGTAACAAATGAAGTTAGGAATTTAAACAATAAACCTGACAAAAGTTTATCTTACACTAGATTTAATAAAACTATTATTTCAAAAATGTCATTGTCAAAAACCCAAAAATAGAAACAGATTTGGTCTAGTCAAGAACCATCCCAACTTGTATGAATTATGCGTTTGCTGGTTGTTAATTGTACAATCAACAAAAACAAGTGCTACAAAAGCTATTTTTACAACAAATGCTTACAAACACTCAGTTTTTTTAGTGCCATTAACAAATATAACTCTGGAAGAAGTTGCTGACTAGATTATAGAAACAGTACAGACAACCGCAGTGTCTGCAACTGACAAACAATTAGCTGCAAAACAAGACTTAATTTTAACAATCTTGTTATGTTAAAAGTTGACAGTTTAATTTTCAAGTATAAAAATTTCTTCAAGTATATAGTGTGTTCCAAACCCCCTACTTTTTCGTCGGGATGTCAAATTTTAGAACGCAGAGTTTATTTCACTTCCTGTAAGACTTACCTCACGTTTACTGTAATCAGTAAAGATAACAAACAGGTTGCATAATTAGGTAAATTTCCACGACGTCACGTTATTAAAACGTAACTATTCACACCGTCAAAGTTTGGAAACTTTCAGGATTGTACTTCTTTTGAAAAGAGCTGCTACTATAAATTAATCTGTTAAGTTGCAGGGAAACGCTGCGCATTTTCGATCCCAAATGATTGGATATTTGAAGGAGAAATTTATTTGTGTTAACGTGGTATGTTCGTTTTGTGTTGGACTTAATATTACGTTTGCGTAACTCAAGTGCGGAATTAGCTAATCTCTTACTGGATAAAACCTAACTGTGAGTTTTACAATTTCAAATTTGCATTTCGGTGGTCATGTCAATTGTTGACCGTACGTGCATGTTAGGTTAACACAATTAATAATCATGTTGTGCTTCACAAAGTCGTATGCAGTGCGCGTTAAGTCTCAAAGGCATAAATTCTTTGACATAGCTTTGCGATTTTAAGTTTGCGAATATCAATTCATACTTTCTGCGAATGTAAAAGTTTATACCGACAAGGTCAGTTTATTGTACGGTGTGTTGTCCAGTAATGGGAGCAACTTATATTTGATTCGACTCACGTATTAACATTTATACTTATGTACTTTCTTCATCTTCTTTGGAGTTAATGTCTGTGATAAAATAAATATATATTCTGTGTTATTACTTCTGTCGTGTTATTTGTTCTTTTCTAGCTATGGGTAGAGTTAAACGGTATCTCCATAATTTAATTTTTAATCGTCTTGGAGCTTTTTTTCGGCTTAAGTTATAATTTAGCATCACAAAACCTGCGACTCCCTCTCGGAAAAACTGTGCTGGCCGTTGCTTCCTTTTATGTTGCGAGGAAACCACGTAGCAGGTTTGGCTGCCTAACTTAAGAGACCTGATTTTCTCGTAACAATCTTCATAGACACATTGATACAGAAGATAGTGTCTTAATTGCTCAAACAACAAAAGTCAAAACCATGATAAGCAATTCAGCAATATAAATAACACGTTTGGACAAAATACACAAAAATCTACAAAATTTTGCAGTTATTCAAAAAACCCGTTAAGATAGCAAAAGTAACTGCAACTTTTGCGACCCTTTAAAACTGTTGCCGTTTTTTCTGTATTGAAAATGAGATGTCTTAAGTTTGATTTCTAATTAACACAGGCAGTAATTCACCTACACAATTTATAGTTAGACCTTTGAAGTAAAAATGTGACGGTATTCTAAATAATTTTTTTATTATTTTGGACTTAAATAAATTTCTGTGTTAAGACGTTTAAAACTAAGTAATAAAGCAGGTACTACTCAAGTATCCTAGTGTGTTACGTCAAACATTGACAGTAAAAATAGTCTAAAATACCTAAACATAATGTAGTACACCGCAACATAAAAAATGAACGTCTTGTCAATTTGGAGTCACGTGTACAGCCAATCGACAAATTTAAAACAGCATAACAAAAACTTAATGGAAAAACCTAAAATAATTCAATCTTTGTCTTTGCTTTGGGCAAATCCGCTACATATAATACTTAAAAGTGACAACACATAAAAGTTTGGAAATAGTATATTTTATTACTAGACTTGAAAAAAGGTTTTTCCCGGGAAAAGCCCTTTCTGTCGTGTAATAAACAATATTTTTCATTATATCTGTCTACAAAACTAGAATAAAACATATAAAAATTAAAATACATATGTCTGAATCACCCTTCGTTAAAACAATGCATATCTACAATGCATTGAAAATTTCATGCATAATTGTTTTGACGTGGGCCAATATTTTAAAAGATAGATTCTGTAGAACATAATTTTTAAATACCAGAAAATATTACTCAACAAGCAGCAGAAGTACAAGCGGAATTACTTTCTAAAAAATTTCAAGACAGATATGAAAAAGAGTATCGTTTGTTCTATCAATGGCGCGAACAAAAAAATGTAAAATCTGTGAGTGATGATCTTTTTCTTGTTTATTTGTCAAAGAAAGCTAAACTTTTGAAACCATCTACCCTGTGGAGTCGATTCTCTATGATAAAAACTTGTTTATCTATTAAAGAAAATATAAACATTAGCAAGTAAGTACAATATACTATATACTTGCGTAATACTTCTATTTTTTACTTATACACTAATGCATTCATTCGTACAGATTTCCACAAACAATCGCATTTCTCAAACGTCAAGATGTTGGTTATGACCTAAAAAAGCCAAAGTATTAACAGTAGAACAAGTAACCAAATTCATTTGTAAAGCTTCAGATGAGAAATGGTTATTGACAAAGGGTTGTGTTTGACTTATATGTAAAAAATGTTCCTTCCGATAGTAATACTAACCATTTTCGTACAAGTACTTTTAATATTTGGTATTTATGGAGCATGTCGACACGTCGCACAAAAGCAAATCGGAGAGTTCGACTAAAACTGTAAATATCAGTAACAATTCAAATTGTACCAGTAATGTTACATTTAATTAATTTATTGTTAAAAATAAAGGCTGTTCGGTTAGTTCTGCTTCTACTATATACATTCCGAAAAAGCAATGTACCATAATTGGCTGTTTACAATAAAAGCTTATATCTTACATGTCACTCGATCCAGTAAACTTGAATTAGAATTTACTGCAAAAATTTCACAATAAAGAATGTGGTTTAACTTTGAATACATATAAAGATTTTGACGGATGTGTAAAAATGCAGATCGCCAACATTAATTTCATGGCGCGAAAATTTTACTTCAATAAAAATTTTATTATAAGACCCGAATAAAACTGAAAACTATTAATTTACATTGAAAGTATACTTTAGAAAAGAATTAACTCTAGCTGAAGTATCTAAAAATTATTGCTATAAAATTATTCGTTAGTATTGTTACCTACAATTAAAGTCACTAGTGTAATGTTATTTTTAAAAGTTGGCAACAAAGTAGCACGGGAAAAACCTTTTATAGCTCATAAGCAAGTACGAAATACATATGTTTTCATGGTGGTATAATGAAAAAATTATTGTTTTGATGATTGCTCTAAAATTCCTATTATTAAACCGTTTCGACTCTTACAGTACAGTAGGTTAATTACATAAATAATTGTCTTATTGTTTTAGTATCCAACAAAAAACATCTAAAACACGTTGAAAAAGTAGTCAACAGACTCAGTGACGATGAAACAATCATCCAAAAAGATGCACGTGGTGAACCTTAAAACTACCTTTCTAGAAGGAAAAATATTTATCTAATAAAGTTGAAACAATCTGATAACTTTATAGGGATAATATAGTATCAGTTTATGCTTTTTTAATTGGTTACACCCGAATTAATGCAAACATTACCTTTATAAAAAAACAACTTCAGTTTTTTACAAATATAAGAAAACCTTGGTTAATGCGAGTATATTATAATATTCAAATTCTAACTAAGAATTAACTCTTACTACGGATACTACAGCAACTAATGTATGCAGAACGTAAACAATAACTGTAAATAGCCATAAAGATGGTTATCGTTGTAAGTTGATTTTACACCCGCGTATTTCAAAATAGCTTTGAATAAAACTGCGCAATAACACCACAACGTAAAGGACATTGCGGTTTAAGCAAGGTTCATGCAATCGTGCAAATGCCACCAGAGTGAACTACTGGACGGTCGTTTCGGCCTTTTGATGCTTATCAGCAACAGAAGATACACTGTAATGTAATTCTCACAATTGCATCAACATCGATATAACCATTAGCACTGGTTTTTAAGTGTTGTTGAACAAGTTGAACTGCGTAAATTTTAAAAAGAAACAGACATTTTTAAAGCTGGCTATCAAAAGCTTCCGATTAAAATTAGTAATGTATAATAAAACAATGTTTCATAATTATTTATAATTTTATTTTAATATAAAACCTAAAATAATTTTTGCTTTAAACGTGTTCTGAAAAGACATTAGACGTCTTAAATATATTTATTTGCCATCTTTGAGATGTTTTTGTGTTGTTTGAATATTGTGTGTACTATGGTAGCATAAAACGTAAGTTAGTATTGCAATTGGTAACATAGCTACTCGAGCAAAACCAAATACTTGTAAAAATTGGGTTACATTTTTACGTTACTTGTTTTCTGTTCCTATAAAATACAAGTTGCGAAATAAGTTTTACAAATCCAATCAAAACGCTGACTAACAGACTGTGTGCTGATTATTCAAAAATTACACGTAAATTCTGATAAAAATAGTTATTATTCTCTTTGCAATAAAATTTTTATTTTATTTCAAAGTTTAATATTTTAAGTTACGTAACTAGATTAGAATAGCCAGATACTTGTAAAAGTTGGGTTATGTTTTTACATTGCTTATTTTCTGTTACTACAATAAAATACAAATTGTAAGTTAAATCAAAACTTTTTTATTACCTGAATAACTGGGTGCTGGACACTAATAAAAACAGATATTGTTCTCTTTGCAATAAAATGTTTATTTTATATTTATATTTTATATTTTAAGTTTGATTTTTCTATTTTAATTTAAGTTATATACATTATGTGAAACATTTTAACAGTTTTAAACTTTGATACAGTAATTACCAAAAAAACGTACTAGGAAATTGACAAATTTTAACATATATATATATATTTATATTAATTTATCAACTATTATTAATTGCTACTACAAATAATAATCTAATAGTTTAATTATTCAGTATATAATTTTATAATTATAACAAAATTTCTTATGTAGTTAATTTTATTTGATGCAAGTTATTCTATGATTTATTTATTTATTTTATTCAAAATTTATTTAAATTACGCGGATTTAAGATCAGATTTTAACGTTGACATCTCTATAGCCATTTACATGCTATTAGTCTTACAAAATAAATTTATACTATGAGATGGCTCTGCAGTCAAATTTCACTCATGTTACTAACATCGTTTATTAATATAAAACTATAGACCTGTCAATGCATTTATCAAATTACAGTAGAGTGTTCTCCGACTGCTGAAGAACCGCAAAAGATAGAAGCGATCGTCCAGTGGTTCACTCCAGAGGCATTTTTACATTTGCATTTACAATGTTATCTTACAATGTTATTCGTTGCAATTTTAGTCCGCGTGTTTTATTCAAAACTTATTTGAATTACGCGAGTATAAAATCGGATTTTAAATTTTGAATTTCTATAGCTATTTAAATTTATATTGTTTTTATCACATTTAGTATTGCTCTACTAACACCTCTGTCATGTTGTAGAAAGTGTATTTACACTATTATTAATAAAAATATTTGTTAACATATAGTACGGATATACTTCATGATTGTATGCTATTTTATTGTAAATTAGAATATTATTTCTGTTAATTTGTAATATTCTTCAATAATTTACAAAAGAAAAAATACAGTTGCAAATTATTGTGCGTTAATAATAATATTTATAACAAATTATAATTCTTAAAATAATGTTATTATGATTATTCCAACTATTACTTTTTTAAAGTATAATATTATGTCTTTAATAAAATAAAATTTTTTAACCAGTAACATCAGGTTTTTTTAAATTTTAGATTAAACACCAAAATCATGTAGTTTGAGCTGTTGTAAAGTTTTTAAATATCATTCAAACTTTCTAAAGGTTGTTAAATAAAAAACTCCAATTAAGTTAAAGTAATATTTTAAGTTTTCTTCTATTATATAGATATATTTTGAACAACACGGCTAAATAATCTTTTATTTATTTATTAAAAAGTTGTAATTTGATTTGAACTAAGTAAAATGTAAATGTAAAATATACTTATATTTTTTAACACTTTCAGTATAGTTTTATTAAAAATTAATTCTTCTATTACATGCCAATGTATATTAAAACCGTTTGTATTATTTTTTTACTATTTAACAATGTTACGAGTTTTGTGAACTTTTAAACGATAAGTATTATTTAGCATTACTTTTGCGATTTTGTATTAATGTAATGCAAACTATGAAATACATAGTTTGCATAAATATTGCATATGTGCCTATCTAATGATGTTATAGAATTCTTAAAAACTATTTTTTATTGTTTATATTATTTACTACACAAATTAAACTTTCTTTAAAAACGGTTTAAAATAATTACAAAGTTAGCAAAACGTTAAAAAATTTAATGCTTTTAAGAAATAGTTACACAAACAAAGTAATGTAACACGATGAAATACTCAGATATATGTATTTGACAGCCAACACAATGACAATCAAGTCAAACCGCTAGAAGCGTCTTGTGCTTTCCTAATAATTTATTACGTTGAACGTATTTAGGTCTAACGTTATAGGTCACATTTAGCAATTTTGCATTTAATATTGTAATACCTTAGTCGTATTTTTAAAATGATATATTGCTAATTCTTTTTACAATGTTTTTACAGAAAGGTTATAAAAAATCTTTTTGGGGTTTGTTGTTTTAGTAGACGTTTTTAGAGAATCGTTTATTTAAATTAATTAAATTAAATTAAATTTTTTAAAATAATTATTACAGTTAAATTAATTTTTATTATACTATTTTTATTTTAATTTAGATGTTTTTTTTATACATTACACGATTTATAACATTTAGACTATAAATTACTAAACTTTAAAAATGCTTAAACTAAGTCGATAATAAATGTTATATTTGTTTTAACATTATTTTGACGTTTTACTAAATTATTGAGATTTGATTTTAAATTGTGTACTGAATACTTTCCTGCAAATATTTACCACGCAACCTAATTTATTATTAGCGCTGTAACTTAAAGTACGTAAGCCACATTTTTTTGGTTAAAAATCAGTTGTTGAATTTTTAAATTTTATGTGGTTTCTGGTAGCTCTTTTAGGGCGTAATTGTACTTTTATTAAAAAATTAAAGATAATTTTTAAAGCTACAGTTGTGATAATTAGGCAAAACTGTGATTCTATTAATAAAATTTTATAAACTAATCGTGTAGATTATAACCTTCAAAAGTTGTTAGTAGTTTTAAGATGTCAATTAATTTGAATTTTTGGCAAAAATTATAAACACAAGCTTAGCATCGTTAGTGATTTATCAATGCACACTCTGATCAATTTGTTCTAGCTTAATTTCAAAGCGCGAAAAAGTAACATTAATTCTTTTACTGGTATTGTGTATAGCCTAAAAAAAGTAATTGTGTACAGTTACGTCTTAATTTTTTGTCATCAGATAGTACATTTTTACATTGTTTTATTGTAGAATTAGACTATAATTCTATACGAGTTTTTATTATTATAAATATATGATGTAGTTAAAAATAGTATTTTATATGCAACTTTTACAGTCTCTTGAAAATATTATTTTATTTTAGATGCAAGAAATTTGTTTTGTGAGTGACGAGTAAATTGGTTTAACAAATTATGTGATATACAAACTGCGTCTTACAATACGCGAAGTACTTTATTAAATTTATGCTGATGTACTAAATGCAGTGTGCAATAACGATTAGCAAAAACAAATGATATATTGAGTTTGCTTTATCAAGAACGATAATTGTGAAATAATTAGACGTCTTTCAAGATCTCGTGAACTGTGGCGCTGTAGTCGGTATATGTCAAAATATTGTTATCATACGTCTTACAAACATTCGCCGGTACATTTTTTCTAACCTATCTTTGCTTTTATCGTTGTATTTGTTGTTAATAAGTTTTTAGGTATTATTATAAGTAAACTAATTTCTATTTAATAAGTAAATATCCGATTATTTTTAATTTTTATTGACGTGAGTGACTTTTAAATAGACTAACGTTTTTGGAATTCAGATAGACTTGTCAAATTTTTGACTTTTAGTATATTAATTCCGATTTCCGACTCAAGGTCACAGTTCACGACATAATGAAATGCCTCTAATAAGTCGATTACATTAAACTATTGAATTTTAACAAAACATGTTAAAAAAATAGTTACGTTACAAAAGTTTTTATTAATATTGTAACGAATTTTATTTATTATTAAAACTAATTTATTTTTACTTATACTAAAAATATGTACACGTTTAAACTAACCGAACTAATTAAATCTAAGGAAATATAATAAAAACACTTACACTATCATTTATGTATAACACTATCACTTACAGATAAAATAAGTCCGCGGATAACTATTTAACACTTATTGCTTGTTTACACTAAAGTCACGCCCAAAGTTATACACCGTAGATTTATCTCACACGCGTTAACGACTTATTTATTTAGACTTGAATAATCTTCTTAACACTGCCATCTTCGAATTACGCGAAATAACTGACCTCCGATTTGTTTGCAACGAATTTATACATCGTCGCAAAACGTTCGCGATTGTTCCATATCCTTCCGCGAACGTTGTAGAAAATGGATAAAACTTCGAGAAGGCTCTTGAATTTGAGAATGTTTCATTGTCCCCTTCTTAGAATAGTTCTGTCCCAGAACAAGAGACTGGGTGAGACACCGGTAGAAAGAATCATGGCAATAGCGGCAGCTTCCTCCATTTCGGCAACTTCCTTGACCACAAAAGTAACAGTCAATTGACTTTTCCTGACCCGATATTTTCCTTGGTTGGTAACTACAGGCCTGTTCCTAAGAAGACGACCTCCAACATGTTTAGAACCGTCCTCCAATTCAGTTGATCTAAGCCACAACCAAGCTTGGGTACTGCTAATTTCGTAACATGGTGGAACACCATTTTTCTCTTGAGATTCCATATTGTTCGCCACAGATTTTTGAATAACGGCTTGGTACGTGAGTATTTCTTGGTGACCAGATAGAAAACAAAGCGTCTGTCACCACATAGTCTTAAAACTTTTCCGACTGCTAGTTGCTGTCTTTGTAATTTATCTAGCTGCCCAAACTTCTTTTTAAACACGACTGCAACCCCTCTGGACATGTCAAGATCCTCGTTCAGGCAATGTGCGATGGCATAATCTTTTTGTGTCTGAAACAGGTCTTGTTGTTCCTCGGTAGTAACTCCGAACCTAGCTTTACCAGAACCTCCGTATAAGTTCATGAACTTCTCGAACTCCATTCCTTCGATTTGATTCCTTGTTCTGCTGCTTATTACTCTGGTTCGGACCTGAACTTACGTATTGTGGTTATCGCTAGCAAACGGGGCCAGACGATCGACGTGGACTACTTTTGGCTTGCCTTTGGGCGGTTTTCGGATGCGATATATAACGTCATTAATACGCTGCACGACTTCATAAGGGCCCTCTCATTGCGTTTGCAGTTTTGGCGACAGACCACGTCTTCTTTGGGGATTATACAACCAGACCATGTCGCCAGGTTGAAACCCACCATTTTCTACCTTGACGTCATATCTGGTCTTTATCCTATTTGTGTGTTTTTACGGACCTCCTCGTGTACTTCGTCTAGCCTCTTGGTCAGCTTGCTGACGTAATCTTCTTCTTCCGGTCTTCGTCCAAACTGGAGGTCGCATGTCAGACGTATTTCGCGACCAAGAATCACACAGGATGGTGTTTGGCCTGTGCTTTCGTGAACGGATGATTGATATGCTATTAGGATAAGGTGTAATTACTGATCCCAGTCTCTTTGGTGTTCGAACACTACTTTGGCTAAGTACTTGCCCATTGGTCGATTCATCCGCTCAACCATGCCATCAGATTGAGGATGGAGAAGCATCGTCCTAGTTTTCTTAATTCCCAACAGTCGGCAAACTTCTTGAAACAGTCCAGACTCAAAATTGCGGCCTTGATCGGAGTGTAACTCCAACGGAACTCCAAACCGACAGAAAAACTCTTTTACTAATACGTTTGCAACTGTAGCTGCTTCTTGATTGGGTATGGCGTAAGCCTCCGTCCATTTTGTGAAATAATCCATCGCCCCCAGTATTTATTTATTTTCCAAATCGGACTCTGGGAACGGCCCTGCGATGTCAATCGCTAATTTTTCCAAAGGGCTTCCTACGTTGTATTGCTTCATGGGTGCTTTGCGCTTTTTTGCTGAACTATTTCCTGATGCGCAGACCGTGCACTTACGGCACCATTTCACGACGTTCTTTTTTTCAGTTTATCTAGTAGAATCGTTCTTGCACTTTACCCAATGTCTTCTTAATGCCAAACTGTCCTCCTGATGTCCCATGGTGGAGATGCTTCAATACTTCTGACACCCTGCTCTTTGGCACTACCAACTGTAGTCTGTTTCCCGTGTCCTCGACACTTTCAAGGGATCGCTGAAGCAGACCGTCTTCTACTATCAAGGAGTCCCACTGCGCCCAGTACGCTTTGATGTTTCTGCCTAAAGCACTCACTTCTTCCCAGGTTGGTGGTCGGCCGTTTTATTTCCAGTCCAGGAGTAGTCTTATTTCAGGATCGTTTTCTTGTTCGCGACGTAACTGCACAGGTTCCCACTCATCATCAACCATAGCAGTTCTCCGGAGGCATTCAATTTTTTCTTCCAGTCGCGAACAATGGCTGCAGTCCGCCGGACATGGTCTTCTGGACAAGGCAGCAGCGTTCCGATGACTGCTTCCGGCACGGTGTTCTGTATCATAGCATTGATTAAAGTATTCTAAAAGACTGACAACTGCAATATTAAAATACACATTGTACTTTCCCTTTCCCTTCGATACCCGTTACCCAAAACATGCAAGCCGTGCGCTAGCGCCAGGCTATTGTATTGCGGAATTTTGTTAAAATGAACAAGTAACTGGTTTTTTTTGTAAGAGTATGTTTGTGGGCCGTATTTAAGTATTTTGTTAATTACCATTCAAAATTTAAACACGCTGATCGTGAGAAATTAATAGCTAAATGACATGTTATAATTTATTGATTGTGTAAAATTAATAAATGAACAGTAAATTAAAACAATTGCACAATTAACATATAAAAACTTACTGCAAAGTATTTATTACAATAATCAATAAAATGTTATTATTGTTCAACCAAATCAAAAATTATTTTACAATTTAATCATCATTATTATTTACATTATACTAATAAATTATCGTACATTGTTTACAAAAATATAGAATCTACTGATTAATAATTATACATTATTGAAAAAAAAAATGAATACAAATAACTACATCTAAATAATTAACATTTTCTAAAACTATAATATTATAGATATAAATAATTATGCCTTACATTTTGGATAATATTTTAATCTTGCGGTGAGGTTTATAGCTCGATTTTATTGGTTTTTTTAAATTTTTTTCCCATCTTATTGATCTATACATTTTAATTTTAACTAAATTTTCTATAATAAATATTTTATGATCTATAGATTTGTTTAACCAATTATATTTGTCTTGCACTTTAACTTTTAAAGCATTTGCAATATCTGCCTTAAAACTATATTGGAGTTTAAATTTATTAAAAAAAAAGTTAAAAGTATGGAGTAAAAATGTAACAATATCCGCAAATTCAGATGTGGGTTACATTAAATAATTAAAATTTTCATTTAAACCATAGTTTTTGTGTAACAATAACAATTGGGATTTGTCATCAATATTTTGATTACAATTTACAAACGCAGTTTTACATTCATTACAATCATATTTTTAAAAAAAATTGTAACACAAATAACCTGCTACATAAACATTTGTACAAGTTTCTAATCTGATCGTTTCTATACTTGTATTTATTTTTGTTAATATACTATCATCAACATTTAACTGATTTCCTAGTTCAGCAATTTCTCTATTTACAAATACAACTTCTGAATGAAATTTAGAGTTTATTTTTTCAACCTTTTCTTTGTCGTAATCTAGGTTTACAAAGTTGTCAACATCTATTTCACAATTAGCGCCTTCGATAGGGGATTGTAGACGAATATGCATGTTGTGCTGTAATGCTATTCGAAATTGTTTAATTGTGGGTTGAGCATTGTAACCGTTTCTATTTCTGATTACCGAAAACATATTTTCTATGGGATCTTGGTTGATTCGACTAGTTAGCAAAAATTTGTAGCCTTCGGCAGTAAGGGATTCCCACAATTCCAGTGCGGCTCTAATTGTCCATTGAAATCCGTCTATGCAATAAATATTATTTTTTATTTGACCTTTTTCAAAAACTCGGAAGCTCTGAAAATATTCTAAAGATTCAATTAAGAATTTTGATGTAAATGTATTGTAAATAGATAAAGAGCATCTGTACGGATTAGATTCCTTCACAACTCTACTATTTAAACAATCAAAAATATTGTTTATACGTTTAATAAATGCAGCCGTGTGTTTAGCGGTATTGGATTTAAGTTCTCCAGTATCGGCGCAAGTTGAAATTGCGGCAGCTACCGAATTGCTGAATACTTGTGCGGCATATTTAACTCTCATTTTTTGAAAGCTTGATGGATTCACGTGAATATCTGTTATTTTTAACATTGATCTAGTTAAATTACTACTTCTATCTATTCTATAAGTATTTACAAAATCGTACCAAGAAATCTCAGTCCCGTTGACAAGCATCGTTAAGTTAGTATTCATAAAATTGTTTCGTAAACTTTTAATTAAATGTGGAACATCAAAGCAAGTGTATATTGTACTTCCATTAAATAATATTTTTACATTATCTTTTGTGGCCCCTAATATCGCTAATGCTTTTCTGTTATTGCTTCCCTGATCACAAACTATTATTCTTGGAACTAATTCAATGTCTTGTAATTTTTGCAAAACTTCTTTCAACAATAAACTTATTATTTCACCTTTAACAGGGCCATGGGATACATAATAACAAAGCGGTATTTTCCAATTAATGAATAAACCTCTTACAAAAAATAATAAAGCTTGATTAGCAAATTTTTGATTCCTACCTAATTCACCGAAGTCCTCAAAACCTTCGATGAAATCGTGAAAATGATTATAATCTAAACCTTGTTTTAAGGTAATCTCGTCATACATTACAAAGCATTGTCGTTCGTTGTTTGACATTTGTTTAACTTTCTCATTTAATTTTTCAACTAAATTATTATCTACTCCAGTTCTTAAATTATTAATTCTCAACCAAAATCGAATTGTTGTTACGCTAGGAAGAATAAAACCTAAACTAATCATAAACTTATAATTACTAGGCGATTTATAATACAAAGAAAGAGCAATTCGTTTTTCGGCTGAAGTCCATGGTGTTCTTTTGCGGTGGTAGCATTGCATTTTAATAAATGTTCTAACTGCAAATGATTTATTGTTGAGTGTGTTGTCTAAAGTTGATTTAAAACAAACGGACACCACTTTTTTTTTAAGTCTTGAATTTGCAAGAGTTTTTTTTCTTAAGCTATGTTGTAATTTAGTAATTGTTTTATTTATTATTGAACTATTTTGAGCATCACTAGGAAAAGGCATTTCAGTGATATCATCCACACTAACATCGACACTATTTGTAAGATCGCGATTTTGATTAGAATTTGTACACAAACTTTGTTCTGGGCTGTTTAATAACTCGTAACTTACTTTCAATTTTTTGTTTGTTCTATCGGTAACATACGTTTTAGGGCTGCTACATTTATTGACCTCTAGTTTTTCGGTTGTAGCACATGGATTAGGTTCTAATGATGAAATTGATAATGTATTTATTGAGTTATTATCGACACTTACAAAATTATATTTAACTGGTACTGCATATGCATGCAAGGTTTTTTTTAAAACATTACCGCGAAAACAAGAAGGTAAAAAATGTTTTTCACACAAAAGTTTATTTTTTAATTTATCTTCATCAATGTTCAGTAATAACACGTTACCACTATTTATAATCCAAGTATTACAACGCACAGTATTTTTAATTGGAAATTTAAAAAAACTTATGTTTGCTGTATTTTTTCTTGTATTTTGGCAATTTGAATAGACGCAACAATGACTAGCAGTAGTCACATCAACACTCTCACTATGCACCGACATGGTTATTGGTATAAGCAATAAATGACACAAGAGAATACTATGAGTTTGTTATGTTAACAACTACGTGCAAAAGATGCACAATTTTCAATATTGAAAAGAAATTTTTTGCCACTACCACTCTATCATTGTTCAACAATTTATACTTAAAATAGAAATTTTCAAATATTAGCGATTAAGTATTATATACTTTAGACAATGGTACAATAGTGTAAAATATTTGTTAAAAGAATACTATGTATACGTGTTTACATTGTATGTTGTAGTCAAAAGCAGGGTTGTCTGTAATCCTTAATCCTCTTAACTAAACTACCCAATTTTGTTTGCATTGCAAACACTTTAAGATCAAGTATTGTACAGAAATCAAAAGTTTTAAAAATAGTAAATGTAAAAAGTGGTTAATTACGAACTCTTACATAATGAATAAAGACATACATTTAGAAATATGTTTTAAGTTATTATTGTACTTACAATAAAAACAATTATTGTTATAACTGAAATGATATTTTTTTAAATATGTATTTTAAGGTACACAGAAAGTTTTAACGGAGCGAAAAAAACATAAAAATTGCGTGGAAAATAGTTAAAACAAAACTTTTCTTTTCACATACAAACCTGCTGTCAAACCTTTGACGTAAATCATAAATGTCAATCTAAACAAAAAGCGAGTGTTGCCATTGTAATGGTCCTAGATTGTAATGGTTGGAGAAAATCTGGAAGCCCGTAGTATAGTTTTACATCGCCGAAATAATCAGTTACAGCGTGTGTATGAAACACATCGCTCATATGACGCGTTACAATATCCAATCTTATTTTGGAAAGATGAAGATGGTTATCATTTTTCAATCAAGATGATAAATCATTGAAAAATATGTTAAGTTAAATTTATTATCATAAATATTATGTATATCTTAATCTACTATGCAAAATAAAAATTTAATTAATTATTGAAAATATTACTCAATTTATTCATTTACAAGCAGTAATATTACAGACTGACAGTACACCGTCTGCCGGGTTCCGCTAGTAATAATATAAAAATGCTTAAATTGTTAAATATTTGCTAATATATTTACAATCGCACATTGTAATACATTTTTATATCTGCCTGTTATCGCCAAGGACGCTTCAATACATTCAAGCGGACAAGGCACTTGCATTTGTAAAGGTGTAGAATGCACACATATTTTTATAATTTTCCTTAAAGAATTTATTTATAATTTAAAACGTTACAAATAAAATAAACAATTGTTTTCGATATTTCCAACCATAATTTAATATAAATTACATATTTGGTTATATTAAATTATTTTGGTAAGTAATATTTTTATCGTAATTTATGCTAACATTTAAATGTTTGATAATTCTGTTGAATATTAAAAATTATTAATTAGGTTATTGTACTAACTAAACCGGTACTGATTTGTTAATAAAATAACATTCCTTACATTGTTATCGAAGTAATTACACATTAGAATTAGTACGGACCTGAAAATTTTTAAAGAAACCTTGAAACGGAGTCGTTTATAAAATTTTGTTTAGTTAATGTTCTACAGTACAGATGGCCAAAGCTAAAGACCTCTAGTAGCTAGAACTTCACAAGTTGCGCATATTTCCCATAAGGTTGTCTATCTTCTTATACAATACTTAATCAATGATCATAGTCATACTCTTGCAGTCTCTCGATCCATCTTGCCACTTGTCCTTCCGGGTTACGGAACTGCAGTAGCCATTTTAAAGCGGCGTGGTCTGTTCTCAGTAAAAATTTCCGTCAATACAAATATTTTTAGAAATGTTCGATGGACTTGACGATTGCTATCAGCTCCTTTCTAGTCACGCAATAATTCCTTACTGGCATGAACAAAACCTTGCTAAAATACGCGATAACTTTTGCTTGTCCATCTTGAACTTGCGAAAGGACCGCGCTTATGGTCAGATTGCTTGCGTCGGTATCTAAAACAAATTTTCCATCTTCTCTTGGATAACTCAGAATCGACGAAGTGACTAGGGCCTGTTTCAGTTGATGGAAAGAATTTTCGCAGTCTTCATTCTATCTAAATTCTGCTCTTTCTTCCGTCAATTCCGTCAAAGGTTTGACAGCAAATCTGGGTACAAATCGTCTATAGTAGATGCACAGCCTATGAAAACTTCGGACCTGATGTTTGTCGATTGGTCTTGGCCATGCTTGCACTGCTCGGATTTTGTCTGGGTCAGCTCATTAAGCTATTGAGTTTTTAAAAAAACATGTTAAAAAACTAGTTACGTTACAAACGTTTTTATTAATATTGTAACGAATTTTATTTATTATTAAAACTAATTTATTTTTACTTATACTAAAAATATGTACACGTTTAAACTAACCGAACTAATTAAATCTAAGGAAATATAATAAAAACACTTACACTATCATTTATGTATAACACTATCACTTACAGATAAGATAAGTCCGCGAATAACTTATTAACACTTATTGTTTGTTTACACTAAAGTCACGTACAAGGTTATACACCGTAGATTTATCTTACACGCGTTAACGACTTATTTATTTAGACTTGAATTATCTTCTTAACACTGCCGTCTTCGAATTACGGGAAATAACTGACCTCCGATTTGTTTGCAACTAATTTATACATCTTCGCAAAACGTTCGCGATTGCTCCATATCCTTCGGTGAACGTTCTAGAAAATGGATAAAACTTCGAGAAGGCTCTTGAATTTGAAAACGTTTCAATATAAATAAATAAATGTACGAGAGTAGTTGAATATAACAAGTGCAATCAATAACTGACAAAATAACGTTGACAAATCACGTTAAATTTATTGGAAAGTTTAATTAAAAATTGCAAATATATATTAAGGTCAAGTTATACTTGAGTTTAGTTTACAACCTAAATTAACCGTTTTTGTGTTTTAATGTAAATTTGAAACAGACAATGACCTATTTTAATGACAACCGATAAAATGTATAAACAATTCATTTATAGTTCACACTGGAAAATCATATTTAAATGAATAAACATTTATCTTATTATTATAAAAATATTAGAATTTCGTAATAACTAAATTATTTAAATATAAGTATGTAACTAAAAAAAAAGTTATACTGATAAGTAATTTCTATAAAACTAAAGTAAATGTATGATTTTTGTATGAATTAAACGTAGACATTTGTTTTGTAAAAATTAAAAAGCAAAGATGAAGAATAAAATATTTTTAATGACAACGTAGAGGATAAAAATTCTTATTTGTTTCAACACAGACTACAATACTCTCTGCAAATGTGTAAAAAACGGTAATAATGTAATCTGTGGAAAAATTTATTATGATTGCTCTAATTATGATAACCACAGAAAAACCAATGTTAACGAGTTATAGCTGCAGTAATTCTCAGTAAAAATTATAACAAACAGTTGTTTACTATATTTTAAATATTGATTTTGAGAACTACACTAACTTTTTATTACATTTGCTGTTCTTATACCTGCGGCATTCTGATCAATGTTTAGACGTCTTTCAGGATCTTGTGAACTGTGGCGTTGTAGTTCGTATATGTTAAAATGTCATCAACAAACATTGTCCCGTACAATTTTTCTTACCTATCTTAATTCTGATTTTCGACTCAAGGTCACAGTTTATGACAAACTTGTATATTAATACGTTTTTGAAATCCTCTTGAGATCCACTTTACAGTAATATAAAATTATAAACACTTTAAGTTAGTCTTTACAAAATTATAAGCAGTTTTAAAAATGTTTTTCTAAATTTATGAACTGTAATTCTTTAACCCAGCAGTAGATATATAAATTGCAAGAGTACCTAAAAACGTCTGCAGTGAAACAAACTCGTTCAAAATTTATTGAGATGGAATATTGTCAAAATATAACAAACTAAGTTTACATATCGTCAATGTTGAAAACAATAGAATTAAGGTTTTACTTTGAAATGTTAATGTAACAGCTTTTATCTAAAATGATAATACTGTTACTCTACTACTAGATCGTATATATCCCAAAGTATAATACTGTTGGGACACATATGTCCCGAACCTGTTGTTCAAAAAGTATTTAAAATAAAATTTTTGACTTATGATACAATTGTTTTGGATCCTTATCAATGCATTCCCAGCACTACACAAAAAAATGTAAAAGTCGTGGTCAAGGGGCTAAAGAATGGCATATTTTTTAAAAACAAGAAGTTGTATAGAAATTATGATTTTGTATCAGGTTTAAAACTATTTGAGGCATCTAAAAAAGTACACGTAGTTGTGTAATACAGGGTGTTCTGTAGTAAAGGTCAAATATGCAATATTTCAAAAAGCCAAAACTCAAGTTTATAAAATAGAATCACCTATTTGAAATTTAACATCTGGCAGAGAATTAATTTCTCAATCGTAATGATATAGCATTATTATATTCAAAAAAGTGCATTTTTTGATAATTATTAATATTAGATTATTTGTTGGTAATCTACTATGTTGTAAAAGCAATTATAAACTCTTATAAACAAATATTAAATGCTTTATTGTAAAAGTCAGTGAAATAAGATTTTTATAATTTTGCATTAAAATGAATTTGTCCACTAAGGAAACCGTCGATATGATTTATATGTTTAGAGCAAAGGACAAAGACTGTCTGTTGTTCAAAAGAATGTACCAAAAGTAGCTTCACGGAAGAAGCTAACCACCTAGAGGGTCTTTTGAAAATCTAATAAAACGTTTTAAGCAAACGGAAAATGTGGCGTACAAGAAAAACTTTAGAACAAAACGGCCTTTAAGTGAAGAAAATGAATGTACAAAACACACACTTTTGTTACACCTCTTTTAACTAAATCTCTGGTAGTTTTTATACTAGCCATTCAAATCGTATTGTTATTTTCGGGATGGATTTCTGCAACTCTTCCTAATTGGCATCTTAATGGTGAAAGATTATTAATTTTATGATTTAATTCTGTATAAAAAATTTCTTTTGAAGTGGAGGGTAGGTACAAGTCAAAAATAAAACTAGTCGATTTTTTTAGCTACGTTTAGTCAGTTATTGCACTAACTTTATCAGGCTAACTTATATGAAATATAATTATAATTTAATTGCAAAAGTATCACAGCAATAAATAAAAACTTAGATTGTCAATATACAGTTGACCTGGGTAAATGATGTTCTTGAAAAGTTGGTAATCGGTTTTCAAGTACTTACATGTAATATGTTGCGTTTTGAAGTACTTGTTAATGGCCGACCAATCAAAAAGTGTGTTGAAGTTAGAGAGTTTAAATCTTCGGGAGCGTTGGACAGCGGACTTGTGTCGAGAATTTGCTTAACAGCTTTTATACCTGCTTCCTAGATTCTTTCAAATATAGATGAGTTTGAAAGTATAAAATGCTAATTAATTGGTTCAGTAGTTGCTATTTCCTTTAGTTGGATTGAGTTGCCAATTAAAAATTTTATTAAATCTTGCAGATTACTATTTTCAGATTACTATTTGCTTCAACAAAGGTAATAGCATTAGGCGTTTACAGACGAAGCAACATTTTTAGCGATCTCGTATGCTGTTGTCCAAACTTGTCAATACGATATGTCTGTTATTGGGTAGCTGTAGACTCGGTCGGTAAAATACCTAGTCGATGAACAAACAAGTCGCTGCAAGTCTGCTTCTGGTGTAAATAAACGTACATTCTTCTTTGACATTCGCATTTACAACAACACAAGCAATATTATTACCTATAACCAAAATTCTAAAAAATAAAATAGACAATAACATATTTTAAATAATCTATGTAAAACTAACAAAAAAAAATTTTCTTAGTTCTTCTTTAGTATATAAATTAATGTAACATTTGAAGTTTTGCGTTAGAAAAAATATCTTACTTCATTGCAATATTACTAAACTACAACGAGCAGAATCACAACTATTTAAACAAATTTAAGTAACAAAATAAAATCTATTTAACTTAAATATTATTAGTGTTGTAACGCTATACTGAAACTAGCGTCAAACGTAAAGCATGGCATAACGAACGTTAATAAAGCTGATTATCGTTCGTTATTCGAACAAACAAACAATAATAATTGACTTTAAAGATATAGTTTTACATAAATTTTAATTTATCACTTTACGGCTCTAGAGCGTCAAGGTTGAAAAGTGTATTATTATAATCTAAGCGACAAATTATTTAGTGAGACTAAAATTTTTTAAAAATATTATTACTTTAAGCATTAATTATATCAAAAATATATTTAATTCAGTAATATTAATATTTAGTTAAGCGCAAAGTTTAAACAACTTAAATTTTTGAAATTAAATTAATTTCCTTAATTAACGATTTAAGTTGTTAAACTAGCATTAAATAAAATTTCTTGCCCCTGATTGACAATTTTGTAGTAAACTTTTTTCTTTTAAAATATTATAAAATTATTAGAAAATGTAAATATGTTATTATTTACCTGCGATTAAAAGAATGCTACTTTGCAACTTACTATTATACGTAATAATAGAACCACATGCAACTAGTAGTAGAAAAATAATTTACAGTATTATCAGTTTTAGCAAAATTATTTAGTTTTATATTAAATCTACATCTGACGAATTACGAGTCATTTGAGTTGTCAATTTTTTTGTTTATGCAATTTAAATTAGTGTAAAATATTAAATATTTAATCAAACAAAACCACATAAATCAATTTTCTTCAATTAATTTATTTTTAAAAAGTTAAATGATTAGTAGATATCTTCGATACAATGTTTTATAAATGTATAATCTAAAAGTGTTCGTATGTAATTATAATAATTGATTTTTTAGATTTCTTTCTTCTACGCTGTTTTCTCGGATACTTTCTAAATAAACTTATTGAGGATAGTTAAATTTGATTGTAAAAAAATACGTTAACATATTATCACTTAAATCATTATTGTTTTATTTATTTCGGTTCAAAACAATAAAACATATATTCTTGACTAATTTATTTAAGAAAAACTTCCGAGTAAATGGTCTAGAACGAAAAAAGTCTCACGAGACAACAACCAAAACTTTTAAGTCTAAAAACGACGTTCTAATAATTTATTGCATCTGAATCAAGTATTTTTAACATTTATTTAAATTTAAAAAGGTCAGAAGTGATCATATTAAAATGTAATGCGTAACAAAATGTTAAATACGAATTTAAAAAATAATTTATACATTTTATTACGTTTACTTTTATGGGTTGTAACATTAAATTTTATTTAAACGAAATTATCGTTGCTTTACTTATGAACGTACATTAATTATTGCATTTGACACAGAAATAATTGAATCGAACATAAGGTGTAATCAATTTTCTTTATATTTAATTTTGCGTATTTTGTAATTAACTATAATACTGATAAAACTGCAATATAATGATTGTTGCGACTAAAATAAAAAATTATAAATTAAAGCAGTATTGAATATTTTCTTCTTTATTTATTTATATCATAGGATATATAATAAATACAAGATTCACGTTTAAATTAGTTGATAATACGTTATATTTGAATGCTTTAAAAATAGTAACGCAAAGATTTAACCACAGTTTTACTGATTTTATTAATTGTGACAAATAGTGCGTTTGTGCTAAATAATATTCTTAAATTAGAAATTCTATAAATAATTGTTCAAGTATACGTCACGATTAAAAAAAGTTAGTGTTTTGATTTGTTTTTTAACATTAATTAAATAAAACTTGATAATTCTATACAATCAAAACTGTTTCTGAATTTCTAACAATTAAAATAATTAGTTGACCATATTATTTTTTTTAAATACAAAATTTTAAAAAACAGTTGTTAAATCTAATATTACTGAATGACCAGAAAATTTTTACATTTAATTTTACATAGAAAATTAATATACACGCACAAGTATTTGTATGTACATGTTTATTTGCTCATTCTGTACTATTTGTGTCAAAAAAATAATAGAAATTGTTTGCAAACCTACTAGAATTTTAATAGTGTATTGTGTATCAATTGCGTAAAGTAGATTTTTTACACAAGCGTGGAGATTGCGAAATAAACGAAGCGAGTGGAGCAACCACGCGAGTGTAAAAAAATATTCACGCACGTGTTGCACACTATATTTTCTCTACGAGCATTCGATTAAAAATAAATTTAATAAAACATCGATTAAAGTAAATTTATGAATTTTCTTTACTGTAATAATAATTGTTAACAGTAATCGTACAATTTGTAAGGTTCTCGAGCTTTACAGCAGTTGCCTCACCTGATTGCTTCAGAACATTATTATTTGAATTGTGAATTGACAAACTTCTGTTTAAATTGTCATTCTTTTTATTTACGTAGTTTTCTATGTAAGAAAGATACATAGAGAACTTTTCTATCCCCCGTGTAGTTTTAGTAGTAACCAATAAAGAAACAGAGGAGCGTCTAAAGCAGTGACCCGTGTATTGTTCTGCATGAGTCAGTTTCAAAGTTTGGCAACATCGAAAAGGATTCTTTCAATTTTGTTTATGCCGATAACTTGACGAGTACATTTCTCTTTTTGATAATTAATAAAAAGTTTTTTTCTGTATGATTTTGAGGACGGTGAGCTAAAAATTTTCTGTAAAATTCGAAATGTTCTGTGATTGCAAATTTTCTTATAACTTTTGTTTTTGAATCAGGGACAACCACAAGAAAGGTTGTTTTCAAATTTTGAATATCATATGTTGCCAGTTTATAAATTTCATCTTTCTTAAAAGCATTAGCAAGGCCAAAGATCAAAATGATTTACACAAAAAAATTGAAATTTTGTACTCTTTGCGAAAGCTGACTTACTTTAGTGTAACAAAAATGTAATCAGGTGCTTCCTTTATTCACCAATGTTTATATTACGTTTGATGGTGATGGTATTCTTCAACATGAAATAGTTACTCCTAAATGCCATTTCATAAATTTGTGATACGTATAAATATCTAGCAATTTTTGTAGTAGGAAAGAAGTACTTGCTGTGTTTGCTGCAGCCATTTATGTGGTCAAGTAGACGACCTTTCTGTACCTGATTCGATAATATACAAAATAAATTAATTATTGCAAATTAGGCTTAAAACGAGAATGATTGAATTTGACGTTTTCGTGAAAATATATGAAATTTTTATCTGTGCCAAAAAGTGTATTAGTATAATAGTAAAAGTGTAAAACATATGAGTTATTTAATACAGCATTTCTAGATGTTACAAGTTTGTAATCTACGTAAATGTAAAATAATTTTTTGGAAATCGGTTTAATTTTTTAGCAGATGACCTAGCTTGTTTAGAATAAATTTATAAACTGTACAATTGACAAAGTTTTGATACGAATTTCTAAGTTAAGTGCATACGTGACGGAACTTTGGCTTATAGTTTGCAAATTGGAACTAACCGGTCATGTTGATTGGTGTAGTTCTATTAGTTGTACTTGCGTTGAAAAAATTTTTTATGTTAAATTTTTAAAGAAATTTTGTTTAAATAAAAAGTTTTTGATAAATAGAGGAAAATTTTAGTGTACATAAAAAGTAGTGCGGATATCTGTTTTAATCCTTAGGTTTACGCTGTTAAGAAAACATTAATACACATTTAACGCACACTTAACTGCAGGTAAAATTTAAATTTAAAATGCAGATAACCACGATTACTTAAATAGTTACTAAAGAGTAGTCGTAGATGAGGATAAATATTTAGTTATGATTAAAAAACAATTTTACATTAAAGTAAAAAAAGGAATTAACAAATAACAAAAATACTCAGAAAAAGATAAAAAATATAATTAATTACACTAAATCATATATAAATATTCCAATGTCAAAACAAATTACAGAATAAATATGTAAAAGAATATATAAAGTAGTTTTGTTTTATAAAATAAAAAAAATAGTTTTTTAAAAACTAATATAAACAATCATTTATAGCTGTCACAAACAATCGATTAATTTTTTAGGACGAAGAATTAATGACTCACGTATTTTACAGCATATATTTTGACTCAAAATTAGAATAAATTAACTAAAATTTACAAATTTTAAATTTTTTAAGAATTCTAAAGATGCTCACTCAATCAGCAAAATACAAATTCATCATTACTTTTATCAAATCAAAAAATGGTATTTGAAAATTAACTGCATACAATTTATATCTATCTATTTAGATAGAGACAACAGGGATAAAGTTTATCAATTAGGCAATAATTTGTTTATATATATAAAATAACTTTAAACTTTATTTTTTATACTAGCACATTATTGACTATTAATTAACATTAATTTAATAGCTAAAAATTAAATATTGTTTTGTAAATTTTGTTAATTGTTCAACACATTAATTACGTACCAACATTTATAAAAACACTGTTAGTTTTTTGTGCTAAATCAATAGTATAATTATGCTGTTCTAATTCTCGTGTACAAGTAGTTTATTTCAGCAAATTAAACATAATTATTAAGTTAGAATTATGCTCGATAATAACACATCATCTATTTGTTGACATTAAATGTTTTGGGTTCGAACGTTACAAGAAATACAAAAAATGTAATAAAATTAACTTAAAGATTTTATTGCGTTCATATTTTTAATATCAAAATATTTCAACAATGTAATATTGTTTGTGCAGCTGTAAACAATAATTTGTACCGTGTTGCAGTTACATGTTAAATATGATTTAATGCTAACTGTTGTATCATATGACAAATACATTGTTAACCGCACTGAAAACTACACAAATTGACATTTTCCATTTCGTGACGCTAGTCTTTGGCCAAATGCATAAAACAACGTTAATTTACAAAATGAAGAAATTAAGTTTGTGATAGCTTATTGTCTTACAATTATGCAGTGTTGTTAACTAACATGTTACATACTCAAACTTTGTATTTATTACTTGTGCAAGAACAAATGCATAAAATTAATTTAAAAAAATTAATCTGTTTCTTTTAATTCAAAATTTCACACACGTTTTTTTTATAATTAACAATTTTTGGTAATTGATTTAACGATTGCTATATTTAACAGCATTTAAACCGATTAATTTCATTATTAAAATTTTTAAACGTTTAAGTTAAATTTTTTAATTGGCGTTATATAAACTAATTTTTTTAAGTAAAACGATTAACATCAGAGAAGTGTGATCTACTAAAAAAAAACAGAACAAGTCACATTTATTTGTTACGCTTTGTATAAGATAACAAAATTTTGGTTCTGTATAGAAAAAAATCTAAACTCAAAAATAAACGATTTTTGAAAATGTGGACACTACTGGTTGATAAATAATTTTTTGTGTTGACTTACACTCACAAATACACAAAAGTTGCATAAAAAACGCATACATCGTTTACAACGTCGGGGCATAAAAAATCTTGAGTAGTTTATTTGTCCCTCTTAACAACAATCCTAACCATAAACTAATTTTCTTAAATTGAACATTAAAGGAGAAACAACAACATTACGACTAAGTATTCATTTTTTTGTAAAAATATTTTAATGTATGCTTTTATTATTAGCAACGTTACACTACTAAAACCTGAATGTTAAGCAATACAAGAAAGCTATAATGATAAAATACAACTTTAATTTACAATAACCTTTAAGTATAAAACAAAAACAAATACGGAATTAAATTAGAGAAATATATAAATGAAATGTAATTATGTATTTAAATTTTATTATCTCTGGTAAGTAATGTGTAAAATAAAAAGTTATATTTTTTCTTTATATTTTTATAAAAAAAAACTTTTTGGTATATGAGTTCTTTAGACACACTAAAAAATAGCATACTTTTTGTAAACTTGTAATTGACATTTTACTTGAAAATAGTGATTGTATGACCTTTTCAATTAAAATTTCCCAAAACAAAAAAAAATTCACTACTAGTTTATTGTTTATAGTCAATCATTTCTTTTACATAGCAGCAGTTTTTTGCTAAGTATAATTTTTTTAACAAAAAAGTCAAAACACTCCCTGTTTTTGAGTTTTTATTAATTGTTAATTTAATTTTGTAAAAGTTTCCATACGGTTTTTCATTTTATAATTTTTTTAAAAACACTGCTGTTTTTCATTGAAATATGCGTGTTTTGCACCGTGCGTAAACTGCGGCCTAGATTTGCGATTTTATTATACAAAATCTAAAAAATTCTGATTTTATATTTTATTACAAATACAAAAAGGCCGCAAGTTTTATAAATTTCAAAAAAAATTTATAACTTTTTACAGAAAGCTTTTACATAAGTTGTGACACTTTTTGAAATAAAATAAATAAAGTGAACACAAAAAAAATCTTGTTTTTTGCGTAAAAATGATTCTTAGTCAATTTAAATAATATGCTATAAAATGCTGCCACCTACAATAAAGCAAGTAATTTCAACAAATGCGATCTGGCAACAACGCGTCGAAACATTTTGAAATTGTGATTGTTATGACTTGATGATTACTTTCGTTGACATCGTTATAAGTTATTGCCACAGCATTTGTTTCTTTAGTTAGAATTTAATTAATATGTAGTTTTAAAATCATAACTTAATTTTTTTCAAAATTTTACCTAAATGTTATAATGCATATGTAACGTACATTTAATGAATGTGTTAATACTTGTTCGATAGTCAAATTTAATAAAAAAGTACAAATTGTGTATCCATATGAGATACACAAAAAAACCGTATCGCTCGCCCTAATTAAAAGTAATCTTTACATGGTACATGGTTTTTACTGTAGATATAGAAAATGTAACATTTTTAAAAAGCAAAACAATAATAATTGAATCACTTAATGGAGAAACGCCACATGTTCAAATATGTAATTCTAGATAAAAAACAAAAAAAATATTTTACTTGAAAACGACTAAAGAAATTATAAAATTAAGTTCTACAACATAAAATCTATGTATCATCTGCAACGTCCTTTACAAAACCAAGAAAAAACTGAGGAGTTTCTAAAATAAATACAAAACTTTTACTCAAAAACTTTTATATGACGTAAAATAATACAAAACAAAACAATAAGACATCAGGTCAATAGTCATAAACTTTTTTATCTTTGCCACCTACAGTTGGCCATTCAAATAATTGTCTATAAAAATTTGTAACTTCTTTATCTTGATTTACGACAAGTTTCTTCAACTTTTTAATACTTATTATCTTCTTTGCACAATTGGATATTGGATATATTTGGATATACAATAACTATAGGAAAATATTTGACGACGGTAGATGTTTCCAACTTAAATTCGTGCTATATCACGTCATTAAAAAAATTGATAGGCAACCACAACATCCTGATTTTTTTATTGTAGTTAAAGAGCATAAAATTCAAAATTAGAAATAAAATTTTATTTTTCCCCGTCCTTCCGTAGGACGCCGTTGACAAAAAGTTTTTTTTCTGCATTAAACGGGCTAACAGTGTTTATAGCCTTTGATCAATGAATTGTCTTCATCCAGCAGGTACACTGTATACGTTTTTCAAAAAAAAAAACCTGTCATTTTGTTCATTTTCTGTTTCACCAATGCAAAATTTTTGTCACACGGCATGCAGAAATGCTCTCTTATAGAAAAATACTAGTTAATACTTTTAAAACTGCAGAGTACTGCAAGACCTAATCCTAGCAGCCAAATGATTTTTATTCTGACCACCGCATCCGTCAGAAAATATATGTAAACATTTACATTACATAATACTTACACATAGATTTAGGGGACAGCACTACACATTGAACCACCTTGTTAGGTAACTGTCAATTCGTTAAATTATAAATGCAACCCTGTTTTTAATACTACAGTTAAAGTATTGATGTTTATACAGCTTTTCAAATTTGTTTTTTAGTTTGGTTTTATCCTTTAAAGATACCATTTGATAAATTTAAGCAGCTGTCAATTTCATAATAAAAACCTTAACATCTTAAAGAACATACTAAAGAATAACAACTATCCAAAGAATATATTAAATAACATACTTTCAAATACTAACATAACTAATGTGATTCCGCTACCAACGAACCTACTTATAACTATCCTTAATTCGAGCCCTAACACTAATACTAACATCACCTAAACGAAAGTAATAAATGTCCCTAATCTAACAAATAGAATCATTCCAATTTTACAAACAGACAATATAGCAATAGACAACAAAAACACAATTTTTTTCGTTTTATTTTTTTGCATTAGTAGAATTCAAAATCGATTCAAATCAATATAAAAATTATTACTTACATTCTGCACTTTTACAGTTCTTCAACTTATCTACAGATGAAGCATGAACATTTTTTTTCTTTAATTTTTGAACACTAACTGTTATTAACTACATCTAGATGTACCACATACAGGGTGAGCCATTGATAAGGAAACACGCCTGTTTTGGGGCAGTTAAACTAGTTTCTTAAAAAATTTTTGAGGGACAACTTTTAATGTCAAACTGACATTGACACATCAATCCTCTTGCAACCCCTAACTCAAGAGTTTAAATATAGAAAGTGGCTCGAGCGACCGCTTATTTGAAGTATCTTTCAATTCTCTATGCGACAGTAAAAAAAGAAATTAGGCAACGGAACAAGAGTTGCGTCAACGCATTATTGAAGAATGCCGCCAAATTACGTTATAGATCCTCCAAAATGTTAGTAAACGTTTCGAGCAGAATTTGCATCAATGCATGGAAGTTGGTGGTGCACAATTTGAGCATTTGTTAAATTAATAAAAAAAAATTCTGACGTTAAATTTTGATGTTTTAATTTGTTTCTACACTTTTAAAACTTTTATAAACTTAATAACAATTATGCCCTTACATAGAGAATCAAGAGTTCCTTAAAATGAGGGTCAGTCGACCACCTTACCGTAATTTTTGTTTTTGTTTGAGGTTGTTGCGACTAGAGGGTTGACTTGATAAAGTCAAATTTGACATCAAAATGTGCCGCTTAAAAAGTCAAAGGTAGCGTGTAATAAATTTTTTCTAAACAACATCCTGAATTTAGTTAATCTAGAGGGTGGTTTTCATAGGGACGAACAAAAATTCAATAAAACCAAAAAAAAACGCAAATAGAATTAAACGACGCGTCAAATGACCGGTTTTCCCTATTTAAATTCTTGATTTAAGAGTTGTTGGGGCTAGGGGGTTGATGTGATAATGTCAAGTTTGACATTAAAAGTTGTCTCCCAAAAATTAATAATCGACCTGTCCAAGCGTTTTTTTAAGAAACTATTCTAAGTGTTCTAAAACAAGGGTGTTTCCTTTTTAGTGGCCCACACTGTATATTTGATTCATAAACATTTATTTGTTACTATAGCCAAAGTTCGTAGACCAGAAAGCTTTTAGATTAGATTTAATTTTTAATTGTAAAAATTTTTTAAGCATCTTTGTGTCACTGCTTATTAGATTTTAATTTTTCTTCTTAATTATTTTAAACGGGCTAATACTAATATAATTAGAGAAAATCTGTTTTCTAAATAAAGTTATGTTTATTAAAAGTGTTAAAGTTTTATTTAATTTAATAATTATGTAAATTAATTTAAAGATGACAAATTTTAAATTAACAATTGGCGTACGCATTAGAGAAGAAGTAACTCTTGTTTGTTTTTGTATCTAACAAACGTGAAATTGTAATGATTGTTTTAGAGTTAATGGTGTATATTTAATTCAAAATTGAGAAACTTACAAGCTTTTAAAGTAGTATAAATAATAATGTCAAATATAAAACTAAGGTAACTAGTCAATATTTGTCATTACTATTTATACTACCTGACAAAGAACGTAGACCACGTTTGAAAACTTGTAAATTTTTTAATCATAAATTATATATACACTATTAACCCTTAAAACAATTATTATTATGTATTATCGTAAAACGTTTATGTCTAAAATAAAACGTGAAATCGTTACAAAAATTTGTAATTACTAACTTAAACTTGTCTTTTACCTAAACTATAAGTATTAGTAAAATTTCAGAAACATATTTTTTTTATGTTTAATTAATTCTAGTGTTTTTTTTAATATTTGAATTTGTGTATTAAATTTAAGTTACAGTTAAAATTTATTGATTTAGATTTTGCAAACATAAAAATATGAATTTTATTTAATTACTTCTGTTTGTAGGTTTTCATGTAAAATATTAAGTGCAATAAAATGTTGTAAATATCATTAAAATTATAAAATAACTTTATAGATTAAAATAAAAAAATTGTAATTTTTATAAAACGTTTGTTTTTATTACAAAAATAATACTTTATGTTAAAACAATTTATATTCAAGATAGAGTAGTAATTACAAACCAATGCAAATAACTACCTGGAACGCAATGTAAAAATTCTCTCAATTGAAATTATTTTGCATTGCTACAATATTTTAAAGTTTAGTCACATAAAAGTATATATAATATAATTTTTAACTATAAAAATTATTTCATTCATTTTTTTGAACGAGTTTATTAGATATGTCTGTCAAGATAATTATGATAAATTAAATTTGTTCTGGAAGTTTTACAAAATGATACTGTAGAATTTATAGTACAATTTTTTTAAATTATACATGTATTATTTTTAACATGTGTGATATAAACTCATATATAAAAAACCGTTATGATAACTGTTTGAATTTAAAAAAATGTGCTTATTTAATTGTAGTTATTAATTTTCATTATTAAGTTTCATCAGTTTTTATATGTAATTGTTTGACAAAAAGGTTTGCTAAACTTTTGTTTGTCATGTAATATAAAATAATTTTAAAAGGTTACGTGTTTTATAATATTTTTTTTCTATTTTGGTACTCTAACAAATACTTTAAAGAACTCGTTTGAGTTGTCTAAATTGGTCGTTTTCTAAACTTGATCTCGTGCGCTAAAATGGACCCTTATGAAATTAGTCCTTTAATATACTATTTTTATTGCACTTTATATAGCAATTGACTGTAGTGCTAAAACAAAAATTATTTAGAGAAGCTGCATTTTAATCCATAGCAACCGCTTTACTGCATAGCAACGAATTTTTAATTTTTACAGATTTTAATAAGTTTATTTATTTTTATCAGTGTAAACATAGAACAAACAATTGTTTATATTAAAAAAATTAACAACACTTGACTGAATATTAAGCGGACTTGTCAAAATTGCATTAGGAAATAGAAATAAATTCTGCTCAACCACGACTTTTGCTTGTTTTACATTATAAAATGCATTAAAATGGTTACCTCTAGGAGGCGAATACAATACAAATAATTTTTTCATTTGCATTTTTTAAATATTGTTTTGATAAATTTTAAATTTTGGGCGTATTTGGACAGCAACCGTCATAATTTTTACCTTAATACCTAAGTTAAGCATTAAGCTTTGTATTATTATATGAAATTTTTTGAAAATAGGTATTTCTTGGCTAAAAAACATCGGCAAAAATTTATTAAATATTGACATTAACGTCATTTTTACTTTATAATTTTTGAACCCCTTTTTTTAAAAAAAGCGACTACTAACGCAGTTGATCCGATGATTGAGTCATAAGTTTCATGGTGTTAAATTACACAATAAATTTAAAAATGCGGCAATACGATAAAAGTCTAGGGTGAAAAACACCGTTTAAATTTACCGGAAGTTGTAATAGAACAAATGACAACACAGAAATTGTAACACAGAGTATATTTATTTGATCACAGACGCTAGAATAAAATACATACATATTTGTATATAAGTTTGATCACACAATAGCACGTAGGTTGGTATCACAAAATATGAAATAAGCCTTCGACTAGGCAACACGTCGTACAATAAAGTGACTTTTTCAGTTTAATTTTTACAATATCTAGGTAGGTATGTACATGGCGAAACTAAAATATTAAAAATTGTTTATTAGCTCAGTTTTTGTCAGATGTCACGGTCACATGGTCAGATTCGGGAATAAGTGTTTTTATAGATCGGGTATTAATCAATAAAATTAATTTTAGAATATCTAGTAAAGGAATAGATTTCATAATTTATCCTCGTGTTAGTAGCACTGTATTTTTCTGTTTAAAATCTTATTTCTTTTAACAATAACATTTTTTTTGAGTTTTACATTTATACACCTGTAGCTTACTTAAGATCAAAAGAAGGGCGCAAGCAAATTATTTTTTAGATAGCAGCACATTTGTTAACCAACGAAAAAAGTTTTTTAAACAGTTTTCAAAGATACAAGCAACAAATAAGTACATTGTTATCTTTGACTGTCAAACAAATAATTAGGTTTTTTTGGTCCAATATATTATTGACCGCCAAAAAACTAGTGGCAATTGTAAAAAACAAGCTAAAAAACGGTTGTCTTTGATAAAACGAAAGCCGCTCTAATTCTTTTAAGATAAAGTAACCGAAACTAGTGACCACCAGAAAATTGCGTTGTTTAAGAAAAACAGCAACAAAGTTAAAAAAAAATTAAGTAAAAGGTACATAGTAGTAGAAAAAAAATTAACCAGACTTTCTCGCTCAACGTTGCACAAAAACAGGCAAAATTTTTTTTTAATTTGTGGATACTTTTAATACAGAAAGCATGTTGCTTTAAAGGGCACTATTTATATACTTTTCAAAACAACACTACGACTAAAATGTTTTTAAAAATGTTAATTAATTAGTTTTTCTTGTTTTGGAGTTAGTTTATTATGTAATTTCTCAATTTTATTAGCAACATGAAGAGCTATGCTCTACTGAGCAACATTTTCCACGAGCAAATTAAATACTAGTGATGCTAAATGTTGAATTAAAAAGTGTTTATTTATTTAAGAAATAGTTGCCACTCTTGATCGTTCATGTTATGAATTATTGTGCCGCAGTTGTTTGTATAAATTTTGAATAAAAACCAATTTCTAAGGCCGTACTCTGAGCAATTTCAATCATAATTAATACAGTCCACTGAATATATGAATACGAGTACTACTTAGTGATTTTCTATAAAGTTCTACATTTAGTATTAGTTTATAATAAGTTGAAATAAACAAGTTGTCTCAAAAAAAATGAATAACAAAATGATATAAAAAATGGTTGTTGTAAAAACTTGTCAAAAAATGTTTTATCGTTTTTTATAATAAAAAATAGTTTACATTGATTGTGTACCTGTTTTCAATAAAACGTTTAACACAAAACACTAATATTAACATAAACGTATGCTTTCCACAAACACTTATCGTGTATTCACCAACTCTAACGGCGTCTTTTCTTAGGGTACACTTCTAAGCGTTGGATTTATTTTTTTCTGAACTGCACAACTATTTTACCAATTTTATCTACTTTGAGATTGTTGTAAACATGTTAATTCAAAACGAACTACGGAGCACCAGACACGGCACGTAGTATCTTTAATTTGAATTTTTCGAGGATTTTGATGTCGTTTTCCATAAATGTGACTTATAAATCCAAACACTTTTGAAAACTACATTGTATGCGAGAAGTTTGTTGCGAGAAGACAACTGCACTTTCTGTTTGGGTAATTAATAGCGTTTTTTGAATCTAGTTGTCTACGTTTAATCTAGATATGCACACAACACGTAAACCTATTATCAAAATCATTTTCCTGCTTAATATTGTTGATACTTTTCTGCAGTAAATTAGTTATTTTGGTATGGTTGTTATGCACCGCTAGAATCGCAGTGTCGTCAGCAGCATATGTTGTTGCGGTTCGCCACCTGGTAACGGTTTTTTTTAAATTTTGGCCAAATTGATGATCCCTTCTTTTAGGAGTTTAGACCAAAGCTTCAACTGTATGCAAACGTGTTACTTCGTTTTCGTTTCTTACTCTAAAAAAATCTTTTTTGTAAGTATGTTTTAAGGGCATATAATGTTGAAAGTCACTTGTTGACAAGATTTCTGTGCCACTGGTGTTATTTTCCAGCTAAGATAAGATTATAAAAATTAAAGCAGTTTAATAAAGACTATTATTAAACTAAAATAATAAAATATAATGAACTAGAAAGGATTTTTTAAAGTTAGTATTTTTTAATGCCAAACCTATTTGAAATTTTGTTAACATCTAGTTATATTCTGCACAAGAACTTTTCATCTTATGTGTTTTGTTTATAGTGTCTACTACTTGGTAGTTCAAGGTGGTGTGATAACCTCTAAAGCCAAACTGGTGATCAAGAATCAAGACTTTTCTAGAAATATGGTAATCTCGATGTCTCCGTTAGCATTAGCCAATGCAAAAGGTTTGAAAACCTCTCTTAGATGTTCAGCAAAAGTATTGGTTTATCTTTTTATGTCGTTGCCTATGTTCAATTTGTATTTCCACTAAGTAAAATTTGCTGTTGGGGTTGATGCAGCCTTTAATAGAGCATAGTATGTACATGCATTTGATGTCAGGTTTTCTAAATATTTCTTAAAAAGTTTTTTTTTTAGTTTTGTTATATAGTATTTTAATTGTCTTGCTGACCGATTTTAATTTGTTTTGTCTTCTACATGTCTTACATGATTTATCTAAGACATCTTTTTTTAAAATTTCTTCACATATAATTGAATAATGTTATATTGATTTTCTTAAGATTATAGTGTGTTGTTTAGTATCCGAGTTTTGTAAACTGAGTAATGCGGTATTTTTAAACTTTGTTTAAGGTTAAACGAGTTTCAGATATTAATAAAATATCTATTTTATTTTGAAACAGACAGAATTCTATTTCATATGTATGATGTATAATGCCATTTGCGACCCATAAGGCAATTTTGTATAGTTTTGCAATTTTACTTTGTTTTGTTTTTTGGCTTGATTTATGTCTTCTCTCAACTAAAATTTTTTTTACTAGTTCAAATTAGTTTTTTTGCTGTTTATTTAGTTGTTATTTTATTGTTTGAAATGTGCATTTTTATGCTATAATAAAACTATGATATTGTTATTAGATTGTTCTTGAATCGTGTATGAACATTGTTTTTGTTGAGGTTTTCTTTCTATTACGTGGACGTAACCAGTGCTTACTGCCCAGTAATCACAAAATTGATAATGTTTAGTAACAGTTTCAAAACAAAAAATTTATGATTCACTCTTGTTTCAAACATAAAAGAAACCTAACTGCAATAAAATAGGTATAAGTCCATCGCTGTTTCACTTATTGGAATCAGTATAGTTTCGGTATTTTAAATTCAAATCTGTTGCAAAACAAATGTTGCATTCGGTTTACGTTTTAAAAGCTTCGTTCTTGACTAAAACATTTCTTTCAATAATATAATAATACATTTTCGAATGCACGTTTCAAATTTTATTGCACAATAAATATTTTTAAATACAATATCACATTGAGATTTTTACATATTGCAACTTTCTTTAATGTGGTCTTTTCACGGAAGCCTCGAAAACTGCATCAGTTACTGTTGGGTAGCAACTTTTAACCGCATCTGTAACATAGAAATAAATATTTCATTTATTTACATACATAATCATAGAGTTACACAAAGTTAATTACATTTTTTTAATCAAAAACAACACAAACTTAATATAAATATCACTTTAGCAATCATAAGAAAGTTATAAAAACACTGTGAATACCTTTAGCTTTACATAATCGTATAAAAAACTTAAAGAATTGAACTGTAATTATAAATCCTAAAGTATCATCAGATTTACGCAATAATCTACCTTAACGCAACCATGTGTGTTAATTTACATTCTTTTTTATACATATTAAAACATGATACATAAAGAACAGAAATGATAATAATATTGATTACATTTATGGATTATAATAAAATGTTTCGACTTACCGTTTATTGTTCCATTTCGTAATTGTACATACAGCATCACTTATCAAACTACAACCGAACAAGTGAAAAGATATTAATTTGCAGCGCAAGCGTTGACGACAGTAATCAAAAGTATAGCAAAGACTAATGCTGACTAATCACAAAGTATTCATTTTTCCTAGAACGATTCCACTGTTTTGAAAATAATTCAATCTTATTTAATCGATCTTCAAACAATTCTAGTTATTCAAAAAATATTCGGTTTTAATAAATCAGTTTTTAGACGGTTGCTGATTATGGGAAAAAAATTGCAAGTACTGAAACGGTTTAAAATTGATTGTGAAAAATCGGAACTCTTTCAATTTATTCACTGTCAGTCACATGTAAATGATATAAAAATGGAACTAACACGAAACAACGTAATGAAACAATTGTTTTAATTTTGTGACTGTAACAGTTTCAATTCGTGTTTACTGGGTGAGACTTTGGAAATATTTATGTTTTGTGTTTATTGCTAGTTGCCTTATTTTTTTCTATGTTATTTTAAAAAAAACCTGTTTCGTTTAGTGTTTGAAAGCAGTTTTTAACAATGTCCAGATGCACCTGACACTTTTTATGGTTTTCCGAGCCTTTACAAAAGAAGCATTTTGCCAATTAACCATTTTTCTTGTCTTGTAAGTAGTTTTGTTCTACGCATTGTAGTTTCTACTTTTATTTAGTTTTTCGCAAAATATAGAAAAACAATAAATGACATCTAACAAATTGCTTTTTTGAATAAACTATAGTTTATATATTCACATTTTACTAATTTTTACAAATGGATACTACAATATATGTTCACGCACTACGAAAATTTTATTATTTAACAATTTAATACAAATTATCTCCTAATAATTTTGTAAAAGAAATTTCTTTAGAAAACCAATTGATTTAGATAAACAAAAATTTGATAACACATAATAAAAACAAACAAAAAATTAATTACAAAATTATTATTACAAATCGTTACAATACTTAAGTGTTACGTTGAAATTTAAATTTTAAATGTAATTTTAACTTTATTCAAAAACTTTGTAAATGTTGAAAACATTGTTTAACAAACTTTGCTTTTAGAAAATAAATCGTTTAACAAATCCTATGCGTATTACAATTTTCAAAATAGATCGTTATTATTAATCTTATTAAACTTATGGTATATTATTAAAATTTAATGTTTTTAGGCGTAACGCCCTGTGTTAACTATTTTGATATATTTAGATTTAAAATATTTGTTACAACACCAATATTAGTGCATTACATAAATTTAAAAAATGTATGAAATTTTAATTTTTTTTTACTTTTGATAACTGTTTAATTAATATTAGTTATTTGTTTATTTTTGAAATAATCTGATCTAGATTATGTGCTCCCATCTTATAAATATCGAAAGTATGTTTTAGAATGTATCGTTTGCAAACTTGATTGTTTGATTACTTTAATTTTTTATTTGTAAAACAAAACAATAAAAAATAAGTCAGCTAAATTTATATTCAGACGTGACATTGTAAAATCTCTCGGGGCGTAAATGTGGTTAAGTGTACGAAGGCAACGTAATTTAAAAACGAAAGTTTGCTAAGTTGAACCACAAAGTGATAAAGTTTTAATTTTTCATAAAATTAATAATTACTAAATTATTTTTTGTTGAAAAACGTTTCTTTTATAATTAAAAATAAATTGCTTGATTTTTTATTAATGTTATTGTAAAATTATTAACTAGAAAAATTATTTTTAATAGATATTAATTTGCTACTTTATTTACAGTAAAACAAAAAAAACATTAAATTACTTGTTTTTATAAAAGTTTCATTTCATTTAACTGCTTATGCAATTAAAACCTATTATTCGTATAAATAAAAATACAAAAATTTTATACTTTATTAGGTACATAAATTAATTCTTGTATAATAGTTACAATTATTATAATTACATCAATATTTAATTTTTATAATTTAAGGAAACTAAAAGTATTATTGAAATAATTAAAATAGTTTGAATTGTTTTTGATTCATATAACTTTTTAACTTTTATGGATGATTTATAATTTAAATTTTGTAGGTTAGAATTAAGTTAATTTTTGGTTTAATTTTTCTTTGCGTACAAAGAAATTTTAGTTTTTTAAATAGTTTTGTGTAAAATCTTGTAAACCGTAGAAAAATTGTAATTGCAAATTAAATTGGTGACATTTTGTGTAATAATCATAAAAAACGTATCTGTTTTAATTTTTATTTGTTTGTATTTTTTAATCAAACATAAAATAATTTATTGAATTTTTTAGTTGGTTTTTGCCAAAAATACATGCCAGTGATTGTGTTTTTGATACAAATTCTAATATTTTGTTCAATCAAATCATACATAAATATTTTATTTGGTCACGCGACAATCACATAAAAAACCCATTTACATAATTTTTTACAAGTTAGTAAATACACGTTTTAAATAACATAAATATTTTGCATTATTAAAAATATTATAAAGTATTTAGATAATTGTCAGTTAATGTTTTTAGATACCTCAAAAATGTGTTTAAACTGGATTAATGTTTAATTGCGTTAAACCATATTACCAAAGCCGCAGTATTAAATCTTAAACGTTTATTTTTAACAAAAATTTGACGGAGTTCTATAACTAAGATAGTGTTTAGTACTATCAAAAGAATATTTATTTATTTTTTTTACTCTAATAATCTTTATAATCATAGAACTGCTTAATTTCGTTTTTTAATAAACCGTATTTTTCACAATGCTATTACAATTTTTTTTTTAATAAAAAAGTAGAATCGTATTGTTATTGCATAGTAATTTGTTGTCACTTTTTGTTCTATGTATTGTTATTTTAAAATTAATCCTTTTTTTAATGGCTTGATTATAACATTATTATTACAAAATATTGTATTTTAAAAATAAGATATTTGTTAATATTTTTTGTCTTAGTACCAAAATAATTTGATGTTTTGCGTGCCTTAATTTTAAATTGTCAAAAAACCTCTAAATCGAAGATTTTTTTAAATAAATAATAAACACAAACAGCAAATGTTATATATGATTGAAAACGTTTTGAATTGAGTAATTAATTGTTATAAATAATTTTATACTATATTTATTAGTAACACGTATTAAACGAAAAAGTTTATTTTTTCCATTAATTCTTTTCGAAAACTCTAAATGGGTTTGTATTATATTGTTTCATTTTGTTTTTTAAAAAATTTCAAAATTTTCCGATTTGTTTTGACCATCAACTCTTATACAAATTAACAGTTTTTATATTTTTTTTAACCGATTATATACTTTTCCTCTGGATAATGATAATTTAATTATAGAAATAAATATTATTTATTATCTAGCTAATATTAATAGTTATCCTTTACATATGATTAAAAAAATACAAAAGAAAATTCTATTTAAATTAAAAATCGTTCATCTCTTACATCTGTCTCTAATCAACCAAAAATATATTTTTTTCTTCCTTATATAGGCCTTTCTTCATTTCAATTTCAAAATAGATTAAAACATTTTTTTTTTCGTTAAAAGATAATAGTAAATCTTTGTTAGTTAATACTAAAGATTAAATTAATATTTTAGATAAATCCGGTGTTTATTAATTAAAATATAGTGATTGCAAAGCATTCTATATAGGACAAACAGGTCGCAAGTTTTCTATTAGATTTGCTGAACAACTGTCTTGTAATAAAAATAATAACATTGTATTTAAATCATCATCTGCTAATCATATATTAAATTCTCATCATTCATTTAATTCTAAAAAAGATTACAAAATTTTACACATTTGTAGTAAAGGTTTGAAACTAATTTTTTTAGAAATAAAAAAAATAATTAAGAATTACAATTTAAATCCTGATTTATCCCTTAATAAAGTTTTTAACTGTAATAATAGTTTACTTTTTCTAAATTAGTTTTTGCTTGATTATTTTTATTATTATATCATTTTGTTGTAACCTAGGAATTTCTATTATTAGGCTAAATTTGTATTTTTCAAATTTGAAATTGTCAAACTTCAAATATTTAATTTGATTTATAAATCTTTGTAAGTTTATTTTTATAATTTTTTGATTTTATTTTAATTTATATTCTTTTTTAGATTTCTATAATTATTTTTTAAAATTTAACATTTAATATTTAAAGTTTGATTTTTTAAATTTGATGTAGTAAGTTTAAAATAAGATTCGATATTATAATTTTAATTTTATAGTATACGGCTGAGGATGACCATAAGTCGAAACATTTATTTTAATAAAATAAAAAATTTAAAATAAAATTAAATTAAGGTTCTAAAATTTAAAAAAAAATAAAATAAAGTATTACGTATTAAACGTTATATTGTAAACTTTTTTTTACTTGTTAAGTAAGTTATAGTCGTATAGCCAAAACAATAAAATTATGTTAAGTGTCTACGTGTATAAACGTTTTCCTAAACAAAATAAAATAGAATTGCACTATGATAAAACAGTTTAAAAAAATTTTCATTAAGATTATACAAAAAAAATTAATATCATTAAACAAGAGCGATAAAACAATATAGCATAAAACAGGAATACTTTAAAAAGCTAAAAAATCAATAATGTATTTGCCAAAAAAAGAAAACAATCTTAGCTGTAAAAAAGAATTTTGTTTTATATGTTCTAGTATTTAGTTATATACTTAGCATGAAAGACTCAATACGTAAAGTTAACCTTGTTTTTGCGTAGAAACTTGTACGCTTGTATTTGAGTATTATTGTTTATTTGAGTTTACGCTTTTATTGTCGTCCTTCAGTTCTTTACACTAGCGTAGTTAAAATGCAATTAATTGCATGTAATTAAATGTTTACTACAACATCAAATTTTACAGTCTTTTGCTCTAGACAATTAAACATTATTTAAAATGTTGAAATTAAAATTTATTGAAGAATGTGCTGTAAAAACGTCGTCACAAATTGTTATCATATATATTATTGTAAAATATTTTTTTAACAAGTTAATATATTGTGTTATTCTTATTCATAATTTTTTTGTATTAATAATTTGGTAATGAATAACTAATATTAAAGTATTATTTGTAAAAATATATTTAAAAACACCATAAAATGTTTTTTAGTTAATAAATATTGATAATTTTTATTTTTTTAATTTGTACTACTTTGATTATTTTTTACAAATATGCACAAACAATAAATGTAACAATTTAAACTGTGTACAACATACGTTAATTGTAACTGCTTAAGTCATTCATATTTCTCAAACTGTTTATACCAATAAATCAATGCGCTATAAAAAATTTGTTGATTATTAGAAATTGTCGTATAAATTGTTTTCTTAAAAAAAAACTGTAACTTTAATTAACTTTTTTTTACAGTTTCTAGTGAAACACTGAAACGATGAGAGGATTTCGAAAATCCAAAGGTTGCGGATGCCTTTCTTTTCACAAACGAAGTATTAGCAGTTACGAGGATGAATCGACGTCTAGTTGCCGTTCATCGGACGCGGAAGTGCAAGTTAAAGCGTTTCGAAGTCGTAAAATCAAACCTGACGGAGGATTGCTACATATACTGTTCCCAAGAAATTTGTTTAAAGGATGGAGAAGAAACAACGACCTCAGTATGACCAAAATTGAAAGAAGTAAGTTGATTAAAAATTTTATGTCATTGTTTTCTCTAGCAAATTTAACCAATGTACGTATTTTGAAATTGTTCTAGAGTTACCGTTTAAATTTATTTACATTGTTTGGTATTTATGTATATTACAATTTATTTTGACAAAACTTTTAATACGTTTAGAAACAAAGTTTATTTTTATTTATTAAACGTTAGTTTTTTTTATGCCAACAAAAATTATTTAATTTTGTTAGAAAAGAACAGTGGTTTTTAAATAAAAATGCGTAAACTTATTTAATTGTTTGGTTTTGCACACATTATATCACATATTCCGTTGATTGTCTGTTAATAGCAATATTAACATATAATAAAGTACCAAAAATAGATCGTTAATTACGCTTATTAATGAACCATTTTAAAACCAATGAATAAATTTCTATTAATGAACGATTTTGTATACCAACCAATAAAACCGTTAGCAATCACTGATTTAATGATATTGCGCGATTATTAAATATAACAACGGATTAGTTGCTACATTTGAGTTTTCTTATAACTTGAACAGTTTTACTAATATACGATCATCAAAAAAACTAACTCGTTTATTAATTCCTAACAAATAATCTTAAAAATGTTAACACGTTCGCTTATTATACTCGCTTACAATGTTAACATATCTTAACTGAAAATTGCTATTATGATTAATATTATTTGTTAAATAACTATTAAGTTGCTTGTATTTAAATTTGTTTATTTGTTATTTTTCTTAGTTAACAGTATGCAGGCATGATAATATTTGAAATATAAGATCAAGTCGCAAAAAAATGCACTTTTATAAGAAAAGTCACTACCAATTTTTGGTAGTTGATACTGTTTACAAAATTGCATAGGTGCTTTTCTGTAAGGTATTTATACTTTGTTAATTATCTGCAGGGTAACATCATTTTAAGTCACATATAATTTATTTATGTTTTAAGTTTAAACTATTTACTAATAATTAATAAATACTGTAAACCATAATAATAGTGAAACGTTCTCAAATTCAAGAGCCTTCTCGAAGTTGTTATCCATCTTCTAGAACGTATACCAACAGATATGGAACACTCGAGAAGGATTTCCAAAATGTGTATAAATACGGAACAAACAAATCGTAGGTCAGTTATTTCGGTAATGCGAAGACGGCAGTGTTAAGAAGATTGTTACGGTGAAAATAAATAAGTGATTAACGCGTGTTATAAATAAATCTACGAAGTACGTGACTTTAACGTAAAGAATAAGAATTAAACAAGTGTGTAAAGTTATCCGCAGACTTTATCTTATCTTCGTGTGAGTGATATAAATTAGTGTGTTTTTATTAAATATCTTTAGATTTAATTAATTCGGTTAGTTATAAACATGTGTTTTTATTAGTAAACTAGCAAAAAAAAAATTTTACACACTCATAACTTAACTAAAAAATTTCATGTTTGTAAAAGAAATCAAAACCATGATGATACAGGTTTACAGAGCAAACAAGATAATTGGAGAGGGGATACCGGCGCTACAGTAGCTTATATGGTACAATCCCAAAAAAAGTATTTGGGCGTTTAATTTAAATGTATATTGTTGGATACACATAAATGCATTGTGTGCTGCATAACCAGTGTAACTTATTTTTTTCTTTGCAAAATTAGAAAGAAACATATCTATAAAAGAAATACTTTATTAAACTTAAAACCCAAAACATGAATATATGTACAATTTTTAGTAACAATATTAAATTTTACAGAAACAGTTTTAAATAACTTAAGGTTTATAAAATTCCTTTTGCTTATCTTAATTGTATTCAAGTTTGATATTTTGTTGAATAAACAAATAAGTTATTAGCTTGGCAATTTTTAGTAATACAAATTAATCCTTAAATTGAAATCAAAATTAATTGAATACCTATTTAAACAGATTTATTAATCACTTTCATATTCTTCTAAACTTGTGTCATCTTCCGATGAACCAGTATTCACTACAAACTTAAAGTTTTCCACTACATCGTCAACTAATCCATCGTTCACCCACATTTCTTGAGCCAACTGATCCACGTGCATGCACTGTTTTTGCCAATCTAATGCTGTGATTTCATCAAACGCATTTCTTACTAACACCTCGATTTCCTTGGCGCTTTGCTGTACATTATTTGTTGCGACCTTATGTTTAACCAAACTCCATATAAACTCAATGGGATTAAGATCGCAATGATATGGAGGCAAACGTAACACGGTATGTCCATGTTTTTTTAAAATTTCGTCTACATAAAATGTTTTAGTGTAGCCAATCTTTTTTACCAATTCTAACAATTCGGATTTTCGCATATCTCCAGTTGTTAAAACCTCGTTACTTTCAAGCCAGTCTCTAATTTCCTGCTTTCTTGTGGCTTGGGTTGGAGGTTTGTTGATTTGAACACTGTGGTACGGTGCATTATCCAAAACAACGATTCCTTTCGGTGGCAAATTTGGGATTAACTGTTTTTCGCTCCACTGCATAAAATTATGATGATTCATGTCGTCGTGGTAATCTCCTGATTTGCTTTTAGATTTAAAAATTAATAACCCGTTATTAACAAATCCATTCGCACCACCTGCGTGTACAATAATGTACCGCTGGCCAAAACGATCTGCTTTATATACACCTGGTTGGTCCTTTGACTGCCAGCACTTAATGACCCCATAAGATGGGTGAATAAAAGTTTCGTCTAAATATGTGATTGGTTTTTTATTTTCTCCGAGAGCAGCGTTTTCTCTCAACTTTCGTAGATAACGGGAACGCCAAGCTACGATATCATTGCGTTCCATGAGCAATTTTCGTCGGTTTTCACATTTTTTAAATTTGAAACCAATTCTTAAAAGATGTTTTCGAATGGTTTCTTGTCCGCCAGTATAATTAATCTTGTCTGCATTTTACTCACTAAAATTCTTAACGTTGGCACTTGCTTGTCAACCGTGTAAACCTCTTGCACTGTTCTTTTTAAAATTCCTAAATCGCACTCATCCATCACTATTTTGTTGGATCCTCCGCTTCTCCTTTTTTTCGAAGGTGATTCTAGAAGATTACCATCAGCTACAGCAGCTTCTTTTCTGATTTTCAAAATAGTAGCCACTGATTTTCCAACAGCAGCCGCTGCAAGTTCGGTTGCCTTGTCCAAAGGAAATGCCCATTCACCAGCAGCTTTTTGACTATCGAAGAACTGAATAACATTTTTGATAATGTTTCGAGCCTCAGAATGGATAGTTTTCTTCGTAGTTCCAGCCATAATAATGATAACCTTTAAACATAAAACTTACATTATAATTACATGTTATTAAAACATTTGTAAATACATACCTGTATTTCACAAATAAACCAACAAAGTAGTCTTCAAAAAAACTGATTTAATAAACAAGAGTAACACTGGAACACAATAAAAGGAATTAGTAATTAATAAAACGCACGCGGAAAATGTCAGCTGTAAACTGTCATAATTTACTTTTAAGCAACTTTTAATTGTGAATGTACCAACTTCGAATTCTCAATTATGATTGGACAAATTATTTATAGCGGCAAAAATTTCAAATTAATTTTTTTAGTTGACATATTTTCCGACTATCATGTTTGCAAAGTAGAGCTGTATATGCAATTACCCTAATTTACAACAACATTTTTTCACATATTAATAAGATCATATACATGGACAAAATTCAACGTGAGGAATACAAGAATTTATGTTTACAAAATTGAAGTTTTTTTATTTTTGACATCAGCAAGAACGTATGTTATTTAAATTCAGTACACTTTCTTTCTTTCTCATCTATTCAAAAATAGAACAGACAGTGAAATATGATCTATTCTATTAAAAAACTGTTAGAAGTAATACGAATAATGCAGTAAACAATTTAGAAAAGTTCTAAACAGTAAGTTTTATAAAAAAAAGTTCTTAAAGCGCATTAATAAAATTAATACATAAATTTTAAGATATTAAAAAAAAAATTTTGAAAAGATTGGCTTAGTTTAATTCAAAAAAATTAAAAATTTTTATGTACATATGTAAAAATTGTCTTTAAAAAACTCAGTGTTGCTTTAGCGGACAGCAAAAAAAGGAAGGTTTGACGTCTAAGGCCGCCAAGCAAACTAAAGCGTCGCTCTCTTTGCCACAGAAACTAGCGATGACCGCCGCTAAACGAACCGTTGAGTTTGTCAATAAAAAGAGTAAGACAAAACCGTTGTCAAAAAAAACAACAAGCAACCAACGCAGGCTTTAAACAATAACCAAAGTTACGGTAAAAAAAACATAATGTCGACGAAAAAACCAAAAACTCTAAAGCTAAAAAAACTAAACCGATAGCCGTCGGAAAAGCGTCAAGAAAAGCAATGACAAAAAAAATAAATATGACAATCGACAAGAATGAATGGTAGATGATGGAAGGAAAAAAAGCGTCTACAAGACATAACTTTGATAATATTTTAACGCCCTAAAACACAGATAACTTAATAGAGCAATGTGTCTAAACAATTTGAGTTTTTCTATTTTTTGCAGTAGTTGTAACTGTAGTTTTCATCCTATTTTTTTAATTATATCTATTTCAGTTTGTAACAATTAATTTTAGCGTTAGTTAGGCAATAGTTCGTACATAGATGTAAGACCGCAAATTTCTTCTTTTCCCAAAAATCAACGTCTTCTAAGATAATCCTAAAAGAAAGTTGCTAATTTAACCAATCCTATATGATTTGTTGAAGGTGTCAATAGTTTATTTTATAATTTGTTCAAAAATGGATTTTGTCTTGCAAATAAATAATTTTACGTTAGCCATGGTTGGTTTTCTAGTACAGACTACAGTAATACCTTGATAAGAATAAAGTTAGGACGTTTTTGTTAACATTTTCGTTTTTTGTGACACGCTGGCATTTACAAAACCTTTCACAACTTACGTAATGATTTTTATTGGCGTCGATACATTCGAAATTGTCAGATTCGCGTTTTAAAACAGAAAATAAAACCTCCGCTGGTTTTTTGGTGGGAAGACCACACGTAAAAAACCTTAGGAATTGATCTCTGTCTATATTTCTATCTAAATCTACTCAAGGCTAGTTGTTGATTATTTTTCTAATTTTTTTTAATTTTTCCCAAATAAAAAAGGTAACTTTTTTCACAATTTGTAAAGCGATCGAAAACAATGTTTTTTTGATATTTAGAGTACCGACCTCAATTATTGTAGACAACGGTGTTTAATTTAGAAGTAAAAAGTTCAGTAAATTAATAACGTCTTACAGTATTAAATTACGTTCCATTTCAATTTATCACCATCAAGTTAACTACACTGAACGTGTCAACACAGCATTAAAAACAATGATATCTTGTAGAATACAACTAACGTACCTGGAGTTCGCTATTACCTAAAATAGGTTGTGCTATTCGATCTTCTAAACATGAAATTCTAAATGCCACCCTGAAGACGTCAAAGTTGACAGAAGTCTTATCATTAGTCGTGTAAACGTAATACGGAACTCTTTTTGGACATTAAAAATAGCCTTGCCTAAGCTTCTATTAAAATGACTTTAAAGTATAACTTAAAAAGAAGAAATGCCGAAATTGTCGTTTGACAAAATGTATATAAGAACAATGTGTTATGTGATCTGAATCTTACTTTAGCCATGGTTGGTTTTCTAGTAGAAGTTACCGTATTTTGGCTTTCGTTCTTTGACATTCGACACTAGGGTAAAACGTAATTTACAATTAGTGGCTAATCGTATAATTATATTTAGTAAAACTTTAGAAGTAAAGTAAGATGTATGGTACAAACTATTAAAATCATTTAATTCTGCAAGTTCCAGTTATAACACTTGGGTTAGTATCATCGTATCTTGACATAGATAAACTAGCTTGACCTATCAGCTGTGTCTAATACCTACTTAATTCGTGAGGGAATGCGTTAAAGTTTAGGGCTGTTCAGCATACCAGTTATCATATTTATGTATTGTTCCCTATAACACCAACTCAGTCAGTCAGTGTCGTTCCAATTCTTTTTACAACACAGGTACTTCGTGAATTTGCGTTCATTACCCATATGTGGCATGCTGAACTTTAGACGTGTAACATTATTGTTATTAGTTTTTATATCAGGTTTATTACCTTGTTAAGCGGCGTTAAATTACGAATGGTCATTAAAACTACCAAACAGTCGGTTGTATGTTGAAATATTTATTAATATATAGAGGGTAACAGAAGTATAAGTTCATGAGAGTAATTTTTTGGCAAATGCCTTTAATACCGTTGTTAGTTTCTTGTACTGAGTCACTGATTCAGTCGCGTTAAATACGACAGGTTCTTAATAAACTTTATTGGACTTTAAGCCCTCTGTACATACTTAATTAATTAGTCCCAGTTGTTGTAGTTTAAAGTAATAAAGGATGCCAAACACTGTTTTCTTTTATGTATAATCTGATCCACGCCTCTAATGATACGCCCAAGCAACCAAGAATTCCGGCGAATTTGTGAGCTTTAGTAAATTTTTTTTTTCTCATGACGATTTTAGAATCCGGCGTCTTTTTCCCATTGTTTTTAAATTTTACGTCTTCTAGTGGCCAAGTGTGTATGTGTTAGTGTGAATTTTAGTTGACCCGCGCCACGCACTATGGCATAACAAAATCCCACGCTTAAGCGGGTCGGTCGACCATCTTCCGGTTAGTCGTTCACGAGGGCCTTGTTAGGACTCTGAATTTCAGATATTAGACGGCGACGCGCATCCTTCCAGAACCTCGTTGTAAGTTGTACTTATAGAACTTACATTGGTTGTTTCTGATTCTTTGCCATTACCATAACTTTCGTTTTTTGCACTATTTATTGTTATTTTGTACTCACTAAGCACTCGTGAGTAAATTTCTAGATTAGTTTTAAAAAACTTGATGTAGTTAACTTTTGCGTTAACACCGTACATTTAATTTCAATTATTTAAACAAGCATTTATAGTTTCAAACTGTAACTGCACAGTAAACAAAAATGTATGGTTTATGTTTATGTACAAGTTCTAGTAATAGATACTTTTTGTTTTAATATAGTATCAAAAATAGTTTATTCTAGTATATTTTTGCAATCTTTGCTGATTCATCTGACAACGTTTTGGGGCGACTTGACTGCGTCATGTTTGCCTTATTATTTTTAGATTTTGTCGTAAGGAAAATTTTCTTATTTTATAACTGTTACGGTCCCGACAATTTACTTAAAACCTTTTTGTTTCTTGTAAAATTATCTGTTGACGTCTAGTTTTGTGTAAGTACATAATTAATTCTGTTTTTGGTGTGTATTATTTCTTTGACGTAATATTTGCACAACAAAATACTGTGTCTTAAAATGTTTAACGTAATCAAGCAAAATTTAATGTTTGTTTGTTGGGTTGTTAGAAAGATCTTCGTGTAATGACAAATTATAAAGTACTGACATACAATTTTAGTTTGCCTGTAAAAATAATTAACCTAATTTGGAACAATTTTTGTTTCTGTTTTTAAAGATTTTTCTAATTTAATTATGTCAGCACAAATTTAATTAGTAAATATAAATATTTCTTGTGGTTTATTGTTCATTATAATTAAAAATAATTTAAGTAAATGATATTTTGCGTACAAATCGCTGCTTAATTATTTTGTCATTTTAATTTTCAGATATTTGATTACAAATTGTTTTGCTTATTGTGTCATTTCATTTGAGTTTTATCTATCTTAAATTTTGTAGTCATTTATTCATTTTTATTTCTTTTGGTATGTTCGCGTATTGTGTTATTTTATAGTTTTTAAATAAATAAAATTTAAAGGTAAGGTTTATTTAGAGCGTGTCTACCTAAACAGCGTTTTTTTTTGGTTAACAAGAACTAGAAACCAATCTTACGATACAACCTTTCGTTTGGCACCTTTTTTTACTTTAATTTACCATTTTTAGATTTTTAAATATGTGTTGCCTACTTTAACTTGCTAAATAAAAGAATGCATTAAGATTAAATTTGTGTATATTTAATTCGTTATTATATGGATTTACAAGTTTAATGTACGAGTTCTGATTTTATACTGGTTAAAATACAAAAGTACAAACAAATTATAAACGATGAATTACATAAATTAAACAACAGGAATTCGGCATAACAATTAATTGAAATTTGTTTAGATTAGAACAAGCAACGTTTGGATAAATATTTTTATCTTAATCATGCCTAAAAAATTAATGACAACCATAAACAACAATAAAAATATTTTTTATAAAATCAACTTACCACTAATTACAAAAATTTATAAATAATAAATAAATCTACAACTAAACAAACTAACACATTATTGTATAAAACGTACATTGATATTGAACGAACATTACATTAATGCTAAATTTTTCCAGTTAGTGCAAGGTCAAAATTATTGAAAGTAATTCAACAATGTTCTCACGGTGAAAAATGGAAATGTTTCGACGTCTCGTATTCCAATTCGAGAGTATTTTCTCAATATTACTTATTTTAAGTTACTTCAAAATTAATCAATTTTTATAAATAGTATATTAGTGTTTATCAATTATTTTGTTTGAATTTACTTTAATTAACAATGATGTTTATATAATCAAAATAATATAAAAGGATTTTTGAGATGCAAGTTTTTGGCTTTTAATATTGTAATAAATCTAAACTAAAAAATAAATTTTTGAGGAACTCACATTAATTCACAAGACAAAACACATCACTATAAAGTCTGTAAAACTACAAAAAACTAAAGTTTCAAAACCAGATATCTTTTACCCCATGCACCTTTTCACTTCGCTAAGTTAATTATCAATCAAGCATCAGGCAACAAATAAAATCGCGACCGATGCAACGCATAAATATATAAGTTTCGTACCTTACAAGCTCAAACATGAATAAACTTAGATTGGTTTGAGTTTACACAAATAATGTTATCATGTTACGTATTACGTATTCGATCCAATAAATAAATATTGCGTACTCTCATTTGGAAAATATATTATTTTTGAGAAGTAATTCGGTTCCCTTGTCTCAAAGAGTAAAAATAAAAAAATAAACAAATAAAAAACAATGTAATAGCTAGCAATTCCTTACTGGTGTTTTTATCATCATAAATTTTGTTTTGACAAAGTTGTTTGTTGCTTTATCTTTTTTTTATTTTTGAGCTCCACACGACTTTGCCCTTATGTACGGCGCGGGACTGAATATACCTGACAATATAAATTTTTCACTGCTGTAATCAATTAGAGACATTTTATTTTACGGTACCAAAGGTATCTGATCTAAGAAACGATGTACCATGTATAATTTAAAATTGTTTTGCTTTTAAAAAAATAAGGCAACACTAAAGTCTAAATACTAAAGGTGCTAAATGACACTTAATCAATATAATAAGCAAAACATACACTTTAAACACTTATCTTGTTATTAAATATTTAAGCACTAACGACATTCTTAAAAAGTTTGTTTATACGAGTTTGGCGCAGAAATTCTATAACTATCATCAGCATTAAAATTGGGTCAAAAACTATAGTGTTAACACCACGTAACGCTTAAGCTTATTTTACAATTACTATGTGTTGAGAATAAATTTTTCTTTTTAATACGCAAAATTTATTTTTGTAAAAGCGGGATTTATCGCAAAAGGTCACACTGTAAATTGTGCTTGCATAGAATGGACATGTGCCTTTTTTGTCGCAGAGCATTAATATTGGTGCCGGAAAACGTGGGGGTTTTTTGTGTGGTCGTGCGGTAGGGTTAAAAGCTCATTGCCGTGGATTAGCAGCTAAGACTAGTAGAACCACGACGACTAACTAGAGAACGGCAACGCAAAGAAACTTAAGCAAGAAATTTTAATTTTTAATAATTAAAAAGCGGAACAAATAAAAATTAGCGCGATCCGCAGCAACATGTAATGTATGTCCAATTTTGGCGTAACCGATACTGTTTCCTTTACTTAATATAAGATTTTAGAAGAAAATAAGATGTCTCATAATCGGAACTGTCTCATATTAAGCTGTTTTCTTCTAAACTTACTATGTATGAATAATAGTATGTTTTACATACTTTTACTTAATACGTTTTATTCATTTTAATTTATTGTTGTGTAATTCCACATTTTAGTGTACCGTTGTTTTCTATAATTATTTATCGGATTTTTAATAACATATAGAAACAGTAATAAATAATATATACCTCTTCCGAAAACGATGTACATATAAATTGAACTAAAGAAATTGTTAGTTTTCAGTACGTCAAAAGTAAATAAGATGTAAGTAAAAATGTAATGTACTTTTATTTACTGCACGCTCATAAGTTAGGTTTATTTTTTAAGCTGTAACCACGTTCTTCAATTGCTACTTGAATATATCTATTTTTATTGTTCATGACGTACAATTGTAACTAAATGTCAGCATCTGGCATCACTTATCTAATGGTGAAAATTTGATTGTTGATGTTCTTATTAACACACTAATGCGACAATAGATTCAAAAAAGCACTAGTGAGGTAACATATAAGATATTCAATTTTACAAAAACGTAAGGTGAAAATCTAGCTGTAAATTATGTCAATTAAAAACTTAAGAATTTAAAAATTTTGAAAATTTTCACCACATACCACAAACTTGTTCAAATTCTTGAATAGAATACAACGCATTTGAGCTTATGTTTATTGTTATCTACTGTCATATTTCATTTCATCATTGTGTTTGCAAATAGTCTTCGACGATTTTTGGGCACTTCAAATTAAACGTCAAACTATTTTTGAGAGATTTTGATACTTTAGCGGCTCGTAGTCTCCGATCGAGCAATAAAAGGTTGTATTCAAATCGTTCCTCTCTAAATTGAGCGTTGTTTGTCATTGTAGATTTTTATACGCTAATTCGATAAATAAATAACCATAATAATAAAATGTTTATTTGTTTTAAAAATGATGTTCACAAAGTAAATTTAACAATTAATTTTTGTTTAAATTACATTTTGTATAATAAAAAAATGTAGGTTTAAATTTTGATTTAAATATAAGTTTTAAACTAGTCAGTGCTTAATTTATATTTAATTACATTTTAATACGTTTTGCGTGCAATGTTATGTCCAAAACTATAGTAAATATAAATAGTTTCGTGTATATGCGCAGTTAGAAAAACATCTCGGCACCGCAAAACGTCGACATTTAATGTAAGATAAAGTTTCAAGATTTTATTTAAACTGTTTAGTGTCACGCAAATCAATCTAAACAATTTTTTTGAGAAACTAAGTTTGATCACTGTCTGAAAGGATTGTACGTTTTAAATTTATATTACCGAGTATAGTTTATGTAAATATTTTGAATTACAAAGAGCATCATAAAGTATTACCCTTTGTAATAGGAACATCAATAAATTTATGTACGGTTTTTGCCGTGTTCCAAACGCCCGTTTGTTGTCTTTACGTTTTATGTTAGGTAAGACATTTATCTAAGGCAGCACTGCAATATGTAGGATTATTCAGCTATTATTAACGCTTTATTCTATGTATTACAACTGTCAAAATAGATAAGTTATGATTATACTTTTCTAGAATTATAAGTTTAAGACAACAATAAATTTTAAAAACCTTTTGTGTTAGCATATATTTAAAACCAAATATTTCAAAAAAATATGTACTTAATATCATTAAAAAACATTGCATTTCAATTTCAAGTTATATAAAATATATCAATATAATATGAATTAATATTATTCATCAAACGTTACTAATTTTTAATTTAATTTAATGTTAAAATTAATGCGACTACTTGTTTAAAAGAATAAAAAATGTGCAAAAATACGTACTGCGTGTCACTGAAAGTAAATACTTATATATGTATTTAATATAAACATCATTAAAAACTTATTTCAAAAAAATCTAATTGGAAAATACTTCTACAGCGTTGTAATAAGTTTAAAATTTTAATTAAACGCGCAACAAAACAAAAATCGAAAGACTTTTAGAATTGAAAATAAGGTTAAAAGAGGTATTACAAATATACTATACTATAAAAGATTCGTTACAAACTACCAAATACCTAGAATTAGTCAGCTGCTATAGTAAATTTTACGTAACCCTTATACAACTAAAAAAATCTTAAAGCCTTGAATACGGGATCATCATGGTCAAACGTAATTACGAAATTATCGTAAACTTTACTACACGGCAAAAAAGTTCTAAATCTTGAAAAATGGAACAAAACTAACATAAACGTTTTCCACTATCCGAATACATTTTTTAAACTACAAAACACATAGTTTTATTATTTTTTAGAGCATACAGTACAAGTATCTCCTCGTATTGTATTTTCGTACTTCTCACTATAAGTTGTGATCATACACCTTATTTGGCTTGAACAGTAAAAATAAGTTTTCTTCTTAGCTTTTTCTTGCTGTGTATTCACAAGATTTGGTTGAGTTATTCCTAGTAATTCGGCTAAATCATTCCTGCAGTAGTCTCAATATACAAAAACTTAAGCTTTCGCGGTTGTTATGTTTATGATTATAAGCGACTTTCGGGTTAGACCGCGTCGTAGTTAAACACTCAGACTTAGGCTTGGTTTCTTCTTGAGAGCCAAAACAAGAAGTAGAACTTGGCATTTGCCGTATTGTCATTCGTGAACCCAAACAAACTGACGTTTCGCAAGACATTACAGTTTGCATCTTTAGGGTGGTAAATATCACTGAAAGAAAAATTGTAAATGACGATATTTATACCAACTGCGATTAGCGTGGTTAACGAACCTTAACTTTCCTTTACCGCTTAACGGACTTGTTACTCGGAGTAAGTGTTTGTGTCCTTTCCAAGAAGATTGATCTTTGTCTTAGAGGATATAATACTGGTAGCCAAGGTTTACTGAGTCTTAAACCGTCTTCTCGGTTTATATTACATGGATGTTTATCTATTTACACAGCTTCACGGGTTAGACTGAGAAAGTTGAAAGGAGTTCTAGCCAACACTTTAGTTTCGTCAAAGTTCAGCGTGTGTCCTTGGTTCCACACGTGTTCTGCAACTGCTGATTTAGTAGCTCTGCGGTGTTTAGAGTCAGCGATATGTTATTTTACTCTAACTTCAATAGAGCATCCCGTCTGTCCTATATAACTTGATCCACAGGAACGAGGAATTTTGTAAACTCCGGCATGTTTTAGAGCCCCTTGGGGGAGGGGATTTTTTTATTAATAATGTGTTGGTACTTTTCCTATTAGTTTCACGTTGCCGCGGTATTTATTTCTTCCTGAGTATTTTATGCCAGAGAGTTTCTAGTCTTTGTGAAGAATTTGCATTTTTCTGTTGGAAAATCGGATTTTTCAGCTCCTGGAATAATGGAATTTCACGTCTCAATCTAGTCGCAAAATACACCATCCAAACGCTGCTGTCGATGTGGTAGATGTCCTGCAAGCCACAAGCTCTAATTTGACGGTAAACTGTACGATCGGTTACAGAACGTCCTTTGTTTTGAAACTATTGATCGGCTATTGACCTTGTACTCGAGAATCGGTCTCCTAATGCTATTAATCAAAGATGCCAGTCTTGAACTACATTTGTATGTCTACTTCTTCGTCTACGACGTTCTTGACTTTTTCTAGACCAAGTTTGATAACACCGTACTACCAGGGTTTGGTTATGGTTAGGACGGTTAGCAATTTCTCTAAATGAAAAACCACCCTTACGTAAGCCAATAATGCGACCTTTGTCCAATCTACTTAGTAGCCAATAATTTTTATGTTGCTACACTATAGGCATAATTGCAGCCTTAAAACAAAAAAAAACACTAAAACAGAAGAATTTCAATCAAAGACAATACCGAAATTGACTTAATCTCTTAAACAATACACATTATTTCTGATTCAGATGAGTTAAAAAATGTAGAAGATATTGATCATGATTACCTAGGTGCACATAACAATTTAAGCCAATTTTATACAAAAGTAGTCAATTATATTGAGTCATTCCATATCAAACGCTACCAAAGACACATTTTTAAAGTTCATTATCATGGTCTACTTTATGCACTAAAAACAGTACAATTCATAATATCATAAAAAATAATAGATAAGAGAATAGAGAACAAGACCAAAATCTTTCAAAACCTCGTACTTTTTTGACTACAAATGTGACCAAAAACCTTTTTGCGTTTGTAGGTTTTTGGTAGCAAAATTGGCAACACTAAAATAACGATCAAACCGCTTTGATTTGACAGTTTACGTGGCGTCATTTTGTCGGCGCATTTTGAAATTGTTACAGCCAATTTTCCAGGTAAATATTTCGTTTTTTTCGCTTCTATTTATGCTTTTTCAAAATGTTGTGACTGTAACGCCCGTTACAAAAAAGATGATAAAGTTTGCACAGCATCCGCGCTAGAGCATTGATAGTAAATCTGTTTTGTGAAAATAAGGTTATAATTGTAAGGAATATACTTATAGTTTACTTTTATGCAAATGGGCCATTTTTGTGAGTAAACATTTGTAACACCCATTACGTAACGGGTGTTACAATTTTTTGCTGTGGGTTTTAGAACTTATATATTTTGTTGTTGAATGTATGGAGGAATCGATTCTATTTCTCTTTTGTCTTAGTTTTCTTTTTTATTTTTTTTTCTGTTTTAGAGTTATTTTTTGTTGAGTTGCATAGGAAATTTTAAATGAATAAGTATTGTTTTTATTGAACGTTGCTTTCTGTAAAACAAAGAATGAAAAAATACCGAGAAAAATTAAAAAACAATCCAATTAAATATTTTACACATCTAGAAAAAGAGAAGCAAAGAGATAAGAAAAGAAGAGAAGATATGAAAAAAAAGAAAACTTCAAATCCATTACAAAAGTTGATATCGCGTGAAAAAACAAAAAAACGAGTCCAAGCTTTTAGAACAAAATTGACAGCTACCAAGAACTCAAACAGTGTGGTTTTAGCATCTCCAATTGGGACCTATAAATGCCTGCATTCATTTGGGAACGCGATAAAAAAGTAAAACAACAATTACCTTGCTCTCTGATGAAGAAGTTTTAGCAACATAATTATTGGGCTCGAATGTGATACTTTCCAAAAAAAGCTTTTTTTAGTCATGGTCACCATCAAGAAAGCTTACGAATTGTTCAAAAACAAACAGCCTGACAAAAAAATCAGCAAATCTACATTCTACAACTTGAGACCGATAGAAATCATAGCAGTTACTTTCACACAGCTTGTTGTGTGCGTTTGTACACTTGATTCTAACTTAACTTGGTTAAATGCGTTGGAAAATGTATTTTTGAGTTTCCCAAAACCTACAAAAAATTAATTAATGCGACAATATGCAATCCTAAATATAAAGCTTGTATGTCTAGTACGTGCAGAGACTATCTAGATAAATTGCATTATTTTATTAAAAAAATTAATCTGATTACGTGGAATTTGCTAATAAAGCTTAGACAAAAATAAAACAGTAGTTCAAATTCACTTTGCTGAAAATTATTCATTCGTGAACCAAGACAAAGTACAAAGCACATTAGTCTCATGATCAAGTGACGATATTCACTTGTTATATTTGGTTATCAAACTTAGAGACCAAACCGATCGTCATTGTGAGCAACAATACAGCACACACAAACTATGCTGTCTAGTGTTCTAAAAAGAATTTTTAATTACTTACAAGAGCTTAAACATTCCATATCGAGCGTCATAATTTTTACTGCGCTGCCCAGTTTATGAATCGGTATATTTTGGCTTTTTTTGGCGACTTAAAGGATTATGCCTTATTAGACAACTTCATGTGGTTTTTTTTGCGGCATTGCACGGAAAAAGGGCAGTAGGCGGCCTCGTTGGCACTATAAAGCGTACAGCATCGATAAGTGTCAAATCCTATTTCTATAGCTACTAGATTATTTTGAATAAATTTTTTTTATCAATTACAGGTTTGGTCCAAAAATTCTAACGCATTCTTTAGTGTTTTATGTCACAGAGTATAGTAAACTACAAAAGTAAAAACAAACATCTAGTTCTAATCAACTAAATCTCTTAAACACCATGTGTACACTAAGTGTACTAGTGGTAAGTACATAATTTTCTCAATTATGTTAAACCCAAACATCTGGTAAATCGATGATTGATACTAGTTACAACCACAAGGTTGATCAAAGATAATATGTAAATGCTTTGCTTTGCTCACCAAAAGTCAAACAACATTTATTAGTACTACAGAATATCACTAACCAGTTACGACAAAAATGCTAAAAATTATAGAAACATGTTACTAGAAGAAACTATCTAAAAAGAGCGTGCCAAACCATAAAACAAAACTAAAACTACTACAATTATTAAAAAAAGAAACATAAGTTTTATGACCAACCACACAGTACCAATATACAACAAATATCTGTACTGTTTGTACAAAACTAAAAACTACAGCGTCTTATGCCTGCAACTTCAAAAACCCCTAAACTTTTTTCATTATTTGTTTATAAAATAATTAAATATATAGAAATGGTTAAGTTTGTTGTTGTCATCAATATTGTCCGTTTTTACTATTTTTCTCATCTGCCCTAAAGTTTCATATTCCAACATGAAGTCTTTATAATTTTGTTTTCCGGATCGTTTGAAAATAGATTTTGTAACGAATTAAATCGTTGATTGGCGTTATGTAACAAGCTTCCTAATTCTAATTTTTTTTGACGAAAATAGTAATGTGTCACAAAATCTACCATCGTTTTCTCGTTTAACCGTTTTTGAAGACAAATCTTTACAAAATTGTTTATCAGACGTTCATTTACGTTTTATATCACATTCTTCAACTGATTTTGAACGTCAGAATTTACGGCGGCACAAAAAATATGGTTATTATTTTTTTCATAAATAGATCCTGTGGTTACCCAAGTAGCACACCAGCTATAGAACACAAAATTATAAGATCTGAATGTGTTATTGTTTCCTCTGAGATTGTTTTGATACCAGTTGTTGTTATATCATTTAAAGTTCTGTGAAGATGCGTTCCAACAGAAAAACAATTTTTTTTTATAGAAATTATTAAGACTATCATGAGAATGTTCTTGTCTCAATACTTATACAGCGGTCTTGCTTCAGGATATAATTGTATAATGTCTTCAGCAGTTACTTACCCAATTTAATATAAAACAGTACATGTCAATTATGTAGTTGCAATAGAAATAGTTGAGAACGTTCTTACAGCAGAAGTATGTTTCATTTTTGCTCTTAGGATAATTTTGCTCAACTGTAAGTTGATATATAACAGATTCATCTTATAAATGTATCTAGAAGCTCTAATGTGATTAGTTAATAAAATCCTAATCATATTTGTTGTTATCGTTGGTAGTCGTGTTAGAAGGTTGTGAATATGGATATTGTCAAATGGAAAAAAACTAATGCGGAGCGAAAGTTTTCGCAGAAAGGTAGAGAACAATGTGAAAAAGATTACACACTGCAATTTGGGTTCATGCAGTGTTTTCAAAGATGAAAAGTCACGGTCAACCACAAAGCTCGTTGAAACTTTTGCAACAAGTTTATTGCAGGAAAATCATGAAAATTCATTTTGGAGACTGAACACGCTTAAATGATTCTTTAGCAAAACTGTGGCTATTTCGCGCTCTTAGCTGCTACGTTGTTGTTAACACAATGCTTAGGTGCCCATACCTTGTAATTTTAAGTCTCCAAAAATTAGTTATCGAAACGTTTTTAACAACCGTTATAAAATATCTTGTGCTACTTGGGTTCCAGTTTTGTTTCGTGTAATGTTAGATTTCTTAAATTTAATTTGTTGCTACGTGAATCTAATAAATTTCAAAATACGCTCGCTTCTAACAATACGTCTATTTCTCGCAATGCATTACAGTATATTACATAACGAAAGTTGTAAGTAGCTTATTATATGCAAGTAAAACAGTGGCGCACGAGTCGCGTAGCGGCGAGCGTAGTAATTTTAGGAGCATGTAATAAACTTATACAACTCTAGTTGTGTACTATAGTTTTTATACGAACACTTTCATTCATAAAAATAAAAAGCATAAATGTAACATTTATTAATTTAATTTGTCAAAATGCTTCGGCTAATTCGTTACTTAACGCAATTGACTAGCAAGGCTAATGTGACAAATTACATTTTTTTATTGAACTGAAACTTAATTTTTTTTCACTACTAGTTGTATAGGGTTTTATTATTAGGTGTAATAGTACGTTGTGAATTGCGCAGGTAAATAATATTTCATTTTTAACCACTGGTTAATAATGAAGACTCTAATGACAACTGTCACAATCACGCTCTTAATTTTTATTTTGAAATTAACATCTTAAGTTTTAAATTTGATTTAGTGACATTTAAAGAAATTTTAATAACTCTAGTAGTAGAAAAAACTGTATATAGACCACGCTTGAGAAAATGATTACAACCTGCACAAATTATATCCCTCGACGCTTTGCGTCTCGCGTAATAATCTGTCGCTTAGGTTATAATCATACACTTCTCAACCTTGGTACATAACATACTATTATTACCTGCTAGTCATTACGGGTCAGTATCTGTTATGATATATTTAATTAGCAACCAAATAGTAGGTAACATGCGATTTACTAATAAAAAAGTAGAAAAAAATCTTTATCGGCCATATCAATGTTTGTTGGTATTTGTTTGGTATGTTTTGAGTAATTTTGTCTAAGATTAATCATGACGCTTTAGTATTACAACAATTCACCCGCGACCTAGTTTTGAGTCGTACTTGCTTTTTTAAATAATTTATTATTGATTCCTGCAATAGAAATATTTGTGTCGTTACTAGGAATATTTCAGTTATTAAATAACTGCAACGTGAGAACATTGAATTATGACCCTGAATCAAGCAATGCGCGACAGGTTACTAAATGTCCGTTAGCATCTTCAACGTGTATAATCTCTGCAGATAAAAGGGTGTAATTGTTATGTTGTGAAGAATGCATAGACGTACTCATTTGTGTTTGACCACTCATTTCTGGTTAAACTTGATTATCCAAATTTAGTAGTAAATTAGAAGAAATATTTTTTTGGCATTTCATTGTTATTGCTAGATTATATATATGTATTGTAGTTTAAAAATAATTTATTTATTTATGATGCAGCTCCAACGTATTAATTAATTAATTAAACTTTTTTATTTATTTGCAATATTTAAACTTACATAAAATTTTTATTTAAACAAATGTGTTGTAAACAACGGTATTAAAGAAATACACATTGTAATGAACAGATCTAAAAAAAGTATGGTACGCTGCAATTAGACAATCGAATTTACATAATTTCGAGTGGCGCAAAAACGACTAGTGATATAGGTGTGACAGTAAGTGTATTGCGTTTAAAAGTTATCCTGCTTAAAAAGCTTTTATCATACATCTTTTATTAGTATGTTTAATGCATACGTTTTAACTCTGTACTGTTGCTGTGTTTAACTTTATCTTCTAATACAATAACCAAAACTAAAAAACAATGTATCTATTTGTTTGAAAATTGTGTATTGTATAATGAGTTAGGAATAGTTGTTATTGCCAATGAGTACGAATATTTGCAGACGAGCCGAAGCGAGGTTGGCAATTCATACGAGTTGGTAATACACATTCCTTCCTTACAAATTATGCACTCTACTTTTTTTTACAACTATAGTATGTTTAATTATTAATTAAAGTCAAACTAAACTTTTGACAAAAACAAATAACGCCGAAAATAAATAGTCTAAATTCAAAAATTTGTGTTGGTAGTATCTGTAGTAATACCTAAAATGTCAAAACTTTGTATTTATTTCATGTCAATTTGTCAGTGTTTATTCTACAAGTTATAAGTGTAACTGTTATTTGGCTTTCAACTATTTAGAAAAATTGTAATTATAATTTACCTGCTTTAAATACATGAAATTTTTAGTTAACTTCAAATCATTTAATATTTTAATTGTTTTAATACATTGATTTCAAGCAAAAGTTAATATGAATGAGCTGAGTCAGTTTAAAAAATATCAATTATTTACAACATTTTGCTTTTAGTCAGTAAATAAAAGAAATGTATGTATGCGGAAGCCTGAATCGTTAACAATGTCTTCAAGTTCTTCTAATAAATATCATATTGGTATGTTAACGTTACTTTCTAACAAGCTGTAAAAATAACATATGAATATGACTTACGAAATTAATGGGTGTTATAATAATTAGGAATAGAGGAATTAAGCTTTACAAACTAAAAAGGTAATAAGTGGTTTTAATAGCACTGTTTTGAAGTAACATTTATTTTAGTATTTATTATAACAAACATTTAGAAAATGCAAGATAAAGTAAATTACTTCAATGGATATGCTACAACAGTCTACTGCAAATTTAAATATAAGAAATATTTCGATAAAAAGAAATTTTCAACAAAACAAAGTGTTGTAGTTTAGAAATCTTGTTACTTATGAAAACGATACTGTAGAAAAAAAATCAATTACAAAAGTAAATATAACGGTAATTAACTGTTTATGCCTGTAATTACCTTAACTTATGTAATTTTTTTAATGTTTTAACAATTGATTGTTGTAAAATTTATTTTGTGCTATTTATTAAAACGTAAGTAAAAACGTTTACGATTAAATTTGTAACAAAGTAGCGACACTGTGTTTTATAAGATTATATTGTAATACAAAGTAAAAATATATAAACACTTATGAAAACAAAACTAACATTAGAATAAATTATAATGTACAGATATCAGACATGTGAGGTGGAAACATCGTGGTATCTTGCAATTATCGATAAATGGCAACGGATAATTAGAAAATTGAATTGTCATGCAGTTCATAATTCTGATCGGTTTGAATAAATACTGGTTTCTTTAAGTTAATTTCAGCAAATTTCAGTAACTATTGTAAAGTATCTAAACACGTGATCCTTACTACTTCGCCATAACACTGCAAAAACATTACTGTTGACGTTTTTTTCTATCCAAAGAAAAATCTACAAACAAACAAGTAGCGAAATTGCAAATTAAGTATTTTAATTTATTCTAATTACTTTGAATTTAATTTAATGTTACTACTTAATTACAAAAAAAAATCATCACTAAATACCAACGTATACAAACATAACCTAAAATATTTAATTTACAAGCCAAACCTTTTTTTACTATACACGTATCGTTGAAAGTAATGCAATAGCATCCACACGGTCTTAAATAATTTCGTTTTAAAATCTTATATTTGGTGCACGAAATATTCGTACAAGTCTTTTAAATTATGTGTTTATAATTCATTATTCTGTATGGTAATAGCTTTGATCTCTACGGAAATTACTTTGACCTGTATGTGTGTTGTATAATAAAAATAATTTTGAATGTTCATAAAACTTCAATACGCTGTTTAACGTTATTAATATTGTTTGTGTAAATAGTTAGATGTTTACCTAGACTTGATTAACACTATACAACGATATTTTTTATTAAATAGAAATTATATTGCTAGCAAACTGTCATTTTAAGTATCAGCCATTGTCAAACAGATTGTTATCAAAACAAATTCCAAATTTGGTCAAATATGCTGTGCTCTGGTGTTTGTAAGGCAAAAACGTTATTTACAAAAATATTTAAAAGAATAACATTTATTTTAAGTTTTACATGTTACATTTTGTATCTAATATAACTTTTTCACAAATTGTAAAAGCAGCTATTTTTCTTTATTTCTGACAAATAAGTAAAAATGTATTAATTTATTATAAGAATGTAACTGTTCAACTATTCTTAATTTGCATTTATAAATTTTAATAAGTACAATTATTTTAAAATAATTACATTCAAAAAAGGTTAAATCTGTATACATTTTTAATATATTTTATATATTATATTGCTACTAAAATATTAAAACATGCATTATAAAATATGGTAACAATAAACAATACGTAATGTAGATTACACATTAAAAATGTATGGCATAATAAAAATTAGGATTTACGGATTAAACAAAATTTCTAGTTTGAGTTATTATGTTTCATATAAGGAAATAACTTATGTAATTAACCGAAATTTTGTATAACCAAAATTTATATACTTTAACAGTGTTAAGACAATAAAATATGATATTTTCTTTAAGTCAATCTACAGTTATATTTTTATTATAAAACTAGTTTTGACAATTTAAGTTGTCATCATCAGTTACAAAATTCAATCAAAATATAAAAATTGAATGACAAACGTTAAGAAATTAAAAATTTTGAATTGAAATTTTTAAAAATTTTTAATTTGTTGACGTTTGTCATTCAATTTTTATAATTTGGTATAATTTTGTAACTGATGATGACAATTTAAATTGTCGAAACTAGTTTTATAGTGAAAATATAATAGTAGATTGACTTAAAGAAAATATATTTTATTACAATTTTTCTACTTAGAGATGGATTACTTTAACTATATTAAGTGTTAAGACAATTTTAATATTAATTTTTATAATAATTATCAACGTTTATTACGATTATTAAGCTTAAAACTATATTTATTATCATATTTACATAAAAAAATTGCCAGTAAAGTAAATTAATTATTTAAAAAGTATTTTTTTTTATTAATTGACTATTTGTAATCTGTAAAGATTTACAATAAGCAAATTTGATATGTGTGTGTTGCTTAGTGTTCAAGTGCGTTGGGCCCCAATGACCCTAACTCAATGTTATCTTAAAATTTAGTTGTTGTTTATGTTTATAATAATACTATACACCTTGGCTACAAGTATATTATTTTACACTAAACTTTTTAATAGTTTTTTTAACTGTGTTCACTTTTACATCACTCAATATGTCAGCATTTTGCACAAAAACGAGGTCTTTTGATAATTTGGATGGTTGTGTTGGCTGTAGTTCTCCAGAGTTGGACATCATAAGTCCAAATTAGTTTGAACGCCACATAGTAAACTAATAATTTATTCCTGAGTGACAATTTGGATTTTCTGTTTAGTAACAGCATTACTTACTCTACTCTACTTCGTCTCTTATTTAATTATGCTTTGTTGAGTTTTTGCCGTTATTACTGTGTCTTTGTGTTTCAATAAGCTGTAAAAACGATCTACAAAAGTGGCTCGAGGACGCTCCCCTGTGATACCGCTGTTCTGGTTGGATTTGTGTTAGTGAGCGTTGGATCATATTGTATCTGGAAATATCTTTCTTCTAAAGTGTGATTTAATTATAATTTAATATGAGTGTGTTAGCGATCTTTTTAATTTATACAGTAGGCCATCGTGGTACACCTTATAGAAAGCTCCTCAAAGAAAGCTGCTTTGCAGTAAGTTTTTCCTTAAATGGATTGATTTATTAAGTTGACAACCCAGGGGGCCTGCTGTCCATACAATTTAATGGAAAGTTGTATATTTTTCAAAAACTAAAAAGTTTTTGTTGAAATAATTATATCAATTATAAATCATTTATAAAAAGGGAATAAATTGTGTCAGCAATAATTTTTAAACAAAATGTTAAAAAAATTTAATCATACGACTAACACATTTATATAAATTAAAAATCACATTAACGTATAAAATTAAAGATTAAGATTAAATCTAACAATATTTTACCAAAATTTTTTGATAGGGTTCAGATATAGATTACATTTAAAAATTTTCCATTTTGTGTTAAAAAAGGAATAAGAATAGGAAAATAAAGTACGTGGTGTGAAACGTGTAAGTTACGTAGGAAAGAAAGTTTCCGTTAGACACTGATTGTGAGCAGCTTAATCTAGTTTTATTGTTTTAGATGTTTTAGTTTAAAGCATTTTTCTTGTTTCTTTAATTGAGTATTATTAGGTTTTTTTTTTGGTTTTTTTTCTTTAAACGAGTGGCTCTTCTTTGTTTTTAAAAAAATTATTTTATTTCATGTGATTTATCGATTGAACTTTTATAGTTTTTGAAAAATAAGTTTTGTATTCTTTTGTTTTACTCTTCGGATCCGGTTTTAATCTCATTTCTTAAAGAATATTCCAGACTTTTTAAAAGATTTTTAAATGACGTTTTCTTCATTATTTCTTTTTGCTTGAAGTTTTTTTGTTCTGTTTATTACGTACACTGCTTCAACTCATAAATTTGTTTTAAATTCTTGGTATGTATTAAAGTTCTTGCGGTCTTAACCAAGGTTTGGTATGTAATTTCATTTCTTTTTAGTAGCATTCTTCAAAGTTTAGTTCACAAATTTCTAACCCATTGTCTATTCGCAAAATTTTTTTTTACCTGTTACCTACCTAAAAATTCCTCTAATTTTTGTTAAACTTCTGATTTTTTGGGTAGAAACTAATCTTTTCAATAACTGGTGTAAACATTTTTTAATAATAAAAAAACCCTTGTTTTTTCTTAGACAATCTGTTTTAAATGGTCCGCTTGCGTCAATAATTTAAATTACATGGCTTGTTGGGCTCTTGATTTACTGTTTGTAAAAGAAATTCGGTGTTGTTTACTATATAAGTATGCTAAATATGGTCGTTACCTATCTTTTTTCAAATATTCAATGTTATTATTTTGCAACAATTTTATGAGATGTTCTAAGTTCTAATGTGCAAGTTTACAATATCACTCACTTAGACTTCCTACATACCTACAAGTAACAGTTTAGACGTTTCTATATACAATCCTGTACAGTTTTCTTTTTGTAACGGCTATTGCCATAACTTCTCCATTTTTGTCAAATATTTTTTTACAGTCCTTGTTATGTCAAATAACATTTAATCTTGTGTCTAAATCACTCGCAATAAAAACAAACATTTAATCAAGTGTTTTATCTATTAATTCCCGTTTTATGCATTTAATGTAATTTCTCCTACTCATTTTATATTTAAAGCTGTGCCATCTCCAATAATTTTTTTTTGTCTTCATTGCTTTTATTGAAATACTTGTTTCTCACACATATGTTCGTTTGCACTGATTAATTGTGTTTTTTTCTTAAACCACAATTTTTTAATAGATGTGTGTTTGCATTTCATTTTTATCATAACGCATCATGCAGGCCTAACTTTTATTGTTCTTACAACTTGCAAACGAGTTGGCATTGAACGTTTGGGTAATAACGTGTTATTATTTCTGTACCCAAAATAATAATTTCTATAAAAAACATTATCTGGTGCCACTACAAAGGTGTACTTAATGAAACTACCCCAAAGATTGGTCCGTCAAACAACATTTTTATTCAACTTCAACATTTTGAAGAAATTACGAAAAGTAAACTATCGTTATTTGAATCAGCCAGCTGCACGTTACCAATTGTAAGCTCCTTTATCTTTGCATAGACTTTTGTATTTGACTTATAACTTTGCTAACTTACAAAGTTTTAAACAATGGTCAAACAATAATTAAATTTCTTTAAAAGAAACTTAAAAGTTTAAAACAAAATTTAACGATATTTAAACTATTTTTCGAAAAACTTAGCAATGACATTGACGAATTGACCTTGAACAATTTGAAAATACGTTTAAACAAAACTTACTCTCATTTTGATTTTTTAAACAAAACGTAAGACCAAATTGACAATTTACAAAAACACGTTGACCTTGATACTAACGAACGGGAACAATTTCAAACTTGGTATTTTAATCTCACAAGTAAGGGGGAAACACATTTATCAATATACTTTATTTCTAATAATTTACTTGATAACGACGTTTCTTAAAGCACATCATTTAAAAAAAAATCTGTAAAATTACCAACAATTATTTTGCCTCATTTGATTGTAGTTTTACGCATTAATACGAGTTTTACGATGGATTTAATTATTTAATTAATAACAATAAAGAATCAACGATGATCAAAAATTAACGTATTTAAAAGGTGCTCTTAGAGTCCAACCACTGAAACTTATGAGGCGTTTAGAAATTACTAAAAATAACACTCGAGTTGCATTTAGCGTTAAGAAATTTAATTGATATCACACAAACAAATATACAGTGTCTTAATTCGTTAGATCAAAAAATCTATACCTACCATGCATTGATAGTTATTATTATAACTAAACTTGATATTTACACTGCCAGAGAATGGAAAACCACATAACAAAACAACTCAAAATTTACCAATTTAAAACCTACCTTATAAGATTTGTTACATTTTTTTAATAATAAACAAAGTGCGTTAGAAACTATTCATAACATAAGAAGTAAGAAACAAAACAAATTTATCTCTAATCAAACATTAAAGACAGGAACATTTATCACATTAGTATCATTTTATGTAATAATTGTTAGGGTAATCATCTAATTTATAAGTATGAAAATTTTTCAATCTTAGGTGTTTCTAAAACAAGTAATCGTGCAAAACAAATTAAGATTTGTTTAAATTGTCTTAAATCAGGCCATTTTGTTTTAGAACTTCTTGTAGAAAACGTAAACAACATTATCACACGATTTTACATTTAACTCAAAACTTAGAATTTCTACAAACCGCCGAGTTAGATAATAGTAAGGATGTAAGTTTCATGGAACAAAAAGTTTTAAATTATACAGCTAATATTACTGATTCGCAAGTTTATTTATCAACTGCTACCGTCGAAGTATTTGATATTTTAATCGTTAACATCTAGTTAAAACGTTTTACGCAATTCCGCATGTGAATCTAATTTTATTAGCGAGAATGTATGCAATAAATTGAACTTAAAACGCAAGGTTATCGATATTAGCAAAAGAAAATTAATCAAAGTGCTACAAAAAGTATTCACAAAGTTGAGTTAACAATGTGATCTCGTTTAATCAATTTTTAACTTAAATTTTCTGATTAGTTTTACCTAAAATCACTACTTCTTTACCATTACAATCGTTTAATCCGCGGTTTATGAAGGTTTCTCCAAACATCAAGTTAGCTGATCCGGTTTTTTCATATCTAAAAAAAAATATATTTTAATTGGTTATCTACACTAAAATCTTATATTGGAACCTCATCTTTTTTAACTTTAACCGAGTTACATAAATCAATTGAAAAGTACTGGCAGGTTGACGAGTTTTATTCAAAAGTCAATATTTTTACTCCTAAAGAACAATACTGCGATAAATACTTTCGAAAGACCACCCGTGATTTAAATGGTCAATTCATCGTAAAAATTGGGTTTAAAGAAAATTTATGCAAATTAGGTAGTTTTCGAAGTTTTGCTGAATAACGTTTTTTTGCACTAAAAAAACGTTTTAGTAAAGATAAAAATTTTAAGTCTACGTACTTCAACTTTATGTAGGAATACGTTTATTTAAATCACATGTACGAAACTCAACCAGAAAATATTCATTTTTTTTTTCCGCACCATCCAGTCATTAAGGAATCTAGTCAAACTAAAAACTACGAGTAGTTCGATGGCTCTTGTCGATTATTATCGTCGAGGAATTATCAATTAATAAGATAAGGCGCACAACTCAAGATTACGTTTTTGCCATTATCACTTGGTTTTGTACCTATCCTTACGTTCTATCAGGTGACATTGCAAAGATGTATCGATGCGTTTGAGTGCATTCAAATGATAAAAAATATTAAGGTATTATTTGGAGAGAAAATCCAGATCCTGAACTCAAATAATACTTACTAAAAACGGTTACTTACGGAATGACTTCTTTTCAGTTATTAGCAATTAGGTCTCTGTTGCAACTTGCTTCCAAAAACTCTTACTTTTCAAATCTATGTACCTTGGTTTATTAGCTCCTGTTACAATATTGACTAAGTTTATTATTAAATTTTTATGGCAGTGCAATCTGGGTTGAGATCACTCTATTCTTATAGATCTCCAAACCAAATTGTTAAAATTTCAGGATAATTCAAATTACATCAGTTCAATTAAAATTTTACGTTATGCTCTAATTTCTAACACAAAATCAATTCAACTACATGCGTTCTCAGACGCTTCATATATGGATGTTGTATTTATCTTAGATCAGTAAATGCTCAAAATAACATTTCTGTACGTTTACTAGCAGCTAAATCAAGAGTAGCTTCTTTAAAAATTATTTCACTTCTAATGTTAAAATTAAATGCGGCGGTCTTAGCCCTCCAGTTATGTTGAATATTTAAAGATACAAAGATTACAATTTTCGACAATAAACATGAGATCCAAACGATTTTCGATGACCAAATCTTAAAGCTGTTAGGGATACATCGAAAGTACAATAAATTCTACAAAAATTACTAAACAATACAACTAAACTTTTCTTTTCTGTAACAGAGTAATTTTGTTCTGCTTTCGAAAATAAACGAGATAAGTTAAAACAACACGTTCGTGGCCATCTTGAAATTCAATTAAAATTGCGCCTACACCAGTATTACTTGCGTCGCAAAGTGAATGGCACTAACTAACTAAAATCGGGTCTTGCTAAAATACGAGCTGACGAAAAAATAATTTAAAATTTTCAGAAGCTTGATGTTGTTCAACACCCATGAAGAATTTTTCTTCAACAATCTAAAAAAAGGCAACACCAATGTGGAAAAGTTTTCAATGAATTTTCTATACCATCTTGCCATACTTAAGAATGTGCGTAACTACTTTACATTTTTTGAAACTGGGAAAGAAGCAACTGAACTGACCTTATCAGGATCAACGGTAACACCATGTTCGTTTACACGATAGCCTAAGTATTTAACTTCTTGACAACAAAATTCACATTTCTCCAGATTTACTTTAAGACCTGCAGAATGCAATATGTTAAAAACTTCCTTCAGCATTTCACAATGTGTTTCGAGGTTTGGAGTACAAATCAAAATATCGTCCAAAAATACAGATACATATGAATATAATTCAGGACAAAACACATCATCAACCAACCTTTGGAAAGTTGACAGTGCGTTTGTAAGACCAAAAGGCATCACCTTCCATCACTAAATAAACCACGACGGGGAACTATCAAGCACTTAAATCTTTTCTAGTTTTTTTAAGGGATTTGATAAAAAGGATACGAATCTTTACAAGTAATAGCATTAACTTTCCTAAAATCAATAAAAAAATCTATAATTATCCCCCTTTCGTACTATAGCTACCGGTGAACACCAAGGACTACTACAAAGTTCAACAAATCCTTTTTCTAATAATCGATCTAATTCAACATGCATTAATTCTAAAACTTTTGACGAATATTGATAGGCCTTCTGTTTAAAAGGACAGCTATCTTCAACTATTTCAATATTATGCACTAAGTTAGGAGTAAATTCTATAGATTATTCTACCTTTTCTACACCTTCCTTAATTATTTTATCTAAAATTTCCTTCTTTGACGAACTGAAAGGAAAAATATCATAACTAGGTTGTTTATAACTTTCAGGCACATTTAAAAGAAATTCAAATTTATTTTGAAGATCATCCTCAAACCACCATGTATACAAGTGTGAATTAGTACTTATTTTCGATTTCGAAATGGTATCTAAACTAAACAATCACGATACCGATAAGGTGGGTAAAAGAAAAAACTGAAAAGTAGATTTCCGTTTTTCAAGATACAATAAAATAACAAAAACGTCTGTAATTATTGTAGTGTCTGAGTTTGGTGACTCAGCAAAAATAGGTGCAACTCTAGTAGGTCTGTATCCAAACGAATAAAATTGTGGCAGCCGTGTCTTTTCCTGAATGAGATAGACTAGAACCACTATCAAATACTACAAAAAAATGTTTATGATTATGATCCGCGAACAATACTTAAAGAAACCATTGCTTAGCTATTGCTAATTGCTAATTGAAGTTTGAAAAACGTGCGAAATACGAGCACATCTAAAGCTTTGATGTTGCCTTCATAAACTGATAAAAATGAATTTAAGATTTGACAAGAACCATCTATAATTGGTTTAAATTAAAATATACAATCAAAATACATAGAAGCTATTCTACGTTTATTTTGATAACGATTTTTCAAAGCTACTAAAGCTAATTGGTAGTTTTAAAGTTCTACTAAAAAGTTAGAAACGACAGAAAGTGCTACATCTTTTAAAGAAGCACGTAATGAAACTTGGATGTTTCCAAAATGTTTGGATTAAAATCTACTAACAAATCAAATATCGAAATGAAATTTGGCAATTCATTTAGCTGACCACTAAAAGTAGGCAATTCTATACGAGGAAGTGTTGTTAGTATTTTGTGAAACAGGTAAACTTGCAGATGATGCAAACAATTTACAATATTTGTTACGAATTTTATCAATTAAATCGATAGCAGCATTACTAGCCTGTGATGCGTTTAAATGCAAAGAAACGTCAACAATAACAGCGTTAGTTTCCCTAATACGTTGGGTAACTGTTTTGAATTTGTCTTCTAATTTAGACAGTCGATTGTATCGACTAGTGCAATTAAACAATGTATCAATTGTTAACCGTTATGATAATTTGTGTAATTCCAAAAAAATAAAAAGAATCATTTCAAAATATAAATAACAAACTATTTCTGTTACACGAAGATGTCGTCCCTGCTCGGGCGCCAAATATATAACCGATACTAACAATAATATCGATATTCAAATATGTACACAAATATAATTTCATTTAAGTGTATATACAATGCATTTAAATAAAATAATTATTGTTTAAATGAATCAACTAATACTTAATCTTCTAAATTTAAATTAAGGTCAGATCTGTCTTTCACAATCTTATTAACTAAATTATTTACAAAAATTACAATGATGCCAATTTATACAAAATCATTTTTTATTTATACGATTTATCAACAAAATCTAAGCTATCGAATAACGATGCTTTGCCGCACAACAAAGGTCAAAATGTTATTAGGATACGACGAGAACTGCTTTGTTTCCGACAAAGGTTTTATTATTATTACAAATTTTTGCAAGCGCTTTCTTTTACAACAAAAGAACTATTATTAATCAATTTAAACTACAATCAAGGCGATAACGAAACAATGCAATCAAGGTGCATATTTTGAACTTATCCAACTAGCGAAATAACAAAATTTATACCTTTGTATATCATGGTTTGACAATGTCAAACCTGAAAATATTTTTTTTTCTATTACATGACGGTAACAATGGAATTTATAGCAATAAAAGCAACTCCCATTTATGCTACACAATATCCAAATTGGGTTTGCTATTTTTAATAATTACGAGATTTCAATACTATGTTTCGTCGACGTGACAAATCCATGACGCCATTTTGTAGTACCAAATAAGCCATGATACACATTACAATTTTCGACAATGAATATACGATCCAAACGATTTTTGATAACCGAATCTTAAAACTGTTAACGATACAACGAAATTACAGTAAACTTTACAAAATGTACAATTTCTTACCTTTGTTGTAGTATTTTCTTTTAATAAAAATTAATAACAAATGTTGATAAAACTGAAACCTGTAATAACAATATTCAACTGTTTATAAAATATATTTGACAATTACATAATTTTATTACAATTTAACTTATACTAAAATAAAGCTGTTCTCGTTTTTAGTAATTGTGAGATATAAGCAATTTATTATATTGTTTTTAAAAAGTGTTATTCTAAACAATAACACAGACGTTGGAGCAATAAATGTTTACAATTATTTTTTGATTTGGCGACATTTCGCAGGCTGATGCGTTTGCTTTATCTTGCCTTCTATTATCTTGAAACAATTTTATTTTTAATTTATAAAATACAACTTTACAGTGTTGAAAAATTGATTTAAATTTAAGTAATAGAAAGCCCGATGAAGCAGACGCATCAGCATGCGAAATGTCGCCAAACAACAAAATAATCCTAAACACACTATTTATTGCTCCAACCATGGAATATAAAAAAATCAATATTAATCATTAATAATGGTTTATGTTAGTAATAGTAAATCTCCCATAAATGACAGATGACGTAAAAAACTAATGATTAGTATTAGTGCCAACTTTTAGTTATTTAATCTAATACACTTTGACGGTCTGTAAAATGCAACAAAACGGACGTAAGTACAATGTTTTTGCTCTGAATATATAACAATTAACGCCATCTTAATCTGCAATCAAACATTGCTTAACCCAGTGCCACAATTAGCTCTGCTGCTGTATAAAAATGTTGATCTAAAATTGTAGTTATTACAATACTTTATAATTGTTGCATATTATAAACACATTTTAGTAAATATTTTAGGAAACATTTATACTGCAGAAATATGCGATCGTACAAATAAAACTTGTATATGTGTTGTATATTTTTTGATAAACAAAATGCAACGATTTTAAATGGTTTAATGAAAAACTTTTAAAATTGATTACTTCACAAGCACTTAAAGACAGTTAAAAAATGATAAAAATTGTAATAAAAATCAATTGTTTTAAAAACAAAAACTAATTTTACTAAGATCAATTTTAAAAGAATCTGTATTTAAAATAAAACTAAAGTTTAAATTAAAATATACACTAATAACGAAAACACTTATTGTAACTGAAATAGTATATTCTTCTCTATTTAATTTTTTATTTACTTTAATTATTTTTAGTTATGTTTCAATGTTATCTGTATTTGTTACAAATTTTAACATATAATTTTTAAATGTAAATTGGAATCATTATGTTAGTTTATAAGATATAATTTAAGATTTGTATTTGCGGATTATGTTTGTTTGCACAAAAAAAATGTAAAATTATATTTACATAGAAACCCTACTATAATAATATTATATTAGGTATATAATAATGTTTTTAAAAAATACATACTTAAAAAAACATTTATTTAAAATATAGTTTATTCAAACTTGTTCTAATAAACATTTAACACCAGAATTTGTTACTTACAAAACACATGTCAATTTTCCACAGTGTCTAAAAGCATTAGAAAATTGACAAAAAACTAAGGTCAAAAAGGAAATCAAATTCCTGTACAAAAAACTATACATCACATGAAACTTTATATTTTTCATTTAAGATTAGTGTTTTTGTTACATCAATGTAAGTTTGATGTTTTATTATCTTAAAAAGATTCTACTTTCTATTATTTTCCAGTAAACTTATTTAGAACAATTTATGTAATAAGCTTATTAATTTACGTAATTTAAAGTTATTTTCTTATTGTTTACCTATATCTAAGTTAAACTTCTTATATAATTTTAATCAGAAATTTGACGTGTAAAAAATATTGTTCATTTCGTCGACTGATATGATAAAATTTAAATTAAATTTAAAATCTATAAAAAATTTAAAACATTTTTTAAGAAATAAGAATTTAATACTATATTTAAGTCTATTTATAAAACAAGTTTATTTTTAAATTTTAAAGTCAAATTCCTTAACTTTGTAATTTGTAACTTAACGAATTTTTTTTTCAAGTTTGTCTTTTCTTCTTAAATCTAATTTTTTTTTATTTATTTGGTTTTGTATTTATTTTAATCATTTCCGGCTGTTCTTCAATGTCACTATAAGGTCAATATTTGTTTTTAGTTTAATTTTTGAAAGTAAAATATACTTCAAAATTTATAGATACTACTTCACACACAAAAGTAACACAATTAAATAAATTAAACAATTGTAAAGCAAAAGTTAAAATTCTGTTTACATAGCATCTCTACTTTAAGTAATGAATTAATTTAAAGTTATTAAGTTTAGTACGTTCAAGTTAATTTTATTTATTATTACGTAATTAAATTTTATAAAAATTAACTAAAGCTTTAATAGTAAGTATTAAGAAACTTATAATTTTAACAATTTATGTAAGTAAGTTTTTTTTTAAAGTAAGCGTTTTCCGTTTTATAAAGTATCCTTGTCTAACAACATTGATTTATTTCAATGCTATGAAAAGAATTTTACTTGAATGCGGTGTTAAAACTTTCAACGTTAAAAATATTTATGTTTGATATAAATCAATGTTTATTCAGTAATTTTACAATTTTCGATAAAAGTGTAACAAAAAATAACAAATTTGTTTAACAAAAATACTATATCTAATTGTTAACGTAATGAATGCGTTACTAGTATTAAAACGTGTTTTACTTTTTAGTAATAATTTCAGTTTAAGCGTTGATAGTTGTTTTCGTGCATAAGTAAACTTACTAAATTTGCATTACAAAGAATTTAAAAAATAAAAATAAGAAATAAGTAATAGTTGCTTGCTTAACTATAAGAAAAATTTACATTTCTTCCTAGTGACGAAAATTAATTGCTTGAGACGTAGTCAAAGGTAATGTAAATTTTCTTCAGATACATAAATACGATTTTTAGTTTATGTTACGTTTTAATTATTTTTAATTCAAGATATACAAACTGCTTTATTGTTTTAAATTGCTTTTTGAGTTTAAGCAGTATATTAAGTAATTGTTACATTTTTTTGTTACATAACACAAATTAGTTTATTAAAACACAAGTTACAGAATGAACGTGCTTCAATTACGAGACCAGGTTTCATATACGAGCCGCGCAGCAGTTTATGTGTTTTTATTACCAATATTCGTGTAAGAATTTTTTAATTCTTACACGGATTTTAGTGTGCAAATTGCTAATTCTTATATCAAAATAGAAAATACTATATTAAAACACAAGTTACAGAATGAACGTGCTTCAATCACGAGACCGGGTTGCATACCCGAGCCGCGCAGCGGCAAGTTTATTAAACGTTAGAGTGATCGAAATGTATTCTATGACGTGTGTTTTATACTATTTTAATTTTAGAACAACATTGGAAAACTTTTGTATTTTATTGAATTGGTAACACTTACACTTTGACATATTAAAGTTTATGTGTTAACCTAAAATCTCATACAAAATTGTCTTTTTATACCTTTATAAGTAAATAACTTTGAATTAATAGGACGTTTTTATTTTATCTTGCCATCAACATTTGAATTTCAATTGTTACGTTATAATAATTTTGATTTTTTTTTTCATGTAACGTCAACTTACGATGCAGAGATACTAACTTTCAAAAAACTAACATTACTAAAATGTGTGACAATTAGTAATTCTTATGTCAAATAGAAAATAACATTTTATAGTATTAGTAAAATTAAGTTATTTATGTTATGCAGGTACATCATTTTTATCAGATAAAAACGTTTATCAAAAAGTACATACATAACTTAGTTTAGTTATCAATATTTTTGTTCAATAATGATAACTATATCAAAATAAGTAAAATAGAACTATAGTTAATACAACTGCAGTCAATACCATAACTCTTATCATTGTTAAAATTCCTTCATTAACATATTAGTGCCAACTGTACTCGCTTGTATACACCTTGTTTTGAGTTTGTTACGCTCTCAATCTTTGATGATATAAACTATTTTATGCTTTAAAAAAGCATTACTGCAGGTTTCTGTAAAGTATATGTTGAATACAGTTTACTAGAATTTTATTTAGTGTTTTGTGTTTGTTGCTCTAGTTATTATTACCAACTGAAAGTTACGAAAGGTATGTTAAATATTTACTATTTAAAAATTTGTCTGATTATATCTAAAAAATTTAGAAAGCAATTACTGTACTTGATTGAGTGCACTGGGATCACAAACTGTTATAGCAATGTAACTTTATATTTCAGACGGAAGCTGAAAAAGAAAAGAAAATGGTTTTTCAAATAAACATAAATACTTTTTATGGAATAAAACCTTCTGATACGTTAGTAGAAGCAGCTGAATATGTCCTGTTCAAAAAAATAAGAACGTGGAGGTTGTTGTCGTTGCAATACAACTTAATCCGAACTATTTGACTGAGACAATGAAGGGGACCAAGATGATTTAGCAAATGACTAATTGCCTTGTAATGTATTTAACCACAAATGTTTAAATCTTTACATGACATTAAATCTGAATCTGACAGCAAGAGTGAAGGACCAGAAGAAAATCAAAAAAAGTAACCAAAGAAAATACTGGTTCTTAAGTCAATTGACAAAGTATTAAACTCTTTTATAGTGGGTGGCCTAATCCATCAAACGATGCTTGTGGAAGGTTTGAAAAGGTACTACTAAAATAAAAAACTTAACACCCGTTAAAATATTTGAAACTATTGTGGATTATTAACATTTTCCAACATGTGGTAGACATGTATTGTGTGACCAGCAACAAAATACAAACTTTACTATTTCAATTGATAAAAAAAAATCTTATGGTATAATTTTTCTTGATTATAAACTTCTTCGAGAACGTTTGTACTTGTCAGTTGATTATAACATTTATGTTGACATTGTCTCACGGTTCATGACAAGAAATAGATATTTCAAAATAACAAAATATAATCACCTAAACAACAATACAAAACTTTTCTTTTTGAAAATTAAAATTTTAAATTTGTAGGCAACTAACAACGCTTCACCAGTGACAAATATAACTTATCTCAAAGCAAAATTAACCGTTAAACAAATAAGCCTGTTACATAAATCTCACCGTTATCTAAAAAATTGTGCTTGAAATTTTACAGCTAAAGTGGCCAGTCTTCTGATGGTATCAAGACCCACACCTTCAGAGATCGCAAGCAAAGGTAACGAAATTCTAATATCTAACGATGAGCACGCTAAATCCAAACTAAACAGCCCTATAAACAAAACGAGAACGTTACACAACGGTATGCTCACTGTCACTATTTCGTGTAATCTTCCGGATCATTTTTAAAGTCTTTAGCGTTTCACCTACTTGTAAATTGACCGTCCTCTAACTTATACGTCCAAAGAGCGAAGCATTTACTTATGACAAACGGTTCTAGGTACGATGGTTTGTATTTTGAGATCCGGTACGCTGCAGCATTCGAAATGGCAAAGTTTTGATTTCGAACCCGCCGACTAATCATAAACCTAACATCTTGACGTCAACGGTTAGACACTGTTTTATTTTGGTCATGCGCTGTATCTAAACGTTTCCGGACATCAACGTACAGCTTCTCGAACACTATCTCCCGCTGTTTCAGAAATACAATATCTCGGATCACGTTGTGGTTTTAAGTTTGCATATATGGTTTTAACTGGAGCATGGTGTAAACCATACTGTGCACTTGCTCCACAGCGTGGGCTTGAGCGTGATAATGCACCGTATAGAAATTTTTTACTTTGAAAAACCTGGCGAGTTTCTTAAACGTGTGACTAGTGAACTGCTTTCTCTTGTAGCATACAATCACATTTGGTACACCAAATAAACAAAAGACAATATCTACTAATAATTTTAGCTTTAACTACATGAGAAGGCACGACGAGGGTAAATTTGCTAAAATAGTCGATGATGAATAGAATAAACGGGTTTCCATATCACGAGTTTGGTTACAAATCGACCAAATCTATACAAACGAATTGCCACGGACAAACTGCTTCAGGTCGATCTACAATTTGACTCGCTGGGAGTTTCTGCTCTGGATTTGATGCTACACACGTTGCAGTGAAAAACATAGATTGCTACATCCGCTTTTATTTTCGGCCGGTAGTATTGTGAAGCAACTCGATAGTACGTTTTGAAAACGCCAGGATGACCAGCTAAACGTTTGTCGTGATTTTGTTTGATTATAATTTGCCGCTGCTCTTTTGGTACGATTAATTTCCACTCTACCGTTTCCCCAGTGAGACAAAGATAAGGCGCCTTCGCCAACCTATACAAAGTTTCTCCGTCCACTTGCCATAAGAGAAACTACAAAGGATCTGCCACGACCTTTGCCACCATACGACGATACCAACCATCCAAAGTTCTAACCACCCTAATCGAATGTATAACGGCCACCAATCGAGACTAGAAATGATTTTTTTGTTATCGGTAGATGACGTCAAAGTCGTACCATGCTAATCGCCCCGTTAATTTTTTTACTTTGTTTAACCACTGTACAATGACTCTTTTTATATAAGGCCGGAAGAGGTTTATTATTGGCGACACTACCAATGAAAAATAAGGAACAAACCAGAAAGTCATACCAAAAATGCAACGTACCTCCTTAATCGTCTTCTAAACAGGAATACCTAAATTGGCCGAAAAGTTTTCCTGATCAACCCAAAGATCAGATCCATTAACAACATCCGCCAGGTGCTTCAGATCCAAATGACAGAGTTGGCACTTTGAACAACTAACTGTTAGATCGGCAACACTTCTCGCAAGACTTTTAGATGACAATATCGTCTAAATATACAAATACAAATAGGTCTAAATCGAAACCAATTACTCTATCGATCAACCTCTATTTTAGCAAATTATTATTGGAAAATGTCTTTTGTTTGTTTGGTGTACGAAATGTGATTGTATACGACAACGAAAAGCAGTTCACTAGTTACACGTTTAAGAAACTCGCCAGCTTTTTCAAGGTAACAGTTATCTATACGGCGCATAACCACGCTCAAGTGAACGCCGTAAAGCAAGTACACAGGGTGGTTAACACTATGCTCCGGTCGTACATCGCGGAAAACCATCGATTGTGGGAAGACCAATTTCAGAAAGTAGACTGTTCGAACGTTTCAGCATGAGTCTACTCAGTTAACAACATATGTTGCCAACTTAGGGCGGGAGATTATTTTAGATGGTGGTTGAGATAAAAACCATAAAAACTTAGGAGACAACGTGGTCCGGGATATCGAATTCCTAAAACAGCGAAAGACAGCGTTCGAGAAGCTGTACGCTGTCACTGGAAACGTTTTGATGCAGCGTGTGAACAAAATAAAAAAGTTTATAACCTTCAACGTCGAGACGTTAGTTAACTCAAAATACAAACCAAAATTCCTGGGGCCGTTTGTCATAAATAAATGCCTCTCTGCTTGGACGTATAAGTTAGAGGACATTGACGGTCAATTTAGAAGTACGTGAAATTACACGGAATAGTGACAGTGAGCATACCGTTGTAAGACGATTTTTTTTTATAGGATTGTTTAGTTCGGATTTAGTGTACTCATTGTTAGATATTATAATTTTGTTACCTGTGTTTTGCGATCTCTGTAGGTGTGGGTCTTCATACCACAAAAAAATCGGACCCTTTTTGCTGTAAAATTTAAAAGAAATTTTTGTAGGTAACAGTGAGATTTATGTAACAGGCTTATTTGTTTAACTGTTAATTTTGTTTTAGGTTAGGTTGTATTTGTTTCTGATGAGCGTGGTTAGTTGACTACAAATTTAAAATTTAAATTTTTAATTTTTAAAAAAGAAAGCTTCTCACCTTGTGTAAGAAACAAAAAATTGGGACTTTACGTGTAACGTTTTGTAGAAGCAGACCGTGCGGTTTGTTTTTCACCTGTGGAAAAGTTTCGGGTTGAAGCTGTAGGCACCTACGTTATTTCAACAATGTTTTCGTAGTGTTTACCTTATTTAGTGCCAGCAGTTCGGCATTTGTGTGCATAAGTTGTGCTGCGACCACTCCTACTTTGACGTGCGCAGTCATTTTGCTACCATTAAGTAGATTTATGTGGAAGTTATTTTTTTTTAAGTTTTAACCACGGGTATACCTAGCTTATTTTTGTTTTTGAGTTTATTGTTGGTGAAATTAAGAATAGCAGGCGCTTGGTACCATACCCTTCATCCGCAAATTGTATTTTAATTTCAGGATTATATATTTATTTTTTCAGGTACCTACACTTTTTTTTGATATTTTTACATTTATTGTGGTGGTTTTGTCTAATTTTAATTTAAATTGGCATTCTTTTTTGCAATGAAAATTGTTATCTGATGATTATTTTATAGTTTAATTTTATTTCTAGTTATAATTTTATTTCAGTACGCTGTGGCGTCTAATACAAGTTGTTGTTTTAGGGTTACACTCAAGTCATTTTCCTTTTCCTTATGTCTTGTGTTCTAGTCTAGGTGGAAAACTACTCCCCTACAATGCAAACCCTGTAAGGATAGGAAATGGCTATAGCAGTTTTGCTAGCGTCTAGTTTATGACAGGTTACTGCACCCCGTCTTCACTCGCGTTAGCCAGGGCCATTCCTTTTTCCCACTGTAGGAACTTATTTATTTAAGGCTTTATTTAATATTTAGTCTAATGCTAATGAAGATAATCAATCTTTAGGTACCAGAGTTGTCCAGTTATAACTTAAGTGCGTGAGAAAACCAAAAGATTACATAGTCTTTTTTGACAACTTTTTCACCAATTTGTCTCTGCCAAAAAATTGAAAGAGCAAGGATTTAGAACCACTGAAATTTTATAATAAAACATATCAAAAAATGTTTTTCGAAATCTGTCAAGGAAATGCAGAAAACAAAAAGAGCCATTTATGACTCATTAATAAAACAGTAATTTAAAAAATGCAGAAATGAATATTAATGTTTTAACTCTATGTTGTCCAAAATGTTTTTAATTTTTTTAGGATTTAAAAAAAATTTATTTTTGCCGTTATATAAATAAGACGCTAGGCGTTAGTTGGTTAAGTTTTGTTTTAATATACTTACGTTAAAAGAATACCAAATATTTATCTACTATTACTATTTTTGTCATATTTTTTTATGAAAACATTTTACAGGATTTTATTTTTATTGCAATATTGTTATTTTTAACTTATAATATAATTTCTTACTGTTAAGACTTCAACATTTTTTAACTACTTTTTAGGTATATATATTAAGTTAAATCTGTGAATAAATTAAACATTATTTTATTATTTTTAGTTATTACGTAATCTACAATTCTTGGAAACTTTTGATAATTTTTTACCTTAAAAAATAAAGATATTTACACAATCGATTCTAAATATTTTATTTAAAAAAAAAATTTTTATCTGCACTTAATTCGAAATCGTAAAAAAATATATCTTAATAAGTAACAGTGATCAGGTTTTCATCATATTAAAATTTGGAGTCTTTATTAGAATTTCACAACGTTATGTATGCTCATTTTAGAGCATATAAGTGCGATTTGTAATTATATATGTTAATCTAATTGGATTATGCTTTCGTATTTTACACTAGGTCGATAACACCACAGTTGTCTTAATTACATATTATAGTACTGTACGTTCATGTTTTAGTATTTGTCTTAGTACATTACTTTACAAGCTATAATTTTAAATATAGTTATTAAGTAACGCTAAATAAAACTAATTAAACGCAAAAAAAATATTTTTATTTTTGTTTGGAATAAAATTTAGAAAATTAGAAAAGTATTGTTTTAAAATTTTTAAAGTTTGTTTTATCTAATATTATTTTTAAAAAACTCTACATATATCAGCAATACAATATTTTTTGTTAGCTACAAACAGCTAAAAATAATAACAAATTTTATCAAACTGTATCATTATCTTCAATACTAAAATTTACGTTTGTAAGAATTGTTATTACTGACAATAATTAAAAAAATTGTTAATATTATTTGTGTAAAACAAATTTTGAATAATATAAAATTGTTAATGTTTATTTAACTTAAAAAATCCGGCGTCACCTATATTAGCTAATCTCACAATTCACGATCTACTAAAATACGTTAAAAGCAAATTGACTTACACACCGACATATTTATTATGTTATGCTGATGATGTCGTTACATGTATTTCCGAAACAGAAATTGATAACACCTTAAACATTTTTAACAATTACAATCTACATATAAAATTTACTCTTAAAATAAGAAAAAATGGATCTCTACCATTTTTGGATACTGATTAGTACACTAAGCCTATAACCTCAAATAGAACAACTAATTACTTATCCCAGCATCTACACTACCAAAAAATCAATGTAATTAAAATAATGAAGAATAAGAAAACATCACGACGTAGTGTACAAGTTAGACTGTACAGGTTGCAATGTGTGTTATATTGGACAAACTAAACAGAAACTTAAAAATCGGATTATCAATTACAAATACGATTAGAATACAAAAAAGGCGATACCGCGTTAGCACTTCATTATATAAACACGGAACACAACTTCGATTTTAATAATCCCATGATTTTGGACGTGGAAAATAATAAAAAACTGGTGTGGTCACCACACGGCTTTTATATAGAGAATTTCTACATGTTAAAAAAATATAGAAAATTTAGAACACTTAGGTTTATAATTTTATTAGCTCAAAAGAAGTAATAGTAAAAGTACTATTATACATTAAACAATTTTTATTTAATTTTTTTTTCATTCTACCCGCTTTGAACTGATATACACACGTATTGACTTCCTAGAGTGCAATAATTTTTTCGAAATTTTTCTCTTCGATTTCATTAAATGGTAAATTGAGTTTATGGTGTTATATCAAGTAACCCCTGTTTGTACGCCTTGATATTGCTTTCCCCTTTAGTGTAAATCAACAAAAATTGTTATTAAATTACTTATTGTAATTTAAATAAATTGTTAGGAATTGTTGTTAGTCCTCTCTATAGGAAACTGTAAAAATAATTTGAATAATTTACATACGTACAAAATGAAGAACTAAAAGAAAAGAAAAACTGTTAAATTTTGCAGATACACCCACATTTGGTTTTTTTATCAGACTTTTGAGAAAATCGAGATAATATGAAAAGTCAGTTCCATACCAAATTTCATGTTTCTAAGACTTTTGGTTAGAGATTTATCGTAGGTACAACGTTACACACACAGACACAGACACTCAATTTTTTTTGTCAAAACTACATTTTTCTGATTTAGACCTTGAAACGTAAAATTCTACAAAAAAAAATGTTTTGCAAAAAATTACGATTGCTGTACTTTCCTTGTAGGAAAGTAAAAAGCGTTTAGTTTCTGAAATAATACACATCAACATACATAAAAATAATACTTGCCTTGACATTCAATAATTTTTGATTATGCATTATTGGTCAAGTGTTTGTCGAACGTGTCATGTCCCTGGTTATTAATTATTGACATTTTCATGTTTCATTTGTTTTTGTGTTATTTATTAAAAACCGTAGTAACGTAAGTTGCTCATGTTCCGGTTCTGTTGAATTATTCCACTGTAACCTATTTGTGTAAGTTTGATACTAGTAAGTTATTTTATTAGTTAGTCGTTTAATACTTATATTGTCCAAGTTTTTTAAATAAATTTTAGTAGCCTGATAAAGCTTGCAACACGAAACGTTGCCATATAAAAAGTATTAAATGGTTTGTTTTGATTCTTCTAAACGAAGACTTGTTAGAATATATATAAAGAAACATTAATAATTTTACCACATAAATATCATATTTTACATGCGAACGTAAGAAGTAAATCTTTTCTATATTTAACAACTATTAAAAATAAACAATGTTAATAATATATAAAATAATACGAAAATAAACAGTGTTTTTATTCGTAAATACAAGTAACATAATATTATCAATTATAGTCATAATAACAACACGCTTTAAAATGAAAGTTTGAAACATTTAGTATGTGTGGTTGTGTATAAGTTAAATAATTGTTTTACAACATACAATGAGTTACAATTACAATATAACAAGATATAAATTTACATATAAATTACCTACCGCGCTATTGACATTTGTTATTGATTAATTAATTGTACTACGTTTATGAATGTAAGAATAATTAAGTCTGTATATTTGCTTACTAACCATTAGTTAGTTAAAGTGTTAATGATAGGGCTGTTATTACGAATCGATATGCTTTTAATTCATTTTTTTAAATTTTGTAGTATATTAGTTTACACATAGAACTACTAAATAATCTTGCAAGTTTTTTTAAAACAATTTAAATTAAATATAAATTATTGTTAGAAAACCAAAAATTATTATGTTCAAATTTAAATTAATTATTCATTTTTTGAAAAAAAATTGTTACAGCTAAAAGTATTTATTAAAATTATTAAACCATTCAAAATTAATTTTTTTTAAAATTATGCTCTAATGGTAGTTGATGTACCAATCTTTTAAAATAATTGAAAGAGTAAGAATTGTAAATTGCATTTGTTACAGCCGCATATTTTAATAGATGTCTTATTACGAACGTGTGTGAAAAATGTTCGACGTTTTTATCTGGGGATTTCTATTTGAAGTTGAACAAATTTGGACATATTCTATAACAAAGTTATTGCTATTTTTAGTAAGCAATTTTAAAAAACCTTCTTTAAATTTATACTTTTTTATAAAAAAAATAAAAATTGATTTCCAGTAAAAAGAACTAAAGAAACTATATTAAAATTTTGCTTTAATATGTTACTAACAATTTTATATATATTTGTGTAAAGTACTATATTTTTACATTAATTTATTTATACAAACGTATTTTACCAATTGTAAACAGCTATAACGGCGGTAACACGTTGAAATTGATTTAACCCCCGCGAATTTCAAAATAGCTTGCCATCAAACACTTACTAATCGTATTTTACCAACTAATTTACAAAATAACATTTTAAGTATCCTGTTTTTATGTGCAAAAATAATTTAAGTCAATTATAAATTTTTTGTGCTAATAATAATTAGATTCAAACTTTAAAAAAAATTATTTAACTTTATCTTTTTTATAAAAAAAAATTAATTTCAAGTTAAAAAAAAACTAAAGAGACTATATTAAAATTTTGTTTAAATATGTTACATACAACTATATATTTTTTTGTGCAAAAATAATTGAAATCAATTACAAATTATTTTTATTTCTTGTGACTACAAATTAGGTTCAAACATAAAAAAAAAACAATTTTAAATTATTTCGAGAAATAAAATGAATAAAATCTTGGGATTAAAACACTAAACCTTTTGTGTCTTATACATACTTAACTTACAAGTTTAGTTTTAATCAAAAAGGTGTGGTTTATAAACGTATTTGCTATTACTTTTAATAAAATCATTTGAATAATTGTCAAAGCCCTAATTCAATGTAACTTGAAATTTTGAAACTTATTTAAGTGTGTTACGGTCGAATTTTCTTTACGTACGCCTATGTTGTTACGGACGAAATTTTCTTTGCGCACGCCTATGTATTCCGACGTGGAATTAGTTTACGGTTTGGACGCCCCCTAACGATCTTTTACGCGTGACTGTCATTTACGACGAGTTCTTCAATTTGAAAACTACATAAAATGGCCGGTGAATTGGCGATTGAACGTTTCTAAACTTATCCACCGTCATGGGGACCAATCTATAAGTGTATTACGCTTATAATTCGTTTGCGTCGTCACCGGGTAAGATAATAACTGATTTTTATTAAAACTCTGTTGTAATTTCTCGTAATTTGATAGCCGTTCCGCCACGTGCGAGCAATTCGTTCCTAATTGTTAACTGTTAATGAAGAATCCATTTCGAATAACAATTTCGTCAAATAAATATTCTCTGAGGCATACGACATATGGCAAAAATCGAATGTACCGAAGTTAACTAAAAATTGTCGAGATTCTACTCAGGCGGCAGATACCTGCGTAATCACCGTTTCGTCAGGGTATAACAGCACACGACGACCGGGTTCGGCCTTGTGTATTTATGTTAAATATATTTAATCATTTTGTAGATTTCACTTTCGTGAGGAATTAGTTTGACACGACTTGCTATTTCAGGGTGTTTACAGGATATCTTGCCGAGGAAAGTACTTTCGTCGCACAAGGGAAAGGTCCTGTGTTTTGGTAAGTGATTTTATGTATCTTATTTCGTTGTCAAATAGGGTCACTCACGAAACTGTTGCTAATGATAATTTCGTAACGATTAAAGTAAGAATATTACCATTTAGGTAATAAGTTTACTTGCTCTGTGTTACGTCTGCTGTGTACTACCCATAATTATTAGGATAATTTAATGTTAATGCCATAATTGTTATCACTGTTTTATTGTCAGTAATGCCATATTACTAATTTTCTTTGTGGATTTCGCATATTGGATACACACGATATTTACTACGTACTATTCTTCGCTACTTATTTCATTGGAATTTATTGATGTGATGTGTGCTGCCGATACTACAGGCATTTAGTTAGAAAATTGATGATGTACTTCTTAATCAAAGTGTACGCTAATTATTAATGCGAATCGTTACTTATTGTAGAATTTAAGATTAGCGTATAAGCAAACTGTGATAGGTACTAATTCTACCTCGAAAATATTAACGCTCATATCTTCTATTATTATTCCAACGTTAAACCATTAAATCGATTATACTTGTTAATCTTTCTTTTTATCTTCTCTGCTCCTGTGATTATCGTTACCTAATAATTACTTTTGGCTACTCGAACAGCCGAGTAGAAGGGATTACGAACCTTCGAATTGTTACAAGTTCTACACCATTCTGTTGTGAGCGGACAGAAGAGTTACTTTGGGATAAGCTCTGGCGCCCTGGAACACCTTTTATATATTTCTTGGAAACCTACCCCTCTCACCGACTATTGCAAGTTGGCCGTGCAGGTTCGTAAAAATACCTAAAGCTTGTAACAAGTGACAATTGTTTTGATCTTTAAATATTTAAAATCATCTTCAGATAAAAACACATGTGCGCACTAATTAACAAACAACATTAACGTTAATAAATTAAAATTTTGACTGTTACAAATTAGAGTAATTAGTAAAAGGCAATTAGCATTAACTGTTGCGTTGGGTTGAAATTGTTACTATAAATTTTAAATTTGATTTTTTCAATTTTAGCGATGGTCATTAACCGAACTGCATAAGATAAACGTAGACCTTATGTATATATGTTTTAACACAACAGTCAAAATGTTTATTTCCTTTTATTAATTACGCTAATTAAAATTTTAGTTTATTAATGTTAATATTGCTGGTTAATTAGTGCGCACGTGTGTTTTTGTTTGAAGATGATCTTAAATATTTAAAGTTCTAAACAATTGTCACTTAAATAAGTTTAAAAATTTCAAATTACAATAAATTAAAGTTTAGAACAATTATTCAATGGATTTTATTAAAACCCAACCTTAATAAAGCTGAATATGGATCCATTCTAAGACTTATTAATTTTAGTTTTATACAAACAAATCCAAGGTGTGGTTACTGGGTAGTACATTGGTTGTACACTCGCGTAATATACAAACAAAAGAATTAACTTTTGTTCTATATAGTTTACGCTCAGTATTATAATTTGTTTGTACGACAATAAAATTTTTTGTAAGTAAACAGTGATTTATAGGTATACTGACAGTTGATCCTAAATAAATTTATCCCAGTTGTAATTCTGTTGTCTTTTACGTTAGTTTATCTACGCTTTAGATTGTTGTAATGCAAAAGTTTTTACTACAAATAAAGTCAATTTTTGTTTTTTTCTTACGTTTCTTAAACATAGTTTTATAAGTTGTAATATTTTCTATTGTTAACATGATTAGAAAATTTATACAACTTCAAGTTACTGTAACATTGTTGTTACAAAGTCTAAAGCTTCTGATGGTGTTTAGTTGTCAGCAATAATTATTTTTTTTGTGTACTAGATAATTTTATGTGAAAAATTTAAAAAATGGCATTTTTGTATACTAATTTTTATTTTTTAATAAGAGAAAAATTAACTTTTGAAGTTAACCACTATTCCCACATATATTTTGTCACTCAAAAACACTATTGCACTGTATTGTTTATGCTTAACAAATGGTAGTTTGGTTAAAGATCATCATTTAACTGCAGTTCTAAATCTTAATTTTGTTAATAGATAAAGGCGCAATGTTCTTAATGACAGTAAAATTATTGAAAGCAAGAGTGAGTTTAAAGTAAATTAAAAGATAAAGTAAAATAGAGTAACGCAGGATAGCGCTAGAATGAATCTTTAAATTAAAATTATAGTTAATTGGGTCGTTTAATAAATTATCTGAATCGAACATTTTGATCTAACAAATTCAAGTTATGTGTTAAAACATGTTCTGCAAATGTCGATTTTATAGTTACAGGATTCTATAAATATTTTGAAGGATTGGAAATAACGTAAGTGTTCTTTTAATCTTGTATTGAATGATTTTGCTTACATGTTTTTTACTGGAATAACATTTAAGTTTATATATGCCCCTAAATTTCTGTTTTTTTAATATATCTTTATTTGTTGATATCATACTATTTAAGGGTGTGGTTCATAAAAATTAAACCGTAATATCATCGTTTTTATTAATAGAATGAATTATGTTTTGATAAAATTTGATAAAAGACAGTGAAAAATAAATATGACTATAATTATTAATAGGGGTTAGAGAAGTTATTAGATTGATCTTGTCTTGAAAGAACATTTTGTTATAAAGATTACTTATTATGTTAGAAGGGAAAGTACGTTTTTGCAATAAAATACATAATTTGTATTTTTTTTTGTATTTTAATGATTAACATTGATAGGATTCTAACCACCCGTTGTTATACAAAATCTCACTTTTTATATGAGAAATTAATTATTTTATTGCAAAAGAAAACTCTTTTCCTTCCAACATAATAAGTAATCTTTATATCATAGTATTCCTTTAACACAAGACCAATTCAATAACTTCTCTAACCTTCATTAATAATAACAATAGTAGTCATATCCGTTTTTCACTACTTTTTATCAAAATCTATCAAAACATAGCCTCGAAAACTGCATCAGTTACTGTTGGGTAGCAACTTTTTACCGCATCTGTAACATAGAAATAAATATTTCATTTATATACATACAGTTGACATAAGCAAACAAGTGACGCAAAAGGGCGTGATTGAGGGCGCTTTAATTTTGACAGTACATTCAAAGTAAAAAGTATTTCGGCGGCAATTTTAATTAATTTAAATTACGTAATATGCATTATAGGAAGTTTCTATTTAAATACCACTGCTCAGTAATTTCAGATATAAGAACTTACTACTTACCTATTATTTTACACAATCTATAAGAATGAAATCACATTTTGAGATTGCTTAAACCTACTATTTGGAGTAACAAAACATTAATCATGCTGCTTTCGACTTCCTAAAGAATCTAAAGACATAAATAGAAATTTAGCGATTTAAACATTCCCAGTTTTTTTAAAAATTAGTAACAACAGACTTAAAACATACTTAATAGTTTTTGTGTTTTTATTTGTTTTGATATTAATTTCATTGTAGTATTACAAAAACAGTTGATCCTTATATACAGTGCTACAAAACTTGAACAATTTGCTTAGTTATACTTAAAAAAAATTGCGAGATTTTACCAATAATTATAAGACAATTATGTATTACGTTAAAACAGAACATAGATGTTATTAGAAAAACAATAAATTCTTAGGCAGTAATAATCCCGACACAAAACTTTGCCTACGTTATACTCACCAATATTACATATTTAAAATATTAACAGTATTATACCGAAATTAAGCATTGGATTATAATAAATAACAAGATAAATGTTATGTTAATATCAATTAATTGTTACAGTTTAACTATTCTACTGCAAGACTATGCGATTTTTTCTCTTTGACCACCTCAAAAATATTTATGTATTCAGAAATTAAAAATTAATTAAATAAAGGTTAACTGCTGTGATCTTCTTCATCACTACTGTCTTCATCTGATGAACCAGGGTTTACTCTAAAAGACATACTTTCCACCGTTTCATCCAACAGGCCATCACGTTCCCACATTTCGTCAGCTAAACGGTTAACATGTTGAACATGTTTATTCCAATCAGATTGAGTAACTTCAGAAAATGCATTTCTTACAAAATTCTCTATTTCTGCATTACTTTGAGTGACATTGTTCATTGCCACTTTATGTTTTACCAAACTCTAAATTAATTCAATAAGATTCAGGTCACAATGATAAAGTGACAAACGTAACACAGTGTGTCCATGTTTCTTTAGTAATTCATCAACTACATAAGATTTGGTGATGTTACATTGTTTCACCAAACATAGTAATTCAGCTTTTCTTATATCATTAATAGTTGATATACCGTTAGATTCCAACCATTCTCTAATGTCCACTTTTTTTGTACCTTGATTTGGTGGTTTGTTTATTTGTACGCTATGATATGGTGCGTTATCCATAACAACAATACCGTTAGGAGGCAAATTTGGAATTAGCTGCGTTTCCATTCATTGCATAAAGTTATTATGGTTCATATCATTATGGTAGCCGCCAGATTAACTTTTTGATTTAAAAATTAATAGTCCATTCTTCACAAATCCATAAGATCCACCTGCATGAACAATTATGTATCTTTGTCCAGCTTTGCCTGTGTGATACACACCAGGTTCATTTTCTGATTGCCAGCATTTACTAACCCCATACGACAGATGTATGTATGTTTAATCTAAGTACGTAATAGGTTTTTTCTTTTCTCCTAGAGCATCGTTTTCTCGTAACTTTCTTAAATAGCGGCATCTCCAAGCTACAATGTCATGACGTCCCATTAACAATTTCCTTTTATCGTGACATTTTCTGTATTTAAACCCAATTTGATGTAACGATTTTCTTAGAGTATCTGTTCCACTACAGTAGTCAACTTTCTCTTGCATTTTCTGAACTAAAATCTTCAACGTTGGAACCTTTTTGTCTACGGTATAAGTTTCATGAATGCTTCTTTTTAAGATGCTTAAATCAGCATTGTCCAAAACAATTTTATTGGAACCACCACTTCTTTGTTTTTTTGAGGGAGATTTTAGTACTCCATGCTCAGTTTGCAAAACTTCACTCCTAATGAAAACATTTTTTATTTACATATTTTAAATATTTATAAACTTACCTTATTTGTTTTATAAACTTCGGTGATTTCCCAGTGGTTGCTGCAGTTAATTCAGTAGCTTTGTCTAAAGGAAATGACCACACACCTGCTGCTTTTTGCTTGTCGAAGAACTGTACAACAGTTTTAATAATATTTCGAGCTTCGGCATGAACGGTTTTCCTTGATTTAATTTCCATGTTATTCTAAAAAACAAGAAGCTATAACTAAGTGATGATCTATAAACTAATTAATATTATTCAAATTGAATCATGATTGGCGTTAATGTATTAAACGAAATAAGCGTAAAAACCCTTAGGGTAAAAACACAGTTTTGATTATGAGGTTATGTAAAAGTGCATTTATGCAGATCAATTTAACATTTAGCACTTTATAAAAGTAGTACCCATTTATGCAAACACACTTCCACATCCGCGTTGGTTACACATTGATATATGTTGATATAGTTAAGTTCGTTACATTTTAGTGTTTAATAACAAATTACGGAAGTCTTAGCGCACATACTTCGAGTTGCGTGTGAGAATGCGCAATGCAAAGATAATGTAAGGCGCAATGTGAATTAAATTTAAAATTTAGTTAATTAGGTATCCGTTGTTTAACTGCTTAAATGTTAAATGATAAATATTAAATTGGTTTACATAAATCTATCTTTAAGATTGCAATAATTTAGAATAAGTGTCATATGCTGTTATATTTGGTATTATGTACTTACCGATTTATCAAAAAATCCACAACCGTAAGAGTTTTGAAAAAAACTATTTAATAAAGATGAATAACACCCAAATATGAAAAATTAAGAACACAACTTGTAAACGCCAAAACGAGTACAAATTAAAAATTTTGTTAAGGAAGGTACTTGCTATGATTCGATAATTGTGATTGGTCGATTGTTTTGCCACTAGAAATTTTTAAATTTAGTTCACATATTTTCCGGGGGTAATGTTTGCTCCGGCGCTCTGTACATAATCATAGAGTTACATAAAATTAATTACATTTTTTTAATCAAAAACAACACTAACTTAATATAAATATCACTTTAGCAATTATAGGAAAGTTATAAAAACACAGTGAATACCTTTAGCTGTACATAATCGTATAGAAAACATGAAGAATTGAACTGTAATTATAAATCCTAAAATATTATCAGATTTACGCAATAATCTACCTTAACGCAACTGTGTGTGTTAATTTACATTTTTTTATACAAATTAAAACATGATACATAAAGAACAGACATGATAATAACTGTTACCGTTTATTGTTCCATTTCGTAACTGTACACGCAGCATAACTTATCAAACTACAACCGAACAAGTGAAAAGATATCAATTTGCAGCGCAAGCGTTGACGACAGTAATCAAAAGTATAGCAACGACTAATGCTGACTAATCACAAAGTATTCGTTTTTACTAAACTGATTCCACTGTTTTGAAAATAATTCAATCTTATTTAATTGATCTTCAAACAATTCTAGTTATTCAAAAAATATTCGGTTTTAATAAATCAGTTTTTAGACGATTGCTGATTATGGGAAAAAAATTGCAAGTACTGAAACGGTTTAAAACTGATTGTGAAAAATCGGAACTCTTTCAATTTATTCACTGTCAGTTACATGTAAATGATATAAAAATGGAACTAACACGAAACAACATAATGAAACAAGTGTTTTAATTTTGTGACTGTAACAGTTTCAATCCGTGTTTACTGGGTTCTTAAAGACTTCTATTATTCAACCTACTTATCGAAAATTCTTCTTAAACATCCTTGATATTATTTACATCAAAACCAAGATTATTTATCAAATGTGCAAATTAATTATAATTTTTATTTCAAACTTAGCTACTAGTGCTATATTTTATCACTTTACTTGATTTTTTAATTTATTTTGATCTTGCTGTTATTTTCAATAATTTTTCCGCCATTTATAACATATCCCTTTATTTATTAACAAAACGTTTAACATTCACAACTAGAATGATGTTCTTTAACCAAACCAAAGTTTGTTATAAATATTCTTAGTTTTTGCTTGTTTTCAGTCTAAAGATGGTTTTTTGTTTAATAAAAAAACCGAAACATATGTAACGGAAATATCCTTTTACTCGATAATCAAAATATATTTTATTGTGACGAATGACTACACTTACATGACTACGTAGTTAACTACATGGACATAGTAGTAGTAATAAACTTCTTATATAGTATACAATGTAAGTCAAAAAGTAGGTGCAAAAGATTTAGTCTCAAAATTGTTCTCGCCATTTTTTTCAAAATATTGAAATATTATTTTAAAATTTATAGTTGATGTCACTATTAATAACTGTTATTTAGTATAACGCCAACAAAATAAAAAAGTTCGTATCATCAAATACATAATTTCAATAAATCCATAACTTTTTGTCTGTATTATAACTCGTTTTACTAACTTAGCTTTTATTAATATTTTTGAAATTTAGGCCAGTTAATTAAACTAATCATGTAGGTTAAAAAATTGAATGCATACAAAGTTTACAAAAAATTTAATAAAAGGCTAATAAATAATGATGATAAATGAATTATTAAACCTGGTATAACTGATTTAACTAACGGGTTAAATACATCACACCTTAAGGGCCGATATCCATACCGGCACATTGGAGATTATTTTGTATCAAAGGTCAATTCAAAGGTTTGATAGTTCTAATGGTATTAGCGTTAATGTCAAATAACACGGTTTTTTGTTTTATATTCGTTTAAATTTAATAAACTTTTACATTTGGTGTAAATACAGTTTATACAACTATGCTAATAATATCAGGCGTTATTATTATTTATCACGCACAAATTGAAATGTTTTTTTACAAATTACATAATCAATAAACATTATCAATTCTTACATTTACAAGTCACTCACTAAATGTTTTATATTGTTGTTGAAATACTTACAATTACAAAATTACAAAATGTAAATACAAAAGTATTGTAAAACCTTATACAGTGCTTTTTTTTTAAACTGGCCATATAATTTTTCGACCTCGTGTTAGATACCCGTTAAATGAAAATTTTAGGAGAATTTCTACACTAATATCAAGGGATATTTTTGTTGTAATTTAGAATAAGTTAGTTTTTAAATAACTTTAGAAATATCTATGAAATTATAATATTTTTACGACTCATTTTGGGTGATATTTTATATTGATGCTCGAAATAGTAGGCCGAAAACAATTTTGTTGTGTCAGTCATAACGTGGAGAAGTCTGTTCTGATTTACATAACTGGTCATAAGTTTCACATGTTAAGTTTTGTACTCTCTGTAAGATACATGCAGCTAAAAGTTTAAAACAATGTGTTTAAAATTGGCTACGGTGTAGTTTATTTAATTTTTTCTTTTACTGTTAGCAGAAATTTTTCTGTTGTAATTTCTTTACGCGTTCATTGGGCAATTAATAAATTATTAAACAAAAAAGACAATTAAGAAAATCCGATTTGTTCATTATTTATGATCATAAAACCTAATTTTATAACCGTGATAACTTAAAAAATACCTAACAAACAATATTGTTGACAATATTGTCGAAATTATTCCACTAGTTGAAAAAAATAATAAAAGCATTTAGGAAAGTAACAGAATTTAATAATTTATAAAGAATATATCGAATGCAAACAAATAAAAGTAACACTTATTGAACGAAAATTAAGTTAAATGTTCAAAGTGTCCTCCATATGCGGCTAAACAATGACCAAGTATCCCCACAAAAAATAGTCCAGCATCGATAAATCAGGGCTTCTTGCAGGCCATTTAAGTGGACCATAACGTCCGATCCATCTATTTGGAAATGTTAAATTTAAATACTCGGTCACTTCCCTAGCACTGTGTGCAGGAGCACCATCATGCTGAAATATAATATCATCGTTCGGAAAAAATGCAGCTACTGCTGGGCCAACTTGAGTAGATAACAATTCCAGGTAACCTTCAGAGTTAAGATTTCCTTCTATGAAAAATGGGCCTATCACTCGGTTTCCTATAATACCTGCCCATACGTTAATTTTTTCTGGCCACTGCGTGTGAGTTTCTTGATGAATTAGAGGTTTTTGTCGGGACCAAATCCGTTTATTTTGTTTATGAACAGAACCATTTAACAAAAAAGTGCTTTCGTCCGTAAACAGAACTGTATTTGTTAAATTGGGCCTTTCATTAATTTGCTCCATCCAGTATTGACAATATTCCATTCTGGGTAGGTAATCTCATGGCAGCAAGGTGTGGACGTTTCTTATTTTATAAGTTTTGTACTTCTCTTTCCGTAAGGCCTTATGACAGGTACTCATGGACACATCAAATTCTTCGGCTAAACCATGTAAAGTTGAAAACGGAGCCTCCTCAACGGTCAAGCAAATATTTGTTTTTACTTCTTCTGTGAGTACCTGAGGATTTCTTCTCCGTTTTATGTGCATATCATTAACACAGTCCGTTGTGCAAAATATTTTGTACAAATTAAGTATGGTACTTTTACTTGGCACGGGGCGATCTGGATGCGTTGCTGCAAATGTTGCTACAACTTCACAGGCAGAGTTCGTCTTCACATAAGCAAGAACCAATTCAATACGTTCGTTAAGCGTATACACAGGCATATTTAAGGACAAAAAATTAATTTTGTAAATCAGAACTGACTTATTCACGTTATGACTGACACAACAAAATTGTTTTTTCAGCCTACTATTTCGAGCATCATTATAAAATATCACCCAAGTTGAGTCGCAAAGATATTACGTTTTCAGAGATATTTCTATGGTTAATTAAAAAATAACTTATTCTAAATTACAACAAAAAATATCCCTTGATATTAGCGCAGAAATTCTTTTAAAATTTTCATTAAAAAGGTATCTAACACGAGGTCGAAAAATTAACATGTAAAACCCTATGGCCAGTTTAAAAAAAAAAGCACTGTATAATATACAGTACATAAATGTTTTTAAATTATTAATTAATTTGAGTATAATGTTTGCATTTTTTTCTTATATATACATACAATACAGACTGTTCGAGAAATATTTACAAGTGTTTAAATTTTCTGCAAGTTTATTTAATTTTTACAATATGGGCTATTAGTGTGACGTCACGAACCGCCATTTTATTGTGTTGGACAGTGCCAGTATTCAAACAACCCGAGTTACCCGTCAGGAATTTTGTGTTTTGTGTGATTTGGAACGTTTAGTATAATAATTTAATTTTGTACATTTAAGACTTGCAAAAACGTGCATTTCATGAAAATATAGAACATAACCTATACAATTTGAGCTACAATTAGGACCGATCATTAATTATTGAAATTTTGTAACTATAGTCAAACCTTTTTAACTTAAATCTCTATAAGCTGAATTACTTTGGCTACACCTAAAAATTTTTAAAAATCGATCATTAATTATTCTACCCTGGTAAATCATATCATATCGTATCTAACAAAATAAATTAGTATAAGGAAAAATTGCCATATGTTTAGATTTATGAGCATATATCACCATTGTTTTAACACTGTTGGATATGACATAATTAGCTGGAATAGTCGCTTTTATAGTTACGTGATGTATTTAATTTTTGTTTTGTTTTCATTTAAGTGGAGTTACGACAAAATTCCAGATGTGATAAATAAGCAGTTTTGATATATGGTTGTTATTTAGTTCCTAGTTATAATCATGGTAATAGGATATAAAATATAAAGGTTGTTTAACAACACAAATATTTAAGATTCTGTAGAATACTTATGTATGAAAATGCAGTAACTATCAATGTAGTTATGTGTTGGGCACCAGGATGCAAACATTACAATGAACAGAAGACGTGCAAGTTTTATAAGTTTCCAAAATATGTGAAAGAGAGACATCGTTGGAAGAAACTTGTAAAATAACCTTTTTTTTAACACGTAGAAATTTTCGTGATAAGATTTTTTAGAAGGATATTGAACCTGAACTAGGAGCATTTTTGTGTAGTTGCCATTTTTGCAATGGAAAAGAGAAAATGTTTCAGAATTATTTTTACATAATGAGTCAAAAAGATTTACTTTTACGACCCCTGAAAATAAGACGAAAAATACAAAGAAAATATAAGTAGGGGTGAACGGGGCTAGTTGCCACAGGGGCAAATTGTCACAACATTAATTGTGGGAAAACTAAAAGAACGTACTGCTCACGACATCTACTTAGTTGTTAGTTAGGCTTCAACGATTCACTCCTACAAGTTACAAGTTGGTATCTTTTCGCATACGTTGTCAATACTTGAAAGTTTGTTTTGTTTATTTAAAAGTAAAATTGTAGTGCCTCAGGTATTGTCTTGTTCTGAAATTCTTTTTAACTTGAAGGTAAGGATAAGTGATAAACCTTTTAATACACGTTGTCACTGTGACAATCTGCCCCGTTAATAATACAGACCTAAATCAATGACGCTGAAATTAAATTACAGATGGTTCGAACGTATAAGCGGAACACTGATCGAAGTACTCCCTCGAGTGATGTTTTGCTTAGAGCTGCTAGGGCAGTTAAAGACAACGATCATCCCATTTCAATTAGACAAGTTGCTACAGGTTACAATGTACATTACAGAACTTTGGTAAGATACTGCCAAAAGACCACTGATGAAGAACTTGTTAATGGTATTTCTAATGTTCAGATGGGATATAAAAGCCCCAGACAAATTTTTAACGCCGAAAAAGAGTTGCAGTTAGAGACTTACACTAAAAAAGCGTGTGATATATACTTTGGGTTAACTCCCACAGAAGTAAGAAAACTAGCCCATGATTATGGAAAAGCTCTTCTAAAGCCACTGCCTCAAACCTGGTGTGGTTCGCATATGGCAAGTCCCGATTGGTTTACTGGGTTTCTGAAAAGACATCCGAGACTTTCAATAAGAACACCGCAGTCAACAAGTTTATCCAGAGCTACCAGCTTTAACATAACCAATGTTGCTGCTTTTTTCGACAATTTGGCTAATTTGTACGACCGTCACCATTTTTGTCCAAGTGACATATACAACATGGACAAAGCTGGAATCACTACTGTACAACGCCCTGATCGCATTGTTGCTAGAAAGGGGTTCCGGCAAATTGGAGTTTTAACTTCTGCGGAAAGAGGGAGCCTGGTGACAATGGCTATTGCAGTGTCTCCTCCGTTTTTTGTGTTCTCTCGTGTCCATTTCAAGGACCACTTCTTACAAAATTTGCCGCTCGGAAGCATTGGAGCAGCTAACATCGGGTTGGATTAAAAGTGAGCAGTTCCTAACTTTCATGCAACATCTGGTGGCTACAGTTAGGTGCACGAAGGATAGTCCGATTTTATTATTATTGGATAACCATGAGTGCCATTTATCCGTAGCTGCCTTAAACTATGCCAAGGATACCGGGATTGTGATGCTGTCATTTCCTCCACATTGCCGCCATAGGTTAAAACTTATTGACAGGACTGTTTTCGGCTCTTTGAAGAAATATTTAAATTCTGGTTGTGCCTCGTAGTTGAAAACTAACCTAGGCAAGAAATTACGATTTACGATATTACAGGAATTGTTGCAACTGCTCTTTCACTGGCCATTGTTTCTAACAACATAACATCTGGATTTCGAGTGAGTGGAATCTATCCGTTTAACAGGGAGATCTTTACTGATCATGACTTTCTTTCCAGTTACGTCACATATCGTAAAAATCCAAATAACACACCTGTCAATTTGTTAGAAACCGGGAAACAAAACAAAGACAAAATGGACGTTCTAGACAATCCACCTTCGACATCTGCTGTATTGGGGATGGATGCTTTGGTATCTCCAGAAAACATTCGTCCAGCAAGCACACCTTCGACATCCGCTGTATTGAAAATGGATGCTTTGGTATCTCCAGAAAACATTCGTCCAACAAGCACACCTTCGACATCCGCTGTGTTGAAAATGGATGCTTTGGTATCTCCAGAAGACATTCGTCCACTACCAAAAGCTGGATAGAGCTGGGTACAGAAAAGAAAGAAACGTAAATCTGATATTTTAACGAACACTCAGGTAAAAGATGAATTGGAAGCTGAGCAGTTACAAGCAAGAGGTAAGCAAGTAAAGAGACAAGTGTTCTCTGGAAAAGTGCTGTCTTTGGAAAAAAGAAGAAGGAGAAAAAACCAGAACCAGATTCTTCCTCGGACGAAGAAGATACTTTGTGCCTAGTGTGCAATAGTAGATCTCCAAAGAACCGTAGTTACAATGTACGCGATGTGAAAAATGGTCCCATAAGAAATGCGCAAATGCAGACCCCTACTATGTATGTCACAATTGTGATTCAGATGACGATATTATAGTTTGGTATAATTTCGAATGTTTTTTTTTTGTATGTGCGTTTATTAAATTTAATTACTAAGTTTACCGCATTTATTTAACTCGTGACAACTTAACCCGCTCCTTGTGACAACATACCCCGTTATGGGACTTGTTGTCACACGTTGCACACACTTAAAACGTATTTTCCTGCATCTAAGGTATTTAATATTTCTTTAATCATAATTATCTATATTAATTAATACACATGTAGCTACGCCAATCAAAAGGTTAAACATAATTTTTTTTAAAAAAAGCATACAAAAAAATAAAACGCAAATTTTGTGACAACTAACCCCGGTCCTCCCTACATTAAATGCTGACTCATTATATTGAACCCCAGACCTAGAAGAACAAACGTCAATTTATAAGGATGATGATTTTATACAGTTTATAAATAGCTTAATACATTATAAAAATAACTGTATATATCTATAATTATCAAAATTGTAGAATGTAGGTAAAAGATGTGAGCCACAACCTGGTTGTTTAAAGGATTAGGCTCCTACGTAAACAACCAAAAAATCTGTAACAGAAGTAGAAAAAGAAAATTATTTTGTAAAACAGCAACTGAGAAGTTTGAAAAAAAATTGAATCTAGACCTTTTTCTGTAGAACAGTGTGTCGGAAATGATAATTTAATAACTTTATATACTGGTCTCTCTAATTTTTAAGTATTTGACGCTTTATACAATTTATTAAAGATTTTCCTATAGATTATTACCTAAAATGGACTATAGAAGACTAACAAAAAAAAATTAATTGCTTTTGTGTTTGATGAAGTTAAGACAGAATTTTCCTCATTTCGATCTGTCACAAAGATTTAAACTTTCTCCTGCAATGGTTACAAATTTAATGTAGTAATTACATGGGTCTACGTCCTACATAAAACAATTTTTAAACAATTATTCAAAACGGTACCCAGCAGAAACAAAAATAAATCGTGTTTGCCAAATTGCTTCAGCGCTTTTACAAATTGCCGAATAATTCTCGATTGTACGGAAATGGCTACCATAACGTAAAAGCGATCAATGAGTGTTCTTAAAAGACAACTTATAACAGTTATAAACATCGGAACACTTTCAAGGCACTAATTGACGCCGCCCCAAATGGTGTGATTACCTTTGCCAGCAAATTATATGCTGGATCAACATCAGATAAACGAATTCTTCAAGATTCTGGAGTGCTGAACGTGCTACAAATTAAAGATTTGATTTTTGCAGATGAGAGATTTCTTATACAAGATATTTTACCACACGCAAACTGAAAGTGTTGCCATTCATGTTAAGCGAACAATTCAAAAAATAAAAGACGTTTGACACACAGTTTGCTGCCATATTCCGATGAAGTTATTCAATCTGTTATGGCCCTATCAAATTTTCAAAACCCACTAATAAAAGAAGTGGAACAAAAATATTCAGATACTAGTAAATAAATATTAGACATTGTAGTCTAAAAAATTAGTTACTAAAAAAGTACATTGTTTTGCATTTATAGGTAACTAGGTTTTATTTATATCATACTACGACCAAACATAGATAGCTTGAATCTGAAGGTGTAGTTAAAACAATTTGACATATGTTGATTTAAGAGAGATTTGACTGTAAATATTGAAACATTCCAGAAGTTATCCGCAAATTCAAGAGCCTTCTCGAATTTGTTATCTATCTCCTAGAAGATATACCGAAAGATAAGGAACACTCGAGAAGGATTTCCAAATGTGTATAAATACCGAAGAAACAAATCGTAGCTCAGTTATTACCGTAATGCGAATACAGCAGTGTTAAGAAGATTATTCAAGTTGAAATAAATAAGTCGTTAGCGCGTGGGTGTACATAAATATACCGAGAATAATCTTGTACGTGATTTTAGTGTAAACAAGTGTGTGAAGCTATCCGCGGACTTTATCTTATCTTAATTAGTGTAAGTGTTTTTATTGAATATTATTACATTAATTAATTCGGTTAATTTACAAGTGTACATATTTCTAGTATAAGTAAAACATTATAGTAGTAGTCGTTTAAATAAATATTTTTAGTAGTTTTAATAATAAAATTCGCTACAATATAAATAATTATTGATTGATTCTTAAACATTTTTAGTCCGAATCGTATAGGGGATGCTAGATATTATGAAATACACATTTTTGCAAGTCTTAAATATACAGAATTTAATTTTTTTATATCTATTGTATACTTGCGCATTCCGTTTGATTTTTTCACCTTCGTTTGATTTCAAGCTTGATATAGTTTATAATTTGTCGACATGTAGATAATATGTTCGTAATTTATGTTATTTCATTTTTTAACTGTTTTATATTGTTTTATGACCAAATCGTTGTTGGTAAGAAATCTTAATTAATTTTGTGTACATCTCATACGTTTTGTATTTCTTAATTGTAGTCTGAAGATGGCTTAAAGTTTTTTATTAGCCGAAACATGTCACACATTTAATAATTAAATACAATTTTGAATTTTTGATTATTGGAAAATTATGTTTACCTACATTTAATTAACTACGTACCAATAATATATGGATCCATTTTACGAATTAATTATAATTTATCTTTTATTTCAGGAAGTGAATGTCCCAGCCGTGTAAATAAACGTTGAGTGATTGATAGTAGTTAGTGATGGTGAATTTCGTTACTTTTGAGTAATCGTTACTATTCGTTACTTATACATTTTGTATTCGTTACTTTAATTCGTTACTTTGATTACTTTGATTACTTTGGATACTATGACTACTTTGACAACTGTATGTTTTTGTGGTAATAAATACGGGTACCGGAATATAATTCCTTGAATCGTTTCGCGATAGGGATTTGATTACTTTAGACGTATGTGCATAAATGACTAGAACGTTGTAAAACACTAATTTATGTAAACATTTTTGACAGTAGCTGATACCGGAGAAACTTATCATTTTAAATACAAAACAGAACATATTTACTTTGGATTGTTAGCATTTATTAACGCTTTTAAAATTAATTTTAAGAAATCGAAATAAACACAATATATAATGTAAAAGCTTCAACAAATATTTCAAAGTATAAAATTATAAATTTTCGATAATAATAAATTTTGTTTTTTGCTAAATTTTGAAAAAGATGTTATCCAGAAAATAACAGAATTAACATTTGTATATGTATGAATACGAATAAGTACACTTATACCTCAAAACGTTGATAATTTTGGTTTTATAAATTGCACAATTTAAGGAATTTAATTTAAGAAATCTAAGGGAAGAACAGAGATCACTATTATCCGTATAATAATGTGTTTAAAAAGTTAAGGTACTGCGTCGTTTATGCGCTTTGTATTCAATATTGTCCCTACAAAATTACAATTCATAAAACGAGTAATGATGTGTACTAAGTACAAACGGGTACTGGAACCGATTTTGCAGATGTGAATACTGTAATCGAATGGTACGAATGTAACTATGTAACGAATACTTTGCCTATCGAGTAATCGTTACTTCGGATCCTAGCGAGTAACGAGTACTCAAGTAACGAATAGTTACTTATTCTCCATCACTAATAGTAGTCTCTTTTTCCGTATAGCCTTAAAATTTAATTTTAAGTTTGCATGTAATTTTATTTTTAGTAGTGTAACTGACTATCTTAACATAAAATGCGTATAAGTTATACTTGCGGTTCAATACAGGAGTTGCCTATTAGTTTAATATTCTATAAACTGATTAAGACTACAGTAAAGCAATGAATCGTCAGTATTTACCGTTGTTAATAGTCGAGATACTCAAATTAATTAATTTCAGCCACCTGAAAACTTTTCGATCACGTAATTAATTAATCACAGTAATCGAAAGTATTTGAACTATAAGGAAAATCACAAATATAATAAATATTGATTTAAATTGAACAAATTGAATTGTAAAAAATTACACGGATTTTTAAAAACAAACCATCAAGTCGGAAATATAATTTGTAGTTATCAGAAATTTTCCAGATAACCAAAATACTTAAACTAAAAAATTCGAATTTTGATGGATGACAAACTAGCGGTTCTATAAATCTTTATTTATGTTACTCAACATCCTTTTCATCATGTTACACCGGCTAGGTGCTATCGTTTGGTGTTGGTTTTAGTTGTAAGAGTAACACAATGCACGGATCTCGTGATGTCCAGAGCACTCTTTTCTATTACTTTTACTTTGCTTAGATTAGTTTCTTTTTGTTCAGTTTTGTTTTTTGTATTTTGTTTTAGACTCACGGCAATTGCAAGATTGTAAGGTCTATAGATTACTGCTTTTTTGTTTTGCTTTAGTTTTGCTGTCGCGTTACATTATTGTTGTGTTTGTATTAACCTTTGCAGTAGTTGATTTGCTGGATTTGTTTTAATGGTAAGGTGTTTTTGTGTTTGACGTTGTTTGGTTGTAGGATTTCACAACATGCGGTTTTTGGAAAAATGGCGTGGCTTTTCCTTTATCAGCATACAGTGCATCGTATCGAGCCTGACTTTGCCTCAGGTTCGCTGTTTATGCACTTAAGACATACATAAGACATTTGACATAATATGTACATATTATGTAAATTATGTAGAAATTCTAGAATACACAAATAACATGTGTAAACTATTTTTTTACCTGACAAACAAACACTGGAGGTAAACAAATCGAACAACATTAATCTAATAATGGGTATATTTATTGCAACCGCAACATAAAGAAATAAAAACAACAATCAGGAATAAAAATACACAATAAATAAATGTTCACAAGCAATAACGGAATAATGCTAATATCAGCAGATCTTTATATTATACAACACGTTGAAATTACTAAATTTAATATGGTGCATACAAAGAAAGATAATCGAATTTTTATAAATTTAAAATGATTGTATTAACAAGCAAATACAACAAAACTGGTGTGGCCACCACACGATTTTTCTATAAGGAATAATGAAGAAATGTATTTTTATTAGGTTATGTTGTCATAAAACTACTTTAAAGTGATATGTTTGTATTAAAAACGATTAGTAAATCGCCAATTAACCAGACTTTTGTGCAACCGGCTATTTATTAAAAAAAAAAAATCGTCGCAGGCAGGATTCGAACCTAGATTATATAATGGAAATCACTTTAAATTATAAATTAAATATCTAATAAACTGTAAATGTTAGAAAAAATTTATTTAAAGAAATTGTTAGGAAGAATTATCTTTATGAGAAACTGTAAAAATAATTCGAAAAATTTACATTCGTAAAAAAATTATATAAGAAAAACTGTTTAAAATGGCGGATACACCTACTTCCGGTGTTTTTATCAGATATATCTTTTGATAAAGCCGAGAGAATATAAAAATCCAGCTCTATACCAAATTTCAAGTTACTAGGACTTTTGATTCCAGAGTTATCGTGAGTACATCGCTACACACAGACAGACACAAACACAGACACCCAAAATTTTTTGGCAAAAATATTTTTTTCTGACTTAGGAGACCTTAAAATGTAAACTTATGCAAAAAAAATTTTTTTTTTAAATCGTCGCAGGCAGGATTCGAACCTAGACTATAGAATGAAATTTACTTTAAATTTTAAATTAAATATCTAATAAACTGTTAATGATAGAAAAATTTTTATTTGAATAAATTGTTAAGAAGTATTGTCTCGATAAAAAAACTATAAAAATAATTTACATTCGTACAAAATTATATAAGAAAAACTTTTAAAAATGGCGGATGCACCCACTTCCGGTTTCTTTATCAGACCCATCTTGATAGAACCGAGAGAATATGAAAAGCCAGCTCCACTCATTCCCCTCCGATCTCTCAATGTCAAAGTTGTCATTAATTTCAGTTCCAACTTAAACATTTATTTTCATATATTTTTTTACAAAGTTAATTATTGTTATTACGTTATTGTTGTTTGCCGTATTAAGTTTAGTGTTTTGTGCTATTTTGCAAGTTTTCGTTGTTTTGTGTTGTTACCCGATTTACAAAACATGTCCGCAGCCGCGGACATGTTGTTTCAAGCTTGTTCGTCGATGTCTCGACAAGATTTATTAAGTGCTACTGATGGCTTGAGAAAGCTACTATCCAAATTTCCTGACGAGCCAACTCACTATCCTCCCGTTAGTACTGATGAGGAAAGTTTCCAACCAGTACGAAAAAAAAAGAAAAAGAAGTCTCCTGTTTATCTTGAATCTCATATGAGTGCCGAAGACGATACAAATCAGGTTAGTTGTATCCCTGAATATCAAACGCCTTCTACTTCACAATTTACTCAAGTAACAAAAGCCAATGAAATACCGCCCGCAGATATGTCTGCTAAAAATACACCTAAAAATTGTAATCCGATCACCTACAAACCCACCAACAACAAAAACGATAACCACGTTTCCCCAATAATTGCGGCCTTCAACTGCTGCACTTCTTGATTCCCATAAGATTAATTTTACAACCGCCGTCAATGTTAATGATGGCATCAAAATCACCCCTTCATCCGTTTCTGACTACCGTGCCATGACAGACAGAAAAAAATCCCAAACCGCACGTATGTACTTTCCAGCGACAAACTGTTGAAAGTAGTAATTAGAGGTGTTCCAGAAACTACTCCAACCGATTCTATTTTAAATGAACTATCAGTGCTTAATTTTACACCTACAAAAGTCATACAATTACACAAAGCGAATAAAGTCCCTATGCCCCTATTTCTAGTGCTACTTCCAAGAAAACAGAATTCTATATTTAACCTGACCCATTGTTGTAGAGTGGCTATCCAGGTAGAAACTCTAATTTCAGAGCGCCGATCGCACCAATGTTTCCGCTATCAACTACATGGGCATACGCAATCGAAATAAATGTGCTCCTTACCGCTGTGTAAAATGTGGTGATTTTTACCCATCGTACACATGTACAAAAACACAAGATCTACCTGCTAAATGAGCCAATTGTGGGGGACCTCACCTTGCTAATTATGGCCAATGTCCTGCTGCTACTAAGCGCACATCTTCCTCCGCAGTACAGAAACCTCCTGCTTGGAATAACTCTCAAATTATTTCAGTAAGCCCAACCCTACCGAAAATTCTACATCAGCTTTCTTGTTGCAAACCCAACAGCTTCTGAAAATTACTTTGCAATAAACAATTATGGCAACTAAACCAAATATCACGTCCCTCAAGATATCTTTCTGGAACTGCAATAGCCTTCAGTACAAAACTACTAAATTTCAACATTTTCTTGAGCAGTACGAAATCGATGCTATACTTTAATCAGAAACTCACCTTAATGCTTGCCATAACCCAAAAATTTCTAATTATACTTTTTACCGTACTGACCGTGACAATAAAGGCGGTGGAACCGGTATTTATGTTAAAAAATCCCTTCAGCATTATCAACTTCCAAACCCTGCCTGTGATCATATAGAGTCAACCTCCATATTGCTTGAAACTTCTGTCGGCAACATTAGAATAGTATCATGCTTTAAACCACCTAAATCTCCAATGACTGACGACGATCTTGATCGCTTATTTCTAAACCATCAACCTTCCATCGCAGCAGGAGATTTTAACAGCAAACATATTGTATGGAATAATCGTGTTTGCAAACCAAATGGCCGCAAACTACTTCATTATATAGATGACCATTCTCAATTATCAGTTATTGCACTAATTGAACCTACCTACTATCATAACACCTTCCGTCCGGACATCTTGGATATAGCAGTCCTTCAGAATATTCAATTTTTCCCTACATTTACTCTATTCCTGAACTTAACTCAGACCACAACCCCGTTATAATGCATTTTTCAACGCTGACAACAGACCCTGCTCTCCGCCTACGTTCTCACACCGATTGGACTAGATTTAATCAACTATTAATTGATAATCTTAGTTCAATCCCAATTATTGATTCGCAAAAATGCCTTGCCGATAACATTAAGTTCTTTTAAACAGAAGTCATCAATTCTTATAACCTCGCTACCATTTTAACTCGTAACAAGTATTCAAATTCTCTTCCTATTGATATCAAACAGTCAATTCGTCGCAAAAACCGAGCCAAACATAAATATCAAAGAACCCTTAACCCACAATACAAAAAGGATCTAAACAAATTACAATTCGAAGTACGTCTAGTTCTACATAACTACAAAAATGAGTCTTGGGCATCCAAATTAGATTTTCTAAATTGTGATTCTCATTAATTTTGGCGCATGCAAAAAATTTTGCGTAACGTTTCTTCTCGACTTGATTTACCAATACATTCTGCAAACGGTCTAGTTTACTCTCTCACTGAAAAAGCAGAATCACATGCTGACAATCTTGAGCTACAATGCTCCCCCAACTACCAAATCGCCGATCTTGACCGTATGAACAGAATAAACTCAAAACTTGTTAGATTTTTAGCAAAAAATTATTCAAATCCACCACTTACTCCAGCTTCTCCATTAGCATATCTCAAAAATTATACGATTTCTCAGAGATCGCAAAGCTCCTGGTCATGACAAAATTTTTAATAAAATTATCAAAAACTTTCCTCAGAAAACAATAATGTACCTCACCGCTATCGTTAATGGTATACTAAGACTAGGCTATTTTCCACGTGATTGGAAGATAACAGAAGTAATAGTTCTTCCAAAACCTTTAAAAGATCACAAATTCCCACAAAACTACAGTCCGATAAGTCTCCTTCCTGCTATCTCTAAAATTGCCAAAAGAATCATTCTCTCTCGCTTGAAATTCCCGCTTAAAAATTCTTCCGGACAAGCAATTTGGGTTTTGCCCTAATCACTCTACAACTAATCAACTTCTCAGAGTCACAGAATTCTGTTACCAATCCATGTATAACAATCAAGTCACTGGAACAGCATTCTTAGACGTTTCAAAAGCATTTGATCGAGTTTGGCATGACGGCCTTGTTTACAAATTAATTTCGGTAAAACTGCATCCTCAATTAATACGCATCATCCATTCTTTTATCTTAAATCGTCACTTTTGCATTAAACTGCATAATGTTTCGTCCTCGATCAGACCCCTAGCAGCTGGAGTTCCGCAAGGATCTGTTATTTGCCCAACCCTTTATAACCTTTTCACGCACGACATTCCCAAACCCGCAAACATAGAGCTAGTACTATATGCTGACGACACCACCATTTTAGCCCGCTCCTGGCAAACAAAACACATAACTAACCACCTACAATCAGCGCTAAACATGGTTTACCGATTGGCTTGTGGACGTCAACGCCGAAAAAAGTGCGGCGATATTATTTTCTAGGAAACTAAAACATCATCCTCATGGTCAACTAAAAATTTCCAATAATCAAATTCCCTGGTGTAATTCCGCCAAATACCTTGGTGTGATATTAGACAAACGGTTAACCTTCTCCACGCACGTCGAATCCGCCGTCAATAAAGGTCGTGGTTCTCTTAAATTTTTGGGTCCTCTACTCTGTCGTAAAAGCAAATTAAATCCTAAAAACAAAATTCTTCTGTATAAATCTGTCATAAATCCTATTATGCTATATGCTTCCCCTGTCTGGTGTCAAGCCGCCAATTCTCAAATTAACAAAATTCAAATCGTACAAAACAAATCCTTGAGACTCTTCTTCAACGCAGCTTGGTTTGTCAGGAACAAAAACCTCCACCAAGATGCTAACCTCCCTCTCATTAAAGACTAAATCTTAACAAGATCTAAATTACAAATATCCAAAAATTCTATACATCCAAACCCACTTGTAAAGAATTCTACAAATTATGACGAATCACTCAGCAAAATAAAACGCCCAAGAACACCCAAAATTTTTTTGTCAAAAATACGTTTTTCTGATTCAGGTGACCTTAAAACGTAAAATTCTTTAAAAAAAAAATTCTGAAAAAAATAGCGATCACACCAAAACGAGTAATGCAATACAGAAAAAAGTTTCTTACGGTTTCCCTGACATGCGATTAACGCTAGTGGCATATTCAAAACATTTTCCTAAAATTCTGAAACTTAAACTAATAGATATGCAATAGCATTACAAATAAACTGCTAATACGCCACAATTGATATACACAAAATGCTCTAGGTTTTTAAGAATTTTTTACATTAACAAGCATGCCAGCAAGTCTTCGGCATTAGTTACCCCACCCAAGAAAGTCAAAATGCTGTATTATATTTGCCCATCTATCGAATATTACACATGACATGATTCCATTTAACCAGTATGATTTAATGATTTAAGTCCGACATCCGTGCGTGTCTTAATTATCGACTTAATGAAGAAATAATTATATAATTTCTTAATGTAACATACAGTGAGGGTTATCAAACTTGTATTAGAATAAAACCAATTAAATTTTGCCGTAAAATAGAAATGTATTCTTATCCTAACAATTTTTTCACATGTAAATCATTAAAAACCTGATTTATTTACACATTAATAACGTGGATGTTACAAAATTTTTAACTGTGGATATCACAGGACATTGCGTTAGCACACGTGATGTTTCCTTAATGTCAACAAAAGCGGAATTAGAATAATGAGCAAATCAACCTGGTAAACGTATTTTGGCAATGAACAATATAACAAACAGGTACTGACAAAGTTAAACTGATATATAATATAAATAATACAGTAAAAATCCCTATAAAAGTCACGTGGTTTGCGAATAATCTCGATCACACGTTATAATATATAATAATGTTAAATTAGTAGTTTCTAAAAAACCGTTTAAATTTAATAACAAACAAAACTTAGTAAAATTTTTATTGAAGCAGGTAAAACATTCAATTCACGATTTGATAACAAACTATTTAAAAAAAATTTGCGAAAAAAACTACATCAATTTTATTTATTTGAGGCATTTTGTAAAATTATCTTTACAGCAGTAGCATTTATAACTCATAACTTAATACTAATCAGTTATTTTTAAATTATATAAAAACGCTGGTGTGCTTATTGAGTATTGAAACTTTTTCTTCTAATATGTTTATTACAGAAACATAATATCCAATTAAAAATAAATATTATTTTTTGTTAAACATAATAAATAATATATCTGCGACCTTTTAGTTTATTTTTTTGTGCAATATTGACATTGCCATCTTGCCAAAATGTGTTTCTATTTGCAAATACACAATATTAATACAAATACATGCATTGTATTCCACCGTTTCCTAACTGAATATTTAAATTACGAATCATCTATCTCCTTCATTTTTTACTGCATTTAGAGAAATAATCATGTCACTATTGTTTTATCTTTGTTTAAAATACTTTATTTGTTTTCAATTTTTTTGGCAAGGACTCAAACATTTTCAAGTAGTTTCATAAAATTTGTAATTAACAATTGTAAAATAAAAGTATAATCAACATTTCAACAACTGCTGCTTGTAGTTCTTCCGTTGTAATACATACAAAAATCCAAAATACAATAACAAACCAAACAATATTACTAATTTCTGCATGTTTAAGTAAATATAACATTTTACCAAAAGAATCTATTAAAAAAAATGTACCTATTAGTTGGTTACTACTGGTTACCTGTAATGCATTTATTAAATTAACACTGTTTTGCTATAGTAATCTCAAACTAAATGGTTGTAAGAAATTTAACTTTAATATAAAAATAGTTTTAAACCTTAAATTTGTTGAACGAATTTTATTATTAGATTAGATATAAATTTTAATTCAAAATATTAAAAAAAGTAAAAACTATCAACAAAATTTCCAATTACATAAAATTTGTTTGATTTGTTTATTTAATTAATAAACATAATAAAATAATTGCTAATTATTAAACACATTAAAGAAATAGCTTTAATCCTTCAACATTTAGTAAATAAGATATGCAATTAACGTAATGTATTTTTGAATAAATAATAAAAAAAATTATTTATGTTATAAAACAAAAATAAACAAAAAAAACTAGTTAGCTTAAACGTCTCGTATAAAAATATAATATAATTTTATATTGATTGTAAATCATAGTCTATATCAAACTCAGATAAAATATTTACAGTATGCAATCTCGAAGACGTAAAACATTTCTTGTTACGATATCTATTGTACATCAATATAAGAAAAAGTTTTTCAAAGCTTATACTATAATAAACGAGATATTGGTAAATTTAAAAAATGAAAAGCAATTTAAGGATTTGTTTTACTATACACAAGGAGACATTAAATTATAACTTATTATTATTGTGGTATTCTAACCAATAATTATGTGTTATATTATTTCTGTGTTATTAACGTTATATTATACTAAAGTAAGTTATATAATTTCGGGTTTTAACTCATTGTTTTTACAGTTATGAACGTAATTTGAAATGATACAAAACTGATATTAACTATTTTGCATATAATTTCAGTCGATAAAAATATAATTAAACTTGTTTATTACTTTACCTAGGTTTTATATTATTTTACGCTAGATAACAAGCTAAGTACATTATTTTGTCGGTTGCATAATATGGCATAACGTGTAATTACTTTATAGTCTTAATGTATTTAGGCGTTGATGTTGTTTAAAACATAATATTTTTATTATCATATAGTATAGTTATTAGTAGAGGAATTTACGTTTCTATTGGTCGATTAGTCACAAACTGGGCTTCGATCTTACGTCGTAGGCTTCAAGCTCTGGACAACTTGAGTTTTTTTGACTTTTTGTGTTTTTCTTAAAACCGAAGCAGCGTAATTATTTCACAAATGTATTTTTTATTTTATGTTTATTTGTGTTTTTCTTATTTTGGTTTTTAGTTTCCTTGCTTTGCAATGAGTTTTTAGGTTTACTAACATCACTATCAAAAAACGGCCTCAACTTTAATAAACTCGCGTTCTTCGTTGAGTTTTTGTATTACATAACGCTATAACGTTGCAATAAATGCTTTCGATAAAAGTTTTTTGGTTTTTTTATTCTCTTGCTCAATATTAGTTTTCAATAAAGTTACAATGCCCATGCTAAACGTTACTACTGGGACAACTAAATGTATTTGTTGCCGCTGTTCTGTTTGCTAACTGACTTTTAACAAATGTACAATCATAGCAAAAACACGCTTTGTTATATAAATGACAAAAAATTATTGTCAAATAACATCTATTAACAGCTATTGTTATTTGAAGTAACATATAATTGTTATCTTAAAAAAAAATGCTTTAAAATTGGTTTTTTAAGTACTAACAATTGTTTAATGTATAGAGATTTAGAATGTCTTGTAATAATAAAAAAGCAAAAATTTAATTATCATTCTTAACCTGTGTTGTGTAAAACTCAGATTTTCGCGGATTGCATTTGTAATACAATTATCTATTCTGGTTAATTCCGGCGTTGTCGTTATCACACAAACTGATTGATTGCGTCGTAAACCGGCCTCAAATCGATAAAACCATCTTCATTTCCATTAACAAATATTTTGATGAAATAAGTTTAAATGACATAGCAACTTGTTGAGCGTAGAAGGATCATGACAAAGGTGTCATCATCGTATCTGTATCAGCACTTGTGTTTTAGATAAAATGTGGAAAAAACTGTTTTTTCAAAATCTTCTGACGCTTGTGAGTAAAAATTTTCTTAATAAGACGTCGATCACTTTCGATAATAGGTACTATGCTACTTTAAATATTCTGCACGCTAAATAAAGACCTAATAATGTTAATTAAATCAAGTTATGTGATGGAACCAGCCATTGACATGTTGTAACTACTAACATAATTAAAATAATAAAAATAATGCATTGTGCTAGCTCTTATGGTTTTATTAACGTATAAACACACAAACATTAAATTAGAGCGATGAGAAATATTTCTAATTATAACCAGGGTCAGGGTATTCTAATCGTACACTAATATTTACAATTCTAATTTTGACATATAATTTGGAATATAATTTGGACGTCACAATGTTTTTTATATTTATAATGGTTAAATATTGAAACCAAAAAACAGATAAAAAAATCTTAAAACTAATACTACATACGTGATATTTGAAGGTTAGTTATCACTTGTTGCTTGACGTCAGCGAAAATAAAGCGACTAAAGCGGATATTTTTCAGTGCATGACTACTAAAGCAGATTTCCACAGTTCAAATTTAACATGAGGAAATTTTCTGCACGTTATGCAGGAACGTCCGCTTCTTTTGGAAGTTCAACGGAAGATAACTTAAAACAAAAATGGCTACGAATCACGCATGAGACTCCAAAAATGTTAAATTAAATCAGAAGTATTCAATCAAAAAAATGTAAACGTTACAATGTTACGACCATTTAGTTCATTTAAAATTATAGGTATCTTAATTTAAGTCCAACCATTACACTACGTGTATTTAATGGTAGTTGAATATGTATATCACATAGTATAATATATCAGAGTAGTCAAATATAATGCAAATAAATTTAGTTTAAAAAAAACAATTGTAATACCCAATGGTTGACATACCAGTTCACTGAGTACTCCAACTGTCGACACAATGTATATCCTGTATTTGACACTAAGTTTTCTTTCTAATTTTTGTACGTATCATACGTAGTTCTAGTTTTTTTTAATGATATTTAATGATATCCACTTGTCACTAGTAGCAACAGACGGGATTTTCGCTTTGCTAGGTTTATTTTCTTTGTTTGACTGTGGCCAAAATAAAGATTTTTTGAATGGAGTAAGTATAAGCGAAAATTTTTTTGAACATTTTTTTGTAGAGTGCTTTTCTATACAAAGGCTTCCATAGATTTTTGTACTTGAACAACGGCATTTGAGTTGTTTTTAATTGGACTAGACTAGTGATTAAACTCTATAGGAGCAAAAGTTAAACGACTGCTTTTTAAATCTTGCACTGGAGAACAATTTATATTTTGTGTATTACTACTATTGTTATCAATTGCAGATGTTACATTGGTACTCTGAATTATGTTAATCTTTTTGTTTTGTCTAGATGTACTTGCATTGCTTGTTTGACATTGAAATTCGTTTTGCACACAGTTTTTTACCTGCTCGTACCAACACATTTTGCCCTTGTTTGGTGATAAAAAAACGGTCTCGTGTGAATTAAAAATCTACTCATAATTATTTTCTATTACGTGATGAAGCATTTTAGCAAACTAATTTCTTATGTTCTTTTTAGTCACTGATGATCTAGCAGTGGTTAAGTTCTGGGAGATCCAACGGGAAACTTCCGGGTGCCGTTTAAGAAAGCACCGATACCATTTTTTTCCTAGCCGTCCATTTTTGAAACTAGTGTTTCTATTTAAATTCTTACAAGAGAGATGTAGTGAGTCAATAAGTTGTACTTTAGTTGTAGGAAACCTATATAATCCACATGAAACAGCCATGCAACAAATATGCTTTCTTCTTCCATGCTTAAACTTTGTAATAGATTGTTTAATACTTTTTCTATCGTTATTGTTTGCGACTAACAACTTTCTTAGATGATTTAACTCTTTTTGAAGATTGAATTAAGGAAACAGTTCTGTGAACTATAGAATTCACTACTGATACTTTCTAAAAAAAGTGATGACAAAACAATCTATTTAAACATTTATCTGTAAGGGTAGGTTTTCGATAAACTAAATGTAATAATGAACCATCTTCATATCGATTAAGTAAAACATCCAAAAATAGTAAAGACGAGTTTTTTTCTAATTCCATAGTAGAACAAATATTTTGTTAAATTGAGTTTAAATGACAGAGAAACTCGTTCAGCGTAGAAAGACTGCATGTTGTTAAATGACAAAAGTGTTAGATAAAATGTGGATAAAGCTTTTTTTTTAAATCTACTACAAGTATATTAACAACAACAATACTAAGAACCCATGGGGGCTCCTGATGTTGGTGAGTAAAATTTTTCTCAAAAAGTTAAATATGTAGACGTTATTCATTTTCAATCTGACGGCGTTAATAGCAATTTTTGCTTTTGTGGTCGTGCACACATAGTAAAAACGGGTAAAAGCGTAGAAATTCGTATTAAACAGAAACAAAATTATAGTCGTCTTGAACAATCTTTAGAGTCAGCGGTGGCAAAACACGTGCTAGACTTACTATAAGAAAAAAATTCAGTGCAATTATTAAAAATCATTTTAATATTAACCGAGATTCTAGTTTTCCTTTACTGCAAATTTGGAAACCAGTTTTATTGGTCTGAGGTCGGTCTATAAAAGCGAGATTTTACGTCGCAAACAATCAGTTTGTTCCGAGCTTTGAAGATGTTTACTGAGACGTGTGACAAAAGTTTAGCTTGTGTCATAACCACAACATGGGAATTATCTGAAATGGAAAATTGTTGTACAATTGTTTCGACTGTAATCCTTTTTAGTTATCATCGGCTAATTGCGATGGTTTACACAAAAATCCTCCTTATAACTTCCTACTTCATTGGGAACGAAATGAAAAAAAAATGTTGATTGTCAGTCGGATTGGTCAACATTTATGTTATTTTCATAGACACAAAAACAATTAAAGTTTAGTCCCTAACACACATAAAGCGCAAATTGCACGTGCAAAAACATTAAGTTTCTATTTTACCACGTTTTTTACGTGTCTAACTATCACTGCATTATTAATAGATTAAAAAAAGCATCTTAAGCATACAATGAGATATGTATATAGTGTGAATTTGTAACTTGGAATAAATTCAGTAAAGTAAATACTTTTTCTTCATACCTCGGTCGAAAATACGTACTTTCGTCCCTAATAGCAGGGACGAAAGTTGTACATTTAATCCCTTGGAAAAGTACACGCGCGCCCTCTATAACGCCGGGAGGAAAGAATTTCTCATGCTCTCTTATAATATGTTTGCCTGCCCCCATCAAAAACATGCTTATCAACATTTAAAGTTAAAAAAAGTAGAATTAATAACGTACTTTCGACCGGCTATGAAGAAAAATCGTATACACTACGCGGGCCAAAAGTTGAAAATTCAACTTTCGGCCCTCGTAGTGTAATATACTATTCTTTTTTTGAAAAATTTTTAATTATTTGTTTAAATTGCAACTTTGCTTTTTGATGAATATTTTTAAACAACAAATCAGTCACACATAATCACTAAACTAAAAATTTTTCATTCATTGTTTCATAAACATTTTCTATTAGACTAATTAAAAAAATATATTGTACTTGATAATTTATCTAAAATAAATGCTCAAAATAATGTCTATTCACTATTTGACAATACCTTAATTGTATTTCAAACTCGTTTTCTAATTTTTAATTAATAATTTTAATAATAAAGTAGTAATTCTACGTTTGTTTAAACAATAACAGTTATTACGTGCTCTCAATTTAAATTGTGCTACCCTGTATATTTTTGGTTGACTTGAAGTTAGGTTTTACTTCTTGACGCTCTCTAACAAGTTTCGTTATCGCTACTTCCTTTCGAGACGTCAAATTGTTGGCTACATAAAATATGCCTGGTTAAACAATATTTCTTAAGACGTGTTGTGGCGTTATGTATTTTTATAACAGTGGTATTTAAATCGTTTATTTAACGCAGGCACCACGTGTACCTCCAGATGGCTTACATACTCTACTTCTAAGGGATAGCATCTGTACACATTTTTTTCGTAGAACGACAATACTTTAAACGATTTTGGAAATTTTGATGCAGTTACTGAAGGGGAACATTGAGTCGATAACTCACTTAAATACGAAGGGCTTAACGATTGATACCTTATAACAAGACATAGACGTACACCACTTTTAAGAAAATTGAATAAATTGTCAACAGCATACACTCCAGTCTGCTTACTTCTCATAAATGTTACCTTTTGCCTATTGTAAAATTTGTGTTATCAGTTTGACACCATTATTTTTAGGTAACTTAATTACAGGAACGGTAGTATGAAAACGTTTTTTGATAACTATTCTGGGTTTGGGTAAACCAAGTTTTGGATTTTATTTATTCGCTGTCACCATGGTGCTTCTCACGAATCATATTTGCTAATCAGGTCGGAACGTTTAAAATTATTTGCTTCATATTACTAGTAGCTTAACTTAAATTGCTAACGCATGCTCAGATATCGACTATTAATTATTATTGTTAATATGATTAATGTACAAAGAATTTGTATGTTCTGGTCGTTATACCGTTGACTGAAGAAATGTATAAAGACTCGCAAGGCTTATGTTAAAAATCGTACCGTATTACTATCTCACTTTTGTGGCTCTCTGCACCCCGCTGCCAACAAACTTCACTCTTGGATAGTCGCGACACTGTTGTTTTCAACGCAAACTAAAAAGATAACACTGGAATGCTTGGAAAGTAATATGATAACTCTTCAAAATAATCGTTTGTTGTATTTACTAGATACCGTTGACTGATATAAAATGTTTTGAGTAAACGGTATGTAATTTGACAAGTTGAATTTTTTTCTTCAATCTATACGTTTGCTAGAGTTTGGTTTTGTTTTTTCTCTGATGTTTTAATTTACTTTACAATATTTTATACTTTTTTTTCAAAAAAGATTCCATTTATAAAATTCGATAACTTAGTTCTATATTATAAATAGTGGTGGGCGATACGATACATCGAATCGAATATCGATACGTATCGATATATAGAAGTATCGATACGTATCGGAATATCGATATGGATCGGAGTATCGCTACGATCGAAATATCAGTACGTATCGAAATATCGATACGTATCGAAATATCGATACGTATCGATATATCGATAGACGACCCAGGCCTAATATAAAGTAGGAATGGTGATTTAAATCATTAAAAATCGATTTTTGTACTCTAATAAAGCGATTTTTACAATCGATTTTTCTAGCCACTTTATTTTAATTAATTGATTAAAAAATGGAATCGATCGAACATCGCTTTATGGAACTATAATTATTCTGCAATCAACAAAAATGTAAAAAAAAAACTCATAAGTAAATAATCAAATCGCCAAGTGAACAATAATTTAAAATAGCAGATTAGAAATTCAAAACCGCCGGCGGTAATTTGATACTTGCACAAGAAGCAAAACAGAATTTTTGTTATGTTTATAAATGTATATAACTGTCTTATCGTGTTTTGCAGTTGATAATATTCTTTAAAAGGTGACTACAAAAGCGATTACCAAATCGGTTTTCCGTTCAATTAAAACTTTTTAACTTGATTTGCTAATAAAGATTACACCAATTTTCAATAAAATTGTGAATTTGAAACGGCGTTTTAGTTTTTTTTAATAGGTGTAGCACACCGATACATCGCAAGTTGGTCCTTTAATTCATAAAAAATAAACTAGAATTCCCATCATTAATGGTATCTCTTGGTAGATGTTTGGGTAAACCCGATTTATTTAAATCGTTTGTTAAATCATCGTCCTTTGAACTGCAAAGAGAGCGGTATGACTAAGCGTAGCCACTGCTCGATGCGTATACATACGATGCAAACACTACAACTTCTAGCAATGAACTGAAATCTCGGATCCTAAATATACGGTGGCGCCCCCTATATCTCGGATCCTGCGGTGACTACGATTTTTACCATAAGGCTGCGAGTCTTTATACATTTCTTCAGTCAACGGTTATACTTACTATTTGAATGTATTGTGAGTTGCCGATGCTTCCGGCGTTTCATAACCAACATTATACTTTTACTGAAACTAAATTACATATTGTGTAGCTATCGAATTATTTACTTGCTATTAATCATAAGTTTATTCACAAGTTATCCTTCTAAGACAATTAAAATAAATTTGATGTTAACGATTTGGTTTCTTTCTTTGATTCCTACAGTTTTACGGAGCTTAAAATTTAATAAAACTTTCAAGCTTTCTGTACTGATCTAACAGGAACTGTTTTTGCAAGACGAGATCTGGCGACCATTAAAATAAAATTCTTATTATTTGAACCTTCCCTTTCTCCGATAGAAATTGTTTCAATCTTACTGCGAGCTGGCCGTGCAAGGTTTGTAAAACTACTAGAAATTTTGTAACAAGTAGTCTCAGAGGCTTTTATAATATATTTATATATAACAAAAACGTCTGGTTCAACAAAACGGTTCTTATTTTGCAAGGCCTGTATGTGGTTAACTGAGTAAGCAAAGTTTTTAAAATGAAACTCTGAGTGTAGACTAATTTTTTCAGAAATTATTAGAAATGTTTAAAACGAATTTTAAATGCCATTAGAATTGCCAAATAATAGATGGACAACATTATGAGCATTTATTAAAATATAATATTAAGCAGAATCTATTTTTAAACTTTTTTAATAGAAACTGTTTACAAAGTTATCTTAGAAACGGCAAGCAATAAAAAATTAAATTTAATAATTATGTGTAACTTGATTTCTTCTTCAAAAATAGTCATCAAAAACACAAGATTGCCATTTCAAAAATTATCTAAGACACATCTCTAGTTGAAGACACACTAAATAATTTTTTCTTCTTTAAAAATAGCCGGCAACTGAAAACAAGACAGTTGATATACTGAATTTATTACAAGTTACAAACTCGCACTGTATTTCTAATGTTAATAATTTTAAATCTGCTGTAGTTAAAAGTTAATAATTTAACTACGTAATTTTTTTAAAACTCAAAGCCGCCTATTACTTGTTTATTTTAAATACAATATAGTAAATAAAACTTTTATTAATAGATATCAATCCTGTTTATATTGTACAAAAGAAAGTCATTTATAAAGTTTTCTAATCATTCCATTTTCAAAATTTACATATACCTATTTATAACAATCCGACCGAAAATTTCTACTTTTGTGTTGTATAGAAATGTAAATTTTATTTAGGTTTTACATTTATTTGTTATTTCAGTTTTCGGATTACTTTGATTTGCTTTTAAAAATCATTTATTTAAAATATATTTTGATAACTTAAAAACAGACGTTTTTAGATTTACATTAAAATAATAACTAATAAAAATGATATATTATTTAAAACATAACAAATGTTTATGTAATGCTAAAAAGCGCATTTGCATATGCCTCATTCCTTTTATTTGATGTGTATTTGACACCTATCGTTTTTGTCGACATTTGTCGAATTTATAAATAGTTATTCTATATTTAACTCAGAAGTGTATAAAACATTTAAAAAAATCTATGTGAAAAAAAAACAAAACAAATTATTAATGTATACAACTAATGTCACGCCGGCGCCTAGCACTTTTGGCGCCCTTGTGCAAATTTAAAATAACGCCTCAAATTTGTATTACGTTCATATGTGAGTACAGATACGGATTTTGTTAGATATATATTATTATCCACTATTGAAAAATAATTTAAAAAAGTATTTTCATAATTTTATTTTCATTTTTATACTTTACAAGTACAAGCCATAAGCCATATAAGTATTTTTTCATTGAAGTACATAATATAATTATAATCTTATAGAAAACAGAAATATATTCTAAAAGTATTACAACTCAAAATTCTTGTATTTTAGTTTCAAATGTAATACATGATACAAAAGCACAAGAAATTAAAAAAATATTTAAAACATTAAAAATACTCGTTTATATATCACAGGACGAAAAATCGACAAATAAAAACTAAACAATATATTATTTTAATAATGCAACATGTCAGCTTTTAAAGGTTAATATCCAGGTATTAGGTATTGTTATTAATATTTTAGCTAAATGAATTGAGCTTTCCGTGCTTTAATTTTTGCAAATTGTTTAATTAAATCTTCGGTGTCTAATTCTTTTAACTGGTTCGTTTTTATTGAAATGATAACAAGATTACTTAGTCGGTTTTGCCTCATGGTCGATCTTAAATAATTTTTTAATATTTTGAGTTTTGATTGAAAGATCGTTCTGCGGTAGTAACAGAAACCAGCATTGTTAATAAAATATCAAGTATTATGCACGTATTAGGAAAAGAATCCACTTAGTTGATGTTATGATTACATTTAGAGCATTAAAAAAACAATCAACTTTGAGCTTTAAAGTTTCGTCGTAAATCGGTTCATCGTCACATTCATAATCAAAATTTTTTTTATTTTTCGCGGTCTTAGACCTCTTTGTTTTTTGAATTTAGGTTCTATGTCTAAGCTGGATGCTATTTCTTTAGCATCAATTAATAGGTCATTAAAACCTTTATCGGAGCGATAAGCTTTCAAAAAATTATTCAAATTATTTAAATGATTACAACACTTACCAACATTAAAGTTCGATTTTTGAATAATTTTAACAATGCTAACTTTACTTAAAATATTATACCACAATATAAGAATGCAAATGAACTCAAATTTATGCAATTTTGTGGCCAACGATGCAGCCAATTTTTTTACGTTATTTTAAAGTTTTATTCGCTGATTTCAAACAGAGCATCATAAACTTCCATAAGTTGATACCTTAAAGGACTTATTCTACTAGACCATGAAGTATCCGATAAAGGTTTTAAAGTTAAATTTATTACATTAGATAAATTAGATTTCAGAATTGACCAGCGTTTGGTAGAAACTGAAAAAAATACAAAAAGTTCTTGAATTAGAGGAAAAAAATTGATACTCAAAGTATTCGATTTTGCGGCATCATTGACGACTAAATTAAGGGTATGATTGCAACAAGAAACAAAGAAAGCTCCCGGATTAAAATCCAAATTTTTTTTTGTAGACTATTATGCCTACCACGCATCTTTGCCCTATTGCCGTAACCCTGACTCCGCAAATCTTGTCAAGCCTTCACCTGACACATAATCTATGGAAAAAAATAATAAAAAATGATCTTCTATACAAATTCCCGTGCTCTTTAAATTAACAAATCTTATACAAACTAAAATTTGTTTTTGGTGACTAGAGTCAGGAATGCAGTCTAATAATATGGAATAATATTTTGCCTTTGTAATTAGTTCTAAAATTTTAGATTTGATATTTTCACCGATCAAGTTGATTGGTTCATTTTATATTTTATCCACGAGATAGTTTTGTAATTTTTTATTTGAGAGCGTTTTGTATGTTCTGACATAATTGGGTCGAATTTGGAAATCATTTCTATGCATTTTAAAAAGTTACCATTGTTTTTCTCAAACAATTTATTACTACTTCCGGAGTCGTGTTTTGAAGGTGATTGAGTGAGGACGTGTTTAATAGTTTAATAGTAGTACGGAGTTTGGTGTAATTTAAGGTGATTTACAGCAATTAAGTTACGTATGCGTGTTGAAGAATGTGAAGGTGGCGCAGATAACGTAGGCGAAGGCGAGCGGATATCGCGGACTAGATTAAAGGTCAAGCGCGCGCTTGTGATAACAGGGAAATACAAACTTTTATTTATATACTTTTTCGAATATTTGTGGTGGGCGTTAATTAAATACAATTAGAAGAATCATAGTAACAATAAATTTAAAAAATATTAATAAAGAAAAAAAAATTTAATAAATAACTAAATTTGAAAAAAATAAATAATAAATAATAAGTAATAACAAAAGGGGGAAAGGGATAAATAAAAGAGAGAGAGAGAGGAAGAGGAAAAAGAAAGTTAACAAATATTTGAAAGAGGAAAGAAAACAATAAGATCACCAGACGTTGAAAAAACAGAAGGAGGAAGGAAAGAAATGGAGGAGTTAAAAGAATTAATGAGAGAAATGATGAAACAGATGGAAGAAAATATGCAAGGAATAAGACAAGAAATCAAAGAAATGAAAGAAGAAATGGGAGAAAGAGAAAAGAAGTGGGAGAAAGAAAAAGAGAAACTTGTGGAGAGAATAGAAAAACTGGAGAAAAAAGCGGAAGACGAGGAAAGATGGAAAAAAAAAATAATATCGTGATAAAGGGGTGGAGAAGTAAAAAACCACAAAAAGATTTAGCAGTGATGCTGGAAGAAAAATTAAATGTAAAAGTAGAGGTGAAAAAGTGACAGTAATAAACAAAGAGAAGAAAAATGAGATGGTGGTGGCGGAAATCGGAGGATGGGAGGAAAAACAGAAGGTAATGGAGGAGAAGAAGAAATTAAAGAATACAAGAATATATATAAGTCACTATTTACCATGGGAGGAAAGAAGAGCGCAAAGAGAAATAATAAACATAGCGGTGGAAAAAAGAGCGGAAAGAAAAAGAGTATGGGTAGGGTACAGAAAAATGGAGATAGACGAAGACAGATACATATGGAACGACAAGGATAGGGGACTGTGCAGAGAAAGAGAAGAGAAAGTGGGAAACCAAAAAGCAAAAAACTAAAGGGCAAAGGGGGGTTGGTAAAGGAGGGAAAGTTGACGAAACGGCAAAGAAAAGGAATAATGAGAGATGGAAATGGAAAAGAAAAAGAAGGGAGAAAAAAAGAAGGTAAGGAAGAAGCACGGGGGGATGTGAGTGAGCTGAGAGTATTGTTTTGGAACGTAGCAGGAATAAAAAACAAGGAACATGATTTCTGGAAGTACATCAAGGAACAGGATGTAGTGGGATTACAGGAAACATGGATGAAAGAAAAAGAATGGGAGTGGTGGGAAAAAGAGTTGCCAGAGGAATTTGAGTGGGTGGTGCAACATGCAGAAAGAGAAAAAAAGGGAGAGCAAAGGGGGGTATAATAACGGGAATTAGAAAAAAATGGTTGAACCAGGAAAAGAAGGAGAAAGTTGTTGAAAGGAACATGCAGTAGGGAAAAACAAAAATAAAAGTGGTGACGGTTTATAGCAGTAGAATGAAAGAGACAAGGAAAAACTTAGAAGAGATGATAGAAGAGAGGGAAGAGGGATTGATAATAGTAGGAGGGGACTTCAACGCAAGAATAGGGGAAGAGGGGGGAATACAAGAAAGAAAAGAGACGGGAAAGAGACAAACAAAGGACAAGGTGATAAATAAAGAGGGAGAGGAACTGCTGGAATTATGCAACGAAAAAGGGTGGGAAATAATGAACGGGAACAGAGAAGAAGATGGAAAGGGGGAATTTACGTACATAGGAGGAAGGGGAAAATCAATAATAGAAAAGGTAAAGACATTTAAGGTGGGAGAAAGGGTAGAGTCAGACCATCAACCACTGGAATTGACAATGGAAGGAAGGGAAAGAGAAGAGAGAAAGAGGAAGAGGAGAAGTACATAACTAAAAAAAAGTGGACAGAAGAGAGTATACAAATATATAAAAAGAGAATAGGGAAAACGGTATGGATACGGAAAGAAGTACAAGAAAGTGTAGAGGAAATGAGAGAGATGATGGAGAAAGCAACAGAGAGAGTCAGATTTAGAAAATGGAAGGGAGAGAAAACTGGATGGAAGAAATGGTGGGATAAGGAATGCAAGGAAGCAATGAAAAAGGCAAGAAGAGCATTAAGACAGTGGAAAAAAGGGAAGAAAGAAAAAGAAGAATACAAAGAAGCAGTAAAAATATACAAAAAAACATGCGACAGAAACAAGGAAGAAAACAAAAAGAAACAAGAGGAGCAGATTAAAGGAATAAAAACGGAAGAAGATGTATGGAAGTACCTAAAGAAGCAGAGGAAAAAAACAGGACGACAAAGGGAATAAAAATTAAAGAATGGGAGATAAATTTTCGGAACCTGTTGGGAGGGAAGAACAAAAGCAGGAAAAAGAAAAAGGAAAGACGCGGTAGTAAGACAAGAAGAAGGAGATAGGGATAGAATAAGGGAGGAAGAAGTAATAGAGGCGATAAAGAATATAAAAAGGAAAGGCGACAGGAGAAGATGGGATACAAGAAGAAGAGTGGATATACGGGGGAGAAAATGTAGCAAAAAGGATGACGGAAATAATAAACAAAATATGGAAAGGGGAAGGATTCCCAGAGAGATGGAGAAAGGGAATAATATGCCCAATACATAAAAAAGGCGAAAAAAAAGAAAGTCGAGAATTATAGAGGGGTAACATTACTGAGCTCGGCATACAAATTGTACGCGACAATACTGCAAGAAAGATTACAGAAGGAAATAGAGGAAAGAAGTTTGGTACCAGACGGACAAGCGGGATTCAGAAAAGAAAGAAGGGCGATAGACAACATATATATAATGAAACACTTAGCAAATAAGGAACTAGAAAAAAAAGAGGGAAAATAGTAGCACTATTCGTAGACCTAAAAGCTGCTTTTGACAGAGTGAATAGGGAAAAGCTGTGGGAATATATGAAAAAAAAAATCAATGAAAGATTAATACAAAGAATAGAGGAAATATACGAAGAAACGAGAAGCAGGGTTAAAGTGAATGGGGAAGAGAGTGAGAAATTCATAACAAAGAGAGGGTTGAGGCAGGGATGTCCACTGAGCCCAAGCCTGTTCTCGGTATATACGGGGGATCTGGAAGAGACAATGAGAGGACAACAGACAGGAGGGATAGTGGTAGGGAAAGCTAAGGTATGGTCGTTGACGTATGCGGATGACATAGTGCTGGTGGCTAAGGAGGAAAAGGAAATGAAAGAGATGATGAAAACGCTAGAAAAATATATGAAAAAAAGAATTGGAAGTAAACACGGAGAAAACAAAGATAATGATATTTAGAAAGGAGGGGGAAAAGAAAAAGAGAGGAGTGGAGAGGGAGTGATGAGGAAGTGCAACAAGTGAAGGAATTTATATACCTGGGCTACACGATGAAACAGGATAATAAAGAGGGAGAACACATAAAGGAAAGGGTGAAGAAAGGAAACAGGCTAATAGGACAAGTATGGGGTGTGGGGGAAAGAATATTCAAGATGGATATAAAAAAAAAAAAATTGCTGTTCGAAAAATTAATAAAGGGGGTGGTAATGTATGGAGCGGAAATATGGGGCTGGAAGGAGTGGAGGGAGGTAGAGGGGCTACAGGAAAAATACTGAAGATGGGTGTTAGGATTGGACAGGGATACACCGGGATATATTGTGAGAGAGGAGGTTCAGATAGAAAGAATAAGGATTGAGACAGGAAAAAGAGCAATAAAATACGAGGAAGAAATGAGGGAAAGAACAGATTGCAAAATTCTGCAAGAATGTTGGAAAGAGATAAAGGGAGGGAAAGTGAAGTACGGGCAGGAGGGCAGAGAAGAGTATTACAAAAGAAACGGGTACATGAGTGAAGAAGTGGAGAGATTAAGAGAAGAGGGAGGAGGGACCAGAGAAGAAATAATAAGGAGAGATAGAGACATCGAAAAACAAGAAAGATGGACAAAGATAAAAGAGAGCAGATATAATAGGATTTATAAAGATATCAAGGGTGAAGGGGTGCCGGAATATTTAAAAGACAGTGTGATTAAAAGCAACAAAAGGAAAAAAATAGTGGCAAGGTTCAGATGTGGCAACGAGAAGTTAGGGAACAAATATTGGAAGGAAGAACTAGAAAAGTTGTGCAGGCTATGTGGGGAAGAAACGGAAGATCTTAACCACATGAGAAAGAGATGCAGGGAACTAATAGAAGAGGTGATGAAAACAGTGGATATCTTAGATGAAAACGGAAAAGGAGCGGAATGGATGGAGGAAGTATGGAGCAGGAGGAAAAAGTTAAGGGGGGAGAAGGGATAAGAAAATGTAATATGTATTTATAGACAACACGACCAAATTTGTAAGCGAAATGGCAATGAATAAAGTTAAACTTATTACTACTTCCACGGAAAGCTAAATTTTGCTGACCTAAAAACTGAATCACGTAGAAAATTCTTTCTATAACAGCTTGTCAGTATATAGTTTTTCTGTTTATTACATTTTCAATTTCAGAATCAATTATTTCATTTTTATTAAAACGGTTAGAAAGATCTAGCAATTTTAGAGCATTTTCGATATGTAACTTGCTCTTTTCATGAATGTTTAAATATTCACTTAAATGCTGCCAGTCATTGTAACCAGATTCATCACTAAGGCAAACAGAGTTCAAATCGCTGTCATTAAAAATTTTGCAACAGAAGCAGTAAAGTGAATTTTTTGTTTCGGAATACAACTAAAAACGCTTAATTTTTTCTTTGTTCGGTAAAATTCTAAAGAAGTAATTATTGGAAAACTTACGCCCCGACTCCGAACTATCTCTCGGATAAATATCTTTTTTGTTTTGATAATTAGCAGGGCCACGTTCTACTAATTCTTGAATATTATTAGGACATAATTTCTTTGGCCATAGTGCAGCATCTTTCGAAAGTTGACTCATGTTTGCCGTTCTGGTAATTTTTGAAGATGTTGATTTCTCATTATCAGCGGATCTTAAAGATGTTAATGGATTGCATTCTAGAAGATCAGTTTTTTGTGTCTGCTGATAATTGTTTTAAGTACAGTTTCAGAATATTGGGATGCAGCTGTATTATTGTTGTTGTTAATATTTGGCAAAGTAGACTCGGGTTTTGAAAAAAATGAGTAATTTTGACATGCACCTTTTCACTTCGCTAAGTTAATTATCGATCGGGCATCAGGAAGCAAATGAAATCGCAACCGATGCAGCTCTTAAATATATAAATTTTCATACATTGCAAGCTCAGACAGAAAAAAAAGATTGTTCGCTCGTTGGCTCTTTGCAAGCCAAATTTCATGCTCAAACATAAATAAAATCAGAATTGTTTGAGTTCACACAATTCATATCATGTTATGTATTCGATCTAATAAATGCTATTATTGCGTCCTCTCATTTGGAAAATATATTATTTTCGAAAAGTAATTCGGTTTCCTTGTCTCAAAGAGTAAAAATAAAAATTAACAAGTAAAAAACAATGTAATAGGTTACTGGCTTTTTTATCAATAAAAATTTTGATTTGACAATGTTGTTGTTGCTTTATTTTTTTTATACTTTTGAGTTTTAAGGCTTTTCGGCGCCTAACGCAGTTTCACTTTTTTTATTATTACAATTATACATGTGATTATTGATACGATTTTTTATTTGCTGTTTAGTTTGTCCTATGTAACACGCTTGGCCTCCCATACAATCTAGCTTGTACACCACATCATGTTTTTCAGTTATATATATATCAATACGAGACATAATTTTGACTTCAACAATCCCAAAATTTTAGACAGAGATTGTAACGATTAGTTTCAGAGATAATATTCATCAACGTTTAGAAAAACAACATTAACTTCAATACATACACTAACAATTTAAGTAATGTTTACAACAATTTAATATCAAAGATTGCTTATTAGCTTTAGATAGGTCTATTAAATTCGCGGTATTTTTCGTTCTTATCTTTTTTGATTACCTTGACTTTGCAAATAGAATTTTTGGTTATACATGTCGTGTCAATTGTTTGTCATTCACAGTTAATTGTTCATTTACAACTATTTTAATTTATTTGACTTTTATAGAAATATTTTAAAAATTATTCATGTTAACTTTAATTTATATTGTGTAATAGTTTCATGTCGCTTGGAGTTAAGGACTATTCCACTCTAACCTTTTAGTGTAAGTTTCTACGTTTTTTGTACCTAAAATGTATTATTTGTTATGTAAAAAGAAATGTGTAGCTTACTCACAATATATTTCAGTGGCCTGCAGAAGTGCACGCCTGGTTGCACGAAACGTCGCCATATTAAAAACTTAAGTGGTATAATTTGCCTCTTCTAGTGAAGAATATTCTACAATCTAGTCATTAATTCATATTAAAGGAAGACGTAACTACAGTACCTGGATAATATTGTTTGATATCATAGTAACGTCTAAGTCAAATTAATTATAATTATATTTGGCAGTGCTATATAAATATTATCAAATATTATTAAAAATACCACAATATACTGTAAACTTTTAATCCTATTAGCCGTTTACGCATATAGTAATTTACCTGGTTAGTTCTGTATATATTAATTTGCGTATTTCCTTTTATGTAGACGCAAAGCTAAAACTGAAAGGCTCCTTAGAAACCTAGTGTTTTGTTTGTTTCTGTGTGATGTAAATAGCTTTAGTGTCATAATAAATGCAACGCAGTACAAATTAAGTTGTTAAAACATAAATATGCTGTCTAGGGTGAACATATTTTTTTTAAGTAATTGGGTTTATTTTTAACAAAAAATTAGTGTTATTTAAAATTTTTTTTAGTAATTGATTGCATTAATATACATTTTTAAAATAACGGTTTGTAACAATTGCAAAACATTTTAAATACATTTTTTAATCGTTTAATTTAATTTGTAGTGCAGAATGGAAAATGAGCTTTAACAATTTTTTAAATAACGTCTTCATAAAAATACAATTATTTAAAATTTGTGTATTAGTATGTTGTAGGGTTAGTAACATCATACAAATTTTTTTTAATAAGAATACACATTGATATTGTTTATTTATAATTAACTGTTTTATTTAAAATATTTTAACAAATTTATAAGTTGTAACACAGTATTTAAATTCGTTTGTTGTTTTTGTTCTGTTTGTTTTAACATAAATTTTGCAAAACAACAACAAATTAAGAATTATGATATTGCTGCAAAATTTTAATAATAGATGTGTTTTCGGCTCCTTACTTAAAATTGTGTACTATCAATTATTAAACAATATTTAAAACAAGTTCTAATTAATGCAATCAGCTTATATATTCACTTAAATTTAATCAAAAGATTTGACTGTTAAAAATTTTTAACGTAATATGCGTTTAGATTATTTAAAAACAATTCTTATAATATATATATAAATTCTGCAGAAAAATTCATAATTTAATTTAAATAAAAGATGTATAATATTTAAATTATATCCACTTGGGATATATGTTAATAATACATACAAAAATCCATTTTAAGTTATAAATAAAAAAATATTTGAAAACATGAACGTGCATTCTTTTAAAATGTTTTTTAATTGCAATTTTACAGTATAAATAAATAGATAATCAGCGATATTACTTTTTTGTGTGAAGAGCAAAAGTGAATATCCCGTTTACACTATACAGAGTGTTTACGGTCTTGTGATTTTATTTTTAAGAGATTAAACATCTTAAAACGTAAAAATGTCTTAACACAAGTTGCATAATAAGAGAGATATTACTGTTAAACTGATTTAAGTGGTGATAAATCAGATTAAATGAAATAGTTTTTTAATTTTTTTTATAGAATTTACTTTACACACAGTCCCTAAAAGGATCTTTTTCGGCAAAATTTAGGATATTCTTTTTTGCATCCAAAATTCATTACTGTCAAGTCATCATCCCCATTTTGACGTGTTTGCAATAGACCAGTTTTTTGTGGACGGATTACTAGCGCGGTAATTTTTTGTGAAATGTTGACTTGTTGGAAAACCGTTTAGCGTATAATTGACTTGCAGCAGCAAAATTCTGACATATTTCCACATAAATTAACAACACGTAAAAATAGTCACTATTGGTGCTATAGACCATTTTATGTTAAACCAACAGTGCAGTGACAACTGATAAAACAGTTTGACAGATGGCAATAGTTACTGGCATCAAATTAAAAGTTTGTTGATATCTTATTGTTTCAATTTAGATTTACTTTGCACAAGTTGTTAATCAATTGTTTTAGCGTTAGTAAACTTTTTTAAAGTATTTAATAAATACAAAAAAAAACAAAACAAGGAGTAACCGAATTATCTCTCTTATTATCCAATTTTTGTTTGCTTTGTTAATTATTTTTGTTTAGTGGTTTTTAGTTACCTGTTTAATTTTAAGTAAATTTTTTTTACATTTATAAACTTATGAATCACGTTACGCTGAGCAATAGATATACACTGAGTTCGTAAATCATTGACGTAAATTTGGCGCTCATCAGATAATTTTATAAAATTGGTACTAAGTATTAACACCCCATAGACGGTGCGTAAAATATTTTAGTAATATATAAATTTATAATAAAGTGATTAAGATATAAATTTATTTTGTCGCTTAATGTATAAGACAAAACACAAATTCAAATACTTACAAACATGAGGTTCAATAAAAGCTGATGTAGACGGTGTGAATGTACTTCATTTTTTAAAAAACTAAACAAAAAAGTCTAGTGGGGTTAACTCGGGTGATCGTGAAAGCCATCTATTTCCACTTATCAATCGGTCACCAAAGCACTGTCTTAAATAATTTAATGTTATTCTAGCAGTGTGAGCGGTGGTTACACACCAATCTTCTACAGATGAAGTAATGTTTCTACAAAAAGATGAGGGTTTTCTGCTGACCATAATTTAGTATTCTCAATATTCACATATCCACTAAGATGAAACCATGTTTCATCACTAAAGAAAGTTACATCTAACACGTCATCATTGCTTAAGACTTTATTAAACCATTTACAATACTTTATTTGACGTAGTAAATCAAGAGGCAGTGACTCTTGTGTCACAGTCCCCTTGTATGGCTGTAATTGCAACAGTTTCTTGCAAGCTTTCTGATATGTAGCAAGCGATAGATTTGTTTGATCTGACAATTGTCACAGAGATTTTTTTGAACTCATTTCCATTCTTTGGCAAATATGTTCAACAACTTCTTCCGTTAAAACACTAGGCCGGCTGGTAGGCTTTTCTTTTGAAACACTACCCGGACTACGAAACCTTTCAACTATACGATGAACATGTTGTGCAAAATAATCATATTGAAATACGACATAGGAAAATTGCTTGTGAAACTGTTCGTAGAAATTTTGGTAGGAATAATACCATGTTCCTTGTTCTTTGCAAATTCCCAAACGTAAATAAGCCTTAATAATAAAGGTGTTGTGTTGTTTGGTAAATACCATTTCCAATAATCTATCAAGATGTGATATATTCTTGTAAATCATTTTTAACTTGCATCAAGTAAAAGCTGCACAGTCGAAAATGTGGCAATAAAAAAAGCATTTTGGCAATGAAAACTTGAAATGCTAAGAAAAAATTCGGAATATAAACAAGCACGCCACTGAACTATAATTAAATCATAGTAATGTTGTTGTGTTTTTTTTAAATATTGAGTTTAAATAAATTGATTACTCTAAGGTTCTTCGTTAAGAGAGGTCACTGAAATATATTTGTAAGTATAAGCCAACACCCAATACAAAAATATTTAAAAGAACAATTAATATCATTATAGAAACTTACATGAAAAAGTTAGAGCGGAGTAGTTCTTAACTCCACGGCATATGATACTTGTACATACATTAACGTTAGAATTAATTATAATCATATGTATAAAAAGGCTAATAATTACAATAATAGTAAATAACAAAATTACTAGTATAACAAGACAAACAATTGACAGGACATGTATAATTAAAAATTTTATTTTCAACGTCACTAAAAAGATTAAAACAAAATTCACCGCGAATAACGAATCTAACTAATTTGCAATTTTTGAAATTAAGTTGTATATATTACTTAAATTGCTTGCATTCTTATTAAAATTGATATTATTTTTATAAACGTTAATAAAAATCATTTTTATACTAATCTGTTCTTATAGTTCTTTTCGGTATCTAAAATTGTGGGATTATTAAAATCATAGATATAGCCCATGTTAATACAACAATAACGCAGGCAGTAGTTTTTTTTTGTTACAATCATAAATGTGACCATTGATCCGATTTTTAATTTTTTGTTTAGTTTGTCCTGTATGTTACACCTGGATCTCATACAGTACCATTTGTACACTACATTATATTTGCTTGTTATGTCAGTTTTACCTTTAGTTCTACTGAACAGGATGTTGTAAATAGCATTTCTGTTATAAGTTGTTATTTTTATGTGATTGGTTATTAAAATCAAAATTTTTATCTTTTACTTAGACTTTGAACATTTATGGATTTGATGGAAATAACGTTAGTTAGTTATGTGTTAAAATTAGTAATAAATAGGTCTATTAATGGTAAAATATTATGTTAGTGTGTATAAATATTCTGTTTATTATATTATTAGAATAGTTTTTCTTCCTTAATGTGTTCACAGTATTGCAACAGTTTATTATTGTTACTAGCCTCATTACTATTGCTTGGTATAACAATTGTTATCAGAAATAGTGGAAATACTTTGAATCAATACTAAATAACGACAGCAATGAAATTACTGACCACAACAACACAGGTAAAAACAGTAGATAACAAAAAATAACAATTCAAAACTAAGATAAATTTGCTGAAGATCGGCACACTTTTGAATAAAAAGCAAAACATCTGGCGCTGGTCCACCTTTAAAGGGTGTGAATTTGGCTGTCTAAAAAAGAGCATAAATTGTTTTATCCGCATCCGGCAACAAAAGAATACTTTGTCAATAATTTATTTGTAACAGAACAATTAGGTACAAACCGGCCGCGATCGCGTACGTTCCATAACATTCTTACGTTAAAAAGCACATTTATTTAATTTCTAGTAAGTATTTAGTTTAGTTTTGAGTTTAAGGTGTGATCAACAGAAATTTAGAACTTACATAAAATACTTACAAAGGTGAGTTTATGATCTTTGCAGCTAGTACATATGCATAAGTAGGTACTAGAACTTGATCTTTTAAATTGGAGTTATCGCTACGTTTTCGGACGTGATTTTACTTCTAGAAAAGCAGTATGCAATTTTCAGTTTATATATACAATGCGGGCAAATAATATAATATGGTATAGACTGAATCAACAATTAATCAAAATCCCTTATTCTACCATCGTATGTGTAAAAACTGAATCAAACTCACACATCACACTTAACCTCTTCAAATCCTTTAAAAGTGAAGTTATTAGATTACGTCCTTATAATTTCATTTGTTTTCTTTACTGGCATCTGTTTAATTTTTATTCTTTGTTTACAGTTTTACTTGTGTATTCGTGTTCAAATGTTATTAAAGTGTGGTATTTGAATGTTTTTATTCATATTCATTTTTTGTATTATGATTGTTTAGATTGTTTTCAATATTTTTTTTCTAACAGAAAAAGTAAGAGAAACAGGACGAATGCGTAGATAAGTTCAAAAACATTAGTTGTTTTTTTTTCAAATCGAGATGCACACAAACCTCTGGCTTCTTCATTTTCCCCAATCTCAGAACAACAACAAAAACACAATTAAAGTACGGTTGTAAAATGCACTGATGGTTTATTAACTTAATTTACGAGTATTTATACACATAAAATGCTTAGCTCCACATTCAATCATTTCATTGTCAGCCTACATTATAAAATTTTTGCTTATGTGTTATGACATTGTAAAGAATTTGCTAATACACATTATAACACTGTAAGGAATGTGTATATCGGATTACATCACAATTATATTATTAAATTTGCAATTTTGTATTTTATTTTAAATACAATTTATGTTTGAAGTTCAAACATTCTGCGGGGCGTCATTGATACAAAGTGGTTGATTGGAATCTTTTGCTGCTTCCGTGTCGCCTCTATTTGAGTTGTCGTCAGGTGGTAATGAATTTACCATGAATTGTGCTCGGTTTACTGGTTTCTCTTGTCTCTTCTTCAGTAATTTCCATGTTATTAGAATTGCACTACCTGTAATAACTATAAGTGTTATTGTCGTTAAATTAATTACAGTCGTGGTTATGTAATAGAACTTCTATTTTGTTGATTGGTGCTTGTAATATGACCAGAACATGTGCTCTATTATACCGTGAATTTATTATTGCCTTGTATTTTTCTGTGATCTTGGTAATATAATTTGTAACCATTTGATATGTTGTTAACACATGTATATTTAACTTGTTGTCATCTGTCGATTTGTACCATGATTGCATGTTGTTAATGGCATCCATACCTTTAGTCAATTTCCTTCTAAAGTTTTCCAAACGTTGTTCTATTCTGGCCTCATTGTCTTTTGCTGATGCTGTTATAGATAGCAAAAATTTAGTGTGCTAGTCGGTCGTTTTTATCAACTCTTGTTGATTTTTGTCTAAACCTTCAATGTTCCTATACACTTCCTCGTTTACACCAAATAATGATGTTAGGAATTCTTTTAAGAGTCCTCTCTTCATTCTTACATTGTTCACATGCAAACTATTCATGTTCTACAGTATTTGTTTTTGTTGTTTCTTTAACTGTTTGTTCAACTCTGGGCAGTGAGATTCTTCTGTTAGTTTCATAGTGTTATCGCACAATGCCTTCATTTGTTCGATTGTTTTATTGATTTGGTGTACGTCATTGTCAAAACTTGATATGTCAATAGCCATGTCCAGCCTTAATTATCCCCTTATTACTTTAGTGCTTTTAAATTCTTCTATAAATAATCCCGGCCTAGGGTATTTGATGTTATATGAACCGTTTCCCGGTACCACCGTTTTATTTAACACCAGAATCATGTTTAATACAATTGCTAATCGGTTACGTCTAGCAGGTTTTGATTGTGGCTTTTGTTCGTTATCCTGTTCTGTCGGTAGTTGAATTAATTTTGTAATTGGTCGTTTTAAAACTGCTCCCCTTTCGTTTTGATTGTAACAACTCTCACATTTCCATCTGTTCCTGAGTGCACTTCCTTGCCAAAGACCATTTGCTAGAAGGGTTATTCTCTTCTTTATGTAGAACTAAATCTCCTGTACTTATATTGTTTTGTGTTACTATCCACTTAGTTTGTTTTCCTGTTTGGTGAATCCTTTTTCATGTTGACGATAAGTCTCTCGATGGACCCTGCTAAATCTTCTTGAGTCGTGAATAACTTGTTACGGGACGCCATCGTGTATTTGATACCGTTAGTTGTAGACAAAGAACTCAGTTGCTTGAAGCATTAATGTCAGCGAAAGATTTAATGTGCGGTATATAAAGAGTTAAAATAATTAATAAATGTGTAATTATTACTGACCCCTACACAGCCTCATGTAGGTAAATTGTCCACTGATACGTTAAACTGTAGTGATTGAGACAATCAAAATACGGTTTTAAAATGGCTGCTGGTTTATTAACTTAATTTACATAAAATGCTTAGCTTTACATTCAACCATTCCATTGTTAGCTTACATTATAAAATATCTGCTTATGAGTTATGACATTGTAAAGAATTTGCTAATACACATAAGTAAGGAATGTGTCTATCGGATTACATCAGAATTATATTATTAAATTTGCAATTTTGTATTTTATTTTAAATATAATTTATGTTTGTAGTTCAAACAAAAGGTAATAAAGAATTATTAGAGGAGATATTAAGTGGATTAGCCATATTAAGTATTAAAATTGAAACTGCAAGAAATTTAGATCTTAACGATCTTAACGTATTAATGAATTTGCTACAGCAAAATCTAGAACACAATTTAAGTACTGTTACTTTTTAATTAGTTTTTAAGTTCTTGTATATATCTACCTAACATAAACGTACAATTAAATCTGTATATATCCTTGATGATCAATTTGTTACGTACGAAATTTTCATTACGGACGACTCTGTATATTAAATTGAAATTAGATTCCAGTTTTGACGCCCTCTACCGATTTTTGCTCGCGACTGTCATTTTTACGACAAACTTGCGAAGCTGTCGATTGTCTAAAATGGTCGGTGCGTCTTAAGTAATTTCTTTCAATACCATCCGGAATAATAGAAATCAAATTGTAATTACATTAAGTGCAAAAAATATTTGAGTCGTCACAGGGTAAGATAATTGCTGTCGTTTTATTAAAATTAGTTTGTAATTCTTTCTTCCTTGAACAGCCATTTTCTATCCGCTTCGAGCACATGTACGTTTTTAATAAAGGAATGGTGAATAGTAATTCTTACTTAGAAATAACGTTACCGCACACATACGCTTTTGGAAGGCGTTTTCTACGCCACGAAAACGAAGTCTCGATAAGTCTTACCGTGGGAGATGTTACTACCTGTGTATTAGTCGATTGTGTTTTCAGCCACCTGTTCTAAATTACTACTTACCTTATTTGATGCACTGGGGTCCTATATAATGTTAAATACAGACGTCGATTGTGTTATCAGCCACCTGTTCTGATTTGCTACGTACAGTATTCGATGCACCGGGTTTTTATACAATACTTAATGAATTATTAATACTAATTGTTATAGCTTAATATTTTTTGTGAGTTGGTGTGTGACACGATTTGCGGTTAAATAATTATTACAGGCCACTGGAGGGGGAAAACGTTTTCTTCACGATAGTGAAAATTGGACTTCGGGTGAGTTGATTTAATTGATTTTTTTGTGTATATCGTTGTCACGAAAATTACTCACAGAATTTTGATCCATATTAACGATCGTAAATATAGGTATTGCTTATCTACCAATAAGGTAACTGTAATCATTCATTTTACTGTATCGCATACTGTGTGTGGGTGAAGAATATTTACTTCGACTTACTTTACATGTGTATTGTGTGTTGCCGATACTGCGGACATTCACGTACTAAATCTTCTATAAAATCCTGTAGACCGTATGTGTTTTGAAATCAAAGTTTGCTACCTTTGTTAATGCTTATTAGTAGTTCTAGTATTTATGATTTGAGAATTCAATGTATAGCGGTTAATCTGCTACTCTACTAAGTTAAAGCTGTGATACTTGTTAATTATATTTAAAAATCTTCCAAGTACGGATGAATGTAGAAAGTTCATATATTCTTGTTACTGTTTGCCATTCACATCTTAAAGTGATTAAAATCGTTAAGCTCTCTTGTTAATTTTTTCTCTCCTGTGGTTATTGTTATCGACTAACTAATTTGGGTTACTCGAACAGCCGAGTATAAGGATTACGAACCTTTAATTGGGTTACAAGTTTGGACCGTCTGTCGTGAGCGAGACAGAAGTGTTACTTTGGATCAGCTCTGGCGCCCTTAAGCATATTTCCTGTGAACCTCCCCTACCTTCGACTATTGTGAGTTGGCCGTGCAAGGTTCGTAAAACCGAAAAGCTTGTAACAAATTGTAAATAAATAATCATAAAATGTAGTCTGTATACATTATTCTTTTTGTCTTTGAATGCGACGCAATTAAAGTAGCGGAAAAGTTACTAGTCTTGATAGCATTAATTTTTAAATGATGTAAGTGATGTAAGGCTATAAGTTTAACAGACTATCACTAACTATAAAACTTCTGTTACTTGTCTTACTAATGGTCACTTGTACAATCGGAGTTTAAACTTTGGTTTAACTAAACTTAGATTGATTTTAAAATTCTGTTATGTTATTGGTTGGCACAAAACCAGCAACTAATAACATGTCAGTATTTTGAAATTAAAACAAGTTCAGTTGACTGAAGTTTAACCTCTAATTGTACAAGTGGCCCTAAGTCTAACATCTAAGTACAATAATGTACCTTTTTGTTTAATTTTATATTTAAATTTTAAGTGTCGATTGTAACTATTAAAATCGTGAGTATTATGGTTTTTTGTATACAAATAACGATATAATCAACGTAACAAAATAATAAAACCGGCGTAGAAAGTAAGTTGGTTTTTTTATTGTATGTGATGACGTTTAAAATATCTATTTTTGCAAACTAAAGAGTTCAATTTTTTTTAAATTTAAAAAAAATTTACATTTGATTGGTAAATAGAAATATAATTTTAATAGCATCTTCTCTCAATACTTGTTCTTAAAAATGTGCACCAATTAACACGTATTAACAATAAAAACTCAATATTTATTATTTAATAGCTATTTATGTACCAAGGACGTTATTACTTCGAGCAAAATCACGTTATCCTTTGGACGTAATCATCCAGTAACGCCAGTGGTGCATACAAGGTATTATTTTTCCCTTTATATCCAATAAAACTATATAAATAAATACAATGTAAAATAAACAATTGTTTAAGTCACAATGAATCTGCAAGAATTGCTTAAATATGTTAAAAAACATGCATAAAAACGAATAGAATACTTGTTATCATCAAAATCTAAACGAAAATATGAAAATAAACATCACTTTTAAAAATGAGCTTTACAAGAGGGAGTATGATTTTAAATTTAATTTGATTTAAATGTATTAGTTAATTTTAGTAACGGTACGTTATCATTATAATAAACAAAGAGAATAATACAGTTAACTTGTTTACAATTAATAAATCATTAAAACCAAGAAGAACAGCACTTCAACCTTGTTTTTTAGAACAAACCTAAGTTTGCATCACTAGCGTTAATAGTAATCAATGTTACAATTTGGTTGATTTATAAAAAATGTAAATTAAAAAAATTATTAGTATAATCATAACCTTTTGATTGTAAAATTATATAAAATAAACGTACTTATTTTTTTACATTGCAGTATTAAATAAATATAGAACAAAAGTTTTAATTTCATTTTAAAAAATGCTATAGTTAATTTTTTTTTGTTTTATAGCTACAAAATTGATTTTGTCATTAATATATATAGGTAATACTGTACATAAAAAGAATGTGGGTTATTAGATAAATGTACTCAAACTGTAATATATATGAATGTACTACTGACAATTTTAGTTATTTATAATATATAATTACAATTGTTGTTACATAAGTTGGTTACGTTTGTGTTCTTTTTTAAGTATCATTATAATGTATACATACATTGTGATACAATGAATGCAATTGAAATTATTATGATTACATTTTTTTTTAAAAATTAGATTTAAAACATTGTTTATTATTAACATCAAATTCAATTAAAAACAGACAACAATTAATACTAACTGTTTTAGATTTCTTGTAGAATGCAATTAAATTTTATATAGCATTATCTGTAATGCACAACAATGTTTAAATGGAGTAAACGTTTTTTTTTTACTACTAGTTGCGTTTATTAGTACGTATAATAGTTAGTAGTAATTTTTTTAAGTACAGGTAAATATTTCATTATTAACTACTGATTAATAATGAATATATTGACAAAAAAGTTTATAAAACTATGTACCAGGGGCAAGCAATTTTATTTAATGCTATTTAAACCGTTTATTATTCAAATTAATTTTATTTGAAATTAGCACATAACTAGATGTTAATATTACTAATTAATTCTTTAGAGCTTTTTGATTCTTCTAGTAAATTTAGTGTTTGCGCCTATAATATATTTAAATAGGCAACTCACAACATTTAATTTTTACAGTAGGATGAATTTCTAGTAACAGTAAACTAAAAGATTAGGAAGATTAATTTATGACCTTTCTGATTTATTACCGTATTTAAAATTTTACCTGCTCGCTAAATCTCGTTTACTGGTTTAGTTACTAAAAAGTTTTACAACGCTTAAAATGGGTGTTTGTAAAATTTTATGAATTTGATTTCGTTTAAGTTGTATACATTAATTTAATGTTGCTTTATTTTCATAAGTGCAGTTAATTTAGTTTATGTTGTTATTTGATTTAAAATTTGTGTTTGATAATGAGACTACATACAAGATAATTCTACGTTTATAAAATCAGACGTAATTATGGATGTAGATAGTGAATATTTAGAAGAACTACCGGAATTACACGTAGCAAATAATACTGACATTAAAAACAAATTAACAAAAACATTTACCGGTCGTCGTATTGTAGAATTAGTTTCATTTTAGAAGCCTTGGGGCCTATAAGACATGATGCATTTAGTTGTAGTTTTTTTTTAATTTGATTTTCAGAAAAAAGAACAGGTATGAAAAGTCTATTAACTTTTCAATGTGAAATGTGTAATAAAAAAGAAATGACTTTGACAAAGAGCGAAGAAGAATTAAATTATTCTAATTTAACCCATTCATTGCCAATGGTTGAAATAATGACAATTTGTGTTTTTTTCGTATAGATACTTTTTCACCAACTCTTAAAAAAAGCCATTGTAGAGTATTTGAAAAAATAGTTATTGGAACATGTTGATAATTAATGTTTCATTAACGGATCTTTGGCAGAATATGTGAACAAAAACTAAGACATTGATACAAATTACTACTTACTTATTACTTATTTATTATTTGTCTTTATGAAAATGAACAAAACAATTAGGATGTATATGAACTTTACATTTTTTTACACAAATATACAGTTAGTCTTACACAGTTTACACTTACGCCGCACCTCTAAAAGTAGACTTGTTCTGCTTGATCGACCCTTTGAGGTTAAAGGTCTGGAATCTTCTTCCTCGATTAGAGTTGGAGGTACGTCATTTCTGCATCACCCCGCAAGATCACTAGCACTATATATGATCAAAAATCGACTTGTGATATATACGAATCATGAACAGTATTGTACAGTTTCCAAGCGTTTACCAGTGTATAGTCAATTAAGTTGATAAATAGTGACCACCACTATTTTTTTCTCTTACTTTTATTCTGTAATTTGCCACTGCGTTGTCTAATAAATCAACTCTGCTTATGTTTCTATTATATTCATGTATAAGATTTGGTTGAAGAATATAAACTTCTTTTCTTAATTTTCGATTGTATCTTTTGACGTTCACCAGTGGATCAACAGTGCCATTGCTAGAAACCACAGTAACGACAGAGTTATCATTGCATCTCACGGTTAAAACACTGATGTTATCATCAAATGCGCAATCAAAATACCCACAAGTTTGTATTGAAACTTGCTTTTCACTTTTCATAGGTCTATTTTAAAAAATGCCATCAAATAAAATTTTTTATGTTGGTTAATTGATACAGTAAAAAATTATCTAAAAAAAATTTATATTGAAAAACGTCGTCTACAACACTTATAAGGTCAAGCGCAACTTGTGCTCCTAATCAGCTCTGCCTTTTGATCTCTAGATTCGCACCACCGTATGGTAAAAATTGAAACAAGCTACCCTCATTACTACACATACACTATGGTTTAAATCCAAATCGTATTGGTTTTGCTTTCCTAAGATTTTTTCAGAATGCCGACCAAAACATGGTACCATTTGTTCGTCAATCGACAAATTACAAATACCAATTTACAAATTTTTGATTCATAATATCAAACAAAGGTCGAAACTTTAAAAATTTATCAGTTTTATCTAAATTATTATTATCCGCTAAATAATTTTTTTTATAGGACTTTGACCAATAGATGCCACATACAAGAAGGGTATGATATTCTGTTAGAATCAATGTACCACTAAATTTTTCAACATTGGTATAGAAAATTTAAAATCACGTTTGTTATTGTTGTAAACATATTTTAGACTGAAATTCACAATTGATCTTAATCCATAAATAGAGAAAATAATTTTATTGGAGTTTTTTCTCCTAATCTTTGCTTGAGTTCTTTTTTTGCCGAAATTTACTATTAGTGGGCGACGAAGCATAAGAGATGATTTCAGCACTTTTCCATTAAGCTAAGATTTTGGGTGTAAGTTCTCGTTTTTTTTATTGACAATAGAAGGTTCTGAATGTGAAGATGACTCACTTTGATCCGGTTGATGAATTTCCAAAGTTCCTGCTATGTCATTTGGTGGTCCATTATCAACAAGTAGGTTGTCATCCAAATCGTCTTCATAGGTGACAACATTAACTGGAAGAGGTATATAGACTGCATCGATATCATTAGCCTCAAAATCTTTTTCCGCTAGAATTACTTCTAGCTCAGCTTCAAGTTCTTTTGCGCTTAAAGCTCGCTTTATTACCTAATCTTTAGTAGACATCCTAAAATAGTTCAATAGATTCAACATATTTTGTAAGAGAATATTCATTTAAATTTTTAATAAAGTATTTTCTGTATAATGATTATAGGTAACCATTGAAAAATATAAAAAATGTACTAACCTCACAAAAATATTTGTTCTATTTATTCAGCAGTCAACTAAGTAATAACTAATGATATATATTGTGCAGTATCCGTACTTACCTATATAGTAATTTTTGTTTACGGTTATGCGTTTACACAAATGCAAACTAAACAAAAACAGTACATTTATTGGGAAACATACTTACCGGTTTCTTTGAACTTCCGGTGAGTCATTGGTTCCTCGTATAACTGGCCGTGAGTGTGCAAATAGCCACAAAATGCGAAAAAACACAATGACTGTTTATACATTACATTAGGCCAAAGATTCGTATACTTCACACCGTCATACAAATTTATTGCTTCTAGTTATTACAAATTTGTTTATTTTTTTCATACTTGGGAACTATTCGGTGATGCACAATCAATAATACTAATATATAACAACTTTTATTTAGTTTAATACTTGAATGAAACTAAATCAGTGCAACTGTGTAGTAACACATTTAAAAAATTTTTAAATAAAAAGTATAACTAATATTATGGAAAATTGTTTAAATTCACAATACTTAGGTTTTATTCAATGCAGGGTATTAATAACAACCATTTATATATAGTAATTTGGTTTTAAAAAAATTAAATTTAAAATGTTTCGCTCACGAATCTTTGACCATTATTGGGTTAAAGTCTTTTCCACAATTTTTTTTTTTAATTTTTAATTTAATATATATTAGTATATTATCATTATATACATGTTTCGACATTTTTAAACATCATCATTAGCATAACTACAAAACTGTTATAAATTATTAAAAATATAACTAATTATTATTAAAAGAACATACCAAGTATTAAAAATTCAACTCACAATAACTGTCAAAGATAACAAAATTTTAAACACAATTATTCATAGAACTCCTTTTCGCCATTTATTTAAAAATTTGGTATATAATAATTAATAAATCTAATAGTAATAATATTTATCAGTCTAATCTTTACTTACTTGTCTTTTCCTTAAAAAATGTTTTAATTAATTTAATGTTTCTATTTCTTTATCTACAAATAATCATCTAAAATTTTATATTGCTAGTAATGAAAACCATATTTCTACTTTATTCCGGTATTGCAAATTTTTTTGTTTTTCTTGTAATTGTTTTTTTGTCGGTAAAACTGGAAAAAAGTTAAAAGAACACATTTATTTTATTAATAAGAATTCAAATGCTGGCATCTCTAACACCTATTTGGCTTTTGCAAATCACATTTTATCTACAAATCTATATTTTTCTTCTGATCTTAATATTAAATTTCTTCATTTTTGCAATAAAGGCCAGTATCTTAAAAATCTTGAAATATTAGAAATTCGTCGTCTGTCTAATGATAATTCTTTTACGTGTCTTAATGAACTTTTTGATTTAAACACTTCTCCTCTTCTTAATCCTAAATTCTAATTTTACAATTTTTTATTTTTTATTTTTTAATTTATTTTGTGTGTGGATAAAGTTTTGTATTGCATTTGTGTCTTGTTTGCATTTAAAACACACATACAATAAATAATTCTTATTAATATTAAATAATCACTAGTTACATTATGAATCAAAATTAATAGTAAAAATATATTTTGGTTTTAAACATTAACATCTTAAATTTATTTTATTTATTATTTAGACATTTAAAAAACAACAACATAAAGTATATTTTTTCTAATAAAACGTATAAAAAATTAATTAAAACTATAGTTTTATTATAAAAAAACTAGACTTAACTTATTCATCTCGCTAATTAGTACAATTTTCAGACAAAATTAGTTCCAGACAGCTTTTGAACTGGTAACAAGCGTATCTGGTTTTGCAATCTTTCTTAGTGAGACAAATTTTACATCTTATGTTAGGTGTTCCTACTTTGTGTAGTACAGGGCCTTCATACATTAGTGGATCCAACTTGATATGTTAGGCAGCCAACATTGCTTGGATTGGTATAACGTAAAAAAAATACTAAATAAGAAATTTGATTTGTAACCTCTAACTTAAGGTTAAGTAATTCATTAAAAACTGTAACACATTAATAACAATACCTGTTTGTTTGAAATAAAAATAGGTAATAAAAAATTATTAAATTTATAACCGATGTTCAATGTGTTGTCTGGCAGCTGCGATACATGTGTTAACTCTTCTCTTTAAATTTTGAAAATTTGATAATCCGTCATTACGGTAACGATGACCTGTTCAGGACTAAAAATTGTGAAATGTTATTATTTAATATAACATTACAAAATTTAAACCTCAAAATTACAACTGCTCAACTGTTAGATCGCGTGGGAAATGGGTTTTAATAAAATCTTTGTAGTTTTTTTAATGATCCCCCGACGTGATCTTCGATCCTTAGACAAAATATTTTGAGCATTTAATATTCTTTTTTTTGTTTTTAAAATGCTTTGAAATCAATTTTTTTACGAAGTCTGAAAAAATCTCGACGTAGTACAGAAGAGTTATAAGGGAACTTTACAAACGGGTTTATGGCCAGTACAACTTTTTTAAGAAACACAAAAACTTGTCATGTTTTATATTAAGAGGGGCTTTTTTTCCATAAATGCTACCCCTAAACAGTTTTATTTTATTCATTTTTATCAAAAAATTTAAAGTTGCAAAAACACTAAATAAAAAATGAGTTTAAAGCATTAAAAAACTAAGAAATGCTCGGAAGGAACAAATGCGGTTTTAGAAAGGTTAATTTACTTCCATATACTTTTTAAATTTAAATAATTTGCCCAATTAGGTACAATAAACCAGTTTAAATTCTGATGTCACATCAGACCTCATATATTTTTTTATGTGACTATTCTAGCATGTAGCTCGCTTAAAACTTTTTAAGTATTTGTGAGAATTACCATATTTTGCAAAATTTTATTAGCCAAAAATGGTTTTTAGCATTCAACTGTTTAATAGTTTTTACTTCTTGCCTTTTTCTTACAATGTTTTTGGCACATTAGTCTTTTCTGACAAATACATTGTCACGTTTGCTCTTATTTTCTTTTAATTCAACCAACTTTTTTCCATAACCTATCTTCTGTTTTTTGTCATTTTCATAGCTTTTTAGACTAATATTGTCAATTTTGATTTTGCCATCAGAATTGCCAAATTGACTGACTTTGTCTGAAAGTTGCATAAACGTGTTTTGATATACTAGAATACATTAATGTAAGGTAGGTGTCACTTGTAACCGCCTGACAACTTTATTTTTGTGCTTGCACCTTGCAAGATTGCAATTGTCTCTTTTTTATTTTTCCTTTACACAATATAAAAAAAGTTTGTGAAGGATACTTCATAATTCCGTAAAGTGTTATAGTAAAACTATACTTTATTGGTAAAAAAATCAAATCTAAAATTAAATCATTTTTCAAATTATCGTTAAATCAATGACAAACACAAAATACTCAACAAATGTTAAATAAACACATATTTTTCAAATTAAACTTAAAACACACTTAAATGCTTGCCTTGTATAAAGGAAGATATATGAACATAATACAAATAAACCTTGCATATTTTAGTGGCATAGCATTTGGTGTTTTTTCTGTGCATAGTTCGAATTTTTTTAACTGACTATTTCATTGTTTTTTCTGTTTGACCCACACTAGTACTTTTGTTTTACTGATTGTTTAATGACATCTACAAATTTTGTTTTTTTTTCTAATCCAATCATTTATTTTCTTGTCTTCAAGCAAAAGCTTCAATATTTGCTTTTTCATTGCTCTATGTGTTTTTTAAATTTCTGTTAATAAGGTATTATGTAATGTTCTTTACTATTTTACGTTAATTTAATTTTACTGAAATTTAGATTAAGGTTTTTTTAAGGATTTTTGATTTGGGTCTGTAATTATTTCTTGTAATTCTTTCCTTTTGTTATTAATTTTTAAGGCTGTTTAGTTAAGTTTCGTTAATACAGTTTTTTACCAGTTTGATGTTTTAACTGGATATACTATTGCCATTCTGAACAGTTTGGGCAATATTGTGTCACCCACTCTTACATATTTTTTCACTCGTTTTTGGTTTTTTATCTAGTTGTACAGTGATTATTGCTTTTTGATAAATGTTATGTACACTGTTTCAGAAATAATTGACGGGCGTTTAAATTGGCGCTCATTAAATAATTTTATGAAATTGGTACTAAATGTTAACACTCCATAGACGGCGCGTAAAATTTTTCAGTAATATTTAAATTTATGATATGAATAAGATAAATTTATTTTGTCACTTAATTTACAAGACAGAAAACAATTTCAAATACTTATAAACACGAGGTTCAATAAAAGTTAAATTATAGTGTAATTAACAAATGTAAAAAATTATACAATTAATTTTACATCTGCTCAAAACACAGTTTCACTCTTTTTTAATATTGTTAAAAACACTTTGGGTGTAATACAGTTTCTATAATCGCATTTCGCGTTTCTTCTAAAGTATGTAGACGCTGTTAAAAAACCAAACATAACGTTCATTCATAAAGTCCAGTGAGGTTAAATTAGGTGGTCGTGAAGCCATCTGTTTTCACTTATCAATCGATCACCGAAGAACCGTCGTAAGTAATTTAATGTTATTCTAGTAGTGTGACTCCAATCTTCTGCAGATGAAATAATGTTTCTACCAAAATATAAAGATTTTCTGTTTACCATATTCTACTATTCTGAGAATTCACATATTCATTAACACGAAACCATGTTTCATCACTAACGAAAGTTACGTCTAACATGTCATCACTGTTTAAGACTTCTTTAAACCATCGACAATATTGTATTCAACATGGAAAATCAGGTAACAGTAACTCTAGTGTCACAGTCACCTGTTACGGGTGTGATTTCCCTGGTGAAACAGCACCCGTACTACGAAACCTTTAGACTATACGATAAACATGTTGTGCAAATGAATCATATCAAAATACTTCATTTGAAAATTACCTGTCAAACTGTACTTAGCAATTTTGGTAGGAATAATCTCATGTACCTTGTTCATTGAAGATTCCCAAATAAAAATAAACTTCAATAATAAAGGTGAAGTAAAAACTGCAAATCTAAAAAGTGGCAATAACGAAAACTTTTTGGTAAAAAAGCTTTAAATAACAAACAAATTCTCAAAATCGTAATATAAACAAGCACACCACTGAACTGTAAATAAATTGTCAAATTGAAAAATCCATCAAAACTGAATCAACGCTGCGAAATTGGCCATTATAACTATTTACAGTAAACTTTAGTCACATAGTAAAATTACACTATGAGATGGCTCTGCCATCAAACACTTATTAATCGTTACCTTCGTTATACTTGAATATAAAGTTATAGGGGAGTCAATGCAATTGTAGGAATTACATTAGAGTGTATCTCCTATTGCCGATGAGCCCCAAAAGGGTGAAACGCCCGTCCAGTAGTTCACTCTAGTGGCATTTGCACAATTGCATTGACATTCATTTACCCCCAATGTTTTTTTACGTTGTGGTTTTATCCCGCAGAATTATTCAAAGTTGATTTTGAATTTCACGGGTGTTAAATCAATTTCAATTTTAGTAGTTTTTTTTCTAAATTCAGCATTGAATTGAATTGAATTCTCTGTGTAGGTGTTTTTGAGATTTTTTAGTGCTTGTCTTATTGTTTCATAAAATGATTTCATTACTTTATCTTTCTAATCACCTGTTGCACAGTAAACAATAATAGATTTTACTCCATCTAGACTTTCGTTTTTTCTAATTTTGTAGTGCAAAGTATTTTCTGATTTAAACTGCAAGCATCTTTTTCTTTGTGTTTGAGTATTTGATAGTCTAATAATGTCTTAGTTTAGTTTTTTTTAATTATTTCTAATCTTACGCACTGTTTCGTTTTTGTTCATAAATTGTACGTTTAAGTTGCAATGATGAATTATCAAGATTGTTGTTTTCGTTGAATTGTTTTCTTCAGTTTTAGTGTTCATTCTTCTACATTATATCTATCTATCTACTTTAGAACTAGTACCGTTTTTTAGACTTAGATATGTTCTCGTTTGGAAGTAAAAGGTTGCTGACCATTAAACGCCACGTTGGCTAGATGCGTTTAAGAAAATGCCAAAATATATAAAGATTATTAAGAAAATTACTCGCCAACTAGTAGATTTTTTGTGTTGTGCAATATTTAGTATCTTAGATAGACTATCGTAAACAAATATTAATGATAATAGCAAATTATAAATATTTTAAGCTTGGATTAATTAAAAATTAAAATTCAAACTATTAGTTTTCTTGTTACAAAATTTATATGGGTTTTCTACAATTATCAAATGGTTTTCAATTATGTAGTAAATTTTAAATTATTTATTTCTTAATTTTTATTATAATGTTATCTTACTAGTTGCACTTTAAAATACAAGTAAATATTATATTATTGATTTATGCTATTTATAATTTTAGTTTGTAATTTTAATAATAGATTAACTTTGCAAAAATGATTAACGTTTCTGTTTTTAATTAAAACAATATTTAGTAACTATTGCGGTACTCGTCTTTAATGTGAAAACTAGTTAAATTTTGAGTTGTTATTTTTCTTTAGTTCTATTGTAATTAATTTAACGGCTCTTAATAAAGCCTTTGTGACACAAAACGTCACATTTGCGGCTTACAAAAATTTAGTTTTTTTTATTAGATATGGTTTTTACTGCATTTTTTAAAAATTATTTATTAAACATAACAGTATAATCGCGAGCAAAGTTTTGTAATAGATACAATTTTTTATCAAACTTTAATACAATAATTTTTATTTAATTTCTCTAAAGTAACATATATAACAAAATTATTATTTTCAGTTCACGGATCTCACATTTGTAATTTATTGGTGATAGAATTCTATGATTTGTTAAAAATAAAATCACAATTACTATAATAATTTGTTTCAAAACAATTCTTACAATAAAAAGTATATTGTGTATTAAATACACATTGTTTGCAAATTGTTTTACAAAAACATCCATTAAAAACGTTGTTTGTTTCTGAAAAAAACACGCAAAACACAATATTTACCGCAACACTTGCTAAAAGTTTTGTTTGCACATGAAAGTTTCTTATACAACTATAAATAATACTTAACGTTATACAAACTTCTTAAAATACTTAAATAGCACTAGAAAAACTTTTATATAAAATAAAAAACCATACATTTTCATAAATTAAAGCTTGTATGCTCTATTTTTTTTTAAATTTATTTTGAAACTGTAATGTTTTTAATGTTTTCATAATATAAATGATGTTTTTAACATAAAAATTTTTATACTGTTATTATTTTAGTTATTACATTACACGAGATGCCTATTTTAATAATTGCATATGTAGATAATTAATTACTTGTACATAAAATCTTTTAATAAAAACTTATATTATTATAGTAATATACAAAAACAAACTGATAAAATTTATAACAAATATTATTTGATTCGATTCTTAAAACAGGTTTAAGACATTGTTATTAATAGACAGGATCTTCTTTGTAATTAAGTTTACACAATTTGCTCAGATTTTTTTTATAAATGTGTACAAAGCTTGAATTAGTATGGATTAATCAATTTTATATCTTATAATTACTTTTTCACATCAATTATAAATCTAGTTCCATTATACAGTTAAGCATAAAACATAAAAAATAAGGATTAAACAAATTATTTTATACACAAAACGTATTAAATTTTAGAACAAAAACTTTTTCAATTCCATGTAGTTTATTAACTAAGATAAAAAACAAACATTTAGCTGTTTTAACACATAATTATACTTAAAAAAAAAAAACGTTTACATGATGACGTCATTAAACGTTATTTAACAATTTATAATGTATAATCAATGTAGTAATTTATAATAAAACATGTTATAAATGACTTCGCATTGCCAGACTATTTTTACAAAACAATTTATATTAACAAAAACAAGATTGATTTAATGCATAAATATCTAATTTTGTACCATCATCACGTAATTGTACCATCAAATCAAAATGTAAAATGTAAAAGAACGAACAACTTATTGTATAATGTTAAAAAACATATATGATTTTGATAACTTAATAATTTAAACAAAATATTAAATAATTGTAGAGTGATAGAGTTAACCCAAATAATGAATAATTGTAATGTGATAAAGTTTTTAAAATATTAAAAAAACTTAATCATTTTTAATATTGTAGAAAAGATAAATCCTAAAAGCTAAAAAGTTTTATGTGTTTTCTGTTAACTGCTGTAACTCGTAAAATTATTAAATATACCACTAATACCATAATAAAATTACAATAATAAAGATTTATTAAATACGACATATAAAATTTTTAGTATTATAAAAGAAAAGTTAAAATTTATAAAAAAGCTTTTGCTTTAATGATATAAACTCATTTTTTTTAAAGATAACCTTTTTATTGTATGTGTTTTAAAATATACTCATTAAAATTAATTATGCGCATAATTTATTTTGATATTTGTAAAACAAAGTACGTTTCCGTACTTAAAATCGATTTGCTTGATTAACATTAATGACAACTTCAAGGATGCATCATTTATCTAATATAGCACAGTAAATTGTAACTTTTTAAAAACTTTTTCAATAGAAGCAATTTAACAAGAATTGCAAAGTAGCAAAGTCCTATAAAAATTTAACGTCTTTTTAAAAATAAAATTGCTTTAAAGGCTCTCAGCGATACAAACCTTTAGCGTAGTAGTATACCGTTAAAAACAAGTAAATCCTAGTTGTAACATCGATCAATAAAAAAATGACACTATTATTGGGTTTCTGTTACAAAATGGCATATAAAATAAATTACTTTAGATAAAAAAATAAAATAGTGTAGTATTATAAAAAAAAATATTGATGTAACTATTATAGATATTACAAACAACATAAAACTGTTGTAACTTTGTATATTCTACTATAACATTAATTCTAAAAACGCAAAAAACATCTAAATTACTTCATCCAAATTATCGTAATAAATAAATAATGTGTGTTTTAAATGTAGTTTTGTTACTCGTTATGTAAGCATTGCTTAATATTTGCTAAATATTGGCGATTTTTTTGTTGAGTTTATTGAACTATATTAAAAAAGTGTTTATAATTTTAGTGCTCTATATAATTAGATTACAAAATAGCAAATTATAAAAAAATGTATGTAAAAGTTTGATTGTGTTATTTGTAGTCTTAAGTATTTTATTAAAAACCGAAAATATATGTTGATCTGTTTTTTTTTAAATATTTTTTAGAAATGTTAATACAATAGCTGCTTGCATAAGTTTGGTTTCTGTAAAATCAATTAATGCAAGTGGACCAATTACATACAAATTTTTAAAAGTGTTTGTATATATTTTAATTAATTTGTAAATTTTTTATGTTAAAATAAAAAAATAATGGTTTGTTACTTCAACGTCAATACGTTTTCTGTGCGTTTAAAAAAGTTTGTTGCAAAAATGGAATCAAATTGGTTTTTTATTAATCATCAAGTTTAGATTGAAACAATGTATTGTAGTTATTATTAATATAAAGCAAATAATAGAAAACAACATTTAAAAAAATAATCAATACTTTGAAATTTAATCTTTTTTTTTACCTAAAATTGACTGTTTTTTGTTTGATAAATAATTGAATCATTGTGTCTCAAGTTTTTTAATGAACAATGCTCTTAAAAAGGCAAAAAGTAAAATAGAAATTTTTACGATTTTTCTCAAAATTAATTAACATTTACAAAAAGTTTTCTTTACTAACGCCATAACTTATGTATTTTTACTTGTTACTATAATCTGTTTTTTAAGGAGGAGTAAGTATCAAAGCCTAATTTACACTATAAAAAATCACTAAAAAAGGTACTAAAATAATTTTGCAAGAAATTTAAATTTTCCGATTTATAATCTCTGTTTTTATACAACTGTGCCTACTGGCATTTAATGTGGGTGGTATCTATAACATTATAAAAAGTAAGATTTTTCGATGTAATCCTAGAAATTACTAAACAAATTGTTACCTAATGATAGACAAGATCTTTCTGAGAAATATAGGATATTTCCATCATATACAAACTGAGAAGTAAATAAAAGATTACTTAGTTAGAAAAAAATGTCAACAATAAGATTTATTTGCATAAAATAACTCAAAACTTTAAATTAATTTGTTTGATGAGAAACTATATACTATTTAAGAATGTCCTGTACATTATGATTCCATAATTAGTAAATTTAAAACAATAATAAACTTAAGTTAACCATTAATCTAAACTCTCAGATAAACTGCTTTCGCCAAGAGAAATAATTAATGGCTAGATCATAAGATCCATTATGTCATTCGAATTAAACATTTTTTCTTCTTCCTTAATAACATGATCAACGCAATTTCTCCTGACTGGATTTTTTATTTTTCCCTATATCCATTCTATTAGGTTTAACTCACAATGATAAGGAGGCAACCTTTATACAATTATATTCTTCGTCTTTACCATTTTATCTGTTACATACAAATCAAACTGTAGTTTGTGTAAACGGATTAAATGTAGAAGCTCTGACCTAACGATATCTTCTTCTATATTCTTTGATTGTAACCACTTTTGCATGTTTTTTTTTTTTGATCATGATATTGGAACTTGTTCGAGTTTACGGCTATGGTATAATGCATTGTTCATAACAATCACATCAATATCTGGTAATTTATTCAGAATTTGGGCAAACTATTCTTCAAAAACTGTAGCATTTATTTCTTTATGATAATCTGCAGTCTTTTTGCTTTCAAAAAGCAACAATCCATTGTCAACAAAACCTACTACTGTAAATAAACATTTAATAAATGTTTGTTTTCGATTATGTACACTGTTATCGACCCATATTTTTTCTTTTGTGTGATCATTGAATAATGTTATGATATATATAATAAATGGCTCGTTCCTTCCGTCTATATTGTTTAACAATTATTGTATATTTTCTTCGCCAACAACTTATATCATCAGGTTTAATTAAAATGTTTTTGCAGCTATGTGTCATATACCTATTATTTAAAAAAATGTTAGTCACCATTTTTGGATTTAAATAGTACAAACTCACTTAAAATTTATCTGTTTTATTAATTTATATAACGACAAAGAAGAGATTTTGGCAAATGCGATTGATTATGTATCTCACTTAAAACTTTGTTCAAAGTCATTCTTATAAAAAGAACTATGTACTATCTGTCGTACTTAATTTTTAGTAAATGTTTCAAATGTTTTACTTAGTGATGGGCGGCCTCTAATTTGTTTTGAAGAAGAAAATTTCCCTTTTTGTCGACACTCTTTTATTGCACTATAAATAGTTGATTTTGTAAGACCTAAAGAAATTGCCGTTACTTTGATACAAGAATTAAATTGTAAAATTTCTTATCTAATGTATCACTAATTTTGTGTACTACATGAGAAATTTTTATTTTCAGAGCATCAATTAAAATTTGTTTGCACATATTTAATATACACTGTTTTTCGGGTAGAGATAGGTGACCAAAATTCAAACGCCTATGTTTTCTTGAGGGTGAAACGTTTAAAACTGTATTTGGAGCAATGCAGCATCCATACACTTATAAGAAGTATTTATTCAGTTAAGAATATTACAAAAAAGGTTTAAAGCGTTCAATATAAAAAACTGTCAAATTGCTGTCAAACATCATTAATGTTTGCATAGGTTATGTTTATCAAATTATCGCAATTTCGTGTGTGTAAATCAGGGTCAGCGTTAGCCAATCATAAGTCTAGAAATTACCGGGAAATATTTAAAACGCTCCTCCTAGTTAAAAAACAGACAATAGTGCCGACTAACAATAAGTTTAAAACAAAATAACATGTTTAAACAGCTATTTGCTTTTTCTTTTTTAACATTTAACATTAACTTTTTAAACGTAAGTCAGTTGTTTTAAATAATGAACACCTTTTTGTTATCAATGCAAAATAAAAAGAATTTAATTTAATAGCACTATAAATGATCAAAAGTCTAAATCTCAAACAATTGCGAAAAATGTGTTTTTTGTTTTTTCGTTACAAATGCGATAGATCAATTGAGAAACAATACTATTTTGAAGTTTTTGCTGCTGCAACAAAAATCGAATATTTTTACGGATCACGTCAAAGCCATAACGGAACATAGTGGCGTCATAATAAAATTAAAAAACTTTTGTTACAAAATAAATTAATGCACTGCTTTTACAGACATGCGCTTGCTACACAAAAGATGCAAAAAAGCGTTCTGTCGGAAGTTGTAACAGTAGTTTATTTATTAAGTTCCTTTTGTAAATTAGACGCTTTTTTCCCAAGAGGGCATTTTTCAACCCGACTGAAACGGAAAAAAAGAATTCAATTTAGAGAGGAACGAGTTGAATAAAACATTTTGTTGCTCAAAAATTAAAGACTGTTTACAATAACATTAAAATTTATGACAGTTAAGAACAATAAAAATTGTTGATGCTGGTAAAAATTTGTCATTGCAAAATACACGGTTTTTCACTTTGTATGAGAAAATGAGCGCTAGGTACAAGTAACTGTTTTCATACCGAAATCAGATGGTTGCCATAAAAAAAAATTCTAGCAAATAAGGTGTAATAAATTTCAAACAAATTTTGCAGGTAAAATAGTTTAATTTTAGAGTTATTAAAAGATAAAAAATGTTTATTACTGTTGAGTTACTTGAAAAATATATTTTTACATTTGAATAATTACAATAAAAACAATACAACAATAACGCCGTCTTAACAACAGACAAAATGAACTCGTTTATTAAAAAGCTTGACATTTGGATTTTCCGTCTTAAAAACGCAATTTTTCTTGAATTCACATTAACGTCAGGTGATGGAGTACAAGAAAACGTACTGCGCCGTTTACTTACTAGTTTTTAAATAAAAATTTTAAATTAGTTTGACTAAAATGTTGTTGCTGCTGTTCCATTTACTAAATCTAAATTCTATTTAATAGAGATATCGACTCTCAAACTTCTAGACAAATTGACTTATACGACGGCGTGAGTACAAAAGCGTAGTAGGTTTTAAAAAAATTAATCCTATTTGCCACTTTTTACTTGATCAATAAAGATTTTTTGTTTGAAGTGGTTTTAAATGATATACAGAAATTGTTTATATTTAAAAATAATTTACTTTTGTGAGTTTTCAATAACAATCTACGTATAGAAAGATTTTTAAGTAAAGAATAAGTTTAACCGTCAAATATTAGTTGCTTACGTTTCATATTATATATGCTTAGATATTATACATTTATACAATGTTACCATACAACAAACATGTAAAAAATTTAAAAAAAATATAAAGATTGTCGAGTTTTGAACAATGTTCTATATTAACACTTTACAAAATACATAAACTTTACTAAATTTACAAAACTCGCAAAAGTAATTTGAGTTTAAAGTTTGAACAGCTATGTTTATGGTTTTATCAAAAAAGTTTCAAAATTAACCTTGCTACCTATTTTTGCTTTTATTTTATTTAGCTGAAATTTATCATCTAATACTGTAGTTATCAAATTTGACTGTGAGCTAGTATTAAACAACGCTCGACTAGCGTGTAGCCTTTCCATGTTATATAACCGCGGCATTAAAATTACTAAAACCTAAAAAACCTACATAGTATACATACTAAAATATCTTATAAAAATAAAACTAACATTTTTTTTTTACATACTTGATGATACAGACTAGACATCTACCATTTTCTTGCTACTAAGTTGTATAAAAAAGTTCTTAACTTAATGGACAAGTAGTAAATCACAAACACAGATTACTTATTATATATCAACTTTACAGAACGCTTAATGTACGTTTTCCTCTGTGCGACTATTGTCGTAGAACGATCATCGATGGTTATTCATTTTGCTCGAAACGTCTGCGGTTTATGGATTTTTCACTAGCTGCCTCTGTTTATTCGCACCGTCGTTAAGGCAAGTATTTATTTATCTAAAACTATAACATTTTCGACCTTTAACGTTTTACATTTTTTGAAATTATTTACAATATTTGAAGCTCAAATAAAGCAAATTGATACCAAAATCATCTATTGTTGCGAACCGGAAAAAAACGATAATATTGTACAAGGTAACCAAATTTTTGAATCGAATACGAAATTAAAGGAAACAGATTACCTTAAAGCAATTATTAAAGATAAAAATCAATTAATTGCAGTATTATATGACAAACTTAAGCTGTAAAATGTAATTTATAGAAAAATTCCATAATGTACAAAAACCTATAAAAATAAACACAACCGATAATGAAATTGCAAAAGACATTAGTGGTAAAACTGACTTAGTTAATGAAAAAAATAATAGATTTTCTAAAAGAAAAATAAACAATAAAACCGTCGGAAAAAGTGATTCCAAAATCGATGTTACGCAATCCGAGAAAATGACGTTCTCCAATGTTATAAACAAACCGGAACCTTCAAATTCATTATCACAAAGCGCAAGCATTGTGAATGTAGAAGACAACAAATTGCAAAATGCAAACAATCACGATTGGAAAATTATCGCATCTAACCGAAAACGCAGGCCCCACGAATCTGTGGTTGGCATTAGAGAAGTATCAAAACTTGATTATTTGTATGTTAGCCAATTGCAACCAGCACCTACATTAAGTTATCCTAAAATATTAATCATAACAGTATATTGTTTGCTACTAGGAAATTTTGACTATTTCCTAAATATATTCAATAAAATATTAAAATACGTTGACAATTATAAAGAAAAAATTATAAACGGAGATTTTATTATAAATTTTTTTGGCATAAGTTGTAATAAATATACAAAGTTCGTAGATTTAATAAATGTCTTTGACCCAAATTTATCAGATCATAGCGCTGTAGAGATAATAATAATTTCTAGTTCTAAAACAAAACAAAACGAAAAAAGAAAAGCTTGGATCTATAATCCACTGAATACGCTTTTATCGTAATTAAGAATTTGTTGATTGGAGGTTTCTGACTGAAAAACATAAACATTAATGAAAAATTTTATAAGTTCATGATTATTATTAAAAATCATATCAAATTTGCGTTCCCGCTAGTAGATTTAAAAACAAAACTTTGCAAAAACAGTTGGTTTAATGTAGAATTAATTAAAACGCGCGAAAACCTACATTCACTAAAAGCATTATACGAACAATCAAAAGATGCGACTTTGAGAAACTCAACATAATAATTTAAGAAGTAGTTATAAAAAGAATTTGATCAAAGCTAAAAAAGAATATTATAGCCGACATATAACAAACTCTATTAATAAACACAAAGCATCGTGGGACCTCATAAATTCAAATAGAACAATTAATAAAAAATCTTCAAAGTATTTTCAAATAGATCCAAATGATCTAAACAATAATTTTATAAATGTTCCTTTAAATATCTCGAGTCAATATAAAAACTTAACTAATCAAAATACATTTGTTATACGAAATACAAATTATAAGCTTTTTACATTTACTTCTATTAGTTTCAACGACGTTAGAAATATAATACACAATCTGAAAACTAAAAAAACCTTAGACCATTTTGGCATGTCAACTTTTATAATAAAACAAATTGTAAATTTGATTTTAATTCCATTAACAAAATTAATCAACCTAAGCTTAAGTGAAGGGATCTTCCCTGACGTGTTTAAGATTGCAAAAGTAATTCCTGTACATAAAGTAGGGACCGTATTACCAAATAATTTTAGGCCGTATTAAAGTTGCAGATTAATCGATATTTTGAAAATAATAATTTTTTTTATTATAGACAGTATGGTTTTAGGGCAAGTAAATCGACTAACGATGCAGTAATTGAATAATTAAATTTAATAATAGATGGTAAAGAAAAAGATAAATAAGTAGGAACACTATTTTGTGATCTTCAAAAAGCATTTGACTGCATATCTCATGAATTGCTTATACAAAAATTCCAATTGCAAAATTTTGATCACAATAGTTGTAAGCTAATCAGTAGTTACCTTAAAGATAGAAAACAATATGCATTTCTAAACAAGATTGTTTCAACCGTTGAGACTATAAACATTCGAGTACCTCAAGGTTTTGTTTTAGGGCATACGTTATTTTTAATATACCATAACGACTTGGCACATTATATAAATAATACGGAAATAGTACTTTTTGCAGATGACACAACTTTACTTATGTCACATTCTAATTTAAGTGAACTACAATTCAAATTATTAGAAGTACAGTCACAGGTACTACATTGGTTTAGAAATAATAAATTTTAACTGAACAAAGCAAAAACTGTTATTATGATTTTTAGTCATAAATCTCTAAACGACTTCAATAACCCAAGCTCAGTAAAGTACTTGGGTCTTCATCTAGACCTAAAATTACAGTAGAAAAAATATATTGATGAACTTTCGAATAAACTAACACAAACTATGTATGTCATATGTAACCTAGTCAATGTACTACCACTAAACATTGTTTTAACTGTGTATCACTCGCTTTTTTATCTCGTGTCCGTTATGGATTGATAGGCTGGGGTCATGCACCAAATTCATGTAGAATATTTAGCCTTCAGTGAAAAATAATTCGCATTATTATGAGAATGAAATATCAGTCTGATGTTAAACCTGTGTTTGTAAAGTTAGGCTTATTAACCTTTACTTGTTTGTACATATATTCATATCTGGTCTATGTTAAAACTAATATTAAACAATTTGTTAAAAGTGAAAGTATTCACCATTACAACACCAGAGATGCTTCTAACTTACGAATACCTTACTATAGGCTATTATCAAACCAATGTGATTTTAATTATCTAGGGCCAAAGTTGTTTAATCATTTGCCTGAAGCACTTAAAAATCTTTCAGATACAAATTTTAAAAAAGAAATGAAAAAAGTATTAATCAAAAATGCGTTTTATAGCATAGACGACTTTTTGCTATATAAATTTAATTAGTTGTGTTAGATACATATAGGTAAATGCGTAAAACTGTGATAAATGACGTATGTAAACAAATGTCAACGTTTGTAATGCATGAATAAAGTATTAGTATTATTATTATTGTATGTATTCACCTTATTTAAATATTTTAATTTTTACAGAATTTACAAAATGTATTTACTTGTTTTAGCCTTACACAGATTTATTTTTAAAGTTAAAATTTTAATTTATTTTTTGTAGTGTATTAATGTTTTAAGATTTTCCATTGTTTTTTTTAACTTCTAGCAATGAAAGCTGCTATACTTATTCAACGATGGTACAGAAGATACCTCGCAAGAATGGAAGTTAGACGTCGTTACACCTGGACGATTTTTCAAAGTATTGAATACGCCGGAGAACAAGATCAAGTCAAGGTAAGGTTTATTAAATTAACATTTTAAAAAAGTATTATTTCGTAATTTTTTATTTATATAAATGCAATCTAGTAAAAAAACCAAAAATTATTCTTACATTTTTATAAATTGTTATGTTATTGTTTTATAAATATTGAATTTCTACAGTAAACTACTAAAAAAGAAATGAAAGAGACGGATAGCCTACAAACTCGATCTTTTGGATCAAAGCAATAAATTTATTGTGATTTGTAACAAAAGCAAGGATTAAACGCAATTCTATTCTTTAAGTTGGTGCAATAAAACAGAAAAAAGACTGTCAATTTAAGAAAAATTGTTATTTAGATACGTTAATAAAAAGAATTTTGAGTGTTTACGTATTCAAGTTATTACGCACAAAAAAGTTTAGTACTTACAAAAATAAAACTTGTTTTTTTGTACATGTAATTACAAAACGTTTGTTTTATTTGCATATAGACTAAGATGTTTTAAGTTTGATTTATTTATATTAAATTAATAAATTATATTGTTACTTTATATTTAACGAATAGTGTAACTTATTAAAACAATTGATATTATATTAAGGTATTACGTATATGAATATTTAACTTTAAACAAAAATAATATTACATGCATCAGAAATCATTATTATACATCTATACAATAAAAATATTTGAGATATACTTTAACTCCATAGGAATTATAAGAATATTTATTTTTAATAATTTAACACCAATACCTTAATTTAAAAAATCTGTAATAATGATTATTATTGCTAAAATTATGTGTTTATTTAAATGCACACAGACATACGATATATTTTATCTCTATAATTAACGTTTGTTTTGCTTTGTTGTTTTCATAACATTGTTCCAGAAATGTTAACGCCTACAACCATCGTTTACAGAACAGCTGCAACCGCAAACCCATGCTTTATTCTTACTAACAATAAGTACTAAGGTTTCTCTTTTCTTTAGATTTGAATAGAACTTTGATGTTATTGAAATGCCTTATTGTTTTAAACATATTCTATGTATTTGAAAACTTAAATTGTTAAACATTGAAAGCTATAATTGAATTAGAGAATCGAAGTAAAATATAATTTTGCTTGGTTTATATTCGTACTATAAACTGATGCGTTATCGAAATTTACAGTGTAATTTTGTACGTCTAAATAACCGATTCATCAATAAAGGTTTATTATAATACGATTACGAATGCAAACTACTTTAATTTAAAACATTAGAATTGTGGTCAAAAGTCATATTCTACAAGCAAAAAATAAAATCTAGCATCTGTTTTTAATATTTCTAATTGATAATACGTTATAAAATTTAAAAAAATGTTTAAAAAAAACATTTATGTCTTAGTGTTATTACAATTTTGGTAAAATATCTACCTAACAAAATTTATCTAAACTGAAAAATTATTTGTTTTATTTTAAAATTTATATCTGTTTCATTATGAATGAACAATGTTTAAAATTTAACGTTGTTTTGATGAATTTGTTAAAACAAAGTTTTTTTAAATAGGTGTTTAACAATGTTGCAATAAAATCTTAAGCTTTCGCGATTATTATGTGTTACAAGCTTTAGCTGGTTACGAACCTGCACGGCCAACTCTCAAGATTCGGAGAGAGGGGAGGGTTCCTAGACAATAATGAAAAGATAATTAAGGGCGCCAGAGCCTATCCAAAGTCAGTTCTGCTTGCTCACCACAGAATGGTATCACTTGTAACAAGATGTTAAGTTCGTAACTGCTAAAAGAACGAATAAAAGGAAAAGAAACTCAATCGTTAATAACAATGGTACTTTAATTCCTCTATAAAGATAAATCTATTAACAACTAAGTAGTCAAATATACACCGGTACTGTAGAGAATATAGAAAAGAGAATAGCAGTAGGATCGGCAACTTACACTACACGTCAAACAAGCGTGTAAGTACTATAACATGTATAAAACTTTATCAGTAAGTAACATTAACAATGATAAGTAATTGTGGATATAAGCAGCAAGCGATAAGTAATTTACCTAAATTAATTTAGTAACAAACAACAGTAACAAATCAATTCGAACATACACTTAGCAAAGATAATAAGTCGTGAGTTTACACCGTAGCGACAACGCATAAATAAGTAAAAATTGACTTACCAAATTCCAGGGTACTGTCAGAAAAACGTTTTTCTTACGGCCTCCTGTAATTAACTTCCTGAAAAACATAGACGTGTCTACCTGGCGACTCACAAACTACAAATAAAGACACATTTAAAGGACAGTAATCGAACCGACACTTATCGTCTGCTGTTACATTAATGTTACGCCTCTGGTGGTATTAAGTAATTGCCTCCAAATAGAATTCAATCGTATCCAGTAATTAAAATCTTCCGAACAATGTGATAGTCATCAAGGTTAAGATATTGCCTCCGAATAGCATTCAATCGTATCCAGAAATTAAAATCTTCCGCTTTCGATTATAGTTTTCCCTTGAGGATTTTTTTTGTAACGATACGAATACCCCTATTCATGAAGGTGGCACATGGTGCTAACCAAAAAGACATAAAAATTACGTTTAAGTAAAGAAAGAATACAATCACTTACTCTGCGTGTATACAATCAATTATTTAAGCGAAACTACTAATTTCCATCGTGTCCCAACACGTGGATGATTCTTGAAAACGATATTCGATTCACGCAGACATAGAAACTAACAGGTACGATGTTAAAGTGAAAATGCCGGTCTGTCACCGGATGCCGTCTGTCAAATCAAAGTGACCAACGAACCCGATAGATGGCGTCAACACCTGAATCTAATTTTACGTCGAAAACACATAGGCGACCTAAAGAAAATTACCGTAACATATGTTTATGATTATAAGAGACTTAGACTTGGTCCTAGTCTCTCTTTGAGAGCCAAAACTTGGCCTTTGCCGTATATATTTAATAAATTAGTGGCCGCGATTAAGTGAACACAACTACGTTACAAAACTTCACTTACAAAGTACAACCAAATTATGATACTTACCTAAAGAGTAAAACATAGCTACGTATAATTTTTAGTGTTTGTAGCTCGATATTGTTAATTCAGTTTTTGCATTTGGTCTTTATAGAAATTCTTAGACAACGCTAGCGGCTGTAATTTTTTGATAAAAAAAAGAACTCCAAGAAACTTGGGAATTAAATACCGTAACTTAGAAAAAGTCAAACAATGAGCGTAATATGTTATGTTTAAGTTTCGCTAAAATAAAATCATTCTACAAAGAGAGTAAAATATTCAAGATAAAGATAAGTAACCTCATAATCATAACATTAATTACAAACTTATTTACACGGTTATGTACAGCCATAGTCATTGGAAATGAGCAATACCTGTAAATATATCCTAAGGTTATGGTTTTTTTTGTCGTATAAATACAAAAAAGAGATTACCATTACTTAATTTTGTATGTATTTCTCAAATCAAACGAAAAGGCTTTTAAATATTACTCTCCAATAAAAACCAAACTTTTCTTTATATTTTTTGTGCGAATTAGAAAACAAACACTTTTTTCTAATTTTGAATAACAATTTATTAACATATTTTTAATAAACATAGGACATACTATATCGTCAAATTTTTAGGTAATAAATGTTTTGAATAAAAATTTATTGAAATGTGTGTTCTGATAGTCACATTATTTTTGTATGTAGGATGTATAAACCCGGAGTAATGTTTGGTTATAAGAATATGCAGCGTTTGTTACTATAATTTATAAACAATTTTTCTTATATAATAATTTATAAGTAACAACAATACTTGTTTTTTGTTATAAAATAATTGTTTATTTTTTCAATTTCTTAATTTGAATGTTGGTCCGTTTTATGTAAAAGTAGGTATTGTAGCGGATTAACGAATACCTCACTTATTAATGATGTGTTGTCAATGAAAGTGCAGTAATGCTCATTTTAAAGACATTTAATAGTATTAATGGTATTGACATCTATAAATATACCTTGAGGTTATGGCTTTTTGTTTTTCGTATAAATTCAAAAAGGTGATTACCATTATTAAATTGTATATGTGTTTCTTAAAATTATACGAGGAGACTTAAATATTACTCTGAAACAAGCGTTTTATGAAACCACAACTGCTTTTATGTTTTTGTGCAAATTAATAAACAATTCTACCGGATATGCATCTGAGGATTAAGCGGATTAATAAATACCTCACTTATTAATGAGTTTCATAATTACCTTTTGTGAATATATCATCAGGTTATGGCCTTTTGTCGTATAAATATACATTTTTCATTTACAAAATTGTAATATAAATTGGGAGTTCCTAGTGGTAACATTATTGCTTATGTGATTATAATATTTTGTGAATATGCCTCGAAGATTAGGACAAATGGATTCTACCTTAGAATTAAGAGGAAGTATTGTTGGGATGGCACAAGCAGGAATGTCACCTCGAACAATATCACAACATGTTGACTTATCGGTAAGCATTTTTAAAGTATATTTTTTACATCGCATTGCAACACAGTCAGCATGTATTAAATATAATCACTAACAAAACTATTTCATAAGATATTAGAATCTATTAAATTGACGTCAAACTTTTAAATACATATATAATGTATAATGGCTTTTAATATAGTACTAATAATAAATGTAATCTGATACTAAGAACTTAACATTTTGTAGATTAAACAAATCCAGCGATACAAAAAGTCAGGAAGTTGGTAATAGGCCACTTGTAAGCAACAGACCACCTAAGCCTAGAATTACTTCTCGGCAAGAAGATGCGGACATACTCGGCTATACATTACAAAATCCTTTTACAACTTGCCAAAAAATAAAGGAAACTCTGAATATTAATTGCTTTGTTTCCACCATTTAGAGACGTTTACACGAATCAAATTTACATTGTAGAAAACCGGCAAGTAAACCTAACATTACAGAGCGTCATGCTGCAGCTCGGTTGCGCTTTTGTCGCCAATATTTAAATTTGGAATGGAGTATTGCTATCTTTACAGATGAAAAAGTATTTTCTAGCACTGATCAAAGTCCAACTAGAGTGTGGAGACCACAAAACACTCGTTACAATATAGAACATGTTTTGTCTAATAGGCAAAGTGGTAGAGTGACAGTTGGAGTGTGGGGATGGATATCTCAAGCGGGTACAGGAGAGTTAGTGCAAGTGACACCACCTCAATTTACTTCAGACCAATACCTGAATATTTTAGATAATATCTTGATATCTTCTGTGAGAAGAATATTTCCACAAGATGAGCTGGAAATTATTCAAGTAGTCCAGGATAATTCTCCTATTCATACAGCACGAATTGTTAGGGACTGGATTGAAGATCAAAACAAAATTGAAATATCTGAATGGCCAGCGAGATCACCAGATTTGAACCCAATTGAAAATATGTGGGGTGCAATGATCAGAAACTGGGATTGTGATATTCAACTTAGAACACCTGAAAATATTATCCAACATTTACAATTAGTTTAGGAACGTTTTTGGGGATCACAGTTGTGTGAAAATTTAGTAAATTCTATGCAGCCTAGATACAACTTTTTTATTGTTATTGTTTTTTATATGATAATATGTTTTTTTATTTAATTATATTATTAAAATAAACTACAACATGAACTGTAATTATAAACGTATGTTTATTTATTAACATATTATTAACGCAAAAGTGAGTAATACCTAAATAATAATCATTAAAATAAAAATATTATTAATGAATATGAAAATGTATGATACCCATTAATAAGTGAAAAATTTAACCGCTTAAACAAAAAAATAGAATGTGACTATATGAACAAAAATTTAAATAAATGTCATTATATTGGCACAAATATTTATTCTTACACCAGAAAATTCTGTTTGATAGTATCATTTATATTTAAACGAAATTAAAGTATAAAAGTTTCACTTTATTTATAAATAATTTTGCACATACAGCAAAATATTAATAATACCTATGTAAAATTGTTTTTATAAAATCAGTATTTAGATTATTATTTACAATTTACCTTAATTTTATACGTTCAAAATTTTACTATCAATAACTATGTATCTAAAATTATAGATAGAAATGTGTGTTTATTTATTCGCATAAAAATATAAATTCGGTCATAAAAGTAATACTATTTTCTTATGGTTTGAGAAATACATGTAAAATTTAGTAATGGTAATCTCTTTTTTATTTACAAGACAAAAGGACATAACCTCAAGGTATATTTACAAGTATAAATACTGGTAATACTATTAGAATGTGACTGAAAATGCGGTAATGTTCATTTTAAGGACATTTTCAATCTGTACATGCATACGTGTATTGTTTGAGTATTGAAAGTAATTCATTTTTATCACTTCAAGTTGCGCACTTTAGGTGCATAATGCGTCGTTTTTTATAATGGGTAATTTGACTTTTAATTTTTCCGTATTTTCTGATCTAATTGATTTAACGTAAAAAAATGTATATTAGAAGACAAAACTAAAATGTAAAATCTGAAGATGGTATATTACGGATTTTTCTTAATTATAATAATTAATGCATATGAATTTACAAAAACACAAACAATGCAGCAACAAATGCAAATAAACCATAATTCAAATTTAATATGCGGTCGTGTTGACCCAACAAAACGTCTGGTTTGCACCGAAGCGCATTTGCATACTTAGCAAATAAAAAATCTTGATTTAAATCAAAAGCATTTAATTTAAAAAAATATTTACATTACAGCACGTGATCTTAAAATCGACAACAATTTCAATGTACTTATTAATTTGATACAGTTAATCAAAAACGTATATATTCTTGTTGTAAGAACAAATATGAGATAATCTCGTTTAACCCTTTATAGGACACTGGTCAATCAACTAATTGATTACTTGGTGAGCGCATCTCACGTCTGAGCCGTGCTGACGACTATATGTGGAGCCAAATAAAGATAATAAAACCTTTCGAGGGCTTATAGAGCTAAGAAACACATTTAGTTTTAAATAATTGCAATCTATGGATCCGGGTGACTTATTGGACATGATCAGGAAATTAACCCTGACTTAGGGGAAGACTCAGATGCTGAGGATAATATAAAGATAAATATTTCTCTACCAAGTACTAATTGAGGCAAAAGATTGTACGCCAATGTAGACACTGAATCAGATTACGATAGCAATGACTCAATAAAGGACTTTGACTCTACACCAAAGAAAAATAGCAGTATTCCTCATCCGATAAAGAAGATGATGACAAACCCCTTTGCAAATCTTTCACCACCTTCATCCAATAAAGCAACGAAAGACAATGATTTTGCTTCGAGCAAAAAATCATTATTTACTCACAATTTCGACAAACTCACTGGCCCAAAAGTGGTAGTAGAAGATTCACCCATTGACATTTTTTTAACGCTCTTTGGGGAAGATTTTCTCGATCTAATTGTATCCGAATCAAACCGATAAGTTTTACAAAAAGGAACATTTCTTGATTTGACCATAAAAGAGGTGAAGGCGTTTCTAAGCATTTTGATTATTATGGGTTTCTACTTTTTGCCGACCTCGCGTTTATATTGGTCATCCGATCAGAACTTTCATTTTTCAAAAATTTCTGATACAATGATATTGAAAAGATTTCTAAAAATTTTGCGCTATCTACATCTTAGCAAAAATGAAAAGATGCTTTGTTACGGTCGAAATTTTCTTTACGTACGCCTATGTATTCCGACGTGAAATGAGCTTACGGTTTGGACGCCCCCTACCGATCTTTTACGCGTGACTGTCATTTACGACGAATTCTTCAACTTGAAAACTGTATAAAATGGCCGGTGAATTGGCGATTGAAATCTTCTAAACTTATCCACCGTAATGGGGACCAATTTATAAGTGTATTACGCTTATAATACATTTGAGTCGTCACCGGGTAAGATAATAACTGTCATTTATTAAAACTCTGTTCTAATTTCTCGTAATTTGATAGCCGTTTCGCCACGTGCGGGCGATTGTTCCTAGTCGTTAACTATTGATGAAGAATCAATTTCGGATAATAATTTAGTTGGATGAATATAATCTGAGGCATACGGCATATGGCAAAAATCTAATGTACCGAAGTTAACTAAAAATTGTCGAGATTCTACTCAGGCGGCAGATACCTGCGTAACCACCGTTTTCGTCGGGGTATAACAGCACACGACGACCGGGTTCGGCCTTGTGTATTTGTGTTAAATATAACTAATCATTTTGTAGATTTCACTTTCGTGAGGAATTAGTTTGACACGACTTGCTATTTCAGGGTGTTTACAGGATATCTTGCCGAGGAAAGTACTTTCTTCGCACAAGGGAAAGTTCCTGTGTTTGTGGTAAGTGATTTTATGTATCTTATTCGTTGTCAAAAAGGGTCACTCACGAAACTGTTGCTAATAATAATTCCGTAACGATTAACGTAAGAGTATTACCATTTAGGTAATAAGTTTGCTTGCTCTGTGTTACGTCTGCTGTGTACTACCCATAATTATTAGGATAATTTAATGTTAATGCCATAATTGTTATCACTGTTTTATTGTCAGTAATGCCATATTACTAATTTTTTTGTGGATTCCGCATATTGTATACAAACGATATTTACTACGAACTATGTTTCGCTACTTATTTCATTGTACTTTATTGATGTGATGTGTGCTGCCGATACTACAGGCATTTAGGTAGAAAATTTGATGTACTCCTTAATCAAAGTGTACGCTAATTATTAATGCAAATCGTTACTCATTGTAGAATTTAAGGTTGGCGCATAAGCAAACTGTGATAGGTATTATTCTCTACCTGGAAAATATTAAAGCTCATATCTTCTATTATTATTCCAACGTTAAACCATTAAATCGATTATACTTGTTAAGCTTTCTTTTTATCTTCCCTGCTCCTGTGATTATAGTTACCTACTAATTACTTTTGGCTACTCGAACAGCCGAGTATAAGGATTACGAACCTAACATCGTGTTACAAGTTTGGACCGTCTGTCTTGAGCGGGACAGAAGTGACTTTGGACAAGCTCTGGCGCCCTTAATTATATTTTCTATATTCTCTGTGAACCCCCCCTCTCACCGACTATTGTGAGTTGGCCGTGCAGGTTCGTAAAATACCAAAAGCTTGTAACAGCTTAATAGAAAAGATTACAATTTCGACACACTTTATGCCAATTTACCACTCTGAAGATGCAAGCTGCAATGTCTTGCGAAACGTCAATTTGTTTGGGTCCACGGACGACAATAAAGCAAAGGCTAAGTTCTACTTTTTGTTTTGGCGCTCAAGGAGAGACTAAAATCAAGCTTAAAAAGTTTGTTTTTCTATTTTTGGGTGTTACTTGTTTCTCAATATAACTATGCATTCTAATATGATCAAATATTTTTACAATTGATTACTACAACTTTTTAATTAAATTAAATAACAATAATAAAAATTTTTACTTAAACAAACGATTATTCTGTAAGTAAGTCGACAAAACAACTTATTGGTTAAATAAATATACTTAGTTAAAATTTAAAAATATTAATAAATGTATGATTCTTATAGTTTAAGAGTTTTTTTTCTATTTATTTTATTTTATTAACTTTTATTTAGAAAAATCTAAAAATAGGTTGACTTTTTTATACCTGTAAACTATATTCGCATTGGTTCATTAATATATTAAACAAATCTACACGTTAATAATTACGTAAATAAAAATTCTAAAAGTTTAAATTAAATCAAGTTATTTAAAAGCTGAATAACTAAACGGTTTTACTTGTTTTCACTTTTAACTTTGTACTGTAACTTTAGTTTACATGTGCATTTTCCGTATTTCAATATTTTGAGATGAGATTAATATATAGATTTATGCAAGTTTACTCATAAAAGATGTTACAATTCATGTATCATTTTACTACTGTGACTTAGATTATTAATCGAATTTTTAAGAAATACCAAACAACTTTGTTCATTTTATGTAAAATTGAATGAACTGGCTAAACAATATTATAAAGCATCTGCTTTTGAATACATATACAAATTATTTTTAATAAATAACATGTTAATTGTTTTAAAATGTTTAATTTTTAATATACAAGATGTTTTACAGTGACTGACCTATTAGACGTTTTAGGTTTTTAGTATATTTTCTTTAATAAATATATGTAATTGCAACTTATTCTCATTTTTAATTATACTAACAATAACTATTAACTTCATTAGGTACTACAGATACAATACTACATGTTTTCTGTTATTTAAATTTTACTCTTTACTCAATGTAAATTTTAATAGCTTTTTTTATGTAGAATGTTTAAACTTCTTTAAATATTAACACTTCAATAAAAATTTAGTGCTCGTTACTCGATATTCTTTTGAATAATTTTTTTTGTTACTAGTTCTATACGCTTTCATTATTGTATAAAAGTATACATTAATTATTTATTAAAATATAAAAGTGAAGTTGCACTAGCTAATAATTAAGAATAAACATATTTACGTTTTCTGATAAATCTATAACAGTTTTAAATAGAAAAAAGGTTACAAAACTTTCTAGCACGGACAATAGGTTTTATTTAATGCCATTTTAAGAAATTACATATAGTAAATTAAACAAACTAATTTAATTTTAAAAACATAAGTTGTCTGAAAGTCATTGATATTAGGCGAAAAAAGCTTTAGAGTGGCAAAATCAAAACTAGCAATCTACATGAAACTGTTTAAAGGTAATTATTACATTTAAACATACTTCTGATGATTTAAACTTTTTTTAATTTTTTTAAAGGGAACTATACTGGGGTCAATCGATAAATTTCGCCCTTACATCGAAGGTTCCGAATTCTCGGTAATTACTGATCACCACAGCCTCGTGTGGCTAAATAATCTCAAAGATCCCCGCGGTCGTTTAAGTCGTTGGTCAGTGTCATTGCAAAAATATAATTTCACCATCATACATAGAAAAGGAAAAGAACATTCAGTTCCAGACTGCTTATCTCGTTCGGTCCCTATTATTGATTCCATTCAAGAAAATACTTTAACTGCTCATCAGGATAAATGGTACAATAAATTACTGAAATCAATAGATAAAAACCCAGCAAAATTTTCAAATTGGCGTATACATAATAATGAGATATACAAACACATTCCTTCAAAACATAAAAATCTCTCCGAACCCGAAATTGATTTTTGGAAAAAAGTAATTCCCAAGTTCGATAGGCAGAACATTATTTCTTCTGCACACGATTCACCCACGTCTGGTCATCTTGGAATATTCAAGACTTTTCACAAATTACGAAATCTTTTCTACTGGCCTAAAATGCACTCTGATGTAGCACGGTATATTAAAAATTGTAAAGTGTGTGCTACCCATAAATCAGAAAACAAAAGCCCCGCTGGTTTTATGGTAGGTAGGTCTAATGTAAGCAAGCCATGGGAATTAATTTCCGCCGATTTAGTAGGCCCTCTCCCTAAGTCCAAAGAAGGATTTATGTATATATTAGTTGTAGTGGATTATTTCTCTAAGTTTCCTTTGTTTTTCCCTCTCAGGAAAGCTACCGCTAACGCCGTAGCTAAATTAATTGAAGACAATGTTTTTTTACTTTTTGGTGTTCCATCCTCAATCATAGTTGATAATGGCGTTCAATTCAAATCTAGTTGTTTCACAAAGTTAATGTTTGATTATAAAGTCAAGATTCGGTATACCTCAAATTATCATCCGCAAGCCAATCCGGCGGAACGCGTCAACAAAGTACTTAAGACTGCTTTATCTTGTTTTGTTGGGGGCAATCACCGTAATTGGAGCTCAGTTTTGCCTAAGGTAGCAGCGGCAATCCGGTCTTCTAAACATGAAGTTACAAACCATTCCCCCTACTTCATAAACTTTGGCGCTGAAATGAATCTTGACGGTAGTACGTCGAAATTTGTAGATAATCTGGAAGATGAAGTTAAAGTTGATAGACATTCAGTTAGTAGTAATCGGTCTACCGGATTTAAAGAGCTTTTTTCTGAAGTCCAAAACTTGTTAGCTAAAGCTTCGGCCAAGATGTCTTCGCGCTATAATCTCAGACGTCGTGACACTCAATACATCGTAGGTCAACCAGTTTACAAAAAGAACTTCACCTTATCAGACGCTTCTAAATTTTACACCACAAAGCTCGCCCCTAAATATGTTGGCCCTTACTTTATTCATAAAAGACTAAACCCGTGAAACTACGAGTTAACAGATAGTCAGGGTACTATTAAGGGCGTTTGGAACGCTAAAGATTTAAAACCTTATGTGGATGAACATCCTAATTAACAAATTTCTTTTCATTTAACCCCATCTTATATTAATATTAAGTTTAAGAGTCAATTAGAGTAGTTTAAGCTTGCTTCTCTTGTTTAATTTATTTAGCGTAGCATTTTATAAATATCAATTTTTCTGTTTTTTTTGTTTTGTAAGATAAGAAAAAAAAAACATCTTTTGGTGGAGGGGATATGTAGCAATATTTAGGCGTATGGTGGGTTGCCTACGCTAGTTTTTAAAAATTTCCCCGCTCAAATTTCTTATCTATACGTTTTTTGGAAATAAGATTATTCTTTTAGAAAACGGAAAGGTTTTTCTTTTCCGGTATTTTTCATGGTCGTGGCGTGCACGTTAATGGCTTGATGAATTTATTATAATTCCTATATATATTAGGATCATCCATTCGTGTATCCTATAAATATCGTTGTGGGTTATAGATAGTTTTATAAATCTTATAATTACCATCAACGTTTTCCGAATTATCGGGATTTATGACCATTTGTATTTGTATATACTTCCGATGTACATATTCGTTACCGATATTGACAAAGCTATAACATCTAGGTGAGTGTTTTTACATTTCTTATTCATAAGCTTACTCGTCAATGTACTCTCCTAGCTTTATCGTCTTAACCTTAACGAGCAGTGGGATTTCGGGATTTCCTCGCCAGATACTATCCAGAGGGAACCTCTAACGTTAATTGCCGTGGATGCACACTGCGGTGTATACCCCGTACGTCAACATCTATCCGTTGGTTTGTCCTGAGCCGCCAACAGTAAACTTTGAGGACTAGAACCATGGTAGAACTTCTCACGTCGACATCGTAGTACTACTTGGGCAGATCCCATTCTCTCGGTTTGGTAAACCCTCACCAATCATTTTATTTTTACCTAAACTATGCGTAATTTAGTTTTAAGATTTAAACAATTTATTTTGTAAGTTATTTATTCATTAATTTGTGTCATGCCACACTTACGTATAAAAAAAAGGGGAGCTTCAGAAATTCACACCGATAATACACTTAATTACTGATTTAATTATTTGAGGTTAGTTGGTCACTTACAACTACTTTATAAACTACAGGGTGCGTAATATATAAAACATCGTTTATACTAGCTAGTGTAAATCACAGAACCCGTAGATAACGCGTACGTATTGATATTTTTATATTGCAGGATCGCGTTGTTATTGATGGCCTTGTCGATGTTTAGCAAAGGCCTTCCGAACCTCCCTTGTTATTCTTGTGGTACTTGTATACTTGTTGAACCCCTTCTTTGTGTGTCGAATTTACATTTCAAAGCTGAACACATTAATTTTCTCGCATATGTAGCTCTTATAAATACACTTACAAAGCAAGCTTAATTGGTGGTTTTCTTTCGAGAGGTTTGTGTCGGAATAACCCTTCCATCGTAATCGGGTGGATTCGCAACTAGGAAAGATTTGGCGCCTAGGGATAAACATGATAAGTTTCTTCGGTTAAGGGAAAAGATTGCAGAGCCTTACCACGCCCGGAAATTATTACGTCTCTTCTTTTTCTTTTCTCCGAGAAGCTAGTCGGGAAACTCAACATCTCCTTCAGTTAAACATAATTTCTAATTGGCCACGATTTATAGCCGCTACAAGTTTTACAAAAGGCAACAAAAAATACTGTACATTACTTTCGTCAAAGATTTTATAGTATAACTTAGTTCTAAAAAAAATAATTATAAATTTATAATACCTTCTTATTATGTATGTCCAGAAAAAACTACATTCCATTCGAAAAATATCAATATTTACATCCACACAAAATACGCAGCAAAAAGTAAATAATAAACACCGCAGTTGAATTGAATTATGAAATGTCAAATTCCTAACTAACTTCACTGTACGGATTAAACTTTTGATATCTTTCTGGAAAGTAATTTTAGGCTGGACATACTTAAATGATCGCAGTGTACGTTTATATAACATTTCGTATTTGACACTCCCATATTAGGAGTAATTTATTACAATACTTGCTTGGAACTTATGTTGCATGCATCATCTTTGTATAATAATAGATACTCTAATTAACTTGTTAAATAAGATACCATTACTTTTTTGCAATGATGATAACGGTATTAGTTATTGACAAAAACTATTGCTTACAGTATGTTTTGTCTTATTCGTGTGCTTGTGAAAAAACAAAAAATAATATCATTTTTCTACTAAATTTTCGCTTTCAAATTACCACAAAGAGTTTGTCAAAAAATGTTTTTGGTTTTTCAACTGCAGATCTTAACTTAACGTTTGTGAAGTCCAAACTTAAATCTTCAGCTGATACATTTTCGAATATAGCTATGACTGTTTCAAAAGATCAAGGCATCGCTACAATATCTTATTTTAAACTCCACTCCTACATTTCTTAGTTGTCTTATTTTTTTTATCAAAACCAAATAAGAATTCTTCCAAATCACCGCCTTCCTTCAACTTCATGTCCATTAACTTTTTTTGTAACATTAATTTCCCCGTAATACCTTTTTTTCATATCGCGCCCCTAAACTTTTCCATATGCTAAATGCAGTATCATGTCCTCGAATTATGTCAATATGTACATCATCTAAACACTGTATTATTGTTAATTTACATAAATTATCTTTTTGCTTTGCCTTGTTACATTCGTTCTGACTTTCATAGTCGGATTCGTTAAGTTCTTGCATAATACACGTAATAACTTCCTTTTCCTCTAATAACGCATTCATTTTAAATTTCCACGTATGATAGTTATTAGCATTTAACAAATCAATATTAAAACCATTTTTGCAATATCTTGTCGCCATTTTTTTTTTCAAAACTTCGTGTTTTCATAGAATTTTCAATTTTTCTCACAAAGTAACCTGTTATTTTCTTCTTCTACCTCTTTTCTTTATATATATCTTTAATTTGTATTTTAACTAAGAACAGTTTCCTTTATTGTACTTTTATTAATTTCTATATCCAAACATACATCTTACATTTCTCTTACTTTTAACACTGTTGCCAAACTTAACCTTTTTTACTACAATTTTAGCGCAAACTAAAACAAATATTCTATAACAATTAATAACTATTGTTGCAAATAATTATTTTCTGCAATATAAAATGTCAACTACATATATGCTGCGGCCTAAGGTGATTTCTTTGTAACTTCCCAACGGTGAACTTTAGGTGATTTATTATTTTCAAGCAAACTTTTATTTACCTGTTTCTTTTTTTTTTTTTTGATTATAATTCGAAAACTACATTTTGGTATTCGGCTGATTATTTTACCGCTACTGCTTACATTCCTGTTCAATAATTGTAAAGTTGCCGTTGTTACTTTTTTTCCTGTAATCGTGGTTCTCTCGCAGCGAGAGACACGTAACATGAAAAAAGAACAATAATGTTCATAATAAGATTAAAAAAACTCTAATCCTAGGAATAACAATAGTGTTTTGAAAATGACGCAATATTCAATATTATATAATAATTTAATAAATTAAACCTAACATAATTTTTAATTTTTGAAATGACACCTTTAATGAAACTGAATTAACAATTTTCCGTCAAGGTTATGAATTTTAATGGTATTACTAATATTTTCAGTATTTTTGCTGACTAATTGTCACTGGTTATGTTTATTTCTTTATACTTAGACTCGGTTCAAGTCAAAAAATTATTCTTGTTTCATTATCTGTGCCTCTCAAAAAATGTAACGTCACTAACAGAATCTACAAATTTTTTGGAGTAATAATTCGACATTTTTTGTGTTTTTAATTTATTTTCTCCCGTAATAGTAAATGATATACTTTTTTTGGTTTTAATGTGATAAATCTTTACCAGTAGAATTGATTTGATATCTTCAATATCTTCAAGTTTTAGTTAAATCAATTCGTGACTACGACACGCTCTGCTCATTTCTAAATTTATAACACCCTAAAAGATAGTTGATAAAATTTGAACTTTCTATTAAACCTCTGGACTTACTTTTATCATTAAGCATTATTTGTAATCTAGAGCATCTTTTAAAAAATCTTGTATCGGTTCATTCGTTAAAACTCTTGATTTCCAACCTTTATATAGTCTTTTAAAAACAGTTTTTATTTATACATTTTTTTAAATTTCTACACCATTCTTTATACTAAAAGTTGCTTTTACAATGAAATAGTGCGCATACAATGTTGACAATTTTACGTTTATTGCCAAATCGACAAAATAAACCAGTAACACACTTTCTGAATAAACTAATTTTTTTGCACTTCTAGAACATTTTCTCCTAGTTACTACGTTTTTTTAAGACGGTATGTTTTATTTACTAGTTGTTAGGCGTAACTCTTTGGTAAGTGATTTATTTACTATTCTAGAACGGCAGTTACATGCCCAGTAACGTGATAACGCTTGAAAAGCGAACTAGTTTTGACGTTTATTAAGATAATGTAATAAATTTAAGAAAACGTTCTTATCGTGCAAAATAGTATATTGTATAATTAGTAAGGAATGGTTGTCATTGCCAACGAGTATGAAAATTTGCAACCGAGCCGAAGGCGAGGTTGGCAATTCGTACGAGTTGGCAATACACATTCCTTACGAATTATACACTATACTTTTTCTACGACTCTATATTTAATTAGTAATCAAAGTTATACAGAATTTTACGAAAAAAATAACGCAGAAAATAAATAAACTAATTTAAAAATTTGTATTGGTAATACCTAAAATGACAATAAAAAAATTACGTCAAAACTTGCATTTATTTTATGTCAACTTGACAGCGTTTATACTATTAGTTATCTGTTACTTTTATTTTATTCTTGTTTTTTTACTCATCTCTAGTTAAAGAAATGGTGAGTATAATTTACTTGCTTTAAAGGCATGCAATTTTAGTTAACTTCAAATCATTTAGTATTTGAATTTTTTTTAATACATTAATTTCAAGCATAACCTAATATGAATGAGCTAGAATAGTTTGAAACTTACTAATGATTCAATGACAAGATTTTGCTTTTGCAGCCAGTAAGTAAGAGACATCTATTCATGCGAAGCCTGAATCGTTAACAATGTCATCAAGTTCTGACAAATGTTGATATGTGATAGTTTTTCCTAGAAGCTTCAACCAAATAACATGTGAATGTGACTTACAAAGCAAATGAGGTAAATTTGTAAATGTTTAAAGATAATTTGTAATTAATAGGTGTTATTTTTAAAATCAAGCTTTCCAAACTAAGAAGGTAATAAGAACATCGTAGTTTAAGAATTGAAAAAAATACCTTTTAGAAAATGCAAAATAGTTAATTATTCTAATGGGTCAAATATGCTGTAATAATTTTTACTGCAAAATTAGTTTAAATATGAGAAATTAATTGTTAACAAAACACATTGTAGGTAAAAGAAACAAGCGATTCAGTGCTTTTGCTTATAATTGCATCTAAATATATAATTTTTTCAATGTATAAACCAGTTGTTTGTATTAGTCTTGTAACAATTGATTGTATTTATGTTTATCTTGTGTTATTTATTAAAACGTAAGTCCAAAGTGTTTGTGATTACATTCTTAAGAAGGTAGCGACAATGTGCAAATACATTATTTATACAAGATTATAATATAATATGTAGTAAAAGTATACATAAATACTTATGAAAACTGCATTAACATAAGGATAAATAATAACAAACAGATATCAGGCATGTGCGGAACAAACATTTTGATATCTTGCAACTATCGATGAACACCAAAAGATAATTGGATACTTCTGAATTGTCATGCAGTTTAAAAAACTGATAAATGTTCTAATAAATACTAACTTCTTTAACTTAATTTGAGCATGTTATCATAAAATGAGTAATTTTATTTTAATGATTAAATTACTTAATCTGTTTATAACACTGTAAAAATCTGGTAAAATACTGTTAATATCTCCTTCCCATCAGAAGAAAACCCTGCAAGAACACAAGTAGTTATGTTGCAAATTAGAAGTCTTTATTTGTTCTAATTACCTTGAACTTCTAAAATATATTTATATTTCATTACAAGAAAGTCACCACTAAACGTCAACGTTTACTAATATAACCTAAAATATGTAATTTATAAAACACTTATTTTACGCTATAAACTAATGCAATACCTTATACATGACACTCAATGATTTCGTTTTCAAATTTCAAAATTTGTGATGCAGAGAATATTGGTAAAAGTCTTCTAAATTATGTTTTCATAATTCATTATCCTGTACGTTAATAGGTTTTGACCTGTACGGAAATGGCTTTGACCTGTACGGAAATGGAATTAGACAATCACAATGTACAACGTTGCCTAATCGCAATTAAACATACAATGTATCGTATTATCTGTTAGTCGTAGAAAAAATAGTATACAAACATTGAAGGCTTTAAATACACTATTTCTCGCACCATTTTATAGAACATTTGTGCACAAAATTTATAAATTTTTCCAGATTTTGTTAGAATATATGTAATAAATACGGAAGGTAAGACAATTTAATATTTTCTACAAAACACGTAAACAACCTCATGACAACTTGTACACTCTGTAATTTACGCATTATACTTAAAATTAATCTTATTTCAAATTTGATTTAATTTTTTTAATTTTGAAAATAATTTTAGTAAATCAAAAATTTGCGGATTTCATCATCCCTCAATAACTGAATAACACTTAATATGATTTTTTTAAAGTTTTACATTAGTTTGTTTCTAAACACTTCGTTTTTAATGGTACCCTATAAATAAAAACCTTGCTGGAATCAGATGTTTTGCATGTTCTCGGGATTAATGATTTGTCTCAAAGCATACATTATTCCATGTGTTAGTAGCTCCAAATATTTATTACTAGTTAAATAAAATTGTAATCAAATATGAAAGGACTTATTTAGTGATTATCTAAAACAAAAGAAATAACTTAAAATACCAAAAAAAGAAAACAAAACATATACCAATTGAACCGCACCAGACGTTAAAACCAAATCGAACTTGAAATCTTCTTTAATGATAATAGTTATTTTTATTAAACACTCCACAATTGGTAAATGCTTCATCTGTCTACAGTATCTTGCTTTTCTTCAAGGTTCTATGAACAGTAGATTTTGAAATTCTTGTTTCTCGAGCTAAGTGACAAATTAATGTGCTGGGATTGTTCCTAACATTTTCCAAAATAATATTTCGACGTATATCAGCGCCATTAATTTCATAGTTAGTTTGTTTTTGTTTGAAGTTCTGTAAATTGATAACTAGTCTTCTAAAAATTGTCTTGTGTGGTTGTTGTCTTCCTCGAAAATTATCTGCATACTTCGTGCATGCATTTTCAGTGTTTTTATTTTCTTTGAAATACACATTCAACATATTTTCTTTGTTTGAATATGTATGTGCCATCAATTACTTAACACTAGCTACAAGTAGTTTACAAGGTTTTAATTTTTTAATTTCTGCAGTACTAATTGTACTTTGAGAGGTTATTGATTTGCTTTATTCTTTTACACTGTTGTTTAATTCCATGACTTACTAATTTTATTAGCCCGTTTTTTTTAGAAATGAAATTAAATGTCAGTATCGTTTGGATACTTTACTTACTTATTAAATTTACTTACTTATTAAAGTTTAATTTACGTTTTTATTTAGATTTTTAAGGACTGTATACATCGTAAAAAAGCACTTTTTAAGGACTACTTAACAAAATCAAAATTTAAAATAGCCGCCTATGAAAAGCAAACGATAGCGCTCATAAGTTAAAAACAAATGACAAATGGGGGTTTTTATTTCTACCAAATAATTTGTCTTTTTTTGTAATTTCTAGTATTGAATTCTGCTTCTAATAACCGAGATACCAATGACGAGCATCCAAATTGAGACACACTGTATAAATCTAACCTAACACGTATGCGTTATGATACTGTAGAACACAAATTACTTTTCTTAATTCATCACAAAGTAAGAGGTTAATGAATTTTTAATAAAAGCATTTATTTTTTTAAAATTTATCTTAGATTATACGGTAACTGAACTGTAAAATAAGATTTATACAAACGTCTATCAAATCGCACGTAATCATTTTTCTATGTTGAAGCATCATCTGTCATTTTAACGTTTTGTGAAGATCACAACCAAACTAAATTCAGTTTAACCGGAATATGCATACATCTATTATTATGTTTGTGACAAGGTTAAATTGAGTTACAATTTACTGTAAAAAAATGAATTTAAGAACACTAAACAAATAATATAATTAATTATTGCTTTGATAGGAATGTACAATATAGAATTTTAAGCATGTAACGCAACGTTTTATTTTTATTAATGTGTTATAAAGTCATCATCATTGCGTCATCACCGTGGAAATTTAGAAAACACGTTTTATTATTTGACTGGAAAGAGAATACTGTAAGTTCAACAGAGATAACACTATTTTTGTTATGAACAAAAGCTCAATTGATTTCATCGTTGATTGACATTAGTTGACATTTGTTAAAAACTGCTTATGGACATTTTAAAGTTTTAGTTTCAAGTATATAAAACTTACGAACAAACGAACAAAGCATGTTAAAATTTAATTTAAACCATCGGGTGTGTAATCAATCTAATTTTTCTCCGATTTGTTATAACAAATATATTAAACACAACTGTTCTTTAACAAACAGTAACTTTGATCCTCTCATGTTAAAAACAATATATCTGCTATTTATAAGTTATCGTTTTTGTAAATTGTCAATGTTTTTAAACTAAAATGTTTAGAAAGATAGAAAATGTTAGTAAGCATTTTATTACAATAACAGCATTTTCCACAATTATCATTCAACTATGTTTAATAAGTAATATTTGTTAAAATTGATGTTTTAATATACCGCAATAAAACTATCTTTTTTAATTACATTTTCTATAACCGATATCTTTATTTTGTTACCAGATTTTTTTTTCAACTTTATTGCTGGCGGTTAACTCAGTTGTATCGGCAAGCATGTCGTAAGCCGTTGCTAATCCTACACTAAATTAAAAAAGCGTAAATAATTTCCGACACAGACCTTGTTTAAATATGTCAATAACTAAAAGAAACGCATTGACAAAATACAGTCAATTATATTCAATTGCTACGAAATGTTATAAATAAATACTTTTAATTTGAATAGCGAAATAAGTCGACAATCGACAATGATAATGAATCACATAAAAATAAAATACGAATACAGCAACTTACCAACACTGACATTTCCTCGTTAATTGTAGTGACTTCTACTACTCCTATTTATCTAATTGAAAATGGAAACTATGCATGGTATATAAGCTTATGTACAACGGTTAACGTTGATTTGCTTTTGACTATGACTGTGTTCAAATGAAAAAGCGTACTCAAAAACAATACATAAGGTTACAGATGATATTAAGTTTGCGACTGAGAATAAATTTAAGCCGGTATGATCTAACGTTATTATATAAAAAAAAGTAAACGCAGACAATTAATGAATACAATTGAAGTAAATTACATAAAGCAAAACTCTACGTTACTAATAAAAAGTAGTCCATACAAAGCTGACAGAAGCAAAGTAATAAATGCAAGTGTAAAAAGTTGTATGCTAAACCAATCAATGTGCATACAGTAATTTAATGAAATAATACAATACTGTTATAGGTGTCAGTCTTCTCTCGTTCTTTCCAATTATCTTAAACGACGTGGACTCTACAGGTTACATGCATACCTCCGGATACAAAGATGCTGGTAATCTCCCGAAACTTGTTGAAAAAAAGTAGAAAGATAACGTGACTACATTATGTTTGAGAATTGCTTTACTACCTGGGAACGTCGCGTAACTAAACCAAAATGCTAATTTTGACTTAAAATTCGTTTTTGTTTTTCTTAACGCATCCGTTAAAAGCGCAATAAAAATCACAGAAAAAAAAATCAACAGAACGAAACTATTTACGTGTCTTAAAATAACACCCAAGTACACAAATGTTCTCTAGCGATTTCCAACCGGAAAAACAAGAAGCAGCAATATAGCGTTTATTCCCACTCATATAGAGCATCAGAAGCGTACTTAGACAGTGCAGTCGTTAATTTTAATTTAGAAATAATCTTTTCGACGAATACACAATAACGACACGTAACAAGTTCGTTTTTAATTTTTAGTGTCGATATATAACTCAGTTTTTGTGCAATTTGTTAATTAAAATTTAATTAAAGGTTGAAAAACTTTCAACTATAACGTTGCAAAATTAAACAAACATTTCTATCACTATTTTGAACCGACTGACAGTTTAAAAAAATACTTGGAAGATTAAGAAATACAACTAAAAAAAAAATAATACAATTGCATTAATTACTTAAAAGTTTTATTATTCAAGAAAATAATTTTTAAACATTTAATCAAAAACAAAAAATCTTTTTAAGACGTAAAAACAATAAAATTATGCATCTTGATTGTGCAATGCCAATTGTTAAGCACGCTAGTGGCTTTGTTGTTGTTTAGGGCTGTTCTAATTTAAACTGAATTAAAACGGCCACCTCAAAGTCATCTTTCAAATCTAATAAAATTATCAATTGTTAAGAATGTTCAACTTTAAAAATTAGATTTTGGAAAGAAAAGTTAAAGAAAGGATTAAAAAAAATATTATCGTTAACAAATTAAATGTTTAAAATGTAATGATAACATTATTCTACAATCCATTTCATAATTTTTTGCACCCCGTTCTATGCAATAACGTCTGAATTTTTTAAACCGTTTTGAATTTTTTCGATCTGTAGTTGGTGTACGGCGTTTAATATTCTTTCTTTTAATAAGCTTTTACTGTTGGGTATTGTGTGGAAGTAAACCAGTTTTTTAAAGCAACTCTATGTAAAAGTCTAGTATTATGAGATTGGCTGATCTTGGAACTCATGCAATCAGATCGTTTCTAACTATCCACTTTTTTTCAATGTATTCCTATAACTACAGACTTTGACAACAATCGTTGATTTTTTTGACTAAGCAACAATCAGTTTTACATTTTGCAGTAGAAATAATTTTTTAACTTATCGTTATAAAAATTGTATATACTTTTAATTATACAAACCGTACATCTTGCACTTTAGTTACTCAAAAAAAAGAAAAAAATAAGCAATAGCTTTATAATTTGTGTAACAATTATTGTATAGTTTAAATTTAAAATAATAAATTTTAAAATCTTGTAGATTGCTAATTTTTTTTCATTTTATTTAAAATTTATAACTGTCAAACCACGTTATTTATATTAGAAAAATTTGTGTTTTAATGATAATGCTAATATTTCTTATAAAAACTTTTTAAATACTAGCTAACGTTTTTATAAAAATGATTAAAAATTAATGCATATAATAAATTATTTAAGACTCTCTAAGAATATATAGATTATTTAAAAATAACGTTTTGTTTTTGTTGCATATTAATTAAAATACAGCATTTAATTAAAATATTTTTGTGTACTTGATTCTTATAATAATATGTGTTTAAAACGTTTTTTTTTTGGAATAAAATTTATTTTAATTTTTTAGTATTTATAGTTTGAATAAATAGGTACGTTTGCAAAAAACTTGATTGTGTTTAATATTCTTTATTTTTTAATCAATATTAATGTAATAATTATTTTACCCGTTAAATGTATCGCACAACAAAAATAAAATGTTTATAAACTAGTACTGATTAGAAATCTTGATGTTTGTATTGAAGTACGCAATAAAATTTGTGTAAACATGATTTTGTTGGTATACATCACTTTATGTTCTAGTAAGATATTACTTGTAATTTTCAAGTTTTAAGTAACGCTTGAGGCATGTTTCTTAGACTTGTAAAGTACAAGTTGTTTCTATGACATATAAAATTATATCGAATATTTAAAAGACAGAATTTACGGCACCAACAGTAATCAGTAATAAACTAAAACATTATAAAAAATTTATATTGTAATAATATGTAGCGATTTAATTCAAAATTCCTGCGTCTCTAGCGGTAACCGGCAAACTACCGTTGCAATTACATGAGTTGTAATCTGCTTTTACTTACTTTACTTTACTGCTTAAAATTCTTGTTTTTGTGTGTTACTAGGTTTTCCTGAAAACTAAAACTTAATTTATGTATTTTATAATATTTATAGCTTAATAGGTTTTTTAGCATAACATAAGATTTGTTCATGTTATTCGCAATTCTAAACTATAGGGTGTATGTAAATTAGAAATAATATTGTTTTAATGATTTAATTTACAACTTGCCAATTCTGACATAAAAATATTAAGCAACGTGTATAATAAACTTGAGTACATTAATTTTTGGTTCAATAATATTAGATACAATAAGATAAAATACAAGACATCTTCGTTTAATACAACTTACTAAGTCTGCCATTACCAAACATGCACTTGACACTCTTCAAACTATGACAAAACTAAAACAGTTTCTAAAACAAAGAACTGGAAATCAAGAAAGATTAGAGAAGCTGTTGAAATTATTAAACATCCTAACAATTTCAATAGAGACAGTGGTTACGAACTATCTGACACCTGGTTACCTGTTATTCCTTAATCTTAATATGTCCATCAATTACACTTACTCTAGCCTAGAGTTTTGATGGTGGTTTTCCTTTAGACATTCGAGCAAATGCTGTAGCTAAGTTTATTATGCCTATTATCTAGTTCCTTTATAGTTTTTGTTTTTAGTTATCTCAGTTTTATCGTTGTCAAATTAATTTAATTTTGCCGGACGAAGAACTTAGACCAAGTTCGAAAGCTTGCATTTAAATTGTTCTAAATAAATACACCGATTACCCTAAAAATACCTTTAATATGTTTTATGGTTAAAGTTTTATGCCTAAAAAAATAAATTGAATTGATTAATTTTTAGTAATGATATTTGAAGACAAAGAAACTAATAACGCAAAAATTTTGTGTGCGATGGTTTAATTTAAATTTTAATATATTAGCACAAATAAATTATCTTTTCATGCGTGTGCGTGTGTGTGTGTGTGTGTGTGTGTGTGTGTGTGTGTGTGTGTGTGTGTGAGTGTGCGTGTGCGTGCGTGCGTGCGTGCGTGTGTGCGTGCGTGCGTTTGTATGAACCAAAAATCCTAGTAATTTGAAATTTGGTATAGAGCTGGCGTTTAATATTCTCTCGGTTCTATCAAAAGATTGGTCTGATAAAAGAACCGGAAGTAAGCGTATCCGCCATTTTTAACAGTTTTTCTTATATAATTTGTAAGTATATAAATTATTCAAATTATTTTAACAGTTTCTTATACAGTTAATTCTTCTTAACAATTAAAATAAATTTTTTTCTAACATTAACTGTTTATTAGATATTTGATTTATAATTAAAAGTAAGTCACAAAAAAACATTTTTTCTCTAAATGTTTTTGACTTGTTTATCCTGTGTGTCCCGAAAACTTTGAAGCGTACAGATTAACATAGGGAGTTTAAAAATTCTGATTTATATGTCCTCAAAGTGTTTTTAAAATATTTTCAGTATCATATCTACCAAAGAATGTTTTGCGTAATAACTTTCAAAATTTAATAACAAATATCAAAAATATTTTCAAGAATGTATCGCGTGGTAAAAAACTTAGTTTAAAATATGGATGCAAAAACATACGAATAGGTCACTTTGGTGTAGTGACATCAATCGCGTGCTGCGGTAATATCGCCCCGACGTACGAAAGTTCAAATCCCAATGCGGTTTATGTTTTTTTAAATTATATTATTATTTTAAATTAACGACGATTAATTTTTATCAGTAAAGAGACATAACTAAAGGTGTTAATTGTTTTTATTAAAGTCATAATGAATTTATTATTCTTTCATCATAAACAGTTCTATTGAGAATTAGAAATCGTTTATAATTTCCAGTTTTGTTGCACCCGTGCAATAAAACTATCATAGAAACAACGACGTCATCAACTTTTATTTACATAAACATACATGGTTTAACAATGATACCGGTAACTGCGCTCTACTTTGCTATATGTTTATGAAAAGTACAGTTACTATGATTCGTAATAGCCATACCAGAACTACCAACTTTTCGTTCAGATTCTATATTTTTGGCATCTATTACATCTTCTTGCAATCTTCACCTTATTGTCAACAGATTCTTCAATGTGATTCCAGTTATCAAGTCTCTTCAGCGTAAAAATCTCGGCTCTATTCTGGGCCAGTAGGGTTGCTCACGTTCTTCAGGAGCAGTGTCCAGTTTTTTATTATTAACCCTTAAACACCGCAATTCGGTTATAGTTACATCGTTACTGTATTGCGGTCTGATAGACCGCTTTCAATTTAAGCTTTGATTAAAAACTGTTATTAGCATTGTTACTTGTTTCAAAGACTGTTATTTTTTAGGAGATTTGATAAAACAGACGAAAGTAAAAATTTTCGTTATTATACGACGATAGTTTTATTACGTTTTAATCTAATGGTTGAATTAGCAGAATAAGGTTTTTTGCTTCTCATTTGTTCCTCTGGAAGATGATTTTTTCCCTTATTTAACAGTAACAACGCCGTCATTCAAAGTTTCTGTTTTTAAGAAAAAAATTGATTTACAAATTCGATATACTTAAACTACGTATTTTAGTAATATTTGTGATAACATATTTATTGTCATACCTGAGGAACAAAGCGTTTAAGTAAATTCACTTCAGGAATATATTTCTAATTTCTACTTACCCGTTTTCATCAGCGCTGTAAATTTATCCTGTATTGTTTTTAAACAATGATATTAATTTTGACTCTACTGAGTATTTGTGACCAGATATATATAGCAGTCGATTAATATACCTTATTTTGTTATAAAATTTTCTGTTTATTTTCATTTTTTAAGAATCGTTCAGCTTTTACTTTAATTATTTTTTCGTTAATTGTAATACGGTTTTTACGTTGTTCTAAAAACCATATATGTTTTTGCTTTTATTAAAATTTTTTTGATCCTGTACTTTTCAATTCACGTTTTTTCTAAAATGTTTGTCTTTAAAAGTTTAATCTTATAGTTTGTTGTAGATTTTGTTATTGTGTATTTTTTTATTTTTACTTTGTCAGTTAATCTTAAACAGTTTGTCTTATTAAAAGTAGATAAATGAGTAGATAAACACAAGTAAGTATTTTTATTTATGCTATTTATGTTACCGAGGGTTCCATTAAATTTTAGAATATAAATTTTATCTTTACATTGGTGCGATGTTTCTATTACTGTTTACATTACCAAACGTTTTCGTATTAAGGATATTTTTTCAAATGCTAACACAAAATATAACTTTATAAAAAATGTTCAGATTTTCTGTTCGTATTTATAAAATTTTTTTAACGCATATTTTTCGATATTACTATTAATGATAATAATTTTCATTTAAAAAAATTGTTTCGGAGAGATCCAGTTATTCATTTAAAATTAATTTATTTATTGTTTTTCTAATATTGTTTTGATGTTTCTTCTATAGCGTTCTATATATGTAAATCAATTTAGTTTTTTTTAATATAAGGTGTTCTTCAGTCTGATTTTAATACGTCATTACGCGTTTTTTATCGAGACCGAAGTATATTTTAATAATTGTATAATGTTTTGAAAATGATCAAATCAATTTTTTTTTAAATATGTAAACGAATGTTATCCTAAAGTAACCAAAAATTACTTTTTTTAATGTTACTGTAACTTAAATATTTATAAAATTAATAATAATATTAACAAATGTTTAGTGTTCACTATACACTTATTAGATAATTAAATTGATAATAGTAAATATGGGAAAGTCTAAGCAAAATTCGTTTTATCATTTTTTAAGTTAAAATTTGTCGTGGCTAATATAAATTATTAATAAATTTAAAAGTAAAAAATCAAATAACTTAATAAAATAAATAACATAAATACAATTGGCATTTTACTTCCAGGTTTATTCTAAGCAGGTTAAGCCATCGTCAAAGTACAGAACGTACGATCTTATGTGGGTTCGAAAAAAAATTACTTCTTTGTAAAAAAACAGGAAGTTGCCCAAATCATCAGTTTCCGTAGAGATCTGTTACTGAAAAAAACTGTTCAGAGTCTTAAGAGTAATACAGTTACTGCCAAGCAGCCGAGGTGCGCGGAAAACACACAGTTTCTGTGAAGATTATAAAATTACTAAATACATTAAATACATAAAAAAACGCAAAACGTTTAGGCTCAAAACAACAACAGCATTTCATATATTTTTAAAAATAAGAGAGCAGCACTAAAAACGTTTATTGGTATTAAATGCTTCCATAAAAAAACAACACTGTGGAAAAAAACAGAAAAGCAGCTAGTACTATCGTTGTACTATAAACCGCTTAGTGCCTATAAATTTTTGTTTTACGATTTAAGTTTTATTTTAATCTGAATTTTGACAATCAAGTCAAGTTTGGGTTGAGGATAGTTAATTTGAAAACAAGTACAAACAACTGTTTTACAAAAAAGCTAAAAAGAAAAGTAGATGGAATGCAGATAGAGAGAAACACTGCGTTGTAATATTTGATAAAATTACTGTAAGACGATGTCTACATTACAATCAATACCGGGATTACACTGAAGGGTTTGAAGATTTAGGTAGTTTAGGTTGTAAACTGTATTTAGGAAATCAAGAGGTAATTTTTTATTTAAGGGAGTTATTATATAATTGGAAACTGTCGTTTTGTTATCTCATAACCAACGGTTCCGTAAAATTTAAACCACTCGCAAAATTTTTTAAAGAAGTACAAAAATTGCTTCAAATTTGATTAAAGCTTGATCAAACAATAGGGCAGCGTTAGCGCATTTAGGAGCAACTAAAGATAAACTAAAAATTACTTATGAAAGAGTTTAAGAAACAATTTTACGAACGCACGTTTGTCTAGGATAAGAAAATTGATTGGTTTAATTTTATCAAAACTTTTTATATTGACCAAGGCAAAAACGTTGCTTTTAAAAAAATGCGCGTTAAATTTGCCGCCTAAGTACTTAGCAATTCTGTATCTGTAGCAAGTAAGAGCGCATTGACTACAGGAAAATTAAAGAGCGATACGGCTTTAGACACTGCCCTTTTATAAAAAGTGTTACTGATATTTTTGATTGCTTGAATAGTTCAGCATTAACTGACCGAAATCCTTATAGACGTAAACTTTTGATAAACAAAACTCCCTATAAAATATTAAGAAATTTGTTGAAATAGTTTGACACTCGACAACGAAAGAAAAAAATATCTTGCGTAAAAGGATTTCAATGGATTATAAATGCAATTTTGATTTAAAAAAAGACTAGCGTTACAGCACAAATGCCGATTTGTTTAGAAGTACCAATTCAATAAGCAAACTGTGAAATTGATCTTATTTTATTTTTAGTAAATAACGCTTTTCCTATTAATCATGTAATGTAATCTAATGTTTTGTTGAACGCCGTTTTTATTTTGTTTTTTAGTTAAATCGTCGTAAACAATACAAACACGCTTAGACAATCTAGGTGCTTTTGAAAACTTGTTTTACCTGTATTCTTATTTAAATTTCAGTAATGTATAACTAACCGTAGTTTTTTTATTTTTTTTTGTCCAGACATTTATTCAGTAATAGGGCATTTAATTAAACGGAGATTTAAAAACCGAGACACGTAATGCATTGTGTTTAAAGTTTTTTATGAGTGCATCAAAACTAAAATTAAAAAAAAATACTATAGCAAATTATTGCGTCATTAAGGTTAACAAATATAATATAATGTATATGTTACTAAAAGATTAAATAAACTAAAAAAAACGTGTTCAAAGGTTCTTAAATATTAAATGTTATATTATTCGGATTGTAGCTTTCAACTATTTCTTTTACTCTGGTGTTAATTTGTCTGTAGAAAATATCATTCTAACTGCTAATATCAAATTATCTTTGTTTTCTTCATAAGCAGTTTTTAACCTAATTGAGACAATTTGTTTGTGTCAAGCTTGTTTTAAAATAAAAACGGGATTTTGATACTTTTACATTTGGAAAAGCTCTGCGAAAAACATTCGTTGCTCTAATTTAAAAATCATTAGGTAATAAATTTTTAATTATCTTTATTAATCAGATTTACGTGGTTTTAATTGTGTTAGATTACAGTGCCAAAATGCATGAAAAAACTATACCAGCTAGCTAAACGTGTTTGCTGTACAATTGTTAAGTGTTCTATCTACTGATATAGGTTGACACTTCATTTTTTTAGTTCAGCAAACTTAATTGTTGTGAATGCACTTTCAAAATATATTATATAATTTAATTTCTCTTAAATGTTTTTTATTGATTGCGCCTAGGCATGCAAAACTACTAGTAAATCTTAAAGAATTATTTGCAAAATGTCTATATGCAGTACATTTTTCTACTTTTATTTTATTATATTTCATATAATATATTCAGTAAATTAATTAACAATATACATATAAATTAAATTATTTTTTCTAATATATAAATTAAAGGGGTTGTAAAATGCATTTACAAAAAAATTTAACTAAGTGAATCAACATATGCTTTTTAAAACGGATTTATTCGTGTTTTTTTCGTAAAATTGTAAACGTTGAAAATTCCCTTAGGACAGTCAAATACCCTCTTAGATGCCGTTTTCTAAAGAATTGACATACAAACACAAGCAAAGTGCCGACTTTAACTTTTAAAATGGAATAAACTTTATATACTTAAAACATGCATAGCCCAAGGAAAATTTAATTTAGATGATAGTACAAAACCAGAGTAGCATGAAATTATCCTTTCTTTGATTATTTTTTTATTATTATTATTGCTAAGAAAGCAAAACTATTTAAAACTAAAAAGAGAACATCTACTGGACAGTATGATCAAACTAAAATATGAATATCTTAAACGTATATTAAAATAATTAAATATGCACCATACATAAATTGCGTTAAATCTTTTTTATAACAGGCACAGAATTGTATAAAACATATAGGATACGGTAACAGTAATGTATTATTGACAGTTATAGATAAATTATGATTAATGGTTTTCTTAAATTATTATTTCAAATATGCACAAAAATGTTGCAAAAATACTGGATAGAATTTAAAAATAAGTCAAACTATACACTATGTAAAGTTTACATTATTTTTAGATATGTGTAATTTAGAATGTTGCGCAATTGACTAGCCCCAACCGTTAATAATTATTGATTATTTTAAATGTTTCAAAACAAGTTGCAGAAATATTAGTTACCAATATTATAAAGTCAATGTAAGTTGTAACAATTGTTGTTAAATGTACAATAACTTTTACTGATAGTGAAATCAATTCTTAAAAACATTATTATGTTTTGTGTTACATTTCACATTATATCTGTAGCTTTGTTTAGCATTAAAAATGTTTTATATTATTCAGTGATTTTAAAACTTTTTTAGAAAAAACACTGCTATTACTTATTTTGTTTCAGCTTCCGTGTTTATTGTAGCTGCATTATAAAATATACCTAAGGCGACAGCTTTGAAAATTGCGTTTGCATTCGTTGAACATGGCTGTTTTAATTAAAATTTGTCACAAATACATAGTTACTATATAAATTTGTTAAAATATTGCAATTTGTTACATTTACAAGTTACAAAGCTTTTAATAAACTTTTTAATATTACACATAACTTCACTTGTAAAAGTTATATCAATAAAAGGTTATCTATTTGAAATATATTGTATACTTATTAGTTCGGGATAAAATGTAGTGATATATAGTAGAACAAAAGATGTTAACAAATATATTTTAATTAGAACTTTTTTATTTAATTTCAAAATTAACATTGGATTTCAGTAAACTGCAGAAAGATCAAATTAAAAGCAGTGGTGAAATTCATGGAAAAAATTAAAAAGGTATGCAGTTTGCAATAAAATATATTATACAAAGAACTATACGTTTTATAGCTTTGCTGAAAAATGTAGTTTTAGCAAGCCAACAATTCACCAAAAGCTACGGAAGTTTTACGCCAGTTTTTAAATATTATGAAGAAAAAGGTTTAACCCAACATTTAGTTAACGCAATTTTAAACATGTGATGAGTTAACAGAAACGGTGTTAAATCCGTCTAGTAGGAGAAGGCGATGGAAAAACAATGTGTTTTTAGGTAACGTTTTGTGCACTAATGTGTGTACTTCCTCAGGCCACTGTATTTATTAACAAACACAACATAATTTAAATACGTTTTATTATTTATAATGCATTTGAGAATAAATATCATTGTATTACAGTTGGTGACTTCTACTTATTTATTTTATTTCTTTGGATATCATCTAATGTATTTACTGCCGCCTTAAAATAAACTACATATAAATGTACATTTATAACACCCCTCCTTACATTTATATTACAAAATAATTACTAACATTTTAATTAACATTCTTACTCTATTATAACTAACATGTCCCTAAACTTTACGAACTTTATATTACCAAGTGATTTGGTAAAAATATCTGCAATGTTATTTTCAGAGTTAATTTTATTAATGTCAATAGTGCCATTTTCATAAAGTTCGTTTACAAAATAATATTGAATTTCTAAATATTTTGAATCTTTAGTAAAATTACCCCATTTAGCAATAGCTACAGCTCAGGAATTGTCTTCATATATTTTTATGGGGTTTTCAATTTCAACAAAAACTTTTAACATATCTTTGACAAACTTTACTTTGCTGACTGCGTCTGATAAAGCTACATGCTCAGCAAATGTAGATTTCCAACAAATAACCAAATACCAAACAATCTTAATACATATCCTATGGTTGGCTTTCTATCCACGTTATCACCTGCCCAATCGGCATTTACAAAACAATCTAAGATATCAGTTCTTTCATTTTTACAATAATCTTAAGTTTCTTGTAAAATACAAATATTTTAAAATTCTTAAAATATCTTAAAATTCTTAAAATGAGTCTCATTATGACTATTCTGGAAACTACTTAAATAATTCACACTGTAACTTATAGTCCTGGGTCGTTGTATCGATATATCGATACGTATCGATACGTCGGGCGTATCGATACGCCGATACAAACCACAAGCTCATATCGATATATCGATATTTCGATACGTATCGATATATCGATACGTATTGATACAAATTGCGTATCGATATTTGATACACAAAATTCCGTATCGCCCAGCACTAGTAACTTATATCTAGTCTAGTACCTGAACTAATTTATAAAAGTGCTCCAATCAAGTTTCTGTATCTAACATCAACATTTATTTCTTTTGAAGGCTCTAATTTTAAGTTTACTTCTATTGGTGTATTATACAACAATGCATTTTCAATATTGTATTTACTAGCTAAATTTCAATATACGTTTTTTGATTTAATTTCATTTTATTCCTTTCATTTACACATTCAATATTTATTCTTAGATAATTTTTCGTTTTACCCATGACTTTCAGCTTAAATCGTTCTGAAAATAACCTTTATTAATTTATTATTAATAGAACAAATCAAAATATAATCAACAAGAAGATTAAATAAACCTTTTCATTTCCTTTCTTCATTACTTATAGACAGTAATTATACTTGCTTCTTTCAAATCCTTATTTTCTAATATTCTTAGTAAAACATTCATACCATGCTTTTGGATTTTATCGCAAATCGTACAATACTCATACCCTCTAGTCTGTTTTGCATAAATCTCTGGCAATACTTAATTACAACCCCTACCAGCTGCAGTGGGGTAGTAAATATAAACACAGGTGAATCCCAGTTGAAATTAATGGTAAAGGAATATTGCCCTAGCTCAGAAAGAGAGGGAAAGTAGGTAACAAATAATAATGCAGCCTTATTTGGAGGTAGCTTATATAGTCAAAAAAAATCCCACATAAGCTTAAAAGATTTAGCAAATACCCGAAGTTATAGGCGCCAGGTAGGTTATTGTGAAAACAAATTTTGTAATTCTGGCAAAATTACCAAAGCCAACCAAAGATACTAATACAATCAAAATCCAAAACGAATTTCGTATTATCTATACAAACACAGTAAATATACATAAGTATAAGAATAATATATAAAAATTAGACATAAGGTAATATGGACTCTAACTACATAAGAGTCAGTAACACAAACTAAAAAGTTATTAATTTCTACCGGCAGGGAGTAATTTCCCTTGGTGCCATCATCGTAAAAACAAATTTCCAATAACTAATCGTAAAATAATCAAAACGAAATGTAAGTAAGAGGGGAAATTTTCCTAACGATTAAGTAAACGTGAACTCAATCAAGATGTCTAAGCAAACTATGCCTAGTCAAAATCGAATGACCAAAAGTGAAATTGAGAGCAAATAACGCTACATAAAATGTAAAAAAGTAAGATACTACCTTACTCGAGCCACATGTAACACTGGTTTACATATACCTGTAGATCGATTGGATCCTTGTACAGAGCTCTGCTTAAGTCCCTAGTCCTCAGTCATCCAAAAAGAAAACACAAAAGTAAAACAGTGCCACACTTCGCACTTAATGTAGGTTAGAACATATCCAAAATTACAGCAATACATGAGTTTACTTATACAATCTAATAATTGACGTTACGTTTACTTAACTTAAAAACTAGCGGCGTAAATTTTCGATGGACTGCCTCCAAAGAACTCTTGTAGATAACGATATTACGTAGTAATTATTCCAAATCAAACGACAGAAAATTATAGATAAATTGTCTCTATCAGAAATCATAATTACAATCGCAATAGTTGTATTACGTCACATAACGACACCCGCCTTTTAGCATCAAAAAAAGAAAGATGTACGAAATCCTTGATTTTCACCCGCCCTTATTCACCTTTTTTTTCTTTGGAAACAGTTACAACATCCAGGAAGAAAGCAACAAAAAAAAAGAAAAAACACTCAGGCTAAGAATTAGCCATTTAAATCTAACTTTTATAGCAGTATTAAAACTACGTGTGCATAGCAACGCAAGGAAAAATCTACAAGAACCGGCCAAATGCGATTACCCATTTGGTGATCTTTAGACTTAGTCCAAACCCGTACCTCACTGTAGAGGCAAATTTAATATTTACCTTGCAGAAAATTAGTAAATAAATTATTAACTGGTGCGTTTATTCGAGAACGTTACCAATTAAAAAGAAAACGTAACAACCTTGCCATTTAAAAATGCTATTTCTACATGTATTTGTTTTATACTTATAATATAATAATGCTTATACCTCCAGACAACAATATGATAATAAAATTTTTAAAGTTAACATTTTAGCAACTGGTGAATAAACATCATCTACAATTTCCTTTTGCTGATAACCTTGTACGACTAATCGAGTTGTAAACTTATTCTTGGGCTTTTTATTCTAAACCCACTTAACATCTAAAACTCTTTTATTATCGGGCCTTTTGACCAAATTCTATGTTTTGTTTTCCTTTAAGAATTTAATTTCGTTTTTCATTGCTTCGATCCAATATTCATATTCATTACTTTCTACCGCCTCCTCAAAACTTTCTAGATTATTAATACCACAGTAATTAACATTTACATAATTGTTATAAAGATAATAATCATCATACCTTAAAGGTATTTTCATTTCCTTTAAGACATCCTAACCTCTTTCTCACCTTCTAAATTTGATATAGTTTCATCTATATTTTCCTCTTCTACAAAAATTACATGTCTTGCTACAAACATTCTATTATTGACTTTTAAAACTCTGTAACCGACTTCAGTATATCTTAATAAAACGCCCAGATTTGCCTTTTTATCCCATTTTGACAATTTTTTTTTCTTCAGGAACTCGCACAAACACTCTATTTCCATATATTCAATACCAGGTTTTTTATTAAATACTATTTCATAAGGTGGGTTGTTTTCACTAGTATTAGCTAATGTTCTATTTTTAAGATACGCAGCAGTACAAACTACTTCAGGTCAAAACCACCTATTTACTTTTGCTTCAGATAACAAACATCTAGATTGTTTGAATGTATTAAACAATGTTGCTTGATGCGAAGTAATAACATTCTGTTGAACTTTCATTGTTTATTATTTTTGAAATGAATATACACAACGTTTCGATTGCTGTGGTATCTGCAATCGTCATCAGGTGAATATTGCAGATACCACAGCAATCGAAACGTTGTGTATATTCATTTCAAAAATAATAAACAATGAAAGTTCAACAGAATGTTATTACTTCGCATCAAACATCTAGATATATCCATCAAAGACCTATTAAGCCTCTCAGCAGTTCCACATAATTCATGCACATACGGTGGAAAAACATTTAATACAATTCCTTTTTCTCTAACTAAAGAACAAATTCTATTATCTAGATACTCAGTTCCGTTATCACATCTTAGTATCTTTATAGTTTTACCAGTCAAATTCTCAATTTCATTTATATACTCTACAAAACAAGTATAAACTTTAGGCTTGGACCTTATAGTATAAACTCTAACTAATTTACTATAATCGACAATAAAAGTAAGAAAATAATTTTCACCCTTATAACCGGTTATTCCATGTAGTCCATTTAAGTCTGTATGAAAAATTTCTAGTATTTCTTTTGCTTTCGTTCTATTATTTCTGAAAGGTAAATTATGCATTTTATTCTCAATACAGGTTTTAACGTTTTATATATTCTGACTCTATTTTTTTAAGCAATCCATCCATCATTTGATTCTTACACATACTATTCAAATAACTAAAATTCACATGACTTAACATACGATGCAGTTTTTTTTTTAACGTTATTTTACTTTGACTATTAACTTTAGATAAATTTATTTTAGCTTGATTATATATAACCTCACTTGACATTATTATATAAGTTACATTGCTTCCAAGCAACTGCAATTAACATATTGTTTCTATTTTAAACTTTAGAAGTATTTCTTTTTGATATAATCATATTAATATCAGTTATTTTTGAATAGCTAATAAGATTTTTTTCCATTTCTTTTACAAAATAAATATTTCTCATCTTAATTTTTTGTTTTCTGTCATACGCATCAAAATAAATAATTACAGTTCCTATTTCAGTTGATTTCAAAATTCTCCTACTATTACTTTTTTTGTTTCTTTTAATAGCACACTTTCAAAAAAATAATCATCCTTATAGATTACATGATCAGTACAACCGCTATCTAATAACCACTTAATTTTAATGTTAGCATCGATTCCTTTACTTACATTTAAAGCTTCTATCTCTACATGAAAACTACTCATTGAACCTTGTCGATTCTGATAATAACCTTGTCCTCTTCGATTATAATGATTGCCTCTCGAACCTTGCTGCACACTTCCCAATGACCTTGACCTCTTACATAAAAATTTCCTAGATTGCTTGCTTGCTGCTGCTCTATTCCAATAACTTCTTCTTTCTCCAGTCTGGTAACAATTCCGTTTATATTGTTTTTTACTTACAAAAATCCAACATGACATTTCTTGTTTAATTGGTTTATTACTAGTACTCCAAGTACTCGGCACGTAGGCGTTTGAATTTATTTTCGAACTTCCACTTTTTTCATTTACCTTTAAGCCCATCATTTTGATTTTACTTTTAACATACTCTACTGTTTGTTTTTCTTCTTCTTAATATATCAACTAAATATTCTATATAACTAAAACTTTCTGGCAACATTTTTAACATTTAATTCATTTCAAAATCACTAAAAAATTCCGCTGTGTCACTGTAATTTTTTAACCTTAATTTATTCAATCTATTTCTTTAAATTATTTTTAATACAGTTAATTCTTTTGAATATAACTCATCAAACTTATTGTTAATTTCAACCGCTGTCTCTTTATCAATTTCTAACTGCTTATTCGTAATGGAACTATATATGTAGTTAAATTCATTTCATCGCATTCTTCATCTTTGTCCGTCTCTAATTTCACACGGACGATTATCCTGTCACATTTTATAATTTTTAAAAACATCATTAACATTTTGTTCCAATTTCCATACTCCTCTCCATCAAATACAGGAATCATATACCTTCTTCATTTTTAATAAACACTAACTGTAGTTAACCACAGAAAAAAATTTGCTATAATCGATAACAAAAAAGTTTCAGATTCTTGGAATAATGCATCCGCTTAAGAAAAAAAACCTTTAAGTGTAAAGTTCATAAAACTCAGTAGATTGAACAGAGCAACACGTTTTAATCCTTTTAATGTGACGTTTTATCCTAATTTAAGAGCTGCAAAGACAAAACATAACTTTAGTCCTTTAAAAATATACAATTGTAATGAAATAGGTTAACAAATGTAGACAAATTACTTTAAAAATTTTCACCAATTTTTCATAGTTAGGTAAATTACTGTTGTTAAAGGAAAAATATTAATAACAACCTGCTGTTCTTTACTATGTGCTGATGGTTCTTTTGTGTCCCCATTTTTCATATTTAAAAAAATATTTAAACCACACATGTTGACTGGTCACTTTTAGGAGCAGCTGAGGAAACCGAAACAAAGTTTGGTCATTGCCGTTTTGCCATTTGTGAACCTAAACACGATAACATTTGGAACAATATTACAGCTAACATCTTAAAACCATTAATTTTTACTATAACAAAAATTAATGACGGTTCTTTAAATTATTAACGATAAACGTAGTGATTTGCGGATTGTTACTTTCTTTTCCCCTTTTGCTTAAGTATATAAAACAATTGTTTTTTGTTCTTTCTGTGTACACAATGTTTTATTTTTTTTTTTACTTTTTGTAATCAGTACCTAAAATAATTTTTTTTCCATGCTATAAAGCTAATTTACAAGAAAAAACGCTATTTGTAACTAGGTACTAGTGATAGTATAAGTAAACTATAAGAAAAAATAAACATTAGATAGATCAGCTATGAATCAAAAAAACTTTTACAACTCAGTATAAACACCATAAACATTTAAATAAAATAATATCAAAATGCAGATTGTATAATATCTGGTTTTAAAAGTTTCAATGCTTTCCTTTTTTTCTCGTAAATTTAGGTTTGATACTGCTTAAGAAGAGGTCTAAAGTCAACAACATTCTATTCAGTATGCCTTTATTACATTTTGTTCTGAAATATTTTTGTGAGAAGCCTCTTCTGTACTGGTGAAAGTTCTTGTTTTTTGGCTTCCGCAACTTGTTCCGGTAACTGTCCGATTAGTAACCAAGCATACGTTATAATACTTCTTGAGTGTGTTATAATTTTATGCATAGTTGGTGTCATTGGTTGCTAAAAATATAGATTTACGTAGTGTTTAGCTATATTTATAGTGTACGTAAAAATTTTTTTTACGTAATTTTGAAGCCCGAAGATAACACCCCTAATATTATTTTAAATCTATAAATCTATATATTCGCTCAAAGTCTACCCTTATTATAGCTGCTGCTTCTAAATTATTAAAAATCTACGTGACGTAACACCATCATTAGTATTACCATTTCTGGTATGTCACCCAGCAATTTAATCTTTTCGCAATTTTTTTTTAACGTTTTACTTTGCAGTTTAGATTTTTACTTTGTCACATTATAACGAAACGCAACTAGTATGTATTTATTTTGTATGAGAAATGTAGCAAGAATTCAAAAACCCAATCTTGGCGTGTAGTATTGATTGTCCGAACTTGAATGTTTTTTGTTTTCTATGTGCTACTTTTTGTCATGCCATTTAAGCTTTTTGATGTTTTATCACATATATAGCATCGCAATCCATTTATCATTGTTGGCAGTAATAGTTTTCACGTATTCAACCTCCTCATTAGTTACTTCCTTATTTTGTTTGACAAATCTCATTCTGTTAAGTCTAAAAAAACTGATTATAGATGGACAAGGGTTTTGCCATATATTTTTTTTCCACGCATTAGTCTCACTGGCACAAAAAAACTCAGAAAAATGTGTCACTGTCGATGATGGTATTTTCGTTAAATATTTGTTTATACTGTTTCTGCTGGGATCTATCGCATCCCCAATATATGTAAAAAAATCTTTGTTTTCACTTCCGTAATTCTTTATGATGACTGATTTCAAACATCTACACAGCCTCCAAGTTGTGTAATTCACTAAATCTTGCAATTTTGCTTTTTTGCAAAAATGTCGCACTTTTCTATAGGTAACAATCTTGTTTAGTTATTAAGCATTTTGCGGTATACTTTAATTTACAAATAATTAAATATCAATTTGCGAAAAAATACACATAACCACATGACAGCGAAATGTTTAAATTTTCTTTTAATAATGGTTAAACCATGTTCAGGTACACATTGGCTTTTTTATTTGCAAACAAAGTGAAATTTTTAAAAAACTACAAATATTGGCACTTCCGGTAGCTATTGGCATAGTCTCGTACAGTTATTGGCCTCAAAGTTGAATAAGGATTTAAGTACTAAAATGGACACTTTTCGAAACATCAATTTATTAATATAAAAATTAATTGTAAAAAATAATAATATGTAACATTAATTGAAAGAAACTCGTTTTTTTTTCACAGATTTTGCAGAAGAAATTTTGTAATTTCGGTTCATTAACAGAGTTAGTATGATAACTCCTAACACAGGTTGTGCATTTCATCCCTATCCCCTAAACAGTAATATTATTTTCACACGTGTAGCAAATTCCACGAGTTAAATGCTGTTCTTTTATCCTTCTTAAACAACTTATTTGTGATTTGATGATGATGATGATGATGATGATGATACATTATCATCATCACTTCCCAAATCTTATGGCATGAAGCATTTTGACGAGATGTCTTTACCGAAAATTGCTGAAACATTTCTTCTTGGGTCATTGTTATTACCATTAAGTGGAGGGATAGATATACAGGAAATACTGTTGACCTTACTAACAGTAGCAGACTTTTTCACTGCTTTTTGACTTATTTTGATTTTTTTGCTGCAGTCTGTTTTGTCTGTTTGTTTATTTTGCGTTTAGGTTTTTTTATCTTTTAATTTTTCCACCCTGTTGATGTTATTACATAAGGCATTTCCTTTTTTTTCTGGTGTTTTAGGCCCAAAAACATGTTCCTCAAGTCTAGTTTCCAAAAAAATATTCCGCAAGCTCTAAATCCATTTTGTATTACATCAAGACGCACTGATTTTTCTATTACACATTTAAGAATCGGTGCAAAACGTTCTTTGGTTATGTTTTCGTTGGGATGGTTCCTTCTCCATTCAACCACACCTTTACGCCAACCGTCTTTTAAAGGTTTAAATGTCAATACATCGCAAGATTGTAAAATCCTGGTCGCATTTGGATACAAAGCTACTAAGATAATTTCAAGTTTGGTACAAAGATCACTTAGATTTCTATCTAAATGAGTTTGATGCTCGTCTGCAAATAGAATGATTAGAAACTCAACATGCTGTTTTTTTATACTGGGGTAAAACACATTTCCAATATATTTATTGAATACTTCATGTTTCATCCACCTAGTTTTACTCATACCAACGCCCCAGTACTCAGATACAAAGTCTACAATTTTTTTTTTAGTTTATTATTAGGATACACTATAAAAGGAGGAGTTTCTTGCATCTTTAAACAAAAACATCACCGTTATCGACGATTCAGCTTGACGAGAATCAATTTCATATACATTTTTTGCCTTTTTGGAGTCCAAAATTTTTTTTTGAGGACAAAGTAGAAATTCTGTCTAATTGCCGTTGAACACCCGTTTTGAATGATCGAGTATTTTATCGTAACTTTTTATTACAAGATATGAATATATGTCTTTGAACCAACGCCTGCTGTCATTTTCACTGACGTTGGAGGAAGCAGACGTAACGGCCTATGGTTTTCTCACTGCGAGAGTAGGATGACGTCTCAGAAATGCCTTGTACTATCCTTCACCTGGGCAGTTGTTAGTAAAAGGATTTTCCCGTGGATTTTCTTCGAGAAATTGCCTGACCGAAAATCTTTTCTTCGCCGAGGAAACCCCTGTCGATGACATTTATTTATCCATTGTACCAGAGTGTTTTCTTCTTCTGGTGACAATATTGAAAAAAGTCCGTATCCGGGTTTTACGAATTTGGCGGACAATCGAAATTGCAATGTTCACCGAGGAATGCCAAAATGGTTTGCGGCCTATCTTTTTGACATTTTTCAAGATGAAGTACCTTCCAATGCTTTACTAAGTGCATCTTCCGAATATTTTTTATTTTATTTATCTTTTCCGTTCTACTGTTTTTGGCATGATTATAGAAAAAGAAAAATTATCGAGGTAAAATGTAATTTTAAATGGTAAAGTAGTTTGTCCTCCTGTTGTCAAGTTGTAGTTAGTTCTAGTTTTTATCTTCTTTAGGAGGGGCCCCTCCTAAAGAAGATAAAAACTAGAAGTAATTTTAAATGTTACAGTAACTGACAGGGGGCCAGTAACTATAGTCTTCAAAGCATACGTTTTTTATCACAAAAATAATCAAAACCAAAACAACAACTCTTTTAATGACAGATTGTAAAAAACTAAAAAATATTTGCTAACACAGTAATTGGCCGGGAGGCCAATAACTGTAGTTTTTAATGATTTGCAAATGCCAGTAATTGGCCCTTTGTTAAAACACACTTTCAACGACATTTTTTAGGTTATGCCTATATTAACAGTAAATTCTAACATTTAAAAAGCTGGTTAATCAACAATTTTATGTAAAATCACTTGTTCCTATAATTACAGAACTTTAGTAAAGAGGTATACACTTACCTCATACAGTACAAAAACGACACATCAGATACAACTCAGTAACTAAATTCTACCAAAAGAAAAAAGAAAGTCACTAGACTATACCTGTAAATAAAATAAAAGCATGATTTAAGGAGAGAACTGATGTAGTCTATCTTTGTCATAAAGCCATATAATAAACAAACATAATTAACATTAGTGCAACCAGATTTTGGTTTAAACTTAGCTTTTTTAGTACTTTATTTATATATGTTAATAAAGAGAGTGGTAAACCTATGACTGCTCTTTTCACTTCATGTAAACTGTTGTCAGAACTGAAACAAGTTCTTTAGGACAAAATTCTACAAACAAAATTTTTAAAATTATTTTTTAAATCTAAATTGATTAATTGTGTCCGGTTTGTTAAAAATTATAAATAGTTTGTACTGATGCTCTTTTGTAAACCGTAGTTTAGACTTTAAGCGATAAATACACTGTTTAAACTTTTAAAATTACTGTTTACTTTTAGTAATTAACTGATTGTTTTTATTATTTCTTATTATTATTTTTGACACGTTATAGTAAGCTTGTGTTTATTTAATTATAAATCTAAAAACAATTTTTGTAAAATATTGCAGTGTGAAAATTATTTGAAAACAAACTTTATATAAAAGTTGATTTTTATTTTGTTATAGTTTTTTATTAAAAAAATTGATTTAATACTGTGGTTTCTAAGATAGTATACGCCGGAAGCTACCTATAATAATAACAGCAAAAATTGATAGATATTAAAAACAAATTTATCAAACTTTTAGAAATGTTTAATTACATTTTTATTTTTTAAATGTTTATAGTTAAATATTACGTATAATTTGTAAGACATAAAACTAAAAAAATAAAGAAACTGGATAGATAAATAAAATAAAATTCATTAAAATTTTTAATAAAACAAATAAACTAATACTGCACATAAAACTCCAATTGCAATTAGTTCTGGTACAAACCATTCTGTATTTTTTTCACTTTAGTTGATTATATTAATATTGTCTTTACAAATTTGTCATGACTTTTTAAGTTAATGTTTTTGTTTGTTTATTTTAAATTAAAATAAAAGAATAGATACTCAAATATTTTATTAGTTACAAAATCATTGTATTGAATACTGCAAAGTGAGATTAATTTCAGTTAATATTGTAAATGCAAGTTTATTTTTAGGTGCTCATATAAATATATAGCAAATAACGTTTTTTATAACAATAGTAACCTAAAAATATTTTCCTGAAACAATGATACTGTTGTAAAGTCAATTTAATGACTAAAAAATGTTTGATATTATTATTTAAACTAGATATTTAAAAATAATTATAACTTAGACATTTAATATTAATATTTTGACAAAGCCTGTCATTGATTATTTAAAGCAATTTCTATTGGACACGTTTTATTGGTTTTATCATACACAATTCACATTAATGTTATATATTTTTTGTTTGTTTTGCGTTTACCCATTAAGTTCATAATAATTTTGTTAGTTGACGTTTAAAATATACAATGCAAATAAAAATCTATTAATTTACTTACACAGTAATTGTTTTATAGTTTTGTTTAACAAATGTCTTTGTGTAGGTATATTTTTAGGTGTCATAAATAAACGCTTAATCTTAATAGTAATTACGATGTTTATACATTTTTAATGAGGTTTCTAAATTATATGTGTAAATATTTTTAATGTAATTTTGTCATTAATTTCATTGTTCCTATTTTCGTACTGTACCTACAAGTTTTAAAAAAAAATGTGTACTAAAAACTAAAAGTTACTAAGAGAGTATTTTTAATATCCTATTTAGTTTTAGTTTGTTGCTGTAGGTTCGAATACTGCCTGCGACAATTTTTTTAAAAACTCTTTATCTTAAAGGGAAAGTAAGATACGTTAAAATTAACATTTTTTTCTATTCTTTCTTTCTATTTCTTGTGACTTGTTTATCACGTAGTGCTGCATCTTCCTTACATTATCTTTGGGTGTGCCCACGATAACTCTCGATCCAAAAGTCCTAGTAAATTGAAATTTGGTATGGAGCTGGTTTTTAATATTTTCTCGGTTCTATCAAAAGATGGGTCTGATAAAGAAACCGAAAGCGAGTGTATACACCATTTTAATCATGCGCCATTTTAATCACTTTTTCTTATATAATTTTGTAAGCATGTTTCTCTTTTTTTTAATAGTTTTTTATTTGTTTTAAAAGCGGCACTTCTAAGGCACCGGTGCAAGAACTTTTTGTAACTCTACGTACTAAAACAGTTACACTAGAACTACACAGTTTGTATTTACTCACCGAAAGACAATTTCTTAAACTAATTTTCCAAAAGTACTACGTTTTAATTCATCATTGCAAAGAATTGCTAACAGTTAATTGAGAACTAGTGATAAGTCTGACACTCAACTAATCAGCTGGTTAAAGTATCTGTTGATGCAACAGGAAGGGCCTTTCTCTACGAATAACAACATTAAGTATTGTTTAGTATAGGTGATTTTTTCACGTCTACCGGATCCATCAAAGAAAAAAACATGTGGTACGTAATCTTTCATTAGCAATTGCGTTACAAATAGATTGAAACGCTTGAATCTGTTTTTTATTTCGATTTTCCATCATTTCTAATCTCAGATTGTTTTCAGCTTTCTGATTAAATGATTTACCAGATGTACAGGTTAAATTTACAGAGGGGGTTTTTAAATTAAAATCTGAACACTTTTTTCTATGTAACATTAGAATTTCTTGAATATCTCTGAGAGCAAAATTTTCACAATTAATATACTTCGAATGGTTTTCATGTGTACAATAATCTTTATATAAAGAAAATTTATATTTGTTAAATAACTCAGAAACGTCAGTTGGAGTCCCAAAAACACATATAAGTGCAAAATGTCCTAAGTTTGCTGTAACAGTAATCGTCAGTAGTATATTTCAAAATTTTTTAACAGTTAGGACATACATTCTTCCAATAAAAAAATCCCTACCACGTTGCCTTTTGCTCTATTTTCTAGATTTTTTATCAAACACGTAATGTTCAGGTATGTAATGTATTTTGTAATGATGTAAAAGCACTGATTATTAGCTGTATATTGATAATATATAATAGGTATAATACTATAATAATTAATAATACAATAGTATTACTAGCGGGCATTAACACTAGCGCGTGCTACCGTATGGCTGTGTCTCGTGTGCCACCGCCGGTACCGCCCTGGTTATATACAATACATAACACGACCCTTATAAAATAAGAAAACGAGAATATACAATTCTTAATGCTTAAATAAAAATTAATCAATCCTAATTAACAATTCATTCTACAACAAGAAAAACAACATATAACTTGAAATTTAAATGAATACTAATCAGTAATAATAATAAAAATAGATTTCACAACTTATAAATTGAGTTTTACAGGACGTTTAACAATTCGACCACTTCGAGTAGTAATAACATTATCACCTCTTTTATCCTTACAGATAGTTCGAGATGCTTCGTTTTCATCCGCCGTTGGTAGTACACTTGGAGGTGTATGAGACTGTTCACGTGTATGAGACTGTTCACGTGTATGAGACTGTTCACGTGTATGAGACTGTTCACCATTATTTACATTAAAAGGTTTTAACATTTGTCTGTTTCTTCTGTATTCTGCATCACCAATTTTAACAATATAATCATTATTTTCGTTTTGTTTAACGACAATTCCAGGTTTCCATTTTCTTATATTTTCTTGAAGAATTATTTTAGTTCCTCGTTGTAGAATAGGTAATTTTTTAGCAGTCTTGTCATAATAGTTTTTTTGTTTGTCTTGTCTTAGCCTTAATTTAGTTTTTATTCCAGTTGTAGGATATTTAGGTTTCAATAAGTCGATTTTTTCAGGTAAAAGAGTTCTAAGTTTCCTTCCCATTAACAGATAACATGGAGTAGGTAAGTCACTTTTTGGCGTAGTATTATAATCAAGGATCGTCAAAAAAGGATCTTCTTTATTCTGGTATGCTTTTGTAAACAAACCTTTGACCGTTTGAATTGTTCGTTCTACCATTCCGTGACTTTTTGGATAGGGCGGGCTAGAAGTTTTTAAGTCAATGTCAGATTTTGTTGCAAAATTATAAAATTCGAGTGCACAAAACGGTGGACCGTTATCAGAAAAAATCACAGATGGAAGTCCGTATAAAGAAAATATGTTTTTTAGACATGCTGTAACACTTGCACAGGTTTTATTAAAAAGTTTGTTCACTATAGCAAACTTACTAAAGTAGTCTATAACAACTAAGAAATTTTCAGTGCCAACACTCATAAAGTCAATTCCAATTTTTTCCCATGGTAGGTTTGGAACGTTGTGAGGAGTAAGTGGTTCTCTGACGTTACTTTTTGAATAAAGTTGGCATGTCGCACAAATTTTCTAAGTCATCATTCATACCTGGATAGAAAATTGCTTCTTTAGCCTTTAACTTACAGGATACTATCCCTTGGTGCGATTTGTGTATGAGGTTTAGGAACTCTTCTTTTAGACTAGCTGTTATTATCAATCTTTTTTGGTTGAATAAAACATTTTTGTGTAAATATATATCAGATTTATATTGCCAAAAATTTTTAACTTCTATTGGAACCAACTTTTTATGATGAGGCCAGCCATTTAATGTGTAATACTTGACTTTCTGTAATATAGGATCTTCGTCTATAGCTTTTTGTAAACGTTGTTCGTTTTCCGTATTAGTAGATATTATTGCATAAATTTTAAGGTTTTTTTTTAAGTAATCTGTATTTATTGTATCACTTGTAGGGTCTCTACTAAGCGAATCAGGAATTTTTAGGTTTATTCCAGGTACGTAAATTAAATCGAATGAGAAACGTTGTAGTTTCATCGCAAGCCGTTGTATTCTTGGAGACATCTCATCTAAGTGCTTTTTGAGCAAACCTAGTAGTGGGCGGGGGTCAGTTTCCGCAGTAAAATGAGTCCCCAGAAGATAATAAGAAAATCGTTCACATCCAAACACTAATCCAAGCAATTCTTTTTCTATGTGATTGTACCGAATCTGAGTGGGTGATAATGACACTGATGCAAATTCAATTGGTTTATTGTTTTGCGAAAGCATAGCTCCAAGCCCATAAGGACTGGCGTCTACTGACAAAGTTACCTTTATTTTTGGATCAAAATACGACAAGGTAATGTCGGTGCAAACTAACTTCTTGATTCTATTAAAACAATCGTCCTCAGCTGGAGTCCAAACCCATTCATTTTTTTCATTTAATAGTTTTCTTAGAGGAGCAGTTTCCTGTGACAAATTGTGAATAAATTTAGATAAATAAACTACCATACCAAGAAATCTTTGCAACTCTTTTTTGTTTTGTGGAGGTTTCATCTTTGCAATAGCCTGCGTTAATGTTTTTGTCCGGTGAGATACCACTGTCACTAATTTCATGTCCTAGAAAGTTAATTTTACTCAAACAAAATTTAGATTTGTGCAAGTTTAGAGTTAATCCACTTTTTTTAATTTTCTCTAATGCTAAATTCAAGTTTTGATTGTGTTCCTGAATCGTTGATCCATACACTAACACATCATCAAAATATGCTATTGTGCCTGGAGTCCCCTTTAGTAAATTATGAATGAACCTTTGGAAAATTTCCGGAGCACAAGTAAGACCATACGGAAGTCGCAAATAGCGAAATCTTCCATAGCTTGTAGTAATCGTACATAATCGAGAACTTTCATAAGTTAACGGTAATTGTAGAAATGCTGATGATGCATCTAACTTGCTAAACACTTTAGCTCCTGCCAATTCTGCGAATAGCATATCCTGGGTTGGGATATGAAATTGTTCACGCTTAATATATTTATTTAAATTTAAAGGATCTATGCATATCCTTATGTCACTTTGATTACTTTTTGGCACAACAACAATTGGGTGTACCCAGTCAGTCGGTTCCACTACTGGTACTATTATTTTTTCAGCCACCATTTCATCGAGCTTCATTTTCACCTTTTCTTTTAAGGCTAACGGCACTTTTCTTGTTGCAGATATGCTAGGAATAGCATTTTCCTGTAATGTAATTTTGAATTCTTCCGCAACTTTACCAATGCCAGTGAATACTTTTTTATGCACATCTAAAATCTCTTTTAATTTTTTATTTTCTAGTACTGCATCTATTTGTTTATTTCTTTGCAATAGTTTATAGTCTTGCGCTGCAGCAAGTCCCATAATTGACTTTGACACATCGTTCTTTAATATATAAAATAAAAGTTGCTTCTTAATGTTTTTTAACGAACAATTTAAATAAATTTGACCTTTAAGAGCAATTTTATGTCCCGTGTAACTTGACAGAATTGCGCTAGTAAATTGAAGTTCACTTACACTTAAATTAAGTTTAGAAAAATCTGTCCAATTTAGAATGTTCACTTGGCTGCCAGTGTCTACTTTTAATGTAATGTTAACATTATTAATTATGAAATTTTCGTACCATTCCACAGAGTCTACAACAGAGTTAGCTACATCATTTGACACAGACCATACTATATTTTCATCATTATTGTTTGAATAACATTCATACTTATGTTCACTTTCAACAACAGGACAGTATTCTTCATACTTTAACACTTCGTTGACATGATTTTTTGTTCTACACATCTTACGATAATGTCATTTTACTTTACAAAATGAACAAACTTTGTGAAATGCTGGACACCTACCTTTTAGATGTTGCAATCCGCAATTTCTACAATTAATGTTACTTTCGTTACCTCTGTTTCGATTGCTATTTTCTGTGTAACTTGTGTTAGCAGTAAGTTTATGATTCTTTTTTGTTCTATTTATTTTATTTTGTCTGATCGCATTTACCATTCCTGTTTCTTTTGTAATTTCACGCTGTGTTGTAACACTATTTTCCATTGATCTGCAGATATCAATCGCCTGATTCAACTTCAATTCTGCATTCTGTAACAGCTTTTCTTGAATTCTTGGATCACGAACTCCTAAAACAATTCGGTCTAAAATTAAAACATCTTTTTCTTTAAACTCGCAAGTTGTAGCTAATTGTTTTAATGCAGTTATAAACTGATCAATTGTTTCATTTGGCAATTGATCCCTCTTGAAAAATTTAAAATGTTCATACACAATGTTTTTTAAAGGGCTGCAATAATGATCAAATTTCTTTATAACAGTATCGAGCTTGTTTTTATCCTCATCCACATTGTATTCGAACGTGTTGTATATCTGTAGACCTTCATCGCTTAAGCAATTTAACAAAATCGCAATTTTAGTTTCATCTGATTTCTTTGTTTTTTCACTAGCTAACAAGTAAAAGTTAAATTTTTGTTTCCATAACTTCCAATCATTCGATATGTTATTTCCTTGAAAAATAAATTTTTCTGGAGCTTTCGATTGATCTCCCATTTTTCAATACTAACATCAACAATTTTTTAACTTGTACTCTAACCACACGTTTTACATGCCGCTTATTTCCATAACCTCAAAACGTCGCTTTTCCGCTGCCACCATGTAATGTATTTTGTAATGATGTAAAAGCACTGATTATTAGCTGTATACTGATAATATATAATAGGTATAATACTATAATAATTAATAATACAATAGTATTACTAGCGGGCATTAACACTAGCGCGTGCTACCGTATGGCTGTGTCTCGTGTGCCACCGCCGGTACCGCCCTGGTTATATACAATACATAACAAGGTATTTCTGTATAAAAAAATTGCCGTGTATTCGGATCATCTTCGTTCAATTTAAACCAAACTGTTAATGTAGTATCGTTTCAAGCTGCTTTATGTTCAATGTATTAGTTTTTATAATATCGAAATTTGCGCAATCATGACTTTTGGTAAACATATATACTTTACTGTTTTCACTAGTGCACACATTTTGACATTGATGTGACAGTTGAATTTCAAGCACAGAAATATATTGTCAGGAACAATCCAACTATTTTCGACAGTTTTACCCTTTATTGTCACAGTCACAAATTATTTTTTCGGCGATAAAGTGCATAACTATTTACATTGACATTAGTTTTAGCATGAAATTGCTTGGGAAAATTTTAGTACAATTGCCTCCGTTTTTGCATAGAATTTCTGAATGTAAGTTTTCAGTGATTTTTTTTCATTTAGGGTTACAGGTCATTGTAACGATTTGGTGGCCCATATTTGCAAACAATAGCCATTGCATCATTGTAATTTTGTGCCATGTTTCTTAGACTTCTTTGAAATGAAGACGGCATAGTTACAGGTTTACCTGAAAATAATCCAGCTTGTTCAACTTTGGAATTTATTTAACTAATCCGCTGTACAGCTTTGTTCAAATTTTTGGTGGTTATAATTTAGTCAATTAAACTAAATTTTAACGTACACATCAAACAAAGTTGTTGGGATAATTTCCTAGCACGAAGAATAAGATTCAGTTCTCCATAAAGCCATTCGGTACCCGCTATACTGCATTTGTGCCATTGAGCCAACTTTTTGCAGAGCCAGATTTGCTGTCCATCCCTGATCACCGTATGGAAAAAATAAACCAAGTGTGACCATCTGGGTCATTACCCCGACAATATATTAAAAAGTCACGTTTAAGAAGTAGCTCACTATCTTTGTTTTAAAATATGACGGCTATTTCATTTATTGTTTGTGGATTGTAGCGTTTTGAATCCGAGTTACGATCATCACTATCTTTAAGAGTTGAATTCCTTTTTTATTAGCTTTCATCTAAGATTTGTCCATAAATCCGAAAGCAGTACGGTTCATATCCAGGAGTAACTGCAGTTTGTGCACTCATTGAAACAAAAACAAATGACTTATTATAGAATCTGATATTATCTTTCAATTTTTTTGAATTCGTATATATCCTTGTTAGTAATTCAGTAATGAGAAAATGTGTTTTTAATTTTTCAAGTTTTAATTTACTTTTATATTCAATTGGTTTTCCTTTACTAGGTTTTTAGATTGACAAAATTCCGGAACGGTAAACTTATTAATAACTGGCAAATTATCAGTAATAATCTGAGGAGCATTACGATTTGGGTTAGCCTTTGCGTAACCTGTAGAAATTATTTTTAATTTAAAAACCAAAATAATTTAAAATTTTTAGTGTGAAAATTTTTATTTCAATTAGTTTTATTATTACGTAAATAAAACGATTTTCAATAAAAACAAAATTATATTTAATCTGTTGTTGCGTAATTTTTTTAAAGCTTTCCTTCAGTTGTGTTAATTTTTTTTTCTTACTTATTATATATTTTATGCAAGCATTTCTTTGTTTATGCTTGAATACGATGTCTTGTAAAATCGTTAAAGTACGTATATTTGATTTGATAAGAGTGAATAGGCAATCACGTGGAAACCAATTGCCATATTTGCACAAGAAGTTTTATTCGCACCACAGAAAATTCCACATTTATAAATTGGCAGATGCCTATCAAATAACGAGTCGAGTTCGCAATTTCCGGACTTGAATGCACTTTCGGTCGTTTATTCTTTACCTAAATCAACACATTTCTCATAATTTAGAAACCTGACGTTTATATCTCGTAAGCGATTTTATTTTGTTTATTAAAAGTATCAAGAAAACGTCGTCGTTTTAATAAATTATCATTGTCAATAGTTTATAAAAAGATTTAAAAATTACTTTGTGGTTTATGTGTTTGTCTACTCGTAAAAACTTTTTTGTTGTTTTATATCAATATTTGAGTTGTAAACTTTAGCGTATTATTGAATAAACACATGTAACATAATATTATTAAACATTTAAATGAAAAGTTTTATAATTAAATTGGTTCAATATAACACTTTTGTAGTATCTTAATTAATATGTAAATTGATTAGTAATTTTACGATAGCGCTTTCTACACACTAATTTAAATTTAAATAACAATACTAAATTGAAAATGCGTTAAAAGCAAATTTGAAAGTGATTTACATATTTACTTAAAAAATTGATTTTTTTAGCAACGTTATTAAAGTAAAAACAAAAAATAATTAATTAAAATAAAACACATAAAGATAATTTAATGTTCATTGATAAAAATACACTGCTTACATAATTATCGCTCTTTCAGCAACCTTTAAATTGTGTATAAATGTAAATTAATTCAAACTTAAAATAAACATATATTGTCTGAAAGGAATGAAAAAGACTGTCTCAAGAGAGTTATCTAAAAAAAAAACTTAGGCAATGTGCCAACAACTTTTTAGTAGCGTGATATGTTCAATTATATTTAAAAGCACTCTAGTATTTTCTTGCAGCAATATTGCATCTGACATTAGAACTAAAAGAATATACACAAATTAAAACTTTAGCGCAATAACTTTTTTAACTACAACTTAAATTTTACATTTAAAACATACTATTTTTATAAATTAAGTTGTGAGACATCGTTATTACGTTTATATAACGTTGCAATGCAAAATACATAGCAGCGTGTAGGTAGTCGCCAAAGTATGCTGCAATAAAGTATTTTTTGTTGTTATGTTTGTTTTGATTAAACGAGTATTTTAGTATTTTCTTTCTAGAAGCAAACTTGAGTTCAACTCTAATTTTCTGCTTCAGGTAATCTGTAGAAAATTAGAGAACAGACGGTACACTAAATCTATAAATTAAGTTCCAAGTTTATTTCACGATATTAAATTATAATATAAATAACAAATGTAATAGTCTTAATTACAACAAAACAAGGTTTTATAATACTGATAAATAAACTTTTACCGAATTTTAAAGTATTTAATAAATATTAGAAATTTTATCACAAGAACGTTTTAAGAAATATTGTAATATTCTTGTTTAAATACATTTTAAACGTTTTAATATAAACTCAAATCCAAACAAATGTTATTTTATTACTATTTAATTTTGCCATTGAGATACAGAGTAATAAAGAAACGTTTTCAGCAAATGCTTTAATCAAAATCTTAAGCGATATAGTTTTCTGTTTTATTTTACATTAATTTAAAACGCAAAAGAAATATGTAGTTTAAATATATGCCAATTTTTTAAAGTTAAAAGAAATGTAATTTACGCTTAATATTATTGTATTAAAATTTTAGAAATACATTAACAATTATAATGTTTTTAATCTAAATTTGAAAACAATTTAAACACTTTTTTTTGACTCGTAGTGTTTTCTATACTTGTGTTTTTATAACAATTTTAATTTTTTACAAGCATGTGAGCTTTTAAGGAAACTTTTAAACTTATATATTTTCTTTATAAATACGTTGTCAATCATTAACGCAAATGCAACCTTTTGACATAATTTAATGTAGCAGATAATTTAAGTACATAAGCAAAATAATGATAGTGTAAAACGTAATATATTTTTCATGATCTATTTATTAAAGTAAACGTTACAAAACGTAGTTTAATTCGGTTACAAATTTGGTGGTTAGTTCCTAATTAGTTAATTAAATTATTGTAACTAAATTTAGTTTTTAAAATTTCATGTAGGTTAATGTAAACTATGGTTGCTTGTATTTATTAAATTTTGTTTTTTTTAAAGTAAAATAACTTTAGGCGCTACTTGAGAGTAACTTTTTTTCTGGCGGAAGTAACGCTGCCGTAATTTCCACTATTCAAAAACAGTAACTAAACATTTTTTAAATTTACATTGCTAGCGTTTCTTTTGATATGAGCTATTCTAACCTTTAATTTTGATGTGACTATCTAGGTGTTTATAAATCGTTGTTTTAAATTTTATTTTAATTTTTAATTAATTTCAGTGATTAGTGAACATAATTTAAAAAGCGAGAGTGGTTTAAAAATAATTTTATACAAAATATAAAACATCATTATTATAAAACAAAGCATTGTTCAATTTATTTAAACAGAGTTCCAGGAACATGTTATTTTTTCATCAAAAGAAAAATCAACAACCTGAAATACTATTTATTTGAATTTAACTTTAATTTTTTAAGAAATACCTGTCACAAATGCCAAAAAAATTTATTTCAAACGCGGATTTCTTTTTTACTTTATAATATTGTTTAATTCAAATTAACAAATGCAACTACAAATTGTATTAAATTTTAATAATTTATTTAACTACTTATTTACATTTTTAATAAATAAATTAAAATTTAATATTTAGAAGTATAAAAAATTATCAAGCAGTATAACTTTAACTCATTAATAATTACAAAGCCGATTTTGTTTTTAATTACCAAAATTTTGAATTTTTTTAAATGAATAATAATAAATTATTCATTTTGGTTTTTTAATATATTAGGAGTTGCATTAAAAACAGCCTTATTATTAATAAATTGTATTAAATCTTTAGTAAATTTCTGTAAGTGGTTTATGTTATTTTATTTTATTTTGTCAAATTAACTTTTTGATTGACAACAGTGTTTCTGTTAAACACAGAAAAAATTAATCAGTTTTGTTTATAACTTTAACGCAACACGTAGTGTTCTGCAAAATTAATTAAAAACGTCTTAAAATAGAAAGTTGCGTTTCTAAAAAAAAATTTATTGTAATACTTGATTATTTTAATAACATTTTATTACATATTTTTGTTTTACTTTATGGTTAAATAACTAAAAAATTTAAAGTAGTATTTTTACGTAACTCAGTTTTAATTATGTAATAACAATTATAAAAATTGACAGCAAGAAAAAACAATTTAAATAATTTTATCAAGCCTGTAAACGAGTTTTGTCTAATATTTTTATTATTAGTTATTATATATAATATAATGTTTATTAAATAAAATTTTGTAATTAACAATATTAATGGTTAATATAATTATTGTTAATTTTTATGTAGCAAGACTTACTAACGCGATTTTAAATTAATACGTTACGAATTGATAATTTAACTTATTGTATTCAATAATGATAAATTTGAAACTATAATCATTTGGCGTAGTTTTTGTCAATTATCAAAAACGATTTAATTAAATGTGTTTTCAATTTGCCAAATTTTCAACAGTTATGAATTTATTTTAATTCAAAAAAAAATTTAATCATTTTAATTTGCTAAAATAATTTTATTTGTGAAAAATTACACACAATTATAAAAAAACGTTTAAAATTTAACACTTTTATGTGTTTACGAATAACATATTGCTTTATTAAACTGTAATTAAAAATTCGTTTATTTTACAATTACAATGTTATTAATCAACTACTCAGAATTTTTTACTACTACTAACTATTTTGTTTTTTCAGTAAAATTTTAAATTGTTTAAGTTTAAGGCAGACATTTATTTATCTAAAGGTATAGTTTTTTAAACCTTTATCGGTTACATTTATTATGTTATTTTACAAGAATTGAAGATCAAATTTAAGTCAAACATAAAGATAACATATATCTAGAACGTGAAGCTTAGCTTTTTACTTTAAAAAACTACATAATATGGAAAAAATCATAAAACAGCTAGGACAGACATCGAAAAAATCTAACTCTACGTTGTAGCCGCACATTATATCAAAAACGTACATAAATTAGTAATAAGCAATGTATCAACTAAAAAAATTATTCAAACGGAAACATGCTATTTCACTTTTTTGTAGATAGTCCTACCCAACGCAGCAGGTGTCAATACTGTACACCGAGAACATTGAAATTAAAGCACGGAAAAAGGAAAACTAATTTAATTAAAACTGCTATTTTTCAATAATGGGTACCTTGTAATGTGTTATTAATTGTTAATTTTAGTATTGTTTATGATATACATACATATTTATATAAATAAACGCTTCAAATAAATCATTTATTATAAATTGATGATAAATTTTGAGTAAATAGTATTAGTACTTCTTTTCATAAAGGAAGGGAAAATACTGTAGTTATGTTAACACCTTATTAAATAATTCTAATTCATAAAAACAATTATATTTGCTAAAACAATATAAAGACGTCTGACTTGCTCGTTTTTATTTAGTTTCATTAAAATAAGCGGTTAATATTAATATTAGCAAAGCAAATTCTATAATTTCTTTATAATGTAGTCTGAAGGTTGTAATAATTATAAAAATATATATATATATATATATATATATATATATATATATATATATATATACAGTTTTAATAACATAGATACTAAAACCATAAACATTTACCAATAGAATAGAATGATAATCTGCGCTTTTCTCTAAATATATGAACCTACTCTCTTAAGTCAAGATTCCCCGCTACAATGATCCATTAGAGTCCGCACGGCCATCCTGCAACGTCTCTCGTCCTCGAAGGACAACCACCTGAACACACAAACTAGTATTAGTATATTGTTGGACTAAACTAGCCAATGAGACTAGTGATGCTTAAAATACTCAGGGGTGCCATTGAGGGCAATTTTATGCCAGCGAAGACAGTCTTATGCCAGCGAGAGCAATCTTTATGCCAGCAAAGACAATTGTTATGCCAGCAAGGACAATCGTTCTGCCACCAAAAACAATGATTCTGCCAGCGAGGGCAATCCTTATGCTATCAAAGGCAATCTTTGTGCCAGCAAGGGCAATCATTATGTCAGAGAGGGCAATCTCTATGCCAGCGAGGGCAAACTCTATGCCAGCGAAAGCAATCTTTATCCCAGCGAAGGCAGTCTTATGTATATTAAGACACTTACCTTACGATTTCTGTATATCAAACGATGTCATGTGTTCTATACCAACAACGCCGCCATATGCACGGTTGGATCGTTGCGTATGTCATTTTTCTCTTACTCTATATCTGTCGTTTTCTAAGACCTCAACGGACGTAAAAGGACCTTAAATGTTGGTAGTAATTTCTTGCTCTCGTTATTACCGGGAAAACGGGAAATTTTTGATAATACTAAGTCTCTCACTTGAAAGAATTTAGGTGGCCTGCGTTTTTTTTTTAACGTAAGGTCTTGTTTAACTCGATTGAGTTCCAGTTTTTGGGCTGCTTTTTTACGAATTTTGGTGTTATCTATGGGTTGTTCTTCGTGTAGTTCGTATTTGTCTGTATCTGTTTTCAACTGAAAGCCGAAGAAAAGCTCTGTAGGCGTGTATTGTGTTATTCTATGTTGTTTGTTGTTTAGGTTTTGCTGAATTTAGTTTAGTTTAGTTATAGATGTATATTTAAAATTTTCTACACTGTTTGATTTATGATGTCGTAACTTAGTTGAACAACTTCTTTCAATATGACCTTTTGTGTGACAGAAATTGCAAGTTTGTTGTATATAATCGCAAGTTACACAATTTAATTTGTAATGGAAAAGTTTTCTAACCTAATTTTTAAAATTATTATTACTGGAAGTGTAGCATTTTTGATTGAACACGTTTTTAGATGGGCCTTGAGGAATTTATTTGTTTTTACTGTAAATTTTATTTTTCAAATAAGCCCATAACACATTAGGGTCGGCAACAGTTGAAACTTCAACGGCGGTACTTGTGTTGCTATCATTGATAGCACCAATAACTAAAGAAACTTTATCGGCGTCGGAAAAATTTAACCGTAATTTATTAATTTTGGCTGAATGCGCAAAATGAATATCATATAATGAACAGCCTTCCGTCAGTTTATGGATGGTAATATCCGTTAATAAATTATACGCGTTACGATTTGTTTTAAATGTATTTTTGAGGATTAACATCCACTGCGCCCAAGTAAGCTTAGACCAACCAATTTTCAATATAACTATCATATCAAGTTTTAGCAGTCCACATTTGTTTAACGCTTGATATACAATGAAATTTTTGGACCATTTATGAATCTGAGCATTATGTTAGAGTACGTCTAGCCAATCTTCAATATCTATCGATTTAGGATCAAATTCTGGAATTATATTAGAAAGTCTAATATTGGGATTAAAATAAGCACTGTAGGACTGGTACTAGCTAATGTTATTGCTTACGTTTTTATTGCGTTAAGATTTTGTTTGCCTATGCCGTTTGTGCCTTGGTATTGTTCTACTTGCGTCTTTGTTAGAGGACGAAGATGAGGAGGATGTAGAGCGAATTTTTTTACTTTTTTTCTTTGGTGGTGACATTCTGATTTCTGAAGCTTCTTTTAACAGACACACACACACGATTTGCTCATTTCTGATGTAGTCTTAGAATTGTAATAATTATAAAAGAGATAAATATAAATAAACAGTTTAAATAACATGGATACTGAAACAATGCGTTCACAACTTATGAAAGTTTACGAATAGAATGATAATCTAAGCTTTTCTCTAAATATATGATCCTACTCCTTTAAGTCAGGATTTCCCGCTACAACAATCCATTGGCGTCTGCAATAAGTAATAAGTAAATTGCGTTGTAGAAAAATTCGGAAAACCTTTAGGTCATATTGTATTTGTTAATAAAAAAAAACTAGATTTGCTTGGAGCAAATAAGAATTAAAATCCTTTTGAATGAAATTATATCTAATTCTTCGTAAGGAATTAATTACCGATACAAATGTTTAGAAAATTAATGATTTATTTAGATGAAATAGAGCAAACACATGTCTACTAATGTTGAATACTAAACATAGGTTACTAATAAAAATATATAATGTATAATTAATAATGCGTATAAGCCCCCTAGTTGTAAATATAATGTTGTAACCGTGTGGATATAGATGCTACCAATGTCTGAATGAAGTCTTTGTTTATGGCATTCAACGCATCTAGCGCGGTGTTGAAGAATACAATTTCGCTGTTGCTGATTTCAAATTAACTACATGACTTCAGCCCGAACGTTTTCAATGATGTTAAAACTTTTTCATATACATACATATATATTTCGCACTTGTTTATGACCTATAAAAAGTCAACTTTCCCGTGAACGGGAAATTTTTTTATAGTGCTTCATTGTTTTCAACTTTTAGAATTACACTAGTGACAATATTACCGACTAATTTTACAACAATTATTTTTAAACACTTAAACTAGAGTCAAGTTCTGGCCTAAAATATACTTGAATGTAGTTTAATAGTTTTCTGTCTTATAATAATTTTTGTTGAATTCAAATTTTCGCGCCACGTTAAACCATATTCTTATTATTATACCTTTGTCGGTAACTGTAAAGGTTATTAATTTATTATTTTTGCCATCTCATAAGAATAATACAAGAAAACATCCATTATTTTCAAATCTATAGTCAAACGAATTAAATCATTTCGTCGACAAATACCAAAAATACCAAATATCAAAAGTACTTGTAAGAAGATAGTATTACTATCGGAAGGGACATTTTTACATACAAGTCAAACTCAAACCTTTCTCAATAATTGTTTTGCATCTGAGGCTTCACAAATAAATTTGGTTACCTGCTTTGCAGTTAATACTTTAGATTTTTTAGGTATGTAACAAACACCTTGATGCGTAAGAAATGCGACTAGAAGTATTAGTTAGGTGTGTGTTTTCTGATTTGTACTTATTTAGTAACTTCTACATTTTCTTTAATAGCTAGACAGTTTTTTATCATGGAGAATTAACTCCGCAGAGTAGACGGTTTCAGAAGTTGAACTTTCTCAAACAAATAAACAAGAAAAACATTGACATCATCACCCGCAGATTTAAATTTTTTTTGTTGGCGCTATTCACAAAACAAACGATATTCTTTTTCATACGTTTTGAGATTTTTTTGAAGTAGTTCTGCTGCTTATTGAATAACATTTTCTGATATTTCAAAACTATGTTGTATCAAATCCTATTACTTTGCGTCAAAACAAATTATGCATAAAATTTCCAATGCATTCTAAATATGTATTGTTTTTATGAATGGTAATTCAAAAAATATGTATTTTAATTTTTATATGTTTTCTTGTAAATTTTTAGATCGGTATAATGAAAAATATCGTTTACTACACGACAAAAAAGGCTTGCGTTCCCGTGCGAAGGTCGCACTAAAAAAACTTTGTTATGAGCTTGGTAATAAAATATACATACTATTTAAATGCCGCCGTTTATTTTTTTAGGCACAATCACAATTTTTAACAAAGCCGTTAAAATACAGCCAGGAAAGCCTGTTTCTTGTATAGCGCTATTAAGAATGGAAAATGGATTTTCTGTAGGGTGTACAATTAAAGTCATATTTTGAGCTTCAATAGAAATTCTAACGACGGTTTTCTCAATGGTATACTCGTGGTCTCATTGTACACGCACACGACAAACATGCAACATTACATAAAATTCACGGACGGTACGACCTCTCGACAATTTGGCAACAATACGCGCTTTTTAAGTATAAGGTACCGTGAAGAAAAATCTTCAATAGCAAAAGAACTAGTATGATCTACAACTCATTATCTGCATTTATAACCACCTTTAGTTTCCCACAAGAAGACAGTTCCATGGTTTGATGATTTTCAGTAACAAAAAATGAAGGTATGAAATAACAAATTGATTGTAAAAAGTTCTTCTTGTTGGTTAGGCTGGGTGTCAATCTGTGGCCGATAATTGTGCGGTCTTTAAAAGGTAGAAAATAAACAAAATTGATGAGGCAACTGAAAAAATCAAGAAACAATAGTAATGTTTCCAAATATCTTAAAAACTGTAGGTATAGAAAAACAATATCTTAAATAGCGCAACATACGGAAAGATTCCATAAAAAAGTGTTTATTAGGATATATTTATCAAAATAAAGAAAACATTTGCTGTGGTGTTATTATTTCATGTTAGGGCTACCATAAATGCTAACCACAATATAAATTAAAGCAATTACTAAAGTGTATTTGAATTTTTAAATAGAAAATCAGTCGGACTTAAACCCAAAAAGTAGTTTTGAGCATAGAAAATATAAAGGTTTTTATATACCAAGTTTCAGATGAAATATATTTGTATGTATAAGGTGAATAAATTTATCGTAGTTTAGGAATGTTTAACCAAGACTTTTTGAAACAATAAGCTTTTATATTTCGGACAGCTAGAACATGCCGTAAACCAAAGCTTGTTCAATTAGGAGTTGATGACATTCCGGATCTGCAATCCTCATTACCGATCACTTTGCGAGATACTAAAACTAAAAAGAATCAAATTTTTAGTGTAGTTGCCAACTGTAGATCACAAGTTCTGCAAAACTTTTTAAAAAGTATGGTGCTTTACGCCCGATAAATACGTATATTTGCCGTTTTTTCTTGACTTAGGGTGCGTCTTTCCAACTGTTGGTAAAGTGCCTGTTTGCTTTAACTATTAGGTAGTGCAGTTTTTGCGTCTTTCAATCGACAGGTAACCGTAACTACGAGATAAATTCACTTAACAACCACTTAGAATTGCCAGCAACTTCAAGTTCGAGGTAGCGCTGTTAACTGCGAGATAAAAACCCGAACCGTACACGAGTGAGCGCGGAGAAGTACGACGAAACGAATACCTATTCAATTTTCAATATTATCTTAATCTTACCGGTGTTACAGTCGTTGGTGGCTGGCAGACCTTCAGACAACAACAAGATAATTTATAATAGTTTCTCCTCCCAGGTTGTTAACGGGGTTAAGTCAGACGTGCCACCTCCCGTTATGAATATTTGCTGTCGATTAGCAGCCTTTTTTTTTCTTAAGTCTTTTTTGATACTATCATACTTGATTTTTAACGATTTTGTAGTCCTCGGCAAGTGCCCACTTGCACTGTTAAATTCTGCAGTCAACTGCTCCCACACTTTAACTTAACACAAAATTAATTCAGCACGTGCTCGACTAAAATACAAACAAGGTTTTAGGTTAGTGTGACTCAAGTATTTGGGTGTGAAGTTAGCGTATATTGCAAAATACGTACTATTCGTCATAGAAACATTCGAAATGTGGTTGGCACTTACCGGCAGGTTATATTCGTTTTGAAAGACGCAAACGCTGTTTACCAATAAGTTAAATTTATGTCATTGGTAATTAACTGACACGTTACCCAGAACATGGAAAGACGCACCCTTACAAAAATGAAAATGTACCAGGCAAATTATCGGTAAAATCTTTATGGTAAAATTCCATGAAAAATAAATGTTTACCTGAAACTGCTAAAACCTGTGTAATATACTGATACACGCTTATTGGCGACGTGAGTTGCAGAACAGTATATAGAAAATTTTGTATCAAACAAAATTACGTTAGCTAAAAAGCATTGACTAGAAATGGTAAGAGCTACCAAGATTTACATACACAAATCACGAGAATGCATACGCATACGTATAGATATATTGTTGGTTGCCTATACGGCATTCAAACTTTTTATTAGTTAGATTAGTTAGATTATTAATTAGGTATATAAATGACTACGTGTTAAATATTTAAAAAAAAACTTCTCCAAAATGTTATTCTTTACCAGTCTGCTTCAATTAATCTTTTGTAATACTTTATAGTATTCCTATTATTTTAAATTTACTTTATTCATACATAAACTATTTTACAATAATTTTTTTTATTTTAAATGACGAATAAAAAATAATAATAAATCAACTTGAAATTTATCTACGGAACAAAATAGCAATTATATTGTTTATTAAAAGTCATTACAAATATTGTAAAAAATACTTATAAACTAAAACAATAATTTTGTTTTACTACGATATTACTTACACTATTTTGCAAAGAATTTACCTTCACTAAATAATTTACGCCACGGAGAGAGGGTTTTGTTTTTTCCAAGAGTGTACCTAAAATCACAAAAAAAATTAAAATACAATTTGTGTAAATGACTTATATTCATCTGTTTAACGTGTTTAGTATAGTAATAATTCCAATTTGATGTGTAGTTTGAGTCAAGATGTACTTCCGAATATTAATATGGTTAATTGTTCGAATCGTATTATTAACATAAATTACCCACAATTAATTTTCAATAAAAAGTACAATTTTTAATTTCTAATGAAAAATTTTTATTTCCCAAGTATTTAAATTGTTTTTGTTAGGTACCTATAATATCGTTGTTTGACGATTCATTATAGCCAAAGGGCATAAAAAAGTCCGTGAGTTATAAAAAGATATTTATGATAAATAAATTCGTGTATAATTGTAAGATTGTCATATGTATATCACTGCATAAACAAAATTGAATTTGCAGAATAGTTTGTCTAATTTAATGACTGAGTAATCAATTATAACTATTGTATTATAACATAAAAAAATTACTCAGAACTGCAGCAATAACACAATAACGCGTATTTATAATATAAAAAAAAAATAATATATTCTCAAAGAAATTAATTTTTATGCTTCATGTAAAAAAATGTATTTAATGTTTAAAACACACTCAATTTATGCGTACTGTTGCTTTTATATCCACTAAAATATGTAGTTAAAAAAGACCAAAATTTATTATTGGCTTCAGTGGAAAAATGCAAATTAAACTCTTGATAAAACTTTGTTTGCTTCATCAAATTTTTAACATGGTTTAATTGGATTATTTTTTATTACAAGTTTAGACTGTTAAGAACTGTTGTACACGTTTAGTATACTTTACATCTCTCCGTACTTAAGCAAAATTACATAACATTATAGGATACATAACTGATAATTAAGCTAAAACGAAATGTGCCAAGTTTAGCATTATAATAAAACCTCTCATATTTTATTACTAAGATGACTTTAATAATTGTACCAGAATATAAAAATTTTTGATGTTAAAATTTTTACCACAATTTGTGAGTTGTCAGTGCAAATTTATTATTATTGTATTACCTTTGTACAGTCACTTTGATGAGTTTCTGCATTTTGTAATCCACAAAATTTAAATTTAAAGTTAAAAAAAAAACGTTAACATCATTTATTATTTGTTGTATTTATTCAATTAATTAAATATAATAAAATTAAGTGTATTTTTATACAATAAATTCAATAAATATCGTAAAAAAAAGAAATTGAAAAATACTTAAATAAATTATATTTTATGTAAATTGTATTTTATTTTATAAAAGTGCATTAACTGATCATTGCTTTTAAAACTATTAAAATTAAATACTGAATCTAAAAGCATTATTGCTAACATTTTTTTGAACATATGATACTCTGCTTGGGTTATAGATCGCGTCTCAATGTAGTTTTTAAAACAACAAGTACATAATGGCTTAAACTATATTTATATATCAACATTGCTTCAATTGGTATAAAGCAAAATCTAACAAAAATACTAATTTATTTAAATTAAAAAAAAGTATTAAGTTTTTATAACAATTTTTGTTGTTAAAGCTTATTATTTTGTCCTTTAGTTCTGATATACATTAACTAAATATTCAAAATTACTATAAAGCTTTTCAACTTATGACCTTAAATGTTTAATTGATCCATCGAGCATGGTTTCATTTTGCACTTAATTAATACTTTTGTTATTAGAATGTTTGCTTAAATAAATATCAAATATCGTTTAGAATTCTTTTTTTTTTGCTAAAGCAATTTAGTTTTTTTTAATGAACTGTGTTTTTGGGAACCATTTTAATTTCCGTCATAATTTCAATATTTTTCCATAATAAATAATAATAATAATCGGTGTACTCGAAAGCGGTATATTTTGGACAATTTTTCTTAAACATTTGTATACGACTTGGCACTTTGAAAATATTGTTCTCTTAAATCGGTGCAAGTCAAAGTTGTTCCTGTTCAGGTCAATGTAAATTTCGGACAAAAAAACCATTTATGAAAACATAACCTGAGTAAAAAAGATTTGGTTTGTAAACTAAATGTTTAAAGTTAAGTAAGCTGTGTTTTGCAAACACACAAATTGTAATTAATTATTAATATATTAAAAAAAATAAATTCAAGGTAATCGGAACAAATCAAAGCACTTAATTTTTAACCATTATCAACGTTTAATGGCAGAGCCATTTCATAGTATGTTACTATGTATATAAGATAACTGTAAATAAGCTATAATGGCGGTAAACGTTGTAAGTTGATTTTACACCCGTTAATTTCAAAATAGGTTTGAATAAAACTGCTGGATAAAACCGCAACGTAAAAGACATTGGGGGTAAAACAATGTCAATGCAATTGAGATTGAACAGGATTGGCGAGAGAATACATTCCTGTTGCACTCTCTGGCCTATTTTTACTTCATCCGACCTTTCTTGTCCATTTTTAAATTTCGCTGACTGATTCCAATATCAATTTTTGATGATGCTTCACGCAGTCAAATGTTTTATTATAATGTACAAAGCATTCATAAACATCTACGTTCATTTCTTTGCAGCGCTGGACAAGTACATTTAAAGAATAGAGCTTCACGTGTACCAAGCTCTATACCGTCTTCGCAATTACTATATCTCCTAGTGTGTATAATTCTTACATAAACTTTAAGAACGTGTGACAATAGGGTTATTAAGCGGTGGTCGTCGCAATTTGTTGCTTCTTTTCTTCTTAGATGAAGGTTAACTTAAGCCAGTGGAGGATGATTTGTCTTGTTTTATATATCTTGTTGAATAAGACTACCAGTTGTTTAAGAAATTAGCTTTCTTCCGAGTATATTTTTAGAATCTCATCTGGTTCGACAGCTTTTCCATCCGTTTGCAGTTGTATGGCTTATATAATTTCTCTTGTTATCTCTAGTCCAATTTCATTTCTTCTGTTTAGCTGCATGTCGTTTGATCTGTATCCGTTAAAAAGTTGTTCCCAAGTTTTTAGCTTGCTTCCAGTGTCCAACATAATTTCGTTTTCGTTTCTCAGAATTGTTTCTTGTTGTTTCTTCGTTTTTCTCGGTAGTTTTTTTACTTTCTTGTGTAGATTGAAATTGTTGTGTTTTTCTTGTAGGTGTTCTATCTCTTAACATTTCTCATTTAGCCAAGTTTCTTGTGCTTCTCTAAATTTCCAACGTATCATTCTATTTAGTTCGTTGTATTTTGCTACATCTTTTGTTTTAAGTACGCGTCTCTCATCCATTAGATTCATAATTTTTTCTTGTCATCCATTCCTGTTTCTTTCTTGTCTCTATTCTTCTTTCCGTATAGTTTTTAGTTCATGTTTTATTGCTGTCCAATTTTGATTCGATGCTTTTGTTCATTGTTTCCGTTTGGTCTTTAGATTTCTCATTTAAGTGATTGTCTATCCGCGTTTTTATTATAGGATCTTTTAGTTTTTTTATATCGGCGGAGTTTGTTATTGGTTGTCTAATAGTCTTCTTAAACCTGTGCATTTAGAATCTCATAAGTAAATGATTGTGGTCTGAACCTGCATTCGCTCCAAGGTATGTTTTTACCGCTTTTACGAATTTCTTCATATCCTTTTTAACTAGAATGAAAGTTATCTGGTTTCAGGTTCTGTCGCCAGGTGATTTTCACGTATACAGCCTTTTGGATTAGAGTTAAAAAATGTATTGCTAACGATGAGATTATTCTCAGCACAAAATTGGACAAATCTGTCTTCTCGATCACTCCTTTGACCAATCTAACTTAAGAATTGAAATCACCCGTAATGACAGTTATTTCATCCTTTTTCACCAGTTTTATCATCTCTCCTAGTTTGTCATAGAAATGTTCCACCTCTTCTTCTAATCTATTGCATGTTGGAGTATAAACCTTAATTACGTTCATTAATCTATGGGTTGTTCCTAATTGTAGCATGATTATTCTGTAACTATAAGGTACACAGTTGATCAGCGATTTATTGGTCTTAGATGACAATATAATAGCAACTCTATGCTGATGTTTTGACCCCCCAGAGTAATATACTTGTCCTTCATTAGTTTTTTGTTGGCTAGTGTCAGTCCAACTGACTTCACTTAAACCGAGGATATAGATCTTTAGACGTTGCCTTTCCTTTTCAACGTTGACTAGTTTTTTTGCCATATACAGTGTTTGGATGTTCCATGTAGCTATGCGTAATGTTTTGTTATATAATTGAGTTTTGTACTATAGCCGATGTAATCAAGATGCGATAGTAGCCTATTGGTTTTTAGTATCAAGTCTTTAGGAAACCATTTTTTGATGCCATTGATCTAGTACTGACGTAGCTGCTTCTCAACATCAAGGAGTTTAGGATATGTAGGAATAGTCTGATGTAATAGAATGAGGGAAGAGGACCTGATTCCTTTCTGGGAAGGAGGAAGATGAGAGGAAACAGTAGTTGCCGTAGAGCAAGATTGCAAATTTTTGACATAAATAAATATGAATAGGTTTTTCAATAGTAAAAGACTTAATCTGGAACTCCGTATGAGAATGGTGGGGGCCTATGTATTTTTTATGCTTTTGTATGGACGTGAGTGTTGGACCCTTGCATCGCATTTCTTGGGTACGGAAAGTGAGAAATACCGAGGCACTAACAAGGATGGAAAAAGGAAAAAAACGGCAGGCATGTCTCGGTATAAACGTTGGCATTTACTGTTTCACCCCTTGCAATATAAGATCGCAAAATTTCGATCTCCGATGTAGCACACCGAACTAAATTTTTGTCTTCAAGTTTTTGTTTTGTTTTGTATTTAACATTATCTGAACAATTTTCTACATTATCGGTATAAAATCCATCATCGCTTTTGTGAGAGAGAGATTATGAAATATTTTTTATTGTCTATCATGATCGCTGTATTGTTCCACATAAATTTGGCGTAATCTACTATAACAAGTTAGAATTCATCGTAACCGATTGATTGTACAATGTGGACATTAACGTCTTTTACAGTAATTTAACACATTTCTTTTCAATACCTTCTTACCGTTTCATAGAAAACATTAAATCTTCTGGATAACTTTCGATAAGAAGTTCCAAATCAGTATTTTGCACTTTCACGGATTCAGTTGTCGCGATTTCGACGTCCACCGTTTGGTGAATTGAGGTAGTGTATATCTTGTTCAGTTTATGCAATTGTTCAATAACTCCTTTTTGAAAAATTTTGAATGTCTCTTTACCATACGAATACAAGCAATATTTACAAAAAATTAAAAAAAGAAACACACTTTTTTGTAAAAATTAAATTTTAGTTGAATTAATTTTATACATTTTAAATGTCCTGTGTCTTTTTAGAACAACTATGTTATTTGCATACAAAATGTTTGTTAGTTTATTTTTGATAGAACACATTTTTTTTTACAATTTAAACAAAGACTGCAATTTATAACTTTAAATTAAAAACTTATAATTTTACTGGTTTGAATGTATTAATATTTACATAAATCAATTAATAATTTTATGCATTACTACAAAACTAGGATCATTGGTTTGTGACAGCATTGTATTGAAATTTATTGAAGGGTAAGTGACTTAATAACTTTCTTATTCTAACTAGTAAAGTTAGTTAAAGTTTGCAAACCCTTGTAATATCTACCTTAAAATTATGGAGAAAATGTTAAGCTAAGTTACGAAACTATCATTTTAGTATAAACCTATTAGCTTATTCGTAAACTAAAGTTGATTAGTAAGCAATCATAATTGAGGTAATAATTCTATTACATTTTGCGATTAAATCCTGCAAGTACCTACAAAATACATTTTTCACATAAATTATTTAAAAAAAACTAAACATTAAAAAATTTGTTTTATTGAAGAAGTATGTGTTAAATATGATACTTTTAAAAATTGCTAATGTGTTGATCTAAACCTACTTTTTTACGGTAGCTTTGAAAATGACGCAATTTAATTGTATTTACACAGTTTTAAACTAATGCTAACTAATAAAAAACTATTTGCTTTCATCAAAACAATTTTAAAACGATTTGCTTATATTTCAAAAACTATTTGGTTTTCAACAAAACAGTTTTAAAACGGCTGCTCTTTTTTAAAAACAAATAGCAAGCACTAAAACAATTTTAAAATGATTACAAAGAATCGGAATCATTTCTATTTATTTACATTTAGTTACATGTGAATGAACTAACAATGTAACTAAGACACAACAACTATAGTATTAATTTTGTGACTGTAATAATTTCACTCTGTGTACACTTTTTTAAATATTAAAATTGTAGTATTTGTAAAAAATCATGCAAAACCATTATTTTATTTTGTCGTAAAAAAAATTTAATATATTTTTTAATTCTATTAAAATATGTAAATTTTAATGTTATTAACTAAAATGCAAATTTTAATTTTTATAGATATTTTAAATTGTTTTAACCAGTTTGTTAAATTAAGATGAAGTTATGCAACTAAATTTTTTATTAGTAAATAAATTTAGTTGTGTTGCAGATAAAATTAATATTTAAAAATTAAATGCAAAAAATAACAAATATTTCTAACACTGACGTGTCCTACTTTTTTATCCCTATTTTAGAACATTTATTACTATAATATTAAGATAACACGTTGTATTCATTCCTTATTAGAATTATAAAATTTAAAATTGTAGCTAACCTTTAATAAATAATTTATAAAAAAACTTATAACAATTTCTACTCGTCTTGTTTAGTGTTAATTTTCTACATTTTTTTTTAAAATTTTTTATGCAAATTGAAAAAATTTTTTTAATTTTGACTATTTGTGCTTTTAAAGTAACAAACAAAAAGTAGAGCTACCTCCAAAAATATGTTCTTTTACTAAAATATCAAATTAGTATAGCACTTTTTCTTTTTTTTTGTATATAAACGTAAGATTCATAATATTCTGTCTAAAATCAATAAACAGTTTATAAACATAAATTATAGTATGTTAATTTTATTTGGATTACTAATTTATTTATAACAAGTTGTAACTATCATCACTAAAATAATACTACAAACAATTTTCTTACACCTAACTGTACAAGCGTAAATAAAAGAAACTAAAGCAATAATAGTTGCAGCACCGTATCGTACTGGGTTACCTGTACAGCCTGTTTGCAGTATATACGGGGAATTTGGAGGTGATAATGAGGGGACAACAGATAGAAACGAAAGTAGTAGGAAAAATAAAGGTCTGGTCGTTGGTGTATGTGGATGACATAGTGTTGGTGGCTAAGGAGGAATAGGAAATGAAAAAGATGATGAAAACGCTGGATTTAAAAAAATGGAAGTAAATACGGAGAAAACAACAATAATGGTATTTAGAAAAGAATGGGGGCAAAAGAAGGAAGGAGGTGGAATGGGAAGGGGAGGGAGTGCAGGAAGTAAATGAATTTGCATATCTGGGTTACACGATGAAGCAGGATAACAAGGAGGGAGAACACATAAAGGAAAAAGTAAAGAAAGGAAACAGATTAATAGGACAAATGTGGGATGTGAAGGAAATGTTGTTTGGGGTGGACATAGAAAATAAAGGCTGCTGCCTGGAAAGCTAATAAATAGTGTGGTGATATATGGGGCGGAAATATGGAGGTGGAAAGAGTATAAAGAGGTAAAAGGGATACAAGAAAAATACTAGAAGTGGGTATTAGAGCTAGACAGAGAAACACCGGAATAAATTATAAGAGAGGAAGTGCAGGCGGAAAAAATAAGAGTAGAGACAGGAATAAAGGCTATAAAATACGAGGAAGAACTGAAGCAAAGAACAAAATGCAAAATACTACAGGAATGTTGGAATGCGATAAAGGAAGAAAGAGTGAAGTACGGGCAGAATGGCAGAGAAGAATATTATTAAAAAAACGGGTACGCAAAAGAAAAAGTAGGGATATTAAGGGAAGAGCGATTAGGGGTAAGAGAAGAAATATCAAACATAGAGAGGGAGATAAAAAAACAGAAAAAATGGACAAGGATAAAAGAGGGCAGATATAATGTGAATTATTAGAATATCAAAAGTAAAGGAGTGCCAGAATGCCTAGAGGTTAAAGGAAATAAAAGGAAAATAAAATGATAGCAAAGTTCAGATGTGGGAACGAAAAGTTAGGAAATAAATACTGGAAAAAAGAGGAAGAAAAGGTGTGCAGACTATGTGGAGAAGAAACGGACGACTATAGGCATATAAGAAATGAACGCAGGAAGTTAAGAGAAGAGGTTAAGAAAGTGGAGGAAATCTTAGAAGAAAACGGAAAAGGAGCGTTTTAACGTTTTTTGCGTTGTTTTATAAATTATATATAAAGGTGTTTCAAACAAGATCTTGTGTCTCCGTACCCTATCGGTTAACTATTTAATTAATTGGATTGCGATTGTCGGCGCACGGGTTTTGTAGTGGTCAATTCTACCCAGTATTTATCTAATCATAATTTTTGTTTTACCGTTATTTAATTTTGACACTTCAGCTGTCGTTTCCTTGTTTGTATAAAACATTTATTTATTGACATAATTATTATTTTCCTAAGAATTAAATACACGTCACTGCACATACATAGTTTATAAAACGAATCGGTTACACCAATAAATTTTAAATTGTTTTTTTTTGCCCTTGTTTATTTAATACGTATACGGTATCATTTGCTAATGATATTTTTCAGTAATAAGAAAGAGCGTTATTTAATATTTACTTTTATTACTTTTATTATTTCATGAACCATTTAACCTGTTTAATTATGTTTGATCTTGTTTGAAAAAACATTTTATGGCAATTTCAAACTTTTTTCCAAAAATCACATAAATGAGCAATTTTTACAGATAACGCTTTTTAGTTTTCTTTTTCTAAATAGAACGTTTCAACCAAAATTTTGGTCGAAAAATTATAAAATGTTTATTTTTTTAATTTTGTTTATTATATGTTTATTTAGAGAATTGGTGACAAATAAATTTTTAAAACTGTTCACAATATAAATATGATTAAATTAGATACTTATAAATAAACGTGATACCTACCAATTTTTGTTACCACTAACTGTACATATCAAAACGAAATGGAATTAATGTAATTTTTAGTTAATTTAGACCGCAAACTTTAATACTAAAATAATCTAAACTTAATGTGTGTTAATTAATTTAATTAAAGTAATTAGCAATCGTTATACTAATTTCTAAACTGTAGTTAAAATTAGATAACTAGATAGTAACTAAAAACTTGTTGTTATAAAACATGTAGTAATTTATCAGATGCATTTATTGGAAAGCAAAAAACTTTTGATAAGTTTCTACGGATTTAGGATGAAATTTTTACATGTTTTTATTTTACACATTGTTATAATACGTAATATTTTAATATTTTACACATGATGATAAATAACTACGACATTTTTATTATAAACTTTTATTACACATTGCTTTATTGTAATATTTAAAAGGTTTACAATTCACATAAAAACAAAATTTTTGTTAAGAAAGTTATATGTTTTTAATTTTACATTTGAAAATTGTTAACATGTTAACGTTTATACTCCAAAATCTCAAATAAGTTTTGATAAATTTTCATCCGGTACAAAACAATCGAAAAATTCACATTTCCATCTATTATTTCTGTTGAAATTTGTCTCTTATAACCGATGACCAACTTGACAGGACGTATTGAGGGATTTACTTTGATAAGAAATATTTATGAAAATAGTAAGATCGGGTGATTTGGAAATTCAATTTGTACGATAGAAACATTTTGGGATTTTAAAATAAATTATTTATTAAGACAAGATATTTATTGATATTTAAGTTTTAATTTTTTTGTATTGTTTATAAATCAAATATTATGTTGTAAAAAAATTTGTTAAAAAATATAATAAAATGTAATTAAAAACTAATGAATTGAAATGCATTTATAAAAACAATTGCTCCTTATAACAGTGGTCTTAAAAGATAACGTTCAGATGTATTAGAACTCGATCTACCAGGATTTATAAGCTAATACCTTTCCAATTAAGAATTAAATTTCTTGTCTAAAAAAATTATGATTTTTAGTTGATTTATAAGCGTACTTTATCAAGCTCGAAAGCTTATTCTGAGAAAGAATAATGTTAGAAGGTAACTCCAAAATAGCTGACACAAGTATTTGCTTGTTCTTACTTTTATGATATTTATTATAATTTATTTGTGGAAATACATTTTTTATAAACAAGCATAGTTAATTAGTAATGTTGAATAAAGGTTAACAATAAAACTGTATAACTAATATTTTAATAATTTATTTATTGCTAATACAAACATATAATCTTGTAGATTTTATTATTACCAAATGTTCCAATATTTCTAATTATTTTACATTGTAGATGCTACTTTTATAATACTTTTATTTAAAAAAACAGCGTTATAACTCTTTATAGACAAAGTGTCGTTTATGTAACCCCATCTTACTTTCCAGTAAGTTTACACTTGGGTATAGTAAAATAGAACAGAGTATTTGTTGCCTGTAGTTAAAGTTGCAAAAACATTATATTACTTTTTGTGTTATTAGTTGCTTTACATTTTTTTATTATACCCAGTAAGCAAACGTATTTCTCTATTTCGCATATACAATCGCTACTTTGTGCAACTACTTTTTCAAAAAACAGTGTCACAAAGTTCAACTTTGTGCAACCGAAAGTAGTGATTTTTGTGTGTGTAATGTGTAAGGTTGTCAGTAAGTATTGGCTGTCGACCAATCATGTAACGCGGTTCATTAAAGTAGATTTAAAAACGTAAACATTTATTTAATAATTGTATCGAAATTTTGGTTTTTATTTACGTTGTTATTTTGAATTTTCAATTACGTTTTGCTTTTATATTTGAATTTTAGTCTTGTTTGTGGTTTTAGGACAATTTACTTCAATTTACTTGTATAACAATTGGCAAGTATTTTTAGGTTAAAATTATTTCTATTCAATTTACAACACAGAATAAGTTATTTATTGTATGTATAGAACAGAACCAGTTATAATTAAAGTAACTGTTTGTATTCCAGTTTTAATCAATGGATAGCAGAACCTGGAAATTTGTTCGTTCGAACCACGAAACATTATTTGTAATGTTATTGATTTCTTTAATAAACAAGAAATACCAGGCGGCGGAAGCAGTGGCCAGTATATGTTTCATAATTTGACAATTTTAAGAATTTAGTAATGTTTTTAGGAACCAATTTTATTAATTCCAATTGGAAATACGGTACATCTACCTCTACGATGAGTTAAAAACAATCTATCGTGTGAAGTGTGAGGTGGCAGCACTTCAACGTATTTCTTAATGAGAGCATTCCAAGATACCTTTGTTATGAGGAATACACGAGATATGTTATTTTTGGTTGCGAAAACAGTTACTTCTATTCTAACAGATTTCAACTTAATATTATTTAACTTCATATGAGTCAACTCATCTCGTCTACAGGCTCCACAATACCCTATAATTAATATAACCTGAAATAAACTAATTGAATATAGTGTCTTAAAAGTGTAAATCAAGATATTACTTTCATTGCCAAAAATGTAATCGTTAGCATCACTAATAAACTTAATGTTGTACTCGGACTGTAAAATACTTGATTTTTTGTCTGATAATTTTTAACTGCCTTTTCAAATAGGCGGTTACTTTTAAATACTGCGAAATGTCAATATTTTTAAATCGAGAGGCATGTTCGGAGCATGAAATAACTTGACCACATTGTAGATTACTTTTTTGTTCTACTCATTACTTCAAAATAAACTAATACAATGTTTTCAGTCAGATCGTTCACATTATTGTCATCACACCAGGTACAAAACTTGATACTCTTTTTCATATTTAGCTTTAGATTTTTGTGGGTAATAATTCCTGAATGGCGTTATTGGCATTTTCACGTAACTCAGAAGGAGTGCAGAAAAGTTCAACAAAATCCTGGACAGAGCACATTCTTGGGAACAAAAGGATAGACAAACTGATAAAATTTAAATATGTAGACTTTTATATTAAAAATAAACAGTTTTTTATATATTTCTAACTATCTAATTAACAATCGCGTTTTCAAATTTGAATTTAGAAAGTAGGCAGAGGCTGACAATTGTGACCAACTAAAATACATCGAAAATTGCTGCTATACATATTATGTTATAATTTCTATCAGAAATAAATATAAATCAAAGCGAAATAGAGAAAATAGTATGAAAAACTCATGTTACAATTCCTTTTTGTAACGCTCGTGCATTGCTTAACTCGCCGCTACGCGGCTCGTTAAGCAAACTTACTCGCGTTACAATAATCGTCATTGTAACACTTGTTTTACAATATACTATTGTATTTAAAAATTCAAAAGTATACCATAAAAAATTATTGTTTTAGTTTTGTTTGTTTTAAATGAGTTAATGTACAAATACTTGTGATTACTACGAATTTTGTTATTTGTAAATATTCATAGTAATTTTAGCACAATAAATTCAATTAACTATTTTTGGTATTTTTAGGTTGTTTTAGAATCATGGACTGCTGAGGTTCTTAGCCTTGTAATTAGTAATAAATATTTATAAATACACAAATATAACTAAGAGACAAATCAACAAATACTAAAGATACAAAACTGACAAACAGCACACGTTGGAGACAAACACAACCAAACTATTAATATACAATATTATTACACAAAAGAGCAAAAAATACCTCAAAATATTTATATATACATTGATGACACTTAAGTTTTTTTAAGTGTGATAAAGCAAAATTAAGTTGTTGATTGTAGCTTTATTTCAATATTTTGTTTACATAAGTATATTTATCTTTTTGATTACTACATCGTTTCTTTACTACTACTGTTCCTTTCCTAAATTACTTATTTATATGACTAAATGTTGGTAGGGTAGATACACCCTTTTATTTCAAAATTAACCAATAACAAGAGTACACATATTTAAAGTTACAGTTAACAAATGCATCAGAATTTACTTAGAAGTACAAATCCTGATGACGTGCCTTACAAGTTCTTAAAACCTAAAAGGTGCATCAGCAATTCCTGAAAACAAATGACTAAAACTAATGCGTATAACAAGAATAAGGTTAAAGAATTCTACTAATTTTAATTCTAACTAAACTATAATAAAAACATTCACAGTCTCAACATTCCGCCCCCTTGAAGCATATGCCTTCAAGCGATTACGCTGTAACGTATATCATGAACTACACTATTGTAACACACAAAACTACACTTGCACCTTACACTCTTCAGTTATCACTGGTAGCAATGCTAATTTCCGCATTGATACCTTAACTATACCTTTTGTAGTGCGAACTGATGCTACTCGGGCGACGTTATCTGTTCCGTGATGAAGTTTGATAATTCTTCCTAATTTCCAATTTAGCGTAGGAAGTTGGTCGTCTCTTAGAAGTACCATTGATCCTTCTTTAAAGTCTTGGCCTGGACTTGTCCATTTTTTGCGCTGCTGGAGTTGTGAAAGGTAATCTCTCGACCAACGGTTCCAAAATCCCCTTAGCATATGTTGAATACGTTTCCAATACGAGAATAAATGTATACTTGTATTCACAACATTCAATTCGGAGTTAGCCTTTAATGATTCTCCAATCAAAAAATGACCAGGCGTTAAAGCAGTGTAATCATTAGGATCTGAAGAGATAGGAACTAAAGGACGGGAATTTAAACATGCCTCTATTTGTGTAACTAGTGTTAACATTTCTTCATAAGTAAGCGCATTATTTCCCACGACTCTTTTTAGGTGATGTTTTGCTGCCTTAACAGCTGCCACCCACAAACCGCCAAAGTGCGGAGAACGTGGAGGTATAAAGTGCCAACGTGTATTACACTCGATCAAAACATGTTGAAATTGTTCTTTATATTCGGAAGAATGCAATACCTTGGATATTTTTTCCCATTCGTTTTTGGCACCTACAAAGTTGGTGGCATTGTCTGAGTATAAATTTGACACATTTCCTCGGCGTGCCACAAAACGCTTAAATGCATTTATAAAACATTCCGCGCTTAAATCAAGAACCAATTCTAAATGACATGCCTTTGTAGCAAAACAAACAAACATAGCCAGGTATCCCTTTTGAGGAACAACTCCTTGTCTTCGTTTCTGATACAGTTTGAATGGTCCACAATAGTCAACTCCACAATTACTAAATGGTCGTGCTATTTGGACTCTGTGTTGTGGTAAATTTCCCATTACATGCTCTATTAATTTTGGTTTTGCTTGACAACATCGGATACAACTCCGTAATACCCTTTTTATAGTATTTCGCCCTGCTATTGGCCAATACTGTGTTCTTATCGTAGCTAGTGTTAACTGAGTTCCACCGTGAAGAAGCTTCAAATGTTCATAGTAAATAATTTTTGTTGTTAGCACGTGATGACTAGGTAGTATTATTGGGTGACGCTGTTCAAATGGCACATTAGCTTCAGTTATGCGTCCTCCCACACGAATCAAACCATTTACATCCATAAACGGATTTAATGATAGCAATTTACTCTTTTCATGTACCGTACTCGTTCTTGTTAATGACAAAACTTCTTCACCAAAATTCTCCTGTTGGCACAATTTTAAAATTTTGACAGTTGCACCTTGACTTTCTTCCACTGACAATGGTCCATACATCCGATTTGTAGCATTTAATTTACAATTGCGACCAAAACGCATGACATACGCTGTTACACGTTTTAGCAGTACCAATGATGAAAATCTTGTTAACAATTCGAATGATGTCGTTCTTGTTGATATAAAAGTTGATACAGTCTTTCTTTCTTCGTTAGCTTGTAACACCATAACTCGCTGAGGCCAATGTTCTGAATCATACATTAAGAAGTTAGGTCCGTTCCACCGAAGCTTAGAATTCAGCAAAACAGCTGGTGTTACTCCTCGAGAAATTATATCAGCAGGATTATCCTTAGTTCCGACATGTCGCCAGTTTGATATTTCTGTTAATTGTTGAATTTGACTAACTCGATTTGCAACAAAAGTTTTCCAAAAATTTGACGTTGAGGAAATCCAGGACAATGAAATGGTAGAATCGCTCCATAAGTATTCACGGTCGAAATTAATCTGTAAAGCTTGTTTCACCTTATGCTGCAGTTCCGACAAAAGTAGAGCACTACATAGCTCTAGACGTGGTAAAGACGTAGATTTTAACGGTGCTACTCTTGATTTTAAACATAACAAATGCGTTGCATGATTATTATAATTGTCTGTAGTTCGTATGTATATACAACAACCGTAAGCCACTTGTGAAGAATCACAAAATCCGTGCAATTCAATTTTTTTAACAATGTCATGTGTTAATACATTGCGATTTGTCGTAAGTTTGTTAGTAGATCCAATTGACTATAATAATCATTCCACGCTGAAAATATATGCATTGGCACCGATTCATCCCAATTTAACTTAAGCTGTCATAATGTTTGCATTAGCAGTTTTGCCTTTACAATGACAGGTCCAATTAATCCTAATGGGTCAAATAGTTGTGAAATTGCAGATAATATATTTCTTTTCGTTACATTGAAATTAGATCTTATGGTTGTAGAGTAGAGTAGTTGATCCGTTGTTGAATTCCATAATAATCCTAATGTTTTTGGTGTTTGATCACTGTCTATACTCATAATTGCGTCAAATTGCTCTGATTGGCGTATTGCAGTTTTGATTTCTTCTTTATTTGATATCCATTTGCGAAGTTCAAAACATCCTTGACGCAGAATGTTGGTTACGTTTCTTTGTATTACTATGATTTCATTCCATGAATTAGCTCCAGTAATGACATCGTCCACATAAAAGTCTCTTTCGATTATTTTTGCTTCTCTGGGATTGTTTTTCCTAGCCAAAACTGCAAGTTCTTTTAAACATCGAGTAGCCAGATATGGCGCTGAGGTAGTACCATACGTGACCGTATTTAATGTGTAAGTTTTGATAGCTTCGTTGTCATTATATCTCCATAATATTTTTTGATAATTCTTATCATTATCTGAAATCAAAACCTGTCTATACATTTTGGCAATGTCTGCCGTAATAACATATTTGTATGTTCGGAATCGCAACATGATTGAAATTAGATCACTTTGTATGATGGGTCCAGCTAGCAAAATATCATTCAATGATGTATTATTTGTTGATTTTGCAGATCCATCAAAAACAACACGTAACTTGGTTGTTTTGTTTGTTTCCTTTATTACACAATGGTGAGGCAAAAAATAACCTTCTTTTCCATTGTGGCCTTTTGTAATTTCCGTCATATGATTTAATTCTTCGTATTCCTTCATAAACTCGTTGTATTTGCGTTTTAGTTCAATATCTTTGTTTAAGCGTCTCTCCAGAGAATAAAATCGATTCATGGCCATTGATTTAGATTCACCTAATTCACGTGGATCTTTTTTAAATGGCAACTGTACTACAAAACGTCCGTTTTTATTTCGAGTGAAACTTTTAACAAACTGTTCTTCACAATGTCGATCCTCTATTGATAATTGTGTAATATTTTTTGTTGGTTCCTCAAGTTCCCAAAATTTCGAAATAGTTGTTTTTAAATCTTCTTCAACGTTACATAAATATGCCGTAACTTGAAGGTTGTGACTGAAATTGAAGCTGTCCTGTTACTATCCAGCCTAGTTGAGTTTTTTGTAACTGTAAATTATTGTGATAAGGCAATTTAATTTGTCCAACCGCAATTAGTTGCCAAAATAATTCAGCTCCTAATAATCCGTCAATGGGAGCTGATTTGTAGAAATGTGGATCAGCAAGTTTTATATTTGCTAGAATTTGAATTAGTGTGTTTTGAACGTCAAACACCGGTAGTTGTTGAGAAATTATTGGTATAATTAGAAAATCCAATTCCGCTGTAAAATTATTTACTGCGGATTTAATAATTGTCTTTATTTTCTTGTTAATATTTGTACTACAATGGCCTATTCCTATTACTGGCACATTTACTGGTTGCCTTTTGATGTTTAAAATTTTACTGAAAGATTTCGATAAGAAATTACTCTGCGACCCACTGTCCAGTAATACTCTACATTGTTTTGGCTGTTTTCGATTGTCTAAGATTTCAATTACGGCAGTTGATAGTAAGACCTGGCTGCATTGTCCGTGAAATAACTGAGTAGAATAATTACCGCTAGCAATAGATGGTTCCCTTACATTCACACTTGTAGGTTCTACCTGAGCCTGTAAAGTTTGAGTTGTTTCAGGTAATTCCATATTTTTGTGCAATAATGTGTGATGTCTACGGTTGCATTTTGTGCAGCCTCTACTTTTACAATATCGGGCATGATGATTTGAACGAAAACAATTCAAACATAAATTTAATTTATTTATTACGTCGAACTTAGACTGAATGTCTAAGTCTAAAAATTTCTTGCATTGGTACAAATTATGCAATCCTTTACAATGTGGACAGGGTTGTTGAACTGAGGTAAATGACCGCATGGGGTGCAATACCGTTTTGTTGTATTTGTGTTTATCTATCTGACTACCTGACCCTTTTCCGTAAACTTGCAATTCTTTATTCGATCGCGATCCTAGTATTTTACATCTTTCTTCTAAAAACTCCGCAAGTTTATCAACTGTTGGAAAGTCTATATTTACAGTAATTTCTTCCCATTTGTCGCGTGTAATCCTATCAAATTTGGAAGTTGCAATATAAAATTATAAATCGTCAACTGTTAGATGTTCTAGGGCTTGTAATGCCTGAACGTTATTTAGAAATTTATCTAAATGATTTCTAAGAGATGCGGTGGAATTTTGTTGAACTTGAGGTAGTTCAAACAATGTTTTTATGTGATCTTCTACAATTAATTTTAAATTATGAAATCTTTTGCATAACCTATCCCACGCAATTTGATAATTCGTTGCACGAAGGGGTAGTGATCTTATTGTATCAGCCGCAGTGTTCCTTAAACTACCATGCAAATACTGAAATTTTTGAACAAGACTAAGATTCTCATTATGGTGAATAATCGATAAAAAAGTGTCGTGAAATTTACTCTACTGTTCGAAAGACCCGTCGAACGTAGGAAGCTGGACCGCTGGAAGCTTGGCCGTATTTGTCGAGTGTTGTTGACTAAAAGACGCGTTTGTTTCCGCTTCAGACATTGACCGATTATGTTCTTGCATTAGTAATTCCGCATCTGCAATTGATTCAAAATACGAACTTTCGAATTCTTCACCTTGTCTGATTTGATCTCCGCTGTTGTCTAATAATTCTATTTCTCTATTTCAACATCAGAATTAGCGATGCACAAGTCACCATTCCATTAACCGAAAATTTTGTTTTAATTAATTAATTATCGGACACGAAGGACCATGATGACACTTAAGGTTTTTTAAGTGTGATAAAGCAAAATTAAGTTGTTGATTGTAGCTTTATTTCAATATTTTGTTTACATAAGTATATTTATCTTTTTGATTACTACATCGTTTCTTTACTACTACTGTTCCTTTCCTAAATTACTTATTTATATGACTAAATGTTGGTAGGGTAGATACACCCTCTTATTTCAAAATTAACCAATATACACATATTTAAAGTTACAGTTAACAAATGCATCAGAATTTACTTAGAAGTACAAATCCTGATGACGTGCCTTACAAGTTCTTAAAACCTAAAAGGTGCATCAGCAATTCTTGAAAACAAATGACTAAAACTAATGCGTATAACAAGAATAAGGTTAAAGAATTCTACTAATTTTAATTCTAACTAAACTGTAATAAAAACATTCACAGAAGTCTCAACATACATATTAGCAAACAAATTTTGATGAGTAAACTGGATTACTAAAAACTTGTCAAAATATTATTTGTTTTTTTTTTAATAAGAAGAAACCTTGATGTCCTTTCAATAGTGTTGTTCAATTTGGTAGCAATAGAAACCGCTAACCTCAGAACAGAACATACGGTCAAATTTTGTCAAAACCTCGACACGACTTATAAGTCAGAGCCGCTTTCAGGCGTAGGAATCTTTTGGCATGGCAAACAAATAGTTGCAAGTTCTTGATTTAGGGATTACTTCTCAAGATCAGGTGCTTTTTGCGGTAGCTACAGACGAACAGTCTTAGAGACTAAGAATCTAAATCGGACGGCGCCATTAGCTGTACACTCCTTTTTGCATCATTGGATTCTAATGGTCAATCTCAGTCAATTGAACAATTCAAAAAAACAACATTATAAATAAAACTCCTTTTGAACGCATATCATAGTGTAAACATATCAAATTTTAGTTTTAGTTTTAGAGAATTCTAAAATATTTCAGTTATGTCTTAATTGTACAGTGTTAACATCTTATAACTTTAAATTTCAAAAAAAATTTTTTTTAATAAAACTCATTGTATAAAATTACATAGTATGATTTATAATGCGATTTGGAATTGATTTGTGTTACCACTTTTTATACTTATGCCTTTTAGCTTGTATCCGGTGTTTGTCGCTACCTTTGAAGTTACGTGGTTTATCGCGCGTCAGCTTTTTGCTCATACTGCGAATTGTCGTAATTATCTACATATTTACTTCTTGAATATAGCTAATGTATGTCTACTTATAACATTATTAGGTAATTCACCAAAATATGTTATTTGTATTACATTTATTATTATGTGTATAACTTTATTTAATATGATAAAAGGTATTTCAGTTTATTACAATTTATACAAAATCAAACTATTTTGTATTATTTAATTTATAAAGAAATACACAAAAACAAATACATAAAAATTATGAGGACGATGCCTCGGAAGGTTCCAGTTATTTTTGGCAAATGAAAACAAAATGTTCCGTGCATAAGATTTTGGACCTGGTACAGCTTTTTGAGCTTTTACTTTGCCACTAACAACTTTCCGTATGATTGTTTTCAAATCAGTTGATAATTTGGAATCAACAATCTAGACATCACAAACGGCTTCAATCACTCTATTGCTAAATTATACAGAAAAACTCTTCTAACTATTTTGGTAAACAGAAAAATATGATGAAAAAGTTGAAAAAAGTGAAACATTTTTTATTTTTAAGGTACATATGACATTAATGTCCCCTTACGTAAATTTCCTTTTACGTTGACAAACAGTGCTGGAACTTCCTTCTTGTTCCTTCTTACGTTCCCAACCATTGTAGTTTTGTTTTCTAATAGTTTGTGTGCTAAAGAAGTAAATTAATTGTACGGTTTAATATTTTGTCCACTGTTCAGAACAAGGGATGCTAATCGCATTACACTATCGGCTTTATTGTCGTGTTGGTAAAGACTTTTGGCTAGTTTACCTGAATAAATTTTCGCAAAAAACAGGTAATATTTCATCTATAGTTATGTGATCACTAGGTTTATAATTGTTCTTGACTTTAGTATGAATTCTATGTATTTGATAGTTGCCAAGTTGTCTGTCTCTTTTCTTTAAGGTCTAATATTGATGTCGTCGATCTGCGACTGGACATAAGAGCACGAAAACATTCTAGGGTTGTTTCGTCATTAGACCAAAACTTATGAATTTTGAGATTACGGGTATTTTTGACACCCGCTAAGTAAAGTAGTTCAAATAAAGCAATCTTTCTGATAAGTATATATTTCTGGCATCTTTTGCAAGCAAATATTTGTGCATTTGACAATTTCACTTATCATGGAATCTGAAAAAAAAACAACTTCCATGCATTTAAAATAGTCTTTGCGTCTTTTGTTACTGCGTTCACACTCGATTTTTTTGTGAGAATCTTATGTTCTCATCTTTTAACGTTAGAACTAGATGAAAGCATTGACCAAATTGTAACCTTATCTATTCCTACATGCTGAAGCCTACTCAGTTGCAGTTTTGCATCATCTAATTCTGAGCTAGCTGCCGACTGTCAAATGTTCACTATGATCAGATTAAGCGTTTGTCACTGTAAATATAAAGAAAATGCAAATGAAAGTTCAATGCAAAAACAATGAGAGTAGAAAAATTTGCAAAAATACAGAACCAATATTTGTATACGATTCAAGTAATAAAACATACGTGTGACATACCTGGAGAGTTCTGTCTGTTGGCGTTGCTGTAAAACCGATTCAAATAATTTCCGTCTTTAGTTAATTGAATATCGATAATTTTACGCTAATCAATAAAAAAATTGCTTCTAGCTAAGAAAATGTTACAACGGGTTTGTCGCTCAGTGAAGAAAATGCTCACAGCCGCGTTTGACAGAAAATTATAAGTTGTAAAGCCAAGCCAAGCCAAGCTTTTACTAATTTCATAAACACATTTTGCAAAAAAAACTTTGTTACTTACTATACAAATCATCCCAATAAAACAGTACACGGTGGAACAGAATTTATTATAAAAAATACTGTAGTACATTGTGAACTACCGCAAAATACACAAATTAAAAATTTGACAAACCTAATAAACGTTTGTCTGCTGTTTATTGTCCAAGACATCGTGTTTAAAGATTATTTCGAAACACTTGGTCACACATTTATTTCTAGAAAAGACTTTATTTCTAAGTATATAACCTGGAAATCAATATTGACAACTGCAAAAAGCAGGCAATTACACAAACTAATAAAGGAAAAGAGATACATTCGTTTGTGATCAAGTAAACCGACTTACTGGCCAACTGACCAAAGAGAATTTCGCGCCATTATATAGAAGTCCAATCAAATTATGATAGTTTTTCTGATCATACACCCGCAATTACCACTAGTACGGTAATATTCCCAAGGACGTGAAAACCACGACTGACTAACAAAAAAACAGATGGGAACTCATTTTGGAAATATATAAACAAAATCTAAAAATCAAGTTCAAAACAGCAAAAAAGTTTAAATAGTAACAGAGCACTTTACATGATCAATTTAAAATGCAGCATGGCAGGCAACTCTTGGAATTTTAGATACTCAGGCACCAGAACATACAAATGTCATTTGTTGTAGTTAAAAGTTGGCTATAGAAAAAAGCAAACCAGAAGACAATGGCAGAAGTTTCGTAATCCAGCAGATTGAACAAAATATAACAAATTAAGTAATTACTTAAAATCAAAACTTTAAAAAATAAAAAATGAAACTTGTACAAAAAACATTAATAAAAACGATAAAACTCTTTGGAGGTCTCAATACTTCACACCTCCAAGACATAACAAAACAGGTTCGTGAGCTAAAACTAATTATGAAAAAGTTAAGTTGTTTGCTATGATCAACAAAACGATAGGTAAGAAGATGGTCTAAATGCTATTACAAAATTATCTTAACGCAATATTGTGTTTTCTTCCGTTGAAATACATAAAGAGCTTATACATATATGTAACAATAAGACATCACAATATGACTTGTGGACATCAAAAATATTTAAAAAAATTCCAAAAAAGCAGAACTTTACTAATCATACTATTTAACTGAGTCCTAAAATCAAGGTACTGGCCTAAGCAACTAAAATTTACACAAATCATTTTTATACCTAAACCATCTTTTGAAGTAAACTCTTATAAACCCGGAACTGCTGTATAAATCTATTAAAAAAACAACCTATTAAATAACTGGTTACCTTATTATCAATTTGGAGAACTACACTTGACTCAGCAGTGTCATTGCATAGTAAATATAATACGAACTGCTTTTGGTAAAAAAAAGGTATTGCACTTTGCATCTATTGATACACCAAGTTTTTGCCAAGGTCTAGCATAAATATTTTCTTTATGAAATCAAAATGAACTATTCACATTGTTACATGCAAACGCTCTTACGAAAATTATCTGTATGAAAGTAACACAATTAAGGTATTTGCCGGTACTCAGTGAAGATGGGGTGAATTATACCTGAAAAAAAAACAAAAATACTAAGTAGGATTAAATTTTCAAAAACCGGTAGGGCGCCACACGGGGTAAAACGTCACACTTTCCTCCGATCTTCGTTAACCAGAGAGCACGTTATAGGTTAAATACCCTTTCAGTAACTTAATCTGAAAGTGTACTAGTCTAAATCTGTAATTTGAATGAAAACAAACAAAATACGCTATAGAAAATACGGAATAAAAGCTTCGTTACAATTTAAATCCAAAAATGTAACTTTTATTAAATTGAATAAAACCAACAAAAATATAATCATATAGCAAAACAAAAATAAAAGTAGATTATGGACTCAAATAAAACACAAATAATAATAATAAAATAAAATATAACAGTACTAACAAAAAATAAATGAAAATAAAGTTTAATTAAAATGACGCAGATTCAAATTCTTAATTCAAAGTTAACAGAAATTTGCACCGGCCTTGTGCGCAAAGTAACAAAATAATCTTAGTTAAAATAAGTTCGTATCTTAACTGAATGCGGTTAAACAATAAGCGGGCGATAATTAATCACTTAATACATTTAATTTTGACGCAAATAATACTCTAACTAGAAAACAATTTTTTAACATCGGGTTCCTGGAATACACCTATATATGATAAATATAAGTTATCAAATTCCAACACTCAAGAACTTTCACTGTCTTGGTGAACTTGATGCTTTCAAACTATGATTTCGCAAATTGTTGTCCTATACAAAAGTTTATAATTACCTTAATTTGTTTCAATAGGCGAATGAACTAACCGGATAACGTGGCGTCGTAACCATGTCATGAAATAGGTTTCCAGCAAAAGTAATTTGATTCTTATGAACCGCCACATTAGCAAAGATTAAAGCAAAGCTTCAACTTAAAAAGTCACCAAAACTATCCCGTACCGACAGAAAACACATCTGAATGCGTATTCTTAACCAAAATAAGCAAAACAATTTTGACGCATTAATTGACATGAAACGCAAATAACAAAATACAACAAATAATGCAAAAAACAAACTTTTACTTTAAATTAAAATTGTTTGTAGTTACTGTAATAATACTAGTATTGTGTAAACAGTTAAAAAAAATACAAACATTAACAGTTGTTGAAAAAATTACACTTATGTATAAAACAAATAATTGAATCAAAATTTAATAACTGTGCTAAAAAAAAGAACTCTTACAATAAACAGTTTTAAGGTTCATTTCTATAATTAAAAATTTTATTTTTTTATTTTATGTCTTCATTTTAACTCCATAGAGTTTAAACAGTAGGTAATCAATTTACTGCAACGGAATTACACTGCAGTATACACAGCTAGTAGTTTATTAGTTTTTTTTATAATTTATCAACGTTTTTATTTATGTATCGCGTGATTCTCTATTCATATAAAATAACTGCTCTAAATACAAGTTAAAACACTTTAAAATGTCAATTTTTTATCTGTATATTGTTATAATGACGATATACTTTTTACAATTATTATTAAAATTAAATTTAAATAAAATTAAAATGTGTTGCAAACTAATTTAAAAAAATTCAAACAGTTTTATGTCGTTTTTCGAAGGAGTAAAAAAATATTTAAAAAATGAAAAATCAACAAATTATAACTTTTTTATTATAACTTATCAGTATAAATACAGAATAATAAACAAGATTCAATTACATAAAATGTTTAACTTTAAGCTAACTTAAAACGTAAAAAAAATCAATTCTTTGAAATAAAACATTTTGTAGATTATTGCACAAGATAAATAGATGTAAGACTATGTAACAATTAATGTGAGCACGATTTCTGTTAAAATATGCAAAAATTATTAATCTAATTATGTGTTTTATATATAGTCGAAATCGCAAGAAGTGTTTTATGACTCGTCGGTAGTGTTTAAGTATTTTGAAACGTATTGACTAGCACGAGCATAATAAGTGATACCTGTAATACCGACAAAATAAAACATTGAGATTTTTAAAGTAGCTATTAACTTATGTAGCAAAAATAGTTGAGGGAACTAAAAAAAAGTTTTGAAATAAAATAATTTGTTTCAAGAAGAAATGGTACATAGTTATTTAATAAGCATAATAATTTGTATTTTTCTTTTAGAAAATTGCACATTTGACCCAATGAAAGACCATGACTATTAAATAAGTGATCTGAATTTAATGTACTGCGGGTCTATTAAGTGTATTTTTTAAGTCTAAAGCTAGGAATGAAATGTAGATAATTATACTACCATTTGTATTACGGAATAAAACCAAAAAATAATATTTAAAATGTACTTATGGTTATGAACAATTATACTACAAAATATGACGATTCTTTGAATTAAAAACAGCTTGTTTGATTACTGTTAATTTAATTGGATGTTAACTAAACTGGCACATAAACTGACAGAACGTTGAATAAGTTATCGGCGTACGCTGGCGTTATAGACAACCTACGTTATAGAAATTTTTAAAGATTAGCTATCTTTCTTTAACTGCAAAAAATAATATAAATATACTATATTATTTAATTTTTATATTTGGTCAAGTATGAGTCATAAAATACCTCTCGTAATTACAACTATAGTAAGACAATTACTTTTTGTGTTTTAAAACAGTAGTGCTACTAGTAGTTTTGCTAATTTGTCTGTAATAACAATGAATGTGTAATAGAACGGTTCGCCTCCTAGTAGGTGATAATTTTAAAATTCGATCAAATTAATGATCCCTTCTTATAGGAGGTTGGATGAAAGCAACTACTTCAGTAATTTGCGACGTTTCGTGCTCTGGATGAACACTTCATCAGGCTCGCTCACACTGAGTCAAGTAATTTATATCCAGAATAATTAAGTTATAATTGATGCATTTAAATTAATAAACTAATAAACGTGATGTGATTACGTACATCGTGCACTTTTAAACGTACGAACGCAATAAATTTTAGTGATGATACGTACGAACACAATAAATTTTGGTGATGATATCATCACTAGTCTAATACTAATTAATTAAGTTTTAGTAGGTTGTCATCTTGTATAGTATGCAAAGACACTGTATCATTACTTATAATAGGTGTAGTTGTATAAATAAAATTCTGAGGGAAGTTAAAAACTAGGTAAACGCGACATCAAATCAGCTTAAGGTATATTAATACCTTTTTTATACTGGATTTTATATTTGTATACTGATAATATAATAGACCACCTAATAATTTTTGACGATGCCATCACAGGAAAATTTTTTGTTTCCAAAAATATTGTTCTAAATGACTGATGGTCACTGTAAACCACAAAATCGCGCCCATTAAGGAATTTATAAAATCTTTTAATCCCAAAGATTACTGCTAATGCTTCCTTATCAACTTGTGAATAATTAAGTTGCAATGGACTCAAACTAGCTGACTTAAACGCGGTTGGTTGTTCCATAGCGTTAACAGTGTGACTAAGGACTGCGCCTACACTATAACTACTATTATCGACCGCTAAAGAGATAGGTAAAGTACTAAAAGTGACTTGTCAGATATAATTTCTTTACTCTTCTCAAAAGCGTTTTGACATTCAGCTGTCCATCTGTACGGTACGTCTTTTCTCAACTCATTCAGCAGTTCAAGTAAATCAGAACACATCGGAATAAAATTCCTATAATAATGTAACATTGATAAGTTGAGTAATGTCTTTAGGTATAGGTGTAGACTTTATTTTTGCAATTTTTGTATCAGAAGGTTGTTTTTTTTCTACCGTTAACTTGTAACCTGCAAATTCTAAGGAATGTACAGAAAAACTCTTTTCTACACATTAATTTTTACATTACACTGATTCAATTTTGACAAAACTTTATGAAGAACGGTTTTACTCGATTGCAAATCTTCAGTTCGAATTAAAATTTCCTCATAGTAGGCTGCTACATGATCTATATTTTTTAAAATTGTTTCAATAACAGATTGAAATATCGCCGGACTTGACGCGAGACCAAATACTAAACGATTATACGTATACAATCCTTTTTTATTAATAGTAAGTATTTCTCTGCTTCCCTCACTAACAACTAATTGCATAAACGCGTTAGACAAATCAATTCTACAAAAATAACTAGAATGGGTAAGTAAATTAAACAGATCATTAACTAAAGGTAAGGGAAAAACGTCTGTTTTTAAATGCGGATTAACTGTATTTTTCAAATCTACCGAAATACGAGTTTTTCCATTTTTCCGTGGTACTATGACGATCGTACTAACCTATTGACTATAACTAATCTTAGTGATTATGCTTTCGGATTCTAGTTTGTCTAGTTCAGCATTCACTTTATTTTTAAGTGTATAAGACACAATTAATGCACGCATAAACATCGATTTTGCAGATTCTTTTGAATTAATATTAATCATAAATTTATTTATTGGTTTTCCGTTTGGAACGAAAGCGTCAGAATATGTTGATTTCAACTCAGTTCAAAACCAGTCACATTTAAATCGTTACATTTGTTACTTATATTCATAACTTCATTTTTAGTACAAACTAAATCTTTCCAATTTAGACAAATTTGTTTTATCAAATCTCTACCTAAGATTGCGAAATAAGATAACTTTTGTAGCACTAACAAGGGAACTTCAAAATAGTTTCTATTATGAATTCTTAAATTAACAAAAGTAACTTCAATTACATCGATTTTGGAATTATTTGCCACAGTTAATGACCCATTATATGGTACCAAATTATAAGTTGTTATATTTTCTTTATAGCCGAAATAAAATCCGAGATTGATTCATTTTAATCTTGTACTTTTTATAGAAATTAAACCTCTCCGTTATAATGCTGCGTTTTGATTAGTATTTGTCAGACGTTCACATCCAAAAGTGCATTCATTGATTAACTTGGGTTTAACAGCTTACCTAAGTATGCGGTCTCCGTCCCAAGGACAAGACATAGCCTGTTAACTCGTTCAAGTTCTGTAGTTTTCACAGCTTCGAAGTAAATCTGTAATTGTTCTAAATAATACTCATAAAACTCTAAATTAGCATTATATGCTGGTATTGGACAATTATTACTGACATCGTTAACTTGGTGCACACTATCTGAAGTATTTTTATCAGCCATTTTTATAAAAGCTCATTGGACAAGACTGACAATTTATTAACTATTTACCTAAATATTCTCGTCGCCATGTTTTATTGCTGTGTATCGTGGCCTAGTTTTAACCATCTTAGAATTTCAATTCCTTTAATACTTTATTTTAACAAAGTACATTTTACATTTGAATATCAGAATGGTTATACCACAATTATACTACTTTTTCGATGACGAGCAAGAACGAATTTTTGCTAGTTGAAAGACTTATTATTTTTACAGGTATGTAACATTGACACGTTCTCGATTTATATCACTTACCAATGTAAATAATTGAGTTGCATTTATTAATGATTGTAATTATAAAATATTATTGTCAAAATTAAAACTTAGTTTTAAAGTAAATTTAAATACTTACATAATTATATAATCTTCGTTTTTTTAATTATTTATATATTTTGTATCTAATAATATAACATATGCTTTAATCAAATATTAAAGTTATATGTTGCAACATATTAATATACTTCGTGTCTTTAGTATGATGTAGATAAGATTATTATTCTAGTGAACGTCAGTTGCATTTGTATTATAATCATGAACGCTGTGTGCAAAATAATGTTAAGAAGCTTATGTAATGTTATTTAAAATTGTCTTTTAAAATGAAACGTGACTTAACTTTAAATTTTTAATAAAAACACAGAATGTTTTTACAAGTAAACGGTAAAAGTTGTTATTATGATTTTTTTTAATGTTTTTATATTTTATTCGTTTTTTTTTAACAAAAAATGCATGTACGAATTTTTTTAAGTTTCTGCTAGGCGTTTGTTGTTTTGTTTTAACTATTTTAGAAGTTTGTTTATGCTACATAGTCATGCTTTAACATCATTAATAAAAAACATTTTAATAAAACTAAATCTAGAATATGCTGTACCTAACATTGTATTCATATATTTACAAACACCTAAAACAGATCGAAAAATGGCAGACGGAACTTGTGTCGGATCCACCGCTGCGGTTAAAACTTGTAAAAAGTGTAAAAATTTTGCGGAGTGGTTTAAGATGTATCAAACGTGAAGCTATAACGCATGTAAGTTGTGCTAAATTACTAAAAAATATCATTAAAATTGACGATAGGTTCATAATGTGTTGTGATAGTGCTGAAAATTCCAATAAAATGGAGTGCATTAGAACATCACAAAGTAATTCGCTTGGCGAGAATCAATGTTTAATCGTCAAAACTTCTTATCTAAAGGAACTTTTGATACATAAAGACGAAATCATAGACAATCAACGAACAGCAACAATAGCTTTACAGGTGCAAGTTCGTTTGTTAAATGCTGTAAAAAGGGATAAAAATCAAAATTTAAAAACTTCGACTAAACTAAAGAATTTTGAACTGAATAGAACGGAAATACCGTCAAATGGTATTATTGATAATGCTTTATCGACTCGCAAGTCTAACGTAATTTCCAGCAATGTAAATAAACAAACCATTGACATTTAAGATATTGAGGATTTTGACAATCTAGGTTTAAAATACTTTGATGAGTCGCAGAAGCAAGTTAGCGATGAAACGACTGCACATTTTACAGAAGTTCCGTATAAAAAAAATCAAAACGTGCAAAAATGTCCCAATTGTTTGAGTAATAGAAGCCATCAATAATAAATCTGGTTTTAAAGCATTAGAAACATTTGCATATTTACACGTATACAAATTATATCTAGACACAAAAGCTGATGATCTAATATCACATCTAAGATCTTTTCCAGAAACTGAATGTGTTCTACTAAAATCCGTTCACCCAGATATCTATTCTTCATTTAAAGTTACGATCAAGCATGAAAACCTTAATGAAGCCAAGAAACCGACCTTCTGGTTAAAAGATGTAATTCGGTTTTTTCATCGAAAACCGAAGAGTTTTCAAAAGGAATGACAAGCTAAAAAAAAGAAAAAGAACAACTCCCTCCCCTCTTTGGTTTCCGGTCACTACTCCTTTATCGAAAACACGACTTCTTTCGATCGTAACCCAATCAGAGTCGAGCTTAACCAGCTGTGATGATACTTTTTTATATACGGAGACTACTTAAGTTACTTCTATAGAATTCAGAATCTCGTTTGATCCACAAGTTGATTACCTAACTTTGTAGTGGTTCTTTGTTAGATTTTTGTTTGCTTTTTCAAGTTTATCGTTTTCTTTCTTACCTTTTTAGAGTTTAGAATCTGGTTTGGTTAACAAATTGATTACCTAACTTTTGAAAAGTTCTTAGTTAGATTTTGGTTGCTTGTTTGAGTTTTTCGATTTTTCTCACGCCTGATGAAGCCTCTTACAACAGTGGGCGAAACGTTGGCAACTTCGGTTACAACAATGACACGGTCCAAACCCGGAAGATGTTTCCATCTTAGCATAAATTATATGTAGCTTTTTAATTTAACGACTACGGTATAACCCAGAAGAAACTACTTCGGTGCTCAAGTTTTTTTTCAAAACGTCACTAACATTTATTAAAGCTGATGAATGGAGCAATTAAGAAACAAATGTTTATTTAAAAAAAAAACAATTACATTAATTTAGTTACTTCTTAAGAGTAAAACAAAACTTTTGTCATTAATGATTTGGCGTAAAAATAATTTTATTTATTCATTAAAGGTTTTAATAAGTTTATACTTTACCACATTTTATTAAAAATTTTTACTAAAAAAAACTGTAAGTAGTACTTACGTTAAAATTAATGTTACTATCAAAACTGTAAAATTACTATTTATCTTTAGTTTTTGTGACTGAGTAAATAGTAATGCAGCTTTGTATTACATTTTTATATTTATTTATTTAAAAATATATTGAAATACATATTAGTAGTGTATTAAATATAGTTAATAATATTTAGTAGTAGTAGCTAAATCTTAATTTAAAAAAGTGGTTTAGACAAATGCAATTTAAAATAGTAGTGCTTCTATGTTCTGACACTTACTGCTTTCTCGTAATTATTGTAGGCGACAGTAGGATTTGCACAATATCCCTAGTATTACTTTAAAAGAGACAATGACTGAACTTTTTTGCGTTTTCTTGAAAGTGTTTAAAATGGAATGTTTGCTTTTTACAGTGCTGTTGTTTGCTATAAAATATCGTTTTTTGCCAATGTCGTACATATTTTAGAATGCGTTGCTTAATTATTTTTGTAAAACTTTTGATATAAAATTGTGTTATACTTTGTTTGTTGTTATTAAATAGTAGTTAGTGGTTTTCAGAAATAGATTATAAATATTCTTTTTATAATCTGCACTAATGTTTTATAAAAAATAACATTAAAACAAAAAAAAAATGTTTATTTTGAATAATCGTAATTTTTTGTATGTAAAATTAAAAATCGAATCCCATTTGAATCAAATAATAAATTATTTTTAGTAAAAGATATAGTAGTATATGTTTTATTGTTATTATTAAATTTTGTATTTATATTTAATTTTACAAGTCATGTTTATAAGAAAATATATAGTGTTGCCTACTTCCTTTGATTGTAGCTTTAATAATAATTTTACAAGAAAATGTTAAAATGTTGAAAATTGCTTTGAAGTACGGTTTACAATTTTGGTAAATTGTGAGATAATTACAACGGAACCAAATACTAATTTGTATCTTTATTTAAAAAAAAGGCAAATGGGAATTATTTGATGTGGTTGAACCTTAACCTGGATCATCTCGTATTCTTGTCCTTTGCAAACTCCTATTTCCTGCAGAGCCTGTTGCAGCCCGTCTCAAATTATTAAAAACAATAGTTTCAAAAGCAAAAAATTAAAAACTGTTAATTACTGAAACAAATTAACATTATTTTATCAAGTTTAAGAAAATATAAAGCACAGTAATAGTTTTATAAATAAAAAATTACAATCGATTATGTTGTTTTTATACATTTTGCATATTAAAAACAGTTACAACTAATGTTGTGCTAATTTTGAGTCGGCAACTACATTGCAAGCAAGTTAATCCTCTAGACAAAACTTTAAAGAACCTTTCTATAGTATTACTTGTAATAACATGTGCTCTCTTATATGCTACGTCACTGGCATTTGCTGGATGTAAGCAGATGAGGTTTACATGTATATCCACTATTATCTAATAGGTAATTATTGCCATATATTCCGATGCGAAATTCAACCTGAAGAACAGAATGATTAAAAATAATACTGTTATGTACTACTCCTGGCCAACGAACAATAAAATGACTTAATTTTTAGTCGGTATCACAAATCGCTTAAATACTAATGCTAAAATATCCTTTTTTGTTGTGATACGATTCAGCATTTAGACCATCGGGTGATGATTTATGCACATGTGTGCCATTGTCAGCTCCCACAATACGTAGAACACCAGAAATGCGAAAAAACAATTGTTTTGTTTCCATTAATTGTTCGGTAGTTCTAAGCATTTTTATTTATTGATGGGCAATTTCATTTGTGATACACTGGACAGAGCATTTATATTTGTACTCTTGCATCAAAGGATTTGTTTCGATAGCTTATTGGTTCGATTCTACCTCTAATTGCAGGTACCAAGTTTATAATGGTGACCTTCTTGAAATCAATGTCGGTTAACAATTCAAAAGGATTTTCTCTATCTCATATAAACCTTATGCTGGGAAACTGTCTTCAAAGCTACTTGAGAAAGAAAACTACAAGTTGAACAACATAATTATTTTTGTTTAAATTTTTTTTTAAATAAACTTGTATTAAACAAAACTTGAATTGAACGTTAGCTATAATTTAATAATTACTGTAAATCATAAACTTCTTATTATTCAAAAACTTTAATTGTAGCCAAATATCGCCAATTAAATAATTTTGTTAACAAGAGTTTAATCGGAGATTATAGTTTTGTGCAACGCAACAGTTAATTGACGTTAATCTATGATTAACGTCGACCTTAATTAAATATTTAATTGATCGTTAATGGCATGTTAAAGTACAATTAAAAAATAATCATACTTTAATCAAATATTAAACTTCAATTAACGGTCAATTATTTTTTGTGTAACCCGCTATAACTCTACTAGTTTAGAAGAAAAAAAAAAACCTTACAAGATGCTTGCCGAAATGAACATTTAGTAGAAAATCGGATTCAATCGTTAAGAACAGAGCGAAAAGCGTTTTATTTATTGCTTTGTTGATTTTTAAGCAAACTTGTTATGAAACAGCTGTATTAATTTTTTGACGACGACAGAAATATTAGCAAAATTTAATTTTTTTATACTGTATAGCTTGTTATACCTAACTAAACAGTTACACTACAGAAAAACTTTGTGCTTGCTGGGTCCAAACTATGATAACAAACAACTCCAAAAATTGTCGAATGGATTTAGATCTAGCGTTTCTTGACTTTTACAACACTGACTACGTTTACACGAAAATTAACTCTCGTCGAAGATTTTATAGAAGTAACTAATAGAAATATTTGGATGAAAAGAAGAAGTAATGATTGGTGGGAGAATATAGTAATGAAAATTTTTTTGAAGGAAGATTGGATAGAAAATTTTCGGATGACAAAAGATTCATTTCTATGGTTATGCAAGCAGCTGCAGGTTTGTCTAGAGCCATCCAAACCTTGCGTAAACGCTAGAGAACCACTATCAGTTGAAAAACCGGTGGCAGTTACAATATATTTCTTAGAAATTTGTTCTGAGTATCGTGTCGTAGCAAATACTTTTGGTATCCATAAGTCCACAGTCTGGAAGTGTGTGCATAGAGTAGTCAGTGCAATTAATACTAAATTAACTGCATCATGTCTAAATATGCCTGATGCTGTCGAATGCAAAGATATCTCCTTTCATTATGAAAACAAAACGCACATCCCGCAATTAATAGGTGCTATTGATGGTACTCACATTCCAATATTAACACCATCAGACGACTACAGAGATTTCATAAATAGTAAAGGATGGCCGTCAATTGTATTACAGGCTGTGGTAGATCACACATTCAGGTTAACTTTTCTTGTAATTAATACGAATTTTGCTTTTTACACATTATCATTGCAGGTTTCGAAATGTCATGATTCTGCAGTATTTCAAGGATCCCAATTATATAAAAAACATAATATATTAATTCCACATGTAAGCATGTGAATGTGAGCGAATAAAAAAATCTTTGTAACTTTACAGAAAACCCAGGATATAAATGGCACCTTGGTGCCATATGGGCTGATGGGTGATCCTGCATACCTTTTATTACCATGGCTATTGAAAGGATATACAAGATCTTCCAGACTTTCACCTGAAGAAGAGTCGTTCAATACTTACATAAACTGTGGACGTGTAGCAGTCAAATTTGCTTTAGGACGTTTGAAAGCTCGTTGGCTATGCCTATTAAAACGGTTAGATATACATTATACTTTTATTCCCGCTTTGGTTTCTGCATGTTGCATTTTGCAAAATATTGTGGAAACAAAAAAAAGCTTTCATAACACAGTGGGAAGTTGCTGTGACAGAAGCAGAATTGCAATTCTCACAACCATCTACTAATACAAACCGATCTCGAGATAATTTCATTGCTAATAATATTAGAGATGTTATAAAAAATTATTTAGCAGAAAATTTTCTTTTGCGGAAAACATTCTTTCCATAATAAATGTATTTTGCATAAATAAACAAATTTGATACTATGGATTTTTATTAATAATTTTATAACAGTATTACATAAATTTAAATTACTGAGCAGATAGACTTTTTTGAGAATCAAATGAATCTGTAGGGATGGGGGAGTGGTTATTTGCAATTGCAATTCTGGGAAGTGAGTTTTGGAACTGAAAGGATGTTAAGGGGGACACAGCAGGGATATTTTTAACAATGGGAAGTATATTTGCGGACTGAAAAAAATGTGAGGGGGCACAACTGGATTATTTATATACTGAGGAAAAAAGGAGGGTTGAAGGATGTTACGTAAGCCATTTAGTAAGAAATTTGTAGATTTTTGCACAATTTCTTTTTGCATTTTTAAAAACTTATCCATCATTTCCTTCTCCAATTCTTTTTGTTGTACAAAAATGTTTCTTAACATTTCAGTTTGTTTTTGAAACAAATCTTGTTGAAGGTCTTGCGCATTAATTTTTGATGTTTCATCAAATTTGTCCAGTGTTTGCTGATAAGGTTTCTTACCAGTTTTCTTTTGTTTTTTTGGTGGCGGTGGATGCTCACTCTCATCAGTTTTACTTTCTTCAACAATTTCTACAGTTTGATTATTGCCTTCCAGTTCATTGTTAACTGAACAAGAAAAGTAACTTTACACTCTACTTTCTGTTTTTATTGGATCGTTATTAATTTGAAATTATGTTTATAAAAGCGTAAAATACTTTTAACATGCGAGCCCTCTTCTTCTTCAATTTCAGATTTTGGAGTTACAGGCCTCGTTTCTGACAATTCTAATGAGCTGCATCTTGAACTGGTTGAATTGATACCCACCAGTGTAGCCACTGGTCTGTCAGAGATCAACATACACATTTCTCCAAAATATGGACATTTGCTCCGGCAATTCGCTTCCCCACTTGTGTTTAATTGTCTTTTGAACTTGTTGAAAGTAACCAAAAGTAGGTGTATTAATATACTATAAATTATTTCTACTCTAGTTAGAATACTTACATCTGAGGGTTTTAAATCGCGTTTGCATCTGTTTTGCGGATTTAAAATATCCGCTATCCTGCATCGGGGCTATCAATTGCGAGAAAATATCATCCGCACGAAAACGCTTATTATCTAAAGTTTTAAGAATAAGTTTCTTTCTATCTAATTTTAGAAAACACCGAGTTTCATCTACGTCCTACGATGTACGGCTACTACTTATTTTTACAAAAATAATATATCAAATATAGAAAATAACTGTACTACAACATTTAGGTCAAGAAACCACCAAAACCAGAACAAGGGAAAATAAGCGATAACAATTCCGTTGGTATTGCGATTAAAGCCGATGTTATATCAAAGAGTGTTTACACGTTTGCTAACATAGGCTTTAGTAACGCTACGCCGTTGTTCAACAGGCGTAGCTGTACTAAAACCTATTTCAATAAAACCGGTGTTAGTCTCGTTTACACGTTACTTTATACAGGCTTTAATAACAACGATGTTATTAAAGTCTGTGTTATGTGTTCGTGTAAACGTAGTCATTAATAGCTAAGATTTTTTAAATTCTATTTTGACAGGTGATAAAACCTTGGTTAATATGACACTTCCAAAACAAAACGACTATTACAATAATAAATGCACAAAAATTCTCCAAAAAAACCTAAAACATTCAGCAACTGTAAGGTTATAATTTACATACTGTTATGAGTATTGGTTTTGGAATAAAAGAATGTGTTGCTTGTAGAGTTTATGCAACAAAAACCACAATTAATGCAGCCGTTTATTGTAAAAATTTGCGACGTTTACAAAAACCTATTCAAAACAAAAAAAAAGAAAAATTGTAATATTTAGAATTGTTCGGATCCATGTTAATGCCCGTCTCTACAGTGCTTTTGTAACACAGCGGTTTTAATGAAACGTTTTCGAACACCCGTCATGCAGTTCCAACGTAGGTTTGAGTGACTTCCATTTTTTGCTAAACTGAAGAAGTGGCTTACAAGGCAGCGCTGACAAGAAGCTCAAAGAAACCGTCGTAATTTATTTTTATCATGGTTACAAATAACTTTGATTGTATATTATTTTTAGTAATAAAATTTATATTTAACCGTATTTTTTTTATAACCTATCGGAGGTTAAAAAAACAGCATTCGATTGCATATCCTTAAAAAATATTTTATTAACATAAATTTATTTACTTAATGTATTTAAGACATAAAACACTATAAACTAAAAGTTTATTTAATGGGACAAGTAAAGTTGACATTTAACTTGCTTTAATGTTGGAGGTAACTCAGTGTATACTAATTCACATTTACAATTTTACATAACATAGTGCATTTTATTAAACACATAAAATTGGTCTTTTGTTGAGACGATAATAAAAAAGATCAAGGTAACAATAAAAAAAATCTATGCAATCAATGACCTGTACAAAAAAACACATAGATTAATAAAGAATAAAATTATACAAGAAGATATTACTAGAAGAATTTCAATACTAAAGTGGCATTAAATAAAACGCGTTATAAGAAGAGTAGAAGCTAAAAACAAGAAAAAGAGACCGTGATAGGTCTAGAACCAGAGAAAGAAATGCAAATTACCTGAGACACACTCAATGCGATCAGCCATCAAACGAAGCAAATGATAACAAATTAAGAAAACGTACGTCTAAAGAATAAATACACAAAAGCATAATGATTATTTTTAAAATTAAACGAACAAATTAAAAAAAAATGTATGTAACGCTAAAGTATGTATCAACTTCTTAATCTTAAATCTAAAATCTGTAACAAAAAAATGATGTAATAAGTGTAAATTAAAAATTTAATAATATGAGTAAATTGTTAATATTTTAGTAAAAACAAACATTATCTAAGAAAAGATAAAAATGTTGCATAAAAGATTACATCAAAAATCATCGACGTCTTTTAATATACAAGAACTACTATCAGAATTTTTTAAAATTTGGTTTACAAAAGTGTTTGACAATTATCATTTTATACAGTATTGAGCAAGTTACTATAGTATTGTTTTAAATGATTTTAATTTTGTATTTACGATTACAAGCTACCAGAATTTTTCTTAGTCACACCTTAAATATTAATAAGTAATTCCTAATTTGTTTTGTTGTGTTATTTTACTTTTAACAAATTGAATAATTTTTATAATAGTTCTTCTAATAAATCTTTAGGTAAATTAAATTATTGTACATAAATCTCAGTTGCTCCACAGATAGAAATAAGTTCTTTTCACGAATCTTTTTATAAATGGCTAATTTACGTAAATCAAAACAATTATTAGTATCTGATAAAAAAACTATTCTAAATATCTAAAAAACCATTAATTTTATTTGCGTTTTTTTATATACTTACACGTGAAGATTTATATTAACTGTATTTTGTATCTAATGTATACAATGTGCTAAATAAATATAATACACGTACTGCATGTTCTAAAAGTGTACCATAGCTCAAAACCAATATCAGATAATTTTACAAATAGAATGAAAAATGCCTTAAGACGTATTGTGCATTTGTTTGTTTACGTAACGAACCACCAACCGTACAGAAAGTTATGGCGAACATGAGAATTTGCCAAATTTTGAAGTAACTACGTTAGAAACATTATTAAAAGGAATTGGGTTCAGGTTAATTAAACATACAAAAGTGTATTGTGTTTGCATTATACGGTACTTTATAATTACAGAAAAAAAATCGTATGTTACTTGAAAAAAAATGGTATCATAGCGTGGAGAAAACGATTTCTTTAGGAAGTAAGAAAGTACTAAGAAAAGAGCAAGAAAATATATTATTTGGACAAAACTTGAGTTAACGCCGATCATGTTACTACCAAAACTTAGAAAGACACAACAATTCAAACAGTACGGCAAGCCTTAATTTTTGGATTATCTACTAGACCTCAAAATCCTCCTAGTAAAGACAAATAATTATTTGTGCTACATCTAGGATCAGATACCAGATTTCTTAAAAATAATTTGTTTATTGTTAAATCGAAAAAAACTGTTGACTGGTTTAGGTCGATGCTAAGTAACTTAGGAAAAGGTGCTATAATAGTGTTAGATAATAATTAATATCATAGCAGAAAAGTAAAAAAAAACAGTTTTGCAATTCGAAAAATTAATATACAAGATTGGTTAACAATTAAATCAATTTATACAGCATGCGATTAAAGTAAAACAAGAAATGTGGCAGACTAATGTAGTTTCTGCAGATAATTGAAAAAAAAATGTATATAGCATGCAATTAAAGTAGAACCAGAAATGTATTCCGATCTCACGTTAGAAGTTTCCGCATAAACTGTTATATTGTTTGATTTTCTTAGGGTTATTTAAGATATACGGCACAGAAGATTGTGTCGTAAAAGCCCTAAGAGTAGCAAAAAAAAATTTTTTAATGAAACACACTGTATACTATTGCATTTTTGGATTTTGAATTCTTTGATCAAAATAAGGCCTAAACTTAAAGTACTTTGAATAATTTGGATTTTATCAAAATATTTTCATACTTAAGAAGTATCTAAACTACGGAAGCAAAACTTGCAGTGAAGTGTAACAATAAGTAATTTTTAGTATTCCAATTATAGCAAACATCTTATACAGGGTGTTCAAAAATTAAAACTTCTCAATTATAAAATTTAAATGGCTATAACTTGATTTATTTTATAAGAACGCTATATTTTTTAATTATTTATCAAATGACATCAAAATGTTCTAGTCTTTCTGTTTTTACACAATACGCCGAATAATCGTTTTCTGTACTATTTGATGCTTTTTTAATAAAAGTTATCTAAAATTGTGTGGTTTAGATCTCATAAACGTTATTAAAACACACACTTGTTTTAATCGGAAAATCCAAAAATGTTTTGATATACAGGAGGTTTCATTTAAAAAATTACAACTTTAATACTTTTAGTGTATTCGCAACATTTTGTATAATATAAAAATAATTTTAAAAAGAAACCATAATAGAAATCCATAAATACCAAAAGTAAAGCTTTTTGAAAGTCACAATTTTGGTCAAAATATTCCTTGTCGTATAGCGTGAAAACCCTGTATAAAATATCATATTTTGTGTTTATTTCATGTTGGTGGTAATTACAATTACAATAATAAATATTCACTACATGTTTTTTATATACCTAACTAATAAAAACAACCCGAGTACCAATAATACACGTATGCACACACAACCAAATTTATATGGAATCACTCAAAATTTCCGATGTCATTCAGTATTTCTGACAAATTCCGTATAAAAACTGAGAAGGACTTTATTATAACGTATATTATTAAATTACAACAAGAAAAAATTACAACAAAGATTTAAGATGAACAAAAACAATAAAATTGCGAAAACTAAAGATGTAGGTAGTTGGTTAAACAAAAGTTAGATACCTTTTTTCGGACATGTTTTTCACTTTAATAGTCAGTGCTACCACCTCTAGCCCTAATACAAGCTGCAATTCGACGAGGAATGCTTCTAATCAACGTGTCAACGTGTTCCTGACGCACGTTTGCCCATTCCTCTTGGGCGGCTGGAATGAGCCTTTTCACATTCCTGGAGCACTTCTTCTAGCCGCAATCCTTTTTTTGACACAGTCCCACACATGCTCAATGGGATTCAAGTCTGGTGAAGAGGTAGGCGATTCTAGAACCGTCACAGTTTCTCTTTCTTGAAATTCTGTAGCAACTCGGCTGGTATGTGAAGGGGCATTATCGTGCATAAAGACGAAATTGTCTCCTACTGCACTTCTCCACAGCCTAACTATTGGTTCTAGCACCAAATCAACGTACCTAGGACCTGTTAAACTCTGGCGTAGTGGAACCAAAGGAGTTTTATCTCCTATCATGATACTGCCTCAGAACATTACCGTTCCTCCTTTGTATTTTGGGACAGATCTGGCCATTTGCAGTCTAGCTCGTCTACCTGGATCTCTTAGAAGTCGAATTCGACGGTTATCCGATCTCAGACCAATTCTGGTTTTATCCGAAAAAAGGACATTTTGCCAATCTTCAACTGTTCAGTTCTGGTGCTCGAGACACCAATTTAGCCGATTAATTTTCTTTTCTCTAGATAACTCGAGAACCCTTAACTGTCTCCTGCTAAATAAATTTTGGGCACGACGTCTCTTTCGTACTGTTTCAAGAAAAACACCAACACCTGTAGCCTGCACAAGCTGCCTTTTAAGCTCCGGAATAGAAGAGGTTGGATTTCTTCTAGCTATTTGAGCTAAATATCGGCCTTGTTCATCAGTAGTCATTCTGCGACTTTGTCTAGGTCTGTTCGTCAGTGTTATCAATTCCAAGAATCTTGTATAAGTTTTGGAAATAATACCCTGAGACACATCAACTGTTGCTGTTATGCGCCTCTGTGACATTCCCTGCTCAACAAGAGTAATAATTCTTCCCCTCTGAACTTCGGACAAGCCTACGTAAGACATTTTGAACACAAACTTCTAAATTAAAAAGTTTAAACTGTCACTTTAGTTTTACAACTAACAACAATTTTTAGTTGTTATCACGACATACGTGATAGACAACTTCAAAAACCTTTGTTATTTTCAAGAAAAAAAATTTGGTTATTTTTATCTCTTATCTGCATGAAAAATTTTCATACATTTCGCAATATTAGTAAGAAATAGGTGATTACATATAAGTTTGGTTGTGTGTATATTGAATAAACAATGCGCATTTTTATTATTTGTGTATGTAAATCTGACTTAACATAATTCAACCTTTTTTTTGTGGGAAGAACTTACTTCCACCCACATTCACTTTAATGTTTTTGTTGGAAAGTTTTTATAAAGTTTTTTATTTTAATTTTTCAACTATATTTAGGACACCTTTCTATTTATACTAATAAGACTAAGGGAACATAGAATTACATAGATTTCTACAGTTACTTTTTGTAGCTCTAAAGTCTAACTTCACTTACAGATTACCATTAAAGTTTTTGTTGAAAAAGCTTAGAAAAACAGAAAACCTAATTAACCCGTTAACGCCCACGAATTTAAAAAAAATTGTTTCAATGCAAGAATTGTGAATTAGATTATAAGGAACAATAGATCAAATGCAACTATTAGTCGGAAATTAGTAACAACCTTGATACATATATGTACTCAAATGGGGACAATGGGACAAACCACTACTTTTCAAAAGTATCTATTTTTTTAAAATATTATACAAAATTATGAATGATAGTCTCTGAAACACTTCTTTACAATGCACAGCGTTATTTTACATTTTTTTTCGCAGCACCATCGTGCTTTTTGATGACATTGTGCACACCGTAGCTGCTTTGTAATTTTTTCTGGATAATGGCCATTCTCCACTTTTCTAGATTTCGTGTTTTAGACTTGGCCTTTGCATTTCCTATTAAATAATGTAATACAATTTTTCTTTGGAATTCTAACAGACCAATGGATTCTTGGGATACTAGCTGATATAATATCCCTGAGTTGACGAGTGTCATATTTATCATATTGGTAAACAATACCCACCACCATTTTTTCCCTCTGACCGCGATGCGGTAATTATTAACAGATTGGTCGTGTAGGTTCACTTCACCCATTGATTTATTGTAGTTTTTAAAAAGTGCTGGTTGAGGAACATCGATTTTGCAGTTTGTACTACTCGATTAACGTTTCACACGAGTTGTAGTTTCGACACCGTCGTAATTTGTTACCATTGTTACCGGGCTGTTATCTTGCCACCTTACAAAGAGAATACCCGAATTACCTATGTTTTTTCTTTCAGCATCTTTAGGAGACTGTGGCTTTTAAAATAATTATTTAAGAATAATACTTGGTCAGATGGAACAGAGACAATTTTCAAGAGATCAAGAACAATTTGTGAGCCTAAAAGAAGAGTAGTATCAGCTTTAGATGTACCCTTTGCACCACAATATGTGTCGAATTGATATGTATATCCCGTCGAGCTGCATATCATCCAGTTTTTATACCCAAAACGCACAGGTTTCCCTCGAATATATTGTTTACTAGTATGACGCCCCATTGTTAAAAATTTTGATTTAGTTTCAACATCAGTGGACGAACCTTGGACATTTTATCATTTTTATCGAGATAATCATTATCGGCAAGGTGTATGTATTTTTTGATTTCCATGAATCTGTTCCGGGACATAGCATTTCCAAGCAATGGTACCTTCAAGTCTTTGTCTGAACTCTAATAATTTTTCTCGCTTGGTAGTCGATGATATCCTGTCAGTAAAAGACATCCAACAAAAATCTTTATATCTTCACAAGAAACAAAAAGATCGTGCTTATTTTTTTGTGAAGAATACAAATTAGTTTGCTGTGCAATATAATCATATATGTTATGGCTGAATAATTTTTCAAAAACTTCTATAGGAGCAACATTTTCTAGGTCGTTTACCATTATTTCTAAACGATTTTTCCAGGCGGTCGTAGATGGCTTATCAATATTTACATAATCCTTGGTCCAGCTTGACTCCTCAAGTTCTTTTTGCTCCTACTCCCTCGGAGTGCAGTGTCTTTCGAAAAACCGACAACGGTATGTTGTCTTCTTCATCGCTTGTTTCATCTTCTTTGCCAAAATGTACTTCGATTTTACCAGCAACGTCAGCAGGCACAGATAGGTCTTCTTGTCTCATTTCATCGTCAAACTCTTCCTCGTTAACACTGTAGAACGTTATTCACTATTGTCTTATAAACAAGTTTCAAGCCACTTAATTCTGTTTATATTGCAAAAACACCCCACACAATTTTTTATCTAAAAGTGCATAACTGAACCAATTTCACCATCTGACACTAATGACCGGTAAAATACAAATACTTAACGGATGTCTATTTTACTTCATTATGCGTTAAACAACTGCATTATCAATATTTTGCACAATATGAGATTTTGCTGCCGTCCTTTAGATGTGAGCACTCGTTGCTTTTTCCTGTTGTCCTCATAAGGGGACAACGGGCGTTAATGGGTTAAGCATAATAATTTAGTATATTAAGAATTGAAATACATTAAGTACTGTAAAAACATTTTCTTAAAATATAAATAGATGTTGTCTACGAGAAAAACTTAGAGTTTTTTTACTCTGCCAAAACCGCAATATATTTGATTATGAGTTTATATTATTTATATTATTAGTTGTAAGTGATTAAATAAAAATAAATTTAGAAAAAAATCAAAACAACTTCAGTTTATTTGCAGTTAAAACAATACTGTTTTTTTGTTATTTTTTTGGAATTTGAATGAATCTATTTAAAACACGATTTGCTTGTAGCTTGTAGTATAATGTTGAAGTTTAGTTTATATTTAATACTGCTTCCAAAATCATTAAGTTTACATCATATGTTTTTGATTCAATGTTAGTTATATTTATCAAGTACTATAATTATCATTAAATATATATAATGTTTAGACAACTACTTATTTTAATTTAATTTAACAAAGTAACTTAATTTGGAGTTTGAGATACTAATGCCCGCTTGCAAAAAGCAAAGTTCAATATGTTGTTAGCTGACACCGTGGCTCGATAAACAAAGTGCACAAAAATATTGGTTAATATCATTTTAAAAACGTTTCTTTTAAAACGTTAAACGTTATAAAAATGTTTGTGAGTGACATTATAAAACTGTCAAATAAGTCCGCCGCCGATCCGTTGCTCTAACATTAAAAACAAACAATTCTTAGAGGGAAGCGCAATAGATTCTTAACACGTCAATTAAAAAACGTTTCTGTTGTGCTTTGTTTTATTTACTATGAAAATGTTAGCAAATTTAATGTTTTATTTGCGTTTATTTTTTGACGTTACAAAAACTTTATTTGATTAGTTGTTAATGTAACTAACTAATGAAAAGTCGTATAAATTAATTAATTATGCTTGTCTTAGTTAGAGTGATAATACATTTATCCGGGGTAAGGTTCGACCTGTTACCCACGGCTTGATAGTGATTAGTGTTCCTGTAATGTAATTGAGCTACCAACAATGATTGTATCGGTTTCTTAAATCAATACTTATAGAAATAAGTTTTTACAATAAATGTATTCTACAACTATTACTTATAAATTATCATTAAATACAAATTAAAGCATTTCTGAAATCAGTGCAACTGATCATTTATGTGCAAAGTAGGTTTGCATAATGTTGTAAAACGTTTTTTGTGGTTTGTTTTCAATAAAAAAGCGGTTTTTATTCTGAAAAACGAACAGTTTTGCATTTTTTTTCTACTGACAGAGAGTATTTTTATTATTTTAGATCACAATGGTTTCCAGAATGGTCGCCGGGATCATTCAGGGGGTTCGTGATAAATTAAAATTAATTTGGGGTTTCTGAACGTCAGAAGGTCCGCGAAAAGTTTAATGTAAAATTAAAAAATCGTGACACGTTTTATTAATATAAAAGTTAAAATAAGCAACAAGGAAGCGATTTTAACGTCCTAAATAAAATATAAATATAGAGAACTGCATAAAATACAAGTAATAACAGGCATCACGATGAGTTCCAGGCCTATCTACACAGGTTTATACAGAAATGCAATAGAGCCGATACCTGAACCAACAAGACTATAATATGAAGTATAAAAGAGTCATGCATATAATTAACAATTTAGTTCTGTGTTAGGCGTGATGTGAAGCGCATACAACAAATTTTCTTAGTCTTGGATAAAAAAAAGTACAGTTTTTTGTATTGTTACCAGATAGCGTATTTTTGTTACGTAAATATATTTGAATAAAATAGATAATATTTCCTTTTAATTTAAATTTATTTAAGCAAAGTTATACTCTTGTTTAAATTGATTAAAAAACTATTGTTTACAGTTATCAGTACAGTAATTCCTTAAAATTCATTAAGTGTTTGTCTTTTATTGAAAACTTACGGGTGATTATTTTGTAACACAGGTGTGTTTCTAAACAATATATAATTAATGATTCTGTAAAAGGCATATTAGGTTTTATAATTTATTATAATGCACCTTAAAAGTTATAGCGTACTATTTTATATTTTTATTTATTTTATTTACTTTAGCGAATAACCAAATCCACGAATGTTTGGAATGACTACATATTACTGTATTATTATATTCTGTTTTCTTAGATAATCATTTTTTTTAATTAATTGGTACACAATGAGTACCTACACAATATGTGACATTTACATAAAATTTTATTCTTATATCTCAAACAATCAATTTGAAAAAGCGTTACATTGCAGCATTTTATTTAAAAAAATTATTATAATTAACAGTGGTTTGTTGCAAATACCAATTTTGATATGCAGGATATGTCAGAATATGTGAGAAGTACGATAAGTATACATAATAGGGATAAAATAAAGACGATTCTTTAAAAAAGCTTATATCCTAGCATGCACAGGTAAACAGTTATTAGATAATCAAAGTTGAAAAAAATTACTTTTTTATTAATAACTTCTAAACTAATTAAATGTAATTGTCTATTTTTTGTAGTTGTTAATGAATACTTAAAAACAAAAAAGCCGAAAATTTAATGAAAATTAAATAAGCAGAAGCTATATTTTTAGAGTACCTTCACTAATAAAATTATCTAGAACTTTTTAATCTTGAAGTTTTTTCTTTTATTTAAAAATTGTGTTTGATAGGAATATTTATTTGCAAACTTTTTTGTCTCTTGTAAAGTTTTAATTAAACGCATCGTTTTGCTTAAAAAAATAAAAAGTTAAACTTGTTTTTTTACTAAACATATTACGTATCTATACCATGTAGCATGCTGTGTACAAAATTTGACAAACTAAGTTATGACGTTTAATTAAATAAAGGTTACAGAGTCTATAAAAATAAGATTGTTTTTGTGAATTTTACCATAAATAACTTTTCAAATTCAGAATTAACTGATAGCGGTAGCAAAACGTTACGCACTTCTGTTCCCTAATTGTGCTATACCGAATAGGTAAGCAAAAAGTTTGCATAAAGCAATTATTTATATAATTTTTTTTTAGAAAAACGTTTCAGCGATTTGAGGAAAGATTAAGAGAATTCGGATCTTTTAAAAAACGAATTCAATGCTCTGGTCGTCAAAGACATATACTTCGTTTTTTGGAAAAAAAAAGATTGAATTGGATAAAAAATCATTCAAATGACAGTATGAGACAAATTTAAGGTTCAGTTGTTCTCAATCACGAGTGGTTCGTCTTCTAAAACACCTTTTTATTTGAGAAAACAAAGCGTTTAATCTAAACTTTATAAGAAACAAAAAAATTTAGAAATAAAATTTCCTATCAAACACAATTTTTAAATGAAAAAAAAATTCAAAATTAAAAAATTTCACAGGAATTACCAGTAGAGGTACTCTAAAAATCCATTTTCTGCTTACTTAATTTTTATTAAATTATCACATTTTTTTTGTTTCTAAGTACTTATTAACAACTACAAAAAATAGTCGATTACATTTAATTTGTTTAGAAGTTATTAATAGAAAAGTTTGATTTTGAAAATCTAATAACTTTTTACCTGAGCATGCTAGCATATAAGTTTATTTAAACAATCGTCTTCATTTTATGCTTATTATTTATAGTTATTGGATCTTCCACATATTCTGACTCGCCCTATTTTCCTATACTTTTTTGGGCAATTTTTTTCAGATAACAGTATTAGTGAACCGACAAATAAATGTAGACAATACAGTGATAAATATATGAAATATGGCTTTATTTCGTCATCAGGAAATAGTACTTTACCTATGTGTCTTCTATGTAATAAAACGATGCCAAACGATTTAGTAAAACATTTTAAGCTTAAGGAACATTTAACAAAAATAATACGCAGTGCGTGGAAAACTCTTTAGATGACTACTTAAAAACAATTGAATTATATATACAGTTTAACTAGTCAATTGTAAATAAAACGATTTCCTAAAAATTGTTATTTGCTAAATGTTTAGAAACTGATGCGAGTAGCACAGATGTATTGGATCAATATTCCAATTTTATGTTGGGTATATATTGGAAATGTTAACGGTTTTTTATAATGGTTAAACATTGGATTCCAAACATTTATCCAACCTACAAGATACAATCTATTTTAAATAAGTAATACCTAACTTGCAAAAATATTGTGTGTTTAGCTTTTACTAATATACGTTATGGAATATATATCCAATAAGGGTTAACTAGATTTGTAGGATAATGTATCGGAAGTGTTGGCGATATAATTGATTAGCAATGTTTAACCATGAGATATCTAATACTGGTTAATTGTTGAAACATATACATTGGTTTAATGTTGGATCTAAAAACTGGGCATAGATACTTATTAAAAGGATATTTCTTAAAAATAGAATTCAATAATTATACCACAATTTGTCTAAAATTTATCAAATTGATACGAAACACAGCACAGTTTATTAATAATAATTTTATTAAAAAACACTTATACATATTAAATTAAAAATAGTGATTACTATAGATAATTTATTTATAATAATCATGCTATTAACTGGATCTTAATTTTCCTACCGCAGCGCCGTCTAGGTCTTTAACGGTGCATAAAAATCTGCTAATACTTTCTTTTAATTGTCCGCGGTGACACTAGGGAATCGTTTCCGGATAGCCTCTAAAACAATCAACAGTAATCAATTTATTAATTAAAATTAATTATCAAAATTACAATGAAATTGTAAATATGTATCTATGTCATTCTTTAATCAAAAACATAGATCAAAAATTACATGAATGCGATCAAGACATTTTAATATTGCATTCTCAATTATCAATTTACTTGATTATTGACAAGGGTAACTTTAATTTTTGTAATGTATGATGTAATCCAACCACAAAAACAAAAATTTTTAATATAATTTAAGAGTTAAAGCTTGATCTTTTTCTTAATTGATAATATAATTTTTTGTGTGTATTAGTTACTATTTACATTCTAAAATGTTATTTTAAATAAATAACACAAAAATAATCACTTGTTTTAAAATACGAAGTAATATGTTTTATTAGCAAAATGTATTAGGTAGATTTACATACGCAAGAAAGAGTAGTCAAACATGATATGTATAAAACATTTACTGCGTAATAAATTTTGCGGTTTCAGTATATTCAAATAATTTTCAAATATACTGTTTACCCTGTGAATTTTTTTTACACACCGCCCAAACGTGCTCATATACGCTATGCTCTTATAATGTTTAATAATAACTTAATAAGCACAGTTAGTACTTACTTTTATTCTCCAGAAAAATTTTTGTAAATCACTTAATTGAAACTTTCTTGCACAAATTTAAATACAAAATAAAGAAAGATTTTTTACAAACGGAAGTTTTATAGTGAATAACTGATTTATGATTCATCGTTTACCTAAAAGAAAAGTATCGGGTCTATTGTCACAGAGTGTTCGGTGGCATTGTAAGGCTTCCAAGTGCTAATATTTATGCTAAAAATGATACTTATGGTCTTGCAAGTTTGTTCTAGCCGATGTAGGATTATTTTACCTGAAAAACAGGCCCGTTATTGAATATTATTTTTGAATTTCTAACTATTTATACAAATATTCGTCACTTTTTGAAAACACTTAGTCATGTTGTGAACTGTGACGTCAACAAAAAATTTTAATAATTTAAAAATAATTAGATATCTATATATTAAATAAAAATAGTAGTACAACGACAAAAGCAATTATACGCTAGCAAAAATGTTACGTCGAATATTTGTAAGACGGATAATAGCTACATTTTGTCATAAACTGATTACAGCGCCACAGTTCACGAGATCCTGAAAGACTTCTAATTCTTCTAATTTGAATATATTTAAAATTGTAATAATATGTTCAACAAACATTTAAAATCTAGCCAATGAATTTTTTAAAAGAACTTATTAAAAATGTTGATTCAACGAAATAATATTTCAATTCACAGTATAATTGCACTTTATTATCCTAAAATCCTTACAGAGGGTTCTAATACTATACTTTTCCGGGTGCCTGCTTTAAGTGTACAAATGTTATACGTACACTGAGCAAATTAACATTGTAAGAAACATTCTAAATATAAAAATAACTCATTTTATTTATATTTGCTTTTCAATTTAAATACACAAATTTGATTATACTTACAAGATTGATAAAATAAAGTTTTTTTTTGTGGAGGTAATATAATTTATTATTTAAACTACTATATTTTGTTCATTCCATTAAAACTTCGGAATGCCTGTAAACATACTAAACATATTAAATCTTTTCGTCCATGCTTATTGCTCAATTGCGAATGTTTAAACAAACAAAAACCTAATTTAAAAAAAAACGTGCTCGTACATAAACACATAAGTAGGTATACATTTATACACCTTAAGATATTTGTTAAACAACGTAGATTATAAAATGCTTCAACGGGTTTTTCACGAATGTTACTCTTGGCTTACACAAAAGCTCTGAAACATGATAAACCAGTTATAAATAATATACATCTTATTGATAAAATGGTAAAATAATGATATGAACATAATATAGCAAGTAGTTATAAGACTATAAATCAAAAACAATTTAAAAAACAAAATAAAAAAACTCTAGTAACGGAAAGTAATCAACTCATTTAACACACGTTGTTACATGCCAAAGTTAAAACAAAGTCACTGCCTGAAATGAGGTAACATAAACGATGTTATGCCGCTTGCTCAGTGGAGACGGGGTGGGTTATATTTTAAAATTCCGTGATAACTTGGAAACGAGATTGACATAAAATCGAACTAAAACGGTAAAAGACTCAAAAATCGGTTAGGGCGCCAATCAAAGTCACGATGATCGTAGCTTCCGAACCCCTGATAACCCGAAAGCTCATCTGGTTGGTTACAACCCCGGAACTTACCTTGAGTTGTAACTATTCTGAAATACACTTAAAAACAAAAATTACGTACGCGGCAGCTGAATGAATAAAAGCTCTTTACAGTTTAACAATTTAACATTTATTGACTGAATATTTAAAAAAAAATAATAATGAATATCAAACAAATTCAATTAAAAGAAATGAAATAATCATAAGCAAGACACAAAAAAATGAACAATCTGAATACAAAAACTAAAATATATAAAAAGAAAATAATACTAATAATAGCGTTAACTCGTCTTTTTCAAATAAAACATAATAAAAATAAACTTCAAGGCCTTGACCGCATAAGTAATAAACAAATTCAAATAAAATAAAAATACACAAGTTATAAAATATACGTCCGAAACTTTGCTTCGAACTAAACGTTCAAACAAATTATAGTTTACATATCGTTACATTTCGTTACATTATCTTTATGCATGAATAAGATTTACTTTTACATACACATTAAACAAAATTAATTCAATCGAACTTCACGTAAACACCTTCAAGTGTTTCTTGAAATAATTAAATTTAACCGTAACTCAATCGGCTCAAATCAAAGCTTTTAAATCATATCGATCGCGGTTCACTTCACGATAATAACAAAGTCGATAAATACCTTTACTTAGATGAACTGTCGGCACAGCGTTTCCAGAAGCTACGTAATTAGATTGAACTCCGGTCGCTCCAGGTGTACCGTAGTCGGATACAAGCTCGGTGGAACCCCCAAACAATAGAATACCGGCGGAAGATTTATTTCACAATTTAATTTAAAGCCGCACAACGGCGAAAATAGGATTTTTCCACACAACACATCGAAATTAAATCCCTCGAACGTGAGTTTTTATTATTGGAAACCATGAAGTCTATTTAAACCGTAAATTACGAAATTTGAAAAATCAAACTTTTCACCACTACACTTAATTCTCACGGTTCCAACTTCCGCGGCATTACATAACGATACCCTAACCACTCAACTACATCACGGTACCCGGTACTTCTTAATTGCCTCCGAAAACAATAATCATCCCCAAAACAAAATTTTACCTCTTTTAAAACTTCCTATTCCCTCTTAATTTCATGAACTTGCGCCGTAAAATCTTTGTAAAAGATAGAACATTAAACGAACTAAATTAACAAAGATGAAAACTATAATTGGCCACGTGAATTCTATCACGTAGACCTAAACATTTCTCACCGAAAATGCCCACGTCGCTAATTTATCATGTGGTTTGCAATTGCGCTCGTAAAAGAACCCAACATAAACAAAGTATAGATACCAAGAAAAATGGATCAAATTACATTCCAAAAGGAAGTCGTAAACTATATAGAATTATTATTTTACTGAGATAAACAAGTAAAACACTAAATCAAAATCAAAACCACGGAACTTTATGCATTCAAAAAAAAACAGTAATAATTGTAAAACAACTTGAAATACCAATAAACTTAAATCACACGTAATAAAATAACGAGCAAAACGTTTTCGATGCTAACATCGAACTAATCAATCGAAGAGAAAAAAAAAGAAAACCGCAAATTTAGCCAGTTGGATCTACTTACGTGGTCTGCATAAAAGATTCAAACGCAGGTTACAACGTTCGGAAATTATTCTTCCTCAATAACGACAACAATGTCATGAACATTTTAAAAAAATATTGGCATTAAGTATAAATGCCTTCATTAAAAACCTTAGTTTAGTTAAATATCTACTAAACCTTGTATTCCTAATATTGTTTGTTACTTGCCGCTCAAACATTGGTTAAATATTGGTTTGCGAGTGTATCTTACAGATACAATATCTACTATATATCTTACCACCGTCGTTGTCCTTTCCTTGGCCTTGCAATATTAGTTTTATATACAAAATATGTTTGAAATGCGATAAAATGTTTAGCCAATAAATATATAAGAAAAATGCTGGTACAAGATTGGTCGAAGCAGCTCGTTTCAACGCGACCACGTCGACGCGTCCATTTCGACATCGTCGTTCCGACGCGAGCTCATCTTGACGCGAGATCATCTCGACGCAAGCTCATCTTAACGCGAGATTATCTTGACGCAAGTTTATTTCGAAGCGAGCTCATCCCAACGCTAGAACACACCGCAATACCGCCTTTACTTCAAACTAAAAGTAAGGTATTTCGATTCAAATTTTACAATTACACTAGTACACGTATCATCAATATAGAAATAAAACCAGATTCAAATTATATTAAGAAATAATTACAGCTAAAATAAAAAATAAGTAACAATATGCATCTTAATCCATGAGAAAGTTGTGTGCGATGCCTCTAAGGTATTCTAACATTTCACGATTTTCAAAATCCTGAACTAACGCCAAAATACAAAATACCTACAACGTCTTTTTGGTGCGTTATTGCCGCGAACAAAACGTTCATATAGTTGTTCAATAGGTTTTTAAAAAACCAGAATCCCATCAATAAACTTCCATAAAGTTGGGTAATCTACTGCAAATTCGGCCTGCAAACGTGTATGAGCCGTTTCAACATAATTGTTTGTGCGCGCTTCATTGTTTAACGTACGCGTACGATTATTGCGCTGTATGTTACTAAGGTACGTGTCCTCAAAATAGTCCAAAATTGGCCCTAATTTATCTAGCAATGCATTATTCAACACTTCTAACCCATTTTCTATTTCCTTAATTGGGACAAACGCCAAACCTGGTATCATACGAGTATGAAGTGCAAAATCTGCACTGCCATTGTATCTTCCTATTAGTCCTTCTTTCAATTTTTTTTAAATTTTTACTAAATAAAATAAACATTCATTCAACTCCACAACAGGAACCGTTGATGTAAAACCATTAATTACGACAAGTTCGAATTTGAAAGATATATGAGATGGCTGAAAAGTAGGTCAAATACCACAAATTAAACGGATCATGCGGGTGTAAATATCCTCTTCTTTGTTTGGCAGCAGTACGTATAAAATCGGTAAAACGAAACCACTGCATCCTTCCATAATGACGAAGATCTGAAAAAATAGTATTACATTTTAAGTTCAAAAATGAGTACCTACGGAATCGTTTTCTTATAGTTTTAAGTACAGCTAACTAACCATTTTTTTCAAATTCGGATAAACTACAACGTAAAAGCATTTTGAAAATATCGCTTGACATGCTGTATCAAAATGGCAGTTTTCGACAATTAAGGGTTCTTACTTACTTGTCGAAATTAACTTGGAGCGAGTTTAAAGTTCCCATTAACGTAAATTTTCTTTACGTGCAAGATCCAAGTTTAAATATTAGTCCTGCCGAAAATAACAATTCTCTTCTCGTCAGAATCCAAAATCGGTCAGCAAAAACTTTTTTTCTTCATAATTTCTGTAATAGTCTCGAATTTCAATAGAGGCACGACCAGGAAGTTGTGCTGGAGCTACATCAATTGCTCGTCTTGAACGCTGAATTATTTTGTCGAAGAGCATTTTGATTTAAAAAACAACCCATAGCGACAATCGTCATTGTTTGAGTGGCATTTGTATGAATTTGGCTTGGGATTTCTACACTCTCAATGGCTCTATGTTTAATTACGTTACTTCTGCGGACCACCTCGACTCGCGCAGCTTCACTTCCATATCAATGTTCACTAACAACCCGAATAAATTTACCACTTAGAGTGTCTGTATAAATACTATCTTTGTATCGCTTGTTTTTTTTTAATTTTAACATTACATTGCCACGATTTTTTAGATCCATTACCAATTAACTTATCTAAACAATACAAGTATCCATTATGCTCATATTTTTCTTTATTGCGAATCATTGTGAATGCAATCTAAAGACTAATAAGCTACGCGAAAAACTGTTAAATAATCATACCACCAGTCCCATTACCTATTTCATTTTTTTCCGTCATAATTTATTGTTTATCTTTCACAGCGTGAATCAACCGGACAATAAACAAAGAATAAATATTTAAACTTAGATAGTATGGTTAAACTAAGCTGTTGTAACTACACGTAAACCCCAAAGGCAAACCTCTAAAAACATTCTCATAGTTATTGTTAAGTATGCAAGATTTCTATTTTTAGAGGATAAATGAAATTCCAAGTATTGTAACATTTTCTACATTTAGATACCGTCTTTACCACAGTTGTAGAACTTGTCAATAAACAACAAACAAAGTAACTTTTTTAAATTATTTACTGCAGACATGACCGATGCAAGTAAAAGCTATATTCTTAACTAATATCAACTCAGGTGATACCGACAGTGCTCCGGCAATGGTAGCACGACACCAAGTTTTTCTGGCATACTTAAAACAAGCTACACCAAATGCATTACGGTATATTCTGTTACTCATCGACATCATTTGCGCAAAAAAACTTTGGTGAACGTTTGCACGAATTACTGCATTGTGTCATTAGAGCAGTTAGCAAAAGAAATGCTTTAAATGAGAGATTATTTGTTTAGCTTTGTTTTGAAAATAATGATGACTATATTTGTTTACTACTTAAGAGCCCGTACAGTCGATAGCTAGTTTCACTGCGGGGTCCGGCGGTGAGAAACGAGGTAACAAAGAGGTTGTACCAAGTAAGTACTATTGGTCCCACCCATTACCAATTAGAATTAAGCACGCCGTTATTTTTATTTCCAAACATTCATGATTGGAGGTAGGTATAAAAATTATAAGGAAATAAATTATTTGTTTAAATTTTAAATAAAAAAAACTTATTTTTATCTATTTGTAAGTATACAATTTTAATTTTTTAGATCATTAACTTTTCCAATCACCGTAAACAATCTAAGGTCCGTTACCTTTATTTCATAATCAAAATCGACAATAAAATATATAATTACAATCAAAGAACTGCGCCCGTGGACAGAGCCGTCTTAGCGCAGCCCGGGGCCCTTCGGCATACAAGAATTTGGGGCTCTTTTGGCAACAAAATGAAAAAGTGAATAACAAAATATTTTTTTCTTATGATTTTATATTTGTAACGGATAATTGGTACAAATTAAATAGATACATTTAATTAACCGTTTTAACGTAATAGCACTTAGGTATTATTAACACGCTCCAGGTTTTAATTGGTAATAGTAATTTATTTGTGTTTATGTACAAATATAGGTACGTACACTTGTCATTAAAATTAAATTATTAAAATATAAAGCATAAATGTAAATAACATGTATATCACATATCAAACGTTAGGTTTGCCTTGCTTGCGTTGAATTTCGCTCAAAATGTATTGCGGCTCCCGGATAGACATGTTACGAGTGTGCCGCGGATCGACAATTTCAGGCAGTAGACACTCAAAATAAAACTTTTCAAGTTTGGGTAATATTGTTGACCAAAACAGTTTGTCTTTACAATTTTTTTCGGTTTTCATACCAAACGGGGTCCATACGGCCAAAACACAAAATTCCTTGTTTGCGATTACTAATTGATAATACCAATTATGATTTTTGTTGATTTCAAATGCGCCATTCTTTGTTTTCCTTCAAAACGTAATTTTTTTATTATCAATAGCTTCTTCGGGTGTAGTGTTTCTCGCTGAAAATGGACATTTTATTTCGAGAAGCCCATCTGCACCTATAAGACCATCGGGAGTTGCTCCAAGATATGGAAAATCTTTGTTTAGAAATAGACCACACTGTTTAACATCAATGCCTTTTCTTTTCATAAACGTTTCCTTTGCAACCTCTTCATTTATTTTTCCGTATTCCAAAGCAGGGCTATTGATAGTGTCGGTATACAACAAACTTTTTACTAAAGCTGCACATTTTGTTGTGGCTTTACGCTTGCAAATTGTGCCAAAATGGGAAGCGGTTAGAAGTTTACGTCGTTCGTCTATCCATTCTACATTGTCTGCTTGTTGTATCGTTGTAACGTGTAAATTCAAAATTGAACGAAAATCCGCCTGATAGTTAGGCAACTTACCTTAAAAATGGAGAATACTCGACCTCGAGTCGTGATTTTCAAGTCACGCTCGCAGAGAGCGCTCGAGAGTAGTCGGCCATCTACAAACCTCACTTGATGTAGTGGTTTTGCGGTGGTAGGAACGTGGAAAAGTCAGATGGCAATCAATAATAAATCCGATTAAACGTTCGATGCATACAATAAAAGATCGATGTATTTTGCTGCAAAACTCATAAAGTAGCTCTTTCGTCTTTTCGTCCTTCTTACTTTTGGGTTTCTAAACGTCTGTTGGTATTTTCTTCCGAGCTCTATTGAAGATGTTGAACTACGTGCTTTTGGAATCGCTGAACTGATGCGGTAATCGTAGTCGCAGAGTAAAAGGATCCCAGTGGATCGCTGGCGCTGTGCTACAGGTTGGGGGAATGAAGTAACGAGGTATTTATAAGATCATTAAATTTGGAACCGCGAGGGACCACTAGACTTCGGCTCATTTCGTCCACGCGCTTCGGGGTCAGGACTGCTGCTCTCGCTACATCCGCGGCGTTTCAATTTAAGTAAAAGCAGTGCGGACTTTGAATGTAAATGCTTTTGTGTTTCGAACTTTATCTTTGTACATCCGGTACACCTATTCGACTACAATTATTTCTATTTTAATTGAAATATTTAACGAACTTTTGGAACCTGAATAATTATGATTAAGAATATTTAACGTCAATTTTTTTTATAATTTAAAGAGGGTTAATTACGATGTTTAACAGACGCCTCAATGTAATGGTTGATCTATAATGATTATTTAACGTAACCTACACTTTTTTTGCTGTAAATATAAAAGAAATTTTCCATTGTCAAGTGTAGAAATTTGGGAGCTATAACCGTTTCTGTCGTAAACTAATTTAATGATACTTTTACTACCGGTCGTGATGAACTTGACGTCAAGGACCACGGGCGGTGTTACGTTGTTTTAACGCGGATAAATTTTGCTACGGGTTATGGTAGCGGAGATACATTTTAAATATTAGCGCTTTATTTTTTTTGGCTCCCAGAGTCTATTTTTGGGACCTGCTTTAATCTTGTATTTACATGTTACAATTTTGTGGTGTGTTATGTAAGGTAATTTATTCTCTGATTATACCAGTGGCGTAACCGTCGAATGGCTCTCTCCGTTCCGGAATTGGCTATTAATAAATATACTCAATAAATGGTTATTATTGATTCGTACTATCTTTCTTTTGGGGGACCTCGGGTCTAGGATCTCCTTTTCTCCTACCTAGACTGTTTATCTTCGACAAAAATTCGAGAAGAGGTGGCGCACTTGGGCATTTAGCTTACCTAAAGAAAACTTTGTGTCTTGCGATTTTCTTTTACCCGACGACCATCTATGGTGAGGCTAGCCGAAAGGTAAGCAACAACATCTTGGTAATTAATTTAAGTAATTTGTTCTTTCTTTCTTTTTTTTCTCCACCTCCCCCATTGGAACATAACATCGTTCTACGTTCTATGTTTACTATTTCCTCTTTAGTTTTACGTAGAGATTCTAGAAAAATATGTTTTGCTGATACAAATTCATCATCTGCTAAATCAGGTTTATTACATTCAAGTCCGTATTCTCTGTCCTTAATTGCTAATGTAGATTTAAATAATCTTCTTGGCTTTAAACTAGTTAATTTTTGTTTCATTTGCTGTCTAGCTTGGTACTTTTTAAATATTTTGTTTAATGGGCTGCTTTTATACGGGAATTTATTAATACTGTAGTAAATATTTTTTTTGTATTTTGGGAAATTACCGCGGCACTGCACCTGGTTTGGTATTGTCTTCGGAGACAAAAATTTACCCGTTTTCCTCCAGTGTACTTGCATACTATGCTGTTGAACTGTTCCACCACGTTACTGTCAACATCGTAAATTAAACTGCGCGAATGATTGGACAAAGTTCTAAGGTAGTCAGCTACTTTTGTATATATACCTGCTGCAGTTAGTTCAGGCACTATGCAGTTGTCATCTGGCACTGTCTTCTTGCAAAAGTAAGTAGAACAACTTTTATGTTTTCTAAAAATATGGCTAGCTACATTAATAATGTCTTTCTTATGATTCAAAACTTTATCAGTAAATTGCAATTCTTCATTTTTCCTAAATTTAATTGCTTTTACAATTGCAACTCGTATCTTCAGAATTTTAGCGGCCAGCTTATTTCATAGTGATTTGGTAGCACATTTACTGTTCGACATTTCTTTTAATTTATTACAAAAATTTCGTAATAAATGATTTCTACATTCAATTTTTTCAACGGTTTTTTGATAAGGACGAGACTCTAAAATTTTTTTGTAAGTACTACTATCCCCGTCAGCAATAAATTTAGAATATCTGATTCCGTACATTTCCTCACTTTTTAGAAATCCTTCGGTCAATATCGCTGATTCCATAGCAGTCGAAGAGCCTGACCAGTTTTTAAAACATTGGTGACTAGGGACATCTTTTCTTTGATTTGTGGACCTACTACAGGTTACGCAGTACTTGTTTTTTACGCCCATATAAAGCACTTTCTTAGTCCTAAAGCCTATAATTGCAGCTGCTCCTGAAAGCGAGTTGTAGTTGGTACGATAGGAACGCTTGGCCCACGTTCCGTCACATACTACTGTAATTTCAGGTACACCATCTTTACCAATTTCCCCATTTTCAATAGCCATTGCTTTTTCTTCCTCGGCAGCTTGTTTCATTTCATTTTCAGCAGTAGCTTCAATAGTGGCAGAGATCTTATTTTGAATTTTAGAGTTAGTATCTGCAGTCATGCATGGTACTTTTAATGATGCCATTAGTTCAGATAACTGACTATAACTGCTTCCGATTGATATTATATCATTTACTACGATTTCATTTATGTCTAATTCGTTATCACTGACACAGTTCACTAGACAGCCACTGAAATTACACATATTACACTTCACAGTTAACTTTGCTATCAATCCGTTGCGATATTCGTTGATAATTTGCAACTTACTCAACCTACATCCAAATTGTGGCGCGTGCTTATCTAGCTCAATGATTTGGTCAAAAAGAAATTGAAAATCAACTAATCGTAGCCCTTCCACTACAAAAATATTGTCTTTTGGTTTTTGATTAGTTTCTGATGGTCTTGTATCTTCAAAGTTAGTTTGGTTTAGAATCTCCTCACTTGCATTTCTTAAAATCTTGTGATACTCGGAGGAAATAACCTCTTCTGCTTTTCTTTCCGGCACTGTCCTGGGAAAAATTAGACACAATTATTATTGATGATATCAGTACTAACTATTGAAGATGTGTAAGCAAAAAGGTTTCAAATCCGGCATGTACAAACAGGGTGTCTCACGGTGACATATTTCATACTACTTTGATCTGAATTTTAAAAATTTGGGCAGTAGGGCTTTCGGACATGTCCTCCTCAAATAAATACATTTTAAAATGGCTTAATTGTATACAGAGAAATTTACTGTTTATTTTTATTTATTCTAATGGTGGTCACCGTGAGACACCTTATATCTATCTTTATTATTTGATAAACCTTACCTTTCCATAGCTACGTTGAAATTGTTTCTGTTAGATTTATTTTTAAATAAAGGATCTTTGTCGACAAAACTGCAACTCGCGGCATTTAGATCAGTTTTAGAAATATTTTCACTAAAAATAAAAGAACAGAAAATAATATATTTGTAATAAATAGTACAATGATTCGTTACCTAAGATGATGTTCTACATTTACAACATTTTCAGTGTCAGTATTGGAAGCACCATCACATTTACCACTTTTTATTCGTTCCCTGTTTCGATAGTAAATATTAACTTATAGAAAATTTTACAGAAAATAAAACATACCATTTCATGTGGGCTAAGTTTCTCATTTTTGCTTTATTCGCAGTAGTTCTAAGCTTACTTTTAAATTTATATTTTTTAAATCCCTGTCTCCTCGAGCCATTGTGAATTGTTAAAAAATACAACATACAGCAATAACACAATAACACCACAACTTAAATTGATAACACGTTGCCGGTTATTGTAAATCACGATAAAATCACGTGCACCCCCACAACTCTAACAAGAGGCGTTGCTAATCCCCGTTTGGTTATAGAATTTGCTAGTACTGACATCTGTAAACAATCAAAATTCTTATTTTCTGCATTTTTATTTCTGTAGTATCTTAGCAACTATTCTACTAATTTATATGAATCAACTTGTATCAAAATTCTTATTAAACTGTGTACACGTCTGCGCATTCTTATTATAAGGATTGTTTATACTGACAAAAAAAAATCACCTATTAAAACTTGCGATTTTACCACATTTTCGTAATTTTTTAAAGCCCAATTATAACATATTTTAGCTATATCTATGCGTACATGTGTAACTGTATATCTCAAAATTATTACACAAAGAAATTTAATACGTAAAGTATAAGGTATAATCAATATCTTGGAAATACATATTTTGTAATAGACTTTAGCCTATGTACGGAGCCTTAACGTAGAAGTACGTTGGTTATCTAAAAGTGCATGTTTGAATCGCTTCTATTTGCTCTTTGATTCAGTGTTGGAATTCCTGGGAACTAAAGGCAATGCTTTGGAGCACAATGTAATTATCTCTAAATAACATTGCTTATATGACACATTTGAATTTAAAACTACAAAGTGACACATTAAATTTAATCAAAACTAAAAGTGTAATACCTGTGTTTGTTGCAAAGCTTTTTCTGTACAAACAAAACTTGGAAAGAAAAGAATGTTCTCAGTTTCCCAATCTGTCAAAATTGCAAAATAAAGATGAAGCTTTGTTTGTTTCTTATCAATATTTTACAGCACTTCATTCGGACCTTAACCAAAAATTTGAAGACATTTTTTACTTGAATATTATCTACTGGATGTTAAACCCTTTTGCAAGCAGTCAAGCCTTCCCTAGTAGCACAAAATATATGTACGATATTCTAATGATCTTGGTACAATATTTAAAGTCGGCTAAATATTGCTTGCTGTAATAGATATATTTTTGATATTGTTAAAGTGTATAATACTAATATCCTAAAAATATATACCTACAATATCATTGATATATTTTAAAACCTCATAATTTTTTTCAAGGTTTACATGACATCAGGTAAATATCTTAATTCTAGATACTTATTGCAAGATGTAAAAAATGTATTCTAGATATTGTAAAACTAGATAAAAACAATGTTTTAAAAATATGTACCAACAATATCGTTCGTGTATTCTAAGGTCACAAATGTTTTTCAAAATTTGACTTACATAAAATATATATTATAATTATATATAGAGCGAATATTTATGTTTAATCAGTATCTAACTTTTTATGCTTATTTTTTAACTGTACTTTTAAATTTATGTATTTATAGTTGTTAAACGTTTTTCTTAAACTTTTTTTTCATTTTTGCTAAAAACCCTAACACAATGTTCTCATAATTTAAATATGCTTATTTTAAAAATTATCTTTATATGCGTATATTTTAATAAAAAGTAATCCAATATCATAGTATGTAATCTGCTAAAAATTTTGTAAGCAACGCAATTTAATTATTAAAAAAATTACACAAGGAGTATAAATTGAGACATCTGCGTTTGACTTGAATGGAAAAACCAATTGCATTATAACTAGAACTATAGTAATTTTACAATGATAAACTACATTTGCTGCAATGAAATTTTAGACAAGGTATTTTAATTCTGCTGTAAAATTACTAGTAATGCTAGCAAGTATTTATGATTTTGAAGGTCATCTTTTCCAAATACTTTTGTGGCATTAAAAACGGGTATATAGGTACAAGTACCTTTTAGGTGCTTTTAATAAATTTCTTAGAATCCTTTGCAACATTGAAAAAATGTATTATTTACCTGCTTTTGGGTACTGAGGTCAAAAACCGTTATATAGACCCTGAACAAGAATAAGAAAAGCTTTCTTTACTAATATGCATTTAGGTTTCGTGTTTGCAGTTTGCGAAGTTTAAATTTTTATATCGAGTTTTAGTGCAACGTAATTGTATAATCAGGTAAGTGCCTATTAATTTTCTTATTTTTTATTTTTGCATCATGTTTTCTAACTACAGAAAAGCAAAAAGTCATTTTGTAAATAATTTATTTTAACGCAGCTTAGTTGGCTGTTCAACGTTGACAGAACATAATTAAAAAAAAATTCAACGGTCATTACTAATAAGAAACCTAAATTAGAGAAATGCTTTTATTTACGTAACTATAATTAATAAACAACAAATTTACCTTATTTTTTGAATAGCAATCCCAAGAAAATGCTTTTGTGCACTTTTAAAACTAATCTAAAATAATAACTAAATTAATAATGCTGTTGATATTTCTGTAAACCAAATTTAAAAAAAAATATATGTCTTGATAGAGTTTCTTTATTGAAAAATTCAAACTAAAACCATTTGTCTGTATATTTTATAACAATTAAAATAATTTTAATGCATTTTATAATTATTATTATAAAATGTAGATTTTTTAATACAACTTTGTAGAGTAAATCTTAATTGTGTGTTTTTTTCAGATGCCATCACAAGACGACATCCTAATGTTGCGTTATATTTGGCAAGATTTAGAACATTTATGTACTACCTATGTAATATGTGATGATATTAATAAGTAATTTTAAGATACAATTTTTTTGTGTATTTATTTTTTAAAGATGTTTAAAATGTATACAGATTTTATATTTATATTTTATTCATTTGTAATTTTGTTTTGTTAGTGTAATTTTTATAAATAAACGTGTTTCTACAGAATACCTGCAGTGTTTCAATACGGTTTAATAAAAACTGTACAATGCGTAGCAAAAAAGAACCAGATTAAATATCATTTACAAACATACACATATGTAGTAAGTATATATTTTACAAATATCTCACAAATAATAGTGAGATACATCTAGTACAGATTAAAAAGATATATTTCCCATATATTGGAAACAAATATTGAGACGACATCTACATCTAATGTCTACGATATATCGAAAACATATATTTAGAATATATTTATTTTATATAAATTATTGATATAGCAATACAATAAATGGCCAATATTAAAAAGTGTGACATTTAAATATTTACCAGATGTTATTTACTAATATATTACGTATATTTTGTGCTACTAGGGTTGTGCACAAATACAGATGAATACATAGTAGTACAATAGCAATTTATTAAATTATCCACAAATGATAACGATAACTTCGGGTTACAAGAACAGATCCCAATTTTATATCTAACATTATGGGTTATTGTACAGAAGCTGTTGATTGTTTTTTAGCTTCTTATTTAGTAGAACGTGGATTCAGTGCTGTTATAAGCCTTATTACAAAAAGAAAAGAAAATGACTAGAAATTAGTACTTGTGGGGATTGGCGGTTGCTACTCACTAACATTGAGTCGGGCATAAATGCACTCATAACATCTTATCAGGTCATTTTTTTTGTAATTCAAAACAAAAGTTATAATTTCAATCGATTCTTTTTTAACAAAATGTTTATTTATATTTTATTTTTACGTCCCCATTTACCATTTAATACATGAAAGCTAAATTTGTAATTTTTCTATTACGTATTTATATAGCTTTTTTACTCGGGGGTCCGTGAGCAAGTTTTGACTATGAAAAAGGGTCCATAAGCCAAAAAAATTTGGGAACTACTGCTACATAAACACAGTTATTAGCACACTAATGCGATAACAAAGTTGAAATACAAAAAAAAAATAAACTACTAATAAGATATTGTATATTGTACCTATTTTTAAAATTAATTTGTTTTAAAACTAAATACGGTTAGAAGTAAACGTAACTAATTAAATCTTACAATATTTACAGAATACTTATATTAATTTATATATTACTATCACTAGAAAAATAATGTCCGCGGATAACTTCTGTTTATCTAAACCGGTATTTGTTTATAATAACATCGCATACATTTACACGGGTTAAACGCTTTGTTTAAACCCACAAAGTAATCTTCTTAACACTTTGGATTTTATATGCAAAACTGACTTCAGCTTTTTTCAAATACTTTTAACATTCTTCCATTATCTGCATTCAGAATGTTTCGCGTTTTTTAATCACTGTTTCGAAGTTTCCAATTACTTCAAGAACGCTTCAATATATTGCACGTGCGATAAAAGATGAACTTGCATTATCTTTCTTTTCTAGTTATAGAACTTGTTTTTGGACCAGTGTTGCCAACTGACTTTGTCGCTATTCTCCGCACAAACTGTAAAAATTCTACGTTTTACCCATAATTCCACAAACAAAATTAAAATTTGTTTTCTTTTTTTTATTAGGTATTATGAATTTGGTTTGTTGGTATAAATGCTAACACACCACATTATAATACAAATCTAAAGTAAATTCATACAGGAATTTCCATAAAATACCTTAAACATACCCACAACTACATAAAATCTCCAAATAGTATATATAATTCATTTCAAGAATATTTTTACATATGTACTTTCTAATAACTAACATGTTTTCTTCTATTAAATGACTGTCTTATTGACAGGTTAGTAAAATAATAGTTATAAACTTGAAATTTGGTATATTGATTGTATTTAATCGAAATTTTATATATATATAAAATAAAAGACAAAATTTTTTTGTAAAAATCATCAAAATTAATATTTAATTATAAAATTTGATCAGCATACACAGGAAATCAAAACCATGTAATTATTGTATTTGATGAATTAGCGTGTTATTAATTAGAAGATCGTACAAATCACTTTTGCTGTGTATATTTGACTATCTGTTCAACACGTTCAATTTTGCGAAGTAATAACATTCTGCTGAACTTTCAATGTTTATTATTTTGAAATCAATATACACAACGTTTCGATTGCTGTGGTATCTGCAATCGTCATCAGGTGAATACTAACAAACTTAGAAACTACTGGAGCTTTCTAAGTTTGTTATTATTCACCTGATGACGATTGCAGATACCACAGCAATCGAAACGTTGTGTATATTCATTTCAAAATAATAAACAATGAAAGTTCAGCAGAATGTTATTACTTCGCATCAAGCAACATTGTTTAATACATTCAAACAAACGTTCAATTTTGGTCAAGTTATTGTATTAACATTAAACAACTTTTGCAATTACATAATATGCTTAGATGCTTGTAGATGCCATAATTATAAATAGCCTATCATATTCTATTTTAAAAGCTTTTTTATATAAATCAGTCTTATTAAAAAAACAGTACATAAAATATATTCGAAATTACGTTTAAGTGTTTTTTATTAAAGTAAAAGTAGAGTAAAGTAAAGTAAAGCAGTTATGTAGTCAATATATTTATAATGTAAATCAGAAATTATCAGACTTTTGCCAAAAAAATTATGAAAATAAAACGAACATTTGAAACGTTTTGATAACACTTCTATACGTAACCGTACAAAAACTTTATTATAACGTTACCAAAACTGCATTAATTTTAACATGTTAAAATAACAATAATGAAACGTATAATATTGCACCATCAAAGTCAATATAGTAATATAACAACAATACAACGTTAGGGAATTTACTGTTTAATGACCAATTTAATGTTTATCGGGGGTTAACTAAACTGTACCTATTGACTTGAGAATGTGGTCAGCAAAACAATTCATTTTGATCCAAAGACAACGTTTAACGACGTGACTACGTAGTTAACTACTCGTCAAAGCTAACAACGCTTTATATAACTGGACCTTTTCTATTACCTTAAATAAATAAAAAAGGATGCTATCATAAACACCAAGGCTATGATTTAAGTGTTAAAATAACTTCATTATAGACGCAAATGATAAAGAATATTATTATGAACAATGCAAAGCATTTAAATACTGCATTTATTTATTGTTTATTTAACACTATCAAGTAACGTTTAATGTTTAAGCAAACTAAAATTAAGTTTTTTCAAGTTAATAGGATTGGTTTTAATAAAATTTCTAATTTTTTTTTAAATGCGGTTATACTTGATGCATTGGTATTTTAAAAACAGTTATGCACAAACGTAAAATAAAAATTTTTGATACTAGTTTTTTTTTTTTAATTAAAACATGAATTAATTCAATATAGTAAATTTAACAATATGATAAATGCAATTGTTTAAAAAACTAAATTTTTATTTAACAATATTATTAAGTTTTAATCTAACGCTAACATTTTATTTTTAGTTGTACAACTTTTTCAACGCTCTCTTAACACATATTCCAACTACAACTCGTTCAGCTGGATCTACTGCAACTTCCAAAAGCTCTTCAGTTGGTAAGGACTCTTGTCTATGCTATTAGATTACTTTATTAATACAATTTTTTTAATTAATTTGCTAAGAATGTTATTTTTATACATTACCAACGCATAAACGCCTTTTTTAGATTTTTCAGAATAATTGTTGTTTTTAATCAATTTAAATCTATGTAAATCTGTATTTAAAGATTCCTTGAATTTTCGTTTCGAAGATGAATCAGACGAAGTGGAAGAAGAAGGAATGCAACACGTCGAAAAAACGTATCGGGGAATACACATCAATTTTCCAATGAAACGGACGGATTTAGATGCTCTCATTGACGCATTTAGAAAAAGAAAGGTAAGAAATAAAAAAAATTAATAACTTCTTTCATTGACGTATTAAATTGAAATTATTTTTTTATTTTTTATTAAACCAGTATCTGTATCATAATATCTATTAATTATTTAACACAAAAATTAATATAAAACACATCATATTGTAATTTTTAAACAAATTTTCAATGCAGTAATAGAAATCTTTTTGTTCTTTTTTTTTATTTTTTATTATTTCCTTACTGGTTTCACTTTTTTTCAGACGTTTTGCTTCTATCAAGTTTTTTATTGCAACTTTTTATAGATCTAAATTAGTTATCTACCAGATTTTTTCCGTATTTTATCTAATTGTTTCTTAATCTTCTTTTTATTATTATTAATTAATGTTTTTTTGATGTTAACGTACATTATTTATTAATGTTTTTTATTAGTATTCTTTTCATATATCCTTTTTTTTAAATTTCTGTTTAATTTTATTATTTCATTATACACTTTATATTTAAGACGTTTAATTTATGCATTTTCATTATAGATATTTTTAAGTTTTGTTACTTTATACGTTATTTTATTGTTCTTAACTGTCATAAAGTTTAATTTCTCGCATTTGTAAATCATCTTTGACTGTTTTTGTGCATTTGTTAATAGAAACGTCAAATTATTTAAAAAATTTGAAGGTATTGGGAACATTGTAGTTTCTGTTTGAGCAATAAAATATTGTATTCAACTCGTTTCTGTCTAAATTAGGCATTTTTTTCCTTTGATTCATTCGGGTTTCAAAATGCTTCTTTGTGAATAGAAATAACTACTATCTTAACACTGTACTGTTTTTATTTTTTAGTCTACACATTTTCAAATTTTACAATTTTCTTAATATTTTCAACGTTTATTTCGACGGTTTGATTCGGATAGAAACTCAAACAACTTAAAAAAACATTAGCAAAAATTATTATCATATTATATAAAAAATGTTTTAAAAGAGCAGGAGAAACTTTTGTGTTCTCCCGCTGCTGAAAAGTCCCACAAAGACGAAACGGCCGTCTAGTGGTTCATTCTGGTGCCATTTTCAGATTTGCATTGACATTGTTATACGTTGTGATTTTAGCCTGCGATTTATTCAAAACTTATTTGAATTTCGCGGGTATAAAATTTGCGTTCAGCGTTTCCATTTCTATAGCCATTTACTTACTATTACTTTTTTGTTGCGCTTTGTAAAATTACATTCTTCTTTGAAAAAATAAACAAAAAGCTGGAAATCCCCAAAAATATAATGTTCGTACTACATTTATTACTAAATCCGTTAAACTTGAACATTGTTTTATTTTTAATTTTAACTGAATTTCAAGATTTTTTAAATGACTTTTTTGTCTGACGCAAACTTGTTATAATATAATAATTGACTTTGAACACTTAGTTTTATGTGAATTTCTAGTTTTGATTCTGCCACTCTAGAGCATTTTTTGCCCATTACGTAACTAAACTAACAAATAAATATCGACGTTTGCAATGTTGACAGTACAAACAACTTGTTAACCCATTATTCAATATGACTTTGTCATCGAAATTTATTTTTGAGCTTATCAATATGTGTTTTTAATTTTTTTTTATTCTTTACAACATAATGAGTCATTTCCACCGTCGTGATCAATCATCAATCAGCTTTGCTGAAGTAAAACAACTAAGTTTATTTTTGTTTATGGTCTGGATTTTGTGTTAATTCATCGTGATACTAATTGTTAATTAGTGTATAAATATGAATAATTACCTTGAATACTTTTGTGAACTTCCAAAAGAAAATAAAAATCTATAATTAGAGAAATCCATTTAGCCAAAATGAAATGAAAGTTGAAATGCCTTTGCACAAGTTGTGTGAAAGTAGGATTATAAGCTCGTTGTTTCATAATTTTTCTTTTACCTTTTACTAATGGAATCAATTCCGTTTGGTCTTCTTGGTACAACCAATAACTGCAAAAGCATGAGACTTTAATTAAAAATTACTATTTGCTCGTATGCACTTTTACTTACTAGTTGTTTTAAGGAAACAAAAATGAAACTAACTGCCCTAAGTAGCTGCACAGTAAAAAATTAACACACTCATACACATATAATGTATAAAAAAATTTGAAATCCTGTAGTGATTATACGCTAAATTTTGCAATGATTTATTTCAGAGCATCCAAATTACTTCTTCCACTTTGTGTTGTGGCGTCACGTGAAAATGACTGATTAGTCAATAATTTGATTTGATTTGTGTTTTTTTATTGTTGTCGTTTTTACTATTTTTTTATATTAGTTTTATCAGCATTACCACTGAATTTTTTAGGTTACATTATTTTCTTTATTTGTTTTTGTTTCGTTGGGTAGGTTTCGCAGACATAATGTCATATAATACGTTGCACCCAGTTGGGTTATAGATATTATCAACATTGTTGATAAACGTTTCCAATCCGGATTTAGATGGTTTTACAAGATTTTCAATTTTATCGGTCTGATGATTCCTGACCAAGCGCTTTTTTCTAGTAAGCAAGTAAGTAAGTAAGTAAGTATTTATTTAGTAAAGATATACTAATTTAACATAAATCGTAACATATTTCTATTAATACTAATTTTTGCTTAAAATTTATTCTTAACATAATCACTCAGACCCCTTTTAAACTTATAAATATTTTGCTCGTGCTTAATTTCATCTGGTAAGTCATTATATAATTTCAGACCTTTGTACATAAAAGAATTTTGTGACTTTGATTTTTTGAATTTTGGCATTCTGAAATCACATCGACTTCTCGTGTTATATGAATGTATTTCATCACTAATTTTGACATGTAGTTTGGAAGCAAATCATTAATTATTTTGTATACCAACATCAATGAATTGAAATATATCCGCTGTTTCACACTTAACCATTGTAAACAATCTAACATTACTGTAAATTTGGTATATTTTGAACAATGTAATATAATCCTCATAGCCCTATTTTGTTGTTTCCGTAACCGTTTTAAGTCGACTTCGTAACACATTAAAAATATACTACTACTTCTTTTATTTTTATTGTTGACCTGTTCTACCCTTTAATGTCTTGGGGCATTTCAACTAAACCGTTATTTAAACTTCTTCAAATAGCATTTTCTTTATTTTTTGCACCATTCGGATTTTTTTCTAATACTACAAAATAAATAAACGGTTTAGACCTGCTTTTGCTTTATTTGCTCCAAATATCTACAATCTTAACCTATTTAGTTTTTATTATTCTAAACACAGCCAAGTCTAATTGTTGCGTCAAATGTATAAAGTATGGTAAAATTAAAAATAAGTGCGTTTCTTCACATACGTTTATTATAATAAGTAAAAAATAAGATTCTAAATTGTCACCGACTATCAGCTTTTTTTCTTTCCGTATTTGGGCATGCGGAAAAAAAATTTCGAGAATCCAGCGTTTAAAGGTTTTGGTTTCAGGCTAACCGTTTTGTTCGTTGACTTGATTAACTTAATTGTTAATTACCTGCTAACAGATAAAACAAGGACATTATTTCTTTGTAAGAAAGAATATATCAGCATCACCAAGCATGTTGTTTTGGAGGGAACTGATTTTGACTCTTTTCTTATCTAGATGTTTTTAACCATTACCTACGATGATAAACAATAGCCCCATGTAGCTACTGCTAACATTGTTTCCGCTTCATCATTAGTCAAAGTTGTTGGATGTCTTACAGATTTGGTACGCACTACTACTGTTATGTTATGTTATACTTTTTGGCTTGTACAAGTTTGAAACACTTCACCTCTGATATTTGCAGAGCGTTGGGTAGAACAATATATGTTAAACATTTATATTTAATCTTTCATGTACCTTTTACATATGACCTAAACCTGATAGCACAGTTACTATCCAATTTACTACTACAATACTCAACCTTACAATGTGAAATATGCATTCAAACTGAATAAATCGTTGCACGCTACGATAAGCTGTATAAGTAAACAATAACATTGCTAAATTTTAGCAAACAGGGCATTTATACAAGACTGCCAATATTGCACCAGCGCTTGGCAATTCTTTTAGGTAGTGTTAATGTTTCTCTAGTTTAGGGTAATATTATTTAAAAATAAAACAAAAAAATTAAAAATATAATGCCATGGCATTATAAAACAAGTACTCTTACATTTGTTTCACTTATTTCATGAGTAATTATAAAACTATAAAACGAGTAATGGGAAACAGGATTTTATTTATTTTAAAACCAAAAACCACGAAATTACAGCAAAAACAAAAAATTGTAGCAAATGTTCAAACATACTACCTTATACTACTAAACAGTGACCCAACATGTCGTATAACATTTGCCTATTGATATTTTGTCACACTCGGCTTGAATACAATTTTTCGGCTGTTCTACATTTTGAAATAGAAAAAATCGTTAGGCAAAAGATTAGAGGATCTAAGAGACCAGTTAAACGCACAATTTGGAATAATGATCTTATTCGAAAAACTGCCATTTAAAAAATCGCGCACATCTAAGCTGTTGTGTGCGGGACAACCATCCATCTGGATCTAAATTTTATGGTTGTTTCCAGGAACTTAATCCACCGCCAAAACTATATCCTCGTTTACCAGCTACATAAAACGTTCTCGTATTAACTTTTCGTGTAAAGTAACCTATACTCTTACAATTTTTGCATGTTTGGTTCATTATGCAGTGTGAACGAAAACAAAACATTTCTTAAAAACCCCGTATCCTATAACATCGGTGGTATTTACAAGAGTAATTTTCCTCGTTTTGATGTAAGTTTTGATTCTAATTACTACACTTACAATTATTTATTACTGTGCCCGTAGTTTCAAACTTAAGTATTATTCTGTCAATCGCTGTACTGTTTGTAATCTGCCGATTCGGATATTTTCCACTAAGCAAGGCATTTACTTGACAAGAACTACTTTCAACATACAACTTTTTCTTGCGTTGAATACAGTTTAAGAAAACCAGAATTTAAAAATCAATTATAAATGTAAAACAGCAGATATTGTATGTAAATAAATACTTATATTTGATTATATATTTTCATGGCATTCCAAAATTTAAAAAAATATAATCTTTGTTTCTTCCATTTTATGGTTCTCGAAAACGGAAAGTTTTAAATAATAGTATGGATAGGTGCAGTATTTATTTCTCTATAAAATAATAGTGTATACTTTTCTAAAATAATTATGGAAACGAATAATTTAACATTAAAGATTAAGTACTGAAATCCCTATGCTGCTTTTTCCAAGTCAGAACCCGGTATTATGTATAACAGATAATTAAAAACAAGAGATAAAACGTAACCAACTTAATGTTAAGATTGTTTATAGTCATAAATTTAAAAAAAATTAACTAAAACATTGATTTATTTTGTAAAAAAATATTTTTAAAAACTGACAAAAATACAAACAACGCAACGTTTAAATTTTGCAGAAAAAACCGTTAAAAATCTGAAGAATTTAGGTTAAGTGTAAATAAATAAAAGTGATTTATTTGGATTTAATCGTAATTATGGTTTAAATTTTAAGTAGCATTATTTATTATAGTTTAGATTGTATTATATTTTATAAGTGTTAATTTCAAATTATTGTGTTAATGTTGCAATAATTGCGCAAGTTAATATAATTTTTATAAAGTAATTTTTTTATTTTATACTTAAACGTTAAAAAAAATAATTTTATATTTCACACAAATAATTTGTAATTACTAGTTTTACAAATGTTTACAAACTATTATAAAGAAATATTATAATTTGCAGAATTTAAGAAAAAATATTTTGTAGAAGTGCGTGCTTATCAACATTATGATTCTTTGCTTTTAGTAAAAATTGTGTTTTTATTTTTGTGTTAAAGGGTGCTCTTTGGATTTTATTTTATGTTTATGATTCCGGGTTATTCCAAAAAACACAACACTTTGTTGTTACATGTATATTTGTCACAACATACACAGATAAGTAAAAGTTTGTTAAAATTCATAGAATAGTCAAAACAATGTCAAACCTAACTAATTTTTTTAATAAAATTGCTGAACATAATGTTGCTGAACTTGAAAGTTCATGCTTTGTACACGTCTTTCCGGAACATCGTCTTTTAAGAGAAACTACTAACGACACTGGTTCTATAACTTTGCACTAATTTATAAACAAAAACCTTCTTACGTACACAAAACTAACAAAAGAAAATTATAGTTTTATTGTTAACTAACGATGTCCCTTGTTTTTGCTTGTTCAGAAGTTATTTTATAACACAATTAATGTTTTATCAAATAAAATAAAAAATTGGAGAGTATACAAACTATTTCTTTAAATTATGTGTAATTTTTAAACTACAATTTAACTACTTATAATAATATTTCTTTATTATTATTTTCTAAATTTGTTGGTGGTTGCAGGTTTTAGTCATTTACAAGATTAAGCAGAGTACATTTTAGGTAATTGTTTAATCAATTATGAAAAGTCTAATTTTCAGTTAAATTTTTAGGTGTCGTAAAGTGTTTTGGGTTTTATTAAATTATGTATTTATTTTACAATTTAATAAGAGGTTATTATGTCGAGAGTGTATAACGCTCTGTTGTAAAGGTTACGTTACATTTATAATGTATGTACAATTTAATATTATGTACATACATTATGCGTGGTTTTAGTGTGTATATGTAAACTTTATTTTAAAGCAGAGATTTTTTAATTTGTTAAAATAATGAATACTGATACTATTAGCATATCTATATTTAATTGGATTTTAACATTTCACGTTGTTAAAAGCTTCTATTTTTATTACGTACTCGCATCCTGACACATTTTGTATTTATTGTATTTTAGTTTTTGCTATATAATAAAATTTTACACAAATAAGGTTTATTGCTTATAACTTTAATACATATTAATACGAAAGTTTAATTATTTTAACGTATTATTATAATTTTAATATCGATTTAGTATAATAACGTAATTATTTTATTTTATAAATTAAAAAAAAATGAAATCAGTGATTAGACGTATGAACCACTACAGATCTTTACAAAATGTAACTTAAATGTAGCTAACATTAAAAACTTTACATTTTTAAATATATCCACTTTTTGTGTATATAATATAAAATACTATTTTATACATAAAGACATAACTTTTATTTTGTTGAATAAACCATCTCTCTAGGTCAGACTAAGATGCTGTTTTAGTATATTTTTTATTAGTAGTGAATAATGACATAATACATTTATTAGTAATATATTAAATAAGTCAAACGCGTAGTGACGTTTTTATCATTTATGTAAACCAAGTCTTAAATGATTGAATACATTTTTCAAAAACTGATGAAATAAAAATTAATAAAGATTTAAAAAAATAAGCAATTTAAATATTTTTAAATTATATTATATCCAAATAAAAAAACATAAAATGAGTTAAATGTGGTTTTAAAAGTAAACATTTTGTGTCAACTGCAAAAAACAATACAATAAAACACATTATCAATAATAAAAAATTAGATTACTCTAATTACAATTTTTTTTATTAACACGAAATAAAATCAAAATGTTTTTATATAAAAGGTAAAAATAATAGTTTAAATGTTTTATAATTAAAGAAATAATCAAATAAATTATTTTCAGATTTCTAAAAAAGTTAAAATAATTAAAATCTACAATTTTTAAATAATTAAGTATATCAATTTGTTTAAATAATTTTATTAAAATTATATATAATTTAAACAATGTTAATTTCTATTATTAAAAAGTAAAAATTTGAACTCTAGATTTAAAGGTCTTATTATTTCTACATCGTCTTTCTAAGTAATATATTTCTATTGTATTTATTAAATGTCAGTTTTATTAATGTTGCTATGTACCTACAAACTTTTATTAAACATTTAATAAAACAATTTTGGATAATGACTTTATTAACTTTTATTAAAATAATATTTAAAAAAACAGTTTATATTATTTTTTTTAATTATTAAATTTAAGTTATAGTAATTTATGTCCTTTATACAAACAAAAATTATAAGATAACATTATATAATAATTATATAAGCATTTAGTCAATAACGTATAATAGAAATTAATTTTTCTTATAAGAATTTTTTAAAAGAATATTTTACAAAGTTTTTTGTGTAACATCCTTTATGCAAATTGTATTCCAAATAATATTAAATTTGTTCAATTTCAAATTTTACTTTTAACTTTTTCTTTTGATAAAACTATTGCCTTTGAAGGTGCTACGTCAAGATAGAGAATAAAGTATTCTTGAAAAGTTACAAGAAGGTTAGATAAATGCGCTTTTGTCAACATTTTTGTTGAACTAAACAGTTTTAAATTTAATTTTCAAGATTCGTTTGGAAGTTCTATAGTTAATTAAGTGATTATTATATACAAAATAATTCAACGTTTTTAATTTTATAGTATTAAACTAGTATACGTAAACTTTAGAATAATATAGTTATTATATAAATTGATATATTGTATTATATAACTTTAAATCTTGATAGCTTCTGCTCTTACAAGTGTAGAAAACGTGATGACTGCATTTTTACTAAAACAATTCACTTAAATGTTTGCCCATTTAATTTGGCATTAAAATGCCTCAAAACAAAATATTGTTTTTATCTAAAACTTAACAGTCAAAGAAATGTATTTGCGTACACGCTGTGTGGAAAACAAGGAAAACCTGCATCGAAAAGCTACGCAATTAGAGTATTTTTACGTATTGTGTACAAAAGTTATTGTTTTGTATCACAATTGTAACAGATCTAATTTGTCAAAAATTAATGAATAAATTAAATAAATAAAACATATTTCGGAGTGATCACGTTATCTATGTCTCAATAATAAACGACGATTACAAAAATAAGTTTTCTATTTCGTACACTGCAATACTTTATAAATGTGATGATATTAATCCTAATGCTTTATGGTACACGACATTTTATGTTTGGTTGCCTAGCGCGTAAACAAATAAAGCTGACGGCTATCCAACGCGGGAGCAAGCAACATACAACGGTTCATGAGAGAAGCATGAGTTTTCAAGATTAACGCGGCAAACACTCAACGGCTGACCCTGAAATTTATTTATGGTTATAGCAAAAGCAAGCCGCACTGAAAATTGCAGTCGTGTCAATTTAAATGGTACGTCAGTTGGTTCTATTGAGATTCGGAGTATCAACACTTCTTCTTCCTTATATTTTCCTCTTAGAATTGTTGCTTCGACCACATTGGCAAGTAAATTTCTTACAGCTAGCCGTGTGCCGTTACAAAAACGCGGAAGGTTGATATTTCATAACATCATCTTGATTAGTTGCGCAATCAACTGATTTGTATGTCCTTAATTCATCGGTAATTTCATTTTGAATTTGACACAAAATGAAAGATGTTAAACACGCGTTGAGTTTATCCGCTGACGTTGACAGTAGAATCACTGGTAATGTTTAACAAAAATCTCTTGCTAACAAAATCATCGCTCCATCAAATCGGTTTTGCTTGTTTCGCAGATCTTTCATAGTTTTTTTTTTTTTTTTATGTGCCATTGTGCATTCAACTCACACTATCAACTTACATTGCTGCAAAACCTTTGCCATTGCTGAGTTCTTCGAAATGTTGCAGGTTGGAGTTTCACTTCTTTGAATATTTATTGGCAATTTTAGCTTTAAATGAGCTGTTCGACCGTCTTCCAATAATGTGGCTGCAATGCCAGATGAAGCAAGTGCAAGTGAAATTTCATTGTGTGAGCAAATTTTTGCTAAAACTAATGAAATCACAAAAATTTTTCCTGTACCATCTAGAGCGTCCAAAAAGTAAATTCCTCCAATTCCATCACTTACAACTTTCATAAGTGAATTAAATACATACTTTTATTATTGGTTCAACAGAGGATCGTTTATTCAAACTGATTCCCTTAAACCATCGAGATTATACAGGTTTTCACTCTTAATTGAAAGCGTCGTGTGTTGGGCGATTAAGCGCGTCATTTTTAACAATTTTTCTTATATAATTTTGTACGAATGTAAATTATTCGAATTATTTTCATAGTTTCTTATCGAGACAATACTTCCTAACAATTTATTCAAAGAAATTTTTTTCTAACATTAACAGTTCATTAGATATTTAATTTATAATTTAAAGTGATTTCTATAATATAATCTAGGTTCGAATCCTGCCTGTGACGATTTTTTTTAGAAAAAATAAATAGCCGGTTGCAGAAAAATCTGAGTAATTGGCGATTCACTAATCGTTTTTAATACAAACATATCACTTCAAAGTGGTTTTATGACATAACCTTATAAAAATACATTTCATCATCATTCCTTATAAGAAAGTCGTGTGGTGGCCATGCCAGTTTTTTTTCATAGGCTTAGATTATCCAAACGCGCCTTTGTTTTGTTTAGATTGACGTTGACAATTTACGTCAAATGTTTGACAGTTAGTTTTTATTTTAAAAGATAATATTTTTTTTTAAATATTTTCCCCGCAATTTTTTTTTATCTTCAATAAAGCTTTCCGTATGCCTTAAGGAACATAAAAAAAAAATAACCAAATTGGTCCAGCCGTCCTCGAGTTTTGTGCTTAGCAACATTAATTTTTATTTATATAAATTATATAGTGCAATTTTTTAAGTGTGGTCATAGAGATTTACATGCTAATATTTGGACCCTCTATTAATTTATGTTCTCTTTTAGATTAGACGCCGTTTTTAATTTTCAATAATAGTCCTTGTTTAGTTTATTTATTTTGGCGTTAAAAACTTTAAAAAAAAACCTAAATAAATAAGTTCGAATTAAGTGAGCTAAAATTAAAAAAAAAAATTGTCGAAACTGACAAAAACCCAAGTTTTACGTCACGTGCATGTTTAATTTTTAAAATTGTATAAAATTATCTTTGATATCATTCAATAACGGAAGAAGCTTGTTGCTTACAATTTGAGCACTAAGAAAAGATAGCAGTCAATTACTTCCAATTATTTGAAGTAGAATTCAGAAGTCATAGAATTCTTGTATGTTCTAGAAACAGTTATTATTTGATTTTAATGATTTCTTAAACTGATTGTAGGTTTTTATTTCTCTTGGCATTTTATTAAAAACCTGTAATTGATTTTAAGCTGCAATAAAACATTGAGTCTTGGAAAATTGAACATGTAAATTTTTATTTACGTATTACAAAGAAAAAAATTTAAAAACAAATAAAACAACAATTATTGAGAATTATCAAAGAAATTGCTAAAAATCTTTTCCTTTGCTGCTGCAGTGGACCAACCGATCGTGAACATTTTTTCAAACGTTTTGCATACCTCGAGCTGTATGGAATTACAGGCTTTAGTTATTATTTTCGTAAACTTCTGTATTGATTCTGGTAAATCTCTTATAAAATCATAAATTTATGATGCTAAATGTGCTCATAAAAAATTAAGTGGTAACAAATCAGGACTTTTAGCAGGTCATTGGAAGGGTCTATATATTGCTTTAAATTTTTCGCAATAGTTTGTATACATTTTTTGCTTTATGGGAATTAATTTTTTCATTTTTCAGAACTATACGAAAATTACTTTTTAAAACGTAAAATTTGTCAACCAGCCTAGTAAAAGAACTGGTGTCTTCACCTTCAACCCCTAAACAGAGATTCAGTGTTAAACCTTCTGTTACAACACTGCAATTTCTTTTCTTTTCTTTTGTCCTTATGTTTTAAACAACCCGTAGCACGAAAAACATTGCAGTAGTTTTGCTTGGAATCAGACGATAGGAACATGCAGCAGCAAAAATCATGTCTCTGCTGAACATAACCTGCTGTTACAATTTTAACACGTTCTACAGTAGTAGAAACATACATTTTTAACAATATCAACATTAACAAACGATTTGGGAGAACTTGTAAACTAAATGTCAGTGTCAATAGCGACCATTAAAGAAAATGCAGACGCATTATGCAACTTAGGTATCTGTCAGTTTTGACATTTTTTTTTATTTTAACACACTTAATTTGGACTTGTTTATTTAGTTTTTTTTTTAATTTATAACAGCAAAATAACTAAACTAAACAAGTTCCGGTTTTTCTGCTAGTGTGCAAAGTAAAGTTGTAAAGCTTGTACTATTATTAAAAATTATAACCGGCATCTAATCTGAAAAAAAAACATAAGTTAACAGGGAGTACAAGTATTAGCATGTAAAAACCTATGACCACATTTAAAAAATTGCACTATATAATACATATATTAGTAATTAGTATAAGTATAAGTAATTGGTATAAGTAATTTTTTTCTCAAATAATTACTTGGCTCAGTGGTAAGTAAACCCTTTGTCTTCATTACATTTCAATATAAATATTTATTGGTTAGTTACTAGTTAATGACTTAATGTTTTTATTAGAATCAACAATTTTTACAATTAATAATGTTAGTTATTTCAAAACAATTAAATTTCACAGTGCTGTCTTGTTTGTTTATTATGTTTTCTACACTTTTTTAATTTGTGATTTTATGTTATAAAGTATATTAAAAATGTTTGTTTCTTACAATAAACTGAGCGAGCCTGATGAAGTGTTCATCCAGAACACGAAACGTCGCAAATTACAGAAGTAGTTGCTTTCATCCAACCTCCTAAAAGAAGGGGTCATTATTTTGATCAAATTTTAAAATTATCACCTACCAGGAGGCGAACCGTTCTATTAGTATATGTAAAATGTGTACACAGAAAAAAACTTAATAAAAACAATATTAAAAATAATTATTGTGCAGCAGTTGGTTGTTACAATAATAATAAAAAAAATACGTAGTTATTACAATGCATACAGTGTCTGTATATTTAATTTACACAACACGACAAATAGTGACTAATGGATTTATAAATATAGTAATATCAGTTTAACACAAAAAGAAAAAAAATATAGACACAATCTGTTTTTTTTTTTGTAAAATAACTAAAGATGTATTGATTTAAATTATTACATGTTCAGAAATTGTTATATACCTATTATGTTGTACAAACCGTGATTTAAGGTCAAATAAAGATTTTCAATACTGTACTGTTTTGCAGATATGTACATTTTATATAATATAGGTATTACGAAACCGTATTTTTGTGTGTTTATAATAAATAATAAAATATTTACTTTAAAACTAATTGTTTAACTTTTACAATAAAAAATTGCTCAAAATTTTTTTTAACATTTCTAATTCTAAAAGGCACACAGCAACAGATAACAACATCTGCTACAAAATTATCTTACAAACCTTTAAAAGAATAGTTGTTTTGAATTTGTGCTAAAGCTATAATAATGTACTCAAGTATTCAGAGTTTATTGCAATAGTAAACAATCAGTTTAAATTAATTAAAACAAAATTTCTTTTTGCAATGTCTTCATTGCAAAGATCAATATCCGTTTGTTAGTATAGTTACGTAATGAAGAAAAAAGCCTAGAACAGCAAAGTAATAAATCTAAATCTATGTTTTTAAATTAATTGTTATTTAAGTAGAAATGAGTGTTAGTAAAAAATACATTCGAAGTTCTCTAAAGTTTTGTAAACATTGAAAAAATAAAAACCTTTTAAAAATGTTGTGAATTTAAATAGAGAATGACATTTCAAAGTTGATAGTGTCTGTTACGGCGTATGTTACGTATTGTAATCTACACCTAAAATTTTAAATTGAACTTCAAAGTTAACAGGTTTTGCTAGCCGCATTAAAGTCCGTTATACTATGCTTCACTTTTGACGCTAGTGACATCAATGACTATTGAACTGATGCTGAAAACACATAAAATTTATGGTTAGTCTTAAATGACCAAAATAATATTTTTGACTATATAATTAAAATTATAAGAAAAAAAATTACAAAACTTGTTACTTTATTAAAAAATTATCATAGTTAACGTTGAATAACATTACAAGAACTAATGTGGTACAATACTTAAACAAATTACAACACCAAATACCACAATAATTTTGTAACGTTCGACTCCCTTTGATAGCTACGCTATCATTATCAGCTATTAGAATCAGTCAGTATTTATGTCGTAGTTGTTGATTTAGATCAAAACAGAATTTGTTATTAGAAAAAAACAGAAAAATGCTTGTATGAAAAGAGTAAACGGATTGCTGAAAAACCCAGAAAAACAGGCCCATCCCCAATTTTACTTTCAGATAAAAAAAAGGATATTGCTGGTTGCTGCGTAAATCTAACTAACTGTAAATTTCCAAAAAAAGCTGATGATATTTTGAATACTGTGCAAAAGTTTGTTTCTGCCAAAAATCAAGACGGCAAAGAAATACCTTTCAAAAATAGACGATTTGGCATTTTTAAAACGTAATCAAGTCTTGGTCCAAAGAAACCCAAAAATATATTGTAAAATCGACGTACTTACAAGGGAATGCACAAGGTATTCGTTTTTTGAACTGTAAAAATATTTAAAAAATCAAAGTCTAGGTGACAGTTTTGATGACCCCGCACTAATTTTAAACGGGGTTGAGACGAGCTTTACATTGTGTCCAAAAACAAAAAAGATAGTAACACTAAAAAAATATAAAAATGTATACCAAATAACTAAGAACAAAAAAAGCACTGACGGTTTTAGTTGTTGTCTCCGCAAATGGCACTATATCAAACCCATGTGTAGCATTTTCATATTCAAGACTGCCAATAGGTATACGAGAAAGTATTGATCCTTCATGGTGCATGAACTAAGCGAAACAGGTTAGATGAGGGCTGATATTGTTTACGAGTATGTTGCAAGTTCCTTACATCCATGGTTATTTGAAAACTAAACAAAGAAACCTCTTCTCTTTCTCTTCTCTTCTCTTCTCTTCTCTTCTCTTCTCTTCTCTTCTCTTCTCTTCTCTTCTCTTCTCTTTCTCTTCTCTTCTCTTCTCTTCTCTTCTCTTCTCTTCTCTTTCTCTTCTCTTCTCTTCTCTTCTCTTCTCTTCTCTTCTCTTCTCTTCTCTTCTCTTCTCTTCTCTTCTCTTCTTCTCTTTCTCTTCTCTTCTCTTCTCTTCTCTTCTCTTCTCTTCTCTTCTCTTCTCTTCTCTTCTCTTCTCTCTTCTCTTCTCTTCTCTTCTCTTCTCTTCTCTTCTCTTCTCTTCTCTTCTCTTCTCTTCTCTTCTCTTCTCTTCTCTTCTCTTCTCTTCTCTTCTCTTCTCTTCTCTTCTCTTCTCTTCTCTTCTCTTCTCTTCTCTTCTCTTCTCTTCTCTTCTCTTCTCTTCTCTTCTCTTCTCTTCTCTTCTCTTCTCTTCTCTTCTCTTCTCTTCTCTTCTCTTCTCTTCTCTTCTCTTCTCTTCTCTTCTCTTCAAAGAAGTTCTCTTTTTAATTGATAGCCACAAAAGTTATTAAACATTAAGTTTAAGCAGTTTTGCCTTAAAACACTTAAGTCAAAATGGTAAGCAACAAATTCTCCTGTTGATATTCTTTCTAATGAAGGAGTTTATGAAATTAACGAGTCTTATTCTGGTCATGCAAGAAAGAAAAAAGAAAATGTGATATTCTCGGAAGCGTTAGAAATCTTACCCGAACAGACTAAATAATCGATTAAATAGAAAAAAGAGATTGAAAAATTGTATAAAGGCAAAGAAAATACTATTGAACGATTCAAGATTCTATCTAAAAATAAAAACATAGAAGTAACTCAATTAAAAATTATGCAAAATGAGAAACAAATATTGTTGAATGATCCAATACGTACCTATAATGTCCCATAATACAGACAACAAATAAACTAAAACAATACTAACATATAATTTCCCATATTTTGAAAACATATCGTTTAATACCCCCAAAAATTTAACTTTGCCAGTAAAAAAATCGTAGCTGTGAATAGTAATAAAGAAGATGAAAAAAATACACTACGTTCTATCAGTAACGTTTAAATTTTAAGAATAGTTAACATATCATCTCCTTGCAGTATTAATATACTTCAGCAAGTGTTATGCGCAACTAGCAAAGTGCAAAATCATTGGCAACGTAACGACTGCTTAAAAAAGATAAAGAAAATATTACGCAAAAAATAGAGGATATGCAAGAGAGAAAAGAGGAAACACAAAAAAAGAAGCAGAGCAGAAAGAAATAAGCAAAACAATAATTATAAAAAAATCGGAAACGGAAAGTGATAGGGTTAATCCCTCAATTGTTGAGCAACGTGATAAAAATCCCATAAACATGGATAAATCTAAAATTAAAACAAAGTAATAAAAATTCCATACTTTGTAACTTATGCGATGAAGAATTAATAAGCGATACTGAACACAAAGAATCAATATTTTTATCGAGCAACCATTAACGACTAATAGAAATATTTATACATGCTTCAATATATAGAAAACTCTTTTGCCAAAACAGTACATAAAACAAGAAATAGTTTCTTTTTTTTTTCCATAGTGGTCGACTACTAGCACGTCTACTCTAGAAGACTTTTGGAACACTTTGGTCACATGTACACACGTTGTTTGGTTTGCTTTTTAACTAACTCAAGCTATTCACAAATTCTAAATTATTTCCGCAAATAAATGGGTATTAAAAGCTTTGACATAATCAAGTAAATTTCATTGACTGTTTGTTGCGTTATTGTTACAAACTTTGAAAAAAAATTGTTAAATACGACAAATAAAAATTATGTGTTTTAGGTTAAGATTGTTTATTTTTATATTTATATAAATAATTATTATGCGCACAAAAACTTTTCCATTATATTATTTAACTTCTGATTTTAATCCATTGATTGTATAACGTCGGTTAAGTACCTTCATTTTTGTTTTGAGAAGTTGGTACTGCCGTACACTCAATTCTGGTTAAGTTCGTTTTGCTTTAGTACATAAACCAAACAGTGATTAGAAATTACTTAAAATAAATTTAACAAGCAAATATGTTTATTCAAGTGTAGACGCTTATATCATTATTACTTATTATCATGTCTTAAATTTATAGTCATATTACCTCGTATTGCAAGAAGTTTTTAATACTTATTGAAAAACGTGTTATTTTATTTTGAATTATATATTAATTTTTAATTATACAAACAAATTAATAATTTGTATTACATTTAAATAATATGTATCTTTGCGCTATAACGTTATTACCTTGAAGTATTGAAGTTATAAAATTGCAACTTTGTATCAAAACTAGAACGTTAAATCGAATACTAAACACCACTTTGAACCATTAAAGCATTAAATTACAAGCGTTTACATTTTTATTATACATAACTAGAAAAATTGGAAACTTAACACAATTGATGTTAGAATGCTAAAAAATTGATGCAGTTATAAAAATAACTTTTTTACAGTTAAAATCTTATTAGGCAAATTTATAATTAAATAACGTTATTTTCCAATTCTAATTTCTACTGACAAATTTATAAAAATAAATCAACTAAAATAAGTTAATTTTTTAATAATTTCATATTGTTCAAAAAGTTAAAACAAAAGTTTAGGTAATCTAAAACTAAAAACCTTTTTTTAATTAGTGCGCCTAAGAAGATAAAATGGATTACGATAGAAATTGATTAACGTTTTTTCAATTCTTTCGTGTGTATATGAACATATATCAAAAAGATTACAACTTTATTATATAAAAACATATTTGAAAATGTAATATTTTTTAAATATACAAAACCAAATATAGAAAACTATAAATTAGTACGGAGGGTAGTTTTCTATATTATCCTATGTGGTATTTTTACCACAAGATGGCATTCTAAAAACGTTTTAAATATGTTAGTAATGTCTACACGACACAAAAGAGTACGGTTGTCTGTCGGTATGGTTGTGGAAACACATCGGTGTATCCTAGCGCTGACGAGTTCCTAAAGAACGAAACAGCTGTCCGCTAGTTCTGATGTTGTTTTTTACAATTGTACTGACATTGTTCCTAACCTATTCTATAGTTGGGATTTTGACAGCGTCACTTGTCAATAGATCATTGACTTTTGCTGTCATTAAATCCAATGACAACTTTTCTACCCTCCGTACTAATTTATAGTTTTCTATATTATCCTATGTGGTATTTTTACCACAAGATGGCATTCTAAAAACGTTTTAAAAAACCAAATATGTTCAAAAACATTTAAAAACGGCTGTAAAGCTGTGTAATATTTAATTAAAATTAATGTATTATTTCTAGAAGTTTTGTTTTGATTTATGAATGGCACTTTATAAAATTATTCTAAAGATGACAGACTTCCTGTATTTAAAAATTATTTATATAGGGTTATTTAATTATGAATAGTTGACGCTTAAAATGTACATAGCGAACGTAATTTGATAACTTTAGAAATATAGTATGTTTGCAATAATAGTAGCAATAAAAACGATTTTACGGTTATTTACATAACTGGTTTATATTTAACGGACTTTTAGTAAAATTGGAAAACTAACCAATTGATTAACTGGTAAGTTAGTTTTATTAAACCAGTTTGTTAAGTCGGTTTAAATATATAGATTATCTATTTGTTATTTACTCTTGTAGTTTCTAATTATATGCCCTAGTACCTTAAACATACAAAATATAAAGTCTTTAAAATGTTTTTTCTTGTCAATAAATATTTACGAACTCTTAATACTACAAAAATTTTAAAATAAGGAGTTGTTTGTTTACACTATCTATTGTCTTCGATGTTTTTACGCAATATACAAACATTTAATATTTAAAATACTGGTTTTTAAAATTAAAACGATCCAGCAATTGGAATTGATTTATAATTTTACGTTTACTTAGATTTTTATAAAAAGTTAAAAACATATTTGTTTATACCGCTTTAGTATAACGTTTTATAAAACAAGTGACTACAGTTGTATGCTTTTACAAGCCGCATCTGCAAGTTATGTGAAAGTTGCAAGAACGAATTTTTTGTGCTGCAAACATCACGAACGTCGATATTCGTTTGCTAGTGTAGTTACGTAATGGGCAAAAAAAACTCTAGAGCAGCAAAATAAAAAGTAAGAATCCATATAAAACTAAGTGTTAATTAAAATTTAAAAAAAAACAATGTTAAAGTTAATGTCAAGTTTGACAGATTCAGTTATAAACGTCGTATTAATATTATGTTTCTGAAGATTTCAAAGAAATACAATTTTACCAAAGACAACAGAAAAAATGATGTATGTTACTCTCGTCGAATGTTTCATAAAATAACTCACTCATATGCAATTGTATCATTAAATACAAAAAAAAATAAGAGTTCTAATAGCACTTTTTATAGTTCTACATTTTTTGAAAAAATTTAAAAAAGTTCCACAGTTCTTACCTTAAAAAAACAAAATTGTAAAAATATAAAATATTTTAACAATTAAGCACTTTTAATAAATTTCTAATATTCACGCTCAGCATATTTTGTGTATAAAATTTGTCCTCGACACGCTTACTTTTTGTGGTCAATTGTCAAACGGACTTCATTCTTCTTTCGGTAAGGTTTTGAGCAACACACAAATCATTAAGTTGTTTCACGCGATTCCATCAGAATATGCAAATAAATTTTGTAAATATCTAGTGAAAGCTTATTTGGGGTAACTAGTTATAATTTTTTGTATTGGTGGTTTAAATTGATTCTTTCCTAATTGTCTATAGCGGATATCCATACTCTCCAAACGTTTCCTTTATCGGTGGAGATAACAAACAAATGGCATATTTGGGGAAAAATCTCTATGACGCGACGCCACGTTGCGGTAATTAAACTATTCACACCGTCAAGGGGTTGAAAGCCTCTACGGTTTCGATTTCTTTTGGATGGAACTTTAACCACCAATTCCTACATTAAGTCGAAGGGAAATGAAGGGAATTTACTTGTGATAACGCTGTATGTACGTTTTTGTGTTAAATCACATATTACGTTTTAGGTAATATTGGTACAAACTTAGCTAATCTCTTACTGGATGAAACATATCTGTAAGTACCTTAAAAAACAAAATTGTAAAAATGTCATACTAATTTCGCAAACTTAGCACCACACCCTTTTCTAAACTACTAAAACGCGTTAAATATTACTACTTTTTGTAGTAGTCGCAACTCTATTCTAAACGCTGGGGGTCGCAATGTATCTGAGAGATACTTCTTTATAAATTAGAGAAATAAGTTAATAAAAAGCATTTGTTTTGAAACTTATTTGTTTAAGTATTATGATAAAAATAAAGTTATTATTAGTTATTGTTAACTACATTAGCACATTTTTCACACATCATTTCGCAATGCAGCAGACATAAAACCTGTTTACAATTATAACATGCATATTTAATCTTGCTTTTTATTTGCGTAACAGGTGAAGCAACGCTATCTGTTTAGTGAATCATGTTTTTAATTTCACTAGTTACTACAGGTTTGAATCTTTCCAAGCTTCTCTGTAGCTCTAGTGGCATTTCGCTATTACGGCTTGATCTGCGTTTTAGATGTTCAGCAGTTAGTTCATTAGAAAGAATCCGTAGAAACTTCCTTCTGCTAATGTGTTGATTATTATTTCCCAGATGTATAATTCTTGCATTTATCTCAGCCACTTTTAGCATTGAGAAAAAGATTACATCGGTCATCGTTTAGTATTGCGTGCTACATTATATGTACTGGACATCTTATCAACTATTTCCACGCTGCATTTTGTCTTATTGTGAAAGTTAATATAATAGGCTTCTTTTTATCTACAGTAGACAAGTCAATTGCGTCATCTTTGGACTACTGAATATAAGAAGAATGTTTTTGTATTGTTTCAGTACATAGGATAGTAATGTACAGTCATCCCTGAATGCAAAAAGACTAGTTGTTGGCGATCGTCTTTGTGTATTGACAAACTGTAGAGGTATCTGTGACGTATTTTTTTTAGAGTGCCCACATAGCTAAGTTTATTTCTTTTTAATTCGCTGACAAGAAGTATGTCCGAAAACCAATTATCTGCTGTAATATTGCGACCAGTATTATATATGGGTGACACTAAGCGTTTGACAACATCCACAGGTTTATTGCTTTGTTGGTATGGACCTTCTGGCTGCCTCCCTGGATATATTTTAACGTTATGGCAGTAGAAAAGTTTGGCGTCCACAAGGGCAAAAATTTTTAGACCATATTTTGCGGGTTTAGATGTTATATACTGTCGAAACCGGCAACTTCCTCTGAAAGTTTCCAATTTTTCATCAACTGTAACGTATTCGCTTGATGAATAGCATTCTAAGCAATTACTGTTAAATATTTCAAAAATGTTGTGTACAGGTGCTACGTTATCAACTATTTTCTATCTTCTCTTGTGATAGCATCGTCAAAGCGAACACAACGAGTTAAAAATCTGAATTTTCTCAAAGACGTTGTAAATCTAAACTTTTTGATTTCATCCCCGCCTGATACCCATAATTCCTCTAATCATAGTTTGTTACTTTTGTATATTCCTGTTAAATATAGAAACCCGATATATGCTTTCATCTCTTTAGCATCGGTAAATTCCGCATCCCTATCTCTGCTGTATTTTTCTTTTATCTTTGTTACATATTGATTTGTGTACAGTACAATAATATGAAGTATAGTTTCATCAAATAGACATTTCCAAGAATTCAATGCTCAATTTATACCAATTGCCTTTCCCATTACTCCTGGAAACTGAGTGAGAATATTTTTTTAATCTTTTTTTATAGCAGTCAGTTTTTTTCCAAGATGTAGCTTTATCTTTTCCAAGAAAACATTCATTTTCCTCTACTTCACTTTCAGAATCTCCATCTTCATCTGTTTCCGAATCGCCATTTCTCTCATTTACAGCATCTTCTTCACTTTCTACATCTTCTCCAGAACTTTCTTCATTTTCATCGTCAGAATCAGCTAGTAGTAGATTTTGGAGTGCGTCGACATCTTTAGGGTTGTTAAAGTGACATATTCTATCGCCTTCCATTTTGTAAAAGTATAATATATTGTCTATATTTTATTTCGAATATTAGATTTGAAGAAGTTGAACAAAATATAATTTATAGCGACTGAATACGTACCGATAGATAATGTATCCACGTAGGTCTTTATGTATCCAGTAGATATAACGACGATAAATTCTTATTTATTTAGTTTTTATTCAAATCCGTAAATATATTATGTAAATATAAACAATAAAAAATTATTTAGTATAAAAAACAATTACTTACTGTAACATTCATATAACTTGCGTGGTAGGTCGCTAAGTATCTCCCAGATACAAATATGTTTTTGAGCACAACTGGCTAGTAAGAACTTTATCCTCAGACTAGCTGACTGACATGACATCATAGGATTAGATATAGCGCCATCCCCAACCAATTTATTGGTTGTAAATGGTAGGCAATTCAAAATGCAATGTATCTCACAGATCAGTTGCGACTATCGGAGTGTTAAATATAGATATATGTCTAATTTTAGAACGCTATTATAACAATTAATTTTCAATAATTTTTTAATATTCAGATCCAACACTACATTTCGTAAAAATAATAATATGTGTAATTTTAGATCGCTATTTTAACAATTAACAATTATTAATAAATTTTTATTATTTACGCTCAGTGCTTAAAAAAAATAAAAAAAACAATAAGTTCTAATAGCGGTTTTCATAGTTCTATATTTTGTATCAAAAATTTAAAAAAATCCGCATTTCTTACTGTTGACACTTAAGCTTTTTTAAGTGTGATAAAGCGAAATTAAATTGTTAATTGTAGCTTTATTTCAATTAATTGTTTACATAAGTATATTTATCTTCTTGGTTACTACATCGTTTCTTTACTACTCATCGTTCTTTTCCTAAATTACTTATTTATACGACTAAATTTTGGTAGGGTAGATACACCCTCTTACTTCAAAATTAGCCAATAACAAGAGTACACATATTTGAAGTTACAGTTAACAAATGCATCAGAATTTACTAAGAAATACAAATCCTGATGACGTGCCTTGCAAGTTCTTAAAACCTAAAAGGTGCATCAGCAATTCCTAAAAACCAATGACTAAAACTAATGCGTATAACAAGAATAAGGTAAAATAATTCTACTAAATTTAATTCTAACTAAACTATAATAAAAACATTCACAGAAGTCTCAACATTCCGCCCCCCTTGAAGCATATGCCTTCAAGCGATTACGCTGTAACCTATATCATGAACTACACTATTGTAACACTCAAAACTACACTTGCACCTTACATTCTTCAGTTACCACTGGTAGCAATGCTAAGTTCCGCATTGATACCTTAACTATACCTCTTGCAGTGCGAACTGATGCTACTCGGGCGACGTTATCTGTTCCGTGATGAAGTTTGATAATTCTTCCTAATTTCCAATTTAGCGTAGGAAGTTGGTCGTCTCTTAGAAGTACCATTGATCCTTCTTTAATGTCTTGGCCTGGACTTGTCCATTTTTTGCGCTGCTGGAGTTGTGAAAGGTAATCTCTCGACCAACGGTTCCAAAATCCCCTTAGCATATGTTGAATACGTTTCCAATACGATAATAAATGTATACTTGTATTCACAACATTCAATTCGGAGTTAGCCTTTAATGATTCTCCAATCAAAAAATGACCAGGCGTTAAAGCAGTGTAATCATTAGGATCGGAAGAGATAGGAACTAAAGGACGGGAATTTAAACATGCCTCTATTTGTGTAACTAGTGTTAACATTTCTTCATAAGTAAGCGCATTATTTCCCACGACTCTTTTTAGGTGATGTTTTGCTGCCTTAACAGCTGCCTCCCACAAACCGCCAAAGTGCGGAGAACGTGGAGGTATAAAGTGCCAACGTGTATTACACTCGATCAAAACATGTTGAAATTGTTCTTTATATTCGGAAGAATGCAATACCTTGGATATTTTTTCCCATTCGTTTTTGGCACCTACAAAATTGGTAGCATTGTCTGAGTATAAGTTTGACACATTTCCTCGCCGTGCAACAAAACGCTTAAATGCATTTATAAAACATTCCCCGCTTAAATCAAGAACCAATTCTAAATGACATGCCTTTGTGGCAAAACAAACAAAAATAGCCAAGTATCCCTTTTGAGGAACAACTCCTCGTCTTCGTTTCTGATACAGTTTGAATGGTCCACAATAGTCAACTCCACAATTACTAAATGGTCGTGCTATTTGGACTCTGTGTTGTGGTAAATTTCCCATCACATGCTCTATCAATTTTGGTTTTGCTCGACAACATCGGATACAATTCCGTAATACCCTTTTTATAGTATTTCGCCCTCCTATTGGCCAGTACTGTGTTCTTATCGTAGCTAGTGTTAACTGAGTTACACCGTGAAGAAGCTTCAGATGTTCATAGTAAATAATTTTTGTTGTTAGCACGTGATGACTAGGCAGTATTATTGGGTGACGCTGTTCAAATGGCACATTGGCTTCAGTTATGCGTCCTCCCACACGAATCAAACCATTTACATCCATGAACGGATTTAATGATAGCAATTTACTTTTTTATGTACAGTATTCGTTCTTGTTAATGACAAAACTTCTTCACCAAAATTCTCCTCTTGGCATAATTTCAAAATTTTGACAGTTGCACCTTGAATTTCTTCCACTGACAATGGTCCATACATCCGATTTGCAGCATTTAATTTACAATTGCGACCAAAACGCATGACATACGCTGTTACACGTTTTAGCAGTACCAGTGATGAAAATCTTGTTAACAATTCGAATGATGTCGTTCTTGTTGATAGAAAAGTTGATACAGTCTTTCTTTCTTCGTTAGCTTGTGACACCATAACTCGCTGAGGCCAATGTTCTGAATCATACATTAAGAAGTTAGGTCCGTTCCACCAAAGCTTAGAATTCAGCAAAACAGCTAGTGTCACACCTCGAGAAATTATATCAGCAGGATTATCCTTAGTTCCGACATGTCTCCAGTTTGATATTTCTGTTAATTGTTGAATTTGACTAACCCGATTTGCAACAAAAAATTTCTAAGAATTTGACGTTGAGGAAATCTAGGACGATGAAATGGTAGAATGACTCCATAAGTATTCACGGTCAAAATTAATCTGTAAAGCTCGTTTCATTTTATGCTGTAGTTGCGACGAAAGTAGAGCACTACATAGCTCCAGACGTGGTAAAGACGTAGATTTTAACAGTGCTACTCTTAATTTTGAACATAACAAATGCGTTGCATGATTATTGTAATTGTCTGTAGTTTGTATGTATATACAACAACCGAAAGCCATTTGTGAAGCATCACAAAATCCGTGCAATTTAATTTTTTTCATGTCATGTGTTAATACGTTGCGATTTAGTCGTAAGTTTGTTAGTAGATCCAATTGATTGCAATAATCATTCGCTGAAAATATATGCATTGGCACCGATTCATTCCAATTTAATTTAAACTGCTATAATGTTTGCATTAGCAGTTTGGCCCTTACAATGATAGGTCCAATTAGGCCTAATGGGTCAAATGTTGTAAAATTGCAGATAATATATTCCTTTTCGTTACCTTAACATTAGATCTTATGGTTGTAGAGTAGAGTAGTTGATCCGTTGTTGAATTCCATAATAATCCTAATGTTTTTGATGTTTGATCATTGTCTATACTCATAATTGCGTCAAACTGTTCTGATTGGCGTATTGCAGTTTTGATTTCTTCTTTATTTGATCTCCATTTGCGAAGTTCAAAACATCCTTGACGCAGAATGTTGGTTACGTTTCTTTGTATTGCTATGATTTCATTCCATGAATCAGCTCCAGTGATGAGATCGTCCACATAAAAGTCTCTTTCGATTATTTTTGCTTCTCTGGGATTGTTTTTCCTAGCCAAAACTGCAAGTTCTTTTAAACATCGAGTGGCCAGATATGGCGCTGAGGTAGTACCATACGTGACCGTATTTAATGTGTAAGTCTTGATAGCTTCGTTGTCATTATATCTCCATAATATTTTTTGATAATTCTTATCATCATCTGAAATCAGAACCTGTCTATACATTTTGGCAATGTCTGCCGTAATAACATATTTGTATGTTCGGAATCGCAACATGATTGAAATAAGATCACTTTGTATGATGGGTCCAGCTAGCAAAATATCATTCAATGATGTATTATTTGTTGATTTTGCAGATCCATCAAAAACAACACGTAACTTGGTTGTTTTGCTTGTTTCCTTTATTACACAATGGTGAGGCAAAAAATAACCTTCTTTTCCATTGTGGGCTTCTGTAAATTCCGTCATATGATTTAATTCTTCGTATTCCTTCATAAACTCGTTGTATTTGCGTTTTAGTTCAATATCTTTGTTTAAGCGTCTCTCCAGGGAATAAAATCGATTCATGGCCATTGATTTAGATTCACCTAATTCACGTGGATCTTTTTTAAATGGCAACTGTACTACAAAACGTCCGTTTTCATTTCGAGTGAAATTTTTAAGAAACTGTTCTTCACAATGTCGATCCTCTATTGATAATTGTGTGATATTTTTTGTTGGTTCCTCAAGTTCCCAAAATTTCGAAATAGTTGTTTTTAAATCTTCTTCAATGTTACATAAATATGCTGAGGTGCCGTAACTTGAAAGTTGTGATTGAAACTGAAGTTGCCCTGTTACTATCCAGCCTAATTGAGTTTTTTGTAACTGTAAATTATTGTGATAAGGCAATTTAATTTGTCCAACCGCAATTAGTTGCCAAAATAATTCAGCTCCTAATAATCCGTCAATGGGAGCTGATTTGTAGAAATGTGGATCAGCAAGTTTTATATTTGCTGGAATTTGAATTAGTGTGTTTTGAACGTCAAACACCGGTAATTGTTGAGAAATTATTGGTATAATTAGAAAATCCAATTCCGCTGTAAAATTATTTACTGTGGATTTAATAATTGTCTTTATTTTCTTGTTAATATTTGTACTACAGTGGCCTATTCCTATTACTGGCACATTTACTGGCTGCATTTTTGATGTTTAAAATTTTACTGAAAGATTCCGATAAGAAATTACTCTGCGACCCACTGTCCAGTAATACTCTACATTGTTTTGGCTGTTTTCGATTGTCTAAGATTTCAATTACGGCAGTTGATAGTAAGACCTGGCTGCATTGTCCGTGAAATAACTGAGTAGAATAATTACCGCTAGCAATAGATGGTTCCCTTACATTCACACTTGTAGGTTCTACCTGAGCCTGTAAAGTTTGCGTTGTTTCAGGTAATTCCGTATTTTTGTGCAATAATGTGTGATGTCTACGGTTGCATTTTGTGCAGCCTCTACTTTACAATATCGGGCATGATGATTTGAACGAAAACAATTCAAACATAAATTTAATTTATTTATTACGTCGAACTTAGACTGGATGTCTAAGTCTAAAAATTCCTTGCATTGGTACAAATTATGCAATCCTTTACAATGTGGGCAGGGTTGTTGAACTGAGGTAAATGACCGCATGGGGTGCAATACCGTTTTGTTGTATTTGTGTTTATCTATCTGACTACCTGACCCTTTTCCGTAAACTTGCAATTCTTTATTCGATCGCGATCCTAGTATTTTACATCTTTCTTCTAAAAACTCCGCAAGTTTATCAACTGTTGGAAAGTCTATATTTACAGTAATTTCTTCCCATTTGTCGCGTGTAATCCTATCAAATTTGGATGTTGCAATATAAACTAATAAATCATCAACCGTTGGATGTTCTAGGGCTTGTAATGCCTGAACGTTATTTAGAAATTTATCTAAATGATTTCTAAGAGATGCGGCGGAATTTTGTTGAACTTGAGGTAGTTCAAACAATGTTTTTATGTGATCTTCTATAATTAATTTTGAATTATGAAATCTTTTGCATAACCTATCCCACGCAATTTGATAATTCGTTGCACGAAGGGGTAGTGATCTTATTGTATCAGCCGCAGTGTTCCTTAAACTACCTTGCAAATACTGAAATTTTTGAACAAGACTAAGATTCTCATTATGGTGAATAATCGATAAAAAAGTGTCGTGAAATTTACTCCACTGTTCGAAAGACCCGTCAAACGTAGGAAGCTGAACCGCTGGAAGCTTGGCCGTATTCGTTGAGTGTTGTTGACTAAAAGACGCGTTTGTTTCCGCTTCAGACATTGACCGATTATGTTCTTGCATTATTAATTCCGCATCTGCAATTGATTCAAAATACGAACCTTCGAATTCTTCACCTTGTCTGATTTGATCTCCGCTGTTGTCTAATAATTCTATTTCTTCTTGAATGCAATTGAAATCTTGAAATGTCTGATTACATAACTCAATGCGCTTTTTTAATTGAATAATGTGCCTATCAGTGATTGATGGTTCCGACATTAAGTTTTTTACAAACGTATTAAATTTTGTGAGGCTTGATTTGCACCGTCCACGTTTATTTACTAATATTTTCATGTTTTCACAATCATTGACAATCGTAGCTGACTGAGGCATGTTTAAGGAGAATGATTTATAAAAGAATCACTTACCGAATTGAATGTGTATTTTAATCCTTGTTTGTGTCCTCTATTTGTAGCAGTGTGGTAGTTGATATCAAAATTCGATAAACTGTTACACAAATCACTACTGTTTGTAACCGTATTATAAACTTATTTGTTTGTATGGCAGTGCGATGGTTGATACCGAAACCGTATATTTTTCCGATAACCGATGCACAAATCACCATTCCATTAACCGAAAATTTTGTTTTAATTCATTAATAATCCGACACGAAGGACCATGTTGACACTTAAGCTTTTTTAAGTGTGATAAAGCGAAATTAAATTGTTAATTGTAGCTTTATTTCAATTAATTGTTTACATAAGTATATTTATCTTCTTGGTTACTACATCGTTTCTTTACTACTCATCGTTCTTTTCCTAAATTACTTATTTATACGACTAAATTTTGGTAGGGTAGATACACCCTCTTACTTCAAAATTAGCCAATAACAAGAGTACACATATTTGAAGTTACAGTTAACAAATGCATCAGAATTTACTAAGAAATACAAATCCTGATGACGTGCCTTGCAAGTTCTTAAAACCTAAAAGGTGCATCAGCAATTCCTAAAAACCAATGACTAAAACTAATGCGTATAACAAGAATAAGGTAAAATAATTCTACTAAATTTAATTCTAACTAAACTATAATAAAAACATTCACAGAAGTCTCAACACTTACCTTAAAAAAACGAAATTGCAAAAATGTCGTTCTAACTTCCTAAATCTAGACACTCTCCTCTCTAAAGCACTAAAAAACGTTGGATATTACTATTTTTGACAAAAGTTCTGAATAGTTCTTGTCAAGTTCAATATATATGTCTAATTTTACAATGCTTTTTTAACAATTTATTTTTAATAAATTTCTAATATTTAGGCCCAGCACAATATTTTGTAAAAATGTGTCGTGTTAATGATTTTCCACAGTTTCAATGGTAAATTTAAACAGTTTTATAAGAGTTCTATGCTTTAGAAACATTTTAACCAAACGTTCCAACTGTTTACTATTTTTTAAACAAAACGTTTCTAATTTATAGGTCTCTTACAGAACTGTTTAAACTTACCATTAAAACTGCGGAAAATCATCAGCACGACACATTTTCACAAAATGTGTCAGACGTAATTTTTGAAAATTGCTTAAAAATAGTTGGAACAGTTGGAACTTTTGGGTAAAATATTTCTAAAACATAGAACTGTTATAGAACAGTGTATAATTACTATTAAAACTGCAGGAAATCATCAACACGACACATTTTCAATAATTTGCAAAACGTAATTTTTAAAAAGTGTTTAAAAAATAGTAAGCAGTTGGAACTTTTCTTTAAAATGTTTCGAATGCATAGATCATTTATAAAACTGTTTAAAATTTCCTTTAAAACTACAGAAAACCATCAGCACGTCACATTTTTACAAAATGTCGTACTAGACCTGAATATTAGAAATTTATTAAAAATTAATTGTTAAAATAGCGTTCTAAAATTAGACATATATACTAAACTTCACTAGAGCTATTCAGAACTCTTGTCAAAAATAGTAATATTCAACGCGTTTTAGTACTTTAGAGAGAAGGATGTCGTGCTAGATTTGCAAAGTTGGCACCACATTTTTATAATTTAATTTTTTTAAATGTAGAAACGCGGAAATGTTTTTAACTTTTGTTAGGAACAGTAGAACTCTGAAAAATGCTATTAGAACTCTTATAGCGGGTTGCACAAAGGATAATTGACTGTTAATTGGAGTTTAATCTTTCATTAAAGTATGATTATCTTTTAATTGTAGTCTAACGGGTCATTAACGGTCAATTAAATATTTAACTGAAGTCGACGTTAATCAGAGATTAACGGTCAATTAACTATATTTTGCATTGCACAAAACTTTAATCTCCGATTAAACTCTTGTTAACAAGAGATTATTTAATTGGACATATTTGGCTGATTAACCTATAATTAAAGTTTTTCAACAATAAAAAGTTCATGATTTACAGTCAAAACTAAGTAATAAATTATAGCTACGTTTAATTCAAGTTTCGTTTAATACAAAATTATTAAAAAAATAATTATTTAACAAAAATAATTATGTTCTTCCATTTGTCGTCTTCTTCCTCGAGTAGCTTTGAAGACAGCTTCGCAGCATAAGGTTTATACGAGATAAAGAAAATTCTTTTGAATTGTTAGACGACATTGACTTCAAGAAGAGGTTTCGATTAAATAAGGCCACTATAATAAACTTGGTACATGCAATTAAAGATAGAATCGAACCAACAAACTATCGAAACTAATCGTTTGATGCAAATAGTACAAATATTAATGCTCTATTCAGCATATCATAAATGAAATTGTCAGGCTCTCCCATCAATATATAAAGATGTCTAGAACTACCAAAAAGTTAATGGAAATAAAACATTGGTTCTTTCGCATTTCTGGTTTTTTATGTGTTGTGGGAGATATTGATTGCACACGTGCATATACAATCACCCGATAGACTAAATGCTGAATCGTATCACAACAGAAAAGGATATTTTAGCATTAATGTTCAAGCGATTTGCAATGCTGACTTAAAATTAATGCATTTTATTGTTTATCAGCCAGGATCAGTACACAGCAGTATCATTTTCAATAAATCTCTTCTTCCGGTTGAATTTTGCATCGGAAGAGATGGCACCGGCTACCTATTAGGTAATAGTGGATATCCATGTAATCCTCATCTGCGTACATCCAGCAAATGCCAGTAAAGTAACATAAAGCATAGCACATATTATGACAAGTAATACCATAGAAAGGTTCTTTGGAATTTTGCAGAGAAAATTTCCTTGCTTGCAATATGGTTGCAGACTCTTAATTAGCACAACATTAATTGCAACAGTTCTTAATATGCAAAATGTATAAAAACAACATAATTTATTGTAATTTTTTATTTATAAAATTAATACTGTGCTTTATATTTTCTTAAAACTTGATTAAATAGTATTACTTCTTTCAGTAATTCACAGTTTATATTTTTTTGCTTTTGAAATTTTTCTTATAAATAACTCGGGAGGAGTTGTCACAGGTTCTGCAGTAAATAGGAGTGTGCGAAAGACAAGAATACGAGATAATACAGGTTGAAGTTCAGCTACATATAATGATTCTCATTTGTCCATTTTTACTAAGGATGCAAATTAATATTAGATTTCATTGTAATTATCTCCCAATTTACCAAAATAGTAAGCTGTAAAGCAATTTAAAGCAATTTCTAGGTGGCTCACTTTGGTATGCAATGTTCGCCAGCAAAACCTCCTGATCGGCAGTTATTAAGAGGTTGAAAACTCCACGAGAAACAGATTTTTTCATCATACATAGTACAACTTTTAAATCCTTGCTTACATGTCCTGTTTTACAGATCTGTTTTATCTTCAGTTTCATATATAAAAAACAAAGTTTCAGGTATTTCGCTGTTCGGATGCCTGTTTTAGTCGATGCATTACATTCGTTAGTGATGTTTGTTGACAGCAAACATTTCTTTTCAACTATAAATCCTTTAGCCAGTTACTCCTTTATATTGTTATCTAAAGTAAAGGATAAAAAGAATTAAGCAAGAAATTTTATAGAATTAGAAATTTTTTATCGGTAAACATAAAATAAAACTTAGCTATCTATACAGAAGCAATATTTTCCATAATGATAATATAACTATTCATAAGAAAACGTGAATAATATAGTGATACCATTGTAATACTCACTTTACTACAATATTTATTAACGTTTCTTTCTTGATTTAAGTAAATATTTTTAAATAACCTCCTTTTTAGTAGTCATTTTTGTTTCATAAACTGACATTAAACCCCGCGGTTGTCAAGTTGACTAGCAGTTAATGGTCGATTAACTAATGGACCGTTAATCATAGATTAAATTGTTTTGTGTGAACGCAATTGAATGTTAATCAACATTCATCTTTAATTGACGATTAGTAAATCGCCAATTAATCAGACTTTTGTGTAACCGGCTATTATTATTTTTAAATTTTTTTTTACAAAATGTGCTAAGCGTGAATATTAAAAATTTTTAAAAATTACACATATATACTTAACTTAACCTGAACTATACAGAACTCTTGTCAAAAATAGTAATATTCATCACGTTTTAGTACTTTAGAGAAGAGTGTCGTGCTAGGTTTGCAAAGTTAGCACGACAGTTTTAGAATTTTGTTTTTTTAAGGTAAGAAATGCGGAAATTTTTTTAATCTTTATCAGAAAGTGTAGAACTAAAAAATGCTACTAGAACTTTTTTTATTAAACATTTTTTTACAAAATGTGCTGAGCGTAAATATTAGAAAATTATTAAAAATAAGTTATTAAAGCGATTTATAATTACACATATATACTAAACTTAACCAGAACTCTTTAGAACTCTTGTTAAAAATAGTAATATTCATCGCGTTTTAGTGCTTTAGAGGAGGGTGTCATGCTAGGTTTGCGAAGATAGCACAAATAATAATATTGAATTGTAAAATTTGATTGTGACAATATAACCGTAATATTGTATAAACCTTTATTGCAATTAATACAACCGAATCATACTTAACCCTTTTGGACCGGAAACCGCAAAAGTGCTTAAATTGTTTACTGGCATATATACGGGAAAAGCATTTTTTTCAAATGCGGGAAGCGCACGTTTGCGTCTATACAAAATGCATTTGCAGCATAAGTATTGTTTGTATGTTGCGTTTGTTCAAACAAGAAGATTAGGTATGAAACAACGTACCAATTCTCAAAATTGTGATGTTTCATTGTGTATGATACCATGTTTTGAAGGTTATCACACAAAAAAATTTATTGGGTTAGGAACTATTGATAATTTTAAGTGCAAACTTAGTTTATCTAAGATTTCGAACTTTTGGTTAATATAAATTTTTAAAAAATAGAATTTGTTTTTTGTTATATAGGAATGTATACATACTGTTATATCTAAATATTATTTGGTTAATTCCAACTTACGAATTTGTGCGCGTTTATCATTAAAAGCAGAAACCGCATATATGCATAAAACACAAAAAGGGAGACGCACGGACGCGCTTTAGGTAAAAATCTCCGTATTTAGAGAAGACAATGTAAAAAAACTTTGCTCTAGACGGATTAAATAACTTAACTGGTAAATTATACTTATTATAGTACATTACAAATTTTAATTCAACTCATTATAATTTATTTTAAAAAACAATAAAAAAGATATAAATAATTTTAATTCAACTTTATATTCACTTATAAACACCAAAACTAATAAATTTGTTGCTGTATGTCAGTAAATCAGGTTTCTATTTACACCGTAGTAGCGCTGCGATCTTTATCTTAATTACCTATACTTTCGACACTTGTTACGTAATTACTATTAACTTTATACTATTTTCTTTATTTCGCTCTAACTTAAATTACTTGCTTATAAAAATTATAACATAAGTATTGCAGCAATTGTCGAGATATTATACATAGTTAGTAACAGTTAACATCTGCATACTTTCTAATTTAAAACTGGAAAATACTATTATTCTGCTAATTTTAACACTGAGCAAAACTAATACGTTTTTTTAACAGCTAATATTTACTACAAACCTTATATATTATATACACAAAAATCACTTCGTGTGATTGCACTTTGTAACATTGTTTTTCAAAAAAAAAAAAAAAACTGATTTAAAAATTAATTAGTAAATCCGGTTTAACTGGCTGATCAGTCTAGTTTTTAGTAATCCAACTAAAACTAATTAATTGATTTTATTTAACGCCGCTTTTTGTCAGCGGTACTTTGCAGTTTAATAAGAAACTACTACTAAAATTTGGTAAAACATGACATGGTCCATTAAATTTCAAAATGTATTTATTTTGATATTTTTTAAGAACTGGATATTAATTGTTTCATCATCGGATTTACTGACACTGTTTCTGTATTTATGACGGTTTTTGAAATATTTTTTTAAATTTTATGTTGTATTGTTTTTAAGTCCGTTTTTTTCAACACCATAAAGGATAATATAAAAAAAGAAGTTAGTGTTAGTAGCAGAAAACAAAGTTCATTTTCGAAGACTACTGCATCGACTTGATTGCACAGCTAAGCCATTCAACGTTGTAACCATCGTTTAAAATCGATTGGTTGATTGAGTAATGTTTGGTAACGGACACAGTATTTGGATTGACGTTTTTCATTTAATGTATTTTGAAGTTTTAATGTAATTTTGGATTGAGTTTAATAAGTTATTTTACGATTTTTAGTTCAGAGTTACAATGTAAATTGTTGATAAAGTTTTGTATTTTGTTACGCTGTAAACCATCTGATTTCGCGATTTCGCTTATTGAATGTTTCACTTGGATTGTTGAAAAATTCCAGTGGTAATTTATGTTTCCCTTCTGAGATATAATCGTAATTAAATATATTTTCGCCGTTTGTTTATTTTGAGTTAGTTTAAAAGTTCTTTGTTCGAGTACATTCGTACTTGAATTTCTTTATGTCAATCGTTTAGATTACGTGGAAAAATTAAGTCGTTATCTTAATTTATTAGGCAGTTTAAATTCTTGTAATATAATAGTTTGTCAAATTGACAGTTTCACGTACAAGCGAAACGCTGTGTCCTAATAATATGACTATGACGTAATATGTACTGTTTGCCTCTTTATTGCACTTCTTCGCGAGAGTATTTTGGTGTTTGAGGTTTCGAACGCAGCCTTTGTGGAAAGGGCAGTCGACAAAAGTTGATATATAGGTGTGATTTTGGTAAATGAGAAAAGAGTTCGAAGTTGATTGGCAGACGTCAGAATGTAGTTAACGCAGGTGATAATTCACCTTTTATAGTAGTTACCGCGGAAGTAAGTGAAAATGGTACAGTGATGCTTAAGTGGAAAATCAAACTTTCCTTTTTCGTAATTACGGTTCATGGAGATCACTGTTTTCCTAATTAATATCGCATGTTTCGTTAAGTGAATTTTGTGCGTGAGTTTGTTTCGCAATCTCATCTTTCGCCTTAGGGGCGGATCAATAATAATTCTTCCGTTGGTAAATTTATTCATCTGGATTTGGTACCCTATCGAGGTCCCGGACGTTCTGCTGACCTACGCTAACCAAAAGCCCGTCTTCGAGTAAATCAAGGTATTTATTTTGCACCATCTATTGATATGTGAAATTTACGTTTACGCGATTAAGTGTTAAAAGCTTTGAATTTTCAAGTAAAAAAATTACAAGTGTCTCAGTTATCGTTAATGTAACTAATTAATGACCGTATTTTACGGTACTGTTTTATCCCAAGTTTAAAATTTATTAAACGGGACCGAATTATCGATTCAAATTATATATATATAAATTAGTTTATAAGTTTATTTCATTTTGTTTTTGTATTATATCGACACACACATGGCCGTGATCATAGATGTTTTAAGATTGATTAATTTGTGCTGTTTATTTCTTTAAAATTCTGTATTGTGTATTTTATAATTTTGTTTGTGTATTTTATCCCATTAACTGTAAATTTGTTTTGGATCAAACGTGCATTCACGTAATTTTTATTATTTTGTTACTGTTTTGTGTGATTAATTTTGTCAATTTCAATTCAATTATTTTATTTTATTCATTTTGTTTTATTTCGTTCAAATAAATGTTAAATTATTAAATTGTAAAGAGCTTTTAATTCCGTCGGCCTCCGCGTGTGTAACTTTATTAGTTTATTTTAGATTTTAGCAAATGCACCCTCTAAGGTAAGTCCATTGGGGGTGCATACTACAGAAGCGGACTTATGGTTGGCAAAGTTCATTAGTCCATTAAGCTTTACTCCTTCCTGGCGCCCTTTGATTTCGACATTATTATTTATCGATTTTGTGTTTTCGACAAGTCAATCCATTTCGATCACGAAACTTTTAAATAAAACCCACCCCGTCTCCATTGAGCTAGTGGCACAACCCCCGTTTATGTTACTACATTGCAGGCAGTGACTTTGTGTTAATTTTGGAATGTAACATAAATAATTTGGCGTCTCCAGCGTGTGGCCTTTTTCGAATTTTAGTTTGCCTGTTAAGTTTCGTGATTTTTGGAAGATTTTACCGTTTTGTAATTTCATTTTAAAATGGGTTACAAATTGATTGTTGATCGTTTATCGCATAACGAATTACGTTATGAAATTTTGATTAGAGGTGGTGATGCATCTTTAGGTGTTGTCGTATTACGAGGTTTACTCAAGAATTTCCTTATTGAAGAAGCTACCGGAAAATTATCTCGTCCCGTGTATCCGTTCGATTTTAATGCAGATAAATTAGCGATTCGTGAAGGTATCAATGAGCTTAGAAAATTAATAGATTCATTATAAATTACTCCGACTACAAAAATTTCTTCTACAATTGAAACCAAAATTAAATATTTGTTAAACCGTATTGGCAATTCAATTCCTATTCAAGGTGACGATTCACAAGTTAAAGATGAGTTTTTAAAAGATTTAGTTGTTTTAATTTCGCAGTATGAACTTTTGGATAAACAAATTGTTGTTTCAAATCCGTCTACTTCCGCCGATGAAGTCATCGAACCTGTCGTTCAACCTTCTGTAGTTGATAACGCTTTACCGACGTCTTCTGCTGTTAGTCAAAATTTTATAAGTCATGTTAAGAGTATTTCAGTTTCGAAATGGAATTTAAAGTTTTCAGGTGACGCAAAGTCAATTTCATTGAATGCATTCTTAGAACGAGTTGCCGAACTTCAATTATCGCGTAACGTTTCAAGTCATCAGTTATTTTTGGAGTGTACTGATCTTTTTACAGGTCATGCATTGATTTTTGTTAGATCCATTCGTAATTCAGTAAATTCTTGGGAAGACTTAGTTAAGTTTTTACGCGAACAATTTCAGCCTACCGATTATGACGAACGTCTTATTGAAGAAATTAAGCGTCGTACTCAAGCTAATGATGAACCTATGGGTATTTACGTTGCAATTATTCGCAACATGTTTTCACGTCTCGATGAACCTTTTTCTGAAGAAAAGCAGTTAAAGATTTTATTAAGAAATATTTCTCCCGTTTATCAAACTCAGCTTGGTTTGTCGTCGGTTACTTCAATTGAGGAGTTAATTAAATTTGGTCGTATTATCGAGGACCGCATGCAAGCTATTGAAGCTTACACGCCGCCATCTCGTAGAAAGCAGGACATGGAGCCTGATCTCGCTTATGTAACATCTCAAGTTAAGGACATTGCCGTTTCTCGTTCTTCAAATAACGTTAGTAGTGGTGAAAAATCTACACCACCTGTTAGACAACATTCACGATTACCGTCTTCTAGTATCGCACCTTCTTCACGAAGGTTAGCTATCGTTAATGCGCCTGCTTCTTCTAATCGAAGTAGTCCGCAATTATGTTGGAATTGTAGGAAGCCAAATCATCGAGCTGCTTCTTGCAAAGAACCTAAGAAAGGTTTATTTTGTTATCGTTGTGGAAAATCTAACGTTACGGTCCGCACTTGTTCTAAGTGTTCGGGAAACGAGTAAAGGACGTACTAAGAAGCCGTTTAGTGACGTCAGAGGTCAAAGTTAAATCGGCTGTCTATTTTAATAGTTTACATTCTTCGAAGAAAAAGAGTTTTGTTAAGAATAAAGTCGTGTTGGATTATGTTTTAGAGTCTGCTGAGTCTGACGAAAGACCTTTTGTCTACGTTAAAGTTTTTGGTCACGAAATTTTGAGTTTATTAGATAGTGGCGCTTCTCGCACTATTGTTGGTTCTAAGGGTTGGGAAATTTTTAGTCAGTTAGGTTTAAAGTTAAATAAGTCAGTCAAAATTAATTGTATTGTAGCTAATGGTAAATCAGTACAAAGTTTAGGTTCACTTCTCGTCCCAATCGAACTTAAAGGAAAAATTATTGTTTTAGAAGTTTTAGTTGTTCCTGACGTTCCGCATAATTTAATTTTAGGCGTTGATTTTTGGAAACAAGCAGGTATCGTTCCTGATCTTAGAAAAGGTGAGTGGCGTTTCGAAAATATGGACACCATTTCACAATTGGAAGATAAAGATTCAGTTATTAAGTCTCGTCTCGATCTTTCCTCAGAACAGCTCAATCAGTTAGACAATTTAGTTAGTAATCATTTTTCTTCTACGAATGAAAATTTTGGATGCACCAACTTGATCGAACATCAGATCAAGACTACTTCCGAACCAATTAAGCAACGATATTACCGAGTTTCGCCGTTTATCCAGAAACAAATCGATCTGGAGTTAGAGAAAATGTTGAAGTTAGGCGTTGTAGAAAAATCAAGCAGCGCTTGGTCGAGTCCGATCTTATTGGTGAAGAAGAAGGACAACTCTTATCGCTTTTGCGTGGACTTTAGAAAAGTCAACAAGGTTACCGAAAAGGACGCTTATCCTTTACCTTACGTTTCGTCTATTTTGGATCGTCTTCGTGACGCTAAGTTTATTTCATCTCTCGACATTAAGTCCGCTTATTGGCAGATTCCTTTAAGCGAAGAGTCTAAGCAGTACCGCGCTTACCGTTTGGTTTAGCTAACGCACCAGCTTCTTGGCAGAGGTTGATTGATCGAGTTTTAGGTCCCGAATTAGAACCTTACGTTTTTGTTTATTTGGATGACGTCATTATTTGCGCTCCTTCCTTCGAGAAACACATGGAAGTGTTAACTGAAGTTCTTCGTCGCCTTAGAGAGGCTAATTTGATGCTAAGTAAAGACAAATGTCATTTTTGTAAACCTGAACTTAAGTATCTTGGTTTTATCGTCAATTCTACTGGTTTGTCGGTTGACCCGGAAAAGGTCGATGCAATTTTGCGTATTCCAGTTCCCACTGGTGTCGCTGAAGTGAGAAGAATTATAGGCATGGCCTCGTGGTATCGCCGATTTGTACCGAATTTTTCGACAATTATCGCTCCATTGACGTCTCTGTTAAAGAAGAATTCCAGCTTTAATTGGACTAGTGATTGTGATGAAGCCTTTCAGATCATTAAGAATTGTTTAGTTTCCGCACCTATTTTGTCTTGCCCTGATTTCAATGTTCCGTTTACAGTTCAAACTGACGCTTCTGATTTTGGTCTCGGTTCAGTTCTTACACAGTTTATCGACGGTGAAGAACGTGTTATTTGTTATAATAGTAGGTCGCTCACAAAATGTGAACGCAAGTATTCAACTACCGAAAAGGAATGTTTGGCTGTCCTGTGGTCTATTGAAAAATTACGCCCCTATCTTGAAGGAACAACTTTCACTGTAGTTACCGATCACGCATCATTAGTCTGGTTACACAATTTGAAGGAACCTACCGGTCGTCTAGCACGTTGGGCTGTTAGACTTCAGCAATTTGATTTTACGATTATGCATCGTAAAGGAAAGGATCATGTCGTACCTGACGCACTATCTCGTTCAGTACCAGCTATCGACAACATTACTACCGATTGTGACGCTACCGAACCTAAGTCTTCGGACAAATGGTTATCGAAACTTATGGAACGTGTACGTTCAAAACCAAACGCTTTTCCACAGTGGAAAATTAGTAACGGAAAGCTGTTTAAGCATGTTACCGTAGACTATCCCGATCTTCGTTCTGAGAATGACAATTGGAGAGAAGTTGTGCCTAAGTCTAAACGACTTGAAATATTGTCAAAGTTTCACGATGAGCCTACCGCTGGACACCTTGGTATCTTTAAGACTCTCGAACGAATAGTTCCGCTTTATCACTGGCCTAAAATGAAGGCTGACGTCATTCGTTACATCAATGGTTGTAAAGTTTGTATCACGCATAAGCCAGAACAGAAACGTCCTGCTGGCCTTATGACCCGTCATCCTGTTGTGGACAAACCTTGGCAGTTGATTTCTACCGATCTTGTTGGACCGTTGCCGCGATCTAAGAGTGGTTATTCGTACATCCTTGTAGTTGCCGATTATTTTTCGAAATTTGTTTTATTTTTCCCGTTACGTTCCGCTACTGCAGCAGCAGTTACTAAACGTCTTGAAGAAGATGTATTTTTAATGTTTGGAGTTCCTCAATATCTTTTGTGTGATAACGGCACACACTTTCGTAGTTCAGAATTTACGAAAATGGTTTCGTCATATAAGTCCAAAATTATTTTTAACGCTAATTACCATCCACAAGCGAATCCAACAGAAAGAGTCAACCGAGTCATGAAGACAATGTTATCGTCATATATCGAAGACAACCATCGACATTGGGATAAGTATCTTGCTAAAGTAGCATGTGCTATTCGTACCGCTGTACATGAAGTCACCGGCTTAACGCCGTTTTTCGCTAATTTTGGACGTGAAATCTGTCTCGACGGATCACGTCATGGAAAAACTACCGATTCAGACACTATCGACGATCTAGCTTTTGCTGATCGTACCTTTTTGGCCGAAAGAGGCCCAGCGTTTAGAGAAGTTTACGTCGACATTAAGAATCGCTTGAATGCCGCTTATGTCCGCGCTAAACATTATTACGATTTACGTCGTCGTCCAGCACCTTTTGAGGTGGGAGACACAGTGTGGCAGAAGAATTATGTCCTTTCTGATGCATCTCGATATTTCTCGGCCAAACTGGCACCTAAGTTTATCTGTCCGTTCTACGTGAAACGGAAAGTTTCGTATCAGACCTATGAGTTGTCTGATGACACGGGAGCATCTAAAGGCATATGGAACGCCAAGGACTTAAAGTTAAACCCGACTGGGAATAAATAGTTTTAGGTTTTATCGTTTGAGTATTGTTCTTTTGTTTTTGTTCTATCGTATTGTTTTTTATTTAGGTTAGTTAGTTTCGTTTTTGGGTTCCGTGTAGAGACGGACTAAGAATATTTCTCTACAGTGGGGACACCACTTGTCGTAAGAGGCGACTAAACAACGGTTCTTTTCTTTCCATTTTTCTTTCTTCTGCTATCTTGTCTGTCCTTATCTTTTATTTCTGTAGTGTTTGCGGCTAGGTGCCATCGCTCGGTGAGGGCAGTAGTTGTGGGAAAAACGCAATGCGCGGATCTCGTGAAGCGCAGCGCGCCCTCTTCTATTGTGCAGCATCGAGTGATCTGTGTCGAACCCAAACATATGCTACCCTTCTTATCGTTTAGTTCTCGTTTCGTTTTAGTTTCGTTAGGGGTTCTCGATGATTGCGAGATCGCGAGAACCATAGGTTTAGTTATCGTTTTATTTTTTTTGTTTTGTTGCGTTTGTTGTTGGGTTATGGGTTTTTCGTTTCGTTTTGGTTTTTCTTTTATTGCTTAGAGAGCGATTTAAGAAATCCCTCTTTAAGTAGGGGAGGTGTAACCATCGTTTAAAATCGATTGGTTGATTGAGTAATGTTTGGTAACGGACACAGTATTTGGATTGACGTTTTTCATTTAATGTATTTTGAAGTTTTAATGTAATTTTGGATTGAGTTTAATAAGTTATTTTACGATTTTTAGTTCAGAGTTACAATGTAAATTGTTGATAAAGTTTTGTATTTTGTTACGCTGTAAACCATCTGATTTCGCGATTTCGCTTATTGAATGTTTCACTTGGATTGTTGAAAAATTCCAGTGGTAATTTATGTTTCCCTTCTGAGATATAATCGTAATTAAATATATTTTCGCCGTTTGTTTATTTTGAGTTAGTTTAAAAGTTCTTTGTTCGAGTACATTCGTACTTGAATTTCTTTATGTCAATCGTTTAGATTACGTGGAAAAAATTAAGTCGTTATCTTAATTTATTAGGCAGTTTAAATTCTTGTAATATAATAGTTTGTCAAATTGACAGTTTCACGTACAAGCGAAACGCTGTGTCCTAATAATATGACTATGACGTAATATGTACTGTTTGCCTCTTTATTGCACTTCTTCGCGAGAGTATTTTGGTGTTTGAGGTTTCGAACGCAGCCTTTGTGGAAAGGGCAGTCGACAAAAGTTGATATATAGGTGTGATTTTGGTAAATGAGAAAAGAGTTCGAAGTTGATTGGCAGACGTCAGAATGTAGTTAACGCAGGTGATAATTCACCTTTTATAGTAGTTACCGCGGAAGTAAGTGAAAATGGTACAGTGATGCTTAAGTGGAAAATCAAACTTTCCTTTTTCGTAATTACGGTTCATGGAGATCACTGTTTTCCTAATTAATATCGCATGTTTCGTTAAGTGAATTTTGTGCGTGAGTTTGTTTCGCAATCTCATCTTTCGCCTTAGGGGCGGATCAATAATAATTCTTCCGTTGGTAAATTTATTCATCTGGATTTGGTACTTATCGAGGTCCCGGACGTTCTGCTGGCCTACGCTAACCAAAAGCCCGTCTTCGAGTAATTCAAGGTATTTATTTTGCACCATCTATTGATATGTGAAATTTACGTTTACGCGATTAAGTGTTAAAAGCTTTGAATTTTCAAGTAAAAAAATTACAAGTGTCTCGAAGTTAACGTTAATGTAACTAATTAATGACCGTATTTCACGGTACTGTTTCATCCCAAGTTTAAAATTTATTAAACGGGACCGAATTATCGATTCAAATTATATATATATAAATTAGTTTATAAGTTTATTTCATTTTGTTTTTGTATTATATCGACACACACACGGCCGTGATCATAGATGTTTTAAGATTGATTAATTTGTGCTGTTTATTTCTTTAAAATTCTGTATTGTGTATTTTATAATTTTGTTTGTGTATTTTATCCCATTAACTGTAAATTTGTTTTGGATCAAACGTGCATTCACGTAATTTTTATTATTTTGTTACTGTTTTGTGTGATTAATTTTGTCAATTTCAATTCAATTATTTTATTTTATTCATTTTGTTTTATTTCGTTCAAATAAATGTTAAATTATTAAATTGTAAAGAGCTTTTAATTCCGTCGGCCTCCGCGTGTGTAACTTTATTAGTTTATTTTAGATTTTAGCAAATGCACCCTCTAAGGTAAGTCCATTGGGGGTGCATACTACAGAAGCGGACTTATGGTTGGCAAGGGTCATTAGTCCATTAAGCTTTACTCCTTCCTGGCGCCCTTTGATTTCGACATTATTATTTATCGATTTTGTGTTTTCGACAAGTCAATCCATTTCGATCACGAAACTTTTAAATAAAACCCACCCCGTCTCCATTGAGCTAGTGGCACAACCCCCGTTTATGTTACTACATTGCAGGCAGTGACTTTGTGTTAATTTTTGAATGTAACAACGTGAAGATATCTGCATCAAAAACAAAATGTATGACATCTAAAACGAAAATAAACAGAAAATCAAATTTAAATACTTAGGTATAAACATTTCGATATATGGTGATGTAGAAACGGAAGTAAGACAACATCGGCAAAAGCAATAAGAGTAGCAGCCTGCCTAAATGACAAGTTGTAAAAAAATAAACATAGGAATAGAAACCAAATCAACAACTTAGAAAGTTGTCAATAATCACATACACTGCAGAGACTCAAATACATTAAACACAAAAAGGATATTAAAAACAGGCAAAATAAAGGTAAAGACATTAGACAGTGACAGAAGTAAAGTAGAACCTGTAAAGTAGAAAACAATAATGAATGTGTATTATAGAAAAAAGACAAACAAAACAAACACATTACCATGTCTTTGTTAGCGACTAGGAGTTACCGTCGGTAACATTTGACACCGCACTTAATTTGTTATGTTTAATATTATTTAGAACCTATTGACTGTTGTGCAAATGAACATTGGTTTAAAGTGGTTGCTGAAAACGATAAATTTCAAGTGAGGGAAGATTTTCTTTTACATTCATAAACATTACAATGTGTACTTAAAATATATTGATTTTAATGAGTATTACGACACTGAAATGCAAAGTTGTAAAAGTGTGTGAATTCAGTGTGACTTTGAACCGGTTTTAAGTTAACCTGATTACGTTTTATAACTAACTTTATAACTATTTAAAAAAAGTCACAATTCTAGAAAAATGTCAAAATGTCGGAAAAGGTTGTGCACATCTGGTGTACGAAGATACGACACTAAAGTTGTTATAAATTAGAAAAAATGGAAAAAGTATACAGAAACTGCGTTTAGGCCAAATAAAAAAACTCAAGTTAGTGACACGATATTAAACAAATATTTCAATTATTGAAAAGAAGAGATAGTAGAAATCTTGTCTCACAACATATTTAATTAATATAAAATAGACTTTCACGACATTTCAAGCAAGAACAAACTGATTTGTATATGGAAGTTTAGAAATCACAGGATCACACCTAATAAGTTAACTATAGTTACACGTTACAATATATTTTAATATGTACCTATAATTTGCCAAATCTAATGTGCTTTTTTTAGTTTTTCAATAAATAGTGGCCATGATTAAGTGCGCACTATAGCGTCACAAAACGTCACCTGTAAAAATTTGTCAAGTGTGAGCTTTTTGCCTCTCGTACCTGAAGATGTAATACAGCTACTTAATAACTATTAGTAAGCGAAGAAAGTTACCAACTGTCAGTCTTCAAAAGTCAATATTTTGTCAGTTACTTAAAGCTGCTTAGGAATTAGTTACGAGTACAACTTTAAAGAAGATTTGAAGATATGTTTTGAGTCTGCAGGTGTTTAACCTTTTCACAGAAATAAACTCATAAACAAACTGTTTTGTACGCAAAACGTCTAGCTAAAATAAATAAAGATGTCGAAAAACAGACTAGCACGTTTGATTGATATTTAAAATTTGAAGAAAGTGAAACGGGTTGGAAAATTCTGTCTACCATTGGTAACTGGCACAAACGTATCAGTCAAAGAAGTGAACCAGTATTACAAAAACAGGTTACAACCAAGATGTGAACCATGAATACAAGGAGGTGGCTGGTCTTCATTAGAAGTAAAAACTAACAAGGTGCAAAAAACAACTGTAGCTGCGTCTAAAATTTTATTTGCGGTAAAAATTCAAATAGGCCACTACTTAGACGAAGCTGACATTACTGTTGATTTTTTGTCTAGAACCGAAATAACAAGATACTTCAAAAACCAACAATAAAGACTCCTATAATATTATAAACACGCAATATACTATATTACAAGAAGACTAGGCCAAATTAGGGAATAATACAAAAAATTCAAAAATTTTGTCAAATATTCGTATTTCCGCGGAAACAAGCAATAATAATATCTCACTTGACACCAAAGAAAATGACGACTTTTTAACATGACAGTACAATGAGGATTGTGGATTCTATGCACGTTTAGTTTGAGTCAAAATTCTATAAGTATAAAATGCAATAAGCGTATTAGAACTTTTCACATTCACATAAGACAAATCTAATTCAGACATCTTCACATATTTAAAAAATACAATACAATGAAAATACTTGTACATAATTTGTTACATTCCAAAATTAACCCAAAGTCACTGCCTGCAATGTGGTAACATAAACGGGGGTTGTGCCACTAGCTCAATGGAGAAGGGTGGGTTTTATTTAAAATTCCGTGAAAAATTGGAAACGCGATCGTCGTAAAAATGGAACTAGAACGGTAAAATCGTCAAATAATCGATAAGGGCGCCAATCAAGGATTTCTATAAGGGGAAGCTTTCAAACCCCTGATTACTTGAAAGCTCATCCGGTTGGTTATAACAATTCTGAAAAACACTTAAACAAAAATTTACGTATGCGGCGGCTAAATGAATAAAAGCTCTTTACATTTAACAATTTAACATTTATTGATTGAAAATTTAAAACCAAGACAAAATAAAATAACAAGTACTAATTGATATCAAATAAATTTGAATAAAAGAAAAGAAATAATCTTAAGCAAACAAAAATGAACAATTTACACACAAAACATTACATTAAAATTTATATAAAAGAAATGCTACTACAATAGCGTTAATTCGACGTCAAATATAATTAAATCTCAAGATCTTGACCGCATATTTATAACAAACAAATAAAATAACACACACAAAAAAAAACAATACAGTTTATAACATATATATGTCCGAACTTTAATTCGAACTAAACAAAATATAGTTTATAAGTCGTTACATTATCATATATTCGAAATACGAATCACTTCTCAACGCAACAAAACAAAGTTAATTGATTTTAATTTCGCGCAAACACTATACGTGTTCATTGAAATAATTAAATTCAACGTTAGTCGTAATTTCAATTGACTCAAAATTGAAAGCTTTTACTGCATTTTTAATCGCGGGACACTGCACGATCAAACAACAAAATCGATAAATACCTTAATTCTTAATTGGTGACACCGGGTGAACTTTGGTCCAGTGGTTTTGAAAGCTAATACCTCGATGGACTTCGGCTGCTTCCCAAACAATAGGTTACCAGTGGAAGATTTATTAATCCGCCCCCAAGGCGAAGGATGAGATTGCGAAACAAACTCACGCACAAATTCACGTAACGAAACATGCGATATTAATTTAGGCAAAACAGTGATCTTAATTAACCGTAATTACGAAAAAGGAAAGTTTTCCACTTAAATTCACTGCACCATCTTCTTTTACTTCCACGGTAATTATTAGAAAAGGTGAATTATCACCTGCGTGATCTACATTTTTATAACCGTCAACCAACTAACTTCGAACCCGTACCTCTTTTACCAAAATCACACCTATATATCAACTTTTGTCGACTGCCCTTTCCACAAAGGCTGCGTTCGAAACTTCAAAACACCAAAATACTCTCGCGAAGAAGTGCAATAAAGAGGCAAACAATCATATTACGTCATATTTATATAATTAGGACACAGCGTTTCGCTTGTACGTGAAACTGTTAATTTGACAAAATATTATATTACAAGAATTTAAACTGCCTAATAAATTAAGATAACGACTTAATTTTTCCACGTAATCTAAACGTTTGACATAAAGAAATTCAAGTACGAATGTACTCGAACAAAGAACTTTTAAATCCACTTAAAATAAACAAACGGCGAAAATAGATTTAATTACGATTATATCTCAGAAGGAAAACATAAATTACCACTGGAATTTTTACGGCGTAACAACATACAAAACTAAATCAGCAATTTAAATTATAACTTTGAATTTTAAATCGTAAAATAACTTATTAAACTCAATCCAAAATTACATTAAAACTTCAAAATACATTAAATGAAAAACGTCAATCCAAATACTGTGTCCGTTACCAAACATTACTCAATCAACCAATCGATTTTAAACGATGGTTACAAATTTACACAGCCTTTTACTTCAACTATTGACAGGCTATTTTTAGGGTTAGTTAAAATTTTTCCTGTTTTTTAGATGTGGGTTCTTAGTAGTGGAGTGAAAGTCACAATAAAAACAACCTTCACTTGTTGTTAAAGCGTTGTCTTGTTGGCATGAGCGTGCAACTTTTTCAGACCTCAATTAATAACATCACAAACTAATACGTAAAACTGTTTTAACCGTTACTCTAATTAAAGACTTTTTTGGGGGATTATTTTAATTCTTTCCGTTATAAAGTTATTTCTACGCCAAGAAGAATAAAACGTTGATCTTGTTGGTTAAGGCTGTATTCAATTGTTGTTCTAGAAATGATATTAGTGGTCCAAAGTTTCCCTGGAAATGTATATTCTAAATAATGATTGCTTTATAAAAAATATTATTGTAAGTTTGCGTGACTAATAACATAATGAAATAATGACATTATTAAAAAAAAATTATATTAACCTAATAAGCAAGTTAATTGCTTTCAACATGAGTGAAATACGATGACAGAGCCATCTCATAGTATAAATTTACTATGCACGAATAATAGTATGTAAACGGCTATAGAGATAGAAACGCTGAAATTTGATTTTATACCCGCGTAATTCAAATAAGTTTTGAATAAACCGCGGGTTAAATCACAATGTATAAACATTGTAAGGTAACAATGTCAATGCAAATGTAAAAATGCCATCAGAGTGAACTATTGGACGTCCGTTTTGTCTAGAGTTGGAAATATTGAGGTTCCATTATTGAGATTTAACATATCTTATGTTACTTTAAAATAAAAACCTTCTGCGACACAAAATGCAGTATTAAATGTAGCACACAATTTTTAGATTTTTAAAATTTGCACTTTAACGTATCAAAAATAATATAAAAAGAGTTAAAAGTGGTTAAACTTATTCCTTCTGCAAATATTGAAGATTTAAATCATTTTTCAAAATAAATCTTAGTTAAAAATACAACAATTCATTAATCACTTTGATTAGTAAAGTTAGCAAGTTGGCGCTAACAAAAACAGCCTGGAGTAAACTATTTGACAACACAGTAATTATCTAATCGTAGAACAAAAGTAACTCGTTGAAACTTAAATTCTAGTAAAAATAATAAATTTCTACCTAAAATTAATGGACTGTTATTTACAAAATGAACGGCAAAAAGCAACAATGTAGATGTTTTATTGTAAATAACAAAGACGGTATTGATTTTTGATACAAATGAAAAAAATGACAATATTTTATATTAACAAACAACTGCATTAATGTTCATATGTATTTCTAAACAAATTAGTATATGTTTTTATTTATTACATTTGTATTTTTAGATCAATTAAAATAATTTACTTAAAATTTATCAAATAAAGAAATCTTACTTATAAGAATAGCACAAGAATAAAAGCGATGGCAATTAAAACAAATTCAACAAAGTGAACATTTCATTTTAAACAATTAGTGTTTTTTATTAACATAAAAACTGTCAAAAAAATTTTTTTTTAATTTTAGGAAAGTATGTGCTTACATAAATAAATTCTAATTAGTTAGTATTCAAAACTGCTACAGTCTAATAAACAAACAAATAATAAAACGTACACAAAATGTTTTTACACAGTTTGTAATTAATTATATTTTTGTTTAAACTATTATAAGCAATATATTAAAAAAAACATTTTTGTCTATAACGAATTACTTTCCTAATTGTTTTTTCAAATAAATGTATCTAAAAAAATGTGCTTTTGGTACTAAATTTGTGTATTTTTTTAGTGATTATGATATTACACCTATTCAAATCTACAATTTAATTAATTAGTCTAATATTATAATAAACTGTGTACAAATGTAATCAAACGATAATAATTCAGAAAGATTATTGATAATATTTTATTTAAATAAATGTGTTAGTAACAATAAAAACTGCAAACAAATTCGTCGCGTTCGTTAGTCTTCCGATGAGGAAATGTTGTTCCATTTATGTCATCAGATATAGTTTAATCAGTATTATTTTCTCTCTTACAGCAACATCGATTACATGCTCGCTACGTGGCTGGAATTTTAAGAGAATCGATAACACAGTTGAAGAGGTTACCAAATTTGAATCAAGCATCTACAGCTATTTCCAAACAAGTTACGATTTGCGGAGATCTGCATGGAAAGTTAGACGACTTGCTTGTTGTATTTCACAAGGTAAGTAAACAAAACAAATTTACTTGTATAATTAATAAATACAATACTTTTAATGAATTTTATGTCATCGTTATTAATAAGCATACATTTATGCATATTTTATAGAAATAATTTAAATTAAGTGTATACTAACACAAAAGTCTTTTCTTAAAACTAATAAATTACAAAGAAAATGCTTTAAAAAGATGTAAAGAATCGATATAGATATGTTTAACAAGTTACGCTCAATGAAATAAATTGATATAGAAACTAATATATGTGTATTAATAAAAAATATAACATAAAATAAAATTTACGCAATATAAATAAATTAACCAAAAGCTTTTAAATTACATAGATTTTTTTATACGTATCTGCAAATTACATTATTATATAAACATTTTGTGAGGTAGAATGTTTTAAGCGTTTCTAATAAATTTTGGCACTTAAAAACGAATTTCAAAACAGCAACTACCTATCACCTATGAATTTTTAGTAACAAGAATTTTTATGTATATAAGTATGCAACATATATTGGACAGATTTACCTAAATCTCTATAACTATTTACAGTATAAATAAATAAATAAGTATTGCACAACTTTGTGTAATGTATCAGCAGTGAGAAACATACCGTGTTACGACAAATTAATTACTGTCTATTAATTGCAATTAATCGGCGACAAATAATCTTGACAATATTAACACGTTCGCTCGCTACACTCGCTTACGGTGTTAAAATGTCTTAATTATTAATCGTTATAATTAACAACCTTGTTTGTTAAACAACTATTAAATCTCGATAACGTTTTTACCCTACTTGTACAAAAAATCTACAATTTTTATTTTAGAATCAAAGTAGGTACCAAAATACGTCATGGGTTCCTCGCATATATTGTAAAACTTGTGTAACATTGTTAATAAGTTGGCAGAGAGGTACATGTAAAATGTTTTTGCAGTACCAATGATGTAGAGAGAACTAAAAAAATATGGTACAGATTGTTATTTTTGCATCACTACCGGTTAAAAATAATAAAGAATTTTCCATCACGAAACCATTAAAATCGTAAAGTTTGGATGAAAAAAACCCTAAATTTAACGAGTGATCCGGACAGAAAATTCAATATAATCTAGATTTTTAAGCACATGGATGTTCATTAGAACGAAATTGGAATTCACGCGCTAAATTAAATAATTTCATTCAAAATTTAAAACTAAGAACATCACAGTTAGAACTTTTGGTATCCAAGATTAAAGAAGTGGAATTTTCTCAAGGGCGATCTACATATAATTGACTTCCAAAAATGTGAATAAGAACACATTGTTTTACTCAAAAAGGAATTTTGATTTACTGCACAAATGTGAACAACTTATTTCATGCATATACCAAGCAATAAATACTCATCTGTACCTATAGCTCATGATGTTTATATGAAATAATTATATGCGAATATGGAATATTTCTTATAACACTTTCGATATAAAGACTATGAGTGACTAATCTGTAGAAACCTAAAAGAGATATCTTTTCTGTTGTTTCTTGTGTGAATGGGACAATAAAATATACGTAACAACATTTTGAAGTAATATTAAGAACATATCGTTATTGATGTATGCCGTATTTTATCTATATCACAAAAAAGTTGATTTTTGTTTACCAGTCTTATTGTTAATTTTAAATAATTTTTAGATGTTATAGCAAACTATTTAATTGATTTCTGTTCGTTTTGTAAAAAAAAAATAATCATTAACATTGTTTTTGATAAAATTTTAGTAAGTTGTGTAAAATAACATAAACATTTTTTTAAATGTTTTTATTGTTATTATTATCATTTTATTAATTTTAATACATAGTTATTAAGCTTTAGTGTTTAGAACCAGGCTCACGTCGGTTTAGATTTAATTACCTATTTGTCTGTGAACAAATGTTGAAATTTTGTGTCGTAGACACAAATGAGCGTTTTGCTAAATACCTGGGGCGTTTGTAAAAAGCTGGCATTTTGTAAACTGAATCTACGGTCCACAATTTGACTAGAAAATGTTAGTCGCTTTATAAAATGCCAGGTACATTGTGAGACGCATTTAGTTGCTTACAACTGGCAAAACTTTGCATTTTGTAAATTATTAAAAATATAAATTTTCAATTAGTACAAAGGAAAATCAGGTTTATTTTTAAAAGTAACAAAATAGTACCTACTTATTCCTCAGCATAAGGATCCAAAAACGAATTTAATATTTTTAACCTTAATAAGTCTAAACAAATTCATTTGTTCGCACAGATGACACCAATACGACATTTTGACGAACATTGTTATCATAAATTGTCTTTTACTTGCTTTACATGCACATTTTTGAAAACTTCGACCACCAAATCTTGACTGTTTTGCAACTGCTTCTCTAATAGTGATAAGGGATTGCGGTGTGTCGTCTTTAAAAATCTTTTCGCATTCTTGAATGTCATTTCTCAAAAAATTAGTTTTTTTATGATTCCTCTTGCAGTTTTAATTTGATAGACTTCATTCCTAATTTTAATTATCTTCCCTAATACAGTTTGAGAATCAAGACGTCTCCTGTCAACTAGCAACAGTAACACTGGTCTCAAATTTGAGGTTTCAAAATTTTTTATTACCCGTTTCGGTTATTTTTTAAGCTGCTTTTTTCTGTCTTGCGTAAGATGTAGATCTCTTCTTGCATACAATTTTTTTGTTGGTACGATGAAGGCATTGCATATCTAATGTTGTACTTCATGAACCACTGGATGTACTCGTATATGAACATTTAAAATTAACATAATTTTTACATTTTACACACAGAAATGTCTCTTCAGCTTCTTTATAACATACACATCAAATTTTTGGTACACTTTGGTCTAGTTCGTCAAGTACTTCGTTCATTCTAAGATTTTCTTCCCAAGATCTATTATCTTCGGGAAATAGCGCATCCTTTTAATTAGTAAGTGGTGTTTTATCTTATAGAGCAGTTTTATTGTAAATAGTTTCCAGATCTTCTACAGTGCGCAATTGTTTAATAATTGATTTGAGCAAATAAGTAGAATTTAATCCTACTTGTGCATCACTTCCGAATATTGCTCAATATGGCGTTCTTCATATTATGCGACGTCAGTCATTTATGCTTGGAGCACATTTTTTACGTCTTGGTTGCTCCTTTCTACGCTACCTTGACTCTGAAGATAAAGAGGTCTTCAGCTGCACGTTTTAGTTCGCAAAGGACGTAAATATAAGTATTTGGTAGCATGATCTTGATAGTTAAGGAGCCATTTGAATTCGCAATCCATTTGTCCACGTATATAGTTATCAGTTACATATATAGTAAAGTATGTACAGAGCAACGATAAATAGCATTCGTTTTCAAATTCGTCTGGATTTTTTGCAATTTGATAGTCCTATTAGTTATGGATTGGGTAATGGAAAAAAACACTTGATAATAGAAGAGAACTTACCTGGAAATTTGATAACAAAATAGAAAATCTGAAATATGCAGACGATATATGTCTTTTAACAAAAAGTTAAAGTCACTTACTAGACAAAATAAACCTGTTAAGAATAAAAGATAGGACTTAAAATAAACATAAAAAGACATGCACACTATCAACGAACCACATCGACGATACAAAAATTGAAATAAATGGGAAGAAAGTGGAAAACAAAGAGAACATCAACTACCTCGGCAGCACAATATAAAATCAAGGAGGTTACCAAGCAGACATTAGAGTAAGAATACGGAAGGCAAAAACCGTTTTCTATTTCTTACACAAAATTTGGAACTCTGATGAGTCAGAAAAACACTAACAAAGAAATTACACATTTTTCTAAACAAGTGCCTAAAGAAAATATTAAAAATATTCTGTTGAAATGTTATCTCAAACAAAAAATTATGGAGTGATACTGGAATAGATCCAATGTCCAAAACAATTAAAAAGCAAAGATGGAACTGGATCTGTCATACGTTACGGAAACCTAAATCAGATATTGCAAAACAAGCCTTAGAGTGCAATATTAGAAAGAAACGTAAGCAATGACGACCAAACCAAATATGGAGAGGAACCATACTTAAGGAATGTAAAGAAGTAAAAAAAACTTGGAGTCAAATTAAAGGAATCAAGTTTGATTTGTCTAAAAACGCCAAGCAGGACGACCTTTAGTTCCACTGAACTTTTAGGAACTGAAGATGATGTTGATGTTGATGTTGATGATTTGATAGTAAACTTGTTTAAAAACAATGAGCACAAAGAGTATATATTTATATAAGACATTTTGATACATATTTGTAAAGCTTATACATACGCATATACACAATTATCATTATTATTCCTCAAAGAAAATTTATGCTTGAGATAAGTAACGCATTAATAACACTTTGGCTAGAAGTAAGAAAAATTGCACAATTTTGAAACGACTAAAATACAAAATATGTTTCAAGATAGAACAACTTCAAATAAATCAAAGCGTACTATTTGTTTTTATTTTTCTAATTAAAAAAGGAATCACAGCATCTCATGGCATTGACTGCAAAAACCATATGCGCTGAACATCACCGTGTTTCAATACTTTTTAAAGCTTTTGCGGCTTCCCCTCTTAATTGACCAATTAAGTATTGTAACTTTTGCCCATCGGAAATGTTTCTGTTACATTCTACTATTGATTGGAATGCATCAGAAAAGAAATTCCAATCTTCGATTTTTCCCGAAAAAATTAGCAGCGTTAATTGAGGCCATTTAATTTTTGGTTTCGATAAACCTTCTGATGATAAATCTAAATTATTTAATAGGATACCTTCTTTTGAAACTATTAATGTTTTCGCGATCCCGACTACTTTAAAATATTTATTTTCCAATAAATTTTTTCCGCGTTTTCGATTTTGTTATTACCTTCCTTACCCGTATTTTAATTTTTACCTTAAACAGGTTCAAACTGGTCATACCAATTTTTGTCTTTAATGAATCACGCATTTTATTCTCTCTTTTTATCGTCCGTGTATATGTATACAAAACTATTTAACCGGTCTAGCTTTTTTACTACCGTTTCCCGCTGAAGGATTATTTTTTCCATAATGCAACGTTTACTTTAGTTTTAAAATTTAACACAATTACCCTGGCCCGTAACTCAACCGATAAACATTTGTTTCCTGGTCGATCTGTGCTGCCTTCTATTTCGTCTTCTTCTCGCGTTTTTTTACCGTGGTCTGAACCAAAATGCCTCTAACACGACGTTTTCTTATAACGCTGTCTTTTTTCCAAAATTTCCAGTTTTGTTAATCCGGCGTGAAGGACTAATTTTATGTTGTTTATTTATGTAGTCGACGGTAGATATAACAAAACTCAATTTGTCATAACAAAAAAACAATAAATTTTAGTGCTTTAGCTTGATTCTACAATCAATATGTGTCCGACTTATAAAACTTGTTTGATAAAAATACTAAAGAGTTGCGCCTTACACATTTAAAATCACAAAAAGATACATAAAAAGAATAAATAATTTTAAGTTTTAACGGAAAGGTAAATACAATTTAGCGTTATCAAACTTTCTGCCTTAAAATCAATAATGATTTAAAGAACTATGCACGATGTGTGTCTAAACAGTTAAGGAATGATATGATAAAAACATGAAAACAAAATATTAATTGCAAAAGTTTTTATTGGCTTTAAAAATACTCTCCAGCAGCCACAACACACTTTTAAAATCGTTTGTAGAACGCCTGAAAACTTTTGGAAAAGTTTTGATGTAGAATCGTTCTCAGAATAGCCGTCACATGTTTTTGAACTTTTTCGACGTCCGCAAAACGTGATCCGTTTAAGGCCAGGTTAAGACGTGGAAACAAAAAGAATCTGCAGGCGCCAGATCTGGAGAGTAGGGTGGATGTTGCAAAACTGTCATGCCACGCCGAGTCAAAAATTATCGTACCATGAGGCTGATATGCGCTGATGCATTGTCGTGCAGTACCATCCAATTTTGTTAGCATCTTATGGGTTTATGTTTTACTAAATTTAAAGCAGAACTTAATGTTGTGTCGCTGCTCTATAATATAATAGCACTGCTATAGAGGCTTTGTATTAGTACCGACTGGGGACAGGTTCAAAAATGTCTGTGCGTGTCTACGCATGAACGCGCGCCGTTATTTCAAACTTTGAATAACCAGATATTAGACCATTTACCAAACTTTTTAGACACACCTCGTATAACAAACGTTATTAACTTTAATACGAGGTGAGTCAAAATGATTGAAATCCATTAAATTCTATGCTACAATTTTCTTATCTTAAGTTGGTATTAGTATAATTTATAGTTTTCTATATTATCCTATGTGGTATTTTTACCACAAGATGGCATTCTAAAAACATTTTAAATATGTTGGTATTAGTGTATTTAAGAGCAAATAAATAAAGTATTAAAGTTGATGCTGTACCTTTTGAGAAACGTTTAATTTAACAATTATAATCAAGAGGTTTTACCAACTAAACAAAATCTTTAAATAACAGGTAATTTAACTCAACCTCTTTCATTTTGGCTCACTCAGTACATTACTAACGCAACTAAAATAATACGTTACAATTTTTTTTTTTAATAATGAAGTAATCAATAATGCAACATACTTTACATGTTTAAAAAAGCTGTTTCTGGGTACTAAGTATATTTTTCCGTCGCTACCATGGTTTTATTAATTTATTCTGCCGAGAAGTGTGTTACACTTTAACCAAAACATTAGGGTTTTTCCTCGTGGTTGACGTTTAGGTACAACTTGCCAGTTAATTTATTGTTACATTTTAGACAAAACTTTTCTATGTTATTTTTTTAATAATACTACAAAGGATGATGTCGTCCTTGCAAAAAGTTTAGGCAATTACCGGAGATATTTTCTAATTGTTGAGATAGCAACGCTAAATAATCATGTTTAAATAAAAATTAATTTTTAGCTACAAATTTGTTGTACGTTCCATATTGACTTTTTAAAGTCCGTTTAAACACGGTTGAACTTTTTTAGTTTTTCCTCGGCAGCAATGAAACTAGCAATGTCTAAATATCTCAATAAAAGCTTAACATGATAAATTTGTAACCAGTTTCAAATAAATTCCTCAAATCATAAAAATATAAAAAAAATAAGTAAACAATTTAATCAAGTATAGAACTGGCATAAATGACAACTGTTTTAGTAAAATAAAACGTGTAACTAAACATTTGGAAACATGGCAAATTTTCTATTACCAATATCAAATTAAACATTTGTGCACGACTTAACAAATCATTCGATCAGCAATTTGTCAAACATAATTTATGACAACAGATAAGATAAGACCTGACCTGTAATATAGTCACTTCATGATTTTATGCAGAAACAGAAAACTAAGTTTACTGTAGGCAAAATTTTAAATGCCAATTCATTTTCTTACTCAATTTAATTTTTTTTTGTTAAGAAAGAGTAAGTAAATTTCTATTTCAAAATATTTTTTCCCCGTGCAAATATTTAATTTCTAATACTTAACCAGACATTTGACAAAAAGCAACTAATTTTAACTTATTTTAGCAACTTAACATACTTACTTGTCACAATATAAAATATAATGATTACATGTCATAAAATTTTTGTATGATAATATTGAAAAACATTTTAACGTGTATTGTAAGACTTTCTAATGGTTTGTAAATGTGTCATTATCCAAAGCTGCTATGTAAATAAGTCATACTTCAATATCTGCCTTATTACCATAATGTTTAAACTGTTTTGATTTTGACAAACTATATAAAAAAATTACTTTATTTCCGTACGTTCATTAGTTTCTTATCATCAAATTCATTTTTACAGTATTTTATTTTTGCTGATACATAATTGTAAATTTAAATGCAATAATTTTAATATTTAGTACGTAACTAAAAATTTTATTTATATTTTGCAAAAACATAAAATTGTAATTATTTTTTTTTGTAATAAAATTTATATAATACAATAATTCAATCCTAATACTGTTTCAATATCTATTAAAATAAATAACTAAAACGTAATCATTTTGTGAGTTTTTGTCTTAACAACGACCGTCTATAATTATTTATGGTTTATTTGTAGTGTAATAAAAATTGTAATATTGATAATATATAAGTTTTATTTAAGTTTCCAAATAATTTTTTTTGTTTCAACAATAATTTAATCGGTGTTAATACATTATCAGCAAGAACTAGTCCTTTAATTAATAATAACTTCGCTATCTCAAAGAAAATAGTTATATTATCTCTTGCAACGTCGGCAAGTTCTTGAATATAACTCTTCCGGTGCGAGTTGAAAGACTGCCCTCGGGCTTCCTATTATTAGATAATCCTTAAATCGACTTATTTTTTTAGATTTTTTTTTTTAATTTAAACTCACTTCTAACTTTATCTTTATATCTACCAAGACAATTACTATTACAAGAAAAATCAGTAAATAATAAAAAAAATGAATTGGGATGTACTGTTCTTCCATAATTTGCAATTTTGACCTAAATTAGTCTTGCATAATTAAAAATTCGACTAACAATATCTTTAAACTAAATTTGTAAAATACAAAAGAAGTTTAACTTTTTTACATTTTTGGTAGTTAGTACTTTTGCAATTTTGCATATTGTTAAAATGCCATATTCCAATATTTTTAATTTTTGCTGAAATAGTTTCATAATATTATTTTATTAAATTTAAATACCCGTTTTCGTACAATTTTTTAAAATAGTATAATATTTTTTCGTCGATCGTTTGTTAATACTTATATCAACGATTTAAACCACGAAATTATATTACTGCATGATTTTTTCTAATCAATGAAATTATTGGGGTGAATTAAAATTTTTATAAGGTTATATAAATTGTATTATTTGACGTTTGTAAATAAAAAGTAAACTGGAAAATTCACCTGTGCAATATTATAATTGACAATTTGAAATATGCCGTTTAGAATAATATTGTAGGTTACGTAGTCCCATTATTAAAATGAAAACAAAATTAGACGATTTGGAGGCAAAGTACCTACCCAAAGTAAGGTGACAAAATTGTGGTCTACATCTTCTGACGATTACGGACATACAAACTGTCTTTTAGGGTTTATCGATGGTTAAGACATTCAGTTGCTGTTTCCAAACTATCTAAGTTATGACAATAATCATAAACAAATTTTAGTTTTTTACAATAAATAACAACGTAACCATTAAACAAAGCAATTTTTATTATATAACTATGTTGTTATGATAGTCGTATAATTCCTCTGCTTACATATTAGCCCTTCATTTCATGATTTTAATTTTTTGAAAAAAAAAAATCTTTTTGATGTCATTTTGTGTTGTAGATTTTTTTTGTAAGACCCAAATGCACTGCACATTTCCCATACTTAAAATGGCTAAATCCTTTGCAATTGGGTAATTTACATCTTAGTCGCTTCCCTTCATATGTTATCTAATGCGAACTTTCGTCCAAACGTACATTTTTTAGTGGAACATGAGCTGCTGGTCCTTTTCAACGTTTAGCACCTATATGTTGTTCTACTTGGGATCTTGGTCTTTTCTTTCTTTTTAGATTGTTGAACCCTATTAGGCACAAACATTCTGCCACTTCTAATCGAAATTTCCATAAATTCAATAGTCTTGTAGTTCAAGATTCACTTTGTTCTTTCCTTACCTTTTTATATAAAAGCCAAGTATTTATTGTGGTCACATTTAATAAATGGAAAAATATCCTAAGGTACCATTTTTTTAATGGAAGTGAAATTTTGTAACGACCAATGAAACTATCAAGCAAATCAACCCCTCCCATAAGCTTGTATTCTTTTATGACATTTGGACGATTAATTTATACTTTTCTCTTTAGTTTTCTGTCAAACTTTTTGACTTGTGAAATTGGTAATTCACCATGACAAGAAGACAACATGTGCAGCACTTTATTGTCTTTCCAAGCAACTAAGCTCAGATTGACACCGTCTACATTAGTCATGTACTCTTTAGACATTCCGCAAGGCATCTTTTTGAATTCTTTTTCATAAGTAAGCTTCCCAGTAAACACGGATTGAAACTGTTACAGTCACAAAATTAAAACATTTGTTTCATTACGTTGTTTCGTGTTAGTTCCATTTTTATATCATTTACATGTAACTGACAGTGAATAAATTGAAAGAGTTCCGATTTTTCACAATCAGTTTTAAACCGTTTCAGTACTTGCAATTTTTTTCCCATAATCAGCAAACGTCTAAAAATTGATTTATTAAAACCGAATATTTTTTGAATAACTAGAATTGTTTGAAGATCGGTTAAATGAAATTGAATTATTTTCAAAACAGTAGAATCGTTTTAGTAAAAACGAATACTTTGTGATTAGTCAGCATTAGTCGTTGCTATACTTACTGTCGTCAACGCCTGCGCTGCAAATTGATATCTTTTCACTTGTTCGGTTGCAGTTTGATAAGTGATGCTGTGTTTACAATTACGAAATAGAACAATAAACGGTAAGTCGAAGCATTTTATTGTAATCCATAAATGTAACCAATATTATTATCATTTCTGTTCTTTATGTATCATGTTTTAATTTGTATAAAAAAAATGTTAATTAACACACATGATTGCGTTAAGGTAGATTATTGCGTAAATCTGATGATACTTTAGGATTTATAATTACAGTTCAATTCTTCAAGTTTTCATTACGATTATGTACAGCTAAAGGTATTCACAGTGTTTTTATAACTTTCTTATGATTGCTAAAGTGATATTTATATTAAGTTTGTGTTGTTTTTGATTAAAAAAGTGTAATTAATTTTGTGTAACTCTATGATTATGTATGTATATAAACGAAATATTTATTTCTATGTTACAGAAGCGGTTAAAAGTTGCTACCCAACAGTAACTGATGCAGTTTTCGAGGCTTCCGTAAAAAGATCACAAAATGAAGGTTCCAATATGTAAAAAACTCATTGTGATTGATTTAAAAATATTTATTGTGCAATAAAATTTGAAACGTGCATTTGAAAATGTATTATTGTATTATTGAAAGAATTGTTTTAGTTCATTATTGAAACAAGAAAATCATATACATATTGATCATTTAGTATCAGTTCAAGAACGAAGCTTTTAAAACGTAAACTGAATGCAACATTTGTTTTGCAACAGGTTTGAATTTAAAATACCGAAACTATACTGATTCAAATAAGTGAAACAGCGATGGACTTATAGCTATTTTATTGCCGTTAGGTTTCTTTTATGTTTGAAACAAGAGTGAATCATAATTTTTTTGTTTTGAAACTGTTACTAAACATTATCAGTTTTGTGTTTACTGGGGGTGTTGTGTGGAATTCTATTTCTACGCACAGTACCAAGCATGTATATGCCTTAGCCATGCCATGTGTGCAAATAATGGGACTGACGTGTAATAATTGTCACAGTATAGTTGGTGATTGACATTCTTTGTTAGTTGTTGTAGCTTTGGTAGATCTCAAAATATAACAAAAACCATCAATTCCACATAGCTTGAACAGTTTAAATCCCCACTCATTTAGTTTCATGGGATTCTACTGATACTAAATAATCGATACATGTATGATTTTTTTGTTTCAATAATGAACTAAAATAATTCTTTCAATAATATAATAATACATTTTCCAATGCACGTTTCAAATTTTATTGCACAATAAATATTTTTAAATACAATATCACATTGAGTTTTTTACATATTGCAACTTTCCTGGATGTGGTCTTTTCGCGGAGGCCTCGAAAACTGCATCAGTTACTGTTGGGTGGCAACTTTTAACCGCTTTTGTAACATAGAAATAAATATTTCATTTATATACATACATAATCATAGAGTTACGCAAAATTAATTACATTTTTTTAATCAAAAACAACACAAACTTAATATAAATATCACTTTGGCAATCATTAGAAAGTTATAAAAACACTGTGAATACCTTTATCTGTACATAATCGTATAGAAAACTTGAAGAATTGAGCTGTAATTATAAATCCTAAAGGATCATCAGATTTACGCAATAATCTACCTTAACGCAACCATGTGTGTTAATTTATATTTTTTTTATACAAATTAAAACATGATACATAAAGAACAGAAATGATAATACATAATATCGATTACATTTATAGATTATAATAAAATGTTTCGACTTACCGTTTATTGTTCCATTTCGTAATTGTACACACAGCATCACTTGTCAAACTGCAACCGAACAAGTGAAAAGATATCAATTTGCAGCGCAAGCGTTGACGACAGTAATCAAAAATATAGCAACGACTAATGCTGACTAATCACAAAGTATTCGTTTTTACTAAAACGATTCTACTGTTTTGAAAATAATTCAGTTTTATTTAACCGATCTTCAAACAATTCTAATTATTCAAAAAATATTCGGTTTTAATAAATCAGTTTTTAGACGGTTGCTGATTATGGGAAAAAAATTGCAAGTACTGAAACGGTTTAAAAATGATTGTGAAAAATCGGAACTCTTTCAATTTATTCACTGTCAGTTACATGTAAATGATATAAAAATGGAACTAACACGAAACAACGTAATGAAACAATTGTTTTAATTTTGTGACTGCAACAGTTTCAATCCGTGTTTACTGGGATATACCTAAAAATTTTAAAACGTCTTGTACAGAAATATTTAGGGGTTTATTTGGATGTTTTTGCACACTGTAGAGACTACTTTGCCCTAGTGTTATTTCCAAAAAAATTTCAGTGAAGAAATATTTGCAACATGTAGATGGAGTCTCCAATTCCAGCAATTCCTTTGAGAGATTGGATTTGCCTCGAAATAATACTGCATCATTGTCGCTTTCTCCATATAATCCGATTTGGCAATTTCTTTGTAATGGATGCAGATGTTGAACATTGTATATTCCCTTGTTCAACGTGTTCAGTCTCTACTACTTTAATGTTAGACTGATCACCATCGCCTAATTTAATATTTTCCAAATTAGCAGCATTTACACTAACTGGGTTTTGTTCATCGTCATCGGCTTCTGGGACAAACTCTAGGACAGCAATAGTATCAGTATCAGACTTTTAATGTTTCTTGGTATGCTTATAGTTTTATTCCTAATAACAATATATGTTATTTATAACGTGTTTTTAAATATACATATAACACTTACATTATTAGTTTTATAAATGATTCCGATTTTCCACTTACTGTTATCAAAGAAATCTTTTTGATAATGTTTTGATGTGTAAATTTTTTTTCTGGTCATACTGTTCACTAAATATAACTAAAAAACTGTAGCAATCATCGATATTTAAAAGACTAATTATAATCAAACTAAAATTTAATTGATGTTTACGTACCTATAAAAGAAAATAAACATAAGCAAAACCATAACAATAAACGTAGGTGACATTAAGGTTATGTAGTATTCCCATTAACTATCGCTCCCTATTACTTAAAAGACACACTACCGTTTCTAAAAAATAAAACAATTGTTAAGTAGGTAAAATTGTAAAATTATAAGAAAATGCAAAAGTCAATAATTCACAAACGACGAAAAAACTAAGTAACCAACTTGTTTGATAAAATGCGATTAACAATCTCGAAAATATTCACGTTTTTGTATAAGCGCTTGCTCGCTATAGTTTCAAAAAAAATTAATTATTGAATAAAAGTAGAATTGTCAAATTTAAATCTATACGTAACTAAGTTAAACAATAATTTATAGCTAACAAAATAACTATAATTTTTCTTACTTGTAATAATAATAATGATTTACATGTTTTATTTTAGTTTGAACCATAAACATATAATTTTTTTTTAAATTATTAAATGTACTAATTTTATTTGTTTTGTAATTTTATTATGTTTGTATAAGGGTTAATGCCAATCTAGTATCTACAATAATTTAAATTGATGAGTGTTTTCTATTCACATAGGAGGGGCTATAAAAAAACCACTTCGAACTTTTTTTGCGGTTACATTTTGTGCCTTCATCGGGCAACTAAAATAGGAAATGAACATCTAACACACTTACGTATTATCTCTACTACTTAAGATAAAGCATATCGGATTAAACGCACACCATAAAAGAAAGCATCAGACAGATGTCTCTATCTTTGTCTTACACAAACTATTTATGACAAATATCTCGATTTTTTCTTCTTTTTTTTCAGCTTTACAGACTAAGTTAAACAGGTTTCCTTTTTAAATAGAATAAGCGAGCCAGCAGAGGTTATTTATCAAAAATATTTATGTATACAAAATGTTTTTGTAATCTTTATTGTTATATTTCTACATCAGTAAATATATGTACGATCTAGGTTAAGGTTAAATTTATATTTAGAAAATATTGTTAATTATTTGTTAAAGTATTATTTAAAAAAAATTGTAAATTTCTTTCTGTATAAACGGTAGTGTGATTTTTACATAATAGGAATTTTATATGTCATTAACTTAACGTTAATTATTGTAGTTTTTCTTATACATATATTTTCTCTATTACGTTAACGTCAATTAAATTTTGATTTTATTGATAATTAGTTTTAAAAATAATAATGCTTGCAAGTTTTTTAAGTTCTTTTTCTAAATTTTTTACACTTATATACAGGGTGTCCCACGAGGTACTGTACATACTGAAATAGTATGTTCCTTAGGTCAATTTAAGTAGAAAACGTCCTATAAACATGGGTCCAATTCGGCATAGTTACACAGATACAAGCGTTCAAAGTTTATAACTGATCACACATTTTTTGAAAACTAATTATTCTTAGTGAACTGGAAAACAAAAGCCGAACAATATGTCATTTATTGCTTTCTTTTCTACTAATGTCACAGTCGATTTTATTAAATGAAGTGTAATTTAAATGCAAAATGCCTTCTCATTTTTCTAACGAAGAGTATACTGATATCATTTACATTTATGGATTTTGTGATGGAAATGCGAGATCTGCCGTTAGGGAATATGAACGAAGATTTCCCAACAGGAGGGTGCCAAATCACCAAACCTTTTCTTCTGTGTTTCAACATGTACGGACTCATGGTTCATTTCCATCAGTTTCAACAAAATCTGACCGTCCTGTGCAGTTAAATGTGAATGAGCAGGAAAACATTCTAAAGATGGTTGATCGGAGTCCAGGGTTGAGTACTAGAAGAATTTCTTCTCGAACCGGACTACCCCGTATGTCAGTATGGCGAACATTACATGATGGGTTTTTGTATCCCTATCACATACAACAGGTTCAGCATTTGGAACCTAGAGATTTTGCTGCCCGGTTGAATTTCTGCCACTGGCTACAGGTAAATCCACAATTAGTTCCATTCATTTTATTTAGCGACGAGGCGCAATTTACTAGAGATAGAGTGAACAATACACGTAATTCTCATTTGTGGTCATATCAAAATCCACATGGCACAACAGAAACTAACTTTCAGCGCAGATTTTCTGTTAACGTATGGTGTGGCATGATTGACGATCAACTTATTGGACCTTTTTTCTTTGAGGAACGTCTGACAGGAGAAGCATATGCTAACTTTTGTGGAATGAATTGCTACCGCTTTTGGAAGAAGTACCTTTACTAACAAGACAACAAATGTTTCTGCAACATGATGGAACTCCTCCACATTTTAGTCGGCATGTGACCGAATATCTAAATTTTGCTTACCCCAATAGGTGGATTGGGCGTGGAGGCCCGCATGCTTGGCCACCGAGATCGCCCGATCTCACAACTTTGGACTTCTATCATGTGAAAAGTTTAGTATACGAGGTAAAAGTTAATACCAGAGCTGAACTAATACAGCGTATCCTGGATGTGTGTCAACAAACACGGGACAACCAGGTGCTTCGAGCGGCTACTCGGTCCATTTTAGATCGTTGTATTAATCCGAACGAGGTCATTTTGAGCATTTGATGTGATTTTTTTTGTTTGTTTTTTTTATGTTTGTTTTGTAGTTCGATTTTCTGTTTTCAATAATAATAATTTTCAAAAAATGTGTGAGCATTTATAAACTTTGAACGCTTGTATCTGTGTAACTATGGCGAATTGGACTTATGTTTACAGGACGTTTTCTACCTAAATTAACCTAAGGAACATACCATTTCAGTATGTACAGTACCTCGAGGGACACCCTGTATAAAAAACTTACAAGAAAAGGTCCGCTGGTACGTTAGAATTATCGCACGACAAAAGCAATGATAAGACTATAAGTTAATTTTTTCTTTTGGGCGTTTCTCTTAAAAACCAAAATTTCTTTTGGAACGTTTTGTTCTATATTTTTTTTGTTGTTATTGAACTTTTCTTTAGGTTTCATTATATTTTTTAGATGTTGGTTAATAAAGTTTATGGTTTGGTTTCTATCGTTTATTTAATTTGTAGTGGATTTAGAATTTTGTCAAAATTTAACTTTTGTTTGGGACTCGTAGTGATTTAATAAATGTAGAATTAAAAATCTTTTTATATTTTCACTTTATAGTGGAATATTTGTTTTGTGCGATTTACATGTTATATGAAACTCCGATAATAAATTACTACTACTATAATTTGGAAAAATGCTATGGTGTGACAAAAAAAATGTTAAATATTCTAAAAGTGTTTTTGAATTTTCATCGAGAAATAAGTAAGCTTGTGCATATACTGAATACTAGTTATGGTTAAAATAATTTTTTGTTAATAATAATAAGTATTCAATTTAAATATATTATTTAAAACAATTTATCAAGGTAAGAGTTACTGGTAATTGCATATTTTGCAATTATTAATAGATTTTTTGTGCTGCCAACATCGCAAACGTCAATATTCGTTCGCTAGTGTAGTTATGTAATGAACGAAAAAAGCTCTAGGGTGGCAAAATGAAAACTAGGAATCTACATGAAAGTAAGTGTTCAAAGTCAATTAATATATTAGAATGAGTATTCGACAGGTGGAAAAATCATTTTAAAAATCTTGAAAATCAGTTAAAATTGAAGAAAAACAATGTTAAAGTTAATGTCAAATCTGACAGATTTAGTAATAAATGTAGTACCAACATATTATTTTTCTGTTGATTTTTTTTATTTTTTCAAAAAAGAATGTAATTTTATAAAAGGCAACACAAAAAATAATGTATATTACTCTCGTCGAAAGAATCATAGCATAACTCACTCACATGCAACGCTCGGCCGTGCGGCCTCGCGTCGCATTAACGTTCGTTATGCTATTTCTTACTTTCGATTCTTGTTACGTAAACTACTATTGTTATTTCTGTTTCCATATTTAGTCAATAATATAATTGCTTCGGTGAATTGTAGGTATTGTTTCGCACGGTAGTAATATTGTATAAATGTAGTCTGTCTCTTTAGTTTTTCTATATCTTATCGAAGTTAATTAATGATATAAACTAAATATGATAGAAAACCATCTCATAGTGTAAATTTACTATGTTAAGATAGTAATTTGCAAATTACTACAGAAGTGGAAACGTTGACAAATTGATTTTATACCCACGTAATTCAAATAAGTTTTGAATATACCGTGTGCAAAACTACAACTAATAATATTGTAAGGTAAATACTGTCGATGCAAATGTAACAACACTATTAACATAAACCACTGGATGACTGTTTCGCTCTGTTGGAACTCCTCAGCAGTAGGAAAACACTCTAATGTAATATAATAAGTTAATGTATTGACAAATCTATAGCTTTAAATTAATAAATGATGTCAGTAACATAAACGAAATATAATGGGAGAGCTATCTTATAGTGTAAATTTTGCTGGCTTTATAAAATAAACTAGTCAAAATTTCTACTTCTACAGCAATTTACAAGTTATTATCTTCACACAGTGACTTTATACTATGAGATGAGTTTGTCGTCATATTTTGCTTTGAATCATTTTCTATTTCAATTTGGTAATATTCTGAATACTCTATTTTACTTAAAAAATTTATTTATTTAATTTTGTATTTATTGGCTAAGAAGAATTTACATAATGTTTTGAAATCAATGAATCAATTATCTTTGGTTTATTTTTGTCATATTTATTATTTAAATCGTTTTAAATAGATAGAAGCATAATCCTAATCAGTTTTTATGTTAAAAATTACGGTTTCGGAATTTATTTTGTAATAATAATTTTTGATATTTGAAATGCCTCACATTGGAAATGGTATTAAAAATTAATGTTTTGGTTTAAACAGTTTAAACACATTTTAAATAATAGTTTACAAAATTGTTTAAACTGAAATTGATATTGAGGTAAAAAACTATAATTAGACAATCTATGATTAAAAACATTTGTTAAAAATGGATTAATTTGTGGTTGCGATGTTTGATTAAAAAATTTAAATATAAAAATATTTTATAAAAATCAGTTTCTTATGGATGCTGCAATATACCTTGTTGTGGTAACAAAAAATTAAAAAAAAAACGAAATGGATGTAGTATGATTAGAAAATTTCAATCACAGCTGATTTCAATATGTGTGACTTACATGCATGTACTCAATTACCTAAGGACATTTTTACTCCTAAATCCAATCCAAAATTGGCTTTTTTTACCCTACATTTACAAGGTTACAGATCAAACAGGGAAATTTCTTCATAAGAATAGTATTAAACCCATATTCAACTCGACAGGCAAAGTCTCTCATATTCTTCCTTCTCCCAAGGCCACACTTCATCTCAAGGCGTATACCAAATTCCTTGTTCACGTGGTTTAGTTTACATTGGTAAAACTGGTCGTTCCGTCATTACTAGCATTTCATAACATGATCGTTATATAAAGAAAAGGCATATTTCTAAGTCTGCGGTTGATAATCATCATTTTACTATACGACAAAAGATAGACTCTAATAACGTTTCGGTGGTTGCCAAATCTCCATTCTTCTTCAACAGGAAATTTTGAAAAAGCATATAAATCATCAAACTTTAATCGTGGTCATGATTTCAAACTATCCTCTTTTTGGACCAAGGTATTATTCCTTTATCAAAAACACGCCCTTTTTCGACCGTAACCTAATCAGAGTCAGGCTTAACCAGCTGTGACGATACTTCTTCTTTATATACGGAGACTATTCCTTCTTAAGTCACTTTTATAGGGTTCAAAATCTAGCTTGGTTCACAAGATTACCTAACTTTGTAGCGGTCTGCGGTTCTTTGTTAGATTTTTGTTTGCTTTTTCAAGTTAATTGTTTTCTTTCTTATCTTTCATCTGGCTTAGTTCACAAACTGAGTACCTTACTTTTTAGAATTTTTTAGTTAGATATTGGTTGTTTGTTTGAGTTCTTCAATTTCTCTCACGCCTTGATGAAGCCCCTTACGAAAGTGGGCAAAACGTTGGCAACTTTGGTTACAACAATGACACGGACCAAACCCGGAAGACGTTCTTATCTTAGTATAAACAATTATATTGTTTAAATAATAATAGCAAAATAAACATTGTAAAAAAGATTAAGAATATTTAAAATATTTATTAAAAGAATACAAACTTTGTAGAAACTTTATTTTAAACCAATGTATTTACACTCACACAATATTAGCATTTAAATTAATATTCAGAAGCACTAAAACTTTAATGTACAAGTTGTTACAAAGCGTGTAAGTTACTATTTTAAAAAAATATACTATTTTTACATCAACGCAAGCATAAAAAATATGATAATTTAAAAATACTTGTATATTTTAGTTTTAAAATTACAAGACGTTCTCATTTTTAATGAAAAACCAGTAAGTGTGAAAAAGGATTGAAGTAAAAGGAGAGATTTATTTTGATATCACAATGCGTTTTTGTTTTAATTACAGATTAGTAACGATAGTAATAAAGCGCTAACATACTAATTCCTTTTAATGTTTATTTTTATATTTTATTTTAAAAGTAATTAAATAACTTCAACAGTAAGGTGTTGCTTTGTTTATGTTCAACTTTAGTACTATCTTTATTTAAATTTTAAGAAATATTTATTATTGTGTTTGTTAAATAAGTCTTATTTTGCTACGTCATTTTTAAGCAAATAGTCTAAAATTAACACAATTCAAAGAAAAAAATTTAATATTAACATTAAACTTGAAAAATGTAAACATTTATTAAATTGCATTGCTGCCGACTCTAAATTAACAAATTTTAATTATTATTCTACAAAGGTATTATAAATCCTTCAGAACATACAAATATTTATGAAACAAAGCTAACATATCTTTGTTAAAATAAAGTTATTTTTGCAATAATTAAATATTGTAGGAGATCTTACAAAAAAAAGCTGTTGGCATTTGTATCATGTTGAAAAATTATGTAAATGTATCTCCAATGATTCCAGCTATTAAAACTCTTTATTAATGCAAATTGTTAGCATATAAATGAGAAAATTATATTTTACATTGTTTCGGAAGAAATAACTATGTACAATATAGAAGTAACACTTTTTTTGTATGTTTAATATAAAAATGCACTGGAATTTGTATTCTATGTGCTTTAACACTAACACTAAATTACATTTTTCCCTTAAGAAATGAAAGTTTATTTAAATTTAATCTATTTTAAAATTTTAATTTTTTAATGTAGACAGACGTATTTTTAATTTTCTTGCCTATGTTAAGCGTAAAATTAAAAGATTAAAACGAAATTATTTAAAATTAATTTTATAAGAAAGAAAAATTTTAGATGCAGTAAGACTGCAGAAAAAGTGATGTTTAAAAACACAAATTTACTTGAAGTATTTTCTTCGAATTGTTGACAAAAAAATTAATTTTCCATTTAAATATTAAACTAATTGAATGCAAATAAAATAGTTATTTAATCAACAAGGTTGGTAACAAAGGCAATATTTAAAATTTTTAATATCTCCGAGATAATAATCGTCGATTATCAAACTTTTGCGTTTTCTTATGATTTTACAATTTTACCTACCTAACAACTGTTTTATTTTTGTATAAACGGTAGTGTAATTATTAAGTAACGGGAATTTTACATAATTTTAACTTACGTTTATTGTTATGTTTTCTATTATATTTATTTTCTTTAATACGTTAACGTCAATTAAATTTCAATTTAATTGATTACAATTAGTTTTAAAAATATTAACTATTCCAACATTTTTTAGTTTTATGTTTTTAACAGAATGACTAAAGAATTGAATAAAATCACATCCGATAAATTATCAAAAATTTTTCTTTGATAAACAGTAATCGTGTGCTTGTTTTCTTTAGAGACATCAGCAGAACTTGCTGTAAAGAGGAAATCAGATTGATTTATAAAACAAATAAGATAGGCGTTCATACATTTAAAAATAATTCGTAACTAACAAATATTGTTATTAGAAATAACAATATAAACTGACCAGGGAACATCAAAAATCTGCAATCTACAAAATCTACAATAGTAATTAAAATTCAATTGTTTCTGTAGATAAGAAAGTTTTAACAACAAAAAATTTAGTTCAAAATTTATAAACAACAGTTAATTACAACTGTGAACTAAATTTTATAAGCAAATTTTTACTACAAATTGAGTTTACCGACAAAAAATGAGACGATACCGATATCGTGCTTTGCTGATGTTTTAAAGAAATCCAAAAAACTAGTTTTTCTACTTATATATTAAAGATATATTTATCTATCTATCATATTGCGGTGTTACCTTTGTGTATCAAAATATTTACATAATCGCAATTACAAAGAAATAATGTGGTATGTACTACATAGAGCTGAGAAGAGATTTATAATCGTTTGTCGATAATACAGATTTGTGATATCAACTATAATCTAACGTTCCATATTGTAGTTTTAAATAAATAACATGCAACAAACTAAATTTATAGGTTTAGTAACAATTTGGTAAAAAGTAAAGGAATTTTGGTATATTTATACACATTTGTTACAAATTTTGGTTTTTACTTCTTTTTGCAGCTGTGCGCATTTGGAGCCGCGACGTTTTATAGAACCTTCAATAGGTAAATGATCGCCTACATGTTGAAGTCTTCGCTTGTTTGATTTAGGTTGTCCTAAAAGTTTTGTTGATTTTTTTACTCGGTAGACAAAAATAGCTGCTACGTCATTAAGTATATAAAATCTTGGAAAAAATTTTTGACTGCTGCTACTCCAAAACACTACTCCATCTGGTGCTACTACGTTTTCATTTTCGATTGTCTCATTATCAATTTGACTAATTTTATTGTTATTATTCAACTATAATTTCATCATGTCTGTTATTGTCGCTCTCTAAGAGATAATAATTGTCTCCTGACAAACCTTCACAATGTTCTTATCGTCGTCGATTCACTTTATGTGAGTATTATTTTACTTATTGTTGCCTGTTGAAACCTAGGTGTTCTACAGTGGAAAACATTACAAATCAATAGGTGCATTGCTTATTCGTAACTTTAGAAAGAAGAAACAACACCTTTTGGGCAATAATACACTTACAAATTCTTTAATTGTAAGAGAAAGCAGTGAACGTTGTAAGTAGACGGACTTCACTGGCAAACTGTCAGGTTATGTGACTATTTCTAAGTAAATACTTGCAAAATGTTCATTTAAAGTCGGGTATACTTGTAGTAGAAGTAGCGATAAAAAAAAGGGCAGAATAACAGTATGCAAATAGCAGGTGATTTAAAAAATAGTGGTAAATTTTAAAAAATGTGCGAGTGGGTTTGTGCAAAACAATGGTCAATAATTACTATAAATAAAGCGTTGGCGGAGTAGAAATGTGTAAAATAGCAGTAAAAAAAAACAAATGGTTAAAATAGTAATTCTATGTTAATCTTGGCTTATAAATTTAGTTTTCTAATATTGTTGGCATACAAAATTTATAAACAATTTTGAATCAATGAAACCAAAAAACCGTTTTCTATTAATGCAAAATTTTTAACTCATAAAATTATCCAAGAGAATTAAGAATTTTTGAAAGTTATGTAAATTGTATTACCTGACTTTTTTAAACAAAAAATAAATTTAAAAATTCATCTAGAAATTATTATAATTGAATATTGTAACAATAATTGTAGGAGCTTAATATTTCTTAAAATACAGTTTTAAGATCCTCCTAAAATGTTTATTTAGTTGAAAATGTTTTCCTATTCAATTGATAGGATCCTTCAAGGTGGAGGGACGGCAAAAATAAAATCAACCTCGTATGTTGTTAAGGCGACGTTTCGTTGGCTTTAGTGCTCAACTTCTTCAGGCCAGTCTATATAATTTAAAACATCAACAATCAGTAATACATATTACACATCAATACAATAGTTATAACATTAAAATCTATCATTAACAATTAAAAAATCGTATTTTACATTAATATGAAAAAGGTGACTAGAAAACCAAATCGAAAAAAATTAAAATCACACATATTCAATAAAAGTACCTTAATGCAACTACAGTATTACTAAATATAATAATAAGATAATATAAAGCGATAAAATAAAATAAAACCAATTAAGAAAACTTACCAACAATTTAGTGGTTGGTTTTACCCCAGTTTTCTTAATTGGTTTTATTTTATTTTATCGCTTTATATTATCTTATTATTATATTTAGTAATACTGTAGTTGCATTAAGGTACTTTTATTGAATATGTGTGATTTTAATTTTTTTCGATTTGGTTTTCTAGTCACCTTTTTTCATATTAATGTAAAATACGATTTTTTAATTGTTAATGATAGATTTTAATGTTATAACTATTGTATTGATGTGTAATATGTATTACTGATTGTTTGATGTTTTAAATTATATAGACTGGCCTGAAGAAGTTGAGCACTAAAGCCAACGAAACGTCGCCTTAACAACATACGAGGTTGATTTTATTTTTGCCGTCCCTCCACCTTGAAGGATCCTATCAATTGAATAGGAAAACATTTTCAACTAAATAATTGTAGGTTAATAACCAAATTATTAAAATAAAAACAGAATTGGACAATTTGGAGCTACAAAATTCCTGAAGTAGTCTGGCAAATAAACTTCTTATTAACAACAATAATTGTGGTCTACATCATCTGACGATTATGAACACACAAATTGTTTTTTGGTGTTTATCAATGTTTAAAAGATTCAGTTGCTTTTTCCAAACATGCATAATATCAAAGTTGTGACGTTTGTGTGTTAATGTAGTATATAACAACAATCACAAACAAATTTTGCTTTATTACAATAAATAACAACGTAAATTTTGTACAAATCAATTTTTATCATATAATTATATCGTCATGATACTCGTGTAATTCGGTTTTGTTAAATAGTCGGTAGGTTAAAATTTTTTTTAAAAATTGTCCTCGACACGCCCACCTTTCGCCGTCAATTGTCAATTTTTATAAGCGCGTATTTATGCACTTTCCGATAATGTTTTATTTGGGGTTAGTAATATTTGTGTATTAGGGGTTTTAACTGATTATTTCCTACTTGTCTATAGCGGATTTCCATACCCGCCACACGTTTCTTTTATCGGCGAAGATAACAAACAGATGGCATGTTCAGGGAAAACTTTCCATGACGTCATGTTACTATAGCTATTCACACCGTCAAGGGGTTGGAAACTTTTAAAGTTGCGATTTCTTATGGGAGAAAAAACCACCATCAATTGCTAAAATAACTCGAGGGGAAACGCCGCGCATTCGCTATCGCAAATGACTGTATGCTTTAAAAACGAAATTTACTTGTGTTAATGCCGTGTGTACGTTTTGTGTTAGATTTAATATTACGTCTAAGGTAATACAGGTACAAAATAAGCTAATTCCCTACTGGATAAATCCTAATTGCGAGTATTACAATTTCTAATTTTACGATTAGTACTTCGTTGGTCATGTCGATTGTTGACCGTACGTACATGTTAGGTTAACACAATTAATTATAAGATGATTTTGTGCGTTACAAAGTCGTGTGCAGTGTGCTTTGAGTCTCTAAGTCTTTATTTTTTTGTTATATATATTTGTGATTTTGAATTTACAAATAAAAAGTCATTCCTTCTTCGAATGCAAAAGTTTAGACCGACTACGTCAGTTTACTGTGCGACGTGTTGCCGTTTGGTCCGACTCATGTATTAGCGTTTGGAAAATTTACGTAATTATATTTATGTACCTTCTTCGTCCTCTTTGGAAATTGTCTGTGATAAAATAAACATGTATATTGTGTTATTAATTCTGTCGTTATTTGTTCTTTTCCAGCTACGGGTAGAATTAAACGATATCTCTCTAATTTAATCTTTCATCGTTTGGCCCTTTTTTAATTTCAATTTATAATTTTGCATCACATAGCCTGCGACTCCCTCTCCGGGACAACTGTGTAACAATTCTTTTATTATTGCGTAATTAGTCTTTTAGTGCTAAAAGGACGTACCCCACATTTATAAAATTATAGTTTTTTGATGTTATTATCCACATTTACATAAAATCTGACGTCAGATGTAACACAAGTAAACTAAAAATAAATCAGATTCTAAAGAGTTAAACCACAAACACTACACTTTTTACGATTTTACCACATCTTCAACTGCTTCTTCTTTATGACAACTTTTAACCCTCTTTTACCACAACAAAAAGTCATCAAAAGCTGAACCTAATAACATTTTACATAACTACTTGCCGGTGCCGTTCTAATGTTTACGAAACTGTAGTGGCGATTAGTGTATAAAAATTCTAGGGTGCAAAACCCTCAGACGTACAAAAAAAAACAATACAAATTATCATGAATTAAATTATTTAAACATATTTATAAAACATTAATTAATAAGTTCATATTTTACTTTCAGCAAATAAATACGTTAGCTTGTGCGCTAGAAATAAATATTAGAAAGATAAAAGTTGAAAATGACTTTTAACCAACCTAATAGTTTTTGCTACCAGATTTACTTTAAAATAGTATTTAAATATCTACAACACTCAACTGACATTGACGAAATTAAACAAAATCTAGCACATCAAGTAGCAAACGTCTGCAATATTAAGCATAAGTCTTCTAAAAACTTGCTTCCAATGTTCATAGTTGAATTAAAGCAAACAGCTCTGCATTCTAAAAGAATAATATCACAGCCAGCATACTCCGAGATGTCTGAAATGCACATAATACCATAAAACGATAAAATTTTTGCAAAAAGCTAAAAACGATCAAGTAGCTTTTGTGCAAACTACAGATGTTGCATTATTCAAACATAGCTACAAAAAACCTATACCCGTGACTTAGAGGCAATATTGGCATATACAGTCGTAAATCTTTTGCGTAATCTAAAATTCAAGCGAGCACCTCTTTTACTGCTATAGTAAATTCCCAACCATGTTATAATACTTATATGACAGAAAACGCAAACCCTCAAACCTTAACAACAGCATCAGCAAGCGCACGGCATAACAAAATTAAGCGACCTGACAACAATTGTCGTTACTAAAATGGGGACAATCATGAATCTACTTATTACATTAATAAATATACATACTCATGAAGTTAAAGCGTTTATAGATAATAACAATATCGACATACTCCTCATCTAGGGATCCCATTTCACCAACCAAACCTATCTTAAATTCCTTAAATTCAACCAATACCCCACAAATAACCAGGATGGCACTGCCCATGGCGGTACAGCCCTAATAATACGCAATAGCATTAAACATCATGAACTGGGTAATTATCAACTAAATCATATACAAATTGCTACCGTTTTATTCAAAGAGAAATGTGCTCTATTTGCAGTTTTGGAAATTTATAGCCCGCCTAAGCTTATAATTAGTAGAGCAGACTACAAACACTTCTTCAAGACCTTTGGTAACACATTTATCCTAACCAGCAATTTTAATGCTAAGCGTAAACAGTGGGGCTCACGTGTAACAAGGTCAGGGCGAAGAAAGCTACTTGCTGCCATACAAGCAAATATTCTATGGTACTTATCTACTGGTAAACCAACCTATTAGCGTACCGACCGTAAAAAACTTTCAGACTTAATTGATTTTGCTATCATAAAAGGTTTCTCGGCTCATCAATGCCAAATCAAATCATCCTTTGAATTAACTATTCAGCCATATTTATTACTACAAACTCTAGCATAATTACTATGCAGAAAAAACCTACATTATACAACAAAAACACTGGTAAAAACTACTTTTGAGATAGACTAGACTATCTACTAAATCTGTCAATGCCACTTAAATCTGAGTACAATATTATGCGATCTGTGATGAATCTTACGAAACTGATTAAACAAGCAGCATGGGAAGCAACACCAGCACCAAAACTACTAAATCACCCTGCAAATGTAAATTGTGCCGCTGAAATTAAAATACAGGAAAAAAAAGACTAAGAGCTTGTTAGCAGCTGACCAAGTCTGATGCTGATAAGAGAGCGCTTAACAAAGCTGCTATACAACTAAAAAAACTATTACTCAAGCATAAAAATTTTAGTAGTCAGAATTGCCTAGAAAATCTATCTGCTTTAGAACACACAGACTATTCGCTTGGGAAAGCGGTGCGCAAAATAAAAAAACCAACTCAAAATATTTCATCCATCAAAAACGAAGACGAATCCTGGGTTCGAAAAAGCTATAAGAAGATTGCTGTTTTTGTCAATTATCTAACCAGCGTTTTCAAGCCTCACCCCTCGAAATGTCTACAAGAAGACTAAAACCAAGGCTAAAAAGGCTCTATGTAACTATCTGATAACTGGAGATGTTATTAAACAACTGATTGAAAAAGTTATTCGTTATTTCACTCATATATGCAATGCTATCAGAAGAGTAGATCACTTCCCAACCTTATAGAAAATAGCCTAAATAGTTCTAAAACCAGGTACACCCCCAAGGAAAGTTTGATCTTACGGACCTTTTGGTATCCTTCTAGTGCTCTCAGAAATTTATGAAAAATTAATTCTAATGAGAATTAAGTCAGTACAAAACACCCTAGAGTAGATACCAAATCTCTAATCCTCTGATCTTGAAAACAGCATATTTTGTTTAGCTTCATTTTTAGACTCCTAACTTACTTTTGATTTAGTTTGGCATGCAGGGTTATGCTAAAAACTAAAAACATCATTGTCCCAGCAAATATATACAATCATCAAGTCGTACCTGACTAATAGGCAGTTTTCAGTTAAATATAGAGAAAATAGACTGATCTCAAATCAATATCATCTGGAGTGCCCTAGAGAAGTGTTTGGGTCCAATACTATTGAATCTTCTGTACAGCGAACTTTCCAATTTCAAGACGAATCACCACTGTTGCCTTTGCTGATGACATAGCAATAGTAGCATCTCATGTCGGAGCTGATACTGCATCTACATATCTACACATTTAAGCATATTTAAACAGAATCCAACAGTGGCTCAAACTCTGGAGAATTCAAATTAATGAATCTAAATCTTACCACATCAACTTCATGTTGAAAAAAAGCAACTGTCTACCAGTTGACGTCTGGTCTATATATGACAGTTTACGCTGTAATCTTATCTGAAACATATAGTGTACTTATTGCCTTTTATTATGGGCAGATTGCATATATAAAAAAGAGTTAAATAAAACATTAATTTATTAAAATCGTTGTTTAAAAAAAAGTAAGGTAACTATCTATTTCTTTATATTTGAGCTAAAATTAAAGTCCATGTCTGTATATATAGCAAAGCATTTATATGCAGTTTTCACGTGCGAAATGGTTTGCGCTCTTATAACCTGTGCTGTTTCCAAATTTAGTATTGATTGATTGATGGTACGTGTAGGTCGTTTTCTAAGTAAAATGGTATATTTGTCGTAAGTAGTTTTGAGATTTTTGAAAATTACTTGTTTTTACGTATAAATTAGATACATATATATTTAACTTACAAACATTTTAAAAAATGTAACCTACTTTAAGCCCAAACTCACGAAACGCCACTGCAAAACTATTTTATGAAAATTTAAAAGTAGTAGTTCTTTTTAGGTAAATTTATAAAGTAGAAGCAAAGACTGTAAAGTAAAAACCTAAACATCTTATAGAAATGTTTGTATCAACAAATGTTTTGCAAAACTATATGATAACACTCATTGAACAAATACTTTTATTTTTGCGCATACCAGTTTGCGTTGTTTATATGCAAAATAATTTAGAAACTCTTACGGATTTGTTTGTATACAAAAGAGTAAAATTTAAAATAAAATGTTGACAAAACTGTTAAATATAAACTTAATTTATGCTAAAGTTACTATGCGTCGGTAATTACAATTTACACAAAGTGGTTACGTAGAGTTTCAGAATATTTATTCAAAATAATAATACAGTGTATTATTTGAAGTGAAGTATCGGTACTTTTAAAAATCAACTGGTAATTAACATAGAGGTGTATTAGTTTACAACATTATGATTTACTTAAATGCAATTTATAGTTAAATTCATATTTATTAGAATACAAACATTAAATTAGTTGTTACCTATTATAGAAATAATCATTTTATTAATCTACTATTGTACATATATCAAGCATTAGATATCTCTGATTTTTACAAATAATCTGCGTTCGTGTTGTCTGCGATGCCAGATTAGAAAATAAGAAATTATTTTGTATATCTTTATATATAAATGAAAATTTGAACTACGTTGTTCAAGATTATTAAAAGAATTAAATACTAAACAATTAGTGATGCAAACAACATTATAAAAATTAACACCACGTAAGCTATCTGTATACTACATTATTTTTGGTAGAAACTTTTGTAGAAGTATATTTTTAAGATATATACTGTTAAAGTAATCCGTTCTCAAAGTGGATCGACTTTGTTAACACATCAAATTTTATGTATAAGTTTGTGTTCTTATATTTGCCATTGCCGTGTTAACTTTTTCACACTACTATATGCGGTGCTGCGAAACTCATTAGTAATAAAAGTTATTAGTACAATTACATTCTTATAATTTAATTTTTGTACTGCATAACGTATATTTGCATAATAAATTAAACAAATATTATAAAATAAATACTATTCAAAAAAAAATTATATCTTAAAACGATAGTAATAACTTTTTAGTAACGTAACGTAAAGATCATAATTAAATTACAATTTTGTATAAATATTATATTCTAATTTATATCGGCGTTAAAATAAGGTTTGTTCTAATTTTATGCATAGTTTAGTAGTTAACAATTTTTGCCTACAATTTTTTTAACTATTATTTGATGTTATTAATGCTTTGCACTAAAACTAGTTGTAATACTTTAACTAGTCTATAAGTTTTGTCTCACATAAATTAAATCATCTTTAATTTTTTTATTTTATTTTAAATAAACTTTTAAATCAGCATACTTCGTTTAAAAAAACTGATTTAAAGAATATTAAAAGTAAAATAGTAAATTGGTAAAATAATAAATTTAATAATTCTTTGTTACAATTATTAATGCATTATATAAGTATTACGACTTTTACAATTTATTGATAAATATAAACGCTTTTTAACAATTTAGCTGACGGTGCGTACTTTTCCAGCAATTCATCATAATTTATTCATGACAACTAACTTTTTTCTTTTGATGTCTTAGATACCATCAAAAGCAATCAACTTACAGTTTTATTGATTTTTTTATATAAACCATTACAATTTTATTTTTATTGTTGTTAAAAACGTATAATATGTGCGTTTTTCACGACATTTGTATATATCTTAATGGTTTTATGGTACTTAATAATACATTATGGCAAAGATGTTTATATAAAACTTTACAAAATAAAATTAAACATAAAAATGGTTTGCTACGTTTCTAAATAACTAAAATTTATAATTAAAAAATCTTAGTTTTGCTGTAAATAAATTTTATTACAATACACTAACAGCTAAAAGTTAGATCTGAGCTAGAAATTTACATAATTATGTGCCTAAGTACTTCATTAGTAAAATCTCAGGTCTACATATATTACAAATATGAATTTTAATGCGAATTTGCTTTTATACGTTACAAGTGAAAATTAACTTAAACTAGAGCAACATTACGAAGTTCTGATGCAAATTCTATGCGCAATACTTAGATACATACATAGTACAATTAAAATCTACGTTTAGCAGGACATAAAACTTACCATTTCAACAAGCTTTTGTAACAAATCTACTATACGTAAAGACAAGATCGTAAAGTCAATTTACACTTTGTATACTTTTGTAAAACCTATTTTAGTTCAAAAGCAAATAATTCGATTTAACAAAGTTAAGTGCTAAAGCGTCTACGGTTTTTTTATTATGTTATCGTTAACTTACATTTTCTTTTCTGAAGAAATTGTTAAAAAGAGTTTTTACTCATTAACATTTAAATTATTTTAATGACTGAAACACTTAAGATTTTTAATAGCGCTGAAATTTTTGTTTTTTTTTAAACTTTGTTTATATTTTTATGAGTATTCTGATTGTGTGTACGTACCTTGTATGTTCTTATAATACATCTGATTTTAATTTTTTAAGAACTGTTAAATTATAGTTAAAAAAATGATAAATATAACCATTCTCTAGAAATGTTAGATGTAACAAAACTTTTTGCATCTAATTAAAAAACTGGCAAATAGCAATATTTGTGCAATGACTAGCATTTTGCATATGTAAAACAATTTAGTAACACTATAAATGTTATCAAGTAATTTTTAAAATCATAATTTACACCCCTTTTATACGTCATGTTTAAAGTTTGTTAATGACTAAAACTAGCAATTTTTTTTTGGATAGTAATTATGTTTGGGTATAACATAAGTGTACACTTTTTGAAGACAAACTTTTTGAATAGCAAATCTTATACTTTTTGATATATCATTGTACAAATGTCAAAATTTGAATTCATACTGCTGTTCTAAAAAAAGGAAAGCCAGGAATAAATATGATTTTTGTGCAAATAAAAAATTTTTGCTGCAAATAATGATTGTCACTGAAGCTAAAAAAAGAAAAAGATAAAAAAAGCAGTCAATACGTTATCATCACGTGATGGTAGCGTAAGTGACAATAAATTTATTTAAAATTCAAAATTAAAACAGTCCAAGACAAAGTAATTGAAGTCACTGCCAATAAAATAAAAACAGTTTCAAAGATTTGCGATGGATGGCGTGTCTGATAGAGCCACAGTATATACATCATATGTTTCAGTTGTCGTGGGTCATTAGGTGCAAAGAAAAAAAATAAAGGCACGTGATAGAACTGCATTTTTATACATTAACGGAAAATAGACAAAACGGTAACAATAGTTCAAAAACATGGATCTAAATTATAACAGAACAATAGAGAAGAAACATATTTCCTTAGTAAAAGAGGCAAGATCTATGTATGTAAGTTATGTACCTCGTGTCACTGGGTCTGCAAAAAAAATTGAATCTACTATTAGTAACTTTTTTTAACAGAAAATCTTTTTTTACAAAATCTTATAGGACTATGTTAGTAGTACAAATTCCAACACAAGAAAATATGATGGTTAGATTGCTGGAAAAACGCCCGAAAACAGTTGCGGTAGATAATTTTTTATTACATATAAATGAATTACTTTTAAAACATTATTTTTTCATTTACCGGAAAGCCTTTAAAAATTGTGTTGCTTATTGTACCATTTTGTAAAATTAAAGGATCAATCTTTTTAACAACTAGTGATTTGAGTATAGACCAACTTTACTTACATAGAATTGTTTCAGCTGGTAGTAAGTAGTTTTGATCGGGATGACATAGATCAGAAATCACCTGAGAAGCTTTCTTATCCGGGATAGCTGCCTAGACAAAATCGTATTTTACGTCTATATGTAGGAAAAAAATCCCGACGATAATTTGATCGTGCCAGCAACGTTTGTAATAAAAGTTTATGCACCAACTTTATTTGACATTAAACACGATACAAACTGCAAAAACCTTCAAAATATTTACCAGAAAATCTAAAAATAATCGTAGATGGTGTAATGCAAAGAAACACTTATTTTGCCCATTACAAAAATCTGCTGCTTTCCATGATGACAGACAAAGAAATCATGTTTGGAAACTGGCTGTTTCGGCAAGTTTAGCAGGCACGTACCATGTCATTATTGACAACATCGAGACATTTTTTTGACTGATTGGTAGTGCGAGATAACAAAACCACCATTAATAAAGGATCTAACAGTCTATGAAATTAAATCTTCTTTAGACAGCGATGGAGGAAACGCTTTGGATTTTTAGAACTTTCGTGTCACACACAAGCTATAAAACGAGCAGTCAAGATTACTACGGAGGCAACCTTTCCTTGTACACAAAAATGAAGAAATGGGTTAATATAGTCAACGCTTGAGCTACGAGTAATCATGTCCAAAAAGATTTTAAAATGATCTGAATTTTACTTATTTTTTACTCATAATGTATGGTTTTGTTCATTTTTATTATAGTTTACTCTATTAAATGTGTGTTTTTGAAACTCGATGTGAAAGCATTATGTTTTATTTTAGGATTATGAAAAAAAAACATAGTTTAATATAATAATAAAACTGAAATTTTTTAAAAATTGCTTTACATTTGGGGTCCACAATAGTACATACAGGGTGTATCTAATTAACGGGTTGTTATTTTAGAATTAGAGAATAAATACATTCTGCGCATTCTTTTCAAGTACACTAGATGATGGAGAAGCCAAAAATTGTTCGTTACTATCGTAGACAATTATAAATTCTGTCTTATTACATTTGCTGCTGAAAAAAATAGATTTTGCAGCTCTATTATTATTTATTATTTACGAGAGTTTTGTATACTTCATCTTTCACATAATTTTATAAAAAGTCGAAAAAGTTAATATCTGGCCTACGCGCTGACCAAAGTTTAGTGCCGTTTCTTTTAATCCAACGACCAGTAAAAATTATAATTTAGAAATCGCATCATATACGCGAAGGAGCTGTATTGTGGATAAACCACATTGTTCCGCAAACTTCAAGAGGTAAATCATCAAATTCTTCACCCAAAAGGTTTGTAAAAGTAAAAGTCGCTTGGAAGTCTTTTCAGTAAAAAAACTGTCTAATTAAACTAGTTTTAAAAATACCCGCTCAAACATTAATAGAAAGCCGCCACTGTAAGTTACTTTGTTAAATTTCATGAGGGTTTTCTTTATTTCAAACAAGCGTGTTGTGAAAATTCAGCATTTCACTTCGTATAAAACAACACTCATCTGAAAATAATATTTTGGCACTGAAGTCTAGGTCAAAAACTTTTTTTTGCTGCAACCACTCACAAAAATCAAGGTGCCGCTCAAAATCGACGTCAGTTAACTGTCGAGCTCGTTGAACATGGCAACGGGACAAAAATAATTCCTTAAAACACAATGTAGCGTACTATAATACACGTGGTGCTACTTCGTGTCCAACCTTTTACAATTTACAAATTCAATACATTGAAAAAAAACAAATATTTTTTTCTTTTTTATTTTATTGAAAAGATTTATTCTTTTTCCTTTGCAAATACATGGGGTGATCTTTCTTGATCACGGCTTTTATAGACAAGAGAACAGCTCCAGTTTTTACAAGTCCTTGCATACATTCCAAAATAAAGTTACGTGTTTATTAAGATATTGCTCAACCCACCGTACGTTAAAGCAGTATTACTGTTGTACATTTCATTTAAATTAAATACGAGTACGTTTACACGAATCACAAAATAAATCAGATTGTTGAACTCAGTTCTAAGAAAACTGAATTTTGCATTTAATTATCTGAAGTCTTGTTTTGGTTACAACCAAAGATAAACGTGATCATGAAACAAACATCTGCTTCAATTATTTAAACAACAATTAATTTTCTAGATGATAGAAAATAGAAAACAATAATTAACACAATACGTTTCACGGACTTTACAGCATTTACAACCATCATTATTTTATCCTATAGTTACAATCAACAAACAATTTTTATTTGCTTAGATAGTCAGGACCGGCCTGAAAACTTTAATTGCAAATATCTTAAAATCCAATTTTTAAAGGAAACATTTTTATTTAACACTACAAGGACACTACTCGTTGAGTTTGTATTAGCATTTCAAATACACTCAGTAAGTATATAAAAAAAAACAAATGTTGTTAAATTTTAAAACATAATTACATACTAACTATGTTTTTTAATTTATTTTTATTTATATATTTTTACATGTTTTGAACGTATTCCATATTTAAAAATAAATCACATTTATCCTAAAAATAGCAACGAAATAAATTGATTAGCAGTCTTGTTAGTGATTACAAAGAACACACATGAAAAAACGTTTTAAATAGAACAACACTTTGCAGCTTTGTTAGATACGGAAACGCTAAAGTCAACAGAACAACCCTTAATGCGAGATAATAACGTGCAATTCTGAGAAGGCAAACTTGCAATTACTAAGTCACAATGATAGATATTAATTAGCAAATTCAACAGATTAACCCGTAACTGATGTGAAGCCATTTTAAGTACGCGCACACTGTTTACCGGTCAAATTGATCGGCACGCTGAAATCGTGTTTTTCCTATATTATCTTTACATTAAAAAGTTATATATTTTAATAATTACATCATTAGACTCTCCCTTCTAATATTTGTTTCAACAATCCCTTCCAGTTATTCCTAAAATAAATTTAAAAAAAAACAACCCGACAAACTAACAGCATTTATTCAAATTAACATAATCGCATTACATTTATAAAATTAAAAATAAACGTATATAGAAAAACACATTTCTTGCACAAATGCCTAGAACATTGTGAGCAAACAGGTTTTTTGCAATTTATACACCTATTCGATGCTTTTATTTCGTTTTTAGCAGGACACAAATAACACGTCTTGCGCTACGGTAATTTTCCTGTATCATTTTGTAATTTAGCTACAGGTACAAATTTATCAATTTTTAAAATTCTTCTAATAGTAAACCGAATTTCTGGTGGTGTACGGAGTTTTATCAAACGACGTTCCGTTTCTGGTTTTACTAATTGGAGGGCCAGTTGTTTTATGAAATTAATCCGTTTCAATGCCATTATTTTTAGATTCACTGTAAAGTATGAATGCATTTGTACTACTTATATTCAATATTTTGAAAAATATGGCCATAAGCCATCGTCTTATTCTTCGTCCTGAACAATAAATCGTGTATATCTCATCCAGAGCATCAACTCCAACTTAGGTCAAATTGTAATACATAATAATTTCTGGTTTATTTGTAACGGGGTCAGTAACTTTTGAATGATGCATAGAACTTACTAGCAAAGCTGCTTTACCTTTCTTAGAAATATATGAAACTAAATTGATACCTGACGTAAAGCTATACAAACTTGAAGCAATTTGTCTGTGTTTGCTAAGTTGAAATTCTGCTGAAATTACTCTATTATTATTTTTTATAGTGTCGACATAAGTAAGACCTGTCTCCAATAGACTGACAAGGTTTATTGATGAAAACCAATTGTCGGCAGTTTATTGCGGTGAGTCATTTGAATTGGTTTTGAAAGTCGTATTACAGATTGAGTGGGTTTAGATAGCTGTTGCTCTTGTGGTAAAAGAGTTCGACAGTATGATTATTGCCCAGAACATATATAACCATTCAAAAAGTAATGAGTTTTGCTATCTGTAAGAGCCATTATTTTTATTCCATATTTACATGGTTTATTTGGCATGTTCATACAGAATTTACATCTACTACAAAAACTTACCAGCATTTCATCAATCGTTGCACCTTCTCTCACACTGTAAAGTTCCTAACAGTTTTTTTTACAAAAGATTCAAATATAAAGGGTATGGGAGCTGTAGAATCCAGTATTTTTTGTTCCTTTCTGCTTTCAGAATCGTCGAATCTTAGGGTACTAAGCAAAAAAAGGAAACGACATTTACTCATAACTTCTCGAAAAATGTCCCTTTCTGAACTATCATTTGCAAATATTGCATTTACATCTTCATGGTTTGATTTGAATGCAATAGAAAAATAAACTAATCCTAGAAAAGCTTTCAGTTTAATCATATCTAATACTTTTGGTTCTGGACGATTTTGTTTTTTGTACTTTTCTCTCTCTCTCTTTCTATTCGAGTCTAACCCAAAACTTAATATAAAATAATGTTGTTTATAAGTAAATTTCACATTTTTTTTTGAGTTGCACTTTCTAGTCTAGCAGGCCCTCGTAAACCAGGGCACTGAGATACTTACTGCGTCCGGTCAAATTGACTGGCAGCAAACGAAATTGACAAATAACACGACTACACAACTGCGCGTATAATAATAGACTGACACTCAGCGTGTAAAAAAATAGGTTGGCAGATAAAAACGCTACTAGAAAATTAACCGCGCTATTTAAATTTCAAATAGTGCAATGGTCAAATTGAAGACAGCAGCTATGAGTTAACTCGCAATTTCTTGAAAATAAATCGCAAATGTGAGAACTTACTGCTGTAATGATAAAGTTGCTGTTTATTATATTAAATTTAATTACACACTGTAACAGAAATTTAATTTAAAAACAACAATGCAAATACAAATAGAATCATTTTGTAACGAAAATAGCAACCGTCAATCTCAAATGCAAACAAAAAAGGAGGTGGAACTCAAAATATAACTGTGTCAAAAACGCAGACAAAAAATGCATCCTGAAGGTCGGGAAAAACTTTTTTTAAAAATTGTAATTCTTCAAAAAGAGATTAAATGTTTCAGAAACTGGTTTCGGTAGATTACGGTTTTATATTGCATTAACAACAAACATATCTACAGTTACATAGTCGAAGCTTTTAATTTCCAAAAACGCAAATAAAACCCATAATTTAAATGATACTAAACCTCAACAACTTATGCAAACACAATAATTAATGACGACTTCTTATACAGTAATTTGAATTATATTTGCTACTCTCCAGATTTCCTCTTAAAATAAACCATTTTCAAAACTTAAAAAATTATAAACATACTATACAACTACAGAGAGGTCAAGAAATAAAGAAAAAAACATTTTTTTTAGTATACCCATAACATGTGGACCACTGATAATCGAAATGATACCCCAAATTAGTCAAAAAACATCAGCATTTGATTTATAGGAAGTGCTCCAACATATACTAAATGAATTTTAGACTGAATTTTATAAAAAATGTGTTATTGGCACAGATGTTAAAATACCCTTAGTTATACATGATTTTGACTCTACAAAGAATACAACAATTGCACGCATACTTTACAAAAGGTGGAAGGATAGGATATACTTTCCTTTAAAGCTAGCCATTTCTCTCTTATAATATTTTATCAAAAAAAAAGTCATTTTCTTTTCATTTGTAAGTAAAAATAAAAAAAACACGATTTAGATGGCGTTAACTGATTTTGCTTCTGTAGATTCATAAGAATTATTTGATGTAATAAACAATATGATTAGGTAATTATCAGACTTAAATTAATTAACACAACAAATAATACAAATTAAAGCTTTGAAGAAGAAGTTTACAAAAAAAACATTTTAAATATCAAACTGATGGTTATGGACAATTAAAATTAATTTATTAAAATTTGCCAATATAAAGTTTTTAGGATGGATCCATTTGATTATTTAATAAAGTATATTCGTATTTTATTTATAAGTTTTGTAATATAAATAAGTTTGTACGTAATTAAAAAACTCACATTTTTATTTAACTACTTTTTTACTATATTTTTACTACAATTCTTTGGCTAGTAGAATCCGAGATTCAAATGTACTCTGCGTTGTATCAAAATTAATATATCTCTTCTCAAATTTTTATAACCAATTTTCAATGTTCATGTTTATTTGACAAATACTTGCAGAAAACTTGATTATCTATGATTCAAAAAATTACGAGTAAATATGTTGCAATTGCGACTTAATCTCTAACATTACGACTTAGTAATTTAACAATTGCAAGTTGATTTCTGGCAATTGCACGTTATTATCTGGCATTAAGGATTAAGAAATTCCTTAGTTAAATCTTTAAAAGAAAGAAAACCTACTTAAACATTAAATTTTTGAATTTTAATTATTGTGCGGTTCTTGCTTTTTGAATTTTATAATTAATAAAATACAAATATTAAAAATGAATTATGTAAAAAAACTTTTTACATTAAGTCGTAAGCTTTGTGTATTAATAATGATAATAAAACTGCTTTGACAGCTAAATTTCTATAAGTCGACTTACTTTTAGTCATTATACTTTTTAAAAATTAGTATATTTTAAGTAAGTTGTTTATACTCTTTTAAATTACGACATAAAATTGAATCTGAATGAAAATCACTAACACAATTTGTTTTAATAAAGAAATCGTTTTAATTTCAGTTTTGTGTATTAAACATGATCGACTTACGGAAATTAGTTGTTACAGCAGAGGTTGTTACTGTTATCAATAAAAACAACATAAGAATATTAGTTTCTAAATTTGAGTTGTGTTAATTTCTGACCTAATTACGGTATTTTCTTCTTTGATAATAAAAACATTTTTACAACTGCATTTTACAGGTTAATTTAGTTTTTTTAGTTTATTAATGAGCTATTTCTATGCAACTCTATTTTTTTGCTTATCTAAACAAACTTCGGGTTTTATTTATTATAAACACTAATTATGTCAAAATATTAATATCAATTTAGTTAGAAATGTGCGTGACATTAACTAGATGTGACCGTCGTTCTTTTTCTGCGATAAAGTCTTGCAAGTACTCAAAAACACGCTCAGGTAATCAACAGATACTTAGTTTTGTTTATCCAAACAAATGACAAATTAATATAAATACAATTATGGCTATGTTTATTGAATATTATTTTTTGATGCATTAGTTACTTTTTTTTCTAAATCCCAATAAGTATTAAAAATTTCGAGGATAATTTTTTTAATCAATAATTGAACTACCAACATGCCTTGTCTAACTGATTGCAAATTTTTACTACTACTTCGACAAATTTTTATAAAATGATTTGTGTTTAAAACAACTAAATGTCAAGAAATAATTTTTTTATGTCCGGTGTCTTAAATTATTTCTCTAGAACATGATTACAACGCTGTTTTATATTAATAGAGTTTACATAATGTCTTGTAACTTTTATTAATTAAATAAGTCAAATGTTACAAAATAATATAAAAATTTCAAACTAAGTCTTCATAGAGTAACTATTTGTAAATTATCCCCATCTCTTGAAACGACTGCAATAAATCTGCGTTCTTGTGGTTTATACGACAGTCCATTTACTATTACACATAATACCACAGAAACGATATTTATACGCATTGCATGTTTTTTAGCATTTTGTTTTCTTTCTTATTTATTTTATTGTTTTAAAATTTATTTCTTTTTTATAGCATAAATATGTAAAAAAAAAAAATATTACATACTACAGATCGTGACCATTAGGCAGTTCAAGTTTTATTACAAAAACCGTTTGCGGTTAGGGAAAATTAAGTATTACAAAAATTTAACTTTCACTTTAGTAATCAATAATAAAATCAATAAAGTTGCGGTTATCTGCTAAAGATACCCAAGCGAATGCTTTTAAACCAATTACTCTTCCCTTTAAACTATATTTTATGCAGGTTTTGTGCTTTAATCGTATAAGTGGAATTTACGGTTTACTCTAGTGCAATTTAAAATGTTTCCTTAGAGTTTAAAATTAATTTAAAATTGTGTATGTGTAAAATTGTTGTAAAAAAAGTTTCTTTACATTTGTAAATAACGTTATTAATAAATGTGTAATTTAATTTAATAATGATACCTTAAGGTTAAAAACGTAAAGTTTAATTGAATTATAATTGTCTATTTTATTTTAGTATTTTTTTGTATTAATGTTAAACTATTTAAAAATATTTTAAACAGAATTTAATTTGTCTAATTGATACTATTTTGTTAATATAAGTACATTACAATTAAAATAATTATTAATTTTAAACTCGATTCATTTTAAATTAACTACACGATTACACAATTATTATAAATGCAACTGGATTAACAGACCTATAAATACATATATAATGTATCTAATAAATGATGTTAGTAACGTAAAGGAAATATGATTCTATCTCATAGTATCAATGTACTACGTTAAAATATATAATCTAAAAATTGCTATAAAGATAGAAACATTGAAAGCTGATGGTGATTCTAAATCAAATTCGTATGTTTTAAACATACCGCGGACAAAAACCACAACGTATACAATCAGTTTTCAACGTTTCCATCACTCTAGACACAGATTACAATTCTAAATCACGTTTATTTAATTTTATTCTTTTACTCTCTTACTAGTAAATCGCATATTACCCACTATTTTGGTTGCTAAGTAAATAAATCATAACAGATACTGACACGTAATTACTAGCACGTAATAAAGAAAATTACGCTTCAGTTCTATAAAAAAATGTAATTTTTCTCCAACCGCTACAAAAGTATGACATTTTTCTACTGTCAGGAGTCTCTAAAGTTGACGTTTTCCTTACTGAGAGAAAAAAATTGTATCTTAGCAACAGAAGTATTCACTTTTAATCCTAAGAGCTAAAGTTGTCACTTTTAATCCTAGTATTATAATCACAAATAAACTCAATTATCAATATGGGAACTAATGTTTGACAAAGTGTCCATGATTACATCGATACTTAACTACTTTGTTTTATTGCCCCAATTATATTATTTTGTTATAATAAATTCAAAGCACAAATTAATAGTTAAATGATAAAACAATCCAACTTTTAATCCTAATAAAACATTATACTATTGTCACATTAGTCTTGTTAGTCAATTGCGTTGAGTAACCATGGATAGACGTTATTTTGACAAATTAAACTGATAATTTTTTACTGTATCAATTAACCAATAAAAAAATTTGATTGTATTGCATTTTTTAAAATTCAACCAATCATCAACGGATTACAGCGATAACACCACGGGTGTGGTGTTATCGGGCAAAGCAGACATGATATATTCATATGTCAAATTAAATATCAGATAGTAAATCAATTCATAATAATCATACACAGATTTTCTGATATTTTTAACAAGAAAATTAACAAAATTCTTTTAGAAAATACACCAAAAAACACAATTAATTTGTATTAATTAATTAAACAACATGAAAAGTAGTAAAAAATTATCTTACCGAATACCCCTCAAGCATTGATAAATACTCAAAATTTTGTCGTTGAGAATGTTTCAAGCGTGTTTCTTTGAGGTAATATCACTCGGCCTTCGGCCTCGTGATATTACCAAGAAACACGCTTTCAACAATCTCTATGACAAAATTATCTCGGTATTATCAATGCTCTAGGGGTATTATAGCTGATAAATATTACATTTATGCTTTTTATTTTTATCAATAAAAGTGTACGTAGAAAAATTATTATTATTATTTGCGAGTAAAAAAGCTGGTAATTTTACAAGCATGTAGGGGAAGATAGGGACACTTCGTACAGTTTTTACATTTTATTGTTTTTCATTTTGACTAGTATATTTATCTGAGATGAATATAAAAAATTGTCATGTGAGTATATTACAATTATGACTAAGACTCAACCTGGAATTTGTACGAATTTGTCCCACATGTGGGGTACTTTCATACGCTATTGGGGGTACTTTCAGACGCTATGGGATAGTTTCTTAGGAGCGATCAAATCTGCAAATAGAATCAAAATTCATTTATTTTGCAATAAAATCAAATACATAAAATTAACAAAAATAAAAGACTTCTCTTCTAGTCAACAAAAATTAAATGACTTTCTCTTCTAAAATTAAGAGATCAATTATATTTTTTATAATCTTTGGTGCAGATTAGCACAACAAACAGTTTGCTGTCAAGTAACGAGATGAGGATACTACTGAACATTAAACTTAGACAAATTGACTGAGAAAGTGAATAGTTTGGAAGTTCTAGATATGCAAACTGATGGTGGCTTAGGGTCAAGCAGAATCATTTCCATGTCAGTGATATAAACAGTATGAATGTCTTCAACATTTGTGAAATCGAATGTCCATTATTATCTTAGTATCTTTCTTATATAAAAGACTTTAAATTTGGTTCGACTATAGTGACTCCTAACATTTCCTACATAATAAACAACAAACTTTTGTAACGTTTAAATTCGTAAATGGGCATTAATTTGCCTGATGGTTAGGCAACCCTGCCTTTACCCGTGTGAGATATCTGACCTCGAACTATATTCTTCGATTTATGCACGTAGAGGGCTCGGGAGTAGTTGGCCATCTACGGATTTCCGTTTATTTAGTGGTACGAGTTTGTGATGGATGTGGCGGAGACGGATTGGTAAGAAAATGAGGTTTTCCCTCATCGATCATCATCTGTTAGAATTTATTTTAGAAATTCTTAATAAATCCGCTCGAATGTCGCATTCGTAGAACGAAATATCTAAATATTTCTAACCAAAGTCATAGAGTAGGTTAGTATTCGCACGTGGTTGATGATGGAGACGTACCAACTAATGTTCGCTGTTTTAGCTTTCTTTCTGGGTTTTGTTTTCTGTTTGGCTTCTTACAAACTGACGGAATCGTTAACTGTACTTATGAAGTAACGGAAGCGCAATCTTTGTATGGGATGTAAGTCGACCGATAGCGTTCTATTGCATCTTGGGGAGTTTGCCGAGGGTTAGCAACGTGGTGTAACCGGTGAATGGCTATTTCTATAAGTAACTTCTGACCGGAAAGGTATTTATGCTTCTATATAAGTTATTACGCATAAAGCAGGGAATACCGCGCGACCTCAACCCTCATTCGTCCACGCGCTTCGGGGTCTCGACTTCTGCTTGCGCTCAACGACATCGTATAATAAATTGTATAAATAACGTTACAGTTAAGTGAAATGTAGTAAGAACTGACTTCGAAATTTTGTGTAATTCCTTCCTAAACATTTGTCCTTTTGTTAATACGCTACGCCTACTTAATCTATTTGTTTTGTTTATTTACTATCAATAAAATAAAAACAAACTTCAATCAGTAATGTGCGGGAATCTGTAACTATCAGAGATTTGGAAGCTCGAAACGAATTGTTCTGTCGTAAAATGAATGATTGACGAAATGTCTACCGGTCGTGAACTTGACATCAAGGACTGCGGTCGGTGTTGTTTTTTTAATTTTCACTTGCGGTCACGAGTGTATTTGCTACCGTTTATTGTAATTGCGGCAGCGTAATTTAATTTAGTAAAAGCTTTTGCCTTCAGAGTCTATTTTAGACCTGCGTTAACACTGTGATTTAATTGTTGTATATGTAATTTGTACCAGTGGCTTAACAGTCGATTTTCCTCTTTCCTTTTTTTTTCAAGGAACTTCTCTTAATATAGATATAATAAATGATTATTATTAATTCTGGGTATCTTTCTTTTGGGGGAGTTCGAGTCTAGGATTCTCCTGCTCAGACTTACTACGTTCGACTAAATTTCGAGAAGAGGTGGCGCACTCGGGCATTTCGCTTACCAAAGAATATTCTTTTCACTTCAATTTTCTTTTACCCGACGACCATCTGCGGTGAGACTAGCCAAAAGGTAAGCGTGACATCTTAGTAATTTAATTTTTTTTCTTTCTTTTTCTCCACCTCCCCCATTGGAACGTGGCACTTTTTCTTCGGAAACTTGACCAAAATAAAAGAATTGTCTTTAATGTTGTCTGGTATCATCTCAATTGTGTCCATATCTAATTTTTTACAATCAGTTTCATTTTCATCTATGATGGAAGTTGAACTCTCGTGTAGACTTATATCTGATCCTTCATATTCTAATGCATCACTCTCTTTGTTTTAAGTTTTCTTGTTCTTTGTTTTTAAATTTAAATCCACTAAAATATGTTTTATTTGCTCGGCCTTAGCTCTTCTTTCCTGTTCTAGCTTCTTCAATTGTTTTTGTTTGTATTTGTCTTTAATTTGTTTTTTAGGAGTGTCCGTATAAATGCGCGATTTTCCTGGCCGTCTTTCTTTGTTTGTTTTTTCATTTCTTACAGCGGTTGGATACGGTCAAATTGCCTCCGGTGTTAAAAGAGTTTTCCGTGTTACGATTTGGACTGGTGGATTATCTAAAGCTTCTGGTTCGCAGGAATTTGTGTCAGATTTTTGCAGTTGACAGATAGCAGGTGTAGTTGGTGAATTATATGTTTGGGAACGGAACCTTCTTGCGGAACGTTCTTGCGGAACCTCCAAAAAATCCTGTGTTGCAGAAGTTGAGGGCTGGTAGAGATCGTCGACAATTAGCTGCGTTGTAGGTGACGACAAATCAAAATTGTTTGATGTATACACCTCAGTTGAAGCAAAATCTTCATCACTAAAAGCTAATTCATTAAGGGGCCATATTCCGAGTCTGCTGAATCCACTTGTGATACTTTTTGCCGTAAATAAATCGAGAAATGCAATTTTCACTAGTTTGGGAATATTGTAGATGCTCAGTGCTTTGCCAGGATTCATAATATTCCAATTATTAAAGGCAGTTTTGAGTTTCAATTTAAATGGTCCAAAGACTCTAACATCGAGTAGCTGCAAACGATGAGATGTCTGTGGTAGAAAAGATAGGTAAATTATGCCATTATCATTAGCTTTGTTGATAGCTTTCAGGGTAATATGGCTTTCGTGATTGTCACACAATAACAATATGGGGTTACTTTTGGTGCAGAGTGTGTGCTTCAGGATATGTTTCAAAACAGAGATAAATATATATCACCACTTATCCATCCGCTTTTATTTGCAACCCCAAGACTGCCGTTGCACCTTCGAGAAAATTATCTTTATAATACACGCCTGGAAACACAAAGAGGGGAGGGATGGCATTTCTACTGGCCAATATGATACCACCAAAAGTCATAAATTCGCTTCTTTATGCAGATACTATTTGTCCGACTTGTTTTTCACTTTTTGGAGACAAAAATTTGGTAGTAGCTAGAACAGTGAACACTCCTAATTCCTCAAAATTAAAAATTCTGTCAGCAGAGAAGTATTTCAATTCAAAACTGCCTTCAAGTTACTGAAAAACTCAGTAACCGCGGTTTTATTGAAAGCAATAGACCTGGCCGCGCTAGTGTTTTTGGGTTTTCGTAAACTGAGGTCCAGGTTTCTTTTGCGGAATCCATACATCCAGTCTTTCTCAGCATTTTATTTTGCTGGGTATTTCAAACTAAAAAATTAAACAATATATTTATTTAACAACTTCTTTTCTTTGACAGAAAAAACTTGGACGCTTGGGTATTTTGAATAAAAAGTACCTGCGGTTGCTAGAAGCTACATCATTATTCCTGTCCTTACATTTTTTTACTCTGCTTTCTAGTGTAGACAGTTTTAAGCTATACTTATCCGCAGTTTTTCTCTATGATAATACGCCTCGTACCACATTCTGTATTGTTGACTCCATAGACTCTTCATCCACTGCCTGGCTACGTGACATCTTTGGTTTATAAATTCGTACCATATTTTCTGTAAAAAAACAATATTAAGTAGGTATTATAGATATACTTACATTTAATACATCTGGTATAAGGCAATGAAAACAATATTGACTTGCGTCAAGGTTTGTCGTTAATAGGATACGAAAGTAACTATTAGCAGATTAATACTAGTTTAGTTGGGACACCTTCATACGCGTACGAGTTTGCCCCACCTGGTTCTGTCCGAAAGTGCTCCTTTAACCAAATAATAATAAAGTATAACGTCTTTTAATATTGATATGCAAACCAAATAAATTAGTTATTAAAAAAATATCTTTAGGATATTTAGTAGTTACTATAAAAATACCGTGTACAAAAACTTAATATATCTAGTGTAATAATTAACGTAAGCATTAATGAACGCGTCTTTTCGTTTGTGTTTTATAACTACTGTACAAATGTGTCCCGCGTATGAAGGGTCCCTACCTTCCCCTAATAAGTTTATACAGCTCTAGTTGTGTTGTGTACTATATTTTTTCTTTAAAAACTCTTTCATTCATAAAAATAAAAAGCATAAATGTAACATTTATTAATTTAATTTGTTAAAATGGCATCTACTAATTCGTTTCCACGGTTACTTAACGCAATTGACTAACAAGGCTAATGTGACCAATTACATTTTTTGTAGAACTGAAACATAATTTTTTTTATTGTTTTTAACTGTTATATGTTTTAATTTTTTGCTATTGTAAATTGTCTTTGACAGTTTTTGCGCACTTGTCAACATAAACGTCAAATTATTTAAAAAAAAATTTGAGAGTTCTTTTTAACACGCTTTTATTAGTTCGGGATGTATGTATGTATCTATGTATGTATGTATGTATGTATGTATGTATGTATGTAACGGAATCTTTGAGCTTAATTTTCAGCGGTTTCTAGGTGTTTGATTAACTTGAAACTTTGCATGCGTTTCACGGACCGATGACAATGCAATAATCCATTAAAAAGTTTTTATTGTCCTAATTAGGATCGTCAGGATTAATTGATTTCTTTAGGGATCCTCTGCATGAGAGTGACAAAGACAGAGCGCGTGAACTGCGCAGGCGTGCATCTCGACAAAGCCTATCGCGTTTAAATCTTCCCAGTGTATTTCACTATTACCACTTCGTGTCGGAGCAGGTAATTTGCGCGCCCGCTGCCTGCCTTGGATGTGATAGCTGTTTCTCAGGTTCCCTCCCCGAGAAATAAGGTCTTACTGTCGATAACTACTGTTTCCAATACGTTTTTAGTTTGTAAGATATTTCATAATCACATGTCCGCAAAAATTGATTATTGATAAATCGAATAAAAATACGGAAAATAAGTGATAGCTTAGAAAATTGAAAAAACACGCTTTTATAGGTACCCGAACTAAAAAATAGAAAATAAATAAAAGTTTAAAAAAACTAAAAAAACACGCTTTTATAAATAACCGAACTAAAAAGAAGAAAATAATTTATAATTACAAACAAAATTATTAAATTCAGAGCAATAATATATAATTATAAACAAAATCACTACATTCAGAGTTAAAAGCGTGGGGTGCGTCTATAATCATTGTTACAATTATTCTAAAGGCAGCTATCAATAAGGGGAGAGTTATGAAAATATAGAAAAATTCTACAAATAACTGTTTCACTGTATAATGTCTCGCCAAGTACACGTTAAACTATTGTTACAAACAATGATAAATTTATTTCTGTGAACACAAAATATAAAAAAAAGCTCTGATCTTTACAAAAAAATTATTAGATTTAACAAAAACAGTGCAGCTGTAGAATATCTCGTCACGTATGTATTCAAACGTCGTGTTTAGTGACAGTATTATGTATATCAGTCAAATGACAAATTGACAGCAATAGTCGAACTGAATACATGTTAAAACAATGATTGATATAATTAATTACAAAAAAAAAGAAATAACAGATACTTGGCGCGAAAGACTACCGTGTATCCGGATGCACCCCACGCTTTTAACTCTGAATTTAGTGTTTTTGTTTATAATTATATATTATTGCTCTGAATTTAATAATCTTGTTTGTAATTATAAATTATTTTCTTCTTTTTAGTTCGGTTATTTATAAAAGCGTGTTTTTAGTTTTTAAACTTTTTTAAACCCTCGTTTTACTCGAGTTTAAAAATGTTCACTTGGTAAAAAAACCGTCCAATTTACACAGGAAATCGTTAAATAAACTACTATTATTACGTGCTACTCATTACGTGTCAGTATCTGTTTTGATCTATTCACTTAGCAACCAAATGATCTATTCACTTAGCAACAGTTTTATTGTTTCAGTTCTAACTTTCGCTAAAAATTGTTTGCAAGGTAGTTGCAGTTTGCGTACTTTTCTAAAAGTGAAGGATTTAGTAGTAATAAATAGATGCTTTGTTTTTATTGTAACGTTGTCAGAGGTCTCTCAGACTTTGCGGTAACCATTAAGCCACAAAATTAGATTTTGGAAATTTAACGTTTTAGTGTGCAAATGAGCCATAACGAAAACTTTCCTGACAAAATGTATTTTTACGACCGCAGGTTTATTAATTAAACTTGAATTGTGTTGAATCAAAATAACAAAAAGGTGGAATTTTATAAAACCCAAGATGCTTTGGTGCTGTGGAAGATGTAGAAAAATTTTGTGAAGAAACTTTTGATGCGGATTATTACCAAAATAAATAATAATGTAGTTCTGAGAGTTCAGAAAATGAACAAGAAAAATTTTCAAAAAAAAATTAACTTTGGAAAAAATAAGTGCAAATGGTAAATACTTAATTCAATTATTTTTTAAATGCATTTGTCTGTAATAAAATTGGTATTTTTTGTAAGTGTGAAGATAAACCGCTCGTAAATGTTAGAACTAGTCAACATAACATTGTTGTTACTTTACCTGCATTATGTGCAAATGCAAAACAACTACCTACAAATCATAAACGTACCTATGTAAAAATAAAAGAAATTAGACAAAAATACAAAAGCCCTGTTGATGAAATAGAAATGAAAAATTTCTTTAATAAATTTATCAAAAATTCACACAGTGCATTGTCTCTTAGAAGACAGCAATTGATTAAGATGCTCGTTTTCTTCAGAGTTCGCTGTAACTTTTAAGTAAACATGCATAAACAACCGGTAAGATATGGCATAAAATTTAGGTGCTTCACTCTGGAAAAAGCTCAGAATCAATATCACTGTCTGTTAACTAAGAGAATTTAAAAATTCCACCACCACTGTTATAAAATTGGTTGTAGTTCCGTACAACTGGTGCAAAAATTACAAAAAAGGGGCTTATATATGTTGAAACAGTTTAAAAAAATCAAACGGATTTTTTATCACAATTTCAAACCAACAAACACGGCAAAGAAAAAACCAGCTTGCACGGATTTAATAACGACGAAGACGTAAAAATCTGTTGATTTCATCAATGCATCACAATAAATTAATTGATTCAATTTCTGGAAAATTATTAAGCTTTACAACTTTACTAAAAGTGGTGTTGACACCTTAGACAACAAAGCTGCTAGCTATAGTTCTAATTGCAGGACACGTAGGTGGTAGATGGCAATTTTTTTAGTACTACTAGACAGTTAATGCCTATGTTTTTTTTCTGAAGTTACAAGAACATTCCAAAATTGGACACAGATTATTTTTTGAAATTGCTATGATTATAAGCGACTTTTGGCTTAGACCGCGTCCTAGTTAAACACCCAGACTTAGGCTTGCTCCTAGTCTCTTCTTGAGAGCCAAAACAAGAAGTAGAACTTGGCGCTTGCCGTATTGTCGTTCTTGAACGCAAACAAACTGACATTTCGCAAGACATTGTCTCTTGCATCTTCAGAGGGGTAAATGTGACTAAAAGAAAAAGTGTAAATGACCTTATCTTTCCGTTACCGCTTGACTGACTTCGTTATTACTCGGAGTAAGTGTTTGTGTCTTTTCCAAGAAGGTCGATCTTTGTCTTCGAGGATATAATACTGGTAGCCAAGATTGGCTGATTCTTAAACCGTCTTCTCGGTTCATATTACATGGATGTTTTTCTGTTTCCACAGCTTTGCGGATTAGTCTGGGAAAGTAGAAAGGAGTTCTTGCCAACACTTTAGTTTGGTCAAAGTTCAGCGTGTGTCCTTGGTTCCACGCGTGTTTTGTCACTGCTGATTAAGTAACTCTGCGGTGTTTGCGGTCAGCCATATGTTTTTTAACTTCAATAGAGTCTGTCCTATATAACTAGATTCACAGGAACAACGAATTTTCTAACTCCGGCATGTTTTAGAGCCCCTTGTTTGTCTTTAGCAAAAGTAAACCAGTTGTTCAGGGTATCCTTAGTCGTAAAGGCAGAGTTAATATTATGCTTCTTTAGCACTCTGTTTATTTTTGTCTATCAAACCCATACAGTACGGTAAATAAGCGGTGCTAGTAGAAGGTGATAAGTCTTCTTTGAGTTTTGGATTTATTGCTCTTTTCCATGCGTTTTGGATCTCTTTGAACCCGTATCCATTTTGTTGTAAAGACTCCAACAGTGTTTCTTTTTCTTTTTGTAGATTTTCATTATCTGACACACATATAACTCTTTTGGCTAAAGTATGCAAAACAGCATTCTTCTGTACTGGATGGTGGTGAGATTTGGCGTTTAAGTATCTGTTCCGTGCGTTGTCTTTCTATAAACGAAATGCCCCAATTTTCCGTTATTTTTCTTTATCACCAGTACATCAAGAAAGGCTAGAGTGCTGTTATGTTCTAACTCCATAGTAAATTTAATGCTGTTATGTGCAGAGTTTAGATGTTAAAATAACTGATTTAGTTTATTTTTGCCATGAGGCCATACAACAAACATATCATCAGCATTAGGCGTAACGTTGTAATATTCACTGCAGTTATAGCTATTTATTGGTCTTTTAGGATCTTATGGGCCGTGACTTTAAGTAAAAAGGTAGAACTAACGAGCGCTAAATTTAAAATTTTTGATTGATGAAGTTCTAAACTAAAAACACAATATGATCACAGAAACATACATTATAGAAACTTATATTACCGATCGATTACACACAGGTTAAAGTTCTGAATAATAAATATTGAATTAAACAAACTTCAAATCAGTATACTATTGTAATTATTTATATCATTATAAAAATCTAAACTAAATACATAAGTAGTAATCAACCAAAAAATGCACCCTGCTTATCAATTTACTTATTTAGGTATGTATCCATTATTGGTTATACATTCCCGTACACGGTTTGGCATCGAATTGATTAAATTAAATAAATCCACACAGTATTAATATGGCGATGCAAGTTGTTTATGTTTCGTATTTCTGTGTTATTGTTCAATTTGTCGTTCCACACACGTACGGCCGCCGGCCACAAATCCGGTGAATTAGGTGACCAACGGATTTTTTGCACTTCTGGATGTTGTAAGAACCATTCTTGAACTACCGCTGACGCATGTATAGGAGAATTGTCCTAAACAAACCGAATTGGTCCTACGGGATAAACTGCTCGTACGGTGGCCAACATAACGTCTCTCAAAATTGTCAGGTAAGTTGGAGCAGTTAAGCGTTCATCGACACATGTTAATTTCCCTGTGCCAGCATCACTCATCCATCTCCAGTACGCAGCACTAATTCTCCCACTTCATGTGTTGCGTTGCACATGTTTTAATTCATATCTAGAATTACGTGGCTTCTAAAGAACTTTTTTACTATCTTGGGAAATGCAGAAGGTTTTTTTATATGAAAAAACAACATCTTTCCAATCAAAATTTAAAAGATCTGAAAACTGCAATCTCCGGTAGGCATTTTTTTCAGTTATTAAAGGTTTCTTTACAAGTCGATAGCAGCTTATGTATATCTTCAGCTTTTTGAGTTTTCGGTCTATGAAAGTACTGATTTAAGTGTAATTTTAATGAGAATTTCTGTATTCTTTCTTCTCGAATTTTAATTCAATCTTTGATTTTGGTTTCAATACTCTAAATACTAGTAATAAAAGTAGAAAAACATTTGTAAATTTTTGTTTAGTAGGTAATTAGACTAGTTTTATAATTATGAATCCTAGGTTTTCCATAATAATTGAAATGCAATGAACCAAATCCAGATGATTGCAAAATTTCTTACGTTTGCAAAATGTAATGTTTTGCACCCTACATGGATTTATTAATGTTCAAAAAGGCAAAATAATAAGTAAAAGTAAAAGAAAATTGTATAGAATAATATAAAAAAAAACAGTTTAGAAACTATAAATTAATAATGCTTTGTTATTATTTCGTTAAAAAGTTTTATTTCTTTGTATTATTACATTTTGTTGATGTTATTGTACTTGTTTTATTATTATTTATTACTTAAAGCAAGATAAAACATTATTTTTTTATTTGGAGATATTTGCATTTTTTCATCTTTGTTTTACACAACATTTCTTAAATCAGCAAAGTTAGAGCATTTTTTCCGTGTATTACGACAGTGTAATCAAAAAAAAAAACAATTGAACATCGTATTTTACCTATATTCATTAAAATCCATTTTCTATGAAAAAATACAAACTAGGAATAAATGTTTTGAAAATTTGTAATGGGAATTAAGATTACAATTATTATTCAACCGCTAATTACGTTCAAATGATGATAATATTTCTTTTACAAAAAAAAATCGGAATGTTCACTTTAATTTGCTCCGGAAATATTAAAAATTTAGGCTAATTGAATAGCAATTTCATATTTGGGCATGCAGTTTAAACTTATTCGAGCTATTAATGGAACATTTTCAATTTATTTTGTTTATAAATCCAGATGATTGCAAAATTTCTTACGTTTGCAAAATGTAATGTTTTGCACCCTACATGGATTTATTAATGTTCAAAAAGGCAAAATAATAAGTAAAAGTAAAAGAAAATTGTATAGAATAATATAAAAAAAAACAGTTTAGAAACTATAAATTAATAATGCTTTGTTATTATTTCGTTAAAAAGTTTTATTTCTTTGTATTATTACATTTTGTTGATGTTATTGTACTTGTTTTATTATTATTTATTACTTAAAGCAAGATAAAACATTATTTTTTTATTTGGAGATATTTGCATTTTTTCATCTTTGTTTTACACAACATTTCTTAAATCAGCAAAGTTAGAGCATTTTTTCCGTGTATTACGACAGTGTAATAAAAAAAAAAACAATTGAACATCGTATTTTACCTATATTCATTAAAATCCATTTTCTATGAAAAAATACAAACTAGGAATAAATGTTTTGAAAATTTGTAATGGGAATTAAGATTACAATTATTATTCAACCACTAATTACGTTCAAATGATGATAATATTTCTTTTACAAAAAACACCGGAATGTTCACTTTAATTTGCTCCGGAAATATTAAAAATTTAGGCTAATTGAATAGCAATTTCATATTTGGGCATGCAGTTTAAACTTATTCGAGCTATTAATGGAACATTTTTAATTTATTTTGTTTATAAATCAAATTATAAATGGCTGATAACTTTTTTAATTAAGTTCTATAGCATTCATTTAAAACTTGAGCAGCGAACATAAATACATAAATAAAAAAATTGGCGAAAACAAATTTAAATCTTTATGGTACAATTTAGATACATATTTGTAAGAAGAAAAAACATGTTCTTTGAACGCTTCAAGCGGTGCTTATAAAGTATCGTTAGTAACCCTGTAATATCGCTGCAAGTAATGTCTACAATGCTAATGTTGTCAAATTTAACTAGTCGTTCTGTCATAACGTAAGTTTGGTTGTCTACCCTGCAGGTCGCGCTTAGAAGTGTTCAATAACTTTTTTGAGGCAGTGTACATGCTTATTTAGAAACTAAAAATTTTCATACAATAATTACGATTAGAAGAAAACTAAGAAGTGAAAATACTAGTATCAATATGTTCTAGATTACTTACAAAATGCTAAAATAAGTTGTTTGCCCTTTTTTAATACAAAGCACATAATAAGAAATCAGAAATAGTTTTTTAATTATTTTAATTAAATACATTCCTTAACAAAATAGAATACAGTGCTGTGATATTAAGAAATTATCGTCTTATTTGTTAATTATAAAAGTTAATAATTTGTTTTAAGAGAGAATATTCGATTTATTAATATATACAAAAATAGACATCGAAACTCGTAATACAGTTAAACAAAAATGTGTTAATATACATTAAACAAAAATTAGCGTTAATTAACGTTGATTAGAATTAATGAATATTTAATGGTCTGAAGAATAACAATCTGATTCATCATTGTCATCTGTTTCAGATTCACCAATGTTAATAATAAGTTCGGGAACACTATCACTCGCAATTTCTCTGTTAAGGTATTCTGCTTCCACTTTGTCCACATGATTATGTACTCTTTGCCATTCGGCTGCGCCAATTTCTTTAAATTTATTTTCTGTCAAGTTTAAAACATCATTCAGCTTATATGTTGTTTTGTGTGCAATAACATGATTTTTAATTAGTGCCCATATTTTTTTAATTGGATAAGTTCAAGATCTAGATGTCCACGTTCCGATTGTAATTTATCAACTATATAATTTTTATCTTAGCACACAACTCAATTTCTGTTTTATGTAATTCAAACAAAATACCTCGTTCTGCCAACCATTTCTGCATTAAATCTTTCTTTCATGCCAATATAGGATTTGGATGTACGAAAACATTATGGTATTTAGCATTGTCTTAGACTAAACTTGACTCAATGTTAGGGAGAATTTTTTTTAATCCATTTTTTTGTAAAATTAGAATGATTCATGTCATCATGGTAATTACCTGTTTTAAGTCCAGACTTAAACAATAATAAACAATTTTAAACAAATTATTTTCGGACTCCAGCATTGAGAATTATTAAACGTGGGACTTTTGCAACTAGTGACTTTAAGCACTGTCACTGCCATCATCCCAAATGTTCGGAACTGTATGCGAGCTGCGAAAATATGTTTCATCACAATACACAATGTTTTTCTTCTTTCTTCTTTATACTGTTCTAACTTTCTAAAACTCGGTACGTTTTGTTCTAATCTTTACTTTTTCTATTAATTGTTTGTGGTCATGTTGAGTTTTTTCTATTGAAAGACAATTTGTTGTAAGAACTAAGATAATTTTCCTTGAAACTCAACATTGACTTTTTTCTGTAATTTTTAAAATACCGCCGGCATTGTTGGCCTCTTATAATAATTGTTGGCAAAAGTATAAATTAGTTGTTGTATAATTTCTTCTTTAAATTTGTCTACTGATGATTTTAGGCTTTCTTTGTTAACAGTTTTTCTAGGCAAAAAAAATCTTCTCTGGCTTTTCAGAAGCTTCTTTCAGTATTTAACCCAACTCCAGTAGTTGTCGCTACCCTTTCTCAAAGGCTGTTCAAAAGAATCAAAGCTGTCCTTGTTCTTTTTAAGTGAATTTTTTCTCTATAAAATTTTGGTTTACACTATAAAATAAGTAAAAGAACAAATAATTCAACATTGAAGATTTAGCATTGAAATCCTTATGCTGCGTTTTCAGTTACAACCATATATATATATATATATATATATACAAATAAAACGATAAGAATATTTAAAATTTTTTCTCCTTGTTTATCCGAGCTGTTACATTTATAAAACAACTTTTCTTAAAGCATTTTAGGTTGTTCAGTTTTTTGTTTTTTTTTAACAATAAATTTTTGTAAAAATGCAGTTGTGTGTGTCTTAAGTGATCGTTTCTCGAATCTAATTTTTGTTCGAGTGTAGTACGAATCAACAGTGCCATTTTGTGTTAAAATAAAATATGTATGCAATTAATTATTATATGTTTTATCTTAAAGTTATAGGCCGCGCCGTATATAAGTATATAAAAAATTTTACTGGCATCTACGACAGTGTTTCAAGCATTTTATCGGTGTATATTTATTACATTTTAGATAGCGCGGATTGATTTATTTTTAAGTATTTATAATGTTTTTTCGTTTTTTGTTAAACTAAAATAATAGTGCAACTGTATTAAATAAATAATAAAGTTAGTGTTACTCTACTTATAATAAAAATAAATTGTGCTTTTAATAAAATTGTAACATAAATAACACTTGTTTTAATATATTATTAAATTTTAATTATTGTTTTTTTTATAATATACGTTCTAATTATTCAACTTTGAACGAAACGCAGTTGATTTAATTTTTTCACGATTAAGTCTTTTAGAATCTACAATTTAGTTATTAATTGTACAACAATAATCTCAATGTTATGTGCAAGAAATGTCATTAACAAATCGATTAATTTTATAGCATTTAGTTGTCAGTGCGTAACACTATTTTCTATTAAATTCAATTCAACAAAAAGTTACGTAGGAAATTACATGTTTTAAAAAGAGTTTAATATTAATTTAAGGTAACTAAATATCGTTAATAGAACGTTCAGAAGGATTACTAACCAAATGTAATCAATATATTTACTCTGTAGAAAATCACGGGAAAAACCGAGACTGTTTACAGTAGACGTTTACATCCCAACATTGACACATTCGCAAGTCATGTAATTTTAAGTATAATAATGCCAAGCACCAAACTAATTAAAACATAATAAACAAGCCGTGACATTAAATAATAGGCACTTATTTGTTGAACTATTATAAAAAAACCAAGTCAGGTGAGGTTAATAAGCAAACGACATCAACTTACTGGTTGTTTTCAATGCTTGTTTTAATAGTAAAACTTACTTTTACACTATAAATTACGTATGCATTAATGTTGTATAACATTGTCTAAACCACTTTTTATTAAAGTATTAAACTTTTATTAAAACTGAATCTAAAACCCAATTGACTAATGATGTTAATTTTATGATTTACGCAAATAAAATAAAAATAGTTTATATTCTACGCTTAAAAAAACATTAATTTGTTTAACAATTTATAAACGTAACATTTAACAAAAAAAAATATGTAAAACAGCTACAACAAATTGTGTGCAAATTAATACAGTGTTCACTCGATGCTTTGTAGTAGTAGATGTTGAATTAACGATTCAAATTAAATTAACTGTTTTTTTCTTGCCGACGATTCAACAGTCACTTGCAAAGTTGTCTAAAAAAGCACTTTAACAATAATCAATATTTCATAACATTTTGTGATTGTACAAATTGAAAAAACTGATTTCACTACACCTCAAATTAACTGTTTAGAACGGACGTAAACAAAATTTAAAAGATTATAATGGTTACCAATTTTCGTGTAAAGACATTACTTAAACAATTGTGTTGACAACTTTTTATAAATTTTGTATAAAATAAATTAAGTCAAATGTGTTTCAGTTCGGTGTTAATTCTCATAGTCAAATACTTCTACCGACCTAGCAAATACACTCTGAAACTTTTTTCATTTGTAATAGTGTAGAATAAATTTCCTAAAATAACCAGTTAATCCGAGAAAAGTCTGGATTTGTTTTAATGTTGTCGGTTTTAAAAATTTTATAACCGCTGCAGTTTTACTAGGATATAACTGTTCATCCTCGATTGTATGTTTTCAAAATTCTATACGTCCGTACATGGATTGACCTTTTTTTAAAATTTATTTCAAGGCCGTACTTGTAAGCTATGTTAAACACCATTTTAATTAACTTTAGAGCTTTTTGATCGTATTTCTTTGGTATCATTAGATTATCCATGTACAGTAAAACGTTTTTGTTCTCTATTACAATAATATAACGCAAAAGAACAAATGGTGAGTTGCACAGTCCAAATGGTACACGTGTCAAACAATATTGTTCTAAATTAGTCATAAACGAAGTGTACTGCAGACTATCTTCTTCTACAGGAAAAAAAAAGAGTTTCATATTTCAGGTCGATCGCGCAGAATGTCTTTGTTTTATGTAGTCTGTCTAGAAGATCCTCAATCTATTGACGAGTAACGAGTATTTATCTTTAAAGATATTATAGTTCATCGTTGATAATTGACATATAGTCGTGGAAAACTATACTCTTTTCGTTACCATAACAATTGGACGGTAAAACGCAGAGAGATTTGTTGTTCTGTAATTTCTTGTTCAGTAAATGGCAAAATTCTTAGTCTTAAATAAATCGGGTAGTCATCGGGTCTTTATGGTAACATCTGCTGTTCTTATTTCATTGGTTTGTAGTCATTAATCAATTTTTGTAAATCCCATATAACATTTTGGTTACAACTTAGATCAATGTTGATGTTATCTTTGAATCTATTTTTATATTTTTTTCTGGTTTTGTAATTTGAATGCTTCCATTTTCTATTATCAATCATACATCATTTAAAAATTGGTGTCCTGTTATGACATCAACGTCTATTTTGATATCAACAACGTATAATCTAGTTTAAAAATTATGTTTGGCTATTGTTATTTTATTTCTGAGATAATCCAAGGTTAACTCCTACGTCGCAAAATTCGTGTATTCTTCCAAATCAGCATTTTTCCTACCGGTGTGAGATGTAAATGTCAGTGTGTGTCGTCTACCTTTATTACACCAATAAATAAATTGCGCCGTTCTACCTTCTTTGCACTTTACTGTTACTTCAAAATATATCTTTACACTTACAAACTATTTCAAATGGTTCAAGTAATTATTTGAAGTCGATTTTTCAAAATGTTTTTAACACTTCAAACAGAACTTGTCGTAATACCGTTTTTTCTACATTAACCATTTTTTAATTACGAACGAGTCCCCAAATTGTGGGGAAAAATCAGCAAAAGTAACACATATGTTTTATGCGTTTAAAATGTTGAATTTTTACACAAAGTTTCTATTACATTATATATTATTAATTACTTATTTTTAACTAGAACTTTTTAATAAGTTTGTCACAATACATCGTCGCGGGTTACTACTTTGAGTAATCATTTATGACTGTCTCACTTATACTGCTGGGAATAACTAAATAACTACAATATAATAAAAGCAACGCACCATATTTTATTAGCAAACTGCTCAACATTTTCTGAAAGTCAAGCTAAAACATAAGAAAGAAACATGATAATTCTGGTATTGGAATTCCTTACATTTACTATTTCTAATTTTTGAAATAATTTTTGTGATTACTACTTACATTTTGTGTCTGTATTAAAATGAACTTTTTTATTATACAGTGTGGTCGCCCGGTACTTCCACTGATTGATATATAAATATGTAAATAGCACAAATCTAAAAGTTTGATAGTATACTAATATCGATAAGAGATTATACCGGTTATACCGGAAGTAAATTTCTTATTTTAGACGAATTACCTTGTATATTATTTGATGTTTGTGTTTGCGTACAATTCTAAACATATTTTATGTATGACAAAAAGATTGACTTAGAAAATCTTTGCATGATGTTTTAAAAATAATTACACAGGATGGTCAAAAAATGAAGAATAAAAATTAGGAGTAAAAAACCTCAAAAATCAATTTTTACTTTCCTATAACGAAATATAGATTGCATTTATTAATTTTACGTTTTAAGGTCTCTTGAATCAGAAAAATGTATTTTTGACAAAAAATGTAGGGTGTCTGTGTGTAACGATGTATCCACGATAACTCTCGAACCAAAAGTCCTAGTAACTTGGAATTTGGTATGGAGCTGGCTTTTCATATTCTCTCGATTCTATCAAAAAATGGGTCTGATACAGAAACCGGAAGTGGGTGTATTCGTCATTTTTAACAGTTTTTCTTATATAATTTTGTACGTATGTAAATTATTTAAATTGTTTTTACAGTTTTTTATAGAGTTAATACTTCCTAATAATTTATTCAAATAAATTTTTTTTAACATTAACAGTTTATTAGATATTTGATTTATAATTTAAAGTAAATTTCATAAATAATCCTAGGTTCGAATCCTGCTTGCGACATTTTTTTTAGAAAAAAATTCCATATCTTGAATTCAAAAATAACAATTTTTCCCTCTATTTTTTTGACTTGTTTATATAAAGAGTGCTGCATCTTATTTAAATAATCTTTGGATGTACTCACGATAACTCTTGAACCAAAAGTCCTAGTAACCTCTAAATTGGTGTAGAGCTGGTTTTTTATATTTTCTCTGCTTTGTCAGAAGAGTTTGTTTGTATATATGTACTTAGAAAAACTTTTTGTAAAGCAGTCTATTTCAAAAATTTGTATTTTTTTAAATAGTTGTAATTTATCATTTAACCGCTGCAAATAATTCGGTATGTGTAACGTTCGGTTAATACAAGTTGGCTATGATGGTGGAACAAACCAAGTGCTAGAGGAATATACAATTTATTTAAATGTGTTTATTATTATTTATAGAAAGTGTGATACATTTGTTAAAAACTACAGTACATAAAAATAAAGCAGTTTTTACAGATCTAAAGTTCTTGAAATTCTCAAAAATGTTTTTTAGAGTTTTTGATTTTGGTTTCTGTTTTTGCGAATATTGCCTTGCAAATGTATCATTTTTTCTTGAAATAACTTGATCAAAAATAATAAATAGATTTAGATAATTTTTATAATGTTTTAAATAGCAGTCGTAAATCACACTACTTGACAGCGCATATAATATGAATTATCAATGTATTACTCTTAATTGAAAAAGTATGTACTTTGTACTAATTGATGTTATATTATATTATTGCAATTCTGGGAGAATATTTTGTAGAAATCTGATAATCAGTATAGAAATACATTTAAATGGATTTTAATGACCAAGAGGATAATCGTATACAATTTATTGCTAAGAAAACTGTAATTAACCCGGCAAATACAACTATCGATAATTAAAAACACATTAAACCTAACACTATAAAGAAAACAGTTGAAAAAAATATTATAGAACAAAAAAGTTATTGGTCGCTAAACTGAGCACAATTTTCACAGTACATAGCGCATGTTCTAGACATAAAAATTTTTCACAACTTTCACAAATGTATTTGGTATTACGATCACGGCCGCAAGGACAAAAATTACATCTGCGCTGTTTATTGGGTGCTTGCTTTTTGGCAGGAGGCTCTTCGGGTTTGCCTCTAATTCTATTTAAGGCTACTCTTAGTTCGCGAGGTACTTTAAAATTAGACATTCTTACCTTTTAATAATCATTTATCAATTCAAATCCTAATTTTGTTAAGTAATCTTTTCTTTTAACTATTATACCATTATTATTTTCACGATGAATTATCTGAGAATTGATACTGGCTGTATTCATCAGGGAAAAAAACAAAGTTCGGGGCCATCGTCGGTTATTCCTAGAAACATTATAAGTTGCTGACAGTTCATCTACTGTGTCAACTCCCCCTTTTGTTAAATTATAAAATGAAATTATTTCGGGTAGTTTTTTTTAGAATCATTACTGAATCATTGTGATGAAGATTTGACGTAAGCAGAACAACTTTGTTCTTTTTAAGAACGTACAAGACAATAGTAAAATTGTATTGAAAACTAAAAAGGCTTGAGCAGATTTTTCGATTTCTAGTGTCTAAAAACCTTTTGGGAATTTCTTTTTTATTTTTCCGAATTGTGCCGACTGCAGTCAGATGATTTGTACGGAGTTTATCAAATAAGTCGTAGCTAGTGTACCAAGTTATCACACGTAATGTTTCTGTGAGTAACAGCGTATAGACTTACTAGTCGTTCTACTATAGCAGTAGGCGTATTATTTACTGCAAAGGGCCCATCCGCTTGTCGACCGACGTAGACTTCCCTATTGACTAAATAATGGGTTCGGGCGTCTAACAAAGCTTGTACTTTGATGCCGTATTTACTCGGTTTATTGAGCCTGTATTAACAAAATGGGCATCTGCCCCTGAAAGCCTCCAATTTTTCGTCAACGGTCAAGTATTGGGCGGGTGAATAGGCATTGTTGCAATAGGGATGTTTACAAAAAAAAATATTTATGAAAAAATCTTGCCAAACTATACAAACCAATGTTTAATATAAAACCCCCCAAAAAAAAAATCTATACTTCAAATAGTTTTCGAGAAAACTCAACGCAAAGTTCACCGTTTGTTCAAATTCCGCGAACGCCATCTGATTGGTGTGACGTCAGTTTCGCTATTAGCAATAGCGCGCCAAGTGAATTCGTGTGTCATTCATGTATGTTGAAGCTTCGTACGGGTTATTTTGTGTAATAAATTGATTGATAAGGATGGAAAACGGCTATCAGAAAGCCGATTCTCATAATTTACCCACGGTGAATGTTGAAATAGTATCTGATTTTTTATGAAATAGTGTTTGTTGAAATCAACCGCAATTAAGCGCCGCAAAAAAGCGGCGGGTTAGTTTGGATTCGTTCCGATGATGATTAAAAAAATAGACTTTGCTTATGGAATTTCGGACTTTCACCAAACTTCGGACATTCATCGTAACATTTACATGTTGAACATAAATAACGAAAACAATAAACCAAGTCGATAATTACAAATGAAACTTTTCTTTTAAGAAACAGATTTTCACAAACGTAAAATTTTAAATTATTGAAGGACCCAATACATTGGCATATATTTTGTAGTTATAAAAAGCCATTCATTTTCAAAATTTAATGTCGATTGTCTACTATGAATGTAATACTTAATTATTATTAGTAAATACTCTTTTCTTATGAATTTATGCTAGTATGTGCAATATTATATTAGGTCTGCAATGGAAAGCTACGGTGACTCGGCTGTTGGTTACGTCCAGGTTAGAAGAATTAATAACAACTCCATAATCAAACCGCAACTGTCGATGAGGAAAATGAAATAATAAAAGAACTTTTGTGTCTTAGTTGTGTAGCAGCTTTAGGATTATGCAAACATGCTATTGCATTTATGACGCGGTTGTATCGTAGATCTGAAAAACCATCTCCAACAGAGGTTGTTTGTTACTGGAAAAAACCTAGCTTGTCAGATATTGGTTCATGAAAAACTATTCTTAAAGCTGCGAATATTGGACGACAGTTGCAGCAGCATTCGATAGTTACGCCAGACTCGACGCACTTTCTTAAAGAAGTTGTGGCTGGAATTAAATGCGAAAACTACGATTGTCCTATTAGTATACACTATGGCCAAATTAATGATATAAAAAAACTCTCAGTTTACCAACTCATGATGGAATTTGCTTATTGTGATTGGGATCAAACCGCTGGCTCATATATACATTTTTGTAAAAGCTCTATACCAGCTGAAATGATCGAGCAGGCTGAAAAACTTACCTCAAAAAAATTTAACAGTTTAGCCATGAGTAGAGGTAGAAACTTAGAACATGACGTATTATGTGAAGTAGAAAAAATGCTTAAATGTAAAAGAGAAAAGTGCGGTTTTACAATTCTTAAAAATTTCGGTATCATAGGAGCTTCGCCAGATGGGATTACGAAACATGCTGTAATTGAGGTGAAATGTCCCATTTCTAATAAAACTTTTATGAACTATATATGAATGAAAAAAATGAAATAAATAAAAAATGTCTTGCACAAATTAATTTGCAGATGCAATCAGAAAATGTATCAAAGGGATATTCATATTTGAACAAAATGTTTCTCTCAAAACCAATTTAAACCAATTTTAATGCATTTACAAGCTGCGGCTGTTTCGTACGTGTAGCGAAACTGACGTCACAATCGACTAGTCTCGTGGCAGGTACGTTTCTAGCCTCGTAAAATTTTCTTCGGTTCATTCGTAATTTTCGCAAGGAAAATATTAATAGAAAAAGAGAAAATAAAGTATTCGTGATTTTGTGACCTTAGATCTACCCATTTTTGCTATTTCTGAAAATTTGGAAACTGGCCTATTATACTTCTAATAGGTGCTAATTTATCAATTTCTTGTCGCTGTGCGCGATTTTCTTTGTTGTCAAATCGCAAACATGTAAGTAGGAATTCAAAACGACCAATCAATAGTTGCTAAATAGCCTGGTAAATATAGTAGTCCCCATACTGCTTTCAATTCCATTGTAATAAAAAATACAACACTGATTGAATGGAAATAAAGAACGTATAATAAAAATAAAAATAATATAACCACGGCAAGCAATCGTAAGCACAGACCCTCAAGGTGATGGGTTGAATGATAGTAACTACAAAGACGTGAACTCCGTTAATTTATTAACTATACTTAATCAACTATTTACATTAAAGAACAACATTTGAATTAAACATATTAGAATAAAACAGTATTTAAAATAAAATATTTGGACGCCAATCACATTAAGTGATGAATAAAAAGCGTAAAATCTTACACCTAATAAGTAATTAATATTAAATGCAAAAATAGTAAACGGTAAATTTGTTATCGAGTATGTTTCCCGAAAGATTTTAAACAACACAATTTAATTATTTGAAGATAAAATGCAGTATCTTAATTTTAGTTGACTCACCAGGTTTAATATAACGTTATCGGATATCTTCTATTTTTAGCACATACTTTGTTCTTGTTATAAAATTCTTCAACAGGAATGTAGATTTCAAAACACACCAGCCAGCATGAATTATCAATGTATAATAAACTTCATTAACGAAAAATCCAGTAATTAATCGACAAAACCAAAATAAAGGATCCAGAATAAAAATCCAATAAACGAAAAGATCCAATAAAAAGAAAGATCCAAATAAAAACAAAAGATCCAATGAAAAGAAAAAGACCGTCACACCTTCAATGTAACGGTCTTCAAAATAAACTTCCTTTGTCTAATGATTGCGCAAAATTGCGAAAGCACAATAATTAGATGGAATGAATAAAAATTAAATTACATGCGTTTTTACGCCATAATCAAGAAAATTTGACTTCCCTGCATCACACACGTGAACTACGCGAGATCGTTCAAACGGAAGTGAACAAAGATGAAGTTTTAGCTACAACGTGCTACAACTCAGGTAGATTGAAACAACGCGACGTTGCCAAACTGAATAAATTTACGTGCAATATTAGTTGCAAAAATAAATGAATGTAAAATTGAATTTTAATGTAATGAATTATAACGGGACGTTACACCATATTACTTGTAGAGTGATAATATAAAGACTCCTGCCAATCGCGTGTTTTTTGTTTAATTCGTTGATTCGTCCATCTCACCATCGTCCAACATTTCTTCATTGATGAAAATCAGAAAACGCTCAAGAGGAGTTCTTTTGCCCTGGCAAATGCCTTAACTCCAGGCAATTGCGTTATAATGTTCTCAGCTCGGGTTCTTACATTCTTGTTATAACAGCCTTTTCTCCATTTTATTACATTTTTGCTCTAAAAGTACTTGTTTGTCCCTTGCATATCTCCATTTTTATTTTTCACGTTATTAACTTCATTTGACGCAGCATTTGCATTTTCCGCTAGGCTGTATTGCTCATCTACAAACTCGGCACCTTCTTGTTCAATATCTAGATGATCGCTATTCGTGCTAACATGATCTGTATCATTTTCGCCATTTGATTCGATAACATCTTTATCGTCGTTTCGCACCTCATCCCACAAAGCCTAGAGGCGACGCATTTCTTTCTTAGTCTTCTATAATTAACCTAATTATTTTAAAAGCTATAACCTATTGCAGAATGATTTATAAAAATTAACTTTCCTTAAAATTCCAAACGCTGATTTATAAATTCTGGTAGAAATTGTTTTTAACAACGTCTAAATTTTGTAACAAAATTAGACACGTGGTGTTTGGTACAACTAAGGTAAACTAAACCGTTCGCTAAGTTTACTTGTGACAAACTGCCGTTGAAATGACTTCATAAGTAAAAAGGACCGGCTATCGCTGAAAGCTACCGAGAAGTATAGCCCCGTAAGCGCGCAATTTTTTTTTAGTTCGCTTGGGGTTTATCACACCTCACATGTCGGGCGCCGGGTTAATAAAGATTAAAAATTTTATACATAAATGTGTTATTGCATTGCAAACAATGCCGAAAACCTTGAAACAGTTCATAACATTACTAACAAAATGATCACACATTTGATCTACGTCTTAGATACAAACAATCCCAAGATAATCTTTTTGCTCTTAAAATGTACATAAACATCTGATTTACCTAGCCATTTTGCAAATAAGTATCCAGGCATTAGAAAGACTCCAACCTCTAGCATATAGTCCAAATTTATCACCATGTAATTTCCATATTTTTAGACAGCTAAACAAGACATTGAATAATTCAAAATTGCAAGACTATAATTATGTTGCCGAGAGTAAGAATCAATGGCTACGCGTTAAACCAAAACCATTCTATAAAGTTGGTATTATAAAACTTCTACAACGATCACAAACGTACATATAATAGGGTGAATGCGTGAAAAATAGTGTAAAAGTTAATTAGTAATTGCAGTTGAAATATTATAGTCAAATTTTGGCGTGTATGTAGACGCTCTTTGTACATTATTTATACATACATAAATTAAAAACATATAAATTTGTCACAGCTTTTTCGAAAAATAAAAAATTCTACATCCATAGCTGATGCAAATAATAAACAGCGCTTACGCTGATATTGATGTTTCGTACCTATTCTTAAAAACGAGACAAAGAGGATAATACCACGCAAATGAATTTACTACCCAAAAGGTGCAATACATTTGATTCGAGATTGTTTTTATCTTAAATCATACAAACTGATAATGTTATATATACTATTTTTAAAACAATATAGTTAGAAATACGTTTATTTAAAACTTTAATCAAAGTTTGTTAACATTTTCTTAGGTAAAAGACAACTTTTAAAAGTTACCCTATTCATGTGATCGAATTAAATAAATTTGAATTTTTTATGTTTACAACAGAATAAATCAAATAAGGAAAAAACCAAGCAGCTAGCGTTTTTTTAAACGGTATCTTTATAGCACTTGACAAAAAGTGTAACCTGGAAAAATACAATAACAAAAAAAAACTACAAAACGTTATAACACAAAATGCAATTAAATAGTCCTCGGGTTTAAAAGTGCTCACTCGTAAAAAAACGTTCAATTTTTACAACAATACGTTGAACAAATAACTATCTTGTATAAACCAAGTACAGATATATAAATTTAAAATTTGTTGATCATGTTATAAATGTAATTATTAGTTTTAGCTAAAATGCTGCAATTTTTTATATTGAGTATAATAAATTTTGCAGTTTTGCACTTAGTAATTTAAGCCTAAAAACTGTTGTATTACGCCGCATCAGTTAATTGCTAATATTGATTTTGTTAATATTGTATCTTTAGTTTTTGCTAACCTTAATTAAAAAAAAAAACTTTAAAAGCTTTTATCTGTCGTTTGAAAAATAGAGAGAATTTTTGAGCTTAATGTTGAAAACAAAATTATAAAGACTTAAACTAACGTTATAATTTTAATTTTATTTTAAAAAAATGCAATTATTAAAGTTAGAACTTAAAATAATTTATATGTATAAATATATCCTGCAAATAAAATGATTAAAAACGTTACACTTTTTACTATTAAGGGCCAATTTTACAAAGCTGGTATAAATGTCGGATAAGTAATACTTAGTATAATTTTAAAATACTGGCATATTATTGGTTAGCATAAAACCAACAACCAATAATATAGCAGTATTTTAAAATTAAACTGAGTATAACTTATCCGACATTTATACCAGCTTTGTAAAATTGGCCCTTAGTACTGTAGGTATATAAACAATACAAACAGTTTTCACACACTGTAGCATCGTGAAAAACTTAGGTAAATATTAATACATCAATGCAAGCCCGCATAGTTTAACATAAAACAGAACAAAAATTCTTTAAATACAACAGAAATTCAATCAAATATTTCTGATACATAAATATTTTTAAATACTGTTGTTTAAACTCAAATAGTTTAAACTACTAATTCTATTTTAATCTTTAGTAGTAAATGTAACTATTTACGTAATTTTTTTAAATAACTAAATTAATTCATTAGGATGAAATTGAGAATAGTTTAGTTATGAATTTAAAAAAAAAACATGTTTACCGCATAAAATTTCATTATTTGAAACAAGCAAAAATGATTCTCTGTACAAAGAAGTTTTCATACAAAGCGTTTAAATTAAAAGGATAAAAAACTTGTGTCCTACACAATATATTTAAATTGGTTGTTGTTCCTAACAAAAAAAACACCAATTAACTTTTGCTCTTTTGGTTTATTTAAACGCGATTTATTAAAAACAATTTAAACATATTTGAAAGCATTTAATTCTTTAAATCAAATAATAGAAGAACAGGATGCCGCAACACAATTTTAGTAATTTAAAATAGTTTTTTGGCAATTAGGTATTGTACAATTAATTTTTTATAATAACATACAAAAAGTTATATAATAAACATGTAAGTACGTGTTTCTTTACTAATTAAATTAAAGGATTACAAATAACAATTTCTTCTAATTCTTTTTATAAAAGTTTGTGTTTACTATTTTATTATTTAGTTTAAAATGTTTGTGGTTATTAAGAATAATTATTATTATATTTGACTTTTCTTCTAATTTACGTATTAACTGTAATTTTTTGTTTTTAAATTTGGCGTTTTGTTATAACAATAATGTACAATCAATTGATTGCTTTTATAAATTTTACACTTTAGGTTAACAACTACAAAATTAACGTAATAATAAAATTGTGTTCTAAAAAAATCAATATTGTTTGTTGATTCTGCAAACGTTAAATTATTTAAACAGCACTGTGTTTATATATCACTGTTTGACATGTTTTTGTCATTGGTAATATAAAACCTAAAATTATCTAATTGTTCAAAAACTACATGTAATGCTTACTTAAAGTCAAAAATTGTTTATTTTATTTTTTATTAATACCTTAGATAATACTTTAGTAAGCATAAAATAAACCTAATTAATAACAATTGCAAACCAAATTAATTAGTAAATTAGTAAAAATAAATAAATAAAACTATTAATTAGGTTTTTTAAAACCTACTGTATACAACTCGCCTGTAATATCAATTTATGAATTCTGAAACTATTTAAGTATGTTACATGTAGTTTACCGTTTGTAAAATGCAAGTAATCAAATCAATACCTGAATAGGACAAGTCGTCAGTTTTTGAAACAGCTTACGCAGTCATTATGAGAATGTCAAGATAGTGAAACAAATACTGTGTAACCGAGGGATTAATTTTCAGCAAATCTGTTATATTAATCCTTTCGGTATTATAGTGCAAAGATAATTTCAAGCGTTGCGTGTTTTGAAATGCTAAAGCTAGTTTGCAGAAATATTTTATATTTTAGTTGTATTAACTTTTTTACATTGAAAATTAAAAAAAAATATTTGCATAATTATTAATTGAAATTTACTTAAAGATCTTTTCAAAAACATATATATTATTACTTTTATTATAAATTTAAAAACTCATCTTAACAACAACATGCAGAATAATTATATCAAAAGTAATATTTATTTCCAATTAATTGTTTGGTTTTGCGAATAAATATTTATTGAATTATTAGTAAAATTTTGAATAAATAATATTTTTAGTAGCACAAATTGCATAAAAAACGTTTACCCCTCTAGAAACCGTCGTTAAAAAGATTTTTGATTATTTATTTAGATGTGGTAAATAAACGTATACTATAATATGTATTTTTAAAATACTAATTATTAAAAATATATCAAAAAATTGTTTAAAACAATCATGAAAAACAACAAACTAATAAAAACTTTTTATAAATAAAATAAATAGTTGTTTTTTAATTTTTTAAGCATTAGTAATTTAAATAATTAAAATTTTGAATTTTTTTTTTCAGAATGGCTTGCCGTCTCCAGAAAATCCATATGTTTTTAACGGTGACTTTGTAGATCGAGGAAAGAAAGGTTTAGAAGTACTACTCCTTCTGTTATCTTGTATGTTAGTCTTTCCTGGAGGTGTTTTTCTTAATAGAGGAAATCATGAAGATCACATAATGAATACAAGGTATTTTTTAGCATTACGTAGTTAAATATTTATTTTAATTTATTATAGATATGGATTTGTCAGAGAAGTTCAATCCAAGTATAGGGTAAGTAAAAAAATTTACTTTTTAATTAATTCTGTTATATAAAACAATATAAACCAATTCTTTCCTTAAAACAAATCATCAATGATAATAAACTAAGTTTAGATAAAAACTCTAAATGTAACAATACGTGTATGTGATTTTGTACAAACACTAAGACAGTTGTTTTTAGTTTATTAAATTTATAAGTCTAAATTAATTTTTGAAATAGTTGCTTTTAACTTGTACATAATTAAATAAATAAAAACATTTACGTGCATTTACAAAACTAACAAAAATTGTTAAAGTTGAAAATTATTCTTCAAAATCTAGCAATAGTTATTAAATATATTAACGTTAAGCTACTTTAACATTTAATTGTAAATTTGCATAAAAAACATGTTTTTTGTGATATTAAGATTTTGCATATTTGATTGACATCATTTACATTGCCAACTTAAACGATTTTATTTTGCTTAATCGGAATTGCAAAATTAAATTTAATATAAAATTGTATTACCTAAATTTGTTGGAAATTTATTAAAAAATGTAAATTAAATAAAATTATGATATAAAAACTAAATGAAAAATTATACATAGGCATATACATTTAATTCTTACCAACAGTACAAGATAGCAGTTAATATTACCATTAATTATATACGTTTATAGATAACCGGTCGCATAGGAGTATTGAGTGCTCAATTTCAATGCCTCAATTTTTTCCAGATTAATAATTTTAAAATAATTAACAAGATATATGCGTTTATATAGCTTTAGAATCACTTTCTATTCAATTCTTTATTAAAACAGGATTGCCATAGTTACTCCAGTATTGTTAAAGAGAAACGCAATAGTTATATATTATGTTTATATATAATTTTTTGTGCATCTTGTGCTTCTATATTCAGCTAAATTAAAACATAATAAGAACTTTTGCTACAATGCAGGTATAACTAATTGTATACTATGATAAGAATGTCTTCCGGGTTTGGACCGTGTCACTGTTGTTGTAACCGAAGTTGCCAACGTTTCGCCCACTTTCGAAAGGAGCTTCATCAGGGCGTGAAATAAATCGCAAAACTCAAACAAGCAACTAAAATCTAACTAAGAACTTCTCAAAAGTTAGGTTATCAACTTGCGAAACAAGCTATAATCTAAACTCTGAAAAGGTAAGAAAGAAAAGGATAACTTGAAAAAGCAAACGAAAATCTAACAAAGTGACTTAAGAAGAAATAGTCTCCGTATATAAAAGAAAAAGATCGTCATGGACGGTTAAGCTCGACTCTGATTGGTTTACGGTTGCTAAAGAGCGTGTTTTCGATAAATGACTAATGGCCGGGAACCAAAGAGGGCATAGCTCGAAACCATTATCGCGATTGAAGTTATTAAGGTGTTTGATGATTTCTATGCTCTCTCAGAATTTCCTGTTGAAAAAGAATGGAGATTTGGCAATCAACGAAACATTATCAAAATCTATCTTGTGACCTGTAGTAAAATGATGTTCAGCGACCGCAGACTTGGAAGTATACCTTTTCCTTATACAACGATCATGTTCTGAAATGCGAGTAATGACGTAACGACCGGTTTTACTAATGTAGACTAAACTACATGAACAAGGAATTTGGTATACATCTTGAGATGAAAGTGTAGGAAACAAAGAAGTTTCCCTATTTAATCTGTACCCTTGTAAATGTAGGGTAAAAAGGCTAGTTTCGGATTGAATTCGGGAGTAGAAATGTAATCGAGTACGTGGATGTAGACGACGATTAATAACTCTATGAATATCTTGCTTTACATAACCATTGTTCACTAGGCTCTAGTAAGATGACGAAGTTCCGAGTCTAGATTCTCAGGTTTACAAATAGAAAAGGCACGATGAACCAAAGATTCAATAACAGAACGTTTCTGTGCAGGATGATGATGAGACGAAGAATGAAGGTATCTTTCCGTATGGGTGGGTTTGCGAGAAACAGAATGGCTCAGAAGTACGTCGGGCTTACGAGTCACAAAAACGTCAAGAAATGGAAGAGAACCATTACTCTCGATTTCCATAGTAAATTTGATCTCTAAGTGTTGATTGTTAAGATGATTAAGAAACTTAGACAGTTCGACATGAACATGAGGCCAAACAATAAACGTGTCGTTAACATACCTAAACCACACTTTAGGTTTCAATATTGATGATTCCAAGGCAACCGTTTCAAAAAATTCCATAAAAATGTTAGTTACAACCGGTGATAGAAGAGAACCCATAGCAACACCAGAAACCTGTTCGTAAAACTTGTTATCCAATTGGAAGTAAGTAGAGGATAGATACTTATCAATAAGAGGAACCAAACTCAAATCCTTGCCATGTTGAGACAGAATCTGTTTGATGATAATAAGCGAATTCTTAATAGAAACTTTAATAAAAAGTGAAGTAACATCAAAACTCACTAAAAAATTTTAGGGTTCAAGTTTTATAGTTTCTAGACGTTGAATAAAATGCTGAGAGTTGAGGATGTGAAAAGAGGTTTTACCTGTAAACTCGCAAAGAATGTCGGACAACAATTTGACTAGCTTGTAGGTAGGAGATTGGATAGTACTGACGATAGGTCAAAAAGGAATACCTTGTTTGTAAACTTTGGGAAGTTCGTATAGACGAGGTGGTTTAGAAATTGATGGAGTAAGTCGACGTTTAGTTTTAGGAGGTAGATTGGAAGATTTGATGATGTGGCTGACCTTACGTTCAATCCTCGAGGTCGACGGACTTCTGAACCATTCTGTTTCTTGTAAACTCACCCATACGGACAGATACCTTCATGCTTCGACATTTCTACTCCTGAATCCAATCTGAAACTAGCCTTTTTACCCTACATTCACAAGGTTACAGATCAAATAGGGAAACTTTTTTGTAAGAATTGTATTAAACCCAAATTCAACTCGACAGGCAAAATCTCTCAGATTCAACCTTCTCCCAAAGACAAATTTCCTACCTACACACCAATTGGTTTACGAAATTTGTTATGATGAAACTCTTATCTAACGCCACTACCGTTTCTGTTGTTAAATGTTTTGAAAAAAATCGCTTTACTATTTTTGGCGTACTTCAAATTATTTTGTGTGATAATGCACAAGTTTTTAAAGCTTAGCAATTTACCGACTGTATCTCTAACTGTAAAGTTAATCTCTGGTGTATTGCTCGTCACTTGTCTCAAGTAAACCCTACCAAACGTATAAACAGAACTACTATATCTTCCTTCATTAACGAAAACCATCGTTGTCGAGACGAAAAAGTTTTTAAGATTGCTCAAGCCATTAATTTGTATAGACATGAAATATTTTCTACTTCGTTTCTAATGTTTGCTCGTACCGTATTTGTTCATGGATCTTTCTATGGTCCTGTTTCTGAAAATCATGCTTAGAATTTTGTATCTCATATCAAGCGTAAATAATTGAACAATTATATCTTTTCTTTACCTGCACTATCTAAAGATGTACAACCTTGCTTTTAAAAAAGCTTATGAGCAAAGTAAACCACGATATGATTTGAGGAAACGTCTTATTGTTTTCAAGGTTGACGATTTTGTCTAGAAACAGATCTATACTCTTTCAGACGCTACAAAAAATTGAGTTGCTAAACTGGCATTAAAATTTATTCTGTGTAAGGTTGTTAAAGTATATTCCCCTCTTGTTTATAAATTTTCTGATATATCTGGAAAGAATTTAGGGAAATGGCATAAAACGTTATTTTCCGATTTTGTGGCGCAAAGGCACGCTTTCTTGCATTTCCTTTAGAATTATTTAGGTGTCAAGATTCAAGATTTTTCCCTTCTTTTCTCCTACTTTGATTTTTCTAGTTTTAAGTTAGTTATAAGCTAGACTATACGATAAATAGTTTATGCCACGTTTAGAGTTACGTTTGCATTAGTATCTGGTGTTTGCCTTTATTGTTGCCGTTGCGTTGTATTTTGCTGTGCGTTGTTCCTATTTTACGTTTGGTGCTGCCGTAGATTCATCATGATGCATCTGATAGTAGCTATCAATATTTTTTTGTCAAACGGGGTGTGTAGCGTTTCCGTTGCTATTATTGTTTTATTTCAAATTATTTTTATTAATTAAACACATCGTTGTACGTGAACATTCCCTTATTTTTAATTTTGTGAAGTCTCTACTTTTCTGGGCAAGGTTAACTTGGTGAGTCATTTGACAGTTATGCATTCGAACAGTCTGTGCGCAGACATGGCTATGTATAAAGTCATGTAATTTTTATTGTACTTTATATCTAAAATATCTTAATTTAAGAAGTTTGTGTTAATAATACAAGTATATTTTTAATTTCTATTTTGTCACATATATCTAATTTCCCCTTTTTTAATATTTTAAACTTTTTTTCAATACCGAATTTATCTACCTATAATGTCTTTACAATTATCAGATGATAATAATTTAAATGGATTTGGTCTATCAATAAAACAAACATATCGATGGTCATAATTGTTTCTCTTTGTAAAAAAAAGCATTATTGTTATCGATGATGGTTCAGGAAAATTTAGTTGAAGTTAAAGTTAAGGCGTAGTTAAGTTATCTAAAACAGCGTTGCATTCTACAAAATGAGATCAGCAACGTTGGAATTCGGCACGCGCGTGAGTGAAATTTGATTTGTTTTTCTTGGAACATTGGTTTGCTTTGTCTATGTGTTAACCACGAGTTTCCTTAATAACATAACAAACGGAAATACACATATATGCCTATATAGCTTAAAATCACGCATTTTTTTATTAAGACATGATTGCAATAATTATTCCAGTAATGTTAAAGAAAAACGTATCAGCTGAACAATTTTTAGGTAAAAAAACTACTAGAAAATTTAAACGCAAACTTGCGCAAAAACATTTTACGCATTCACAAACTGCCAAAAGACAACGTAAGACAACTCAAAGTTGTTAACTAAAGTCAATAAAGTGGTCCACAATAAATTGTCTTTTCATGTTCATATTTCATTATTAAATAATTAATTTTATGATTTCAAGCTAGTAAGCATAGATGTTTTTTTGTCAAATAAAAAAGTAGGGGTGCCTAACCTAACATACGTACTTTAAAATGGATGAAAACCACCCTAATACATTAAAAATAAAGTATTGCAATTAACCGTCCCCTACACTCTAATACTTTTGCGATTATTAATAAAAAACTTAACGCGATGATTTTACTATTTGATTTTACCTTATCTTTTTAGTTGTATTAATTGGTTTTAATAGACATACTTATGGGCTGCTTTTATTAAGGTATAGTGTAGTAGTGCGTTATTGAATTCATTCATAGATAAACAACCCGTTTGTTTGCTTAGCCCAATAACACCCAAGAAATAACTACGCAATAAAACTGTTTTATTTTAATATAAAGGTTAGATTATAACATACTTTAGCAAATAAAGTCAAAAGTTTAAAAAAAACATTCACCCAATTTTGAAAAAAAGGACGTCCGTAAATGAGGACGCTAGGCGGATAAATGATATTGTTCAAAGCATCCCTTTTTAACGCACATTGTTTTTTTAAAATTTTTGCACGACCACCTAGCCTTCATATGACAAACACAACACTTCAATTGCCTGTCTAATTTTTCTGGAAAGTGATATCCTTCACTAATGTCTATTGAATTTGGAGGTTTTCTGCGTCTATTAGCTTTTACAGACACTTTATTCTTAAAAAAGCTTCTCACAATATGACGGCGAAAATCCAGATAAGGTAGTTTTTCTTTTGCTGTCATTTGGTGCAGTGTCCATGCGTTGGTAACGGTCATATCCAGCATATATGTTAGTAACACCCACCACCATTTTTCCCCGTATGGCAATTCTGTACAACGATATGCATTGATCAAGACTGTCTACACCACCCATACCCCCGTTATAAGACGCGAATAATGCAGGTTGTTCTATATTTATTTTAGCCTTTTCTGTTTTTGACCATCGTTTTATTTGCTGTAGAAGTTCAATAAAGTCGTGGTTTGTAAGAATAGTACATACATTATTGTCTTTTCATCTAACACATAATATTTTATTTGTCACGTCAAACTTGTAGTCACAAGTTCCCCTTTTCATTTTCTTCATCTCTTTAGAATTCGGAACAGAGCACTGTTCAATTCTGTTTTCCCGAACGGTGCCTGTTGCCTTATTTTCTTATTTGCCATATTTGAAGGATTTGGTATATGCTCTAACAAATCAAGTACTACTCGTGCGCCTACTGGTATATTGCTTTTTTTGCTTTGTGTTGGTTTACTGGAATACACATCAAAAGCATAACAAAACCCGATAGAACTGCTTTTCACCCAATTCTTATAACCGAATCTCACTGGTTTACCTTTTATAAACTGATTTGATGAATGTCGGCCAAAGTATTTGATCATAGATTCATCTATTGAAAGATCTTTGTGAAAAAAACCCCACTGGCAAAATTGTTTGATAAGCATATCCATAAGTAGCCTAACTTTATACATTCTATCACGCGATATTGCAATTTCCGCATTGTCAGCAAGATGTAAGTATTTCTTTATTTCAAGATAGGGGTCTCTTGGCATGATGTTGTAAACACAGGCTAGACCTAGGTCTTCGTCTAAAGACTAATACGGTATTTCTTGTGGAAGTGTATGATATCCTGTCAACATCAAAATTGCAATAAATCTCCTCAATTCTGATCCGGCGATAGAAAACGTATGGTTATTCTTTGACTTACAGTTTTTCAAAGATCTTGCGAGGTGATGAGTCTTTTAAAACAATTTTTACACCTTTGAATTCATTGGTAAAACAACTATCATTGGTTCCAAATTTGTTGTACTTTGGTTGTCTTTTCGACCACTTTGGAATTTTAAAGTCTTCATATGAAGGTGAATCACTAGCACCGGGTTTTTCTGATGGTCTTAAATTTTTTTTATTTTTTTCATGTTCATACTCACTAGGAATATCAACTGGAATGTCATCAACACCAAGTAAAATATCATCATTCAATTTTTCTGAATCTGTTAACTCGTCTACGGTTGGTGGTAAAATACAAATCTCTAAATCTTCATCTTCATTAAATTCTTTACTAATAATATCTTCTACAGCGTGCTCTAATCTAGTATACTCTCTTCTTCCATAGAAAGTCTTTGGGTTCATACTTATTAGTATTACGTTCTAAAAAGAAAGACAACCAATGTTACTTATACGCTTTTACCTAGCGTCCTCATTTAAGGACAGCAAAAATTAAATAACAACTGTAATACGTAGAAAAGTTAAATTATATTAAATTTGTTTTTACTTACGGTATTTGTATAGTTTAACAATATTATTTCTAAATAAAAAAATAACACAACAATTATTTATGCAATGTAATTATAATAAACACTTTCTGGCGCCGTTAGAGAAATAAACGATGCGATTTCGACAGTTGCTAGATCAGTACTAACAGGTTTTGTTTGAACTAAAGTTTATAACGCATTGTCTAGCACGTGTACACAGAATGTAGATAAAAATATTTGTCATAGTTGCATTACTTTCAAGGCCAGAGGCTTTTAAGGATCGTTCCCATTTGAGTACGGTCGGCGGCAATGGGTTAGCGTAGATTATGGAGAATAATCGGTAAATTAGTTACAAATCTTTAGACAAAAATACTTGCTAAAGAAATATGAACCACTCTTTGCAATAGTCAATATAACCAAGTTTCGGCATATTTTGTCTTGATATTGTAAGGCACTTTTTGATTCAAAGTTGTCTGTAGTTTGCTACTTTTTGGTAGTATTGGATAACCAGGCAAAAACGGTTTATAATTTTATAGTGACTGTAGAATAACTCCTAGTCCTAGCAAGTTTACAGGGATTTTAGTGAAATCAACATACCTCCAATTATCTGCGGTTGTAGTGTCTTAAATTTTAACAACTTGATTCAGCACAAACGGTTTAAGTAGGTTTTAGTAAATATTTATCCATGAAATAACAACAGTGGAATTGGACTAATGATTTTAATTTAAATCAAGCTGAATTAGTTTTTAAACTTTAAATGCCAACGCAAGAACTCTGCATATTTCTAAGCGCGGTACTACCAATTGATTTACAAACGCTACTTAAAAAAGTTTGTGCATAGTAATTTAACTGAAATATTTCCAATAGCATCTACTCTTTTTAGATACAAATAAGCGCCATACGCCACTTCTAAAGCGTCAGAGAATCTATGCACTTGGAGATAAAAACGCAACGTAGCATTTAAAGATTAGATAATTGATCTGACTCGTTTTGAAACTTGAATTATTTACTGTGCAAATCTAATGGCTAATGACTTGTTCTATATTAATTTATACAGAGTTTTTCTAAAATGATCTTTGGAATTATCACACGTCCCTAATATGTTTAAGGTATTTTATGTTTTAGTTATACTTGATGAAAGCCACTAAATTATCTTATCTTCTATACTAACAAGTTTGTAGCTTCACAAAACCAACTCCGTAACTTATCTTTGGTAATTGTCGCTCTGCTACCGTTTAATTGTTGCAATATTCGACTTGATGAAATGCCTTCCTGAAAAATTATCTTTAAAAGGATTTTTTGTTTTAAATTTCTTAGAAGCTACTGCATGCTGCCTAGAAGTTGGCATTTATTAATACAGAATCTTAGGTTAGACAAATAAAACATCCATTTTACTAGCAAAGCTTTCTCATCTCGTGACAAAATTGTGTTCAGTCTCATTTGGCAAGCTACAGGATATTTCTCTGTGTATTTATATAACAAAGTGGTTCTTGGGATTTTATATTGGTTTGCTGCAGTTGAAATTGGCATATCAGATTTACTTATTGCTTCTAAAGCTTGTAGCATTTAGTTCTCGCTGTAATTTAATACCTTACCTGATGTCATTTTCGGCAGTTTTAGATAAAAATTAAATATAAGTCTGGCGCTTATTTGACTAAAAATAAAATTACAAATATAAATTTTTCTTTAAGGTCAGTTAGTACTTAGTAACTGACTGGTTAAGATTATGTAGGTACCCAGTAAACACGGATTGAAACTGTTACAGTCACAAGATTAAAACAATTGTTTCATTACGTTGTTTTGTGTTAGTTCCATTTTTATATCATTTACATGTAACTGACAGTGAATAAATTGAAAGAGTTCCGATTTTTCACAATCAGTTTTAAACCGTTTCAGTACTTGCAATTTTTTTCCCATAATCAGCAACCGGTTAAAAACTGATTTGTTAAATCCGAATATTTTTTGAATAACTAGAATTGCTTGAATATCGGTTAAATACAACTGAATTATTTTCAAAACAGTAGAATCGTTCCAGGAAAACGAATACTTTGTGATAAGTCAGCATTAGTCGTTGCTATACTTTTGATTACTGTCGTCAACGCTTGCGCTGCAAATTGATATCTTTTCACTTGTTCGGTTGCAGTTTGATAAGTGATGCTGTGTGTACAATTACGAAATGGAACAATAAACCGTAAGTCGAAGCATTTTATTATAATCCATAAATGTAATCAATATTATTATCATTTCTGTTCTTTCTGTATCATGTTTTAATTTGTATAAAAAATGTAAATTAACACACATGGTTAAATCTGATGATACTTTAGGATTTATAATTACAGTTCAATTCAAGTTTTCTATACGATTATGTACAGCTAAAGGTATTCACAGTGTTTTTATAATAATATAATAATATTTATATTAAGTTTGTGTTGTTTTTGATTAAAAAAGTGTAATTAATTTTGTGTAACTATGATTATGTATGTATATAAACGAAATATTTATTTCTATGTTACAGATGCGGTTAAAAGTTGCTACTCAACAGTAACTGATGCAGTTTTCGAGGCTTCCGTGAAAAGATCACAAAAAGAAAGTTGCAATATGTAAAAAACTCATTGTGAGGTATTTAAAAATATTTATTGTGCAATAAAATTTGAAACGTGCATTCGAAAATGTATTATTGTATTATTGAAAGAATTGTTTTAGTTCATTATTGAAACAAGAAAATCATACATGTATCGATCATTTAGTATCAGTTCAAGAACGAAGCTTTTAAAACGTAAACCGAATGCAACATTTAGTTTGCAACAGATTTGAATTTAAAATACCGAAACTATACTGATTCAAATAAGTGAAACAGCGATGGACTTATAGCTATTTTATTGCAGTTAGGTTTCTTTTATGTTTGAAACAAGAGTGAATCATAAATTTTTTGTTTTGAAACTGTTACTAAACATTATCAGTTTTGTGTTTACTGGGTACATACAATTTTTGATATTTTTGAGCATTGATACACAGTTTAAGACGGTTTAAGTTGCAACATTAGTAACATGTAAAACTGCACATAAGGAATTATTTGTATAAAAATCGAGAATTAAAATTACTATCTAATATACCAATTCCTGACACAAAATGTCGGGCTTTTGGTAAAATTGAAAAAATTGTGAACCAGTAGCTGACAATTACTAAATCATAAGTTAAGTAAAAAATATTGTGGCAACACTGCTAAATTAATAAACTATCAAACAATTTAATCTATATGTAATTCTCGTTTAGTTATAAAAATATCGAATACAATTGTCTTACCTTATTCTAACTTGTTCCGATCGAAACTAAAAACTTAACAATATATACGCAGTACAGCTAATTCTACAAATCCTGCCTATTTATCTGACTTCATATTACTTTTTACAAACTGCATTACCAATTGGGTACAAACACTTATAGCACAATTATAACCAAAGATGTTGTCAATTTAACAGGTACGTAATTAAAAGGGTCGGTATTCTTATAAAATGCGATTAAATATGCAATATCTTAGCTAATGGAACACAGTCAGCGATTGGTACATTCATCTTATGTATGTTTATTATAACATTTGTGGATTATTTAAATACCTACTAAACACAATATGCTTTTGTAATAAACACTAAAATAAATTGATATTCATTTTAATGACAATGACTACTATTGTATTGCAATATACTATGTTGCTGTGTTATAAATGTGTCAATTTTCTATAAGAGTAAAATTTTATAAAATGATATTTTTTTAAATGCGTATTTTGACTGTTATTTATGTATTTTGTCAAAAAATTTTGATATAGTGGCAATTTTTATGATTATTATCATACATCACAAAAAACAATTTTCATTTCAATATAAAAACTTTGTAGTACAAATCAAAATGCTATTGCTTATTATTGCCAAATAACAAACTGAAATTTTTTTAATTAATTCATGAGATCTACATACTTAATAATTAAATAATTGATTCAAAAGCTCTTTATCAGTTTATAAGTTAGCTAAGATAAAAAATCAGAGATTTCCATCGAATCATTTTAAAAGCTAAACATAATCTTCAGCGGCTAGAAGAATAAGTTGTATGTTGCGTAAATTAATTGTTGTTTCACATTAGTTTTCTACATGTAGTAAAAATACCGAATGAGGTGAAAACATTGGATGATTTTCTGTTGTTAATTGCGCTTAGCACTAAACCCAATTTCACGTGTTTCAAATCTAATAAACCATTTCTTACTTCACATTAACATTAATTTAAGATGGCTAGATTGCTGACGCAAAACAACAGAAGGCGTCAAGTAAAAAATTAATTTTATTTAATGATAATATAATAACAATATTTTTTTAGTAATAACTATATTTATAGTAAAACCCATGCTGTATAAAAATCATTACGCTTCGGTTTCTTGCTGACGGCCTAAAAACAAATTGTAACATTCGATATTTGTATTGATAAAAAAAATGCTAAGAAAGCACAAACTTTGTTTTTATCTTTACGAAAGAAAAAATAATTCTTTAATTAAATTTGTTAATACCGCAACTAGTCGCTTCAAAAACTTAAGCAAAACAATTTTATTAACGATGCATTAAATAGGCAAACAAACAAAATTGTTATTATCAAAACTGATTTTATTTAAATTGTATTTAAAAACAAGTAATTACTGTGTACCTTTAATTTCAATTTTATTAAATATTTTGCCAAAACAAAAACTTTTGTATATAAAAATAGCTTTATTGCTACGCTTTGGTTCGCATACTCAAATTCATTAGTAAGAAAATAGTGTGTGTTATAACTTTCAAGATGTGAAGTTCAGTATCAACACATTAGAATGCAACTGCGTCTATAAGCATTATGATGCTGTGTTATCATCAATAAAATAATTTACGTTTACACTATTTTTTGTACTACTTGGAAAGTAAAAGAATAGAACGTGAACATGAAATGGAATGTACTATGTATTGTTTTAATAGACAGCCTTCAATATTTATTCACAATAAAAGTTCGTATTTTTGTAGTAAAAAATTTCCCAAGTACGTTTTATTTTATAACTGCAATGTGTTGTTTTAGTTTGTTTAGTTTAACTTTGGTTATTTGGCTTTACCAATTAAAAAACTAAACTAGTAAATTATCTGTTTGCCAGAAAGACTTTGTCAAAGTGTGTTATTCCAAATCAATTTGAAAATACAAGAATTTAAAGATAAGCAAGTTTTTATTTACATGCATTCAAGTATTACATCTATTTATGATACTGATTGTGAATGTGTGTATTTTGGTTTGAGAAAACAAATTACAGTTTAACTAAGAGAAAATATGAATGTTCTACTTAAAACATTTTTAAGAATAATTAAGTTATTATTTAATGCAGATAGCTTGCCGGAACAGAACAGTAAAAACGTTGGTAGATACTGTGTCAAATTGATTTTTGTGAAAAAGTTTACTTGGCTACTTATAGAAATTAAACTATAGTCGTATAGTATATAGAATAACGGGTGTTTACTTTCGCTTCTCGTAAATAAACTTTGAGTTAATTTTTATGATTACTTTTATTTCAAATAACTACTTCCTACACAGAGTGTTGAAAAAGTTTTTTCGTAACTTAATTGCCAGCGACTAACTCAGTTTGATTTGGTGATTGGATTGTAGATTTTGATGTGCTAATTATAAAACAATTTAAAAAGACGCCAAAACGGTGGAAGATTAGGATGGGAAATACCGTTTAAATCTATCCAAAACTGAAAGATAAAAATGACAAAACACAGGTTGTAAAACGGCTTTATTTATTTTATCACAGAAAAAAAGGTTAAAAATGAAAAACGAGGTAAACTTACATAGGTGCTAGCACGTAGGTCAATATCACAGACAATAATTGTTGAAGCAAGCCTCTTTCGGTTGGACAACACGTCGTAGAAAAAATTAAACTTGCCGGTCTAACTTTTACATTACAAAAGAATAAGTTTACATTTTTAAATTTTGACACAGATGTGCAAATCTCAATAATCCAGAGAACCAGAGCGCGTTCGTCTAATAATATGTTACACATAAAAAAAAGTTTTATAGTTAATTGTGACCACAACCTAATATGTACGTACATTCTTCCGTGCAACCTATTTGTAACGTAGATAAAAAGAATTAAAGTAAGAAATATAATACTTACAATTTAGTTTTCCTTAGAAGAACTCAACTACCTAGCAGCACCTTTCGAGAATTTCCTAAAATTTGCTGAAATAAACAAACAAGTACATAGGGTGTTATCACAAGTAAATTCCATTTGGTTTATACGGTAAATTAGAAAACTAAATGCGCCAAATTTCCCCTTAATTAATTACGTCATTTTGGTAAATGGGCCTTCCAATACGGTTGAAGTTGTATTAATTTAGCGAAGGTTTTGATAATTTCATACAACGTAGCGTGACGTCATCATAAAAATTTTTCCAATAAACAAAACAGGTTTTACTATCTCCACATTAATGGAATAACGTGTGGATATCCAGAAACGCTAATGACAATACAGAAAAACTAAAATAAATACATAAACATGATTTGACCCACTAACCAATAATCTATATAGATTACTAGATATTATTGAACTTATTGTTATAACTACCCACAAAACCAAATAGGTTCCATAATAATGCTTTTAGAAGCATAGAGGCAGTATTGATATTACTGAAAGCCTTCCTGTAGCAGTAGAATGGTTTATGTTTAGAGATAGGTTTTGACACTCCAGTAGAATGCTGTACAGTTAGCGCTTATAGAGTTCTATTAGACGTTGTACAAAAGCAGGCCAAAGGTAGAAGTTTTCACGTTCTATTAGAATGCTTTAAAATAGTGCCAATGTAGTACTTTCCTAAATTGTAGAATAGCATGACAAAGTTAACGACTAAAAGGTAATTGATTTGCATGCTTTTACAGGGTTTTAATAGCATACCATAAGAAACACAAAAAGCATGAAATGATTAGTTTTAAGTCATTTTTTATTAAGAAATTTGTACAGTATCTTTGTCTAAACTATAATAATTTTTAATCAATGGTTTGCGAATTTGTAGTTTGCTGCATCATCCTAATTATTTCATTTTTTAATCTCGTTTTACCATGACGTAGCCATTGGAACACCTTCTCATTAATAACATCTATAGGAACTCCTTTGAATCAACTTTGGGTTAACTCTATAACAAAATTATGCGAATTATTATTTTTTATTATCTATTATCAGTCGCATGCATTTTCACTAGATTCATAACAAAAATATGTTTCTTTTTATGAATAAAATAAATTTTTTATTACAATGCTTTTTAAGTTTAAGTCCGCAGGTTGGCCACCCCTGTTCTAAAAAAATAACTGGATGCCAAGTAAAAAATAAACAATAACAATAAAGCGCTAAAACGTGGATAAGCTGATCGTACAAAAATAGATATGTTGTCAATTGTTTCTTTTTGTACTTACTTTTACTTAAATCAGCAGAACTTCTAATAGCTTTTTCTTCTTTAATTCAGCACAAAAAAAGAACACATTTACAAATATAGACTAAGCCCGAAGTCGTCTTCCTTTCGTAAACGTAAAACTGCATATACCCGTAACTGTATAAGTACTTACTTAGAAGCGTTTCTGGTGAATCAAACTCGGTAGACGGTACATATCTCGTCACAATTCTCAGAAATCAACAATCTTATTTACATTTACAGTATCAAACGCGAATGCATAGGTTTTTTATTGCGTACATATCTTTATCAACAAAATTTAGATGTGGGCGTTTAATCTCTACAGGAAGTTATTTTTGTTTAGGTATTACAATTTAGCAACTTGTACAAACGGTTTTTTCTGATATTAAAAATTATATTTCTTTATCTCAAATAAAGAACGATTAAACCGATTTTAGAGGTACTAAAACACTAAAAGAATGTTATCATGTTAATCGTAATACTTGAATTTTAATACATTGTCAAGGCTGCTATAAACACTTTATTTTTTATATCAATATAGAAGGCCTATAGGAGTGATTTTAAAGGAATCTTTTAGGGTACTTTATTCTCCTTCTATATGCATTGTTATAGAATCAATATGGGAACGCCATTAGAATGCTACATTTCTAATACTTTAGTAATTCCAATCAACTGCCATTTTAAGGCTGCTATAAGCACTTCTTTCTTAAATTAAATATAGTATTCCTATAAAAGTGTTTTTAAAAGAATCTTTTAGAGTACTTTATTCTTCTTATATAGGCATTCTTATAGAATACGTTTTAAATTAAGTGTGTTATTAGAAGTCCATACACAAACTACTATTGGAATGCTTTAGAAATGAATATTTGGGAATGCTTATCGAACCTACATGGAACTTATGGTTTTGTGGGTAATGTTGGCCCAGTTACCATTTACTTTAGTAATACCTGAGTTTTCATTAATATTGATCCAATATCGTATTTCAATATAAGCACATTATCGCAAAATGATGCATACTCATAAATGAGTCCATTTTTTTTTCTGTAATCATACAAGTATTAAACAAGTTTTAGCCAATGATGACCCAACATATTATTGCTACTTGGTATGCTAATTTTCTAATTTATACTTGATTAACTATTAGGTATCTTATTAATACTAAGTTTTTTATACGTAGTATTATTTATGTTATTTATTTTAAAATAAAGTACTTTACAAAGCCGCAAAATTTAAAACAATTACATAAGTACTAACGTTTCCAATGTACCTATGCTATTAGTACTAATGGTAGGTCACATAGCTGGCTTTTATAACCACACTTTTCAGATAATTCTAAACTATTGTAGATGTGCTCTAAGATAATGATTAAAAGCTACTAATCGTAAAACAGCACAATTTAATTGGAAAAAAAGGTTATTTTCAGATTAGTACCTACCATTTTACTAAATAACAAACAATAAATGAAAATAATAGTATTTTCTATAAATTGCTTTTAACTTGTAAAGAATAATGATAAAATCATATTTATATATACAGAAGAAATTAAACAAAAACTACAAAAATACACAAAATGGCAATAGGTTTAATCTAAGCAGATTCCTTAAATTCCAAACAAATGAAAGCTTGGCATTAAAATCTAACATAAACTGGTTGTCTTCTTGTTTGGTGTAAACACAAAGAAGATTTTTTTCTTTTCTAGTTTTTCTAGTTTTGTATCCACATTAATCTCAATGCGATTTCGAACATCCTTGATTAAAATCTTGGAAAAACAGAGTCTCAATATACGACTAACAAAAGAGTTATTTGCCTTTTTTTGTAGATGAGGTATCACTAATTTTGAATACATCGACACTATTCAATTTGTGAATTCTGAAGATACGAATAATATTAGATGTACGAATTGGCGGTACTTATGCCAGAAAGTCTGCAAAAAATCGTCATTGACTCACGCCTGTTTCTACAACTAAATGAACATTTCGAACATTTCTTGTCAATCGCGTCTATCCTTCTTTTTTGTAAAATTGTAATCAAGAATGACATGTGGTTTATCAAATCTTAACTTTTGTTATGACGCTGAGAAGACAATAAAAGAGCAGCCCTATTTTGTTTCGTTTCTGATTTATTTTTACAATTATTATATAATTTTTACACATAATTTTCTATTCATATTTTTTTAGATTTGTTTGAAATATACATTTTGAACGTGCATCGCTCTCTAATCCTAACCAACATCTTGTGAATGCACGTTAATTCTCCGATACAATTTTATAAAAAGAGGTCAAATATTTCAAAAATTGCATCTACCGGATTGTCCACTCTCTTTGTGATTTGATCATCAGAGTTGTCAAATCTTAGACATGTGAGTAAAAACTAATCATTAGAAAACAAAAGATAAATACTTTCATTGTTTGATTTTAGCACAGTGGTGTCTGCAAAAAGTCCACTAAATGCATACAATTCTGTTTTGTCTAAACCTGATAATGCCGAAGAATTTTCGTTTCTTATTTACTTTACGATATTGGTACAGCACGAAAACCTGGCAAAGTAACAATATTTTCTTGTAAACGAAAGTAAGAAAACTTGTAGACCATTTAAATTTGTTTGTTGTATAATACGCGGATACGTTTCTTTGTTAAAAATGTATACAAATATATTCGATACCTTTTTCTTCAAAATTTGTGGTCGTTTTCTACATAAAATTTTTCATTACACTCATTTTCGACGTCACTAATTTCACTTTTAAGTTTATTATACCTTACTATGAGAACGATATAACTCCTCCAAAAACTTAATAGTTTGGTGTGTTTCTATGCAACCATAGATCCTTCGATGTGGAGGATAGGCAACAACTCAGAAATCAAACTCTGTCGTAATTGTGGCTACGTTTCGTTGGCTATTGTGCTAACTTCATTAGGCCAATCTAACGATGGAATGTTTAATTTCTGCCCAAATATAAATAAAATTAAAACATGGACAAAATAAGAAACCACGAAGACATATAACCTTATACGACACGACACGTTTATTATACCATTTTAAAAATTGTTCTTTAAAATTATTATCACCAAACCTAACGATTTTAAAAGTACTAAAACGCATATTCATACTGATAATTAATCTATGCCTTCATTCAATTCCTTTAATGAAAGATCATTCAATAAAGTTGCATCGGTGCTGTTATTATGCTGCTAGCGTTAGGCAGTACCATCTGTGAGTCGAACCGTTAGTACTTAAGGCTTTATACTAAGGTTTAAAATGTTTGTAGTATAAAATAATAGAGTTACGCATAATAGACAACCTAGTCATAACAAACACTAGATATACGCATAAAGCTATACATAAATTGAAAGAAAGCAGTTGTCAAGAAACGAAAAAAATTTATTCTCGATTACTTTTAAATAAACAGGCATATTTAAAACAAAGTGAAGTTTGTCAAAGTGCAGAAAACACAAAATAAGAAACGACCATTATTTGCTTTCGATAGAATTAACAAAACAACCACAAATAAAACGCAATAAAAGTATGAATATAAGTCAACCAGACAAAACAACAATGTTACACATCACAACATGAAACAATAAAAACCTGTAAGAAAAATGCATAAAACAAGAGAGGGTAGAAAAAATGTGGCAACAATCAGCTAAAGCTAAAAAATACAACTTAAAAAGAACAAATGCAAACATTATCTGTCACATAAAACAGAATATAATTACGACACATACAAAAGAACAAACAATTAGACAAACAAATAAAAAGACAAATACAAAAAAAAACAAATATTAATATTTGTGTATTGCAAATTTCTAACGAGATTCTTAATAATTATTATTTTGTGCATTGTTTTTAAATAAGTTTGTATTTTTTAAGAAAACATATCATAAACATAAATTGCATAATTTTATAATAAAATTAAACTATAATACACTTAAAAAATTAGGATTGCATTATCCATTTTATAATTTTTAAAAATATTTTATCACAAAATGGTATCTAAAATATAGTTGAAAATAATTTTTGCCTTTCCCATATATTTTATATTTTATTTTCTATTTATTTGTAACTACATGTTTTAACTATTAAAGTCATTGTGCTTCTAAAATTATAAATTCAATAGTAAAATCATAACCTTAAAATTGTTGTTTTTATACAAATTTAGAAAGAATGAGGACAGTTGTACAAAACCTTCAAATGACAAAAAACGAGCAATTGTGCTTCTCAAACAAATCAATATTTGTACACAAAAAAAACAGTATTTTATTTTTTGTTTATTTTGGTAAATATTTGTATTCTAAGAAAAGTAAAGAATAGAATCAACGCTTCTTAAGTATTTTTTTTTATAAAACTGATACGTAAAGAAATTATTTATTTTTGTTAAAACTGCATTTGTCAATATACATTAAAGTTATTTTTTTTTCAATTAAACGTTATAGTAACAATTTAAAAAAATTTAAATTAAAATAAGTTTACTAAATTTTTAGTTACCCATAAAAAAACATAATCTTTAATGTAACTTAACATAACGTTAACCAAGTTAAACTAAAATTTAAATTAATACTTTTATAATGCTAGAATAAAAAGAGTTAGATTTAAAAAGAATGTTATTTTTTTACCTCGTAAAGTTGCTGTAATTTGTACGTTTTGTTCTCCTCGTCTTAAAAATTGGCAGTTTTAATAATGAAACTAATAACCATCAAACGTTTTTTTTATTTATCTATTATTGTTTATGCACATGTTCATATATACATTAATTTATACATAATAATATTGTTACCTACAAAAACTTTAATAACAATTCGAGTATCAATGCAGTAACAATTATACAAAATACGTTGGACGATACTGTTACATGCAAAAACTGTTAATACTAAAATTACCTGTATAAAGTAACATAAATAAAGTATTTGTCGGTGCTCAGTAAAGATGGGTGTGTATTATACTAAAAAATAATAAATTCCCATTTGTAAACTGACACTGATTTCATAATAAAATAAATTGTCGGATCCACCGTATGATATCCAATGTTTTTATTCGCGCCAGCCAAGATAACCATCCGTTCCTACACCATAAGTTGTAGAACTAATATTCACAACAAACTTTTCCTCATTAACAAGTTTGCCATCTTTTGAATCTTTGCTAACAAGAAAACTATTTGAGAAACCAAATTAGCACGTTTAATTTTATGTCATTATTTGTTATAAAAATACTATCAATTTTGTGTGTGACAACCTACTATCTAAAAACCCTTAAGGTGAGAACTTACATTTAGGTGTCATTAAGTTACACTTATTTTATGAGCAATTAAAAACCATAAAACGAGTAATAAGAAACAGGATTTTATTTATTTTAACAAGAAAAACAGAAAAATACAGCAAAACTAGAAAATTGTAGCAAATATTTAAACAAACCATCATTTCCTGCTAAACAATGGCGCAACCTGTCACAAAATTGCTAATTAAAATGTGATATTATGTCACACTCGGCTTAATTGCACAATTTAAACCACTGACCTTATTGGAAAACTGTTTTTTGTTAATTTGCGTACATGTCGCCTGTTGTGTGCGGAATAGCCATCCATCTGAAACCAAATTTCTTCGGTTGCTTTAGCAACTTTGACCACCGCCGGAGCTATATCGTGTTTCAGCAACTGCAAAAAGCGCTCTTTTGTTAGGTTTTTGTAAAAGAAAAATCTCCTATAAAGTAATGACCTAATATTTTTACTAGTAACTTTTTGTGGATATTGGGTACTGGTTTGTATAAGTTGATGTGGATTGTCAATAGCCCATTCTCTGCAATTTTGTTCATTATGCAATGTGAAAGTGCATTCATAATATTTTTTAAATACTCCCAATCTGCGTAAGAGCTTCTTTAAGATTTGTAGCACTCGGGTGTTTATAGTAGCTTCTTTATAATATACAGCAGTTGGATGTGATTCAAACTAATTTTTTTCGCTATTTGCTTCAAACTTACATTGTCAGCTACTATCGCCAAAACATTAAAAATGTTGTCATTTTTCTCATTTTGGTGTAAGTTCGAAACTTAATTTTAGAATTAAATTATTCAATACTTTGCTTTGCCAGTTTCAAGGTTGTGTATTATACTGTCAACCGTGGTATTACTGACAATCTGCCGTTTCGGGTATTTTACACTAAACGAGGCATTTACTTGACGAGCACTATTTCTGACATAAAACTACTTTGTCATTTTTACGTTTTCTTGCATTGAATGTATTTTAAGGAAAACAGAAGTTAATAATCAATCATAAACGTAAAACAGAAATGACATTGTATGTCATTAAATGCTTATGTTCCAAATTTTTATTTATTTCATTTTTTCGAATCTGGGAAATATAAAATTGTAATCAATAGTATGGATGAATGCTTCATTTTTTCTCTATAAAATATTAATTTGCATTTTTTCTAAAATAATTAAGGAAGCAAATAATCCATGATTAAAAATTTAACATTAAAATCCCGTTTTCCAAGACACCTCCCGGTATAAATACTTGTTCTAAAATTAATCAAAAACCTTAATAGAAATAAATATAAAATAATAAAAAAATACCAAAAACGTTAAACTTACCGTAATAAAAAGTTTCTTAGGTAAAACTAAAATTGGCAAGACGCAAATTGAAATAATGAGACGAGATAAGTAATTCGGCAAAGCCGTTGAGTGCTGCTATTCTTAATGTTATAAAAGAACTATGCACCGTGACAAAAATCGCAAGAGGATATAATTTTAATACAGTTAAATTTTCCCAATATTAAAATTTAGCTGTTCTCACGTCGTTTATTTAAAATCGCACGAAAACTTTCCTTGGTGAACCCTGGTTATGAACAGAAATAAATCGCCCAATTTTCAAAATTTTCTGAATAATTAACATAAAAATATGTTATACCTAAAACAAATTTTAACACGTAACAATGTTTGTAAATGTCGGCTGATTAAAAAAAATATAATTCTTGTTTTTTTGTTTATAAAAACAACTAATTTAAACTACAAAAAATAATTAATTTATTAAGTGTTTTCAATTTAAAAAAAATTTACATAAAACAACAACCATGTTTAACACGTTGACTGCCACAATGGCACCAAAAAATGTGGGTCCCCTGGCCAACATTTTTTTTTTCTTAATTTGTTTAAAAAGTGCAAATTTAAAGTAAAAATGCAAAAAAATCAATGTAAAAAAAAATTGATGCACTAAAAACGTGGGTTTGAAAATGTATCTAGATTGGATACACGTGGCCATTATGTTAGTTTTGGATATTGTAACCGCATGTACCCAACCCGGATACGCTGCTTGAATATGAAGCCGGAAGCATTTCGTTGCGGTTGCGCGCCTTCAGTTACTTTACTTGCCGACAGTTGTTTGTTTTGTTTCTATGTATTTATTTTTGTATGTATTTATTTCAAAATTCCTCTGTAGAACAGAGAGCAAAAATAAATTGCGCAGGCCAAACCGTTTTTGGGTACCCCAGGCCACCATATAAAAGCTCCCATAACAATACGTGCAAAGCGTGCATGCAACGCGGATGCAGGCGGCCAGAAATACAAAAACTAGTTTGTATCCATTGTAGATACATGCGGCCTCTCAATCACCATGGTATATGTATCCACGTTGGATACATGTGGCACTCAACGTGTTAATAAAAAAACCACAATTTAATATCTGAATATATAATAAGTTTTAAGCAAAATAAACCGCTAATCAATCAATGTTTTAAGGCTAAATGGGAAATTTAACACTAAATAATAATTTGATAAATACTACTCTAAATCTTTCAAACTCTTTTGTAGATTAATAATAATGAAAATTACTTCAACAAAAATAGAAAATTAGTTATTTAATATGCACTATAAAAATATAAAAAAAGAAATATATAAAAGGTATTGGGAATTTTCTAATTTAATAAAGGGTAAAACATCTTTATTATTTAAAAAAATCATGTGCACTTAAATTCAGTATAAGAGAAATAAATAAATTGCTCTTAACTACGAGGTACTAACGCAAAGATTTGTTTACATTGGTAAAAACATTATTCATATTTACTATTTAAACAGTTAATAAAATTTCGTTTTTTAAAAGTATTGATATAAAAAGGAAAAAAAGAGAAGTAACTTGACTAATTTTTGTTTCAGTTCATTAAATAAAATTGATTTCTAAACTTCATGTTTAAGCGCTTACTAAAGATATAAGCGTTTTAAAAAATATAATTTTATTTGCTTTTAAAGCTTTTATTAAATTTGTTTTAAATGCACATCACTTTGCCGTTAAAAAGACTAAGTATACAATTTTAGCTTTCATTTTAAATCGTTGATTTTTTACATAGTAAAATTTGTTTTTATATTATAATTTTTAGATTTCGACTGTTGTCGTGTGGCGCAACTAAAACGACAAATCTTAACTAATGTTATTATTAAAATTCTATATTGTTTACATAAGTTTTATTATGTATGCAAATAGACTACTTCACGTACAATTTTATTACATTTAAAATTAAAGCACAATGAAAGCTAAACTAATTAAACTGCAGATGTAAAGACATTTTAAAATAACAGTTTGAATTCGTATGCATTTAATTAAATTTATAATAATGCTTCTTGGTAAATTAACCACATAATATAATAGACAATCAAGAATTTAAGATTGTAAATAAACACATTTAAATTAAAGAAAACATAAATATAAATAATTTGTGTTTTAAAAAGAGCTCATTTAAATCTACAATGAAAAAAATTATATTAATTAATCATATTAGTATTAAACTTTCTGTTTAAAAATAACAACATTATATGTTATTTCTATTAAAGAGTTTTTTTGTATATTACTTTTAAATTAATAAATAAATATTTTTTTATTACGATTAATAAAATCGTCATTAGAATTATAAAAATCACTTTTTGATTTTTTTTAAAGAGTATTAGTTTTAATTAAAATTATTTTAAACTTAATTTGATAATTTAATGCTTACTGGTATGTTACATAAAGCTTGATCGGTCAAAACGCGTAATCTTCTGTATAACGTTACCACGCGCATTAAGTAATTTTATTTAGTTTTTTCATTATTTTTAGTTATAAAGTTAAAGAAAAAACATTTTGTGATCATATTTGTTTACATAAAATAATATTTCAAAAATTGAATATTCAATCAAAACCAAAAATATAAACAGAAACTAATTATTTGTTCATCACATCCACATCATGTTTTGTCGTGTTATATAACGTTATAATATCTGGTTTTATACGTTTGCCATTGCTTGGACCTATACATTCATTACATTGTAAAGTAAAAAATGTGTTAGTGTTATGTTTTCAAACATGACGCAAAAGTTGAAAACGTTAAAAATCTGAACATACTGCAATATTTTCTTCTGATTTAAGTCATAATCTATACTTTACAGAATTTACAAATTTTTCTAATTTTTTGTATTGTACTACCAACGCAAGATATTTGTGCTTCAAAAATTAATTTTTGGCTAAGAAAACGTCATCAAACCAAAAGCAATGATATGATCAATTTTTTTACTTCTATAAGATTTATATTTGTAGATATAGATGTGTAACAAAAATTCAGACCTATTGTTTTCATTCTAAAAATAATCTAATCAACAAAGCATTAGTTTTAAATTTACCTAACAATTTTTTAGGTGATTTCTGCTCATAATTTGTGATCAAGTTTGTCTTTTAAATAAGAATATGAAACATTTTTTTAGCAAATTCCGTTAGTTTAAAAGTTTTGTTGTTTATATTGTTTTTTTTTATATTGTATTATTTATATATTCTGTTTAATTTAATATTTATAATTAATTGATTTATTTTTTTTTAAATAAATTTGAAAAAAAATTTACATATAATAAACTGAAATTTGTTAACGAGTGTTAAAGGAATAATGTTAAATGTAATTTTTGTAATACAACAAAAAAATGTTTTCAGTTTTTAACAAGTTGACAGTTGCTATACAGGTTTAAGTAAATGTGATAAAATTCCAAATGTGTTATAGTTAGTATATAAATATAACATAAGTTTTGTAAAAATTACCTCCACTCTTTCTTATTTAATTGTAATGACAAAATTTATAAATGCACATTAAGTGCAGTTGTTCATATTTTTTTAATTTTTCTGTTCCAAAAAACCAAAACCTTACATATTTACAATATGCAGGTAAAAGATGAGGTGTATGAATTAATTGTCACGCAAAGAAATTTCAATGCTGCCAAGAAACTAGGTAGCGTACGAGAAAAAATCGTCAATCACGTATGAATGTATTGAATGGAAACTAATTTGCGAGAAATCAAAACATTTCTTGGTATAGTGATGCATATGGGTGTAGTCAAGTGTCCTTCTATAGAAATGTATTAAGGCAAAAAAAAGTTTTACTGGAACGCATTTGTTCCTAAAATTATATCTTGAAATAGATTTTAGCTGTTGTTGAAATTATCACATTTTTCCAGTGGCACTATTGAAATGAATCACCTAAAAAAGATAAAATCTTTAGTAGATTTACTTAAAAAAAAACTTTTAATATAAATCGGAAAAATCACATAAGTACGGAGTAAAACTTTACAAAACTTTGTAATTTACTTGGTTATACTATACAATTTTGATATACTGTGAAAAATCAGACGACGGTAATAAAAGAGAAAGGCTAACACCTGGTGTTTTGCTCAGCACTCAGATTCTTTTAGATCTTGCAAATTCCTATCTCGATAATAAGAGGACTATTGTAACTATAATTTTTATAGGTCTACAGCGTTGGCTAATAAGTTGTTGAGTCGGCAAACATCTTGTAAAAGCACTTTAAAGTAATCGACTTGGAAATTCTAAAACCGGCACGACTTCAAAACTACAAAAAAATGACATTACAGATCGAGAGAATTCAGGTATTATAGTCGCTAAATGGAAATCTAAGAGGGAATTGCTCATGTTGAATACCAAACATGACTTAAAAATAATTGCTACTGGTAACAAAAATTGTAATAGCTAAGATATTGCAAAACTTATAATATTTTTTAATTACAACTAAGCTACGCAAGGTAACGATTTCTCTGATCAAATGGCAAGTTATTTACACTACTACACAAAACCATTCGTTGGTACCATAAAATAGCATTTAATTTTTTTTAATATAGCTGTTGTCAATGCTTTTAATTTATATAAAAGAAATATTCTAAATACCAAAAAAAGTAGATTTGTCAAAAAGCTAGAGTTCCTATGTGACACATCAGTTCCTTCTGATGGTAAGCATAGAATAATTGGAAAAAGATATACAGAAGGCTACAGCAAGCTACAAAACAAAGAAGGTAGAGCTGTAGCCGTAAAAAAATTAAAAAAGGAAACACATTTTGCCAATTTTATAAAGGAAACCTAGCACTCTGTACAGATTGTTTAACTAAACTTTACTGAAAAGTATATTTTTTTATTACTTGTTATTTGTATAGTAAAATCTTAAACTTTTATTCAATTTTTGGTTTCACTTTCACTTCTCCCACAATTTATTTTTAAAAGGAAATTTTAAAAAAATCAAGAACACAAAAGAATGAGGTGTCGTGGTAAAAGAACCGTTGCTTTAACTAATGCCAAGTTTAGTTTTGAAATTATTTTGTATGTGTACTGCCTACGCTAAATTTGGTTAATAGCGTTTCATTATAAATTAGACCTACACGCAATGCGTTTATGCTTATTTTAACAAATATGTACGTTTGGATTTTATAAAAATTATTATTCCGCGTTCTATTTGTTTAATTACTATGCGATATCTTGCTATTTCTAAGCAAACGATTAAACTAAAATCTAAATAATTTAGACGTATATAAGTTTATAACGTTTCTAACAATATTCAAATTTTTTATCTATCTTGCTATATAAAGTTGCGCATGCTCGTCTACATATCCGTTATAGTTGCTGATGATAATTATTTAAAATTGTTGTTGTCTAGTTATTATTTAAACTAAATTAATATATTTAAAATTATGTTGTATAAGTTACAAAATATAAAAACTACAATAACATTTTAAGAAAAATTAGTTAAAATAACAAATTGATTTTGCGCGTTATGTAATTGCTAAATGTGTATATATAATAAAGGAATTTCATTAGAACCCGTTTCTCGCGTGACATATGACGTTTACATAAACATTGGTTTAGATTGGTAATATAACCATTTAGCAACATTTTTAAAAATCATTCTAGCGTTTTGTTTACATGTTAGTGTCATTTATAAATTTTGTTGTTTCTTTTAATCTTTTCATATTTTAAAACAATAATTATTTTTGGTGAGTAAGTACTGAATAGCAGGTGTAATTTTGAAATTACATAATTTTTGTATTGTTATTTTATTTTTATTTCAAAATGTTTAATCATGAACAAAACATCATTGTAATGACGTATTTTCAAAATGGTACCTACAATCTTAATGAAACTTGGTCGTATTCTCTTTAAAGATGCATTGATCAATTTATTTAACATTTTCCAAAAACAGACTTTAATTACAATACATTTAAACAACATAAACAGGTTCTAATTTATCGTATTTTAATAAAAATTGCGTTTGCAAAGCAAAATGAACTAGTAAAATTATCTGCTGCAACAGATATGAAGCCATATGATTTTTAATTTATGAGTATTTAATTTTTAGGATTGTCACTAAGAACTTGCCAGAAATTATTTAAAAAAACAAAGCTACGATTTATTGAAAACTACGTGTTTTCAACTTCTTGCAGCGCATACAATTTTGTGAATGGTTTATTCAACATTTTAATAACGATAACTTTAACTTTTTTTACAAATAAAGCATTGTTTCATTTAAGTGGATATGTAAAAAATTAATATTTTTTGAACTTGGGCAACCAAAAATCTGCATACTTTTGCAAAAACTGCGATTACAGCCTTTGAAGGTTAGTGTATGAATTGCAATGTTAAGAAAAAAGAGTAAATATTTTCTTACAGTAGTGTAAACACAGAAAATTATTGTGATATTTTTAGTCAATTTTTTAAGCAGCTAGATGACCACAAACTTTAATTGGGTTATTTTTAGCAAGATAAGTCAAGCGGTTATACCACTTGAGCTAAAAGTAAATTTATTCAACATTTTTATCATGAAAGTATGATAAATCAGGGTTATGTTCTCTACGATCTCTAAATCTAATACTATTAGACAATATATAAAAATTACCAGTGCACAATTGAAGACTTGGAACATGCAATTACTGTTGCTATTTGAAATATAAAAATTGATGAGCATCGTATTATTTTCCAAAGTTTAAAAAGATGAGTTAACACATGTATCAAAGCTGAATGGCTACATATTGAACATCGTTTATAAATTTTAAATAATTGTTATTGCTTATTTTTATTTCAAATAAGCTGGCTATGTTGTTGATGTGTTACTGTTTTTAATTAATTACTTAATCTAAACTTAGAAGCTACAAATCAAATTTTAGTTTTATTTTATGCTATTTCAAGCCATGTTTGTTGCTTAACATATATGCCACGTAAAAAATAATAATTTCTGAATGCTCAAGTTACGGCCGTATATATGCGGGATGTCTCGCTATAAGATATAGTTCCAATATGTTAAAATTTGTAGAATAAGAATATTTATTAAAATGCAGCAGGTGAGTATAAGTACACGCCACGTAAGTTTGTATGTAACACTAAGCAATTGCTACGCGCGGTCACGGTCCGTAATTCAAGCATGCATGCGGAATGCCTTCCTATAAAATAAAGTTCTAATATACTCTCTCAAAGCACATGCCCCATTTACGCTCGACCCATTGCCAAAACCAACATCATCTATACATTTCTCATGGCAAACTCTAGTCAACGGTTTTCTCAGGATATCAGCAATCATGTTAGTTGTTTATACTCGTTTAACTTCAAAAACTCTAGCTTATATCGACTTCCTGATAAAATGGTGTTAAACATCAAGATGTTTTTAAGCATGAAATACAGGATCATTTGCCAAGCATTCAGCACCACAATAATCTATATAAATTGTAACATCAGCCCATTTAATGAGTTCTAACGCGTTCAGCAAACTAACTAAATAAATAGTTCCTTTAGTTGCCTCTTCTAGGCTGACGTCGACAACAAAGCAACCGTTTTTTGCATTTGGGACTTTCACGTAATTGCAGCACCACTTAGTGTAAATGCGTATCCCGTATATAAGCAACGGTCAACAATACAATTACCCTAATCAGCATTGGAATGCCTAAACATTGGTTTATCAGTGTGCGTATACACCAGTCCGACACTACCATGTAGGTATCTTAAAACTCTCTTTGCTACAAGCCAATGACATTTACTATGTTCGTATTTCAGGGCGTGTTGCCACAGATAAATACATAAGCGCTCCAATCAATTTTCAAAATAGATATTTATCAGGTGAGTTACTTTTATCTTCAAAAAAACGCACATTCGTTTCTGACGGTTTCACAACTGTGTTACACTTTCCATCTCATCCCATATTGTTTAAGCAATCCTCACATATAACTTGTTTGAGAAAGTTTTACCTGATTCTGACTTTGATCAATATCCAAACCCATACAATATTTCGCAAGACCAAGATTTTTTATTTCGAATTCTTCCAAAATATCTCGCGACGCGACAAAAATGTCATCCACATATACTACCACTAATATTATATCGTTATCTTGATTCCCATAAAACAAACAAAGTTTATTCTTTGCATGCTTTAAACCCATACTATGAAGCTTATCACTCAGACGCAAATACCACTGACGGCCTAATTGCTTTAAACCATACAACGCTTTCAATAGTCTGCACGCGTTACCACCATCATTTAATTGCATTAGCATTTTATTTGTACGAGCACAAATAAGCGTTCACTACGTCGAACTGCCAAATTTTAGGTTCAATTTATACTACGAGTACAAACACAGTCGCAATGCTTCTAGCCTGGCTACAGGAGCAAACTTCTGATAATAACCATCGCCGTACTCTGACGGTAACTTTTTGTTACAAACCGAGTTTTACGTCTGCCGATATCACCCGTAGGACCATACTTATTTATTAAAACAATTCACATTTGAGCTTTGTCATTATTAAAACATTTCCCAAAACATTGCATACTTGCTCTGTCTTTACATAAAATCACTTCATGTCCATTGTTTGTAACTTTTGCGACGGAAATAAGATTTTGTTCTCAAATTTGGTACATACAAAGGATCCGCTATCAATGATGACCGCGGCCACTGCTAACTGACACATGAACAATATATTTTCCTTCTAGTTTGGCTGTTGCATTACTTGCAGATTTAATGTTATCAGCACACACAAGTGTGCGGTACAACTACTATGTAAAAAGCCACGCTTTATTTCCGACCTTTGTATTTGCCTTGCGCACACTGTTTACATTTAACACAGTGTAGCTCACCGCAAATGCATCATCAACACTGTTTGCTGAATATTTTGGTTTTTCTTTGACTTTATCAAGATTTTTACTAGGACACGAAGTAGCTTTATGCAATTACAGCATCTAACAACTCGTTTTTTCTGTGTTGTTCTATTTTAATTTTGACCAACAGCCATAGCTATGACGTCACTCCCAAAACTTTCTTTTTTTGACTTGCTGTGCTTAATAACCGTCACTTTCAATTCTTCTGGAGTCGGCAACTTATCGTGCGTTATCGTATGACGAAGGAAGACTGTACAAAATAATAATAGTAAGCAGATCATTGTTAATTTGAACTTGCATATTTTTTAGTTTGTCTACAGCATCAAAAAATTTGTTTAAATGTTCTTTTACGTCAGTTGCTTCGTCAAGGTCGCTTTCTTGGCAGGACTTTTTGAAGCATAAATTGAATCCAACTTTAACCAAACATCATGCGACATTTCATAACCTCGAATCTGTTTTAACTCCAACGATTGAATTGATAAGATTAAATTGGCTTTTGCTTTGACATCTTTTTCGATTCAGGTTTCTATCGCTTTAGGTGTTCCGGTAGCAGTACCGCGTTCCGGTTTTGGTTTTCTGCTAATCACGTACTCCCACAAGTCGTTTTTTGTAAGCAACGTTTTAATTTGGATACTCCAAGTATCGTAATTATCTTTTGACAGCAATTCAATACGCGAATATGATAACAAATTGGAAGCCATATTTAACACAACAAACGATTCGTATATTTAACGCAATTATAGTTAATACGCGTGTATACTATATTTTTGACCACTTCATATTCACATTACCTGAACTAAAATAAGCATACTGGGCCCAGAACCTGTTAGAATTTGTAGAATATTTATTAAAATGCAGCAGGTAAATGCAATATCAGTACACGTAACGTAACTCTTTCTAATCTTTACATTCTTTTTTTTTGTTCTTCCAGTTTTACACATTTCCGAATCTGACATCTTTGATTGTTTTTTATACAAATATAATTTATACGTGTTTTGAATTTTCTTTGTATATTTTAGTTCAAAATTACTGTTAGACACACATAAACACATTTTATTCATTCTGACACAATCATTTAATCTTAAAGATTAAAGATTTACACGAAACACCTATTTTTAAATCAATGTCTATTCAAATAATAATAAGCCAAAAATAATTCAATTTATAATTTTATAAATAACTCTTAAACAAATTTATTTAAAGATTGAATGATTCATTATATTAGAAAATTTACAAATTCGTTTAAACAAAGCATAAAAATGTTTCATAATTAGTTTAACTTTTGTGCAAATAAAAAAAAAATAAATCAGCATTAAGAAATTTATGTATAATTTGCCAAAAAGTTCTCATAATTAAACGTAATTAATACAAACAAATCCTTGTAACAGAACAGTTTATACAAATTCGAAATTAAACCGCAGTTTTGTAAAATATAGATAAAAATTTATAAAGTTTAGAAAAAATTAAAGAGCAGAATTAAGTATTTTTTTTAGTAAATTTAATAAATGCTGAAACTTTTATGCAATTTTTAATTTTTTTAATTAAAAAAAATAGAGCAACGTTTATAAAAAAACATTAAAAACATAATCACCGACTACTTCTAAATACGAAAAGAAAATTTTTCAGTCACAGCAAAGTTAAATAAAGAAAAATTAACAATAACTAAAAAAAGCAAGATATTAGTTTATATATTTATTGTTTTAATAAATTAAAAAAATCTATTAAAAAAAATTATTAACTTAATGTTTCTTTTTATTACAAAAATGTATTTATTTATTTATTTAATGTATATTGTTTTTTTTACAATTTATTTTTTTTAAACTGTACTAATAGAAACCAATACTTGGTATTTGTAATTTTCATATTTTTATTCAGTTGAATATAAATATATGAATTTGATTGGGTATGAATACATATGTATGCAGTGAATAATAATTGTATCTACATATTACCAGTTTTGCATATACAAAGCAATTTGTAACAATAGTTGTAAAACATAATCAAAACTAAACTAAAAATTATTAAAGCATAACAAATATGGATTATATATAATATTTAGAAATATTTATTTAATGCAATTGCAAAAATTTTTAAGTTTGATGGATTTACATACAATTGTTTTATACGTTTTACTTGCACGTAAAACATATTTAAATAACTCAATAGGTACTTCGATATGAAGAAAAAAAACCGTATAGCACACACTCAAAATTCAATTTATTGCAACTTTCAGAGTGCGGTTTTCAAAGCAGTGCGTGGTAAATTGAATCATGTCAAACTTTTAACTTCTAACATTATTCTTCAATATCAAATCAAATGTTATATATTTCCACAAAAATTGCTGCAAATACATAATCTTGTTTATAACAAATATTGTGATGTTAATAAATGTTTTTATACTTTTAAGTTGAGAACTAACAAATTTATCAATTGTATGAATTTTGACATCAAAAATTTATTATGTCACACCTTTAACTTGTTGATTAAGAATTGTACAATGTTTTCTAAATATTAACTGTGCTACAACAATTATGATTACTTATAATTTTGCGTACTTACATTGTTTTAAAACCCTAACAAAAGTTCATACATGCAAATATGATTTAACTTTGTTTTAAAATGATACCATTATATATTAGGCAAAGCAGTGGAAATTGTGTGTTTCATAGTAATCAAATTCTCAATCTTAAATAGGTCAAGGTAGTCAGCTTAATTTAAGAGCGTTGCAACTCTGTATTGACAAATCCTATGATTTTACAATTGGGTTCACCTAACTATTTATTAAAAGCTAATTATAATGAAGTTTGCAAAACCTAAAACAATTAGATATGATTTGAATTTACCACGCAAGTACTTTTTACTCTGATTGTACTATTTAAATTAAAGCGCGTTCAGTCACGCTACATCACCTCACTTGTTTGGCTATGCTAACTGTAGTAATGAGTAATGATTATAATAAAAAAAACAAACAAAATAACTTACCTTAATTATTTAAACTGAGCTCGAGTTCAAATGACATATATCAACATCATTCAAAAATACAAACTTTCAACTCATACAACAAAACTTTTGAATACTAATCTAAATAAGTGTATCAATTAAAAATTTAACCGAAATAAAAGAAAAGAAACAATTGTTTTTTAAACACATCTGCAAACAGTGTCTATTGATTTCAATTAATTTTTTAGTATTGTACGTCATCAATTCACTTTGCAATTGAATTGATTGCAGAGAACTAACTCACAGTAAGTAAAATGTTCAGAAACTACAAAAATATATTAATTCCTATTAATACCAATTAAAAACATTTTAAAAGAAGACAATTTTAGTTAGAAGATAAAGTATATTATGGACAAAATATCAGGGTGTAAGATATAACGCATAATCTCTTAAAGGGGGTAGCTACGATGATTTCGAACACATATGCTTTATGAACATGTGGTCTAACATTTTAAAATATGTTCGTGAAATTTCGTTTTATCATAGCTAAAATAGAACATGCTTTTAAAAATGCAACCTTAGAAAATGGTGATTACTGGAACAATTGTTACAAGCTATAGATCTTACAAATCTTGCACGGCCAACTCACAATAGTCGGAGATAGGAGAGGTTTACAACAATAGATTTTTCTAAGTAAAACTCCTGTTTCGATCAAGACAGAAAATCCAAGCTTGTATCGAAATAAGATCCGTAATCCTTGTTACATTGGTTGTCGTGTAACCAAAAAAGAAATAGAAAAGATAAGTATGTATAACAACTTTAATTTAATAATGTAGATTTGGTATTAACAACGAGCACTAGAAATTTCGTAGTATATTATTCACTCCATAAATGCCAAAAAATAGCAAAAAAAATTACATGACAAATATCGATGGTACACAGCATGCGATACACAAAATAATTAGTGAAGCTACCTCAATGGCATTGAAACAATTATTGTAACTATGTAAGTTATAACCAACAAAATATCGTGAGAGGCCTTTCTGACACAAATGTAATTAAATAAGACTTACCCGCAATCCAGTACTTGCCCGAAGAAAACGTTTTCCTCGTTGATTTGAGCTGGAATAATTATGAACAGCAAATCGTGTCAACATAATGACTCACAAAAGCAAAAATACAAAATTGTTAATTAATACTAAAAGAAATAATATAATAAAACATAAAAACCCGATTATCAAATGCTGTTGCACGCATTAAGTAAAACTTGATTTCGCAGTTGCTTGACGCATAAGGAGTAGAATCTCGAAGAAAAGTTTTTGTCGAGACTTCGCTTTTAGTTTTACCGTAGGCTTTCCAAAATTGTACTCATTTCATGAAGGTATTTGTTGATATTAACCCCTCACCAAATAATTCTAAAAACGGTTTGGAAAAGCTTACCCTGTGATGAATAAACTACTATAAATGTGTATTGAAATTATAATTTCAATTCCCTTAACGCCGATGTTATCAGATTCAGAGGTTATACCATCACAAGCACGAGTACAAGTCGTTGACGGTTTGACGTCTTGACAAGAAATGAAAAAAAACTAAACTCGGCAGAGGGCGTCAAAAATAGAAATCCAACTTGAAGGTAATTATTATACAGGATATTACGGTATGAAATTTTTGCACGTCACACAATTAAAACGAACGCACTTACTCTATGAATTTAAAATCGCGAAAACTTATCTACCACCCTATAATCTGACTAAAATTAGTAAATCAAAGAAAACTAACATCTAATCAAGATTACACGAAAATTAAACAAACTGACAAGGATATGTTAACAACTTTACAGACAAATAAAAACAAAAGGGACAGAACAAGAAATTGTAAATATTACTGCATCAACTTATTTTGTGAGTGCAATAAAACCTGTACCATTAACAAAACAATCATTATCATTTTTAAATACGGCTGGTACGTGCTGTTTACTATTAAAGTATCCTAAAATGTGTGACACGCTACTTGTATTCGGTTTCAACCACGGATGTATTTAAAAATTGACATTGGATTTTCTCAAAACCTATCAGAAAGAGACCATATGTTTATAATAGAAATTTGCTCCGAATCATTACAGTGTTATATCAGTTACACCCTGTACATAACAATTACATGCATAGTTCGGAAGGTGAACTGCATATTTTCATCAGCATTGGTTGTCGGCCAAGTTGAGTAGTTTTTATAAAACTGTAAGTTTCTGTTGTTATTTTCTGTTATTACTGAATTAAGTTTGTCAGTTTAATAGGGAATTTTCCTTCCGGATATGTCGGCAATAAAAAATCAAATATTATACTTCCTATAAAGTTTGATACTTTTCTTTCACCGAAATTAAACTATTTCAAGTCTGAAAATGATGCTGGTAGCTGGTAGCTGAAGCGACAGTGCGACTGCGACTGTCAAATGATTCAACCGACAAAGTGTTCTTGTTGTATAGTTTGGATCACCACTTGAAATCTTTTATATCATTTTATCAATCTGCACTATTCTACCGATAAATTTGATTTTTAATTGGCTATTAATTCCGCATATTCCATTGGATGATGTATTGGGTCAATTTTTTTAATGCTTCTTTTAAATAGACCGAAAGCTTTTCGCATATAGAATCGACATCTATCTGAATTCGGCCAAATTAAATTAAAATTTTCATCAAAATACTTAACATAAAATTCATATTTCACAATTCCATCTGGTTGTTTTCGCATAGTTTTAATATTAACCTTAACATTCAAGTACTTTATTTCATTTTTACCATAATAAGTAGATTTACTAGGAAATTAAAGAATATAATCGTACATATTTTTGTACGTTTCTCCAAAAATTACATATATTATATCTTCTTTTGTCTCGTGGGGTAATAATTTGCTGAAGTAAAGTACATATACTGAAACTACGTTTCTGGGTAACAACATGCAAATTTAAAAACAGTTTGTGGTTATACAAAAAATTTGAAACGTTTTTTAATTTTTCTTCGTCGGCGTTGAATGTTAAAGCACTCAATTAGACGTTGCAAATGCAGGTCTTGTTCATCTTTCGTTTGCATACTTTGGATTCTTACTTGAATATGTCTGTCATATTTTCAATTAAATTGTATTTATTTTTTTAATTTTCTTGATTTTTTCGCAATTCTCAGTTCTTTAGTTGTTGCTGGTAATGGTAATTAATGAACTCTTCCTCTATATACATTTTATTTACAGTACAACGATTTGAACGAAGCCAGGCGAAGCGAAGGAAAATATGTCTTTTCCGCCAGCGCCCTGCTTCTTATATAATTACCCCTACTTAAAGCGGAGCATGTTTTTGCTGCTTTATTTGTAAGGCGGGAACATTCAAACGAATGTATCCCTACAAGTACCCCCTTGCCAGTGATTAACTACAATAAATTGTTATAATTAAATATAAACTATGAATATATATACCCAGTAAACACAAAATTGATAATGTTTAGTAACAGTTTCAAAACAAAAAAATTATGATTCACTCTTGTTTCAAACATAAAAGAAACCTAACTGCAATAAAATAGCTATAAGTCCATCGCTGTTTCACTTATTTGAATCAGTATAGTTTCGGTATTTTAAATTCAAATCTGTTGCAAACTAAATGTTGCATTCAGTTTACGTTTTAAAAGCTTCGTTCTTGAACTGATACTAAATGATCGATACATGTATGATTTTTGTGTTTCAATAATGAACTAAAACAATTCTTTCAATAATATAATTATACATTTTCGAATGCACGTTTTAAATTTTATTGCACAATAAATATTTTTAAATACAATATCACATTGAGTTTTTTACATATTGCAACTTTCTTTGATGTGGTCTTTTCACGGAAGTCTCGAAAACTGCATCAGTTACTGTTGGGTAGCAACTTTTAACCGCATCTGTAACATAGAAATAAATATTTCATTTATATACATACATAATCATCGAGTTACACAAAATTAATTACATTTTTTTAATCAAAAACAACACAAACTTAATATAAATATCACTTTAGCAATCATAGGAAAGTTATAAAAACACTGTGAATACCTTTAGCTGTACATAATCGTATAGAAAACTTGAAGAATTGAACTGTAATTATAAATCCTAAAGTATCATAAGGTTTACGCAATAATCTACCTTAACGCAACCATGTGTGTTAATTTACATTTTTTTAATACAAATTAAAATACATAAAGAACATAAATGATAATAATATTGATTAGATTTATGGATTATAATAAAATGTTTCGACTTACCGTTTATTGTTCCATTTCGTAATTGTACAGACAGCATCACTTATCAAACTACAACCGGACAAGTGAAAAGATATCAATTTGCAGCGCAAGCGTTGACGACAGTAATCAAAGATATAGCAACGACTAATGCTGACTAATGACAAAGTATTCGTTTTTACTAGAACGATTCCATTGTTTTGAAAATAATTCAATCGTATTTAATCGATCTTCAAGCAATTCTAGTTATTCAAAAAATTTTCGGTTTTAATAAATCTGTTTTTAGACGGTTGCTGATTATGGGAAAAGAATTGCAAGTACTGAAACGGTTTAAAACTGATTGTGAAAAATCGGAACTCTTTCAATTTATTCACTGTCAGTTACATGTAAATGATATAAAAATGGAACTAACACGAAACAACGTATTGAAACAATTGTTTTAATTTTGTGACTGTAACAGTTTCAATCCGTGTTTACTGGGTATATACATATGAACTAATAGATACTTAAACTAGGAAAAGAAACGTAAGATTAAACACGTAATTATTAGATAGTTCATTTGACTATTTGTAGTTCACATATAACACGTATAATATGACACATAACTATGAAAACTGTTTTAAGACACTTAATTTTTTTTTTGAATAATTACTACGTTGTGTACCAAGTTATTGACTCCAAATCTTGATACTTCGATGGGAATCTTACTTTTCTACCTGATCTTGTGGTAGCTGTGGACTGTTCTTTTTCCTGTGTTTTACCTTTTTGAACTGTTCTGTTAGGTCGAGTTGTAGGAATAACCAAGTTGTCCTCCGGAGGGGTCTTACTTAAATTTTTGTTGGCATCTGCATTGTCTGCAGTGGCAACGAAAGCTGGTTTTATTCTATCCATCGATATAACTTCTTGTTTGCTACCGATTTCAATGGTTATTGTTTTAGATGTTCGGGATATTACTCGGAACGGGCCTTTGTACGGTGACTGAAGAGGCTTTCGGACGGCGTCATCCCTAACAAATACATGGGAGCAGTTGCTAAGTTCCTTGAAAATGAATGGTTTTTGGTTATTATGGTGTTTGGGACTTATTGGTTTTATCTTCGCAAAATGCTTGGGGAGTTTGATGATGAATTCTGAAGCGTTGTCATCTTGGACAGGCTCAAAAAATTCGCCGGGTAGTTTTAGGTTTTGTCCATATACTAGTTCGGCTGAAGTTGCCTGTAGGTCTTCTTTAATTGCTGATCGTATACCAAGTAAGACGAGTGGTAAACTCTCAACCCACGAGTCATTAGCTTGGCATTTAATAGATGCCTTCAATTGTCTATGCAATCGTTCAACTATTCCATTGCTCTGTGGATGGTACGCAGTAGTTCTGATATGTTTTGTACCAGTAAGCTTAACTAACGATGAAAATAAAGTTGAGTCAAATTGCCGACCTCTGTCTGTGGTTATGCGTAAAGGCACTCCAAATCTTGCAATCCAGTGAGAATAAAATGCAAAAGCAACTGTCTCTGCTGTAGCTTCGGGAATGGGAATAACCTCTGGCCATCTTGTGAATCGATCTATACATGTTAAACAATATATGTTGCCTTTTGAAGGAGGCAGTGGACCGATTATATCTATGTGAACGTGTTCAAACCTTTGTGATGGTGGAACGACATTGTGCAGTGGTGTGGTAACATGTCTGGTGATTTTATTTCTTTGGCAAGGAATACACTGACGACACCATTTCCTACAATCTATGTTGACTGCTGGCCATACAAATCTGGAAGTGACTAACTTTGTTGTAGCTTTTATTCCTGGGTGCGATAGGTTGCGTAAACTATTGAACACTTGGAATCTCAGCTGTTGTGGAACACATGGTCGAATTTTGTTAGTGGATACATCACAGAAAATATGAACGTCATATTCAGGGAAGAATATTTTCTTGATTTCTAGACCTGAAGATGACTGTAACTGTTTAAGTTCTAGATCGGTTTCTTGCAATTTACTTAGTTTGAAGTAGTTAATAGGGGCCAATGTTGTGGTGCTGTTAATTCGTGACAGCGTGTCTGCCGGTACATTATCTACTCCAGCAACGTGTTGAATATCCGTTGTGAATTGGGCGATATAATCCAAATGTCGGAATTGTCGTGGTGTACATTTTTCAAGTTTCTGGTTTAACGCAAATGTTAAAGGTTTGTGATCGGTAAATAAAGTGAACTGTCTGCCTTCTACTGCATGCTTGAAGTACTTAATAGCACAGTATTCTGCTAGGAGTTCTCGATCATATGCTGAGTATTTCTGTTGCGTACTGTTAAATTTCTTTGAAAAAAATGCAAGTGGTTGCCACTGATCATTTTGTCGTTGTTGTAAAACTCCACCCATTGCATTATTAGATGCATCAACCATGATGGAAAGTGATGCCGTTGGGGTAGGATATGCTAACATTGCTGCGTTTGCTAGAGCATTCTTGATGTTATTGAAGGCATTGCTTGCTTCATTGTTCCATTCAATAAGTGTTTTGCTGTTTGCTTTACTACCACCCCCAAGGAACTGATTCAAAGGTGCCTGAATTGATGCTGCTCCTGGAATGAAACGTCTGTAATAGTTTACCATTCCGAGGAACCTTCTTAGATTCTTAATTGTCTTTGGTTTGTCGGAGTTGATTAATGCTTCAACTCTGGTAGTGGGTGGTGCACATCCATTGCTATTGATGGAATAACCCAAAAAGGTTACTTGTGTCTGGCCAAATATGCATTTGCTAGCATTAATGCATATGCCATATTCGTCCAGGCGTTGAAAAAGGGTACGAAGATGTATAATGTGCTTTTCTTGTGTTTCTGATGCTACCAATATATCATCAACATAACTGTAACAGAAGTCTAAGTCGCTTGTGACTTCGTCAATGAAACGCTGAAAAGTTTGTGCAGCATTACGTAACCCAAAGGGCATTCGAAGGAATTCGTATAGACCAAATGGTGTTGTAACTGCTTTTTTCACTACATCATCAGGGTGTACTGGTATTTGATTAAATGCCTTGACCAAGTCAATTGTAGAAAATACCGTTTTGCCCCAAAGCAGGTGTGTGAAGTCTTCGATGTGTGGAATTTTCTTGATTTTTTCGCAATTCTCAGTTCTTTAGTTGTTGCTGGTAATGGTAATTAATGAACTCTTCCTCTATATACATTTTATTTACAGTACAACGATTTGAACGAAGCCAGGCGAAGCGAAGGAAAAGATGTCTTTTCCGCCAGCGCCCTGCTTCTTATATAATTACCCCTACTTAAAGCAGAGCATGTTTTTGCTGCCTTATTTGTAAGGCGGGAATATTCAAACGAATGTATCCCTACAGTTCTCTTTTATGAGCGGGAGGAAGCGAACTTTCCACAAAATATTCATTTCATCACAGAAAAAGGTTGTTACATGGTGTTATTTTGTATTCATCAAGATTTATTCTAAATTAAAATTAACGCCTGCACTTTTTAAGGACGCTACTAATTTTTCTTTTAAGTGGGGTTAAACGGTATATTGCTGTCAAACGTCAATTTTTACTTTTCTTTTACCGGTTAAAAATCGCTGTTGAACGTTCGTGTACCTGAGTGTTATTTTAAGACATCGGATGTGCTAGAGAAAAAGAATTCCAGGTATTGGTCGGATTCGGCAATTTTCGGGATATGCATGTAACCTGTGGAATCCACCTCGTTTAACATAATCGGAAAGGAAGAAGGCTTCCATCTATATCAGTACCGTATTACTTTGTTAAATTACTTTATGAACATTATTCGGTATAATATATATTTTTTTGCATTTATATTTATTACTTTACATATGTCATCCTTATACGTACTACTTTTTTTAATAACGTAGAATTTTGTTTCAATGGTGTTCATTGTCCGTTAGTCTTCAGCATATTAATTTATTTTATGTAATAACGTTAGATTATATTGACTTAAGTTTACGTTGAATCGAATCAACAAATTAAAACAACAAAAAAAGTAGTGGGAAATGATCAATGTTTCAAATATTTTGACGTGGTAATCTGTGCTGATACGTCTCGTAGCGTGATTAAGGTTTGTAGTTAAATTAGGCTTAAAATTAATTATTCATCAATTTATATATTTACTTCGTCAACATATCAAACATAAAGACTGGCAACATTATTAAAAAATTCAACTATAATAATAATTCTAATTTTTTTTCAAAAATTATTAAAGAGGCTATTTGTTAATGGTATGGAAATAATATAACAAGAGCTCATAATCAACAATTTTGGTTTATAATGATAGAAATAAATATCATCTCTTACGGTGCACAAACCTAAAAACGTTCGTACTGTTAAAGAAACCCCATCAGTATCAAGTTTTATTTTATTTAAAAACATAATAAAAACAAAAAATTATAAAATCAAATTACATTTGAAATAAGTTTGCCACTGTCAAAAAATAGGTGAACAGTAACACGATTAGATTAGAAATTGAAGTTAATTTAAATCAGACCCGATATATCATGGCAGTCTCGCTTGTAAAATGAGCTAGTAAATGATAAAATATTTGTAAGATTTTGTGCTGACCGTCTGTGGCGGACACTTTTACACTATTAATACGTAGTAGCATCTTCCAGTAAATATTACAATTTTTACAAATTATTTACCAGGCCGTTAATACTAATGGCAACAGCTACTTTACCGTTAAAAACAACCAATAAAGTCACCAAAAAACCAAGATTGAAGATAAGATTGTCACCAGAACCGTTTGAAATTCAAGCAGCCGTGAATGAGCTTAAAGAATTAAATACTAATTTAACAATGTCTGTCTCGAGTCCAAGAAGATTAAAAGATGAATATGATGTAATTGGAAGACGTGAAACAATTCAGGCAGTTACAACCAATCGATATGATTGATGCGACAGATGAGATACAGGCAATACTCTCTAGATACCGTAAGAAACCCTCCGATAAAAGTAGATATGTGTTCTAATTACAGTTCTAAACCTGCTTTATCATCACAGCTAACTTTTTGGTTACCATAAACATTACTACTACTGTATACAATAACAACATTTTATTATCGGCCTGTTGAACCTTCAGTGTCTGCACACAGTACACCATTGGAACAACGCTTACAATCAACACCCCCAAGTAAAATACTTACTGCAGCAGTGACATTCTCTAATTAAATAAAGTACTTATAATTTAATAAACTATGTTGTATTTTATTACTATCTAAGGTTTATTTTTATTTTAATCTTTTTTATTAAAGAAACGTTGAATTTGATTATAAATTAAAAAAATTACTTACTTTATTAAAATTTCGACTTTAGACTTCCATTTATAGCATCACACACTTCTAGTATTATTTTAATTATGAACGTTATTGAAACTCTAAAAAGTATCGACAACAATCTATAAGATATTCCATAAGGAAAGTATACTAGAGTTATTTCCAGCTTCATTCTTGCAGATATAGCAGCCTTCATGTGCATATCTTCACGTTAAATTTTTATAGCAATTAAATTTAAGAGTATTTCCACTTGTGTTCGTGTCACCTTCATTCCTGCTTTATATTCTAGGGCATCTTTGTAGAGTATTTTTGTAACCGCTTTTATTACGCTTTATTTTGCCATTTTCATTTTGCGAACCTCCTCTCCGAGTCTTCTCACACCAAAGTCTTTGATTTCTTGCCCGGGGTATACTTTTACTTTTCACTTTATTAAGAACTTTTCATGTAACTTTGCTAAATCACATTCTTAATCATTTTTACTTTACAGCAACTTACTTGACTATGGATAAAAATTACAATGAAATTTAGTTATCCACACCTGCAATAATTGTTTATTTTTTTTCTCTTAGTAGAGCTTTTAAAATTTGGTGTGGATGTTATGTTTAACTAAACAACCGTCTTGTTGTGGTTACGGCAACGTTTTGTGGTTTCAATGTGACCACTTCATCAGGCCAAATCACTAACAGTTATGGTCGTGTCATCACTACATTTAACTTTAAAACACTTAAATGCCTTCTATATATACAAGTAAATAGATTTTTTACTAATTTACAATTTCCTTGTCTAAGATGAACGTACATAAAATCAAAATGTAGTGACGACACGACTATATGTGTTAGTGATTTGGCCTGATGAAGTGGTAGTATTAAGATCACGAAACGTTGACGTAACCACAACAAGACAGTTATTTAATTAAAAACAACAACTTCGCCAAATTTTGAAGGCTTTAACTAAGAGAAGAAAAATAAAAAATTACAATAGTAAACATGTACATTTATTTTCTTTTACACTGAAATCAAAAAGCGTTTTAAGTAGTTTATATAGTATATATTTATAGTTTTTTTTGTGTACAACAAAAAAAACAATTTAAAAAAACTGCTGGTATTAAAAACAAAATTAAATTTACATAACGTGTTTGTAAAAAATAAATAAGTTTTGCGTGAGTAGTTTGTAAAGCACTTCAATCAGCAAATAAACTGTTTATAGAAAACTAATTTAAAAAAAATGCATAGAAGTGATTTTACGTAATAATAAAATAAATTTAAATTATATGCCGAAAGAAAATAATCAACCCTTACAGTTACACAAAATTAATTATACATCATTTATTTAAAGTAAATTCTAGTAAGGTATTTTACACCATTTTAATAAACAACTAGTAATAATGCATAAAATTTACCGAAAAATTATTAAATATTTAGAAGAATTGTAAACACAACTGCAAGTAATTGACTTTTCTATGTGCATGTAGAAGATACACCTAAGTAATGCTATTATACAAAAAGACAATAATTATCTAGACATAAACAAAACTTTTTAAAAACCTAGTTATTATTACACAAAGCGTATCAATATGTAGATTATTTTTAACAAACGCGTTTACAATTTCAAATTATTTTGCTATTAATTATGTTTTTGGTATTAAATTTTGCGTTGCATATCATTTAGGGTTATATACTTTTTTTGTCTATCATTTGACATTTTAAATTTTGATTAATTTGTAATTTCTTTATATTAAACAAATAGAAATGCGTTTGTTTTAAATATTTAATAACGTAAGTGTTTTACGTATAAAAACTAAATTAATTTATTGCTTAAGTCTTAAAGTATAATGAAGTCATTAGTTAAAAGCATTAGTTAATTAAATAATCACAAGTTCGTTGTAAAGTGAATTCATAAAAAATGTCATACAAGCAATACGTTTTTCTAATAAAATAGTTACTCATATACGTAAATTAAAACGTTTAGTTTTTGTTGTGCTGTAAGAATATTAATATAATAAATAGATTAATAAAACTTAAAGTAATTACCAGTGAGAAAAATAAATTTAATTAGTTTAATATAACTTCTTGAAAACGTATAAAATTATATATTACACTACAATTCCTTTTGTTTGAATACACCACTAGCATAAAAGTGTAAAAAACTTGGATAACGTAACAATTTTCGATAAAAGATAAAGTATTTATATTCGAAATAAATATTTTTCTAGTTCAGTGTTTATTATTTAAAATTAAAATGAATAATGCACTTATTATATTTGTTTTTCTTAGCTATAAAACTATAAAATTAAATATAAATAATTATAAATTAGCAGTTGTAGTTCAATGTAGACAATAAATAAGCATAAGCATAAAACGTAACAAAGAATATGGTAAAAAAACGCCATTATTCTATAGACTAAAAGAACGAGAAAATGCCTTTAATACATTTGCATAAAAATAAGACGTAGGGTTCCATGTATCATATAATTTAATAAAATTCCTTTTTACGCCTGATATATAAATTAGGCTAATATTTTGCGTTATTAAATAAATTTCTAAATAATATCAAATTTAGCTTGGCGCAAATCATAATCATTCAACGTCTATTAAACGCTATCGATAATTTAAATTATTAGTTGTAGTTTAGAGCACCTTGTAAATATATTTCAATCACCTGATAATAGTGATTTTTATTATATTAAAAATAATCCGTTTTTGCGACAGTTCTCTAATTTATATAAAATAGATTATTATCTGTAACATATTTTTTGTTATTAATCATTGAATAAATTTACAAATAACTTATTTAAAGTTTTATTTTATAAAGTAAGTTGATTTAACTAAGTATTAAAAAATAGTAACCATAATACAAAGAACAGTTTTTTTAATTATGATTGTTATTATTGCACGTTTTGCTAGCAACTAATATTCAAAGAATTTGAATAGCAGTTTAAACTCTCAACAATAATAAATTAATGACCCTTGGGTTTATCTTGGCTAAAAAATTAAAATATTTATGAAAAAATGAAGACTACATATTAACTTACTTAATTTATTTAAAACATTAACTGTATTTACTTAATCCACACACAACATTCTGTTTCATAATTTAAATAACTAACGTTTCTAAACTTTTTTACATTTTAATGCTACACACACGTAGCACTAATACTACGAAATTGTATACAAATCTTACATCCGGATAAAAAGTAATTATAGAAATATGTTTATAATATTGGAAAAATATGTTACGTGCAAAATTTGTTAAAACAAAAATTGCCTGAATGAAAGTGACATAAACAAAGTTATGCAGTAATGAGGGGTGAATTAGCTCAGAATATAAATTTGTGGCTACTTCGGAAATGACTTACGAATCTACCTTGAGGGTTCTAACATGACAAATCTAAAAGTTTAACACAGATTCAACGCGCACGCGGTGTTATTAAAAGGCGTTGATACATTTAACATTATAAAAAAAATAAAAAACCAATTTAAAAAAAGAGTTAATTAAAATTGAGCAAAAATAAAAATAAATGACAATAAAAATAAATTTTACATAAACTTGACACAAAAATACAAATGCTGAAACGTAATTAAATACAAAAAAAATATTAAAATTGGTTACTTAAGCAAATTGGTTAAATTTATTTACGGACAGCAAATATTTACTAAATTGTTTTATTCAAATAGCAAAATTACGTAAGTAAACGTTAGGGATAATAAGAAAACACAATTTGATAAGTGCAAAGCCCTAAGTTGCACTGAACTCAAGATTATTGCAATAAAATCTTTTGCACAAAACGTAAATTGTAAATACCTAAAGTAATTTTGTATCCGAATGAAGCTGCGGGTAACTGGACCCAGAAGCTAGTTAATAATCCCAGGCAGTAGCAACATGGATAACTTACTCGAAGAGGCGATAACAAAATGAATTAGGGGTATTATTTATTTAACTGCATAATATAAATTGATTATTTTGATTATACGATGCCAAATATTATTAAACCATAAACTTTACAAAAACCCATCTTACTTGAAGAATTTAACTCGGGTCTTTTTCAACTCTAAACACAAAATTTCACGCTTTTTTAGGGGGTAAAACGCTCTTGGAGTCACGCGCCAACTTTTAGCTTCTGATAAACTTTGTTCTGGAATTACAGCATCATCAAAACTCTTCTTAATGACAACTGTATTTTTCTTTATAAACTTTTACACAAACCGAAGGCTCAGGTTCTTTTTTTAAACTTTCTAATTTCCCTTGGCTGTTGTAGAGGTGGTAGCGGTAGTAGGGCGACGATTGATTACCTAAAGTAGGCGTAAGTAGTGGTAAAATTATCTAGGGAAGTGGCAACGGTAACAAAAAAAGATTGCATAAGATTAAAGTACAATACAAACAGGGATGTCAAAAATTCCAAAGTTAACACGTAATTCAACATGGACAACCAAAACCAATAAATCATCAAATGATAAACAAACAAATGTTCTTAAATTTTTTAAGGGATCCATGTTATTGGTGTGACAATTCAAATTTGAAGTGAAGTAAAGGTCAAATAACCAATAATTAAAACTTCCGAAGTGGACATGTTGAATGCAATGATTGCATTCAACATGTCCACTTCGGACACGTTTTTTTAAAAATTTGATAACAATTTCAATTTTGTATTAATAATATTAAATTTTCAATTATGTTACTATGTTAAGTAATTTTCATATTTAAATAATTTATTATATTTTCATCTAGTATGAAATAACTTTAATTGTGTAATTTATTGCCTGAAGATGGCCTCAATTTTGATTGTTTCGGCCGAAACATGTCGCACATTTTAATATTAAACGTTAATTAGAAGTTTTAATTATTGGTTATTTGACCTTTACTTCACTTCATATTTAAAACAAATGTTCATAATATTGTTTGTCAGAAGAAAAACATAAATTATAATGTAATATTAATTTGTGAAAGCAAAAACTAAATACTCACGGAACTAATAAATTATAAAATGTACTTGAAACGTATGACAATAAAATTTACCTAAATGCATGTGTACTTAATTCATACCTGTAAAATAAAACTTAATAACTAAGATGAATTTAATATAGTGAAATAAATACCGTATATTATTCAAAACTTGAAATTGAAATGTGCGTTTGTAAAATATACTATCTAACACCTTTATAGTTTTCTACATGTTTATATTACACACTTAGACTGACCTATATTTTGAAATAACTGAGCATTCTAATGATCCCCTCCAATAATTTTATAGCAAATTAAAAATCGTCATTTTCAAGTGCCAGTTAGATTAATTTTATTTGTGCTGTGATTATTGATTTTTTTTGGTAACACTGTAACTAATGTTTTTGTATAAATCAGCACAACCGTGTTAAATTAATGCGTAGTATAACTTACGTTAATGCATTAAAATAAAATCGAATATTTTCAAATCTCAAATTTGTTGATTTTTGAAGATAATTATCCCTAATAACTGTTTTTTAAAGGTTGGTTTTTAATTGTTATAATACTGGATGGATGAACAGAATTTGTAAGAAACAACACTACAGTTAATTGCGCGAGTATATGATCCGATAGGGGTTATGAATCCGTTTGTAATTAAGTTAAAAATAGTATTTCATACGGCAACACAAACCGATCTGGGATGACTCTTTGCCAACAGAGCTGTGCAATGATATCAACAAGTGGACAATTTAACTTAAAACATTTTTTTTTACAATTACAAAGCAGTGTTTACCCAGTGATAGCATGTGTACTGAAATAATAATGTGTTTTCAGACGTTAGTTTGCAAGCATACGGTGTCGCAACGTATATACAAAGTGTAGATTTATATGGTATGTCTCAAATAGCGTTTGTGAGTTCTAAAGTTCGAATTAATCTATTAAAAAGAGCTGCTGAAGAATCACTGAGTTTGCCAAAGGTAGAGTTAACAGCGGTTCTGTTAGCGAGGCATGTGCAAAAGTTTATAAGTAGTTCATCTGTTTCATAAATATAGTAGTATGTTGTTTGCAATAGATACAAGTAAATCATAATCGATGGAAACCGTACGTAGCAAAGCGTGTGAAAAAATCCAGTTATTAAAAAAAGTGGATAGGCGACATTGACCTGGAAGTTCAAGTCCGGCTAATTTGCTCAGACGAGGCATTGATGCAGTAACGCTAGTGGACTCACAACTGTAACAAGTAGGACCGTTATGGTTTAAAGAAAGTGAAAAAAATTGGTCGGTAGTTATCCATTGTTGTAAAGTGGATTGTTTATTAATCTGTACAACAATAAGTTCTACTACTGATCCTTAACGAGTTGTTGCGTATCACTGTTTTATTAATAATAGCCGCTGTAAGAAGTCGAAGGTAATTAGTCACATAGCGGCAGAATAAATGGATCAAGCAGAAATAATTTTAATAAAAGACTATCATATTTAAGAATACAATGCCAAAGTTATTTTCGTTAATAAAGAAGAAAAACATTGACAGAAATTCGAAAATGTTGACATTTAATCTATTTTTAGATATAAGCGAAGTAATACGTGTAGACCGACGTCTACAAAATTTACCGGTCGACTTTCTTTGAAGCATTCAATCTTGTTACCAAATAAATGTCATCTTAACATATTTTTAATTAATTTTATTCATATACACTTGCATCACGGCGGTATAAATTCAATTCTTTACGAACTCAATTAATACTATATTATCCAGGTGCCTTACGTGCAAAATATTACATGGAAAGGCAGTGTGCTACCAATATTACATCACTAAATGCACTAGTTGGCATCTCCGGTATCTAAAACTTAGGTGAGGTTTGCTTGAATGTTGTATTGAAGAAAACTCAGTGATTTTAGATACATGTCAGTGTACACGTAGCACTGAATACTATTAGAACTACTGTTTTTGTTATACATTAGCGTAATGACGTGAGTTGTTTTTTTTTTACTTTTAAAACCATTTAATATATTTTCTTAAATACATTAGCTACTCTATCCTTTTAACTTAAAATATTTTTGAAATTGTATTTATTAAACAAAAATTTTATTATCCTAGAAAACTTAGTAAATCTTACGTGCAGTGTTCATTGTTTAATTACGAGTTAAGGAATTTCAAGTCTGAGCGCACAGTCTTAGAATGTCAAGTATTGCAGCAAAATACCTCAATATTGTTATTGAATTTATTAGTAAGTGCAAGACAAATATTTACTTAACAGTGTTGTTTAAAAGAATATAAAGACTATATAAAAGAGGGCCCAAAATACTACCCCGGGATACTAATTTTATAAGATGAAGTTCTGTTCAAATGGTTTTTCTAAATATGCAAATATCATAGCATAATAAGAGTGTGGGAAAGTACTTTTTTCTATTTCGCAACTAAATATATTACAGCTGTATTTTCTGATTAATGAAAGTTATTTTGCTTTAAATTACAGTTAATTTTGATATTTAAAGGTTAGTTTATAAAGTAGAACAAAATTAACGAACTTTTAATAAACTCATGCATTATTATCAATTGTACAGTTATTATAAATTTTGATTGTAATAGTACAATTATCACCAATAGAAATAGGTAAGCCAGGAAGTGTTTTGATAGTTTTTGTGCTTTCTGATTCAGATTGTACCTCTACAACATTAAATGTTTCTTTTGCTTCAGTACTACCAATGCTACTACTATTCCCACTTTCACAATCGGTTGAAGTTGAAGGTTTGACAACCGTAGATGTTGCGAAATGATGTGAAAGCTTTTGTGCAACTTCGAACTTCTTCGTTATTGTAGCATCTATATAGCCCTCAGCAACTGCTGACGATTTCCAGCCCCCATGTTTTTTTATTGTTATTAAATCTCCACCGCGGTTTGCTAATTCGGAGACTGAGCTACGTCGAAAACAGTGACCTGTATAATCCTCGGGATTGGATAAATTCAAAAATGTAGCAATGCTTTTTGGCATTTGTCCTATTTTATTTATTCCTATTGGTAAAATGCTACATTTTCCTTCCCGATATGTAAGAAAATACCGATCGTGTGGTGTATGTGCAGGTCGAAGCTGATAATATTTTTTTATTAAATTTATCCAAGTAAGTTCAGTTATGACGAATACTCGTGGGACATTATTTTTAGTTTTAGGAATAGATACTATGATTGAATCCATCTTAAACTCAATGTCCTTAATACTTAACAACATTAGCTCTTCACGTCTGCAAGCACCTGAGTATCCTATAATTAAGGCATTGTGAAAAGTAAAAACATGTTGTACATATCAATGAAGTTAAACCAGTTTTTATTAAATTTTAGGTACTTAAACTGTCACTAATAAAGCATACTGCATAAACTGTGTACTTTAATACATGTATGTACTTACTTTCATTGCAAGATAACGATCATCATTGGCTTCAACAAGAAACTTTTCAATATGTTTGAATTTCAGAACTTTAGATTTTTTATGCACATAATTTTTAGAAATTCTTTTCAAAAAAACAGTCACTTTTAGAAATTTAGAAATGTCAATATTTTTGTTTATGTTAAGACACGTTTTCAACATGGAATAATTAGACCACATAGTTGAAGACTTTTTCAAATGCGTCATATTTTGAAAATACGCCAATACCACATTTTCTGTAATTGAATTTACATTGTTTTGATCGCACCAAGTTGTAAAGTTTTTATATTCTTTTTCATATTTTGCACGGGATTTCGTTGGCAACAAGTTATCTAAAGCTTTATTAGCTAGTTCTTTTACGTCAGGCGGAGTACAACTTAGAGATTCCATTTTTACTTTATGATTTTTACTTTACTTTTTATTAAATTCAGAAATAATTAAAAATTTTAAATTTGAATTGTCAAATGCCACAATTACCAACATAATTAAAAAAAACCACAAACAATTAAGATCTTTATTTATTAAAAATTTTAGAGTAAATGCAGGCGAAATAGAAAAAATAGTATGAAAAATACATGTCACAACTTCTTTTTGCCGCACTCGACCATTTGCAGACCTCCTTTCAGTCGGTCTGCAAACCTGGTCTTCGTGCGGCAAAAAGTCTTATTGTGACATTTGTTTTTCAATATACTATTTAATTTGTCCATCATGTCAAACCCTATCAAATGCCTGTGTGTTATTAAGGAAGGCCACTATGCAATAAGACTTTTTTCCAAAGGTTCATTGATATAATCGACTACTATATGTACTTGCTGTATTGAATCATACTCTTTTCTGAAACCAAACCGATGATCTAGTATTAAATCTGAATCTTTAACGACTAACATGAAAAGTTTAGTGTAGATAGTAAATTAATCGATCTGTAACAAGCTGTTTTATTTGGCGGTATGCCTGGTTTTGTTATCAGGATACTATGAGCCATTTTTCACTGTACCAAATAATATCCTAGTTAAAGAACTGCATTTTATATTATAGTAAAAATTATCTTCCCTTTTTGAGCCATTTTTTGTAGTCCTGTTATTAAGTTGAAGCCCGGATATTTTTTTAAGTTGATATTAGTTTTACTCGCGCTTTGACTTCCTTGGCGGCAACCAGTTTTGGCAATAGGGGCAGTTAGTACAAAATTTCTAAAAGATTTTATAATTCAGGCTGTTCTTTACATGTTAAGACCGGCGGTAAAAATTCAAAAAATTTTGATAAATGTTTTTTTTTATTGCTCCAAAAATTGTTTACTGTTTGTATAGGAGAGTTTGGTTTAGCTTGGCGTTTAATTCTTTCTGTCGCCGGTCATAGTGCCTAGTTTGTATTATCATTAGGACTTTTTTGTAGATACTCCTGAAAGCACTGATTTTTTAGTGACTAACTTAGTGCGCCGCGCATACTTGAGGTCAAAGTGTTAAATACCGGGTTTGATGAAAAGAGACATCAAATAATGTTTTTGAGCCGATGAAAAAATATTAAATACACAATTTACTTTATTAATTACGCAAAAAACTTTGTTTACGTACAAACAATAAAAAAAACTTTTGATCAACAAGTTGCCTTTACTATTGCAGTAAATATTAGTTCAAATTAGGATTTGTAGTACATATATCAGTTTATTTACATACTTATAGTTTATGGTTAGCTTGTGTAACCTAAATAATATAAAATTCTACTAATCGTATCAAGTCAATTTAGTGTTCACGCTTACAAAATTTTAGATTTTAGTTATTACTGATACATTATAGTAAATACAAATAATAACTGTTTTTGTTTGTTTTTCCATTTTTTTATCAATTTATTTCTTGCTTACTTATGTTTTATTACTAATTTTATAGATATGTGGTAATTACATGATACCAAATATTTTTTTCTAAACCTGCTTTACGTTTCGGCTATACCTGTTTTAAAGTGAATATTAATGTATTGCGAAAAAAATCTTGCATAGAATACTACAAGATTTTTGCAGTGTCAGCTTAGAGTATAAATAAATAGTGTTATAAAAAGTATTGTTGTAAACTCAAATTATTTCTATTTAAATTATTAAAGGTTTATTTGATTAGTACACTTACTATAACTAAAAAAACTAATTAATTAGTGATATAATAGATCGTAATTAGTATATATTATTAATAGTCTATATAGTTATTGTTTGCAAAAGATACATTTTTATATATACGAACAATAAGCGCGTTGACTTTTGACTGACAGTCTGTAACTTATGCTTGTTTGTATATTTAGTTTAACTGTTGTCTAAACATTCTAACTTTTTCTGTTTTGCGTTAAAAAATATTTCTGCAAAATTCTAAAATGTTGCAGTTTTGATTTTATTGTTTTTTAAAAATTTATATTTTAAAAAATATTACGCAGTATATAAAAATTTATAGTGATAACTGCAACTAATATTATATACGCCAAACTAAGCAAAAACTAAATAAAAAACTATTAATACATTTGTATTATTATTACGTTGCATCATATAGATTAAAAACATAATACCAATATTATTAATCTTAGACGTAGTGAATAACTAAAAAAAAATAATTTTGGAGATGCTGTTTATGAATGTATATGATTTAATAAAAATTTTATCTATTATCGTTTAATTATCCATATAATTTTGTAAGATAATAATTTTACTAATAGTCAATTTTTTTGATGATGTTGACTGTTTACTCAACAACACATCGTCAAAAAACTAAGACTAATTAATTTTGTTTTGTTTCGTTTTCAGTACTGATAAAAATTTTATCTTAATTAAGTAGTCAACTGAAAACAATAGTTACAACTTTCGACATCTTTTTCTTCGCAATTAGCAACAGTCCAGATGTACAGTCTTTGACAAATGTAATGTCCATCAGACACATAGGCAACCAAAGTATCACATTCACGATCGTAACCGAAGATTTATAAATAACAAGGACGGTTGTTGCGTTGCGCTAATTTGAAAAGGTAGTTTTGTTAACTGGCAAAAGTGGTCCACAATAGTAACTCTGATAAGGTGGAACTTGTATTACTTCTTCGTGACGTAGCATAGTAGATATATTTACAAACATTAAAAAACGAGATATTACGTGTATTAGACCAAGAATCTATTAACAGTAGGGTAAAATGGAGGCTTCTGTGACAAGAGGAGGAGGACCGAGAGACCTTGACCTACATTCAGTGCTTTAAATGACCTAGAGTAACCTTACTCCTCCTCACTGACCTACATTCAGTGCTTTAAATGACCTGGAATAACCCTACTCCTCCTCACAGACCTACACAGAAGAAGACAAAGACTTTAAATGACCTAGAGTAACCTTACTCCTCACAGACCTACACAGAAGAAGACAAAGATTTTAAATGACCTGGAATAACCCTGCTTCTCCTCACAGACCACCTACAGACAAAGCTTTTAAACGACCTAGAGTAACCTTAAGAAGAAAAATATTTTTATTAAAAAACCGGTGGATGTAGTCGGATTCGAACCAGGGACTTCACGTTTATAAACCAGCGAGTTTACCACTGCACCACGAACCTGTTGGATTCAAACAGTATTGTTGATATATAAGACGATTGAAAGTACTATCTAATAATTTAAATTTATAGCTTACAATAAATCACAAATTAAGCTAAAATTTAACATTCAGACACAAGTAATTTCCGGTTTTATTTATTAATTGTACTTTGTATATAATAACTTAAAATAATAAGTTACAATAAATCATAAATTGCTCTAAAATAAAATATAAAAAATCTATAGAACCTATTTACTTACATTATACTATCTGTAATTTCCGGTTTTATTTAAGTAAATTTAACCTTCAGACACAAGTAATTTCCGGTTTTATTTATTAATTGTACATTGTATAATAACTAAATAGTATATAAAAAAATCTAACCTTCAAACACATTTGTATTTATTAATTGTATTTTCAAAGTAGATTGATTAAAAGTTGTTAAAAATCTTGCATATTTATCTGCAAATGATAGAACTATTAATTAGTTTTTAATTATTTTATACCACTTTGGATTCATACGTTTAGAATAAATTGTGATTGTAGCACATATAAACGGCGGTGAAAAAAACAAACTAAAAATTTTTGAATACTTATAGACAAAATGTTAAAACACAACTAAGTTTATTTACATCAATTCATATAAATTCCATTGAAAGTTGTTTATAAGTACAGCAGGTGACCTCAATTATATTTAAACTCCAGACATAAGGAATTAACCTTCAAACACATTTGTATTTATTAATTGTATTTTCAAAGTAGATTGATAAAAAGTTGTTAAAAATCTTGCGTATTTATCTGCAAATGATAGAACTATTAATTAGTTTTTAATTATTTTATACCACTTTGGATTCATACGTTTAGAATAAATTGTGATTGTAGCACATATAAACGGCGGTGAAAAAAACAAACTAAAAATTTTTGAATACTTATAGACAAAATGTTAAAACACAACTAAGTTTATTTACATCAATTCATATAAATTCCATTGAAAGTTGTTTATAAGTACAGCAGGTGACCTCAATTATATTTAAACTCCAGACATAAGGAATTTTAAAATCAGCTATAACTCGTTGTTGACATATAAGTATAAAAAAGTAAATTTCTACTAATTTGGAAAAAGATCGCCATAAAACGCATATAATAAATATTTAATAATTTATGATAAGTAAGTTTAGATTTTTACAAGTAAATTATGTATTTATTATATTATTTATAAAACAAAACTTTACTTTATTTCAAGTTTATTAAATTAGTTGAATGCCATTATTTTGTTATTTAAAAATGTTGTGACCTCCAGACATAAGGAAGCTATAACTCGTTGTTGACATATAAGACAAACGAAAGTTGCTCGTAAACAATAAATATCATTCATTTCCGGCGTATGCGAAAATATTTTTGTGAAATTTTAAAATACAAATTATGGAATAATTTACAGATTTGTATATTTTTTAAGTAATAGATTTTCTTAAAGAATGTTGCAATTATGTAAAATCGTAAGTTTGAAATTATACAACGCATTAAATTTTTTTTCTGTCTGTCCAATCCATAATAAAAATTATAATTATGAGAACATTGACTTCTTACCTTGAAAACACTCTTTATGACGTTGCATACAGTATATATACAATCGATTTGGTTAAAGGGATTATATTTCTAGAGATGTTCTCCTCAAGCAAACAAGTCACTGGTCGTAATACTGCTCAAAATCGTAAGTTTGAAATTATACATTTGTCTACTAAATCGAATTAATGTGTTAAAAAATTTAAGATTTCTAAGTCTGATTGTTCTCTATATATAGCATCCTTTTCCTACTAGCCGAATGATCGATGATATCCAAATCCATTGCGGTGTAACCCTTTTATGTGTGTGATGAACTCCACGAATACTTTACACCGTCTACATATTCAAGAAGTCATAGACATTTTATGCACTTCCCACGATACTTAAACTACGCTTAAAAATGTGTAAGATAGACGATAAATTGTTTGATTGTTTGTATTGTAACTTAAGTTCTTACATGTTTAAGTATTTCAAAAATTTGATTTTGACAAAAAAAGGAAAATAAACACCTGACAATATCCATAAACCTTTCCTATCCCCGTTTCATTGAGTGCTCGCCCCGTCAATGCACAGTAATTATTCTTATTTTTACCGACTAATAGAAGATATTAAATATAGTATTATTTTCTAAAAGGTATTAAGAGCTTGAGTAGTAGTACAAACTGTTAAGATGTGGATGGCCTATGCAGAACAAACTTGGACCAAAGCTGTTGATTTTCAAACAGCAGTGCAACGGTTAGTGCAGGAATTTTCCGCATTGGAATTCGATGCTGAACATGAAGCAGTGTATGGATTCACCAGTCCTGAACTGTGCGCGACTTTGGCGGAAAAGTATCAAAACGGTCAAAAAATTTGTAAAGAGTATTTAGAAACCAAATTTTGTTCTTCTTGTTTAATTAATCGGTTGTCGGATATTGGATTATCGAGGTTTGCAAATCGAATAAAACGATACATGAATGATGCAGACACTTCTGAAGAAGAAGAATCAGCAGAAGAAAAATCGACAGAAGAAGAAGCATAAACAGAAGAAAAATAAACATCTAACTAACATAAAAAATATTCAAGAGTTATTAGTTCAATTTCAACAGTTGGAAACGGATGCAAATAAAATACTTCAAAGATTTGATTGTATATTTAGCGTAGATTATTGTAAAGAACTTGCTAATAAATATATGATTGGTCAAGATATTTGTAACTTGTTTTTAAAAGGGGAATATTGTATAAAATGTGTAGAAATGCAATTAAATATAATAGATTTGTATTGTTTTAAAGTGTGTTAGTACAGTGATGGGGAATAAAGTACGCTTCAAAGACGAGTGTGAAGTTAAGAAGTTAGTAGTTTGGAAGTTTGCTTATTAACATGCAAGAAAAGGTGATTGGGAAGAGAAAGCACGAGATAGGTATCGGTTTTATAAAAGAATTGCAGAAATAGATAAGAATATATCTTATATTTTTAAAGATGATCATAGATCACTTGTATATCATGAACGTTTTGTATACAATTAATGTAAATAAAATTATATAATTTCGTAAAAAAACTTTATTGCATCACATAATTAGAATACAAATGATAAACATTAGATAAAGCACAGTAACACATAGGTTCCGAATGAAAAAGACATTTAGCATGCATAGGTTTTAGTGCAGGTTCTTCTTCAACTTCTGTAATGGGTATAGAAATATATTTTTGTAAAAATTTTGATTTTTCTCGTCCTTTTACGTAAACTGATGTTGCATTTACTGTTAGTTGTTTGAGGATGTGTGGAAATAAATGTACTGGAGTAAATCCTTCTTCCCAGGAAATACGGTGATGATTGTTCATTAACCATGTAGCTTGTTTTTGAAATTTTAAGTCTAAGCACGACCACGAAAACGGTGGTTTGAAGACATAATGTGCAATAGAATGTCCATCATACACAGCCAATTCTTTTGGAGTGAAACATTTTTCAGAAGTCATGAATCCTTGTACATCGATAATAACGATCATATTTGTAAGACGATATAGTTCATTCTACTTTTAATATGTGATACAAACACAATATATATTATAATTTGTTACAAATGACGAATGGCCTTGGTCAGAGCGTTATATGTAAATATTTTGTCATGGAGAATCAAGCAGTATGCAACGGTATCGTTTGGAATATTTTGAGAAGTTTCAAATTCTATACGTAAAACAACTGCTTTAGTAGTCAAAGAATCTTTGAAACAATCAATAACTATCAATGGGGCTTGTTCTTTAAACTGTTTTGGTGATGGAAGAGGTTGAGCATCGTGTTCGTAATAGGAAGATTGGAATCGTGCATACATTTCGTAAAGCATTGCAAAATGATTATCCGAAAAATTGATGTTAAGGTTATCGTAGGGATAACGATCTGTATTTAAATATACGCGAACATTTTGTATATTGCAATGATCGAATTTACTCATATCTTTTTTATGTTACCATCTCTTCCAGTTTGAAATCCCAAAATTATGTATCTAGGTGTCTCTAAACTTGTTGCTGTTTTAATAGCCCATGTGTGTTTATCTGTTGTTGGTACAGCAGGATAGACATGTGTTTCCCAACTTCTAAACGCAACTTGAGTATCTATATTTTTATCGATGTACTTTGTTAATGCTAATTCTTCAGCTAAACCAGGTGTAACATGTGGAACTTTCCAAAATATTTTTTCAATCTCGATTTTAATAGGATCATCATCAGTAGATATAACACAGTCAACGTCTGTATTACTTCGTATTAATACAAGTTCTTGGCGAACATTTAAAATAACCTACAACAAAAGAAATATATACTTAAATGTGTATAAAATTGTTGTAACTTACCTTAGGATAATCTTCCGCAAACCCTAAAAGTCTTCACAGTGGTATGCAAACATTGAATTGACCTAAAGTATTAGTAGTTTTAATTTCGGATGTGGGATACCAACCAGAATTTTGATATTTTATGCTTTCAGTTGGTGTATGTGATATTAATCCTTTCATTGTAGTAGTTAAGCCAACTTTTGTTACTGAATCAACAACAATGCCATTCATTTCATACCTAATCTCACTAAATAAAAATGCTAGACCGTTGTTTGCAAATTTTGCATTTAATGATATGCTTCCATCTTCTTTACGTAATTTACCTTCAATGTACAAGTAACTTTGAGATGGTAGAGTACACATATCTTCTTGAATAGGAATGCGAATTTCATCGTTATTTTTGAAACGCGTAGTGTATGGTTGATGGGTATGTATTTCTGAGTTGATAATAGAATTATCAACTACAACTTTTTCGTTTACGTTTAAGATACTCATTTTAGTACAGTAAATCCCAAAGATTTTAGAAATTGTTTGTTACTAACTGTTAATCGTTTAACGTGCGATCGCTTACTAATCTTCGTACTAAAGGATTGTGTTGTTTTATGAGATTCGGTATCACATACACAAGAATGGTTCTTAAAGCGAAATACCATTATCAAGTTCTTTTAAATGTAGTCCTATTGTGATGACTTCACCTCGAAAATTGACAAGATTTCCATTTTGATCTACTATTTTAAGTGTAATGTTTGAAATAGTTCGTACGCTAATAGGTAAATAGGTGACATGTAGAGGGCATTCAATTATTTTATATCCAGATGGTACGCTTGGAAAGAACTGATGTATAGTGTGGGCTGGTGTTCCATTTGCATAGTTTCCTAATGTAATGTTGCAATCGATTAATAACGAATTGATCGTAATAATGTTTGTTGGATAACTTGATTCAGACCATTGATTTGCAAGCAAGAACTTTTTCTGAATCCTAAAAGAGGTCCTATAGAATGTTCTTGTGTAAAATCAATAATGGCATTTGATTTAATCATAGTTTTAAGGGTGTTGTGGTTTGCACGTAATTTAATAGTAAAGTTTTTAGGTACAGCACCTTGTAGATAATTTTCCAAATCTTTTATTTCGTAAGAACCTTCAGGAATCGTTACTTTTGTTTTCCCTATGATAAATTGGTTATTTTCATTAGTTACATTCGGTATACTATTAAAACTTGCAAAACTTGTTAAACCAAGTACATACTCTTTATCAGGATTTAAATAAATTGGTGGATTAAATTCTGAGCGTAGAATAGAAGTCGATCCAGTAAATGTAAATGTGCACGACATTTCGGTAGAGAACCTTACACACAACTAACTAGTTATCTCGAATGTTCGTATAAAAAGTCTAATACTAAATGTCCGCAGTTGTAGGTATTAAATAGTTGAAGTGTGTCAAAATTATACATTATATTTACGCTACCGCCGCTGCGAAAATAATGAATTACTTCCAAAGGTGGTTTTAAATGTCCTATACTATCGAAATAGATGATTTTGTTACCACGTTTAACGTAAGCCGTCCAATGAGTTCCTTCACCTTGTTGTTCGTCCAGATTTATAATTCCGCACTCATTTTTAATATAATGCGCGGTAACTTGTCTCTCATAAAAATTCCTCTAAATTTCTTTATTTGAAGTAATTGTATATATTTCGATAGATCGATATTTGTTAACGCTCTGCGTGGTAGCTTTATTGGGAGCCTTTTTGATATGGATGTATATATAATCCAAGACCTTTTTTATACGGTTTTAAATAAAGACCTTTTCCTACACTTGCAGCTTCCATTGCTTGGTTATGACGTTTGGTTTCTTCTAATGTTTTTGCAGCAGTTTTTGCGTCATTCACTGCTTTAGCAACAGCTGCTGCCCCACCACCTAGAGAACCTATTGCCCCGAGAGCAGCGAATAAAGGAATTAACGGTAAAAATCCTCCTGTTTTAGGAATAGGAATTATTCTTTGTTTAGGTGGCGAAACCTTTTGTTGTCTTAACACTTTCATAGCTTGTTTAACAGTTGATTTTAAGTCTGATTGTACTTTACCACCTACTGTACGACGAGCTAATTGTATCGCTTTTTTAAAACTAATGCTCCCACGTTTTTCTTCCTTTTCTGCCCCATACCTAATTTAGTTTTACTCTTCATTACACCGGAAATAGTTAAAGCTGCTGCTTTCTCCCCAAAACTAGCGTCTTTTGATCGAAATCTTTGCCAAGCTATAGATCCTAATTTTCGATCTGCTTCGTGTCTTTTTGATAAATCGTTGGTTTGCGAATATGCTATATCGTGTTCTCGACAAGCCTCGTCTAAGGGATTTATACCTTTATCACCTCGAGCAAGACGTTTGGTTAAACGAGTTCCAGGCCCACAAAAATTATATCCAGGCAAATGCAGCTCCACAGGTAATTTATTAACTAACGTATTAATTAATCCAAAACCTTTAAAAGATTTATTGTATGAACGTATGGACATGTACAGTGTTGTAACCACAAGTCGCGTAAAACTAAAGTTATTTGTGCTAAACATGTCTATTTAACTGTAAATTATGGATATATTGAGTAGTAAAGCAATGAATGCGATACAATTCATACATCAAGATAATCAGTTACCAATTAAAAATTATGATTCGAGTATTATATCTAACAAAAAGTTTTTCAAACACGGTTTCCTACTTGGAGAAGGGTGTAAACGGGGACTAATAGTAGGTCCTTCGGGTTGTGGCAAGACGAATGTTATGATAAGTTTGCTAGAACATCCTAACGGCTTACGATTTGAAAATGTTTACGTGTATTCTAAATCATTATACCAACCTAAATACAATTACTTAAGACAACTGTTACAACCACTTCGTGGTGTAAAATACTTTGAGTACGATGATAGTAAAACAATTCTTCCACCCAAGTCGGCACGCATAAACTCCATCATTATATTTGATGATGTAGTTTGTCACAACCAAAGCAAAATTCGCGAATATTTTTGTTTCGGAAGACATCAAAATATAGATTGCTTTTATTTGTGCCAAACATATTCATCTATTCCCAAACAGTTAATACGAGACAATGCAAATATGATTATTGTTTTTCAACAAGATCAACGAAATATAAAACATATATACGAAGACCATGTAAATGTGGATATGTCTTTTGATGTGTTTAAAACTTTGTGTGGATATTGTTGGCAAGATAAATATGGGTTCTTAGTTATCGATAAAGAGAGTGGTGTAACTTTCGGTCGTTACAGAAAAGGATTTGATTGTTTCATTAAAATATAAATTGTACTACGCGATGCAACAACAGATAGTTGCAATGAGTAATCGGTTAAAAGAAGAACTAATTCGAGCACGTAAAGCTGTAAAACGTAAGGCCGATAGTTTGAAAGCGGACACATCACAAAAAGAGAGTATTATTCAACAACAGTTTAAACCCATAACTCAACCATTAAAGGAATTATTAACAAATATTAAACCTGATTCAGAGTTTACTGTCAAGAAACAACCTGATGTTACGGTTTCCATAAAAAAACAACTTTCGTCCGATATTTCTGAGAAAGTCAAACAACGTTCAGTGGAATTAAAATCACAAATAACAGACCAGTTTAAGCCTTCTCACGCTAGTACTCCCACAAGACTCTCAACACATCATACCTCTGAACAACCTAAAGAAATTGCGTTTTTAGATACTGATGTAATCGCACATACTGATGATGCAAGAGTCGATAATATTCCCACGTTAGACGAACTACGAAGCGAACTCGCCGAACTTGGTACAAATCAAGCTTTTCAAGACTATTTAAATCAATATGAAGGTTTGGCAAAGATATATGTAGAATCATTGTTCCGTGATGTAAATAACGAATTTGATCATAATTATGGGGTGCGTTTTGACCCCGCTTTAAATAAATTTCATGTAGGAGATTCTGATCTAGAGTTTGACGGAGAAAATTTGCTCATCAAACGTCCATCAGGAGAAGAATTTCGATATACGGGTACTCCCGGTTTATACGAACTGTTATTTAAACGAATCCCGATTGGTTATAAACAACAAGACCAAATTCAATACAAGGATATAATCATACGAACAAACGCAACACGTAGACACTATGATCCAAAAAACAAATACAAGCTGCTGGTAAAAAGTATTCTAATATAATCAAACCATTATTAGCTACTTCAATGACTCGTGTTCGATCAGATTCTACTACTTTAAAAGAAGGAGGACATATACAGATGCTGCAGCTAAATAACAAACGTTTAGAGTTTCTTCCGTGGAAAGATCCTAATAAATTAGTTAATTGGTTAAGAACATTATTAAGCTCTAAAGAAGCAGGTCATACAGGACACACGAACGAAATAATTTACATTCTTGATGAGTTGCGATCTGCCAAGATAATAAAATGATGGGTTGTTAAGCACATTCTCATATTAGTGGTAACCGTAGACCTAAGACATGACGTTTGATAAGTTTGGAAGACATATTAACCAAATTAAAACTCATCAAGAAACTCTTTATTTTGTAAAACAAGTATCTTCTTTACATTATGATACAGCGGTATACGTAATGGGTACGACAGATGGTTCACATATCAACTTATTTGGAAACGAATATAAATTCCCTTTGCTTAAGGCTAGCATTATAACCGTGCGATGCTCGCATGATTGTATAATACATATCAAAAAAAAATATAAGACTCTACAAGATTTAGAAGGGGTCTTACTAAACAAGGGAGATGTCATTAAGGTATCAGAAAGCGAACAGGTCAGATTAACATCGCAAGGTGAAAGAGTTTTACGATTTAAACAAGACGAAATTAGTTTTGTATTAGAGATCATTGTAAAAGTTCAGTTATGGAGTCCGAACGACAGCAAGTGATTGAAGAACTTCATAAACCGGTTAGAAAAAATTTTCCTCGAAGGCGTGTAGTTATTAAATGATTGAATGACCTCCCGTTAATTGTTAAACATTACAATTCAACAACTCATAGAACTACTGGATATAAACCGATCGATGTGAATAAAAACAACTCGAAGAACATTTTAAAATCTCGGTTCGATAATAGAAAAGTCTTGGATTTAAAGATACCTAAATTTTCAAAAGGTACATTCGTTCGAATTAGTAAACATCGGGGGGTGTTTGCAAAAGGTTTTACCCCAAATTGGAGCACTGAAATTTTTCAAGTAATGACTGTACAAAATACGAATCCTACTACATACATTTTAAAGGACGTAAAAGATCAGCAGATCAAAGGAGGTTTTTACGAACAAGAACTTCAAGAAGTTAAATATGCAGACATATATTTAGTTGAAAAAATAATAAAACGTCGTGGTAATCGGTTATATGTAAAATGGTTAGGTTTAGATAAATCTCATAATTCATGGATAAACAACAGCACTGTAATATAAACAAATAAAACACAGTTATTTTTAGATTTTTTTAATTATCCCCACCACTTTTAGATATATTTATATATCGTTAACATGAATATTTATTAGTTCATCCAAATCAATGGAGTCGTTGAATTGTGGTAGTAACGTGCTGGAATCCCAGTTTGCAGATGATTCAAAACCATCAATGTTTCTCCACATCTGGTTGTTTGTCCTCTTCGCCATCCGGTTCTTGAAGGGTATCAAAAGCAGCTTTTAATAAAGAATTTATTTTGACGTTCCAATCGATATCTTGATGATCCCATGCCAACGTATTACACGTACCAGGTATTATAAATCGTTTATCGTCGGAAGAACACGAAGCTATTTTATTTATAAGTTCTGTGTAGATCAGGTAAAGTAGATCTAAACACATACATTTTACACATTATAGTTTCCTTCTCACTTTCAGCAACTTGTTTAAAATCCAGTTCACTAATATCGCGTATTACATATTTTCGCACACCTTTAGCTTTTTAATAACTTGATCTCCGACATTAACACAATAACACTTGACTCCAGCACCGTAGAAACTATGAACTGCTGCTCCACATTTTTTTATAATTAGAAGTGTCATATTAATTTAGTTGCATTTTCATATCTTCGTAAACATCAGGGGTTTGTATTTCTACTATTAAGCTGTCTGTATCCGGGTACAATAATTTTATGTTTTGTTCATATCTTGAACACTTCATAAAAAAACCGGTACATTACAATAATGTAAACAGGAATCACAAAAATGTTTTGCGGGTAAGATGGAGACTTTTGTGACAAGAGGAGGAGGACCGAGAGACCTTGACCTGCATTCAGTGCTTTAAATGACCTAGAGTAACCTTACTCCTCCTCACTGACCTACATTCAGTGCTTTAAATGACCTGGAATAACCCTACTCCTCCTCACAGACCTACACAGAAGAAGACAAAGACTTTAAATGACCTAGAATAACCCTGCTCCTCCTCACAGACCTACACAGAAGAAGACAAAGACTTTAAATGACCTAGAGTAACCTTATTCCTCCTCACTGACCTACACAGAAGAAGACAAAGACTTTAAATGACCTGGAATAACCCTGCTTCTCCTCACAGACCAACAGACAAAGCTTTTAAACGACCTAGAGTAACCTTAAGAAAAAAAAAAATTTTTATTAAAAAACCGGTGGATGTAGTCGGATTCGAACCAGGGACTTCACGTTTATGAACCAGCGAGTTTACCACTGCACCACGAACCTGTTGGATTTAAACAGTATTGTTGATATATAAGACGATTGAAAGTACTATCTAATAATTTAAATTTATAGCTTACAAGTCCCTGGTTCGAATCCGACTACATCCACCGGTTTTTTAATAAAAATATTTTTCTTCTTCTGTGTAGGTCTGTAAGGAGTAAGGTTACTCTAAGCCGTTTAAAAGCTTTGTCTGTTGGTCTGTGAGGAGAAGCAGGGTTATTCCAGGTCATTTAAAGTCTTTGTCTTCTTCTGTGTAGGTCAGTGAGGAGGAATAAGGTTACTCTAGGTCATTTAAAGTCTTTGTCTTCTTCTGTGTAGGTCTGTGAGGAGGAGCAGGGTTATTCTAGGTCATTTAAAGTCTTTGTCTTCTTCTGTGTAGGTCTGTGAGGAGGAGTAGGGTTATTCCAGGTCATTTAAAGCACTGAATGTAGGTCAGTGAGGAGGAGTAAGGTTACTCTAGGTCATTTAAAGCACTGAATGTAGGTCAAGGTCTCTCGGTCCTCCTCCTCTTGTCACAGAAGTCTCCATCTTACCCTACTACAATTCAATTCAAAAATCCAAATATTAAATTGCTCAACGGGCGACAATATTACAATAATTATATATTATAAATTACACAAGTCTATTGTATAATTAGTAAGAAAAATAGATAGCTTGTTTTTAATACCAAACAATTCCGTTTTAAACGCCAATTGTGAATTTTGTATTTTTGAGAATAGATTAAAGGCGCATTTATATTTACTTTCCTTTAAATACGGTTTCCGACAAAATAGATTCTAAACGGTTTCTACCTATTCACATTACCCTTTTGAGCTAAACAGCCTAGATTCTATATCAAACATTTAAATTAATCAAAAGGAAAAAAATGTAGTTTGATTTTGAACTAAAAAAATTTAAATTTTGTGTGTGGTAAAAAACATAAATAGTAAGGAGCGTTACCAATAGTGCAACCAAAGCCACTGGTTGAACGCTAATGTATTACACCAATTTTTAATTTTGTATTGATTTTTCTAGTTTTAAGGTATTTACTCACTTGGGACACTGGTTCATGCAATTTAAGCAGAATGGTCAATTTATTCAAAAGCAGATTTACATGTTATAAATTTACTTTATTATATAAAGGAATTAGATAGACACATTACCAATAATGACCAAAAATAGAAGACTTTATTCTTAATAACTCTCAAAATAAAATATTATATTCTTTATCTTTGTCTGTTTACTATATTTAAAACAGTTTTATTCCTCATTTGTTTTTAATTACGTTGTACTAAAAAAATTGTGACGTTAAAGCAGTCAACTTTAAGTTACATAAAGGTTTGAAATTCGAACAGTGGTTTCTTCACACAGTGTAATTATTTATTACGCGAAGTTACTAACATATTTTTTTTTATTTTAAAAGCAATAAGTACAATTTATAGTTATGCAAGGCATTGAGATGATTAAGATATACAAATAGATGTTTGCGCATAAAAATAATTTATCACATAAACGACAATCGACTTAAGAATAAATATGTAATCGTTTTATTAAAATACATCGCAGCAAAAAAGAGAAACATAATGTAAAGAAAAAATATTAATTTAACTAAAATAAATAAACCACGTAAAGTGAACTTACAGAAAAGATGTTTCTGCAGGAATGAAAAGTAATGTGAACAATATATGCAGTATAACATGTAACCATATTTAAGTTATACTAAAAATTACAACTTATTTATAAAATATACAATTCGTAATATGAAAGTTGATTGAATTCCCTATTGCACTAAATTGTAGAAATGACTTAAACTGAAGATAAGAAATAAACTCACAAATGTCACCAACCTCTCACATAATTGGCTAATTGAAGATCGAAATATTAACATGCAGTCACTAATTTGGCCTGGCAAATGCCATCCTTTGGCTTAAATATATTATGGCTAAATTGTAACAATTTAGGTAGTTAAAGATAACAGATGAAAATTACATAATTGTGGTGTATAAATATAATCAAGTTACTTTTCATATAAGAGAAGATAATTGAATGTAATATCGATAAGCTGGTTATAAAACGTTTAAAACAAACTACAAGTTTACGTTTATCAATGATATTCCATACATAACATTAATAGTTTATGGAAGATTGAAATAGTACGGAAATGAGATGATCAAAATATTTTAATTACAGATACATCATACCGCGATTTGATAATCAATGTGAAAGTAATTAGCACGACATGGTCGTGGTCCCGCGATTTGTAGTTAATTCATATATTTAGTTATAAAATTGATCTAAACAGAGAAATTAGCATCAAAAAAATTTACGTGTAAAGTATTAATCAGAATATGAATGTAACTCATTTATATTTTGGTTAATAAGAATTAAATTATTTATAAATAATTTATTAAGTATTTGGTTAAGCTTTTTATTTTTTTAATTAATTTTGCCGACAGTTTCGACTAATATTTAGTCATCATCAGGGCTATAAGGAAACATTATATATATAAAATATCATAAAACTTATAAATTCTTTACCTAAATAACTGTCGGCAAAATTAAATAAAAAAATAAAAAGCTTAACCAAAAACTTAATAAATTATTTATAAATATATTATTAATGGTTAATAATAAAATAACATATAAGAATTAAATTATTATTGTTTTATTACATATCAATTATCTATGGACATGTAATATAAATGTAAGTAACAATATAACTATCTATGCAAAGAGAAAGGCAAATTAAACAAAAAAATAATGATTAACACCCTAACATTAAAAATTAAACATAATATTAATGTGTTCATTTTTTGTTTAAGTTGAACAAGGAAAAGTAATAAAGGCTAATTAATATTTTGTGTAGTATCAATCGGATTCAATACAAGCTTGAATGCGAGCAGGCATGTATTTACCAATCTTATTATTACCAATATTATTCAGGTGTAGAGTATTCCAAGTACGCATAATATTTGCGTGAAGTTGGTCTATATTTCAAATCATGATGTTATTTTCCCATTCACGCACAGCAGCTGTCCAGAGATTTTTGATGGGGTTAAGATGTGGAGACCTGGCTGGCCACTCTATGACGTGTATCTCTGGATGTTGTTCGAACCATTCTCGAACTATTCGTCTTCGATGAATGGGAGAGTTGCCTTGAACGAAAACTATTTCGCTTTCTGGATAAATTGCCCTAACCGATGGTAACATAACATCTTCTAGTATGGACAAATATTCCTCAAACGGAACCCTGAGTTTACTTGGACAAGCTCCCCCGGACATGCTTGGCTCATCCAGCTCCAATAACCTGTACTTATACGTCTAATGCGTTTTATGGGTTGGATATTTTCAAAATTGTATCTGGTACTATTCGCTTTCCACGGTGTTTTTTGGAAATCTTCCGAAGAGCAAAATGTTTTTTCGTCACTAAAAACTGCCAATTTCGTCTTGCGTTGGCTTGACAAAATTGTGCTCGACGTCGGGCATGTTCTTTCGTTATCAGTGGCTTTCTGGCAGGAATGCGACTGTGAATTTCAATACTGTGTAATTTCCTAACCTCAGTCCTGATATTTCCAAGTAAGCTGTAGATTATCTCTAATCATGGTAGACGTGCAAAATGGTCTTTCTGCGCAACATTGCCTTATGTTGTTCTCGTTATTATGGTTTAAAATCCGGCATCGTCCAGTACGTTTTCTCGTTTGTAAGAGACGATTATTTTCGGCTCTCTTTTGTTCCCTTCGGATCCATCTCCAAACTTGCGTTGACTACAAAAAATAAGAGAGTCGTAAAATATAAGTGCAATTTCCCTTAATTCGATTATGACGCCAAATAAAAACCTAAATGTCGTTATTATATTTGAGGAATTTCAAAAAATTTCCTGCAATAAGCAAATGTCTCAATTTTTATCTTGAAGTATTCTATTTCAATAAATGAATTAATATTAACCAATGCATACAATCGACTCTTTGATGTAAATCATTCCCATCAAATTAACAAATCAATGTCTCATATCAATGCTATGAACGCTTAATCAGTTGAAATTGATTGCCAAAAAAATAATAATAGTTTGCAATGCCCTGGCGTTAGTTGTATGCATTCATTATTAAAGTATTTCTTAATTAACACTAAACGATGATCGTTTTATTTTCTGAGAAAAAAACTAAGTTTATTTCTTTGATTACATAGGTTTATAGAATAAAAAAATCTTGTTTTTGTGAGCTGGACACCGCGCCAAACAAATTTGTCGTGCATATTGTTATATATTATTCAATTATTGACAAAAGCTATTAAACAATTATTAAACATATACAACAGTACAAAAATTTCCTTCACACTTCCGCTTTTGAGAAAAAGAAATGTTTGTGATGAAATATAGTGAGCATTAAAACAAAATCAGAAATTTATAAACAATTTTCCGTCATAAAAATACGTGGATTAGCTAAAGTAAAAATTAGATTTAATCTTAAAGAACATTTTGTGTTTTATCTTCCTTTTGTTTGAAAACGTAAAGATGGTTGTTTGCATAATATTCCGTTCATTTTTTCTTTAAAAACTAACGGAAGAAATAAAGTTCTATGTGCAGGTCCAGTTTAAATAATAAATAAAGAGCGCTAAATAGTGGACTAGGAAAAATTTGTTTTCTGCAACATTCAATTTATAAGTTTGAGCAATAATCATGGCATGACTACTTGAAACACGAAATAGAAATAATTTTTTTTAAATATACAGCGTTTTTCCAGAAAAAGCTAGTGTTCTCAAAAACGGGTGATTGTTACTAAACAGCACAGCATTTTATTATTAGCTTTTTAGATATTTCAAAAATACGGATTTTATACTACAAACTTTATATGGCGACGCTTTAAGCACAAAAGCAAGATTAAATGATGTTCAATGATTAAAATTTCTATTTCGTTAAATAACTACACCCCAAGAGCAAATCAACCCTCTCTGCTATTTCAGTAACTGGAACACGGATCTCCCATAGCGAAACTATTTTTCCTATGGTCTCCAAAGATACTAGCGATTTCCCAGAAGTCTAGTTTTAAGAGACTTATTTCAAAACAAAACATTTTAACAGTGACTAATAAAAGAAAGTTCAAAAAAGGTAAAAAAAAGATATACTTATATGCGTCTGTATGATATGCGCTTATCTATAACTTTATTTTTAGACGTTTTCTTTCTCACTTATAATTACACGTATACACTCATAAACCACTTTTCACATTTTAGGTAAGAAACCTTCAATCGATTCAATTGATATAGCTAAAGCTAAAGTATATTCTATAAGCATTAATCTCAGTTCGCGTCAGCACTTTGATCTTTTGTGATACAACTGATTTTTGCTCAAGATACAGCACAATAAATTTATCTAGCGGTATCAAATCTAAATGCAACGATTGTGTGAATTATTACAGCGTTGTAAATGATGCATTATTTTTGATAATCCATTAATTAATGTATCATTTTTTTACAGGATGAAGATTTTTTTGTATTATTGCAATGTTACTTTAGAATATATTTACATAGTTTGAAAAAAAGAAAGATTTTTTATCAATTAAAAAAATAATTTTGAATGCATTCAGTAATACAATAAAAATTTACAACTACGATATTACGAATAACAACATAACTAAATTTATAGAAAAAACATTAAAATATTTTACTTTATTAAAGAATAAATAAAAAACTGATTTTTTGAATGACTAGTAAATAATAAATTTTGTGTATTGCAAAGTAAGTAAAAACAAATAAGAAATAAAATAGTTTTTTAAGTATTTTTAAACGTTTTTGGTCATTATCTATGTTATCGAAGGTGCTCCAAGCTATTTCCTTTATATAAAATTTGTATTTTTTTAGTTCAAAATCAAAGTACTTTTTTTTCTTTTGGCTAATTTAAGTGATTGATATAGAATCTAGGCTGTTTAGCTCAAAAAGGTAATATAAATCAAATCAAACTATGCAAATATAATGCGCCTTTAATTTATTGTCACAAATTCAAAATTCACAATTGCCGCTTAAAACGAAATTGTTAAATATTAAAGACAAGATATCTATTTTTTTATTAATTATACATGTGAACATTATTTTGTAATATTGTCGCCCGTAGAGCAATTTATTATTTGCGTTTTTGAATTGAATTTAATTAGATTTTTGGTCTAATACAGGTAATATCTATTTTTTAAGCTTTGTAAATATATTTCTATGTTACGTCACTTAGAGGTAATACAAATCCCATCTTATCAAAGTTGTTATTGTGAATCACTTTTGCCAGTTAGCGATACTACCATTGCAAATTAGCGCAACGCAACATCTAATCGTCCTTCATGCGTCTTTATTTTTAAATCTTCGTTTACGATCGTGAACCTGATGTTTTGGTTGCCTATGTGTCCGAGGGACATTACTTTTGTCAAAAGCTGTACAAAATACAGCTTAGTTTATTTTTTATTATTTTATGTGCAATAAAACGTATAATGTGTCTTTTAATCGTAAACGTTTGAATTAAACATAGCAATAACCGTAACTTTGAGCATTCGCTAAATGTGTTGTAAATAATTATAAAAAGAATATTTTCTGCAACACAGCCGTACATTAAACCTATTCAAGTTATAAATAACAAAAATGTAACAATTATTACGTTATGTAATTGTAACATAAATACCTGAAAGCGTAGGTAATAATATGTATTTTTGTATTGCTAAATAATTAATAATTATACATATTAAAGAACCTTTAAATCTTATATAATTCTTTTTAATTATTATTGTTTTTATTCGTCTTAGAAAACATTTATTTCTATACTTAAAGTTATTATTTAAATTAATAATTCACATTTAAACTTAATTGCCTTAAAAAGTTACTATAGTATGCATTTCTAAAATGTTGCCCTACATTATTTGTACATATACGCTCGTTTTAACTAATTGGTTTTACTTAAAATGATTATAGAATTGTATATAATGCTTCCATAAATAAAAAATACCGTTTTATTATGGTTATTTTATTACTGAATAATAAAAATAAAACTTTTTTGCAGCACAATTCCGAAAAGTTACTGAAATTAATTGAAGGAGTATATCGTTGGTTACCCTTGGGCACGATTGTCAACAACAAAGTTCTGATAGTTCACGGAGGCATTTCCGACACAACGGATTTAGACTTGATCAAAAGTCTTGATCGGGGAAAGGCAAGTATTACAAACTATTATTTTATTATTTATTTTATCTGTTAACGATTTATACTTTTAGTAAACTATAAAACGAAATTATTAAATGTTATTGATTTTCTAAAACGTTTTAGTTTTTATAACTAAAGAATAAATTATTAAACTACGTAGTTAGTGAGCACACAAATAAAGCAATAACAGATTTATTTAAATTATTAAATAAAGTTTCAATATATAAAACGAATGAACAAATACTAATCAACTACTGAAAAATTAATATTCAGTAAAAAATAATAAAATAATAAAACATAAGTCAATAAAAACAGTTACTTTTTTTATGTGATTCCAAAAAGAAACTGTTATCAAATTTAAAACAATAATTAACAATAAAGTTATTTTTATTTATATCTAATTTTTATGTAAATTTTCTTTTGTTACAGTATGTATCATTATTACGTCCGCCTATTACTGACAGTACAGCACCGGGAGCAGAATTAATTGATAAAGTAGAATGGAAACAGGTAACCACATATGATAATTTTTATAGATTTACTTACGCACGCTTAAATTATTTAAGGGATATCAGTTTGATCTTTTTTTGTGACATTCGTAATAATTCTAGTTAATACACGTATCTAACTTTTAATTAAAGCCAAATATTTTATTAAACATTATTGTGTCTAAAATAATACTAACTTAAATTCTTTAAATTGTTTTATTAAAAAAGAATATTGTGGTAAGACCATTTTATAAAAAAAAATTAGCTGAAATTCTATTCTTAACATCAGACATAATAAAAAATCAATTTTTTACGAAAGTAAACTATTTTAAAGAAAAAAGCAACATCCAAATAAAATTTATGTAAAACCTTAATGCGATTTATGCTTGAACAGTAAAAGTAATGCTGCGTACAGTATTTTTAAATCTTATAATAGAAATTACCTATTTTAGTATAAGTTACTACTACTATTAATAATAAAAATCACATAATTCTTAATTTTTTTTTAAATTTAATTGACAACATTTTATTATTTATTAAGTTAATATTTATTTAACGAATTGTAATTAATAATAGAGACGTTTTAACGCCGTGAGCAGGTTTAAGATTCGCTAGATGCATAGAATGCAACGTGAAATTGTTTTTCTCACCTTCTTTTGCACGTCCGATATGAAAAGTTTTGCCCAACCACTTCTTGTGTTTTTTTTGGGATAAAATTTTAAACTTTTTCTATAATCTCTATTTTCATGACATCAGAAATCACCAACTTTCTTCCATTAACGTACTTGTAGACAATGTTTCCTTTTATAAAATTGTTTTTGTACTTTTTTTCTTTTAAAATTTCTTTCAAACTCTTGATTAGTAAATCACTGTCTTGAGCCGTATTTACTTCTTGTGAAAGTGCTTGTCTTCTGTAACCGCATGGGTATCGGTTTAGTGCATCTGTATGTACGATCTTGTTTCCTGATCGATGTTCTACTTTGTAATCATATTCCTCTAATAAAAATATCCATCATGTTCCTCTCATACTTAGATCTTTTGTTGCTATAGTCTTTTAAAATGCAACCCGTTACGTTCTTAAAATGGTGTTCCAATAAATATACTAGAAACTTCTTAATGGTTTCTATTACAGCTAACACTTCCAACTCGTAGCTGCAGTATTGACGTTTTTCTGGAGTCGTTTTTTTACTAACGGAGTAAGTAAGACTATCTGCGCTTGATTTTTATAAAAACACAGCTTTAAAGCCTTTTTACTGGTGTTTCCATCAATTTTGTCTTTAACGTGAGCTTTGCCGTCATTCTGGATCCTTAAATTTAAACTGTTCATTTTTTTCTCAGTAAATCAGTTAATGATTTTGTAATTTTCGCCTTGGATTTGCTTTGTAGTTTTTTAATCTGGAAAGCATTTAATGGTTTTGACTTTGAAAGGATTTGGACGTAGTTTGCCTTCTTTAAGCACATGTCCAAGAAATTTTATTTGTCTCACCAAAAATTTGCTTTTCTTTTTATTTAGATCGAATCCATGATTTTTTACATTTTGTAGTACCGTTTTTAATCTTCCTATTGCTTCTTTTTCATCTTATATCGGTATTACCAAATCATCCATATATGGTAGTATTAGTCCTGAAGCGAAGTTGGGTTTCTTGCAATTATTTTTACTCGAAATACCCCTTCTTCTGTATTTGTTTTTGCAATTAAAGAAAACGAGTGGACTGTATAATTTATTTATTATTCTTGCAAATTTAACATGTACTTCTACTAGCAGCGCAAGCATGACACTCTCTCTCATCTGTGAACCTTCGCTCGTACCTGCATTCCTACCCTTCCCTTTTATGCATATGCTGCAAGTTGGCACCATACCGGCCGCCTTGAAATATATAATATTTCTAAAATTTAAACCTAAACTAGAGTATAATATTTACAAAAGCTTAATTTTTCAAGCTCAGTGTTTACATATATTTTTTAAAAAAGTTAAATAAACTGTAACTATTCTAAACTTTTCCAAAGGAATGTTAATATTGCGCACAAACACTTTGCTAATCTATCGGTAACCGACACACCTTTCTTACAGCACGCTTAGTTAGTTTACCATTGGCTAATTTAATGGTTACAACACGCACAATCCCATCAGGACCTGGATGAACAGCGAAAATTCTTCCCAAAGGCCATTGGAGCTTAGGCACTTGTTCATCTATGAGAACTACTAAGTCGCCAACATTTAGGTTCGTTGTAGATTGGTGGGAGACACGAGAAGCCCTTTGATACTCGGAAAGCACTTCTTTATACCACCTTTTCCAGAAATGTTCAAGTAATCTTGATCTTAATTGAAATTGGTTGAGTCGGTTCTCTGGAACGCCTATTAACTTTGGTTCCGGTATTGCTTCTGCTGCCTTGCCGGTTAAAAAATGAAACGGAGTCAAAGGTAAAGGATCATTTGGATCATTTGATAACGGAGCCAAAGGACGTGAATTGAGTACACTTTCTATTTGACACAATACAGTGTGAAAACATTCATAATTTAACTTTGTATCTTTCAACACTTTATATAAGTGATCCTTTACTCGCCGAATATTGCTCTCCCATAGCCCTCCAAAATGCGGAGATCTGGGCGGAATAAAATGCCATTCAATAGATTCAGATAATGAATATGCTAATATATTATTTTTGAAATTTTGAGTTTTAAATTTTGCATAAAATTCTTTCATTGTGTTGGCACAGCAAACAAAATTGCTGCCATTATCAGAATACACGTGAGAGGGTTTGCCTCTACGCGCTATAAACCTCTTAAAGGCTTCAATAAAGGCATTTGAAGTTAGACTTGTTACAAGCTCCAAATGGATAGCTTTTGTAACTGTGCAAATAAACAAGCAAACATAAGCTTTGACAAATGATGCCTTTTTTGTGTATCCGCTTTTTATTAAAAAATGACCCGTAAAATCACAGCCAGTATGTTCAAAACAAGACTTATATGCCGTCAATCTTTGCGGCGGCAAACTACCTATTTTAGTTTTGCATGGTGTTGGCGAATATTTAAAGCATCTTAAACATTTTCTTACTACTTTGATGCATGCATTTCTACCGGCTAACACCCAGAACTTTGATCTAACTACAGCCAATAATTGGTTAGAGCCGCAATGCAAAAATTTATTGTGATAAAATTCAAGTAGCAAATAAGTAAACCTGTGATCTTTTGGCAATAACATAGGATGTTTTGTGTCATAATGCAATTGAGATTGGCAAATTCTTCCTCCAACTCTTATGATACCATGCTGATCTAGAAAAATGTTTAAAGTCGAAAAAAGTGAACTATTCATTTTATCAGGATTTCCCAATCTTAATTTGTTTATTTCAGTTTTGAAACATGCAGACTGTACAAATTTTACTAACTGTTTTAATGAATTGGTGGTTTCTGATACGCTTAAATTACTAAGATTACGATCTTTACTTTTCATCTTTATATTGGCTATAAACCTGTTAACATAAGCTAAAACTCGAAGAAGTTTGAAGTAGCAAGAAATTTTATTGATTAAATTGCCTAGGGTATCGTTTTCTGGCGTAGTAGCTAAAAGATTTACAGTAGATTTCGTTTCAGGCAATTGATCCTTGATCAACGTACCTTGCAAAGGCCAAGCGGATTCTGGTTCCCACAAAAACTGTGGTCCTTTACACCAAAGGCTATCAGCGTCTAACGCAGAAACACTCGTACCCCTCGAAATTAAATCAGCAGGGTTATGCTGAGTAGGAACATGGTTCCACATATCTTTAGTAGTTAACTCTTGGATGGTGGCGATTCTGTTTGCAACAAAAACCTTAAACTTGTTTGTGGTGGATTTTATCCAGCCAAGGGCTATTTGAGAATCCGACCACAAAAAAGAGCGATTGATTTTGAAATTGATTGAATGGTTTACGTTAGAATATAATTCAGCTAACAACACATTAGCGCATAATTCCAATTTTGGTATAGTAACCGTCGATTTGATTGGTGCAACTTTAGATTTTGAACATAAGAGTGCAACTCGCACTCCGTGCAAATTAATGGAACGAATGAAAATGCAAGCTCCATACGCTACTGTGCTAGCATCCGCAAAACCGTGCAATTGCACGTTCAAAGGATTTGGCAAAACTATTGTTCTAGGAATTGAAAACTTATCAATTTGGTGCAATTCTTGCAAAAAATAAAAAAATTTAGTTTGAAATTCGCAAGGGAGCTCAGTGTCCCAACCCAATTGCTGTTTCCATATTTGCTGAATAAGAATTTTTCCGCGTACGACTAACGGAGAAAGCAAACCAAGAGGATCAAATAATTTTGAAATAATTGATAGAAGAACACGTTTAGTGACTTTTGTGTTTTGCGGTTCTAAGTCAAATGAAAAATGAAGGCTATCTTTGGTAGGATTCCATTTCACACCCAATGCTTTTGCACTTTCGCCATTGTGAATGGGCACTGTAAAGCAGTCAATAGATTCTTCATTGCCTCTTGGTAGTACTGTAGGGTCGTTTGACAAAAACTTTCGCAAGGTAATATTACCCTGTGCTAATATAGACGTAACTTGAGCACGAAGTTGTATAGCTTCGGCGGCTGAGTCAGCACCTCCTAGAAAATCATCCATGTACATTTGCGATAACAGCTGCTGAGCAGCGTTTGGGTAATAAAAGATATTTTCAAATCCTAAGCGTTGCAAACACTTGGTGGTAAGGTAAGATGAACTCTTTAACCCATACGTGACAGTGTTTAGTTCATAAACTTGAATTGCATCTTGGGGATTCTCCCTCCAAAGGATACATTGATAACGACGCTGCTTTGAATCAACCAGAATTTGTCTATACATCTTTTCGCAATCAGCGACCAGCGCTATTTGAAAACCTCTAAATCGAAGAAGAATAGCAAACAATGAATCTTGAATAACTGGACCTAACAGCTGGCAATCATTCAAAGACGTTTCATTGTCAGTAGCGGAGCTACCGTCAAATACCACTCGCAGCTTGGTGGTGAGAGCATTTTCTCGAACGACTTCAAAATGGGGTAAGAAATATTTCGCTAGATCTTGATTTAAAGCAGGCAACAGAGTCATGTGTCGAAGATGAACATATTCCGTCATAAACTCGGAGTATAGCTTTTTAAGCCTAGAATTTTTTGAAAGGCGTTTCTCTAAAGCAGTGAATCTACGTAATGCGGTTGCAAAGGAATTTCCGAGATTTTCGAGTTGCTTATTAAAAGGAATGGCTACCGTAAACCGTCCAGTGTGATCTCTAGTAACGTTCTCATCAAAATGTTGCTCGCACTCCTGCTCTTCCTTGGATAAAAGAGATTTCAAATGGTTCGGCTGAACTTCCTCTAACTTAAAGAAGTTGCTTACGCTATCGTGCAATTGATTATCAGAGAGACAAAGGTTTACTACAGAAATATCGTCGGTTTTAGCCTTTCGTGTGGGATCAATGAAACCTGTGACTATGTACCCTAACTTAGTTTGTTGCAAAATTGGTAAATTGCGACCAAGTGAAATTTGTTTGCTACCCAAGAGATAAAAAAAATGTGCAGCGCCTACTAAAATATCAATATTATCGGGTACATTGAACGCATCATCAGCAAGCTTAACGTTAACTGGAATTGGCAAATTTGATATATCGAACGGGACTATAGGAATTTTTGCAATAACGTCTGACACAATTAGGCAATTTACATTTAGCTTGTAATTATTGTGAATGGATTGCAATTCTAAACGCATCGATTCTGTTATATTAATTGGATCAGAGTGGAGTCCTGCAATTTGTAATGAAACATGTTGTTTTGATAAGTTTAATTTAGATGCTAGTCTTTTGGAAATCAAATTTTGTTGCGCACCATTGTCTAGAATACCTTTAACTACATGCATACGGCCTTCAAAATCTTTAACTTGAACTTTTATTGTTGATAATAAAGTGATATGTTTATTATGTGTAAACGTTTGACAAGAAAGTACGGGTTCGGGATGGATTTCCGCTACAACGATTTCTTCGTTTTTATGCGAAGCACTTGAGAATTTATTGTGACCGGCAATACTAGTGTCGGGTTTAATGGGTCTTTTTTGTATGTGGAGCAGAGAGTGGTGAGCTTTGTTACAAATTCGACATTTAAAACTAGATCTGCATAATTTATTCTCATCATGTAATAAACAATTTCTCCAAAGACGCAAATATTGAATTTTTTGTAATCGTAACTCAGGGTTTAAACTTCGAAAATTTTCACAATGCTGTATTGTATGATCCCCTTTACAAAGTACGCAGGTAAATTTCTTTTGTGTGTTACTTGTGGTAACAAGGATTGCAGTGTTTTCTTGTTTTTGAAAATGTTTATTGTATGAAAGCGACCTTCCGTCGACTACATTATCTATGTCAATATCTATTAGAAATTTTACTCTTTCTTGCAAAAAGTTAATGACCTCGGCAATTGTTAAAACGTCGTTAGGACGGTATTGTTTAAGTTTTTCTTTAGATTCGTTATCAATTTTGTTTGAAACGATGAATGCTAAAAATGCACCTGCCAATTGTTCATTAGTTACATTTAAATTTTGAAGAGACAACAAATTTTTATTTAACGTATCTAGAAATTCTTTTAAATATTTAGCTGATTTTTTCGTTACCGTTTTAATTTCGAAAATATTTTTAATGTGTTGTTGAATTATTAACTTCGGTTTGTCGTAACGATCTTTTAATATTTGCCACGCAACGTTATAATTTTGATTTGTTATTTGTAGACCGAAAACAGCATTCGCGGCTTCACCAATGAGACATGTTTTTAAATAAGAAAATTTTTGAACATCTGATAAACTTAAATTACTTATAATTGAATTGAAACTGTCTTCAAATGAACGAAATTCTGTGAAATCGCCTCGGAACTTAGGTAATGTTAGCGGTGGAAGTGCATTATGATTAAACTGGTTTGTGGTTTTATTGAATTTAGATTGTTCTCCAACACCTTGCAACTTATCGTTTTGACTATACTCATTTTGCAACGCATTTAATGAATCTTGTAGTTCGATTAATTTGTTTTTGAATTCTTTGCTGCTTAATAAATCAGCGGGGACATTGTCGTCGCAAACTAATTCTCTATAAATTTTGCAATATTGATCTTTTGAACTACACAATTCTGATAATGAAATTTTTAAGATATTTAATTTTGAAAAGTCTTTTGTATTTAAAACTTCTACTAAGGATTTTTCAAACGTATTTAAATCCTCAGCTAGTTCGGAGGCTTCCATTTGCACTAATTTTACGTGTCTATCGATAGTGCCAGCATTATTTGCGGTCGCCATTTTTTGCAATTTATTTCTTGTGTCGTATTGATGTGGCATTTATTGATTGAAAGAGCAATATCGTAACGTAATCATAAATAGCTTTTTGAATGCAATGAAAAGAAAGTGCATGCAATTGAAAACGGAAAGGACTTACATGAATTGATTCCGGCGATCACCTTCGGTTCGAAATTAGCAAATATTTTCTTTAATCCGGTGAGATGGACCATGAAGCGAAGTTGGGTTTCTTGCAATTATTTTTACTCGAAATACCCCTTCTTCTGTATTTGTTTTTGCAATTAAAGAAAACGAGTGGACTGTATAATTTATTTATTATTCTTGCAAATTTAACATGTACTTCTACTAGCAGCGCAAGCATGACACTCTCTCTCATCTGTGAACCTTCGCTCGTACCTGCATTCCTACCCTTCCCTTTTATGCATATGCTGCAAGTTGGCACCAAGTCCTTTTTTAGCCAAGTCTGAAATTTTGCATTTATAAATCTAAGGGACTGTTGCATAATCCGAACGGTACTTTTAGAAAATAATATTGGCGATTATGCGTCACTAATAAACTATATTTTTAGTTTTCTTCTTCTACGTCTACGTGAAACAATCAAATATTTAGGTCAATTGTGCTAAACATTCGAGCATCTTGCAACATCTTCTTAATTTGTTGTTAGGCCCTCTATAATAATCTTAGACTTTCAACTGTGCGTCCTTAATTAGATCCGTTGTTTTGTTTGACTTTAATAACATCATTATTTATTACTATGTAACGACCAAAAATCAATTTTAAGATTTCTGCAACTGTTGTTTAAGTAACTTTGCAACGTCGGCACGTAGGGACGAGTTTTAACCGCCAGCTGGCGCAGCGTCGAGTCGACTTCCGGTAAATACTAGGCATTTTATCTGTTACGAAAGTATCGTGTGTTTCACTACCTATAGAAATCAAAAGATCCGTAAGGGATACAATTTCAACTTCTATCTTATGGATACCTTTTTTTTAGAAAATCCTTCATCGTATTTATAGTTAAAAGAGCGACTAAAAAATATTTTTCGGAAATGGCATTCGAGGTTAGAGTAGGATTGATATCGGAAGACACCAAGCTGCGCAAGAAATGTGATGTCAGAGTGTAAAACTCAACTTATAAACATAAGTTTTCAAAAAATTTTATTTTTTAGTTTGTTATCTTTATGTTTTATTTTTTAGATCGTATAGTAAAAGTTAGGTTATGTCAATCTGTACTCATTTGCGAGTATATTAAACTTTAAGCAAACTAAACTATGATTAATCAAACCTAGAACTCATTTTATTAAAATGATTGCAAGTTTATATATAACGAAAAAATAGATTACTTCATTTGTACAGTAACTATCAATAATAAACAATTTAAGATTTGTTACTATAACATAATTACAGTAACTATAACATCCTAAAACTATAGAATTCACTTATTTCAGCTACATAAATTAGAAAATACATATTTTAACTGGTTAATTTTAGTTTCATTAACACTCAAAATCAGACAAACTGTCGAAGTCTTTGTCCGAAGTATCACCACTTACTAGTATTATAAATTTTTTTAAATTTTGTATCTATAATGTGTTCTTTCTTCATGTAGTCAATTTTTTTATGTGAAATCATACTTTTTGCCATTCATTTGTACAAACATTTGCAAACTTTTCTCGTGCTAGTTTTTTTATATCGTTTAATCTCAATACAACATAATTTTTCACAATTGGCTACACCTTTTCTATTGGGTTCAACTCCAGATGGTATGGTGGAAAACGATATGCGGTGTGTCCATTCTTTGCAAATATTGAATCAACATTGTTTTGTGTGTAGTTTAGTTTTTTCAATTTTATTAAATTATATAATTCTGGTTTTGTTGATTTTTCATCGTATGAGATACTTCGTTCCATTAACCCGGTAGTCATTTCTGCTTTTCGTCTTGTCGAAATTGGACGCTTCACAGCTATCATGTTATGCTAACTTGCATTATCTATTACAATTACAGAATTCTGGGGTAAGTTGGGTAACAATTGGTCTCCAATCCACTTTTTATAATTTATGTAGTTCATGTCATCATGATAATCTCCGGTTTTTTGTTCCCATTTAACTATCAAAATGTTATAAGAAAATTATGCAAACATACCAGCATGTACTTTAAGTTGTTTCCCCTTTCCTATTAGCAATTTAAAATCTGATTTATTGGCCCAAGAATATGACGTTGTGTAAGATTCATTTATGTATGTTTCATCTAAAATTTATACAAGATTATAGCACATAATTTAACGTTTATAATCCAGTTAACTAACCGGTTTATATAATTGGTCGTCCAGATTTTCAATAATTAGTAATTGTTCGTATGTATAAACAACGTAAAGAACGTATCTCATGTCGTTTCATAAGTATTTTACGATGATCCATCTGAATAAAATATTGTTAAAAAAGTTATGTTTTTGTAAACAATGATCTTACCTGAAACCCATTTTTATTAACAACGTCCTAAGTGACAATTTCTTTCCCAAGAATTAATAATCATCATTTCTAATTTTGGGGTTTAAATCACAAATGAACTTTTTCCATTGCAATCAATTGCACGACCTTGCTTTAAGATACGAACAACCGTACTTTTAGATACTCCTGTTGCTTGCACAACTGCATCCAGAAAATTACCTAATGAAATAATTTAAAATAAAATAATCGTTAGACTAATAAAAATATTTTATCTTGTGAATTGAAGTTTTTCAAAAAGTTGTAGATATTCCAAACAATCTCTCTAGCATCTTTAGATAACACATGCTGTTTTTTGCAAGAGTAGACGTACTTGCTTCGTACATTATAAAAACTATGAATTATTTCATTAACATATTTAACTTTAAAAACAATTAAAGCAACTAACTTTTAAAATAAATATGAATAACACCAAAAATTACATTGTAATCGAAACTGTACATGTGATACTTTTTCTCTTTGTTTTCTCTACGAGCAATTGTGCAGATACTATGTTGAAATAAAAGAAACTATCTGTTTGTCATGGCTAGATTGTTTTATTGCTTTATGCACAGTTAAGAATTGCGGGTCTGACATATTTCTTTTCATCTAGCCCAGATGTTCGTTTTTTTATAGGACTACCTGCTTCACGTAAAAAAAAGGTAGTAGCGATAGGGCACGGACTATACGAAGATTTTTAGATATTGACATTCCACCTCTCAAATTTGTGCGTTTCCGATGATTGCATTAGTTACGATAGCTTCTGCAGCCTATGTACACCTTGGTGTTTTTAATGTAACGTCATCTATTTTTACCGTCATTTCAATGTATCCTAAAGGTCGTATTGATCCTGATTGAAACATTTAAATCCTTTGTTTTGCAAAAACTTTTCGGAGAGATTTCTTTGCAAACATATATTTGTGTAAGTTGTTTCACTGAATAAGTGTTGTTGTCTATTCAAATTTTTCAATGTATTTTTCTATCGTGAGATTTTTATCACCCTAAAATGTACGTATCGAATCTTCAACATCCCTAAAACTTATCGGAAATCTTGATAAACAGTTACTGTTTGTTGTAGGGACATTTGTAAAACTGCGTATTTTGTCTTCATGGTGAAATGGAGATTAATCTGTTAAAAAAAACAGGTGTGGTCATCACACCACTTTCCTATAAAGAACAGTGAAAGAATGTCATATTTTTTTAAGGTTATGTTGTCATAAACCCATTTTGAAGTAATATGAACACGTTTGTATTGATTTTCTAGCGTGCTATAATGTTTTTGAAATTCTTCTCCTCGATTTCATTAACCCTAGGATGCACGAACTATTTTTCCTACATTTATACATAAGGTGAGTCTTTGAGACTCATAACAAAAAAAATAATGTGTTTAATAGTTTAAAGAAAAAATAATTATTTATATTCACTTACAATTCATAGATTTTATAAGACTATGTTCCTTACATTGGCTACAAATTATTTTACTCATTCTGCCTAGTTTTGGACATACGTAAGAACGCCGTTTTTTTGCGGGTGGTTCATTAGTTTCGACTTCTAGAGTAATTTGAATAAAAATCTTCATGCATTCTAGTGTATCTTTGCGTAAATTTGGTTTGTGTGGACGTTTTTCCATATGGGGTGTCACTAATTCCTTATGTAACTGCTTCAAAAAAGCCTTTTTCGATTACTTTTCCCATTTTCAAATTGTGGATGTTCTTGAATATATAAAAAAATGCATTTAGGGCAGCAATGTCTAGAATGTTAGAAAATACTGCAAACGGCCACCGTCTTGTTTGTCGTTTACATGTATAATTTCCTATCATTTGGTGCATGTGATCCACACCTCCTTTAGTTTTATTATAAAATTCTATAATTTCAGGATTTTTCTTTGCAGAATTTTTATGTATCATACCGTCGAGATGCATAGTGCTTAGGAGAATAACTGCTTTGTTTTTCTTCGGAACATAACTTACTAAAGTTAGGTTTTAATTAATTCCAAACATTGTAGAATGAACTGATCGATCCATAGATGCCTTGAATTGTGGAGGTATTTCTCTTTTGTTTTGACGAATTGTGCCCACGGCTGTTAATCCTATTTTGAGCAGGTCTTGAAACAACTCTACACTGGTGAAAAAATTATCACGTCAAATTGCGGGACGTATTTTTGACAGAATTTGTAAGTGTAGTGTACTATAGTTTTTCCTAAAATCTTTTGTGTTTCTTCACCAGGTTGTTTGCCAATATAAATTAATCCATCAATAGCATGCCAAGTTTCACTTTCACACATCCAAAAAAATTTAATGCCGTATTTCGCAGGTTTACTGCGCATATATTGAATAAATCCACACCGCCCCCAAAATTCTAGTAATTGTTCATCAATTGTCACATTTACCTTGGGCATCAAAGATTTTCTACACTGTGCCAGAAAAAGTTTCCAGATATATCTTACAGGTGCAAGCTTATCTGTTTCTAGACGTGCCCTGCGAGTTCTTTTGTCGTCATCTAATAAATCGCCGTAAATTTTCAAACCTATTCACCGACATTGTTCCTTTATACATGGGATTGGAAAATTTATCCAAGAATAGTTCTCGTATTAAAGTATTCCACCGCTTTTCAACGCCAGCCAACAATAACAAACCAAAAAACGCATTTAGCTGCATTGTGTCAGTGTCCAACCATGTTTTACTTTTTGCAGTGCATTGACGCTTTGTTTCTCTGTTAGTGCAAATAACTATTTCTTGAACCATAATTTGAGTTACAAATGCATTCCAAAAATCAATGATTGAAAAATTTGATTCCGTTGTCTTGGACCTGAAGTAAGACGCACAATGTTGTGACACAGTGTTTTTGTCTGAATTGATGCATTAAATTACCACTTAAAACTATTCTTTCCAACCATCACTGTTTCATGTTGAACATCTTCGTTGATTGGCCATAAATATGGTTCAGAATTTCATCTTCACTTTCAGACCAGCTAGGTTCAGTATCAAGTTCCTTAGGAATGAAATCCTTATTATCTTCTGAGTCGCGTTCAGAACTAGAAACCTCTGATTCATGCTCATTATACCACTCCATAACTGTTTGCGCAAACTCAGGATCAGAGAACTTAACTGATGTTTTTCTGGAACCTGATGCCATATTACAACAACGCACTAAAAGAGAAAACACAGAAGAAATGAATTGTTTTTTTCACCCGCATTTATTATATATAGATATTATCTGCAAATAACAAGAACAAACTCCGTAAAACAGATAGGTAGTAAGAATGTGTTTTCAATTTTATTCGAAAAAGAAATTCAATAACTAAAACCACGTGCGAGTACTCACAGGTATTATTCCATAAACTGACAACATTATACACATTTGTGTTATGCGCATGCAACGTTGTCACTTGCATTGTAGTAAAAAAGACTGCAATAATACGTGTGTGTCTATGAGACTCATGTATAGATGTGATAGTGAACAAAATATATTTATAAAAAAAAATGTGTACATTTTATCTACTATTAGTACATACGAGATCATATAGGAATGTTTAAGTTAGGCATTCCTAAAGCGAAATTAATTTATCTAATGCCGTTTTCTTAACACTAATTTTCAAAGAGCAGTGAGTCCCGGAGACTCACCTTATGCATTCTAGGGTTAAGATCATATAGAGTAACCCTTATATTTGTGCGCTTCGATATTACTTACCCCTTTAGTAAATCAGTAAAAAAAATTGCCGCAGGCAGGATTCGAATCTATGTTACATTTGTGAATTCATTTTAAATTACAAATTAAATATCTGATAAACTGTTTTTTGGTTGTGTTTGTGACAAAAAATTATCTCTATAAGAAACTGTAAAGATAATTCGAATAATTTACATACGTACAAAATTACATTAAAAAAACTGTTAAAAATACATCCATTTCTGGTTTCTTCATCAAACCCATCTTTTGACAAAGCAGAGAGAATATAAAAAGCTCGCTCCATACCAAAATTACTAGGACTTTTGGTTCGGGAGTTATCGTGGATACATCCAAAAATAATTTAAATAAGATGCAGCACTCTGTATATAAAAAAAGTCAAAAGAATATAGAGAAAAATTGTTATTTTTTAACGTATCTTGCGTTACCTTTAAGTTATGGAATTTTTTTCTAAAAAAAAATCGTCGCAGGCACGGTTCGAACTTACGATTATATATGAAATTCACTTTAAATTATAAATCAAATAAACTGTTAATGTTAGAAAAAAAATTTATTTGAATAAATTGTTAGAAAGAATTAACTCTATAAGAAATTGTAAAGATAATTCGAATAATTAACATACGTGCAAAATTATATAAGAAAAACTGTTAAAAATGGCAGTCCTTGTGTATATCATTATTTGTAGTTGTATTAATGCAATTTCATAATTACTAATTTATGATTTTAGTCTCTCTGACAACGCATACACATACAGTGACTTTATCTTGTTAACAATTTCCGTTGGTTTTGTAACTTACACTTAACAAAACTTCATTTACAGACAATAATCCTAAACACTTTTTACTTACGCTATAATAAATAACACATGACAAATATTATAAAAACAATTAATTATTACGGTGTCAACGTGTTACAGGACTGGTGCAAATTATTCGTTTATACGAAAATTACAAAAAACATTTATTCACTGTTATTTTTATCTCGGTAATCAACTTCTTATTACCTCTTATTACAGTGCTATTTTTTAAAGTAATAAGATTGCTAAGCTACAATGCATTTGTCCCATTAACAGTTTATTTTTATCATAAGATTTTTTATATTTAAACTAAACAAAAATATTAGGATAATTTGCTTTATTTAGCATTCTCTAAACGCAATGTTTATTACAATAAGATTGATACAGTTTAAATCCAAATCAATGGTATTTTAACCATCATTCCGCAGTTGAAATTTTATATTCCTAAGAAGAACAACGCCCAATAATTACAAATTATATTTAAATATTTACCAATTTATTTTATTTCCACATGTTAATCTGTTGCAGTTTCTGAGAAACGTTCACATACCAACATCAATTTCTTTAACTTAATTTTGATTTAATTCGCTTTCTGTAAACTTATACCATCGACACACTGAAAACTTAATGATCATTAAGCATAGATTGCGTATTTATTACATAGTATGTCTCTTGACCATTTTTAAAATGATCATTTATAACGCCATTTAAAGTTAATGGTAATTTACTTACGATTGCATTTCTGAAAACGTAATCGCTTTACTTCGGCTATTATCGTCGCTGTGTTTGTGTTTCGCGCGGTAGCATGGCCGTTACTTTACAGCTGATTCGTAGTATTCTAGACGATTATTATTAAAAGATCTACATATTTATTTCTTAATGCAATTTGTTTCGAATTGATCGAAATCACGTTTTTTAAAGCTAAATATGACTGGTGTAAGTGTATAAAATTTATTTCCAAATCTTCGTTCATAATTGAACAGAAATATAAATATAACTTTGAGGTTACGTCTTGTCAAAATATACATTGATATACATTAAACATTAAGCAAAGTGCGCAAACTCAGTAAGTTAATGGAAATTAGCAATGGAAATTAGTGTGTCCTTCTTGAAATATAATGACCATTTATTTAAATGATCATTTATGTTAATGATCATTAGGTTTTCAGTGTGTCGAGGGTATTACTCTAAGTAATTTAAGGTTAACTAAGATAACATATATTTAGTAACTGAACGTTTTTTAAGTAAAGACAAATTATTTTACATTAAGTAGTAATAACAATTATAACTCAAACGAATTTAAATAAAATAATTAAAAAATATTGACAGATAATTTCTGATCATAGTGTGCTTTAGGTATTACCAACACAAATCAAATCACTTGTTCTTCTTCTGAAAAGTTTATTTCTATTTGACGTTAATAAATAGTAGAAAAACTATAGTGTATAATTCATAAGGAATGTGCTACCATTCCTGACGTATTATACAATATAGGTACTATTCTAGAAATTATAAGAAAATGTTTGTTTCCTGGGTTATACAATGAAACAGACATAGTAGCTGCGAGACGTTGTCGAAATTTATGAATTCTAAAGACAATTAATTGTTTTTCTTAGCAAAGCGTTCCTTCTAATAAAAATTAATTAATTAATCTAAGCTAAACTCCAAAAAAAAACTTTTTGAATTTATTAAATTGACAAATTTGATGTGATTAATTATTAAAAAATTATATAAAAAAACACAGTCATAATCATTAAAAAAAAACAGAATTACAAACTTGCATATAATTAAAAACCTTAATATTTTAAAAGTTTTTCTGTTGAAATTTTAAGATACGGTAAATTATTATACATGAATCTGTAGCAATTGCGCAAACCGGTGCTAGCAGAGTATAAACGTTGATAATGCATAAATATAATTTTAGCGTAGCGAATTAACATTGAAATTTTAGACTTGCAAATTTTAAATAACTCAACACTTAAAGAATAGCTAAAATATATCTTTTAACTTTATAGTAAGCACTATATCGTTTTATATTGTACATTTTTGTTATTTGGATTATGTATACGAATATATAATTAAAAAAAATTAATTCACCGACGGTTAAAATTGTAAAATCCTAACTAGTTAAACTGTAATAGAAAACGGTCGTCCAATATTTTGTATAAACTGTAATTTAGTGCCAGCATTATCCGTTTTAAATTGCTTTACAAAATAAAACGGTTGACGTTTATAATAGTTTCTTATTAATCAATCTCATTATCTTACACAAAACTACTAGTAAGAAAATTTTAAAGTAAAATTGCGTTTTTGTTACGGTTACATAAATTTAAAATGCTGCATTTACAAGAAAAATTTTATTAAGTATAAATCACAGTAGTTTATATTTTTAGGTATTTGACATTTTGTGGAGCGATCCACAACCGTGTGATGGATGTATCCCAAACGGTTTGCGAGGTGCAGGTACATACTTTGGTCCGGATGTAACAAAAAAGTTCTTGAAAAGAAATAAAATGATGTACTTAGTACGTTCTCATGAGTGTAAGCCTGAAGGATACGAACTAAATCACAACAATAAGGTAAGTTCTACATAAAGAATAAGTCGTTTTTTATTAAGTAATAAAAGAGGCATTCTTTTACATATTTCACAGCTTTTTCTATTGTTAAAGGTTTTTCGCAAAACTTTTAACTATACAAAAGAGGGCAGTAAAACAGTGTAATAAAGATAACTTTTTCTTCAGGTCATAACAGTATTTTCTGCTTCTAACTATTACGAGCTCGGATCAAATAAAGGCGCTTATCTAAAATTAGTGGGACCACAACTTGATACTCATTTTGTACAATACACAGCAGCTACAGGTAAAACAAAACGCCTTACTTTTCGACAAAGAATTGGTCTTGTTGAGTCGTCCGCTATCAGAGAACTTCGAGGGCACATTATTTCTAATCGGGAACGCCTACAACATGAATTTGAGAAAGCTGATCCAGATTTCAGCGGTGAGTAACGATTTTACTACTACTTTACAATTCTGCAAACTTTTAAAATGCCCTGGCAAAATATTTAATCTATACTTAACTTGTTTTTATCAACGTCAGCGTGTTATATTTTAAATGTCGATTTAGAACGTTAGCAGTGAAACAAAAATGCATTTGATATACTATAAACAAAACGATTTAATTTTTTTGTACTTTCTAACGTTAACGTTTACAAAAACTATGTATAATCACATTACTTGCATATAGAAATATAAAAAATTTCTTAATTTCATTTTAATCATACTTTGCATTTAAGAGTCAACATATGCATAAAAGCCAATACGTAAAGTAAATTACATTAGTAAAAACAAAATTATTTTAAAATAGTTAACATCTCTTTTCACATTGCATTAAAACACTTTTTTTAGTTTATTACTAACATCTGTTATCTTTAAATAATTTAATTTAAAAGATAGCATGCATAGAACTGTAAAACTACGATGACGTTGCAGCCAACCGCATTTTCAGTTTTAAAATCAATAAAGCTTACTTTACAAAATAAGCAAAAGATCAATTTCATTAATAAAAGTTGTAACGTCAACAAAAGTTAAATTAAATTTTATTTTTTCACAAATAGTATTTTTACGTGGCTTACTATTTAGATACGTTTATTTTACTTATTGAATAACAAAAAAACTTTTTTTTAATATATGTATATTTATAGATTTAATCAAAGTTTAAAAATAACTGTAAAATAGTTTGTTTTATATATGTATATACCTGCAACAATAAACTTGGATAAAATACACTGAATAGATTGATCAATTATAATACTAGTTTTTTTCTTCAAAAAATAAATATTTATACAAAAAATGTCAGTTGTTAGGAAGAATAGTTGTATTATAATGACATATTAAAGCCGTAAAAAAATTTAAGGTAAAATATTATGTATTTAGTATCTATGGAGTATTTTTAAACATCGTAAACTATAGTTTTAAAATAATATTAGGGGTTAAGTTACGACATTATTAATTTCTAACTCTTTATTGAAACGTATCATAATTGTTATTAGCAATTAATTAATTAAGTAAATTATTCTTTTCATATTTAAACAAATTGGAAATATCTTATTGTTGTATATAACAACAAACAAATTTCCAAATTTAAGAATTATGTATTCAAAAATACAAATTTAAAAAAACATGAAATACGAAACATTTTACACGTTGAATATACCAAAGTTTTGTTATATAATTTTGTTATATTTTTGCTTCTTAATGCAGATACAAGATATCAAACTACTTTATTGTCATGTAATACGTCTACATTTTGATTTAGAATTTTACACTACATTAAACTCTAATAAATCAAATTATAGTATGTCGTCACAAAGTTGAATCAGTAAACTAGTATTATATTTTTTTAAATTTTACCTTTTTTAAATTTGAGGTAACAAATAAATAAATTTAAAAATACTTAACATAATTAATTACACAAACAAACAAAGTGTAAATTTACTATATTAAGATAGTAATTTGTAAGTTGACATAGAGATGAAAACGTTGACAAGCTGTTTTTATATTTAAAAAAAATAATATATAATTCAAATAAGTTTTGAATATCCAGCGGGTTAAACTACAACGCATAACATTGTAAGGTAAACAATGTCAATGCAATTGTGAAGAAGCCATTAGAGTGAACCGGTTTTAGCCCGCGGTATACTCAAAACTTATTTGAATTACGCAGCTATAAATTCAGCTTTTCAACGTTTCCACCTCCATAGCAATTTACAAAAATAATTACCTGTGAACTGTAATTAATTATTAAACTGTTGTTTCATAAAGATTATTTGTTGTACATTGTGTTAATCAGAAATTAGGTTATAGTTTTGATTTCAATGTATTATCCTACTTTACAATACTACAAACAACACAACTTTTGTTTTAGTGAACTAGTTTCCACATAATCACGCAGTAATTCTTTCTTTTATGGTAAATATATTATTGTCATATATTTTAAAACAATAATCTGTTTATTGCATGGTTTTTACTTTTACGTATTAGAATAGAAATAGCTGTCGATAAAAAAGTACGGTTTTTGAGGTATCTTAAAAATTAATAACTGTTTTTTAATGTTGTTATAAGTAAACATGCTTAAAAACGGTATTTTCTTACTTCAGAACTGCTGAAGGTAAAATCGATCGCAAAAAATTAAACTACACTATATCTATAGTAATTACGCGGAGCGACATCTACCGCAGAATAACCGAAATACATCAAATACATAAAATACAGATCAAAACATACATATAAATAAAAAACTAACTCAAAAAGTCACTATTGAAGGGTTTTAATTGGTTCATCGGCAAGCAAAAGAAAATATTTTTCCTGCATTAGCTATTTTAAACAGACCTTTCACACAATGTGATCCGTAGATATGATTGACTCATCTGGTGTTTTGGGAAAAACAAAAAAGGTTAATTTTAGACGAATGTTTACGAAGTGCGTTTACAACAGTCTAATATTTTAATAATCTCAACCATATAAAATCAATCTCTCTTGTTTGATTTATATTTTGTAATGACAAAGTCTTCTTTACACCAAACACAAGATGAATCAAGAATGATGTTTAGTTCAGCGAAACTTTGTCTATTTCATAATAGTTTTTGTTGATAATTTGTTTTTGTAAAGCGTCATCTTTTTTGTTCTCGTTTAATTACAACTTTTATCTCTTGGTTTGCTTGCAACTCCCTAAGTTTTCTTTTTCCAAATAAGTTGTGTCTATGTTTTTGTCAAAGAATGTATTCAGTTTCATTTCTGTTACCAGGGCATTATTAGGCTCAGTCTTAAACTGGTGTAGATAATCTACAGACGTTGTGATCATTAAAGTTTTTCTCCGTTCTAAGCTTTTTTCATGTTAAAACAGCATCGGGATCAAAGGGAATTAGACTGCACGCTCTAAATCTAGATAAAATATTGTTTTTTCATAAACCCAAAGTCTTTTAACTGCTTTTCTTAACATTATAGGAAATAGAGTTATTGAGAACACCTCTTAATTCTTCAATTTCTACTGCTCCAGAGTTTTTTCCACGACTTTATGAGAAGGCAAAAATATATTATAACCAAAATAAATTTAATATTGCCTTGTTTATATTTTTGAATTACGCTGATGGTGATTTGACTCTGTAAGTTATGTCCAATAAGCAGCTTCGTCCTATCTAACTTTCGGAAATGTGGAAACACCACAGTCACAAACCAATCGTCTAACAATTCTGAATCAAACCGCCCTTTAAGAGGTCGGTTGTATATTGTTTCTCCACTCCACTCTCCTTCCTTGCAGTTTTCATAAAGATGTTTGGTCTTATACACCGAATATGGCGGAAGGCAATTTCCATTAGCAGCTATTGCATAAATAATTGTTGTGGCTGGTTTTGTATATATCAAGTGTTCTGTAAACTTGTTTGCTTTCTTTATTCTACTATATTTCGAAAATATTTTTTAACATACTTACATGATACGTTTTGTATTTTCAACAAGTTTAATCGTCAACTGGGAATGTTTCCTCATCAAACTATCAAACCAACTTTCTCCTGACATATTATTGGTAAATTCTTTTATGTAATGTCGCGTTCATTTAGATATTGTTGCGTGATGTGTCTAATATCAATTGGCTTTAAAGAAAAACCTCACTCAGCAAATGTTTGTAAAGCAGTTACCAGCAATTTATCAGACTGATCGTTAAGAGCAGGTCGTATTGCAAAGAATGTGCCGTACGATAGTGATCGTTTAGTGGCAAATAAGGCACTCCAAACATTTCTGATGATTTTCGCGTACTGAATTGTCCAGCACTCTTTCTTAAAAAACTGCATCGTAGTTTTTTATTTCCATAATCATCCTATTTTTTTACGTATCTAGGCATCTAAAAAATTAAACTATATATATATCGACACCTTTCATATGATCGCGCATAAAGTTATTGTAAGAAAACCATCTAATCGGTTTAAACATAACCTCAAAAGCTAACAGAATAAGGTTAAATCAGATGATTGACTTCACTCTGGTTGACAATACATTTAAATTTTAAAGAAGCAAAAATTATCCAATGATTAAAAAATTAAATTAAACTAAGTAGAATATCAAAAATAAAAGCCAATAAAATAAAACTAAAAAAACCAGTTATAATTGAGTACAAAACAGTAAAATACTCAAAACTTTAAAAAAATAAGTGCAAAAAAAGAGAAAATTCACTTTACTTTCACTTTCGAAACCACCTCATTTATATAGACTTTGCAAAATCTATAATCAAGATACACAGAGTGGTGACTATTTTGTTGTCCACGTTAAATTAAAAAAAATGCGCTATTTTGTGTTCCAAAATTTGTTGTCAAGAAATGTTTTTTTGTTTCTGAAATATTTTAAATTAATTGAAAAATTTTGTTTGAATTTTTAATTAACGGTTTCAATACTATTGACTCGAAGGTATTGAAACTTGGTAGTTTTGTGTAAGTGACTACTGCAAATCCAATATTGACTGTAGTGTAATTTTTCCACTTCCTACGCCTTATACTTTTAGAAATGCCAAGTAACATAGTATTTAGTCTTTTACCTAGAAGGTAACCAATTTTTTTTCTTATATTTGATGCAAATTTATAAGCAAAATTACGAGCCTATTCTGCATTCTACAGATTAACCTTGTTTCAACATTTTTTATAATTTTCTAAGTTACCAATAGTTAGTTTGTAATTTGGCTTATTTTCTTTTTAATAATAGTTTGTGGTCTGGTCGTTGTGGTTGTAAATTTAAATTGATAATCTAACTTTCTAAATTTTAAAACGTTTAAAATGTTAATTGTCAAAATTTGAATACTTCATGATTAAGTTGTTAATTAGTGCGTATATGTGAATTGCTAAGATATTTGTTAATCATTGCATTTCATATCTTGTAATTCTTTAGTATGATGATGATCTTTTGTATTTCAAAATCAAAACATTGTTATGATTGTTTACTACCTATCATATGTAAATTACATCATGTTTAATTGATTTTTACAATTTTTTGTTATATTAAATTAGGGCCCCAATATTGTTCAATATGGATCCATTCTACGATTTATGAATTTTACATGTAGTCAAAATCATTTACTACCTACAATTAAAAAAGCTTTTATATTTTTTTATTTACCTATGAATAGATTTTACAATTTCTTGTTTGGTTTAAAAATTGTTTTTTACTATGAGTCTGGTTTGCTTTTATGCGCCGCGAAAAAATTGTGTAAAAAATGTAAAATAAAGTGATGCACTTTCTAAAGTATTGTCACAATTTGATTTCTATTTTTTGTCTTAATCCACTCTCTTTTTTTTACTAAACTACTAGACATCCACTTTTTGTTATCTTTTAGATGCAATTTTAACTTTTAACATTCTTTTGCATGTAATAATTTTTTAAGAAATTGTTAAATTAATTATATATTATAAAATTATTGTTTTTGCTATTAGGGTACGCAACAAAATTTTTTATTTTATGTAGCTATGATTTGAGTAGTTTTAAAAAACATTAAAAAATTTTTAAACATTTTAACGTTTATATGGTTTAAAAATGATAAAAATAAAAATATAAGAAAATAAAAACATATACTATTCTATTTAATTTCTTTCATTTTACCCTGTCTCAAAAACAACCAAAAATGAAATAATTTTAAAAGTACGTTAGAAAGATAGAGAATACTGGTCTCTATTGTAACACAAATTTTGAGATTTTTAGTGTATTTAGTTCTTTCAACCTATATACCAAACGTGTTCTATAAAGGACTTTGTATCTAAATAGTATTTGATTAAATCCATTACGTATTAATAAATACTCTGAAAATAAGGCTCAATCTTATAAATTGTATTTTAAAAAAATTTGCAATGCCTTTCTCACAATATATTATTAGATGTTTATTTAAAATTAATTAAAGCAAAATATTTCGACATTGAGGCATCTAAAATATAGTAAGTTAAATCGAACTTAAAAATACATAAATTAATAAGCTTACAAATTATATGAAATTAAATAAATTTATGTCAGAAATTACATGACAATAAATTGCCATAGAATTGACAATTATAAGTAAGTAATTATAAAAAAATAAAAAAGGCAAAAGTAATAATTTATTTATAAAATAAAAGGTAAAATAAAGAGAAAAATTATAATTATTTGAAAAAAAAAATTGTTTATTATCATTAATGACTTTGTTTAGTGATTTATTTGGATGAGTCTTATTCTTTTAACATTTTTTTTTTCATTTTTTAAAAAAATTGTTTAATTCTGTTATTACAAACCTGAAAAATTTCATAATCTTTATTTAAATTAAAATAATGATTAAAATTTAAAATGTGATTAGCAAACGAAGATTTAGATAAGTAGTTAAATATATTATTATCTTGACTGCATGATTAATGTTCCAAAAATCTAGTACAAAATTTACGTCCAGTTTGACCTATGAATTGCTATCACTACATTTTAATTTGTAAACTCCCGATTTATTAAGAATGTGAATTTTATCCTTTGTATTAACTAATAAAGATTTTATATTGTTTTTAGATAAAAACAACATTTCAACATTACAAATTTTAAATATCGTTTTAAAAGTAACCCATGGACTTTATTTTTGTATATAATTATGTCTCTATACAGTTACTAAACAAAATCTATATGCGGGTTCAAAACGAATCCATGTTAGTTTCAATACTCTTTTAAATGTTTTTGTTTCAATTTTAACATATACCCATTTAGTTGCTTATATGATGCTTAAAATAAACCGAAAGAAGTAACAAAAATTTAGAAAACGTTTCTAAACTAAACCGATTTTGTGTTAATTGGTTATTTAAAAAAAGTTAAAAAAACATTAACCGATTAGTAGATTAAAATTTAAAAAACAAATCCTTTACTAAAATTTTTTGTTTAAATTAGTTACCAAACTGTATTTTTGTTACTTATTTTTAATTTTAACAACAATACAATAAACTATTATATAATTATTGTAATTGTAAAATTTAAATTATTGTTTCCTAACAAAAAACTACCGGTGATTACAAAAAGTGTACACCTATGAATTGATCTAATATCAAGCGTAAGCGTGTTTGCAGTAATTGTTTTCCAATAACGTAACTCGATAATTTGTCCCTATCCAACAATAAAATGACATTACATTTTATTATACAATTACACGTTATTGCAGGTGTATATCATGCGACACACATTTAAATAGTGTTTATATCATTTTTGATTAAAGCACATTGTGTAATTTTTGTAATTTTAAAAATAATTTACCTATTTTTATATTTATTTAAAATATTATACATTTGTTGCTTTAATTATAAATGAAGTTCTAATGTTTAATTCAAAGCAAATAAAAAAGTGAAAATTTCTGTTTTATTTTAAAAAGTACATCTGAGAGTTATTATTTTAAAGAACGTCATTTTTTTGTTTTTTCGTTTGTAATACTCTAATTCTGTCATACGACAAATGAAATGTTTAATATAACACGTAAAAACAGCAGTACAATAATATTTCAAAGAAAAAAAACGTACGTTTTCATTCAACCTAAAACGTACTACAATCTGTATTATTATGCCTAACGGTTATGTGCTAAATCACATACTTTGCGCATTCTAAATGTTCTAGAAAGGTTTATATTCCTTCTAGAAAATAAAAGGTTTTATTGTTACTTTAAATATTTAACAGAGAAACACGTTATGATGTGTCTGTGAACATTAACTGTAGATTTGTTAAATAATCGATTTAAAAAAGACGTAGGAATTAAATCATTATATAAAGTAATGAAAATTAAAACAATTAGATTTTACACGTATTTACACATCGTTTTATAATTTAATTGTGATAAAAACAATTGTTTTTATTTTGTAACGACATGTACCTATATACGAAACACAAATCATGCAAATTTGTACTTATGTACTTGTGTGTTCTACAAAACGTCTTAGAACATATGTTTAATATATTTAAACATTTAATTAATATTTAAAAAAAAACGATTTTGTTATATCTGAAATAAACGTTCATTTTAAAACGATTGACAGAGGACAGTTGTCACAACGCAATTGCATCTAACTGCTTAATAGTTAGTCGCACTAGAAAGTGTTAAAGTTATGTGTTTTAATACACGTTAAAAGAAATTACGCGTATAACAGAAAAAATAACTTTTATTTTTGCGCCATAAGTTTAAAGCCCAAATGTGATAAAACATTTTATTAGAATAAATTAACCTCTATTTTTAAATGTATTTTATTAATACTGTAAATTTGTTATAGACTCGTGCATAATAAATAATTAATTAAATAATTAAACGAAATAATTATTTATATACAAAACTACAACAATGTAGAATTGACAGATAAAACTGCGTTAATTACAAATTCATGTAATCAAGCGTAATTAATTTATTCTAAAAGTACTATATTTAAAAAAAAATCAAATAATTCAACTATCATGCAAACTTTGTATAAACTGACACTATTTTTTTAACAATAAAAATAAAATAAAATTCTTAATGTTTTATTTAAAAATATATAGCTTTATATTATTTGTTTAGTTTGGGCCACCCTGTATACTTCTAACAATTTGTTTAATTTTAGCCGGCACTGACTTACTTATTTCTATTAAAAGATTTTTTGATATCATTTATAGTTTTGTCACTAAGCTCCGTCCCGTTGAGCGTAAACCACCCTGTATATAAACTCATAAAATAGAGGGTCTGCAAAAAGTATATGTAATTTACAAATACTTTTTGAACAAGTAAAATTATTTATTATGAAAGAGTGTATAACAAATTTACAGTATTAATAAAATACATTTAAAAATATAAGTTTATTTATTTTAATAAAATGTTTTATCACATTTGTGTAGTACTCCACTTTAAATAAAGTTCAAAATGAATTAAATTAATAGTTCATTTAGTTTTAATAATATTTTCTACAAGAGAACTTTCTTAGGCATAGTTTCTTACATTGCCATGTTCTACTTTTTCTTTCTGATCAACCGCTGCTCATATCGCAACTTCCGGCATGTCTGAAAATAACTCTATCTCTGATTGAGTCAAATTGAAATCCTTGATTAACGGATTTAAATTATTAAGGCGTCGTTGTAATTTTAAGAAATATTTATTGTCGATTCATTGTAAATCTAATTGCTTAATTGAGTAATGCATTGCGTTAGGTTGCCTTCAAAAAACCTCTTTTCATATTTAAATCTTTTAAATTTGCACTTTCCTGATTGTCGTTAGACACCATTTGATTCAGATCGAAACAGATGGCACAAACAAATATGGAAATATTAGGAAAATTAGAATAGACTCCTTCTAACTTTGTAGAAATCGGTTGGCACAGCTTACGTTGCCTTCGCATAGATTCGACACACAAAATTTACTTTTTCGTAAAATTCGGCTCGAAAACCAATGTTTTATCGCATTTGAGTATTACCCTACTTTAAATGAAGTTTGAAGTGAATTATGTTAATGGTTCATTTAATTTTAATAATAGTTTCTACAAGAGAACTTTTTCGGACTTCTACTCAACAGATGGCGCAACGCGTACAATAAAATTTAAATGTTAAGCAAAACATCCCGGGCGCCTTGAAATACAGATTTTAACACACATAGCAGTAATAAGAATAACTAATCATACAAAGAATACATAGTAACATATAACTAAAAACAAACGTTTTTCTTTATACATTAATACGTAACTTAAAAAATTATAGACATTTTTTTACAGTTCACAAGCCAAAATACAAACTTTCGCACTGCGTGTGTATTTCCGCGTACTTTTACGTTCACTACAGGGTCAACGTTGTCGTTGTCTGGATGTAGTTTGATAATAATTTCTAGTGGCTACGCCATGGAAGGAACATCGTGTTCTTTTACAAGTACGACTTTTCTTATCTTAATTTAGTGTTCGTTTTGAGGATATTTTCATTTTACACAAGTTTGTAACTCGCTCAAATATTCTTTGAACCAGCGCTTCCAAAAATGTTGATTTATTTTTTAAAATCGTTCGTATCGTTTTAATCTATTTTTAGGTTTGTAGATGTAGTCCGGTTTAGGTAGAGTGGTAAAATTTTTGCCGATGAGAAAATGGCCTGGCGTTAAGAAAATAATTATAAATGAACTCGGAATTATGTTTTGTTAAATTATCAAAACTTCTTCAACCTTTTAGATGCTCCTACAATAGCTTTAGCATTATCGGAGAAGATATTTAAAGGTTTGTCTCTTCTACCTATGAATCGTCTCAATGCTGCCAAAAAAGATTGAGTCGTAAGATCTGAGACAACTTCTAAGTGAATTGCTTTTGTTGCAAAGCAAATAAATAAACAAATATACCAATTTACAAGTTTTGAATTTTGAGTGATTCGGTCTTTTAATAAAAAGGAACCAACATAATTAATTCCGAGATTACTAAATGGAGGACTTGTGTTATGCGACTTGTGGGTAAACTACCAATTAAATATTTAGAGGTTCTCGATCTTGCTCGGAAATATTTTGCGTACTGCGGACGACATACTTGACTAATTTCTTTTCCTTTGTTAGGTCAATAAACTTCTCTAACTGAAGCAAGTAGCGCTGATCGCTGAATCGTTTATGTTCATGATTTAAAATCATTTTTGTTCAAAGATGCTTGCTTGGCAAAATATTTGGATTTTTTTGAACGTATATATACTATTTTAAGACGACCACCTACTCTTATAAGATTGCAATTGTTCATGACAGGATTCAACGAAAATAATTTTACTCCTGATTGATACTTAGCTTTTATTCAGTAAATTTGAATAATCTTCTCAGAAAACTTTCCTTTGAGCTAGTTTCAGTAACACATTTAGTAACGTTTGCATTTCACTAGTTGAAAATTGTGCAAAATTACGAATCGCATTTGTTTTCAACTTTGCATTTGAAATAAATCTTAGGCAATATGCCGTTACGCGTTGAAGAGTTTTTAAGTTAGCAAATCTATCGGAAAATTGGAAACGTGCTTCAACTGCTTCGTTTATAGATATTCTTTCTTTGGGTAGATTCGCGTTTGAAATATAAAATTCAGAATTTGGTAAATGTGGTTGAACCTGTCCATCAAAACTGACAGTTAATTAGTTCTTGCGTGCTCGCGCCTCTCGACACTAAATCGGCAGGGTTTTCGCTAGTCTTCGCGTGAGTTTAGTCGTTGATGTTCGTTAACCGTTAAATTTCTGGAAATCTGTTAGTCACAAAAGTTTTCCATCTATTTGCATCTGCGCGTATCTAAGGAAGCGTGATTGTTGAATGGGAGCATATATAAATTTTATCGGTATTTTATTATCCCATCCTACTTTGGAAAACCACAAGTTTTGAATTAATATTTTTGCTGCTATTACTATAGGTGCTAATAATCCAAGAAGATCGAGTATCTTGGAATATACGTGGTAAAATTAATCGTTTCATTCTGTGTTGGTTTGAAAGATCGAAGTTGTCCACAGAATAGTGTCCCTAGTCGAACTCTAGCAAATGTCTAGAGTTTTACTTGATTTGTTGTCTCCTGGTTGTAAAATGTTAACATATAAGTTGTTCTTTAATTTAAATTGGCATAATAATTCAAGTTTATTACAAAGCCATTTTTGTATATTTCCAATATAGTAGTTACGTCGCGTTGAATCTCGATGATTTCCGATTCCGAATCAGAACCATATAAAAAATCTTTGATGTAGAAATTATATTTGATTGCGTTGCTTGCTACATGATGTGTCATCTAACGTTCAATCGCAAGCCGATATAAGCATCGAGCGGCCAGGAATAGATCAGAAGCAGTCCCGTGGGTGACATTGCTCAGTTCATAGCATTTTATATCCACCCAAGGATCGTCTCGCCAAAATATTTTATGAAATTTTTGTTGTTATCGTTTATTTTAATCATTCGATACATTTTTGAAATGTCAGCAGTTTCTAAAATTTGGTATACTATAAACTGTAAAATTATCAAAAATAATTCATTTTGAATGGTAGGACCAACATATTGAACATTGGTTAATCACAAACCGCTTGAAGGTTTTATGCTGGCGTTGAAAACAACACTTATTTTTGTTGTGCAACTATATTTCCGTACAATAGCGTGGTGAGTAATATAATAATGCATCATCATCTTGAAGCATTGTAATTTCACTCATATAATCTATTGTCTTATGTATTAATTAAGTTTTCTTTCCTAAGTATTTTTTTCAACATAAATTGTTTTAAAGCAATTTTTTTCAAATGGCTTAGTTCGTTACAATTCTTCTTGAAGGGTGTTTTTACAATACACCGGCCATCTTGATTTTGAGTGTGAGAATTAACAAAATAACTTTCGCAAAAGTGCTTTAACTCGAAACGTATTGGTTTTGAGATAAGGTTTTCGGTTTCCCAAAATTTTTTAATTTGCGTATCCCAATTAATATTTAGAGAACTGATCGATTTATTATTATTTCTATTTTCATACGTATCACCTGGTTGTTCCATCGAGTTTCAATAAAATTTTTCCTGGATCAATAAGTTGCCAAAATATTCTGGAACCTAATAACATATCGACAGGACGAGTTACATTCAAAGTAAAGTCAGCTAGTTCTAAATTGTTTGGAGTTTGCAAACTATTAAAACATTGGGAAATGTTTTCTGTAATGTGCTCTAAAACTAAACATGTAATATTTGATTCGAATGTATTGTATTGAGAAAAAATTGTCAACGTTGATTTATATCGTACGTTTGAGAATACCTGACCTACGCTTATGATTGAATGATTAATCTGCGTTGTATTTATTTTTTAAAAAATTACAAACGGATCAGTGATAAAATTTGCCATTGAACCACTGTCTAATAATACTTAACTTTCATGTATTTTACTGTTGTAATGATAAACATAAATTTGTGCTGTTAACAATAACACTTGCAAGTTTACAAAAAAAAATGTTTTTTTTGTTTTTTCATTTGCTATTGTGTTATGTCGTGATGCTGTTATATTCGGATTTTTCAAAATCGTCGTTTGACCTTGCGGCGTTTGTTGCACTGAACACCGCAATGTTACCTGATTTTTGTTTATAAATGATAATTATAAAATTTGTTGCACTTGCGGCATTTTGTTGTTGTGCATTCTAAACGCAAGCAAATTAAACGGAAATTGCGTTTTTTTTTTTTTTTTTTGATCAGTATTATTAAGATTAAGAAATTGTTTGCATTTATAAATCCTATGTTCACCTTTGCAATAATAACAACAAATCGCCTTTGTGCTTAAATAACTGTTTAATGTCGATTTATACTTCTTATCGTTAAATGTGGTTTGAACATTTGACTTTATTCCGTCAGTTTCTAAAATATTGCATCGCTTTTTGATAATTTTAAGTGAACTTTTTATGGTAGAACTAACATTATTGTTCGGACTTTTTTATTTTCTCAATGTAGAACAATTCTTAATCTCGTTTCGCGCTGGAGTGTAATTTACCGGTTATTATGTGTACTAAAAGCGCGTCCCATAACTGACTGCTTGACGTAGGCTCTGCAATGCTTGTAAAGTGTACAAATTTTGCAAATCTTGAAACAATTCTTTGGGAAGAGAAGAAAAACTGATAATTTTTCAAACGTGACTTTGAACTATACGTTTACCCTTTTGGTATCGATTTGTTAAAGCCAAGAAATTTTGTAGTTTGCATCTATGAGTTAAAGCTTCAATTGCTTTTTAAAACATGTCGGTTTCAAGATTTTCTCAAGTAGTATAGTTTTTAAACATTTGACGTTACATTTCCTTTTTACCATTGCTTGCAAACAAGCAAGCGTTGAATTAAGGTTGTTAGTAAAATTGTTACCTGAATTTTACTGATTTAATTTACATATTGACTGTTGTGTCGAGGCATAGTAAATTTTTTAATGCCTTTTCGATTGTTAAGCATAAATCGTAATCATCTCTTTCAAAATTATTTCTTTCGATCTCCTCGACTTCTGGCATGTCTGAAAGTAACTCTATCTCTGATTGAGTCAAATTGAAATAGTTTATTAACGGATTTAAATTGTTAAGGTGTCGTAAGAAACATTTATTATCGATTGATTGTTAATTTAATTTGCTTAAATGCGTTTTGCATTGCGTTAGGTTTCCTTTCAAAAAACCTTTTTTTATTTTTAAATCTCTTAAATTTTTACTTTCCTGATTCAGAGCGAAACGGATGACAGAAACAAATATGGAAATATTAGATAAATTAGAATAGGCTCACTTTGGTTTTGCAAAAATCGGTTGGCACAGCTTACGTTGATCTCGCATAAATTCGACGCACAAAATTCACGTTTTTGTGAAATTCAGCTCGAAAACCAATGTTTTGTCGCATTTGAGTAATACCCCGCTTTAAATAAAGTTTGAAGTGAATTATGTTAATGGTTCATTTAATTTTAATGATAGTTCCTACAAGAAAACTTTTTCGGACTTTTGCTCAACCGCGGTTCATATCGCAGTTTCGTTCAGAAACCACAGATGGCGCAACGCGTACAATATATTTAAATATTACGCAAATACTAATTTTTATGTAGTATGCTGGTAATTTACAATTTTCTGTGGCCCTGTAATCGTAGAACCGGTATATTTTACTGCTTTTGTTATAATTAACCAAATTCTTTTTTAATTGTACTTGCAAATAGTAAAAACCGGTTCAGATAAAAAAAATTAAGAAAACATTAGTACAACAACTAAATGCTAGCTTTTTCTCCAACATTAAAATTGGAGTAGTAACCAATTATTTCATTGGCTCAAATCAATAAGTATCCCTACCCATAAAACCATAATAGGCTTCCGGCGACAACCTAAAATATCATTAAAACTGTGAGTCAACTAAATGAATTTTTAAATTTTTGTCACAGTTAATTTTTTCATTTCCGTTTAAATTATTTAATTCACAATTATTCGTCATACATGCAATAAAAACTTTTTAAATAGAAATATATTTTTAAATTTTGTAGTAGCAAATAATCTAACATCTATATAAAAAAATAAAAATTGAAAATAAGTTTGAAATTAATAGCATTTATGACAACATTAAAAGTACGACGCTTGTCTTTAATTATTGATGTAGTTATTAGGTGATTAAAAATACCAATATTTTCTTAGTTTGTTACACAACTCCAAAGTAAACACTTAATTACATTATCAAATACGTTTCTTAATCAAAAATTTTACGTTCCTCTTAACTTGTATGTACTCGACCATAGCGTTGTAGTATAAAAATTACTATAAAACCTTTTATTTTATAAAACTATTAACAAAATTATTTACTTAATTGTGTATTTGTTGTAGCGTTAGCGTAATCAAATACAAAAAGTTTTAACTTAACAAACTTATTTTAAACAATTGTTTCGTAACTACTATGTAAGTACTTCTATCAACATAATTTAAAATAGAATGGCATCTAAAGCATCTATATCAACAAATTACGATCTACACAAGTTACGTTTACATTAACCGTTAGGTAGTATTTACTTTGTACAATAAATCAATGTTTATTTAGGTCCATCTTACTTACAAAATTTAATCTGCCTCATTAAACTAATTATTTCTGTTTGATTAAACAGAATAAGATTTTAAGATTATCGCAAACATGCGATTATTAAAATGTTAGAACTATTATAAGCATTTAAAGTTTAAAAATATAAGATTTATATAACATGCTACTATTCAAATTGTAATTATTATTTTTTAACAATAGTACATAATACTAAATCGTAAAGTTCCTATTTTTAGTTAAAATTAATGAAAAAAAAAATTTAAACAAAACTATAGATTTAACTCTTTTAAAAACAAATGAAAAGACGAAAATTACTAATAAAATCTTAGTCTAAGCGTTTATAGTGCAAAAAAAATTACTACTTCAAAAACCTCATGCCTTTTTTTACAAAAAAATTTTATTTGCCATAAAAAGTATTCCTATAAAATCCTTCCAATTAGTGTTAATTAAAGAAACTAAAATCAATCAATGAAATAACAATAATTAACGAATTAAAAATTGTTTTAATCAAGTTGATTTTAGAATCAGTTTACATATTTTAATTTTTAAGTTTTATTAAGACACACTATGAACGTCTTTATATAAACGAAATTTGTCTAATCTAGGTAAAATTATACCTATGTTGTTTTTTTACCAGTAAAATTAACATAGATTATTATAACACAATACGTTTAGTATTAAAATTTATTTAATTATTTTAAAAATTATTGAATCATAGGATTAAATAATAATAATAATAAGATAATAAAATGACAATTATTGTTGTATTTATTTTAGAAAATAAAAATAGTTTAAAACTTATATTTTTCAAAAATAAACAAGTGAAACAATTTAGTATTTATATTTTTACTACACTTGTATAGGTTACAAATGTGTTGTTCGGTATTATAATAAATTTCGACGTAATACAACGTGTCACATTTGTATCGACAAGGAAACGAGCTGTTTTAATATACGTGCTACAGAAACCCTATTGGTTCTGATAATAATTCAGCAAAACGTTAAATAAAAGATGATTTCTACGTATTTTGTAACTTATGAAGGTCTAAAAAATATTGCGTATATACAGATTGCAATGTTATTTAAAAATAGACTTTTTCAAACCAGTTTATTTAATCATACTTTATTTATTTATTAAATATTTAATATATATTTAACATCCTAATAATAAGAAATATAATAAACAATTAAATCAAATCATAAATAATGATATTTGAATTTCTACAATATTAATAATTAGGTAAATCTTATGATTAGAATAAAAACTTGTTTTAATTTTTTTTAATTTTAAATGTTTGTAGTGTAACTATAAATTACTTCCTGAAAAAAATTAACAATTGGCCTAATCGATCTTTATGATTATTTATTATTATATAAATTTTATGTTTCTTGTATGCAATAACTATTGTAATCAACTAGTTCTACATCACACGACACTATTAAAATGTACGACTCTGTTGGAGTAAAATGTTTATTTGATGCATTGAGCAATTTTTTATATTTTGTAGCTGCTCATACTCTGTATTTTTCAATAACCAATCTTTTAAATTATTTAATTTTTTTTTCAGTCCACTTAAACAAAATACTACTTAAATTAAATTATAAACTAGTACGGAATTAGTCGATATGGGTGTGGAAATACATCGGTGTATGCTAGCGCTGACAAGTTCCAAAAGAACGAAACAGGTGTCCGCTAGTAATGATGTTGTTTTTCACAATTATACCGACATTGTACCTAACCTATTTTACAGTTAGGACTTTGACAGCGTTTCTTGTCAATAGACCATTTTTGAATTCATTTACATTCAATTGAAGTTTTTAACTTATTTACTTGATTATTGCTTACAAAATTTTTTTTCAACAAAACCAAAAATAAGGGGGAGGAGTGTCCCCACAAAATCAATGCAAAAAAATTTAACTGAACGTGATTGCACGAATAAAATAGATAATCGCAACATAAGCGCCCGTCTTGAACACAAACAAAACAACAACGTCAAATCAAGCTAAATAATATAACAAAAATATTACATAACACACTACTGCAATGGTAATGGATATACGTTTGTAACAACTTGTGTAAATACACCCTTAGAGGTTTGCACACTAGCTACTTAGATGACCCCATCAGGACCATTTTACCATTACTTATTTTAGGAGTTTGATGCTCGAACAATTGCAAAGCTACACTTGGCTCAAAAAGCACTGTAGAGAGTAATAAAACTTTCTCTCTGGAAACTTATAGTATAAAATCTTTTATGAGTATAATTAATATTGCTTAAAATTTGTTTTTTAACGCCTTCCTCATGTAACATCTGCTCGGAATAAAATGCTAAGTAATGCTTTCAGAAGCTAACGCGCCAACTATTTCATCGCTGCTTTTAATTATTAATTTAAGTAGATTTTTTTAACTCATGCAAGGCACCGACAAAATTAGTCGCGTTTTCAGAATAAATTAAAATTGGCAATGAATCGTTTCAAAGTCGCTAGAAAGGCATCAGAAGTTCGATCGAAAACTATTTATATGTAAAATGCCTTAGTAGACAGAAAAATAAATAGTGAATAATAACATTTGGAAATACGTGCTCTACGACCATTATGGGTTTTCATAAAAAAACATCTATAGCAATTGTCTTAAATGGCAAAATGGATTGACAAATAAAAGGTGTAACAGTTGTATATTTGGAACAATTGCATAAAACACATTCGTAAACAACACACCTAGCCAAATTTTTACTGCACAAATGCCAATATTTTAGTCGAATGTAGTATAATAGTTGTTGTGGATCAACGTGAAGTAATTAAATATGCTCTTGTAATAATAAATTAACAAATCTACTTTTAGACAGTAATAAAATAGGATGTCTTAAATCAAAAGCTAGATCCAAAGCTTGCAATCCTTCACCTACACAAATAACACCGTTATCGTCTATATACGGTGCCAAACATACAATTACGTAATAGCTTAATTTCTTGTAAAAAATGAAAGCTTTTGACAACTTTTATTAGTTTGATCAAAGCGCCATGTAACTCTTAACCAGTTATTAAATCACGATTAAAACCGTTTGCCTCCTTGTATATTGCAAGAAATTGTAAACAATAAATCTTCCATTTTATTCATAATATAAACTATCCTAGAAATTTAACATAGCTTGTTATTTTGGAAGAATACACCAGAAATAGCAATAGTGGACCTTTTCTTTTATTTTATTTGATAGTAGTTTAAAGTAAAGTAAAGTATTTTTAATTATGGTTTATTTATGTCACAATAGGAGAAACGTTTTTTGACTTAGGCTGAACTTAATGGTAGTTAATTATCTGTTGCAAATTTACGACCTCCAACAATATTTGTAGATTTTGAAAATACAGCAACTAATGCTATACAAGAAGAGTTTCTTGAAGTCAGAATCCGTGTAGTACATAGTACATAGTAAAATCACACTATGAGATGGCTCTGCCATCAAGTACTTATGAATCGTAACTTCGTTATACTTGAATATAAGCTATAAGGGGCGTCAATGTAATTGTGGGAACTACATTAGAGTGTATCTCCTACTGCTGATGAGCCGCAAAAGGGCAAAACGGCCGTCCAGTAGTTCACTCTGGTGACGTTTACACAATTGCATTCACATTGCTTTACCCCCAATGCCCTTTTACGTTGTGGTTTTATCCCGCAGAATTATTTAAAGCATATTTTGAATTTCGCGGTTGTTAAACTAATTTCAACGTGTTACCGCCATTTATAGCTATTTACAATTACCAGTAATTTAGACAAACCAATTATGAGTATATCGGCTATCATTAATTTAAATATTCTTAAATTTGGAAAATTTATTAAAACTGTCAATATCGTAAAGTAGATGAGAGTTAGAAATTAAAAAAAGTAATATGTACTTTTATTTTTATTAAATTTTATAAAAAAGAAATTAATCTTCTTGACATTTTATCAAACCTGTTAATTATTTTATTTCTTGGGCTAGTACAAGCGGTACAAAAATACTAAAAAGATTTGATTGTGTATTAATGATACACATTTTAACTAAAGCGTTCTTTAATCATATGTCTCCATTAAAAAAATATAAACCTTAGAACAAATCAAAAGATTTAAGTTCTTCAGTAAACTGCATCTTAATTTACGGTTCAAATCCGATTAAAAGTACAATGTCAATATCTGACCTGTTTTATTACCCCTTTTGATAGATTTATTTATACGTTTTTCTTTTAGAATTACTTGTACTCTAAAGTACTTTTTCTGCTATTAAGTAATATATTGAATGACATTGAAGCCGCAGTTAATTAGATTGACGATATCTTTATTTTATGTATTTTAGAATTGTTTTATTGATTTCAAATTGATTTCAGGAAATTATTTAACGTTTTTAGATTCATAATTGTCAATCAATTTTGTAACTAAAGTTTTGTATTTATTTATTTAGAAATTATTACGTTGTTTAAACAACCGTATTCTACGTTTGTGTTGATTTGGCATTTTCTTTGTTCTGTCAAAATTTCAGTTGTAATTTATGTTTCCATTCCATTTTAGCGGTTTGTTTAAATATTCTTTGTTTTTAGTACAATCTCAGTATAGTCGTACTTATTTTCTTTGTGTTAGTTCAATTAAATTACGTTGGAATGAAGTCATTTTTTTAATTTATTAGACAGTTGTTATAATTCAGGTCCCAGCAAGTAATCTTTATGACAGTAATGAAATAAAATATTTTGTCAATTTGACAGTTCACACAGAATCAGAAGCCGTTCACCAACACTACTTTTGTGACGTAATTAAATGTGTTTGCATCCTCTTTGCACTTTTGGTGGTATAATTTTCTTTCACGGAGTTTTCGAACACAACCATTGGATGAAGTGGTAGCCGCTTAAGATAATATAAGGAAGTGATTTTTGGTCAAGGGAGTTAGTTGGTTGACATTGTTGTCAAAATGCCTTAAAGAGATCGGAATGTAGTTGGTTGGGTGGTAAATTCGCCCCTAAGATGAAGAATTACCGCGGAAGTCATTAACAATGGAACAGTGAACAGTTCGTTTAAGTGGAAAAATTTTCTTATTTCGGAAAACAATTACGGCTTATTGAATTTCACTGGATACCGGTTTGGTTTTGTATTAACGTATCGTGGGTTTGTGCGTAAGTTTGTGTTTCACAATTCAATTTTCGCGTTGGTGGCGGCTCATGGAAAATCTTTCAACGGAACATAGTTCTTTTGGTGACCTTTCCACATTTCTTCCCGATTACATCTGGCAACCTAGGATCAACCACAAGTTCTTTCCTGGATTTATGACGACGACAATTTAATTTGTACCGATTAATTAACGTTGGTGAAGCTTTTTTACTCGTTTAAGTGTCTTAAAAACTTTGGGTTTTAAGAAAAATGAGTGTTGCAAATTGATTTTATTGATTTTAGAATTAGTAAATAATAATTGTCCGTGTTTATCAAAACTATACGTGACTATTCTATTAAATTGTCATTCTTGTTTTAAAATAAAATGAAGTTATCTTATTTTGTATTTAATGCATTTAATAATAATATTTCGTGCATTAAGTAATTAAGATTTTTTTTGTTTTTTTATTTGTTTTGCATATTTCTTTCACTTTTATTTTGGTTTTTATACGCTTATTCAATTTTTCGCTAACTAATAGTTTTTTTTTGTTTTGTTTGTTTTGAGTGTTCAAATAAATGTTAAATAGTTAAATGTAAACAAGCTTTTAATTCCGTCGGCCTTAGCGTTACATGAAATTTTTGTTCATTACAGAATAAACCCTATTAACGTAAATCTATTTAGAGTGTATCCTACAGAAGCGGGCTTGTGGTTGGCAAGGGCCAGAAGTCCATTGAGCGTTCTGTTAAGTTTTCCAAACAATCACAGAATTTTGAATATAACCCACCCCGTCTTCACTGAGCACCGGCAAAACTTTGTTAATGTTACTTTATTTCAGGCAAGTGTCATTGTTCTAGCTTTTTCATGTAACACGATGTTGCTTTGTCAGAATTTTTTTCTGAAAATTATCGCAAACAGAAATACGTAAATTTAGTGGTAAAGTTTTTTTTGTTAATACTTTTTTAAAGAAAAAATTTCACGGATCTCGCAAATCTTGCAATTATCGGAAGGTGTTGAAAACACAATATTAATTACGTCATATAATGAACAACGTTTATTACAATTTTCAAAAATAAGAATGCATACTTAAATAATACAAAAATAAAAAAACACAAATAACTAGGATCCTAGGTACATATTAAACGAGAATACGGTTGTATGATAATTCACCAATTGTTTGTATTTAACATTTGTCCATGAAATGCCTGAGAATTGTTTCCCATAACTTCTTCATCGTTGGAAGATGATGAATCAGCAACACCAATGACTTATAAACAATCTTTTGTCATAACAAATTATAAGCAAGAATTGCTGCGCGCTGATAAAAGATAGCTTCCAGTAACATATCTAAAGAGAAACCCGATCGCGTTATCTTAAATCCATGCACTTGAACAAACATCATGGCATGTAAATAGGCTGGTGTCACTAATTTTTGTAGTTCAATTTGTTTCCCCTTTATCTCTCCAAGAGGAACGGAAATTGTGTTCGGCAATGAATTAGTATTAAAAACTCTAAATCGAAACAGTCCCGGCTCTTGTTTCTCAATTATAGCTTTAGTAGTAAGCAAACTGGAGGGTACATCTTTTACAGAAAATTTTTCTAGAGAAGCACAAATATGGGTATTTGTGCTGTATTGGTAACGCTTAGCTTTTCTTTTCCAAGTAATGCACGGTAAAAAAACACAAAGCAAGCAACAAAATTTCAATACATCAAACATTATTCGAGAAAATATTTTTAAGGGAAAAAGTCACCTTCGCAAAACTCAAATAATAATATTGCACTCACAAGCATGTTATGCGATGAAAGGTCGAAAAATTGTGATGCACGTCCACTGACTCATTTTTTGCTGGCTTAGAAACGTTTGAAAGCATTCGGATAACTTTCAGAAATTTAGCCAGACTTTGATAGATTACGTTTTGATTAAATAATTCATTCAATGATTTAATAAACAATTTATATTGCGTGTTTCTTGACAATTGTTTCATCAAACCCTAACTAGTTGATGCGTATTTAAAAAAAATAACAAAACTAAATGATTACTGGGTTTTACCCGAGTTTTATGGCGGTTCACAGTTCTACAGCTTCTAAGATAAAGACGCAATTCGAGCTACGTTGCCACATCCTTTCAGATGTAAAAGTTGCAAAATGGTGATTTCATCTTTGGAAAGGTGCATCCATAGTTTAAAAATTGAATTTTTTTCAACAATTTGTCGCGTTCGCGATTCCTTGTTATATCTAAAGAAAACTTATAGCAATTTGGACTTGCAATAAAAACATTTCGCGACGCGAAATAATCGACATGTCTTTTTATTCTCTTTTTTTTACCAATTCTACAATTTTTCTCCTATTAATATTAAACAAATGCGCTACTGACTATAAAAAAAAACATTAAAGAGATAAACTTTACTTTAACATGAATCCTTTCTCTAGTCCTAACAAATTCATAACAATCATAACGCTAATAATCTTTACAGTTGTTTGACTGTTGATACAATTTCGACATTCAAAATTTATTTTAATTTTATTTTAGCTACTTTCGTCCTATGTTGATAACTTTACAGTAAAATCGTTTATGATTTAAACTAGTAATTACTCATATTTTTTGATATAAAACAGGTTTATTAAATTATTTCGTTTACGCATTTTAAAAATTGAACATAAATTATCGGTTTAGTAGAACATGTGTGTTTCGGTCGAGTCGCTTTTGGTGAGCAACGCGTTTTTTTTTGCGGCTAAGGGTAGCTTTGTCGATCTCGTAATATTACACTAGCATTTTTTATAGAGGACAACATTTACCATAAAAAAGTCGGCAGAAGGGTACAATTACGTTCAATAGTTTAGAAAAAACAAGTGAACAAAAGCAACCTTTACTTCAATAAAGAGACTATTGAAAATGAAAGTGCATGTGCTAATATAGCAGTAACTGATGTTTCTAATAACGAACGTAATATTTTAATACTAAATTACAATTTAGTAAAAATTTAGTAAGATTTCATATGTTCTCATCATCTATGGGAATGTTCTGTTAGCTTGTTATTGGTAGAAGTATGACAACACTAAAAACATAAAAAAACTAATTTTCCAAAAAAGGATTTTCAACTGGTCAATGTAAACTTAAAAATGCAATAAACAAAACTAATGTAAGTTAACAGTGTGGTGTATTATTTGATCTAATATAGAAAAAACTCAAACAAGACAGTGTTTATCATTAACTTAATGCCGCATCCATATACCGTACAATTGCCACTATCTGCCAAATTAAATATTAGACTCACCTGAAAGCGTGCCAACCAAGACCGACAGACCTTTAAAAAAACGTGAAAATATGACAAACCTTTATAGTTTATTTGTAATGACAAAATAACTATTTATTAAATACCATGTTTTTAGTTGAGTATTAACTTGTCAACCAAAAAAGAGAATTAATTTTATTACTAGATATTTGTCTTCGAGTGCAAATAAGCAACAAAAGAAACTTATTTGTTTGTTAAATAAATATTTACAATATAAAATTTATGTTTATGATGGTAGAAAAACAAAATTATTGTGAGTTAAATAAGTTTAAAAAATAAATCAATTTGTTTTAAAATTTAAATAGTGTTAGGTATTAATCTTTGTTAAGTATCTGTTTAGCAATTGCTAAAACTAATTAAAAAAATATATTAAAGCTCTATTTTCTATTTAATACTTCCATGCTAGTATTTACTATATTTGTTACTATAAAAAGCTACCTAACATTTTGAAAAAAACCGCTATTTTAATACAAATCGTTTACGTCATGCACAATACTAAAGATTAGTAACTATCTATGCACCAATATGGTTATTACGATGATTACGCTCGGAAAGCAACGTGATACATCGCAAGAGCCTCTGTCCAGTAACACCAGTGATGCATACAAGACTTAATTTTTTATTTTAAATAAATAAAATAAAAAGCAAAAACGAACAATCACTTTAGTTCTATTACATGTATATTTAGTAATCCAAAACAATAAATAGTTTTCTTTTAATTATTTACGTGTTAAATTGATTTTACAATCACAATAAATCTGTAAATATTGCTCAAATATGTTAAAAAAATAGAAAACTTGTTAGCATATAAATCTAAACAAAAACATAAAAATAAATATCATTTTTGAGTAGGTACGTAATAACAGGGCGTAATGAGAGGGCGTTATAATCCATAATGCCTCGGTTGTTATGTATAATCATAATTATGTACAATAAAAAGTTTTTTTTTGTTCGACAATATCGCTCTTTATAATGTCTTATCTCATTATCCTAAACCATATTGCTTAGTATATCTTATATTTTTTTTTATTAAATGTTTTTATATCATAATTTGTATAATTGATCAATAATAATTATTGAAATGTTAATGTTTTAGGTTTTATTCCATTAAGCGAATGGTGTAGAGCACTAGAAGCGGCAACGGAACTGTCTCTACCTTGGAGAATGTTAAAGGATAAATTAGTTACAGTAGATTCAGAAACACAAATGGTAAAATATTCAACTACTTTTGATAAAATTAACGATAGTGATATTACAGTAAGTGTTTAAGTGTTACATAATTAACAAAACCTTAATTGTGATTATTGTAGACCGTCCAAGGAGCAAACACTGTTGTCGAGACACTGTATCGTAATAAAAGCAGTTTAGAGGCTATTTTTAGAATAATTGATAAAGACAATTCCGGTAAGAGATTGATTATATTAAAAATATGTTTCTTATATTATTAAAAATAATAATAAACAGTTTGTATTTACAATTTTGCTTTTACGAATTTAAAAGTATGCATTATTTTTATCAAATAAACTTGTAGGAAATAGCCAGAGCTTCGTTTTATCAATAAAGTTTTTAACTTTAATCGTTTAAAAGTAGTAAACCTAAACGGGATAATATAATTGATTAACTTTAGAAAATACTTTTCTACAAGTTCAACAAATTTAACTTTTCTAATTTTTTATTAACTAGTAAAATACCTTAATAACAATAAAAAAAATCTTAAATAAAATTATGTTAAGTTATACGTTTTTTGTTTGATGCAAATAGTCTTATTCTCTTTTCCTCCTTTGTTTCGTCAAATTCGAATAATAATTTTAAAGCGTAATTTTCGTTTTAAACTTGTTAGCTTTAAAAATGGAAGATATGCTGATAAAAGTACTAAATTTAGGTTTATCCTTTGTACCAACGCAATTTTCGTTTAAATTACACTTTTATGTTCTGAAAGTTACATTAATTTTACTTTTAGGTTACATAAGTTTGGAAGAATTTTCAGATGCTTGCAACTTAATTCGAGAACATATGCCCAATCCTATTAGTCATGACCAATTATTAGATATGTGCAGATTAATGGATATGAATAAAGATGGATTAGTAGATCTTAACGAATTTTTGGAAACTTTTAGAATGGTTGATCCTGAACAACAACGACAAAGAACTAAATTAAATTTGGATGAATCTTATGTGTGTGACTTTAAAAAAAATACAAATAAGAATATTCCTTTAAGCGTTAAAGAAACTAATGGATCTCCACAGAAGTTATACCAAAATGACAAAGAAATAAGTAATTCATCAAATGCTGCTAATGAAGAGTCATTGTTTGGGTCGCCCGTTCACAATGACATTCAAAATATTATTGAATCGCCTTTATTAGCTAGTCCAAAAGCTTCGAACGTAACTGTTACTATAACAACTACTTCTCCTCAAACGTCTCCTGATTCATCTTCAAGCTGTATTAACACTTTAGGTAAATCTCCTGTTTTAAGTAACAGATTAGATAGAAAGTAACTTTAATTGAATTTACAATGTTTTATTTGTTTCATAAATACAATTTTTTTACATTTTGTGTTAGATACTTAAATTACCTAAAGTGTTAATTATATTTTCTATTGAGCTTTTTATGAACTAGTTTAAGCGAGACTGATTCAATTAGGCCGTGCTTCCATCAACATCAGCAATTAACGCGGTATTGCTACTCTATACTTTTTTCTCACTACTTATTTAAGTTTAGAACTTTAAGACTATGATAAGATATAATTTGCAAGTTTCCCTTTACTGATGACGGCCTTATTTAAAGATTAAGCTGTACTAAATGGTTCTGTATTTGTGGTATAAATGTTGTTTTAAATGGTGCTATATTTAAAAAAAATCGTTTATTAACTGTGCAAAAAAAAACTACCAAACTTGTGCTTAAAATTAAAAACTATATATTATTAAATTCCTTTACAAAAATAGAACAATTATTATCTTATAATGTTTACATATCTTTACTCGTATTATACAATGTAAATGTTAAACATACCTAACCTTAATCTTAAAATTTTAAAAATATATACTAAATATAAAGCGTAAAATTTCTAATAGGAGCAATAAACAAATCTGGTTTATCTAGATTTTGCTAGTAGAACTTATATTAAAAAACGGGCCACTTCCATTTATCCTATTGATATGTTAAATTGTAGAAAACTAGTTTATAACGCTTGTCCAAAAGTTATTGTTATAGAATTAGAAAGTTTATTAAACAAAATATAATTAATATAATTATAACCCTGTATTTTGTGATATAATTTTTATATACGTATTAATCATAAGTTTACATAATACTAATAATATTACTTTATAGCGAGTTGGCAGAAATGTATAACTTCTCTACTACAAATTTCATGTAACGTTTAACCCTACTCAATTTTGCATCAATATGTAATGCTCATAAATTTGTAACTAAAACAAATAAGAAAAACAATGCCAACTCTAATGTTTAAAAAAAAATGATTCCTACTTAAATTGAATATAATATTATATTAGCCTAATTTAAAACGGTGTTTACGTATTCTTTTTTATGTAGTTTGATTTTTGAATTTAAATATATTTTTGTTTTACAAACATTTTTTTAATAAGATGAAAGAATTGAATTTTCATGTTACATCTCCCACAGAATCAAAAAAGTTCATTATTTAATGTTGTTTAGGAAATTTGCGTATGTAAACTAAACAATGAAAATTACTCAAAGACGGCTACTTCAGCGCAAAACCACTGGTTTCGGAGTCTAAAAGAACAGATACCAAAAAAATGTGCAAACGGATAGATTAATGAAAACAATATCAACACGCTCTATAGACAAGTCTTACAGGCTACGGTCGACTCGTCAGAAATAGAAAACTATAGTAAACGCAATCAGAAAAGAAAACTGTCGTAAAAAAATAAAAAAAGATTACTCAGTTCTCAGAGATCATTACAAAAAAGAAAGAATGCAAAAACGTTGATGCAAAACATTAAAGCAACATACAAATTTTCAAAAACGAGTCAAAATAAGATGGCCTCAGTATACTGGTGAAATGACAAAATCGACAATGCTAAAAAAACCTGTAAAAAAATTTAAACTAATGACATAAATTAAGACAAAGCTTAATACTAAATTTTGCGCTTTAAATAATTAAAATAAACATTTTAAAAGCTGTCACCACAATAGAATATGCAGACAACTTGGCGTTAGTAGTATGCGAATACAGTAAAAAAAAACAACAACAAAATTACAATCTAAATAAATAAAATATGTTTTGAATTGGTTTCAGTGTTAATAGAAAACTAAACAAAACGTTAGTAGCCTAAAAAACATTAACCCAAAAGTCCAAAGTTCAGCCCAAAAATTACAGTGCAAGCTAACTTAATATTATAATCTGAACTTCCTGAACTACTGAGTACAGCATAAGAATACTGTGGCAACTGCGTCAGCAAAACAAGCTTCAATGGCATATGGAAGCGTAAAATCGTCTAATCCGTAATAACCAGTAAAAAACTACTTACGGAACGGAACTTACACGTTTTAATTTGTTAAGTAGTATTAATACCTATAGTCTATTTAATGATGTCATTGTATATTTGCAAATAAAACTACATAGTGATCTCAAAAAAAATCTACGAAAAAGAATCCTTAGCAACCCACGTCGCAAAAATTTAACTCATGGAGGAAATAAGGCAAATACGTTTACCATGATTCTGGTACAAAAATTTATTTGGTTTGTTCAAGTAGAAGCTTAATCCAGAACTTATAAACTACGTGCGGATACATCTAAATATTTTACAATGATTAATGAATTAGATAGAGCAGCTCTGCAAAAAGCGTCTGACATTTTAACATCGTTAACTGTAAAAACCAAATACGACACGTTAAAAAAAACAAATTATTTTGCGAATTTCAGACTCTGAAAACAAACAGTTGACTAAAATTAAACTCGGTAATAAAACTTCATCACAAACATTACAGAAAATAAAATTATTACAAGAACAAGATTCGATGAAAAGGTATTAAAAACGTTATGGTTCAAAAGAAGGTAAGTGACACCTTAGAGTTAGAAAAGATACTCGACATAGCAGATAAAATTAACAAAATACAGTCGTATATAATTCTAACAATAACTGCAGTGCATTTACACATGGGTGTCCCACGAGGTACTGTACATACTGAAATGGTATGTTCCTTAGGTCAATTTAAGTAGAAAACGTCCTATAAACATAGGTCCAATTCGCCATAGTTACACAGATACAACTCCCCCGTATGTCAGTATGGCGAACATTACATGATGGGCTTTTGTATCCCTATCACATACAACAGGTTCAGCATCTGGAACACGTAATTCTCATTTGTGGTCATATCAAAATCCACATGGCACAACAGAAACTAACTTTCAGCGCAGATTTTCTGTTAACGTATGGTGTGGCATGATTGACGATTAACTTATTGGACCTTTCTTCTTTGAGGAACGTCTTTGCGGAATGAATTTCTACCTACTTCACCTTTACTAACAAGCCAACAAATGTTTCTGCAACATGATGGAGCTCCTCCATATTTTAGTCGGCATGTGACCGAATATCTAAATGTTGCTTACCCCAATAAGTGGAGTAGACGAGGAGGCCCGCATGCTTGGCCACCGAGATCGCCCGATCTCACACCTTTGGACTTCTATCTGTGGGGTCATGTGAAAAGTTTAGTATACGAGGTAAAAGTTAATACCAGAGCTGAACTAATACAGCGTATCCTGAATGTGTGTCAACAAACACGGAACAACCAGCAGGTGCTTCGAGCGGCTACTCGGTCCATTTTAAATCGCAGCCGTCGTTGTATTAATGCCGAAGGAGGTCATTTTGAGCATTTGATGTGATTTTTTTTGTTTGTTTTTCTTATGTTTGTTTTGTAGTTCGATTTTCTGTTTTCAATAATAATATTTTTAAAAAAAAATGTGAGCATTTATAAACTTTGAACGCTTGTATCTGTGTAACTATGGCGAATTGGACCTATGTTTATAGGACGTTTTCTACTTAAATTGACTTAAGGAACATACCGTTTCAGTATGTACAGTACCTCGTGGGACACCCCGTATAATAGCAAACTTGATCAATCGGTATTGCTTGCTTCGGTGCACGCATCTCAATCATCAAAAATTCAAAGCTTTATTGCTGCGTTGCAACCAGAGGTAACGACATTAACAAAACACGTGGAATCCACATTACATAAAAATTATTCTTACGAGCAAAACTAACACAATTTTGTAACAAGGCGCGTAATTGCACCAAACTATGTAAACACGAACTATTAGAAAATTAATACATCCGTCACTACTGGAAGCAGTCGTCGTCGAAAACAACCATCGTTACCGATAAAACTGCGTGTTTAACAATTTGACTGCCGTGAGAAACACAACGTCATACACAGCACATTTGCCACCCTAACCGCAAGCATCAAAAGTTGGTTTTCATACATTCAGTGTGTTACGTGCATAAATTTCAAAGTGTGATACCTTGTATCTTCATTACACTAAAGTTAGATTTCTATTTTTGACGCCCTCTAACGAGTTTCGTTTTACTTTATTTCCTGTCAAGACGGTAAACCGTCAACTACTTTAAAATCGTGCTTGTGATTATTAATTTTTTTTTAAATTAATTATCTGCGTATGTAGAAATTATAATATAAAACGAAAACGCATTTCTATTATTTTATTCATCTAATGGTAAGCTTTTCCTATTAGTTTTTAGAATTCTTTAGTAATTTACTTGTTAATTTGTTAGCACGGTTCAATACGTGTTAGTGCACATGTTTCGGTGTATTCTCCACCAATATCAACCAAATACCTTCATGCAAAGATTATAATTTTGGAAGGCCTACGTTAAAGCTAAAAACGAAGTTTCGACAAGAATTTTCTCCGATGTACTATTCCTTATAAGTCAATCGACTACGATATCAACCTTTAATTTAATTAATGCAACAGCATTTGATAACCGGTTTTTATGTCTAATTTATTTTAGCATTATTTAATAGTTTTGTAGATTTTTGCTTTCGTGAGTCATTGTGCATTTATTCATATTACAAATTGACTCAACGATGAAAACGTTTTCTTCGGACCAGTACTGGATTGTGGGTAAGTCTTATTTAATAACATTTGCGTTGTCATAAAGGTCTCACACGAAATTTTGCTTGTTACTTTAACTTATGTAATTACATAATTGTTTCAATACCATTTAAGTATTTTCATTAATTATTATTGTATGCCGCATGTTGTGAATCATAGATATTTGTCATTATCAATTTAATTTTCTTTGCTATCAACACCATATGTGTAATTTAAACCTATGTATGTTGCCGATACTTCCGGCATTTATTAATCGAATAATTAAGTTCTTGTGCTCGGTGTTAGTAAACGACAAGATTAAATTAAAGTTGTACGTGTTATCTTTCTTTTTTTGGTCCATTGAGGATTACGAACCTGATTTTGTTACAAGCTTGGACCTTCTGTCTTGATCGAAACAGAAGATTTACTTAGTAAGATCTTGCGCTTTTTAAATTCTATTTACTGGAACCTCTCCTATCTCCGATTAGTGTGAGTTGACCGAGCAAGGTTCGTAAGTTTGTAGCAAGTGCTTTAATAGCCTTGAAACTTAGTTTTACTTTCTGGGATCAATTTGATGTTTATGCAGGCTGCAATACACGCCTGTAAGACATAGAAACTACACTTGGCTTGTATTTGTGTGCATCGATGTTTGATTCTCGCAGCTTTAAAAGTTCGGCCATTGATAAACAATGAAACACCAAGCAAAATATTATTTATGGTTATTCTAACGGAACACTCATTTTCTTATTCTATGCTTAAGAAAAAACTATTTTTCAATAAACAAAGTAAAATTATTTAAAAAATATTAGAACAAGATATCAGCTTAACGTCTATTTAGTATACGAATGAACTTGAAAAAACTAACAGTAGTTTTTACTGCATTTTACACAGCGGTATTTTAACTGATGAATCTACAATTGGGCATGTTTTTGATCAAATTTTGCAAGTTGTTCGTAAGATAGAATGCACCTACGACGATTATTACAACCTATATCTTTCAACACGTGTTCGCCTTTTTTAACTTTTGTGAAGCTCTGAATCTCTATTTTATTTATCCCCAAAACCAGATCTTCTTTGAATTTTGATATGTATTTGTTTTCATTTGCTACCTACTGCTATTAAATATATGCATTTACAAAAGCAGCATTTATAATTAGCTCAACGGCTAGTTTTTGATACCACCAAACTCTCCGTTATAGTGAAGCAGTGTACGTTTTAATTTAATCCGGTAGGTCAATGTAAGTTTTATGTTTATTATAATACGTTACTTCCATTGGCTTTTTACTTTCTTTGTCGCAGCAAGTGATTGTTTTGAGTTCGGTTTGTATGTTTTGTACTCAGAGTACAAACATCAAGTTTGTCTTTCCATTTTTGAACTACCACTCCAGTAGTACTTTCGGCAGCAATATTTTCTCCTTTTCGTAATTTCCTGTCTATTACATGTTTAAGATTTAATCTTTTATTGCTCCTGAAAGTTCTAATTAGGTGAGCGTTTTTCTTTTGTTTATATTTCCCACAGTAAACTTGGAGGTTATACGTACATTCTTTTTCAAGACAAAATTTATACACGTTTATACAAAATTTATGCTATAGAACGGTTCGCCTCCTGGTAAGTAATGATTTTCAAAATTTGGTCAAATTAATGATCCCTTCTTTTAGGAGGTTGGATGAGTCACTTGACTCAGTGTGAGCGAGCCTGATAAAGTGTTCATCCTGAACACGAAACGTCGCCAGTTACTAAAGTAGTTGCTTTCATCCAACCTCCTAAAAGAAGGGGTCATTAATTTGGCCAAATTTTAAAATTATCACTTACCAGGAGGCGAACCGTTCTAAAAAAACTTGATTTGACCAAATTTTAAAATTTTAAAATTTATGCTGTTTATAGTTATACACTGACGAAAACTTAAACGTTTCCTGAAGGAAACTAAAGTTTCGTCAATACTAATATTCTGTTTTACAACAACAGGATTTTGAAAATTTTAAATTAATAAATTTATCAGAGGTGGGATTTTTTGCAATCTATTTTCGGTCAGTATCTCGTTATAATGAAATGCCATGTTTTGAGCATGAACTGAAATTGATTTAAAAGCATTACATCTTTCACTTTGTTGTCATACAGAACGCTTTTGAACCAGTATGATTTTATTGAAGGGTATTGACACAAACCCGTTCAGATTAAAATTCCAATGAAAGATTTCAGTTTTTTATGATTGCCAAATGTGTATTTGGGCTTTTGGCAATCTTGCTGATGCTTTGCACTGACCTGCATATCTGTTTGTCTTTGTGACTATTAATTCTAGCACTTCGTTATTAAAAATAATTTTAAAAAATCGTAAGAACATTTTCACCTCAACATTTCGTTCGGGAAAAGGAAACACTTTGAGATTTTGTTTACTCACGTCTTTCCACACAAATTTGTCGCTGGTGTCACATTGTTGATCTTCACCGCTATTACTATCATTTTCTTGTACTTCCTTCCGAACTACATCGTTTAATGTGTCCAAGGCACTGTCAAAAATGCTTTAGTATGTAGCGGAAGTGCTTGGCTCATTAACAACTTTTAAGCATTTACGAAGTGGTTCCGAAGAATTATTAGAGCTTCTAGAACATATTCATCTCCCGAATCTTCGAATTGCTCATTATTATCTTCATCGGAGAGACATTCCTGCATTAGAATACTCGATTTCTCTTGTTCTTTCTTGTATTTTTTTTTATAAACACGTGTTTAGACAACAACAAGAAACTATGTTGCATAACACAAAGTCAACGCCTGACTAGTATTGAGTAATAATGCAGTAAATCGTTGCAAGTCTCAACTTGTTACCGTATGAATTTGTGTGAAAAGAAGGGTCTGATTCTGATCTAAGCTCAAAACGGAAAGCACATAAGTTTTTTTTTGCAAAAAAGTACATTAATTGACAATTACTAATGTCATCAGTGTCCTAACCAAAAATAAAGTAGTACTGGCCAAACAAAATACAATTGTAGTAACTGTTGCGGCAGTCAACATGCTAATTGACACATGTGCTGATGTGTTAGTTATTCCTGCTACATTAGGCAAACGTCATACTCTTACGGCATATAAACTTTACACTTTTGCATAGCAAACTTTGCTTGTTCTATTATCGAATCTGACGTTTGGTAGATCTACAATCTCGCTGCTTTATCGATGGTATTACAAAACTATCAACCATCCAGAAAATGTTAAAATCCTCTCAAGATACAGTGATGGTTTTAAACATTGAATTCAAATATCGATCGTTATTAGTAGAGTTTCTAGAAATTCTAACAAATAGCAACGAGATACAAGTTTAGAACAAAATCAATCACTGCATCATAACAAAAAAAAATTTTAAAAGCTCAAAAACACTCGTCGTTTGCTACCAAAAAAATTAAAATTGCTAAAAAGATTACATTTTTTAATCGAAAATTAGATTTACAGACTTTTAGGCAGTCCATAGCAATTCCGTTGCATTTAATGCCAAAAAAAGAAACAGGTATCTGGTGTCAATGTGATGATTACCAAAAAGCAGATTCTGTGACTTAATACGACAAATATCCTATCCCTCACATTCAAGATTTTTTCTACACACTCATATCGCAGAAAGGGACATTACAGAGTCGTTTGCAATTACACCATTAGCATTATTTAAATTAGATATATGAATTTTAAATTATGTAAGGCAGCACAAACGTTTTAAAATATCATTCAAGAATTTAATTTTAGTCATTGTTATATAGATTATATTAATTGCAAGTAAAAGTTTTAAAGTATTTTGCTTTTCTATTCGTTCTTGTTTTGATTTTTTCTTTTTATAACACCTGTGGCTACTGACTTAGTTACATCTGTGGTGTTCAAATACAATGTGAGCTCTAATTTTCAAATTTGAAGTAGAATCGTGACAAAATAATCAATTGTTAAAGTCATGTTGTATTCATGTTTATGTTTGATATAAAAAATATGCTTTTATTTAAAGTACACGTAAGAAACATAAAACTTAATGTCTATGTACTGACTAACGAATTTGTAAAAAAACAAACAGCAACTATTTTTCAGTTTAAGAACTGTAATTGTAAAAAATAACAGCCGATTTGTTAACAAAATTAATGTGCAATCAAGTGAGCGTTTACTTAATATGTGACTCGTATTTATGCGTACTTTCAAATATTAATTGTTTCTACTGCTATAATATTTTATCATTAAATTGAATAATATGATTGTGCAATAAAATAAAATTTTTATTCTGTTGTAAAATATCTATGAATTATATTAAGCTAATAAACTTTTTTTGTACGAGAGCAGCTTATTTTACGTGCCGCATATAACATTAAATATGAATTTGCGGATTAACTATTGTTTTGTCTCTTAGAGAGACCATAATTACGCTATATAAGCAATAGATCAATATTTTGTGTTGTCTAAGCAGTTATGTTTTAAAACATTTAACATAACATCAATAACTAATATGTCTACTAAAATTACATTTTAACATCTAATTGAATATTTCGAGAACACAACATTAAAACATGTTTATTTGTATATTCTAAATTAAGTTTCTAGATACGCAAATTTTATATATTTGTGTATAGATTGTTAGGAACAAATAAATACAAGAAAAGTCACACACGTGTATTATGTTTAGTTTTGTATTTATAATAAAATAAATACTTTTATAAAAATTTAATTATGCTTAAATACAAAAATAAAGGCGTTACAAAAAACAATCAATCTCACTCATATGTTTTAATAGAGCCAATTTGTATTTAAATCCTATTTAAAACAAAAAAAAAGAAATTAAAGATAGAGGAAAGTCGCCTATATCGTACCAGTTAAATTGTTTCTCTTTAATATTTGTGTTATTATAAAGCCTGAGAGAAACTTAATGGCGTCAATGGTAATTTTACATAACCAGATGCCAGCGACTAAAAAAGTATGTGTGTACTTCATGTTCATTAATAATTATTAGACACTGAGAGTTTTAGACGTTCTTGATATAAGATTTTAACACCCTTACGTAAGACTTTTTGCACGTTTTTATTAATATTTGATAAAAAATTGCCTTACAGGTAAAACTGTGCTCTGTTTTTTGCATCTCGTGACAACCTCAAACTATAAATAGCGGCAAATCACAATTTTAATTATAGAGTTGCCTATATCATACCACCATATATTTTCTTAATTTGTACTAGTAAAATATAAGAAACGTAACTGTACTATTAAAGAGACCCATTTTTACAGGGAACGGAAAGAGAAGGAGAAAAGAAGCTATGGCGAGTGGGAAGAAATAAATATGAAGCGGCTGAGTTGCTGGCAACAGCGGTTTCGCTAAGCGGGACGCTAAGTAGATGCTTACTTACAACTGCTTAGTAAATTACTCAACGTAAAAAGTTTATGCTGAATCGGTCAGCAATAGTTAAATCACTAACTTCAGAGAGCATACTTTGAAGAAGTAACCTCAAAAAAAATCCGCGCGAAATCAATATGATTATTGCGTTAATTCCTTTATTAATAAATTATTATATGCTGGGAATGATAGAAACAACTACAAAACAATAACAGAACTTGCAGGGCACAATGCGGCACACGTGCTTGTTGAAGTAGATAATACTTATGAAAACGAGGAAATGTGTAATAACTTTAATTGGACCCACAATCCTACTCTACTTTTATTAGATGAGTATCACAAGCATGTTACACGTTTTCGTAACCCTAAGATTAAAAAGAAAACATTATGGGAAGAAATTTTGCAGGTAATAACTAATCACGGTTATAGTGTTGATGAAGTAATGTTAGATCGCAAAATGCAAAACATGAAATCAACCTTCAACAAGAATATATTTTCCTGAATCACCTCGAAGTGGCTCCTCGGGTTCAGTATCAATTACTTCTAATACTCCATCAAATGATAGAAAGGAACAAAAAACACTAGATACCTATTGCAAGACGCAAATTGAACTTGACGAGCAGAGGTTAGAAGAATTAAAAAAAATTCGAATGGAAATTTCTGAAAAGAATAAACTAAATCGATAAAAACTTGAATTGTTTCAGAAATTTATTAAAGATAAACAAATGTAATAACTTTTTTTTAAATTTTTAGTTAGAACACTACTTTTAAGAAATTTATTAACAAAAAAATTTAACTAATGTACTTAAATAATTGCGTTTTAACTCTGCCGTATTAAGGGGCAGTACATTGGGGTAATCATCATCTGCGTCACTATTTTCATCTTCGCCTAAATTATCACAGTCTTCTTCTTTGTCTAAATCTACTTTAATTACAAAATTATGCAAAATACATGCAACCAACACGACTTCAGGTATTAAATAATCCAGTGACATGTCTAAATGTTTTAATCTCTTCCATTTACCTACGGTTACATAAAACATGTGAGTACTTACACGAAGTCACAATACGTTCTTACCTTTCAATAAACCAAATGCTCTTTCAATAACAGATCTTTGACCACTCATTACTTGATTAAACCTAACCTGTTGAGCATTAAGATGACCATTGTCCCTATATGGTTTTAATAAACATTGTAATAATGGATATGCTGCATCGCTTAATAAATACTGATGTGGTGGTAAAAAATTGGATCATTCACTAGCTTATTAAAAAGAGGACTGTTACTAAAAACTCTAGCATCATGTAATCTACCAGGCATGCCTATAAATACATTGGTGAAAACTCTCATATCATCACAAACTCCTTGTAATATAATGCTATGTTGTCCTTTACGATTATAAAAATCAATTGCATTATTTTTTGCTTGCTTGAAAACTATATGAGTCCCATCAATTGCGCCTACTACTCCTGGTAATTCTACAATGTTAAAATAAAAATTCATTGCAGAAAAGTAAATATAAATATTTTATTTACGACATCGATTTTCAATTCGAGCAGCAATCTGAACACATTCAGCTGGAGTAGGCCATTTAATGTATTCATCCTTAAGTTGGGAAATTGAAGATAAAATTTTCCTGGACAAACTAGCGTTTTTTTCCGAAGGAATAGAAGTAGAATTAGAAAACCATATCTTAAGATTAGAAGCGTTTTTCTTTGGCGTACCTATTGCAGACATTAGAGCAGTTGCTTTTGAACTTGCAGAACGTAATGGTTTAAAACAAAATTTTCATAAAAACAAAAGAATGGTTGGCAGAAAATGGTTTTAGAGCTTCGCGAGACAACATCCCCAAATTTCATTTATGCAGCCAAAGTCAACATCTATAGCCAGATGCAAAAGAGTATTTTTTAGTTTACTAGAAAAATTAGTAGATAAGTATGGTCTGACGGATACTAAAATTTTCAATGTAAATAAAACGTAACTTTCTACAGTTCAAAGATCCCAGAAAATTTTGACCAAAATAGAAATATTTTAAGTGGGGTAGTTGCTAGTAGAGAACGAGGAGTAACACTACCTTTGTTGCATGCAACAATGCAGCAGGACTATATGTAGTACCCATGATAATCTTCAAAAGAAAACAAACGTCTACAGTACTTGTACAAGCAGAGCAACTGCTGGATTTCTCGTAAAAATTTTGGGTACTGGAGTTTAGCTAGTGTGGCTAAAATACTTTATCTCTGCCGTGAAACCATTTGTACAAAAAAAAAAATTGTTTACTGTTAGATGGGTATACTCGAGAAACTTAAAAGCTATAGAACTTGCCAAAAAGAATGAAATTATTTTTCTTCAACTATCGGGACACACCAGGCATCAATTGCAAGCTATAGGCATTGCCATATTCAAACCGTTTTAAGTTTACTACGATCAAGACACTAAAAAGTGGTTAATGGAATGCCCAGGCAGGGTAATTACACAATTTTAAGCAACTCGATTAATTGGAAAGGCTTACGACAGAGCCGCTAGCATCTCAAAAGCTGTTGATGTGTTTGGAAAATGTGGCATTTGGCAGGCAAATAGAAATGTTTTTTCATACGCCGGCTCCGATTTTGAAACGGGAGAAATCCTGCATAATACATCAACCATAAAAAAACGGTTGACTAACAGTTCAGTCGATGAAGATGACATCCCATTAGCTTTTCTGCGCCAAGTGGCCCCGCCCCAGTTGCACTTTTCAAGAACATAACTCTGGATGCATCAATGAAAGATATTTTGCCACTGCCCAATTATCAGAGCGCAGATACTGGGCAAAAAAGAAAAGATGCTAAAAAAGTCCAAATATTGACAACTACGCCATGTAAATATAGGCTCAAAGTCAAGCAAAATGATATAAAAAAAACTAAAATAGACAACAGAGAAAAAAATTAGCCAAACAAAAATAAATACGAAAAAAAAGGAAACTGAAAAAAACATTGTCATACAAATAAACGAGTAAACGATGAGCTCGAAGCTAAGCAAACTAGGGTACAAGAGAAACAAAAAGAGGCAGCAAATAGCAAAATTAAACAGACAGTAAGTAACACGAGTAAAAATAAGACTGATAAAGCCATTGTCGTAAAAGTAAATGAAAAAGTGAAAAAGAAGAATTTAGAGTTAAAGAGATGGTTCACTGTGATCATTGTCAACGTTGAGCATATGAACTCTGTGCAAAGATACAAAGAATAAGTTTATTTTTAACGTTTGTGCTAAATAAAGCATTTTCAAAATTTTTAAGATTGATTTTTATGTTTTTTAGTTTTATATTCGTTTCAATTTATTATAACATAACTAAAGTCAGAAATAAAAAGCTGTGTTATGCTTTAATTTTTTTTTTTTTTTTTTTACAAATATAAACTTTGAATATTTCTAATAGAAGACTTATTACTACAATTTGGGACACCTGGTGGTACAATTTAAGCAACTGGTTTCCAAAACTGTACCACTTGTATTGTGTGTTTTAAAAAACTTTTTTTTTACTGATGTCATCTTGAAAAGTACCAAAATATTGGAAAAGACATACAAATGGTTAAACCTAATATTTATTTAAAAATTAAGGTAATGTATTCAAAGTTTTGGGTAAAAACAGTTAAAACGTGAAATAATGATTTAAAAAACAATCAAATTAAAAAATATAGTTTTTATATACTGTACACGTTTCTGTTTCTATATTTTCATAAATCATTATTTAAATTAATATCTCTTATTTTAACTTTTGAAATAAAGCCTCAGCATTGCTAAACCTGTAATTACAAATCGAAATTCTAAATTAGAGAAAAAAATAGTTTATAGTCAGTTGTAGATGTAAGATGCACTTATAAAAAATGATTTTTTACTAAGGGAAAACTAATTGCTATTTTTAATATACATTTTTAATAAGTAATTGTTATAACACGTATTAAATATTCATGTGTACTGTTGTTTTCACTTTTTGTTTAACTTTAGCTAATTTTTAGATACAATTTACATCACATCAAATAATAAACACGTTTTGTTGCAATGAAAAATCGTCATAGCTAACTAATTAACAAATGTTTTTCAACATTTTTTGAAGTAATATAATTTGCAGTAATTACTTTACTGTCATGTCTAATCAATTACTACTTTCAAACCATTAACTTCTATAACGAAAAAACACTAAACTAAAATTAGAAGTATAATAACGCATAAATAAAGTAGAAATTGTTTAAACGATGAATATTATTCTTGCGTTGTAAATATTTAAATATAAAAGTAAGAAGTAGGTAAGAAGAAAACTGTTATTGATATTTATTTAAATAAAACTACAATTTCAAAGAATACATTGAAGTTACCTATTTCTAAAATTGTTTAGCCATCTGTCGTCAAATAGCAAAAATAATCAAGTGAATTTTAAATTGACTACCATCGTACATTTAAGAATTATGTATAGATGGCAGCAAACTATTCAGTTTATAATAGTTTATTATTACACAAATAACTATAAGTACTTCTTACAAACGAATGGTAATTTATAAAGATTAAATAAACATTAATAACAGTATGAAAGCAATTTGTATTTTTTTACGTATAGTGATATTAATACAAATTAAATTAGAGTGACAGCAAAGATACACTGTACAAAACAATTTAGTCAAATAAATATTGTTAAAAAATATACAGATAAGAAAGTCGTGTTTTCTACTTTAAGCAGGAAATGTACAATTTGCCCTTAACACGATATTCGTGACATCTCCAGACTTCCGCATCAGTAACAAACGGCGTGTTTTGTCTAAATAGTTTAAAACATACGTTAATAAATTGGTCTGACAGAGAATTTTAGATTTACACCTGGCAATTTTAAACTTACGTTTATTACAAAATATACAGGTAACAAAATTGGTGGCTGCACGCACTTGTTTAAGACTTCCTACATAACATTCCCATCGGCTAATTTTGATTTTTGGTAAAAGATGCATTTTGCTTGCTTAAGCAACTGGTATTATTTAGTAGGTTACAAAAATTTGCATTTATACGCTGAATACATTATTGTATGTGTGTGAATAAAAAATTTAATTGCCAATATACTGTTTCCGTGTCAGAAATTAGCAACATTAAACGGTTTCAGCAAAACATAAGTGTATTACCGTTTCTGAATAATTAACTTCTTAAGAAATTCTATTTCAAAAAACAATAGAACGTATTAAGATGAGCAAATATAAATATTCATGCATTTAGACTGAACAATAGCGTCGATTACTTCCACCTTCCATTTGATCCAGTTAGAAAGTTGATTTGTTAAAATGATACCAGGATTGGAAGCTTCCTTTATGAAAGTTATATTTATGATTGTTCAAGAAACATTAATTTGTATTTTAATTAATTGAAAACTACGGCTACTTTCACGTTACAATTGCAAAGTTTCATGAATCAACCATTAGGTACACAATGATAATATATTGCTTTTGTAATATAGTTTTTTACATACATATGTGTTTATACGCGTATTGGTACATATGCACATTGACTTATTTTCGGCTTTATACAACTTGTAAAAGTTTCCTATAGTTCAAAAATTTACCTTAAATTAGGTTGTACTTTGTTTGAAATTGATAAAGAAATTCATTCTATTAAATACATAGTTTTTTATTAAAAATATCTTAATTTATGAATTTTATATTAAAAATTTCACAAAATTTTACTAATTTAAATAATTAATTAATAATATCTTGTTCATTGTAGAATTTTTCAAATACAAGTTATAGGAAATGGATAACAGTAACGACTACTTTAATTATTAGAACAATACAAACAAGAACAATAATTATAAACTTTATAATTATTGTTCTTTGATCTTGTGTGATGTTAGTGAGCTCGTTCTATATATGTTATTTTTAAGTTTCACATCTATTATGTTTTCTCCTGTTTTGTTTTTAATGTTAAACTTTCACGACTGTGTTGGCGGACTATCACTACTTGTTTAGTTTTTTAGGCCTGATGAAGTGGACACACATGTTCACCAAACGTCGCCTACAAAAAAACACTGTAAGTTGTGTTTTCTTTCGCCGTCTCCTACATTTGAAGGATTCAAACACTTTTCTCGAATACATCAATTAGGAGGTTAAATAATTTCATAGGAAATCAAGATTCTAGGATGTATGACTGGGCAAACACTAATGGACCGAGTGCATAATCAACAAATAAGAGAAGAATGCATCGTCAAAGATATTGTCAGGTGGGGAAAAGCTAGAAGGCAAAAATGAAACGAACACATCTAAGAAATAGATGAAAATAGGATTGTCAAAATATGTAAAAGCTACACACCCCATGGAACACGCCTTAGAGGCAGTTTACATAAAAGGTGGAAACACTCGTGGACCTCCACATCACAAAAAGCGGCTTGAGAATTGAAGTAGAACAGGACAAGATCCTAAAAGAAAACGAAGAATTTAAAATGTTTTTGCTAAATACTCAGTAAGAGTTACTTTTAACTATCGTTGTTTATATTTGTTATTGTTTATTAGAACAAATCCTTTTTGATCTTTGTTACAAAAGTTAGTTTTAGTTATTTTTCCATTTTGCGTATTTGTAAGTTTTTTAAGGTTTTTTTTGTTTTTATTCTTATTGACTTTTTTTATATTTTGTTTTGTAATATTTGCTATTATACTATCTCATTTTTTTAAAATTTGCGTAACAAATACTTGTATAGTGTAGACATTAAAACTAAAAAAAGTTACAACACAATAAAGTCAAATTAATTAGTTATTTTTAATAAATTTTAATCTAATTGTTTACTTTATTTGTAATAAAAAATAAAACATACACTGTAAAAAATACTAGTACATGTACTAAGAAAATCTAGCAAAAATTAAGAATGTCACTTTATACTTAAATAGTAAATTTACGAAATGTAAAAAAAATTTAGAACAATTTTATTAAATTTCAGAAATTTACTATTAATTCTGCAGTAGATTTTCTTAGTAAATTTCTCAGTACTTTTTAGTGTATATGTCGTAGGCAGTTTTTAAAAAAAGCCGGCATTTTGTATACTATATCCTTAATCATCATTGTGACTAGAAAATTTTATTCATTTTACAAAATGCCAGGCATATTGTAAAGCGTGCTTAAGTTTATATTACGGCTGGCAAGTTAGATAGCCCAAAAAAAACTTCATGGTTTGTGTTCATCTTCCTCTCACGACGAGAGGGGCGTGGCAGTGACAATAAGTGTAAGCATATCGCTTAACTAAGAAATATTTTTTGAGGAAACCGTGGGATTTAAGCAAAGTGCAGGTAAAAAACTAAAGAGTGCAAGATTATTCAGTTCTACCGGAAGAAAAATAACAAAATAAACAATCCTATTTATCTCAAAAATAAGACTTATTAGAAGTCGTCGGCATAGAACACTTAATATTTAAAAGGAAAATGATCCTGCAATTTACATAGTACTGTATTAAAAATATTTTATTATTTTACGATATTGTTACAAAAATATCGTACACGGACAAAATCTTGCACCAGTTAAAATCAAAAAACAATATTCGTCGTGCTGTAAAAATTTTTATTTCCTTATGCAGGAAATGCAACCTAAAAACATCGTCGAAAAGGAATAGTAATCTGTCCTATTTTATCAAAGGATTGTAATATACGTGGACAAGTAGACCTTATCAATGTAAAATTTTCTAGCGATGACGAGTACAATAGGCTTCTATTCTTTTATCACAATCATGATGCAAAATCTTTACATTTACGTCCATTACGGACTAAACATGCAGCTAAAGTTGTAGTAAAATTACTACAAACATTTTAGTTTAGAGTTTGGCGTACAGCGTATATTGCAGAGTGATAACGGACGCAAATTTACAACTTCAATTATTAAAAAGATAATGAGATACTGACCTAAATGCAGGATAGTTCATGGAGGACGTCGTTGTTCTCAAAGCCAAGATATCGTGAAAAGAAGCAACCAAGATGTAGAAAATATGTTGCAAGCTCGGATGGCTGACAATAATTATACTCACTTGTCACTTAATTACTTTGTGCAGTTCTTTGCATCAAATAATAGGAAGGAATCGAGCAGTATTTGGTAAAACCTCTACACAAGATAAAACACCACCCACTAATGATACGGATAAGCTACTTTCCAAAGATAACAACTCTCGGGAAAGAAATCTTAGAATGAACAAAATACTTGACAAACTAGATTGCAGTGCACTAATCTGTAAAAAACTATGTAGGTTTTAAATGTTTATATACAACCAATAATTCATTCAATACAACATCAGCTATGCAATGCCTGCATTGTATCAATAAAAGAACTACATCTAAAGAGAGGTCTACATCTTACTAAGGACAGAAAACTTGTTACATGCAAAAGTTGGTAAAGAGAAAACGCCTGAATAAAAGCAATATAAATAATGTAATTGTCGGTGCTCCGGGCTCCGGTGTAACGATTGTAGGTTATACTTAAAATCCGTGATTTCAGAAACCTCCAAATGTAAAAAAAATCAAAATAAAAAGGGCGCCAAGAAAGTTAACGGCTTAACAGACCTTTACACTTTGCCAATCAGAGAACACGTTATGCGATATACATCCATTAAGACCAATCTTTTGATTTGTAACTTCATTAAATTCTGGAAAAAACACAAAGAAAGTGACTTGAAAACAGGGCAAATGATTAAAAACTCCGTTACAATTGTACAATTTAACATTTATTAAACAAATATAAAATAAAATAAAAATGAAATAAACAAACGAAATTTTACACACACAAAATAAATTTTTAATAAAACAAACGATTACAAAATTTAGTTAAAAAGCAAAAAAAATTTTAATGAAACGTACATGGAAATTAATCTAAACTAACAATACAATAATTAACGGCTTTTTTGTCCGCAAACTTAATTAAATCTAGTAACGTAAATGGTTACAAAAAAATATACAAACGAAATTCGACTTTAGATTTAAACATAATCGAGAGTACATTAATTCGTCAATTTTTGTTTTAAATTCGGTTAAATGTCTCTAGTTGTAAATCACCAAAATGTGCATTATTGTAAAGCACAAACGGAATCGTTAATACGTCAAATTGGTATATGCAATAATTCACTTAAGTATTCAGTGTAGTCGTAGCCTTTTTGCAATTAATAACAAAACAAACGGACAAATTATTGGATGACATGTTTATTTGGTTAGCCGCAGTCCCTAAATGAGGTAATTGGTGATGTTCTCAAAATTGCTACAATAACTTGGTGCGATCCGTTAGAGATCTAAGATGAATTACGGAAATGAGATACTAAAGTTTCCATCTATAACCATACGAGAATATTACAAAGCATCAAACTTCCACTATAAAAGCTTTTACAAATACATTATTACTTGAATTAAGGGACGCGTGACACAACTACATGTCTATGCTAAAATCCAATTCTTATATTAATTAAAATGCTCTTATACAAACAATGCACGAAATTTTCAACAGAAATCTCATATGATAAAAATGTAACAAACAAGTATGCAGAATTGAAACAAAACACAATTGCAACGCTAGCAAAACATAACATAAATGATACTTTTAATGGTTTTACCATAAACAAACGTATACAATATTAGTTTTTTTTTATCTCAGAAACTAAATATAAACGACAGTTGGAAGTAATAACCCAATCAGCATTGGTATCAATTTATTCATATCCGAATGTCACTTTAATGAAAATATTTTGATACAAAATTATTGGTACGATTTTCATAGCTAATAGATAGCTTGGTGGTTTGTATACGCTGCTATCATTGTCAATGTATCATTCTGTTATTAATTCAACGCAAAAATTTAAACACTCAAAGCATCAATTTAGTTCATACAAAATTTATGAAAGCGTTATACATACTTTTTCATATTGGTCATTTTGCAAACGTTGTATAATATTTCTCTCGGCAAGTATTAATCTGACGATGGCAATTTATTTACTATTAAGACAGGAAGCAAATATGAGTAGTTATCCATTTAATCTATTGTGTATAGTACGCAAAAGACAATTTGTAAGAAAAGATAAATTATTTTAACGATAATAACAATAATAAAATAATTAAATAATAATTCAACGTCGTGGAATAATAATAATATTAAAGGTAAATAGATATAATTTTAGACATAAAAGTTTCACCATAGAATAAATTAATAATTTTTTATGGTAAATGGTGTACATAAAAAAATTTTTAATATATAATTTTATTTTATTTTGGCGGTATTGTAAACTAATCAGCATAATTTTGTGATCCTCCTACGCACCAAAGCCTTACGAAGAATGTCCGTTCTTGTCTATAGTATAACATGCTCTTTGGTATAACGTAGTATAACCTCAGTTTTTTATTACTTTAAATGCTTGTTAAAACGATGTCTACTACCATATAAAAGTTTAAAATATTGTATTCTAATATGTCATTTGTAATTACAGTGTTTTTTTTTTTTAAGTTTAAATCTTCACTAAACATAGTAAAGTTAAAAAATATAATCATTATTTATACCGTGTGTATTTGTATTAATCAACATGGGAGCATATAATTTAAATAATACAAAAATGATAGTGACAGTTTACAGATACCGACTTCATGCAAAATTTTCGACACAAATTTTGTATGAAAAAAGTGGTCAAACTAATGTCTAATTGATACCCGAGAAATGGTATTAGAAAGATATCTTTTTACAAGAATTTTGTTATTTGGAAAATCAATAAATGCACTTACAAAATATAACAATAAAATCCACCTACTGTGCATTATAAAAAAATTAAAGTAATGATGAAGTTAAAATCGCAAAATAATTTCCATAATTTAACGCAAAAGTACTAAAACAACTTTGACATAATGTTGAATCTAACGTGTTTAAAAAAAAATAAAATTTCTTTGCAAACTGTTAGGCGTTATTTACGCAACAAGCATGCGGTCGCTACTATTATTTATCAAAAGATTAACAAAAGAAGCGATAACTAGCAACTAACGTATATTATATATTTACAAGTTTGTCAAATAACTTAAATTGTTTACATGTGTGCCACAAAAGGCAACTAAAATCAATTTACTATATTGTCTATGCAACCACAATTGGCACGAAACAACGTCTTCTTATCCATACTACTTTCCGCCATAGATATGTCTTTTTCTCCATATGTGCGTTTGTACAACTTCCAAATGCTGATAATTATGGACTTTGACTACCCATAAGTGCGACCCAAATGACCATTTGTAGTAATTAATTAGTCGACTTCACCCATGGAAATCAACTTTCAAATCTTCCAGTAGCCAAAATTAATTATTCGAATTCAAATCGGTACGAACCATACTACATAATGCCATCGAACCATGCATGCGCATTCTATTCAAGGAAGATAACGGATTTTCAAAAAAAATTGTTTTATTATTTACAATAAAATATTTGCCGTGACAACGTATTTCAAATGTTTTTTCAAATGTTGGTTGCATATACAAAAGAACAACGGATTATAAATATTTATAATTAAGTTAGGTGAAGAATATTTAGGACGAAAACATAAACTGTAATAAAAACGACCATAGCATTTTTTGATATTTGCGTTTACTGAAACAGTTTCTTTACTATCGTATGTGCCACAAGTTAGTGGTATTTCAAATCCCATCGTTCATTTTGAAATACAGAAACTGTCATATGCATGAAACATCACGACTTATTATTTTGATAACACTTACATATTTTCCACCAAAAGCAATAGTGAATCCGACGGATCTCAACCGTTTCTGTCTGTTAAATTTGGAGTTTAAATGATCATATACATTATAAGCGGGATATTCACTTCAGTTTTTTTAAATAAACAATTTAGTACAGTCTATAATGAGCTTAATTATTTATACGTCTAATTGAACTAATTTTAATTGTATATTATTTAACAAACTAATTAAAGTAACGATCATTAAACAAAAATTAAATTTGCAATACGTATCGTAGGCAAATATTGTAATCACCTAAATCTAAATCGGCAATGTTGGACGACATAGGATACAAGGGACGGGAGTTAAGAATTGCTTCTATTTGAGTTAAAACCGTTAAGAACTCTTCGTAAATTAAACTCGAAGCTCCCAAAGCCCTTTTTAAATGGAATTTTACTGATTTGACCCCCGCTTCCCAGAGTCCCCCGAAATGAGGAGTATGCGGTGGAATAAATTTCCACTCAACACCTTCGTCCGCAAAAAAGTTTTTTAATTTTCTTTCCGTTTTAATTTCTTTTATGATGCGATTAATTTCATTTCGAGCGCCTACAAAGTTAGTGGCATTATCGGAAAACACCGTTTTAGGTTTACCTCTACGTGCAATAAACCTGCGCAGCGCTTGTATAAAACCTTCAGTAGTCAAATCCCCCACTAGCTCAATATGAATCGCCTTTGTCACAAAGCAGATAAATAACGATACATAACACCTAATTGACCGACACCCTCTCGATTTTTTATCTTTAATTAAATACGGGCCCGCAAAATCAACGCCGCAGTTATAAAACGGTGGTGACGGTACGACTCGTTCTTCCGGGAGCGAACCCATAATATGAGTTAAGGCTTTAGGTTTTACACGAAAACATCTTACGCAATTATGGTAAACCTTTTTTACTAAATTACGCCCGCCAATCGGCCAATACTCTTGTCTTAAACATGCTAACAAAAACTGTGGACCACAGTGCAAGTTATCTAAATGTAATTGAGTCGCAATTAAATAACTCAATGGATGGCTTTTAGGTAAGATGTATGGATGTGTAGTCTTATACTCTAAACGTGCTCTTTGCAACCGTCCTCCTACTCTTAATAAACCGTGTTCATCTAAGAAAGGCGTTAACGATGCTAATGTACTAGATTTCCGAATAGCTTTCCTCTTACTTAAACTCTCAAATTCTTCCTTAAAAATATCTTGCTGTTCCATTGCGTATTAAGGTTCGTAATGCTTCTCTTAATTCTTCTCCCGTTAAAGCTTCGTCTATAAAAATTCGAGTTTTACGACATATTCCGATAAACCGTAGTATATAAGCAGTGACCCTTTTCAACGTTTTCAAACGAGAAAATCGTTCAAATAAGTTCCAGTTCTTTGTAATAGTTGTTAATGTAATCCTTTCTCTTCTTTCTTCTGGTAACTCTGCGATATCCAGTACTTCCGAATTAGGCCAATCCTTAGATTCTTTTATTAACCATTCCGGTCCCCTAAACCACAAATTGTTTCCGTTTAATTGTTTAGGTAAACAACCCCTCGATAAAACGTCTGCGGCGTTATTTTGACTGCTTACATGTCGCCAATTTTTAATTTTTGTTAAATTCTGTATTTCAGCTACTCGATTTGATACAAATGTATTCCATCTTTTAGATGGAGCTTGTAACCAGCATAGCACAATCGTAGAATCGCACCAAAAATGTTTCCTTATTGGGCCGATGTTAAACGCCTGTTCTACCTGTATCATTAATCGAGCCAACAACAACGCCCCACATAACTCTAACCGCGGTATAGTTAAAAATTGTAACGGCGAGACCCGCGATTTCGAACATATTAAGCGAACGTCAACTTGGCCCTTTTCATCATACGCCCTAGCATAAATACACGCACCGTATGCTATACTCGAAGCATCGCAGAATCCGTGTAACTCAAACTTACGTTCTCGTCCACCTAACACAAACCTCGGTACTTGAACTTGATTAAGAAAATGTAAATTATTTTTGAATTGAAACCATTGTTGTAACACTTGTGCCGGTAACGTTTCGTCCCAACCAATTTTTAATTGCCACAAGCGTTGCATCATTACCTTTCCAACTACAATCACCGGTCCAATCAAACCCAACGGATCAAATATCTTACTAATTATCGAAAAAACTATTCGCTTTGTTACGTTTGCGTCATTATTAAAGGTTTTAATTGAATAACGCAACAAATCTTCTTGTGCATGCCAATAAATACCTAAAGTTTTGTTAGTTTGATACTCATCTAACACTCTTATTTGATCAACACGCGCCGTGTTTAAACCGTTTATTATTCGCCGATCGTTTGAAAGCCATTTTCTTAAACTAAATTTTGCTGTATTTAATATATCGGTTATTTCTCTTTGTAAAAATATAGTTTCCGTAATAGTATTTGCACCGGTTAACAAATCATCCATATAAAAACCGTTTAAGATTGCCAAACTTGCTACCGGATGCGCAACTTGATTTTCTAAAGCCAATTGTTTTAAACATCGTGTGGCTAAGAATGGTGACGATGACACCCCGAAAGTGACGGTGTTCATAGTATAACATTTGATTTCATCCTTCTCGTCAAAACGCCATAAAACTCGTTGTAGATTACGTTGATTCTTATCAATAAGTATCTGTAAATACATCTTAGCTATATCGGCGCTGATAACATATTTAAAGCTTCTAAAACGAATTAAAATTTCCCATAAATCATCTTGAACCTTCGGACCTACTAATTGCATATCATTTAAAGATACACCGTTTTCCGTTTTCATCGACACGTCAAAAACAACCCTTAATTTAGTTGTGAGACTCGATTCCTTAATTATAGCGTGATGTGGGAGGTAGTACGTTTTGTTTTCGCGATCAGGAGATTCTATTATTTCGGTCATATGTCCTGCTTCTACGTATTCCTTCATGAATTTTCTATACTCGTTTTTTAAATTTGTATCTTTATTGAATCGTTTTTCCGTTATTAACAATCGATTCAATGCTAGTTTTCGTGAATTACCAACACCTTGTACGTTATCCTTTAAAGGCATCGTTACTATAAATTTTCCGTCTTTATTGCGCATTGTGTTTTCAACAAAACTCTGTTCACAATGATTCTCAATTTCTGTTTCATTATTTTTAGCTTCTGATAATTCTTCTATTTTCCAAAATTTTTGTAGTGATTCAGATAAGGCGCAAAACGATTGCGATTTAAAAGACTGAACTTCGTAATTGTTCAAACTACCTGCTATTATCCAACCTAACCGCGTATTTTGTAATAACGGTCCGTCTCTACTAATTTGTATACGTTCCCTATTCAAAATGTCCCAAAAAATATTCGCTCCTAATAATAAATCTATACCGCGTTCTATATAAAATTTCTCGTCCGCTAACCGTATATTCGACGGTATTTCTACTAATGCAGCTGCATATGACACTGTTGGAATATTTCCCGTAATTTTTTCTAAAACTAAGCATTCAAAAGTTTTAATAAAATCTGAACATTTCGATTTTAATTTTACATTCACTGCATATACGACACCTTTCGCTATATCTCCAATTCCATTCACCGATACCGATTTTTTATACTTTCTTAACCCCAAACGTTCGCATGATTCTTTCGTAATAAAGGATGATTGCGAAGCGCAATCCAGTAGTGCTCGCAAATCCTTCCCATTTCCTTGATCGCCCTCAACAATTACTATCGCCGTCGATAAGATTACTTGTTGTGTTGTTAATATCTCCTTCGCTGAACTATTTCTAGTCGCTGCCATCGCCACCGTTTCCGATTTGCTATCATGTGTGGCAATAAAATCACCGCTACGCGTCGCTCCCCCCGCTGCTGTTTCAACTTCACCGTTACCTGTCGCTCTCGTCGATATGTTAATACTCGATAATCCCTCGTGTAATAAAGTATGATGTTTACGACCACACTTAAAACAACCCCGTGATTTACATTGCCAAGCCAAATGCCCCTTATTCATACAGTTTAGACATAAACCTAATCTTTTTACCGCGTCTTTTCTCGAGTTAACCGATTCCGCCACAAATTTGCGGCACGTATATAACCTATGTGTATCGTTACAAAAATAACATTTTTCTTCTGTACGTACTGCAAGCGATACAACCCTTTCTTTTACGTTTTTGATACCGTCCGCGCGTGCAGAGATACCTTCTAGCAAATGACATCGCTCTTTTAAAAACTCTTTAAATTCCTCTAACGTTGGCAACTCGTATTTTATTTTAACCGATCTCCATTCCTTATAACTAACCGCATCAAGTTTTCCTGCTAAAATTTGAATTAAAATCGCATCCCACGAACTAGTATCTACACCTAGACTATCCAAACTTCTCAAATTTACCGTTAAAATATCTAAAAGATTGCGAATATCATTATATGTCTGCTTTGTTATGATTTTAAAATTCAATATATCCCCGATATGCAATTCAACTGACTGTCGTTTATTTTCAAAGAGTTCTTTTAAAATATCCCAAGCAATTTGGTAATTTGCTTCGGTTATTTGTAAGCTTTGTATAGCTACAGCCGCTGCACCTGTCAACTGCCCGCGTAAATACCTAAATTTTTCTATTTCGGGTAATGTATTATTATTATGAATAATCGCCAAGAAATTATCACGAAAACTAATCCAATTACGCTGTTCGCCATTAAACGATAGCAACACTAATTGTGGCAATTTTATTTTTGCTTCTATGGACGCATTACTTTCATTTCCGGAAACAGGGAAGCCGTTGCCATTATCTTTTAAAAATTCCTTACCTTTAGATAATGCTTCAAAATAAGAATTTGTAAATGCTACTCTTTCGTCCCGATCCTTTTTTACACAAGCTTCATCTTGTTCAATTTCTAATTGAACTCTTTCAAAATCATTTAATATACCCTCAAATTTTTCTAATCTTAATCTTAATTGTATAACTTGATTTGCCTCAAAAAAATTTAAAAATTCACCAAAAATTTGTAAATTTTGTTTATACGATTCCCGTTCCGTTCTTAACTGTTTTATACTCATTTTGAAAATTAATACAAATAATTGAAAATGAAACAAGGAAATAAGGAATGTTGGTACCTGATTTGGTTAGTGTTATTCTGTGTCTTTCGTTAAAACGCTGCCCGTCTCGCTCGTTCTGAACCGTTTTCGTCAATGTCGATTAATCACTTGTCATCTACGCCTACGCCCTTTCCTCGTCTTCTCACTCGTTTTTCCAACTTTGTGTCGGACCTCACGTTCTATTCGATATACCGCTCTGCTTCCTTCAACCGTATCGCTGGTATCCGCCAAAAACACATGTGTCAAACTTCTTAACCTTATGACATATACAGTTCGTATCCTTGTATACACTTTTTTTTTCTCACTCGTTTCTTCAGCCGTCCGTAAATCGATCTTTGTTCAACTCTGTTTGCAGTCTATACTTGTAATTAACTTTCACTATTTAATTTAGATCACTGATCCGGCTCCGAATGGACCAAAAGAAATGTTCGATAAAAGTGGACTGTATTTGAATTTATTTTAATTACAAGAATATAAACAAACAAGCAACACTAACTTAACTTAAATACAATGCTTCGTCTGTTCGCTACCACATGTTAGGCGATACTACTGACCATACTACTGACTAAAAACACATTAAGGTCCCTTATGTAATTATATCACCGAAGTGTCAAAAATACGCACAAACAGCCAATATTAGATAAAAGCATGAAGTGAAAAACGCTCATAGATGTATTGTGCATTCGTTTTCTTTAACGTAATGAACCACAAACAGTACAGAAAGTTATGGCTTGTATTAACGTAGATGACAATTTGCCAAACTTTACAATAATTACGTTACAAACATTTATAAAAGAAATTGGGTTTAGGTTAATTAAATAAACAAAGAAAATGATATCATAGCGTGGAAAAGACGATTTTTTTTGTGAAATAAGATGGTATAGGGAAAAGAACAAACAATATATTATTTGAACAAAACTTGGATTAACGTCAGTCATGTTACTACAAAAATTTAATCAGATACCAATCAAACAACACGGCTAGTCTGAAGAAATGAATTTTTAGATTATCTACTCGACTACAAGTTCAAGTACAGTGCTACATAGAGGGTTAGATTAGGATTAGATACAGACTTTGTTGAAAACAGTGATGGGCAATTTTGCGTAAAAATAATTTTATACGTATACATGTAAAAACTCTGTATATAACGTATTTTAAGTAAAAAATGTATAATACGTATTTGATACGTGTAAACGCATCTTAAATCTGAACATGCTTTGAATTGTTAACCTTATATTAGTACTTTTAGCTTTAAATCAGTTTGCTTATTGATTTATCTAATAAAAGTATTAAAATTATTTAAGTCAAGTAACTTTTCATCATTTCTAAAGTATATAATAACAATTGAAAGTACTGCCAAAGTCAGTAATTCATGAATTACACGGATACCTTATATAATAAATATCAATGAAGAAGAAATTCGTACTTCAAATTAAAAAATAAACAACAAAATGAGCTTAGGAAAATAATCACTTGATGTTTTTTATGTAGCGTAATTAAAGTGGACGTATAATACGTAGATTTTTACACGTAAAAATCTGTGTAAAAAATTACACGTATTATACGTGCCCAACACTGGTTGAAAATGGTTTATTTATTTTGGAATCGAAAAAAACTATGAACTACTCCAACAAATGAAGTTTGGAGCATTCGAAAACTGGTTTCAGTCAATGTTAAGTAATTTAGAGGAAAGTGTTATAATAGTGTTAAACAAGAATTAATATTATAGCAGATAAGTAGAAAAAATACAATTTTTGCAAGTAAAAAGCTGATATACAAAATTGGTTGACAAGTATATCTATTGAATTTAAGGAAGCATGTTTAAAGTAGAACTTTTAGCACTTTTTAAGAAAAACATTTCAGTAACAACGTATGTGAGGATGAAATGATAAAAATCAATAAACCAGAGTTGCTACAATTGTACCAACATATAACTGTATATTAATATGAATTAATATGAGAACAAATAAATTCAGAAGTTGCTGGAAAAAATACAACATTAAAAATCTTAAATCTTAAAGCAGTAAGCATTGTTACTGCAAATAACTGAAAAAAAATGTATACGGCGTGCGATTAAGGTAGAACAAAAAATGTAGTAGACAGATCTTACATTACAAGTTTCCACATACATTTTTATGTCGTTTTTTTTAGATGTGTTGTATCAAATCTAATGTACTTATGACTTGCTGTTGGTTATTACATATATAATATAAAACAAAATTTTGAAATCAAAAAACATTTTTTACTTAAAAAATTTATTTCCATTGGTTCTATTTGTATTCCATTCTATAAATTTATTGCATATATTTAAAATTCTATTCAAAAGTTTCAAATTAACAGTTCAGATGACTTGTCTTACATTAAGATTTTTTATATGTGAAGGAAGTTACCAAACATTTGATTGAAAGGTTACCTTATAACTTAGAATAACAATAACAACTGATGTAGGTACAAAACGAAAACGTTATCTATAAAATTGATTATAGAAAATGATGTAATCTTTTATCAAATCTGTTGTCTTTTTGCTTTGAAACAATGTTTAACATTACGAAGCATACGAGGAGGCTAACCTGTACTACAAAACTTTGAGTAATTTTCAGTTTGAGGTAAATTTGGAAATATAATTTTGCATTACTTTTTCTTTTTTCAATCAATTAATACAGCACTTAAATAAACAAACAATTACTAAAATTATAAGTTAACACAAAAGTTGTGAAACATTTTCACATCTACTGTTACGTATGCTTAGTTTTTTGCGTTTGTTTTGAAATATTTATTAAAATGACTAAAATAAAAAAAAATTGTTAGTTACTATATATGAGTTTACAGGCAATTTAAAAAAGGATGAAATGTTAATGTACAGATGTAAGCTTCTTTTAGTTAACTACCAATGGAAGAGGCGAATTTGTATTAATCAATAAAATTTATCTTAAATAAACTTATAATTGAAAAGCACACTGTATTAGAACTTTGAACCAGGGCATAAAATTAGCAATTTGTGAAAAATTGGGTCCGGACACTAACTGCGTGTGCAAGTTCAAACAACTGGTATAATCACCTGCTTGTATTAACTGCACTAATTGCTGGAGAGCGCTTAAAGTGTTTGGAGATAACTTGTCTTCTTTGAGCAAGTCATATAAAGACTTCAATTTCCTGACAACTTCCTCCAACTTTCGATTTGTTTAAGGATTGTTTGCAGTGCTAGTGCACCTATTACGTAAATCATCAAAGACAATTTGTATAATTTTATGTTCTTCCAGCAATGGAAATTTTTCGACAGGTGCCGGTACTTCTTGTGCCACTTGAACAGGTGGTTGTTGTTGTTGGAAATTTGCATTGAAATTTTGGTTGTACGTTTCGGGGTGCGGTTGCATGAATCCTGTTGTCGATGGTAGTGGTGGTTGAGTTTTTGGTTTTTGATTAAACATAGGGTTTGGTGGAAACGATTGTTGAATCGGAATCGGTTCCATAAAACCATTACTCGCTGGCACGCTTGGAGTAGGCACACCATATAGCGAGTGAGTTATTGGATCCATTGATAAATATTCAGATTTCCGCGATGGTCTAGGCATCGATCTTCTTAATGCAGGGGGGATCGTTCCAACCGGATGCTGTCGACAGAGGCACAAAACCAGGCATAGCTTCTAACTTTTTGACGTTACCCATTAGGTGATTCTGTACGTTAGGTTGATGTACTAATGATTTTTACATAAAATGCGAAGAAGATTGAGTAACTTTCGTAGATCATGAGGCCTCTCAAAAGACGAAGCCGGGTTTTGACAAACGCGCTGAATTTTCTTTGCGACAACCCTGCATATGAAGTATAGTTAGCAAACGCAAGTATAAAATAATTTATACATAAAAAATGCCGCCAAAAAATAGAAACACTACAAAATTAAAAAAATTAATGCGGAGACATTTTTAAAATTAAAACTATTATTACTTCAGTAATATGTGCTGGAAGCAAATTAAAATTGTCCTATATAATAAACCTTATTTAAAATAAAACTACTTTTTAAAAAAAACATATTGCAACAAATTATAGAGGCATTAAGGCATTAATTGCCTAATTTAGAACACAAGTTAATACTAATAATAATAGCAAAAACCCAAACCATAACCAAAGTAATCTTGAAAGAAGAATAAATCATAAAAAAACGTAACAACGTAATTTAGAAACAATTTTATTATAGCATTTGGCAAGGTCATAAGAATCAATTTTTAATAAAATTAATTTTTATCTCATTTGATATAAACAATAAAAAGTTTTTATTACAACACCAAAATTCCTGCAAAGAAAAACAAAGCAAGCAAAAAACTTTCAGAAACCAAAAGACAAAACAAAGATCTAGTCTATCATGTCAAAAACTAAAACAGAAATAATATTGTTTTGAGAAGAAATAAACCAATAAAATTACAACTGTTATTAACTAATCTAGAACAAATTGAATTGAACTGGAACAAGTCACAAGTTCTAATCCTTATTTATATATTATTATCTTTCTTTAAATTCTTATTAAATTTTTATATTTGATACTGATTTTCTAAATAAAACTATATAGAGAAACAATTAATTATACCATATAAATAGAATTAATAACCAAAAAGTTTTTTTGCCATTTTTTATATTTTAACTAATACTGAAATATTTTACAATTGCTGTTGTTCCTTTGTTTTTTATAATTTGATTAATCGTATAACTTTTATTCATTTTGTTACGTTAGGAAATGTCCTAATGCAATGCTGCACGTAACTTTATAATTATTGTTATTACATTTTTTTGCATATTCTTTATTTTTAGTTTAAGATCTACAACAATATTGCCATTTTTTTTTTAATAACACACTGATGTACGACAAACGTTTTGCTTATAATAATTCTGTTTCTAAGCATTTGTCTGCTGTATGTTTTTAAAATTCAGTACATTAATTAAAAAACGGCAATTAAAATAAACACTGAATTATTATATTTTTTTTGCTATACCCACCATTTTTATAATTAGGGTAAAGGCTCTGGTTATGACTACTCCAGTTATGGCCACCTCAAACATTTATTTGAATTATCTATATTTTATAAGAAAAAAAGGTACTCACGATTATTCAAGACATGCAGACATGTAGTTATCTGGATGCCTCAATCATCCCCTAAAATCGCTTAGAAAAATAAAGGTAATTAAATGCGTCAAGCATCCGAGCCTTTTTCACTATTCCAAACGCAAGTGTACCTCCAAGGTTATTCGAACATCACATGAAATATGACGACGACTTATGCCTAGATTATGTTTAGTAAGTGGTTTAATTAGTCAACAATTAGTCAGTACGCTTCAAGTTATAGTTTCCAGCGGAAAGTAATGGATTGACAACATTTAGCGGTATCCCAAATATGGGAAAATCAAAGTAAATCACAAAAATATGAATCAAGGCTTACCCCAGGAAGGTTTTCGCAAAAGCAGCAAAAATACTACACTGATGAGAGAATATTTAGAAGTGAAAACTTTGCTGAGCGCTAAAATTAAAGTATATGCAAAGCGTATCACAATCACTGGAAAAATAGTTTTATTTTCATGAAAACTGTATTTAACGAAAGCAACCACTTCACAGCCCATCGCTCTGAAGGTAGCGGAAAGTGGGCAAAACTTATATGGTACGAAAATCAATCCAAGACACTTTTAACAACTTTGTTTGCAGTGAATGCAATGTAGCAATTTGCTTAATTATTTTATATAAGTATGCGCAAATTTCGTCATCATTGACTGCAGCAGCACTTTGCAATTAGAAGATGAGCAAAACAGAAAATGACTGGATGACTTTCGAGAGCTTTTTTAAATTAATCGCTGACGTGTTTGTCTTTTTTTAAAGGAAAAATCAATTTTTTTTCCAGTTATAATATTTGTAGGTAGACATCTATCTATCAAAAATCGCGCTTTATCCTAGTTCCACACACATTTTACAACCGCTTGATGTGACTGTGCTAATTTCCTTGAAAAGGATGAGGCAAGAAACTTTTAGAAATTGACAAGATTTTTAATTTTTTATCTATTTTGACTATAATAAATATGTTTTCGTACACTTGTAAACATTTTTTTGCAGAATTTTACGTTTCACGGTGGTGGTTGTATACGCAATTTTTAGCAGTTTTTCTTATATAATTTTGTACGTATGTAAATTATTCGAATTCTTTTTACAGTTTCTTATAGAAATAATTCTTTCGAACAATTCGTTCAAATAAAAAGAATTCTAACATTAACAGTTTATTAAATATTTGATTTATAATTTAAAATGAATTCCAGTATAATCTAGATTCAAATCCTGCCTGAAACGATTTTTTTTAAAGAAAAAAAATTTATATCTTGAAGGGAAAGCATTAGAGTATTGTGTTGATGAGTCCAAATAGGACAAAACAGTTTTTTGCACCATTTAAAGTTTTTTTAATAAAGGTTCTGATGAACTTAGTTGCGCATTGTATTTAAAAATATCAGATTATTTACAGTTATAAAAATAATGAATTATAATCCAACAAACTATAACAGTAATCATGGTAATAACATACCAACGACAAATAATTAATAAAACAAGTAGATTAGTAAAAATAGATTTTACAATTGGCTCTCTGCCCTTTAATCCTAGAAATCACACCAAATGTTCTCATGAAGATAAATAAAAATATCTGTCTACAATAAGTCACCGGCAACATCACACGTTATAAAAAGACGCATAAGAGGCACTTTTGAAACTACAACCTCGCAGAGTTAGCAGTGGTTCTCAAAAAAAGATATGTAAGTGTCTGGAAATGTACAGTAGACATTCCGAACATATGTTATACATATTCAATAAAAAAATTAGGAGAAGCAACATAGTATAAAAAAACACTCAGAAAAAAGTGGGACTCATGGAAATCACAAATGATTCATTTATTTTTGTTGTTGTCTGTCGAGTTTTAATTATTAATTTTCTTGCTTACTAATTTATTATCGTGCTTTATAAGTTTATCAGATTTATCTGTAAGTAGTTGTAGTATTCTTTTTTATCTGTAAGGTTATGTGTATTTATTGCCACTATGAACGGAAATGCCATATTCGCCATCTTGGAGAACTACCTTAATTCTATACTAAAAGCAACTTCCTTAACCCTCTTTATTCAATGGTTATAAATTCGAAGTTTTTAAACATTTGTAAAAATATTCTTCATTAGTATTTTTATAATTGCTAAATATCTATTTCTAAATACAACAAGCATCTGGATTCATAAGAACTTTTAATAAAAAAAACATCAAATGGTACAAAAAATGATGATATTGTGTAAAAACGAGAAAACTTAGCTATAGAAGATTCTAATACTATTTGATAGGTAATTAAAAAAAAATTGTAAATTAAAAAATATGGTTAGTTATAGCTACTTTAATTTCTTAATTGATAGGTTTTAATTTTTGATAACCTTGTATAAGATATAAAGCTTATTATAATTGAGATATCAAATATAATCTATTGCTACACTTCACTGTAAATTTTGATCTCAGATACTTCTTAAAAATCTAAAACATAAAAATTTGGTTATATTTTGACAAAATTTAAATTATTTACAAAATCTTAAGGTTTAGACTTCATAAACGTTTTTTAAACACACCCTGTATAATATGAAAATAACTTTAAAAAGTAACCATAATAGAATTTTATATATCTCAAAAGTAAAATTTTTTGAAAGTCGTGTATTTTGGACACAACATTTCGAGCCGTATAGCGTGAATAACTCTGTATATTAAATATATTTAAACCACCGTATGTGTAATCAAACTAATTATTTAATTATTGAAATTTTCCCTATTTATTAGATTGGATACTTTGTAGTAACGGAAAGTCAACAATAAAACCAACCGTTATTTTCTATTGTTAAGCCGACGTCTCGTTGGCATAAACGCGTAACTTCATCAGGCAAGTCAACAATTATTGATTGGTATTACCCTAATTATTTACATCACAAATTACTACGTAAAACGTAAAACAATGTCGAAACGCAATACTTATAAATAATAAGTGGTAAAAAATTTTGTATAATAAATAAATGTAATTATTACTATTTACAAATAGAAACTTAATTTTTATCTAGTTAAACATATTTTTTTAAATAACTATTTTTGTGTAATTGTTTGCATGTATACTGAATGTGTATTACTTGTTAGAATTTTTATTTTTTATAGTTAATGTTTTTGTTGTCATCTTAATGTAAAAAGTATTTCTAGAAGTACAAAACAAAACCAAATATTAGCGTATAAACAGCTTGTTGTTAGAAATTAGAATAAATCAGTAGACCAGTAAATTAATGATTCAATCTGTATGATGATGCATTCAAAAATGAAAGTTTGCAGCTTCATAAACCATTATAAAGATTTTATCGATATAATCTAATAAAAAACGATTTCAGTAAAACGTGTATATTTAGTACAGCGGCTGCATAAATTTTCATATTAAAGTAGCAGTGTTATATGCCATATTACGATTCATTTTACCTTTAAATAATCTATAATCAAGCTATTTAACATCTATAATAACATCTAAGATAACTAGAAGCAAAATTCGTAACTTATATCCACCTGCTAATCCATTTTTGGCTGATGCAGCGAAAAAATGTGCAGTTTTATTCACCTGCTACTTTGTATGCCTAGTTAAAACTAGACCAGCTTGTACGTACAAAAAATGTCTACGGCGCACATTCTTTAAATTAAATATTAAATTCCTAATTTTAATTGAAAACAACCAGATACTTCATATAATAAATTTTTGGTTGGCTACTTTTCTAAATAAAAAAACATTCTGGACAAAGTAGCTGCTTAAAAATACATTATTCATTTTAAGAAGCAGGAACTATGTCACATTGACAAGGGTCTTGTCCAGATATACAAAACGAGCGTTTTACTTGTAGATATATTCATTAATAATTTTGAATTAATCATTATAACTCAATTTTTAATATTCGGCAAACGTTTCAGATTAAACGGGTGTAAATATAAAAAAATTAAAGCAATACGATTCTGTTCACAAAAGCGTACTTTCAACGTAAACCAACAAGACACTAATCTTCCATGCATAACTTGAATAGTTAGTTGTACAGGTACGTATTTACGGTTTCAAATTTAGAAATATATAATTCAATATTGTTGTTCAATTTCGAACACTTGCTTAAAATACAGCTCTGGTCCTGAACAGAATAGGGTGTAACAAAGGTTGGCTTTGATCAGATCTTCCGCTTCGTTGAGCAATCTGTCGCCTCAGCTTCGCTACTGTTTTAAGATTCTTTCGATTTAAATTCCTCGAACGCGGTTTCATTATAAAACAAGCCTAGGGTTACATAAAACTATTTAGTATTCTGACAAGTTACGAGTTTCTGTAGAAAAATCTATCATAACCACAGGCTTACCGCGTATAGACGATGATTCTTTTGAAAGGATTTTATGCAAAGGCATTTTAAATAAATGGATTTTGATGCTTTTTGAATAGTTCATTTTTTATAAAAATAAATTGTGCCAAGTTATAATAAATGTTTTCAAATTAATGAATGAAAAGAGAATGATAGTATATTTAATTAAGAGTCTTTATAATTATTCCGTTTAAATTGTAAAGTAAAACATTAATTTGTAAATTATAAAGTGAATGAAAAACGTATTAACGGAGTTTTGTTGTCTTAAGCAGCTTGCATCATTGTTTTAAAATTATAAAACATACGCTGATGAGTATAAAAACTCTTGATAAACACTTATTTAATGGAATACGGCACATCACGAAAACAATAACCGTTGAATGGTCTACAGCAAGAACATCAATCTTCTTCAATCTAATTTCACCTGCTTGCATGCGTCATAATCAAAGGAAGTGTAAGTATATCGGTCGGTTTTGGTTAAAGTTTTCTGATGCAGGTGTACAAACTTCCAGGTGAGTCGATCATGATCACGACCCGCTAATTTGTGAGGAGGTGAAAATAACAGGTCGATTATCATATCGTTTCGGTCGGTACATTCATCCTCGTAAGTCCAGATTATATACCCTTAGGTTTAAAGTCAACACCGTAGCTCCTTCATAATTTATTGTCTTTAAATGTTGCATATTATAATTTTACGGTTAAATATTCTGTTGCGAGCTTAAGGGATTGTTCCTTTTATTAATTAATTACTATAATTTCGATATGAGGTGGTTTTAATTTTTTCTTTACAGTTTCATTGTTAAAAATGTTTGAATTTAATACAATAATTTTTCTTTTATAATGCTCTGCATTTTATTATGCCGAAGGGTAGAGGTTAGTTTCTGGAGTACCTCACGCGATGCAAAGATGAGTTAACGCACAACATTCTCACGACGTTTAAGATCAATTTTTTCTTGAAATCGGTTCGATTGCAGTAATACACGTAATGATGTAATTGGTTAGTTAATGAGCTGGCAATCATACTCATATAAAGTTAACCGCTAAACTACACTTAACGTATCATAACAGTAAATATTTATTTTTTATTTTGGTGATATTCCGTTTCAAACGTTTAAACAACAGTAATGAATATCATTTTTTTTTACTAACAAGAAATAAGCTTTCATTAGTTTTTTAGTTTTCAAAATATTTATTGCAAATCTATACTACATACTACATAACAGTCATTAGTTTTACACAGACCGACTCTGTTAAATAATTGTTCTTTTACTTTCACACTAAATACGAGTAAAATTTATGCAGTTTTATCTTTGTTGAAATTTATCAAATAAAATCATCCTCTAATTTAAACAGTTATTACCATCAAAGATAAAAAATTAGAAATTAAAAAATGTATACGTTTAAAACTTCAAGTAAGTGTATTACGACTTTTATGCACTATAAAACTACTTTCAGTTTTTATTTTAATCTAAAACAGATTTTGTACTTAATAATAGTAATTATATTTTTTTAAATTTTTTTCTTATTTATAGATGTGTTAATCAATAATAGCAGGAATTGCATTTACAACAGGCATTTTCACACTTCCTCTCGCTCATCAGAAGTTTAAACCAAATACAGACATTATTATTTTTAACTCTTTATGTATCAATAATAAAAGTTGCACACTTGTTAAACATTAAAAACTTATTTGCTTTGATAAATTCTTTTAGCACTTAAATTGTTAAAAAATTATAGATATAGCAACTAAATCTAATTTTGTGCAAATTTCTATATGTTTACAAAATTTATGCAAGAAAACACTACTGTTTTAGGAAATCTCATAAACGTAATTTATCAAACACCTAACATTAAAACGTGTGTTGTAAAAAACCATTTTGTAAAACATATTCCCGGTTACCAGAACAAACATTTAATCGAGGATTAACTAATCAAGACTTATAATAACCAGAGCGTTAAAATATTATTCGGTTTCTTGAACTAATTAAACCGAGACTTAACTAATCGCGGATTAATTGTTCTTTGCCATTTCTTAAGATGGGTGGGGTAAAAATATTTCTGAAAACGAAAAAAATATTTTATTGGATATAATTACATCAAAATATATACGTATAACGGCCATATTCATAAAAGCCAACTAAATCGTGCATTACCAAATGTAGGACTTAAATGTAATGAACATAAAAAATTAATCAGTATTCACAATAGTATATTGTAAAACAAGTGTTACAAAAAGGAATTGTTACAAGAGTTTTTCATACTATTTTCTCTATTTCACTTTGATTTATATTTATTTCTGATAGAAATTATAATATATGTATAACAGCAATTTTCGATGTATTTTAGTTAGTCACAATGGTCAGCCTCTGCCTACTTTCTAAATTCAAATAAAAAACGCGATTGTTAATTAGTTAGTTAGAGACATATAGAAACTGTTTATTTTTAATATAAAAGTCTAATATCTAAATTTCATCAGTTTGTTTATCCTTTTGTTCCCAAGAATGTGCTCAGCTCAGGATTTTGTTGAACTTTCCTGCACTCCTCCTGAGTTACGTGAAATTGATAATAACGTCATTCAGAAATTTATACCCACTAAATCCAAATCTAAATATGAAAAAAATATTAAGAGTTTTGTACTTGGTGTGATAACAATAATGTGAACGATCTGACTGAAAACATTGTATTAGCCTATTTTGAAGTAATGAGTAAAACAAAAAAGTCTTCTACAATGTGGTCAAGTTATTCCATGCTCCAAACATGCCTCTCGATTTATAAAAATATCGACATTTCGAAGTATTTAAAAGTAACCGCCTATTTGAAAAGGCAGTCGGAAAATTATCAGCCAAAAAATAAAGTATTTTAGAGCTTGTTCACTTACTTGTGGCAAAGCCAATGTAAGATATGGCAGATAGTTTACCTAATAACGCCGCCCTTCATCACTAATCTGGTCATTAGCTTAGGTAATTTCTTGTACTTAAAAGTTAAATGTTTTTAATTTTTAATTATTTACAAATTATCCATTACACAATAAAAGATTTAAAACTATTATAAATGTATAAGAAAAACGATTTCAAATTAGTAATTTAATGTTTTCAAAACATGATTAAAGGTTAATTTATTATTTACAAATTCTGATTAAATTACTCATAGTCGTTGTCACTAAAGCTATCATCGGTGCTGCTATCTACAGAAACATTTATAATAAGAGGTTCAACTGATATGTCAAATACACATTCATTTTGTAAATATTCTTTTTCAGTTTGAATTACATATTCACAGCAATTTTTCCAAAAGGCTAATTGCCATCATTCTCATAGTACATAATGCTTAAAACGTAATTAAGGTGTTTTTCTGAATCTAACGTCCGTTAATTTATTTGTGCATTTTCTATCTCATACAACATAATTACGTTATAACCCTAAAATGTGTACAGTGAGTACTACGCCACTGTATTTCCCCAGCATTTGATTTTAAACGGATTCAGTTGCTCGTAAGTATCTTACGACCGCCCATTTGGTTTACTGCGCATACAACGTTTTCGCCACAAGGAAGTGAATAAGCTCTACAGTCCGAGAACATCATTAAGTTTATTAGTGATGCTGCTGGTTACACTTTTTTGGCAATGAAAGTAATATCCTAATTTACACTTTTAAGACACAATATTGAATTAGTTTATTTCAAGTTATATTAATTATAGGGTATTGCAGAGCCTGTAGACGAGACGAGTTGACTCATATGAGGTTAAACTATATTGAGTTCAAATCTGATAGAATAGAGGTAACTGTTTTCGCAACCAAAAATAACATGTCTCGTGTATTCCTCATAACTGAGGTATCTTGGATTGCTCTCATTAAGAAATACGTTGAACTGCGACCACCTTACACTTCACACGATAGATTGTTTTTAACTTATCGTAGAGGTAGATGCACCGTATCTCCAATTGGAATTAATCAATTGGTGAAGTCCCTAAAAACATTGCTAAATTCTTAAAACTGTCAAATTATGAAACATATACTGGCCACTGCTTTGGCCTCTCTTCTGCATCACACCTTACAATCAAAAAACATGGGGACTGAAAATCATCAGCAGTTGCAGAGGGATATGTGGAATCCTCTTTAAAAAAAGTACAATGGCACATATGTTATCCAATCAGTATCAGTCAGTTGCTTTCACTTCAACTGCCGTAAGTTAATCTGTACTACCAATTCAGAATGTTCAAAACTTGACGTCCAATCCCTCCAATCCTAGTACACAAGAAAAGAATTGGGGCTGATAGTGCAATAATTGTTAATAAAAATATTCTTACTGAGCAACAAGTACCGCCTATTTCAACTTCGGCAAGTGATAGTGCTAGTGTCACAGTTAAAATTCACCAGAATTGCACTATAAACAATAACTAAATTGTTGCAAATTATTTAATTATTCACTGTTTCACTATTCTTTAAATTATGAATTTTATTGGTAAAATTAATATCTACAGGTCTTGTCATCATTTGAAACTAAGAGCGCTGATGCGTAAAGGCACGTTTGAAATCGTATTCTATAAGTGTACGGTCGCCACACGTATTAGTTACTTTTGAATCTTGTTTTCATAAGAAGAAATTCATGGATAATCCGCATTTACTCAGGTTGGCATTATTTATTTTAATTAAACTTATAATTAAATTAATGGGCACAAATTAAATATAAATTTTATACCTACGGCACTGAGTAGGAGCTGTATTATTATTGTCTGATTTCTTGAAAATATAATTCGTCATTTAAAAAAGTTACCTCTATATAATTCATGTAGATTTTAATCATATATTAATATGATAGTTTTAACATTGATTAAGACTGTATAATTTGTTGCATTGCATAAATCGTAGATAAAAAAACGTTTTCTTGGAAGATATAAGTAATCTTGATCACTCTACGAATATCCCCATTTAATTTAATCATTAATTATATTTATGATAACAACTAGTACAACTTCTTAACAAATCGTTTATTGACAAATTTGCAATGCTGAAATATGAACTAACGTATGTACATACTCATTGTGGTAAAAAAATGTCTTATTTATAAAATGACGTACAGTATGACCGAGGTCAATAATTGATTAATACCTGAGGATTGACTTTCTTCAGTTTCCTAACCATTTTCATCGGAATCACCATTATAATCTGTAAACGACATACTTTTCACAACTTATCAACTAAACCATCTGCTTTCCAAATTTTTTCACGAAAACGTAATACATGATTGCACTTTCCCAATCTTTATTTTAGATCATTCATTGCAATTTTTCTTTCCACAAGACTCCATATAGATTCAATTAGATTTAACCGTAGACTGGTACACCAGGGTCAATTTGACCCTGCGTCGTTTTAAAGCGTCGATTGCCTGCGCACCTTCCGCTCTGGAAATTTTTCACAAGCCGTAAATTTGCTTCAGTGCACGAGAAAGCAGTATTTAGAACGAACGTTTGTTAGTTTACTGAAATAAGGTGTGTATTAATTTTTTTAATATAATTAGGGTCATTATGACCCCGGTGTACTAATTTTGTGACTAAAAATTACATTTTTTGTAGTTATTTCGTATTTGCCAAGTCAATTATGGCTAGAAAAAAATTGTCGGAAGCAGAATTAGTCGCCGCTTTGGAGGAAATTTTAACCGAAAAAGATGAAAGTCCAACCGATTCAATCGATTCTGACGAATATTCTGATCATGATCAAGTATCGTTTGAAGTTTTATCTGAAGATTTGTCTGAAGATAAAGATTTGTTTGAAGGGGATCAGGGTAAGCAAAAACTTTTTGGAAAAAATAGCTACAAATGGAGCACTCAGGTTCCAACTAAGAGGGGACGTTCTTTAGCTAGAAATTATGTTTTTGAATCTCGACAAGTAAAAGGAGCAGCAAAAAATGTAAAAACTTATTTAGAAGCATGGGAGTTACTATTTAGCGACAACATAGTTAGGAAAGATTTGCTGCATACAAATGAGCAAATATATCGCCAAGCTTCTAAATACAAATCGGCCATCTTTGTCGGACATGCAAATTTATTAGAATTAAATGCTCTCTTTGGGTTATACTAGTCTTAGAGTTTCTAACCAGACGTCATGGTCGAATGAATATGGAATAAATGTATGTCGGGCTACAATGTCTCTAAAAAGATTTCAATTTTTGACATCTTGCTTGAGATTTGATGAAAAAAACACTAGGATCCAAAGAAAAGAAAGTGATAAATTTGCTCCAATTAGAGAAATTTGGAAGATGTTTATAGAAAATTGTAAACTTTATTACACCATTGATGAGCAGCTGTTGGACACTTGTTCCAGATGCCCATTCAAAATGTATATGCCGGCAAAGCCAGACAAGTACGGCATAAAAATTCTCATGTTAAATGATGCCACTACGTTTTACATGGTAAATGCTATACCATATGTGAGAGCTGTAACTGATAAAGGTAATAAAGAATCAGTTCCAGATTATTACGTCAGAAAACTTTCTGAACCAATTTACGGGAGTTATCGGAACATAACTATGGATAACCTGTTTACATCTAGTATATCAATTGCAGAGAAAATGTCGGTTCAACATAAATTAACTATTTTGGGGACTTTGAGAAAAAATAAAAGGGAAATCCCCAGAGAATGCCTTATAAAAGCACCAGCTGGATTGTCATTATTTCTTTACGATTCCAACAATGCAGCAATGTTTGCTGTTCTATTCGCCAAAAGACAACAAAAAAGTATTACTTCTCTCCACCATGCACTATGATGACACAACATCAAGGAAAACTAATCGCTGGCCATTGCGTACATTTTATGGAATGCTTGATCAAGCTGGCATGAATTGTAGAATTTTACATTTTATAGCCAATTCCCGTATAACATATCTCTATAGATTCTATACAGTACCTTTACGTCTATCTGTACTTCTGTACAGGCAATCTGTATTAATCGATAACGGGTCGATAGTATTTATGTATCGCTGGAGTACAGGTATCTGTATACAATTTTTACCGTACAGTTACTAAATATATACTAATAAATATCGTTATAATACAGATTTAATAAAAATAGAATAAAGTACGCATTTTTTTGCAAAATAGTGTTTTTATATTAGTTATTATCTTACAGGCGTCGTCTATATCACAATTGTCGTGTGTATACAGTCCTCAACATTTTTTAAACGTAGGTTTAATTAGTTTGTGCACTTATATTTTTAGTTTTCTTTTGTGTCTATTCTGGGATTTGAACCTGGTCTTCTAATGGTCTGAAATTTGAGAAATCCATTGTGCTCATTGAGCCACTACAGTTAGGTATTTATACTAATCTTATGACATCTTTTATTATTAGTGATTTTTATATGCGTTGTTTGATACATAACTATGTATACAAACAAAAATAAAATTTAAATAAAATTCATTAAAAAGTAAAAAATATTTATTTTCTCTAATTAAATTTAATTACAATTAAACAACAAAATTTTTATTTTTATGAAAAAGCCTTTTGAAGTAGCTTATCGATAAAGCACAAATTTCATTATTACAGTATGTGGTGTAGACAATCCTACAAGTTACTTCTTGGGCACATTTAGTCTTCGGTTTGTCAATGTGTTTTCGTGGACAACCAAACTTGTATCCTAATAATCACAATATAACAACAATGAATATTAAGTATGGAAAAATACAAACCTTCCGGTTTTCCTTCGGCTTCTTTACAAATCCGTTGACTATGAAGAACCTTTTTAAGGAATCCTGCAAATAATTTCTTGTTAGAAACAAATCATGTAAAAATTCAATTCAAAAATTGTCATTTTATCACTTAAGGTTCAATAACCTCGCAATTTAATATTTAATATAAATTCGTGCACCTGATTAAAGTAACCATTAATTGAACGTACTTACTTGAAAACAATATTCACAATTTAAATCAGAGAAACAAGCACAAACAAAAATAATAATAACAATGGCAAATTGGCGTGGGACGTTTATCTGTGATTAGATTAAACCGATTAAAGTGTCACAGCTGATTAGCAAACGCATTTTTGTACACTGTGCAATGTGACGTCATGTTCATAACAAAACAAGTATAGGTGAAATCGAGAACCTGTAAAGATTTGGTAAAGATAATATCGCAAGAAAAATGTATCGAATGTATTTACCGTATCTATACAGGCTAATTAAAGATTCACAATTGGCGATTCAGTATAGACCAAATAAAGAAACGATACATGTCCTGTACATTTTAAAACAGTATCGATTGAATACATCATTCTATACCGAATCACTATAGACATTTCCTTACTGTATCGATGTGTTATACGGGTTCTGAAGTAAACATTGAAAAGTCTAAAAACAGAGCTTCTTTTCTAAGAGACCTTGAGTTTGCGTTGGTAAAACCATATATGGAACATCGTCGAACTATTCCTGGCATTTGAGATTTTATAAAAAAAAAATTTCAGATGTCATCGGGAAAGATGGATCTTCACCTCACAAGCTAGCCATTCTCCAGGAAGTAGTAAAAGGAAGAAATGTGAATTGTGCCCGTACTTTAAAGACAGAAAAACCAATGTAAGGTGTAACAAATGTCAAAAGTATATTTGTGCGGAATATCGATCTAAACAGTGCGGCAATTGTGAAACCTTAGAATAATGAATCAAGACTAATACGTTTTTTGTCAATAACATTTAGTTTTTATTGTATATTGCCTAATAATGTTATTTTATAATACAATAAAGCATGACATACATTTCTTAACGATATTTGGTTACAGGGTATTTGTGACCCTGGTGTACCAATATCGTGATTTCGTGAGTGTGTACCAGGCTAGGGTTAAGTCACAATGATAAGAAGACAATTGAAAACTAGTATGTTCATGATAACCATGTAACCTTAAGAGCTATTCTGTAAAAATAATTTTAAAAAAATTTAAAGAAACGTATTCAAGTAAAAAAATTAAGGAATCAACCCACTACTAATAGTCAAATCAAGTTAAATGATATACTCCTCAAGACAACAACACACAAACAACTAAACTAAATGCAGATAAAGAAAATTGCAGACTGTATTACGCAAAAAAGTATTTGTCAGATATATAACTAGTTGAGATAAACTTGTAATTTTGACAATTCTTCTAATGGAATTTACCATAACGCAACCAATTATAGTCCACCAACGTTTATTTAATAATGCAGGAACTTTTATAAGTAACTCGCAATGTTGTTTTGTTAACAATTCCGTAATGAGCCTATTAGTACCTTTTAGATACTTTTTCTTAATCCACACAAAGTATGAGGTGAATTTTACTGTAATCGGTCTATTCTTATTATTAGTGCTTAAACGAACACGATGACAACGGTCAATCATTTGTGACAAGGAAAAAACTCCATTCAGGAATATTTAATTTAGCTACAATATCTTCATTTTTTTAAATTTTTTTCTCTCTCTCCGTGAATTGACAAGCAATTTCTTCTTGTATACATTTGTAATTATCGATTTTTACATAAAGCGCGTTCACTAATTTATGAGTGATCTTAAGAAAGCCCATAATATTTTCCGGAAATGCTCTGAACTCTTTGTAAAGGTCTTTTAAAGAGTACGTGCCCGTATTTGTGGGTTTTGTAACATTAACTAACTTGTTATTAAATTTGTTCATTGACTTTATAAATATATTGGTCATTGATTCTAAATATTCTTTGGTAATTGTGTTTTTATTACACTACTTTAAACAGAAATCAACAATTGTTTAGATCGCATTAAAGATGAAAATTGATAAAACGGAGCACAATCAGTTTAAACTTACCGTTACGCTGCCATGACACTTTACTTTTTCCCACCGAAGTGAAATTGAGTCTGAAGTTCAGAGTTTTTACATTTACATAATGACGTCATTATTTAGATAGTAAAAGGTACGCGCAAGTGAGAAAAAAATATATGCGATAGATATGACAAAAGTTATTATTGAGGTAATTTGTTGAATCTCTGTCTATTCTAGTGTCTTATCAGATATTTTATTATTGTTGTTATCGTTATTATTATTATTAAACTGTCGATTTTGATAAACAATTAAATGTTGGTATATGGTATATTTAATACACGAGGAAAAGCAAAATCCAACCCAAAATTCTGCTTTGTTGTACTTTTCAACAGATTGGATCTTGGTCTAAACACATCAACCTTTTGTATGACCCCCAAAAGATCAAACACTTTGTCATCAGATGACAAACTTGATGAATCAAATTTCATTTCTAATTATTGTCCAGTTACAGAAGCACGACACAAAAATAATTAAAACATGGTTTGAAAGATTCGAAAAAAGATAGCATAAAAAACTAAAATAATCACGAGAACACAATGCAACCACGACGCGTCACGATGAAGAAAAAATTTATAATAGATTAATTAAGATGAAATAGTATTAATTATTAAGGAATTTTTTTAAATAATCTTCTCATAGTTGATCATAGGTAGAACACAAAAAAGTTATGATATTGAAAAATAAAAACAAAGTATGATAATTATTTTTGAAAGTACCAAAAACTATTTGAGTTTTGAAATTATACAAGCTGTTAATATATTTGACATTATTTTATACTGCAGAATTTGTAGTTAATTTGTAGAAACGGACTGTATCTAGACTATAAAAATTATTGCAAGAAAGTTGGAGTAATTCCAGAAAAGGTAAGTTAAACATATTTTTACTACAGAGTTAAAAATTAGTTTCCAGTGACCCTAAAAATTTTTAAGTACAATTTCTTAATAAAACAGAGCAAAAGAAATAAAACAAACAGAAAAATATAAACAAATACGTAGTTTAGAAACAGGAAGCTGGAGAACACAAGGAAATATACAAATGCAAAACTAAACCAGAAAAATATTCCGACATCAAAAGAATATTGAATTGAAAATTTACAACTTTATAGTGTATGACTAAGCAATTCCAAAGCTGTAAATTTCATGTAGCACAAAAGTGGTGGTCGTAAAGCTTCTTCAGCAATAGCTACGTGCCTGGAGAAATTGCTTAGTGCATTACACACTAATAAAAAAAAAGTTACATTTTTTCAGATACTGCTTCTGGTCAGAACAGAAACTGCATAAATGCTGAAATGTTTTTACGTTATGTAACATCATTGCATAAATAAGAAATTCATTGAATCAGGGATTTAGAAATGGTGTGTGACAATGTGCACTCTGCTATAGAAAATAGCAATTTAAATTGGCTTAAAAAAAAGTTACTGTATTTATGCTTAAAGAAAAACTTGGTGATTTAGAATTTAGTTCAATTATCAAAAAGACAACTAGAGGATGAATGAAAAATCTGCATAACAAACCACTTTCGATTGAAAAGCAAAGACTTCAAAATTAAATTGAAATAATTGTAAATGGTCATAAACCACCTATTTATTTATTATTTATTTGGAAACAAATTTTATTTAAGAAATTAATAATACTAAGCAATAACAATCAATATATTGTTTACTTTAGCAATGACAAAGATGTTACGAAAACTATTGTATTTTACGCAAGGTCGGAATTTTAAAGAGTGACAACTCGGAATCTCTATGATGTGAGTTAGGACCATTCTCACAGAAACGACGATTTGTTAAAAATACAAATACACAACTGCACTATTCTGTTTAAAATTATTACATTAAATTCCAAAATTTTTTTAATAGAAGTTATAACTTCTTAAATCATTTCTAATTTTGCTATTTAAATATAAAATTTCAAATAAAAATATTTATTATTTAGTAACCATACTGACACTTTTTTTTAATAAAAACAAGTAATGTCGTGTTAGTATTTAGAAATATGGAAATTAACTGTGCGTGCGTTCGTAGTTATAGGCCAGATTGATAAGAGTGACCTAAGCTGTAATAAAGGACAAACTTTATAAAAATTTTGAAACTAATTAATTTAGGAAAATACATAAATAGTTTGCAAATCACTTCCTCAAGCTGCTGAATTCTTTGACATTATATAATCTTTATTATACCGAATAATTTAGTGCAGCATCTGCCACGATCTATAGAAAAACCTACTGCTTAAGTTACTTACTTATGTATTTAGGCCACAATCTATAATTATTATACAGATTAACATGGTATTACGTATAGTTAGGTGTCGAAAAATTTAAATTAAATTTGAGGCATTTAAATGAAATGGAAAGCTCTTTCGTGTAATTGAACATCTGGGAAAACATGCTTTTATTAATTCTTTATCGGCAGCGATTTATTTAGATTTTATAACCAGAGAAGTTTCATTAACCCTTTTCTTTGTTAACATGAACGATTTTAAATTATGAGTAAACATAATATTCATATTCTACTTTTCACATCGATTACGATTTGGATGGTTGATTTTTAACGAAAGTAGAACATGGTGGCGTTTAAAAATTCGGCTGAAGATCTCGGCATCTTTGAGGACCGGTCATCAGGCTATTGTGATGCTAAATCAGATATAAACCAGCAAAGTAGGAGTTAAAGTTACCGTTGCTCTGTGAACTGTGACTGTCAACGACCGAATTTAAAAATTATATAGCTTAAATGTGCAGCACTGTAATTTCGTTAATGATATGCATGTTGGTTGCAGTAGGTTGGGATTCCGTGGTGAAAATACATGTATGTTTAGATTTCTTTAACATGTGGTATAGGTTTGAGAATAAGTTAGTTATGTCTTAACCCATAATTGTAACTTCTGAAAAATAATATTAAGTTTTATAGCACCTATAATTACGAAATATATTGTTTTAATTTGTACATTTACCGGTACATTTACCGTTTGTAAAATATGAAAGATTATTTAAAATAAACTCAAAAAATAAATACATATAATGGAAATTAAACAAAATAAAAGATAGGTTTTTACAATAATTGTCATTTAACTAGGTTTTTCCGTATTTGCATATTAAGCGTCATAAAATTAAAATTCGACAATAATTCAAAAAAATAATTACCTACTTAATTATTTTAAGTTCGAGTAGGAACACATAGTTAACAATGGAACATAATTGTAAAATTTAATATTATTAATAGATTAATTTGTAACCGTTTTATTTACAATAAACGAAACAATTGTTAGCATTACTTCAATTATTATTAACACAAAGAATGTCAGTTTTTGGAACAAATACGATTTTTGAAAAACACTCTTTTTAAGTCTATATGTTACTTGGTTTTTTTTCATAAACTTATAATAAAAAATAAATGCGATTTTATTTCTAAATTGGTTCAATTGATTTGTACTAATTTTTGTACAAAGCTATCAACAACTTGACAAAATATTTGTTAAAAATAATGTACGTTTATATATTTAAACTATTGGTTTTTAGAAGTTTAAGTTTTAATACTCTGATAAAAAAAGTTTATTTTGTGTCTTATTATTCTAAATATATTATAATTCAGTATACAAAAATTACACATTTTTTAAAATAATTTTTTGTATTGCATTAAGACTTAAATAAAGCACAACCTTGTTAGATTCCGTTTTATATTTCTACTAAGTTTTGTTTAGTCAAGTACCTATACCTATTGAAAATACATTTTTTTTTAAAATTAAGCTTAATAAATTGTACTTGAATTTTAAGCATAAGGCTTACGTATCCATAACATCTTGTTATCAATGTTTAGAATAAAATGATCTAATTAGTAGTTCATACAAACATGTACGTTGTAAATGTTTATAATGATTTTTGATGATTAAACATAATTTGTAATTAATTTATTTGATTGAACTTATTTGCTAAACTTTAACTTCTAATAAAACTTGAGTAAGTATTGTTTAGACCCCGGTGTAGCTCCAGTCGGCGTAGTTTTGGCATCCATTGTTAATTAACTGTAAACTGGTTATATATGAATTTATTAAATTATTAATTGTATTTGCAATAAATAACGTTGTTTTACTCCGGATTTAGAGAAGGTCCACTAGATGGCGTTGTTTCCGTTTCGATCAGTACTAATAACTATAAATTTTATAATTATTGTATTAATACAAATAGAGATGACGGTGTTAATTTTATGTATTATAAAACTGCTGTTAATTACGATTAACTAGTAGAATCAAACGCCCTGCCAGAGTGCAGTAAATATTACGTGTAGGTACGTTGATTGACAACTGGTGATTATGAATGTAACAAAGGAATAATGAATATAAACATAAAATCACAAGTAAACTATTTCAAATACAAAGTGTTATCAAAAGTTGAGTTTACTAAAGGTTAAAACTAATCTCGAATGATGCAGATGCAACAAAAATTATTTTTTCTACTCTAGTATTGTAACATTTTAAAGGTTTTAAGCAGTATTTTTAAGTGAAGTGTTAGTTGCAGCTATTACAGCATTCAAAACTTATTATTATTGTAGCGGGTTTTTGGCAAGGCATTTCCGAGGTTATCATTAGATTAGGATTAGAAAAATGAGATTAAGAAAAGTAGGCATTTGCGAATGATTGTAATTGCCCATAAATACATTTGGGGTAAACAAAAAACTTAAATCCTAATTATACAATAACCTTCATTAATAAAATTTTAGCGGCTAGGGTTCAATGCTAAACCAACACTAAAGAAGTCCACCATTTACAGTGAGCAGTCCTGGTGGTCATTCCTGGAAAAGCTACATAATTATTGTATTTAACCCAAGATGATGGTGTTTTTCCGATGCTCCAGGCATTGATCTTTTCCTTTTTTTAGTTTGTACATCTTCACGAAAGAATTACCTGGATTAAGCGTGCGGACTGACACGATACCTGTTACTGCTATCTACGACAACTTAATATTATAATTATTAAAGAAGGATATAGTCTTAGTACTGTGAGACTATCGAAACAATAACCAATAGTTGTTTTAAAAATCAGTAATTAGATCGCCACAGTAAAGAATAAGCGAGGAAATCCTCTGATTTTAAGAGCAGGAAGTATGCTCGTATTCTTTAGCTAGTATAAGGAGCTCCTTCTTCGTACCTATAAGCAGTACCTAGGCCGCGAGTAACTTAAGTAACTTAATATTTTATTTTACCCGCAATATTTTTTTAGTTAGGTTAAGTCGTTTGCCCCTCAAAATATGTGTTAGAGAGACAAAGATTTAATACGTGAGGTAACTTACCCTTTAGTAAGTAGAGTGAGTTATTGATATTGAGAGTACCCTTTTTTTTTGTTTCTCTATTTTTTTCTTCGTTTAAAAAGAATTTTAAATCAATCCAATCAATCAATTGTCGCATCACGCTGAAAATATCTATCATAAGGTTTTTTCTTTTTTTTATTACTTTCAAGTAAAAATTATGTGATAGTGTCTAAGGCACCTACCACGTACATATAGTATTTTTTGTATGTTTTAAATAGTACACCTTCACCCCGTCAGTCAAAATATACCCAATTTTTATTTGATACGTTTTTTGTTTTTTTTTTGTACTAAACAAACCGCCGTCGTTTGAATTTTTTTTTATTTTTTTTTTAGTTTAGGTGGCTACTTCAATTGGCGCCCAAATTTATTTTGCAGAGATAGCACGTGCACCTACTTACCCTGCCTCCGATCAAAAAGTTAGCCGGTTTTCTATGCAATAACGGCCCAGTGCAGACAATGGCGCCCAACGTGGGGCTCTAATAACGTCAACGTGCATCAATTTACCTCTGCAATTTATTCTTTTTTGTTTTTCTAATTTTTCCGACTATTTACAGGTTGTTGTAATTACTTTAAGTATTAGACTCTTTAATGTAGTTTTTTTATTATAATTGTGAGGTATACATACATATATACATAAAGCAATACTCACATAGCACAAACATATCCATTGTATCTGAAATGGATAAAACGTTAGTGGATAATAAATGTTCTATGTATATCCAGAAGTAACATTATGGAACTCCGGCAAAATTCCATTGGAGGTGACGTTCTTTCGTGGAAAGATTTGCATTAAATATCCATTGCATATTCGCATGTACATTTACTTCATATACATTGTTGTTTACTAATTAATATGTTTGTTAATATAATATACGTACATTACACGTACTTGTATGTATTATATACGATACACTAATATATTGTTGCAAAATATTAAATTTGTTTGGTTCTTGCCTTTTCCTGAAACAAAAAAGAACCGCATCAGAATTTAAATGAAAGTATCAGAAAATCTCAAATTTAAGCTTATATCATTAGATGTAAATTTCAAGTAATTGTATACTTTCAATTTTAATTTGCCAAATATTGACTGTGTTATACGCTAAGAGTCGATTTTAGAATTTAATTTGTTGGTTGTAGAAAATTACTAATTAATAGGTTTTGCCAAGTTATCTTAATAATTCTACAGTTTATTTTATTTTAATCAATGTTGTTACTCACTTTTCACTATTAATGTACCTCTTCGCTCGAAGCAACCATGACTTTATGTGTTTTATTACGTCCACTTCTAATGCACTGGATGTTTTTGGGTTGAGTCTGACAGCCCCTATTAAAAAGTTACATTAAAAATTTAGAGTCTATCAAAATTAAATCTTACTGATAATAACTTGGGTTATTTTAAGCATTGATTTAATAATGTTTAAAAGTATGTTATTTTTTTGGATAAGCTGCTCGGTTATATTTTTATCGGAATTTATTGCTTTAAGTAATATATCTAAGTCGGATTAAATATTATTAATTTTATAGTCCTATTGTATGCATCAGCTTCAGCAACGTTTTGTGAAACTTATCTGAAAGTGAACAATACTATTACATATTATAAATTCATTTTGTACACAATATATAATGTAACGATTGTTGTAAAGTTTTCTATGACTACATTTTATCACCATATGTAAATTAAACTAAAGTTATCGAAGAGTAGTATAATACTTCCCTAATTGTTTGTTATTGCGTAATGCATCTTGGTTCTGGTATGCAACAGAACTCGGAAGAATATTCTCTTTATTATGTGTCGGTGTATCGTCATTTACAATACAGTCATTCTTTGTCATTACCAACGAATGGGAATTATTCGAAGAATTATTGTTCCCTTTTTAAAGTGAGCTTTAGTGATACAGGGTAGTCACTATTTTCACTAGAATGTGAAACAGCAGAGAAATAGTTTATTCTTTTTTTTGTACGCGTTCTTTTTTTTGGAATACTGTAATTATTGTTAGATGACAGTATGTTCGTGGTTTTGGCTTTGCAACTTTTTGGGATGCTTTATTAGAATCATCTAAAAAATACAAAATTTAATTGTGATGAGATGTATTACATGCATTATTTTTACCATATTTACCAAGGGTCTTAACAGTGCATGCACTCCAATTGGACCTTGGACATTTTTTGATACACTTGATAATTTTTGTTACATTTTCTGTCTCAGGGCATTAAATTTTATTGGTACTTGCAATATACCATTTTTTTGGAATAATCTCTACAGATTGTTCCTCTACAAAGTAAACCACCAGCTACTTTTCTTCCATAGCACATTAATTTTCTGAGTCTCCTTCAGACATTTTCTCAGAGTCTAAAAATTGAAAAAAAGAAATAATAGTTTTTAATACAAAATACCATAAAGTTAGTGGAATAGCACAAATTTCTCCCTTAAGAGTGTAATTTTATAATGAAGTGATTTACAGTTGCTCTTGTTATCTAATACTCTACTACATAGTACTTTACAAAAGTCTAACATGCTTTTTTGATCAAGATATATTTTTAGTTTTGTATGAAACTATATTAAACATAAATTTTGTAAAGAAATTATGAAAACCAAAACTTGAAAATCCACCAACCATAATAGATTTAACTAAACGTGATTTAAGTAATAATTAAAATGTATACATTTTCTAAACCATTTAAACCATTTTTTTATAGAAAGATATATAAGTAATGTAACTATTTCTTTATATTGTCTACTTATACTTAATGAGGGCCTATCAAAATGTTCATGCAACTAATACTGTACCTTAGGTTTTTCAGATCGTACATGAATATCTGCATTGTCAATTTCCTGTAACTTTCGGATAACCTGCTCCAAAAGTTTATCTGCTTTTTTAATCTTCTTTTTAAGGTTTTGTATAAAGTTTTCAAAACAAAAAGCGCTAAACTTATCTAAATTGCCAAAATGCTTGACAATGAACATTATGAGAGATAAAATGTGACCCATACAAGTGGTAGCAAGTTTTTACAAAGTGTTTAATTCACTCATTGGCGTATAATAAATTTTCCTCTTGGAAATGAAATGTTTTACTTGTTAAAATAGTAATAATTACATGCAAACTAATAATATTGTTGTAATAGTGTCCGTCGATTACCTTTTTAAGGACCACTGGTGCGACATACAAAATAAAATACCTAAACTCAACAGCTTTATACCTTTTACATTCTTGCAATAAACGTAGTTTTCTAGTAAACTCACAAAGAATAAAACGTTTTAACATAGTTATTTTCTCCGAAATTAATTCAATTGATCTGAAGCGAAGTTTGTGTAGAAGTTTGCCATTAATTAAACCAAACTGAACACAATAGCCTTTTAGTAACTCCTAAATGAACTAAATGCATGTAAGAAAAAGAGGTATGAGATCAATCATATTAAAGTTAGGAATTTTAGTTAAAATTGTAGAACCGATGTGATGATGAGCATCAACTTTACTACGAAAATCATTATCAGTTCGTTTTCTAAAATCTGAGAATGCAAAACAAAGAACGTTATTTACATAGTCACCTTCGTGTATACATTTAGCACATGACGAATACCCGTTATGATTTTTAATTTTTAACAAAAATGATTTTACAGGTAAATCTCAAATAATCATCGTTACTACACATTTATATGTTTTATTGTTTATACAAAAACCATTATTATACAACTCAACACATTCATTAACAAATTGATTCATTAATATTGTAGCGAATTTTATTATCAATACTAATTTATTTAAACTACTAACAATATTTTTACTTATACTAAAAATATGTACACTTTTAAATTAACCGGACTAATTAAAACGTTAAAGTCACGTACCAGATTATTCACCGTAGGTTTATCTCACACGCGTTAACAACTTATTTATTTAGGCTTGAATAATCTTCTTAACACTGCTGTCTTCGCATTACGGAAATAACTGATCTACGATTTGTTTGTTTCGTATTTATACACATTTTGGAAATCCTTCTCGAGTGTTCCATATCTTTCGGTATACGTTCTAGAAGATGGATAACAACTTCGATAAGGCTCTTGAATTTGAAAACGTTTCAATATATTAGTCTGTCGGTTTTGAATATCCATGATATAATCTAATAACAAATACAATGTTTTTTAAAGCAAGTATATTTCTAATCGCACCTAAAATTAACCAAAAACATGAATTTGAGCTTTTGCTAATTGGTCAACATTGATAGCAATCTCAATCTTAAACCCATTACTAATTTTAGATTATACTGTTTAAACAATTTTGTAATATTAGATAAAATGCCAACATGATAATATGAGCCTGGCTTAACTATTGAAATTTGACACTTACGCGATGTCTGCAATAGCGTACGTGAATCTAAAGGAACATCGTGGCCCCATTTCCGTAAAAGTTTTAATAGTTTTGTAGTATCGACATGAGATATTGTTGCGAATTTATTTATTAAAAACTAATTTATTTAAAACGACTAAAACTACGTTTACTTATTCTAGAAATATGTACACTTTTAAATTAACCGAACTAATAAAATCTAATAATATTTAATAAAAACACTTACACGAATTTATGTATAACCGTTGTATAATACTATCACTTAAGATAAGATAACGTCCTCGGATTTCACACTGTAAGTCACGTTCACTCGATTCGGTGTACACTGTTATTTATTTAAACGTCGCACGTGCTAATCACTTATTTATCTTCACTTGATTAATCTTCTTAATACTGCATGCATTCACATTCCAGCAATAACTGACCTACGATTTCTTTCTTACGTATTTATAGACATCGGCGAATCCTTCTCGAGCGTTCCTTACTTTTCGCTATATCTTCTAGAAATTAGATAACAGCCTTTTAGAAGGCTCTTGCGTTTTCAAGTAATTTCTTGAACGGTTCAATATGTTACATTCAATAGCCCAATTTCTCAACTCGCTTTTAAAAGTAGAATTAATATCTTTACTGTTATCTTCAAAGCAATTATTATGGCAAGGATTATTTTGTTTGTTATGAATATAAGAATTTAATTCTATATCACTTTTTTTGTCACTGTCATGTGAACTTACAAATTCAGTTTCAGATGCAGTACCTTCAATATCACTAATGTTATTATGAGATGGAGATATAGTTAAAAAAAGATTTTCAGTATTTGTATACTGGACTTAAATTTCTGCATTTTCAATTAATGATAAATGGGTATTCTTATTAACAGCATAGTACATTTTTCTTAATTTACTATCCGTATTTAACATTAAAGATTGAACAGTAATTTAAGTAGGTACTTACTTGATAAAGTATGGTCACAGCACTTAAAAAAAGATGGATACCATAAATACCTATTAAAATACAAAAGAAAAATAAAGAAACATTCAGTCGGCCATTTACAATGACTTGCACTTCGTTCATACTTCGTTCTTTTTACGCCAACTATGCCGCCGATGCTTCTACGCCAGCGTATAACTCATGTATATACAATAGATATCCATGTATGTATATACAGGCAAGGATGTTTTATGGATACAAATGTATGTACATTGCATATCGTTTGCTATGTGGGTAGTATGGCGACAATTAAAGTTGGACGATTATTAACGAAGTAAGTTGGCAACTTTTGATAAGGGGTAGTCATCCTGAAAAATTAACAGCTGATCAACGGAGAGCGGAATTAAGACTATTATTACGTAGGGGATCCCAGAATTCTTCGCCCGTTCTGTGTGGTTATCAAATTCATATAGAAACTTGCAATTCAAAACTTACCAAATTAGAAGTTGAAGTAATCAAATTAGTGAAAGCACCAACTTCAAACCTTGCTGAAATATTATCACAACGCATAGAACATGTCATCAGAAGGTTGTTGTGTCAAACACGAATTGTCATTACGAAAAGAAGTTTCTTCTGCTATAAAAACTTTATTGGACAGAGTTGGTGAGATTTTTAACCTTGTCTTAGAGGCATCCAAATCGTAGCAAATTTCTATAATGACGTAACACACGTTCTTGATGTGATTAACATCGAAACTAAGTCTAATTCAAAATTGGTAGAGACTGATGAAGCACCTAATGCCGTGGTCTCCCAAGGATTTTAAACTGAAAGTTCTCCTATTTTACAAAATCCGGTTTATTACAACGAGGCTAGTGAATACTGTTTTGACACTTTATCAAAGAAAGTACTGAAAATATTATAAGTGCACGCACTATAAAAACATCAATTTGAAAAGAATTTACACAGTTTCTGAAAGAAAACGTTATAAAGTAGACACAGATACTTTGACTTTAGTAAAGTAAACGTCAGTTTAACCACCTTAGACACGGAGTCTAAATAAGCAAGAAACGCTCAAAGCATAGTAAGAAAAGGACTTCAACAGAATTCACCAAACAAAAAAACAATTTTTTGAAAAATCGAAAATACGATTAGAGCGCCACGGCCCATGACAAAATGTAATACCTCTAACAAAAATTTGAGATAATGTTCAAAATCAGTGTTGCAAGTAAAAGTTCTCAAGCAATGCGCAGCTCGCCACATAAGTTTAACGATCTTAAAACTTTTTCACGTATGTATTTTAATTTTTTTACATAGTGCTGTTACTTCATTTATACAATTGTTGAAAAACAGGTTAAAGCTTGCAGGATCAATCAGGTTAATTAGTATTTTGGTTATTGTAACATTAATTTTAAAGGGTTCAAACAGTGAAAGTTCTAAATTTGGGCTATTACGTAGGGTTCAATATAAGGCTACTACCAAAAGGTTTGAATAACGCCCTATTGTTACAGAACGCCAATATAGTAATGGTGATCACCGCCATGTTTCTGTTTTCTTATTTAAGGTCACTTAAGTTAGCTAGCGGCAGCTCGGAGTCTTTCCTCCAAATACAACTACGAAAAATAATAACAGTTTTCCTCTGAACTGATGTTTAAATTTTAGTGGACGAATTCCAAACCTTGTACAATTAACAGTGGGTTACTGATTACAGTAGTGACATTCGAAGGAAAATTTGACTTATACCAGCTGTCGCTAACTGTAAAGTTTTTTTCTATGTGGTTTACTGATCTCATGCTTTCAGCAGTATTTACTGTGCTTAATTTACAACTGTATGGTTTCAGCTACTTTAAGTGTATGTAAAGTCAATATTAATATTATACTTACAGTCGAGTATAATTATTTAGTTGGTTTCTTTCGCTTTTGAGTATTACTATTTACGTTGACTTAAACCAAACGAATAAATTTAGAAATTGTTTGTATTCAAGACCGGTGATGGGCTAATTTAAATCGACAAATGCAACATTGTACTCTTAGGAAATGTCGGGGGTATATTACTAAAATAGTAGTTACGCTAAAAAATCTTTTTTTAGATTCTAATAATCATTTAAACGTCTTGCTATTGCTATTTAATTACTGCGACTGTATGTAATTGTTAATGTGTGATCGGCTTTGTTTAATGTTACTGAATTTTGTTGTTCGTTGATTTTGGTTTGAGTTTTATTGAATTTTTATATATTGGAAAATATACAACCAATATATTACGTTCTTTCGTTGCCGGTTTTTTTCTTCTCTCTTCTAAGTATGAACCTTCTAATGGGTCTTTAATGCCTTAACAAAAATACCAAAATAATGTTTTTTTAAACCAGCTAAATTAATTTATTTTTATAGTTTCCCAAACAACACATTGGTATAAAAACGTCTAAATGTCCGGCTAATAGACGTTTATTAGACATAAAAACGTTTTTAACGCGTTATTAACGTTTATTAGACGGACATTTAGACGTTTTTTGTTCCAATGTGTTGTTTGGGTTATTAAACATTTCTTATACTAATGTTTCTTACAGATGCATATAGTAATTCACTTATTTATTCTTATGTTTGTAAGAACAAAAAACTACTAATAATAAAACTTAAATAATCAAACAATAAACAGCAAGCAGGTAAAATTTGTTGCTGCAGTTTTAACGAATTGATTAGTGTGTTGAGTAAAGTAATTTATGTACTTGCTGTTTAAAAATTAAAGGAAAAAACTTATTCTTTTAAGAAAAAAATATTTTGTTGATTGAACTAATAAATATTGTAAAAATTGTAAAAGATTATTTATTACGCAATTATAAAAATATTTTCAAATGAATTAACAGAAGTAAAAGCCTTAAGTGCAGCTTATTTCAAGAATTCAAACTCATACGTTCCAACGTAGGTTACCATCAACAAGAAAGGAATTTTAACTAAAATTAATATCTGCTTGAAAAGGTATTTAACTAGTGGTTGCCGAAACAAATATAAATCAAGGTTGCTATAATAAAATGATAAGCAGAGTAGACTAATGGATGCAAGTATGTGTGTACTTTGTTAAATCAGTAGCTACTTTTACGTAAATACGGTTAATAGTATCGTAGAGATTTGTAACCAATGATACTTAATCTAACTTTACAATTTTTGTTATTGCAGATTATTTTTGGAATTTGCTAATTTAAGTTAAGTTTACCTTTTTTAATTTGCAAGACATTTCGACCGCGGACCCACAAACGAGATTTATGTAAAATTATTAATCAGTGTCTATAAAAGTCTGCCTCAGGAATGTAAGTGCCGGTTAGTAGATACACACGTTGTACAGCTGAATTTTTCTAATTTGTCAACTGTATCGGTGGTCCTTTTAAAAGCCGCTTAAATAAGAATTCACATGTTATTGCTAAATTCTCTATTAATTATAAACCGAATACTAAACCGTAAAATTAGGTGAATCAGTTGTGATTTAATTTTTTTAATTAATCATATAGTACAACTTTGCTTTATAATCGCTTCCTTTAAATTAGTATCAATTTTTATAGTTCAGATTTAAATAAAATATACCAACGAATGCGGTATACTTATAAATGAAGTATAAAATTATCACCTATTCATCGATCGATAACTAAAATTTATGTGGAGTTTGGTTGATACAATCAAACCTCAGGCTAGTCTGATACGTTAAACTTATCAGAATCTATATTCCCAGAACACAACGTAATCATTTTATTTTTCACAAAGGAAAAGCATCTCCACCTGCAAGCAAGCAATACTTAATTTTAGTTTTTAAATCAAGCCACTGATGTATTTAAATATCAAATTTATGGTAATTATTTAAAAGATCGCAAGACAAAGACAGAGTTTAACGCAGTTAGTAAAGCACATAAATAAATGTTTTGTTTTGTTAGAATAAAGTAGTGCGTGATTGCGGTTTTCTTTCGTTTTATCAAAGTATATATATATATATATACAAAGCAATATATGTACATTAAAATAAATAAATCGTTTCCTGTTTTTCCAAATAAAATTTATACAATTCTGATATTATCTAAAACTTCTTATACCATCTGTGGAATAAATTATTTTGTTTATAATTAGATACTGCTATACTTTTAAGTGATAATTATAAAACAGAATAATCTTAAAAATGCTACATATAAGTAAGTATAAAATTGAATTATTTGACTCAAAGTCTTTTCATTAAATATTATAGTTTTAATTTATTTTAAATTAAAACTATAATATTTTGTAGAAAAGACTTTGAGTCAAATAATTCAATTTTATATCTATATTCCACTTTAAGAATAGATTACTTTAACGTTATAAGTAAGTATATTATTAATAAAGTAAAAACAAAACAATTTTTAGATTTTTGAAAATTGGTGCTCAACTTTTTTTTAAAATTAAATGTGTATTTTCAACTATAAAATTAATTTTAAAACAAGCAATAGTCTTTTGATATTGACATATATCTAAATTTTAAATAAAATCAAAGTTTTTTGATTTGTTAAAACCATCTTCCTACTAAAAATATCCATGAACTGTAAATTTTTAAATAATTAAAAAAATCCCATTGAAATTAAAATTAAAATCTCTGTTATAGTGTATCGTAGAATTAAAAACCCAACCAAGTTTAATAAATATATAAAGAACCACCTATAATGGAAAATTATTAAAATAAGAAATAGTACATACAAAAATCTAATATATTTATATTTTTTAAATTTTAATTATACTTACAAGTAGTTCTGATGTTAAAAATCATTTTACTATATCTTTAAACATAATTTTAATAACAAAACAAATAAAAGAAATATTTTTAATTTGAGTTAAATGGTTACCTAAGTGCTGTGAATTGAAAAAAAAACAATTAATTAGAAGAAGAAGATCTAGGTTCAATTTTCGGTTCATTTACTCTTTGATGAAGCTCCTTACGAAAGTAAGCAAAACGTTGTCAAAACATAGATAGGGTTGAAACCCTCAGTAGGTGTTACAAAAATGAAAAGTGAAAGTGAGTTCATTCGTTGTAGTCAATGACAAAACAAAAACATGAAACAAGTAAAACCGTTAATAAAAATAAAATGGGTTTAACGAAAAAAAATCACAAAATTATAGTTTACCAAAATCTGCATTAAAGGATAAACTAAATAAACCTAAAATAGGATATATTGAGTTAGAACGTGCAGTTTTAAAAAGTTTCGAAAACTTTAAAAAACCCTTCACAGATTCCCAAAATTTTGAAATTGTTGAATATGTTAAGTTAACAGAAAGCAGTCTATTTAGTCTAACCTATCAATACGTATTATTGTTATTTATTTAAAACCAAAGCTACCTATTTGGGTTATTAATTAATCAACTGTTTAGTTTTTAAAGTAACAAAACTTTTTGTAATGCTATGCATAGTAACTGTTTCTGTTATAAAAATTCGAAACTAAAACGTTATTTACTCCAGTTACATTCCCTAAAGATTACGATTAATATGTTTGTGTATGTTTCATTTTTTCAAATAAAAACATTTCTGCTTTTGTGTAGTTACTATACAATTTTATATTAAAAAACCAAAACTGTTTTGTTTTTACGAAGCCAACTTGTTTCATATCAAAACACAGTAACTAGCGTATTTAGGATTATAGGTCAAAGAAATCGATGACAACTTGGTAGTCAGCAAAAAGAAAACAGGCAATAACAGCAAAGTTGTGTTTCTAAACTTTGAGCACATATGCCACCTTTTCTAGTCTTTTTACGTGTTTGCATTAAAGCAGAACTACTAAATAGTAAAAACTATAGCAGTTTGTCACAAATTTGTGTAGATGCAGATTCAGATTTTTGTACAGTAAAGAAAAGATTTTGTATTGCACGTCAAACTATCCATAAAGATGTAATTTTACTGTTGCTCAATAATCATGCTACGCTTCTTAATAATTTTGATCATGTAGTCACACAATACCAAATTTGTAAGATACTTGGGAAAGCTAACGAGAAATCAGTTACAATACAAACGAATACATGTGATGAAAAACGCCAAAATCTATCAAACTAATCCAAATAAACTACGAAACGAAAACAAGATCTAGATTAACAACAAGATAATTTCAATACAACAAAGGTAAATCCTATTAATGATGTTGTCAACATGTATACCATTTACTAGCAACAGGTTAATGTATAAACGCCAACATTGAGCGGCATGATATTAAATAAATTTGAAATAGTAGTCGTCTTTATCTCTTTTAGAGTTTTCAACTACAATTTCAATTTAACCCTTATGTTCACAGTAAGGTACCACGGTACGTTTTTCAGCTTCATGTTCGTTTTTTTATTTTTTTACTTTGAGCTACATTGTTGAAACTTCTGCTTAGCCTAAATCAATTCATCTTCAGTTGATTACATAATGATACAATCAAATAAATCAATAAAAAATGAGTTTTGGCCTAAAAAAAGGAGTTTATACCTCAAGCGCACATTCAAGGTACCTATATATGTATTTTCTATACCAGTATGCATTTATATCTATAAATAAGGTAGCAAGAAGTAAAACAAGAAAAATAGTAATATAAAAGATGTATTGGTTGATAAAGGTGTAGTTTTTTTTTACATCTAAGACGACTTACAAAGTGCAATTGCAATGACAACATTTTGTTATTATTACGGAATGCTTGTTACAGATTGATTTCGCAATATTTTCGCGTCTTCCTTTGAAATGAGGATGTGTTGATCTACAAACAAAACAGCTCCCGACGTGTTTCGAGCGTCCAGAAGCGTCCTTTGGTGGTGGCTGTGTCGAGGATTGTGGAAGAAGGATCACCGGATGTCCTAGTATAGCCTCTATTCCAGATTTTGTTGCAAAATGTTTCAAAAACTTATTCGTTTTTGAGGGCATTTTAATTTCAAGCATGGATAATTGTTTTCCCAGATCTCCAAGGAAATTGCGTCGGCTGTGTGACACCTTGCGTGTTGTTGGGTTGTTTTCGGAGTAAATTATATAGGCTGCTAGGGCAGCTATATCTATCGATATATCTATATATAACGAAAAGCATTGCTCGTGTCCAACGAAGCGTCTTTCTTTTTGTTGAATAATGACTGACCATTTTGTCCATATTGTCTACACCTCCTTTAGTTGCATTGTAGTATGTGATAACTTCCGGTTTTTTTTTAGTTCCGGCGATGTCCATATTATTATGCATAGTTGACAGTACAGTAACTATGCGTTCTTTTTTTGGGACATAGGCGCAAATGGTAATTTTGTCATCTTCACTGAATCCGAATATGGAAGACTGTTCCTCTTTATCTTTACACTTCTTCATTTCTTTTGGGATGCAAGGCTTGTTTTGCTTTAGTGTTCCAACTATTGATAGTCTCCAGCTGAGTAATAGAGAAGCCAAGGGTAACGCCGTGAAAAAATTGTCCATGGTGACGTTTCGTCCCGATCCTTTGAACTGTAAACATAAGTCTCTTACAACTCGTTGTCCCTGATACTTCTCTGGACCGTACGATCCTTTACCAGTATATATTTGTCCGGTAATTGGGTATGATGTTTGCGCATCACAAACCCACCAAACTTTTATGCCGTATTTTGCGGGTTTGGATGGAATGTACTATGTAAACCTTGCCCAGTCTCTAAAAGTTGGCACATACTTTGATTATAAATTTGCATTCAGCATCAACCAAAGATCCGCTATAGCAGCCGCCTTGTCCGATTTTAGTCGTTTACTTCTGGTGTTCTCGTTATCAAATCGAATGAACCGGTATATCTCTCGAAATCGGTTGATTCCCATGTAGCTTGATACAAAGGATACGAATCCGTCTTCCACGACACTTTGAGGTGCTGGTTATTGGAATGTTGTTCACCCATCGTTATGAGTATACCAATATATGCATACAATTCTTGAGTATTTAAATTTCTCCACTTATTATTCGGCTTGTTTAGATTCTCTGCATTTCATATCTGGCAAACATGGTCAGCTATTCTATTCGTTTCCCGCACAATAATATCTATCATTTCTTTAGAAAAGATTGATTTGAACGTAACTACTGATAAACCTTGAGTTGATGCCACGGGGCCAGGCTTTTTACGGAAAATGTTATGCTTCTGAATACATGTAACAGCAGCTGGTGTCTTTTTCCATTTAGTCCCATCTTTAGCTAGGAAGTACGATGGAGCAACATTTTCATCACTAGCGGTAACGTTATTCCCATCAGCTTCTTGTTCCAAAAAACTTTCCTCTAATTCTATTTCAACATCTGCGTCAACATTCTTGGTTGTGTTGCAATCCATTCGTCCTCAGAGTTCTCATTAAAATCTTCAGCATCACTATCACTCAACTCTTCTTCATGTAGAGTTGATAAATATGCCTCTTGCTGCTCGTAGGTGAGTCTAAATGAAAATAAACAAAACAAAGCTAAGTATACTACCTGTTACACCAATAAATCATCAAACGTACCTCTTATATTCTGTCCCTGATTATTCCTTCATTTCAAAATGAATTGTGTTATTTGACTAAATGAACTGGTGAATATAATAACACTTCACTGTAGAACGTAGAGAAAATAACTTATTTCAAAAAATTTATGACTTTCCTTATAAATACTCCAAAAGCATCAATTACCAAAACTCATTATCAGAAGTCATAAATAGGTACGTACAAAAATTGATACAAAATTAATTATTATTGGACATATTTATTCAGAATTTAGAAAGCAAACAATTAAGAATAACTTGGCAAATCGACCCCTATTGGCAGCAGGCATTTTTTGCGGACATCGGTAATTATTTGAAGCTTAATGAGCAATTGTCGATTTAGAAATACATTTTATAATGTAACATACAGTAAATATACCATATGCTGTATGCATCTGCAGCCACTATTTTGCAAAACAATTGAAGAAATGTTGCTTTTCCCATGTAAAACTTATATAGGTACCCGGGTACCTTAACTGTGCACAATCAAAATAAAAATCTACTGTGCACATGAGGGTTAAACAATTTCCTCCTATGTGAGAATGTGGTAGCCTAAATCTCGGTAGCCTTTTTTAACCACAACTAGTATGTTTCACTGTAACAGCACTTTTAGCACCTTGGTGAGTGTTGAGAATATTAACTGTTTTTAATTCACAGCTGTATTAACGTTTTTATTTCTAAAAAGTTTGTTCCATCGGTTTAACAGAGTTGATAATTTTAATTCTTTCACAGCAGCTCTACAATAATAAATTATTAATCTGATGTATTCTTTGAGATTATGTAACGTTTTTTGTCTTCTTTGTCTGCACCTGCATTCTCTACTTCTACGGGTTAACCAAAGTTAATTTGTTACGGTCGAAATTTTCTTTACGTACGCCTATGTATTCCGACGTGAAATTGGCTTACGGTTTGGACGCCCCCTACCGATCTTTTACGCGTGACTGTCATTTACGACGAATTCTTCAACTTGAAAACTGCATAAAATGGCCGGTGAATTGGCGATTAAAATCTTCTAAACTTATCCACCGTAATGGGGACCAATTTATAAGTGTATTACGCTTATAATACATTTGAGTCGTCACCGGGTAAGATAATAACTGTCATTTATTAAAACTCTGTTATAATTTCTCGTAATTTGATAGCCGTTCCGCCACGTGTGGGCATGTGGTCATAGTCGTTAACTATTAATGAAGAATCAATTTCGAATAATAATTTCGTCGGATAAATATACTCTGAGGCATACGACATATGGCAAAAATTTAATGTACCGAAGCTAACTACGATTGTCGAGATTCTACTCAGGCGGCAGATACCTGCGTAACCACCGTTTTCGTCGGGGTATAACAGCACACGACGACCGGGTTCGGCCTTGTGTATTTGTGTTAAATATAACTAATCATTTTGTAGATTTCACTTTCGTGAGGAATTAGTTTGACACGACTTGCTATTTCAGGGTGTTTACAGGATATCTTGCCGAGGAAAGTACTTTCTTCGCACAAGGGAAAGTTCCTGTGTTTCTGGTAAGTGATTTTATGTATCTTATTCGTTGTCAAAAAGGGTCACTCACGAAACTGTTGCTAATAATACTTCCGTAACGATTAACTTAAGAGGATTACCATTTAAGTAATAAGTTTGCTTGCTCTGTGTTACGTCTGCTGTGTACTACCCATAATTATTAGGATAATTTAATGTTAATGCCATAATTGTTATCACTGTTTTATTGTCAGTAATGCCATATTACTAATTTTTTTTGTGGATTCCGCATATTGTATACAAGCGATATTTACTACGAACTGTTTTTCGCTACTTATTTCATTGTACTTTATTGATGTGATGTGTGCTGCCGATACTACAGGCATTTAGGTAGAAAATTTGATGTACTCCTTAATCAAAGTGTACGCTAATTATTAATGCAAATCGTTACTCATTGTAGAATTTAAGGTTGGCGCATAAGCAAACTGTGATAGGTATTAATTCTACCTGGAAAATATTAAAGCTCATATCTTCTATTATTATTCCAACGTTAAACCATTAAATCGATTATACTTGTTAATTTTTCTTTTTATCTTCCCTGCTCCTGTGATTATCGTTACCTACTAATTACTTTTGGCTACTCGAACAGCCGAGTATAAGGATTACGAACCTAACATCGTGTTACAAGTTTGGACCATTCTGTTGTGAGCGGACAGAAGTATTACTTTGGGATAAGCTCTGGCGCCCTGAAACATCTTTTATATATATTTCTTGGAAACCTACCCCTCTCACCGACTATTGTGAGTTTGGCCGTGCAAGGTTCGTAAAACCAAAAAGCTTGTAACAAATTATTATTAGTTCTTTCAAAGCAGCTGCACAATTAAAAATCATTGATCTAATGTATTTTTTGAAATTCTGTAACGTCTTTATCTTTTTTGTCTTTTTTTCCTGCACCTACTTCCTGGATTTTTTAATTTTTGTTCTGTATAGACGTTTGACTGCGTAGATAATGCTTTGATCCAAAGGCTGGATTAAAAAAATTGTATTGGCTGCAAGAACATGCAGCAGTAAGCTTTATCTTGGCTACAAAAGTCACGGGCAATAATTACGTGTTTTCAATTGGTAAAAAAAAAATTATTCCAGTTAATATAAATTAAAGTTTGATCTAATTGCCAACAAATATACCATCTGAAAGTTAGCTTACCATAAGCCAAATCTACTTTCATGTATATATTGACATATATAACGGATGCCTCTTATCCTCTTTTGTATAACGTGCACAAGTTTTGTACTACGTTAGTACCACTTTTTAATTTATTTTGTAAAAAAATATTTGAATTCTTGATGAATGTTTATGCTTTGGAAATAAACTCTAGCAATACAAGCAAAATTAGCTAAAATAGTTGGAAGCGTTGCAGCTAAATTATTATAACCAGCTATAGTTTTAATATTTCATTTGAAATGGAAGCAGAGCTGTAGAATGCATGATCAATTGTATATAAATAAAATCCAGTTGGCTAACTAACGCAGGCTGTTAAAAACAACATCATTGCTTTAGATTTTAGCTATTTAGATAATTGTGAACTGACTTTCTAGTGGCAACAAAAATTTACTGACAAGAGTAGCAGCGAGGCTTACATTTTTTTTTATTTTCGTTGTTGCTTTAGAACTCGCTGTTGGCAATAAAAGAAACGCAATCTGAGTGTGTCTTTCTCAACGTGATTTTGTAGTCCCATAAGATTATAGTTTTTGAAGGATAGTATCAAATAGAAACAAGAATCCATAAAGGATCATTAAAAAGCTTATCCCGTTCAACAAGAATGTTGAAGATAGAAACTTGCAAACAAAATACAAGTTGGTTTTTACAATAATTGACGAAAAAATGAAAAACTGCAATATCAAAAGATTTTAATAACAAAGATTGTATGGTTTGTAAACCAGTTAATGGTATTAATTTATCATCAATGCATCTCTGGAGGGTTATGGAATGATTTCTGCACTTGAATAAATGTGATTAAAAAAAGTGGGAAGCTCGTACGAGAGAGCAAAAACAATCTATTACAGTAAAAAATGTAACCAATGAGCAGGAGGAATATCAACTACTAACTTTAGTTTAGACGCTCAACACTGTTATATATAATACCACAATAATTAGCCAACTATGTTTCCAAACTAACAGAGACACACTAAAGTGTATCATTTCTCTATGATTTAGTTAATTTTTTATTAAGATTTCTATTATTCAGACAAAAACCCAATTAAAAATTAACAACATTTGAACATTTAATTTTTTATTTTATTTACTATATATACTTAGTAACATTAGATGCGGTACAACAAAAGAATAATTTTTTCAACTGGATTTTTTAATAATATATGTAAGTTTTACATAACACATAAAACAATATTTCCAAAAAAGGTAATCCGAAGAAAATGAATAATGTGTTTGACAAATCAGCAGCTGAGTACACTCCTGTATACGTCTAGGCATAGACAAAATGAGATGGCCGATGTCTGCTTACTTACCTCGTTCCAAATAATTTGAATTCCATGAATTATCTGTGCCAGAGTCTATGGAGGATGGTGCAAAGTAGACAGTCATCCTCCCATTATATCCCACACATGTTTGACGAGATTTAAATTCGGTAAACGGAATTGCCACGGCAAAACATTAACGCCTGTTTTTTGAAGGAAATCCATAGTTAGACAAACACTTTGGAGACGTGTGTTATTATGCTGAAAACAGACGTATGGATGGCCATCTAGATAAGACAGAACATCATCAACATAACGCGCAGTTGTATACTGCCATGAATAAAGGTAAGTAGTAATCAGCTACCATAGGCCATAGCTCCCTAAACCATTACTCTAACAGTCTTGCCTCTTAACAGCAAATCCAATAAAACGTTGCGTTCTACGACGGCGTATTGCCCTTCTACGGGCATTGTGCATACCTAGACAGAAATGTGATTTGTCGCTGAGGATGATATTGTGCCATTCTGTCTCCCAATGCTGCGGTTTCATGCACAATTCAAACATTGACGACCGTAACTAATCGTGGACTGTTTTAAAAAAAAAAAGCTCAAATGCGGCAATATAATGTAAGAATAGTAACAGGTCTATCTTCTTCTCAAAACCATTTGACGCGTACTAACAAAACGGTCTTGTAGAGCTCGGTTGGCCCGTTAGTCTTCCTTGTGTTTCTCTTCCTTCTTCTGTTCACACACGACACAAACGCATTACCGTCACAGCAGTACAATTCATCCTAGCTCACTAAACATATTTTCGAGTAACAGTGTCAGGAAATCTTAGTCATATTGACTAACAAAATGAAATCGCAATATTTTACTGAATCATAACATTTACTAACAAAATAATAATCTAAAAATTTTTTAGATTTACTTATAAACAACCACATTATAGCATTTAATCATTAGACTCACTACAAACTGGAACGGTGTGTTCACCACAAATGGCCTTTCTGCAGCGTTGGCATGAGATTTTGATCATCCTATGTTTTTGGTATGGCCAAACTTGCGCAAATTTTACGTTTGTTTGGCTGTGCTAGAGAAGTACTTAGTACGACGCGTTCAATTTTTAAAATATCTTTAATACTAGCCTTATTATCTTTTTTCAAAGTTACAGTATCATATCGTTCTCGCAACCACGGATCTATAAAATTATCGGCTAAACCTTGCACAAATGCTCTGCGTTTCAATGGTTCAGGGTCTTCTCAGCATCAAAAACAAACATTGAAGTTCCGGTTTGTCTAGCTTTACTGTTTTTCTACTCGGAGGGAATCTCTGCTTTATTGCTGCGTATTGTGGCAACAGTTGTGAGTTTGTAAGGAGGCTGAAGTAATTCTGAAACAAGTAGAACAAATGTGAATCAGTTGTATTTCTGTTTGTACCATAGACAGGTTCACAAAGTTGTTGCACAAAGTATGTGACAGGAGGCATGTTTTTGCTACAATTGGTAACTTTACCCAAATATGGCATTGCGTTATAAACATATATTGAATTTTCATCTGTAAGCATAACAATCTTGATACCGTATATGTACATCCGGACTGGACAGCGACCTTGCAATCCAACTAATTGTTTTCTATTGTCGAATAAAAACTTGGTTTATACGTTTTTTTACAATATTCAATGAACTTATCCGAAAACTCTCTTATTGGCGCGAACTTATCGTCTTGTAGTTCTATTATCAAACCGACAGCATCTTAGCAAGAAGTCGAATCTCTCAGCACTCATACATGCTTTGAAAACACTTGCGCTTCTTTTGGTTTTTTTGGTGTCAAATAACATTCTCGTTGCTAGGTGGTTACTTTTTATAGCAGCTGGCGACAGGAGAAGACCAAGCAAAGCTTTTATTTCATTAGCTGAAGTTGAAAAATTTATGTGTGTAGTTTCTTTGTACTTCGCTTTTTTTAATTCAATTTCAGCGTTTGTGTAAAATACAATCTAGTCAATCATTTCATCGGATATAAACAAACACAATAATGGAATAGGTTCTATCATATCTCTTGCTTCACTAACAGGTCCAGGTATAAAATGAATAATGTTTCGACTTGATCGAATTTTTGAAGTGCGTTTCTGTTTATTTTTGCCATAAATATATTCTTTACCTGACTGTATCACTAGGTTTTGTTGTGATGCCAAGGACGGTAGACATGGTTGCGAACGCTCACAGGAATCATCATCAGAATGTATATCATATTTTTGTTTTGGCTGCTGCTGACATTTAGCTCTTCACCGAAAGAGACCGAGGTTTTCCTCCAAGTTTTCCTCCAAGTTGTCATCAAGATCAGACTCGGACAGTTCACCAAATGGCTCAAATAGTGCTTCTTTATTATCGTCAGACTCATTCACAACCTGCAATTTTTTATTTTGATCCCGTTGCAAATCCATCTAATACAAAAACTACAGTATGTACAAAACCATTAAATGGTCGAAATTAATGAAAAAACACAAAACAAATCAATTGTAATATTAGATACAGCTATAAAAGTTGTTACATTCATTTAAAAATTAATAACTTGCATTAAGTATCAGTAAATAAACAAAACGAATTTTAACTTACCTTGAGTCACTTTTCAGACGTAAACACTAAAAATTAGACTGAGAGGCTAATAGTTCTTAAAATCTTCTAAAGTAAAACACGTAAGAAAGTAATTCTTGCGTACAGGTTACTGTGGTGGTCTATGAGGAAGGTATTAAGTCGTGTGACTAATATTTAGTGATCTACCCAAGCAGTACACTGACGTCATATGACAACATTGACACGTTTTAATGACGTCTCTTACGTAATTATGACGTCAATAAGACGTAATATGCTGCCTGGGTAGCGCGGCCAATTTCGCAATAAGATAAATCAACATCTAGATAGGCAACAAGTCTACTCCTGTCAAAGTTGCTAACATGGTAAATATAGTAGACAAAGGCATAGTAACTAAAAATATGAACTCTCATAAACCAGTTTCTTTACAAAAAACTAAGAGATAAAATTTTATTTTTGCAAAAAAGATAAACAGTTGACATTGTTACCATAGTATCATTTAAATATAGTCATTGTGTTGCCAAAAAATCAAGAAGAAATTATTCGTACATAATATTCTACAAAAAAAATAAATTCTAATATGTTATTTTATTATTTATTTATTTATTTTTTGAAAAAAATAAAACATTATTAATTTGTTTTGTAATTTTGTATTTGGTTTTTAAAATTTCTTGTTCAATAAATTGTGTAATGTAAAACAAATATTACATTTCAAATACAAATAGTATTCAGTTTATATTTTTTATTAAAAATTTATAAAAATAAATAAATATATACAAAATGAATTAAAGTTCAAAATTATTTTATTGTTAACATTTTCTAACTACTTACATTTATTAAAAATATTATTAATACATATTTTGTAAGTAGTAGTTCCTCATTTCCTATGATCGCTATTTTAAAACGGCCAAACTTATTTGTTTTATTAGTTTGCGACTATTGCAGTACGTTATTTCTGTAAATAAGCATTTGTATTTGCTCTGCTCTAAATTCACTATGAAAATGATAACTTAGTTTGCATCTATACGTTTTAGGAATTATTTTAAACAGTAATTAAAAGAAAAACAATTTGGTGAAAATATTCTAAACGTAGAGCAATACATTAGATGATAACATTATTGGTACTAAAAGTATTACAATGTCACATTTTATTTAAAAATAAAACACAGAACTCAAAACATTGTAAGATTTTAATTATTTTTAAAAAAGTTCAATTAAAACAAGTTTCATTAATATATGCTAATACGAGTATGTACACTTTTAAAGCGTGCAAACAAACGTTTATTGCATACGCAAACACAGTTTCAAACTACTTCCTATAAAATTGTATAATTTATTACTATTCATATCTAAAAGAAATTAACTTTACAATAAAGATCGATGTTTTGCATATATTATTTTTTAATGTTCATTTTATAGTAACGTACAGCATTTGAAATTTTTATGATGACTTAATGTGTTTTCCATATTATTCCTTTAACTTAAATGAGTTTTCAGTAATTTAAATTATACACAACTAATTCTGTAATTTTAATTAGGTTTATTTGAAGTTTACAGAACCAGTTTGTAAAAAGGTTTGAATGAGTCTTCCATAAATTTAATTTGTTTATCTATTAAACATGAATATCGAACAGCTTAACGCCTCTGCAGCCTCTTGTCTCGCCAACCAAATTAAAACTACTTTATGGGTTCCATTAGGTTCGAAGTATGTAACGCAATTGGTTGAAAATGTTCTTGTTATCGTTCAATATTTTTTTTAGTTAAGCTGCAATAGTTTGTATGTGTATTCAACAATTTTACGTAAAAAACACAGTTACTATGCTAATAAAATTAACTAATTTCTAACTTTTATTTGGGATAATAAAATATGTATAATTCCTTAATCAATCTTTCGCGTTATAATTATTATTTTACGAAAATGAAATACAACTTCCTGCAATTAATTACGAATAATTTCACATTGATGTGAGTGAATGTTAGGATGACTGTAATTTGTCTTGCAGAATAAGTTTTTCTAAAAATAATAAATTAATTGAAGTGGTTTTGATTGTTACAAATTTGAACGCACGTGATATACTAACTTAGAAATACATCCCTAAAATAAAATTTAATTTTTTATTCATGCTTAAACATTAAAACAATTTTTCTACTACTCGATAATTACACACATTTCTTGTCTTGAGCTGCTACTTATAACCTTATACGTATACAGCCTGCGGAAATGTGCATAACTTTTTATGTTATCTATGGGTGATAGATATTCATTAGAAGAGAAATAGTTTTTGTTCATTCGGTTCGAATAGCAGTAATTTAGGTAAAACCAGCAACTAATAATTTTCATTTATAAATTGAAAAAGGCAATAGAACGTGCAAAAGATATCTGTATTTAACATCTTACTTTCATTATGTCTATGATATACTTTAAAGATTAATTTGTACAGTACATACATGATAAGTATTGAAAACGCATTTACTATGTTTGTTTGCATTTCATAAAAATATATATTGGTTAATCTATATACGCAAACTGTTTATAACTACACTATATTCTTTAGATTATTCTATTGCTTCTTTTTCTTCCAAGAAGTTAAAAGTAGTATATGATTTATTATTTGAAGTTTTACCTAAATACTAAACATTAGCACTGTATGTCAAGAATACTTTCCAAACAGACATTTATTTTTATTATTGTCTTTCTAAAAAGTCTATACTGAATAATATTTTTACTTGCACTAAAGTTTTTTGACAAATTTATGTGTTCAAAAATTCCTAAAACTAATAAAAACAAACCAATAGAGCGCTAAATTAAAACCGTTTTTTATGTTTAGCTTACTAACTAAATTATGGTATTTATATGAAGGTGTGCAACGAATAGTTGTTTGTAATGAAATCAATTAACGGTGATCATTTTCAAAATGTTTTATTTTAGTAGTTTTAACGCTAATAATAATTACATATCTAGATTATAAGCGACTTACGGCTTAGACTGCGTCGTAACGCAACATTCAGATTTTTTACGTTTGGCCCTCGTTTGTCCTGGAGAGTGAAAGTAGGAAGTTAATCTTGGCTTTTGTTGTTTGTTAATTCAAACACACTGAGATTTTGTAAGACAGCCCAAACAACACATTGGTATAAAAAACGTATAAATGTCCGCCGAATAGACGTTTATTAGACATTAAAACGGGTTTAAACGCGTTATTAACGTTTATTAGACGGACATTTAGACGTTTTTTATACCAATGTGTTGTTTGGGAGTGTAGCCTGCATCTTAAGAGCGGTAAATGTCATTGATGGCCATCAAGCCAATAAAAACCGTTAACAAACTCTCAACAACAAACAAAATTGTACAATCAATAGCAATAAACACAAAAAAAAATAATGATTAAAACTGTATGCTTTGTAGAAATCAGAAGCATCAAAACATAATCGATTGTTCAGCAAAAGGAAAAAAATTATACTCGATGCGAACGTTCAAATCATTTTGCAAAGGTAACATTGCGTCTAACTACGTAGATCTAAAACACAGGAGAAAAATTTAAATCTTAAATAAATGAACAGAACTTTAATGAGTCTGAGACATCAAAAAATACGTCAAACATGTCTAAACTGGTTACAATACTACCACCATTTCGTATATCGTTTGCACTGTCTGATTTTCAAAGAACGAAAGATGCGATTTTATCTAAACAGGATAATCTTGATGATATTCTTATAACAACTCTCAACAAAACAACACATACAAGCAAATTAAACAAGTATTATAACTAAAGACCGGATTTATGGCACTAAAAAACTATTAAAAATGGCGCCATAAATGGCAAAGAAAAAACACAAAAATGGCAATAAAAAGTGTATTATTTTTCTCTATTATAATTAACGATAATGTACATTTCTAAATTTTCTTCTGTAAAATTGTGTCTACCTAAGTCAAAAATCTGTTTATACAACAAGAACCATCGTTCTACATCCACGCTGGTTATAGGAGCGTATCTGTAGTACGGAACAAATTCACATCTAAAGCTATTAGCGGCAGGATCCCGAACAAGAATTCTTGAATACCGATGACTGACATCGTACCAAACACTCATTTCTAAAATATATGTATCAATTTCACCCTAAGCTTATGCCCTTTGTCACCTAGGAGTAGACTCATTTTATTTTGTACATCTTCTACAATGGATATGTTTATATTTAAGCACGCTTTGCTTTAATGAGAACCAAGTCAGTTTCAATGTTGTTGTCCTTTATTAAATGCTTAAATGATAGTAATAATTATTTTTGTTTTTATACTTATGTTACTAAAGGGATATAAACCGCGTAATCAAAAAGAAAAATGACGGCAGTTCCCATTCAAGTACATCTAAGCACTAATTAAATTGTAATTAAGTAAACAGGATTTTGGGGTTTTTTCTGTTTTCTAGACCACACTTTCACAGTAAAGCAGGAAAATGCAAATAAATGACAATATACACAAAAATTGCATTTATGGCAAAAAATTGCATTTATGGCAAAAAATTGCATTTATGGCAGAAAACTGGAAAATGGCAAAAATCTGGTCTTTAATTATAACAATTGTATAATTCACCTTTAACTTATTTAATTACAAGACAGTATAATTATTTTTTGGACACAGAACAAACAATCACGTGCAATTTAAAATATGCTATTTTTGATAAATGTATAATTTTAATTATGTTCATCTGTTTTTATTGTAGTTGTAGTCGTAGTCATTTGCTGCTCCTACTTGAAGGGTAAAATACGATATTTGTTAAATTATAAATGAAAGCAGCTACTATATTTCAAGACAGTTTATTTGAAATAAAATTTGGCAATAATAATTATTTAAAATTTATAGCCAATATTTAATGTGTTGCCCTTTAGCGGCGATACATGTGTTAACTCTTTTTTTTTTATTTTACGAAAATTACGAATCTTATCACTTTCAATATTTTGAATAGCATCAGTAATTGCATGTTCCAAGTAGTCTTCAATATTGCGCACCTGATTCTTATAAACCGTGTTTTCTTGTTTGTAAAGGTAGAAATCTAGTGGTGTAAGATCTGGAGATCGTGGAAGATATAACCCTTGGCGTATTATTCCTTCATTTGTAGAATTAATGAATAAATTCAATTGTAGCTTGAGTAGTATGAGCCGCTGCATTGTCTTGCTGAAAGTAACCAAATTGAAGCTCATTGTCATCTAGCTGCTCAAAAAATTTACCCAAAATATTACGATAACGTTTTGCGTTTACAGTATTGTATTCGATCAATTATCTTTCTTCATGACATTCCAATCCATACACCAACTAAACAATTAAAACCTTTGTTCCATGCGATTGCGAATGTCTTCGACAAGAGGTCTTCCTCTAAGTTTTTTATTTCAATAGCAATTCTTATTTAAAAATCTATTGATTAAAATTTTTTTACGTTGTCGGAATGTATCGTAAGTAAAGCTCTTCTTCTGGGAAATGTTCGTTGAATTGGTCGATGCAATTTTATAGAGAATACGACCATATTACATCGGGATTGCGAATAACACTCTGAAAATGCGCTATTAAAATAACGGTTTCTTGTTCAGGAGTAAACATCGTGAAATGCTATTAATATAAAGTTACAAAAATGAGACAACCTCAAAATTGCTACTATTATTCAGTACTTACTCAAAGAAAACACAGGAAATGAGTTTTTATGAAGTCTTTGTAATAACATGTATTCTATTATGGAACAATAAAAAAATATATTTTTTTTTTGGTTATGAATTAGTATTGAGTTAATGTAATATATAAAGTTAAATCCATAGCAAAACAATCTTGCAATATAGGTATACCACAAAATCATACGCAAAAAAGTAAGTTTAACATGTTATTTTTTATAATCAGTAATAAAAAAAAATATTTATTTATTCATTTAAACATCCAAACAGTCATTAAGACTAATTACAAGAATAACAATATAATCAAATATAGACTTACAAAGAATTTGTCGCAAGTATATAACTTAAACTAAATATTAAAAATACATTAATATCATTTTTCTACGACTAACAGACAATACGATACATTGTATGTTTAATTGCGATTAGGCAACATTGTGCATTGTGATTGTGTAATTTCATTTCCGTACAGGTCAAAGTTATTTCCGTACAGGTCAAACCTATTAACGTACAGGATAATGAATTATAAAAACATAATTTAGAAGACTTTTACAAATATTTCCTGCATCACAAATTATAAAATTTGAAAACAAAATCATTGAGGATCATGTAAAAGGTATTTCATTAGTTTTATAGCATAAAAAGTGTGGTTTATAAATGACATATTTTAGGTTATATTCGTAATCGTTGACATTTAGTGACTTTCTTCTAATGAAATGTAAATACACTAAAAGAAAAAATTTGTAGTTTGTAACTAAAAGTTTAGATATATATTACATAAAAATTGAGACTACTGAACAGTTTGCTGCCATACCAAAACTTATTTTGCTATTTTAGTTTAGGAGATTTCAACAATGGTTTAGTTAAATATGATTAAACAGATTTTGTAACAAGTAACCACACTGTTGAGTAACATCAAGCAATCTGTTTTGTTAATTTTTGTTAATAGCAACAGAAATTTAGTATATCTGAGAAATTCAATACGTGCAAGAAAAGAACGCATATATGCTTATCAAAAAACAATAACACATAATGATACGCACTGCGCAGCAAATCCTGCCTCAGTTCGGGAAATCTCAAAAACGAACTTTCATTTTTTATCATATCAACACTAAAATGTTGTATCAGTGATTTGGGGAAAACTAAACTTACTTTATTATAGGCATATTTGTGTACCTAATTTTACCTATTACAACTTTTTTTATTTAACGTGCTGCCATTGCACATGACGAATATAGAATTTTGTTATTATTCATGTTTTACATTCTTGTATAAATAACTAAACTAATCTTGAAAACTTGATAAATTAATTGAGTTGAATTTTACTAATTCATTTAGTAAACTTAGGCTAGTTTTACACCCAATAACTATATATATTTTCTTACGTAACTGTTGATTAAAAAACAACAAAAATATTTAGCAATATTACCTAAACAATCTTCAACTAAATATGCTTTGTCTACACAACCTAACAAGTTTTGGAATTCTAACAAAACTTTATTTTCCAGCAACAAAAGTTTATTTAAAAGTGATGTAACAAAAGTAGTTGGGTAAAACATTTTTCTCAGTGTACATTTTAGAAGTTCAAGGTAATTAGAATAAGTAAAAATTTCTAATTTTCAAACTAACTACTACTTGTTTTCTTGCAGGGTTTTCTTTTGATGGGAAGGAAATGTTAACAGTAATTTATCGAACTTTTGCTTTTGCAGTGTTATAAACAGATTAAGTAATCCAATCCTTGAAATAAAATTACTCATTTTATAATAACATGCTCAAATTAACTTAAAAAAGTTAGTATTTATTAGAAAATTTATCAGTTTTTTGAACTGCATGATAATTCAGAAGTAACCAATTATCTTTTGGCGTTCATCGATGGTTGCAAGATACCAAAATGTTTCCTTCGTGCATGCCTGATATCTGTTTGTTATTATTTATGCTTATATTAATGCAGTTTACATAAGTATTTATGTATACTTTCACTACATATTATATTATAATCTTATAAAAATAATTCATTCGCACATTGTCGCTACCTTGTTAAACATGTAATCACAAACACTTTGGACTTACGTGATAATTAATAACACAACATAAACATAAATATAACCAATTATTACAAAATTAATGCAAACCACTGGTTTATACATTAAAAAAATTATATATTTAGATGTAATTATAAACAAAAGCACTGAATCACTTGTTTCCTTTTACCTACAATGTGTTTTGTTAACAATTCAATTCTCATATTTAACTAATTTTTCAGTAACGATTATTACAGCATATTTGATCCATTAGAATAATTACCTATCTTGCATTTTCTAAAAGGAATTTTTTTTAATTCTTTAACTACGTTGATCTTATAACCTTCTTAGTTCGGAAAGCTTCATTCTTAAGACTAACATCGATTAATTACAAATTATCTTTAAACATTCACAAATCTACCTTATTTGCTTTGTAAGTCACATTCACATATTATTCGGTTGAAGCTTCTAGGAAAAACTATCATATCAACATTTTTCAGAACTTGACGACATTGTTAACGATTCAGCCTTCAACATGAATAGATTTCTTTAATTTACTGGCTGCAAAAGCAAAATCTTGTCATTAAATAATTAGTACTTTTTAAACTACAGCTCATTCATATTAGGTTATGCTTGAAATTAATGTATTTAAAAAAATTCAAACACTAAATGATTTGAAGTTAACTAAAATTGCATGTATTCAAAGCAAGTAAATTACAGTCATTATTTCTTAACCTAGAGATGAGTAAAAAACAAGAATTAAATAATAGTAACAGATAACTAATAGTATAAACGCTGTCAAGTTGACATAAAATAAATACAAGTTTTGACATAATTTTTTAATTGTCATTTTAGTATTACCAATACATATTTTTGAATTAGTTTATTTATTTTCTGCGTTATTTTTTTTCATAAAATTCTGTTTAACTTTGATTACTAATTAAATATAGAGTCGTAGAAAAAGTATAGTGTATAATTCGTAAGGAATGTGTATTGCCAACTCGTACGAATTGCCAACCTCGCCTTCGGGTCGGTTGCAAATTTTCATACTCGTTGGCAATGACAACCATTCCTTACTCGTTATACAATATACTATTTCGATATCTTTTGTACATTTTTATAATGACTGGCTAAGTAAGTATCAGTAAATAACAGTGCTATGTTTAATAATAATTGTAACATACATAGAAGGGTGCGCAGTAAGTAAAATTAACATGATTTACTTGAAATATGATATTTGTTCGTGTTGGTCTTGAAAGCGTCTTTAACAACATTAAAGAGGAAAGGTAGCGTATCAATTATAAAATTCCACAGTTTTAATCCAAATCTGAGTAGGGTGATGTTTCTGTGATTATTGAGACTTTGTATTTCAAATGTGTTTCTTAACCAAACTGGAGGCACTGAATGGTAATCGGGATAGATGTTAAATCGTTTTTTGTATCCGATTCTTAAAAAGTTATTTTGAACTTTCCCGATGTTTTTTATTAGAGTGATTGAATGTAGGCGCCAAGTGGTTAATGCATACTCAAGCTTTGATATAATTACTATTCAGGATTAAATCGTTGACCATATAACTATATGATATAAGTGTCTTGGATCTAGTGAATGACAAAACTAAGCATTCTATATTTAACGATGGTTTATTAACGGAGGTCTAATTATAAAGACAATCTATGTCATTTTGTAGTCTTAAGCAATTAATATTGGATCTGAATGTACGAAACAGTTTTAAGTCATTTGCAAAAAGCAGTAACTCAAAAAAATGCAAGACATCAGGCAGCTCGTTAATAAATATCAAAAATAAAAATAGGCTCAGATTGGAGCCCTGTAGTATGCCCAGTGATATCCACTTTTATAGTAAATGTTTGAAATCAAACAAAAAATATCTCAACATTTTATTTTCACATAATAACAATAATTAAAAAACTTGTTTTATTTTTATTTGTAATCTTTAAATATAATTTAATCTATATATATAAAAATATTATGTTGGTTTGTGTACGCTTCAAAAACTCAAAAAGTTCTGCACCGATTGAGTTGAAATTTTAACATGATATAAAATCCGCATCAAGGATTGTTTTTATCTATTTTTTGCATCAGTCACATATCTGCGACCGCGAGAAAACAGTTTTTTTAACGATCAGCTGTGTACCAGTGACCGCGCCATCTGCCGTAAGCGAGGAAAACACTCGCTGACAATCGCAATAGTAATGACGCAGTCACATGAGAAACAATTTCGTTCCCAATTACATTGTATATTTACAAAAAAATTTGCATCTGATTCTTATTATTATACAATCTGAATTAAATATTCACTTAAATCAAGAATTTTTGGTGTAATAGTGTTGTGATCGAACTGGGCTTTTCACCAAATCATAAGTAGAGGTTATATTTTATATCAAAGATGGACAGTAAAAATATTATTAACTGACAGGCAAAATAAAAGGACTTAGTAATTATATTATTTATTTTGGATTAACCTCACTTTTAATGTATATAAATATAATTACATTAAAACTAGCAATTATTAATTAATACGAATGCTAACCATTCAATCACAATGTGCCACTGCGAAGCGTAGCAGGGTACAGCTAGTTATTAATAAAACCGGAACTGATTGTTATGCATCACACGCAAAATAAATTACATTTCTTAACATATTTTCGGCGACCTGACAATATACTTGCTGCAAGACTTTTTTTTATTATTTTTATTATTTTAAATTTGCGGTCGTAATATTTACTATCTAACTAACGTAGCTACATTTCTACGAGACGATGTTTAGCTTCAGATTTATTAATGAATTTAACACCAGAATGGAATAAAACTATGGCAATTTGCAAGGATACTAAATGAATAGGATTGCTCGATCGCTCGATTTATTCTGCCGAGATCATGTGACGCGCTGACGTCACGCGGAGACCTCGCTCTCTATACTTCTATTACAATCTGTATTAAGATGCATCTTAAAAGGCTTCTAAATATTTTATTTGAGTAAATTTGACAACTTTTGATTTAACAAGTAATGGCAATAATGTTCATAATCGAAATATTTTTTTTAATTAATTAGTTTTGATGTTTTTTAAATAATTTTTTAAGGTAAAAAATTACATTTAAACATAATTAAGTTAAAATTAATCTGCTGTTTAAATTATTTCCACTTAAACGGAAAGAAACTTTCACAAAAAAAAACCTAATAATTCATTTTGTAAATCTCGTTCATAACTCTCTTCTGTAAAATGAGTAGAACAAATTACGCTAGTATTAGGGTTTATGTTATCAGCCCTTTTACAACGCCTAATCCATTCATTTTTAATTGTAATGGACACTAAATCGGTGCCTTTTGGGAACTTGTGGTATATACCCTAGTAGAGCAAAACGTTTCTAAATCATTTACATTTGTAACATTTTTAATACGCTTAAATGGTACATTAAAACGTTTATAAAACGTTTTCAAATCAATGTCATACTGCTTCAAAAGCGAATCCGAACATTGTTTTTTAGACGGTTTTTGAAGCGCATACAAATCGATTTCAGAAATAATACCAAAATTGACTGAAAAATTATTGCCTAAATCGTGTTTGTAACATTTTCAGTTAGTTTCCACTAAATATTAAACGTTGATGTCCAAAATAATTTACGGAGTTATTTACGTAACGTTGGAGAATAATACACAGTTATCATCTTTTAATGTTTCTAGAAACGATTTACACGTACATTTTTTGAATGATTTGTATTTGTATTTCCAAAACTATACATATGAAATCGCTAAACTTAATACAAAAAGCTATTAGATAGCTTTGTTTTTTGACGATTCAGTATTAATCCATTGGGACAAAATAGCGAGCCAAACTCGTGGTATGTAACCTTTGCCAAACGTAGAAATAACGAGTCTCACTCGTGATACTCATTATATTTTTTGGTTGTTTATAAAGCAATATATCAAATGATGTTTTTTATTCGTTAAACAAGTCCAATCGGCCGTCAAGATCAAGTTCTAGCAAGTTTTCCTATCCTATATTTTGAACGCATAATTGCATTACTTTGAAATTGAACTTTATAATCGTTGCAAACCCCGCCTGTGTAAACGTTCCAAAAACATTTCAAAAAATCGTTTTTTGAACGTATACTTTCCTTATTTTGGATTTAAACTTAATAATCGTTCCAATGCTATTTTAAGAAACAATTTAATAAATTAAATGAACATGAATAAGTAACGACTCTAGTTTTCATTTTTAGAAGTGTTTTAAAACATTTCAAGAATGATTTAGGAAATGATTTATAGAAACATTGCAAAGGGCGGACATTTATCAAATTTGAGACAAGTGTGAAACGATTCTGGTATATTTCTTTATTTCATAAAAATCGTTTTGAAAATGTTGCAGAAATGATTTTTTCTACTAGGGATAATCTTAAGATTTTTATTTTTGGTTGCAATCCGGTTGTTATCGCAACCAAATACAGCGCACCTTGTTCCTGGCATTGTATAATTACACCTCAGTATCTAATATAATGTAAATAAGTTTAAATTTTAAATTAAACCTGATAATAATTCGAAATTCTTACAAGCAACTTGTAGGCACGTATTTGAACGAGTAAAACACCAAGAAATGTAATAATTACTATTAAAAAAATCGCAAATCCGTTGGATTAAAGGTGTATTTAAGCACTATTTATAATCAGCGAGCCGATATGTGGTCTCCGGCTGACGTCACGCGTCAAGATTTACGGGAGTGGGGCGGCTTGCATTGCGAGAATACGAATCGAGCAATCCTATTCATTTAGTATCCTTGGGCAATTTGTTTTATAGAGTTGTGAAAATTCCATTAGAGTATTCCAGTGCTGAAAAGTCCAAATAAGAAGAAACTTTCTACTGGTCTCTAATGATGGTTTCTGCAATTATACAGGGTGCATCTGAAGTAGGACTACCAACTCAAGGAGTAGCTTCCTTGTGGCGTTAAATGAAAATATTGCTTTTAAAGATTTGGTCTAAAGTGATCCAATTTGCAATTAATGTTTTCAGGCCGATCCTGACTACCTAAACAAATGGAAATTGTTGTATACGGTAAATAATAAGTGTAAAATCCGTGAAACGTATTGATATATTGTGTTAATTATTGTTTTTTTTAATTTTCAATCATCTACAAAATCAATTGTTAATAAAATAACTAAAGCAGATAGTAACGTTTATTTCTTAGTATTACTACTGACTTAGCTTAACAAAACGTAGTTTTTGTACACGATTACGTTTATCTTTGGTGTACCCAAAACAAGACTTCAGATAATAAATTCCTTAGAACTGAGATCGACAATATTATTTATTACTTTCTCGATTTTTTAACAAATTTCTTTAGTTAATACGAAGTGATTCGTGTTAAGTACGTAGATTGTGGGTTAAGCAATATTCTAATAAACAATTGCCTTCAATAAACTTTATTTTGATGTGTGCAAGGACTTGTACTTTCTTGAAGTTTGCAGAACAATGCGGATTATGCACGATAGAGAGCTCTTCCGCAAGTCAGTGGTCCTGCGATTTCTTAAATATAATTTTTACGGGTCGTTGGATTGGAAGAAACAGCACTAGACACTGGTCAGTCCATAAGCCAGATATTATTCGTTTAGATTTTTTTCTGAAGCTATGTGAAAGGTGAAGTATACAAAACCCCCGTAACTGATAGACAAGATACGTAAAATCAATTTTTTGCAGCAACAAATGGAATTGAATTAGTTAGCATGTGCAATTGTTTACGCCAGTAAAAACAATTTCGGTGACGTTTAAAAGTTTGTGTTTTATCCAATGGAGGAGGTATTATCTAGTTTATGTACTTAAACAAAATTTGCAGAGTAGCAACTTCATTTAACACTGTAATTTAACTACGCGTTATCCGATTTATTATTATTTTGTATTTATTTTTGATGTCAGCAAATCGCCAAGAAATTTTCTCTTCTTAGTACAGTTTATTTACAGCAACCTTACGAAACTACAAGTCCGTAATTTCCGATTTATTTTGTTAAAAGTTTTTTTTATGTTTTAATGGAAGTTTTGTTTTGACATTTTTTCTTGAATTTATGCTCTAATTTCACCTGCTAAAATAACAACCCGTTAATCAGATACATTATGTATAAATAAAAATGCCGCGTAAAATCTTTTCAAATTTGCGGTTGTAATATTTACTATCTAACTAACAACTTTATAGTTGCCTACATGTGGATTAACTCGTACGCAGCTCCGTTTCTACGAGATGGCGTTTAGTTTCAGTTTTATTAGATAAAAATTAGGTTTTTGAATATAAGAACAAAAATAGCGACATTAAGAACATTAAGATGACTGAGAAAGAATTCATAGGCTAGAAAATAACAAGAAATGAGCATGGGGAGATATGAAATTTAGATTTTTATTGAAACAAAAGTAAAGTATTTAAACATAATACTCCCAAGAGGCAAACAAAAATTGGGAAGCGCTGTATATCATAAATGTGTTTAGAGTCAAAGAAAATGTTTTGCGGAATTTTTAATAAAGATGTAAGAAAATAGATTTTCATAAATGTTGAGCATAAATGAGATGGGACAAGCAAAAAATTTTTGTATCTGGATGTGTCAGTCGTCAACATTGATAAAGAGAAACAAAAGATGGAAACAAGCGGAAAAATATCTTGGTATATAAACTAAACAATGATAACGATTTAGTTCAAGTTTGTTGAAATATGTTTCCCAATACAACTGAGTTTTTTAGTGGAAACTTGATTGAAGAGTAGCAAGTATAAAATGAATGCCTCGATGTACAAAAAAATCAAAACATATAAGAAGAGAAATCTTTTGACGGAAGTAAATTGTTTTTGAATATTGTTTTTGAATAATTACCAAAACAACCTTTTCACTATGCAAAGAGAAATATTAACAAATTGTACCTAGAACAGCACTTTACGATTAAAACAACTACATAATTTGTACAAAGATGTTTGTTTATTTTGTTCTTCTAAAGACCGCAGTGATTTGTTTATCGACTATCAAAAAAAAAATATTGAAAAAAAGATCATGTCAAAAAAAAAATTTTATGACATACCTAGAGCAAAATACAATAAGAGTATTGTGCTTTGAATAGATTTACAGGATGCGAAAGTAGTTTTAGAGTATACAACATAGGAAATCATCACGCCTGACAAAAAACTTCTTTAATGATCTATTCTGATGGGTGTTCAAAAAAAATAATATAACGACCAACGCTTCGTTGAACTTTATAACTGTGCACAGAATCTCCATAACACAAAAATACCTCACTAAGGATCACACACATATTTGCATTGAGCAAAAATTAAAAAATCTAGATACAGAGTTACTAAGCAAACATGTTCACGTTTCCAAAAAAGCTAGATTGAAACCTCAGCCGTATGAAGTGATTCAACTCTCAAACGACTTCTTTAAAGACTACACAAAGTTACAGCATTATTTAACAATAAGGCTAGGTAGTAACAATCTTGTTTATTAAAAGTAAACTTTATGCTTCTAGTGGGAAAAATCAACTAAAACTTGATTGCACTAAACAGTTTTAAGATCTACCATGTAAAACTCAAAATGTTTCTCTAGTTTTAAAATTTCCGACACTTTACAAAGCTCAGCTTCGAGCGATAAAAAATAGAAACATTTAAAAAGCGTTATATTAAAAAAATGCCTCTCCTTTTTATGACTCACTTTCAATCACTAATAAACGCGTGACACGCATCAATGAGAAATAAAATCAAGAAGAAAAAAATGAGGCTCGTGCAAAAAAAACAAAGTTAAAATACTTTTTCTATTCTAATTAATTTTTTTCTCTTTTTGTATAATTTAGTTTTTTGTTTTGCATCGCTTAATTTAATTAAATATTGTTATCATTTCTTTCTTTAAACGATAATTATACCAAAATTTAGTTGTTATATTTCGATACGATATCAATTAACTACATTACAAACCTGCAACAATACATGCTATCTTCCTGTTTTTTAGAAAGAAAATAATTTTTTTTTATAAAACCGTTTTTTACTGTCCAGTTCATGATACCATTAAATCTTTTCATAAATTACTTACATCAGAAGTCTTGTTATTTCAACAATTATAGTTTTTTTGAACTCCTGTAAATATTTTTAACTATATTAAAATAAATTTATTTAAACACGAAATTAGTATAATTAAAGTTAAAAATCTGATTGAATAAATCGTATTTATTATTGCATTACTTTTGATTTTGATAACACTTACAAAAAAACATGCAATAATAAATTCGTCTAAAACAGGTAATTTCTTCAATTTAAAAAAAAACATGGATTTGATAATCTGATAGTGAGGTAATAAATTCAAAAATAAATAACCAAAATAATTTTTGTACTAATCTTTATATAAATATGTTAATAACAGTAATTTAAATATTTGTTTTTAATACAATTTAATAACATACGTATGTTGATAAAACTGAATCCAGTAATGACAAAATTTAATTGTTTTTGAAATATATTTTAAAATTACATTACTTTATTACAGCTTAAATTCTGCTAAAATTAAACTATTATTACTATTATAACAATTTAGTAATAACTATAGTCAAATTTATTATATTTGTTTTAAAAAAGTTTGTTAGTTATATTCCAAACAGTAACACAGATAATTGTTTATGTTATAGCAATAATAAATCTGACACAAATGACAGATGACGTATAAAATTAAGGAGTAGTATAGTGCCAACTTCTAGTTATAAAATTCTACCACATTTGGTGGTTTAATCCGAACAATCCAATTTTTCTGCCGATTATATCACTTGTAAAATACATTAAATCGTACGAAACCACAAAAAATGATTTTGTACAATTTCTATAGATTGAACCAGCGCACCTAAGATTACTAATATAACTTTTATACACTTTAAATTGTAAATATTGATAAAAATAATTGTTTTTAACAATTCTTATTTTTTATTTAATTGTAAATTTTAATTTTTGTTATGGTAAAATTATGAATTTTTGTTATTATAGAAACGTATTTTAAATAGTACAGTTCATTCATACCAAAGCCTCACAGAAAATATATGAAGATAAAATTCATGTATTTGGTTTAAAAAAAATTACTACATATCAACAAGATATTATCTATAATTTTAATCAAATATTGAAAAAAATAGTTTTTATCAATTTAAAAATGGTTATGACTATATATATTGAAAGTTTTATGTAGAAAGAATCAATCTTCACATTTTTTTGAATAAACACAAGGAAATCGTTAAAATTAAGAAAAAAACAAAAACTAACGCTGCTGTTAAATATAGATAGATACAGAATCGAACAAGTGGTTATGTCAAATATACTCAGACAACTAAATTTGAACCAGCGATCGTCCAGTTGACCAAGTTGTTCCAAAACAATGTTAAAAAACTGTTTTATTTTGTTTCGAATGCCGATCCAGTATTGAATGTTGTTTGTTTAAGCGACTGTAAGGTGATTTATTTTCTAGTTTACCGCCTGAAATGGCTCGCCACTTTATCGGACGTTGCGTGAACAAATGGGACCGAACCGCACCCTAATGGCACAGACGTGACTACCTAATGTGAAATACTCTATAACATATCACCCTTACGTAGGTATTTTGTCTTATACCCTTAAGTCTCATACGTGGCATAATAATGCAAATTAGATAATATATGTGAAAAATTAGATATCTTTAGATAAATGGGTTAGAAAAAGAAGTCAATCTTGAAGACAGGTTTATAAATGTAGTTTCTAATAGGCTTCTAACAAATAATTATGCGACAAAAAACGTTTTAAATTATACCTTATATATAGAATTTAATTATATACAGATATGATTTTTATGGAAATCGATCTAATTACTTAATCTTTTATTTTGCTTTAAATCACATACCTGCGTTTGTAATTACAATATATATGTTGTTAAATAGGTAAGTTATTAAAACTACTTAATGCACATTATCTTTTAAATACTACGAAAAATTATGCTGTTAATCGTAGTCTTAAAGTAATAAAATAAATATAAACATGCAATATAATTATTAATTATAGCTTTAATCAATTATCAGAGTTACTTAAAATGTTTACTGCTGTCTACTGAGATTATTTTACTAAAATTTGCATTTAGTGTTTAGTTAAAAATTTTTTTGTTTGTTTTAAGTTATAAAAAGTTGTCTTTTATCAAAAGTCAAATTGAGTATGCAAACAGATAATATGTTACTTTGTTTTTGCTTAACATTTAGCCGTCGTAACAATTTAATATTAGATAACATTTAAGTTTTAGTTATTTGTCCTTAAGTATTATTATAAAAATAAGATTTTTATAAAGTAATTAAAACATATTCTAACCACATGTGCTCAAGATGATTTAATTAGCTACGATTGATTAGCAAATATTCTATGTGAATTTACCGGTAACTTAAAAGCAGGGGATTAGCCTAATATTCCGGAGAGAAAGTTGTAGACGATCCTCGGTGTGCTAATTAAGATAAATAAAAAAAAAGGAAATGCTAATTGCAGATCACGTTTATATACGTGAAACAATGAAGGTAAACAAATATAACAACAAATATATGTATTTCAACAAAGAGAGAAAAAGATTAAACGGTGTAGAACTACACAGATACGAGTAATTAAGAGTTTGTTAATAAATATCACAGATAAGAATGATGTCTCAATCCCCTTAGATTGGGAAACATTTTGTACATCTAATTCTTGTATTACAAGCCAAAAGTATAACTTAGTAGGTAAGCAAAAATAAAAACCTGAATCGATGCGAGTAATTTTCGCATTAAGAAGCCTAACACACTTGTGATAAATTTAATCTGTATTGATACAAATAAATCTACGTTCATTAGTTGTGAAAAGTCATACATGTTTCCGTTTGACAATGAAGAAACGCTAAAGGTAAAATTTAAAAAAAATTAGATATAGGTTGATATCACAAATAACTTTTTCGTAATTTTCTCACTGAACTTTATGAACCCAAATGCGTCAAGCTTTTAAATGACTGTCACTCATAGCATCGCAAGTGTGTCATCAAGTTAATCGTTCATCGCCCAAATACTTTAACTTGACCCCAAGTTACGGCTGGCAATTGGTGTAAGTAACTAATGTCTCGAATCGTACGTGATTCCAAATTATTGACTCGATGTACTTAATAAACTCGGCATGCACAATTTCCAAAAAGTCAGACACATATCAGTGTTGCTACTCGTCCAAAACAACTATCGCAACCTATATAAAAAAGTTTTTAACATAACAATTTTAAACTGTAACAAAGTTTGTTTTTCAAAGTGTTATTAATGGAAAGGTTTCTGGCAAAAACAAGTTATGGCAAGAATTTTAATTTTAATAAATGATATTTGGCGACGCCGGCAGAAGAAATGTTATTATTTTTAACTACCAAATTATTTCTACCAAAAAGAGGATGTGATAGCGTACTACGCAGTTTGTACTATATAAGTAAAGAGAAGAAATCAAGGAAACATTTAAAGGGCGAAATTGACTATGAAGTCAAGAATGTCAAGTTGAAAATTTTAAAAATAATAAGTTCAGTTAAATTTAAAAAAATGTTTATGTTAATGTACAGATCTTTGTTTAATTTAAGAAGTATTAGTTGTTAAAAACATTCTCAATTATAGTCATTTATACTGCATTCCCACTTAGTTGATTTTCAATAAACAAATTATCATTAATTTCATTACTTAAAACCACATCATTAAAATCATTTCATTTTGTGATGAAACAATATTAAGTAACATTGCAGTTGCCACTATAATTTCTAATGTAGTTTTTAATTTAGTACGTAAGCCTAGTGCGATACATCCAAGACGTCTTTTCCAAACTCCAAAACATTTTACAACGCAATTCCTGATTTGAATGTGTACCAAGTTATAATTACTTTTTGCCTGTGTAATAGTATTAGCTCACGGAGTTAAAAGAAATTATGAACACGCATATCCACTATCACTCAACAAATATGAACGAGTGAATTCCTTTGCTTTAAGTCTGGCACACAATAAGGAAGCATTGCACATTGTGCTATCATGTTGTTACGGTGGTTTTCTTGTAACAAAAAATAAGCGAGTTCCCGGAGAAGAAGACGCAGGCTTTGTGATGCGAAATTTTAATCTAAAATGATGCCAAAACGCTAAAGTAAGAACACAGAATATATATTTATTTTATCACAGAAGTAGTTGAAGAAGACGAAGACAGTACATTTGTATAGTTATATAAGTCTTGCAAACAATATATTACATGGGTTATATCGCAGGCTAGATATAAATTACGCCCTCGACTGGGCAACTCGTCGCACATCAAAGTGTCCTAATCGGTTTAACTTTTACATTTAACGAAGGAATCAGTTTACTTTATTAACCCTTATCCGGACATCGTGTGTCTGTTGGACACAAGCTGTTAAAAAATGCTCTATTGGACACATACTTAAAGTATCATCCACTTAGCAACGGCTACGTTGTTATAAGTCTTGTTTACATATTTTACAAGGTTATACGTGAAATAAGATTTCAATCGTATACTACTCTCTTTGCCACCTGCCTCAGTCCTTCACCTAACCGCCCAAATTCTTTAGTAAGCTAGTTACTGCTTGAACCTTGGCGTTAGTGGATGTTTATTATTGTTTTTATTTCGCTTTGATTTTACAGTAAAAAGGTAAGTACATTTTTGTTTTTTTACATATTGCACTCCATTTTAGTAGCGTAGACAAAATTAGATATAGGTATACTTTACTGGTACATATTTGTATAACTTATATATAATATGTATCTAATATGAAATGGAATGCAGAAAATTGTTTATGATTTGAGAAGAAAATTTTTCGAATAAAAAATGTCTCTGTCATGTCATTCTTACTTTTGTCATATGCATTGGTTTCGCTAACAAGAACATTTGAAAAAATATTAAAATTACTGCAATGGCATGTGTTATATTGAGATATTTATAATATTGTTATTAGTAAATTATTGTTTCAGATCTTATATTTTTTTAAAAATGAGTAAACATCTTAGTCAAAAGGAGCTCGAGTACTACGTAAACCACCTATCAGATTTGGATTCAGACAATGTTGATGAAAGTGATGGGGACGCTTTTGACGACGACGACGACAACTTCTGCCCCGACAATCCAGATCAATCGAAATCTGATCATAAAGAAGTTTGCTTTAGAAGTCAGTGATATTCAAAGTGCTTCGGTTATGGATGGTTTGCCTCAGCAGGATTTTGATGTCATGCTAGCAAAAGATAGAACACAGTGGTTTTGCAATGGTCCACCAGAAAGCCGTACTCGAGCACATAACATTATTACTGGTCAGTTAAAAAAAGTTGTTTTGCCACCTGGCAAAATTCTTGAAGATCCATTAGATGCTTTTCTGCTATATCTTGACAGTGATATTAATGATGATATAGTAAAATTCATCAATCTTGAGGCAAATCGGATCCTCCAGAATAAAAAGAATAAATGGAAAAACTGTTACCAGATTGAAATGTACGCTTTTATTGGCTTATTGCTAACAGCTAGTCATTTGAAACAACACCACACAAACTATGAGGCAGTTTAGAATTTAATTTATGGACCGCCAATTTTTCGGGCAACAATGGGTTTGCAACGATTCAAAGCTCTGCTGAGGTTTATCCAGTTTGATGATAAGGCAACAAGGAGTGAACTGCAAAAAAAAGATAAATTTTCCCTTTTTAGGGATATATGGGAAAAAATTAATCACAAGTTAGGCAAATATTATATTCCTGGAGCGAATCTTTCTATAGATGAATAGTTAGTGCCATTTCGTGGTCGTGTCCCTTTTCGGCAGTACTTGCCATCAAAACCAGACAAGTACGGGAAGAAAATATTTTGGTTGTGTGATTCGGAGACTTTTTATCCTCTCAAAGGTTTGTAATATCAAAGGCTTCCACGGCCGGAGTTTATACTAAAATAAGAACGTCTTCCGGGTTTGTACCGTGTCAATGTTGTAACCGAAGTTGCCAACGTTTCGCCCACCTTCGTAAGGGGCTTCATCAGGGCGTGAGAGAAATCGAAGAACTCAAACAAGCAACCGAAATCTAACTAAACACTTCTCAAAAGTTAGATAATCAACTTGTGAACCAAGCCAGATTCTAAACTCAGAAAAGGTAAGAAAGAAAACGATCAACTTGAAAAAGCAAACGAAAATCTAACAAAGAACCACTACAGAGTTAGGTAATCAACTTGTGAACTAAGCCAGATTCTAAACTCCATAGAAGTTGGAGTTGGCAGAGCCCAAGGACTGGCTGCACGAGTAATGGAAACTTTGACAGAACCATATCACTTTACCAACAGAAATATTACATTTGACAATTATTTTACGGATTTGACATTGGCTTTGAACACGTTGTCTAAAGGATTGACCACGGATGGTACAGCCAGAAAAAATAAAGATTTATTCCACCACAATTTTTGGCCAACAAAAATAAAGCACCAGACTCGTTTTTATTTGGATTTACGAAAAAATGTACTTTGGTATCCCACGTTCCAAAGTTGAAGAAATCTGTTCTTTTGTCAACAGTGCACCATGATGCATCTGTTAGTGAAGAGAACCATAACAAGCCAGAAATAAATTTATATTACAACGAAACCAAAGGTGGAGTTGATTCCTTGGGTCAACTATGTCATGAGTACATGTGTAAGCGGAAATGTAATAGATGGCCATTTGCTTATTTTTGCAATATGATTGACGTGTGTGGCATAGCGTCTTATATCATTTGGACAAAAAAAAACATGACAAGAGAATGGAATTCCTGAGAATAATATCCGAAAAACTGCTGATGCCACATATAGAAAAGCGTAAGAAGTCAACGAGGATGCAGAAAAATATTGTAAAGAATATAAATTCACTTCAAATAGCAGTGTCCCAACAATCTAGCAGCAGGAAATTAGAAAATCCAACAGGTTTATGTAATAAGAAAAAGTGTTGTTACATTTGTCCAACTAAGAGAAGTAGAACTCAGAAGCAAATATGTTCCAAACGTAGAAAAAACATATGCAATGAGCACTCTCGTAGAATATGCCATAAATGTAAATAACACTTACGTTTACATTTCTTGTTTTTTGTTATTTTGAATATGTACTAGCATTTATTCAGTTTCTCAAAAAATTGTTTTGTTCGGTTTTGTTACCTTTGGATTGTCCATTTTATACATAAAATTGTTGTAAATGTTTTTAAAATATTTCAGTTTTAATAAACTAATACATAATATACTTTATTTTACATAAATATGTAACTAGAACTAGCGTAAAGAAATTGCAAAAGCGTGTGTCTGGGGGACACACGTTGTCCGGTTGTGTTACAAAAAGACGTTGTCCGGATTAGGGTTAAGTTAAATTACAAGAATACGAAAATCAAAAGTATAGAGAATCAAAGCGCACCAGATAAGTATATACCACACAAGAAAGAGCTTTACATTAATTGTGATTACAACCTAGTATGTACGTGTGGCCAATTCGTTAATCAACTTGACCAACAAAGTAATACTCGTACAAATAAAAAATGCAATACTTACAGTTGTGTATTATCTAGTAGGGGATTAGCTAATTCCGTATCAGTATGACCTAAAACGTAATATGAAATTTGACACAAAAACGTACATACGGCTTTATCACAAGTGAAACTTGATTTAATTAATACGATATTTGAAATAAATGAACTTTGCATTTGTGTAAGTATTTCTTCCCATAAAGTGGTGTTCAACCCCTGGGCTTCAGCGACTTGACGTCATGAAAAGTTTTATCAGCGTCAACAATAAGGTCACAGTTAAAGAGGTGGCAAACCGCTAAAAATTTAGTTTAAACCCTCAATACAACGAAAATCTAACGACTTACCCCGAATAAAACTTTCAATCAAAAATACGTAAAATTCGACCACATCACGTAAAATTGCGTGAAACAACTTAATAATGAAAGCCTTGTTTGGCCTAGAGATGCCGCTACAAACTAAACGAAGGTCTGCGTTGCACCAAATATTACCGGAAAATGAATTGTTTGATAGCCGTTTACGAAAAATAGGTGTGTCGAGGACAAATTTTATACTCAAAAAATTTTAACCTACCAACTTTTTAACTTAACAATGTGTAAATCCAGGCCACCGTGCATCAAGATTCATAATTTTTAATTTAAAATTACATACCATTTGCACATATATTGAAAAGTGTCCCTTTCAGTTGTGAAATGTCTCAGCGTTATCTCCTCCATGTGAAGAAATAGGGACATGTGTACCATCAATGCAACCTATAGCATTTAAAAAATTCCTAATTTGATGAAAATCATTCTTAATTTTTGATTTTTCAAATTCGTTCGATGGAATTTTTATGAAATCACGATATAATGCTTCTATGTGTCAAGTAACTGTGAAATACACGACAAACAATACTTTTATGCACACCATGATCATCTACAAATATTTAAAAGAAACCCCCTAATTTATAAGTACATTACACTGTTTACATTTGTTACCTATTGAATAAAACCATCGACCTGGCAACATCGGAAAGCTACGCTTCTCTCTGGACGAGTAATCTGTATACTTTCGCAATGTGTTTGTTTGTTTCAAACATGTAGAAAAGGAAGTACTTTGTTTATGTTTACGGTACGCACTACTTGTCAATTTATGTTGACATACTTATAACCTCAAATTTTAGAATCGCTTCTAGCAGCATTATTTGAAATACGTAAACATTAAAATTAATTGAATCAAACGTGGAATATAAATACAATGTATCTTTAACTTGTGTACACTTTTCAGCTTGTGATTACTCACCCAGAGGGATGCATAACTTTCCGCTGTTGCCAGGTCGGTGCGGAAAGTATTAAGTAAAAATTCTTCGTGTAATATGTGAATAATTACTTCCACAGTATTTTTATTTAAACGATACCCTTCCCTAAATTTAGTATCATTGTACTCGTAGTTTTTTTAATTCCCTTAGCAAGTTTATAACGTCTTTATCTGATGAACTGGAGACGAAATAATTTTCCATAATTTGGTAGCTATAAGATACTTTTGTAAAACAAAAGTAAAGAAACACTGATAAAAGAAGAAGAAAATCTAAAACATTCTAAATTAAATTTAAAATCGAAGTAAAAATACAATGATTAATAACGTCCTTTTTTTTACTTTGATTCAATTTGCGCAAGCGTCATATAAGTTTTTGGAGATTTATCGGTGAGATAAGTTATTGAACGTTTATGAATCTAATAAAATATTTGGAAACCAAATTTGACATTATTGGTAGTATTATAGAACCCATACCCAAATAACAAAATTCTCGTAAAAAGATATCTTTTTAACACCATTTCTCGGGTATCAATTAGACATCATTTTGACCACTTTTTTTATACAAAATTTGTGTCAAACATTCCGCATAAAATCTACACTATCATTTTTGAGGCATCATAATGATACCATCTATAAGAAAGCTGAATGTCACTGTGATGCCAAAATCATATCACATAACATGATTATTCCATCATTCTTTTATCAAGTTTGTATTAATTACATTATGTGCTCCCATGTTGATTAATACAAATATGCACAGTATAAATAATGATTATATTTTTTAACTTTACTATAATTAGTGATGATCTAAACTTATAAAAAAACACTGTAATTACAAATTACATATTGGAATACAATATTTTAAACTTTTATATGGTAGTAGACATCGTTTTAACAAGCATTTAAAGTAATAAAAAACTGTGGTTATACCACGTTATATTTCATCTGATAAAAACGGACATTCTTCGTAAGGCTTAGGTGCGTAGGAGGATCTTTTTTTACAAATTGTCTTTTGCGTAAACTACACAATAGATTAAATGGATAACTACACATATTCAATTCTTGTCCTAGTAGTAAATAAATTGCTATCTTCAGATTAATAACTGCCGAGAAAAATATTATGCAACGTTTGCAAAATGACCAATATAAAAAAGTATGTATAACGCTTTCATGAATTTCGTATGAACTAAATTGTTGCTTTGAGCGTTTAAATTTTTGCGTCGAATTTATAACAGAATGATGCATTGACAACGATAGCAGCGTATACAAAATCGTACCAATAATTTTGTATAAAAATATTTTCATTAAAGTGATGGATGTCAATAAATTGATACCAATGCTGATTGGGTAACTTTACATAGGCTTTCAGAATCCGGGCATAAGTAAATTAACAATAACAACAGGTTCCTGTATGCAAAATGTTAAATAAAATTTAGTACAGCAAGCCTTTGTGGTCTAATGAAAACTTTATAACTACTTATTTTATGAACCACACATCTGAAGCTAAAACTAACATTACAAAAATTTATTTTAAAAACCAAAAAAGAAACTGACAAGGAATTAAAAACATTATGATCATATAATGGTTTAGAACTTGTAAATTAATAAATTAAATTAAAAATTCATTTAGAACCTCGAAAATTAGAAATCTAATAGAAGCCGCACGATTTATCTCAAAAGGCATAAACAAAACTTTGATTTGGTACAAGTTTAAAAAAACTAAATATTTTCAAGTTATGATATCAAAAAGGAAAGATTTTTAAATGATTTCTTAATTTTTTATGATAGAGTTTTAGTACATATACCTAAAGACACTCGTTTAAAACTGGATTCAAAAATCCAAAAAAGTATATTTGTAGGATACGAAAAACTGTCAAAGATTTTAGAATATTTTTTGCTGATAAGAATAAAATTGAATACAGTTGCTTTCCTACCAGAAAGAGCAGATGTTTGTAAAAATTTCAGTAAGCAAAAGTTGGTTGGGAATAGGTTGCAAAAGATAAAAAGCACTAATGAACGGTTCGCCTCCTGATGAGTGGTAAATTTAGGTTTTAATCAAATTAATGATTCCTTCTTGTAGGAGGTTGGATGAAAGCAACTACTTCAGTACTTTTGCGACGTTTCGTGTTCTAGATGAACACTTCATCAGGCTCGCTAACTTTATTGTAAGAAACAAACATTTAAATATACTTTATAACATAAAAACAAAGAATAAAAATGTGTATAAAACATAAACGACAAACAAGACAGCACTATGAAATTTAATTGTTTTGAGATTACTAACATTATTATATTTAAAATTGTTAATTCTAATAAAACCTTAAGTCATTATCTAGTAACTAACCATTAAATATTTGTAATTGAAATATAAAGCGGATAAAGGGTTTACTTACCACTGAGTCACGTAATTTTTTTCTAAAATAATTATGTTGCAATTAATACATTTTAGTTAAAAACGTTAATTTGTACATCGTGCACATATTTAAAACGTACGAATGATATAAATTTTTGATGATGATATATGGACAAGGTGAAAGATTATTGATAGGAAAGGAATTTTTGATTGGTAAACTGTGGATAATAGGACATTAAGTAATTATTGATTATTAAATAACCCCACTAATTATACAATTTTATTTTACAGGTGTTATCAACGGGCAGTTTTTTTTGTTTTAGTTTTAGTTTAATTTAATTAAGAAAATAGTTAAGTTAGTTAATTAAGAGTAGAACATAAGTTAGTAAGTAAGTTAGATAGGTTGTAAGTATTCTTTTTATTTGTGTTTTATGTTCGTTTTTTTATTTTTTTTATTTTTTTTTTTTTTAATTAAATTATTATATACCGTACTGAGGTTTTGAGTGTCCGTTCTAAAATTGACTTTGTTCTCATATACATTAATAAAAATCATTTCTGCAACAAGTCTTTTGTTAAAATTGGTTTCAAAGTCTAAAATCGTAGGGTTAATAAAATTAAAATTATGTTGCAACTGGGTGTGATGTAATAACAACGCGGTTTTATCGGTCTTGGAACTATTAGTTTTTTTACAGTCATATATATGATTTTGAATGCGGTTTTTTAATTTTTGCTTTGTTTGACCAATATAACATTTGTCGCAATCACTGCAGTCAATTTTGTAAATGAGACAAGATTTCTCTAAATCAGTGGTTTTATCTTTTAGCACTGAAAACGTATATGAAATAGTTAACCAAGAAGGCGACACTAAAGAAGTGGTTTCTATGCTCTCTCGAAATTTCTTGTTGAAAAAGAATGGAGATTTGGCAATCAACGCAACATTATCAAATCTCTATTGTGACCTGTAGTAAAATGATGTTCAGCAACCGCAGACTTGGAAATATACTTTTTCCTTATACAACGATCATCTTCTGAAATGCGAGTAATGACGGAACGACCAGTTTCACCAATGTAGACTTAAATATGGGTTCCTTAGGTGGTTCCACACACTCCTAGGGATAAACTCGTATTAGTCTAAGCAATTGACTTTTATCCGTTAGCACACGCACTAACCAAATTACATTGTCTCTATCAGAAAGTAGTTCGATGATACGCCCTAATAGCCAAGCTAAGCGTTTCAAGATACCACTACCAATTAACACAACGTCACCTATCATAAAACTTTGAGGACGTTTGTACTTATAAAATTGTCTCAATTGCCCCAAATACTCGACCCGAAACCGTAAGACGCTTTTTCAACGACGTAGCATCAATAACATCACACTCCGGCACATCGGAATCTTTTAAATCTCGTAAAAACATTACTGGCGTTAACGGTATTAAATCTTCTTGGTCATTAATAACCGCCTTACAATCACATAAAATCGTGTACAATTCATCTAACTTTAAAGATGCACGACCCAACACCTTTCTCAATAACTGTTTGACCAAACCAATCAATCGCTCGCACCATCCTCTCCACCAAGGAGCCGAAGGAGGATTGAATTTCCACACAATTCGGTGAGGAGCCGTGACGCTTAATTGCTTCCCAATCAAATTTAGCAAAAAAATAACAGCAGACCTTCCTCTTCTCGCTACAAAACGCCTAAAAGCATTCAAAAACTCTGCAGTGGACAACGACGACACTACATCCAAATGGACGACCCTATACACTTCACATGTAAATAAACAAATTCATGCTTTTTTACCACTTAGCAAAAACAATGGACCAGCCAAATCTATACCCCTAATTTGGAACGTAGCTGCATCTCTCACACGATCATTGTGCAAGGGAGGAGGAATCACTTCTATCTTCTTGGCACCATATCTGCGACATGTCACACATTGCTTCACAACCGAACGCACAGCTCGTCTTCCTCCAATCACCCAATGTTTTTCTCGTAACGATGCACTCCAATATGACAAGAAAAAACATGTAAATCATATATCAATCGATACACTACATCATGTTTACCAGGTAACACAGACGGTAAACAAACAGCATCTGTGTCTTCTCGATTAGAAATTCTACTGCGAACTATAATTACCCCATTTTCATCTTCAAAACAATTTCGAGATACCACTTTCTTATCATCTTTACCAGCAAAGGATTCTTTTTGAATTCGTTTTATCAAAATTATCTTGTTGAAACAATCAATACTTTAGTATAATCTAATTAAATTTAAATTTGTATTTTTAGCGCCATTCGCATATAAAAAATTTGTCTTGCGTCATCCAATGTAGAGTTCTGTAATATAACCTATGTAAGTTTCTACAATAAATTGTTACAATTAAAAAAATCTCATTTGATCAGTTTCCTGCTTTCATAACAACAGGTTATGGGCCCAGCATTACTTTGGATACTGATTGGTATAAGTTGAGATTTTTTTTTCTCGTGCAACAAATTAAATTGTTGTTCTTGAAGTTAGAAACAACGACGTGCTAATTTTTTTTTGCTACTTAAAAAATAATAATGACTAAATGTAGTAGTGAAAAATTTGGTGTCACCCAGTTTAATGGTAAGAACTACACCCATTGGAAATTTTGTATGGAAACAATCTTGGATGAAAATGACGTCCTATCCTGTATCAGTGCAGTTGCAGGTGAATCTCACGCTGAAATTGTTAAAGATCAAAAGTGTAAATCCATCATTGTGCAGTGTGTTGCTAATTCACACTTAGAGTATTGAAACGTTCGAGAAGTTATTCGCAAATTCTAGCGCCTTCTCGAAGTTGTTATCCATCTTCTAGAACGTATATCGAAATATATGGAACACTCGAAAATGATTTTCAAAATGTGTATATGTACCAAAGAAACAAATCGTAGGTCAGTTATTGCCGTAATGCGAATACAGCAGTGTTAAGAAGATTATTCAAGTCTAAATAAATAAGTCGTTAGCGCGTGTGTGTACATAAATATACGAAGAATAATTTTGTACGTGATTTTAGTGTAAACAAGTGTGTGAAGCTATCCGCGGACTTTATCTTATCTTAATTAGTGTAAGTGTTTTTATAAACAAGAAGCAAGTCTGAAATACGACATAATTTTGTATGAACAAAATAATCAAAGGTATTATCTAAGACAATCCATAAAAAAACCAAGTACACTAAAAGATTATCAAAAAAGTTTTTTTAACTGTATATGATAGAAATAAAGGTGAAAAACCTATAAAAATGCTGCATTAAATAATAGTTTTAAGAAATAGATGCAAACAATGAAAACCGAAATAAAAACATTAACAAAAAATTAAACATGGACGGAAACAAAAAATAAAAATAGTAGTAACATATAAAGCTATGTTAGTTGCACAAGGTTTCTAGCAAGTGGGTATGTCAAGTTAAGATATTTATAACGCTGTTGCAAAATTAATATCTGTCAGTGATATATATGTTTGTGTTTAACCACTTACAAATAACTATTTATTAGTTAAGTGTAGATAGTGCTGTCTTAACTGGTAACATAAACGAAATGTTTTTATTAGTATACTAAAAAATTTTAGAAAAAAAAAGAAATACATTGAAACTGAAAAGATCCCTAGTTTCAAATGTTTTCCAAAGAAATAGAATAATACATTCAATGATCTTATGCTTAGATAAATTTTGTCAGCTCAGAAAAACACGAAAAGTTATAAACCGATTAGTACACTAATGGATTTGAATTTTAAGGATGAAATAGTAAAATGTAACAGTTTCACAAATCACAATTTGACCAAAAATTTAGAGCATCGATTGGTTCATTGGTGTATGCAATGTTATATTCAGAACCTGATATGTGTATTTTAGGTATTTTAAGTAGATGTCAATCGTGCTATAGTTATAAGTTGTTGAAATGTTTAAAAAGAGTAATACGGTATATACAGAGTATGTGTATTATAGCTTAGTGTTTAGATATTCAACAGATAGGGTACTCAGGTTCAGGTTAGACTTGAAACAGCATTTATAGAGTCTAGCGCAGGATATGTGTTTAAAGTTCTAGAAAACATGGTGTCAAGGACGTCACGTCATATTTAATGTTCGATTTCGAGTTAACCAACAAACTAGTTTGTGTTCTATAAAGACAATTAATCTGCTACAGCCCGCGCGCCCAAAAAAAGTCTGAAGGTTGGATGCGCATTCGTCCAACTCCAAGTCTTTTAAGCGCGGCATGTCAGTGGTGTCGCCACCAAAAGCGCGTTCCGTTTATTATCATGTATTACACTAATTAATTATTTATTTCAGTTATTAATAAACATACGTACTTGTTAATTTAACTTTATTACAATTATTGCCACGAAACGAAAGTGAACCATTTTGTGTTCTATGTGAATTTGGTTTCAAAAGTTTAAAGCTTATAATACTCAAATTTATTAGACACATATGTATAAACAACAAATACTTTCACAATAGTAAAATAAATAAGTACTCTTGCGGTGCATGTAATGCTAATGGCATTTGCTTATATTCTCATTAAGGAAATACTTGACATTCCTTAGTAACAACAGATTAGCAAATATTTAAAAAAATTTTTATTAGTTAGTTCGCTTTCAACTGTGATTTTGTCAGGATATCTTGTACGAGTTTAAAAGCGAGTGTAGAAATATAAGTTCTACATTAGGAAAAAGTGGCCAAATAATAAGTGGTCAAACGCCTGAGGTGATATATAATGTGTACAATTATTTCAAAAACTTATACCCCACATATACCTTGAAACAATTAAAAGAAACCGTGTCTGAAACAACAAAAAAATACCATTCACCCCTTTGATGTACAGACCACAACTGTATGAAATAATTAAGCAACACAAAAAGGAACGTATAACGTACAGGTTTGATTCTATTTTAATAATGAATGACATACGGTGCTGCGACTACCTCCCTATCACCCGAACTTAAACCCGATTGAGTTGATTTGGGCTCAAGTGAAAAATAATGTTGTTAAAAGAAATACCACCTTTAACTTCAACCACGTTAAAGGATTGTTGGAAGAAGAATTAGCGACTATTACTGGTGATAAATTTGGACGATTCAGATTCAGAAACTGAAAGTGGCTGGTCTAGTGATGAATGACTGTGACTTATTTGTTAGTAGTATTTAATATTATTATGGTAGGTAATTATCGTCGCTTGAGTAACTTTTCTCCAAAGTGTATGGAAATATAAAAATTGATTACCTAAGAAATATAATAATTTTTTTAAATAGCTACAATACCTGAATAATACTCTTAAAATACAGTCTATTCTGTTTCTATAATTAAAAATCGAACTTATACTTTTTTGATTTTCATAAACGATTAAACTGTTGTGTTTATTTGTAATTCAAATATAAAATTTATTTCTTGTCTACATGGTTATTTTTTTATTATAAATGTTTAAACTATTACTATGTAGTAGTACTAAAATTGTGTTACAACAACGGTTTGGCGAAAATTTAGTAGATTTTTTGAGTGATAAAGTTTTCGAAGTAATCGATTTTGGCAACCTTATTGGAAAAATCCAAAAGAATGGTCAGTTTAAAGTTAGAATACAAATTAAAAATAAATCTTTTATCATGTGTACCAAACCAAATAATTTACTTGCAGAGTTTTAACTTTAATCAAAATTTTTATAAACTTAAGGAAATTACGCAAATTCTACAAAACAATAACAAACGCGAATCGATTAGAACAACCCTTATTTTGTAGAAATGTATTCGTGCGCATATCACGTGACAAATCCTTTACAAATTTGCAAGCTCGGCTCAATCTTGACACAAAGAAAACTCACAATTCTTTCTACCTGAATTTAGTAACTGTTAATATATGAATATTACTGTATATGTTAACAAATTGATTATTTTTGTTCAACTTATATTCTACGAAATTTTTTGTTCTGTTTTTGACAAATTTGTATTAAAGTATTATTAACTACAAACACTTTTTTTGAAGAAAATTTAAATAAGTTGTAAAAAAAGTTATTTGTTATAACTTTAGGTTTCTGTTAACTGAAGCATTTGTTGCATTAGTTATATTAGTTTATATAAAACGCATTTAAATTGTGTTATCAATCGTTCATAATTAAAAAAATATTTATCTTAAATAAATGTTTGAACTAACAACTGTTTTTATTTCTATGTTTGATTATTTAAAGTTATATTAATCAGAATGGTTTTTATGGACTACGCAAAAATGTAATGAAAACGATACTGTAAAACTGCATTCAATTATATTTCTAATAACTTCAAAATTTCAAATGTAACTCCCAATAATTTATTTTACAATTACACTACAGTTATTTTAGATTAAATTATAATAATAGTATTTTAGTTACATCGTAGTTTTATTAGCTGTTATAAATGTGTTTATTTAGTTTAGAAATAAATAATAAATATTTGTTTACAGTTAAACAATATTAAAATCTCAATAACCATATTTGTTAGTATACACATTAGACATTTTTAATCTCAAGCAGACTTGCTTATTCAATTTTTGATTGATAAATATAAACTGGTGTTATTTATCATATAAATAATTTTTAGTTGGGATCTTTTATATAGTAAAAGTTGTTAGACATTGTTTAATTATAAATCATTATATTCGGGAATTGAACACGTCTTATTTGAAGCCCGTGCATTCTTCTATTCAAATTTTAATAGATATATGAGTTTCAATATATCTTGTAAAATAAATTCCCACAAGTACGATGACTGATTACTACATTTTTTTAATAGTTAATCAATTGATTTGTTTTCAAATTAAATTTATGTAGTGATTATAGGGGAACAAATATATGGGTTTGTTAAAACTTATCTTCTGTCTACGTAATCACGACAATGTTGAATGTCGTTATTCAATGCTTGGTAATTTTAGAGAGAAAGGTGTAATTACTAAACTAAGGTTTATACCGTGATATTTGCATATTTGAACAATAATAAAAAATTCCTGTAAACGGTATTATAAATATTAAAATTTCAAAGTTGTACTTCACTTAATGTTACTGTACCTAATTATTTATTCAATTAATTATTTAAAAGATTGTAAAACATGCTAAACTAAACTATGTGAAACTACATTTACATTAAAAACAGTTTTGTCTAACTTGAATCTACTAAGAAACAATTACACATTTTTATACTATAATGAATAATTGACGTAATCAAAATAGTTTAAGTACTATAAGTATATCGTTCTAAAATGTTTATAGTTAAATTTTATTTATATTTTAAAATATTTGATGATTTTATAGTATAGAAAATTAAAAAAGAAAACAAATGGTATACAACTAGATACGTATATCAAACTTTATTGTTGAAATATCTTACAAATTTTTATCTGTTTTTATCCGATGGTTATTTGAATGGATAAGTTGTTTTAGTTTAATTGTTTAAGAATAGGCATTTTTGCAATTTGTTGCTTTTGTGTTATCGATAAACTAAATTAAATAATACTACTTATTATTGTCTTTTAAATTGTACATTTATTAAAACAATATAACATTACCAATAATAATAACCGTGTATAAAATTTAAACACAAAATTTGTCAAATAACTAAACGATTAAAACGGACCGCTTTCTTGCTTAACTTAGTAAACCCCACGAGTACAAACATATATAAATTATAGTTTTTGATTTGTTTAAACCATATTTAATGTTGTAAAGTATAATGCAATGTGTTGTATTTTTTTTTACGTTTGTACTCATTTTACTACACTAATAATTATAAGACAAAGATTTACAAACAGAAAAAATTTTGAAACTTAGACATTTTTGATATTTTTTATGAAAATAGAGTTTACACACAACAAAAATATGCAATATTTGCAAAATTTAAAATCAAAAAAACGTGTTATTCTATGTACAATAACTGTCGAGGAGCAAAATATTTAAAAAAAAAATTTTATCCAGTCTCTAAAATATCTTAAAAAATAGTATTTTATAGTTTATACTACACTTTTTATGCATTTTTGTAAATATACAAAAAAACATGATTATAGAATATTAAATAAAATACTTAATGCAAAAATCAATTTAGTTAGAAATATGTAAGAACCCGGTACAAAAAAATCAGAATTTGCAAAACTAGTAAATCAAATTTTTAATGCATAAAATTACAGATAATTGTGTTTGTATTTTAAAGGATAATATGAATTTTTAAATATAATTTTTTGCATCTCGCTACAAAAATATATAAAAACCCTATATTAACGTTGTAAAAAAGTAAATAGTTAAAAATAATAAATTTGTTTTAAAAACGCATTAAATAGTATTTTGAAAGAAAATGTTTTGGATTGAATATTTATATAGGTTATTTTTATTTCCAAAAAAAAATTAATTTGAAGCTTCAATTGCAATAATAATTTTAGATTTAACTGTTATCGGTAAAAGATAATTGCAAACAGAGCTTATCTCTCTATAAATATCAAAAATATTAGTATGACAAGACTCAAAACCGCGCAAATTTTGTAAATTACAATTGATATCTATTAGTCATGCGACTGGTTCTATAATTATAGCGGTACTGTTCATAGAAACTTTGACAAATAATATTTAGACGATCTAGACTAAATTTAAAAAAATGTACTTTTTATACCTAAACTTAAATATTGTTAAATTATTTTTAAACGATAATACATTGTAAAACATTTTTATATCAAACGTATTTTACACGTTTTGTAAGAATAACGTATTTCTTATAGTAAAAATAGAAAATGAAGAAAAAAGATTTAAATTTAAGTATTTTAATTTTTTTGATAATTGGTATTATTTAAAAACTGATTAATTTTTATTTTATTAACACTTCACATTTTCACAGCACTAAGAATGTATTCACTAATTACATTTTGGAGAATAAAACAATCAACTTCAAACATGATCTCGTCAAAGTGAATGATAAATCTAAAATTCGTTTATGCAGTACAAGAACTTTATACAAAAATAGATAAGTAAACTAAGAAAAGTACGCCCATTTTGTCCCTGTCTATTAATTACCAGTACACCCCTTATATTTCTCCCTACCAAATCTCTATATAACAATGTTTCAGTTTTATCTATTTCCGGTCGATGAATTTTGACAAATATATCATGTTTTGGCGTTGGAACAGATGTACTTATTAAAGGGGTTATTATCAAGATCAAGATGTGTTTTCGACAAAAATGTCATCATATTTAAATTAGCAAAACACACTGTTATAAATTTAGTACCTGATGAGGGCCATGTGGTATCCCAGCACCCTCTTTTCCAACCACTTAAGTTATTCTTATTAACATTTCTAAGTATGTAATCAAGAGATTATCAAAATATCAATCAGATATAACGCTTTTTTAATAGACCGCTTAATTGTCTGTATTATTTAAATTTGTTTCGTTAGTATTATTAAAAGAAATCGCGTCATTTCCGGTGTTTTATAATTTAGTAGTCATTATTTTTTAATAAAAATTTATTTCAACAGTAAACGTTAAATGTGTTATGCATACATTATTTTAATTAACTTTGATAATATACAAACATTTTAATCTGAAGGTTTTTTTAAAATATTTGTTGTGAAATTTGAAGCATTTGCAGCTACCGCATTATTTACATATTTTTGTTACTCAACTTTTTTAACATAAATTTTTTTAATGTTTAATAGTATAAAATACAAAAAATCAAAGCATTTTTTATAGTATTTTATTCAAAAATTTTTTAAATATAAAGCATTACTTTTTAATAAATATATTTTTTGTTATTTATTGATACGTATGTTAAGTTTATACTTTTAATAACAATAACACTAATGATGTCAATTATATCGGATAAATTTAATTGTCCAAGTAATTTTTCGAAAAAGAACTGAAATAAGTGGTTATTTGATTGGCAGTTGTTTGATAAAAACTATTTAACTCTCCGATACTAGCGCGGTTGACAGTTGTTTTTGTTTTTTTTTACTAAATGCCGATTACGGTATAGCAAAATCTGGTTTTGCATTATGTTTACAATCCCTCGTAGTAGTCTTTATACTAAATTTAATACTTTTTTCTTTGCGCCTTTTTATTGTAAAAAACAACAAAATTATAATAACACAGTAAAACTATGCACTTTTAAAAGACAACTTTACTGAAAACATTTCTTATAAACAAAAACATTGTTTTATAAAACAAATACATTTATCAATAGCTATTTAAGAAAATTGAGAGAAAATAATGCTCTAGGAGAAAACAAAAAACCTATTGCATGTTTAGATGAAAAACACATTCATCGATCATATGGAGTTAGTAAACGCTGGCAATCAGAACCTGGTGTGTGTCACATTGGCAGAACTGGACAAAGATACATAATTGTTTATGCAGGTGGATCCTTGGAATTGTGAAGAATGAACTATAAATTTTTAAACTAAAAAGTAAATATGGCAACTACTATGATGACAGTTAATTCCAAATTCACCTCATAACGGCAGCTATTAATGACATAAGAAAAACTGAACTAAACTATGTTTAGTGAAACTATGTAACATTACCAAAACTTATGTAATTGATGAATTACTAAAGAGACATGGACATACTGTGTTACGTTTCCCAACTTACCATTGTAACCTGAATTCTATTCAATTAATTTGGAGTTTGGTGAAACATAAAGTAGCAATGAACAATGTCACTCAAAGTAATGCAGAAATAGAAAATTATTTAAAAAACCGTGTTCTCTAAAATTACTCAATATTGGAGAAGCTAACGTAGGCAACTGCCAGCGTTTTGTGTAGGGATAATTACCATTTATGTTTTGTTATTTATTATAATGTTATACATACATAATTGTCTTATAATTATTGGTAAGTTTTTTTTTTATTTTAGCACTGTATATCAGTATCAACTGTTTTTGTATTATTACAATGAACTGAACTACTGAGCAGTAGTATTTGAATAGAAACGTCTTATAATGCATTATACTTAACTTAAAGTATTTAAAATACTTTTTACTTGGAATGTATGTCAACTGTACATACATGTAGGTATATGTATGTATGTCGTTCACATTTTTTCTAGTTGTATTATCTGTAACACTCCCACACAAGAAACAACGACCTCAACAGTCAAGTTTGGGAGTTTCTTTGATTTCAAAAAGTTATTTTCCTCTTTTCTTCATATTTGTTAAGATAAAGGAAATTTGTATTTGGCTTGCAATGTTTAAAGTTTTACAAATTCTTACAGACCGTGAATGCCGTGAAACCATGTTCTCGGCTCGGGTTTGTACATTTCGAAACTGAGAGGGATAATTTTTCCAGTTTATTACGTTAATAAACTGATTTTTTACAATGTAAAAATAATTAAATGAGATTTCGATCTCATCACTAGATTTCTTTTTTGCATTTGTTTTTAGCATTTTCTACTGTCTCGTTTTGTGGTACTTTAATTTTTTCGGTGTCATAATAGTATATTAAAACACAAGTTACAGAATAAACGCGTTTCAATCACGAGACCGAGACTACGAAACGGTAGAGTGATTGAAACGCATTCTGTGACGTGTGTTTTATACTATTTTTTCTATTTCTACTCAATTTGAATATTTTTCGTATTATTTTAATTTTCAAACAACATAGGGAAACTTAGTAATATTTTAATGAGGTGGCAACACACTTTGACATATTAAACTGCGCATATGCGACTATTTGAATTTGAATTAATTCCGCTATTGATAAAAAATGTTCGAGGAAGAAATGCAATTAACTCCACCAGAATTACGAGTGATAGCTCAAGACCCACTAAACTTATTACCTTCCAAATCAAAAAGTGAATACGAGAAGGGATATAGTAAATTTTTGGAATGGTCTCATGCAAACACTGTTACTGTAGTAACTGAAAACGTAATGATTTTATTCTTTAAAGGAAAACGTAAAACGTTCAAAGGTTTCACATTGTGGAAACTTTATTCCATGTTACGCACTATGCTGAATATCAGGCAGAATATAGGCATTTCAAAATTTGCGAATGTACAAGTGCTCTTAAAAAACTATTCAAAATTGTTAAATAGCGAAAAAATCTAAACCCTTTAATTTTGATCAAGTTGAAAGTTTCCTAAAGAATGCACCAGATATCAACTATCTGGTAGTTAAGGTAAAAGCAAAGGTAAACTTTTGTTAAATAGATATATACCTCAACATTTTCAGGTAGCAAGTCTATCAAAGACTTAGAATTTAAGGAAAGCATAATTTTTGTCAGTATTCCAGACTCAAAAAACGGTCAGCCAAGATATTTTGCTAATACGAATGAAGAGTGTGTAGCATTAATAAAAAAATATATTGAGTTGAGACCTGAAGCTGTAACACATGATCGGTTATTTATTAATTATAGAAGAGGACATTGTACTGTTCAGCCTATTGGGATAAATAAGATGGGTGAAATGCCTAAAGTAATAGCTACCTTTTTAAAGTTGAAAAATCCTGAGCAATACTCCGGGCATTGCTTTTGAAGATCCTCAGCTTCCGAGTTGGCAAATAGAGGAGGTGATATTTTAACCCTAAAGCAACATGGGGGTTGGAAACGTTCATCTGTAGCAGAAGGCTATCTGGAAACTTCAAAAAAAAAAGAAAGATTGAAGTAAGTGACATATTGTCGAATTCTCAGGAAAAGGCACGTCTCAAAATAAAAATAAATCGAAAGAGAGCATCCAAATAACATGTTGCGAATGAAACAAAAAGTTAAAACGTCGTGGTTCAAAACACAAATAGTGTACCATGTGTCACAATTAATACTGGTTCAAACTGCACTGTCTTTGTTCAAATAAATAATAACTGAGCTTTAAAAATCAATTACATTATTTTAAGTAATTACAAACATAGTTGCTTTAAAATTTTGTTAATAGTGAAGGCAATACAAAATCAGTAGAACAAATTCTGTACACGTTACCTGAATATAAATATTTTTTTAAAACCTAAAGTTTAAAATTCCTACTACTGTCGAGATAATTTAAAAGCAAAAACACTTCTCAATTCTATTAAAATACACACTTAATACAAGTGTAAAACAAATTATTATCTGTGACTCATTATTGTTGAAAGTAAATGAGACGATATTTTTAGCTTCGGAAGGCTATCAAGTGCTCGATCAAGAGTTATTCAAAAATTTAAGTTGTGGGTATTAAACCTATTTTGTGCAATTCACTACCTCTACATCAATTGACGATTACATTCTACCTAAAATAAAATATAATCCAGTATTAAAATCGATAGCATTTTATTAATTTATCTACCTATTCAAGGTCTCCGAGTGCACTAGCCGCACTAGTTATTAGTTCGAATGTCAAGTTTTTCATGTACAATATTTAAAGCCACAGATTAGGGTCCTCATGTAAGAGGATACTACAAAATCACAATTAGTTTCTGTAAAAAGAAATACTGAGGAGGCAAATATGTCTAGTGCTTTGGTTTCAAAATATCAAGGAGGTACGAACAAGAATTACCACAATGGGAGTGTTAGTGTGAACAAAACTGTCAATGCTAAGTGTTATAATTGTGGTAGAGAAGGACATTTTAAAAAGGACTGCAGAATAAAAAGATGCCATTATTGTCAGAAGCCGGGTCATCTTATTAAAGATTGTAGATTTAGATTATCAAAAGAAAGAAATAGCAATAATTCAGGTATGTCAAACGCTTTTGTTGTTACTAACTTTAATGATAAAAATGTGTGGGTTATGGATACAGGTGCAAGTGAGCACATGTGTAAAGATAAACATTTGTTTGTAGAGTATAAGGATTTATTTGTAGAGAAATATGTAACAGTAGGAAATGGTGTTCATTTAAAGGTATATGGTATAGGAAAGGTTACAGTATCGGCAAACAATGGAACTGAATTAATACATACATCGTTGTACAATGTTTTACTAGTCCTTGAACTAAAAGTTAACTTATTTTCTGTAATAAGTGCTGTTGACAAAGGTCATGTAATGGTATCGACAAAAATTGGGTGTAAATTTGTCAAAGACAACGTTGCAACGGGGTTAGCTATTAGATGTGACAAATAGTATCGTATGGACTTTACATTTGTTGATGATGTAGCATTAATGAGTTTGTGTGTATGGCATGAAAGACTACTTGCACATCAAAATTATCAACATGTCAAGGAAATCTTAAGTAAAAACCACATTCAATATGAAGGGGATACGAAGCAGTGCATACCATGTTTAAAAGGGAAACAACACAAACAACCATTTACCCAAAGCAAAAGTAAGACTAATCACCCAGGACAATTAATCCACGTTGACTTATGTGTTTCTATGGAACAAATATCGTTTGGAGACTCAAGGTACTTTTTACTATTTAAAGATGATTACAGTAGCTTTATATTTGTATATTTTCTTAAATGTAAGTCTGAAACAAAAGACACAATCGCAAAATTTTTACCGTATTTTAAGAACGAAACGGGTTATAACATAAAAATAATTAAGTCAGACAACGGTACGGAATTTATAAATAATGTAATAGAAGATTTACTAAACAAAAAGGGAATCATTCATCAAACAACGGTTTTTTATACACCTGAGCAAAATGGCAAAGCAGAGAGGGAAATGAGAACGATAGTTGAAGCAGCAAGGACAGTGTTACAAGCTTCGAACTTGGAAAAGGAATTATGGGCAGAAGCAGTTCAAACAGCTATATTTACAATACATAGAACAAGTTCAAACAAAGAGAAAGATAAAACTACATTTGAATTATTATACAGGCATAGTTTTGATGTAAACGAGTTGAATCTTTTTGGTAGTGAAGTATACGTACATGTTCCTAAAGAAAGAAGATTAAAATGGGACTCTAAAAGTCAGCAAGGAATATTTGTAGGATATGGTGTAAATTGTAAAGGACATAGAGTATGGTTTCCAGGTACACGAAATGTTAATACTTATAGAGATGTAGTGTTTATTGCCAAAGCAAATAGTCACAGTCAAGAAGAAAGAATAGATAAAAAGATACAAAATAAATATAAAATTCTTGAAGAAGAACAGAGTTAAACGAAAATAGAGAGATGGCCAAGACAGATAAAGAACAAGAAACTGTACAAAGAAGAAACGAAGATGAAGACTTAAACGGAGAACAACCACAAATTTCAGATGAAGAATATAGAAAAAATGCAAATGAAGATGAAGGAAAAGTAAGAAAAAGTTGTCGAGAAATAAATAAACCAAAATGGCTTGTCGATTATGAAACCAGTTTAGTAGCAGTAAATGAAGATCCATTGACGTTTGAGGAGGCAATGGAAAGTGAACATTCGGAGAAGTGGAAAAAGGCTATAGGAATTGAGTTAGAAGCTCTTAGGAAAAACAACACTTGGACAGAGGTAGATTTACCAGAAGGGAAACACAAAGTGGGTATTTCGTATTAAAAGAGGAGATAACGACGAACCACAGTTTAAAGCCAGATTAGTTGTTAGGGGATTTCAACAGGAACATTATTTTGACCACTTGGAAATTTATGCTCCTGTAGCAAAATTATCTACACTAAGAATCTTGTTAGCTATTGCAAATAAATATAAATTACCCTTGACACAGATGGATGTAAAAAGTGCTTTTTTTAAACGGTGAGATAGATGAAGAAGTGTACTTAAAGAAACTAAATAATCAAAATGAAGACGGTAAGGTGTTAAAACTAAATAAATCGTTATACAGACTTAATAAATCTCCAAAGAAGTGGAATGAAAAGTTTAACGATTTTATGGTGAAAGAAGGCTATTTAAAAAGTAAGGCTGATTATTGTCTTTATTATATGAAAGGAAATTGTAAATTGTTTGTCTTACTATACGTTGATGATTTAATAATAGTAGAAGACGAATTTAAAGTAAACAATTTAAAGAGATCTTTAAGTGGAAATTTTGAAATGAAAGATATGGGAAAAATATCAAAGTTTTTAGGTATAGACATAAAACAAACTAAGGATGAAATAGAATTAGACCAGACAAGTTACTTAAAAGATATATTAGAAAAATATAACATGCAAAACTGTAAATCCATAGAGACGTCAATAGAACCTGGATTGCAGATATCAAGAGAATCGTCAGATAATAAAGAATTAATCACAAGATGTAGACAATTGATCGGAAGCCTTATGTATGCAATTCTAGGAACGCGTCCTGACATTTGTTTTGCGTTAAGTTTCTTAAGTCGTTTCCAAGCTTCTGCAAATGATGATTTATGGAAGACATTAAAAAGAGTTTTGAGTTATATAAAGGGAACCCTAAATACCAAATTAATCTATAAATCGAAAGAAAATAGGCCTTTGATAGGATTTACAGATGCAGATTGGGGCGGAGACAATACAGACAGAAAATCAACATCAGGTTATATCATGCAAGTATACAGATGCACTGTGTCGTGGTGCTCAAATAAGCAGCAGTGTGTATCTATGTCATCCACTGAAGCAGAGTACGTAGCCTTGGGAAAAGGAGTAGCAGAAGGTTGTTGGATTAAAAATTTATTAGAGGAGGTGGGCCTTGAATGCAAGCAAGTATTAATCTTTGAAGATAATCAGTCCGCTATTCAAATAGCTTAAAACCCAGAGCACCATAAACGTTTGAAACATATAGATTTGAAATATCATTTTGTGAGAGATAAGGTAATCTCAAATACTGTAGCTATTTCTTATATACCATCGAATGGTCAGGTAGCAGACATATGTACAAAAGGGTTAAGTAAAACATTACTTCATAAACTAAATAGTGCATTAGGTTTAACATTCGAATAACATATCAACATGTATATAAATTTTTTTCATTGAGGTAGGGTGTTGAATTAACAATGAAAAAGTAGTTAACTTAAATAGTAGTTATGTTAAACAGTAGTATCCTTGGTTACCGAATAAATAAATAAATAAATAAGTGTCATGTAGAAATGGTAAAGTTGAAAACCAAATAAAACACTATTCTTTATTAAGTAAACAGTTTATTATTTCACTACTAACACGATTTACAACAGTTTCCTTTTCTTCAAATGGGTCTATCACTTCCTCTGCAAATTTATGCATGTTATGAAATGATTTCTTTATACCTTTATAAGTAAATAACTTTGGATTAATAGGACGTTTTTACTTTATCTTGGCATCATTTGGATTTCAATTATTAAATTAAAATAATTTTGAGTTTTTTCATGTAATGTCAACTATCCTTGTGTCAACTTACGGTGCAGAGATACCAACTTTGAAAAAACTAACATTACTAAAATTCCTGTAAGAATTTGATAATTCGTACACGGATTGTAGTGTAAGAATCGCCAATTTTTATGTCGAAATAGAGAATAGTATATTAAAACACAAGTTACATAATGAATTTGGTTTTTAAACCACATTGGGAAACTTTAGGAATTTATTGAATTGGCAACACTTACGCTTTGACATATTGACAATGTATGAGACAACCTAATATTTCATATGAATAGATCTCTTCATAATACCTTTATAAGTAAATAATTTTGGAAATATAGGACGTCTGTATTTTATATTGGCATCAACATTTGAATTTCAATTGATAAGTTACAGTAATTCTGATTTCTTTTTCATGTAACATCAACTTACGATGCAGAGATACCAACTTTGAAAAAACTAACATTATTAAAATTCGTCTAAGAATTTGCTAATTCTTAAACAGATTTTAGTGTAAGAAATGGCTAGTTTTAATGTCGAAATAGAGAAAAATTATTTTAAACATCTAAATTATCTTTTTCGTCGTCACTATCATTGGCAATCTGCATTAGTACTCTCAATAAATAATAAATCTAAAATATAAGCGTCATTACATAGTCAAGGACGTTTTGATGTATGCATAACGCCGTTAGTCGTGCGGGAGTCAAAAGTCATTAATTCACTTTCAAGCAAAACAACACAACAACATTATTTTAATATTTAAACGTACTTTTATTAAGTAGTAGATAATGCAAATAAAAGAAACTAAAGTCTTAAAAACTTTTCCTTCCAAATTTTGCGCATTTGTAATAAAAATTAAGGTACTGGGTGACACCCGCGCAAGCACTGAAGGGTTAAAAGTCAACTTTTGCAAATGAAGACAAAATAAAATTTATCCAAATGAAATTGACCATCAGTGTGGTATTTAATTAGACTATGTCTCAAAAAATTATTATTCAAGTGAAGAAATTTAATAAATTTTATGACTAGAAGTAATTTTTCTAAACATCATACAAACATTGCAAATTGATTGACAATTTTTACTTGTAACACTTGCGTTAACTGCAGAGTTAGATTAATTTTTTTAATTTTTCAGTACTGACATGACAGTGATGTGTGTGACTGGTAAAAATTAATTACCATTTAACAGTCAGATTTAAAACAAATAAATACCATATTTATGTGATAAAATACAAAATTTATGTTAAATTATAAAATAAAACTAGCAACATCAATAATTAAGTTATTTTATTGCAAACGATATGTTTAAAATAATTTAAAAATCAATGCATTAAACATGTTTTTTATTGAAGTGAAACTTTTTTAGCAAGGGTAAATCTGAAAAACTATATTTTTTTATTTACATTTTTGACATGAGCTACTCTAACTTTAAATTATGTTGTGACTACCCACGTGTTTATGAAGCGTTGTTTTGAGTTTTTTAAATATTCAATTAACTTAATTGTTTAGTAAAAATTCATAAAAAATAAGAGTAGTATAAACAAAATAAAAAACATTATTAATATAAACTAAATCAGTGTTCAGTTAATTTAATATGGCATCAATAAATATAAATTAAAAAAACTAATTAGCAAAGAAGTTTTTCACTTTCGTAAGCTTATGTGAGTCAATTTTTACAGTAATCTCGTAGCTTTGTACAAGTAAAATTAATTTTTCTTGGTAACACGAGATTGCCTATATTTTTTATTATAATAATTTATGCTTATTGTTTTATATCTACATATGTTATGTACTTTTAAACAAAACTTGATATTGCTTAAAAACATTTAATAAAAAAAGTATTTACACCAACAAAATTAGTAATGTTAAAATAACAGTAATCTACTACCTTACGTTTGTAATCAGTTCTATAAACTCAAGATAAAAACTAGTTATAGTTAACCGTAGCTGGAAAAGACAAGAGTCAACTAATGACGTTAACAAAAGATTTACTTTACGTTTATGTAAAACAAAATCTTTGTTTTACATTAACATAGTTCAGAAAATTAAGAAAAAAAGTCAATTTCTTATAAAAATAAAAAACTAAAATGTTTTAAAAAATACAAATAAACAAATCCTGCAATTAGACACTTAAGGATGCAGATTTCTTGTTTCACTTTTTATGCAAAATTTAACCAAACTCAATAATTTTAAATGTTTACACATTTTTATCATGTTGGATCAAGTTAAGATTACGTTCTTTTTCACATGTACTCACTCAGTGTTGCTAGCAATGCAAAAAGTTTGGTATTGAATGAAAGACAAAAACGCACTGAAGCTAGAAAAGTTGTGGAAAACTATGTACCGACATCTCGTGGCGTATTCTGTAACCAATTTTATGTCCTACATTTAAAATTATAGACATTCGTGTTTAAATAAACAATATAAAAAGCACTGTTAATGTTTAGATAATACATTTATTGCACTATGATTACATAATAATATTTTTAGCATAAGTCGATGTCGATGAAGTGGTGTGAATTAGTGATAGCTTATATCATATCTTACTGCATATAAAACTCCATGAAAACATTATGAACGTTATAAAAGTTTTTGCTATAAATATTCAGAAAACTACACTGTACCCACCAAATCGGTAACACTCAGTTTGCAAGCAACATTGCCAACCTAAATTAATTTGATAACCGTTTAATTTTTTCAAATTTATGAAACAAAAATGTTATATGTCTGAAGTGTGGAAAAAATTTTTTTAACCACAAAAGTACTAATTTCAGTACGAATGTACTGACACTGGCACTACTACATGTACTGAAATTGCCAAGAGTGGTGAACATTCAACATTATCATAACAGAATAGTAAACTTAAGTAATTTGATTATTTTATGTTTATATTAGTTTAGTGACACATAATCGACCGCTTATACATATTTACAGAAACGCACAATATAGTGGAATTGTTGGTAGTCAAACCTGTAAAGTTTTGTATAAGATTCTTTACGAATTTTTTTATACTGTGAGGTAAATTAGTTTTTATGGCTTTACAAAACAATTTTTAGAGTACTAATGTTGAAAATAATTCTTTTTATAAAAAGATTGGGTTTTTGTGTACCAAAGTACTTTTTGTTAAACGTAAGAATTTAATTCATGCGTGATAGTCAAAGTCAGTATTATTTGACCAACGCCTTTTGGCGACTTTTTAGTCAAAAGTAGAATAATCTGTTTTGGGCTTGTTTAGTGTACCCTAGAAACGCATAAAACAAATTCAACAAACGTCAATTTGTACAGCACTTGTTGCATTTTTAAACAGGTTTTTATATGTTCATTTCGGGCGTCAACGGACTAGAATGGAGAAAAACTTAATTTATAAGATGTACCCGGAGTTAGCTGAGCAGCAAGAAAATCAGTACTATGGATTCTAAGTTTAGGGTCAAGGTTTTAAAAAATGCCACTGTAACAAAAAAAATGCTATTCAAAATTCAAAATGCCAGAACGCATCGCTTTATCCAAAGTAATTTTTTAAAATACGAAATAATAATAGAAAAATTAATTATTCTAATTATTAATCAATTTGTTACGAATACATTTGTTTGTCAAAAATTTTTATTAAAACCTAAGAACCACAAAACTGTAATACTCGGATAGATTAAACAAAAACCAATTTGTTTATTTCTGTATTTTGACACAAATTTAACTTATTGATATACAAACGTCTAGAGTTTACAGGACAGGTACTAAAGAATAGTTAGGTTTAGGTAGCGTTTTTTATACATCTATAAAAATAATTTTAATAAATTATGTTAAAATCAATTTAAATATTCTGCAAATTTAAATGGTCAGTTTTTTATGGTGCAGACTGCAATAATTGTTTACAACGGTAAAGTAGTAATTTTATAGTAATATTTTTCGAACAGACCGCTGAACATTTTAGTTTATTAACAGATTATATACTATTGACAAAATTTTAAATTCATCTAATATATAATATTCCTTTTCTTTTTCTAATTTTAAATTGAGTTATCATTGCTTACAGTTAAGAAGTGATACTTGTGCTATTACAAAACTTGCATAATTTTTTTAGAAAACATTTATTTGGTAAGATACAAAAATATACATAGATATTTGGTTTCAACATTTTAATTATTTTTAAGTTATACCAAACTTATTAGCAGTAATAAAACGACTGTTATTGATGAAGAGTTTTTCAGATCTTAATATTCAATGTTTTTTAAACTGCTTTTAATTTCATTTGAAAAATGGTTTGTTTAATTATGCCAAAAACACTGTTAATTTTAACATCTCACTGGCCTCAGTAACGTTAATTGTTTTTTATTTAAGTTTTGAAGATTGCTAAACGTAGGTACAATAACATATTTATTTGAATTTATTTAGTCCCACGTCGCATGACAATAACAAGCAAAAAATCTAAAAATTTCCCAAACCGGTATATAATCTTTGTTGCTTGGCAAATTTCTGTTCAACTTTGTCACTAATGCATATTTTTACTTTATTTGTCGCTACGAAGGTAAAGGTCTAAACGCCTTTACATTATTAGAGAATTTATGACAGTAGTTTGGGAAGACGTACGCGTATTTTTTTAGTATATATTTGGATTCATGTTATTAGAAAAAATTACTGTTGCATTTGCGACGGACATACGTAACTTGCTTAATCGCATCTATAACACAGAACAAAAATCTGCAAAATCAAAAATTCTGCATAAAAGTTAATAGTCGTTTCTAAGTTTGATTTTTGAATTGGCATTGTTAGCATATTTACGTATTTCATGCTAAAAAGAAGCACTTTCTTACAAGTTAGAGTATGATGCAATTTCTAATAGTTTTTGTAAGTTATCAAAAATTTTTTTTGTATATTATGATTAAATATCCATTTATACAACATTTTGGTATCTTACCATTGACAAGTGGTTAACATTTTGCGTGGTTAAAAGTAGTATTTTACGATGATTGTTAAAGTGCACACTTACCTAAATTACTACCTACTTGATTAATTAATATGTTAGCGTAAAAAAGGACTATTTGCAATTCAGCACTAGCGCTAGTAAAAGTTTTTACGTTTTGTGGTTAAAAAAAAAACTGATCAGTGACGAAAACTCTTTCATTCAATAAACACAAAAATTCTAAAGATTTTAAACAAATTGCATTTTTACAAGTACATTTAATTTATTATTAAATAATATTACTATTATTTTAAGAAATTATATAATTTCTTCTTCAATTTAAAAATCGATAAAAGTAACAACAGATCAGAAGTATAACAAATACCTATGAATTGGAATAAAATTTTGATATATGATTATAAATAAATAAAACCGTTTAGAATATTAAAATTTTAGATAAACGAATTTAACTAGAAGGTAGCCATTAGGAAACTCCGCCATGATTAACAAATTGTAAAGTTAACCAAGTTTAGTTGCACGAACTGGTTTAATATTAAAACGTAAGCGTGTTTCATTGCCAAAGGTAAATTTCAGATATTCGATTATTAAACATAATTAAATTACAATTTAGTTCATAAATTTAAAATATTAGTAATCGATTATTAAACTGTTCTTTGTATATGTATGTGTGTATAAAAAATTTAAATTTAGTATTAACATTGAATTAGCAAGCACTTGCGCATGCGAGAGCAATCGTTATGCGTTCATGAGCTCCTAGTCCGAGCAGTAGCCGGGGAATTATTCTGTTTCCTTCCGTTTCCTTTAGAATAAAATAAGCATTTGTTATCCGCCATTTTACACAATGGTATCTAGATATCAATCTTTTCACCGACAAGTTCTAAGCAATAATTTCAACTTGCAAGCAATAAAAGCGTCGTTAATTACTTAGAAAGCTTTCCTACTTTTTATCGTTTTCAGATTTTTACAAGAATGTAACTGTTTTCCTGTCAAACATAAAACGCATTTTTCATTAATTTTTATTTAATTGTGATTGAAATTGTAAATTGCAATAAGGCTATTAAGCTTGAGCTACTACGAATTTCTTAATTAAATTTAATACACGAAAATATTGATTACAGATGAAAATTATTAATTGCGCGTTATAAATCTGCATTTACTAACAAAAGCTATGTACATACAATGAATTCATTATTATTCGTCTATCTCGAACTGTCAATACACAAGTTACAACCCACAATTACATAACTTTACTGATTCTGATATTCTATTCTTGCACGCTACATCTAACCTAAAATTAGGTAGTTTTCAACTGATATGCATAAATCTTTAACTATTACCAACAATAATACATAAGGAACGGTAAACATTTGTTATTCAAGACTAACTCTAATGCTCAACAATAAGAATATATGTAAATATAATAGTAGAACACATTCGATCAGTAAAAAAATCACGATTTCTAATTAGTATGTAAATGTTCATGCGTTTCTCTAGTAGAATAAATTAAATTTACATATTAATTTTTCATGTTGTGCGTATAATTGGCACAATTATATCAATAATCTGCATAGCAATCATCATTACAGCCGCCTTTTTCATGTAATTATAGAAAAACCTATCGTGACTGCATTCGATTTCTATTTGTAATACAGGATTAGGATTAAAACTAAAAAACATATAGGTATTTTAATTATGAAATGCATAAAACAAATTAATCACAAAAAAAATAAATCTGTAGAAATTATTGATCCAAAATTTCAATATTTTTTAAATATTGAAATTGATAACCTAATTCTAAATGGAGACAATTCCAAACTACTTTAAATGCTGTAATTGTTAGACTTATTATCTTATATTATTAATTTTACAATTGGATAATACCAGTGTACTGGACATTGGTTATCATCTGCTCATTATATGAAATTGGAGACCAATTTCTAAATAATTGGTGGTTTATATTTGATACAATTATGTTTAAGATTCTATTAAGTCTTGGCATTATATTTATCTAATATTAAATTATTTAATTGATCAAAATTAGAAACAAAGAATTAGGTATTAAAAAACTATTACAATTTACTTCTACTATTATATCATAAACGTTAGTATTTAGAAAAAGTTATTCAACCAGTTGCAAATGATTATTTCGTTTATGCATTTAAAAATATTGTAATATTTGAGTAAATAAAACAATTTAGTTAGTATTAGTAATTAAAAATAAAACACATTTGATATCTTACGTTTGTGTGTAATACCTTCTAATTACTAAAGAAATAATTAGAAATTTAATTTTTTACGTAACCAATTTGAGTGCAAAAGATATTAATTACTCTCATTAATCTTAGTGGAATGTTATCTGAAATAGTGTAGTATTATCCAGATTAACAAAAATGCTTAAATACCAATTTTAAACTTAATTAATTTTATTGTTAACCGTAAAATTAAACGCATGTAGAAGCGCCAAACATTAAATGACAAGACACAATAAAGAACTTGTTAAAATTCTATCAAAAAGGTACAATTTGACTTAATTAAACATGATTTGATCTGGCTTTAAAACGATTTCTTGAAAGCGTTTATAGCTTACACAATAACATAAATTTTAGTAAGTGAGGACCGACTGATCTTAAAATGATAATTTTTAGATAAATTTTATGAGAGACTGTGAATTTGAAGAACAAAAAATAATGTAAGTGGCCATATAAATATAGTGCGGTATAAATAATATTTTATTACTCGGGGTAAAGTGTACCTTATATCAATTACTACAATAGCGTAATAATTACGTATAGATGATATTCCGGCACATCACGCTAACTTTGCTGTTATTTTCAGTTACCTGCAACGTCTGCTATGCGGTGTCGAAACTATTTATTGCATTAAATCCTATAATTTTAACACGAATTCTAAATGCTTCTGACACGAAAGAGACTACAAGAATGTCGTCAGAGTCACCAAGAAACTTTATAGCTGTTAAATTCGTGTGAATTTTTTGTGTTATTTAAGTTGTTAAAATACCTAACATTAAACTATAAACGTTTTTAAATGAAACTTTAAGGTTTGTCATGTCTTTGTAATGAAAATGATTTCAAACTGTGCTTTGTGATTATATTTATTATGAATAAATATTTACTTCCTTTTGAAGTAACAATTAATAGATACATTTACGTGTTTTGTTTCTAAGACGATTAAAAGAAACCAGTGTTTTTTTTATTTAGACGACAGATTAGTGGTGTTATTATATTACGTTATAAAAATAATTACTTGGAATGGTTTAATATTGCTAACGTTATGGAAACACGGCTTGGAGTATCTTATATTATATAATTAAATTTAATGATTTATGTTATATAGTTTAAAACGATTAAGTTATTTTATTTTTACATTAAAAGCAGTTTCAATTCATAAGTTATTTCAGAAAATAAAACGTGTTATACACTAACTTTTGTCGACTTGATAAAAACTTGTTAAAATACACTCTAATACTACTATTAAGTTGTCAAAAAAGCACCTACTGTAAAGTTATCAAAAGTTTAGTTTGTAAAGTTAGCCAAAAATTTTTGAAGATACCAGTGTTATTTGCTTTTTGTTTTGTATTTTTTTCTGACTTCGTTACAGTATTAAACAAAATGTTTTATTTGAAATCAATTGTTTAAAAAAAGATTTATACATTTTTGAAAAGTAAATTAATACTTTTTCTGTAAATGAGTAAACTGAAATCTTGATTTATAGAAGTAAACTTCAAAAAATTTATGCAGCTGGTCAATTAGTAGAAAAATAATGTCATAAAGTACTTCGTCTCCCTCCCTACTATTGTATATTCAATCCAATTAAACTCATATAAGGAATAAAAACCTTATTATATAAAGAGAGATAAAAATCAGTTGAAAACTGCTTAAAAAAAATCATAAAAATAGAGATAGACTAAACATACACAACAAGTGAGACGTGGACTTCAAAATTTACTAATGCAGTTTCCTGAAGTTGTGGTGCCAACAAAGCAAGCAAATGCAGCGTATGAAAACTGGAAGTATCTTATAAGTGACGATATATTAGACATAATAGTTCATTCACACCAATCTGTACATAAAAACGATTAAATCAATTATACAATCGAACTGGACCAAAATTTACTACAAAAATTGAACTGAAAGCGTTTATTCGTCTTATGTATCTATCGAGGGTTATTCGTGCTAATTGACAAAACTTAGAAAAACTATGGGGTGCTGATGAATTTGGTGCAAAAATGGTCATGAACCTAAAACGTTTTAAATTTCTTCTTCGCTGCGTTCGATTTGAGAACTGTACAAAAATTACTCAGTAGGTGAAAACTATATTATTGACGAAAAATTGGAGAGTTTTAAAGGAAAATGTGCATTTTGAGAGCTTTAGTCGGGGCAATAGTGTGCTATGTACATAACCTAAAATTATATGCCGGAAAACACCCCAAAGGGTCATATAAAGTTAGTAATAAGTCTGCAGACGTCGTGAAAAAACTTTCAAAACCTTAGTACAACACAGGTAACATAACGGACGATAATTGGTTCTCCGACGTAGATTTAGTCAATTTCCAATCAACAAAAATTATCTTACGTTGGTACAATTAGAAGGAACAAACGCCAACTTCCACCGAACTTTGTAATGGCAAAGAATAGACTAGAAAAATAAATTAATTGCAGTTCAGATAAATAAAACCATAGTATTTTATATTACAAGAAAAGGAAAAAATTTTGAAAAATCGATAAAAACATGATAACATTTTACAACGCTACCAAATCAAGGAATTGCCGTCGTTCGCATTTGGTTATTTTCTTTGACATGTTAAATATCAGCGGCATAAATGCTGTAAAGAAAAAAATGCTTATGCAACTCGTTTATTTTAGATCTCTTAACGATGTAGTCAAGTTAAACGACAGCTGCATGTTTTCTTTTCAAAAATTTTTTTAACAGTTAAGAAAAAGTATATAAACTACGACTATAAACTGTTTTTTTTTAAATTTATTTATTAGCAACCAGAATTAACATTCTAGGAACTAGTGTGGTAACATAGAAATCTTGTGAAGAAGCCGACAGAATGATCAGTGAAACGTTAAGTGAAAGTTTTGTGACGCGGCAACACCCGAAAAACAGTGCTACATTAAACAACGGCCGTGAAAGTTGCATTTTACTTTTAATCTTTTTGTATTATTAAAAAAATTTTTTTTGTAATCGCACATCTGAACTTAATTTTTTACAATCGTCATAATTAAAACCTTTTTTATGTCTTCTTTATAACGTATCCTGCTAAATATACCGTTGCACATTCTTGTAAATCAGTAAATTCGTCTTGGTTGTTTGTATCTATGCAATTAAGGTGAAACAGTTTTTCTGTATTAAGCATTTCTGGATTTACACTTTCATCGGGTTTTTATACCCTCTACATAGATATGGTCGTCCGCTTCACAAGTACTACTTTTAGGAGGTTTCCAAAGATTCATAGTAATAGTCTATTGTAAAACTTGACGAAATGTTTTTGCAGTCGGATTTGTGTTATTTCTACTTCTGCACCTAATAACAGCAGATACATTTTCGAGTGGAACCTGCATTACCCTATTTCTCAAATAAAACTGATGTCCATCTTTTTTTAAATACTCCCATATTAATAGAATATCTTGCATTGAAAGTTGTAATTCACGAAAACAGTAAATTTCTCATTTAATAGTATTTGATTTTGTATAACAACGTCACAAATAATCCACTGCACCACTTCACACAGGTCGTTTTATTGATAACTTACAATTATAACGGTTACCACAGTTTAACACGCGGCTATTTAAACAGTCAAACAAAGAATAATAAAAACGCAGTGTTTTTTGCTGAGCTACTATTTATTCGCTTTGTTTCAATACACATTGTGATTGCAGCACTCGCTGATCTTGAAAAAACTTGAGTAGCATATTTCACTCTAATTTTTTGAAAATTGTTTAGATTATCATGGGTTTAAGTAAGTTTGAAAGGGCTTTTGCAGAATTCTATCCATATTAAAAACAGTCAGTATATCTTGCCAAAAAATTCATTTTTTTTTAATAAAGATGTCTTGCGACATTAAATTATTTCTAACGCTTTTAAATAAATGTGGGGCGTCAAATATAGCAAATATTTTGAAGGTCTGTAAGAATTAATTCATGTAGGTTTAGAACGTGGGTGGACCGTGGTAATGGTAATTATTTTAACAGGTCGTTAAAATTTTTTGTTTTTTTCTTCTTCTTAAGACCAAATGTAAATCCCAGCGATGGTCTGCTTCGTTTTCATCTGGCTCATTTCACCACTTCTTCTAAGTTTGGACCGTGGATAGAGCGTAATAATTTTGAAGGGCTGTAGGAACCACTTCATGTAGGTTTAGAACGTGGCTGGACCGTGGTAATGGAAATAATAATTGGTAAAATTCTTTGTCTTCTTTTCGGCTCGACAATGAACCGTGCTCGAAGGACTATATATAAATCTTTATTTAATAAAAACTTGTAGCTGTTGGATTCTTGTATGCAAAAAATATTTTAGGAAATAGCGAGAACAGCCATAAAAAAAACAATATTTAATTTATTTTAAATTACGTTTCGCCAATTTGTATAAAGGCTTCTTCAGATTCTATTTATAATTCTTATTTAACATTCTTCTTAAATACAATGTTATATTTACAATATTTCTAAAATTAAATTTAATAAATTAACATAGATATATGAAAGGATAAAATTTTTATTTTAAACTTACCCAATATTAGATATACTTTTTTTTAATTAAATATTTATTCATTATTAATAAAATACATTTTATGAAATTTTAAATCAAAACTAACATATTAGTAAACTGTTTTCAAATTTTTATAATGTAATTGGATCGGAATTTAATACACAAATGGTAAAATTGATATCAACTCGATTGTTATGTACAAATGAGAATTTTGTATTCAAAATAAATTAAACATTAAATTTATATATTTACTTAACTTGTTTATTATCTATGTTTTAATTAGGTTATAAATTAGTTTTATTTAGATTAATTAATGATGAAATTATAAATTGAATTTAGATTGTCAATATCTGTTTTATAATTAACTGTTGTACTAATTTTTTTTAATTTCAATCATTTCATAAAGCATTATTTTTTTTAAATTATTTTCAATACGTAATATTATTGGTGAACTAAAATTGAAATTATGTTTCTTCTCAACTGAATGGTCAGACAATGCAGTGTTCGGAATATGTGGTGATGCCTTTTTGGTTTTTATAGAGTTCTTATGTTGGTTAATTCTTTTATTTAAATTTTGTTTTGTTTGTCCTATATACGTTCCATTACAATTCGCACAATTCAGCTGGTATACAACATTAGCTACTGAAAGTTTATCAGTTTTATCTTTTAGGTTATTAAATGATTTTTTTTGTAATGTTAAATGATTTTTAAACGCAGTTGTAAGATTATATTTAAGTAGTTCTTTTTTTATTTGATGAGATAAGTAAGGTATATATGGCAATAACACATATATTTTTTTTTCTTTACAGTTTAGATCATAATTGGCAATACTAAGATTTAAATTTATTTTATGTTCTTTTTTATTTTTTAATATATTTATTCTTTTTTTAATATTAGTGTTTATAAATTTTAAGGGAAAACTATTTTGGCATAAAATTTTTTTAATTGTTTTTATTTTTTCAAAATGAAATTTAGGCGATGATAAATTAATAGCTCTATCTGTTAAATTATTAATAATACTTTTTTTATATTGAAGTGCAGTGATTGAATTAAAATTTATGTATCTGTTAGTTTTTATATTTTTCCTGAACCAGTTAGTATCAATTTTATTGTCTAAGTTTCTAATTAATGTCAAATCCAAAAAATTTATTGATTTATTATTATTTTCTTTTTCAATTGTAAATTTTAGTCTGGGATGAAAGTTGTTAAAATCATTATAAATTAGGTTTATTTTATTTTCTTCAGTTGCTATTATGATATCATCTACATATCTTTTATAGAATGTTATGTTATTTGTTTTTTTCAAATACTCTGTTTCTAAACCTTGTAACACTAAGTTTGCAATCGTACTAGATAGTGGTTGTCCCATTGCAATTCCAAATTTTTGTTCTACTGCATTTATAAATTCAAGTAACGGTAATGTTGTAATTTTTTTAATTTCGTTCCAATAATTTTTAATTGTATTTAAAGCTAAATCAACTGGTACATTAGTATATAGTGACACAACATCTAAAGAAAAAAGAACATGATTGTTTGGTAAGTTTACTGTTTCAATAAATTTTTCAAAAGTCCAAGAATCTTTAACACTATAATTATTAGTTAATGTAATATTTAACAAAATATTAGATAAATATTTTGACAGTTTATAAATAGGACTCATATATGACGCTATAATTGATCTAAGTGGTTGATTTACTTTATGTAATTTAGGTAATCCATATATTCTAGGTAATAATCCATTGTGTGATATAAGATTTTTGTATGTAGTTAGTATGTAAACTAATTTATAACCTAATTAAAACATAGATAATAAACAAGTTAAGTAAATATATAAATTTAATGTTAAAATTATTTTGAATACAAAATTCTCACTTGTACATAACAATCAAGTTGATATCAATTTTACCATTTGTGTATTAAATTCCGATCCAATTACATTATAAAAATTTGAAAACAGTTTACTAATATGTTAGTTTTGATTTAAAATTTAATAAAATGTATTTTATTAATAATGAACAAAAATTTAATTAAAAAAAGTATATCTAATATTGGGTAAGTTTAAAATAAAAATTTTATCCTTTCATATATCTATGTTAATTTATTAAATTTAATTTTAGAAATATTGTAAATATATCATTGTATTTAAGAAGGATGTTAAATAAGAATTATAAATAAAATCTGAAGAAGCCTTTATACAAATTGGCGAAACGTAATTTAAAATAAATTGAATATTGTTTTTTTTATGGCTGTTCTCGCTATTTCCTAAAATATTTTTTGTATATAAATCTTTATCGTTTAGCTCGAAGGACCATATATTAAGCACGATGGTGGTTTATACTTAATAGTTTGACACTTAACCATGTAATCAGTATTTGAACAATACCAGATTCTAGGGTAAGTGTTAGTGATCAGACAACTTAATGTTGAATGATAATTTATTACAAAAAAAATTGGGTATTTGTACAGTTTAAAATGCTTAGTTCTACATTTAACTATCTCATTGTTAGCCTACATTTCAGGTTACATGACATTATAAAATATTTGCTTATATCACAATACACGTTATGACATTGTAAAGAATGTGTATCGGATTGGATTACATTATTAGATTTGCAATTTTGTTTCTTTTTAAATATAATTTATATTTGTAAAATTTAGAGGTTTAAAATATATCTAAAACAAATTTAAAAAGTATTGTTCATGTTTGAAGACTCAAATTTTTGAATAGTGCTCTGTTGGATGGTGCTTGGTCACAAATTACCGCACGCACGTTTAAACCAACACCGTGTAATGTTTGTATATTCTTAATGAATAATTCTTGCAACCACTCATTTTATTTTGGCGGCCGAGATGACCTAAATCTTGGTATTCCTCGATTAAATCTGCAGTAGAGTTATACTCCAAATTCTTTTTGATGATCATTTCGTCTACCAACACATTGCTCTTCATTTTCAGTAAGTGTTTAAATCTTTGTTTTCAGTTTTTGATTAAGTTTCGAATTTATTCCCGGTAATAATTGTGAGACGGGTATCCACGAACTGATGGTAGTTTTTGATGGAAAATTAAATTTCAAATGTTCTCTCATAAAGAGATAAAAGAAAGGAGATTTATAAAATAATATTAAAGCCAATTCTCCAAGCGTTTCTACATTTATGATTGAATTGTATATTTACAAATGTACGGACCATTTTCGGTAAATGATGTACGGAATTTGGAATTGTATCAATAACCGTTTTTCTTAAACGGTGGATGCAAGAACATTTTGCACTAACCTATTATTTAAGTTGTTAATAAAATCTCTTTCAGAAAAATGTACTGCACACACAGTTTTTTAATTTAGTTTATCATCGGTTAAACAAATTAGTTTACTGTTTTTATTTTTTTTATCCACACCTTACTTCTATCATTATTATTGGGATAACGAAAAAACTTAACTTAGGAAGAGTTATGCGACTTCGAAAGCAATTGATATAAGAACAATATGCTTTTGATGGTGCCATCACTAAAACAAATGAGCAAATAAAAATAACAACAAATAACAATTAATAACAAACAAGAACAAAATTATTTAACAAACTTAAGCGCAAATACAGAAATTCCGAACACCACAACTACACACGACAGCGATTTCAATAATGCCAAAGCGGTAATGTTTTTTTGTTAAAATATATAATAATATTTTACTTGTAGTAAATATTGTTAGTTTAAAAAAAATGTTTTCGTAACCTTCAAAGAACGGATTAACATCGTTTTGCAAAAATTTAATAGAAAGGCTATAAGTTTCAAATAAAGAACAGTAAAAAAAGTTTATTCGCGGATAAATACCTACATGTGATTCTTGTTAACTGTAGAACCTAACAAATTTCTAAAAAAAGATGAAAACACGTTTAATGCTGATATTGTGACAATAACAGGTAATTCTCCTTCACGAAATATACTAGACGCAAATTTACAGACTTGTGGCAAGTATTTTATACCGTGCTACTGTTAACAAGAAAATAATTTACTAGCGTAATTTCCTTAAAAAACAAGTTACGTTTTTTATACTAAAATCGGTATTATGTGTATTTTTAACTAAGAATGTATAATAAATTCAATGTTATCCAAATCTTTAAATCATTAAGGTTTTTCTTTATTAAAATATTCATGTCTTCCCAATAAAACTCCGAAGTATGCTTTAGGCTTGTTTTGAGAGTATTATGTCACTAATCAATTACTTAAAAATTTTGATTACTTAAAGGAACGAAATACTATTGGAAAGATTTCAAATTTATACTATTTTAAAATTATTTATTTGCGTGTTTTTTTATAAAATGAGCAACACCGTAAGTGACAGTTATCTTCGTGACAGTTATCTTCGCAAGTTATTTGAATTTAAGCTAAAGTGCTTGGTTAGTCGACTATTTGATGCTGCTCTAGCGGACGACTAACTTTTGCACGCACTTTATTTAGTATTACCGTTGAACGTCTTAATATAATATGGTATTTGGCGCTACAAACTAAGAAAAAAAATAATAATATTGCAATTAACTAATTGGTAGTCTTAATACCATTGTTTTGCGGAATATTGTAACGAAACCGATTGTGATGTCCGTATTTGTAATAAAATTGTTTAAAAATCCCAACAAATACGCGTGGACTTCGACCTCGTCGCGTCTACAAGATGCCATAATCGCGCAGACGAAGAGTCCCCACTCTAAATGTCCACCAAAGCGGGACCACCAGCAGTATAAAATAGCAGGAAAAATCATCTATATTTTTACCAGTTCTCCTTTTGTTTACCTAGAAAATATAACCCTCCTGAACCGTCCAAGATTAACAACAACCTGCACCGTACCTGACAATTCTCCTGATTCGCGATTTGCCATTTGCATCCTAATATTTCATTCATTTTGTACCATGATCATATTTGTTGCATTTTGTATCATTATCATCTTTCATTCATTCCGTACCTCTCGCATGTACCTCGTCCTGTCACCTGTACTGAGTGTATTTATCGTCAGCACCTGTATTTGTAAGTAGCTACCCTTTTGTACCAGAATTGATCGATTTAATTTTTGTTTTACCTGAATGGTCCTTTTAATTTCGTTATTTCATATACATCCCCGTTGGAAATAATTCCTCTGATCTGCAATTTCGTGTTGGGGCCAGTGTGGACAGCGGTGGAATAAAACCGATAGTTGCACTATCCAACGTAATCTCCGTATTGGGTCGTTTGGCCTCTAGAAGCCTCCGGGAACACAATTACTTGTTGGTGGACACTGGCGATAAAAGCCGATAGTTGCCCAAGTGATTGCATCCACAAACCGAGACCTCCCAGTAAACTCTGTAAATATACCTTATAATAGAATTACTTGTTGGTGGACACTGGCGAAAAGCCGATAGTTGCCTGAGTAATCATTGAACCAAAACCCTGATACATAAAACGGGATTTAGCCTCCACCGTACTTCTACGTGGCATTCATTCATTATCGTTAAATCTTGAAAACTAGTATTCATTACCGAAACAACATTCTCGACCCCTACATCTTCCCCCTAAAGTCAGTTGCCATCCCTGTACCCTGTCATCTCTAAAAACCCATTCGTTCATTGTCATTTCACAATTCATACATACCCTGTAGTAAACTTTGTACAAGTCACAACCTCCTAGTAATTTACATCCTGTTTATATCGCATAAACGATCATTGTACACCCTTAATATTTGTGCTAGTAACATTCACGTTCATTTACTATTGGAACTCATACCAGTAATTTTCCATACACCTGTAGATAATACGCCGGTCCAATTTAACCTGAAAATCCATAGTTTAACTGTTCCTTGTTATTTTACCGTTTGTATAACACATTAACTCACCTGTGTAAATCCTACTAACACCTCGATTAATTACCGACCACTTTATTTTAATTAAATTACTTACAGCAAAGTTCGCAGCTGGAAAATCACGCCGCCATTTTCGTAGAAGCACCATTGAAACTAATAACCCTTATTAACCTTGCAGTGCGGAATAAATCTACCAGAGGCGTCACATTGGGGGCGCCGCTCACAGGTCAAGAACAACACGCCAGGAAATTATTTATTTAAGACCTTCTTTGTAATTATTACAATATACTTTAGTTTATATTATTGTGTTTGTTTATCTCAACGTATCTACCGCAAGCTACCCCGGAAGAGTGTTACAATGTTATATTAAAAGTATTTTGGTGTGATTTTTATACTGTATAAGTTTTCTCCACCTTTGTCTACATTCAGAGCGAATCGCTGTCAACTGGTTGCTTCTTAACAGATAGCTCCTATTAAGAAATAAAAACTGTTTTTCTGGTCATTGTAGTACGCTTTGCATATATGATCTAACGTAAGTGTCTAGCAATGTTTTCCCCATTAATCCGTGTTATAAATAGGTGTAGTATTTTTGCTGCTTTTGTAAAAGCCTTCTTGGGGTAAGCATTGATTTCTGTTTTTTGTGATGTATTTTGATTTTTTTGTAATTATGATAGTGACTTGGGATTGTTGGTCAATTTGGAGTAATTAATTTTAATCTATTACCTTCAGGCTGAAAACTATAACTAAAAGCTATTCGGGCTATTAAACTACTTTTGAATCGTAATCTGGAGATAAACTGTTCTTATACATCGTGTCATGTTTAAATAAGCTTGGAAGCACATGTGCGATAGGAATAGTGAAAACGATTTACTTGTGGTACGATCCTATACCTAATTATTACTATATTTTTCTTAACGATTTTAGGAGATGATTAAAGCATGCAGATAGTTATTCGTGTCTTGGCTAAGAATTAATATAATATTAATTTGTGTATATGTCAAACTTAAAATACGTGCTACTTAGATATAGATATTATCATAAACGCAGATTTTTGTTTGTACGGTTTCAATTTACGCTAAATGCGATTTGATTTGGGTTACGAAGTCACTAGTTTTGCATTAAATTGACGAGATTACATATTACCTGTTTTGTTATACCGTACTACGATAACTGTTTATGTGAAGTGTTGCCTACATTCCAGGACTTGTAACGCTCTAACTGTGATATTTATGAAACTATTAATTTTTACTATATATGCTTTGCTTACATTTTTTTAACTTTTTTTGTCTTGTTAAAAATAAATATATTTGTCGTTATAACCAGTGTTTTGTCATGTGATCTATTTTAGGCAGTTATTCTGTTTTGGCATTCTAGTGCAGGCGGAACGATTACAGCAATTTGATTGATTTGACTTATTTCCTTTTTTGAGAACGTTGCGCACGATTTTTTCTACTGATTTCTACTCATGAATCTTGAGAGATCTGTGGTTTCGTTGTATTTATTTAATCATCAGCTACTCATATAAAATTCAGAAAATTGTTTTTTTTTTGTAAACGTGCCACTTTATACGGATTTTTTGGCGTGCACTAGCGATCATCTTTTCTAAACGATAACTTCTATTTGTTCAAAAACACCTGAAGTTACCAGATATATCAGAAGCAAAAACACCTGAAGCTACCAGATACATCAGATATATCAGAAGATTAATTTAATTTTGTTCTGTGCAGTTGTCGCACCAAATAATAAGCTTTCGTTTTTCAACGAACGTTTCTGGGTTCTTTGTGACAACCTTCCGCAAAGCAAAAAAAATTTTGTTACCTCCTTTAGCTGTTATTGACTCGTTCCAGAAACACATTATGCCTGTTTATGTACACCACAGTTGTAGCACAAAAGTTGGCGATTGTAAAATATGTTGGAATGAGTGAGAGTGGGTATGAACAAAACTTGCTCTAAATCGATTAATACGATGTTGGTGTCGATGTTTATACTTTGAGAGACTGTAGCTTCTGTTTTTTATAGTTGCCCTTGCTTTCTCGGCTTTTCTATAATGCAGCTCTAACTGTTTAGATAGTGTGTGCTTATCCAGACAGTTAGATGGCGTAACTTTGATCTTATTATTGCAAAGATAAAAATTTAGAATTACTAACCATAAGATTCTTTGAATCAGGACACTCCTACATGTCAGCAGACTCATCGCACCATCAGGTAGAATTGCAACTAAAAAAAAAAAAATATACGACCCTGTGATTCATTATGCCCAGTCAAACGTTAATAGTAAACCTTCTTTGGTGACCATATTCTATAAATTCACGCGGATTTTTCTCTGCCCAATGGTAAACATTATGAGTATTAAATATACCATCTCTGGTAAACATAGATTCATTGCTCCAAAGAATACGCCGGAGAAAGTCGTCTTCTTAAGTCAAATTTAAGTTTGTATTACAGAAATTTAGTCGTAATATGTTTTTGCTAAAATTTAGAAACGTGCTATGAATGAAGCAATATTTCTGGTACAACTAAGTGAACAGTCTTGTTACTGCAGATATTTAATGTTGAAGTTAACTGTTAAGTACTAATCGAAAGATCTACGTCTACAGCGTTTAGAATTTGTTTTTCTAGTTACATTGCACGTCTTTGTCTTGATTAACCAGCATTAGCGTTTCTCATTACAAACAAACCAGTTTCTCAAAGTCACTAATCCAGTTCTTAAAATGTATTTCCTTTAGGTTATCTTCGGTTTGCAAAACGTATACCATATCCGTTTGTACATACATCAGGTACATATCGGCATATTCACTGAATTTAAAAGCCATTATGAGTGAACAATAACAAAAAACGTAAAAAACACAGAACCACAAGAACTCATAAAGCACACAAAAAACAAAAAAATCAAATTGGATACATTAAAATTAAAATTTGACAGATGATGGCTTATGATTGAAATCTGGTGAAATCGCATTAAAATGGAAAACTTGTTTTACATTGCCAAATGCGTTTTTTTTTAAATAAGTTATTAAAGGAATGTTAAAAACAAACTTTGAGGTCAAAAAAGAAAACATAAACATTAAAATGTCTTTATTATTCTTAATCACAGCTATCTCTACCAACCAACAAAGATGACAGAAAGAGAACCAAAAGACCGAACTTCGAGAATCTCGTAAAGACGTATGAAGCGTGATGCAACATTTTGCCATTAACAATTTTTATTCAGAATTGAAGAAAGAATGTCGCAGCGTGTAGCTTTTTTGTTAATTTAAACACAATAATCAAAGAATAAAACTTTCCAACAATCTAATTGCGTTTCGCATTTTTTGTAACAGTTTTTACACCAGGAATTACATTTTCGCGTTCCTTTCTTACTCTTTCATTAGGCCTTAACAATCTCCATTTTGTCCTTTCCAACCAGTGTTTTTGTTGTGCCTGCTGGACTCTCATCAGTTTCAGATTCATCCACGAACTGTTCAGAGTCAGTTCAACAAGCATTCTTTCTCGTGATGTTATCTCACAAAAAGCAAAAATAGTATTTACAAAAAACCAGGTTACAGTAAGTTGTACTTTATTTCAATCCAATTAGATGCATACCTATTTATTATGTGATGAAAAAAAAAGTATCTATTATAATTTATTATCGCACGTTTGATTAGGAAAAAAATGTTTCACCAAAAATCGCACGATGAAAAAAACACTAACAACTTGAATAAAAAATGTTTTACGAGAACACGCACGATGAAGGAAACGCTAACATTTGATACCTCGGATTATATAAGTACTTGTTGTCACCGTCCGACAGAGACTGATGATTGCACTTCATAAAAAATGTTCATATACCTATGGTTGCCTATAATGATTATTATATGCAAAGACCACTAACTCAAAAAGAATTCATAACAAAAATAGAAGCTATAAATGACGACGATTTAGATGTTGTTCTAATTCCTCCAGGCGTAGATGAGCTAGCAGACGGAAAGAATATTGACGACAATACTCTTGAGAACAAAAACGTGCCGTTAAATGATACGGACACCTTTGAAATTTATTATCTTAACACTCGGTAGATTAGATAATGAACAGACTTCTAAACAATGCTTCTGCTTTATATTTTACTAAAAATTACACAAAAAAATAGACAAACCTTTTGACTCGAAAAAATGTTTTGGAATACTTGATTTGTCCGGCTATCATACACTACCACAACAAAGAATGTATTGGAGTTTAGGTTTATATAAGGAATTGGAAATAATTAAAAGATGCATGTCAAGATACAGGTTTGATGAAATAAAACAGAACATTCATATATCGGATAATACTAGTTTGGACAAAGAAGATAAATTGCGTCTTATGTTTGTCCTATTAAATAGAGATTTTAGCAATTGGGTGTATTTTTTCATAATCTTTTAATTGACGAAGAAATGGTTCTGTATTTTGAAAATCATTCGGCAAAAATGTTCATAAAAAATAAGCTTGTGTGCTTTGAATTCAAACTATAGTTCCTGCCAAAGGGCACTTATTTTAGTTTGCACTTTATGGAAGAGCTAACAATAAAAAAAAATATAGAAGACAAAAGATGTGGTTTAGGGGGGCAACTTGTTATAGATATTTAATTTGCGATAGAAAATCTACATCATAAAATGTTTTTTTCGTCCTACAAGTTAATTAAATACCTTTTTGAAATAAAGTTTTTAGTAATAATAGAATTGAAAATTGTCCGTTGGAAACAACAAAAGCGGTTGGGGAAAAGCATAGGTGTTATTATAATTCAGCATATGACGCATTATCTAAAATTTTGGTGGTTTGCTGGAATGATAACTCTGTAGTTACAATTGCAACTAATAGTGATACTGTTTTTCTTCTGATCAGTGCCAAGCGTTATTATAGGAAACTGAAGAAATAAGTGGCAATTCCTCAACCAAATGTAATAGCCGATTACAATAAGTTTATGGGTGGTGTAGATCTACATGATAATGGGATTGCTAATTACCAAATTCGCATACAAGGGAAAAAATGGTGGTGGCCCTTATTCATAAATATAATTGACAGTGCAATTGTCCATGCATGGCAAATATTCAGAATTGAAAAGTAAATGTTGCAGTTAGATTTTCGTTCATATGTTGACGTGGCGCTAATAAATGTAGAAAGTGAAATAATTGCTCAAAATTTGGAAAACCGAAATATGAACTCGTTTACTACTCGAAGCTTAGGAAGACAATGAAATAATCACTAACCACGTGAGATACGCTTTAACAAATCAAAGTTCACAAAAAGAAATCCCTTAAAAGGTGCCATCATTGCAAAAATCCATTTTTATTTGTAAAAATGTAATGTACATTTATATCCTGAATCTTTCGAAATGTTCGTAAATAAATCTTGATTTGGACTTGCATGCAAATAATATGTTCCCAAGCGTGTGTTAACATCTCATTATTTTTTTTGCACTATGCAAAAAAAAATTTTTAAATTATTTTCACAATTTTTTTTTAAGTAGTTATGTATGGGTTAAAAATTAGAAAAATTTGCGCGCCCAAAAATTTCAGTGACCTGGTAAAGTTGAGACAAAACTTTTTTATAAATAACACCTCCATTTGTTGTTCTTTGCTGCTTATACTTACTACAAATACTATTTATTTTACTTAATTTTTATAAATTTATTTTACTGCTGTTGTTAACATTCACCAAAAAAATTGTAACTAATGTTTGTAATTCACGTTGAGTTTTATTTTAAACGAAAAAAACTATAATTTAAATAATTGTAAGGGTAATTATTTTTATTACACTCCACTTTGACGTTGACGATAAATTCGTTTAATATTAGAAGAAATAGTTACAAATGTGGTTTGTGTATACGAAGAATATCATATATAATTTAGAAAATAATTGTTACACATTTTGACAAAATATGTGCTTACAAAGTTTTGCTGAAAACTAAGTTTAATCTTTACATAAATTATTCACTGTTCAACAGCTTTCATTAAAAGTTGTTTTAAAGATTTTCTAAAACATTTTCCATTATTGCAAACTTAAAACACGGTAATTTTTTTTAATATTTTGATTTGAATTTCGTAATATTTCTTAGTATATTTTACAAGCATGGCTGGTATAATGAGCTTACCGCTAGACAATGAATAATTTTATATTTTTCGAAAAAAAGCGTAAGCTATTACAAACCGCTTGGAGCAATTTAGGTAAGTATTTTTTTGTTAAAAAAAAGTATCGTACATCAAATTAAGTTCTGTCATTTTCTTTTTGGTGTCATTCTATTAATTCTTTGCTACTTAAACGCTGCGTGTTTATTTAAAAAGTTTATTTTCTTGCTACGCCTCGGAGCGTTATAAAATAAAATATCTCTATAGGTATTAGATTTTTTAACTTGTAATTTTGACATAACTTTGCGTCTCGCATTATTTGTATTGTATAAGATGGCAAGAAGAGGTCACAATCTGCGTCATAATAGAGTTTAATATTAAATCCTTCTTCTCACCTTTGACTTCCCACGATGATTTACGAGTTAAAACTTTTAAAATATATCGTACAAATGCCTGCTCAAGGAAACATTCGTATTTGACGCCCGAGAGAGAAGCGATTTTTATTTTTCGCAATGTTTCGGAAAACACACAAAACTTAAGATGTTGTAAATTTAAATATGCGTTGCTCCCTGGCGACTTAGGCGTCTTTCAAACAAATCTTTCACTTCTAACTCATAAATCCTGTTTTAGTTTGCGTCCAAAGTTACGCGTTGATCGCCAGTAATTATGCTACGAGAAAATCCTAGTAACAAGTAAAAGCTATTTTAATCTTTTTACAACAAACTATATTTACAAAATACAATATACAGTTAATAGCAATGGATCTAATATGCAATAACAAAATTCGTTTAAATATAAAATAAATTGCGATAAAAAAAAACTGTCAACAAAATAAGATATTGTAGCTTAGCAATCTTGCTACTTAAAAAAATGATACTATAGAAGAAAACAAGAAGTAAATTAAGAGATGACAATACTGGTGCTTATTTGTTTTTGCTTATCGTTACTTTTAAATATTTAATTTTTTTAATGTATAAACCGGTGATTTGAATTGATTTAGTAACAACTGATGATTTTTATAATATTTACTTTGGGCTAATTATTATAACATAAGTACAAATAGTATGATGATTAAAGGCATATTTATAAGATACAGCTCGGTATTTTGTAATTGAAGAATGTCAAAAGATAATTGTATTAGGTAATTTGGTTATTTGATTAATTCGGTTACTTAATAATAATAATTAATATGTCAAATATGCTAATTTCAGTAATTGTCGTGTAAAGTTTCTAAACAGCTGATCCTTGCAACTCTTTTATAACACTGGAAAAACGTCTAATAAATTACTGTTGACGTTTCTGTTCCATCAAAAGAAAACTATACAAGAAAACAAGTACTTAGTGAGGTTGCAAATTAGGTGTTCTAATTCATTCTAATTACCTTAAACTTAGTTTTTGTAATATATTTTTACATTTAATTACAAAAAAATATTTAATTTGCAAACCAAAACTTTTTTAGTCTATACATACTGTCAAAACTACTGAAATAACATCCACACGGTTTTAAATGATTTTGTTAGCAAATTCCAAAACATACATTGTATCATATTATTTTTTGATCGTAGAAAAACTATTTATGCAAATAGTTATAATTTTATCTAAATAATAGGAATATATAGTTACATTAAAACAAAGTATATGATCAAATATTACAAATTGTGCAAAAATTGCTTATTTTTTTACAAAAAAATAAGAATCTGTTTACTTAACATAATTTTTGTTAAAGTTCGTTTTTGGAGGTTTTTGGTTAAACTTTTAAAAGTAAATGTTTTATTTAATATTATTTACTCATTGCTTATTGCATACATAGAAATTTTTTTTTAATTACAAATAGAGTTAATTTTCTCATTTACAGTTATTCATTTGTTAAGGTTAATTTAAAATAATTCTTCAAAATAATAAAATAAATCATGAAGCATTTATTTAGTTTTGTATTTACTCATACTGCTTCATTAACTTTTCTCATCATTAAGTAGTACTTTTACAGAAAATCAATAGGTACTAGAAATTTTTAAATGTTTTGGTTTAAAAAAGCAACAGTGAAATTTTGAACAATGAGAACCATATCGAAGTAATTATTTTTAAATTACTAACTATAAAATATCATTAATCTTTTTTTAATATGTTTATACTTATATTTTTTATATATATTAACGTTAACACTTTTCAAAAACAACGATAAATTAATTCAATATAAGATAGTAAAAATGATTATAGTAATCTTAGATTAAACACGCCCATATAAAGCTACTTTAAATTCATTATACGTTACTTTTCTTATAATGAACAGGTTGTTAAGCGTTTTCAAACGATTTGTGCTTTGTCATTAATTACTTTATAAACAAAAAAAAATTTTTGACAGAAATGCAATAAAAATTTGTAAATTTTAAAACTAAGTCTAGTAATATAATACATGTATGTGTAAAACAAAAAAAATTTATATGCTTGAATAATTTGAACAAACTGTTGTAAAACGAAGGGGTACATTTATAAATATTAATTAATTGTTGTACATTTTGTTTTTATCTTTTTTATCACATTTTTAATTAAATTTTCATGCATATCTAATTAATTAGGCAATCTTCATTAGAAACGCCACTTAATATTACAACCTCACAAGTAAAGAACAAACTTTAGTATGTTAAGGATTTAATGCCTATCAATTAATTTACTTCCAATTATTTTTTCAATATATTTTGTCGATGAATAGAAAAAGAAAATGATTCTATTACAATAAAGATTTAATATTTCTTGAATGACTGACGATTAATTTGTTTGAAACCATATCGTACCTGCGGTTAACCAAACTATTAAAGTATGAGTATATATTTTATAAACGTTTTTGATGTATTTCTATTTCAGAAACGCTGTGAATGGAAACTTTAAAAGGTATTTTGATAGACAGCTACGTAAACCCATCATTTACGACCACACGCATCACATTTAGCGATGAATTTATTTTTTACGCTTAGTATAACATGGCATACTATATAATAACTTTGAATCTTTATAAAATTTTAAGAAACTATAATTTTTATCTAATTTTACCCTTTGTAAAGTAATTATTGTGTAGTTGCATGAATGGAAAGAACATAAAAAATGCTCTATTAACGTCTATTTACTAAAAGAAACGTAAACCTTTTATATGTGAGTTAATAAAAACAGTAAAATAAGTGCATGTTTTAGTGAACTAAATATACCAAATGTTGCAACAAAAACTTAAGTAAACCACAAACATTTATAAAAATCTCAACTTTGTTGTCTACATAAAACGAATCCAATAATTAGTTTGAAAGCTGTACAATAGCATTAAGCACATGCTGTTCGACCGTACAAAACGTTCGTGTAATAATTGCTGGTTAAATTACTTAAACATAGAACATCGTAAGATTTAAAAAAAAATTAAAACTAAAATGATAAATTGTAAACAGCATCTGTTGTACAGCTAGAACGATATTAATTATATCTATGTAAGCTGTACTTAATGTAACCATATCCTTGTAATTTTCTAAGTATTTATTTGAAAAGGTGTGTATTTTATTAATTAACATCGCTTCTGCGTATTTAAGTGCATATTAATATTAGGCTGTTAATATTCTTTTAATTGTTGTATTACGTAAACGTATTTTGAAATAGTGTACAAGACGCAGATGTAGTAGCTGAATAATTTACACCAATGTTATTTTAAGTAGTGTGAAATTCAAGGTGCAACGTTTAGCACGTTTGTTACTAATAAAATCAATCTAAAACAAAAACACATAAGAAAAAACATTAATAATATTTGTGCAACAAGAAACTTATATAAAGAGCGGAAATTGGCGTTATTAAATTCTTCAAACAATAATTTATACTGCAAGTTTTGGTAGTTATTGCAATCATTTGCAATTTATGGTACGGTAATAAAAATAAGAATAACAAAATTTCACTTTAAGCTAGTTATTGTAATAACGTCTTAATATGTGTAGCCATCTCCGCGCATTATAATGGATAATTTTGGATTTTATTTAATTTAACACATTGTGGATTGCAAACTAAAGGAAGTTAATGCTCAATCGACTTTTACTTCTCAAATTTATCATTATAAGATAATATACCAGTGCCGACACAAACTTATTTTACTGATACATTTCTTTACGATTTCTGGAGCTGGTAAGTGCACTTAATAAACATGCGTCTTTAATGAAAACTTAAGCGCTTTTAGACAGTGGTGTATCGAAGAGAAGGGCGGATCAACGGGAGAACAGCAAATTTTCAAAAACAGCTACTAAATTAACAATACTTTAATGATATTTATGACAACAGAACCTTATACTCAATAATAGTCTTCAAAAGATAAAATATTTTACAATCGTTTGCATCTGTTGGTAACCGACAACGTGAAAGCGTGTCAAACTGTAAATGGATAGTTTTTATGATTTTTTCTTGACTCTAAAATCTACATAATACAAAAACCAGATGTGTTTTTTGCGACTAGAGAAATCCTAAAAAAAATCTTTTTAAAAGAACAAAGGAATGGCAGTTTTGTTTACACGTAATTAGCAAGCTCACAGTGTTTGTTGTGATCGACTGATTGTGATAGTAAATTTTGTGCATTTTCTCACAGGCATACTGTTTTGCTGTATTTCGTGATATAATTTTTTTTATAAAAGCTTTGGCGTTAATAACTTTACCTAGATACTATTATTTGATTTCGTGTGATTAGTGTTTAAAATATTAACTATAAACATTTACATTCCAGCTAAGACTTGAATAGTGTAGTGTTTCATGCGCGCTGCTACGATATTTTATTCAACTGCATCCAAGGCAACTTATCCTACCCAAGCTATTTTACTGCTTGAAAATCACAAAATGTACAAGAGTTTTGAGTAAGTACAAGAATCTAATGAAACGCATTACCTACTGACGTGATTAAACTTCATATAAATAGTTTTATTCTTTGTTGTTTTCATTATTTTCAGACCATGAAAATATATTAAAAAAACGGCGAAAAAGCTAGAGAAGAATAATAAGAATAAGAAAATTTTACTCAAATATTTTAAATCGGCTAGCCAAAGAGGTGTGCCTGAACAATAGAAAGTAATGTCACTGCATGTGAAAAAGATGCTCCGTCTACTAGTGGCAGTATTCTTATAATTAAAGCTTTATCTAATGAAACAGCTGTAATTAGTCAGTAGTCGGAGTCATGGGAACTTAAAATGGAAAGCTCCGAAGTGAAGATACTGGTGACTCCAAACAAGTTCAGGCTGAGTGTGCGGGTGAATCAATTAGTAATATTGGTTTATTTCAATTCCCGATAATTTTCAAACTCTACTTGTAGCTCGAGGCTATAAAGCAGCGCAACATCTTAATTGTAAGTTTGCTGAAGTGAATCAGCCAGGGTCAAAAAATTCTACCAAAGGATCCAAAGATAATTAAGCCGTAATTCGTTTAACCAACTTTGCCAAATGGCAAAAAAGATATTGAGGACATGAATGGCCTATTCCCCTATTAAAGGGTCATTGTTCAGTTTTTGCTACTGATTGCTTGGAATAGTAGTCGCCACCAATAAATCTTGATTCAACACTACTGATGGTTTCAACCAATGGTGAAAACTAAATTCCAAAATTGCTGAACATGAATCAAACGCGGCACAGAATGAAAACTTCAATAAGTGGAAATGTTTAGAGAGAAGATTGAAAACTGTTACAAAAATTGCCAAAAAAACACAGAATGTAATTGTCAAGGAAAAGCGAAAGTAGAGGCAGTTGTTGGTCAAGATACTAGATATTATTAGATTTCTTTCCAAACAAAATGTAGCATTGCAAAGCCACAATGAGATTGTGGACGATAGTACCACTGGAAATAAAGGCAACTTCCTAACACCTGTTTATCTTCTTTTCAAGTATGACCTAGTTCTTTCAAAAAACCTCATAAAGCCAAAGCTGCAAAAATAAAGTTAGCATGTCTTACCTATCACCCGAAATTCAAAATAAATTTATAAATTTTCTAGGCAATCATGTTCGAAATTATATACTAGCTGAAGTGAAAGAAGCCAAGTACTTAATTATTGTATTTGATAGTACGCCAGATTTTTCACCCAAAGACCAAACCAGCCAAATACTGCGTTATTTAAAACTAGACGACACCAAGATTTAAGTGATTGAATCATTTATAGATTTTCTTGAAACCGGAAGCAAAAAAGCTGAGGATATAGCAAAAATTATTCTAGACAAAATTGAATTAAATAGGATGGACATTCAAAAGTGTCGTGAACCAAGCAATTCATCCAGATGCACAGTATGTTGCTCAGTAACCATACTTTGAATCTTGTGGGAGTGCACGCAGCGTTAGTAGCAGTGGATTTAGTTACTTGTTTTTGTACTATGAATAGAATGTTTAACAATTATTCGTTTTTCACTCACCACTAGAAAGTTTTTAGCGACATTGTAGATCAAGGTGTCCAACGTCTTATTGAAACACGCTGGAGTACAAGGTTACAAAGCTATAGCAATCACGATGATTCATTATAATAAGATTTTTGAAGTCAAAATCAGACGCTGCACTCCTGCTTCCTACTCTCCAGTCGCTGTAATTTTTTTTTTACATTATGGAATCAATTTCAATTTATTTGCGAAATAAATGATACACAATTGTATTTCCAGATAAAGGTCTAAATGTACGCTGCCTCAAAAAAGTAATTGAAGACTTTTGAGAGCAACCAGCAAATTAGGGAACTAAAATTACTTTATAACAAAATGCTTAGTTAAATTTGACAACATTGGTATTGTAGACATTACTTGCAGCAATATTACGAGGTTACTAACCATTCTTCATAATCACTGCCTCAAGCGTTCAAAGAACATGTTTCTTACCTACAAATATTTATCTAAATTATTAAAAAACTGAAATTTGCAATTTTGTAGTTTGCATGTTTATGTTTTAGATAATTATAGTACCTACTACATTTTAATAAAACTAATACCTTAGATTTTATTATAAATTATACATGAACATTATTTATGTTACAACAACAAAACTAGATACAGAAAATCATAATAAAAAACATGATTAAAAAAATATTTAATATTTTATTTAAATATTTGTATTTTACATGCTAGTACTGGGTGTAATATCCATCGAATTAATTAAATTGGCATATACATTAGCTCCTCAAAATCTTTTCCACACGGTATTGATATGCCGATGCAAGTTGTTTATTTTTTTTTTCTTCACCTTTCATGATTTACTTGCGGACACTGCGTCGACGACTCAGATCATTGGCACCGTACCGCTAGTTGTCCATCGCTATTCTATATTTCTTCGTATAGCTTTGTCTCTCTCAGAAATTTCAGGACGTTGCTAAATTTATTTGGATTCGCTAATACCATTAAGTTATTTATCCCATGCTTCTCTCTATATTCTACTAAAATTGGACTTTCTTCAAACACGTGAAGAATAGTGAGATATGCTCCGCATTGTGCGCATCTTTTCGGGTTTGCTCCGAGTAGCAGGTAACTATGAGTCAGTCTTGTGTGTCCTATCCTGAGTCTGGTCAGAACTACCTGATCTTTTTTCTTTTGTGACTTCAGATTCGCTTGTGAGCGTACCTGAGGAGCAAGTTTTCTCAGCTGAGTATTGTTGTTATCCCACGAGATTTGCCATTTTTTATTACTATTGTTAGCAATTTCTTTCAGGACATCTGTAATGGTAATTTCCTCTGTCGCCAGCGGATCGGAACATTCTATGGCATTTTTCGTGTCTTCGGGTAGATACCCATGGTTTTCTTTAACAAAATTAATGATTTTGCCGGCGTTACGTAAAGTGTTCCATTTTTCAATTACTCTTTTCGTTAAAGCGTCATTTGTAAATGTGTTTTGCAGAGTTTTGACGGATTTAAGGTCACAGGGAATTACGACGTTTTTATCTGATACGCGTTCGCTCACTTGTAACGCTTGTAGTAGTGCCACACACTCGACATTGTATCGCGTGTATATATCACTTATCCTTCACGCTAGTATTGCTCCATCTTGTATCACATAAACCTCGTTGCGGTCTTCAGTTGTTCGTATTCTGACTAGAATGCGTCTGCCTTGACTTTCATTTACGCTGTTGGCGATGTGAGGCGCTTCCAGCTGCCATGGTGGGAGAGCGTTGGTTGATTCCCAGTACTTTTTATTTAGCAGGTTTTCAGAGTACAGCTCTTTGTGTAGACCTATTATTGCCGGAATTGTTCGGGTTTGCTGCCATTCGTATTTGTCGTGCATAGGTGGATTCGTAATGATGTCATACAGGAAGTGCTTGGGTTTTGTACAGAGTTTAACGGCGTATCGCAGTCTTTGTTGTTGCAGTCTCAGTTTTAACGGTAGAGTATTATTTGTTACGTTGAGGCTTTCAGTTGGAGACGTCCTAAATCCACCCGTTGCCAATAGCAATGCCTTGTTCCACAAAGACTCTATTTTCATAAAGTGTGTCTTTGCGGCTGACCCGTACACTACGGAAGTTGCTTATATTTCGTATTTCTATGTTATTGTTTAGATCGTCGTTCCACCCACGCACGGCCACCGCCCACAAATTCTCTATAGCGTACACATCCTGTGACTTAGGTGGCTAACGGATTCTTTTTACTTCTGGATGTTGTAATAACCATTCTTGAACTACCGCTGCGATATGTATAGGAAAATTGTCCTGAACAAACCGAGTTGGTTTTTTGGGATTAACTGCCGTACAGAGGGCAACGTAATGGTCAGATAAGTTTGAACAGTTAAGCATCCATCGACACCTGTTAATTACCCTGGACCAGTATCACTATACTATTCCCAGTATGCAGCACTAATTCTCCCACTTCTTTTGTTGGGTTGCAGATGTTTTGATTCATATCTAGAATTAAATGGCCTCCTCTTCGGAAGTGCAGAAGGCTTTTTCAAAAAACAACACCTTTCCAATCAAAATTTAAATGTTCTGAAAACTGCAATCTCCGGTAGGCATTTTCTTCAGTTATTACAGTTTTCTTTATAGGTCGATAGCAGCTTATTGCTTCAGCTTTCAAACTATTCCTTATTGTTTGCAAACTGCATTGTAGCTGTAGTCTTTCGCGAATGTTGGCGCAAGTTGTGAATTGAGTCAAACGAGCATCTTGGATAATGTTGTCTATTTCAACTCTGAATAAGAGAAATGGCCTTTCAATTCTATGAACGGTCTGCAAAGAACGATAATTTTCCGTGCCTTTTTCTTCGCGTTAAAGCAAATAATGGACTAATAAAATAAATAATAGTTAATTTAAACTGCAAAAAAGGTTTACGTTTACTCAAAGGCGCCGATAATGTTATTATTTTAAGTGAAAAAGTTACGTCTTTCAAGTTAGCAGTACAAGGTTAGAAGAATCAAATAAAATATAGTTTTGCTGCAAAAAAAAGTAACATTCTTAGTTTTTTTTATCGCAAAAAATTAGTAACAAATTCCTAATGATGTGTTATTTGATTTTGCTAACTTTGGATTCCTAACTTGAGGGACGTGAAAACCTTGATACCCAATTGCTATGAGACTGAAACTTTTATAATTTCATTATAAACAATTTCCTGTGATATAGGTAAATAATTGAGCAATCTGAATTATACATCATATAATACCTATAAAATAGGTATAAATACTTTAAAATTAAAAAGACTGCTATTATTAAAGAGCAAAAGAAAATAAAAAGTTATCTTACCGATAAACCCATACGTGCAGCAATTACTCGGATAGAAAATCCACATATTCGTAAAGCAATAATCTTCTCTCTAGTTTCTAGTGATAACTCTGCTTGTCCAGAAAGCATTGGCATTTTACACAAAATTGACACACAAAACAACACTAAATATTATACATTACTAAATCAATTTTAAGTAACTCCTTTATATACCCTACTTAGTAATGGCGGAGTCTTGAGCAGAAGGAAGCATTACCATTCTTTTTTCTCAAATTTTAACTCAATCTTTGATTGCGGTTCCAATACGTAGTACTAGTAATTAAAGCAGAAAAACATTTGTAAATTTATGTTTAGTAGTTAATTTTACTAGTTTTATATTCAACAATTCTAGGTTTTCCAAAGACATGGAGATGTAATGAACCAAATTCAAATGATTATAAAATTCATTACGTTTGTCAAATTTAATGTTTTGCACCCTATATGGATTTATTAACGTTCTCAAAAAAAGCAAAATAATAAGTAAAAGTAAAGGTATTATAATATAAATTCAAAAAAAGTTTAAAAACTCTATATTATTAATGTTTTGTACTTATTTCGTTAAAAAGTTATACTTCCTTGTTTTATTATTATTTATTACTTAAAGCAAGATAAAACTTTATTTTTTTATTTGGGGATATTTGCAGTTTTTCAGCTTATTTCTACACGATATTTCTTTAAAGCGGAGTCTCCGCCCGCGCATGGAACCACCCCGTCTACTTAGAATTTCTACACTACGTCGAAATTTGGTGGGGCAACTCTGCGACACATAAATTTGTTTCTAATAGTATGGAACAACTATTAAAATTTTGGCGTTTTTTTAGTTTGTTTTTAAATTTTTATTAAATATTATTATTAACATTTTTAGCCCCAAGTAAAAATTTGAATACTTACCATTGGCCCAATAATTTTTGTTTGCCATTGCGTACTTAAATGGTGGATAACTATAAATAAAAATTTAAGAAAAAGTAATAAAGAAATTTTTCAAAACGCAAAAATTAAAAAAAATCAATTTACTTGTGTAGAGTTGATAGATCCGTTCTCGGTTCAAGAGAAAAATGATCATAGATTGGTTTTTGTAATATGTAAAACCTTACTTCTATTATTTAATTTTGTCATTTTTCTTATGTTAAAATTAAAAAAATAACAGGCAATGTAAACGGACCACGCATTTAATATTATACCTAATCAAAATTAATTTATATTAATTGAATTAAAAAAAAATCAGAAAAGCTAGTATTTTGCGCAAGGTAATGCTTCAAGAACACGGGACGCTTAAATGCAACTGTAAAGCACAATTAAATACGGTCCCATGAGTTGTGAAGAAGGTTTAAAATGAACTTTGCCTTGCGGTCCATAGGCTGTCACGAAAATTTAGTCGAGGGGCTGAACGTGTTAAATACTAGCCATTTGTCCCAGTTTGGCATGAGTGCAACCTATGTATATCTCACGATGTGACATTTTTTAGGTTAATCGTTACTTATAATTAACAAGTTTTCGAAGCATTGGGTAGTTAAAAAAAATATTTTCTTTTTAAACCAAGGTTGAAACTTAGTGTTTATATTATTAATTTAGAAATAAACGTTGTTGATCATTTTGTGCAAAAAAAGGAGACCGATTTTTCCAATGTTTAGTGATATATTTTCATTACTTAGTTTTAGCAAAAACCTGCAAAAATTCTGTTTTGGTTTATAGATAACGAAACTCATAATAGTTTTAATTTCCAGTTCAGTTAGATCTAACTAAAGATAATATCTTTTTAAAAGAATATTAATTTTCTCAAAACTTGTTCTTTTTGTTATAATATAAAAAAGATTTCACGAAAGCCGCCTGAAAAGTAACTTTACAGACACAGATAAATAAATATGAGTTACGCATACCTTCTGTCTAATACTTAAACTAGTAGGTTTGATATCATCCATAAATTGGGTTAAATCACCAAAGTTTCGTGTATTACGATAGTGTAATCAAAAAAACAAGTGAACCTCGGATTTTACCTATATTCATAAAAATCCATTTTCTATGAAAAAATGCAAACTACGAATAAATGTTATTAGAACTTGCAATGGAAACTAAGATTGCAATTGTTCAACCACTAATTACGTTCAAATGATGATAATACTTTTTTTACAAAGAAAGTCAGAATGTTGACTATAATTTAATCCAAAATTATTAGAAATTTAGGCTAATTAAAACAACAATTTTATGTTTGGGCATCCACCTTAAATTTATTCGAGCTATTAATGGAACTCTTTTTGATTAATTTTAATTATAAATCAAATTATAAATGACTGAGCTTTTTTAATTAAAGACTATAGCATTCCTTTGAACGTTGAGCAGAAAACATAAATACATAAATAGAAAATTCGGCGAAAAAAATTTTAAATCTTTATGGTATTTGAATCTTAATTAAATACATATTTGTAGCATAAAAACATGTTCTTTGTACACTTGAGGCGGTACTTATAAAGAATGGTTAGTAACCTCGTAGTATGGCTGGAAGTAATGGCTACAATGCCTATATTGTCAAATTTAACTGGCCGTTTTGTTATAACGTAAGTTCGGTTGCCTACATTGAAAGGTCGCGTTTGAAAGTGTCCAATAACTTTTTTGAGGCAGTGTACCTTTATAGCTATTTACAGTTTACAGTAGTTATTGAAGCCGCAATACTCAAATATCATTACTGTTGTTTCGGATGTTTACTAAAAGTTGTAAAATGTTCTATGAAATCAGTTCGGATTAGTGATGTAGTAAGTACGTAAACGTAAATTTACGCTTAGTGCAATAAAACAAGATGTAGAATAACACAACCGAAATACTACAATAACTATATTAAATTCAAACTCGTTTCGATAGCTGCGTTATCATCAGGCGATTTATGAGCGACAAGAATCAACTTGCCATTAATAATTTTTTATTTTAGCATTCCGATATATATTGTTAGTTTAAAAAAAAATTAAATTTTTAAATGCGTAATTAAACAAAAATGTTGCATTTTCTAATAAGACAGACACAACAAATTAAAAATCGTTATTAACTATAAAATAACGAATAAAACACCACTAAGGATTTATAAGTAGCCAACTTGTCATAATAAATTAAATCTCACGTAAATTCATATTTAAAAAAGTATAAATTACATGTAAAATAGTAAGATCATTACTAATCAATTCAATTGCATCAAACCATAAAGAATTATTAGTACTATAAAATAACAAATTTGATTAAATTTGACTTCAGTTTTAAATAGAAAATATTTTTCATAATAATCAAGAAAGCTGAGGTTTCCCAAGATGTTTAGATTCTCACGAAGTCTGTTAAATAATTTACCTACGCATTAATTACAGGAAAACTACTTATTTAAAAAAGTTTAACTTTTCTAACTTTTAGTTTATCTGACTTATTTTGTAGTTCTTTAATTTTAAATTGTTTTTTTCTTAAACACTTATGTATAACCGTCTCCATAATTTATTTACATACATAAAATATCAAAGGCAGATGTCGGTGAAATTCAGTTCTCTTTTCCTTTGTAGAGTATATTGACATAATTCCTTTTGTGGTATATTTAATGCAAGTCTTAATAAAAATTGGTGGGGGTATATAATTATCCGTTTTTTACGTATAAACATAAAAGAATCAAGGTCATTTATGAATGATAAAATCTTAAAAACGCAGTAATACTTATGTTGTATAGTGAATGTTCAAAAGACAATCTCTGTTAATTGTATTTATTATTTTATAAATTAAAAAGGCAAATATAAATTTTAAACCTTAATTGCTATATAAAACACACGCTAAGATACATAACAAAAATATGTTTTGCTACACGGAGAGAAAAGTTTACTGTAATAAAGCAAAAACAGCTATATTTCATGCAAATAGGCTGTTGGTTTTGAGTCAAGCCGATGTACGCTTAAATAAAGCTTTCATTTTATTACAACAAATATTTTGAAAAAGAATTGTATAGATTTTATAATATATCAATTTAAGAAAACATCGTTTTCTTTTATCATTCAAAAGTTGCTTAATGTGATCGTAGAGAAGAACCATAGTTATGACAAGTACTGCTTTTTCTTATCTCTGTTGATTGTTGCGTTTTATCACAAATAGGTTTAATAGTAATAACACTTCGTATTAATTTAAGCACGCAGTGTCATAACGTTTGCTTTTGTGCAGCTTCAGGGCATGAATGATTTCAGTAAATATACACATAGTTTAAACGTATTTATTTGCTAAATTCAAAATAAATGTGTTATATTTTTATCATCACTACAGTTTATGGTTTAATCCTAGTTTACATTAAAATTTATAATTATTGGTAGATAATATTACCGATCCAAATAATACTGTCCTTGACACCAATATGTACACGCATCAGAATTAATAGTATGTTACACTTAGAATATTAGTCGAATCTACACCATCCGAGTTAAATAATCTTCTTGTAACTTTTGGAAAGTTATTTTTTTCTGTCAAAGGGTTCTCCAACTACTAAACTTTACAATCAACCCAAATTCACCTTCATTCAATATGTCCAAATTATTTTCCGTTAGGCACACAAGGGATGTAACATCAATTTCTTGTTCTAAAAGAAAAGCAAATGCACGATAATTTCCTTTCATTGCAAAAAACTAAGTCATACATGCCAAAAAATGTGCAAGCTTTGCGACATAATTCTAACATATAACGACCTTGAACAATATTCAAAATCAGAGTCAATACTTACTTGTAAGTTTCTGATAGTTTCCAATCATTCACTAATTGATGTAGTGAGTTATAGATTATATGCTGCACGCAACTTGTTATAAAATGATGGATCCATGTCGTATAGTTCCAAACAAAAAACTGTCGGAGTCACGGTACACGTTAAATTATTTTTGCCACAGCTTTAGCAAAAAGTTTAGCACATATTGCAAACCTTAACGTAAATTAAATTGCTGATACCTTATTTTAGACCAGCGTGGAACAAATAGTGATAACATAAATGCTTACTTGAAATGCCTACTTGTGGTTTCGTAGTAATTTATTACGTACTTTAATCGCTGATATGATTTCTTATAATAATTAGTTGAATTTGATCAATTTGTAGTCTTAATTTTAACAAAAACTTTTTACTTGTATCATTTTAATTATGAATGATTTAATAAAAACATGTTTGGATTGCAATAAGAAATTTAATTTAAGTTTTAAAACATGTAGGTTTAATTTTATTTGAATGTGAATCAATTTTAGAAAAATAGCAAATGCTTTAAATATGAAATTGTAATGATTAAATTCAGCATAATATTTCTCTCCGTGTAGTGTTTGCTAATCAACATCCACTTTAGCTTATTTTTTAAACACTAATTTTCTTTAAATATTTAAAAAATATATATCAAATCAACAAAATTTAATTTTTGTATTTGTTTTACTAACAATGTAGAGCTAATCGTGTTTGAGATTAAATGTGAGATCGCTTATCTCAAAGATTGTTGTCTATATAACCATTATATAAGAAAAAGCGACATTTGGTTTGATAGTCACATCCTGAAATTTTACAGTAAATTTTTTTTTAGAAACTTTACTTAATAACCTAGACAGTTTTATACAGTACACTAATGTTTTTCTTCTGAGACAAAAACTTGATTATTCATCGCTTAAAAATAAATATTTTTTTTTGTTAGAAAAAAGATTCACATACTTTAATTTGTTTTGTTCGAAGTTTAATAAGAAATAGTATAGATTTTTTTGTTTAAACATTATTTATCATTTACATTAAAAAAAATTTACGAGCTAAATCATATTTGATTACTACATAAAGAAATTGAGTCGGGAATTAATCAAATACAGTATGTATATGGAATACACTTAAAGCAAAATAATTGAATTTCTACTAATTCTGTTTTTTTTGCCACTTAAAAACAACACATAGAGAAATATAAAAGTAGACGTTCTCTTTAGAAAAGGCAACTGAATTGAAATCACTAAAATTTGTAAAAACTGTAAGGTTATTATTTCGAAGTCATTCAATTAAATTAAAATGATATTCTAATATTATTAGGGCTAAAGATGCAGAGAATGGTGAGTTAAAAAAAGTTTTAATAAAAAAATTACTATACAAATTACAAAAAATTGGTTACACTGGTGGACCTCACAAACTTAGGAAACATTTGAAGCAAATTGGTTTTAAATACAAGAAATGCCATAATAACATGAAATGTTTGCCTGGCATTTACAATCTTTACATAAACTATGGGAGAACGATTCTACTGATGATACTACTACAGCTAAAAAATATAAATTGTAGCGTTTCTTACAAAGGGAACCCATGACAGAATATTGAAATTTTTAGGAAATAATAAAAACGTAATAAGTTGCTTGAACTGTAGTTGTCTTTAAAACAATTTTTTACATTAAATATATAGTATACAGAACAGGTCTAGTTGACAATATTTTCCACGTGAATGTACTGTTCTCCCAAAATCAAAAAAAAAAATTGATTTGACATAGGTATCTTTTGCAAATAATGTTCTAGTACTTGTAATGTTAAAAATATTTTGATATAGGTGGTGTATGAAATTGGTCCCGGTATATACCTTTAAATACAGAACATTAACTGTCATTTTGACATATAGATACATAATAAAAAAAAACATTTCCGTTCTCTAAGTAAAAACACCGGTGCCGTCGCTTTTACTGTCACGGTATCGCTGAGATAAAAAATATAATTGGGAATTTTAAGGTAATGACAATCATTGAGGTAAGTTTTCGATAAAAATACAGCATTGATTCTGTACTAAACCAGAAAGTGATGAAGTTCTGTAGTTTTATATTGAAAGATATTACAATCCCAGAAATATAATTGGGGTGTTATATTAGGTTTATTTGCAAAAACTGATTATTAAATGTTTAGAAGCTGTTGGGTTTGCTGTAAGAAAGCTGAGATTGCTAATTTAGTCGGATTAAATTGACTAAAAGTTGTTTACATGTCACCTAAAATTCTTACAATTTGGGCATGTTTGTTTGGTCGAGAGAATTATGTATTATTTGCTATATTGTTAATTGGTGGTTGATGTGTAGCTAAAGACACTTCTTTAGTAGACTGAGGATAAGAAAATAAAATGATAGACGTAAATTGAGCGTTATTCCAAGCAGGAGATTTTTGTACTGCAGAGGAGGATGTGCGCTTGGTAGCAGCAGGACATTGGCTATAACTAGCGGGATAAGGTACTCCAGTATTCGTGCATTTGGCAGGTAGATTGTGAGTGGTAGTACATGTGTAAGCTGGGTGAAAACTACCACATTTTACACAGCGATAAGAAGCCGTGCATTTTGATTGCAAATGCCTACGAAGTTGGCAATGAAATCATTAGTGCTATCGACGCTCAGAAATTAGGGTTTCTACCTGAATAACAGCTCTACAGCAATGAGTCACATTGAATATCAAATTTTGCTCTCTTAGAAGTAAGATTAGGAAAAGGGGCATAGGAACTTTATTTTCTTTGTGCAGTTGAATGACCTTAGTAAGGGTAAAGTTAAGAGATCGTATCTGTTGGAATAATTTCCGCAATACCTCTAATTACTACTTTTAATAGTTTATCCCTGGGAATTGCTTATGTGTGATTGAGAATATTTTTTTTTCTATTAAATTTATTATAACACCGTAGTCCGAAACAGATAAGGGAGTGATTATAATACCTTCACTAACATTAACAACATTAGTAAAATTTATTTTGTGAGATTCAAGAAATGCTGCAGTAGAAGGCCACAACGACTTTCAGGATTAAAGGGGGAACATGATTGTCATCTTTGTTATTAATAGGTTTGTACATGGTCGCATTGTGGTTTTGAGAATTTTTTTTAGCAGACATATCTGCAGGCATCATTATGTCAGATTGTGCTAATCGAGTGGAGTTGGAAGTAGTTGAGGTTTGTTAATCAATGGTACATAACCTGACTGATATTGTCTTCTTCAGCACTCATTTGGGCTTCAAGAAGAACAAGGTACTCTTTTTCTTCTTTTTACGTACTGATTAAAAGCTTCATGGTTAGCACTAGCAGGATGGTCAACAGTCTTGAGTAGTTCCTGTCAAGACATCAACGCACAAACTTGAAACAACAACAGCTGCGGATATGTTTTGTAAATTAGATTACAACTGATTAATCAGGGCTGCATCGTCCACGTGTGTCAATGACGCCCCAAAGGGATTGGACAATCAAAATCCCAAATATCCTACGATAACTTAGAAATTTAATCAGTGGCGGCTAGTGGTCAATCCTAAAAGAGGGTCATTTAAAAAACATAGTTATTGCAAAGTCTAAAAAAAATTCTTACATTAACAAGATTTATATTTAAGATCAATTATATTTAAGATTAAGTTTAAGGATATTCAAGTTTATTTTTTCCATTTATTATTTATTTGCTCAAAATGGGTTAATTATATTATATTATTTATTTTTATTTTTATATATATTCTCAAAACCTTCCCATTAATATATTTAATTTCAATTTTTATATTTTAATAAACGCTACATGTTTCGACAGAGTCATCTTCAGGCGTATACTATAAAATCAAAAAATATAAAATCGAATCTTAATTAAAAATAAACTTACATTAGAATTGAAAAATCAAACTTCAAATATTATATAAACTTTTAAAAATAATAATAATAGAAATCTGAAAAATGAATTAAAAAATGAATTAAAAAATCAAAAAGTTATAAAAATGAATAAACTTACCAACATATATTAATCAAATTAAATTAAAAATGGTTAAATATTTGAAGTTAGACAAATTTCAAAAATTTGAACAACACAAAATTATCTTAATAATAGAAAATCCTAGGATACAACAAAATAATATAATAATGGAAATAATCAAACAAAACCTAATTTAGAAAAAGTAAATTATTATTAAAGTTAACAACTTCGTTAAGGGATGATTCACGATTAGAATTGTAATTTTTAATAATTTCTTTTATTTCTAAAAAATTAAGTCTTAAACCTTTATTGCAAATGTGTAAAATTTCAAAATCTTTTTTAGAATTGAATGAATGCTGAGAATTTAGTACATGATTAGCAAATGATGATTTAAATGAAATGTTATTATTTTTAATACAAGATAGATGTTCAGCAATTCTAATAGAAAACTTTCGACCTGTTTGACCTATATAAAATGCGTTGCAATCACCACATTTTAATTTATAAACACCGGATTTGTCTAAAATATTAATTTTATCTTTAGTATTAACAAATAAAGATTTAATATTATTATTTGACGAAAAAGAAATGTTAATGCCAAAATGTTTTAAAAGATTTTGAAATTGAAATGAAGATGGTAGAGAAAAATATATTTTAGATTTATTAGAGACAGGTGTAAAAGATGAACAATTTTTAATTTTAATAGAAGACAGAATTTTCTTTTGTAAATTTTTAATAATATGTAATGGATAACCATTAATATCAGCTAGATAATAAATAATATTTATTTCTTTATTAAAACTATCACAATCAAGAGGAAAAGTATATAATCGGTTAAAGAAAAATCTAAAAGCTGCTAATTTGTGTGAAAGTGGATGAAATGAAGAAAAAGGAATAACGTGATCAGTTGTTGTAGGTTTACGATAAATATTTTAAGGTTATTATTAACACGTTTAATAGATAAATCAAGAAAATTTAAAATATTGTTTGATTCTTTTTCAATTGTAAATTTTATATTTGGATGTAATGAGTTTAGTAAATTAAAACAATTATTTAGATCATATTCACTGCCTTTAAATATAACTAAAATGTCATCTACGTATCTTTTTGTTAATACTAAAGATAAAATTAATATTTTAGACAAATCCGGTGTTTATAAATTAAAATGTGGTGATTGCAACGCATATTATATAGGTCAAACAGGTCGAAAGTTTTCTATTAGAATTGCTGAACATCTATCTTGTATTAAAATAATAACATTTCATTTAAATCATCATTTGCTAATCATGTACTAAATTCTCAGCATTCATTCAATTCTAAAAAAGATTTTGAAATTTTACACATTTGCAATAAAGGTTTAAGACTTAATTTTTTAGAAATAAAAGAAATTATTAAAAATTACAATTCTAATCGTGAATCATCCCTTAACGAAGTTGTTAACTTTAATAATAATTTACTTTTTCTAAATTAGTTTTTGTTTGATTATTTCCATTATTATATTATTTTGTTGTATCCTAGGATTTTCTATTATTAAGATAATTTTGTGTTGTTCAAATTTTTGAAATTTGTCAAACTTCAAATATTTAACCATTTTTAATTTAATTTGATTAATATATGTTGGTAAGTTTATTCATTTTTATAACTTTTTGATTTTTTAATTCATTTTTTAATTCATTTTTCAGATTTCTATTATTATTATTTTTTAAAAGTTTATATAATATTTGAAGTTTGATTTTTCAATTCTAATGTAAGTTTATTTTTAATTAAGATTCGATTTTATATTTTTTGATTTTATAGTATACGCCTGAAGATGACTCTGTCGAAACATGTAGCTTTTATTAAAATATAAAAATTGAAATTAAATATATTAATGGGAAGGTTTTGAGAATACATATAAAAATAAAAATAAATAATATAATTAAGGATATTCATCTATATTTACAATTACCAAAATGATTGATAAAAACGTACAGTTTTTATTGGCAGATTTTTCAATGGTTACCATAGAAATACGTACGAATTTCTTGTCCCATTGTATTGCCAACTGCAAATGATTAATTTTTTTACGTAGAGGAACATCGCTCACTTTCCAAGGAATCGCAGGTAAAGTCAATCAGTTATTTTATTTAACATATGTATCTATTTTTACAAACATTTTGATTGTGGTCTTTAATTGACTTTCAGCAAACGCTGTCCAATTGTATTTGTAAGCAAATTAACGCGACTAAAAATAGCATAATTCATACAACTTTTTATGTGATTCGCCGATAACAAAACCTTTTTCATTTTTTTTTAAATGCTATATAAACCGGTAACATTATTTTTACACCAAAATAAATCATGTAAAAACAGTAAACCTACAAAACAATAATAGCGGGTTGCATAAAAGATAATTGACCGTTAATTGGAGTTTAATCTTTCATTAAAGTATGATTATCTTTTAATTGCTAGTTTAACGGGTCATTAACGGTCAATTAAATATTTAATTGAAGTCGACAATTAACTATATTTTGCGTTGCACAAAACTTTAATCTCCGATTAAACTCTTGTTAACAAAATATTATCTAATTGGCAATATTTGGCTGATTAACCTATAATTAAAGTTTTTCAATAATAAAAAGTTCATGATTTACAGTCAAAACTAAGTAATAAATCATAGCTACGTTTAATTCAAGTTTCGTTTCGCAGCATAAGGTTTATACGAGATTAAAAAAATCCTTTTGAATTGTTAGACGACATTGATTTCAAGAAGAGGTTTCGATTAAATAAGGCCATCATAATAAACTTGGTACATGCAATTAAAGATAGAATCGAACCAACAAGCTATCAAAACTAATTGTTTGATGCAAGAGTACAAGTATTAATGCTCTATTCAGCATATCATAAATGAAATGGTCAGGCTCTCCCATCAATATATAAAGATGTCTAGAACTACCAAAAAGTTAATGGAAGTGAAACAATGGTTCTTTCGCATTTCTGTTTTTTTATGTGTTGTGGGAGCTATTGATTGCACACGTGCATATACAATCACCCGATAGACTAAATGCTAAATCGTATCACAACAGAAAAGAATATTTTAGCATTAATGTTCAAGCGATTTGCAATGCTGACTTAAAATTAATGCATTTTATTGCTTATTATCCAGAATCAGTACACAACAGTATTATTTTTAACAAATCTCTTCTTCCGGTTGAATTTTGCATCGGAAGATATGGCAACGGTTACCTATTAGGTGATAGTGGATATCCATGTAATCCTCATCTGCTTACATCCACGTGCCAGTGAAGTAGCATAACGTTTAGCACATATTATGACAAGTAATACCATAGAAAGGTTCTTTGGAATTTTGCAGAGAAGATTTCCTTGCTTGCAATATGGTTGCAGACTCTTAATTAGCACAACATTAATTGCAACTGTTCTTAATATGCAAAATGTATAAAAACAACATAATTTATTGTAATTTTTTATTTATAAAACCAATGCCTTGTTGCACCAACCCATCGTAAAAACAGTCGATAGAACAACCGCCGATCGATCGATTAATCGGCGATTCTCCGATTTTTCAAATTATCTAGTTGCACCAAAAGTGAGCAGTGCATGAAGTTCTACAAAAATTGTGTAAATTTAACCTAAAAGTAGATATAAATTATACGTCATACTTATTTATAATTTACCACCGGAAGCATCACGTCAGCAACATTGTTAGATAAATCTTAATATAAAAGTAAGCAGAAATTATTTTATTTTAATGGTTTTATACTTAAGGTTTAAAATCTTTGTTTTTTATTATTATTTTTTTTAAAATTATCATCACTTCACACAATTAGAGAAAGATTGTGCCATTAATGTGATTTTGCGATACAAAGGTATTATTGAAAACAAAAAATTGATGGAGTCACCAATAAACAAAAGGTTGCAGCGTATGAAAGTATTGCAATAGAATATAACGCTTGCAATATTAATATGCCTCGGACCAGCAAACAATTAAAAAATTTATATAAAAATGTAAAGAAAAAATTTTAAAAAAAAATTCTGATGAAAAAGTATGCACATACGTATTTTATTTAAATTTACTCTATTTAATAACTGTTAGTAGGTGGAAAAATATAAAACAGGTGGGGGTCCAGGGCCGAGTTCGGCATTGCAACCCAATGAGGAAAAAGTTTTGGCTGCTGTATAGGGACAATTTACGCCGTTGCCAAACATTTACGATTCTAACAAAAGTTATTGTAAAGGTAAATAGAGATTTACTGATAAATGTATTGATTGCTTATGAATATAACGATTTATTTATTTTAGATGCCGTAAAGAATATAAAAGACTCCGGAGATCAAGAAGTAGATGTCAAAATTAACTCAAAGGTACCTTTAAGTTTTAACGAAAAAGTAAATGGTATGTATATAATAATAATTACATATAGATATCTTGCGATAATACTTATTATAATATTTAAAAAATGAACAGCAAATAGATTTAAATACAGCCGAAATAATTTGTATTAATCAAAGTTTCAATGAGCTTAATGGTATGTTTTTATAACAATTATTATCAATATGTACATTTACAAGAAGTGGTTAGTGTTACATCAGAAAAGAAAAAAAAACTACAAAGCAAAGAAGCTTATTCATCTCTTAACAATCAAAATAAAAGTGAAATTTATAATATAGAAAAAAAAATAAAAAAATCAATAATTTGAGCATAACGAAATAGTAAATGCAATAAAAATAAAAATATTAAATTTTGAAGAAAAACTAAAAGAAATGGAATGTAAGAAAGCAGAAATCGAATTTAAGAAGGCCGATATAGAATTAAAAGTACGGTTGCTAATTTACGTATTTTTCTGTAATCCTATAGAAGTTAATAATAAAAGTAAAGTTAAATAAATTTATTTTTTATTAATTTGAATTAAAAAAAGAATGTTAATCAAATGGGTTCGTAATGCATTTCCACTTAGTTCAACTTCAGCTTCAATTTGATTTTGTTGATCGCAACCAATTTCAAAAATTTCATTGTTTTCTATAGCTAAATTATGTAATACGGCTGTGGAAATTATTCAGATCAGACAGATTCAACTACTGCAGAAATTTTCCATAAGTATTTAAAAACTAAACTGTTAAGTTTGCAATTTTATTTCACCTAACTTTAGTAACTATCAAAAATGGACAAAACTAGCCAAGCATTAAAAAATAAAACTACAATAAATTGATAGTGTCAATCAAAACTTGCAATCGAAAAATAACGATGTTATAATATAATTAAAATAATAGTATATGTTATTCAATTTTTAGCTCGGCAAAATTTAGCTTTTCGAGACCAAGGCAGTATGCTATTTCAAAATAATAACGGAAATGTTTTTAAATGTATTGAAATGGTAAGTAAATTTGATCCTATAATGAGTGATCATATTCAACGTGCTACTTCACAAACTAAAAAAATGCCCACTCATCTTAATGACAAAATCCAAAATGAAATCGTGTCTCTTTTGGCAAAGGAAATCCAAACTTCAATTTTGAATTTATGCAGGTAGAATCAGTATTTTTCAATAATATTGAACTGTACACCGGATATTGCACATATAAAGCAAATAAGTATTAGCATACGTTTTGTCCGCTTTAACAACTGTTCTAAAGAATTAGAAATACGCAAACATTTTAAGCTTTTTGCCCTATTTTTGATACAACTGGCCTTGGTTTGAGTTCTTTTATAAAAGAGAAGTTAAAAAAAATTAATTTATATATAAATAATGTGAGGGGACAAGGCTATGATAACGGTTCCAATATGTGTGGTAAAAATTGCGGTTTGCAGAAAATTCTTTTAGATCTGAATCCACGAGCGTTTTATATGCCCTGTGCCACTCACACATTAAATTTAATAGTTAATGATGCTGCAAAAGTTAATCACGAAACAGTTGGTTTTTTCAGTTTAGTTCAAAAATTATGCAAATACTTTTCGGTGTCTACTAAACGTTGGAATATCGTCAGACAACACTTAGTTAATATTACTTTAAAACCATTATCTGACACTAGATGGTCAAGCAGAATTAATGCAATAAAGTCACTGTTTAAAAATTTGCCAGTGATGTTCAGTTCACATCTGGAAGCTTTACAAAACTGAAACAATTTTTGCTCGAATGAAAAACTTAATGGCCTTATTACTGCAGCAAAACAAACTGCAAAAAAGTTAGGTATGGAAATCAATTTTTAAACGGCCAGTTCTTTACGGCATCGGCAAAAAACTAAACAGTTCGACTACGAACATAAAGATGAATCAATTTCAGCTTCTAAAAAATTAAACAAAATTAACTTTTTTACTGCATTTTCGATCAGTCATTAATTTTAACCAATGAAAGTTTTTCCTTATTAAAAAATCACATAGAGGCCTTTTAATTTCTATACTATTTAGACGAATCAAAAAGCTGCAGGAATAACTGAGATTTAACGATAATTGGATATAGATGGAGACGATTTATACGACGATATTGTACAAACCCAGCCGACGTTAAAAGATTTAAATAATGATATATTTAAAATTTTATAGTTTATGTTTTATAATGATTTAATTGCAGTATATCCGAACTTAGCAGTTGCTATTCGATTCTACTCACTTTACCAGTACGTGTTTCCACTGCAGAACGATCCTTCTTCAAATTAAAGCTAATAAAACATTATTTAAGGTCGACCATAAGTCAAGAACCATATCATAAAATTAATTTGTGAAATTAGGTTTTATTTTGTTTTGTAATATTAGGTAGGTCTACCTGACAGTTCTGACAGAAAGAATTTATTATTTATTTTTATTTGTTAGAAGTAGCTTGTAAAGGAGAATTTGTTTTAATTACATGTTGGAAATTTTTTTGTTATTTTTAAGAGTTATACCATTGCATTTACATATGTATTAACATACCTTGTATAGTGTATTTGATTTGTATATTTTACCATTTTTATATTTCTTGTATTATTGATATCTGAATAGATATTTGTTTGTTTTTACTTAACTTTTTATTTACCAATACCAAACAATTTTTTTAACTATAATTTTCATGGGCGCTATGAAAATTTTTGCACATAGGCCCCACTAAGTATCGACCGCGGCACTGACGACACTGAATGAATGAACAACAAACGTAATACGGCAAAAAAGAACAATAACCTAATAACAATTTAAATTTTGTAAAATATATATAAAAATATATTTTAAATTGGAAAAGATTTTAACAGTTTTCACTTTGGCAGATCGGATGAAAATGCTTTGTAGCTTCTGCTTGATTAAAACTTATAGCATTTTAGTTGTTCAAAACTATGTTTAAATTGTAACAATAAATGAGAGTGTTGAAAATAACATTGCTAGATTTAAGTTTTTCAAACTTTCTAGCGTCACGGGTTTAGTTGTTTCTGTTTTGCTGCTTTATTTTTCTTTTGTGCCAATATAGTTAGTCGAGGTTATGTTACGCATGTAAGTAAGTGTACATGAAAGTTAAAAAGTTGTTTAAGAATAACCTTTTTGTAGATGGTTTTATGTGTGCCTTTTCTATTTATCATGCGCCTTTTTGTTAGAATCTAACAATAACTGCTTTTTATTCTCTTTAAAATACAAAAACATAGAAATAAATACAATCATTGAATTGTGTAGTGTTACAAACAATAAGAAGTAGAGTTTAAAAATTGTTTAGAACCAATTCTGATTAATTACAATAACATTAATTTTTTTTATTCGAATACATTTTTCTATTTTAAAATTAACTAATGATTAATATGTAATATAAAAACTTTAATATTTAAGTTTTTGATAGTTTTTTGTCACACAAATGACGGTTGTTTAAAATAAACTGTTAATATGACATTTATGTGTGCAATAAAGTAATTAAAAAACAAGGAAAGGTAGTTAGACTAATAGTCTCGTCAAGTTAAAAATGTAGTCCATGTTCGAGGGTGTCGCTGTTTTCTTTAAAGAGATACGTGTCGATAAAACTCGAGTTTAGAAACATCGTCCTAATCGCTGTCCAAGTCAGTTGTGTAAATCACTGGAGTTAAGACACGAAAGTAAAAAACACACAACTAAAATACAGTTGTACACAACGCCAATCTATTGAAAATGCTTTTAACATTTATGCAGTATGCAACTGCCTTTAGACCGGTAGGATAAGAGGGATGTGTTAAGTAGTCAGACGGTGGCTTCAACTTCAGAAATTTATATTCAAATTTTATCTCTATTTTAAGTTTATATAAGTGCTATATTAGCAGAACATTAACACGGCAAAGAGATTATTTCAAGTACGTAAATCTTTGTCTGGATATCGACAATATACACTGCATTTATCCGTGGTGAAACTCAGCTACGATGGCTTGTATAATTATAAATTAGTTCGAAACTTGCCACTAATTTGCTGTCAAAACAATTGTTTTATCGGCGCAATTTTTTCTTCTGATATAATCAGTTCATGAAAAAGGTTTAATGCTACTATAGAATATTATATTAAATTAATTCAACGTGTGGGCGGGTGAATTATAACGCCCATTGTAGGTAGTATCAATGGAAATAGGAACGTTGACGTGTTTAATGTAAATATTGACTATGTTAAATAGATTACTGTCACTTTCATAGATACTTATTTATTAGTAAATTAGATTACATTTTGTTTACTGTAAAGTACTATAGTATTGTTAATACGTTTCATCTAATATTTAATTATCAATCTTTTGCAATATGTAATTTAATTGCGGTGTAACCGTTACGCGCCTAATGTAAAAGCACACCTAAGTGAATTAGTCACCAAACCATTTTAAATAGCAAATGTAAAAGGTGTGCCTTTTGAAAAAAACTATGTTTTTGATTTATCATTTTATAGGTAGTTATGAAACTCGTGTCAATGTTAAACAATTACATCACATAATTTATAAACTATTTGTCATTTGATTTAGATTATAACTGTCTGCGACGCTCTGTTAATAACAAGATTAACACCAACATACAAATTGGTACATACAAAAATTATTCGGAATATTATGGAATTATAATAGTAAATGCTCTTCTTGCTCAATTTAAAAAAGTTTAAGATTACTAAGATGGTATTAGTTATGTATATAATTCCAATTCCATTTTAATTATTTCACGTATAATTACCAGAATAGCGGTTAATTTTGCAAGTGCCGCTTACATCAAATTTAATTTCTAATAACAAACAGAATTTTATGTTAAATGTAGGTATAACCATATACTCAAATGTTTTACTTATTTTAAATTATATTGCGAAGAATTTTAAATTCAAACTAAAAATAGTGGAATTTAAGAAATCTAGGTAATGATGATGCTATATTTAGTTTTGGTAATATTACAAAACGTTCTTATACAAAATAGTTTATCGTGTGAATTTATGTTTAATTGGCGTTGAAAACAGTCATTATTTTTAAAGTAACACCTCTTTTTATCTAGTAATGAATAACATTACTATACATTCGAAACCACAAGGACGTTCGCATTAATTAAGAAAGCCCATTATGTGACAAAATTAAATAGTAAAAGCCTGCACGAATATGTTAAATTGCTGTGATTTATAGTCTTTTATTATAACATGTTAAACATTTGAATATCCTGAAAAGGTCCTATTGGAAGTTGTCGTGTCACGCAAATTCAATATGGCTACCATATACATCATAACAACACGGTCATGGCTGCAGTAATATTATCTTTAAATTTGAATAAATGCGAGATAAGCTGGATTTACATAATAATATAAATCGGGGTTAATATCGTGTGCGTGCTCTTAGTCCAACAAGGTAGCCAACCGCGAGCCAGAGCACCACCGATAAGCTTATTCCATTCAATTTGCATATTTATTCTTTATAATTTTACTTATGCTTTTTTATGAATCAAATATAATTTATAATACACATTTTTTTAAGGTTCCTTAAGTTTAATGTTCTTACTTCGAAATCATTATAAATACATTTTTACATCTACTTAAATTTTCGTTATTTTGTTTGTTTTTATTTAAAAAAAAAAACTTTAAGCACGTATCGATAGCGTAAATCGCAAAGTGCGTAGATAACTCCATTTGGAAACATATTACATAAAAGCTCTAAAACTAGTTTAATTAACAAAAACTAAAATTGATTAGCAGGAAATTTGTTTTTATGACTAGTAGCCAACTCAGGTAAAATAAGAATGGAATAGTTTTGTTTTTTAAATAATGGGTATATACTTTTTGCCTAATAATATGTTGATAACAAGATAGCGTTACAATTTTCTCTGAAAACAACTCTTGAGTTAATTGTCTTCCTTTACATAAAATTAAAACTATTTTTTTTCTTTTTTATTAAATTAAATTACTGCACCGCGAACAACATTTATGATTGGATTACTCACAAATACCAGTGACTGAATGGCAAACTAACTTTAATAAAAACTACTAAAAAAACAAAATTTGAAAACATAGAAACCAATATTAAAATTAACTTTTAGACAACAATTTTTTATAATTAATTGTACAAGAAGCTAATTATAAGACAATTGATCACAAAATGAATGGTAGTCCTGTTCCAAGCTTTTTTTCAACTGCTGGAAATGCTTATATTGTTTCTTTTTTATGGGAATTCTGGTTGTGTATAGTGAAGGCAGGGTGTCAAAGTTTACATAATTACGTTATGCAGGCAATCTGACTGGAAAAGTTTTTCATTTCAATTTAGAATGTCCTAGTTTGTAAAACAATATTTTGTTTGTGTATTTAATTGCCTATAAGTCAACCACCTGAGGATCTCCGACTTGTTTTCCAAGACGTATTGATGAAATAATATTTATATTACCCTCGGCGTGCTTAAAAAAACCATGTGATAAATAGTGGGCTGATAAGGATTTTTTAAACATGCTTTTTTGCATATCAGAACATAATCGGCAGATACATTAGTTTTGGACTTTCTAGTTTTTTTCTCTATTGCAGCATGCATGCTGCCAGCTTCCATATGGATATAACCTTTTGGAGGTAATTTTGCATTAGAGTTTGACGTTTGACTTTGGGCTGAGTAACACAGATTACAAGTCCATAGTAAAAACGTCATTATTAGAGTTTTTGTCGTTCGTTTTTTCCTGGCGTGCTTCGCCTTTTTAAATACTAAGCAAATCGTACCTTTCTTAAGAAATATTTTTTGTCTTGAAAGCTAAACAAATATCACATTTTTAGCCTGGTATAGAGATAAATTCTGTTAATCGAAAATTGTTGAAAAAGTGCCTGGAGACATAGGTTCGATAATATTTTCTTTGCAATATCCTGTGTAGAGTTGTTTTTTTGAGTACCATACTGTTTCTAAGTAGAGCTTTGACGTGTTTGCTCTACAATATTGGGACTTAACTTTTTTTAATTCCAATTTTCTGTGTTAGCTGTAATTAAACTTGAACATTGCTATTGACTACTTTGTCGTGAGCCCATTTCTTTAGGGCGATTTCTCCAACGCATAGTGGGTTCAAAAACATAGTTTTGTATACTCGCGTCCGGTTGTATCCAACTTTTAAATAAAACTTAGTAGACGTTCGTCTTTTAGAAGTTTCCTGATTTTTCCTTCGTCGTTTCTTAGAATTCGCAACTATAATAGTGTGTTCATTTTGAAAATTACTTGTCTATCATTTTTGCTATTAGACAAACATTTTAATCTGGTGTTATTGTTTCTACTTAACTTGCAGTTACAAGGAGGTTTCAATTTTTTGACAGACTTTTCTATATTGCAATTCCATGTTGTATCATCTTTTTTTTTATACTTAAGTCCCTCTTCTCTATTTTTTTCTGTTTTACTTTCTTCCTTTTATTTTTGTCAGTTTCACTTTTTTAAGATCTAGAACATTTTTTAAATTTTTATGGGCTAATTGCATTATCTTCCGGAACGTTCTCTTTGCGTATCTCATTACTGTCAAATTCTGCATCAGCATCACTTGTTGTTTCTTCCATAATGTCTTCTTTGATAAGTATGTAATCAGAGTTTTGGTCTATTTCTTTTTTTTGGAAAAATGTGTTTAGCACAAATGGAGTCTCTTGCTTAAAACCGAATTGTGGTGGTTCACAAAAAATATCGGTTTTTTTTCATACAGTAAATTGTTCGCAGCTGATATTGTACGGTTCTTATTAAAAATTTTTTTTAAGAAGCATTTTTTTAGTTTCTCAAGAATAATTCTCGAGATCGTCAACATAGCAATGGTTTGTTTGTCCTTTGCTTTCAATTTCCACTATAACATTGTCGACATTATGTTTTATGGTAGGAAAAGGAGCAGAAATACCTCCGACTCCAGCAGATAGTGTCAATTGATCCGTTTCTTGATTCTCACTTTGATGATGATTTTGTTCAATACTCAACGTTTGCGCTTTTTTTAAAAGGCTCATGATCCTCTCTTCTCTTTTATCCATATCTGTAAAAGATTATACAACGTGACTTTTATGTATTATTAGATTAGATAGAAAAAAGGTCAAATAATAATTTTACTGGCTTCTAAAAACATACATGTTTCAAACGCCAAAAACTAAAAAAGCAAAAATAATTTAATATTTACAGTCAAAAGCAGCTATATTTATTGTAAAAATATTCGTATCTCTTTCCAATTTTCTTTTTCCTATTTGATGCAAAATACGTATCTCCTAAGGCAAACAAAGAACGATTTTAATGACATATTCTTAAAATCCCTAATACCAGTAATAGTAAATAATATATAATAGACATCCTTTTTTTTAATAAACAACCGAAGTTTAACTAGAAATTAAAGGATTTTGGAGAGAAATTCACGAACATACAAATAGCTTAAAAGTCAAACAATGTTGCTTGCTGGACATAGGTATTATGTCCGTCAACAATTTGAAGCGTGGAATTACGCATTTTCTCTGTTTTGGCAATTGTTTTAAGACGCTTAATGCTACGGACTTGGGAATTTTCCAACCTGTAGATATGCGGTATTACTAAATGGCGCAATAAACAATATTTCATAAAAAATGGAGTTACGCACTTTGTGACTTACACTATCGATATTAGTGTTCAGAGTTTTATATTAAAATCAATATTACGTTAACATATACTTTTATTTTACTGCACCTACAGTTTGAGAAAATGTTTTGTTACCAATGTTTATATCGTCACTAACACTTTTTCCTTCAGTGACATTTACCACTCTGAAGATGCAAGCTGCTATGTCTTGCGAAACGTCAGTTTGTTTGTGTTCACGAACGACAATACAGCAAAGACTAAGTTTTACTTTTTGTTTTGGCTCTCAAATAGAGACTAGGACCAAACCTAAGTCTGGGTATTTAACCACGACGCGGTCTAAGCCGAAAGTCGTTTATAATCGTAAACATAACAACCGCAAAAGCTTAAGATTTTATTTTAACTGTAAACTTTGTAGAACTACAGATACTAGAATAAAAGAACACAAAAGACATCTTTGTTTACTCCAGCCTACTAAGTCTGCCATTGCCGAACATGCACTTGACACTGTACATAATGTAAACTTTGACAAAACTAAAACAAAAAACTGAAAATCAAGAAATATTAAAAGAACAATTGAAATTATTAAATTTCCAATAGTTTTATCAAAGATAATTGTTACGAACTATCTGACACCTGGTTACCTGTTATTTCCTAATCTTAATTATAGTTTTTATAGTGATTTTCCTTTAGAATTTGGAGCAAATGCTGTAGCTAAATAATCTTGCTTCAATTATCTACCTCTCTTACGATTTATTATTTTTGCTTAATTGTCAATTTAAATGGTACTGCCTGACGCAAAACTTAGCTCAAGTTCGAAAGCTTGTAAAATTTAAATAAAAAAATTGTGTGTGTCAGCTCCGACGCACGACTGGAGTTTACTCCTTAAGTTCGATAGTCTAACCAGACGCAAAAAGGGTTTATTTAACTTAAAAAAGATTGATACTGTATGAACGTAAAAAATAACTTTTTGAAAGAAAATTTTATGAAAACATTATTATAATGAAAAAATATTGTCGATTTTTCTGATAATATTATCGAATTATTGACTAGAATTGTTAATATTTAAAAATTATTTATAAAATAAATCATAATAACCTGGTAGAATTTATAGACATCGAATTTTTGGTTAGGTTAGAAATTTTCTATTTTATGTGGATGCGCTGGATAATTCATATTGGGTTAATTATTATCTAATTTTATGTGTTGTTCTCAAATATATATTTATATGAACTACATCGATAATTATTAAAATATTTAATAAATACAAATTGCACATGCTCATACATATAATACATGAATTATAACGCAGCCACGTGTTTGTTAGATGTTCCGGCAATATCATCTACACCTCTTTCTGCCATAGTTATTTGAAAATACTTTCAGTTCACTTTAGCGGAATACAATGATAAAGATTAAAACTTCACAATAACAATATTAATTATTGATATTTATAATAAAAACAGCAGTATAAGTAAAATTAGAAAGTTGCGCTACATAGGATGCGCACCAAAAACGTAACGAGGTCATTCATCGATAGATTTTACGCCTCAGATTTTTCTCATACCGGGTCCCTTATATATGCAAATCGATTCTTAACGAGTAAACTCCAAAAATCATACAGCATTTACCCTCAAAAAATATAAATGTTTCATAGTGAAACTTTTATGCCTGAAATAAATTTGCTAGTTATGCATTGCTTGTGGTTTTCAAAGTAAATAAGTTATCTAGTTAGAAAATAAATTAAATATTTTAATAATTGCTTATATCATTAATTAGGATTAATTCAAGTCTATAAAATAATAATAATAGTTTGCTTTATCTATTAAAAAATAATGTACAAAAAAGCACATACCAATAAATAGGCTTGCTCACAGATCTAATTAACACAAGAATCTTAAAATATTTGAAATACATAAGTAAAACCGCTACCGATTGAAATCCGCTAATTAATTAAATCAATGTAGTCTAGTCTACTTTATATAAATACGTAGATACGATAAGTTTGAGTTTAAAAAAAAACTAAATATTGTAGAAGCATGAATAATTTACCAAATGGTATTGAAAATTCATTACAACTTATGTCTGTAAAAAATATATTGTTTAACGGCATACATAATATGCACATATATCTGATATTTTATAAGGATTACAACTGCTATACAAGTTTGTAATACGATAATATTTTAATGATTTACATTTTTTACTAAATTTTCATTATTATATATTCTAAAATTTTCAACAGGTAATTTATTTTTGAATGATAATGCAAAATTATTGTATGTACAAATAAATACAATTGGGTATTAGTCCCTACTTTGTTTTTAGAGCCAATAGTTCAATGATTATTATAGAACGTAAGTATATGTTCTTTGATTAATATTTTCGAATAACAGTTTTTTTAAATAGTACATCATAAAGTAGAACCTTAATTCAATAACATACATTAAAATTACTAAGATCCGTATTTAGTTGCAACATAATTTATAATTTTTATTGTGAACAGTTTCTATTCTTCTGTTCTAGTTTTACTCTTGACTTCTACCATAGTTTTTTTTATGATATCCTTATTGTATTTGATGGAATTTTTAAATGTAAGAGGAGACGGCAATCTCCTACATTTGAAAACTATAACTAACACTCTTTTATACAACAATACAAACTATAAATATAGATTTTATTTTCTAAAATTAAAAGGGTATCGGACTGTACCGAAATTTAAAAAAAACTGCATAGTCAATCGATTGGCGGTTTAGTGTTACCGAAATCCTCAATGACAAGAGACTTTAAAAACACGCGTATACTTTATATGTGAAGTTTGAAATTTGTTATTTCTAGTTTTTAAAGAATCAATTACTTTTATAATTTATAATTTAATTTATCAAGATTAAGTACTCATTCGATAAACTAAAAGGTCACAAATCGAATATGTAAATTATTACATTAGCATCTTATTTCATAATACAACATAAAGTATTATGATGAGCAACTATAAGTAAACAAAAATTATAATACTGAATAAAAGCTTAAATGAATTCTAACTACTTATTCATTATAACTAACTCATAAAGCTTCCGTCTCTAAGAGAACCTACACACGCTCATAATTAACCGTCGGGTAAAACTATACAGGAAAAACCGTACCGGTAAAACTGCAAAACCACGAGCGTCTGTGGGCTTCTATGTGCTACAAATTCAGTACAGTTAAAACTGTACAAAAATATAAAACTGTACGTGTTAAACTGTGTCAACTCATTAGCGTCTTTGAGCTTTACTTTAGAAGTGTAATTCAATAAGCAGAATCAGAAGGTGTATATTAAAAATGAATAAGGAAGTTTCAGAAATAATAATTTTTAAAAAATAATTGATTATATCACTAATTAAAACCGTGGGTTTGGTAAAATGTAACCCTATTAATAAATAAATAAATATTTATAAAATCAATTTAATATTTTGAGGAAGATTTTACTGTATTTACCTTGACATGTGCCCCAAGCTTTTGTTATTTTATTTTAATTATTTTTAGTTCACCACCAATAACTTAAAAATTATTTTTTTTAAATTTGGATAAATAATATTATATTTGTTACATCAAACATTTTGCAATTGCTATACCAAACATCAATTTTTGTTTTTTTTTGTATTTTTCTGTAAGAAATTCCTTTATAATTGCATGTTTTTTATATTGATGATTTATTTAAAACTCAACCACTACAAGAAGAAACAAAAACTAGTAAAAACACATTTTCTAATAATTACTGGCAGTCTTTTGAATGTCACATTTGCATTTACTTTCTTCAACTATAATCACTTTTAATTTAGAAAACTACACACTTTCTACCTTTATCTGGCAATTATACAGTTCTATTATATATATTGTTTTATTGAATCAAACGTATGTAACGTCTTATAAAATTCATAATCGCAACTAAACAATTTTTCTTCAACGAATATGTTTATTCATTTACTCTAAAGTAAATTCTCTGGATGCATTAATACCATATCTATATTATATTCTACTATTTCAGGTGTACGACTATGATTCTAAAAGTAAAACTGACGAAATTTTGCAAATACTGAATAAACCCAAAAACCACAAACAACAGTTTTCTTTTTATAACTTTGTATTAAACCAAGTTAATTATCAAGTAATATACAATATAACAAAATTTTTTGTGTTAATAATAAAATTTATTTTTTATGAAGCATTTACGGAAAAGAAATTATCCCGTGCACACCGATTATTGGAATCGCGGATAATGTTATCAGTTGGGTAACGATATCACTTTATTAAAGAACGAATCGGACGTATGCGTAGAAAAAACAGAAAACATCACAATTTCGGTTTGTGTTATCAATTTTCTCTTAGGTTTGCTGACGCAATAAAGAGACGTGATTATTTAAATAAATAAAAAGTTAACACTTTACAGCAACAAGATAAGTTGCCAAAAATAAGCCAACGGATTAAACTACACAATTAAAAATTAATTATGTACCAATAATTAGGATAATTAAAAACATGCAACATTTTATTAATTAACATCAAATATAACATTATGTATTGAATTAAGATATTTTTCCATTTATTTTATTATAATTAAAAACAGTTTTGCATATTTTGGTTTATTTTTGCAGTGCAATTATTTATTCGAGTTGGTACGTATTTTGACTGAACTATGTAATCTCATTTAAATATTTGTAAATACGTTACCCTTGAGTTACGTTTTATTTTGGGTATACTTGGAAAGAATGTGTAGTTCTTAGAAATAAGAACTTAATTTAACTTCGTCTTGTGTGATAACATGATTTTGTGTTTACTTTTATTTTTAGTGTCAGAACTAAATTAAACATCATGATATTACTTTTGATTTCTTTTAATTCACGGTGTCAAACTTAGGAGACTATTTAATGCGACAGGTCTATAATTTTCGATTTATTTAGTTTAATTTAAAGTTTCTTAAATGCTTGATTAAAATTTTTATTTTGGCATGTTTTGCTTGTATTAATACTATAATTTCACATTCTAATTTAATAAAATACACGCTCTAGGATTTAAGTCTTTTCTAACCAATAAACATGTTTTCTTTTTTAAATATTTGATTTTGTTATAATTTGGTTATTTTTATCCAAAAGCCCAAGTCCCAATGCGATTCTATTAAGCGGCGTGCACTGTATTTTAAATTAACAGTTAGGCTACGTTAGAGGAGAAATTTTTACAGGAGGAGAATCTTTCAAGTCTCTAATCTAAAGTTAAACCAAAGCAGTAAAAACAGTCGTAACTACAAGACAACAACGGTTATTGTATTAATGTCCACGCACGTAATATTCATACAAACCAACCAGCACAATAAAATTTTGAACAAAATTACTATCAAAAATAAATATAATGAAAATCTGACTGAGTGGTCTAAGCACAAACGTGATCAATTTAAAATAATACGTGATATCTAGAAATATAAATACAAAAAAATACTATATAACACTTAAATAGAGCAAATCCTATTTAGACCAAGATAAGATTGGTTCTAGATAGTACAGAAGAGCGTACGGTAAAGTATTTAGTTTTCTTTTAATGGGTGCCAACAAACCTGCAAAACTCCCCATTCCTTATTCCTACAGGGCCTGCGCTGTATAAGATAAGCTTTTCACCTAGATAGAAAATGAACAAAAGAAAGCAACAGTAACCTATGAACAACAGAATATAATTTGCGTAATGTTTACTTATCAACTGTAATTACGTATAAAAACAACAATAAAAGTAAATTAAATAAAATTATTGTTTTATATCTACTTAATTAGTATACTTAACATAAAAAAATCTTCGTTTTTGAAAAGGACCAAAATCACTTGTTATTACTTTACATAATATTAAATTAATTATAAAATAAATACAAAGGTATAATTAATTGGCAGAAAAATAAAATCAGCACACAGAAAAACCTAAAAATTAAAGATATGTACACGGTTGGAGAGCTTGGTACCAAATCCTTAATAAGCAAACGCCAACAATAAACGAACGTTTGATGGCAGAGCCATCTCATAGTGTAAATTTATTATGTATAATTAATAACTCTAGATAGCTATAACAGCGATAAAACGTTGAAAGTTGACTTTCAACGTTTTACCACCGTTATAGCTATCTACAGTCAACAATAAACTCAGTAAAAAATTATGGTACGACCGTGATCAAATAATTAAAAAAAAAAAAACAATTACTCTCACAAGCAATTAAAAAAAATGTTTCGCGTCACTGTATTAAGTTAACGTTAAAATAGCTGCACGTGTTAATCTTAAATACTTATATGATTGACAAAAAAACTAAAACCACTGAAATCCTTCTCTCAAACTTACATATGATTATAGTGACTATTACCACTAATTTCGATCTTATGACAACAAAACATAAAAAGATAAGTGGTCAAAGCAATACCCATGAAACTTTAAAACTGCTGGTCACATAAAAAAATTACAAACTCCACATTTTTTCTCGAAGCAGTAGTCTTTTAAGCATAGTAGATGCTTTCAACTTATAACTTTTATTTTTAGATCGGACTGAACTACACAGTCTACCATCTAAAAATATCAACCAAAAAGTGCGTAAATTTTTGAGTTTCTTGTCTTGTATAATAAGTTTCATCAATAATTTCCAAAATTTTTCTAAAATCTGTAATTGCAAACAACGCTTAATATTCGCCTGTTTATAAAACTATTTATAGAAAATACTTTATAAATAAAAAAATTATATACAATAAAAAAATAGAAATACATTATTTAAATAAATGCTTTATAAGGGAAAAATTAATACCATAATAATATGTAATAATTTACTCATTGTATTTTTTAGGTTATCGCACACATAAACAAAGAAACGCGTGGCGAAGCGCAATAACAGTATATTATATACCAAGGTTGAGAAGTTTATGATTATAACCTAAGCGATTTTATAAATAAAATTCATCTTTTTATAATAAGAACTTCTCAAAGTTAGGTTATCCACTTGGAGTGGAGTGGATAACCTAACTTTTGAGAAGTTCTTAGTTAGATTTCGATTGCTTGTTTGAGTTTTGCGATTTATCTCACGCCCTGATGAAGCCCCTTACGAAAGTGGGCGAAACGTTGGTAGTTTCGGTTGCAACTATGACACAGTCCAAACCCGGAAGACATTCTAATGTTAGAGTAACATGCTGCATCAAAAATTCACTACTTGTGTTAGCCATTTATTAACTAGGGGCCTCACTCCTCTATGATCAACATGAAGGGAAATACCGAAGAATGCGAATTATTATTAATGTAAACTAAAATATGATTTAAAATTTTTAATTTATGTAATTTGTGTACACTAATACAACTTATATCAAAGAAGCTAGTACACATACCTATGCCTTTGATTAATGTTATCTATTGATACTGACCACATAGAAATGTAATAAATTTTGTTAAATAAAATTCTTTTAGTATAGATATGTCTTTGTCATTATAAATTTTCGTGATTTCACATTCGCTAGGAGTCCACACTACTAAATAGCATTTAGATCTACAGGTAAAATACAGCTGTCCCTGGATTTAGTGCTAGTATGCATGTTTTTTTATTTATATTTATTCGTCCAGTTGGATCTTTAAAAATAATATAGTCATTTGCAAATTTTAGAATCTCAGATAAGGAGGAATTTCTAAATTTGAAGGGGCATTTAACTTCAATAATGGTATCTGCTCCAATTAATCCGTCAGGTGAAGCACTTAGTAATCCACTCTCGTGCATGCATAAAGCAGTGGATGTGACATACTGACTTGTGGCTGCTTCAAATGTTGCTACAGCAACAGCCTCATGGTGTGTACCCCATTGGACAGCTTGAACTCTAAATCATATCCATCAAGCAAACTCATGAATAATGATTTTGGATATTTGTTTTTATTGTATGCCGATAAAACAATTCTAAATTTGCTGCTTGTTAATCTATGTCGTTTGCCTATAAGCCAGTGTTCATTCGTTGCTTGCCCAGTTGTTAGTAATGCAACTTGTTTAATTGCATTCCATTCCATTTTGCACTCATGTTTAAAAATACCTCTTTATCTTGTGCAGTAGTATATTCTTTAGAAAGATGTATATTTTCAATGTCAACACTATTTTGCAATGCCTGCTGTGGAGTTTCTCTTAACAGCCATGAATAGCCTATCATCAATGATGACACTTCTTTTTCAAAGTTGTCAATGGATTCTGATGAGATTTTTTTTTTAACGGGTTGTAGATTTTCTTTTCAGGATACATGTCTTTTAATTTTCTGACGTCTTTTGATGTGCTTGGTTTTGGTGCACTCCAGGCACATGCTATATCAGTTACACTAATATTGTAATGTGCATAAAAGCATACAGCAGCCATATGATGGCATAGTACTTGGCATCTAGGACAAGTGCACGTACCTTCCAAAATACCTTCGTTTACATCGAGCAACATCTGCAAATAAGCTATAAATAGCACCGAGTTATGAAATAATGTTGAATAGACAAACCTCTACGTTACATGTATGATTTTTCATGCTTGCTTTAACTTCTCCTTTTAAAAGCGGCGTTTGCATATTTGGTTCATAAAAAGTTTTCTTAACGTTACCACTACTATACGAGTTTTCTTCACGATGCAACAACGACATGTTATCTTTAAAATAATTGGCATTCATTGTAACTGACAATATATGCTTTGTAGTCACTAAAATATAAAATTAAACACATTTTTCTACTAGTTAAATTATGCCCTTACTGATTTTATTAATACAGCACTAAATGCTTCGAAAAATATAAATCCAATACAAATGAAATCTAAAAATAAAATAAACCGTTATTGACAATTGACAAATGTTTATGTCCTACGTTATATTAAAATTTTAATTATTGACCATTGTATGTTTAATGTTGTATTTATTATTAATTACTAGCTCGTAAAGTTGCCAATGTCCTTGGTCGGTAGATTGATCCACTTGATTTTATTCTGTAAGTTTTATGTGTTAAAAATTATCTGTTAATTTCATTTTGTTGTTACTATCTGTTAACTTACGGTTTTAATAAATTAGAGTTGGCCTGATGAAGTGCTAACCTTCAGCACGAAACGTTGCCACAAAAATAAATTAAAGTGGTTTTACATGCCCCTCCGAAACGAAGAAGATTGAATTAATTAGTAAACACACAGAGGAGGATAAAGAATCTTTACCAAGTATCTTTTTTTTATTAACAGTATAAGAACACGAAAAGCTATAAAAGTTCTAGTAGATTAATAAAAGTAAACATTACATGAAAAAATAAACGTGAACTAATATTATAAAGATACATCTTCAGTATGTTTTATGCGGGTTTTTCAGCAACTTGAAATCTTTTATGTACTTCTATACTACAATACTTTATTATTAATTATTATACATATTTACATAATAGTTAAAACTTACGTATTATAGTTTCAATTAACTTTAATTTCTGATAAGCAGTGTGTCCCATGCGTCCTAGAATTGAAGAAAGCAGACTCATATCTTTATTCAATATTATTCTCATGATGAGCTGCGTAGACATAAATAAAACGCACATTGCTTTTTATCTCTTCTATCATAAGTTTGATCACGTTAAAAAATTATTAATAACCAATTACACAATAGTAATCAATGTAAGGTTTTAATTTAAAATTAGTATAATGTAAAAAATTCAAAAGGGTTGTCAGGTAAAATTGTAAAAACATTAAAATATTAGGTAGCTACGAGACTACTTAAAAAACAGTTATACGATGATGTTAAACTTAAAAACTATTGTGGTTCACGATGTGGTTCGTTACATAAATAAAATCACATCTTTTTTTACTTGCAACCTTGCGGTTTGTAAAAAGAAGAAATAAAAAAAATCTTTATTCTTCCCAAATTAATATGATATAACTGAATACAAACTAGACCAGCCAATAAAGTTAAAATTTACTGTGATAAATCAAGAACAAGCAAGTTGAGATTTATAGAAAACTACGCAATATTATTAATTTTATGCTAGAAACCATCATTGATATGTAGTATATATCTATTACTGTCAGTGGCGTCTGGTGGTCAATCATACAAGAGAGTAATTTAAAAAAACGCAATTATCGCAAAAGGTTTAAAAAAACATTCTTACATAGTAACGCGATTTATATTTAAGATATTCGTCTATCTTTACAACCACCAAAATAATCAATAACAAACTCATTAAAATTTAGGCAAGTTACTTTGTAAAAGTAGTTAACTACTAACTCAAGTTATTACTTTTTAACACATTCGCGACCGTATATTATCTTTGTACTCTCTGGGGAACCCATTCCAATATTAAGTTTAATAACAGCAAGAAGACTTTTATTATATTTGTAGGCAACACTGTTACAAGTGAATGTTACAATAAAATAATTTGTTGTTAATGTCATATAAGTGTGACACCGGTTTGTTTTGAAATCCCAAATAAAATGGACTGACCGTCACACATATGTGACAAACGCTATTATAAAAAACAAAGTAAGTATTCATTGAATAGTTACAAAAAATATGATATAAAAACTAAAATAAAAAAGGTATTTGCACTATAGCTTATTCTTTTTATGCCAATCGGCAAAACACGGTGTAGCACACAGTCCCACAGGAACATTATCAGATGCTTTACATCCTGTACACGTATACCAACTCATACTTCTCTTTTTGTTTTCGCTACACAATCTACAACGTTTTCTTTTCAATTCTCTTTTTAGTTCGTGACTATTATCTGTAGGTTTTGTAGGATGTTGGATTTGGTCCTGCAGTTTACCTATCAACTCTTCTATAATAATATTTCGGTAATCTAAGTAAGAAATCTTTGTATTTGTTACTTTGTTGTAGATCAGTTTACCGTTCCACAGAGCTATATCAATGATATGACAGAATACCTTTATGTACCACCTAATAGTTTTGCAAGGGGTGGAGTAGTACGAGGTCATTTGGTCCAGGCGGTCAACTCCCGACATGTATTTGTTATACTCTGCTACCATTGCAGGTTTTTCTTTCACGCCTCCCCGTTTATTCAATACTTCAACCATATGTGTACTATGCCTGGTTGATATCATTAACACATCTCTTTTATCCTTCCACATCATTACCCGAACCGGGCCATTCCTCTTTCACTTCGCTTCCCCTTTTTTCAGTTTTAACGACACTAGCGCCTTTGGGTTACCTTTCCGGTTTTTTCGGAGCGTTCCACACATATGGGTGTTTTTTTCAAGTAAGTACTTTGCTAGTTCATAGCTTGTGTAATAATTATCCATATAGATAGTGTGGCCGTTACCAAAATAACGTTCAGCTAATTTTGACACTACCTCAAACGCATGGCCTCTTTCATTTTGTACTGTTCCACGACCACTATAAACAATCATGTTCTGTATACTGGCGGAAGACAAGTCTTCCACGCCATAGCAATAAGGACTCGTCCAGGGATAAATTCTCCGAAGGATAATATACTTTTTGAATATTATTTATGACATGCGATGTTAGATTGTTTACCTTGTGTAAACGCACCGATGTATCCTCGGTAGGGAGGTAAAAACAGATATTTTGCAATATCCGTTCAAATTTATTTCTCGAGATAGTTTGGCCAAATACAGGATGATTGTATAAAAAAGATTTACTCCAATAACATCGAAGGTAAGGCATTTTGATGTTTCCCATTAAAAGACAAAGACCTACGACTTGTTTTAGTTCTGATGCATCTATGTCTTTCCAGCTGTGCATCATAGACTTATTTTTCAATGCGGTATTTGTTTTTCGAGCATTAGCTCTAGTATTTGTCCAATTAACGATTTTTTGAATAAGATCGTCATCGAAAAATAATGAAAAGGTTTGAATAGGAGTAGTTGTTGTGTCTAAATTTACTTTAACTCCTTCTTGCCCTATAAAATCGTGTATATGTATGTCTTCTTCAGTATCTGTCCAACTGTCAGTAGTTACATCCTCATCATTCACCTCTAAATCGTCTTCAACTGTATCATGCACGTTATCGTCTGACGGACCTTCCTCTTCGCTATCAGTTGAATTTTCAACAGGATCGTATTCGCTCTCGCTTTCAGACCCAAACAGATTGTCGTTTGATTCATCACTGTATTCTTCGAATTCCATAATCGATTCTGCTTCATCCTACAATTCTTTTTCCGTCAATTTCCTTCTTAAATCCATTTTATATATGTTAGGTAGAAATGGAACTACGTAAATGTGGTAAAACTGCAATGAGAGTAAATAAAAATAAACAATTTTATGTTTATTATGTAATCGTTGTTTGGCCAGATGTACCATTACAGTAGTTACATACGTCCTATTTTAGTACCTACACATATTTTTATTTTCTAAATATTCTGATAAAATGTAGGGGGTTGGTCAAGTAAACTATTAGACGTACGTTCTCAAATAAATTCAAAATAATAATTGGGAAGAAAATAGAACATCGTAAATGTGGCATCATTTGTGCGAATAATTGTTCAAAATTTATATATTTATATATTTATAATTTGCAAATGCATCAAAATCACAACATACTATCAGATACTGTCGTAAAGGTACACACGCCCAACTTTATGTTTATCTAAGTTTATTCTAAATTATCACAAATTTTTGTTATACATACCTGTATATTAATATATTAAACCAATATATGTAATAAGTAGGTAATATAATATAACATATAACACTAAGATAAATGAAACACAAACATACACACTACGTGAATATGGTAAATGGCTCGTCATAAAGAATTGGAGGTTAAGTATACAATTCGATTAGCTAGCCTAAACCCACGTGGCACATGGATGTGACGCATGTTACCCTACACCTACACAAAAATTCAGTTCCCTATCACAAACCACTAGTGAAATTCCGACAATGATTTGATACGATACTAATGTCACAGTGTATACTAAAAAACTATGTGTCACATATATGTGACAGTGGTCGTGAATGTGTTAAAAGTAGTGTAAGTTACTAACTACTAACTACCGTAAATCGAAAAGTAGTTAGGTTACTAACTACTCAACAGTTGTATTCTAAAATATAAGTTTTTTTTTCAACTACTTGTAGAAAAAGGAGTTTTGAGACGATTTATGTTATACCACTTTTAGTCATATAAACATAAGTACCTATAGACACTGAATTATTATTACATTAAAGAAGACAAAGTAAATCAATCACGCTCACACGAAAACAGTAAAACAATTTTAACGTAAGGACTATTATTCTATTATCATGTATATCTATTTTATTAGAAATTCTCAAAAAAAAAAATTAATAAAATAAACCTAAACCTAAAAACGGAACTTAAAGTAATAAACGTATTGTGGTATTTAATATTCATTTCCTTTTCATAAAAGTAACTTTTCCAAAAGAGCATCAGCCAATGCATTTCTTTTGAGCGAACTTATGAGTGAAAAACGAAAATAATCGCTCGACAGCAGCTGATGAAGGTAAAATTGTACTATATCTAATGAACATTTTTTTAATAATAATCTGACATAGATATATGAATTCTGTTATCTTCCAGGTGTTTTAACAATTCCAGTTCTATTGTTCTGCTTTTGTGAGCATGTTCTCAGTATCAGAAGAAATGTGTAACTTTTTAGACAAAGCAGGTTCATCAAAATCAAAAAACTTTTGTTGAAGTAATACTTTGTTTACGTTTGTATCAGAGGCATTTTAAAACAAATTAGGTTTGCTGCATTTATACAATGTTTTTGAATAATCTTTACATCCATGTTTACTTCTGCGTTACCGTTCATCACTTGAAGGACACGTTTTAACCTGCGAAACTGTAATGCAGGCTGAATAATTGTTGCAATTCCATATAATTGAAGCCGCTAATAAAGTAGTTTACTAGTAAAGTAGTTAAGCTATTAACAAAGTAGTTTAAGTATTTTTGTAGTTAAAATAAGGTAGCTAACTACTTTTTAAATACGATTACACGAAAAAAGTAATTTATTCCAACTACAGTTACATTATTAAATTAAAGTAACTTGAATATATAGAACTATCGTCAACAATACAGTAGTTAGATTAGTAGCTTAACTACTTTGTAGTTAACTACTGCCCAGCTCTGGTCATAGGTAAGATCAATCAATCGTTTTATTTAATATATGTATCTATATTTACAAACATTTTCATTGTGGTATTTAATTGACTTTTGGCATCATACAATTTTACATGGGATGCGCAGTTAACAGGTGGTTTTTACTTTTTCTTTTAAATGCTATAAATCCGTAACAATATCCTTACACCAAGATGATTAATAAATCATTTGAAAACAGTAAACATATAAAACGGTAAAATCTATTGTTTATTTCAAATTCACAAATCCAATCTAACGAATCATATACAGCTTCTTTAAAATTACTGTGGACTTCTTTATTTTTGTGTTTACTGGTCTGTCGAAGGTGAATTTTCCCTCCTATAATTTTAGTTATTGATAACTAACCAAAAAAGGAAAAAAAATTTTAGGTAAGTTGATTAATATATTTACAGTTTCAATTAAAATCTAGGTTAGCATTCATCAAATCGTTATTTTTAAAAAATAACAAAATGTAATCTTTAAACTTTCATAACTTAGCTTAAATAATTATTGTTAACTTAGTAATAATGTAAATTGTATTTTACAGGATTTAAAAAAGCACTAGTAGTGCGAAACGTTATTCATCTTTGTTATTAACTAATGTATTAAATGGAATTCTTCAAACAACAGGCTGTTAATTATTCCTCCAAACAAAGAAGATAAAAAAACGATAATCTGTGCTTAAACACAATTAATTTTCTTTTAACATGTAAAAATGATTGACATTCGTTATAAACGAATATTATCAAACAACTAAAAAATCGAGTGCAAAGTTTGTCGTATGTGATAAGAAACGTGCATTCTAGCATCTTTGTTTTAAACAGGTGTTGCGGAGATAATAATAAATGAGGTAAGCATTGCACTAAGTAGGCGATATGGAACCTGGCTAACAACCGCAGAAAGCATTTAGGCATTTAGTTGCCTTTTTCTAATTCGCATAAAGTTGTATTACGCCTGTTTCACTCTTGACTACAATAACTATCATATATGATTCAGCTACATTACAAATTCGTAAATTTTCGCATCTGTTGCGCTTACAATGAAAATTGAAATTCAAACACTGATAATTTGATTTAAACGCGAATTTTCTGTAATTTTTAGAGTAAATAAAATACATTTCCTATTCATTTTTTAGAGGGTCATTGTCCGAATGACCTAATAGAGAAACCGCCACTGATTACTTTAAATCAGAATGACTGTTGCCAATATTGATACTAGCTCGACATTTCACATGCAAGCTGGTTGTACACTGAAAAAGGATATTGCTATTATATTTTTAATATTCATTTACCTTATATTGACAACACTATGTTGGACCAATATTAACTTGATGTGTATAATGTTGAAAAACATTATGGAATACTAGAAATCCTGCGTGCATTAGAATATAAAGTTTTCTACCATTAGTGATACATTATTTACTTTATTGTATCTGTAACTTATATCAATTGCGGCAAAACACCAAAGTGCTATATTGGTCCTCTATTTGTTACTATTAAACAGCAAGCGTAGAAAATTTTGTAATTGGTGCTCTGTTGAACTAATATAGGTTTGAACAATGTTAGCTTCAGATGGAATATTTATATAGACCTTATAATGGTTCAATGTGAAATAGTTTTGCCAAGATTTTAACATTGGCTCAATGAATAGCCAATGACAGTACTACTTGGGTTGCGTCGACTTTTAATAAAATCTCTAGATTTTTCATAAAATATGTAAATATATTTATACAATTTATTAGCAATAAAAATAAAACGGGCTTAATGATATTATGTTAATAAGAATATGATACATAATTGTATTCATATACATTCTACATGTAAGTAGTACTTATTCTATATGAAAAAAATAACTTTATTATGATTAATGATAATACAAAGTGTTTGTTGTGCTGTTACTTATTTTAAATATTTGATTTAGCTTTGAATGATTGACCCGCGGTCAATGAAAATGGACATATTCAGGTAAAAATAGAAGGACGTGGTCACAATCTAAGACAAGAAAGTATATTAACCTTTATAATCTCTTACGTAAAAAACTTAAAATTGAGTGATATATGTATGAATCTATGTTCAATTTCGTTAACAATTAGATATACAAATAATTACCAAAAATTATCTACATACCTAATAACAGTAAGGTAATGCTAATTAAATTGGTTATTAAATAACTACAAAGAAACCAATAAAATTATTTATGCAACAAAAAAATGCAACGGGAAAAGCGTTAATTTTCAAGTTTATTATTATTATTTAACGGATATTTATGATTAAACGAAATATTTTTATTTTATGTTTCACGTTTTATTTAGGAGTATTAAATTTTAATAAATTTAGAGTTATAAAAAGTGCCAAAAAATAATTTTATATAGTCATGTAGTCAAATGACTTTAAAAGTAAACTGCTTAGTTACGAAGAATTTGCCAAATTTAGGTAAGAATGAATAAAATTAAGAATGAAACGATACATTTAATACATAATACACACAATATATAATTTAATACACATAATATATAATATAATACATATGATATTATAAAATACAAAAATAGACTTTGTGTAATACCCATTATTATTAATACATTCTTCTAGACGTCTCCTCATACTATTTACAAGGTGTCCGCAAATTCGAGAATTCCGTAATGATTCCCACGATGTCGTGACATGTTGAGATAGTTCCTGCAAACTTCTTTTTCTTGTCCCATTGAATCCAACGTCATTCCAACTTTTTACCATGGCCGCCCAAAGAATTTCTATCGGGTTAAGATCAGGTGATTTTGCTGGCCATTCGGATTTTGTGTTCACTGCAGTTATCTTACACTACAACTATGTTGTCCATTTATTCTTCAGGATAAATTGTCCTTACTGTAGGTAATAATACATCTTCTAATACTCGGATGTATTCATTCAAATTAAATCTAGGTGGAATACCCGTACAAAGTCGCCGTTACTAGAAAAAGTCCCGTAGATCGGCCGATGTCTGACTTGGTCAAGCATCGGACTATTCATATTGGCCCGATCCTGGTTATCCATCAACAACCATTCGATAGTTTTGATCATAGTACACAATCAACAATCGTTTCTCGGCCGATACTGAAATTCATGAGTTGCTGCGCAATCGCCCTAAGTTCAAGATCATTAAATTGGTTTCAGTCTTGCATCGATTTTATAGGTTACATTTAATGTTATTTAATTTTGTAACTTTATTAAAAGCTAAATAATTAAACAATTTAATTTAAAATGTCCAAAGCACACCATCGCGTAAAAAAAATTCGAAAATTTAAAAGAAGTGGTAATAATTGTGTAAATAATCAAAAGATAAACAATTTAACTTTAAATATAAATAGTACAATCATCAGTAACTGCAGCAGTGGTAATATAAAAACGCAAAGTGAATTTAATAGTTACAATAACATTATAAACAATGACAGTATTGATGAAAACAGTGATAGAGACAGTGAAAGTGTTATTGATGAAAATACTGACTTAAATGTAAAGTTTCAAGAAAAACTCAGGCAGTGGGCACTGAAATACTTAAATAACTTTCAATTAAATGTAATATCTGAATTATTAATTCTGTTAAGAGATGAAGGCCATCCTACGCTGCCAAAAACAGCACAGGTATTGCTAAAAACCAAACAACACCATGCACATCAATCAATTTTAAGCCTTCAACAGTCAAATGGCGTCTACAAGTAATTAGGCATTGCAAATGGACTCAACAGAATTATTTCTCCAAATCTATTTATTGAAGTATTGATCCATATCGATGGTTCATATTTAGTTGCTACTATTTGCCAATTCTGGGTTGCCACGATTTGCCAATTCTTGGTTACCACGCGTGGTTCATACTTAGTTGCCGCGCTTGGTCGATACTTGATTGCCACGCTTGACATGGCGTTATCATTCGCCGTATTAGCCAGACTTGGTCAGCTACGTTTACTATCTTCGGCCGATGCTTAACTACTGGACGCCAGTTCTCCCCCAGTAATGGGCCACTTCTAATTCTTTGTATGGGTAATCCTTGTAATTTCTCCTGGGCCATCTATAGACATCCAACCAGAAAATCCTGCGTTGATTCGTCAGCTGCTTTTAATGGGAAGAACGTTTTCAACATTATATCACGTTCCATTTCGTCGCCATAACTGAACAGGAGCATCTTTGAGACGACGAAAATGTTTTTTCGTCAGAAAATATAACATTTGACAAAATGCTAATCGTGCAATGGCATGGTCAAGAGTTAAAACAATTTTTCGGGCGGGTTGTCGATTATGTATGCTAACCGCCGACGTCGGATAGTTCGCACACTACAATCCAGTAATAAATTTTCACGTATCTGAACCTTATTTCATCGATTGTATGTATAATGGCGTAATCTTCAACTTAGGTAGTTATATAAACTCGTCCAGGATTAACAGTGTCTAATTCTGCCATTTCACTTCTCGTAATCCACTGTCTAACAGTTTGTCTTTATAAGTATTGTATAAAAATTAATAAAAAGAATAAGTAAATTAATATTACAGTAATAAAAGCAATTGAATGGATCGGGGTAATAAGGATACATGCTACACATCAAATCTCACACCTCAAAGTTTGTTTTTGCTTAATTTCAATTAACCTTGACCAATAAATGTAATTACAAGAGATATATAAAATAAAATATAAACACTTACAGAAAGAGCAACATCTTGAGAAATTCTTGTTATGCACTAACCAACTTCAGCTAGAGCTGCTATACGGCTACGAATTACTAAAGAAGAATCCCTCTGTTTAGGTCATCTTGGCATTTTTGTTTTAATTACAAAATTAAATAACGGAAACACTTTAAACACAATACTTTCGACGGGTAAATCACTACTAAATTATAATCTACCCCGTAAGTAAAAAAAGCGATTTTTAAATTAAAGGTTTTCCCACTAAATACTCTTCATTGAAAAATTGCATCTATGGTCTTAATTAAAAGTTAATACTCCTAAATAAAACGTGAAAGTAAGAATAGAAATATTTCATTTATCCATTGTTATAACTAAAAATTTTGTTAAATAACAGTAAATCACTGGACAATTAGCACTTTTATTAGTTTTTTTTGTAAAAGTTAATATCCAATTTAATTAACATTACCTAAGTATTAATATGTAGATAATTTTTTGTAATTATTTATATATCTAATTGTAACGAAGTGGAATATATATTCATTTTCTTTCTTACCTCAGAGATTATAAGGATCACGGTACTTATCTCCTGAATATGTCTATTTTTATTGACCGCGGCTTAGAAATATATTTGCTAACTTACAATAATACACAAAAATTACCTAAATATTTTAAAGAACTACCATTCGACACTCGGACGTCTTTGTCGATGAACCGTACTTTACTAGTTACAATTTACTTAAACTTAGTACAGTGTTGTCAAAGCTTTTTCTTATAATCTATTGTTTGTGTAATAATTGTCATTAATAAAAGTATCAAATAAAATTTTGTAATAGGAAAGAATTACAATTTTCTCACAGTTTTGCTACTTAAAATAAAGTAACATGAATTGACAAAAGTAGGTTATAAGATTTGGCGTTAAAATTTTGTGTTACTATAAACATAAATCACGATGATTTATAATCTGTCAAGATACGTTTTCAAAGATTTTAGGACTTGATCTACTTTAATTAATAGATCATAGTAGATCTGATTCAAAGGTTATTGCATCTTACTCTACACCGGATATGACAAATTTGTATTCTGAGCAATTATTCTTACAAAAAAACTAATAATTTTTAAAAGTAGATACAGAAACAAGAAAATAAATTATTATTTTTTATTTTTGCTCATCTAGTTTTTAGGTAGTTACTATTCTACCCTAAACGTTTTTAAGATTATCAAACTAATATTTATTTGACACTTCATAGTGTTAATTATATCTTTTTTTAGTAACCGTATAAAGCAATTCTGGCAATTATGTATGCTAATAAACGTGTCTCTACACTCTAAAAGCACACAAGTTACAAAAAAATATTATTTTAAAGTTAACGTTATTTTTATATCATTTATTCTATATAACGTGTTTTTTAAAATCGTAGACAAAAGCGAGCACATTAAGAATTATACGTTATATTATAACTTTCATGTTTGTACGTTATTTTAGCGTTTTACTTCATTTAAATAATAATATAAATATTATCATAATATTATGATTTAGAAAATAATTTTCTAACAGTTTTAACTGGGTGTGTTTTATATAAGCATGTATGGTAAATGGCTTATGTGTAATTAAAATCGTAGGAGGCTGTAATTGATGTTAATTTCATTCAAAAAGTATGAAATTTTTACTAAAACGGCGAAATTTATATAAAGGCAGGCGTACACTAAGCCACACCTTTTAGGAATGTTCTCTGAGTATTGGTCTACAAGTTCAACTCCCATTGGAGTTACAGGTTGTTTCCTATTTATAGTAGCCAATGAAGGCACACATAAAGGAAATTGTTAGATTAAGTGAAACAAGGTAGAATGGGGAGAGTAAACTTTATTACAGAAGATGAAATTTAAAATGCCTTTTACAGTGCTTTAGATAAATCGAGATCTTAGCACTGAAGTAGTAGTAATGATTATAACTGTCGGCTATAAAACAACAATAGAATCATTTTTTTAACGGCAGGATACTTCCTTATGAGTAATTTACAAATTCCATTTAAAGAGGTACTTATAATCTATTATACAGTATTATCGTGCAATTATCTTTATGGTCAAAGAAAAAATTTGGTACGAACCGTTTGTTGCACTATTAAATAACATTCTTTATCTTTGACTGGAGAATTAAAATTGCTAATTAAACAAAAATGTTTTAACATGTTATTAGTTTTCTACGGTAAAAATGATTTAGTGTTGGTATGAAGTTATCTTTTCCCGACGAGTTATTTAAAATCCACATTACTATTATTTCAATTAAATAATACACCGAATATGTAAAATCTAATTTCAGAAAAAAATATAAAAACGACTAAAATATAGTTCCATTTTATCAACATAAAATTTTAGAAAAGATAATCACTTGTCTATTTAAAAAAACAATGGTACATTAGCATATTAAATTAGATTCTATCTCACCGTCAAAAATCAGACACGATAAAATATCATTAGACAGGTGTGATATTGCACGGTAATTTTGTAAGCTTCAAAACAAAGTCAAAGAAGTTAATTAAAGCAGTTTTAATTTGCTTTTAGCACCTTCTGCAATAAAAGAATGCATAAACAAAATAGGTATAAACGTAAATAAATAATTAAATTATTTGTTATTATTCGTCTCAATTATAAAAAAAAATTACTATGCTTTAATTCAGATATATATTTTAATAAGTATTTATTAGTTTTAGCCTTTATATGAAGTATAAACTATAATTCAAAAACACAAGTAGCTAAGTTAATGGTCATTAGTTTTAGTGTAACTCGAACAGGGGTTACGCACAATCTATTACATCTATCTCTGTTCTACACTCAGCGATCCTAAATAAGCTATTTCCTTTGACGGAAACTTGAGATCCGTTTAAAGGCAGCCCAAGATGAGCAATCGCAGTGGGCAGAGCACAGGAGGGTGCAAGCCTACCTATCAGGTAAGCACAGGTAGCCAACCAAACTCGAGGTAGCACCGCTTACCTGGCAGGTAGCTGCTTCCTGAGCACTGGGCAGTCATTCAGTGTCGTGCCCGCAGTTCTTAGGCTTCAACTCGCATTCTCTTGTCCTCTTGAAGCATTACAAGAAGCTAACCTTTAAAATATCCATTAAAAAGGTCATCATTCGTCTAGTAACAAAAGGTGCGCGTAAAAATCAAGACTTAGTGTAAAGTTTTAAAATTAATTTAAAATTTATTAGTGAATTGAATTTCACGCAACATTTATTTTGATATTATAATTTCGAGATTAAGTGTTAACAAACTCAGTGGCAATGACTACATCTCTAATTGATATTTAATAAAGATTAAAATAATTGTACAATGTTGATTTCCAACGGAAACGCGCTTGGTGGCGGTCCCGAGTTTACATCAGTGCCAGGACTTGCGGGTTGTTGTCCCGTACCAGTTGCACCGACTGCCCGATCAGCAATTGTTAATTGGAAGATGGACGCCGTCGGCTTACCTACGCCTAATACAGCACCAAACGTATTGCCTTCGGCACTGTCACTCTCGCCATCAGGTTAGATGCTTATTTCCAATTTAAATTTACTTATTCCTACATAAAATCGTAAACTCATTATACAAAAATACAATAACAAGACTTAGTTGTTCGAACCAAATTTTAAAACAAAGTTAGGCTAATTTATTTAATAGGTGTAATGTTTTGTGTTAATTAATCAAAGATTTAGTTCTATTTAGTTTGTTATCTACTTAATCATGTGTCGTAATGTTACTTCTTCAATTTTTACTTTTTCACTTATTCTTATTATTTGTCAAGTACATATATTTTAATTTTTGTCGTCGGGCGTTATTTGTCTGTACTACGAACATTATATGGCTGGCTTGGTACAAACAGTTATTGGAAATTACCTTGCGAATAATGTCGTTTATTCAGATTTAAGAGATAAAAAATTTAGATAATGTGTAAATGAGTTACGAGAAAAACAAGAATTAAATATGTATGATACCGTGGTAATCAAAAACGTTTGCATAAATTTAAGGTAACAATACTTCTTCAATAAGTTTAACAAAAGACAATGTCAAAAGTTATTAGTTCAAATTAGATCAAATCAATGTGAGAATAAATTATTGTTTAATTGAAATGATATTTAGAATTTCTCCACTCTTGATGAATAATAGTTTTTACCTGTTCTGAGCTACTTTGCATGTAGACTGTTTGTGGTATTCACCTCCAATAGTGTCTGACAAAAAATCTCAAAAAATATTTGCGTGGTTTTCAAATTACGATTTTATAGTTATAAAATACCAATATAATGCAGGTTATTATTTTAAATACCAACTCAAATACTTTTAAAAAAGGTAAGCTATTAATTTAATAATTAATTTTTTTTATTCTTGCAAAAACACTATACTATGTATTACAGACAAAATTGTAATTAAAATAGTTTTATTATTTTAACTTAATATGTGATTCTTCTGACTATAATGCAGTGGCGTAGCTAGAGGAAGCGCCCAAGGAGAATCTCTCTACTGCAACAATATAACCTACTAGCTAAAAAAACATTAAAAAGCAAATGCTTTGAGTTTACCTATAGATAAATACCAAAAGGGCGACGAGTACTACAACAAACAAATTTTCTGTTAGATTTCCAAGAAAGAGAACGTTGAATTATTGTCAACCGAAATTCTAAATTCTAAAAAAGTAGAATTTAGAATAAAGCTTAGTTGAGAAGTTAATTACCTAATTCTTTGAAGATTTGGAAAGTTTTTATTTGTTTTTTTTTAACTATCAATTTTGGTTTTGTTCTGATGTGCCTTACAATAGTAGGCAAGACGTTAGCAATTTTGTAACTGGTTTTAATTCTCTGCTTAGGAGGGACAAAACATACCACTTAATACTATTAAATGGCAACGTTTCATGCTGCAAATAAGTACTTCATCAGGACACTAAAATTCATTAAAAAAACTTGTAAGTCTAAGACAATATAAGTAGGAAAACAACTAACACAGTAACTTTCTATCATAAAACTTACACAAATGGATTACGGTGAGACATTTCATGATCACAAAAATGAGCGATTTACGTTAGGTACTATTATACTCTTTAATAAATAATAACACAGAAACAAACATAACATGAAAATGTAAATAATCAAAATACTGAACAATAACAAAGGCATAAATTGTTTGACAAACACTTGACAAGTAATGCATAATATTAAGTAGTTTGTTTTTCCCCTCCTAAGCAAAGAATTAAAACTAGTTACAATCGATATAAAAGAGGATCCTTACGTGTGGTTTAACGTGATGCGACTACCGTTAGGTTTAAACACCACGGGTTTCTACAACCTCGGATCGAGATACGCTCGATCAACGCGAGAGACACCGTAAACGGTCTACGAATGCCTCACTGCCGATTTAGCTTCGAGATGCAGGTCTCTTGTCAAGCACGGCATTACACGGACCACTATCTAAGTCCTACCGATTAAGCAGATCGGTACCCGAGCAATAAACGTGCTCCTACGTTCGGGGTTTCACGCCCTAGCCAGCATGCGGCTTTAACCACAACCACTACGAGTCCATCCTCAAAATGACCGGGCAGAAGGACGCAGCATGGCACGCAAGCGTTGCCAAGACCGCGGTCAACGTTCCGGGGCTCCCGAGTCGCCCGTAGTACCGTACAAAGTCACGGTTGGACTTTTCAGAGCCAGTACCCAAATGGAATCCACCAGACAAGTACCGACTCCCACCTATTTTAGGTCCTGCAAGAGGATTAAGAATTCTACTAAGTTAGCAATTTTGTTTTTGATATTAGAACGGATCAATGCTAAAACATTTTTTTTCTTAATACAGTACACGCCGCTTATTGGATTCACGGTTAATGTTATCAGTTCAGTAATGTTATTAAAGAATACGTCGGACGTATACTACTACATAGAAAAAACACCGTTTATAGTAATCACAATATCGGTTTATGTTATCAATTTTCTTCTCCGATTTAATTCTATACATAAACAGTAATCTATTTTACATAAATTTTTTAGCTTAATTTTTACAGTACGCTTGTTCAGAATGAAAAATTGTATTATTGTACCCTAAAAATAGTTGTTTTGTATATTTAGCTTTATTTTTGCAGGGTTATTTATTTATTCAAGTATTTTGAAAGCATGTGGGTTCTTAGAATAACAACTGCATTTAACTACGTCTTATATAATAACATTATTTTGTATTTATTTTTATTTTATGGCCAAATTTAAATTACTGATAGAAAATGTATAGTTCGGTGTGGTTCCTAAAACAGTGAATTAAACATTATAACGCTACTTTTGATTTTTTTTTATTAACGGTGTCAACAAACTATTTAATTTTTGATTTATTTGACATAAATTTGTAAATTTTTTTAACGTTTTATAAACATGTTTTTGCGTGTTTTGATGCTTCACATTCTAAACGAACAACATGTTAATCAGATATCCACACTGTATGTATTTACTGATTTCTAACCAATAATCTGTTTTTTCTGAATTTTAGATATTGTTATTATTCGGTTGTTGTCATCAAAAACCTCAAGTCCCAAGGTGATTCTATTAAGCGGCGTGCACTGTATTTATAATGTGTTTTATATCACTGTTAATCTTACTACACGGTTTTTGCAGCAGCTTGGTCAATTTTTTGTTTGCTTACACATTTGCCTACTATAATTTTTAGTTAGCTGTTTTTTAACTGTTCTTATCTTAAGACCATTGATAATATGAACTTATTATGTACACTTACAACTTATGCTTTTGAAAATCAAAAAATAATTCTTTTTCTAATTTATCTTGGTTTTTTTGAAGACAATACAAAAATAGTACTTTATAAACCGTAACTCTAAGTATGCATGCAGTGTTACTAACTGAAGGTTATTTGAGATAGTAGGCGCTGTAAGTCAAATTATAAGACAAAAAAATTATTTTTAATTTCAAAGAATATCACAGATGTAGATGCAGTAGATATTTATGAGAGTGGATTTTAATCCATTTCAAAAATTTACGTTTTAAGAATTTTTTGACGTAGGTCGGTTAAGATTGGATACTAAACCGGCATTTTGTTTGTACGAAAAGATAAAAAAATTAATCGCTGTAAAAATATATTTTATGGTTTTTTAACAATCTCGTATATTAAGGTCTAAATTGTAGTATATTTGCATTATTATTAATTGTTTAAACCGAGCATTAAACCAAGTTGAGATGGTATATTTTTTGTTCAACAAATCACATTCTAATTCTTTACATTTTTTTAAGAATTTCTTAATGCTACAGATGTTTCATAAGTATTTAAATAATTGATTTCAACTGTATAACTACTCAACGTTTTTTAGTAACGTATACAGTGTCATATGTTACTTTAAATAAAATATTTGTTTATCCAAATAGTGATTCGGGTAGATAAAGTAATTCTTAGCAAAACTATTGTTTTACAGTATTTTGTTCAATAGATTAACGTGCTGGATAGCAACTATATCGTTTTATTCTTGTTATCGTCGTGAATTTGTATTATTTATTAAGCTTATGTCGTGTTATACTTGATGCTAAATTGAATAAGTATGTGTCGCTAGCGCGCGCCGGTTGGTTTACCTCCCACTGATAGTGTAACCAAGGATTCACAGACTTAGCTTGGTTTTCATAAGCTTGACTTGTAATCATACCAAGCATTTGAAAAATCAAGCCAAGTTTTTAAATAATTAAGCCAAGTTCAATATTAGCCAGGCCAAAAATTTACAGAACAAGCTTTCAAGTTTTTGAAAATAATATTACCTTAATAATTTATATTTATACTCCAAAATAGAATTTATCGAATGCAATTTACACAAACCACTTTAGCAAATAGCGTCAACTGTAGAAATCAAAACAGAAGTTAAACAAGTTTTTGAATTAAGTTCTAACAAAGCTAAATTTATAATTTATGTTTCTTACATTGCAACATTTTTTGTTTATTTAGCTGAAGTCTTGTTTTGGTTACATCCGCAGATAAACATAATCGAGTACACAAAGTACATTTTGTTAAATTAGATCAGCGTAAACATAAAGAAATAAAGATTAGTATTTGTTGTAATTATTTTACTAACAATTTATTCTGTTAATAACGGATAAATAAAAAAAAAGTAATTAACGCGATGAAGATCTCACAGCATTTACCACATGGTTAAAATTAAAAGTCAATCTTCACTTATTTAAATTGACAAAATCGGACTGAAAACTTTAATTGCAAATATCACTTTAGACCAAACCAGAAAAGAACTTTATTTAACGCCACAAGAGAACTTTTCATTAAGTTTGTAGTCGTTTCTCAGAAACACGCTGTATACTAAATTACCTCATAACTAGAAGTCAATCAGAAGTAGAGAAGCAGTAACGCGTCATCAAGTATACACATTCATACCTCGCGTCGTGAGTACTTTGTAGGGGCAGTATTTTGTGTCTATTACCATAAAATGTTTATTGTGTATTTTTTATTATAAAATTAATAATTAGGTAAATAAGTAAATGTTACTATGAATTTGGGTTTATTTAGAATTTTTTTTATTACACTCACGTACGTACAGGCATGGGTCACATCTGATTTGTTATACTAGACGACGCGTTGTTCCTTTACTTCAGTTCGAAGTTATGTAACGCGTGCGGGGTACGTGTTCCAAGGCTATGAATTACTTTTTTGGATGCAAGCAAAAAAAATTTGAAAAAGCTTGACAGCTTCAGAAAGCTTGAAAACCAAGCAAAGCTTGTATTCACTAACATCAAGCCACTTCAAACTTTTATTTTTAAAAAGCTTGACTTTCAAGCCCAAGCCAAGCTTTTACGTTTTAAGCCAGGCTACTTGACTTGATGAATCTCTAAGTCTAACGTCCAAAAGAGCAATGAGAATGTTAAAAAATGCAGATATCTTAATCTTATCAACGTGCTTATTAATCAGTAACAACGTTAAATCTATCAAACCTTAATTAGAATTCGTTGATTATTTGAGAATATTAAGAATCTAAATACCTTGCATTTTACAATAGCATTAAGTCAAACTTCCTTATCGTTATTTTTTCAAAATTACAATCAAATTTTGTTACGTTTATAGTATTGTAATAATTCTGGGGTGACTGGAATGATTATTTGTAAATTTTGTAAAGATAAAAATAATAGAATACATTTCAAGTTATACCTTGACATTTACGTCCATTGGCAGACACCCCCGCAGCTATTCAGGACGTCGTAAAATGCTTTCTGCTTCTTTTTTTTTTTACTCTACTTTACAGTATTCATCTACAAGGAAAAAATAAAAAAGAAGTTAGAAAACAGATAAAAGTTTTTAAAAATAAATACATTTGCAATTTAATCATTAAATACCAAAGTACGGTAAACTGACCGCCGCGCGCCGTCGTCCAATATGTGAAGGGTTACCGACGCGCAACTGTCTTATAAAATTAAGCTACCTTAAAATTTACAGAAAAAAACTACGATGCGCAATTAACCAGTGCATTGTCTAGTTTAATTCTATTATAATTTATTATACTACTTTAATACTTTGAAAACCTAACATGCATACGCTTTTGCTTTGCCATTAGATGAAACGTGAACTGTTATTTTGTTATACCTAGGCTTCAAAGATTATTCCAGATCAACAAAAAAAGTTTTTTAATGATACAATAATTTATTATTATTGTTTTTTTTTAATTTTATTGCATATATATTTTTACAGTTTTATATACCTACTAACATGATTTCCAACTAATGCAATATAAAAATTTAAAGTAAGACACATATTTTACCATTATTATTAATGCAATAATTTCAATTTATAACTGGACAAAGAACAATGTTGTTCAACAGTAAATTATTAAACGTTGTAATATTTTTTTTTGAATAATTTATTATATACTCATTTTTTTAAAGTAGATTGCTTGTACCTACCTAAAAAATTTAAAAATGAAACTTTTTTTTTTATTGTGTTACGCTTCTTGCTATATACCAAAACGTAATCTTGACGATAAATATAATTTAAGGTTAATAAACATAATTGAGACATTTTCTGTATAATTTCTAATTTTAATTTTAAAGTAATGTACTATATGTGCACATAAAATAATAAATTATACGTTTATTATGTACATCATAATGATCACAGCTCAATTTTATTACATTCTTTTCATAAAAATAAAATTGCTAAAACATAATTAATAATAATTGTAATTAAAACGCATTTTAAAGTATAATGTAACATATAAGGTTGAGCAATTTGTCATATGTTTTTAAAATGTACGAGACATTTTAATTGCATTCTTATTTTCAATTTCTAATTAACATCAATTATAAAGATTTACTGGTTTTACAAACTTTACTTAGTGTGCAATGAATATTAAACGAATATCATAAATATTAAAGAATAATATAAGATATAGAAAATGAAAGCTTTATATTAACATTAATAGATATAACTTGTGAGAAGAATTCTATTCACAAAGTTAATATGAATTTTAAATTTTAGTTTTTATTGATCTTCTATTAAATTAAACAAAGCATCAGTAGAAATAATACGTTTTTAGATTTTTAATGTATGTATTGATTGTGAAACGTAATTAACCGCAAATTTCGATCACCACTTAAAAGACAAGTATAGAATACTAAGTGTTTATTATGTGGAACAAAACTGGTTAAATCTGCATAAATGCTTCTATAAAATATTGCTTTTTAAATACGGCAATTACAGGGCCGCTTTCTTTAAAGAAAATTTGATTAAATTCATTATTGGGCCATCTGCGAATATTCACCTAATGAAATCTGTTTGAATGTCTTGTTTATACCAACAAACACATGTCTACGTGTTAATTTGTTGTATATCGATTACATCTTGTATAGAAATGAATACGAAATTCGAACAGGTGCACCTGTTTGTATTTTACAGGTAGCGACACATAGTAGGTGACTGTGTATCAAATTTTTTTAAGGTAACAGTAAGTACCACCTGGCATTCTCTATAGTTAAAACTCTTTGTACATACATATAGACCACCCTTAAGGCGTTTTCAACAACGTTTTCTTATCAAACCAAAAGTATTTTAAAATTGTTTAAATAAATAAATTGTATCATCGATTTAACTAAGTTAAAATACGTTTAAAATTTAAAGCAGCACAGTTAATCTTCTACTAAGTTAAAAAAGCAAAATATGTAAATACATGCAAGTATGCGACAACTTAATAGTTTCACTTTTTTGACAAAATTTTTCTACGCACGAACTAAAGATGATCTAAAGAACATTAATTCCTAAATCTAATCATCAAAAAAAAGATATAAAACTTTTATTACTTGTCACAATAGGAGAAATTGATTGATAGTTGCCGTTACCTGATAATTGCTTGGCTTAGTTTTTTCAAAATCTTCACACGTTCTACTTTATTGGATGTAATTTAACACTACTTTTTACCGAAATAGATTGCAAATCTTACTTTCAAAATTTGAATATTTAGTTTATAATGTTAATTGATCGTTGAAATTAGATACTTATGAATTAGCATCACGTTTGATTAACTTTGATTGATTATATTTTTTTCGTTTGCGGTCGGTATTAATTAGCAACTCATTTTTTATTGTTTGTTATAATTCGAATTATATACTGCAATACATTGTTTTGCTATCTATAGCCAAATTAAAAGTTGATCCAAGTTTCTATTTTTAATCTGAGTTTTGTACTAAATTATTTGTTGACAAAAATTTTATTTTGCTAAGTACGAAGAATAAAATAGTGCTTTTAAAAATTATATTTGTTTATTTTGTTAATGACATAACTTAAAAAAAATTATAAGTATTTAAAAATAAAATTAACACAACAAAAAATTTTTAAATTGTCACGTGAGTATTTTAAATAAATTACAATTTCAAATAGAAATAAACAAACTTATATAAGAGTTTACATAGTTTGTGTGCTGTATGTTGTATTTTAATAAACTAAAAATAGCTTACGTTTACTATAAAGTATAATCATATTATAAAAACCAATTCATGCATTTTTTATGCTGTTTACTATAGCAGAGTTTGAAATATTGTTAATTTTAAATAATCAAGTTTTTACTGCATTGACTTTTATTTATTATTATTATTTATTTTATACTAATGTAAGTAATTAAATATACTGTTTTTTAAAATAACTATTTTTTTGTTTCGTCTACTTATAAATGCTTACAGTAAAAACATGGTTTATTTTTTTTCAATTTTCTAAAACAATTTACATTTATATTAAATATTGTACTTTAAAGTCATGCAGTTTATGTCAACACCAATTGTTGTAATATTGTTACTTAAAAATGTTTGTTAACTTTGTCTTTAATGTATACAAGTAATTTAAATAATTAATCAAATCTGTTAGCAAGTGACAATTAAAAAAAATATTTTTACTATTTACAGTATTTACTAATTAAGTAATGTAAGTATGAGGTAGTTCACTATACTTCTTTAAAGTTTCATCAAAATTAATTAATTTTTGCTCTTAGTAATTCTACTTTTGACTTTTTTTTGGACTTTATTTTTGACTTTTAATTTTTTTTTCATGAACCCATAGTTAACACAGTAAGCACTGAACCTAGTTATAATAAAAATAATTTTTTTCTTATCTACAGTTTTTTGTGGTTTACATATTCATCAAATAAACTTGCTTTTTTAATTTTATTTAAAATCTTTCTTTGGTTTTCTATTCTTGTTAACTTTTTGCAATTTTTGTTTGTTTGTATATGTTTATCAGACGTTAATAATGTAGCCCGCTTACACCAAATGATTGTTCATTTAAATGTTTTGAAGCGTAACCAACTTCTTGATTAAAGCCGTTGTCTGGTATTGCGTCTAAATTTAAAAGATATATTCTTGTTGCGTTAAAACATAGCAATGCATTTTTGTTGTTTTTCTCAAATACTTTGCTTAACAAAAAGCTTTTGTAATACGACAATTAGAGTTTTTTTCAACCGAAGTCAACACTGTTCGTAAAAATTAATCGTTACTATATTAAGACGTATGACATTATTTTAATATCAATACCCAATTGTTATTAAAATAATATCATCTTAATTTGCGTATTTTAATGTTTTTACAAAATTAAAATAAGTTGAGTAGTGGTCTAGCAAAAGAACAATTTTTCTAAATGTTTTTTTTAGTACAAAGTCTGTTTTCAACTATTCTAACAATAAATCTAACATTATACAGTGTATGCCTCTTAATAGAGTTACATTGTGACTTTTTAATAACAATAACCAAATGATAACTGTACCCGATATTAAAAAAAATGTTTATTGATTAGAAAGCAGTAAATACATACAGCGTGCATATGAATAACAAGTTGTTAATTTAGGAAATGAATTTATAGGATTAATATAAGCAAAAATATCAAAATATAAGATGTAATGAAACAATAAAAAAAATTCAATTTTGAGTCAAATAAACCAAAAATTATAAAGATGTTTCATTAAATAGTTTGTTGATACCGTTTATTAAAAAAAATCAAAAGCAATGTTATGATGTTTAATTCACTGTTTTAACTTTTGTTTTTGTCTTTTGTCTTTGCTGGCACTAAAAATAAATAGAAAATAATGGTACCACATAAGACGCAGCTAAATTAAGTTATTTTAAGAACAGAACAGCAGATACTTTCCAAGTACAGCAAAAATACAAAGTAACTTGAAAATAACGTATTTACAGATGTTTAAATGACGCAATGTTACGTATGTCAGTCAAAATACTTGAATAAATAAATAACACTGTAAAAATAAAGTTAATTATGCAAAGCAAGTAGTTGTTGGGTACAATGATTAAATTTTTTACTCAGTATACTAGCGTTGTATGCATAGAAACAAACTTAAGCAGAAAATTGATAACATAAACCGAAATTATGATTACTATAAATATGTTTTTTTTCTATATATACATACAGCTCGTTCTTCAATGAAGTGTCGTTTTTGAGATTCTTTATTTAATTTATGTTTTAAATTTAACGGATCCGCAAACTCTTTAGCTACTATAGTAGCTTTTGTTACATTGTTTGTTTGTCAGGTTTTTTGCGTTTGTTGATTTCCGTAACCTTTCTTTTCAGAGATTTTTCGACCTTTTTCTTTTTTGTCTTCCGTGAGCTGTTCATGTTTATTTTAAAGAAGTAGCCAGTAATTTCCCAGTCATTGTACAGTGTGTAGACTGTAATTACTGTAATGTTTAATGATTCAGTTCTTACATATTGTCGTATACTTTTCCAAAGAATTTAATAAATTTTACAATTTTTAAAATATAAACGAATTTTTGTATCAAAGAAAAACAAACTGTTGGAATTCCATTATATTTATTTTAAAAAACATTATTTCAATTGACTATATATAATTGTTGGATTTTCATTAGTACTAACATTATTTTAATACACGTGTTTTTATTTATTTATTTATTTTTTAGTGGTTATATGGTATATATATATAAGAACTTGACTCTTAAACATTACAGTAATTCTTGGCGTAAATGTAATCACTTTCGAGGATGATTATTTATTGTTGACTGCTAGGATTTTGTACAGGTAGCAATGTAAAAGTACACACTGTACGTTACCATATTATATCAACTGATTTTGTTGGGTGTTATCGGTAATTGTACCTTATATGACTGTGCGTTGTATAACTTTTTCATTTTTTATTCTGTCAGAATTTCCGTTTCCGTCTGTTTTTTTTTTCAATTTCTATATTTGTTTTTAACCGTTGCTTCATATATGTAAAATCTTCTTTTTTTTGTAATGTCCTTACTGTATAAAATTTAATTTAAGGATATAAAATTTACTACTTAATTTTATTTCTTATTCCATAGTGTTAAAAATGTATTTTAAATATCTACGTTTTTGAATTATTAGATTAATAATATATAATATAATCTGAGATATGCTTAAAGAAATATTTTTTCTAGATGAAAATAAATATCTATCACATATATTTCTTATTTAGACTTAATAATTACTTAAGTTAATTACATTTGTTTAAAAAAACCGTTTCTACAGTAAATTGTAAGAAGTAATTAACCACAATTTTTTGTGCGAACAAAAACTGAACGCATAATAGTACACGGAGAGAAATATTATGCTGAATTTAATTATTAGAATTTCATATTTAAAGCATTTGCTTTTTTTCTAAAATTGATTCACATTCAAATAAAATTAAACCTACATGTTCTAAAACTTAAATTAAATTTCTTATTGCAATACAAACATGTTTTTATTAAATCATTCATAATTATAATGATACAAGTAAAAAGTTTTTGTTAAAATTAAGACAACAAATTGATCAAATTCAACTAATTATTATAAGAAATCATATCAGCGATTAAAGTACGTAATAAATTACTACGAAACCACAAGTAGGCATTTCAAGTAAGCATTTATGTTATCACTATTTGTTCCACGCTGGTCTAAAATAAGGTATCAGCAATTTAATTTACGTTAAAGTTTGGCAAAGATAAATTAACGTGTACCGTGACTCCGACAGTTCTTTTGTTTGGAACTATACGACATGGATCCATCATTTTATAACAAGCTGCTTGCAGCATATAATCTATAACTCACTACATCACTTAGTGAATGATTGGAAACTATCAGAAACTTACAAGTAAGTATTGACTCTGATTTTGAATATTGTTAACTGTCGTTATATGTTAGAATTATGTCGCAAAGCTTGCACATTTTTTTGCATGTATGACTTAGTTTTTTGCAATGAAATGAAATTATCGTGCATTTGCTTTTCTTTTAGAACAAGAAATTGATGTTACATTCCTTGTGTGCCTAACGGAAAATAATTTGGACATATTGAAGGAAGGTGAATTTGGGTTGATTTTAAAGTTTAGTAGTTGGAGAACCCTTTGACAGAAAAAAATTACTTTCCAAAAGTTACAAGAAGATTATTTAAGTCGGATGGTGTAGATTCGACTAATATTCTAAGTGTAACATACTATTAATGCTGATGCGTGTACATATTGGTGTCAAGGACAGTATTATTTGGATCGGTAATATTATCTACCAATAATTATAAATTTTAATGTAAATAGGATTAAACCATAAACTGTAGTGATGATAAAAATATAACACATTTATTTTGAATTTAGCAAATAAATACGTTTAAACTATGTGTATATTTACTGAAATCATTCATACCCTGAAGCTGCACAAAAGCAAACATTATGACACTGCGTGCTTAAATTAATACAAAGTGTTATTACTATTAAACCTATTTATGATAAAACGCAACAATCAACAGAGATAAGAAAAAGCAGTACTTGTCATAACTACGGTTCTTCTCTACGATCACATTAAGCAACTTTTGAATGATAAAAGAAAACGATGTTTTCTTAAATTGATATATTATAAAATCTATACAATTCTTTTTCAAAATATTTGTTGTAATAAAATGAAAGCTTTATTTAAGCGTACATCGGCTTGACTCAAAACCAACAGCCTATTTGCATGAAATATAGCTGTTTTTGCTTTATTACAGTAAACTTTTCTCTCCGTGTAGGTATATTATGGTTTGGAGATGTTTCTGAAGTATGTAAATTGGTAGGTTTTGTCATTTGGATTGTAAACACACATCAATTGTTGTTAAATATAGGAAAAAACAAAGTTTTTTAACAAATTAGTTTGCTTACTGTAATATCACGATTAGAATCTTTTGATACTGTTGTAAAATAAATTCAATCAACCAAACATCAAAAGCAAATATTTGCAAATAAGACACAATATTTTTAGGCACAAAAATATTAATTAAAAGAATGCGAAGATTAGCCTAAAAAGACAAACAATTTTAATTCCTAGGAACAAGTTAAATTTTGTATATAAAAATACAAAAACATGATGGACTATATTGATCAGCAAACTTTATATAAGAAGAATAGTTGACATAATCTACACTCTAATGAGGTTTGTAAACCAATCAATTTTGGTGTGCCCACAGGCCCTTGACTAAAAAAACTTCATAAATGCATAATAGAAAAATTAAAAATTTAACTTTGATGTCTTGAATGGTAAAAAGTGACGTAAAAATAAAATATAAATAAAACATTTTGTTGAAGACGTATTTATTAAGATTATAACTTTTGTTTTAAAATACAAAAAAAGTTTTTTATTGACTTGGATGAACCTGATGGGATGTTATGAGTATAATTCCGGCTCAATGTTTGTGAGTAGCAACCAGCAACCGCAAATCCCCACGAGTACTAATTACTAATCGGTTTCTCTTTGATGATGAGGCTCATAACAGAATCCACGTAGTACCAAATAGGAAGACGAAAAAACAATCAGCAGCTTCTGTACAATAACCCATAATGCTGCATATAATACAGCGCCGTTAAGTGCTGACAATAAGTACACAAATATTCATCTGTATTTTGTAATTTTGGAAGATTTATAAACATTTCCTATTTCCAAGTTTTGTTTGTACAGCAAAAGTTTTGCAACAAACGCAGATATTACACTTTTAGCTTTCAAATTAGTCTTGTTAAATCTAGTAAATAAATCAGTGGTATTAAGCTATGTCATTTTTTAAGACAATTAATTTGTGCCGCAAATAATTGTCTCTGCTCTCCAGGAATTCGAACACTGAAACAAAGAGCGAATCGAACCTATCCAAACATGCACTTTTAGATGATCAACGTACTTCTGTGTTAAGTAGTAAACGACTATAGTCATAATTTTCCAAACAAAGTTGAGCAAATAACATCTCATTTAAGGCATTCTTTTTGATTTTATTAACTGTTCTATTAACATAATGTAGCGATTCATGCAAACGGTTAAAAAGGTTTTTTGCGACTAAATAACGCCAATGAATGACTCTTTGATTAAATTACATTTTCGCCAAATTTCAAATAGTTTTATTTGGTTTAAGTAAATATTTTATTTAATATGATTATAGTGGTTACTTATTGTGTATAATTTTATATTTCAAACAAACATTATTTTACTAAAGTCGAAACAACCCTTATTCAAAAGACTTTATAATTTCACGTATACATACAATAATTGTTTTGGGAAAACAAATGTTTTTGTGTGTGGGATAAATAAAAAAAAATAAATAATCATTCGTAATAAGAAAAAACTGCAAGTCTTGCAAGATAGTCTTGTTTTTGCCGATATCTTGTAGAGCTAGTTTTGCATCCAGTCTTGATCTTGCAACGTTGAGTCTTGGTCTTGGTTTTGCTAAGGGTGTTATTATCTTGCTCTTAGTCGTGGTCTTGCAAATCTTGCGTTATGTCATATATTCAACACTGTATTGTCTGTTCTTTGGCTCATTCATACGATAAAAAAGAGTTCAAAAAGGCAAAGAAAAATGTATATCTATATCAACATTTTTATTTGTAACAAACCACTGTTGTTTATATTATTGTTTTTAATGGAATGCTGCAACGTAACGCTTTTCTGAATTAATTATTTGAGATGTACGGATAATATTTCATGTGAATGTCACATATTGTGTATGTGTAGGTACTCATTGTGTACCAATTAATTTTTCAAGGCAAATAAATAGTTAAAAAATTATTTAATAACAAAATTTAATAATACAGTAATATACTGTGATTTGGTTATTCGCGGAAGTAAACAAAATTAAAAAAATATAAAATAATAAGCTATAACTTTTAGGGTGCATTATATTAAATTATAAAACCCAATCTTATTACAATCCTTTTTTAAGTTTTTGATAAAAAAGAAATCCTTAATGAATGTTAAGGGATCACTGTACTGATAACTGTGATATATAATTTTTTTGATAACCTTAAACAAAAGTATAACATTCCTTAAATAAATTTAAATTAAAAGGAGATATCAATATTATTCAAACATACTTACGTAACTAAAGTACGCTTATATAGGAAAATTCGTTGTATGCGTTTTACATTACCCGTAACTCAGAATTAAATTGTTGATTAGATGATTTATAGTTTATATTATAGACTAGTTGGTGCAGGTATCGGCTCTATTGCGTTGCTGTATAAACCTGCATAGATAGGTCTGACTCATTACGATGCCTGTTATGACTTGTATTTTATGTATTTGTCTATATTTATATTTTACTTAGGACGTAAACATAGCTAATAATTTACTTATCGTTGGTTATTTTAACTTCCATATTAATAAAAATGTGTCACAATTTCCCGCCCTTGACGTTGTTCAAGAACCCCCAAATCAATTTTCATTTTCCACGGACTTCTTGAATGATCCTGGGGACCCCTGGGGGTCTGTAGGTACAACTTTGGGAACCACTGATATATACGAAAGTAACTTTCAAACATAGAGTTTTACTGGAGCATTTAAAATACGCATTTAGTCATTATTTAAATAAACATTAAGCTTTTTACCACCAAAATATTTCAAGTTTAAATGCAATTACAATTCTAAACAAAGTGATTCAATGTATTTTTATTCGTCTAAACAAATTAAACAAATCAGATATATTTTCACTTTTAATCTTTTATTACAGAATAATTAGCACATTTACTTTTTTTATAGTTTTTCAATTTATAACAGTATTTAAAAACGTTAAAATGAGTAAGAAAAATTGATATTTAGAAAAAATCAAAAAATCAAATTTGTGTTTAAACTAAAATATTTAAACAAATTGGTAATAAACACAGTTTCATGTTAAAACAATTTTTTTAAATAGTCAGTTAGATTTATTTTACTTATTTAAACTATTGAGAAATTTGTACTCTTCTGTTTTAAAATTTGTAAAAGAACATAAAAAAAAAACTTTGGCAAGCATAAGCATTAATATCGGAACCAAAATTTGTTCAAATTAGATTTATTGAGCCGGATCCGTTTTTTATTATTTAATTTTTTTCGGTTTATTTTTATATTAGTAAATATAATTAAACGTAACACACAAAATTTAAAAAAATGGTGAACATGTAATGTTTACTAATTACTTTGCGGCGAGAAAAATAGCTGGTATCTTTTAGATACGACTTCAATCAGAACAAATAACAAATTCGGATTTTTTTTTGGATAGGTCAGCTTAAAACTTGCGGCATTGATTTGTTTTTGTCGCATTTTTACAGGTTTTGTAACAGTAATCTCAAATTCAGTGTATTCATTGTCTAATACGTTTCTCATTGCTGATGATTTTTTATAAAACTAATGCATCTCTTAACATCATACAATTGAAACCTTTGCTTTTAAACGCACTGTGTGTTGTAAAAAAATTTAAAATTAATTTATTTAAAAACTAAATATGTACACGATTTACTTTTAACTACTTTTAACTAACACTAATAAAATGCAACGGAATTTACACCTACAATATTTTATATATTACTATCACTCGAAAAATATGTACGCGGATAACTTCTGTTTATCTAAACCGGTATTTGCTTATATTTAAAACACGTACACTTACAACGCCGTATTTATTTTCACTAGCACGTGCATTTTATTTATTTATCTTAGCACACACGTAATCACTTATTTATTTAAACCTACAAAGTTTTCTTAACAATGCTTTCGACTCAATTCAATAAACTTACCTCAGCTTGCTTTGAATACTTTTTATAAATTTTTGTCATCTGCGTCGAGAATGTTCACATCCTTCGGTTATTGTCTCAAAGTTGACAATTACTTTGAGAACGTTTCAGTATCTTAAAGAAAATATAGAAAAAACATAACTACTGGATATAAAATTAGGTAATATTGTGAACAAATAAATTTTGAATTTAGAATATCATATGACGAATTTTAAAAACACGTTTATATGTGTCTTCAATATACATATCTCTTGATGTTTAGCAAAAAATAGCTATTACACTAACCTTTTCCTAACTTTTGTTCAGTTGTGTAAATAAAGTTCAAGTTGTTTAACGAAATAGTTAAATTGCTGGAACCAAAATAAACCAAAAAATATAGGGAAAAAAAAACAAGAACCGGACATAGGAACTGGAACAGAACCGTTAAAAAGCTATAAGTTAAAGCAAAATTGTACCGGAATCGTTAATACGATTTGGTCTATGTCCTTGATTGAAATTGCAAATTTTTATTGTAACTCATCTTAACAAAATCTACTTTAATGTAGACAACAAACATGAATTGATTTATAGCGCAATGATTCTTAATAGCACATTATCAGTAATTGTCTTTTATAGTAATCTATAAGCATTGCATTCATAATGTTTCAATTTATTCAACATAACCAATTTTAGCAAAAGTAATGCTTGAAAATTACATCTATAGGCTATAAATACATTAAAAATGTATGTAGTAAGTTTATAATTATTAAACAATATTTTTTTTTATATTTTTACATGTAAACAATTGTTTTCTGATAATTTAACAGATTTTTAAATTAATTTAAAAAAACCTTTATTCACTACAACTATAGTTAAAATTAGTACTAGTAATATAAATTTTTATTAAGTTTACTCAACAGAAGTGTGTATTTGAGAAGCGTGCTTCAGTCCAGAAAATTAAACAACATATTATCTACATTATGCAAATTTTGTGCAACTTTTATAGTCATTATTCTAAATTAATTTAAAACATTTATGTTTTTGTAATTACATTTTCTAAGTTATAAAAATGTTGTTTCAGTTGCCAGTTCTCCTTCGATTTCAAGTCCTGCTGTAGTCTCTTCGCCAGGAATTGCATCGTCAGGTCCTAACCCTTTAGGCCCGTCAGCTTTGCGTGATATATACGGTGGTGCTGCAACTGCTCCTGGTCATCCGCTAGCCTCCTTAGTATCTCAACAAAGACTTTTAGAAATGTCAAGATTTGGTTTGCGACATTTTGATCTCGCTCAACATATGCTTACGCAACAAGGCGCAGTAACAAAATTATTAGGTAAGCGTAACACAATATTATACAAAAACAAATTTTCTACTGTGCGTGCAATATTTGCTAATCTTCATTGTGTAAAATGATTTAAATCGTATAAAAGCGCAATCCGTGAATAAATTGGCGCACACCGCAATTAAACTCGCAACAAATCTCCGGATTATCAAGAAAATCCTATCATTTATAATATGAAGCAGGTATAAATAACGATAACCAGACTTCATAAATTGCAGGTACATTTCACTAACAATTAAGCGTAAATTTATAGCCTCGTCTTCGCCCTTGCGATAACAATACGGAATTTAAAAACGATTACATACCAAATGTAAACGTTTACATCAACCAACTGTTCAACCGCGATCCATATCGTAACATCAGATATGCTAATTCGAATCGAACATTTATAAATTGTAAGCTACTTAATTACCGACTACGAAGTAATAGATTGTTGTACATCCTTACTTTCAGACATTCTTCGAAACCTTTAGGCATTAAAAATTTGAAATCATAGTTTTATTATTCGATGACTGATCGGTTTGTTCGTTTTGATCAATTGAGTTGTAACAAAAAAGCCTAATAATTAATTGCGGCTTGAACGCATATCACAGTGTAAAATATTACAAATAATAACAGGGTAGAGGTTTTAATCTAACAATAACTGTAGACTGTTCTTCCGCTTTTTGTTCAAGAGCAAAGCATGACGCGCCTTTTCAATGGTTCATTGTTCAAAATGCAGCAGTTATAGTTATCTTTATAAAATGCAATGCTGGATTACATACTTGGTTGAATGAGCTAACAAATCTGAAAAATTTGCATATTTCGTGAGAAAAATCGCTATATTCGCTATTGACAGCAGTGGAATCTTGCAGTTACACATGTTTGATTGCCGGAATCACAAATTTTATTTATTGCTTAAGATAACGTTCACATTTAAGTATTTAAATTTCAATCTGAAGGTTAATCTAAATTATAGTCTTAACATTTATCGTTAGAACAATTATTGACTTGTGGAATTGTTTAATTAAGGTCTAATTCTTATGGCTGATCAAGTAATAAATTAGATATTGTACGGTAGCTTACTGCAAATATCTCTATATAGTTTTGATTAATGGCGAGGTAAGTACAGTAGTATTAACACTTACTTAAATGCCAGATTAAACTTTCAACGCAAAAAGTGAATGTGTGTTCAAAGTACAGATTAGCAATCATTGTCTTTTTTGTTCCATTATGTTCTAAATGCAATTTATTAAATTATAGGTATTATATTTGTAGTATATGTAGATAGAGTTTCAGTACTTTTAACAGTTTACAAAGTTATTAGTTTTGTATATGTGCTAACGAAACAAGTCGGGAATTTTAAAATAAACAAAATATTCCAAGTTGACACATTATTTTACATACTTATATTTACTTATTTCAGTTTTGACCGGGATGTATAACATGTTGGAAATGTACACATCTAATACAAATCATCATTCAATATAGGTACTAACTTTATTATACATAACAATATTAATATTTTAATTGTAACAGTATATGTCTCAACCAGTGTCTATTGCTTATCTACGCAATGTCAAAGGTACTACGGACCGTATAAGAAAAATATTGTCTAAACACAACATTCTTTCTACTCTTCTTAATTTGGGTCAACTCTTAAACCCGGTGAAGGACGTTATTTCTTTTCAATATGGTGGCGTTTATAGCATTCCCTGCGCTTGTCGTTCATACATAAGAGAACCGGGTATAAGCGCGGCAATTTGCATTAAGGAGCATCAAAGATGTAGTCGTCTTGAACAACACGTGCTAGAAACGGGTCATCAAATTATGTTTGAAAATACTAAAGTTTTGGAGAATTTTTCTAATTACATCAGTTTTTGCATTTTTTAGTTTTATTGGAATTTTAGTTAACATATTACCTGTGCTTATGCATTTACTTCTAATAAACCAATATATTTAAGTGGCAAAATAAAACTCATAGTTACAGAATATCAAAATACATCCATATATAAGATTAAATTCTTAAAGACAAATGTAAATTTAGAAGCGCGGAACACCAAAAAACTTTTTGCAACACCGATTAAAGCAGATGAGAAGCAATATGTTTCTAAAATGATTCCACTTCAACACTGTGTTCCTCCGGAAAGTCATCATCCAGAGGTACAAGTGAGAAACCAAGATGGGTCAATTATTGTATAAAGCAACTCAACGAAAGGATTAAAACATAATAAAACTCTATTTTTTACTTTTGTTTGTCTTATCAAAAAATCCTTAAGGCCCTAAAAAAAGTTTTAATTTGCACACACTTAACCAGCAAATAAAAAAAAATGCTGAAATAAGCTTTTTTGCACCAATGATAAAAATAAAGTTCCTTTTAGCGTACTTAGGAAACAATTACTATCCGATGCTGATGCTTTTGCCAATACACTGTCGCATATGTGGCTAAATTGCGTTTGCAGCACCCAAATTAAACACGATTGTTCGACGTTTCAGCAAAAAAACATTTTCATTTTATCTTTATAGTAATCTCTTTTTTCGTGTTTGTTATTACTTTATTTTATTTTGTTTTCTTTTCAGTTCAATAAGTTTTGATTTATGATATAGTTTATTCTACTTTACTTTTTAGTTTTTAATGTCTGTTTTGTTTAAAACAAGTTTAATAGCATTGCAAACTGTAACAATTTTAATTTTTACACCTTGTCAATAAATTTGAAATCTCTCTAAAAAGTGTACAATGGCAAGAAGTTTTAACTCATAATTGTGAAGCTTGGACTCGGATTCTGTAGTACGTTTACTAAAATAGAAAATAGAACAAAAATGCTAGTCACCTTGTTTCTGTAACACGATTGCGCCATACTCATTAGAACTGGCGTCACACGACAATTCGGTATCTAAAAGATGTGAGTAAATTGCAAAAACTGGAGCAGAAGCCAATCTGCTTTTCAAGTTTCAAATTCAACCAATTGTTCCTAACCAAATAAGATCGTATAGTGACTTTTTAAGGACAAAGAAATTAATAAATTTTCTAAAATAACTTGACAATCCTGAGAAACGATAAACATCCCTAGTGTTAGAAGGAATACTGCAATTAAAAACAACATTAACGTTTTCCGTACTTGGATGCACACAATCTCCGTTAATAATGTAACCTAAATATGAAATTCGAAAAGCCAAAAACCAACGGAGCCACAAATGAAGTGTAAAGTATCAAATCCAAATCATTACTCATTTATACGTGAAAAAATCTATTTTTCAAGTTTAATAAACTACATTGTTTCTATCTCTCAATATATCCAAGTGATCATCAATCAGCGAAGTAGTCAAGTTATCTTTGATTGTAATCTTATAATTAATACACAGTCTCATATCGCCAGTTTTTTTCTGAATCAAAAGAATTGGGTAGAGTAGGGTGAACTACTTGGTCGTATAATTTTATCTAGAAACAATTTGAGTATGCACTGTAACTTGTTCTTTTAAAAAAATGATAATCTAATTGATATGAGTTGTTCATGCTTTAAAATAATTTTTATTTCCACTGAACTGTCATTCTTATTACAGCATTATTACAATAATTCAAATACAGCTTTTCTAATTTTCTTTGGTCACACAAATTGACATGAGAACCAATCTTTAAATTATTTTTAACACATGTTGGCTCGCAAACTTAATTAACATTTAAAATGTTAGTTAAAAAATTAACAGACATGGATTCAATCCTAATATCAGAACAGTCAGACTCTGAATCCTCATTTCTTTGATTGCTTATAACAGTTACACATCCAGGACTAAAATCGAATTTCAAATCTGGTAGAGAAATTACATCTCGACCTAGCAAACAATTACATTACATAGCCTCATCAGGTACAACATAAAACTTAATCTTGACCTCAACACTTTTACGATAAGTAGTATTCCCATCAAAGTGTTTCAAGTCAAATGCAGGTACATAACGATTTTTATTCGAACTGATGGGGCTGCTTGTGTCAATAAGAGCACTCAAGTCATAACCAAAACCTACTCCTAAGCGAGAATGTCAGCGTTATCATGTACTGTGCCGGTGTTGACGACTCTACCAAATTAACGATATTCTTTTTGGTTTTAAACATTGAAGGCGTTGGTGGCTAAGCTGATTACAATTGAAGCAAGGAATGCCTTTCTTGGTAGTTGACAAATTAACGTTGTTCTTCTTACTGTTCTGTTCTTTCTTAAAAAAAAAACTCGATACTCCTCAATGCACATTACCCTCGCTGTTGATGTTTTTCATAATTCGCAACGTCTCCGATAAAGTTATAAAGTCACGCATTTTCGATTGCGTTTGTAACTGTTTAATTTCGAAACCATCAATCATGTACTCGATCATATCTTGTTTGCTTAAACCAACCTTATTACCTAAAATAATTTTATAATTAAAATGAATAGAAAACTTTTCTTTCCATTGCCGGGAGTGGAACGTGAGCATTAGACAACTTGTTTGGTCTACTACTAAACATTGCTCTTAGTTCACTACGCAGCAAGTTCCACAGTATCGTCACATATTCAGTTTTAGAATGAAACTACTGCTTCGCCTGGCCCTTTAACTTACCGGTCACTATTAAACTTATTGTCGTCTCATCTACCTTGTGTAGAGTTCGAACGGCGTCAACTCTTTTGATTGATAATTCAATGTAGTTGTCTTGGGCACTAAATTCTGACAATAATGATTAGATTTCAGTATTTTTAAAAGATGGCGTCAACCGTGGCTTTTGTACCATTGACGGGTTACTTATTACACCACCCCCACGTTGCGATCTGGATTTATCGTACAATAAACGCGATCTCACCCTTGCTTAAACTATGTCTTCTATTGTAATTACGCCGATCACGCTAACCTCTTCTAACGTTTGCAACCAAGTACACCGAAATTTTCTTTTATTTATTATCTCACGGTACAAATCCGGCTTCTAATAATTGTAGTAAGAAAAGAAAAAACTAAACGTCACTGAACACTTCTATTTCTGCTTTTTACAGTGGACGCAACCATGTCTAGCCATAATCGATACATAAGTGCTGTCGTGTTGCCAACATAAAAGTTCGCATAGTTACATGGCGGCAAAAATTAAAATTTAAATTTACAGTTATAGTTAAAGTTTTTTTTTATTTAAGAATATTTATAATAAACATAGAACTTTCTTAATGCAAAGTTTCATTTACATTTATATAATAAATTGAAAACATGAAATACTCTTGTTTATACGTGTTAGTCAAAAAAATTATTGATAATTACTATTAAAAACTGTATTCTGTAAACCGTTTTTTATTCAATTGTCTGATATGACTGAATGTCTATAATAGTAAAAATTACTGTAATATTTTATCCACGTTTTTTTGCAGTAATATATAATCATAAATGTAAAATTACTATAGTATACATGTAAAAATATATTTCATAGTAAATTTTTTAGTGTAGCATTTATAGCAATTTGCAATTAGTGTAATTCAAATTTTTATTTTGACAAAGTACATTAATGAAATTGGTTCTTAGAGTTAAAGAAATTGTGTGTTTTTTTAAATAAACTCGCTGAAACTTACAAAATCAGTTGTTATTATTGCGTTTATGGTGAATCATGATGTGCTTCTAAAGTAGTACAAGAATGGAAGATAAATACAAAAATTTCAATAAAAATTTTTTCTAATAATTACAAACTTTTAAAACGAAATTCGTATCGTATTGACAAATTTGAGATTTCTCTATCTATCTATAATTTTTGAATTTGTTTGGGTTTTTTTCTTGATATCAATTTTCTTATAATCATGATTTTAATTGTAGGTGCGTATAGATCCTAGAAGCAAATCAAATTGGTTGTTGCTAGTTTTAGATTTTTTTAAAGTTTATCTTTAATGTTTTAAAAAAAAAAACAACGCAAAACACAACTTTTTAACCTTCATTTTTTTATTACAATTGCACATGCGGAAACATCAATACGGTTCCATAATAAATAGCATTTCTATCGTTATCGTGCTATTCAATCGACACCTAGCAATCAGTGTTACAAAATACCTAAAATAGCAAAAATTGGTACGAGTTCATCTCAACTGACTCTTTTTTAGAGTTTGGCGTTTTTGTCAAGGTATGAAAACCTATTTATGGAATTTTGAGAAGCTAACGATAATTGTAATACCTGCTTCTATAATTTATGATCTGGTCTTAAAATTAGCCTACTATTTAGAACTTGCAGAACTGTCATAGTGCAACATAGCGCAACGCTATCTATCGCTTTAATTGTTGCACTGAAATAAAAAAAAGCAAATGAAGAAAAAACGTCTGGTGAAAATTGCCGATTCGTTGTATTTGTAAAAAACAATAATATTATTAAGTATTATATAACAAAATTTTAATAAAATAGATAATTTGATTTATTGTTAAGCAAATTGTATTATGTTTATACGTTTTTCAAACTTTATGCAATAGATGTTATATGTACAAGCTTTGATAATTATTAAAAATAATTGTATGTTTAAAAATTTGAAACCTACACATCTGGTGATTATCGACAATTAAAGTTCATTATATACGACAATGAGAAACGATATTTTATTATGTTGTTACGTTCGTGCATAACATTCAATATTAATGAAGATGACCTTAAATCGTGACCACCAAGTAAGTTTGCGTTTACTAACACGGAAAATCAGAAATGTACATCATACAAGAATATTAAAGTAATTATTATATTAAACTTAGGTACTTGCACATGCTTGTCTATACATATTGATGTGCAAAATAGTGTGAAAGATGCGGTGGTCACGCTTCTTTTAAAACCTTGCATCACGAAAAGTTCTGTGAAGCATAAAGAACTGGTATCTACTGTTTAAAATTGATAGGTGCCACTTTGTTCTGTGCGCATATTGCTTTACCCGAGTTGCAGTTATCATTGTGCGAGCAGCCTACCTATTACTTATCCTGCCAAGGTTCTGCTAACATGCGATATACAAAATGGCCGACTGTCTGGCTGCATTTAATATCTCTAATAACAGGAATTATCATATCGTATTATAGTGTTATGAGAATTATTTATTTAAGCGCGCTCGACATTTGTGCAATCTACTGTATTTTATCCCCACCTATAATTACTTATTGATCCTTTTTATGTACATTAACAAAGCTAGTTATTCGGCGAGGGCGATAAAAGTAGTGTTATTAGATCGATTTAAATGCACCAATAAGAGAACGTTCAAAGCCATAATTTTTCTACGCTTCATTTATAATATTGTATTCAAATTATTACTTGTAAGACTTATATTGGAATTCAATTATATACTGCATTTAATGTCATTTTTAGATAGTAAAATATATGTTAATAAGTTATTTATATTAAATATACATAATACATCATAAGAAAAACATTTTTACTTTTAAAGAGCAAAATAATTTCTCAAATCTTCGTATACTTTGTATTGAGCTATCTTAGTAAAAGTTAACGTAAAAACACTACCTACTTTTTTTAACTGTTTTTTAAAGTTAATTTGTATGTGTAGGTACATATATTTGACTCCAAAAAAACACTCGTGTATAATTAATTTGGTAGAATAGTTGATATTTCATTCATTAAATTTGTGCAATGCCTGGTCAAACAGCTTCGTACGAGTTCTTATATTATCTGCACAGGCGTCAAGTTATTACTGTTTGAGATCTACTAAATGATTACCAATTTGAGTATTACAAAAATATTAGACAATATATTTAAAATTAACTGTTTATTTATTATAGATTCCTCAAATCTACAAGTTTAGTTATAATTTAAATCACTTTGATCGGGCTATTTGTTAAGAAATATTTGTTACTCGGTGCTTTCGTTCTTGCAATACAATCCGCAAAAATTGACCTATTAAAGAACTCTGCATTATCTATTGTAACATTCTAGAAATGTCTTTAAATGTTTGACGCGGTACAGAAAGTGAATTTTTTCGGGGACTATAAGACTATATATAGACAAGCGTTAAGTCACTGTAGCCTATTGATAATGCGCGTAACAACGTAACAATATTTTACAATCGAAACTAGTTTGTAGCAGTTCACGCGCATACTCTAAATTAATTATTAGGCAGTCGGAACATTTCTATAAAAACTTGTATAAACGTAAATTTTTATCAAAAACAGATCACGCCACATTAAAATAGTATTTTTAATTTTGTAACCTGGATAACAGTGGCAACATGCATTGAAAAATTACAAATGATTAACGACCAATCTGGCAAGAAGTGATTCTTTTTCAAACAATTCCTAAAAAATATTAAGAAGAAACTGCAGTTGACACTGCTGATGAGTCAAGTATCGAAGGTGTAATATGTACACAATGTCTAAACATAATAAAACTGGGACCAGTATTTGGTTTTGTTTTTAATGACATATTAAACATTGATTTACCAAAACAAGTTAAACTCATTTTCGTGTCAGCTCACAGACGAAATACGACTACCAACGTTTAATTTGGATGAACGTAGGGGTTTGGTCACAAAAAACATTTAAGTTGATAGGAACAGAATGAAGACTAGATATGACGTCAAAACGCGTATATAGCTGTACACTGCCTAAGCAATTGGACACCAAACTTTATAAACATTATAACAAAACGCCTAGTAAAATTTGACAACATTGGCATTGTAGACAATACTTGCAGCGATATTCAGCGGTTACTAACTATTTTTCATAAACACTGCCTCAAGCGATCAAAGAGCATGTTCCTTACCTGCAAATATTTATCTAAATTGTACCCTAAAGTTTTAAATTCTTCTTCGCCAAGTTTTCTATTTATTTATGTTCTCTGGTTAAGTAATTAAACAAAATTTAATTGTTATTTATGATTAAATAAGTTCCATCTATCGCTCGAATAATGATAAACTGTATGCTCAAATATAAAACTACTGTACTAATTAGCCTAAAAGGCTTAATATATCTGGATTAAATTAAAGTCAACATTCCGATTTTCTTTGCAAATGAAGTATTGTCACCATTAACAAGTAATTAGTGGTCGAACAATCACAGTATAAATTCCCATTACTCCTTTTAAATTATTCATATGAAAAATTAAAGGATACATATCTCCCTTTATAAAATCAAGTGTAATTTCTCATACAAAACGCTAAAAAAATTCCAAACAAAATTTGAAAATACATACCTATGCTATAAATCACAAAATTAGAAAAATGCGAAATGCATTTTTTCGCTTTCTCTTCGTAACATTTAATTTAAGTATTAACTATTTCGAGGGAATATAAATTTAATAGTAATGAACTGAAATTTGCAATTTCGTAGTTTGCATTTTTTTTGTTTTAGGTTATTATAATACCTACTACATTTTAATAAAAATTATACCTTAGATTTTATTATAAATTATACATAAACACTATTTATATTACAAGAACAAAACTAAATACAGAAAATCCTAATAAAAAACATGATTAAAAAAGTATTTAATTTAAATGTTTGTTTGAATGTATTAAACAATGTTGCTTGATGCGAAGTAATAACATTCTGCTGAATGAAGTATGCTGAATACAGTATTCACCTGATGACGATTGCAGATACCACAGGAATCGAAACGTTGTGTATATTCATTTCAAAATAATAAACAATGAAAGTTTAGCAGAATGTTATTACTTCGCATTTTATTTAAATATTTGTATTTTACATGCTAGTAATGGGTGTAATTTCCATTATTGGTTATACATTCCCGTAGACCGTTTGGCATCGAATTGATTAAATTGGCACATACATTAGCTCCTCAAAATCTTTCCCACACGGTATTAATATGGCATTTCGTATTTCTATGTTATTGTTCAGTTCGTCGTTCCACCCACTGCCCACAAATTCTCTTAGACCGAATTCTTAAACCGAATTGATCCTTTGGGATAAACTGCTCGAACGGAAGGCAACATAACGTCTTTCAAAACCGTCGGGTAAGTTTGAACAGTTAAGCGTCCATCGACACGTGTTAATTCCCCTGAACCAGCATCACTCATCTATCCCCAGTACGCAGCACTAATTCCCCTACTTCTTTTGTTGGGTTGCACATGTTTTGATTCATATCTAGAATTACTTGGCCTCTAAACAACTTTTTTACTATCTTGTGAAGTGCAGGTTTTTTCATCTGAAACAATCAAAATTTAAATGTTCTTCTGAAAACTGCAATTTACGGTAAACATTTTCTTTAGTTATTATAGATTTGTTTACAAGTCGATAGCAGCTTTTAAGGTATTCCTTATTGTTAGCAAACTGCATTGTAGCTGTAATCTTTCGCGAATGGTAGCGGAAGTTGTAAATGGAGTCAAACTAGCATCTTGGATAATGTTGTCTTTTTCTACTCTGGATAAGAGAAATGGCCTTGTACTTCTATGAGCGGTTTGCAAAAGGTAATCATTTTCCGCCTCTTGTTCTTCACGTATAATGGACCACACTTTTCTAATAAAATAAATAATAGTTAATTAAAACTGCGCAAAAAGGTTTATGTTTACTAAAAGGCACCGATAAAGAAATGTTATTAATTTAAGTAAAAAGGTTACGTCTTTTAAGTTAGCAGTACAAGGTTAGCAGAATCAAATAAATATAGTTAGGAATTCGTTGCGAAAGAAAAAAAATTGAAACATTCTTACTTTTTTAGTTATGTGTTTTCAGCTAACTTGAGGCAAGTTAGCAGTACACTATTCCAAAAAGTGCTTTAATGAATTTATTTTCTGCTTAAAATGTGTGTAGAATTATAATAAAGCAAAGTTCCTAATTATATTTTAATTGATTTTGCTAACTTTGTATTGCTAACTTGAGGGACATAAAAAGCTTGATACCTAATTGCTATGTGACTGAAACTTTTATAATTTCATTATAAACAATTTCATGTGATGTAGGTGAATAATTGTGCAATCTGAATTATACATCATATAATACCTATAAAATAGTTATATATAACCACGTTTAAAACTGAAAAGACTGCTAATATTAAAGAATAAAAAATCTTACCGATAAACCTATACGTGCAGCAATTGCTCGGATAGAAAATCCACATTCTCGTAAAGCAATAATCTTTCCTCTAGTTTTTAGTAATAACTCTGCTTGTCCAGGAAAACGTGGCATTTTGCACAACGTTGACACACAAAACAACACTAAATATTATATATTACAAATTAAATAACCCCTTTATATACCCTACTTAGTAATGGCGGAAACACTGCTTTAAGCGTAATTTTTATGAGAATTTCTGTATTGTTTCTTCTCAAATTTTAATTCAATCTTTGATTTTGGTTTCAATACGCTAAGTACTAGTAATAAAAGTAGACAAAAATTTGTAAATTTTTGTTTAGTAGGTATTAGTTTTATAATCAAGAATCCTAGGTTTTCTAAAATAGTTGAAATGTAATGAACCAAATCCAAATGATTGCAAAATTTATTACGTTTGCCAAATGTAATGTTTTGCACCCTACATTGATTTATTAACATTGTTAAAAAAGGCAAAATAATAAGTAAAATCAAAGGAAAAATGTATATAATAATATAAATTTAAAAAGAGTTTAAAATTTATAAATTAGTAATGTTTTGTAATTATTTCGTTAAAAAGTTTTACTTTTTTGTATTATTATATTTTGTTGATGTTATTGTACTTGTTTTATTATTATTTATTACTTAAAACAAGATGAAACATTATTTTTGAGATATTTGCATTTTCTCATCTTATTTTTACACAATAGTTTTTCAAAGCGGGGGCTTCGCCCGCGCCTGGAACCGCTCCGTCTACTTAGAATTTCTGAATTATGTCGAAATTTGGTGGGGCAATTATTGCGACACATAAATTTGTTTCTATCAGTATAGAACGACGCTTAAAATTTTGACATTTTTTAGTTTGTTTTTAAATTTTCATTAAACATTTTTAGCCCCCAATAAAAATTTTATACTTTCCATTGGCCCAATAAATTTTGTTTGCCATTGCGTACTTTACATGGTGTATAAATATAAATATAAATTTAAGGAAAAATAATAAAACAAATTTCAAAACGCAAAAATGTAAAAAATTCAAGTTATTTGTGTGGGGTCCATAAAACCGTTCTCTGTTCAAAAGAAAAATGATCATACAATGATTTAGCGTTCAAGACAATAGATAACAATGTTTAAAAACATATTTTGTAATATGTAAAACCTTACTCCTATTATAATTAATAAATGTTTCATTTTTTAAGTTTTGTCATTTTTTTAAACTCAAATTAAAAAAATAACAGGCAATATAAACAGAGCACCCATTTAACATTATACTTAATCAACATTAATTTGAATAATAAGAAAATAAGAAAAGCAAATATTTTGCGTAAAGTAATGCTTTAAGGACAAAAGACGCTCAAATACAACTGTAAAGCACAATTAAATACGGTTCCATGAGCTGTGAAGAAGGTTTAAAATAAACTTCGCCCTGCGGTGCATAGGCTGTGACGAAAGTTTAGCCGCGGGGCTGAACGTGTTGAATACTAGGCATTTGTCTCGATGTGACATCTTTTAGGTTAATCGTTACTTATAATTATCAGGTTTTCAAAGTATTGGGTATTTACAAAAGTCTAAGTGTTTGTATTAATAATGTAGAAATAAACGTTGTGGATCATTTTGTACAAAAAAAGAGTCCGATTTTTCTAATGTTTGGTTATATATTTCCATTACTTAGTTTTAGCAAAATCCTACAAGAATTTATAGGTAACGAAACTCATATTAATTTTGATTTCCAGATTAGTCACATCTAACTAAAGACAATATCGTTTTAAAATAATATTAATTTTCTCGCCACTTGTTCTTTTTGTTATAACCCAATCAGCAAGGAAACGTTATTTTCATGTTTTAAAAACGTTAGAACGTTTTAAAATAGATGAAATAAAAATAATTTATCTATTCATTTATACAATATCTTAAATAAATTTTAAAGCTAATTTCTAAAACATTTTTTTTAAATTTAAATAACGTTTTTGCCCTTGCAACATAAATTTGGCCATTAAGGTTTTTGCAATGTTTTTAAACACGTAAATATATCTTTTGAAAACGTTAAAAAAACATTAAATAAATGTTTCCTTGTTGATTGGAAAAATATACATACGATTGTACGAAAGCTGCCTGAAAATAAAACTCGACAGGCACAGATAAGTAAATTTGAGTTACGCATACCTTCCGTCTAATACTTAAACTAGTAGGTTCGATACCATCCATAAATTGGGTTAGATCAGCAAAGCTGAAGCATTTTTTTCGTGTATTACGGCAGTGTAATTAAAAAAAACTATTGAGAATCGCATTTTACCTATATTCATAAAAATCTATTTTTTATTAGACAATGCAAACTACGAATAAATGTTATGAGAATTTGTAATAGGAATTAAGATTACAATTGTTCAACTACTCATTACGTTCAAATGATGATAATACTTATTTTACAAGGAAAATCGAAATGTTGACTTTAATTTAATCCGGAAATATTAAAAATGTAGGCTAATTAAAATAGCAATTTCATATTTGGGCATGCAGTTTAAATTTATTCGAGCTATTAATAGAACTTTTTTTAATTTATTTTAATTATAAATCAAATTATAAATGACAGAACTTTTTTAAATAAGGGCTATAGCATTCATTTAAAACTTGAGCAGAAAACATAAATAGAAAATTTGGCGAAATAAAATTTAAATCTTTATGGTACAATTTAGATACATATTTGTAGCAAAAAAATATGTTCTTTGAATGGTTGAGGCGGTGCTTATAAAGAATGGTTAGTAACCTCTTAATATCGCTGCAAGTAATGTCTACAATGCCAATGCCGTTCTTTTATAACGTAAGTTTGGTTGCCTACCTAGCAGGTCGTGCTTAAAAGTGTCCAATTACTTTTTGAGGTGGTGTACAATCCGTAAATGAGATTTTTTTGTGCAACGTAATAATGACGTCATTTACCCTATCTCAATATCACCTAAGATCAAATCAAAAGTTATACACGTCGATCGTCGAGTCACTTATCTAGATTCAGATTGTTAATGGTTAATCTAAACTTGGACTGTTACTGTTTAAGTTCAGATTGCTAATGTTTATCTAGTTATCACTATTTTAGTAGTAGTCTTCAGTTTGCATAAAACGATAAGTAACTGGAGCTTAATTTATTACACGTGACAAAACTAAATTTATTTTACATTATTGTATACAAGTTAAAATACAAATACGGTAACGAAGGCTGATGTTTTGAAAGAACAAAAGTTAACACACTTGTTAGATCACGACCAAATTTAATACACAATAATATCTCAGTTGTGTTGTAATATTGGTGGTTTAAAAAATACAATTACAAAACTTTCAATAGCATAGCATAGCAATAAAAATATTATGTAATGTACGCATATTTGAATCTTTAGAAACAATATATTAAATGCAGTTAATTTACATCATTTGAAAGTAGTCTATCGTATACTTAAATTAGAAACAATTGATTTAGAAATTTGACATCACTTAGGTTTGAACAAAAAACTAAAGAATCTTAAAATCAAAATTGTTAATTAGAGATGCACATTTTTTAAAGTTAATAAGTTTTTAAATATATATTTATTGATTGTCTATTAAAAACATCTAAGTATTCTTAAAATTAGTATGATGATCTATCAAATGTTTGGGAAAATAATATTTTACATTGTAGCCATGCTGATAACTCCTAATTTCAATAATTCTTCTTTTAATTAATTGGTTAATACTTTTTTCTTTAGTTCACTTAAATAAAGTACTATTTTTTTAGTTATTCAAATGCTTTGTTAAAAAAAAAATTTTTTTGGTTGGTGTGGTTATTGCAATTGTTATACATGACAAGTTTGCTAAAAAAAATATGAAATCCTCTATCTTTTTTTCGAAATTAATTTGAGCTTCTTTAATGCTATGTGCTTCTTGGAAGTCTATGTATGAACAATTTCCTTAATAATTTCAAAACTTTTGCACAACAAATTACAGTTTCTGACCAAGTTCTCCATTAAGTTGTAATCGTGGTAGGCACAAGCGGTATATTTTTAGCAAGAGTTGAAGAGGCTTCCAAAAATACTTTTTTAACAATTGATATCAAGTTTTTTACGTTAATATAGTAAATAGTTTTGATTTTCTGTTTTTATCAACCCATACAATTTCAAAAACAATATATAGCAATAGTTTTTTATTATAGATTTGTCAGGAATATTTTGTTTAGCATATTTTTTTAAAAAGTCACAGAGTATTTTATTTTTTGTTTTTTAGCTAACGGTATTCGGCAGTGATAAAAACTGTACACAATTCTTCAGTCAATTTTAAACGTTTTAAATGGGTTTTTGATCTTGTGTTTTTACATGATTTTTTCAATTTTTTTTATATTTAGACGATCTCGTAGCGTTGTAATCGGTTTATGCCAAAATGTTACTATCATCCGTCTTACAAACATTAGGCGGTAAATTTTTTCTAACCTATCATTGCTTTTGTTGTATTACTACTTATTTTTATTTAATATATGTAATTAATTTTAAATTATTAATTTTTGTTGTTGTCGTGTTTTTCATTTAAATGAGTTAACGTTTTTGAGATTTACTTAGACTCGTCAAATTTTTAGTGTATTAATTTTCAACTCAAGGTTACAGTTCACGACATAATGAAACACCTCTATGTATTTTTTATTGTTGAAATGCTGAATCAATTTTCTTTTTGTAAGTACAGTTTTGTTAATGTTTATATAATTGATTGTAATCATTGTCTGTATATTAATTAACTTGTTTATGTATTAAAATCTAGACACAATATTTGCAAAGAAAATGGTGTATTTTTTTGGAAACAAATTCTCAAAGAAAAGTGATCGTTTCTTTATTCATTTTTTATCTGATCATAGTCATTTACTTATTCATCGTTTATAATCAACTAATTACAAAAAGCTGTTAAAAAAATAATTTCTAACAACAATAAAACTAATTCAAACTATCGTAAAACAAGTTAACCTTTTTATTTGTATTTAATTAGGAGTTTTTTGTTACTAAAAGACATACACCTTATCATAATTGCACAACATTAATCATATAAACCACTACAATTGTGGCTTAAGGCATTGATGCTGAAATAAAGGAAATGACAAATTAACAAACCGTTGAGATTACAAAAAATATATTTGATCAACCACTTAGCATTAATTTAACAAAACTTTTTAATTTGTTGATGATTTGTTATATTTTGGAACAAAAACAAAGTTTAATTAACCTTGTCTGGAATAAACAAAAATTTATCGACATACATCTCTATACCTTATTTAATAACTATTAGACTTGGTAAGCCTAAAAGTCTGGGCGTTTAACTACGACGCGGTCTAAGCCAAAAGTCGCTTATAATTATAAACAAAATAACCGTGAAAGCCTAAGATTTTATAAATTTTAAATACATTAAAATATAAGCAAACACATGCAAATTACTCAATGTCAGATTCCGAGCTTGAAGTCGTATTACTGTCATTATTAATAGCTATTATTAGTGGTTCTATTAAATTATCGACTATTCCTTCTAACTTGCACATCTTTTTTTCTTCTTTACCGACACGTTCCACACAATTTTTCCAATTGGTACTGGACACATTGGATGAAGCTTCTAGTAAAAGATTTTTTACTTCAGACAGCATGAAAGATTTATTTTTAGCTACTACCTCGTTCTTTACTTAAGCCCATATGAGATCTATCAAATTTAACTTGCAATGTTACGCTAACAATCGTAACACTATTTTGTTAACTTTGTTTGCCATTTCATCAATTGTATACCAATTATGTTGATACTTGTGTTTACCTATTTTTTATATAATTTTTTTTTATGCTGATGTAGGAATTTTGTCCACTCTTCGACTAGGGTATAGTGCATTGTTCATTACAATATTAGTTCTTTATTGTAATTTTGTTAGAAATTCAGGAAACCATGTGTCAAATACCGCTGCATTCATGTTTTTGTGATAATCTCCTTATTTCTTGCCTTTAAAAACTAATAATGCGTTTTAAACAAACCTTGCTGACCCAGCATGTAAAAGTCTTCCTTTTCCCGATAAACTCTTTAATTTCGTTCTTAACCCTTCAACGAATCTTTGATGTTTGCTTGCTATACTTTTTTTTTACTTCATTTAAGTATTATCAAGATAAAATATAGATTTGTTCGTTGTTCTGTACTTGCTTTATGGTTCTTAAATATTTTCGCCTCCAATTAATAATATCGTTGCGTTCTACTAAATTGCTTTTATGACTTGTTTTCAGGTATCTAAAATATAAAATAAAATTTTTTATAACGGTTGTTTTCAGTCAAACTTCATTGAAATTTGTGGCAAATCTGGCTTGTTTTTTAAAGCTTTACTAATCTCATCCATTGTCGGGATTTTATTTAAAAAAAAAAATAGTCAGTGTATTATTCTTCGAACATTGTTGTTAACTGTCTTAAGTGTTTGGAAGACACAATGTTGAGGACTTGTAACAGTTTTTGTATCTTGGTATTCTTTTAAAACACGACATAGTTGATTTTGCAATGCTTACAAACAAAAAATCTACAAGTTATAATCTTCAATTTCTATCATCAACAAAACATACCTCCTTCACTCAAAATTTGCTTGTACATATAAATGATGCACTGCTTTTCTGCGACAGAGAAGTAGCTTAGGGCTAATCGTTTTCGCTTTTTTTGTAGCCATTCAACCACACCACCTGGCATTGCGTAATCTATAATCAAATATTGTAATACAAAATTCTTAGTTCTCAAAAAAACTTTTTTAATTAAATACAATTTCGCAGTGGTTTAAAACACCAAAATAGCACAAACGTTACAAAATGATGACAAATTTACCTAATTAATAAAATGAGTTATGCATTTTAAATTTTCATACGTTTCTACTGCATCTTGATTACGTTTATTTGTATTTTGAATGAAAAATGAATTGTTAGGTTCGGTAAGGAAAATATTAGCGAAATCCTTGATATCTTACAGACGTACATTTCCACACCAGCATAGATAACGAATAAAGCATGTGCGTGTGGTACAAAACCATAATAATGTTAGCAATTTGCTGCTCGTAACAAATGTAATATTTGATCTGCTTTAACTATTCATTCTTACGAGCTCTCTCAGGAAAACAGCTAACTTAAAATATACATGGACTATACGTACCTACTGTTTTAGGTGCATAAGTCGTCGTACGCAAAGTTTAAAAATGATTCTATTGAGAAAGCGTTTGTTTTTGAAATCAATAGTATACAGTAAAAAAAATTAGTGTATTTTTACGTTGAGATTACATCTATACATTAAAGAACTTTCACAAGATGAGCAATGATTTTTGTAAAAAAATTACACATTTTTTTCAGTGTATGTGCACATTTACAGCAAAAATTAGCTATGCCAAAACGACAATAATAAAAATATGGTTCTAAACAACAAATCTTTCAGAAATTTTTGACGGTAATTCTCTGTCTTATTTAAAAGTACGTATATTTTAATTGTATTAATTTTGCTTATTTTAATACATGTATTAAAAACTATTTGTGTCTACATCTGTATATAAATGCCACATAGTATTAATTTACTAATCGTTGCTGTTTTGTACTGTACCTATGCAGAACGACGGTATTAGTTCCAATCTGTTACTAAATTAATGTTGTAGTTTTATTAACTAATTTTTACTTGTGGATTAGTCGATATATTTTTTACATAATATATATTTCATTACCATTTATGGTTTGACGGTTTCACATAGTATTAAATATTGACACAATTCTAACATTATATAATATTTGTTTTTATTGTCTTACAAATGTGTGTGTAATTTATTAATTTTCTAAATGGATTTATTTTGTTTGTAATATGAGCATGCATTTTTGTTTTTTACGACAGGAAATGCCCAATAGTTTAGTTTGTGCGTCCGCAAAACCGTATTATCGTGACAATAAATGACAAATTATTGTTATATAAAATGTAAGGTAATTATATTAATGTAAATGTGTAATTTTCTGAACTACGCCATATTTAATGCGCGGTTTAGACTCTTCGAATAATGAGACCCAACACACGCCACTTATTAATTATTATCTACCTGCGTATGTAATTCTCTGTAATCGAGGCAGCCAATGACTACATTTGTTTTTCCATCCTGCTAGTAGTAAGCATCGTGACGCTCGGGCGCTTATATCGCAGCACACCCCCTAACAAGGCCATATTGCTTTATATACAATTGATAATTTTCTACTGTGACCGTCATCTGCCATCAACCGCAAGAAAAAATGCATGGAACATGTGATGCATAAATATTTATAACATGCAAACACTAGATTCAAAGAATCGCACTTGTTATCAATAAAAAAATGAATAAAATGACACCTTTATTTTAATTGCATAAAAATATAATTATCATTTACTATTATCTTCTTGGAAGAAAATCTTTCTTTTATTTGCATTGAAGCACTGCTCTGTTAAGCATGAAATTACCCTTAAACACACAGCCGCCAGGAAACGTGATAATGATACTCAACTAAACTGTTTATACTATACTCTTTACTAATCCTTAATAATTACATCAACTTTTACTTCTCGTTCTCGTATTTCTTCGAGAACTTCTTGATAAAATGTCTTCTTCAGCTGTTTGTATTTTTGAATATATTTTTTTACGTAATCAAAAACTTGATTTTTGTTTAATAGATTTAAAAAATCGTAGTTTTGATCATATTATTTAACTTTTTATGAGTAACGTTGGTTGACTATATTAACACAGTTTTAAATTACACATACGAATGATAGATTTCTATGTACCTAACTTCAGAATTCTAAGGAAAATGGTGAATAAAATAATAATAAATAAAATGTAAAAATGTTCTTTATAAATTTAAGCTTTTATCAGACTATTATATTAAAAACAAGTATAACGCTTCTAATTAATTATTTTAATAGTACTATGCAACTTGCCAAACTTTATTTAATTTCTAATTTATTTCTACTATTAACATACAACCGAACCGGTTTTGTTTTCGCTTGTTTAATGTTGCGTATGATAAAAATAGATAATAATAATTGCTTTAATAAACCATGTCAGTCATTCGATCAATAAAAGCATGCTACCATTTTACCGATTTTATAATGGAACTAATAAATTACAGATCCGCTGTGAGATAATTTTTTTATACAATTGCAAAGTTTAGTTTGGGTTAATTCAAATTATTACCAAAAACGATTAGCGAAACAAAATTATCCATTATTAAGATTTAAAAAAGCGAAAAACAAGTTTTCGATTCACGAGTTCGCCCTTTAAAAAGAATTTCGAGATAATCGAACAAGATATAAATATAATAACATAATGTGACCATATTTAAAATGTCCCAAGGAAATAAATAACGAACACTAAAGGATTATGAAAGAGTAATTACACTTGCATGTATCAAAGCGTTCCAAGTAGCCAAACTGCCCGAAGCTGTGCACTCGACTGCATGCAACAATGCTCTCACGCAACTAGGCAGAAGCACACACAGATCAGGACAATTCTTTTAATGTCCTTTAATTTAAATTTATGCGGTTGTGCTTTGAGTTTTTAGGAACAATTATGGTTATTGTAATTTATTTGTAAATACCGCATCCTTTTCTGCAAACTACGGAAACGTTGACAAAACCTATTCAGTTTATTATTTCTCTTCCAATTTAACCAATTTATAAGTGTAATTAGTTCCACACTTGTTATTAGTTTTATTTTGTTTTATTGTTAGTATGCCAATTGATGTAACTTTTTTCCCACAATACATTCTTAGAATTTTTTTTGCATTTTTTGGATATGTTTTCAGGCAATTCTGTTTCATTGTAAGTTTAGTTTATGCGGAGTGTTTTAAATATTATACTCAAATAGATAATGTATGTAATTATAATAAAACATTGCGTAAATTAGCGTTACATAAAATTGAGATAAAATGTAAAAAAACCAAAGTTTGAGATATAGAGTTGGCGTTGCTTGAAAATCTTATATACTTTTTAAATTATTCTTTAAATAATTTTTAATATAAGTTTTATAAACTTTAACAAAATTCACATATATATTTTTTTAATTTTGCCAATAGCGCTTAGAAAAACAATAAATAAACAATTCAGTCGTTTACGAATGCGTTAATTACATTGCAAATATTATTGCATAAACTATTACATTGGTTGATAAAGAAAAGCATTTTTTGCTAAGTATGATCAATTGCTATTGATTGATGATACCATGTGGTTTTAAAAAGTTGTTGACAAATTTTGACAACTAATCGAATCCTGTTTTTATAATCAATAAATTTTTATTGCATTAGTATTTGTTTTACGTTTACAGTAAATTAAAACTTTATTAAAAGTAAATTATGATTAAATATATGCAAAATTGTTTCTACTTTTTTATACTGCATACCGTAACGATGTCGTGTGTAGCTGCTTTCTTTTGACACTTGTACCTTTGAAATAATTTTACCGATTATTTAAAGTATTGTTTTATTAGCATAACTTTTTGCAAACTTATCATTTCTAATAATTTTATATGTATTTCAAATACAAACTAATGAAAATTAATTAGTAAAATAATTCAAATAAAATGATTTAATAAAAATACTTTTTCTTAGCATGTCTACATCAATATCGAATGCAAAACATACATTTTATTAGTTTTTAGCACAGTATTTCATCCGTAGTGCCTATATATTTTCTTAACCTTTGGATTTACAAGCAATTTTTGAAGCGCCGATTACCAAGTGGGGTCAGATTTGACCCCAAGTTTTTTTTTCTTACTTTGTAAAGAAAAAACGATTAATTTCTAATGGTAACCTTTATTAATATTTTAAATTAAGATTTCATATAAACTAATAAAAATATAAAAATAAAATGTAAACATAAATTAGTGAGGGCAACAACTATTACATATTAATGTAGTTTGTTTCTGGCAATGTTGTTTACATACAAAGAGTTTGCACTTTTCACATGTTTCCGAACATTTTTTGTCATTTGCTCTTGGACATATCTTACAACGACCTCTTTTTGGGCGAGCGATAGCTTCGTCTTGCGGTCCCACTTCCTCTGGTTCTGTGTCTGCCAAAACCATTGCTATTGCAGTCTGCACATGTCTTGGTAATCCTTGAAGTGTACGTTTTTTGATATGTGGGATTATTAATTCAAACCCAAGTTTTTGCAAAAATAATCTCCTTCGGGATGTTTTCCCTTTTTCAAAATTTCCAAATTTCGTAGTGTATAGAATAAATGCATTCGTGGCAGCAATATCAAGGAAATTAAAAAATGGAACAAGAGGTCAGCGATTTGTATTTCTTCTGCATGAGTATTCCTTCACCATTTTATAGACGCTGTCCACAGTTCCTTTGCAGTAGCTCCTTCGCCAGACATAGACATAGACATAGACGTAAAAAAGTTATTTGTGGTAATACTATAACCCTCTGTCAAACCCTCAACCAAATCCAAAACTACCCGCTTCCTTAGAAATGAAATTTTATACTCGTGCATAAAACGATAAAATTGTGTTTTACCTTGTTCCCGTTCTGGAGCGTTGTCTACCATTCCAGTATATATTTAGAAATTCCAGCAATATCTGTGACCAACATCGCATAAAGCCCAGATTTTAATTCCGTATTTATCTGGCTTCGACTTCATATACACTCGAAAGGGACATTTTCCACGGAAAGGAACAAGTTGTTCATCAATACATACTTCAGCATTAGGGTTATTCGATTTTTTTTCAATTTGCAGCGAGAATATCGTGAATGTTACGAATAGCTGCTAATTTAACTGTTGCCCGTCATTCTTCTCGGATGTCCATATCGTCAAATCGAATGTATTTCAAAAGGTCTCTCATTCGATTACGAGACATTGCAGCACAAAAAAAATGGTCTATGGAGAGACATGTATTTCGTAGTCCACAGCTCCAATATTGGTTCTTGGCGTGCTTTCAAACCACCAGCTAAAAGCAGTAATCCAAAAAATGCATGTAACTCATCAGCATCTACTGGCTTCCACGCATCGGCTACAATTCTTCTAGCTCGAATGTTTGTGTCTCTAAATATTATGCCCATAATGTCTTCCAAGATAAAATAATGGAAAGCATCTAGGCATGTTGAAATATGTTCACTGAATTTTGTTAATCCTGGCGGTGTTTTTAGAATATTTTGCTGATTTTGTCTTCTAACATGAGGCTTATCTTTTTTCCATATGGAACCATCTTTACCCACCAGTATATCTTTATCAGTGGGCGAATTATCATTACTGTCATCAAATATAAGATTTTTTTTAACTATTATATACTTTTTATGCATAAAATGAGATTTAAACTGTTATTGGTGATAATTAAATTTAAGCACTTCCCATATATAATTTATTTATTAATTATTAGGTACATGTTATAACCATTTTGGTTATTATCAGGCTTCTAAAGTTATAACGAAAGTAAAATCTAAACCATAAATTGTTATTATTATACATACAATTTATAAACAAACAAATTAATTAATTTAAAAATTTACAAGTCATGTCAAAATGACAATATAAATTAAACAAATTTTTGTATGCAATGTACGCATATAAAATTAATTTAATAAAATCAAAAACAAGAAAAATAAAAATAATTTAAAACAAAATAAAAAATGCTATTTAAGAAACAAAAAACATTTATCAAAATTAACAATTTCATTTAAACAAGCATCTGGTTTCAAATTCTTTTTTTTCTAGAAAAATTAATTTAGGGCTTTTATTACAAATACAAATTTTATGGTTAGTTTTTAAATTAAAAGAATGGTGATCTTCTAATATCTGATTACCAAAAAAATATTTATTAGACGAATTAATACCAACATTCTTGTTTTTAACGTAAGAAAAGTGTTTAGCTCTTCTGGTTTGAAATTTACGACCGGTTTGTCCAATATAAATCAGAATTGCAACAACTACAATTTAATTTATAAACACCAGATTTATTCAGAATATAATTTTGAATTAAAATTCTTCAGGACTTAGGCCAATTTTTTTATTCTTAATTACGTTTTTAAATTTTAATTAACTATATAAAAGGCGACGTTTCGATTTATTAAAATCATAATCATGCCAATTAAATTAATTTTTTTTTAAAACATTTAATCATGTATTAAAAATTTATATAAACTATAAAATAACACTACACACGTTCTAAAATAGTTTTAGGTTAACATCAGGTTTAACCTGTTAAGAATCAAACAATTTGGCCTAAATCACGAAGAAATTTAATTGAAAATTATTGTACAAATATCAAGGCCGTCGTAGTAACATAAATAGCAAAATTCAGAATATCAATTTTATCTTTATTATTAACAAACAAAAATTATAAATTAAACTTAGATAAACAAAAAAAGTTAATATTATAATGTTTAAATAGATTTTAAAATGGAAAAGAAGATGAACCAATGTAAGAAAGAGAAAAAATTGTGAGAAACTGGAGTAAGAGTTTAATACTAATAGAATAACAAATTTAGTTTTGAAGTTTTTTGAGCATATTTAGTAGATAATTATTATTATTATTATCTAATTATAAAGTGAAATTACTGTGATATGCCTTTTGCAATTATAAACTGTTTGAAATTTTTTTTCCAAAAAAAAATTGAATAAGTACTGGTGCTAGTATATTAGTTTTTTAAAAAAATTTTTAACTTTACTTGTTCCTACATTGTCAAATCGAAAAAACACTGGTAGAAATTGAAAATGAGAGCAAGACATAGTTCCATGAATAATTGGAGGAGCACAATCTTTTTTAGAGCACCACAACAATATAGTTGGTTCTTTTGTAGCTTTTAGAGGTCCTAGTATTAGAACTAAGCCGACGTATGATTTTATTTCGACAGCATCAGTTGGTTTCAAAGTACGTTACTTTTTATTTACGTTTTTTCATTCCAGTATTTGAACGTCTAAAAATGAAGAGAGAAATATTTAGGTACTAAAAAATAAGCGTAATACCTATTTTATTTTTTCATTTGTGTGCTTCACGTTGTGAACAAATATTCTGACTATACTTAGTTCGACCTGGTTTTTCCTGGTTATGTTTTCAGTGCCGTGGCGTTTTAATCTAAAAAGATATTCCATTTTATTTCATTTTTGGAGCTGTAAAATAAATTAGTTTGTTCCACATAAACCACAAAATTCTCTGCATTTACTGAATAGTTTTCTACTGTTATAATATCTTCTACTATGTTTGTGGTTTCTGGTTTACCATCACTGTCTTCATCAATGTCTTGAATTTTTATATCTACATTATCTACTTCATCATCCATCAATAGCTCCAATTCCGCATTAGTAGAATTTTTGGGATCACAAAACGTTGTAAACGTTATAAATACACATCAAAACACAAGACTAATGTACCAAACAATTATTTTTTTACAGCGACTTACCGAGAGGTTCAACTGATACTTGTTCTTGCAAGTTTTGACAAAAACCATGTAATTATTATTGCACTAGACATGCACAATTGCACTGAACAAAGTGTAACGTCAAATCCATGTAAAGTAAAAATTGACATCATAAAGATTACAATTTTTTAATCAAAGATTTTACTGCTGGTTGTGAGCACTTGCCGGAATAATATTTTGTAAATATTAATTGATTGAAATAAAATTACAAGAAAATAATTCTCTTGGTATGATAAACCCAAAACGCTTTAAACTCTTTGTTGCTAACGTCTTCATAATGGATTTTGGAATATTATTAGTCTCAATTGGAATCTAAAGGTTTCAATCGAGAAAAAACCAAACCATACTTCGTACTTTTTTGTACGAAATCAATTTCTGTTTTAGATGTACGGTTAAGGTATCATGTATGGGATGAAAGGTTTGCACTTTAAATGTCTCCCATTTAGTTAGACTGATGGCTGAGGGCCATCAAAAAATGTCTGGTGTAAGCGTCTGCCTATTGTTCTTTGAAGTGAGTTGTAGTCAGGTTCCGGATTTTACTCTTTGGCGGACAATTAGAAGCAATCAGCCTTATTTCTAAGGTTACTTATAAAATCTTCAAGTGAAGTAAACAAATTAGTTACAACGTCTATTGTTATTGTTTCTTTATAAAGACAATTACTTGTTTTGTCGATTCTTTCTAATATGGTGCTCCAAATTTCGATCAGGGTGATAAATTTTGGGTTTTTCATTTTTCTGGATAGTCTAAGAGCTTTGTGTCTAGTTTCTTTTATCTGCTTAGTATGCTCTGCAATAAATATCAAATTTTCTATAATTTGTTTATAAACAGAATGCAAGGCGCGTTTGTAAAAGATTTTTAAGGTTCTTAAAACCTAAACATTCTATCAATTTATACCATCGATAGGTAGAACTCGAAAAAAGTTGTATGGTTTCTGAACCATTTGAAAATAACTTGTTGCCTCTAATACGCACCCAGCGGCATGGACACCAACCAAGTTTAGAAAACATGCCGCACATGGTACAAATGTAGCGAATTAACATTTTTCCTTAATTTTTGTTTGTAAACCAGCATACTTTCTTAACATATTTGTAGTATTGTCGTAGCTTTGTCCTCGTTTATATAGGAATATTACGATTTTCTAAAAAGATGGTTTTTGCTAAATACTCAGATTTATGTTCTTTGATAGGTATGAATTTCAGAAACCTTTCAATGGGAACACGGTCTTTTACGTATCGAATTATAAACTTGTTTTTTTATTACGTCAATAAACACAGTACAAGTAGTTGCTGATAGATAAAAAATGTTTTTTTTTTAAGGTTCGAAATTTTATTTAAGTAATCTACAATAAATGAATAAAACTCACTTAATGAGTCTACATATCCTAAATAAGTCCTATTGTTGGGAAAGCCAAGAATCTAATTATCACAGCAAAACGGCAGCCCTTTCGATGCCAAAAATTGTGACAATCTGTTTAATACATTTTTCCAGTAATTCATTACTTTTTGTTGTTGAGATAATAAATCAGTGTCTACTCTACCAACCGTTTTAGTTTCCGTTGATTAACTTATTATAGATTGCCTATGTGCTGGACTATTCTCATGTTTTAAAAGTATGAGAGTAATGTGTTTCCGATCATTACATCCGGCATGTCATCCACTCGGAGAGCATAACTTTATATCTAAAGGATTAAATCAGTAGCATAAAAAACAAAGCACAGATTTTTTCGATGGTAAATACAGCAACCATTTTCATCAACGCAACGTTTCTCAATTTACAATTAAATAATGTATATATATTTATATAACTAGTTACTGATTCACCATCTGCTTCTTTATTGTAGTTTCTGGATGCATCGTCACAATCTTTATTTTGAAAACATGTAGGGTCCTTACGAATGCAAATGTCGCTTTTATTTTCTGCAAAATTTTTATTGAAATTATAGACGGGGTTGTACAACATGTTGGCATTGTTTTTTTGATTTTTCTATTATGTATGTATGTCACATTTCTTTCGTGTATTATTGTTAGTTTTGATGCTATGCCTTTTTTTGACCTAAGTAATTTCGTTTTTACGTTGTTTATTTTTATTTTGTCCTTTTTGTGTCTGCCTGTTTTTGTTGCGTAGGTCAGTAATGACCTCATTGTTTTATATACTCTCACTTTGCTTTATGTAGTGAGACATTTGCTTCTCTTTATGGTTTGTCGTAGGCAGCTACTAACTTTCGGCGCTTTAGTCGTTTTTCTCACTGGTGCTTTCAACTCCCTGGTAGTTTTGTTTTCCAAATCTAATCTACATTTGTTTAGTTCTCTGCAAATTAGAGAACTGGGTCTTCTGCATATTGTATTTTTGTACCCTTATATATTAAGTGAGTAGTGTTCTCTTTTTATTCTATTTTTCACTTTGTGGATTATTTGGTCCATTATCCTATTGAACAATGTCGGGTTGAGCGAGTCCTTTTGTCGTATTCTTCTTTCTATGTTTATGTATTCCGTTTTTTTGTGGCATTCTGACCTCTCTTTTGTTATCTACAATTATTTCTTTAATTAACATTATTTTGTTTTTTATTTTTTTGTTTGCAAGAGTTTCATAGTGTCGTTCCGTTTTACACTATCGAAGGCATTTTTTAAGAATATGAAACTATTTTTCAGATAATAAAAACCGTGTCTTATAGTGCTACGGTTTTGTTGTTGCTTTGTTGTTCCTCAGCTATATCTAATCTTTGTCCTATCTTATCTTTTATTATAATATATTCCATAAGGTGATATCTCGATATGTCCAAATATAAATATGATTACATTGCATATTTCATATAACTCTCGGTGCCTTTCTGTTTTTTAATCCCTTTATTCGCATGTTTTTTATTTTAATATGTTTTATTGTTATGTTTACTTTCCTTAGAAGAAATCCATTATCCATGATTTATATATTACTCAATAAATTCATATTTAATTATGGAGTATTACATTTATTATATTATATGTATACAAAACAGTAAATTTTTGTAAGTTAATTAGAAAGTATTTATTGATACAATTATTTGTTATTTACGTTTTTCTTTATATTATAAATCAACAATAAATAAAAAAAATTAGTAACCAATTATAAAACAGTAAAAATTGAGTTAGAACGTTTCCTTATTAAAACTATATTTTTGCATAATTACTTTAAAAACCCGATTAATTTTTTTTTAAATACTATTAAGTTTAAAATTTAACACAAGACCGTTGTTTTGCTACATTTATTTGTTTATGGCTTAGATTTGGAACCTTTTATAAATGTCTCATCGTCTTAAACTGGTTTATTTATTTTGTTTTTTACGGTGACCTTGTTATATCTTCTTGCAGCTATAATTTATTAATTTTTATACAAACAGTTTTTGCCTCTTTGTATTACTTTTTGATTAAAAAGTGTTTATGGCAATTGAAAGGTTTAATTTTTTTCAAACAAAGTTATGCAATTTATCTAAATCTATACATATATTTACTATTCATCTACAAAAAGTATTTTATTTAGTGTTTATTACACAAGTTTTATCTGCAAAATCGATTTTTAATTAAGTTGTATTTTCCAAAAAGCAATTACTTCTAAGTAGCTTTAAACATCAATTTAACTTTTTTCTTATAAATTTAATTGTGTCTAAATACAAAATTGTTATATTTTAATAAACAGCTTTACACTTGAGCATATTTACGATGTAAAGTATGTTTAGAATAAAAACAGTGTTAGAATGCTAAAAAATATTATGTTAAGTATTATGTGAAATTATTAAACAAAAAGTTGCAATTATTTTAATGGCAGTTTATTGCATCGCAACAAAAAAATTCTTTCTGAAAGCTTAACCAAGAATATTTGATCAATATTTCTTTTAAGAAAAACTAGCGTCATTACAGTCATATGAAAAAGTTAAATTACCAGACTATTGAAACTGGTCTGATTATTTATTTCAGACATGTCATCGATGATTTTTAAAGCGCGTACTGATTTGTTTGTATTGAACGTGATTGAATTTTTAAATGTGCAATTTAACAAGTTGTTTTTATACGTACTTAAAAATGAGGTTACAAAAATATTAAAAACTTTATCTTATATGTCATCAATATAATTTGTGTTGTTTTTTAGGCACTTTAAGACCACCTGGTTTAATTGGAGGTAGCAAACCAAAAGTAGCAACTCCCGCAGTTGTTTCGAAAATAGAACAATACAAACGCGAAAATCCTACAATTTTTGCTTGGGAAATCAGAGAGCGATTGATATCAGAAGGTAAGTTTTTACACGTAACTATCGATAAATGTATTCATTATTTAAAATTACATGTAAAAGTAAGTAAAACGCAACAATAACTTTACACGATTTTTGTGCGTGTGATTTTTCATAACGTTAATTAAATAATTTTTTCGTGACGATTTCAAAAGTTTTAATGAAAGCGTGTGAAATAATACGCTTTAGTTAAATATCAGCTTATTGCATAACTATAGCTAAAAACTTAATTGCACACTTAAAGCAAGTCCAAATCGCAAATACCAAAATTATGATTTAAAACCTGCAGTTCCGGTGGCCTGCAGGCTTGTTTTAAAACACAAATTAGCAAATTCACTTTTGAATCACGCAAATTATATAGCATTAAACTTGTTGTGATAGTTTACGAAGTATACCGTCGTTTTGGACATCTGCTGTATAAGAAATATGTGTTAATGGGCGTTGGTTTTAATCAGATTTATATAAAAATTATGATAACTAAGATTTCGAATTTACATTTTTAAATTACAACAGGATGTCGTAAAACCGTTTATTGAAATTTTGCATAACAATTTATTTTAAATATATGTACTAAATCTCATAAACTAACAATAATTAGGTGTTAATTTGTATCAATTGTAAAGTTAAGGCTTTTACCTCTAACGGAAGGTAAACATTAACATATACAGTAAATATACGATTTGTTTTAATTTCACTTATGATTTTGTTTCTCATGTTATGATTAATAGTTGGGTATTCTAACATCTTTACATAAAACTAATCATTTTTTGTTCATAATCTTTTTGTCTTGAAATTATTTAAATTAATTATTAAAATAATAAATAACTGCTACCGTCTTAAACTTTACAGATACAATGTTAATCTAAATTTATCGATATTTAAAGAAATAAATACAATGACTAAACTTAAAAACGCTAAATTATAAAGTAAAATAATATTTTGCGTGTACTTGGTAGGACCATAATGGCTCGTTTGAAGGCGGCCGGTTAAACGTTAAATGCAAGGACGTTTGAACGCAAGACGCTTGGACGTAGATACGTTTGAACGCAGAGATGTTTAAACGCAAAGACGTTTGAACGAAAAGCGCATTTTTATTTTTTTATTCAAAATAAGAATACTTACAATTGAGGTATTAAATAAATTCCAACGTTTAAATTTATAATAAATAATAAAATAATAAAAAAATTTAGTTTCAACTAAATTTTGGTTAAAAAAATGAATAAAAATTAACCTAATAAATAAAAATAATAATTAAAATATAAATGACAAGTTTAAACGAGAGATGTCAGTATTAGACACTTCGATTACAACATTGACACGGTTCAAATCCGAAAGATTTTTAGTTTCTATTTCACTTTTCAGTGTTAGTTTAGATGTTGGTTTTCTTTAATAATCAACGTTTTTATTGTTTTACTAAAATCTTTCAAACAATAAAACATTTTTATTTTCTTTCTTTTTGTACTTTCAATTGGAAACAATAATTACATTTATTTTTTTACAGTTCCTTACAGTTTTTTATTTAAGTTTTTCTCAAGTTTAAATCTATATCGCAAAAATTGGATGGCTTATCAGTTATCCTTTTTTTTCCCTTAATTTCATCACTTCTTATCTTCAATTAAACGATTCATTTTATTGTATTACCAAAAATCTTTAAACTGATAAAACAAATTGTCTTTGCTATCTTTTAATTTTTTAATTGTAATTAAAACCGTTTCAGTTTTTTTTGCTTCAAGTTTTAACCATTGGTTTTATTTAACACGTTAATTTTTTTTCTCTATATTTTTTGTAACTTTAAACTTGAAAAAAAGTGTTACATTAAAGTTATTCGCATTATTAAAAGAATGAATAATTACATATCTTAATATCATTGCAATTTCTGCCGTAAACTAAACCTCAACGATATTAATTATTGTTTTTACATTTTGCGTTCAAATGTCTCTGCGTTCAAACGGTCGCGTCCAAACAGTCGCGTTTAATCGGTCGCATCAAAACGTCCTAGACCGTGGTTGGACACGTCAGCAACACTTTTTTTTCACTAAATCAATTAGTAACACGTTTTTTCGTTCATTTTATTGATTATGACAAATTAGAATTTATTACTTTGCCTGCTCTTAGTGCTGATGTTGACGTTTAAAAGGTCAATGATTGCTGTTGAGTCAAACGATTAAAAAAAATTTTTTTTAATTTTTACGCCGTTTCTTTTTAAACTTGGATGTTAGCTCCCATTATTTTTATTATATTATCTGTTTTTAAGATACGTTTTTTTTTTAAATATAGATATTTAAAGAACTAAATGCATAAACATTAAAACGTTAAATTATAATATAAAATAATATTTTCCTTGTACTTGGTAGGACTTTCTTGTTAGCAACTCTTTTCACTTCACTAATTCAGTTAGAAACACTTTTTTTAATTCATTTTATTGATCAGCGTAAATTATAAATAAACAATTTGTTAAATTATTAGATATTACACTAGAAGCTGGGAAAACTGAACGACAAATTAGAATTTTTTACTTCGCCTGCTGTAACTGTTGATGTTGAATTTTCAGAGGCCAAAAATTGCTCTTTTATTTTGTTTTACGTCGTCTTTTCAAAATTTGAATGTTAGCTCCATTGTCTACCAAAAAGGTAGCTGTTGTCCTTCGAAAACAATGGGCTGTAAAGCTGTTTGTTTTTGGTAACTCTAAGTACGTAGCAATTTTGGTAAATTGTAGAAGCTGTTGATACCAATTGGATGCTTTGTACATTTGCTCTGTCCACAAATAGTGCAATTGTTCACTTCATTGGGTTTACCCCTTTCATATAACTGTAAAAACTACTTTTTTCTTTGTTTTTGTGCTATGTAACATTATGACCAAAATATGCGCACAATCTTCTGCATATTCCGTTTTTAGTAAACGTTTTTCCGCCCGACATGCTCTATGCAACTTAATTACCAACACTACTTTCATAAGCAGATTGAACTTAAGATTTTTTTGTCACATAACCGTCATTTTGACTTTTCAAGTAAGATAGCAGATATATCCACATGTTTATTTATTTGTAAAGTACTTTTTAGGATTGAGTACCCTAATCATAGTGTTTTCTTTTTTAAGAGTTTTCACCTAAGATTGTTTGCAAATCAGTGTTAATAAATTGTATAAATAAAACAAACTTTTTTAACAAAGTACGCAATTAGAAAACCTATATTTGCCCTTGCACACTTTTTTGATTTCTCCAGTCATAAACTGCTGGAAAGTTTTCCCGTACTTTGATTTGAACATTTTAGGTAATAAACTTGGCTCTGCTGCTGATACCAATTCTAAAATATCTTTATTATTCTCGTTTGGTTGACTAATTTTTGATCAACGTTTTTTGATAAATTATTTAGTTGCTCATATGTTTTGTTACTATGTCAACAAATGCTCAATATACTTTATTCACATGTTATTATTCTTCGAAATTCTTATAATAGCGTTATTTTCGTCAAGTATACGAAAAAACAGCTACGCTCACTCGTGAATTCAAACATATACATTCTCTGAAAAACTGTGACTTTTTTAGAAACGTTTCATTAATCATACCACGATTACTATAACGATGCCATTTATTTAACAATAAATGTTTTGTCCTAGATTTAGTTTTACTATAATAATTATCAATTTTAGACTAACATTTTTTTGTTGCCGTATATTTATATTATGTGTATACATTAATAATGTAAAACGTTATTGTATTTCTAAAACAAGTAATACAATCTTTTTTATAGATGTAGGCTTAATTTTCAATTTATTATTAAAGAATTTTTTTTAATAACTTTATTTAAACGTATTTATTAAAAAAAATGCATAAATTAAGAACCAAAGGAAGGTTCAAATTGACTAAAAATCCTAATCTCCAAATATTAATGCAATTTGTCATGGTTAGTACTGAAATTGATATCTTGCGTTTAAAGAAACGAATGTATTCATAAGAAAAATATACTAAGATTGTTGTAAAGCTGCTTGTTTGGTTTTCAATAAGAAGAAATTTTACCTAGGGCTGACTTTATTGATAGGTTCCTTTATGCCTCGGGAATGAATAGTGAATTAATGTGTTAGATAAATCAAGCCGCTTCTTAGATTGTATCAACCACTCGCATCCAAGTGTGATCATGATCAATGCTACTTCATGATAAATCTACAATTATTAATCATTCATCAGTCACACTATAATTACACCTGGTGGGTTGAGATCTAGCTGTAGGCCATCTAATTGAGAATCGAACGTAAACCTACGCAGATTGATATTCATAAGCCTTCTGAAAAATTTGATGCATTGATCACCTTAACATTTTCTAATAATAAATGATAAATTCTAAGTATGTGGTTAGTGTCATTATTGCATTAAATATCGTCCTTCGTCAAATATCTATGTATTGTGGCTGCAACAATTCCTGTTATTACTTTTTCTAATGCACATAATAAACGAATCGGGTAAATAACATAAACATAAATGAAAGTTAAAAAAATATTTTTGTTATTAATTTTGGTATTTATAATTCATTCCTAATTAGTTTGAATATAAAGTTAACAAATAAACACTTGCCTGCAATAATTTATTCATTTATAATATAATCAACAAAACATCAATTAAAAATTTTTACAATTTAGTATTATGCAAATTAAATGTAATTAAAGCGATTAATTTAGACTACATAGTACAAATGTCAAGATAGAATGCGTAGATTTTGCTGATTATGAGAAACTATTGTTAACTAGAACTTGAAATATTTAATGGATATAAATATTTCTCGCATAATGTCTTTTAATTATGTTTTTCTCTATTGCGTATTAAACGTTTTTTATTCTACATTTTTTAGGTGATGATAATATATGATTAAGAAAATTTGTAAAAAATATTATTTAAAGAAATTATTTATTTTCGAATTTGAAATATAAATCATATGCATCTCATAAGTTGAATTAACGTGGTCTTTACCTAAAATAATTATACAATACTTTAAACTTAAATTTAATTTGAATTGCAAACAATTTAAATAATAATAATTTTTATAAATATCTTAGTTTAAATTTGCATTGAACTAAACAGGAAAGATTTTTCAATTATATTTGATAAAATTTGTATTAAAAGATTAAAGATTAAAAGACCTTGTAAAATTGGTTTTTGGTTTTTCACTTCTCTATTAAAGATTTTTCTGCATGTCCAATGCATTTATGTGACTTTTTAGTAGATTATTTAAATATATTTCTTAAACATAATCGTCATTAAATGAGACATTATTTGTTTCCGATGGTTTGTTGTAACATTATTTTACAAGTAGCTTACAATAATTTAACTGAACAGATCAGAGGCAACTGTAATATTTTGTAACTACATATGTCTTTTGGAAGTTTCATCCAATAGGTTTAGATAAAGTAAATTTTATATTATTCTTTACCAACTCTAAACATTTTTGTGTAAACATTTGTAGATTAAATTGACTGTTGTAGTTCCTAAAGAAAATCTGTTGATTCTCAGATTGTCTACTTTAATTAACCATGGTTTATTTAAGTTATCAAAATCAACATTTTTTAATTTGTTTTTTTTGCAAGAGTTTTTTGAATAGACAATGATGAATCATTGGAATTTTTTTTGATATCCTCAGCTACAAATGCAAGCTTTATCGAAAAGTACAGAATTGTTGGTTGTTTTTTTAATTTGAAAATTAATATTTTAAAAGCTCAACACGGTTTTAGTAGACCTGGTTTTCTATCATCTAATTTTAACAAAAAAAAATTATTTTTGGTCATAATCGTCTTACGCTGCTTTTATTAAAATAAAATCTATCTAATTTGATCACATTTTCTTGCAAAAAGAAGCAGTTGCAAATAGTTTTCATACAGAGTGTCCCAAATAGAGTAGGATAGTATGGGTATCTTTCTTATTATTAAAGATAGAGATTTGGTTAAATGGGCAATATTGTGCCATTTTGTGGCTGAGTTCGATTCCGTTGAAAAACATTTTAATTTCCAAACAGTTTCAAAATTATTGTAAAAAAAACAAAAATTGATATCTAAAAACTCAAATATCTTCGTAATGATAAGTGAAAACAAGTTTTAGATCAAAGTTACTTACTTCGGCGAAGCACACTTAAAAATGATGTCAAAATAAAATGCAAGATGACGGTTTCCAAGATATTAATAGCAACTTTGTTATTTTAAATAGGCGCCATATTGGATTTTTACACAATTAAATGGGTTTTTTTCCAACGATGTATAACAATCTATACAAAGTGTGCCTCATCAAAGTAAGCAATTTTGATCTAAAACTTTTTTTCATATCATTTATAATTACGAAAATATTTAAGTTTTTAGAAATCGAATATTTTTGTTTTTTTTAAATCATTTCAAAACTGTTTGGAAATTGAAATGTTTCTCAACGGAATCAAACTCGGCTCAAAAAATTGCACAATATTTCCCATTTAATCAGATCTCTATCTTTAATAATAAGAACGATATCCATACTATTCTACTCTATTTGGAACTCCCGCTATATATTTAATACTAATTTACCTGTGCTGCTTCGCACGCGTTAATTTTTAGTTTTTGGTACTTTCTCCATTTTTCCGTCTTTACTTGCAGAAGAAAATAAACTTCTGTCCCTTAAATCTTGTGTTGAAGGCAATATATGAGCGAGATCGACAAAGTTTATATACAAAGTTTAAACAATTATTTTAGCGCATTTTAGAAAACAATATTTAACTAACAACACCATTTGTTAACATGTTTAGTACAGTTTTTAAACATCCCGCTTTCCCTACTTTGTAAACGCTAACACTATTTTGGATGATGCGTATCTATCCATCTTGTAGGAAAACGCACCTTGCCCCTTACTTTCCTCGCCACCCGCTTACACCAAAGCGTATTTTATTTTGTTTATGAAACCCATGTCCAAACAATGTTGTGTAAAAAGCAATTTTTATCTACATAAAATTTGCTCAATGCTAAGCAAATGTATATTGATAAGAATATAAGATTACCTACTTAAATTCCCCGTGATATAATAGAAATATTTTTAAATATAACTTTTAATAATATTTAATGAATTTGTATATTAACCTTAACATATGTATGTCGTCGCAAAGTTTTTTTATAGAACTTTTTTCTACATTTTCTTTATAGAAAGTATTTAAATATCTTTTCCCGTTAAGGCAGCGTTCGTAAAAAACGCATTGCATTTTTTCGTCGGCTTTATTTGTAAAACAGATCACCACAAAAAAATTTTAATGGAATAATATATAGCGTGTGTTCACCCTGAAAATCAATTCTAATATTGGTAAAAAAATTTTTGAAATGGGATAAGTATTTTCGGAGAGTACCTCATACATACACAATTTTTCTTAAATTAATGCAAACGTTAAATTTAATATTATGTTATGAAATGCAGCACAACAAAATAAGTAAACATGTTTATTTATCGTCGACGTCGAATAACTAACAAAAACTATGTAATCAAGTCAAAAAGGTAAATTACACAATTTTTTTAAATTTAAAGCTACAATACTAAGAAAACTATCAACTTTTTTATGTACATTTAAGTCTTTTGGCTTAAAAAATCTTGTGTTTGTGTTTGCGAAAATGTTGGTTTACATTTTTTTGCACACAATACGATTATTTTTTAAAACTTTTAATTTTAATCTTTTCTTTAATTTTTGTTTATTATTTTTGTCAAAATTAGTATATTATTATAAAAGTTGAAGGACAGGTTTTACCAACTCTTAATTAATTGTTGGTTAACTAATCGTTGTTAAAATTATTCAAAAAAGTTAATCGGGATTAAAACGTAAAGTGTTCCACCGAAATATTTATATTTACGTTTAGTTGAGTTGATTTATGTTTGTCTAAATTCGGCTTATGTTTGCGATAGCTATGCTGATTGCTAACATATAGTCACATTCAACAACAAATTTTTATAATATAAACAAAAAAATAACGGGTCTATGAAATATCGCCGAAAAGACAAAACGCCGATATGACAGAATGCCAAAATTGTGATCAAAACGCCGAAAAAATACCGTAGACAAAACGCTAAAAATCGTCGAAATTATCCCCAAAACGCTGGAACTACGACATGAACAAATTGCCAATAATATTGGGTGATCATAAAGTCAAAGATACAGTTCAACTTATTGTAATTAAAAAAAAATCAGAATAATAAAAGTAAATGGAACCTAGATGTTTATATACTGACTTCCATGAAAATTGCAACACTTAGAACTTGTTGAACGATTTTATTGAAATTTTTAGGAAACGTCTATTTTCATAAAACAATGTGATGATTAAAATTTGAATAAAATCTAGCCAGTAGTTTTTCGTTTTTTTCCTGTTGTTTCCATAGTAACATAGTAACAATAAATTTGAAGTAGTAGACCATTTAGTAATTATCAAGTTTGCAAATTGTTGTTGTTTGTTTACAATTTCATTCTGAACTTGATAACAATGCCGAGAGTACGTCAACATCAACATTTTGTCCAATTAAGTGATTTTGAACGTGGCCGTATTATTGGTATGAGAGAGGCCGGACTTTCGCTAAGCGAAATTGCTCGTCGTGTAAACCGAAATGTTTCATCGATATTGAGATGTTGGGCCAATAGTCCAAAGAAGGGGATCAACATCGTCGCTGTGAATCTGGACGTCCTCAGAGGTCTACAGATCGCGAAGAATCTCACTTAAGAGTTTTGTCCACAAGAGACAAATTTTCAACAACTCGATCAATTGCAAATGATTGAATGAGATATATAGGACTCAGAATGTCAATGTCATCTGTTTATCGCCGGATAAGATCTAATGGGTTGCGTTCATATCGTCCATTTTTATGTCTTCTCCTTATACCACTTCACCGTCTACGCAGACTAGAATGGACCAACGAAAGGGTTAATTGGGCGCAAGAATGGCATCAAATTGTGTTTAGTGATGAGTCCAGATTTTGCTTCTAGGTACAGACGGATGCGTGGAGAACGTAAAAATCCAACATTTTTTGCGGAACGCAACACAGCCCTCACTCAAGGAGTTATGATATAGGGTGCAATATGTTATGGTATCAGATCACCCTTGGTCTTTATTGACGGCAACCTAAACGCAGCTGGTTACATTGCTAATGTGCTACAACCAGTTGGCCTTCCATATCTTCAGAAGCTGCAAAATCCCATTTTCCGGTAGGATAATGCGGGCCCTCATACGGCAAGGGCTACAACACAGTTTTTGGAAAAAAACTAACATTGTCGTCCTCCCATGACCTGCTCGGTCGCCTGATTTGTCGCCCGTTGAACGTGTATGGGATATGATTAGTAGGCGACTGGGTAATTTACCACACCTTCCAGATAACTTACACTATCTCCAGCTAATTATTCAAGAAGCTTGGGACGATATACCACAAGCAGCTATAGATCACTTGATTGATAACATGCCAAGACGTCTAAATGAATGCATTATAAATCGTGGCGAAGCAACTCATTATTGAAAAAACTTTTTAAGTTTTTGTTCTTTTATTTTTAGATTATAATCATCACTTTGTTTCATGAAAATAGACGTTTTCTGAAAATTTCAATAAAATCGTTCAACAACTTCTAGGTGTTTTTAGAAGTCAGTATACAATGGGATCTCAGTGTATCTAGGGTATAGTATTGTAACAACTATTGATACAAATATCAAACAAATTTATGGTAAATAAAAGATTTGTTTTCAAAATAAAACTTGCGTAAACATCAATTGCAACATTGTGAACATAGATCTGCAAACAAGAATTAGTTTACTGCAATGCGGTACGACAATTGGTTTAAAAGCAAGGCTGTGCCAAATAAAGAAGTAGCATAAGCTTTTCACGAAAATCAATACGCTAACAATCAGTAGTGTGATTGCGATATTAAAACGCTTAGAAAAGCGTTACAGAATAATTTGAAAATTTTTACGGAAATTCCTAAGAATCTATATCTATAAACCGCAACTGCTGTTTGAATAAGAGAATGTAGAGTTTGCTACCAGGTACAATTTTTTATTAAAAATATTGGGTCAGATAAAAATTAAACTCGAATGGTTATCTCGTATGTTATAGACAGATGAGTTCCATTTCTCTCTTAATGGTAGAGTTATTATTTAAAACTGTTGAATATTTTCAACAAAAAATCTACATGAAATCGTCCAGCAAAGTCTTTAAGACAAAAAAATCACCATTTGGTGCAGTTTCACAGCATGCTGAACAATATCTGTAAATGTTAAGGGATTAAGTAATTTCACATTTGCAAAACGAGCACGAAGAAATTAAAAACGTGATTTTTATGAAAGATAGAGCATCTCCGCACATTAACCACCAGTTAAAGAATTGTCAACTGAGGTTTTAAAATTGTGTTCTAAGCAGACATTTTGCAAATTCATAGCTACCAAGATCTACTATGCGTGTATTATTATACATTGTATTATCAGCTTTAACTCAGATTTACTTAGTTTTAATCACTATAAACAATTATTTTGGAGAATTGACAGAAATTAAAATAGAATACTTTAAATTACTGCTGTGAATTGAGCAAAACAAGGGCTAGTCAAAAACAAAAACTTGTATCGTTAAAATAATTTTTTTCTTTTTATAAGCTACAACAACTATTCAAAATTATTATTATTCAGAACTTAGTTAAATATTTACTTTCCAAAATAGTCAATTAAAATTTTCCGAGCATTATTGTCATGTTGTTGCGTATAGTCAGCATTATGTACATTTTCATTAAAAATTACATTCCATTAAATATTTATTGTTGAATCGTCTTGAGATAAAGGTTCTGTGCTTTGTTATCCAAGACTGCAGTAGCTACTGTTATTTTAATGCACCGCGAGTTCTTATTGCAATTCGTTTGAGGATCTAATAACGGTGTTATTAAACATGGTTTAAGTGCATAACCACGATTGCACAAAATTAAACTTTTGTCAAATTCGCCATCCTCTAACTGCATTTGTCGCCGAGAATTGTTTAATATGGTGACATCGGGAGTTCCTCCAGACCAGCATGCAACAATGTGTATTACTCCCTTGTGAGCATTCTATGTAGCTTGTACCTTATTAGAAAAATAATTTTTTTCTATTCCTAAACATCTCAGTATTGTTTCCTCCTTAAATAAACATATTTAAATAATTATTTTCTTTAAAACAAATTGAACTGAACCGTAATGTGCGTACAATTCAGTGCTGCAATAACTCGTTATTGTATTCTTCATAGTAATCAGATCTTAAATTTACGACTTACAGTATTCTTTATTTATTGCTTTTATAGGCGATTCAATTTAAGATTCCAGCACCTCTATCGGCAAAGAACGAAATAACGTTGCAATGATAAACGTCATAGTTGCCTTTACTTCCATACTATTTATTCTATTTCTTTTTGTGTTGTAACAAGCTTTTTCTGAAAACCAAAGCTTAATTTATGTACTTTATAATCTTTTTTTATAGTTTGATAAGTTTTTTCAGCATTACATAAGATTTACTAATATTATTAGTGATTCTAAATAAGTTTGTATACAGGTTAGAAATTGCGTTTACTAATCGTTTTATTGTAGTTTAATAGTTTTGTGTTTTAGTTTCGTGCTATAAAACAACACAATAATTAGTTACAACTTCATTTACAGCCAGCATCGTTAGATTGGGCCCTTAATAGTACAATTAGTCACTAAGAAACATCAATTTCACTTTGCATGTAGGTAGATTGTTTTCTCATCGCAAACTTCATCAGGCATCGGCTTTATTTTTATTTCTTTTGTAATAAAGCGATGGTTAGCACGTTTACTTTGAAGTGTTTTGCTTGCTATATCAGTTGTAGTTCTAATTGTTAGATATTGTTCGGAAGGCAAATGTAGTGTCGTAACCCTTATTTTTTTAACTGTCTGGCAGTTTGTCTGAACGTATGTAATTTTATTATTGGCGCTAATGTAGAATTATAATAACAACTAAATATATACTTGTTTCATAAAAATAATGTATATTTAAAAATGTTGCAAACAAAGTTTTTTATTATTTTCTAACATATTTTCCAAGTTATAATTTCACCACGAGGACTGTATGTCGTTCAACAAGTTTGTCAGTTTCATAATTGTTATTTATGTGCATTTCTTTACAAAATTTACTTAACAACGCAGCAGAAATTCAAAATAAAACAACAAATTAAGTACGCGTATTAAACTATCATTGCAACGGTAGTTCAAATCGTCGCCGCCAGTTAGCGTATCGCTTAGTTTAAATCGCCTATAGTATTTCTATCATAGGATAAAGATAGTATATTCTCGTAAAACATGATAGCACGGTTTAGCTCACAAAATTAACAAAACATAATAACTAGCACTGACGTTTAGAGGTTAGACTTGCACATGCATTCCATTTTAATCACAATTAATCGTCTAACCAATCAAGTTTTGTTGACTAGTTTGAGAAAGAGTTAATTAGTTTTAACCATGATTAAACTAACCGACATTAAAGTTTTAATCAGAGTTGGAGGAACCAACTCTAACTGTAATAAATTTAATTTTTACAGTAGCTAATATGTGTTATTTAACAGTAATTTATGTAACAAGCGTCGAAAGTGAAGCATAACGTAACGAGCGGTTTTGGAAGCTGAACGCTGCATGAGAGTAAGTTATGCTATAAAATTTTCAACAAGAGTAACATACATTATTTATTGTACTGCTTTAAAATATTTTTTGTTTAAATTAAAAAGAAACACACATTGAAAACATCGTAAAAATAATGTTGTCAGTACATTTATAACTAACTGAAGCTTTCATGTTTAAAATTTGAATGTTTTACGTAGTACCAACTCCTAGATGTATATGCTGTTATATTTGAATTTATAAACTTTTTGAAAGTTTTTTTTTCTGATTTTAACTAGATTTAAAAAATTTTTAAGAAATTTTAAAAATAGAGTTTTGCGTAGATTTTGATTTTCTACTTTGCCATTCTAGAGTGTATTCGTCGTTTCGTAACTTCAATAATAGATAAATGTTAGTATTTTCAATGGGGGCAACACAAATAGTAATTTACGTAACAAGCGTCGAAAGTAAAGAATAGCATAACGACCGGTAATGCTACGCGAGGCCGCGATACTAAACGTTGCTTGTGAGAGAGTAACGTACATTATTTTTTGTATTGCGTTTTGTAAAATTACGTGTTTTTTTAAAATATAAAAAAAAACTTGATATCATTGGAAATAATGCTGTTACTACATTTATTTAGCATTCTGTAAACAAAGGTTTCAAAAATAAAATTTAAATAATTATTATTATAGGTCAATAAATGCTTTTAGTATTTTACTATTTTATTCCACAATTGTCAATTTTTTGTAGTATAGTGTAATTCTTATCAACAATAAAAAAAATAATTCTTAAGAAATTAAAAAATATTAAAAATTGTTTTTGCCATTTTAATTTAAAATTTTGTGTTATGAAATGTCAAAATATTATTTTTATGTTTATATTAAATAATATACAAATTTTATTAAAGATCTATTGGAGAGTTTTTGAATTTAATTTAATACATATTTTTAAAAAAACTGGTCTAGTCGCCATATGACTTTTCTATAAGAAATGATGAAGGAATGTCTACATATTTTTTTAAGGTTATGTTGTCATAAAACCACTTTAAATTGATATGTACACGTTTGCATTGATTTTCTAGCATCCTACATTTTTTTTTAAATTTTTCTCCTCGATTTCATTAAGATATAACCGAATTAAGCTTAAGTTGTTATATCGACTAACCCTTATATTTGTTGTCATATCGACTAACCATTATATTTGTGCTCGCCCTTTTACTAAATCAGTAAACAAAATTGCCGCAGGTAGGATTCGAACCTAAATTATATTTGTAAATTCATTTTAAATTATAAATTAAATATCTTATAAACTGTTAATGCTAGAAATGCTAAAATACTTAATAGGTTACACAACAAACGCTTTAATAATCATTCTTTTTCACATTATTGAATTAAATTTTTAAATACACAAAATATAGATATTTGTTTTATTAGTATTAAAATGGCTGTTAGAAGGAGTACTAAAATGGTTTTTTTGTTCAAAGCAAAAATTTTTTATTAACCATAACAATGGCTACAATTATCGTTTAATTTAAAAACCATTTATTTAGTGAATAGTAAAAATGTTGGTGTTAAGTTTAAATTAAAGTAATTAAATAGGGCCAGAGAAATAATTTAAAAATTACTACTTATATTTAGTTGTTTAATTATGTATTGTCCTTACACATAAGAAGACAATTAAATTTAGTAGAAGTATTAATACACTATGATTACGAAACCTTTTTAAGCAACAATACAAATGGTAATGAGTTAGTTTTGTTCTATTCAAAGCTATGATAAATTAAATATCGGGACTTGAATACAACAGTTAATAAAACTTACTAATATGTAAAAGAATAATAGTTAAAGATCTAAATAAAAGTAATACGCCCAGCTGCGTTAAATAATCATGCGCGTCTAACTTTCATTCACAACAAATACTTCTAAAAAGAATAATTTGTATTCTTTACTTAATATGATTATGTTGAATAAAATAAATTATAGGATTTTTAATGGATTCTATCTAAACTTATACTGTTCGTTCAAATATTTCTTAAAAGTTCTTCACGGTAATCATATTACCGAAAGGTCAAGACTATTAGCTTAACTTCAAAAGCAAAAGCACTCTAAAATTAATTTTATATTTGATTGTGTGTGTGTTATGAACCGATTTTATTGTTGATGGTTATCTTGTTAAAGAGATACTTTTATCTGAGACGAGAACATATAAAACAAGCTTACATTTTATTCTTAGACAAATAATTTGCTAGTCATTGTGTTCACTTAAATTATGTCTATGATGAACTATAATCTGTTGAAGAGTGCTTTACAAAAAATACCTCTGGTTTTATGACACATAAAAGTGGTCCCGAGAACAATTATCTTGTCAAACGGTTAGATTAAGAAGTCGATTCACACATTTACAACATCAAAAGTTATACTCTGTGTTAAAAAAAGTTATAAATAGATAGATTAAAAGTACGCATATTATTTGTTAATAATTGTTAAATTTGTTTTCAGGTGTTTGTACCAATGCGACCGCGCCTTCAGTTAGCAGTATTAATCGTATACTGAGAAACCGGGCTGCCGAAAGAGCCGCTGCTGAATTCGCACGCGCGGCTGGATATGGTTTGTATCATCCACATCCCTACGCAGCAGCAGCGGCAGCTTTTCCATGGCACTCTCATTTATGGCCAAATGGTCCGTTAGGTCTACAACCACCGGCTACTGGTGTGCTTGCTGGATCGCCTAATTCTTCAGCATCGCCTCAAGATCATAGTCTTCTAAATTCGCCTCCAAGCCAACGACTCCTTGACGTTGACGGCAAAGACGATTCGAGTCTATCAGAATCTAACGATCAACCAAAGTTTCGCCGTAATCGTACTACATTTAGTCCAGATCAATTAGAAGAATTAGAAAAAGAATTTGAAAAAAGTCATTATCCTTGTGTATCTACTAGAGAACGATTGGCGTCAAAAACATCTTTATCCGAAGCACGAGTTCAGGTAAACACTTTTTTTCTTAATTGAATTACTATTAACAAATGCATTGTTAACCAGGTTTGGTTTTCCAACAGACGAGCAAAATGGAGACGGCATCAACGAATGAACATGTTGAAGCAGTCGTCACCGATCCAACAAGGAAACCAATCTCCAATGTTCGGAGGCCGTTTAACACCTTCACCACATTACACAGTCGCTTCCACCCCTGGCTCCCCACTTACTACACGCCAACGCGCTTCCGGCCCGACATCATCTCTATTACTCCAAATGGGAGGTGAAAACAGCGCTTTTAAATCGTTAGTACCAACTTCGGCAGCTGCTCTTTTAGCCGCTTCTGAAAGTATACACCGATTAGAAGATTATGATGATAAGTCTGATTCCGACGAAGAAATCAATGTAAACGACGAATCTGATGATGACCGGGGTGTCTCTCGTTGTTCAAGTCCTGTTGAAGTAGTTGATCCTCCTAGTGAAAGAGAACTTTCTACGTGTCAACCGTTACAACTTACTATACATGACAGAGATTAATTGTGCGTCGTTTAAGTGAAACACTTTATTTACCAAAGTAGACAATTTGTATTTATTATTAAATGTGTCAGCGGCTGTGAATCAATCGACTGACCTATAAACCAAATGAACATAGTTATAATATTGTAATTATCGTACTAAATTTATAAACTGCCCAACAGTATAAACTTTACTCTTATTAAACATTTCCGCGTTGCACTAGCTACGATTTAGACTTAGACGAACTATTTATTGAAGTTATTGTAAATTCAAAGAAATAACCATTTGTTGTTTAGATCTAATCTCCAGGATCTTTGTATATTTTCAAATACTTTAACGTGTAGGTATGCATGCAAATGGTTATCTGTAAGTACTACAACTACATCAATGTTGTAAAATAGTAATAAGAAATGCAATTGTGTTACAAAAATTACAATCTGTTCGATCATAATATGATTTTTCTTTAATACAATTCAATTATATTTGTTGAACCTAACAAATATAAGACTAATACCTATCAAAACTTTTTGTGCTTGTTAATAGAACGCGAACGATTTTAATCTGTGTTAAATTTCCATAAAGAATCCGTTGGATCATCAAGAAATGTTTAGAAGCTAACTTACTAGTAGCTTTCCAATTTATGGTGTCCGTTCGTACTTGTAACTTGATAATGGTAACAACCAGAAACATCTGGCGACTTAAATCTTTGTCACTATTAAATAACGTCGTTCCACAAATATATCGCAAAACCTTACATTGCTCTAAGCTAATGTACATTGTTATTATAAATATTTTTTAAAATTTATTTACAGTTTAGTCATGTCTTATGATTTATTAATGGATGAATTTACAATGCTCGATTATTGTGGTTTGGATTTTATTGAACACTATAAATTTCAGATTTATGTTACAGATTAAATGTCAATGATGAAAATTTATTTTTAATGTGGAAAAGGTAGTTACTAATTATAAATCGAATCAATTACCATTTAGCGAGAAAAATCGCATTAGTGGCACTTGACGACAGTTTTTATTTGAAAAGTAAGTATTCGGTCTATAATAAGGCAACTATAAAATAAAATTTAAAGCCAAAGACAACTATCCAGTTATGCAAATGCAACACAAGTGTGAACACAGCATGTTGTCTGTAAAAAGATTATGTACAAAACTACGGCAATATTTTATCCTAGTGTCTCAATCAGCACAATCTTAGTAGACGTTAACAATCCTTAAGCCAGAAATGATCATCGCGTGGACCAAATAATTGAATCCCAAATTATATATGCAAATTTAAGTAGAACCTAATTATTGTCGTATATAAACGAGCTACAATGAATTTTAAAAATGTTACATTTATATCAAATTGAAAAAAGATAACGAACATAAATTAATGCTAACTGAAAAATGCTCATTTAAAAGTAATTTAATACCCAATGCAATTGTATAAAATCAAATTGATAACAAAATAACATCATAAACGCCTACTCTAGTTATTTTAAATTAAGTCATTAAGAACTTTTAAAGAAAACAGAAACCTTATTTTATGATCTTTTAACTGAGTTTATAATTGGGTTATAAACAATTATGTACGATATTTAACTTATACAGACATTAAACTTCTCGTACAACGTATTACAATCATCTTACCTTTAGCAGTTATTTTTATAATTGCCTAATTTTTTAAACCCACAGCTATAACGACTCTATTAATTTCCTTTTTCTTTTAACATAACGAATTTGAAAGTAAACAAGAATGTGAATTGTATAGGTAATAGGTACACATCTACTAAGCTAGTGTTAATAAGACCATTAAATACTACGTCTAGCGTTTGAGTTAAAATATGTTTTCTCTTGGTTTTTGTTTTGATTAACATATTTACAGATGTAGAATATAGGTTTCTGTTAACCACTTTGTTTTATAGTTTACTTATTAAATCAATTGTATGCAGCATACAGTTAATTTTGAATACTACACAATTTTACCAAATAATTTACGTAGGTACATCCTACACATCGTAGGTGTAGCTCTAATGTTTGTTAGTTTACTATAAATAATTTAAACAAATCGATAATACTAATACTTGAATAAATCCTTTAAATTACTGCGTAGTTAATTTTGTAATTTTGTTTCAATAGAAATTATAATTATTCCACTATTTATGTTAATTTTATGTAATAATGCTAAAAACTTGATCAAACAATGATTTTAACATAAAAAATTTCTTTCTTATCAGATACTGCAAGTTTAATTTTTATTTTCAAAACTAGGTACGTACAATAATATTTTTCAAATTATAATTCTCTTTAAATATATTTTACATAACAATGTTGTAAGAATAACTTGACCACCACCAAAATTATGAAATTAAAAATAAAATATTGATTGAATTTAATTGTTTTTGGTTTTTTAAAGATACGCATATATCTAATTATATACATAAAACTTAAAAAGAAATATTCCAAATAAATAACAGTTAGAAGAATTGACAATAAACGATTATTATTGAATCTTAAATGCATCGCAATGAATAAATAATAAAAACAACAATAAAAAATTCAAACTAATGTAGATCGTCGATACCGTTTGAATCACCAAACTTATATTACGTTTTGAAAAAATATAGGAATAGAGTAATTATATACAAACAAATAAACAACAAAAACAAAATTAAATAAATAACAAAGCTTCGCTTAGTGCATTCGATGATGCATAATGAGGTTATTAAAAAGTCAAATATTATCATCTCGTAGTTTGTAGTATGTAGCCATCAATGTCTACTTCAAAAACAGTTCACATACCAAATTCGTAAAAAAATAACGATGTGGTTGAATCTGATGAAGTGGTCACTTCGAATCACAAACCGTAATCGTAACAGAAAAACAACGACGTTAAAATAATTAAATGAAAACGCAACTATATAAAAATAACATTTTAGTTATCCAAAAATTTCTGAACAATTTTTGTACCTATAAGTGATGTTAAATATGCGACGGTTCTTGCACTTTTGCACAAATCTTTGCATATCGATTTACAATTTGGGTTAATAATATGTGTTAATTAGTTTAGAACAAATTTTAAAAATATAAAAAAAAACGATTGTTATATAATCTATATAACAATTATATTTGTTTTTTAAGGTATCGCAATGTTCTATGCATTCTTAGTTTTCTGCTTTGTGTATGATTTTACGGACTACGGGGCAATTGAGGTACTTGGGCGTATTACTAGCTCTTTCAGTAAATAATTATATTATTTTTTCTACAAGTATTAAACCAATCGCGGAAATTGAAGGTACATTACGATAAAAGCAATCGGGCATCAGATTTTCTCGTTTTTGTCCTTGTTCTTGCTCGATAAGTAACGTCAAAATCTAAACTTTGTAGTGAACATGCTAAACAAGTCGACCGCTTGGATAAATCTTTTAATTTATACAACCACAGATATGATCCGTTATAATAGTAAATTATAGTTGTTTTTAAGTATTTGATTTTCCACCGGTCAAGGAACCGCAAAGTATTATTTTTCGTAACTGAATACTTTTGTTCTATCTTTGTTAAAAACGAACTCATAATGACGACAGTAAAGCATAGCATAACGGACGTTAACGCGACGCGAGGCTGCATGGCCGAGCGTTGCATGTGAGTGAATTATGCTATGAAACTTTTGACAAGAGTAACCTACATTATTTTTTGTGTAGCCTTTTGTAAAATTACATTTTTTTTAAATAATAAACAACAATTACTAAAAATAAAATGTTGGTACTACATTTATTATTAAATCTGTTAAATTTGACATTAACTTTAACATTGTTTGTTTTTCAATTTTAACTGAATTTCGTTCTAATATAATAACTGACTTTAAACACTTAGTTTTATGTAGAATATTGGTTTTAATTTGGCTACTATAGAGCATTTTTCGCCCATTACGCAACTATACTAACAAACGAATATTGACGTTGCGAAGTTATTACACCATTATTGACATCTTCTACTTGTAACAAAACGGCTACTAATTCATAACTACAATCACTTGCTTAGATACATAATGACACATCAACAACAAAACAAAAAAGTAGCGCAAGTTCATATCTTTATATTCATTGACAATTTTGATATAATACAAAGTTCATTCACCGTTTAAGTTTTTGAAACATTTAATCTCAAACCAGCGTACCAACTTAAAAGCGTTCCCCCTAAGCTTAGGAGGAAAACATGTGGAACCACACTTTTTTAGGCTCTTAACATGTTTAGAGTTAATTTTAAAGGTATTATGAAATTGCCAAATGACAGCAGATTTAACAAAATTAAAACTAAAACTTTTTTTAGAACAAAATTCAGTTTAGTATTTATTTTCTTTTTCAAAATCTTGTTGCACAGATGTACATTATTAATTGTAAAATTTTGAAATACATTTTAAAAAAGAAACATACATTTACAAAAAAGTCAAATGTCAGCTAGACTAAAATTGCATTGCGCAAAATAATTAACTATGATTCAGTTTATACCTAATTAATCAAAAATAAGAGACGATGATTAATTACCAGTGGATACGTTAAAAACATTAAGTACTTTGTAAATAAAGAATATCTTAGCTAAAAGTATTTTTAAAGAGATTTAACAAATAGCTTTAAATTTTTAAACAAATATTTTAACTTGTAGATTTAAACTTTTTTGGGAGTTGGCAACTCTGATATTCTCATAGTTAACGATTTTTGCATTTACACGACTTTTAGATTGTTTTATGTTAAGAAGAAACTTTATTCAATTTTTTTTTAATTTCCTTTTATAATCTTTATTTAAATATTGCAAAACACTACTCGCTCGTAATGATGAATTTATTAAAAACAAATTTATGAAAACGTATCATAAACAAACAACTTTACATATATCTTTGTAAAATACGTTAATATATAAAATTGTATTACCGACTATAAGTTAAAAAAATTTATTAAAAAACCACAAACAAGTTTTGTCATCAATCAACTAGTCAATCAATTTACTACTATTTTAACGGTTGTTAGTGTATTTACTGGTATCTACGTTTTTTCATATTCATATACTTTCTTTAGCATAGAATGTTTTGCTACTATGTGCTAGTAAGCGGTTGACTGCAGTTGACAACGATTCTAATTACCAGACTGTTAACGCTTAAGAAATAACTGACTTGGTGTCTAAACGTGTGTAATACATATTTTGCAAATTTTTTGTTTTGTGCATTTTTTCTATAACTTAAAAGAAGCAGACGTCGTCAAATGCCAACCATAAATATGACAGTAAAGAAGCAGAACCGGTTGATTCTAAAGTATTTATGGCATTAGAAGCACTGCACACACTAAGTTAACATCACTACAGCTGATTCTCCCAAAACAAACCAAGCACTTATACGTTTTTTTTGTTAAAAACCTCTAACAGCTATTTTACTGCAAAACGCAAACATCGTGATCTGTGATCGGCGTTTTACTATATTTCTTTCATAGTTTTTCTTTTATTGGGTAATCCCAACTACAACAGATTTCTAAAAAATTCTAGTTTTCTAGTCTTATAACTACTAAAGGCATTTAACCTAGGTACTTTCAACTCCCTGTAACCAGACACTGAGTTAATTTGCTCAATAGTTGCATAGAAATCTTGTTTTTGTTGGCATATGCCACATTCTAGTAATATTGGAATGCATATAAATGAAGTAAATACAAAAAATTCTACTATTAAAAATGTACAATAAGTGGACCATTAGAAATAACGCTCTCTACAGTAACATTTATTGCAGTTTTTTGTGTGCCTCTGCCAACATTAAGGTTCTGTTGTTGTTCAAATGTTTATCAACGTCCGCATAGGGTAACTATGACCGCAACGTCAGGAGGTCGGTTTTTCCCATGCATTGTTGATTCTATGCACGTTGTATTTTTAGGAGAAATACGGTGAAACTAAATCAGAAAAACGAATAAAAACAATAGAACATGAAAGATATGAAGAGAGCTATAAAACAGAAAACTGCTATCAGAAAAGTACCGCACAGTAGTTAACAAAACAAATTTAGAGAAAAGGTAAATTTATATCAAAGATTAGGAAGGAAAACGTCATTTTCTTAGGAATAAGAAAAGTGAATAGCCCAGTATGTTATAAAGATGTCAAAGTTATTTTACAGATGTGCACCTACAGCAATTAGAAAATTTTTTTCTGAATATGCCCAACCAGATCACATAAAAAATAATTTTAATAAAGACAAAAAATATGCGGTAAGTCCTAGTATTATTTTTTTTAAACGTAATATGCAAATTTCTTTAAGGAAACTGGAACCTACGTCTGTTAATTGTGTATTATTGTATTAAGTATGAACAAAGATGAGGTTCAATTATTTTATAACAACTTCTTGAATTAAAAAACACAGACTTGAGGTTTTTGATAACAATAACAGAATGATAACAATATTCAAAATTCAGAAAAAAATAAATAAATGTTTATTTGTTAGAAAATAGTAAATACATAAAAGGTGTATGTGATTAAAATGTTAATTTAGAAGATAAAATCATAGCATTAATATGTACAAGCAAAAAATATCAAAACAAAAAGTTTTATAAGACGTTTAAAAAATCAAAATTTTAAATAGCTTGTTGACACCGTTAATAAAAAAAATGAAAAATAACGTTATGATGTTTCACTGTCTTAAGAACTACACAATTTTTCTCAGAAATTTGTTTCTACTAAAAATAATTACAAAATAACGTTATCACATAAGACGTAGTTAATTTAAGTTGTTATTCTAAGAACGCACATACTTTTTAAATAAATTCTCGAAGATAACGTATTTACAGATGCTTAAATCATGAAACGCTACGTAGTTGCATAAATAAATAGCACTGCAAAAATAAAGCTAAATATGCAAAATACTTATTTTTAGGGTACAATGATAAATTTTTTTAGTCTAAACAAGCGTATTGTGAATATTCAGCTAAACAATTTACAGAAAATAGGTTATTGTCCAAGTATAGAAACAAGTCTGAGAAAAAAAATGATAGCATAAACCGAAATTATGATTACTATGTTTTACGGTGTATTTTATGTAGTAACATAAGTTCGGCTGTTCTTTAATAAAGTGATAACATTATGCGTGATTCTAATAACCGGCGTGCACTATACTGTATCTCAATGTTCATATTTGGACGGCAAAGACTGAATGAGAACTTAAAAAAAACTGCCCGCAAAATGCTACTTATGCATGTTCTACAAATGGGTGGCTAAACGAGGATTTTTTCGTAGACTAGTTGCGACATTTTGCGGGATACATAAAATGTTTTTAAAATAATCTTCTCTTGTTTGTTATCAATAACCATGGAAACCACAACAGTTACAAATCTTATATATTTTGTAAAGAAAATAAGATCTTCCTTGTTACGTTACCACCTCCCACGTCCCACAAACTCCAACCCTTAGACATTAACTTCTTTGGTCTTTTAAGAACAGCATACAATCAAAACTTACATTTTTTTAAATAAAAAATAACCGCGACAAAACAGTAAAGCAAGGCACGTAGCAAACTTTTTTAAAAACGTTTACTATAGAGCTGAAACTTTAAAAAAAGCTGTATACTCCTTTAGAAATACAGAAAAATTTCACAACTTAGAGTGAGAATGTTTTTACTTTTTTTATGATAATTAGTGTTGTATTTTTCTCTGAATTTATATATTTTTATGCACGGATGTATCATAAATTGACAATTATACACAAATGTATACCTCATAAACCTCTTTTTATAGCCCACGGAACTCTTTATTTCCGCGGGCTATAATAAAACGTCAAACAACGATATCATAAGTACCTAATAAACTAAATATTTGCAAAATGAAAATTTTTCATAAGAAATCGAAAATTAGAACAGTTAACCAAATTAATAAGAAGTCAAAAATTCTACTTTTTATTGAAAATTTATTGTGGGTAATTTATGTTAACAATACAATTAGAACAATTAACCACATTAATATTCGGAGATGCACCCACCCTACTAGAATTACTAACCAAATCGGAATTACTGCTAGTTACTACGCGATCAAAGTTTTTGGTAGCTCCCAATTCAGTATTAATAGAACATAAATTGTCCTTTCTAATCAATACCGTTTCTGTTGACCTAACTTTGTTTGATACAGAAGTTTCTATATACTGTTCTACAGCTGACGTTGATTTCCAGATTTCTAGTTGTCTTATACCAATCATTCATTCTTCAGCGTTTGCCAACAAAGTTGCCGATGAGCGATAAAATGAGTACTGGTTTTTCGGAATTCCACCAGAAACATTTTTACCGACAACTTGCTTGATGCATTTCTCATTTCATGAAATCAAAAAGAAACGGCAAGTATCCATATTTATCGAACGTAGAGCAGCATACATTTTAGAAATGTTTACAAAACTTGGTAATTTAAGGTTTTCAACTACACTAAACATCTGATTTCTTCTGGTTTGTTTAGTTGAATGATTCAGCGAGGTCGTGGTTTCATCCAAAAACAGAATACAACACTATGCCATGGACCACATTGAAAATAGAACTACAACAAATATTCAGCTGTAGACAAAGCAAGGTGCTGCTAATGAAAAAAAATCGAAGCGCGAAAATGGAAGAAGTACGAAAAGTTTTCAGTTTATTTTAGCAATAAAATAGTGTTAGGAAACAAAATGTGTTTACCTGAGAGTAAGCTGATCCATTAGATAATTGATGGAATTAAAGACAAAAATCTATAAACACAGGCAAGGATGAACGATTTTAGAAAATTGTCAGATCTGTTACGTATAATGAAGAATGTTACAAAGGAGCATCGACCCTGTGTTAGACCTAATTTACCTTTCATTAAGAAGGAAACCGTTGTATCGGATGCAACTCCAAGTAATAGATCTAATAATATTGTCGTAGCTAATGGACTTTAATGTTACAATGATAATCAAAATTGCCACTTGTTCGAAGCCTAAAAGAAAGCGTAGATCGTGTTTTAAGTGTGACGCATTAGGACATTATGGAGGTAAATGTCCAACAAACTTGAAGAAAGAGCCACGTCGTAACGCTAATCTGGTGATATCATCCGCAGACATTTCATATATAAGGTAGATATCCTTTTCAACAACAGATGAGTCAGAAGTAGTATGCCAATACCAATTAACTGATTTAATTGATACAGGAAATCCCATCAGTCTAATAAAAAATCGTTGTTCCCGTCCATAAAATAGTGGAACACAAAAAAATGTATTCTTTTGTGGTATTAGTGGTACAAAATTAGATATTATAGACACCTGTACTAGTATTGTTAAGTTAAATAATGTAGATGCCATAATCAAGTTTCATCTAGTACTGGAGCGGGCTATGTCCTTTAATTGTTTGTTGGGAAGAGACGTTGTCTCGTTAGGCAGCTTAAAATTTGATTTTGGTACTAATTATGTAGATATTAAGAGTGCGTCCACTGAACTTGAGACACATGTTATTGATAATTCGAACACCATTGATAATCTGAACCCGTTGAACAAAATTTTAAACGGTAATTATGTTTCCGACCCTTTGTATGACAAAGATAATTTAAAGATTAACCCTCAAGTAGCTTTAGATGATAGGACAACCTTGTTAGACATTTATTCTCATTATTTGAGTAATACAAATGCTGGTTTTGTCGATAATGATGGGTTTGAGATGAGGATTGTTGTAAAGCATGATCAGCCGATATTATTTAGACCTAGACGAATGTCATTTAACGAGGAAAATAAGTTACAATATATTTTAGATAGTTTGTTAAGGGATAACATTATTCGCCCCAGCAGTTCTCGATATTCAAGTCCTATAGTCTTCTCTAAAAAAAGATGGAAATATCAGGTTGTGCGTAGATTCTCGAGAGATTAATAAAATAACCGTTAAGGACAACTTTACAACCCTTCTGATCGCTGATCCTTTAGATAGGTTAAGGGACAAAACAATGTTTAGTGTTTTAGACTTGCGGAGTGGTTTCCATCATATGAAAGTTGCTGAGAATTCTATTCCATTTATGTCTTTTATAACCCCGATGGGCCAATTCAAATATCTTCGTATGCCTTTTGGGTTAATAAATGCACCCCTAGTTTTCTAGTGTTATATATATCATGTATTTGCTGACTTAACTAGGAGTGGTCAGGGTGCTCATCTACATGGATGACATTTTGGTCGCTACCACGACGATGGTGGAGCACCTTAAGAATTTAAGTAGGGTTTTTGACAATGCTCTTAAGTGGAATTTAAAATTTAGAATCGATAAATGCTCGTTTTTAGACAATTAAGTAGTTTATGTAGGTTATGTCCTTAATCCATGTGAAATTTGTCCTATATGCGAACTGTCAAACTGTCATGAATTATAGTATGCCCACGAATGCTAAAGACGTTCATTGCTTCTTAGTGTTAGGAAGCTACTTCCGTCAATGTATCTCTTCTTTTGCTTTCCTTGCAAAGTCGTTATATAATGTTATTCGAAGAGATGCGAATTTTTCGTTTGGTAAGGAGCAAGTAAATTCATTTGAAGTTTTAAAGAATAAATTGGCGACTGTCCATGTTTTAGCCATTCATTCTCCCCATTTAGAAACCAAGCTTCACTGTGACGCCAGTGCCAAGGGGTACGGTGCGATTTTGTTATAAAAACAAGTCGATGGTTTCTTCAGACCAACATTTTATTTTAGTCGACGGACCACAGAGTCAAAGTCAAAACTTCATAGTTATGCTCTTAGCAATAGTTCACGTTTTGGATAGGTTCCGTATATATTTATAGGGATTAAAATTTAATATCATTACTAATTGTAATTCAATCAAACTTGCTTTAAATAAGAAAGATGTTAACCCAAAAATTAATAGGTGGTCGTTGATTCTTTGAAATTACCTTTATGAAGTCGATCATAGAGCTGTCAATAAAATAAGATTTATTGCATTAAATGTTTAACATTTTCTCAAAAGCGTAGGGAAGTCGGAAAGTGTGTTACATAATATACCAAAGGGCGATTAGCCATTTTTGACAATTCACGTCGATCATTACGGTCCTCTCGAGAAATCGAGTTCTAGCAAGAACTATATCTTTGAGATAATTGATTCCTTTACAAACTTTATGCAGTCAAAACTGTAAAGACTCTGAAAGTCATTAGTCATCTACGTCTTATTTTCAATGTTATAGTTCCCCTTTGAAGCTTGTCTCGGATCGAGGCACCGCCTTCACATTGATGGAGTTTGAGAAGTTTATGACTGAGGTTGAAGTAGTTCATACTAAAGTTGCTGCTGGCACTCTTAAAGCCAACGGCCAAATTGAACGGATTAATCAAGATTTAACTCCCATGTTGTCAAAATTAACGACTTCAAGGGATAAATAGTATAGAGTGCTAAGACAAATAGAATTTGCAGTTAATATTTCATGGTGTAAATCTGTCGGCAATTTGCCAGCTATGTTACTTTTGGGTGTACATCAAAAAAAAATTATGATTCATTAAGAAACGAGTTGAAAGCTATGCACAATTACAATAGGGACTTAGAGACTGTGGGGGCCAATGCTGAGGCAACAACTTGCGCGACCAAGAGACAAATAAGCGAGCTTACGATATGAGGCACAAATCACCTCACGTTTACATTGTGGGCAATTACGTTCTGATCAGAAATGTAGACACTACTTCTAGAGTAAATAAAAAATTAATTCCGCAATATAGAGGCCCTTATGTCTCGATCGCGATCGATATGTAATTGAGGATATCGAAGGTTTCCAAATATCCCAAATTTTATTTTCTTAAATATGTAGCCCAGAAAATATGAAACCATGGCTTAGTATTTAAAAAAAAGGTGTTTTTATAATAGTTAGTAAGTTTACATTATTCCAAGTTGTAATACTATACTAGTCTTAAGTTTTGTGCAAACCATCCTTTCCGTATGATCGTGGTCGATTATAAAGTCAGGATAGTCAAATTGTAGGATTTAAATAATTTAATTTCCCGCGTTGTTCTAAGGTGAACAGTCTGGGGGGCTATTCTCGAAGTCACTCGTTCTCAATTTCATTCGTGACGTCACAAACGATTGACTCACCAAAGTTTGTATTCTTGAAATTTTTGTACGTTCGGCAGCGAATGGTTTTTATACGCACACACAACGAGTGGTCCGAAACTGTCGTTGGGGTTCGAACGTATAACTTCACAATAGTCAAATAATTATTTTATACGAAAAACATTTCAGCTTTACGCATTATAGCTATTTTTTTAGAACTACTTATTTTTCTTACACAATTTTGAATCATAATAATTATATTGTACTTATAATGAAGTTTCTTAATTTGTGACTTCTTTACTAATGTAATTCACATAGCACAATATAAAATTATAAAATATAGATATTTATATTCCTCACACGAAGTACATACATATAATCATAGTAATCACCAATTTAAAATACCTTTTGAGAATTATATTCCAATTAAAAAAAGAATGAAATTACAATTAAATGAAGCATTTAGTTTGATTATTTTATAATAGAAACTAAATTTCTGAAAAACGAAACATTTTATTGAGGTAAAGGGAGATAATCCTCTTAGCCACAGTATATATACCGTGTCAAAAGTTTAAGGTAGATGACGATTACCGGAAATTCATTTATTTAATACATGCAGTATACATATTGTGGGTCAAAATTGCTTTGAAAACGTGTTAAATCAAATAATTTCTGTAAAAAAAATTATTCTTATCTCAAAATTGTATTAAAAAGGTCTGTGTACTATTCCTATTTTACATTCCTATTTACATGAAATTACAAAAATAACTGTAATTTTGTATTCAAGATGCTCCTGGAAAATTTTACTTGATGGCGAGTATCAACCAGATGTGGTAGCTGCTTTTACCTGCTTGAAATATTAAAACTGGTGGAGTTCGTGAAATATCACCCAAACCTTCAAAGTGGGAAATTCTCGAGCAGTTTTACTTACAAAGATACTACAGGACTGTGGAAAGAGTTATTAAAAATTTTAAATATCATTCCCGGAGCCAATAAACAGTGGAAGCATTGGCAAAAAGTATGTAAAAAAAATTTAGTGTACTGCATAATGCAAAAGTTTGTTATAAAAATAATAATGTAACATATTGTTACGTGCAAAAGTTGAAACAATGTCACTGCCTGAAATAAGGTAACATAAACGATGTTGTGCCACTGCTCAGTGGAAGGAAGGAGTAAAGCTTAATGGACTTCTGGCCCTTGCCAACCACAAGCCCGCTCCTGAAGGATACACTCTAAATGGACTTACCTTAATATAATGTATCTCACTAAAATCTGAAATAATCTAATAAAATTACACACGCGGAGGCCGACGGAATTAAAAGCTCTTTACATTTAACAATTTAACATTTATTTGAACACACAGAGAAAAAAAAATGAAATAAAATAAAATAATGGTATTGAAATTCACAAAATTAACCAAACAAAACAAAAAAAATAGGTAAAATGAACGTTTGATAACAACAACAAAAATTAAAGTTAATTGAATAAATGCACAAAAACAAAAAAAAATACAAAATACAAAAATTTAAAGAAATAAAACAATTTAAAAAAAATTGATAAACCTTAATTACCAAAAAAAAAATCACGGCCGTGTGCGCGTCTACATTAGTTAATTATAAAATGAAATGAACTTATTTAATATAAAACTAATATAAAACTTGAATCGAAAAATTATTCGGTCCCGTCTAACAAATTTTCAGTCCGGGATTATGTCACAGTTCCGACAAATACGGACAATAATTAGTTACATTATCGTTACATCAATTCGAGACACTTATAATTTTACATAAAACTCAAAGCTTTTAACACACAAACACCTCAACAAAATTTTACTACATTTGAAATGGGTACAAAATAAATACCTTGAATTGTTTGAAGTCGAGCTTTTGGTTAGCGTAGGCCAGCTGACGTCGTCCGGAACCTCAATAGGGAACCACATCCATGTGACTAGTTTACCGACGGAAGATTTATTATTGATCCGCCACCAAGGCGAAAGAGATGCAAATGCGAAACAAACTTACGCACAAATCAACTTTACGTTATTTACAAAATTAAACCAGAAATCAGTGAATTCAATGAACCGTAATTACGAAAAGGAAAGTTTTGTTTTCCACTTGAAGAATCACTGTTCCATTTTCAATCACTTCCGCGGTAACTCCACATCTACCACTAGAAAAGGTGAATTTATCACCCGCGATAGCTACATTTCATACGACTGTCAACCAACTAACTTCTGACTTTCCCAAAATCAAAATTTTAATCTTTATAACACCTTGTAATCACACTTAATTCAATAAACTTGCGCCGTAAAATCTTTGTAAAAGATGGAACACTAAACAAAGTAAATTAACAAAGATGAAAAATATTGTCACCACATACGTCACGTCACGTACGCACAGCGAAAAGAAAAAGCATTCCCATGAAAATCGCTTACTTAGTTAAATTATCAAATGACACAATCGCGCTCGAAAATGAGTTTAAAATAAACAAAAGTAGATACTAAGAAAAATTTATCAAATTTCATTCCAGCAAGGAAATCATAAATTAGATAGAGTTGTTATTCCAATGAAATAACCAGAAATAAAACACTAAATCATAATAAAGACCACGGACTTTTATGCGTTTAAAAAAAATAAACCAATAATAATGGTGAAATAACTATTAAATACTAATCAACTTAAATTGACGTAATAAAACGTTTTCGATGCTTTCACGGAACTACTCAATCGCTTAAAAAAAAATAAATTTGAATACGGGGTCTTTTATAAAAGAATCACGACCAAATTTCAACGCCGGTTACGATATTTACAGACATAATCTGCGGAATCTAAATTTTCTCTAATACTGGGACCGATGGAGGTCTTCCGAAAGTGGACGAGCTAACACCATTGAAATTATCTACTGCAGAATCACAAGTAGAAATTGTGATTGACAAGATGGAGACAAATGAAGTGCAAGCATTACCAGAATCTGATGTTTCTGCAGTAAACGTAAAAGCAGTGGAGCAAGTAGGTACACCAAAATCAGGTGTCGGACACAAACGTAAGGCAGCACAAAAAATAGATAGCGCTAACAATTTCGCAGCAACAATTGCTAATCAACTGCAGTCACAAAAAAACAGGAAATACGAATATTATACGAACAAGTTGAAATTTCTAGAAAGGCAAACAAATGCAAACGAAAAAATTTCACCATCCTATGAACGTATGGCTGTAGCCACAGAAAAGCTGACTGAAAGTCATAAAAAAATATCAAACGCAGTACTAGAGCTATTATGAATTATATAATAATGCACTATTTTCAGTAGTGTTGGCTTTATTTGTCCAAAGAATTTTGAATATTTGAGTTAATATATTTATCTATTGTCTTAATAACTAATTACCTACCTAATATTATTTATAACTTGTGCTCGAATCCTTCTGGTTTCAGCTAAATCGGGTTTAATTCTATCTACAGCTGCATTAATTTCTTCATCGTCCACATTGACTTGGTTAGGCACTTCTGCATCCGATATTTCTTCATGCGGTATTGGGGCATTGTTTACAATGCACATGTTGTGTAAAACAACACAAGCATTTACAATTAATCAACAGTCTCGGGGCTATAATGTAGTACAAGATCCTTCAAAAGGCAACGAAATCTTTGCTTTAGAAGACCGATGCACCTTTCTACTATACTTTTTTTATTATAGTTTGGTAAATTAATAATACCTAATAAATAAAACGTATTTCTTGTCCTTCTATATAAATCCTCTGGAGCAATCCTGACATTTGATTGTCTCCAAATATAAGAGTCATGGGAACTTTATGGAAATCTTGAATTAACATTAATAATTCTTAAGTCTGGTCACATATCTGAAAAAAATGTGCAGATAGCTACTGATCATGTTTTCATAATTACCAGTTGCACGTTTAGTGAACATTATTGCTTTCTATTTATAAACACATGTTCATCTGGTGTTGGTGGAACTATTGCAACATGACTGCAATCTATACATCCAACAACTCCAGGAAACCCATATTGCCAATGAAATCTAAAATGAAAATAAATAATTGTAATAAATGTACATATTTTCAAGTTGGTAGTTTAAAACTCACTCACGTCTTATGCTTTGCAAATCCTCTATTGTATTTGGAAACTTCACCCACTGATTCATTATTTGGGGATTATTTAGAGTTGTTGTTACTTCTCTAACATATCTGCTGACTGAAGGCTGACTCACCGCCAAATTAATAATACTTTCGACATCCATTTGATAACTGCCCCCAGCGTAAAATTTTAGTGCTACTAAAACTTTTGTTTGAATATCTAATGCAGATTTTCTGCTTGATGATTATAAATGGTGTAACAAGTTCTATTAGACTGCGTACCATTTCGTTAGTTAACCTAAACATTTTTATAAATTGAATATCTCCTAACGTGAACGCATCATTTCTTTGAAAAAATCGCCGCGGTTCCCTTAAGATCACCTCTTCTTCCACTGCTTCTACTTCTTCAATAGCATCGAGCAGAAGTATGAATCCTATATTTTCTGCATCCATGATATACCTGTTTTTATGTAAATGGTTGTACTTCTATTCGATAGCATATTAAGACAATCTACCTTGTGCCTTGTGCAACTATGCAATACAGCCGCTAAATTATTAACACTTACTAAAAATGAAACTATAAACTACAAGTTGACACCTATGAAGTTGACAATCCGCTGTCAAAAATAGCGACAAATCGTTCCCTGCAATGTTGCCAAGAATGTCACTCGCTCGCCCAATAACGAACAAACGTACAACTTCAAGAATATGCAATTTGAAAATGCGTTCCAAAATCACTCGTTACTGAACGTATACGCTTATGAACGAGTGACTTTGACAATAGAGTCCCTGGAGTAAATCGAGTGTGTCCGAACGAACAGTTGATGGGAGTACATCCGTTTTTATATATAGTTAGTTATGGAAGGAAGTTGACAAATTCTTATTATTATACATTAGATTCAAGCAAATGCAAATTATTTTATACAATTTATTTAATTTGTTAGAAACCTGACCTCTAACTATTAAAAAATTTGGTTTATTATTTATATAAAATCTGTATTACTAATTAATGCTATCTTCTTCGTTTAGGAGGGGCAATATAAAACCACTTTAATTCATTTTGTCAATTGTTTGTTGAACGTGTATGTCTTACGTTATATTAAAATTTTAAATATTGACCATTGTATGTTTAATGTTGTATTTATTTTAATTACTAACTTGTAAAGTTGCCAATGTCCTTGGTCGGTGGATTGATCCGCTTGATCTTATTCTTTGGCCTGAAGAAGTGCTAACCTTCAGCACGAAACGTTGCCATAAAAATAAATTAAAGTGGTTTTATATTGCCCCTCCTAAACGAAGAAGATAGCATTAATTAGTAGATCACACAGAGGAGGATAAAGAATCTTTACCAAAATCTGTATTATTAACAGTTATAATAATAAGTTAAGTGGAAAGTTTCAGAAAATTATGATTAGATGGTGCTGCTATAGTATGCGGTCTACCGTCACTTTTACGCTGTAGTATGCGGTCTACCTGAGTCTTGACATTTTTATAAACATTACTCAATGAATGTGCTGTAAGTACCTGATATAGGTAGTTAATGATTGTTTTATTAGAGAAATGCAGAAAATTAGTGTAATGAGGGATACAAAAGGAGCATAATGAATGTACTGTAAGTACCTGATCTAATTAATGATTGCTTTATTAGAGAAAAGCAGGTAATTAATGTAATGAGAGATATAAAAGGAGCTAAAATAAAGTGGTTGGTAATCATTCTAGTAATAATCATTTTCTGGCCAACAATGTTGCTGAAGGAATTGTACCAAACTATTATTTTAAACGAAGAAACTGCAGTTACATTTTTACGCAACAACGGTCTCCTGGATCAGCCGCAACAAGCTGACCCTTGCCATCGATGTGAAGCTGTTATGCAGGATAAGAGGAAGCTGGATCCAAATCAAAAATTTAGACCTGTTCTTCGTTGTCCAACTAAAGGTTGTCAAGTGACCCGTTCCGTAAGAAAAGGAAACCAATTTCTCCACTACACCGATGTCAATAACAGATTGAACTGCAGATTGACCCTTAGCGACATATTGCAGTTGGCGTTCATGCTCGTGCATGAAATTCCGATGGTTACTGCAGAAGGTCTTATTGGAAAATCGCAACACACCTTAACTGATTGGTGCAACATGTGCCGAGATTGTCTCTAAACGAGCGCAAATGGATGGCACCAGAGCTCGACCCATTCAAATCGACGAGGCGAGATTCGCGGGCCGCCGAAAATATAATCGCGGAAGAATGTTGAGGTGACAGGGCAGCATTGTCTGAAGACAGCGATACTGAAATCGAAAACAACAGAAATCGTTCGGCGAGAATAGACGGTCCATGGGTTTTTGGGCTGAAACAAGGCTCTGATTGTCGCTATTTTTATGTTCATCGACGTGACCGGGCCACCTTACTGCCAATAATCCAACGAGAAGTACAACTGGGGTTGGTTATTCATTGCGAGGAGTGGAGGGCTTATAGAAATTTCCAGCAAGTCGGATACCATCAGGAAACAGTCAACCACCAACAGAATTTTGTGGATCCAGTCACAGGAGCTCATACACAAGAGATAGAACGATCGTAGCTGGACGCAAAAATTCGCATACTAAAGAAAATGAGGGGCGTTCCAGTACATTTTCAGAGTCATTTGGACCATTTTTGTTGGATAATGTTAAGAAAAAACAATCAAGATTTATTTTTAGCTTTTCTGAACGATATCAGAACTGTACATAGATAGGAATTTTTGAATAAAATATAGTTTGTAATGGCAAATCTTGCGTGTTTATTTAAAATTTTGATACTGCGTTGAACTGTCGGGGGAGACCGCATATTACAGGTTTAAGGTGGTGGTAGATCACACGCGGATCGGTCGACCGCATACTACAGTAGCACTGATTAAATTTAGTTATTCAACAAGACCTTCATTCATCTTTAATTTAAAATTATAAAGATGATCAATAAAGACAAAAATGAAAACAATATTGACAATATTTATACAATTATAGGAAACTACATTGAAATTAAACAGAAAATTTAAGATGTCTATGTAGTACATAATGAGTTTGTAGACAGTGACGATACAATTAAGCTACCACATAATTTAATTATTTAAGTATTACAGTTCAAGAAATTTAAAATGGTAATTTTGTAGGAATTGATATAAACTAAAAATAAAGCAATATAAACGTATAATTAGTCGCAACAATAAGAAGCTTTCTTTTCATTTTATAGAAATTACGTCTAATCGAATATTATAATGAACACAGATAGCACGAATGACTACTATTCGATTTTGTATTTAGAAATTACGCATTCCATCCAAACACCACAATTTACTTTACTAAAGTTTATTATTTTACTGCTTAATATATAAATTTAAATTAAAAACAACGTATGGTTAATACTACGAAAAAGTATTTTAAATTGTTAACGAGCAAGATTACTTTATTAAGCGGTTACTTGAATAATCTATTATTAAGAATGCACGTTTTGCTAACAGCCCACAGTTATTCAATAAAAAAAACAATGTAATCGATTAAAGTTATATTCACGTTTTTATAACCTAGTCCTCTCATAAAAACGTTAAATTAAAATTCGACCAGCAATTCGGTGGTTAATCAATAACAGAGGTGCCAAGTTTTCTATAAGTGTTCAATTCAGGTTTATTGCCTCATATATCGACCAAATAAAGTCACTATAAAAATAAACAAATTCCTACTCGATAACAAATAATAATTGTCTGGTCTACTTATAAAAACCTTGTTGTAATTAAGAAAAAGGTAACAATAAAACGCGTCCAACATAGAGATAAGGTGGATTGATTTAGAGCGGTCATATTCGGTAGTGATTAGGTAACGCTTTGGGATCGGATTTTCTGATTGTATTAACATGAGAAACAAGTTTTAAAACCATTCTGATTTAAGAATGAAATAACATATGTATTTGTGATTAAAGTGAAGAAAATGTAAAAGAATTTTATATTTTAGAGTAATCAATGAATCGAGAAGATTATGTTTTTGTTTCGCCTACAAAATTGCAATAATTAATTACTCATTGTTGATAAATTTGTTTTTAGAGTTCATAAACATATAACATACTAAATACACCTATAATTTAATGATATTTTCATGTAAATTGCAATACATAAAAGTAACATTATATGCTTAAAGTACAGCGATGGGAACCGAAAAACCATTTAAAACTTATACAACACTATAAATTGTCGCATTAATGTCATTTTAACACTTGAATATCTTTACGATTTTAAAGAAACGTAAAAACTAGTTTAGAAAATACGTGTTTTTTTTATTCCAGAAAACTCGAAGAATTTTTGGTTGCACGTAAGATTATGTATTTATAATTTCTTATGGTAACAAATAAAATGACTGTTAGGCAAACAAGTTCGTAGTCGCGTATTTAACTGTTTAAACTATTTACCAAATTTATTGTAATTATGCGCCGAGTGACTAGATTATTTAAGTTAAATTTATGAGAAAGTCATTAACAGGTACATATAAATGCGTCAAACTCTAATAAAGTTAATTGTAATTAAAATAAATGAAGTCCAACTAGATTATACCTTGATTGAATTTAAATGAGTATTGATACAGTTAGTGGACTAACATCTCAATTCAAACACTTTTTAATGTAAATGAATGTAAATTTTTGTTAGATATGCTGTCTGATGATCGTACAAGAACCTGCACAATTCCTAATTGCCGACAAGAACTACAGTTTATTAATTGGGAACCTTTTATGGTCTTCGTTTATTGCGATTTCTTACACAAACATCGTTGACTCGTGCGCAATAAATAACTTTAACCAAGAAAATGTATACGTCACCAGGCTTTAATGGGTTTTCATTAATTAAAGAAAGATTTTAAAAGCATTTTTTTCGTGTCTTGTAAACTTGTTTCAACCGCAAACTATTTCAGAAGCATCTAATTTTATTTTTTTATTAGTCTTGAATATAATGTAGGGGTAGCTGCTCGCCGCCCACCGATTTTTTAAATCGTTACTCACGATAGTTTATAAATTAAGTAAATTCCTAACAGTTCGTGACGAGCAAGAATCGCGTGTGTCTACGAATAATTTCTCAATAATTTTTACTAGGTCATCTAAACACTGACAAAAAATGTGATTTAATCTTTAGAAATAGATGAAAAATAGCTTTGGCGTTGGTCAGGGATTTTCGTAATTATTTAAATTATACGTATTGATATTTCGGCTACCACAATCATCTCGAATTATTTGAATTAATTTTAAAATCATTTGACGATTTCTATAAATCTAGTTGTTAGTGTTTAGTTTCATTATAGGTTTCTAATCCGAGAAATTTTGTTTGTCTGGGAACGTTGACTACTGCCAATTTTAACTATGTATAAAACTTGATTATTTTAATTTATGATATTCTTAATACATAATTTTCTCAACTTAAAATTGATATAATTATTTAGTTTACTGGTGAATAAACAATTTTTTATACCAAGAATTAATTGGAATCAAAGAGATTTCCTGTTCAAATAAAAAGTTTACGACTGATAGTTTAGATACCGAATATTTTTACGGATACATTAAACTTATTAAATATTCATATTTTGTGTTTTTTAGTTTTATGGCGTACACTAAAATACCCTTAAATTTATCTAATGGTATCAAGTTATAGATCATTAAAAATTAGGTTACATCTTTTATTATTACACTAACAAGTATAATAAAATTAAGGATTAAACACAATGTGTGTTAACATCATTATAACCAAGTTTTCTTCGGGCGCAAGGTTGAGTTTTAGTTGTTACACTTAAAGCTTCTTTAAATTGTCTGCAGAGTGACCGTATAGTAATAACAATAAAATTAGTATACATAGCTAAACTATCCAATAAGTAATTTTAGTAAACTCTATAATTTAATAATAAATTTGCGTGCATAGTGATCGGCCAACTGTAAATTTGTGACTATAACTAAAATTTTTTTGGAAATTTTTTATTAGATTAAAAAGATTATGCTTTTTTTAAGCAATTTAACTTCTTAAAGCTTCATACAATGAAACAACTTATCGTTTTTTATTACTAAAACAAAGTATCGTTATTAATAATTATCAAAATAAATTTTTAATAATACGTATGACCCCCTTTTGAGCTAATAACATCTTTAATACGATTAGGCATAGATCTAATCAAGTTCGAAATTGTTTCTTGCGGGATGTTAAGCTACTTCAACAATAAGCTCTGGGATTGAGGTGGGGGCACAAAATCTAGGTGAAATGCTTTGTTTGAGCTCATCTCATAAATGCTCGATCGGGTTCAAATCAGGACTGCATGCTGGCAACTCCATAACCCAAAAACCAGCTTCTGTAATGTATGTAGTCGTTGACGATTCTTGCTGTGAATGGCCTTGCGTTGTGATCTATTACCAAAAATATCGCCAAAAAGCGCTAAAAATAAAAAATGTTTAGTTAACAAATCACAAGTTGCATTTTCACTTTTCTCGGAAAATAATTCCAATACTTCAATATTCGATACAATCTCTCCTATTGCAACAGAATTATACATCGTGTGAGGATTGAATAACATTTCGCGTGATAGTACAAAGTCCTTGCAGCACTTATTATTTGAATAATAACAAATTTTTATTCTCATAACAGATTCTATCATTTTAACTGAATCCGGTTTCTTGCTTTGTTTTTAATAGCATTCATTACAGAAAAAGTCCTTTCCACAACGGCATTAGTTGATGGCAGCGATAAAAGTTTTATAACAAAAGTTCTCTAAATATAAATGTTCCCTCTGCCCTGTTAAAGAAATACACTTCTGGCCAAAATCTGTAAGTATTTTCAATTATCTCCTTGCTATATATATTGGTCCAGTTCACATTTAATAATTTATACTACTGAGATTCAACTTTGAACATTTATTTCCACTCATTTAAAAATGGGAGACTTTTGAAACCTGGTTTGTTTTGATTTAAACAAGTTGAAGTTGAAATAATTTTGAAATTACTGAAGAAGCTTAAATCAGTTGGCAACCTGAGTGCAAAGAAAAGACAACAAACCCAATCATTCGTATGGTACTATAAGCCCAACTAGCATTTTTGGTGATTGCGACGTGGCAGCCACAGTCATAGGAACTGTAGAGTGGCGTGCCACTAGTCATTACCACGTTACAGGAACAGTTCTATACCGTGGCTACCACCAAAATGGGGAACAAATATTGGGTGGACGTTACGTGATTACCACCATTTTATCACTTATAAAATAACATTACAGCCAGTTAAAATCCACGTCGTTGCCAAGTGGCGGCGTGGTGACCATTAGTGGCCCTGAGCATTTCAGAAACTGCTTTAATGTATTTATATCTCTGTTCCATTTTTAAATGTTGTTTACTTTCTCATCTACATCCCTTCTTTATTTTACAAATAGACAACAAGGTTTACTTCGATCAAACTGTTTTAAGTTTCTATGAACTACATGTTTATTATTGAATTTGTACAACATTTGCTAACAGCAAAATTGCAACAAATGCAAGTTTACTGTTAAATGTAGAGGTTACAGTTTGAAATATAACCATGCGCCAACAAAATTTTCATTTTTTTAGAAAAACAAAATTAAAAGGTCCTAAATATAAAATAAAAATTAAATAACTATACAATCTAAAACACATTTTATTAGTATTTACATTATAAATTTAATTATAATTCATTAATTTCTTACATTCAATGTGTTGTTACTTATAAATTTCATATATTTAGAATAATTGGCAAATTTTTGTTAATGGCGGCATAGGGATTCTTCATAAATATGGCTACTTAGAAATAAAGTAACTGTTAAGTGGCAAAAAGTAAGGATAGCCACTTTGGAGTTACTTCCACTCAATAAGTGGCCAAGAGAACTAAGAAACATCCAATCAAATTTCAGAACACTTAAAAGTGATTTTTAAAAGTGGCAGCATTGGTGGCGACCACGTGAATTTTGTTGAATGACCACTCAATAAAATTTACATGCTTTCACGTTCATCTTCATAACGAAGTTGGATACATAACCTAACTAATTTATATTTTATTATCAACTTCATTTCATAACGTATAATTACAATCAATTATTTTGAACACTCTTAATAATACTGTTATCCAGCTTATACATTTGTAATTGTTCTAAATCATTTTCACATTATGAATTATATGTGTTATTAAACGTCAAATTCCTAATAACTAACTTCACTTTACGGATTAAACTTTTGACGTCTTCCTGGAAAGCAATTTTAAGTTAGACAGATTTAAATACTAGCAGTGTATTTTTATTTATACCAAGCCGATTTGCATTGTAGAAAATAGGCCACTATTTAGTTACAGTAACTTAAAAGTGGATTTCAGAAGTAAATGCCACTATGTAGTGGCTTTAATCTAAAATGTCTCGTAAAAATCATTTATGGAAGTGGCTAAAACATTACAACAACGACAACATACCACTCTAGAGTGCACCTACATTTTAGGTATATTTTAAGTTTCCAAAACGTGGCCAAAACTTTAATAGCCACTTTAAAGTGGTTATTACTTTAAAGTAAGATTTTAGTGGTTCGATTTAGTGGTCGCCACTTTAATTTGCCACTATAAAGTTAAACAAACTTATAAGTGATTTTACTTAGTGAAAATAACGTTGAAAAAACTTTACTTTTCACCACAAAGCTACAGAACTACAAAGTGGTTAAGAAAGGATGTACCCACGTAATTTCCACTATAAATCAATAGAATAAAGTTATAATTACTATGAAGTTGCATATAAAGTGTTAAATACGTAACAATCACTAAACTGAAGTGGCAGTATAAGTTATTCTCACTTTGATGCTACTTGGGAGGGTAGATAACGACATCATTGAAAAAGTATCAAAATATAAATAACTTGGATGTTGCTTAAACGAAAATTTGGACAACAGCCAAGAAATTAAATGCAGAATTGAACAGGCTAGGCAACTCTCTTAAAACTGAGAAGAGTACTCACCAAACGAGACATGACAATTTCACTTCGTGTACGACTATTACGCCGTAATGTGTTTAGAATTTTACTATATGGCATAGAAGCATGGACACTGACCGAAGCTATGTGTAAAAAATTGGAAGCTTTTGAAATGTGGACACACAGAAGAATATTGAAAATGCCATGGACCGCCAAAAATCAAATGAATATGTGCTGACCTAAATGAACAAACAAAGAGAAGTTATCAATACCATCAAACAGCGGAAATTACATTATTTCAGTCACATAATGCGTAATAAAAAATAAGACCTACGAAAACTGATCATACAAGATAAAATTGAAGGAAAAGGATCTAGAGGGGTAGGAGAAGAACATCGTGGTTGAAAAACCTACGACAATGGTTCGGACTCAGCACAAGGACAATAGTCAGAACTGTAGCAAATAAAATTAAATTTTAGCAAAAAGTCACCAACGTTGTCGGAGGACATGGTACATAAAAAGAAGAAGAAGAAAACTTGGTTCAGATATGTTGATGATACGTTTGTTGTATGACCTCATAGCAAAGATAAAGTAAATCAGTTCTTTCAACATCTAAACTCTCCACATAACTGCATTAAATTTACTATGGAGTTAGAACATAACAACCTTTCTTGATGTACTGGTGATAAAGAAAAATAACGGAAAATTAAGGCATTCCGTTTATAGAAAGAAAACTCACACTAATAGATACTTAAACGCCGAATCTCACCACCATCCAGTACATAAGAATACTGGTTTGCATACTTTAGCAAAAAAAGTTATACGTGTGTCAGATAATGAAAATCTACAAAAGGAAAAGGAAACACTGTTGGAGTCCCTACAACAAAATGGATACGGGTTCAAAGAGATCCAAAACACATGGAAAACAGCAATAAATCCAAAAGTCAAAGAAGACTTATCACCTCCTACTAGCACCGCTTATTTAATATACTGTATGCATTCGACAGACAAAATAAGCAGGGTGCTAAAGGAACATAATATTAAAACTGTCTTTACGACTAAAGGTACTCTGAACACCTGGTTTACATCTGCTAAATACAAACAAGGGGCTCTAAAACATGCCGAAGTTTGCAAAATTCTTTATTCTTGTGGATTAAGTTATATAGTTATATAGACTGGACGCTCGATTAAAGTTAAAAAACATATGGCTGACTGCAAACACCGCAGAGTTACTAAATCAGCAGTGGCGGAACACGTGTGGAACCAAAGACACACGCTGAACTTTGACCAAACTAAAGTGTTGGCTAGAACTCCTTTCTACTTTCCCAGACTAATCCGCGAATCTGTGGAAGTAAAAAAAAACATCCATGTAATATGAACCGAAAAGATGGTTTAAGACTCAGCAAATCTTAGCTGCCAAATCAACCTTCTTGGAAAGGACAGTAACACTTACTCCGAATAATAACGAAGTCAGTCAAGCGGGTTCAGGAACGACAATACAGCAAAGGTCAAGTTCTACTTCTTGTTTTGGCTATCAAGAAGAGACTAAGACCAAGTTTAAGTCTGGGTCTTTAACTACGACGCGGTCTAAGCCGAAAGTCGCTTATAATTAATAATTATATATATATAACAACCGCGACAGATTAAGATTTTATATTATAAACCTCGACGGCGAGGAGGTGTTTTTACAAATTAGATCTTTAGATCGTTTGCGCCAAAAGGAAGAAAAGCTACTTACAGACTTAACATTTCTAAAACTGTGCCGAGACCACAACGTATTGCCATCGTGTATGAGAATTAAACATCATTTTTTAAATTCTCATACTGAGCGAATTTTTTGCAAAGCTGGCTTCGAACTATTACGTTCAGATATTTACAATAAACGCAAAGAACTGGATTCTGTCAGCAAAGAGTTATACAAGCTACATTTAACTTTGTCTAACAAATTAGAACACTCGATATGGCTAAAGGTAGATGCTATCACTACGATACAAGCTAACAAGATTTATGAACAATCAAAAATATAGCAAACTAAGAAATTCGAGCGATTACATGCCTCACGGCCTAAGAAAACGTTGGACGACCATAAAATAATTGTCAACCTAACAGATACGATTTTGGATGCTCAGACCACATCCTTGTTAAAGAAGTGTTTCAACTACGCCGTTACGCCTAAGACAACTCTGATAGAAGGTATAGTGTGTGGAGTAGAAGCTGCAATACGCACTCTACCTAAGGAGATCTCTGAACTATTTGACAAGATTTTTGCAACATTGTAAGAAAAGCAACACCGCCACGCTCTAATATTAACAGACATGAAAGAGAAGCAGCTAAGCGGTTAAGTGAGAATAAGTACATTTTAGTATTGAGAACAGATAACGGAAACGCTACGGTCGTTATGAACATACAAGATTACAACGACAAAATGACGAACTTACTCTCAAAAGATTGCTACATATGTCTACAGAGAAACTCTTTAAACTTCTTGTGCACTAAGGTAAACTCTGCCATCAAAAACTCCACTACTATAGATATTAACAAGAAACAAACTTTGATTGTCAAATATCCGTTTATGCCACGAATCTACGGTCTTCTCAAGATACACAAAGAAGGAGTCCCCTTTCGACCGATAGTGAGCACCATCAATTCACCAACCCAATCGTTAGCACGTTATCTAGCTGCAAAACTCTTGCTTTTGACAAGAAATACAGAAACTCACATTAAAGATTCTACATACTTTGTAGAGAAAATTAAGAACTTGCGTATAACAAAAGAAGATATCCTAGTCAGCTTTGACGTGGTATCTTTTTTTACTAAAGTCCTTGTCGACGAAGTGTTGTTTTTGCTCAAGGAAAGAATTACTGAACAAGAACGTCTGCTCATCGAACTCTACATTATAAACACTTATTTCAGTTATAACGACAACTTGTTTAAACAAGTAGAAGGAGCGGCCATGGCTTCACCGCCTTCTCTCTAGTTATAGCCAATATTTACATGGAATATTTTGAAACTGAAATTATGAAAAATGTTGAGTTAATACCAAAAACCTGGTTCAAATATGTTGATGATACGTTTGTTGTATGGCCTCATGGCAAAGATAAACTAAATCAGTTCTTTCAACATTTAACTCTGCACATAACAGCATTAAATTTACTATGGAGTAAGAACATAACAGCAGTCTAGCCTTTCTTGGTGTACTGGTGATAAGAAAAAATAACGGAAAATTGGGGCATTCCGTTTATAGAAAGAAAACGCACACTAATAGATACTTAAACGCCGAATCTCACCACCATCCAGTACAGAAGAATACTGTTTTGCATACTTTAGCCAAAAGAGCTATACGTGTGTCAGATAATGAAAATCTACAAAAGGAAAAGGAAACACTGTTGGAGTCTCTACAACAAAAAGGATACGGGTTCAAAGAGATCCAAAACGCATGGAAAAGAGCAATCAATCCAAAAGTCAAAGAAGACTTATAACCTCCTACTATCACCGCTTATTTACCATACTGTATAGGTTCGACAGACAAAATAGTGCTAAATAATCAATATTAAAACTGTCTTTACGACTAAGGAAATCTTGAACACTTGATTTACATCTGGTAATAACAAACAAGGGGCTCTAAAACATTCCGTAGTTTACAAAATTCCTTGTTTCTGTGGATTAAGTTATATAGGGCAGACGGGAAGCTCTATTGAAGTTAGTGTAAAAAAACATATGGCTGACTGCAAACACTGCAGAGTTACTATATCAGCAGTGGTAGAACACGTGTGGAACCAAAGACACACGCTGAACTTTGATCAAATTAAAGTGTTGGCTTTTTACTTTTCCAGACTAATCCGCGAAGCTGTGAAAATAGAAAAACATCCATGTAATATGAACCGAGAAGACGGTTTACAACTCAACAAATTTTGGCTGCCAGTATTATATCCTCTAAGACAAAGATCAACCTTCTTGGAAAAGACACTAACACTTACTCCAAGTAATAACGAAGTTAGTCAAGCGGTAACGGAAAGATAAGGTCCGCTAATCATGCTAATCGCTATTGCTATAAATATCGTCATTTACACGTTTTCTTTCAGTGACATTTACCATTCTGAAGATGCAAACTGCAATGTCTTGCAAAACGTTAGTTTGTTTGGGTTTACGAACGACAATACGGCAAAGGCCAAGTTCTACTTCTTGTTTTGGCTCTCAAGAAGAGACTAGGACCAATCCAAAGTCTGGGTGTTTATTACGACGCGGTCTAAGCCGAAAGTCGCTTATAATCATAAGCATAACAATGGCGAAAGCTTAAGATTTTATAAGAAGAAGAACCTTAGTGCTATTTTAAAAAGTAACTTTTTAATGAACATAAAAGATCTACTTTTCACATTTGTTTCTGTTTCTTTACAAACTTTACAACCTGAAGCAGCTTGATTGTATTCTATACCATAATGTGATTCTGCTGTGGACAGATATGCCAAGTCGTTTTCCAAAGACTCAATTATTATAGTTAAACCCTCTTGAATAAACACTGCTTTTATAATTTTTCTTGCTAAACTCATGAAGAGATTACACGAATCATCATAAGCTATAAATTTACTTTGATCTGTTTTCGAACTACTTGGTTAATTTTGTTTGCAAGTTTTCTAGATATCTAGAAATTTTTTTTATCAGATATTAATAAATGTTTCAATTTACGTTTTTTTTTTGTGAAAAATTCATAATATAGTATTAGATATTCTATAAAAGTTCTGATTTGTCAGTTGATAAGTATTTTAAAAGAAATACTTTAATAATATTTTAAAATAATACACAAAAAATACTGATAAAAGTCAACGGAACGCTGAAATGCTAAGATTATTAGTACAAAATCATTTGGGAAAGTGAATCAGACTTTTAACGTAATTTGGCTACATGCTTTGAGGTAACCAATTACAAAAAACAGTTGTGAGTAGTACGTATTTCTATCTGGTGAGCAATACATATATAGTATCATGATTGGTATTTTATGATTTTGTTTAAATTATTTTTTAAAATTAAAAAGACTTAAATAAATTGCCATCAATAATAACAAAATTGTAGTTGTCCGTAATACAACAATAGTCATACGTTAATATCAATTAATGATTAGTAAAAATTAAAATACCTACGTTAATTTGCTTGTTGTTTCCTAAATAACTTACTAAAATAGGATGCTTTTGTTAAATCATTTACTGTTAATACCCTTATAAACAATAAACGATTATTTTAAATATGATTTCAAGAATAACAGTTATACAAAAACTTAATTGCTTCATTTATAAGCTGTAAAAAAAATAAATAGATGTTTCTATACGTAATTTAACTCCTTTATTCTTGTACTTTTAAATTTTAAACCTTTAATTTATATTTAATTTTAAGTATATATTAAAACTACTGTTTGAGATATTGTCTAATCATGATAAGCAAAAAATTTATCATGATTTGATTTTTGTAATCTGTGTTTAAGTATCTATTGAAATACTTTTGAATAATTAATAACGCTTAAGACACGACGAAAGGTAGATCTAACTTTAGAGTACCTACTATACTACAATGTATGCTTTTTAATAAAGTATAGGATTACGTAGTTTTTTTAATGATATAAAATTATGTGTAATAAATACTTTTTGAAATAATATTTTTTTTACATTTGTTAAATGCGTACTCACATTGTTTTTATTTATTTTGCAAATAATATGAATTAAAAACAAAAATGACGACAGCAATTTCCATTATTACCAATTATTGCACAGCGATTTTGACGTAGCAGAGCTAGAAGATTTAATAAAACTAATAGAATTCTGTATGGATCAGACAAGTTTTTAAATTAACGGTCAATTTTATGCACAAGAACATGATACTGCAATGGGAAATTGATTATCGCCGTTTATTGTCAATTTATTTATGGGAAAATTTGAAACTGATTTGAAACGAGATTTAGAATATCTTTTTACCATTGATTTTCAAAATTTGGAATTCGCAACAGTTTGTTGACATTTTGAATTAAAAATTTTGTTTTGTAATCAAATTTATATAATTGAAAACAAATTACCGTTTCTGGATACTCTTGTAATAAAAAACAACCATAAATTCAAGATATTTATCGTAAAGACACTAGCACTAAGAGGTTTATATATAACAAATGTTCTTAACCATTGTATAAAACACAAACGTGCAGCTTTTAATTTTTGATTATTGTTTTTTTGTTTATCAAAACAAAATTTTAACAAAAAACTTTGGTTTATTAAAGAATGAATGAAATTATAAATAATATAGTTAGAAAACATAAGTTAAAAAATTATACAAAAAATATAACAGGTTTATACGATAAGAGGATATATAAGAAATATGTTAAATTAACAAATTATCTTGCACATACCAGAGGTTTTTCAAAAATATTTTTAAAATGAAATTTGAGAGTTTTTCCATGCTCTAACAACAGTTTAGAATGTTTGTTGGGCAATCCTAAACACTTAAAGTAAAATTTTTTAGGTATCTTATATAAGATTAAAATGTTTTTAAAGTATTTTATTTAACATTTCATGTAAGTTTTCTTTTTATTGTTTTAAATAAGTAGCATCGGTCCATAAGAAGATAAGAAAATGTACCGTAATGTAATACAAAAAACGAGTGAAAGATAAATGATGTAAACATTGAATTAAGTAAACTGATGGCCTTCGGCTCTTGATCGCAAGGAATCATTTGTGGGAAATATTTTTTTATAACTTGCATAAAACTCTCACTCTTGACTACAAAAACATTGAATTAAGTAAACTGATGGCCTTCGGCTCTTGACCGCAAGGAATTTGTGAGAAATATTTTTTTATATCTTGCATAAAACTCTCACTCTTAACTACAGAAACGCCTTATAAAAGTATTTCTTATAATAATTCTTACAAATGAAGAAGCATTTGACATGTTAGTGGTTTACATTGACTGCATAAAAAATGCAACAGTTGCTAACAGAGTGTATGCAATACAATTTCCTAAAATATGTTACCATACTAGAAGGTTTTTTTTTAAATGGTACATTTGTTTACGTTTGGAAACGTGCATCGTCCTGTATACCGTATACAACGTAAAGGTTGCACCGACGAAAATGTTATAACTGTATTAGCAGGTATAGAATTTAATAGTCATTTAAGTACTAGACAAATATCCAGAGACTTGGGAATATGACAAAGTATCATTAGAAATATAAAGAGAGATTATAGGCATAGGCATGGTACATTCTCCTCTTTCAATATGACAATAGCGCTGATCTGTAGATTGGGTTGAAGTTGAAATTTGTATTTGCTGCGCTGTTCCATGTGATGTAAATACTCAGTACTCTAGTGTGCCCAGAGATGCTGCGACATCTGTCTAAGATGTTTCCATCGAAGATTGGGGTTTGTTGATTGTGTTTGTATATCGTGGTTCGGAATACTGATAAGTGGTTGTCTAATGACGAAGTCTCCAGGTGTAATCACTTCTATGTCATCAAGATCTTGGGAAAGTGGGATTAATTAATTAATCTGAGTAAGTAAGGTATAAAATTCTTCAAAATTTTTAAAATTATTTTTTAATACTCGTTTCAACTGATGATTAACAGCTCTAACCGCGACTTCCCATAACCAATCAAAACGCGGGGATCTAGGTGGTATAAAATGCCACTGAATACGGCATTCATTTAAGTAATTCCAAAATTTATTTGAATCTATGTAATTATTTATGGATTTTAAAACGTTATTTGCACCAATAAAGTTGGTAGGGTTATTAGAAAAAATATCACGACAGAGACCTCGCCGAACTACAAATCTTTTCAGCGCACTAAGGAACCCGGCAATGGATAAATTGCTAACAAGTAATTGGAAGCGAAACAAATGAAAATGCAAATATACGCCTTCATTATTTTTCGAGTTTGACCTATTCCGTCCTTTAGTTCGAATGGACCAGCGTAGTCAATTCCGCACGACGAAAAAATATGAAAAGGTGTAACGCGTGGCAAAGGTAATTTGCACATTTTATAAGTTTGGGTTGGTTGAGTCTTAAAACAGGCAATGCATATACAAATACAAGATTTAACGGCGCGCTTGCTTGCTTTTCAATGTCGTTTAATTTTGCGAATAAAGACTACGTTTATGCTCGTATTGAATAATTAATTTTGTGAACTTATGTCCGTAGAGTAATACAATTGGATATTTCTGGTTAAAAGAAAGCTTACTTTTAGGTTTTACTGTTTGATTTTTATTTAAATGTAGCAAATCTTTTGAGAAATATTTTTGTTGGATTAGCTTGATGAGAAAGTTTGAAGCCTTGTCGAATTGGAAATTATTTAAAATTCCACTTTCTCTGGTGCTTGAGTTTTTTCTTGTATGCAAACCTGAAGCGGTAAGCGGCAGTTCTATGCAATGTGAAGAGATTATATGACGCCAATCATGGATATTAATTATTTAATGAATTCTTTAAACACTATTAGAAACAAAAGTCTTCCATGTAGCAGGTTCTTTGGCCAACCAGTTTAGAACTATAGACGAGTTAATTTAGGTTTCCAGTGTTGTATAAACATTTATTGACTAATTCAGACAACAGTACCGTACCGTAGCGCATAACTATAAGCGCGCGATGGAGATCAATTTAAGCGGAGCCACGCGGGACTTAGTTCAAAGCAGCTTACATTGTACCTTTTCACTGACGTCTGCAAAACCGTGCAGTTGAATTTTAGTTGAAATGCTAACTTATACTTGCAGGGATATTTGAATTAAATTGTTTTGAGATAGTTCTTCATAGAACCATTGAGTACGTATTTCGAGAGAAACTGTTTCGTTTCAGCCAATATCGAGTTTCCAGAGTTTTTACACGATCACTTTTGCTTGAATAATTATTGGTCTTTGTAATCCTAAAAGATCAAAAATTTTCGCAATACTGGACAATATGCTTTTTTTGGTTATTCGATCGTATGGTAATATACGATAATATTAAATTTATATATGAAACAGTTTGAAGAAGGTGTCCAAGCAATTCCGAGTGTTTTTACGTTTGCATCATTGCTAATGCTGTATTGACATTCTACCAATTACAATTCGTTCAGTACCTCTGGTGCACTTGATTAAAACTTCATTATTTGAAATCGATACTCATTTAGTAAATTAGCTACATTGTGCCTAATACAAATTAAGGAGTCAACATTGTTTGAATCAGTAAGATCATAGACGTAAAAGTCGGCTCTATAATTTTGCTTTCTATTGCCATAAATGTTCATTATCGATCGCTATTTGTTTAAGATACTTTGTACTTAAGAATGCAGCTAAAGCTGTACCGTACGAGATTGTGTTTAATAGGAAACGCTTGACCGCTTCGTTTGGATTTTTGCGCCAAAGTATCTGTTAAAGATCTTTCTGTTCCGGGTGAACGAGCACTTGTGTATACATTTTTGTCAAATCTCTCCTAATTTTTTGTATGCTTCCATGAAATTGTGATGGGATATTTTTAGTTTGGGGTGAGGTGTTAGTTGGAGTTTAATTGCGTAAAACTTGCTCTTCCGAGTTACCTAACTTTACGTAGTTATTTTTTAATGGTAGTAAACGACCGATTGATTTGCGCAACGTAGTATTATTTAAATGCTCTTCACGCTCCGCCTTTTCTTTAGTTAATTAGAAACTATTCGTGCCTTCTTCTACCTTCCAAAACCTTTCCATTTCATCATGTAATCACTGACTAAGCAGTTGGTTGCAAAACGAGATGCTTAATTGCGTTGGGAACGTGGCCTGGTCCAACCGATCCGAGAATGTATCTTGTGGGGCAGGTAATCTTGTATCTAATTTTTTTTCACTGGCGCATAAAAGGTCATAGAAAATTTCTGCCACAATAAGCATATCATTTTTTGAAGGAATATTGAAATTGGGATTGGTTAATTTTATTTCGTTTGGTATATCAAATTTAGCAAAATCACATGTATATTGGGGTGTGACTTCAGGTATGCAATTGATATCCAAAAAAGACAAACTGTTTTTGAAGAAATTGTTTAATGATCGAATCGAAATGTTCACTTGTTTGGTAATATTGGTTTTTATTTAAATAATTCGAGCCACGGGAAGATTTATTTTACGACTCTTTAAGCTTAATTTATTAACCAAGCGGTTTGAAAAAAAAACCGGACTGAAACCCGCTGTCTAGCAATAAACGACATTGCATTGGTTGCTGGTTTTTTGTCATAGACGAGTATTAGCGCTGTTGACAATAATACAAATGATTCCATATCGTTTTAAAAATGAATGAAGCTAACCGTGACATTTTGTTAGATTAAGTAGATTAATTCTTTCCCAGTTCATACTAATATGTGGTATTTTGAATGTTACCAATCTTTTGCTACACCTGTTAATTTGCCAACCATAATAAGGTGCATTACAGAATCGCTTACCCCATAAGCAGCTTGTACGGCCTCCGTTCTTTCTATAAATGCTGTTACATCCACATTGTCATTTTGTCCATCGAATGTAGGAAGTAACTCTGCTATCTTCTTGTTGTTAAACGATTAACTACTTCTCGAACCCTCTGGAGTTGACGTTCCTTCAACAATGCATCGGTTGCTACCACTTTCTGCTATAACTGCCCGAACTGTTGCTTGAATAATCTCAACGATTGAAATTGTAGCTTGATCAAACTGAAGCTGACTGTACGATTTTTCCGGTTCCGACATGGTGATAATAACACCGAGTGTAAACAGCACTGTTCGTTTTCTTTACTATACGGACCACGCGGTTATAGGTTAAATTCGATTTCAAGCTTATTTTAAAATACGGCGTAACGCACGACCTAATCCCACTTCTGATAACTGTTAGGGACGGATTGATCGAATATATACGGATAAATTCAAAATAAGTGTAATTTTATTTCTTTCGTCATATACAATCATCAACTTCCCCACTTAATCTAATTAACATCATACCAACTTAACTTTTAGCGGGCTATTCAAATTTATTTTATAACAATTATAAATTTGAATTTGGTTTTTATATTTGGTTGTTGAGTTTTAGTAAAATTCATTTTGGTACTTAAATTAATATAAGTACAGTTTGTATACAGACAGAACGATAACTGTTCATCGACTTTTTTTTTAAATTAAATTTATTCGGATGTACATTAAAAATTCAGCAAAAAGGATGACAAAAATAGTAAATATAATATGGAAACTCGCCACATATGTCGTCTATATTGCATGATCATTTAAATGTTAAGTTAAAGCCGGTCGAAATTAAAGAAGGAACGCTTGATAAATGTTTTAAGGGGGTTCTAAAACGGCCGTTTTGATGCGTTCCAAGCCTCTACAAAATTCGCTTTTTTGTTAAAAGTATGAGCAATCAGCAACACATTTTATTTCGTGTCGCGTCTTTAGTCCGCCCATAAATTTTTTAATAAATCATATTTACTTTTATATAAAAACCATGTATTTATAGACTAAAGACCTATCTAAGGCGCACTTGTGCCATTTTTGGCAAATAATCGATGGTACATTATTTCCTCCCAATTTGGGTGAGCACTTAAATTTCTGATTAGTTTGGTTGGCACGTCTCACCCTGGAGTATATAAAAATTATTGAAAAAAAAAACAATAATAATGATAAAGGTGTTGAACAATCTCAGGGTATATTTTACGGACAGGAAGTGATCCCGCTACTAAGTCCTTGGTGACGGGGGTTAGGTAAAACTCAGAAAAAAAGAAATTGTAATACAATGTAACACAGTTAGTATAATAACCGTAATAGACACAAAAAACCACTATTACATACAAGTATGATAGAATTCATACTACGATGGTATTAATTAATTAACGAGGAAGGTAATGCTTTTGTTTTATTTTTCTAGTAGCTTGAATTATTTGGTACTTATCTGGGTACTGGATGCAACATGTGGCCATTTGTCGATTGAAGGGTGGTTCATATGATTTGCTTCCTTCACGCGGGATGGTGACTTTTGCTCAAGATGTTACTAACATTAATTTTTCGTTAATTGACACGTGCATCCGCCATTGTTAAGGTCAAACCTCTAAGTACACCTCTTTGATGAAATTACTCGCCCCTCACGTTATAAAAATAAGCCGAGTCGCAAAAATGACCGTAACTACGGAGGTCAATCAAAGTAATGATTACGCGAGGTATCACGGTAAAAGACGGCCTTCGAACGAGTTTTGCAGTTCTTAAACGATATCAAATTTTATTTTTGAAAACCGATGACCGCCAAATATGTACGCTAATTTGAATGCGTAACAACATTTACCATGTGTCCTCAAAATTTGCCTAAAATTGCTTCGTTTTCTACTTATTTTTTATATTTTTGACTTGAAAATTACATATACTGTCACAAAACAGCTATAAACTAGTTTTTGTAATTATTTTAGTTTTTTAAGTTTCTAGCTTTTTACTTTCAACAGCAATTCTGTAGAGGTTTGCAACGCATCCAAAGCGGCCGTTTTAAAACCCCCTTTCTGTTAAAAAACAAATTTCATTGAATTCTAAAAAGTGGATACGCACCAATGCATTCGCCCATTGCACGAAAACTTACAATTAACGACAAACAAGAAATTTTGTTTACGGAAAATTCGATAAAACGAAATGATTTAGGTTCGTATGCTTTTTTCGAACGTATGTTAACCATTGTATCTACATTTTGACATCATCAACATTTGACATGGTCGAGTTACAAATTTTGATGAATTGTCAATTGTGGGTTTTGCTATTTTGTTATTGTAGTTTTCCCATTCGCGTTTCGAATTTCTATCAAGCTTTGCGGTTAGTAAATATATGGTCATTTATCCTAAGCTTTATCATTTTCCTCAAGGATTTCTAAGACGCGACGATTTTTTAAAAATGCATTAAGAAAGTTTCGTAATAATGCATGAAATTCTTTGTTTAGAATCGGCAATTCAAATATTTCTTTTACGTGCGCTTTGATAATAACCTCTTTTTTGCCATATCAATCGTGCAACATGCGTCAAGCTACCGCGTAGTTCGTGTCTGATAAATGCAATGAAGCAATTATCTGAGTCGCTTCCCCTTTGAGTGATGCTTTCAAATTTTCAATGCTTACTAATCTAGAATTTAAATTAACAAGCGCTTTAAAGGTATCATGAAATTGCTACCAAGTACTATATGAACCCGTGAATACCGGTAAATGTATTGGAGGCAATTTTGTTGAACCCGAAAGTGCATGCGAGGTAAACGATGTGGCGATAAAAGAATGATGATTAACCTGAAGGACATTGTGACATGATTTGCTTTGCTTGTGCGATTGAATCAAAATACTTTGTTACAATAATTATTGAATTTATCTGCGTTAAATGTACCGGTCTCTGCTATGATATGTTCTTCCAATTCCGTTTGTACATTCTTAAATTCTGCTAAGCTGCCAACAATGGCATCTAAACGTCAATCTAATTGAATAAACGTTTATTTTCTTGCCTCGAAATGACTAACGTATTTTTTAAAACAAGCCACTTGCATGCGTTTAGAGGTTTACACCAAATGAAACGTGTTGTTTAATGTAAGATGAAGTTAAAATGTCAAAATCCAATAAAAGCAAATAAATAAATTTATATACCATATAGGCAAGCACGTCACAAATTAGGTTAATAAAGTGAATAGGACTGACTTGTAATTTTGAATGTTGATTACATCCGGCTTAAAAGACCAATTTGTTTGTTACGTGTATTCAATATCATTAATTCTTAATTTCTTAACATAAAAATTCTTCGTTAATTTTATATTGCTTGCCATTCAACCCCGTAAAATGCCAAGAGAGAGAGCGACATGCGTCTTTTTTGATATACATTAAAATTTTGCAACGTTTTCAGGTGTTACAAATAAACAAAATACTATTTTAAGAAAATACACCTAAACACTACTATAAGTTTATTTCATTAGGCACTGCAATATAATAAAGAAAAATATAATAAAAGTCTGTTTATACTAAACAAAATAAACCTTATTTATAACTAAGAAAAAGATTTATTTTAACGTGTTCAAAATGGGTAACGTAACTCAAGTAATAGGTATATTTGTTTGATCTTTGGTTGCACCCATATCACATAGTCTTGCATCTACGATTAAATACTGCTAATTTTGGACAATTTTACATTTACTTTTACGTTAATGTAACTAGTTGTGGCAAACGATATAGGAAGCTGCTGAATAACTTTTGCGACTTTTATGGTATTATACATTATTGGTCTAAAACGAATCCTTACTGGATTTAGAGGTTAATTATCAAGGTCGTTAGTCTGTAAACGTATGGTGCGGAATTCTAGGTGAATAAATAAATGTGTCTCTTATTTTTAACAAACCTCTAAGCGGAGAACAATATCTACATGTTAAAAAAAATGGATTGCCATTTCTTTTGCCGTAAAATGTTTATCAAGCATGATGGATGTCCGGCGCATTTTTAAATAAACGTTCGAGAGTAAATAAACTAAACATCCTGATAGATGGATAAGCCGTGGAAGTCTATTTCATTGACCCGCCAGATCTCCAGACTTAACTTGTCTACATTTCTATTTGTGGAGACAAAATCTTCTTTTTATCAACAGACCATAAGACAATATGATCTTAAGGATAAGAAATGTTATGCAAAGCATTTTATTGGCAGAAATTAAGACTTTTGTTCAATTAAGTCGTCAAAGAACGATTTCTTGTATAGACAATAATGGAGCATATTGTTGAGCATCTGGGGCAACACTAACTTATAGTTATAGCTGCAATTTCTGTTGTATAGTAACTCTTGCAACATGCATGTGTGTTTAGTTGCCTATTTTAAGGTTTCTAAAGATGCAGGAATGAGCACGAGGGTGTGGTCATGCGTGGGGGAGAGATAATGATGAAGGTGAATGGCGATGATGTATAACCTGTAAGTTGCATGAATAATAAAATTAAGATTACAAGTTGGATTTATTAATGATTTATTTTAATCAACAAATAACATAACATTGCGCAGTCGTAAATAAACAAGAGTGAAAAGTGGATAAACTTACAGTAAAAAAAACGAGGCAAGTAAAAAGAAAGATAGAGTTTCTACGCCAACCCAATGGAAATGCAAGGAAATTTGGGCATGAATTGTAAAATGTTTAAAGGTGATTTTACGTTATATTCTACAGCTACAGGATGTAATGAAAAAGCAAAATAAGTTCAAACAGCAGTGCTTTTACATTGTATGACAGAGAAACAAAAGACGTCCTTAGACGCTAGAAGTAACGGGAATGAATAAAGAAGACCCCAATAAAATAATAAAAGCCTTAAATGATTATTTTATACCTAAAACAAATACCAGTGTAGATAGACACAGATTTAATACAAGAATTCAAATGCAAGGAGAAAAGTTTGATGCATTTTTGGCAGACCTACGAAAGATAGCAACAAAAAATGATTACGGGAACTTAAAGGATGGTTTAATAAAATATAGAATAGTATGTGATATTAAAGAAAAAATAATTAAAGATCGACTTTTGCGAGAACGAATTTGGATCTCAAGAAAGCCGTGGAAGTGTGTAAGGCAGCAGAACAGGCCGATGCTCATATAATGCAGTTGGTGGACAAGATGGAAATCTTGGAAGTAAACGAAATTGGACAAAAATCCGACAAAACATTTAAGCAGCGTCAACCATCATGGCAACAACAAAGAACAACGAATTGGAAAGGACGGCAAATATGAGCAGCATCGGCCGTCTTGGCGACATGGTGGAGCTGGAAACAAAAATACGACAATTTACAGAGAAAAAATTAAGGGTTTAGCTGGTAAAAGGGAAATTGGATTAACTGTGGTCCATGTGAACGTCGACATGAAAACACATGTCCAGCAAAGGGACAGTTTTGTAGTAATTGTAATAAATTTTATCATTTTGCAGAGTGCTGTAGGAGTTACAAAGCAAAAAACCTGCATGCCTTTGAGAATGTGGAAAGAGATATTGATATCAATAAAGAATATGTGTTGGCTCACTTAAAATTAATTTATTTAATGCAATCCATAAAGATTGGTATCAGAAGATAAATATTTTAAAATGTAACAAAAGTATTGATTTTAAATTAAATACAGGCGTCATATTAATGTGATCCCAAGACATATCTTCGAAACGTTACAAATTAATCATAAACTAAATGATTGTAAGATAGTAGTAAGAAATTATGGGAGTAATAAGTTAAAAGTGGGAGGTTTATGTAATTTACAAGTGAAAGTTAATGGGAAAGTTGAAAATAATTATGAAGCGGTAACTGTGTAAAAAAGTACCTTATCAGCAATTAAAAATTTTAGAAAGTAAATTGCAAAAAATGGTAGACGATGAAATTATTTGTTTAATAACCGAACCGACAAAAGTTGTAAGTCCTATTGTAATAGTAAACAAGAATAACGGAAAGATTCGGGCTTGTTTGGGTCCTCAGAATCTAAACAAATCAATTTTAAGGGAAAATTATCAAATACCTACTTTTGAAGAACTAACACATGTGTTAAAAAACATGCAGGTATTCACAGTTGTAGATGCAAATGATTTTGGCAAATTGAAATAGGTAAAAAATCTTCGAAATTAACAACATTTGCAACTCCATTTGGAAGATGTTGCTTTAATAAGGGTTACCATACGGTTTATCCTGTGCTCCAGAAATCTTTCATAGAGTATTCATAGAAATATTTAAAGGTATAAAAAGTATAAAGATATATATTGATGATTTAATAATATTCGCAAAAACAGCAGCAGATCATTATAAAATTCTAACAAGTACAGATATTCGAGCTGATATAGACAAAATTGAGGCTATTAAACAAATTTCAAAACCAGAAAATGCAAACGAACTTTCACGTTTTTTAGGAATAGTCACCTATGTATCAAAATTTATTCCAAATCTAACGAAGAAAACTTATAATTTGAGACAATTAAGAAGGAAAAATGTAGACTGCTTATGGTCCTAAGCTTAAGAAGAAGAATTTAAGACAATTTAAAACAAATTTTGTCCAATAGTACAGTACTACAATACTTTGATCCAAATGAAAGTATTACTTTTTCGGTCAATAGTTTAAAGTTTAGATTAAGAGCACTCATTTTACAAAAAGATGGCCCCGTGGCATACGCGTCCAAATCGCTTACTGAAGCTTAAACTAACTACGCTCAGATCGAAAAAGAATTGTTGGCGATTGTATTTGGATGCTAACGTTTTCATTAATATTTATACAGTAAACAATTTTTAGTAGAGACATACCATAAACCTTTGGAAGCAATTTTTTGGAAACCACTTAACAAATGTCCACTTAGACTACAAAGATTTTTACTAAATCTTCAAATGTATAACATGCGAGTAAAATACAAACCAGGCTCGCAATTATATCTAGCTGATTCTCTTTCTAGAGCAATTTACAACAATGAAAAATTCAAAATTGATGAAAAAGAAATAGATGCCCCAATCAATCTAATTTATTACATAAGCATAAGTAAAAAACAATTTGAAAACACAAAACACGAAGAGACGTAGAACTACAAGAGTTACTAATAAAAGTTGTAAAAGAAGGATGGCCCCAATGCAAAAAACAACTTCATGACTTAGGGCCGAATTCATAGACTTCACTCACCCTTAATTTATACTCGATTTGTACTCAAATCGACACTCATGCTTAATTTGAAATTCAAAAACAAGAAACGCTCGAATAGACCCTACAATTGTAGTCTAGAATTGAGTTTAGTTTAAGGGGTACTAAACGTCCCCTACAATGTTATCATAACCTTACATTTTGTGTTTCACTACTGTTTTTTTTTCACATTTCACCTTCATAACCCTATTTTGTTTTATTCTGTTTAGATTAGCTGCTTTTTATTTGTTTGCTCTTTTTTTTTACTTTCATGTCGTACTTTTTTTATCTTGTTATCATTTTTCTTAACATTTCTTAAAAAAGTGTTTTTCAAGACTTCTCAAGTGTAAAGTAGAACTTCAGATTTAATTGATATAACGTACAATTTTTGTTTTAAAATGGGTGATCTGTATGAGTTTATCTAGTATGTGGAAGCTTTTCTAAATTCGGCCCTTAGTGAAACCCTATTGGCGATATCCTTACGAATTAATTGAAGCAAAAAGTTTAATTTTCAAAAATAATCCAATTGTAATACCGAAGTTTTTTCGAATAGAAATGATTGATCGTGTACATTACAATCATATGGGTATAAACTAAACTCTTATAAGAATAAATGATCTAATATTTTGGCTTTTTATTAACAGATAAAGTAAAAAATTGTCAAAACAGTACTCAAAAATAATTGTTGATCTCAAAAGAAATTCCAAACAGGCCATGGAAGTTAGTTGCGGATGATTTCTTTCATTGCAAAAATTAAGAATACTTTTCAGTTGTTTTCAAAATTCCCAGAAGTCTGTTGCCTGGAACACGGATCAACGAATGATAAAATAATACATAATATGCAATCTATTTTTGTTATTCAGATAACGGACCACAATTTGTCAACCATAATTTTCAGAAATTTTTGGAAGAATGGGAGATATCACATCAAACAAGTACTCCAAGATATGCTCAATCAAATAGGTTTATAGAACCACATGTTCAAACATTCAAAAATCTATTTAAAAAAGCTCTACTTGTTAAAAAAGATGTGTACCTGACTTTATTAGAGTACCGAAATACATCTCTAGGACACAATTTACGCTCTCCAGTACAGCTTTTCGGAAGGCGCTCAAAAGGACATTTATCAGTTAATGAAAAACTTTTGAAACCAAATTTTAGTACAAGTATCTTTAAAAAACACCTTGAAACAAGCGAGCATGTACAAAAACAATATATAAAAGTATAAAAGACCTACCAAAGTTAAGTATATTAGACAAAGTTATGGTCCAACTTGAAGGTAAAACATGGGAACCTGGTCCAATTGTAAAAATAGATACATCTAGACCTAGATCATATGTAGTAAATTAGATAAAAAAAATAAAATGTACACTAGAAATAGAAAATTCCTGCGGAAGATCACTGTTAGCAGTTTTGATGAATTTGCGGCTAACAATAATTTTTTTGGAAACTGTAGACAGCTTTATTCCACGAAACCATTCTGAAATTGTGAAATCAGCAGAAATAGTGGGTGGGGACAAATTCAAACGGGAGATGAATAACTGTAGAATGCCAACTCCAATTAAAGCAAGGTACGGAAGGTGTATTAATCAACCTGCCTACCTAAAAGATTATTTTTAGATTTGCGTTTAGCTTACACGGAATTGGTTATTTAAGTTTAGTTCTATAATGCTGATTAATCAAATATGCAGTAGTAATGTAACCTAGGTTAGTTTTGTGAAAAAAATGAGATATTGTATAGTAACTCTTGCAACATGCCTCTGTGTGTAGTTGCCTAATTTAAAGGTTCTGAAGATGCGGGAATGAGTTGCATTTAATTGAATAATATAATTAAGATTACGAGTTGGATTTATTAATGATTTATTTTAATCAACAAATATAGTCCACATTTTCTAACTTTGAAAGTGCGTCATAACTGACGTTACTCTTAATGTAAATGCCACTACCAAAGTATCAATTCAACTAATAATTACTAAATTATTATTTTAGTTTTTTTGGTAGAGAAATATAAATATTCTTAACATATTTTCTTTAAATATGGCAAATAAGTAATATTTTGTATAAAACACGAGTACTTAGAATAAGCAAAGCTATTCAAAATTATAATAACAGTAAATGTTTTATTTGTCAAGTTGGTACCGGTAGCGGAAATGCCGGTTTGAAAGCATCATATTTATTCTCATTCTAACCTCGTTTTTGTGTTAGTTAATTTTATTCATTTCTTGTTATCAATCAGTTCTTTTTAGAACTCGACTACCGTTCTGTTAATAATTACGCGCTGTGTTAATTAAATATCCCCAAAGCACTACAACAATCAAAAGAACTTGTAAGTCTTTTGATTAATTATTTCGAACTAAATTGTGTTCGTGAGGTAATTATCTGTATTGTTTGTTAAAATTGTATTATCTGTTATGTTTTCAATTGCATTAGCGCATTTGTGAAGCACTGCCAATTAGTATGACTACCGTAAGTGGTATATCAGCTGCTGCTAAAAGCAATGAAGTGTTAGCCGGTCCTAGCAAACACAGGCAACGACAACAACCAGTACGTAGCGTAGATACTTTTACTAGTGCAGCAATTAGGAATGCAGTATCCAAGATGTATCAAGAAAGTAAGTCTAATTTACTAAAAGAATTTATTTACACTTACTTTCGTTTATAGAACAACATATTACGGTAGCTACTTTATTAAATCACCTCAAACAACACGATATTTACAATGGAAGCAAATCAGCATTATGTAAGATATTACATGATATCGGTTTTCAATGAAAGAAGGATAATCCACGAAGAGGATTAATGAAATTGCCACATGTAGCATTAGTTCGTATGAGTTTTTTAGGAGAATACGTTCGTAACCTAAACAATCACTTTTGGGGAATTTGTGTATTTAGACGAAACTTGGATTTATGAAAATGGTACAATCACCCGATCATGGCAAGATAATAATGTAAAAAGTGTTAAGAAAATTAAGAGCGAAGGAAAACGGTTTGTACAAACAACATTTTAATTGTTTTATACTTAATTGCTTATTTGCAGGTATATTATAGTACATGCAGGTAACAAAAATGGTTTTATTCCTGGAGCATCTTTAGTTTTTTCTTCTAATACAAAAAACCTAGATTATCATGGAGAAATGAATCAAAATAATTTTTTACAATGGTTTGAGAACCAGCTGTTAAAAAATCTAATGAATCCATCTCGTATTATTATGGATAATGCTCGATACCATAGTTCAGTTGAAAAAACTACTCCGACAGCAACATGGAAGAAAGTCGAGATACAGAATTGGCTTACAATTAATGAAATAACATATGACCCAGATTTGTTGAAACCACAACTATTGTCATTAGTGAAAAAGTGAGTTTATTGCAATCCAGTATTTTATTATTAATAAATAAGTTTTAGACATAAACCACCAAAAAAATACATTGCTGATCAGCTGGCCGAAAAATATAAACATAAAGTGCTTCGCTTACCCCCATATCATTGCTTTTTCAACCCTATTGAACACATTTGAGGTATAGCTAAAAATTATTTCAATATATAGGAAGAGATGGTAACGGTATGAATAATGCAGTTCGTATGTGGCATGAATCGTTAAATCATGTTATACCAGTGATGTGGTCAAATTCAATTAGTCACTGCGAAAAAATTATACAACACTGGTGGAACCGAGATGTAGGTTTTGACAAGGAAGATGTTCAACCTTTAGTAATAAATTTAAATGAGAGCGACGATAGTAGTGAACAAGACTCTGACACTGAGTAGGTTCCTATATATTCTATATTTGAAATCGTTTCTGTGAATATTCATGTTAAAATCAATTTTATAATGACATCAAATAATTAAAATATGTGTAATTTAACGTTTAATTTCATTTTATCCTTTCGAGTAGGTACCCAGTAAACACGGATTGAAACTGTTACAGTCACAAAATTAAAACAATTGTTTCAATACGTTGTTTCGTGTTAGTTCCATTTTTATATCATTTACATGTAACTGACAGTGAATAAATTGAAAGAGTTCCGATTTTTCACAATCGGTTTTAAACCGTTTCAATACTTGCAATTTTTATCCCATAATCAGCAACCGTCTAAAAACTGATTTATTAAAAGCGAATATTTTTTGAATAACTAGAATTGCTTGAAGATCGATTAAATAAGATTGAATTATTTTCAAAACAGTAGAATCGTTCTAGGAAAAACGAATACTTTGTAATGAGTCAGCATTAGTCGTTGCTATACTTTTGATTACTGTCGCCAACGCTTGCGCTGCAAATTGATATCTTTTCACTTGTTCGGTTGCAGTTTGATAAGTGATGCTGTGTGTACAATTACGAAATGGAACAATAAACGGTAAGTCGAAACATTTTATTATAATCCATAAATGTAATCAATATTATTATCATTTCTGTTCTTTATGTAACATGTTTTAATTTGTATGAAAAAAATATAAATTAACACACATGGTTGCGTTAAGGTAGATTATTCCGTAAATCTGATGATACTTTAGGATTTATAATTACAGTTCAATTCTTCAAGTTTTCTATACGATTATGTACAGCTAAAGGTATTCACAGTGTTTTTATAACTTTCTTATAATTGCTAAAGTGATATTTATATTAAGTTTGTGTTGTTTTTGATTAAAAAAATGTAATTTATTAATTTTGTGTAACTCTATGATTATGTATGGATATAAATGAAATATTTATTTCTATGTTACAGATGCGGTTAAAAGTTGCTACCCAACAGTAACTGATGCAGTTTTCGAGGCTTCCGTGAAAAGACCACATCAAAGAAATTTGCAATATGTAAAAAACTGAATGTGATAATGTATTTAAAAATATTTATTGTGCAATAAATTTTGAAACGTGCATTCGAAAATGTATTATTATATTATTGAAAGAATTGTTTTAGTTGATTATTGAAACAAAAAAATCATACATGTATCGATCATTTAGTATCAGTTTAAGAACGAAGCTTTTAAAACTTAAACCGAATGCAACATTTAGTTTGCAACAGATTTGAATTTAAAATACCGAAACTATACTGATTCAAATAAGTGAAACAGCGATGGACTTATTGCAGTTAGGTTTCTTTTATGTTTGAAACAAGAGTGAATCATAAATTTTTTGTTTTGAAACTGTTACTAAACATTATCAATTTTGTGTTTACTGGGTAATTCCTATGTAAATTTAGAATTATTGTTGTTTTGTTGTAGGTATTTATGTTTTGATGTCGATCGATTAATCAATTTTTTGTGAAGTACACATATGGAGAATAATAAGTTATTTATAGAAAAACTAAAAGTTTGTTCTAACATACTAAAATTGAGGTTACATTTAATCACCTAATTCGTTGACGTTTGCACACAACTTAAAAAAAGCTGGCAACCATGTATTCATTTTCATTGATGACGCACTTTCAAACTTATAGGAATTTAAGTATAACATAACAATTCCTAGTTTTACTTTGCCAATTTGCAATTTATAAAAATTTATGATTTCAACTTTGTTTCCTAATAACTTCTGTTAGACAAAAGCTATCTAATTGCGGCTTTCAATAAAACTTTGAGTTTTTAATCCTCCAATTGATTGTCAAAAAAAACATATCATTCATCTAATATTTTTCAGAAAAATTACGATACTTGTTTACATTTTACATAAAGTGCTATAGAAGCTTCAATATTATTCAAATATAAATTGTATAAAATGTTTCGATAGACAAAGAAAAACGGTTTCTAACGAGTTCAAGTTAAATTTCGTTAAAAATAACCGGAGTAATTAACATTGAAAAAAATATATTTTAAATTCTCCTTACCAGTTTATTTTTAAAATTACAAAAAAAAATTATTTAAATATGACCACTACGCCACCTGACGATAATATTTTCCAAGATCATTTTCTGCATAATTTTTTTTTCTAAACCTATGTGACGATTCGCATTAGAGACAATAAGTCGTTAAATCTAAGGGATTCTAGCGTAAAAATCCTTAGTTATAATTTTGAAGTACAATTAGAAGTTTGCACAATATTACTAATTGATATTTTTTTGTTTAGATTGTAATTTTAGTAATATCATGGAGATAGTATTTTAAAAAAAAAATAAATTTATATGTCGTTTAAAACAACTGTGTTTGCAGCACATAACTTTGTCATACTTTTTTCTATTTATGGTTTTAATTTACTCTTATTTTTTGGGAGTTTAAGATCAGCTTATTATTATTTTGTTTTCCAATTGCTATGTTAAGCTCAATATGTTTACTATTTGTTTTCGTATTGCAATCAACAATTAAAGTTCTTATAACGATTTTATGTAAGATCTCTTATATTTTTTATGGTTGTTTATATTTTTCGGTTATGGTTCTAATTACTAATTTTTTGAAAATTCTAATTTATGTACCAACAATAAATACAATTTAAAAATAATGAAAAATCTAATGTGGTACATCCGGAAATACTAAAACGAAAGTAAAACTTCAATAAGCTTCGTATTAAAAATAATTATTATTCTTATTCTTATTTTTGTTCAACAGTTGCAACATTTCACTTGTCACAACTTAATAAAAACTGATATTAAATATAGTTCCTGTTGCAAAAATAACATACTGATGTTATAAAATCAGTTTTTAATAACCGTACAAATACGCGATGCCTTAAGGATCTCATAAAACCTGTCCTACGCGTAAATTGCTGCAACTGCTAAAATATATTTTAATGCGTTAACGCCATAAGCAAAAACACCAGCAACTTCCTCTTTAGTCAAGCAGTCAATTACATAAAAAGTGTATTATTTATAAATTTCACGGTTTTTTAAATTCCGCGTAACAACATATTAAGTGTAAACTAGCAACATAACAATAAATCTTCATTATGACAAAAAGCTTGCACAAGGTGTGTCAAATACAAGCCCACACAGAAGTTGGTCTAATTAATGCGAGAATCATACCTATGTTAATGTGTAATTTGATAATTAAACTAAGCGGTGGCTTTGAACAGCACGAACCATTTAATAAACCGTTGCGTCAGAAGCGACACTTGGTATTAATTTCAAATCCCACGGATCATTTGATGTATGGTGTGTTATAGACTACCGAGAGACCTATCTAAGAATAAAGAACTATATAAGTGTGTAATAATTAATAATGAACTTAATTTAGATTCTTTAGATTGAATACCGTTCCTCCAAAAACAAATTTACTTAACGACTCTGTAATAAAAAGAATTTTTTTAAATAGGTACGTACAAACCTAGTAGTCATTAGATCATTTAACTCTTTTTTCCTAATCGTTTGCTTAGAAGAAGTATGAAAATATGTGTTTGATTAAACTTTATATGACAATTCATTTATAAAAATAGCAACGTGTGTATGTTTTAATTACTTTATTTTTAAGTAGTTTGATTTGAGTTTAAGTAATACTAAAGTGAATTTTGATTAAAAAAGTCTGCTGTGTGTTAATAACATGTTTTTATAAATTGCCATTAAATAGTATTTTGGATTAATATTATAAAATGTAAATAAAAAGCATAAAAATATTAACAAGATTAGAAATAAATTAACAATTCTTAAGTTAATTTCGTATTGTCAGAAATCGCACAATTTTAAACAACTTTGCCTATTTTAAAAACTTGTCTTGTATACCATCGGTTTCCAACCACTAGCATTTACCAGAGGGTTTTTATGTTACGGATTTGAGAGTTAACTTCAGCATAAAAATGGTATCAAACTCAGTGCTCGGATTATCTTATTTTAGTTTGTGTGTGGTTTAGTCTACCTTAGTAAACCTATTAGTTCTGTCATACCACGCATTGCATAACGTGATCGTTGGATACAAAAACGTACGTTTCAGTATTTTGTCGTCAAACATTACACCAATTACCACAATAATTTTATAACACTCAAACGCGTTTAGATAACTATGCTATTAGCAACTAAATTAATGTGAAGAAACTAACTTATTTATACTATCGGCGCTCACGCTTTTGTGACACTTGATTGATTGTGAAAGCTAATTGGTTCGAAAAATCCCAACAGTCCTAGATCGTCATTATTCATTAATAAATCTTTAATTTTGAGATTCTGTAAGCTTTCATGGCAATCAAGTTCACAGTTGTTTAACTAAAAAAAATGATTTACATTATGTTTATTCTCAAGCATATGTGGCAAACGTCAATACTTAATATAAACCAAATGCTCTTTAAAAACACTTTTGATAAGTCTTTTTGTTTGTCTAATTTATACTTGATTACAGTATCTACAATTCTTATTTCTATTAGTATTCTACTAGTCTAATAGTATAAATTTTGGTATTATGACAGTTTTATTTAATTTTTACGTTTACAGTAAACAACCACAAAAACTGCAAAACTATTAATTGTATATTGATTGTATGTATAATATGTATATATCTATCAGTGGTGTTATAGTTAATGTGCTCTTGCATTCAAAGTAGACCAACGGTGATCGACACATATATTTTAATAGATCTAGTTAATAATAATTTTCTAGATAGCAGTTTATGTCTGGAATGTGACAAATTTTGAGATGCAAAGAATTGTTCTAGGCCCAATATTGACTTCCGCAAAAGTTACATCAGAAGTTGCGTCATTCTAACATTGCACTGAGTATATAGAATATATCATTATTCAAGCACAGAAGAACTCTAGTCAGAGTTTATTTCTGATTGTAAGGATCACATGCAAAGTCGCCGTTAATAGAAAAAATCCCGTAGATAGGTCAATGTTTGGCTCGGCCAAGCATTGGCAATCAATATTCGTCCAATTCTGGTTATCCATCAGCAACCATTCAAGAGGTTTGATCATAGTATACAATCAACAGTCGTTTCTCGGTAGTGGTGAGTTGACCTTTTAGGACCTGTTCCTATGTTGCAACTGGAACAGGTCGTTGCAGAGTTTTAAAAATAACAGGTTCTGATTCGGTAACTGTTCCGTTCCTGAACGAACTAATAACAGACGGAACGGAACAGTCGAAACAATTGATTGGTTTAGATTGAACCCAGTTTATTGATATATCTATGACGCAACTGAAAGCCGAAATGAATTTGTATGCATGCATAGGCAACAGTTCTACTAATGACATAAATAATAAATGTTTACTAACGAGTTAAAAGTTTAGATTGAATTTGGTTTTTCAAAATAAATTACTAGGTAGTAATTGATTTTTGAAATTCTCATGGTTTGACTTGGCAATTGGCAAACTTATTATATTACTTAGGCATTATGAACAACAGGAACCACAAGGTTTTATTTTACAAGCCGATAATCTGTTATTGGACCCGCGCGTACAATTATTGTTTATTTGTAATTTTATGACGCCGTTCTTTTATCCTTAAGGTATAAAACAATAAGACCCCTTTTTAAAGAATTGTAAACAATTGAAACTATGAATTGGAGACATTTGAATGAAATGCAAGTTTGTTTATTTAGAAAAATAATACATTGATAAGTAAATTTAACGGTACCCTGCAAATGTTGTATTATTTTCGTTGTTAATGTAACGTTTTTTTACTTATTTAGAAAAAAGGTAAACCTTTTATACAATACAGCTTTTAGCAGTTCCTTTATCTAAGGAATGTTTTATTTTAAAATCTGAAAACACACGTTTTGTTGATATTTAATTGTAAATTTCTTAATCGTTTTTTTCAACACAAGTAAAATTTTTACCTTTGCCTTGCTAAACAATAACATTTAATCTCACTTAATTACTTATTAGTTTACCTAAAACCTTTCAAGATGTCGAAAATACATTGAGTTTCAGTAGGTTTAGGTTTTCCAAATAAACAGATTATTTATCAATTGTTTTTTACATATTGCAACTTTCTAAGATGTGGTCTTTTCACGGAAGCCTCAAAAACTGCATCAGTTACTGTTGGGTGGCAACTTTTAATCGCATCTGTAACATAGAAATAAATATTTATTTTATATATGTACATAATCCATGAGTTACACAAATTAATTACATTTTTTAACTAACTAGAAACAAACTTAATATAAATATCACTTTAGCAACATAAGACACATAATCGTATAGAAACTTGAAGAATTGAACTGTAATTAATGACACTGGAACCTTAATTAATCCTAAAGTATCATCACATTTACGCAATAATCTACATTAACGCAACCATGTGTGTTAATTTACATTCTTTTTTATACAAATTAAAACATAATACATAAAGAACAGAAATGACGATAATATTGACTACATTTATGGATTATAATCAAGTGTTTCGACTTACCGTTTATTGTTCCATTTCGTAATTGAACACACAGCATCACTTATTAAACTACAATCGAACAAATGATAAAAATATCAATTTGCAGCGCAAGCGTTGACGACACTAATCAAAAGGATAGCAACGACTAATGCTGACTAATCACAAAGTTTCGTTTTTACTAAAACAATTCCACTGTTTTCAAAATAATTCAATCTTATTTAATCGATCTTCAAACAATTCTAGTTATTCAAAAAATATTCGGGTTTAACAAATCAGTTTTAAAACGATTGTATTGTTTTTAAAATAGTTCAATCTTTTTTAAACGATTTTTAACCAACTGTAGTTATTCAAAAAATATTCGGTTTTTTCAAATCAGTTTTTAAACAATTGCTGATTATTAGAAATAAATTCAAAATACTGAAACGATTTAAAAATGATTACGAAAAATCGGAACCCTTTCAATTTCTTCACTATCAATTACATCTAAATGAAATAAAAATAAAACTAAGACGAAACAACGTAATGAAACATGTGACTGTAACAGTTTCAATACGTGGGTCTTATCAAACGCAGGTGATAGAGATAGTGGTCATTGTTTGATTCTTGGTTGTCACATTTGGCAAATTTTTGGCTGACACTTTTGGCTCACACTTAGTTGTCACACTTGGCCGATACTTGATTGCCACGCTTGGCATAGTGTTATCATTCGCGGTCTTATTCAATGGTCTTAGTCAATCCTGGTCCAGGCACACTTACTATCTTCGACCGATAATTATGTACTGGTCGCCAGTTCTCGCCCAGTGGTGGGGCGTTTCTCATTCTTTTAATGGGATGTGATGATTTTGGGAGAAATAATGTGTACATACGTGGTGAGCAATTTTTTATAAGTTAAAACAAGTGCTTTCCATTTGATTTGAAAAAAACAAAATCACACATTGCTTTCCTCGTGCCCTCCACGTACGCCCCTCTACTCTATTGCCACGTTCCAATGGGGAAGGTGGAGAAAAAGAAAAAAAAATAAATTATTAAGATGTCACGCTTACCTTTCGGCTAGCCTCACCGTAGATGGTCTTCGGGTAAAAGAAAATTGAAGTAAAAAGAATATTCTTTGTTAAGCGAAATGCCCAAGTGCGCCACCTCTTCTTGAAATTTAGTCGAACGTAGTAAGTCTAGGCAGGAGAAAAGGAGATCCTAGACCCAAGGTCCCCCAAAAGAAAGATACCCAGCATTAACAATAATCATTTATTATGTATATATATATATTAAGAAAAATTCATTGAAGGAAAGAGACAACTCGACGGTTACGCTACTGGTATAAATTACATATATATAAATTACACAACAATTAAAACACAATGTTAACGCAGGTCTAAAATAGACTCTGGAAGCAAATTCGTTTAGAGCTCCCAAATCTCTACTAGTTACAAATTCCCGCACATTACAGATTGAAATTTCTTTTATTTTATTGATAGCAATTAAAAACACAAATAAATAGATTAAGTAGGCGTATGGTATTAACAAAAAAACAATTGTTTAGGAAGGAAGTACACAAAGCTACGAAGTCCGTTCTTACTCCATTTCACTTAACTGTAGCGTTAGTTGCACAATTTATTATACGATGTTGAGCGCGAGCAGAAGTCGAGACCCCGAAGCGCGTGGACGAATGTGGATCGAGGTCGCGCGGTCTCCCCAGTTTTAGCGTTATAACTTAGAGATACGCATAAATACCTTTTCGGCCAGAAATTTTTTTTATGGAATTACTCATTCGCCAGGTTACACCTCGTTATTCATCCTATGCACACTCCCCAAGATACGAGAAAGCGCCATCAGTCGACTTAGATTCCTTACACCGCTGCGCTTCCGTTACTTCATAAGTACAGTTAACGACTCCGGCAGTTTGTAAGAAGCCAAACAGAAAACAACCCCAGAAAGAAATCTAAAACAGCGAACATTAGTTGGTACGTCTCCACCATCAACCACGTGCGAATACTAACCTACTCTATGACTTTGGTTAGAAATATGTAGATATTTTGTTCTACGAATGCGACATTCGATCGGATTTTTTAAGGATTAAGGATATTTTCTTACCAATCCGTCTCCGCCACATCCATTACAAACGCGTACCACCAAATAAAAGGAAATCTGTAGATGGCCAACTACTCTCGCGCGCCCTCTACGTGCATAAATCGAATAATATAGTTTGAGGTCAGATATCTCAGACGGTTAAAGGCAAGGTTGCCTAACCATCAGGTGAATTAATGCCCATTTACGAATTTACACGTTACAATACGTAAAGGACTAAATATAAAACTGACATAAAATTGCGTATATATATATATATATATATATATACGTACTTAATAAAATAAAAAATACAATTAAGATGAATTTAGAAACGTTAAATAACTTCGACAAGTATATGTAAAATTACTCAAATGATCTTAAAGAACACGAAATAAATAAAACTAACTCAAATACCGGGTCTTTCATAAAAGATATACGACCACACGTATTAACTGGCAGTATTTAAAATTCGACTAAAAGCAAACGTCAAATTAAGACGATCGTGGATACGAGGGTTTGTCATAAAGTAGGTGCAAATATTCAAACGCAGGTAACACAATGAGTATTGCAATTGTTTTATATAAATTATTCACATTACATAATCCCATCAAAATATTTTTGTTACAGGTTGGTTTATTAATTGTAACAACATTTTTAATTCTTTGAATTATATTTTACATCTTTTTTGTTAATGAACCAACAAAATTTACATGAAATTTAATAAAAACATTATTAGTAGATTTACTGGAAGGTACTTTACGTTTGAAACAAATAGTTAAATCTGTTGGTATTTGAAAATTTTCGTATATTTTTGTCTGTACACAGTCATCTGACCTTAACAATTTGATTAAATATAGGATCTTTTTATTTTTGTGTAATGTTGCACGTAATTGTTTAAGCATTTTGTAGAAGTAATAATTTGAAGTAAAATTTACGCCGTCACTGTTTGCCGGTTCCACTGTTTGTAGAATTCGTAATCGTTTTGACATTTACGAGAAGAGAGCGCAAACGGAAGTAACGTTCATTTTTTCATTTGCATATTTGATATCGCTGCAAACGTTCGATTTTATCAAGACGCTATCCGCTACATTCGATGTGCTGTTTAAGAATCCGTCGGTGTATTAACAGAATTAAGCAATTTTTTTAATTAAATTGGCGTTTACAGCGGGTTTCCTCGGGCTGCAAAACGGTTTTCCCAACTTTACAGATCTGCGGGATTATAATCCTTTCTTGGTAAATGATACTAGACTAGAAAAATACAAATACACATACGCACAGTTTTAACTGTATTAGATTGTGAGTTTGTACTTTTATATTTTATGTATAGGTATGTTTTATGTTAATGTTTAACATAATTTTTTTACAAAGGAATATATATCTTCTATAAGAAAAAAAATAAAATACCTGAAAGATTAGAAATTTTACTGCTATCTAATAAATTGTATTAAATCACCCATAACATGTTTGTCAGAATAATATATACAATTTAAAAAAAATTAATTATAGATTAAATAATATTTATACAATAATAATATTTTACAAAACTATAGAAATTGTGTAAGTATACTCTAAACTATTTTCAAAACATTTTTAAATACGTAATATTTTTTAAGAAAATCGTTTTATTTATAATTGATAGGTAATCCATCTAATGCTTTGTACATATATAAAAGTATTGATCAATCATAAAAGACACATAACCTTTCACCCGCTTATGCATTTGACTCCATGTTTAGTCATCTCTTTTACAACAAAATTAAAGGATCGCCATTCAACTAAAAACATTTAGAGGTCAATAAATAACAGTAAATCAATACTTTATGTTTGAGAAAATTATTATAAAGGCAAACAACTCATGCAAATAGTATATAAAAGATAATACAAAAAATTATTCAAAAATTATAGATAGTTTATATTGTATTTTAATGGTTTCACTAACCGTGTGGTTTACTTTATGCTTTAAGATAAATTTCTAAAAATGTATAATTGGTTATTGTAAACTGCATTTAGAATACTGCAAGTCACAATGCGTTTATTTTTTATGTAGGCGATTGCCACACAGCAGGGTTGTAACATGTTACCTTGAAACTGATTAGGTAGATCAGTTCTGTTTTAATAGTAACTAAAAACTTTCGCAGATTTTAATACACAAATTTTAAAAGTATTTTTTAATTAATGTGTTAGATAATAGATAAGCAAATTGTATTTTTTGTAGAAGAAAACCATAAAAGGTTAGGTTGATTACCTGAGGTGGTTGCTCCTGCAGTAGTTGTATATAGTAATTAATCACCGACAAAAATTGATTGAAAATTAATCAAAAGTGTAACTAGACAGGCGATTGGTTATGAAAGTTCACACCATAGGCGTCAAATTAGATGTTTATAGGGTACCTATTGTTAATGATTATTTTTTACCCTTCATGATTCGGCAATACTTAATGATGATTCCTTTTAAAAAAGTTATAAGTTTGATTGTGCGTCTTTTTTAAACAACGGTGCTTCTATACTAAAAACAATCAAAATTCCAAGAACATTATTTAAAAGCGTATTGCAACTGTCAGACTTATTAATAAGAACCTATAATAAAGCGTCAAATTTTCTTAATATTCAGTCCTCCCTCATCATCGACAACAATGGTTTTTATATAATCGTCTTATAGCAACTTTTATTATGTTTTTAGATAATGTTACCAAGACAAAAGCATTGAAAATTAATTTGCTCTGCAATAAAACACAATAGGTGTGTATAAAATAAAATCTTATGTTTAATCTATAAACCAAGAACAGCGATCTTTATATTTCAAGTGTGAAATTGAGATCAACAAAATTTGATTTCTGAGAACCTTTAAATTATAACGAATAAAGCTTTAACCTTTCTTCAGTTATTTACAATTTGTTTCCACTACATCACATAAGAATTTTAATTCAAGACGTAATATGATGCCTTCTAATCTAGACCAATATAAAATATCATGTTCGACTTCTATTCAGAATGTGTATTTATCCGAATTTAACTACTTTAAAATTTATAAGATTATTTTTGATAGTTTGTTGTTTTAAAATTAATTTACAATGACAGTGATTTTTAAATGGGTGCACAAATTTTTTTATAACAAAATTCTGTCTATTCTAATAGCACGCAAACTACTGTAAACGTTGATTTAAAAAAAAATCTTTAGTGTACATAGTGTCAAAAACATTCGCGTTAAATTACTAAAATTTAATTGAATAAATAATCTGTTTTTAATCCACATGACAATGTAAGTAAGAATAAGCATAAATTCAGTTTCTTGTAATACGATTACATAAAATTTACGTTTTTCATGTTGATATTAGTTAATAAAAGACAAAATAAGTTTATTCAATTTTTAAAGACATCGACTTATTATGTTATCATATCCAACGTTAAAACGTTATTTTCACAAAACAGTGTCCTATAAACACTGAATTCCTTAATCACCTTAAGTGTGCTAAGAATGATAAAGAAAGCTCTTAGTTATTCTCAGAAAGATTGCTTATTATTGAATAAAGCTTTAGATTTTCTTAATTTTTTTAATTTTAAGTTTGATAAAATAAACTCTTTTTTAAAATTTTTTAACTTTTCTAGTTTTTTTTTTAACACAATCGGTTTTTATATAGGTAGTTAGGTATAAATTATTACTCTTTCTGAATATTTAAAACTTTGCTGCATTGACTGTTTTGGTAGAGTCATCACAAAACGGCGTAAAGTCCGTTCGTACTTCAATGCTACTGTCACGCAAACCAATTTTTCTAGCCACAGCTGTAGTGTCGTTGCAAGACCCAACGCTAGGATAACAATACCTGTCGCTGCTCTACTCTACTGCTGAAAGGTCTTGGTTTAATTGTCTGAACCAAGAAAATACAACCTCATTAAAAACCTAATGTTAAAGCGACGAAAATCAGGCCGATAGGTGTGTGACTGGATAGAAGTCCAGTCGTCACTGGTTCTAATTTTGGGAAAGCAGGCGAACTCTATGGTATATAGATTTCCGTGCGTATCGGGTCACTGCGCACCTTAACCTTTATTTCCTAAGAAGTTTTATTCTACGTCAACGAAACCCACCTATACAGGAAGCAAACATGGGCACGCCAGGAACGCAACATGAAACCAGACGGTGCACGTAATTGTGTACCAAGTGCCAAAACAAAAGAGACGAAAAAACGCAATCTTTCCAGCAGTACCGGCTTCACATAAAACGACCGGTAAAGCGAAGCTGAGAGTTTGAAGAACCCAAAAATGCATTCATGGATACTCTAACGGGATTTGCATTTGCCATCATACAAATAGGGTTCCCTGAAGACACTATCAGTCGTCAAGAATCCCAATATAAACTTAAATACACGGATAAATTGACAAACTGGAGAAGGGACAATTTTCTCCGCGTTTTTAGGAAAGTATCCATAAATAAGAAAAATATAACGTGCGCAGACGAGGCAATCATAGATTAACTAATCGGCACATCAAACAAAAAGAAACTACTGGGAAAAGATAGGGAAGTTCAGATTATTTTTTTCAAACACTTTTTTGCACCCAAAAAGATTACTACTTGGGTCCCGGGAACAGTAATGTAACCGGGCAATATCAGTACAGAAACGTGGCGGGTGTTTAACTTTAAATCCGGTCCAAAAAGAACCCAATACGTCTTGTTTATGGATAAAAGGTCTTAGCAGAAGGTAGAAGAATTAGTCTACCAACTGCTCCTTAGATTTTTTAGGATCACTTTCCGGGCGCTGGCTGATTCTAAAAAAACAGCAAAGAACCGAATGCTACGTGCCCACGAGACAATGGATGTAAATCCAGAGCCAGAAACGCACTGACGGCAAATCTAATGTTCAAAGTCATTCAGTTTTGTTGAAAGGCCATGGATTGACAAGGGAACAATAAAAAGGTTGAACTGTCCAGGTAGATAGCTGTTTGTACCCTAAATTATGCAGAACCCTTGTTGTAACAAATAGACTAAGCTTATGTCATTGTGGGATTTATGTTCTAGAGACTTAGTGGCAGCTAAAATATCTGTAGTAAAAAAACGTATCAAGAGGGAGGTAGGCTTTCCTACAACCAGACACGACAACCGCCGCCGGAGGAAATCCAAAGGCTGATTGACCAACAAACCGTTAATTCTTGGATGCGATGTTATTAACTTTACGCTCGCTAGTCCAAAAACAAACAAGGTGATAAAATTGTGGCATGTATTTGATGAACCTTCTTTATCTAATCATAAATATATTCGATTCAATATTGAATCAGAGGAGAAACCCATAATGGAGTACAGAAACCTGAGAAAAACCAACTGGGAGTTGTTCAACTAAACTTTAGTCAGCTCAGTTGACAATATTGTTAATTTATTAAAATCCGCATTTGAAACAAGTTGCCCAAAAACTGTAAAAACAAATCTGCAACAAGGTCACTTGGTGGAACAAGAAGCTTGACAAAACAAGAACAAGCACTAAAAACCTATTTAACACAGCAAAAAAGAGCGGAGACTGGGATAAATAAAAACTCATTCTCACAACATACAACAACGCCATTAAAAAGGTAAAGAGAGGCGCATGAAAAAAGTACTGTAGAGACGTAGAAAATAAATATACAAGCTCTGGAAACAACAGTTCTATGCTGAGCAAAAACGGAAAGTTTACAGACTTAATTAAAGGTACTCTGCGACAACTATTGCAAAAACACTTCTTGGGTTCATGGTTAACTAAAGCGCCTAGAGGTATCAAGCAAACGGACACTCAAAAGTGTCTAGAACTAGAAATTAGCAAGAAAAATAATTAAGCTTGAAAATTTAGAATTGGGAATCAATAGGTCTAAATCCTTTTAGTCTCCAGGAGCCGATAGAATTTATCCCATCATGCTGCAAGAGGGATTTGCTGCTCTGCAAAACGCAATATGCAAAATCTTCAGAGCCGGCTTAGCACGTTCGCATATGACAAACAGCTGGCGGGTTGTTAAGGTAGTATTTAAGCCAAAGCGAAGAAAATCTACGTATGCCCAGGCAAAATCTTACATACCGATCAGTTTGACTTCCTTTATCTTAAAACAATTTAAAAACATTATTCGGCGGGGCGCTAAAGGCGTTGCATACCACTCCGAAGAATTTTGCGAGCTAGCGATTCGCCAACTAGTAAGCAGATGCAAAAATGCAATCTAATACAATTATAATGCATTGTGTACTTTTCTAGATATTGACGGAGCATTTGACAATACTACCTTTACCTCAATTCAAAAACAATGAAGAAAAAAAAGTATCACATCTCTAATGCAAAACTGGGTAAATTAAATGCTCAGGAATTGGACGGTAACAGTTACTTTATACGGTAGCACTGTACGAGTCAAAGTGAGTGGCAGATGCCCATAAGGCGGAGTGCTGTCACTTGGTCATAAACCGCTTACTACAAGAACTAGAAAGCGGAGGTGTATTTGCTTTGGGATACGCCGACAATTTCACTATTATCACAACTGTATCGTACATAATGCAGAGTGCACTAAACACCATCGAAAAATGTTGCAAAAAAGGTGAACATAACCAAGACGCAATTGTTCCGTTTAACATGCGACGAAAAACGGATGACATTCAACTACCTACAATGTACGGAGTTATGCTCTTGATGACAAAAAAAAGTCAAATATTTGGGATTTACTCTTAATACCAGAATGACTTTAAATGGTCATCTAGAAAAAGTCTCAAAAAAGGGCATCAGGATTCTTAATACACCCAAATACATACACCACTCTTAACTAGGAGATTCACAACAGATTATCACATTTTACCGTCACGAAAGGAGTGGACAAATAAATTTACCTGGGCGCGGTTTGAAAAAACTATCTGGTACACAAATAGGACCAAAAATCGCAACGGTACCGGTGCAGGAATATATGGAAGTAAGCACCATGGCATCCAATTTTCGCTGACCTTGGATAAACTTTCAAGCAGAAGAAGCTTACTGGTGTGTCGCTAATAGTCCGATATCGATCATGTCTGACAGTCAAGCAACACTACTGGCACCAAGACCACCTGAAATAGAATCGAAACTGATTATGGCATGCATAAACAGTCTGGTAGTCGCCAACAAAACCGGAAAAGGTATAATTTTCAGCAAACTATAAGCGAAATATAAAAAATTATCAACAAAAACATGCATAAACGGGACTGCAAAAACGCCCTTTATGCCGCGGATGTTTAGAGGACGACGAGATTCTGCAGCATCTGCTTTGTAAATGCAAACTGTATCAAACGCAACGCACAATAATTTTTGGCAAAAAAAAACTAACCGATGATGAGTTGAAAAAAAACTGTTGAAATAAGTTTCTGCACTTCATTGACGAAACTGTTGAGGGGGTAATAAATTGGAGATGCAAAAAAAAACAAGGAAACGGGCGCTAGACGAACCACTTAAATAAAATAAAAATAAACATCTGCCAGCTTTATTTATCTGTGTTTTTATTAAATGCAGTGGCCTGAAGAACTTATTATTAAAAAAAAATTCTCTAATCAATAAAATTAAAGTAAATATGTAATTTGCATTTATTTTTATATATAATTTTCAAAATAGAAAAAATAGTATAATGTATACGTTTCATAAGACATTTTAGCGCAGAAATCGACCCACGAAGCGAGGAGTTTTCTAATGGTCCCTTATGAAACTATTCCTTTAATATACTATTTGCTTTCTCTAGGTACTAAAGTTACTTTTTATTGGGAACGAAAAAAAGTATTATAATAGTATATTATATACCAAGGTTGAGAAGTGCATCATTATAACCTAAGCGATAGATTATATCGCGAGACGCGAAGCGTCGAGGGATATAAATCGCGCAGGTTATAATGAACTTCTCAACCGTGTTATATATACAATTTTTTCCACTACTAGAATTATTAAAACCTTTCTACCTGTTACTAAATCAAATTTAAAATTTAAGATATTAATTTTATATTAAAAATCAAGTCAGTAATTCTGACAGTTGTCATTAGTTTAATAGAATTAATTTTGACGTAATTCTTAATTGTGATTTAAAACACAAAAATAAACAGATAACGTAAGTTTTTATTGCTAAAGTTGTTTAAATTGTTTAAAAACATTATTATTTTAAGCATTGATTATATCTAAAACATATTTAACTCAATAATATTCACATTTAATTAAGCGCGAACTTCAAATAACTTACTTTTTAAAATCAAATTAATTTATTAATTGAGCGATTTGAAAACTTAAATTAGCATTAAATAAAATCTCTTGCTCTTGGTACGCAGTTTGGTAAACTTTTTCTCTTTGAAACTGTTGTAGTATTATCAGAAAATGTAAATATGTTCATTATTAACTACTAGTTAATAATGAAATATTATTTACCTGCGCTTAAAAATGTACAACTTCACGGACTTCTATTATACGTAATAATGCAAGCGTATACAACTAGTAGTGGAAAAAGTTATTTATATTGCTTTTTGTTCAGCTATTAAAAACTTGTTGATAAAAATGGATTTGAAACAATATGAACCAAGTAATTGACGTTTGTTTATTGATAGCTCAAAAAGTAATCTAAAATGCATTCTCGTACATAACGGCAATGAATATGCTGGGGTATTGTTTTGAATAAAATAAAATACAATGATCACAAGTGGAAAATTTGTGTTGATTTAAAAATGGTGAACATTCTTCTCGGTCAACAAAATGGTTAGACTAAGTTTCCCTGCTTTACGTCTCTTTGGAATAAAAAAGAACATTGGGTGTATAGTCCAAGATTCACTTGTAGCCCATAAAAACATTATATTGTCCCCATTACATATAAAACAGTGGCTCCTGAAATAGTTCGTTACAGCACTCGATAAAAATGGGAACTGTTTTTCTTACATTTCCCAAAAATTTCAGCAACTCACTATGGAAAAGCTTAGAGGTGGTATTTTTTACGGCTCTCAAATTAGACACACAATTTTTAAATTCTATGAATTAGTTTGCACACCTTTCGTTTCTGCGATGCAGAACCTTTGGTCATAAAACACTTAAGTATATATGCGCCGTTGGTCGACAATGGTGAAGCAAACATCACAGCTCCTGTAACGTATCATAAATTTAATTTAATTCTTAAAAACGTGCTTTCACAGCATTAAGTTTATTCTTCCAATTAAAAGCATTGACTTTTTTGTAAAGTGGGCACTCAATAATAAACAGTATTAAAGTAAAATAGGCTGGTGTCAACTAAGTATATAAATATAAATTAATAGGAAAGTATTGTACTCATAGCGGTACTGCTACTACGGTACAAAAAAAATTAGAAGTCAGTACGCTAGACTAAAGAAACATTTTGTTTTGTAAACGACATGATGTCATGTGTGCAAAGAATTGGCAAACAGTTAGTTTATTTTGGTTCTATCAAATTTTTTGATGTTGTATTTGTTAATTTAGTTATTCGAAAATTCAGTAGTTTTAAATACCAAATAATTAATTTAATAAGTAAAATAAAAGTTGATAATAAAGACAGATCTTTGATTAAAACTCTTACAAGAATTATTTCGTAACTTAAGAAAACAGCGATTAACTCAGTTTGATTTGGAGATTAGGTCGTAAGTTTCGTAGTGCTAAATTATAAATCAATTTCAAAAAGCGCCAAAACGGTGAAAGATTAGGATGGGACACACCTTTTAAAACAGCGAGTATATTTATTGTATCAAAGACAGAAAAGTTCTTAGAAAGAAGAAGATAAATTTACATAAGTGCAATCAAACGGTATAACGTAGGTCAACATCACAGACAATTGTAAATAAGTATAACGGCGGTAACACGTTGAAATTGATTTAACACCCGCGAATTTCAAAATACCTTTGAATAATTCTGCTGCATAAAATCACAACGTATGAAACATTGGGGGTAATGTCGTATATCATGTTATCTAAATGAAATTAATTTGCAACATTAAAAAATGCGTTAGTTTAATATGAAAATATAATTTTTTTTATAGATTTTTTGTCACAATGTTTTTTAACATTAGCTTTTATTGTATTTTAAATGTTTGTTTAAGTACGTTTATTTCTAAGTAAATTGTGGTCATGTAAAATTGGTTTTATAGTTACCTACAGCAAATTTGTTTAAAACTGTTGATAACTATCAGTATCAAAATTGGTGCACTCTACACTGTTCTTTATTAATTTTTTTTGTGTAGCTCTAACAATGTATCTGCAAATTAAAAATGTATTGATTGCATCATAAACATGCTTTAAAATTGTATGCATCTTGTTACCATAAGTTATTATTCTATACAGTTCAAAAAATATACATGTGTATTCTTTACATTGTCTACATAGCTTACATGAGTTAGATACATCAAATAAATGTATACACTTCAGATTTTCTACGCGTATAGTCACTTGTTAAACTGTTTAGAAAAACAACTATAAGCACTAATTATTGTTGCGTTCTTATTTATTTATTAACAACTAATTTATTTAAACGATTAAAAATTATGTTTACTTATTCTAGAAATATATACACTTTTAATTTAACAGAACTAATAAAATCTAATAATATTTAATAAAAACACTTACACTGTAATTTATATCACTTAAGATAAGATAACGTCCTCGGATTTCACACTTGTTTACACTAATAATCACATACACGCGTGCTAACGATACTTATTTATTTCAACTTGATAATCTTCTCAATACAGCTGCATTCGCGTTTCGACAATAACTCCTACGATTTCTTTCTTACGTATTTATAGACATCGGCGTATCTTTCTCGAGCGTTCCTCACTTTTCGCTATAACTTCTAGAAGATAGATAACAGCCTTCTAGAAGGTTCTTGCGTTTGTAAGTAATTTCTTGAACGTTTCACTGCCCCCTTCTTAGGACTGTTCTGTCCCAGAACAGGAGACTGGATGCCACACCGGTAAAAGGGATCGTGGCGATAGCGGCAGCTTCCTCCTTTTCGGCAACTTCCTTGACCATAAAAGTAACAGTCAATGGACTTTTCCTCACCCAATACTCTCTTCGGTTGGTAACTACAAACCAACACTTGAATGCCTGTTCCTCGGAAGACGACCTTCAACATGTTTCGAACTGTCCTCCAATTCAGTTGGTCTAAGCCACAACCAAGCTTGGGTACTGCCAATTTCTTAACATGATGGAACTCCATTTGTCTCTTGAGACTCCATAATGTTCGCCACAGATCTTTGTATAACGGCTTGACACGTGAGTATTTCTTGGTGACCAGATAGAAAACGAAGCGTCCGTCACCACGTAGTCCTAAAACCTTTCCGACTGCCGGTTGCTGTTTTCGTAATTCATCTAGCTGTCCAAACTTCTTTTTAAACACGACTGCAACCCCTTTGGACATGTCAAGCTCCTCGCTCACGCAATGTGCGATGGCGTAATCTTTTTGTGTCTGGAACAGGTCTTGTTGTTCCTCGGTGGTAACTCCGAACCTAGCTTTTCCAGAACCTCCGTATAAGTTCATAAACTTTTCGAACTCTATTTCTTCGATTGGATTCCTGGTTCTGCTACTTATTACTCTGGTTCGGACCTGAACTTGCGGATTGTGGTTATCGCCAGCAAACGGGGCTAGACGATCGACGTGGACCACTTTTGGCTTGCCTCTGGGCGGTTTTCGGATGCGGTATATAACGTCGTTAATACGCTGCACGACTTCATAGGGGCCCTCCCATTGCCTTTGCAGCTTCGGCGACAAACCACGTCTCCTTTGAGGGTTATACAACCAAACCATATCGCCAGGTTGAAACCCACCATTTTGCGCCTTGACGTCATATCTTGTTTTCATCCTGTCGCTGGCAATTTGTGTGTTTTTACGAACCTCTTCATGTATTTCGTCTAGCCTCTTTGCCAGCTTGCTGACGTAATCTTCTCCAGCGACTTCTTCTTCCGGTCTTCGTCCAAATTGAAGATCGCATGGTAATCTTATCTCACGACCGAGCATGACACAGGATGGTGTTTGGCCTGTGCTTTCGTGAACGGATGATCGGTACGCCATTAAGAAGAGGTGCAAGTACTGATCCCAGTCTCTTTGATGTTCGGACACTACCTTGGCTAAGTACTTGCCCATTGTTCGATTCATCCGTTCAACCATGCCATCAGACTGAGGATGGAGAGGCGTTGTCCTAGTCTTTTTAATTCCTAACAGTCGGCAAACTTCTTGAAACAGCCCAGACTCAAAATTGCGGCCTCGATCGGAGTGTAATTCCAACGGAACTCCAAACCGGCAGAAAAACTCCTTTACTAATACGTCTGCGACTGTAGCTGCTTCCTGATTGGGTATGGCGTAAGCCTCCGTCCATTTCGTGAAATAATCCATCGCCACCAAGATGTATTTATTTCCCGAATCGGATTCTGGGAACGGCCCTGCGATGTCAATCGCTACTCTTTCCAAAGGGCTTCCTACGTTGTATTGTTTCATGGGTGCTTTGCGCTTTCTCGCTGGACCATTTCCTGAAGCGCAGACTATGCATTTACGGCACCATTTCATGACGTCCTCTTTGCAGTTCATCCAGTAGAATCGTTCTCGCACTTTACCCAACGTCTTCTTAATGCCAAAGTGTCCTCCTGATGTCCCATCGTGGAGATGCTTCAACACTTCGGTCACCCTGCTCTTCGGCACTACCAGCTGTAGTCTGTTTCCCGTGCCCTCGGCACTTTCTAGGGATCGCTTAAGAAGACCGTCTTCTACTATCAAGGAGTCCCACTGCGCCCAGTACGCTTTGATATTTTTGCCCAAAGCACTCACTTCTTCCCAGGTTGGTCGTCGGCCGCTTTCTTTCCAGTCCAGGAGTAGTCTTATTTCAAGATCGTCTTCTTGTTCGCGACGTAACTGCTCAGGTTCCGACTCATCATCAACCATAGCAGTTCTCCGGAGACATTCGACTTTTTCTTCCAGTCGCGAACAATGGCTGCAGTCCGCCGGACATGGTCTTCTGGACAAGGCATCAGCGTTTCGATGACTGCTTCCGGCACGGTTTTCTGTGTCATAGTCATACTCTTGCAGTCTCTCGATCCATCTTGCCACTTGTCCTTCTGGGTTACGGAACTGCAGAAGCCATTTTAAAGCGGCGTGGTCTGTTCTCAGTAAAAACTTTCGTCCATACAAATACTTGTAGAAATGTTCGATGGACTTAACGACTGCTAACAGCTCCCTCCTAGTGACGCAATAATTCCTTTCTGGCCTGGACAAACCTTGCTAAAGTACGCGATAACCTTTTCTTGTCCATCTTGAATCTGCGAAAGGACCGCGCCTATGGCCAGATTGCTTGCGTCGGTATCCAAAACAAACTTTCCATCTTCTCTTGGATAACTCAAAATCGGCGAAGTGACTAGGGCTTGTTTTAGTTGATTAAAAGAACTTTCGCAGTCTTCATTCCATTTAAATTCTGCTTTTTCTTCAGTTAATTTTGTTAATGGTTTGGCAATATTGGCAAATTCGGGGACAAATCTTCTATAATAAGTGCACAACCCAAGGAAACTTCGGACCTGATGTTTGTCGATCGGTCTTGGCCATGCTTGCACTGCTCGGATTTTGTCTGGGTCAGCCCTTACTCCATCTCTAGATACGACGTGGCCAAGGTATTGGACTTCCTTCTTAAATACGTGGCACTTCTTTGGGCTCAGTTTGAGGTTAGCCCCACGTAATCTCTGGAACACTTCTTTCAAGTTGTTTAAGTGCTCTTCAAACGACCTTCCAACCACGATCACGTCGTCCAGGTAAACCAAGCACGTCTTCCAAGACAATCCGCGCAAGATGGTCTCCATCAAACGCTCGAACGTTGCAGGAGCGTTACACAGGCCGAAGGGCATTACAGTGAACTGCCACAAACCAGTTCCGATGGTAAAAGCTGTTTTTTCACGATCCTTGGGTTCTAATTCTACCTGCCAGTATCCGCTCTTTAAATCTAACGTAGAAAACCACTGGGATCCTGACAGGGTGTCTAGCGTATCGTCAATTCTGGGTAAAGGGTAGCTGTCCTTTTTGGTCACGTCGTTTAGCTGCCTGTAGTCTACGCAAAACCTCGTTGATCCATCCTTCTTCTTCACGAGTACCACTGGGGATGCCCATGGACTACTTGAAGGTTCAATCACGCCTTCTCTCTCCATATCCGTAATTATTTGTTCGGCTTCTTCTCTTTTCGCCAAAGGAAGTCTGCGTGGATGTTGTCGTATCGGCCGAGCGTCTCCGGTATTAATTTTATGTTTCACCACGTTAGTTCTTCCTTTGGAGCCACTCTTCAGCGCGAACACATCTTGGTACTCTTGGATCAACACTTTAACTTTAGCCAGCTGGTCTTGGCTGAGGTTTTCGCATTTGGTGGTAAGAATGTCCAATAGATGTTGTGGACACTTCTTCGGCGACGTATCTTCGTTCGACTTCACGCATCTCACAATTTGTGATACTGGCGTGCATTGGCCTACCACGGTCTTCTTTTTCAGCGTTACAGGATCTGAGTTGATGTTTAAGATCCTTACTGGCATCGTGTTCTTTACTCGTACTAAGGTTCTGCCAACGAGTAGTCCCTTTTCAACTAAGCCGCCTTCCATTGGTTCAATCGCGCGTATGTAGCCTTCCCGGAGATTTCCATCCAGGCGTGCCATCACCACACTTTCAGTCCTTGCAGGCAGAATCACGTCTTCACTCAATAAGACTCGCACGGCTGCCTTCTCTGACGAATGAAAAGGAATTTCTTCATTGTCGATCTTCAGGACATCGTTCTTCATATCCAAATGGAACCCATACTTCTTTATCACGTCCATTCCCAGGATAACTTCTTCCGTGATGTCGGATACCAGTACTTGATGGTCGAGTACTCCATTTCCCAAACCAATGGTTACTTTGACTTGTCCGTGAGTAGATATTTCGTCGCCCGTCGCTGTTCGAAGTCGTGCTGTTACTGGTGATGTCTTCTCGTTTTCCAATAACATGTCAGGACGAATGATGGTTTTCGTCGCTCCCGTGTCAACCAGTAACTGGACGCTTCTCCCATTGATCTTGCCATCGAGATAAATGCTATGCAATTGCTCCCTAGGCGATGCCATTTGGATGGTAATCTCCGGGGTTTGACTAGATGAGATTACTTTTTGTCTCTTTTGCTCGCCTCGTTCCAAATTTTCGAGCGCTCTTCTAGTCCTCTTCTTAGGTTTGGTACGATGCCGTCGTACATGGCTTATTTCGTCGCAGCTCAAAGCTGTCACTCCTCTTTCCCGAAGTATTCGTCGCGCTATCTCCTCGATGCTTTCCAGTGTCTGCGCGGGTACTTCTGTAGCACAGCAGAGTCTATGACCATCTCGTTGCGATGCTTGTTTTGCTGCTTCAAACTCCAAAGCATGCACCAAAGTGTCATCCAATGTCTTCGGTCGAGCTAACCGAAGAGTCTGCTGCGTTTCGTTGTCTCGGAGGCCGTCTACAAAAGTTTGAATAGCCAATTGCTCCAAGAAGGTATTTGGCGCTGTAGGATACGCAAGCCGTGTTAGTCTGGCGATGTCAGCCTCAAACTCTTGAAGACTTTCGGCAGCTTTTTGAACCCGACTTTTAATTTGAGCCTGATATACTTGTTGAAGATGAGCATCCCCATATCTCATTTCTAATCGTGATATTAAGAGTTTGTAATTTTCTTGCAGGTGGTCCGGAATAGTTTGTAAAATTCCAAGCGCTTCTCCACGTAAGGACACTATTAAAGACGTCGCTTTCTGCTTGTTGCTCCAACCATTAGCAGTAGCTGCGGCTTCAAACTGCTTGTAGTAGGTTGACCATGGAACTTTACCATCAAAATTCGGTGGTACAACTTTGAACTTGTGAGTGTTTTCTTCTCGATGGTTCATTATTAAATCTTCACTCGTGACGCTTCTTTCACCGTGACAATTCATTTGGGTCATTCTTTCTTCAAGCAGTTGTATTCTTTCTCTCAATTTTTTCTCTATCTTGTCTTCTATGGTTCTTGAATTTTCGTTTAACTTCTCTTCTATTATGTCATTCACAGAATCGCAAATTTCTTCTTTTAAGTTTAACATGTCTGCTTGGGTTTCCTCTTGAACAATTTTAATTTGATTTTCTATGCTCGTTCGTATTTCTTCTTTTAAACTTCTAGAATTTTCCAACAACTTTTCTTCCATTTTTCTAGAATTTTCTTCCATTTTCTGAGAATGTTCGGAGAGTTTTTCTTCAATTTTCTGTGAATTTTTGTAAAACTTTTCCTCTATTTTCTGCGAATTTTCTTCCATTTTTCTAGAATTTTCTTCCATCTTTTGAGAATTTTCTTCCATTTTCTGCGAATTTTCGTGAAACTTTTCTTCCATTTTTCTATTCATCGATTCTTGACCATTTTTTATCGATTCAAGAAATTCAAATAGTTTTGCATCCATTTTAACTGCTTGCGAACGCGTCACCGGCATAAATTTAAATATAACACGAATATAAAGTTTAAATACACTACTTTTTAAAATGCAGTTTTTGTATAACACAAAATTTTAAACCACTAGTGTACGGAAACGAATTTAATCGCGATCACGCACTTGTTAAAAGAAAAAGTTTAATAAACACTATTTTATACTTTATAAATAAACACGCGTATCCGCAAAGTTAAAAGTTATTTACGTAATCAATGTTTTTAATACGGGAACGATATTTCTTAATGATATTTACACTAAAATTTGCGAACGGTTTGTTCTATTCGATACCCCAACGCCTGACGCCACTGTTACGTATTTATTTCAACTTGATAACTAATTTATTTATAACGACTAAAAATACGTTTACTTAATCTAGAAATATATACACTTTTAATTTAACAGAACTAATAAAATCTAATAATATTTAATAAAAACACTTACACTGTAATTTATATCACTTAAGATAAGATAACGTCCTCGGATTTCACACTTTGTAACTAACTTTAAACTATATCAACTGCCAATTAGCTCTAGTATCGTCTCCTGGCCTCTATCCACGACTAGCAACACATCGGGAGTGGGGTGAGTACCGATTTTTGATTTATTAATATAAAATTAGTTAATTTCCGGGAGGCGCCACTGGGTTAAACAACCGGCCACGGAGAAGGCTAGGATCAACCCAGATCTCCTATCGACACTAGAACTAGGCACCAAAAAAAAAGGAAAGAAAAAGACGAGGTCAGCAGTTTCTCCAGTTTTTAATAAAACTCTACCCTGTATTTAATGCTGTTTACTATTTTATATTGTACAAAGAAGAATAAATAAGTTACGAACTAAAGTTTAATAACAAAAAAAAAACGAAAGAATCATCATCCCGTTTGTATGAATTATGTTTATTTGTAGAGGTTTCGCCCACCATAAAAAATATACGCATACTCGTGTTAACCCTTTTTCTTAAGGTTATGAATTATGTATTGTGCCGCGCGGTTTTTTTCTTAAAAAAAATTATGAGGGTTGTTCGCGTTGTCTCGAGGTAAAAATGGCTGTAAGAGCACCTAAGTGAATTCCGAGATCAGCACTACGATCTCCCCCAAAAGCTGCCCCCTAACTGACAGGTCGTTCCCCTCACCGACAGCGAGCAATTGCTTCCTATCGTAAGTAAACTTAATTTCGTACAAATTATGTACAATTCCGCGTACCGAACTATTCTATATTCTTACAGGACCTTTTTATCCCTGCTGTTCCCCGTGAACAAAACCGTGTCTGCCTTGAAATATCTGCAGCGTTTTGAATTTACAAAAAAAAGAAACCCACGGTGGTATCTCAGGTAGGTGAAACCAATGTACAATATTACTATATTTAAGGACTAAACTAATTATTGAACTTACAGCTAACACAAAAAAAATCAAATCGAACTTGTCTTAAACTAAACTTATCTTGTTTGTTGTAGGGTATCGCAGCTGTTGGTGACTGTCCGAGGTGGAACGAGCAGATAAGGGGGTAGTCTGACACCCTGTTTACGTCCGGAACTGCTGCTGGAACCCGGTGGTAGTTCCCTAATTTTTTTTTTGTCATGTTAATATACCGAAGGTGGAGACTTGGTGGTACAAAATCACACTTACCCACGATGTTGTTGGGGACTCCAATTATCGTAAGATGCTGCCCTGTGTTTGAAATCCGGTTCGCTGACCGTAAGCATAAGGTTCGTTATTACCACTAATGCTTTTATTTACTCGTAGATTATAGCTGCTTAATTCCCCGTAGGAGTCTATTAGCCCAGGTATCAATATTCGAATACCCGCCAACTAATTGACTTTATGCCGCCAATATTCTTACACACAGGTAAAATGCAACAACCTTTCGAATGCGTATTTTTGGAGAAAGTGAAGAATTCCTTTGTGATAACAGTGATAATATATCAAAGGGTCACCAATAGGTCACTATAAAAATTCCCAGCACGTTAAGTTGCCTATACTTCGGCGTTTGGATTTTTAACACGTTACATTCCCCTTTTTCTTCCAGGACGCAAAACTCGTTATTGCGTAACCCTACTATATGCTAACCTAATTCTAAACTAACTAAGTAACTTAAGAGATTCGATCTAATCGAAGCAATAAAAAGAAAACAAAAAAAATACTTGAAACTTCTTACTCACTGGTATGGAATGGTTTTAGGTCTTTGACGTTCCAAACTCCACAATTTTTCCCTCTGTCGTTTCGCAGCTCGTACGTCCAAGGAGACAATCGTTTAGCTATTATAAAGGGACCAACAAATCTTGGAGCTAACTTTGCCGAGAAATATTTTGTGGCATTCGACAATGCAAAGTTACGACGAAGAACCTGTTCACCAACATCATATGTGACATCTCTACGTCTGAGGTCGTAGTAGTGCTTATTTCTCTCATAAGCCTTTATGAGTCGAGTTCGAACATCCGCAAATAACTTCGATAAATTACCAGTTCGTTCTATCTGTACATCTCGTACGTAGGTAAGGTTTTCTTCAACGTCCACTTTATGTTTATATTCTGTGCCCGTAAGGACCTGTTCTCGTCCAAAGAGAAGTCGGTAGGGTGAATAACCGGTTACCTCATGCTTGGCTGTACGAATCGCAGCACCGATTCTGGGAAGGTGACAGTCCCATTCACGCTGATTATCCTTCAGGTAAGCCATTAGCATAGTCTTCATCACCTTATTGACCCTTTCTATAGGATTGGCTTGGGGATGATACAAAGCGGTCGTTTTACGTTGTACAGAGTACATCTGGCACATCTCTTTAAACTTGCTACTAGCGAACTGTACTCCATTATCGGTAATTATAATTTGTGGTACACCGAACACTAGAAATATTTGTTCTTCAATTATTTTACACACCGCAGAGCTTGTAGGAGACCTTAACGGAAAGAATAAACAAAATTTACTAAGGTAGTCGCCTACCACTAGGATGTTCGTGTAACCCTGTTTTGTTCTTGGTAGAGGACCAACGAGATCGGCTGATATCATCTGCCATGGTAAGTCTACGACATTATGCCTAACCATCAAACCACTTGGCTTCTTTTGTTCAGGTTTGCACTTCTGGCATACCACACAATTCCTCACATAGCGAGTTATATCACTTCTCATTTTAGGCCAGTAATATTTCCGGATTATACGCGCTAGTGTTTTGGTGACACCGAGGTGACCTGCCAGTATCTCATCATGATGCTCCTTTAGGATCCTCCCACGTCTAGCCTTAGGGACTACTTCTACCCATTCTTCTTCTCGTAAGTTGGCTCTGACCCTCTTGTATAATTTATCTTCTTCTATTCTCCATATAGGATATCGCCTCGGGTTATTCTGCACCTTTTTGGTCATCGCCTGTATCCAGGGATCTTCTACAACTCTTTCTTCAGTCCCCAATACGTCAACGATCGGCACACCTCTGGACAAGGCATCTGGCACTACATGATCTTTGCCTTTCCTATGGACCATCGTGAATTGGTACTGCTGCAGTCGTAACGACCATCGGGCTAATCTACCCTGCGGATCCTTCAAGTTGTTCAGCCATAACAGAGAATAATGGTCAGTCACTACCGTGAATTCGGCACCTTCGAGATAAGGTCTTAACTTCTCTATGCACCATATGACTGCCAAGCATTCACGCTCTGTAGTGCTATACTTCCTTTCGGCTTTCGTCAAAGATCGACTTAAATAGCAGATCACGCCATCGTTTCCTTGCGCATCTCTTTGGGTAAGAACTCCCGCTATTCCATAGCCACTGGCGTCGGTTTGCAATGTAAAAGGTAGATCAAAGTTTGGACATGTCAGTATTGGTGAAGAGATAAGTGCTGTCTTTATCTGCTGGTAAGCAACTTCGCAATCTGAAGACCAGATAAACTTAACTGTCTTTCGTAGTAACCGTGTCAGAGGTTCGATTAGCGATGCATAGTTTGGTACGAATTTACGATACCAACTCGTCATGCCGATAATACGTCTCACCTCGCTAACGTTCTTTGGATTAGGAAGATTCAAGATAGCCTGCACTTTGTCTGGATCAACATGAATACCACGGTCTGTTACTAGATATCCCAAGTACTTCAACTCTTTCCGACAAAACTGACACTTTTCTTCCGAAAGTTTTAAGTTGGCATTCTGAAGTCTTGTGAAAACTTCCTGCAGGGTTTGGAGATGCTTTTCAAAGGTGGGTGTGACAACAATGATGTCGTCTAAATAGACAAATACATATGGTTCTAGCTCGGGGCCTAATACTCTATCTATTAATCTTTGCCATGTAGCCGGGGCGTTATGCAAACCAAATGGCATCCTTCTAAATCTGAACAAGCCTCGTCCAGGAACAGTAAACGAAAGAAAATCTCTTGATGATTCTGCAACCGACTTGCCAATATGCCGACTTTATGTCGAGAGACGATATGTATTTTGCGTCTCGTAGACGTTCTAATATGGACGAAATGTACGGTAGTGGGTAAGCATCTCGTTTTGTTACCGCATTTAACTTTCTGAAATCGACGCAGAAACGATACGAACCATCCTTCTTCTTAACTAAAAGGATCGGTGACGACCACGCAGACTTTGACCTCTCAATTATCCCATCTTTCAACATCTGTTCAACTTCGGCATCTATACACTTCTGTACCGCTGGAGAAACTGGATAATACCTTTGTTTGATTGGTGGTGAGTCTGTTTCAATAACATGTTCGACCAAATCTGTACATGTTAACTCTTTTCCCGCTAGCCTAAAATGTTTCCTAACCAAATCATTTAGTTCGGCCAGCTGATTATGTTCGACTACTGCCTCCAATGATGAAATCTCAGTCTTCGGTTGGGCTTCAGAGAAATTCCATACCCCTCGTCGCAAATCAGGTACAACAGCAAACTGCTTCCAAAAATCGGTTCCTAAAATTAATGAATGTGATAGACCTGGTACAACAATCATCTCGACAACCGCAACTTTGCCTAGTAACTGAACTGGTACTAACATAGTGCCTACACTACCGCATGTTTTGCCATTTGCCAAAGTAACCCTAGTCGTTTTGTTTCTAGACAACTTCAAACCTAACTGCTGCATCAGTTCCAATCCGGGAGTACCAAGAATCGTATGCGTGGCACCAGAATCTAGCAACCCGCAAACTTTAAAACCTAACACTTCTATTGTAAGATACGGTCTCTCGTCTCCTTCCGCCTGAGTTAACACATAATCTAATATGGCTTTGTTTCTTTTAGATATTGACGGATCTTCCGGAAACGTAACAGCATTCCGTCTTTTTACTGCAACGTTTGGTCGTTTCCCGACGTGGTGTCGTCTCGGGGTGGTTTCTTTCCTGTACAACATCCAACACATTTGCTTGCAGCGCTTGCTTTTCGAGGACAATCCCTAGCATAGTGACCTCGTTGTTTACACCTAAAACAAACAACCCTTTTTTTCTCTGGTTCTGCACACGACATTCCTGCCACTTCTTTGGTAAGCTGCGTTTCTACATACGCCAAGTCTGGTTCGAGCGAAACTGTTCTCTTGGTTGGAGGTAAGAAACCATCGACGTTCGTTTTAGCGTACTCTAAACGTTTGCAATACAATTTCAGTTCTGCCAAAGACTTGATGTCCGCCAATGCCAAGTGTGGTTGGTAGCATGGTACAACATTACGCAACAAGATGTTAATTTTTAGATTTTCCGACACCGGTGTGTCCAATCTGCTAAACAATGTATCCATCTTTGCAAAATAAACTCCTATAGGCTCATTTTTACCTTGTGTGCGTCGCTTAATCTCGTCGTAAAGCGCTTCGTTGTAGTTCGGTGGTTGAAATTCCGACTTTAACGCTATAGATAAATCTTTCCAGTTGGTAAAACTAGAACGGTTTGCGCGATACCAAATTAAAGCCTCATCTCGAAACAAATCTAATGCTGAACGAAAAAGTTCGTAAGCCGAAACACCTCTAGCGATCCTGAGTTCCTCTACTCGCTCTAAAAAAGATCCTATTGATTCACCAGGTTTGCCCGAAAAGTGTACACCCCACTTATAAACTGGAATACCCTTGACGTAACTGGCTGCACCTGCAACTGAAACATTTTCTTCAGCAACTTCGTCCGCATCTGAAGAATAACTCTCTTCGTCCTGAGACTCTGAATGTGTCTCGTCTGCTACTATACTTACGTCCAAAGGAGCCGTGACTGCAATTAAACTACTGCGCTTTATATGCTTAAAACGTTCGTCGTAACCGGAGTTTAATTTTAATAACTCAAGTATCAGTCTTTGCTTCTTTTGTTTGTCTTCCGGAGTATCAGGCTTTGAACGTTGACAGCGACCCAGAACATGCTGAAACTTGGAAGCGAATTTCTTCGAAATCGTTGGAGCTGTTCCTACAGTTAACCCACTAATTAACTCTGAAAGTTCTACTAACTTTCCCTCTACCGCCTTAACATCATCAGCGAATGATACTGGATACTCTGGACACGGAAAAGAAACACCGGACTTCTCTGTCTTAAACAACCCTCGTAACGCCGAACGCATGTCTGCCACTGTCCCGACATTTTCAAATCCACGTATCAGAAGTTCATACTTCAACTCGTCTTGTGATAGTCTGTTTATCTCTACCTTACTTTCAGAAGCCATTCCGACGCTAACCAATAACTAATCTAAACTTACTATCTACTTATTCTAAAAATACTACGTTTTATCAAAAACTTTTCCAGAAGCTGCTTAACTTATCACGCTTTGCCCCACGTTGGGCGCCATTTTGTAACTAACTTTAAACTATATCAACTGCCAATTAGCTCTAGTATCGTCTCCTGGCCTCTATCCACGACTAGCAACACATCGGGAGTGGGGTGAGTACCGATTTTTGATTTATTAATATAAAATTAGTTAATTTCCGGGAGGCGCCACTGAGTTAAACAACCGGCCACGGAGAAGGCTAGGATCAACCCAGATCTCCTATCGACACTAGAACTAGGCACCAAAAAAAAAGGAAAGAAAAAGACGAGGTCAGCAGTTTCTCCAGTTTTTAATAAAACTCTACCCTGTATTTAATGCTGTTTACTATTTTATATTGTACAAAGAAGAATAAATAAGTTACGAACTAAAGTTTAATAACAAAAAAAAAAACGAAAGAATCATCATCCCGTTTGTATGAATTATGTTTATTTGTAGAGGTTTCGCCCACCATAAAAAATATACGCATACTCGTGTTAACCCTTTTTCTTAAGGTTATGAATTATGTATTGTGCCGCGCGGTTTTTTTCTTAAAAAAAATTATGAGGGTTGTTCGCGTTGTCTCGAGGTAAAAATGGCTGTAAGAGCACCTAAGTGAATTCCGAGATCAGCACTACGATCTCCCCCAAAAGCTGCCCCCTAACTGACAGGTCGTTCCCCTCACCGACAGCGAGCAATTGCTTCCTATCGTAAGTAAACTTAATTTCGTACAAATTATGTACAATTCCGCGTACCGAACTATTCTATATTCTTACAGGACCTTTTTATCCCTGCTGTTCCCCGTGAACAAAACCGTGTCTGCCTTGAAATATCTGCAGCGTTTTGAATTTACAAAAAAAAAAGAAACCCACGGTGGTATCTCAGGTAGGTGAAACCAATGTACAATATTACTATATTTAAGGACTAAACTAATTATTGAACTTACAGCTAACACAAAAAAATCAAATCGAACTTGTCTTAAACTAAACTTATCTTGTTTGTTGTAGGGTATCGCAGCTGGTGGTGACTGTCCGAGGTGGAACGAGCAGATAAGGGGGTAGTCTGACACCCTGTTTACGTCCGGAACTGCTGCTGGAACCCGGTGGTAGTTCCCTAATTTTTTTTTTTGTCATGTTAATATACCGAAGGTGGAGACTTGGTGGTACAAAATCACACTTACCCACGATGTTGTTGGGGACTCCAATTATCGTAAGATGCTGCCCTGTGTTTGAAATCCGGTTCGCTGACCGTAAGCATAAGGTTCGTTATTACCACTAATGCTTTTATTTACTCGTAGATTATAGCTGCTTAATTCCCCGTAGGAGTCTATTAGCCCAGGTATCAATATTCGAATACCCGCCAACTAATTGACTTTATGCCGCCAATATTCTTACACACAGGTAAAATGCAACAACCTTTCGAATGCGTATTTTTGGAGAAAGTGAAGAATTCCTTTGTGATAACAGTGATAATATATCAAAGGGTCACCAATAGGTCACTATAAAAATTCCCAGCACGTTAAGTTGCCTATACTTCGGCGTTTGGATTTTTAACACGTTACAACTTGTTTACACTAATAATCACATACACGCGTGCTAACGATACTTATTTATTTCAACTTGATAATCTTCTCAATACAGCTGCATTCGCGTTTCGACAATAACTCCTACGATTTCTTTCTTACGTATTTATAGACATCGGCGTATCTTTCTCGAGCGTTCCTCACTTTTCGCTATAACTTCTAGAAGATAGATAACAGCCTTCTAGAAGGTTCTTGCGTTTGTAAGTAATTTCTTGAACGTTTCATTATTTACATATCAACTTTTTATAAAAATTTGTAAACTTTGTTACATTAAACTACTTTTATTTTACATTATAATTATTCCTAATATACAAAATTATAATTTTTATTTTAAGCAATTGAAAAAAAATGTATTATTATAATAAATACCAAACTCACTTTTAATAATTTAAAAATTAATTGTATAAAGCTGTAATAACTCTTTTGTAAACTAATCAGTTATTCTAGCTCACAACAATTTTATTAATTTTCATTGCACCATTTATATTGTTAGTAAAAAATAACAAGTACAATGCAAAAATAAAAAACAACTTATTGAAAAAAGTTTAAACATCGTAAAGATTACAAAGTGGTTAAGTAGCCGATATCGTGGAAGTTTATTAAGGTAAGTTAAAAACTTCACTTTACAATACCTGTTATTTACCATTTTGTTGACATGTTAATTTATATGCAATTTATAGAGGTTTTAATTAAGGATTCATTATGTCTTGAAAGTAATTTAATGGTCTTCTTCCATATGGAGCTATTGATGGCCCACGCTTTATTAAGTTTCCGACATAAGGGCCCGCTGCAAAAGTTGATTTAACGCGAAAACTTAAAATTTAAATCGCAAATGTATCAATCCATTTACCATATGCGTTTCAAAAATTTTAACGAAATTAAAACTAATATCAACATTCAATTTGTTGAGCGTTAAATAACATGTATATTTAAAATGTAGGTTAAATATGTGGCGCTTTACGATCAAGATGTGTGAATGCAAATTAGATCGTTTATTATATAAGTCAAAGCAGATGTTATCTTTTGTAGATTTGGTTTAAATTTTGGCAGCTGCTGGTAATGTATAAAATGGCAATAATTCCAATATTAAAATCGTAAAAAGTGAAAGTTATAAGATTTTGTTGCTTTATGAGTTATTAACTTGGCAGTGGATCATGATCATGCGTATGAAATGTTCGCATTGTCGAAAAATTTTATGTATCGTTAACGTAAAATTATGCGCTGTAAATTTTATCTACTTCCTTGCACCAGTTACAAAAAGTGGATTTTAATTCGTACTTTATTAGGTTAATATCTTTTAGTAGTTACATTTCAAAATTATTTTTTATCATCGTGTAATACAGCACCTGTATTTTAAGATTTTATTGATATTTTTATGGTTTCTTGATTAATCCGTAAAGCTGTTAACAATTTATGAATAATTATTTAAATAATTATCTTGGTAAGAATAATAAACAGTTGTAAATTTAAAAAACGGCAAATAATACATATGTTTTAACAGCTAATATACTCCTTATGTATACGTTCTTATTTATATACTGTAATTACTACTTGTAATAACAAACAAAATTAAATAACAATAGCACAGATAAATTTTGTAGTATTTTAATCTACTTTCTACAGTAGCCGTAATAATTTACTTGCCTATTCAATATGAAAAATGTATGCATTGTATAAAGTCGTATTCAAAAATGTATATAGTTATTTATTTAACGAGTTCCTGTGTAAATTGAGAATTTTTTTTCGTAGTAAACATTTCTAAATCCGAATGAAACCGAGGTTTTAAAAAACCACGAGGAAAAAGAAACGCCTAATTTAGACAGGTACAACTTGAATACAACATTTTATTGTTCAAACAGAGACTATAAAGGCCCCAAAATCTTAAAGTCTCTCAAAAATAGTTTGACGTTTATATTGACAAATATGCAAAAATTGTCAAAGATGGTTTACAATAGCAAAAAATTAGAATTTATCTTAAATAAATAATAACACAATTTTTCTGTGTTTTTGGGTTTTTACTAAATTGATAAATGTTGAAGCAACACTACGTTTCTCTAATTTTTGGTTGTTTATCTATAAAATTAAATTTTTTTTCACTTATTTGATTATTTATCGCCCCCACAATTACACTAGCATAATTTTTAAATAATCTAAAATTTTTACACCCACAGTTTTAAATCACAAATTTAGTTTAGTTAAAATTTTGTTAACAAAGTTGATAACGTTGAAAAAATGTATTGTATTTGGTCAAAAAAAGTACGTCTCTCTAACCAGTATCTCTGTCCTTAACATTGCATGTGAGGTAAGTTAAATTATCAAATCTAGAAAGGTACTTTTAAAAATTAGTTGTTTACTTACACTTATAGATTCAAAATTTCATTGTCTATACGGAACTGAAAAAAAATATTTATAAGATTTAGTATCGTCCAGTATTTTATTTCTAACTTAAACTTGTGCTATTTTATTTATGTTAAAAACTATTAAGCGCAAACTTCACAATATTCTTGTCAATTTTGATTTTATTTCGTTTTCTTTTACCATAAAAATTATATATAGCAAAAACTTTATTAGAAGGTTATTTATTCCTAATTTGATAACAAATTACCAGTTTTTAGTGATGTAATAGGTTTTCTTCTCTTTTGTTGTATGTATGGAACGCCGTTTTACTTTTTATTGTCCGTTTTTCTTTTTTATTTACTTGTGATAACGCTGTATGTATGCTTTTTATGTTAGATTTCAATTGAGTTTTAGGTAATGCTGACAAAATATGCATTAACTAGTCCATACCTAGAAGAAACTAATTGTGGGTATTACATTTTTACTTTAAATCTTAATAGCTTGGCGGTCAGTCGACCGTACGTATATACTAAGTTGTAATCACAATTAATGTTAAAATCTTTTTGTTGTGTCACATATTATAATACGTTGCGTTTTGATTCTATAAATATTCAATTTTTGTACGTTTATACTTTAATTTACAAGAGTAAAATCTTTTTTTTTCTGTGTGTAAAAGTTAGACCGACTAGGTCACTTTGCTGTATGACGTGTTGCGCAGTAGAAGGCGTTACTTATACTTGTTCTGGGATATCAATCTATGTGCTAATGTTTGGAAAATTTATATTAATATACTCATGTACATTCTTCTACTTTGTCTAACGTGAACTACTGTCTGTAATAAAATAAATATATATGCTGTGTTGTCACTTTTGTCTTGTCATTTGTTCTTTTTCAGCTGCGGGTAGATTTAAACGGTGTCTCCCTAATGTAGTAAAAATCAATAATATACGTTTTAATAAAATCTTATAGTTACTTTGTTATTTTGCTATTAATACTAAATTTGTGTTGCTACTTTTTAAACAAACTTTAATTTTTATTAAGTGCATTTTTATGTTTATTTATGTAACGTGTACGTTTTTTTATTGAATACTAATAGTTTAATTTAATATTTTTAAATTCAATGCGTGCGCAATCGTTGATTCATATTACTCACGCGTGATTGATAGCTACAGTTTTAAATTATCTTCCGTTGCACTACCGAAAAAAGCGGACGTTCCTGCATACAATTGCAGAAAATGTCCACATGCTAATTTGAACTGTGGATTCTGTTTTTGTCATTATGCTATAGCATTCCGCTTTTCGTCGTCATTTGTAATTATGCGATAGTTGTATTATAGAAAAAACCCGTAATTATTTAGGGGTAAGCTTATTCTTTGTTTTTTATGCATGGTGATGTAACATTTGGTATTTCCGTTTTAGCTTTTCCGTTAAGGTGATATCAGACAATTCACTCGGTTGAATGCTCACTCGAATAAATGTTCATTGTTACGTGCATAAATTTCGTAATGTAATACCTTGTATATTAATTACCTTAAAGTTAGATTTCTATTTTCAACGCCCTCAAGGGAGTTTAGTTATACTTCACTTCTTGTCAAGACGTCAAACTGTCAACTACTTAAAATCGTGCTTGTGATGGTATAACTTCTTAATCTTATAACATCAGCGTTTATGGAAATCAAATTATAATTTGAAAACGCATTTCTAGTAGTTTATTCATCACAGGCACGTCCTGTCGCGTGTTGGCTGCATATTTCGATGTATTATCGATCGATGAGGAGTTAATATCGACCAATACTTTCATGGAACGATTATAATTCTGGAAGGCCTACGTTCAAACCTAAAACGAAGTCTCGACAAGAACTTTTCTCCAAGATACTACTCCTTATGCGTCAGTCGATTGCGATACCAACTTTTGCTTAATGTGTGCAACAACATTCGATAATTGTGTTTTTATGTCTAATTCTTTTAGCACTAATTAACAATTTTGTAGATTTTTGCTTTCGTGAGTCATTATGTTGACACGATTTGCTATTCATATATATTCCAGATCGCTGCAACGAGGAAAACGTTTTCTTCGGATAAGTACTGGATTGTGGGTAAGTTTTATTTAATTACTTTGTTGCTGTCAGAAAAGTCTCTCATGGAATTTTGCTTGTTTTAACTTACGCAATTACAATAATTGTTTCAATATCAATGAGGTATTTTCATTAATTATTTTCTGTATCGCATACTGTGAAGCATAGATATTTGTCATGTGATTTTCTTTGCTATTGACACCCTATGCGTAAACTTATGTATTGTGTGTTGCCGATACTTTCGGCATTTATCGATTGAGTAATGTACTACGAAATTTCTGGTGCTCGTTGTTGATGTCTAATCTACATTATTAAATTAAAGTTATTATACATACTTATCTTTTTCTTTTTTGGTTACACGAGAACCAGGGTAACAAGGATTACGAACCTTATTTCGTTACAAGCTTGGACCTTCTGTCTTTATCGAAACAGAAGTTTTACTTAGAAAGATCTGGCGCCTTTTAAATTCTATTTTTCTGAACCTCCCTTATCTCCGACTAGTATAAATGGGCCGTGCAAGGTTCGTAAAACCTATAGCTTGTAACATCTTCTTTTTTTATTTCACGTTGAGGCGACACAGAAAAAATGACATACAAATGAACGTTATCTGCTCTATTCTTCAAATATGTCGTCGAACATAGTTGTGCATCTAAAAACTCGTTCGCGATCATTTGATCAAAGAATTGAAAAAAAACAAAAAAAACGTCGACGTTAGTGGGTGCAACTATGGATTGCTAGGAAAAATATCTTTGGAGTTTCGGATTCATTGTTAAAAAAATTAGCAGATGAAGATCAGCACGAATCAATCTGAGATACCTTGCCACTGGCGATTTTTTTAGACGTTTGGAATATTTATATAGAGTTCCTCAAAACACAATATCCTATTTTTGTCAAAAAGAATGTGAAGCTATTTGGACGGTGCTTGGGGATTTATTAAGAGGTCGATCGCTGCAGTTTATCCCGATAGATGACACCACATGTAAAAACAGTATTAACTTTGCGACTAGAAAACTCGCTAAAAACAAAAAATTATGACTTAGTGATAATGTTATTTTAAAGAGGAAATGTTAGTTTAGGTAATGACAAAATTTTACATCAAACCTAGCTTTACTTAACGAGTATTTTACAATTGAAATCAGTGTAAATTGAATTTTGATTGCAACCAATTACGATTATATTACTTTAATACCTAAGTTAGACAATAACAAGCATTCTGTGAAAGTATAAGATGTAAAATGATTACCGTACGTTTTATTTGTATCCGCAAAATATTTACTTTTGCAATTGCTATAAAAATGGACGCCGTAAAACTTAATATAGTTCAGCACTCGAGCAAGAGATGGCAAAATGTATAAGAATCTTCCAAGACTAAAACCAATAGTTATAACACTATAAACCGTGTGAAACATATGGTATATTCTTATTCCTTTTATTTGTATTTCTATCTTTATATACGCATACCTATAACGCAAACAACTGATAAATACGTATAGAAGCATGGTTTATACCAAGTTCATACAAGATTGCCGGTAAAACAAAACCGTATCAATTACATTTTTCGTAAATTTTCTTCTATTCAATGTACATTTACTGTTAAATCAAAAAACTTAAAAAATTCAATTTGGATAATTTTTATATAAGTATACTTAGTTCAATTACTGTTACCCTAAGTCTATACTCTAAAATAAACTTTAAAAGTGTACTTATAGTAGTACAAATTTGCATTTTTTGTATAATAATGTACCTCTTTAAATAAATTAAAAACAGAAATCATAAGAAGCTTTATTTTTTTCTAAGTTTCTTTTCAAATAAATTTTTTTAACTAATAAAAAAGACAAATAACTTATCATGAATTCTTGGGTCTTATCTCATGCCCACGCTTAGCATTCAGCTCTGGCTGTAATATGATACTTGTCTTTGATACTGTTTATCTACATTTTAAAACAAGTGTTCTAAAAGTACCATTTACAATTTGCAGTTAAAATGTATTTTATTTTTTTTAAGTGTTATTTTTATTACTGTCGTTTTTAAGTAAAATATTAAAAGATAATTTAAAAAAGAGATCGATAATAATAAAGTAGATGCATATAACAATTTTCATGTCAACGTTTGTGCAATTCTCAGATGTTATCTGTATGCCCACGATACGGTTGTTTAGTATTCGGTTTTGACTGTAAAATAATACCCATTAAGAGCGCGATCGAAGTAGTGGGGATTTGATATTTTTTATTATGTGCATCATAGATGCAAATCAACGTCAACTCTTCATTCATAGATGGCACCAAACATATAAAAACTGAAATGAAATTAAAAGCGCCATTATAGTAGTTGGAATGCGATAGTTTTATGAGTATCTTAGAAGTAATACAACGTCAACTCGTCATTCATAGAGGGCATTAAAAATTTAAAAAAAATTACAGAAAATATGCAACCACTATAAAAACTTGAGTGCAAATATGTTTATTATTTTTAATTAATTCTACTGTTAGTGCTTTTTTGTATCATTTTAGTCCTATTTTATGACGAAACGTAATTTAAAAATTCATAAAGACAGTATTTATAAAACTTTGAGAAGACATTTGAAATTAGACAAATTTTGAATATCGAATTTCATATAATTAAAAAAATAAATTAAAATGATTTTTCAATTTATTATAGGAAATGTAAAATATTGGAAAATAAACACAGAATTTTTGCTACTTCTAATTATCAATAGTGGCTTCTCTGTTAGGTCATTTGCGAATGACCCTCCAAAGAAATACTAACAATTATGCTAGTTTCTAGTTTATATTATTGATTATAAACGATAATAATTATTTTGCATATTACAAAGATAGATAAATCGAGCTTAAATATAAATATTTGATTGAATAATAATGCGTTTTTAAAGTATTAATGTTGAAATACCCTTCTGCAGCATTGACCAGCAGCCATTACTGTAGATTTTATTACTAAAGTATTTTATATCTTCAGTGTGTATTTAGTTAGCAAAAACAAATGTACAAATATTATATTTATAGACTCATCAGGTAGGTAATTGTTAGCAATCCTTTTATAGTTGGTATGTCGATAGTAATCTAATCAATTTGCAATTATACAACACGAAAGTTTCGTTTCCAAAAATTCATAAAAAATACACCACATTTGAAGATGTTGTGTTTTTGCAATTGAATTGTTTTCGAATGACAAGCTGAATCATTAATGGGTATCATTTTACAGTCAAAACCGAATACTAAGCGACGGTCGCTTAGTATTCGGTTTTGTGGGCATACAGATAACATCTGAGAATTGCACAAACGTTGTTGACATGAAAGTTGTTATGAGCATCTACTTTATTATTATCGATCTCTTTTTTAAATTATCTTTTAATATTTTACTTAAAAACGACAGTAATAAAAATAACACTTAAAAAAATAAAATACATTTTAACTGCATAAGCGTCTTATAATCTTTGTTTTTAATTTATTTAATTTAATGGATAATCAATGGCGGCTGGTGGTCAATACTGCAAAAGGGTCATTTTAATATTACATATTTTTGGAGGGTCATTGACCAAGTGACCTAATGGAGAACCGCTACTCTAGGTCATTATTAGGATTTAAATTTCTGCATGTTAAACGTTGATGTTAAGCGCATATCATAATTATTTTAAAGTTAAAAGTTTAAATTTTTATCACAACAATAAACGCACTGAACAGCAAATTGTAAATAGTACTTTTAGAATACTTGTTTTAAAATGTAGATAAACAGTATCAAAGACAAGTATCATATTACAGTCAGAGCTGAATGCTCAGCGTGGGCATGATATAAGACCCAAGAATTCATAATAAGTTATTTGTCTTTTTTAATAGTTAAAAAAAATTTATTTGAGAAGAAACTTAGAAAAAAATAAGCTTCCTATGATTTCTGTTTTTAATTTTTAGAAATAGGTACACTATTATACAAAAAACGCAAATTTGTACTACTATAAGTACTGTTTTAAAGTTTATTTTAGTTTATAGACTTAGTGTAAAAGTAATTGAACTAAGTATATTTATATAAAAATTATCCAAATTGAATTTTTCAAGTTTTTAAATTTAACAGTAAATGTACATTGCATAGAAGAAAATTTACGAAAAATGTAATTGATACGGTTTTGTTTTACCGGCAATCTTGTATGAACTTGGTATAAACCATGCTTCTAAACGTATTTATCAGTTGTTTGCGTTATAGGTATGCGCATATAAAGATAGAAATACAAATAAAAGGAATAAGACTATACTATATGTTTTACACGGTTTATAGTGTTATAACTATTGGTTTTAGTCTTGGAAGATTCTTATACATTTAGCCATCTCTTGCTCAAGTGCTGAACTATATTAAGTTTTAGGGCGTCCATTTTTATAGCAATTGCAAAAGTAAATACTTTGCGGATACAAATAAAACGTACGGTAATCATTTCACATCTTATACTTTCACATAATGCTTGTTATTATCTAACTTAGGTATTAAAGTAATATAATTGTAATTGGTTGCAATCAAAATTCAATTTACACTGATTTCAATTGTAAAATACTCGTTAAGTAAAGCTAGGTTCGATGTAGAATTTTGTCATTACCTAAACTAACATTTCCTCTTTAAAACAACATTATCACTAAATCATAATTTTTTGTTTTTAGCGAGTTTTCTAGTCGCAAAGTTAATACTGCTTTTACATGTGGTGTCATCTATCGGGATAAACTGCAGCGATCGCCCTCTTTATTGTAAAAACATATCTTCAAATGTGGTGTATTTTTTATGAATTTTTGAAAACAAAACTTGCAAATAGATTAGATTACTATCGACACACCAACTATAAAAAGATTGCTAACAATTAGCTACCTTATGAGCCTATAAATATAATATTTGTACATTTGTTTTTACTAACTAAATACACACTGAAAATATAAAATACTTTAGTAATAAAATCTACAGTGGCGGCTGCTGCTGCAGAAGGGCTTTTCAACATTAATACGTACTTTAAAAACGCATTATTATTCAATCAAAGATTTATATTTAAGCTGGATTTATCTATCTTTGTAATATGCAAAATAATTATTATCGTTTATAAACAATAATATAAACTAGAAACTAGCATAATTGTTAGTATTTCTTTGGAGGGTCATTGGCAAATGACCTAACAGAGAAGCCACTATTGATAATTAGAAGTAGCAAAAATTCGGTTTTTATTTTCCAATATTTTACATTTCCTATAACAAATTAAAAAAACATTTTAAATTATTTTTTAAATTATATGAAATTCGATATTTGTCTAATTTCAAATGTCTTCTCAAAGTTTTATAAATACTGTCTTTATGAAATTTTAAATTACGTTTCGTCACAAAATAGGACTAAAATGATACAAAAAAAACAGTAACAGTAGAATTAAATTAAAAATAATAAACAAATTTCCACTCAAGTTTTTATAGTGGTTGCATATTATTTTCTGTAATTTTTTTTAAATTTTTAATGCCCTCTGTGAATGACGAGTTGACGTTGTATTACTTCTAAGATACTCGTAAAACTATTGCATTCCAACTACTATAATGGCGCTTTTAATTTCATTTCAGTTTTTATATATTGGGTGCCATCTATGAATGAAGAGTTGACGTTGATTTGCATCTATGATGCACATAATAAAAAATATCAAATCCCCACTACTTCGATCGCGCTCTTAAGGTGCGTTGCATACTTTACTAATTATAATTTTCTAAATTATTTTTACCTATTTTAAATCTTAATACAATATTATTTAAATAATGTTATTAAGAGTTTTTGTGAGTATATCTTCTTCTTGTCTTTCTTGGCACAATGTTTTCAGTTCAATATTGTTTGCTTTTTGCGGAAAGATCATGGTTGCAGATACTATTGGCTACTGGATCCTGTATTGATATGATAATGTATTCTCATACTAAAGTGACTGACATATTGTAGAGACTGAGAGCGTGATTCAGTGTCTTGTGGAAAGATTCTAGGTATAAATACCATGGACTGTTGGGTTTTGTTCTAGTGATATTGATATGATGATGTATTCCCATATTCAAGTGACTGGCTGACAGATTGTAGATACTGATAGCGTGACCCAGAGTAAAATGATACTGAAGATTGTAATAGTCGTTTCTTGACCACGATAGATTGAAGTTTTTCTCAGCAAGCTAATGCTTTGTCCAGAAGCATATTATTTGATTGCACTGCTAAACTTTTGCAAAACAAATCCAACACGTGTTCAAGTTCAATTCTGCTTTGCCCACTCAACGTTTCTGATTCTTTGATGGCTTTATCAATCATTGTTCTATTACAGTTAATTGGCTTTACATACAAATTTCAAGTTTTCTATATACTAGTGGTTTCTCTCTGCCCAACACTATCAGCTTTAGAATTGTTCTGTTCCCTTGCGCTTGTACTCTCTTCTGAAGTAAGCTCTGTATTTTCCCTTACTGGAACATTCTGAAATAAGAAGATATAAGTATATTTATTGTTACAAATTCTTCAGACTCAAAGTGAATGGAAGAAAATAATGGAAAACTACTATAGACTATAGAACTTTCCAAACTGTATCGGCGCGATGGATAGAAAATTGATGAATATAAGATGCCCGGGAAAATCTGGATCTGACTATTGCGATTACAAAAAGAATTTTAGCATTCATCTATTTACGGTTGTTGGCGCGACATATAATTTTATTTATATAAATTTAGGAACAAATAGAAAAGTCAATGATGCATCGGTCTTTAATAAATCAACCTTAAATAAAGTGTTATCCTTGGATTCACTTAATATTACAAAAGAAGGTGTATTCGTGGCTGATGACTCCTATCCTTTGCAAACCAATATTTTGAAACCATACAGTACTAGAGGAGAATTTTGAGATAAACAAAAAACTATTGCCTGTCTAAGGCTTGACGCGTAGTCGAAAATAGTTTTGGGATACTAGTATCAAAATTTCGAATATTTGAAAAGCATACACAACGTGTACTCTCCACAATTGTCATAAAAAAGCAACAATAGATTACGTAACACAACGGTTACTAGAAACCGAGGATGATGTATTATTCCAGGAGAATGGCGAGAAGTACCATCTGTAGCATTAAACAGTTTAACTCTAATACATGCAATTGTTATATGCACTGTTTCATGGCAATGGAACATGATAAAAAAAGTACGTTAACCTTTTAAATAAGTTATTTTATTTTTTAGTATATGCAGTATTTAAATGGGAATTATAGGTATCACCCCTTTAAACGTTATACCAACCTATACGTAGGATTTCTTTACGATTTATGAAGTTATGATTATTTATAACCGATCTAAAGTGAAAAAGATCAACAAAATCATTGTAGGAAACCAATAAATTACGATTTCATATTATTGCGTCATCTAATTGAGTCACGTAATGACCACGCCCGAGGTAACAAAATGCAACAACTGATAACCAATCATCAATGACACTTATGTAAATAACTTATAATTAGTAGGTTTAAGTTTTATTTTTTCTTGCGTTTCAATATTTAACCCTTCACAGTGTATTGTGGCGTCCAAATTATAAATTTGCAAATTTTTAAATTAAAATTGTAAATTTAATTGTACGACAGAACACGTTAACCACAACCGCAAACCGATAAAGTGGTAGAAAAACCTCATAAAATTAAATACTTACTGATATTAATCTATTAGAATTTAATAGCTCGTGTTCTTATATTATCAATAATGAAAAGATCTAAAACGTAAAACTGATTAACAAAATTTATTTGTCAATAAAACAAGTTTTATTTAAAACTATTGCTTTTTGGAAATGTCGTTATCATAACAGTTTTGCACATTTTCTAAAACAGTAAGTTCGTTGCCGCTTTCGGTGAAAAAGATTCTTCCAGAATCTTAATTATAACCTGAATTTATGGTTGAAATAACAATAAAAATTACATACCTTGGCTGTTACTGCACGCCGGAATATTAGGTACATAATTTTTTTTTTGATGATACTTCTTCTTTTAATGAACTAAATATAAGCTTTGTACGATTACTAACATGTTTATCCATATTTAGTGCGATTTGCAATCACTGTTACAGAACAAAATATCAACAAAAACGTAAAAACGTAGTTTTGAATTTAAGTTAATTTGATGCAACATTACAATTGTTTTGCATGCGGTCTACTCAATATTTGCTTATGTAAGAATATTGCAATTTCAAATACGTTAGTGTTGCATAATATTTCATTAAACTCTTTATACTGCTAGATTGTCTTAAATACAATGAAAATACAGCTAGACTTACATACTGAAAGAGTAACGTTGTTTGAGTGAAACATTGGAATATCTCAAAAAAAAGTTTTTTGCGCTTAAGATAGTCTTGCACTCAGAGCGCGATTAATTAAGCTGAGATATGTTTTGAAAGGATAAGGTTAGGATTTAAATGAAAAATGTTTTGAACTAATCTAGTAGACCATTTCAGAACGCTGTCAGTTTGTGTCATTCTCTGTCATACAATTGGATTTGACAGTACACTCTATGTCTCTAGTTTAGGATAAAAATGGCGTCTGTAGGACAGTTTTACAGCACATTGAAAATCTTATTGACTAAGAAAGTAATTTTACCGCAAGCAAAGACCGCAAGTGTAATTTAAAATTGATATCAGTAGCCGAGTTTAATGATAATAGTGATATTATTGTAAGCAATATTTGTTTGTAATGATAACTGCATCCCACTGTTCTTCTATAATTTTTTATTTTAAAAATGTTTATAAATAAAAAAAAGTTTTACTACTAAGTTATTACTTTTTTCATCATTGTCATCTTCATACATGTATATTATTACCGTCATCTAAATTATCGTTAATTCTGATAATAAAATTGTTTACTTGATTACCTAAAAATATCTCGTTTTCGATAAACTTTTTTTGCTACGCTTGGAAATAAAGATTTTACAGTGTCAGTCTTCTAAAAAATTTGTTCGGCATTTTTTTTACATTATCTAGATTAAATGTAGTATTATGGATGGCAATACAATTCTCTACAATCGCCCACATTATTTCAATTCTAAAAATCCATTTAATTTTATAAACTGCAACTACTAACTTTTTATATAATATATAATTTAAAAAAAAATATTTATATTAAACTCTTATTCATATATTGATGTACACAAATTATGTTACATTGTTATTGTAATTAAGAATTTAATCTAAAAAATAAAAATACAAGCAGAATTAATGGCCATAAAAACTTGAAATAACTTTATTTATTCTTAATTTTGTACTTAGAGAGAGTTTATTACAGCTTAAAGTGTATGCAAATTATCCTGCACATACAATAAAAAGTTCATTGGTCAATTAACAATATTTTATTACACAAACAAATGAACCATATACTGATCATAACTTTACTTTTATAAGCTTGTAAATTCCTTTGTATTAGTTGTATATTTTTTCTTTTACCTATTTTTTACACGAGCTTAAGTCATTATCTACCAAGTGAGTTTAACTACAAATCTCTGTCAAGCTTACGCTTGTAGTTAATAATGATTGAGAGCAATTCTTTACAGCTTCCTTAATTGTAGGTTTGACGAGCATGATTGCCGAGTAAACCGCGATGAGTGGTCGTAAATAAGAAACACAAAGTGCATTATAAAATTAAAATGTAAGACTTTGTCGACACATTCATTGGTTAGGTGTGTGTGGTTAAATAAATAACCCGGTTTTACTGTTAACAACGGTTGTAACACATTGTAGGCATAAAACAATACGTTTGAATTTGATTATGCTTGTGTTTTATAGTAAAACATCGACATATTAAGATAACGTTGCTAAATATAAGAAAAAACATAAATGTATAACAAACACTAATTAAAAATGTGCAATTTCAAAGTAAAAATTAGTAAAGTGTAATAATTCAGAAATTAAAATGATTGTGTAGTTTAGTTTTGTTTACAATTTTAACCCAAACCAACAAAAAATGAAATATCCTTGTTTGCAATTCCGTGTAAATTAAAAAAAAATACAAAAAAACCAAAGTGAAAAACTGCTTAAAAAAGATTAAAGAAATTAAATATTTATTTAAGTATAATTAATAAATCTCGAAATATATGAATAGAAAAGACAAGTACAACTTAACATATTATTTAAAATTAATAATTAAACAAAAATAAATTAATTTTAAAAAACAAGACAAACCCTATTTTAAACAACAAAAAAACAAAAATTTCGAAAACTGGATTGAGTTTCGTTTTGCTTTTAATGGTATGATTAATAAAAATCCTTAATTACCTAATAAACAATAACTTCATAGTTTGAGTTTTGCAGTCAAAAGCACAATTGTTAAAAAAATTAAGAACAAAATTATTCCGTTGCGTGAGAGAAAATACGAAAATTGCTTGTATGCTTTGCCATAGTGTAACAATTTTTTTAATGATGTTTAATGTATATCGATTACGTCAGAAAAAGTAGCTTATTCTTGATTCTTTTCCGTTTTTGGAAGCCCATCTAGGTAACAATGGTGAACGTTGAAAAAATGTTTTGCCAATATTAGTTCATAAGTGTGTAACTTAGAATTACTGGTTGTGACTCAAAAGTAAAAATTATTTTATTTAAATAAAATATTACTAAAATACTTAATTTTGTGCATTTTCTTTTTTGCAAATGGGGTTGTAATCTCGACCACTTTGTAGAAAATAGGCAATTAAATACCAAAAGTGATAAAATACATATACCAAGTGTCCCAAAATTGCGGGGAAATAAAGCTACTAGGTAGTGTAGAGGTCAAAATAAGTCGATTGGACCTTATTTATATCTGTATCCAAATTTACCGTCTGTCCGTAAGAAGCGTTTAAAATCTACTTAAAAAATCACATTTTTCTACATTACTTAGAAGTGCAAAACAATTTTAGTGAAAATTTAGCCAAAGTGTGTTTATAAGGATTTCCGTACTTTTAGTAATAAAAAAGAAAGAAAAATCATTGTAGAAGCGTTAAGACAGCTCTCACTTTGAGTTTTTTAATAATTTTCCTAAAGATAGTAATTCGGCTCTAACACTTTTTTAACGGGAAAGTTTGCTCATCATCTTCATTTTTTGACTCTTGTAAAAACTTCGTGTTTTGCATAGTTTTGAAGAAATAAAATGTCTTCTCAAACACTGATAACCGTGGACATACAAACAAAACAAACAGAAACAGAACAGAAAACAAATTGATAATCATCCCAGCTTATTGTTGACAGTAAATGTTCTACTGATTTGTTCAGTTTTAGTTGCTTTTGTATTGTTTGTTTATCGCAATCACCTTTTTTTGCATTAATTGCTCTTGCTGTTCTTGTTGCGCTTAGTTTTGCAGTTTTCAAATTATGAATTTTCCTTTGAATGAAAGTTTCTGCGTATATGAAAAGAAGTATCCAAACCACAAAACTATTGCCCAAATTGAAAGACGTCTTCAAAAAACAGAGTATTTGAAACTAGTCAGAAATAACGCTGGAAGACCTCAACAAGCCCAAACACCTATTGCGAAAGATGCTGTTCAAAGAATTGATGACACCAGTACCAGAACATTGCAACGAGAGACTGGGATTCTAAAAAACAATGTGAGTCGAATATTTTGAGATAAATTACTTTGTCTATTCTACATTTAGCCAGTGAATTATTGCTGCTTGACCACGGATTACGTTTAAATTTTTCAGAAATTGTTCTGAAGTGAGTCGACACTAATATCTTGTTTAGTGATAACTCTTGTTTTCCACGTCGTGGCAGGTGAAAATCCACATGCTATTAAAGGTAGATTTTATCAACGAGAATTAAAAAATAATGTTTGGGTCGGAATTATTGTCAGTTAGTTTAGCAGAATTAGTAGAACACTTGCCCTTTAATTTGCGTCAAAACATGTTCTTTATGCACGACGGCGCACCACCTAACTATGCACGTGCCGTAAGAGAATATCTTAATGAACAATTTGCTGGTAGATGGATTGATGGAAGACAAGAAACACCCATTCAATTGCCACCGCGGTTTCCAGATTTAAATCCTTACGACTTCAGGTTGAAATGCTGTGAACGCACTACGAGAAAACGACGATGTTTTAAAAAAGGTGCATTTTAATTTTTTACGTTATACAAAATTCGGAACAACGTAGAAAAATGTGATTTCTTATGTATACTTTGAACTCTTCACATGGACAAACCGTACAGGTGCAGTACATGGTAGCTTTACTTTTCAGTAATTTTAAAACACCCTGCATTTAATAATCCATGAAGGTATATATGTATTGTATAAAAAAAATTGATCCGTTAGGGTTACTAGAACCAATAATAATACAATATTAATTAATTTTACTAATCTTATTGTAACTAAAACTAAAACTATCGAGAAAAAGCATTTCATTAGTAATAACTTAATTTTGATTAAGCCTTATTAGTTTAAAATTTAATATTTTCACTAAGTTAACCCAAAAATTGTATTCATGATAAACAAGAAAACTAGTTTCGACAATTTAAATTGTTATTGTCGGTTAAACTAAGAGCAAATAAATTAACAAAAATAATTAAACATTTAAAAAAGCTTACAAGCTATATATTACATGTGAATGACAAATGTCAAAAATTAAAAAAATTAAATTGAAACTTTTTTTCTTTGATTAAAACTGACATTAAATACACAGCCATATGTGATATAAAATAAATCAAGAATTTGTATAAGACAATTATGTGAATTTTCATTATAAACACGTTAAATTTCAAGAACTTCAAAATGATTAAAAAAAGAGCTTTTCTTACAAAAATGAAAAACTTTAACGTTAAAATCAGAAAAAAAAAGAATAACCGGTAGGTAAAATATGATTAGCAAAGAACAAGTGTTTGATATACCAAAATTTTAATACCTTTTAATAAAATAAATAAGTTCTTTCAATCTTGTTTTGAACTTTCTACCAGTTTGTCCTATATAAGAACAATTGCAAGAAATTGCAACAATTATGATTAGTAGAAAAAAATAGAAATAATAAACTTTTTAAAATAATTCTTAAGAAAGAGAGAACAAACATTAATGTAAGGCATTATAGAACGATAGATAATAGCATTATCCCATTTATTTCAAATTTTTTTTTTTAAAGAAATGGTATAAACAAACTTTATAAAAAAACATTATTTTATCTACCGGTTATTCTCCTTTTTTGACCTTAATGTTAAATTTCTTTGTTTTTGTAATCAAAGTTTGTTTTTTAATCACCTTAAAATTTTTGAAATTCATCGTCTTTATAATGAAAATTCAAATAATTATCTTAATGAAATTCTTGATTTAAATATTTCATCCTTCTTAATAATAAGTTTTAATTTGCTTATTTTTTCACTTTTTATTTTCTATTTCATATTACATATGTATGTTTGTTAATTTAATGTCAGTTTCAATTTATTTTTTTTTTAATTTTTGACATTTGTCATTTGCTTTTTATAATTTTTTAATAACTTGTAAGCTCTTTTAAATGTTTAGTTCTTTTTGTTAATTCATTTACTTTTAGTGTAACTGACGATGACGATGATTTAAATTGTCGAAAGTAGTTTTCTTGTATATAATAAATACTATTTGTAGATTAACTTAGAGAAAATATCAAATTTTATTCAAATATCTTCACTTAGAGATAGATTACTTTAACTACTTTATTGGTTTTTGTGAGGTTTTTGAGTCAGCATATAAAATCGCTAAAATTTCAAAAACATGTCGTTGGTGTGACTTTTATTACACCGTATTATTATAACAGTCAATTTTATTAAAGTCATACCTAATAGAGTGTTTCAAATAAAAAGCTGGATAGAAATTAAAAACACGTTTAATCTAACTATAATCTTGCCGATTTATTATCTAAAAATGTTGTAACTAAGGAACAGTGGTCACAGAATAGAAACTATATAAATTTAATTTTTAGAGACCCAAATTTTCTCATGCGTTTTCTATGTTCAAAAAAGTTCTCATCTTTACAAACTCAAACTAATTTGTCTTTAGTTTTATGTAAACTATGTCCTAACTGGAGCTGATTCATGAAAGAAAATAAGAAAAATACAAAAGAACGTGACCCATACTCTGTGTCAAGGCTGTTTTGAACTTTAGTTTCAATTGTGAATACCGGTGCAGTGATTCTGCTAATTTGTTATCTTGGTTCTCTTCAACGTCAAATTTCTGAAAAACATTTGTTGCAAATAGGGTTAGTCAAACTCTACAATTAACGCAGAAATCAAATGAAAGACATGTCGAAACTGAGGATAATATTGTTGGTATAATTTTTCAAGGTGTAACACCAGCTGTTTTGTTAAATTCTAAGCTTTGGTAAAACGAACTTAGTTTCTTAAGGTATAATTCAGAATATTGACTGCAGTGACTTATTTTGTCAGAACCTAATAAAGAAAGAAACATTTTATAAACGTTTCTATCAACAAAGACAACGTCATTCAAATTGTTAACAAGATTTTCACAAGTGGTATTGTTAAAACGTGGAACAGTGTTTTGTATGCGTTTGGTCCCAATTGTAACATAGATACCACAAATCGGATGTATGGACCGTTGTCAGTAGAAGAAAACTGACAAGATTTTGCAATAATGCCAACAGGAGCATTTTACTGAAGAAATTTTGTCACTGACAAGAACAAGTACTGTACATAAAAAACTAAATTGCTATGATTAAATTCATTTATTGATATAAATGGTTTGATTCGTGTGGGAGGACGCATAACCGAATCAATGTGCCATTTGAATAGCATCACTCAATAACAATACCTAGTCGTGCTAACAAAAAATATTTACTGTAAATATCTGAAACGTCTTTACCGTTATTAACTCTGTTAACACTAGCTATAATAGGAATACAGAATTTAGGACAAAATAGAAAAGGTATTACAAAGTTGCATCCAACGTTATCAAACCAAACTAAGACTAATAGAACATGTGATGGAAATTTTGCCATAACAGAGAGTACGACCTCTTAGTAATTGTGGAATTAACTATTGTGAACCATTAAACTGTATCAAAACTAAAACAAGAAGTTGTTTCTCAAACACTTGGTTATTTTTGGGTGTTTTGCTACAAAACCATGTCATTTAGAATTGGTTTTTGATTTAAACACAAAATTTTTAATAAATGCGTTTAAGCGCTTTGTAGCACGACAAGAAAAAGTGTCATACTCAGACAATGCCAGCTATTTTGTAAGAGCCAAAATAATTGCACTCTTCCGAATATAAAAAACAATTTCAACTTGTTTTGCTTGGGTGCAATACACAACGGCTTTAAGAGTTTGTGGGAAGCAACCGTTAAATAAAGCAAATTATTACTTAAAAAAGTTGTGGGAAAGAATGCACATTACACAAGTAGAAGTATGTTTAATTTTCCGTTCTTTAGTTTTTATTTTTCCTGATCCTAATGACTGTACTGTTTTAACGCTTACCAATTTTTGATTAGAGAATATGTAAAACTGCATAGTTGCCACGCGCAAGTGTTAAACTAACGCTTAAGTAGCTTTAAGTAGTTTAGTTTGAAGTGTAGTACTAATAAGTTATTTCAGTTTTCCGCATAATATTTATGATATGAACAAATAAAAAAGAACTGAGGTATACAATGAACCCACGTTACCAGTTATGCTTATGTGGGTGATATGTTTTTTCTAGATAATGTTAGATAATCTAAAAGTGGTACGGTTTGAAGATAATAATTTTGAAAATAGATACTGTATTAAAATGGTTTGAGGATGCTGAAAATAAAAATGACGCAAATGAAGAGCACCCCGCTCAAAAAATAATACATCGGAAAAAGGAAAAACTATTGCCATCCTGTACAATATCATCTATATGATGACGATATGGATGCTGACACAAGCTAATCTAGCGATCATGATGTTCAACTAAACTGAATTAAAGATTCAGAAAACAGCAGAGTTTGTTATATAAAAGAATAGGTTTAAGTGGGCTCTATCTAAACTTGCGCGTTACATAAGAAAGGCATCCCACAATATGTTTTCAGATATAAGAGGACCAACGCAAATTCGTACAGTATTTTCTAACGATTTAAAATCATTTTGCTAAATTTCAACTGTCGTTTAAAAATAAGTTTCTCGAAAATTAGACAAGTTTTTAAGTGTGAGAGGAAACAGCCTTGATTCGATTTCCAGCAGCATGCAAGCATTTGATTTGTTACTCTAGTATGGCAAATGTGACTAGCGGCAGGACACAAAAGATTGGTAATGTTTACAATTTTTGTCTACTTAAGCGATAAAGGGGCGTCGGACATATATTTTTCGAGTTACTTGTTGAAGATCTGTTACGAGCATAAATTTAAACATGTAATACCCTGTATATTCGTTACACTAAAGTTAGATTTTTACTTTTGACACCTTCTAACGAGTCTCGGTTATACTTCACTTCCTGTCAAGACGATAAACCGTCCATTACTTAAAATCGTGCTTGCGATGTCTAAATTAATTTTCTAACATCATCGGCGTGTGTTGAAGCTATGATATAAAACGACAACGCGTTTCTATTAGTATATTCATCACAGGGTAAGCTTGTACTATTAGTTTTTAGAATTGTTTATTAATTTTCATGTTAATTTGTTAGCACGATCCGACACGTGTTAGTCCACATGTGTCGGTGTATTCTCCACCAATGAAGGGTTAATATCGACCAAATACCTTTATGAACATAATATAATTTGGAAGACTTAACCTTATATGTAAAAAGGAAGCTTCGAGAAGAAATTCTCTCCAATGTACTGTTACTTACGAATCAATAGACACTCCTTTAATTCAATGTGTGCAACTGTATTCGATAACCGGGTTTTTATTTATAATTCTTGTTAGCATTAATTAATAGTGTTGTAGATTATTGTTTTTGTGAGTCATTGTGTTGACACGACTTGCTCTGTCCATTAATATTGCAGATCGACTCGACAAAGAAAACGTTTTTTTCTGGCAAGTACTGGGTAGTAGGTAAGTCTTATTTAATTACATTTGCGTCGTCATTAAATTCTCTCACGAAAATTTTGCTTGATATTCTAACTTGCGTAATTACAATAATTGTTTCAATGCCATTAAGCTATTTTCATTAATTATTTTTGTGTGTCTCATGCTGTTAATTATAGATATTTGTCATTATCAATTTAATTTTCTTTGCTATAAACACCGTATGTGTAATTTAGGCTTTTATGTATTGTGTGTTGCCGTTACTTCTGGTATTTATATAACCATTGTTGAATAATCTGCGATAAATTTTTGTGCTTGTTGAATAATTTACTATAAATTATTGTGCTCGTTAATAATCGATAATATTAAATTAAAGTTGTACATATTTATCTTCCTTTTTTTAGTTCGTTGAGGATTACGAACCTGATTTTGTTGCAAACTTAGATCTTCTGTCTTGATCAAAACAGAAGTTTTTACTTAGTAAGATCTGGCGCTCATTAAATTTTATTTACTCGAACCTACCCGAACTACTGCGAGTTGGCCAAGCAGGGTTCGTAACACCTATAAGCTTATTGCAGATCGCTTTAGAGGTTAGTACAGTGAAGTTTGCCATTAAAGACGAAAAGTAAATTACAGCGCCAAACTACAAAATATACTAAACTTAAACTTGCGAAATGTGATACAATAAGTTTTTGTGCTGCCAACACGCAAACGTCAATATTCGTTCGTTAGTGTAGTTACGTAATGAACAAAAAAAGCTCTAGGGTGGCAAAATGAAAACTAGGAATCCACATAAAATTAAGTGATCAAAGTCAATTAATATATTAGAACGAGTATGCGACAGGTGGAAAAATGATTTTAAAAATCTTGAAATTCAGTTAAAATTGAAGAAAAACGATGTTAAAGTTAATGTCAAATTTGACAGATTTAGTAATAAATGTAGTACCAACATTATATTTCTGTTGATTTTTTTTTATTTTTTTTTAAAATAATGTAATTTTATAAAAGGCAACACAAAAAATAATGTACATTATTCTCGTCGAAAGAATCGTAGCATAACTCACTCACATGCAACGCTCGGCCGTGCGGTCTCGCGTCGCATTACGTAAACTACTATTATCGCATTTACAAAAAATTCATAAATATACTATTGTAGTTTTTACTATTCGTAAGAAAAAATATAGTCGTAAGTACGTCCGGTTTAATGATTTCATAACACATTATTTGTTTATTACTTATTACTTAATATTTGTTTTTGAGGTTGCAAATAATTTTTTGCGACTTATCGTTTTATTTTAAAAAGTACTTGTTTTAAAAGATATTATTTACATAATTTAACTAAAACTTCACAGAGCCGAAACTTGCATAAAACTGAAAATTTTCCTGGTTCTTCCAGTTTCCGTGTTAACAGGTTTCACTGTACTTACTTGATTCACTCGTGATTACGTTTCGAAAACTTATATTTTTTTACTTTCCATGTCTATCTAATTACGAGATTTTTGCCATTGAAGATAATCATCCTAATCGTGGCTACCTAAAAAAAGCGGAGTGATCCTTAAGGAAAAAAAATTCCAACATCGATCGATTCTTTACGGCGTAATATCCTGGTAAAGTATTTCATAATTACATTTTTGTGGTGCCAACATCGCAAACGTCAGTATTCGTTCGTTAGTGTAGTTACGTAATGGATGCAAAAAGCTCTAGTGTGGCAAAATGAAAACTAAAAATCCACATAAAACTAAGTATTCAAAGTCAATTATTATATTAGAATGAGAATGCGACAGGTAGAAAAGTCATTTAAAAACTCTTGAAATTTAGTTAAATTTAAAAAAAAAGATATTAAAATTAATGTCAAATTTGACAGATTTAGTAATAAGTGTAGTACGAACATTATATTTCTGGTGTTTTTGTTTTTTATTTTTTTTTTAAATTATATAATTTTACAAAAAGCAACACAAAAAATAATGTACGTTACGCTCGTCGAGTTAGCGTTCGTTATGCTATGATGTACTTTTCGACGCTTGTTACGTAAATTACTATTAATACGATGGTGACTTGAGCGGAGACACGCGTGATGTGATTAACATAAGTGAAATACGATCTCAGAGCCATTTCAACTCTCTCCAGCACATTTACATTCTTCTCTTTCTTTCATTTGTTCCTCATAACACATTGCCTTTTCCCCGCCTGTATTCTTACCTTTTCTAACGTCATTTCCTCTTCTACTATGTACCCTGGCGTCTCCTTTTCTAATACTAACGTCCATTTTCAGTATTTTTTTTGTACAATGTTCAAAATGCTGCACGTAGCTTTCCATCTATTCTTAATTTGCACTTTGTTTCATTATATATTTCATTTATATTCCTAACTTTCTTCCTGTATCTGTTTCTTTCTTAATATATTTTATAATTTATTTCGATTGACATTATCAAACTCTGCTTTTATATCCAAAAATAACGCAAAAACTTTTCCTCTCTTTACATCTAATTTTTTGTTTACTCTGTTCAATAAGTATGTATGTTTTAATATGTATACATTATCTAATGCCCTTCTCCCTCTTCTAAATCCTGTCTGCCAAGCTGGTAAGATCTTTTTTCCTCCATTTCTCTTTCCAGTCTTTTTCAAAAAATTGTCATTTAAATCTTATATCCCACATTTACTACACTTATACCTCTATAGTTTTTTTACCTCTCTTCTGTCTCCTCTTTTGTAAACTGGGCAAATTATTGCTTCTCTCCAATCATCCGGAAACCTTTCACCTGACTATATCTTATTTAAAATTTTTCCTATTCTTTCTTTCCTCTCTCCCTTATATTTCCATTGTTCTCCTTGCATCCCATCCGTCCCTTCTGCCTTTTCTTTTTTTATTTTTCTTAATGCTTCTTCTATTTTTTCTTTTTAGTATAGCCGTTCTGCTTCCTCCTCTTGTTTTCCTCTATTTTAAAACTTTCTATTTTCTCTAAAACCTCTCCGCTAACCATTACATAATCTATTATAGATTCTCCCCTCTCAGCTATATATGTATATTCTCCTCTATCTCTTTCCTCCATATTTTTGTTAAGTATAGTCCACCTCTTCCCCCCCACATAACTCCAATAGCTCTTTACCTTCTTTGTTTAATTTAATTTTTTTAAATTTAATCTATCGTTATTCTTTTTATTTCCTCCCTAGTCACTATCATGCGCCCATCTTCTCCAATTTTTGCGTTAAAATCAACACCTATTATTAATTTTTGTCTCTCCTCTTCAATCAGTAGCTGTTTCAAGTTCCTTATGGTTTTATTTCTTGACCGTACACTGTTATCACCGTATATTTACCCTCATCTTCCATTATTATTTGATTTACTACTATTCCTTGTTCTTGCTTTTTTATTCTCTTTTTCTTTTACCACCTATTCTTCTCTTATTCCCGATATTATACCCCCTTGCGCTTTTTTCTCTTTTTGTCGCGAAATATACATTCCATATATATCCCTCTTGTAAACTTACTTTTCATCTTTCCCAATCTTTCTCTTTCAGCCACGTTTCAACTAAACCCAGAAGGTCAAACCCTTTTATATACTTCAAACATTCAGTTCATTTAATTTTAACCCTTGCAACGTTCTATAATACTTATCCTATTTTTTCATTTTTTTCTTATCGTTTTTCTTGATCTTTGCGTAAATTTTTACTCTCCTTATTTCTAGTTTTTTGGTTTCCTTCTCTCTCATTTATTTTCTTTTACGTTCCAATGCATTTCCTCTCCCTCAACTGATAATTTTATAAAACCTATTTTTGTTCTTTTTCCTTCTTCCTTTAGTTTTCTTCCTTCCATTCTTATATTTTTTGTGCTACTCTTTCCACTGGGGTCATATCTTCATCTAGAAATATCCTTGTTTTTCTTAACCTTCGTTTTTTCTTTAATATTTAACTTATCTTCTACGGATTCCAATTTTACCAATTTCAACCCACTCACTAGTTTAATTGCGTCTCTTGTACCTTTTTCCACTATAAATTAATTTGTAAACAAATTGTCTACTTGCTTTTTACGTTCTTTTCTTCCCTCTTGGCTTTCCATCCTTCTTATAAACAAGTTTTTTTCTCTTTTCCCTTTCTATTACTTCCACCCTTCTTTTCAATTTTTTTTATCTTCTTTGCGATGCTCTTACTTTTTTTCTCCCACATATCGCATCTCCCTTCGCTCTTATCTTTCTTTTCTTAACTCCTCCGTGATCTTTTCTACATATAATACTAATGTACTCCCTGCTCTTCCTTATCACTCTACTCCTTTCTCGGGCTTTTTTTTGTTCTTTTACTCTTTGCAAAAACTTCTTGCACAATTTCTTGTCTTTTGTTTTTTTTTCGATCCTGTCAATTTGGATTCTGGCATGATTCTATCTAATTATTTATAAATAAAGCCCGCCACAAATATTAAAAAAGGTATATAAATAAAAGTATGTACGTCACTGTTATTAAAAGCGCGCGCTTGACCTAGTCTAAGATACCCGCTCACATTATCTGATCTCGTCTATACCTTCTTAACCATAAATCTAATGTAATTATTTACTGTTTACATTACAACTGCAATTCTAATTATTTCTTTAACTGCTTCACAATCTTCAACCCGGACACGTTAATTAATCACTTTAATGATTACAGCTTAATCACTTTAATGTATCCAAAATAATATTAACCAAAACACGTCCTCACTCAACAGTCTTCAAAACACAAATCTCATATTCATATATAGTAAATTTATAGCATGAGATGGCTCTGCCATCGCATTTCACTTATATTAATTACATCATTTATTAATATACATCTATAGATCTGTCAATGCATTACCAAAACCACTACAAAGAAGCCTCAAAATAGCGAAACGACCGTTCAGTGGTTCATTCTCGTGGAAATTTTACATTTGCATTGACATTGTTTATTAATAAATTTTTACATTTCATAATTTAACGTAAATTTCTAGTACCGTACTGTAAGCGAGTGTGACACTGGTGGTGTCATTTTATGCGATGGACTTTACAGTACATTTGTTTGGGTACTTTGCTTTTGACACTCGTTTACGACGATTGTTTTGTAGAAACTCTGATCGTGACTTGTAAGTACTTTTTTTGTATTTAATTTCAGATCGTCGTTTTACTATTACGCTTTTTCGATTGGGATGGTTAATGAATGAAATTTTTTTTTACTTAAATGTTTTTATTGCTACAGAATCGCTAGCACGTATAGCTGTCGCTGTTACTAATTTTTTTTGCTATGGACGTTCAAAGCTTTCTTTTTATTCTTTTTGTTACGGAAAGTTAAATCATTGTTCAATTGAAATGGAACTTAAAAATTATTATTATTAAATTTCGGCCAGAAATGATTTGATGACCTTAACGGCCATGTTCAAGAGGAAAATTTTGGGTTTCGTTCAGCTATCTATATTTTTTTATATGCAACCTTTTGCTTTGTTAATTGTATTAAACCTTTACGACGGTTATTAATATTTTACTTCCAGTCGATTAATAATTATTTAGTCTTTAGCTTATATTGTAATCGAGATATACTGTTTACGTTTATGACTTGAATTAAACCGAGTAACCTTAATAATTGTTCACACGTATCAAAGGCAGGTGGTGGTCATTTAAGTTGACAAATGCAAATTTGCACTTTTGGCAATTGTCAGGAGTTTTATTCAAAGGTTGTTAATTTATTACCTCAAAACTCCAAATCCAAAGAATTAGTAATACGTTATTTTTATTACATTTTTAGAGATTAAGTTTCATTATCAAGAATTTTATTGCATGTTATGTATTACTAAAACTTGTCTATGTGAAGAATATACAACCAGTTTGTTACCTTCTCTAATTATCAAAATGTTTGTTTTTTTCCATTACCTAATCTACGTGACAGTGGGTCCATATGTACCTTTGGTGTCTCCAAACCAAGGATTCTACGCGTACGCTTAAAGTGAGGTCGGTTTTTTCCTTTTTTTTTACCGATATCTTAGCTAGCTGTGGTGTCGTAGTTGTTACTAGCAGGACCCGCTACAACCCGTTGGCAACAACAATACAATAAACACTGTTTAAGAATGTCAAAAATCAAAAATGATTTTTTTTATAATTTAAATAAAAGAGGTATTGATAGTTTTGATTAACGTTGTTCTAACTACTCTACGTTAGTAAAAGAACAAGAAAACAAGATAGGCAGTGTTTCATAGCATACTTGACATCATTCTGGATCAAGCACTCCAAAGCGGAAATTTCTATTTTGTACACAAATTAAGCAACTTTTTTGTTTTTAATGAAAACTACTAAAATCATCCAAAAATGTTAAAATAAACATTTCCTGGTTTCTCTTAAACAAGCCAATTTTGTTACTACCAATGTTTGAATAGTAGAGTATTATTTTATTTACATTTATTTAATTAGCCAATGAACGGATTTTATTTTTATATTATAATTATTTAGTTAGAAATTTGTTATTTTTACTTTTGTCAGAAATAAATATTTTGTTAAAATGTTAATGTCGGTATCTGCTCTAAATTGCAATTAAAATATTGGTGCAACCGGTCCCAATTGAATTAGTTGTGATTAATTTTTAATCACAATTTGTACTTAAATTGTAGTTTTGCCTCACCCTGTTTTGAACTTTTATAACCAGTTTTTCAAACATAATTACTTAATTTTGTAATAATTTTGGTTGAGTCAAAAATATAATTAGTTATGATATTATTAAAAAGTAGCTAAGAACTTTTTTTAATTGGTTTATCTAAAGCAATAAAATATACAAGGCAGACAAATTAATTGCTTGCATAAAAAAGTATTAAGTAAACATAACGTGGCAAAATTGATGAAAAAGTATGCTTTTTTAAATAAAAACTTTGGACATAGATTGTTCTTATGATGGAGCAACAGTAATAAACAAACACATTTACACACTCTTACGCGAAATCTAGTATTGCAAAATAAATTTAAGAAATTATAAAACGCAAAACGTTTATCTTTAACTTTTTGCAATTTAATATTCTTAACAACGATTAAAAACACTAATACAACATTTGGATTTTTTTTTGTACAGCTTGAATATTTAAATGCATGTAATTCAAAAATTATTACAAATAACTAATACTGTTTTTAATTTTTTTAAATAGTATACTTAAATTTTTTTTGTCGAAATAAAACTTATTATATATATATAACACATTATGTAAATGTAGAAATAACTCTAATAAAGATTTTTTAAAAATCAGACAGTTATACGTTTTACGCAAGTTACATTATAAGGCGTTTTTTGCTATCGTACAAAGCGTTTGTATATTGTAGACAATATGATGAACCAGCAGCAGTATATAAATTAACAACTAACAAGAACTAAACCTCTTGTAATAGATACAATCAAAAGCAAATACAGAATTTCAACCAATAAAGGAATTATTATAATCCGATAACACCTAGTTTATAGTGTGTATCCATAACAATGATGTTATTAAATAAAACTGTAAATATAAAACTGACATTTATGAAGATATATAATTAGAAATAACAATTAAATTAACGAATACAATATTTAACGATTTAAATTAAATTTTTAAATTAACAAAGATTTACCCTTAAAAATTTATATTTCAATATGTTATCAGCAGAAACAAAATGCATTTCGTAAAAGAAAAATATGTGGTTTATAACCGGTATGCAATACTATATATAATTTAACATGATCTTATACATAAAGAATTGTTAAGACCTATAATTCACGGTTGACACTAATCCTGTAAGGTCATAAGCTATGCAGAACATAAAACAGCAGCTTATTTTTACACAAAACGATTAGAAGCTGAGCAGGTATTCGATTCTAAAATAATCCACTTTTTAAAGTGTATTTGCAAGTTTGATTCGATTTGGTTTTATAATTAGTATCGACACACGTTTTTATCTATAAATTTACGTGTAGAAAAATTGATTTTGCCACACCAAAAACATTTAATTTAAAATACAAAGCCAGAAATAATTAACATCACGTTCTTTTGTATATAACAATGTGCTTACGTTTTACACTAGATATTGAATAGAAAACATTTCTGTTTTCACGCACGTAGAGAATTCTATCATTAATCATGAATTCAACTAGTTTATTTCTTTAGCGTGTAATTTTATTAGCATTAAATATAAAGCCAATATTCCATCATCAACACAAAATTTGTACGATCGATAAAGTAATTGAATATGGTTCCTTTCAGTAAAGTTATATTTAAAAAAAACTATGGTTACACACAACGTTAAACATAATAAGATTGAAACAACAACCTATCTTGAGTAATTTCATGTTAACGATCTTTATACAGAGCTATAACGATGTGAATGTCTTCTAAGTAGATGTAGTTAAAGTGATCGTTAAGTTTAGTCTGAAGGGTTATGACTTTACTAGCCACTGGCAATTAGCTAAGCTTAATGTGTTTAATAATTCTTAAGTGATTGATTATGGATATTACATCAAATATTATAATCTTTATTTTGTTTTATGTAAGTTGCATACTTAACGATTTTTAATTAACGGATCATAAATTAAACTAATATTAAAAAAGATTATAAAATACTAAACTTTACGACTATGCTCTATATCAAATCAATAATAAAATTTAAAGTTCTACGTTTTATGCATAAAATAAATAAATATCCAATGACAATTGTAGTAATTTATATTCTTAATTAATTTGTTTGCTAAGATTTTAATCTTACATAACAAAATACTACTATTGTTTTACTACGCGCTTTTTTTTAAATTTAAGTTTGTATTAAGCAACTGTTTTAAAGGTAAAAATTGCAAATTTTATCGGTATAGTTTAATAATTAGCAACTTTTATAAATACATGTTGTTTACTTATAATTAGCAGATGCAACAATTTTCTCAATGCTATTAATTATCTTAAAGATTTACTTCTTTGTTACTAAGTCTAGAACATAGAATTAGAATATATTACACCTGCTATAAGTTAATAAAAAACTAACGAACAAATCTTAATTACAATGTACTAGTATTAATTAATCTTCTTTGCAAACAAATTAATATTTTTTTTTCTTAAATTCAATATGTTTATGAAGCGTAACGTTTCTTGGACATATGCTAACTAAAATTGTTAAAAAGGAAAGGAGTCCTATGCTAAATATATAGGATAAAGCAGCTTTTGCCAACTGCAAGTAAACAAACAGTAATAAGTAAAATTAATAGAAGTATGTTTTTGTTATAAATATACATTTCAAAAAAGTTACAATATAATGTGTAAGTAAGGCAACGTTGTAATCTTAGTTACATATATGTAACGACCTACACTAATATTATAAAGAGGTAAAGTTTGTAAGTTTATATGTTTGTAACTTTGGATGTAGGAAGTAATTTTAGAAACTACTCATCCAATTTCCAAAATTCTTTCACCAATATTTAGAATGGATTTTCAGGGTAGACACAAACTCTATATTATTCCATTCAAGTAAAAACTGATCTATATTATAAATAAAATCGAAAAAAAATAGAAGAGCGATGAGTTTTTTAGAAACGGTGCCTTAACGGTAAGAAATGTTTAAATAGTTTCTATAGAAAAGTTGTAAAACCTAAAAAGTTCGCAATGACATATATGTGAATGTTAATACAAAAATTGATAAAATATGACTTAAAGTTATATTCAAAGTTATTTTTAATCTGTCACGGGGAATTGAAGTAGATAATCTTAAATTTTTGTTAATATACATTTGTTTTCCGTCTAGGAACTTTGATGTAGATAAAAATTTCCTTTTGCACAACATTTTTGGATAAGTAGTTTAGATTTTGCGATTGTGTTGTTTAAAAACAAAATAAAATACGCTTTGGTGTAAGCGGGTGTTGAGGAAGGTGAAGAGCAAGGCGCGTTTGTCCATGAACTAAGTACAAGCATTGACTGAAGAAATGTATAAAGACTCGCAAAGCCCATGTTAAAAATCGTAGTCACCGCAAGGTCCGAGATATAGGAGGCGCCATCGTCTACTTGGGGTCCGAGATTTCAGTTCATTGCTGGCACTTGTAGTATTTACATCGTACGTACGCCAAGTACGTACGCGCATCGAGCAGTGAATTCGCTTAGTAATACCACTTTCTTTGCAGTTCAGATGACGATGATTTAACAAACGATTTTCTACCAAGAGATACCATTAGTAATGGGAATTCTAGTTAATTTTTTATGAATTAGGGGACCAACTCGCGATGTATCGGTATGCTGCATGTAAGAAAAAAACTAAAACGCCGTTTCAAATTCACAATTTTATTGAACATTCGTGTAATCTTAATTAGCAAATCAAGTTAAAAAGTTTTAATTAAACGGAAAACCGATTTGGTAATCCCTTTTGTAGTCACCTTTCAAAGAATATTATCAACTGCAAAACATGATAAAACAGTTATATACATTTATAAACATAACAAAAATTCTGCTTTGCTTCTTGTGCAAGTATCAAATTACCGGCGCCGGCGGTTTTGAATTTGTAATTTGCTATTTTAAATTATTGTTCACTTTGGCGATTTGATTATTTACTGATATGAGTTTTTTGTTTTTACATTCTAGTTCATTGTAGAATAATTATAATTCCATAAAGTTCGCGATTTTCGATCGATTATATTTTTGAATCAATTATTACACAAAAATTGGATAGAAAAATCGATTATAAAAATCGCTTTATTAGAGTACGAAAATCGATTTTTTAATGATTTAAATCACCATTCCTACTTTATTAGGCCTAGGTCGTCTATCGATATATCGATACGTATCGAAGGTATCGAAATGTCGATATTTCGATACGTATCGAGATTTCGATACGTATTGATATTTCGATACGTAGCGATACTCTGAAACGTATCGATATTCCGATACGTATCGATATTCCGATACGTTCGATATTCCGATACGTATCGATATTCCGATACGTTCGATATTCCGATACGTATCGATATTCCGATACGTATCGATATTCCGATACGTTCGATATTCCGATACGTATCGATATTCCGATACGTATCGATATTCCGATACGTATCAATATTCCGATACGTATCGATATTTCGATACGAATTGCGGATTGCAAAGTAAATTAAAACAGCAGAGAAAAAATACAAAACTAAACTCTGGCAAACGAAGAAAAAAATTCAACTTGTCAAATTACATTCCGTTTACTCAAAACATTTTATATCAGTCAACGGTATCTAGTAAATACAACAAACAATTATTTTGAAGAGTTATCTTATTACTTTCCAAGCATTATTTTTAAACGATCTTTTACCAGTCTTATCTTAGTTTGCGTTGAAAACAACCGTGTCGCTACTATCCAAGAGTAAAGTTTGTTGGCAGCGGGGTGCAGAGAGCCACAAAAGTGAGATAGTAATACGGTACGATTTTTAACATGCAGTTGCGAGTCTTTATACATTTCTTCAGTGAACGGTACAAGGACTTTATTAAAACCCATATTCCACGTGATTAGGGCAGAGGGCATTAAAAAGTAACTTTTTGATAACTCCGTACAAGGTTACGATTTATTAAGAATCATGTGCTCCTGACTTTTTGCAGCGTGTACAATTTTGTAAGTAATTTAGTAAACATTTAAATAACAATAAGGATAACCCAACCCTGTAGTAGTTCTTTATTAGATTGTCGTTTGCTTTTTCAAGTTTATCGTTTTCTTTCTTACTTTTTTAGCGTTTAGAATCTGGGTTGGTTCACAAGTTGATGATCTAACTTTTCTAAGGTTCTTAGTTAGACTTCGGTTGCTTGTTTGAGTTCTTTGATTTCTCTCACGCCCTGGTAAAGCCCCTTATAAAAGTAGTTACAACAATGACACGGCTGTGGAGAAAGCCTTCTCTATTACATTAACAATAATTTATTAGATTTCATTTTTTGTGTGAATAAATAATAGTTTCATATAAATATGTAAATAGCCATGGTACTTGGATAACCGAAAATTCACACACTTTTTGCGAAAATAACATTGAATCTTTTGAAAGTTGGTATATGAATTGCAATGTCAAGGAGAATTAGAATTGATCCAATATTTTTTTTACAAGACTATAAATGTAAAACGTTACCGTAATATTTTGGGTTAATTGTTTCAGCAGCTAGATGACATCTTACCTCACTGGTTTTTACCTTTACGGACATTTAAAAAACACAGTATTAAAAAATTATCTGCGCAGCATTGAAGACTGTTGATGAGCTTCGTAATGTTTTCTAAAATTTAAATTAGATGTAGCGGTATTATTTAGTGTGATTTTAGACAATTTGAATAAAAATCAAAACTAAACATTTACAGCCACTTAATTGGGGTTTTATTGGAATTTTCTCGTTACACAAATAAAGTAAGATTAGCTTCAGAATAATCGTCAACTTAAAAGAATTCGTACACGTTATATATCTTTTCTAAACTTGTTTTTTTTCCGGGTGTCGCGTTCGACGCGCACACTCTTTGATTATATTTGAATGTTACAACATTGGTTATAAATTTTAAATTTTAAGTTATTGTTATTATTAATTTTTATTTCATAAAAACAAGTATTGTTAATGTGTTACCGTTTTTAATTAATTACCTAATCTTAATTTAAAGATTACAATTCAAATTTCTTATTTAGTAATTTTTGTTTTACTTGATACCAATCCATGCAATGTTAGTTGCTTAACATATATGTCACGTGAGATACAAAAATTTATAAAAACCTAGTAGTTGCGCGGCGCAGTCGCGTGGTCGGCGTAATACGCACCGTACGTCCGGAATTGCTGACAAATAACTACAAGAATTATTTCCAAAAATAACTTTTTTAGCAAATCAGAGTGTTGATATTTTAACTAAATTTAGTTTTTGCAATTTAGGTTCAGTTGCTCTAAGTAAAATTTAATTTATTTACATATCAATAATTTCCATTAAAACAAAATATTTGCAAGTCTTATAGCGGGTTGCACAAAAAAAAATTGACCGTTAATTGGAGTTTAATCTCCGATTAAAGTATGATTATCTTTTAATTGGAGTTTAACGGGCCATTAACGGTCAATTAAATATTTAATTGAAGTCGACGTTAATCAGAGATTAACGGTCATTTACTATATTTTGCGTTGCACAAAACTTTAATCTCCGATTAAACTCTTGTTAACAAAAGATTATCTAATTGGAGATATTTGGCTGATTAACCTACAATTAAAGTTTTTCAATAATAAAAAGTTCATGATTCACAGTCAAAATTAGTAATAAATTCTAGCTACGTTTAATTCAAGTTTCGTTTAATACAAAATTATTAAACAAAAATAATTATGTTGTTCCATTTGTCGTCTTCTTCCTCGAGTAGCTTTGAAGACAGCTTCGCAGCATAAAGTTTATACGAGATAAAGAAAATCCTTTTGAATTGTTAGACGACATTGATTTCAAGAAGAGGTTTCGATTAAATAAGGCCACCATAATAAACTTGGTACATGCAACTAAAGATAGAATCGAACCAACAAGCTACAAAACTAATCGTTTGATGCAAGAGTACAAATATTAGCATATCATAAATAAAATGGTCAGGCTCTCCCATCAATATATAAAGATGTCTAGAACTACCAAAAAGTTCATGGAAATAAAATAATGGTTCTTTCGCATTTCTGGTTTTTTATGTGTTGTGGGAGCTGTCGATTGCACACATGTGCATATACCATCACCCGATAGACTAAATGCTGAATCGTATCACAACAGAAAAGGATATTTTAGCATTAATGTTCAAGCGACTTGCAATGCTGACTTAAAATTAATGCATTTTATTGTTTATTAGCCAGGATCAGTACACAACAGTATTATTTTCAATAAATCTCTTCTTCCGGTTGAATTTTGCATCGGAAGATATGGCAACGGTTACCTATTAGGTGATAGTGAATCCATGTAATCCTCATCTGCTTACATCTAGCAAATGCCAGTGAAGTAGCATAAAGCATAGCACATATTATGACAAGTAATACCATAGAAAGGTTCTTTGGAATTTTGCAGAGAAGATTTCCTTGCTTGCAATATGGTTGCAGACTCTTAATTAGCACAACATTAATTGCAACAGTTCTTCATATGCAAAATGTATAAAAACAACATAATTTATTGTAATTTTTTATTTATAAAATTAATACTGTGCTTTATATTTTCTTAAAACTTGATTAAATGGTATTACTTCTTTCAGTAATTCACAGATTATAATTTTTCGCTTTTGAAATTTTTCTTATAAATAACTCGGGAGGAGTTGACAAAGGTTCTGCAGTAAATAGGAGTGTGCGAATGACAAGAATACGAGATAATACAGGTTGAAGTTCAGCCACATATAATGATTCTCATTTGCCCATTTTTACTAAGGATACAAATTAATATTAGATTTCATTGTAATTATCTCCCAATTTACCAAAATAGTAAGCTGTAAAGCAATTCAAAGCAATTTCTAGGTGGCTCACTTTGGTATGCAATGTTCGCCAGCAAAACCTCCTGATCGGCAGTTATTAAGAGGTTGAAAACTCCACGAGAAACAGATTTTTTCATCATACATAGTACAACTTTTAAGTCCTATCTTACATGTCCTGCTTCACAGATCTGTTTTATCTTCAGTTTCATATATACAAACAAAGTTTCAGGTATTTTGCTGTTCGGAGGTCTATTTTAGTCGATGCATTATATTCGTTGGTGATGCTTGTTGACACCGAACATTTCTTTTCAACTATAAATCCTTTAGCCAGTTACTCCTTTTTATTGTTATCTAAAGTAAAGGATAAAAGGAATTAAGCAAGAAATTTTATAGAATTAGAAATTTGTTATCGGTAAACATAAAATAAAACTTAGCTATCGATACAGAAGCAATATTTTCCATAATGATAATATAACTATTTATAAAAAAACGTGAATAATATAGTAATACCATTGTAATACTCACTTTACTACAATATTTATTAACGTTTCTTTCTTGATTTAAGTAAATATTTGTAAATAACCTCCTTTTTGGTAGTCATTTTTGTTTCATAAACTGACATTAAAACGCGAGGTTGTCAAGTTGACTAGCAGTTAATCGTCGATTAACTAATGGACCGTTAATCATAGATGAAATTGTTTTGTGCAACGCAATCGAATGTTAATCAGCCATTATCTTTAATCAACGATTAGTAAACCGCCAATTAACCAGACTTTTGTGCAACCGGCTTTTAAGAAATAAAGTATCAGCAAAGGTATTTTTTAATGTTTAGTAATAATCTTTACACTTAGCAAAGATCTGTAAAAATACATGTTACCACTTGATGAGAGGCTTTGAAATTACATTCTGCAAAATCATTTGTAGAAAAACGTATCAATTCTTTATGTAACTAAGTAATTTTAGATTAAAAAGAAAAGTCCAACCCGAGGTCTAACCCCTAAACGTATGTCACACAATTGAAAAAATCTATTAAAACCAAAATAAAACCGTTTTATGATTCCTATTACTATTATAAATAAATAATAAAAATTAATAATTATTTACTAGCAAAGTTTTCCATAACATACAAAACTTAGAATAGATCCAATATTTGCTTAAACGGAACGACAAGTCATTGATTAAGAAAACAATAATAATAAATAAATATTAAAAAAATAAACTAAATATCGCATAATAAACGAAAAAAAAGTATAACCAAAATTGGGAAACAAGCCTTCATTCAGGGTAATAACAATAACGACTAGACAAGAAAAAGAAGTGGACCAAATTCCTGTAAGATGAGCGCCGTGCAATTCTGTGAAAGTAACACAATTTCTTAAAATATTACAAAAATAAGTAATGGTTACTGTACACTAACCTAATTAAACGAGTAAAGTAACTCCAATGTCAAGTCTTGCATCAAAACACCAAAAGAAACGAAGTAAACTTTGAGTAAATCGAATCCACTAAAAACAAAGAAAAGGCAAAATGCCATAGATAGTACTAGTAGAAACTATAATCAAACACACAAAATCGAACCCAGACAGTTGGAAACCAAATTTGATACGCTGATTTTCTCGTAACAAAAAAAGAAAGGCGACGGCTAATTCAGTTATTCCCGAAGATAGAATCGCAGGCTTTGTGATGTTAGATTATAAACTAAATCTAAAAAAGCGCCAAAACGATGAAAGACTAAATTAGAGACACCGTTTAAATCTACCCGCAACTGAAAAAGAACAAATAACACGGCAGAATAGATATCACAGAATATATATTTATTGTATCACAGACAGTAATTAAAAAGAACAAAGAAGGTACATAAGTATAGTTATATGAATTTTCCAAACACTAGTACATGGGTCGGACAAAATATAAGCAAAGTGACCTAGTCGGTCTAATGTTTACATTCAAGGTAGGAATGAATTCGTAAATTAAAAAAACGAAAGTTAAAAAGAAAATGAAGAGTAAAGATTTAAAGCGCACTGCATAAGAAGTTGTGACGCACAAAATTATCTAATAATTAATTGTGTTAACAACCTAAAGCTGGATTTATAGTACGGTAACGGTAAGCAGTAAGTCGTAAGAAGTACACGGAGAGAAATATTATACTGAATTTAATCATTACGATTTCATATTTAAAGCATTTGCTTTTTTTCTAAAATTGATCCACGTTCAAATAACATTCAACGTAAATGTACTAAAATTTAAACTAAATCTCTTATTGCAATGCAATTACAGCGACAATCTAATAAAATAGAAGTTTAATTCAAGCGTACATCGGCTTGACTCAAAACCAACAGCCTTTTGCATGATACATATCAATTCCGCATAACCGTTTTTTCCGTGTAAGCAGTAACAAAAATTAACTTAAGGATCACCTATATACCATGTATAGTAGAAGTAAGCAATAAGCGGTAAGCAATAAGAAATAAGGAATTGGTTTAATTTCATTTCTTACCGTTACCGTTACCGAATCGCATACATTCGTATCGACTCGTGGGTTTACGGGCTGGTAAGGGACAGATGCCATCAAAACAAATCTGCTGTCAAACACGTTTGACAAACTTCGAAGTTAATAAAATTGTGTTTTGAAAAATGCATAAATTTGCTTTTACTGACCGATGTTCACCACATGTTATTTTATTAGGTAGTAATAAAGTGAACCGACAATTTCCGCACCATGCGATAGTTTATAAATTAATTGGTAAGTAGTATTTAATTTAGTTCTCAGTTATAATTTTATTTTTGTTTGGTTTACTGGAATCAAATGGAAGAAGAAGCAGTCCTAATTGATATTATTCAACACTATAGTTTTTTGTATGATAAAACAAAATCAAATTATAAAGACGCTTCAAAAAAGGAATTGGCATGGCAAACAATTTCTGAAGCGATGCAGCGACCAGGTAAAAATAGTTCTGTTTAAGAAACATATTAGTACTGTAGTAATTTATAATTATAGACAAAGAAGTTCAAAGATTGTGGCGACTTTTTCGAGATCGTTATTTGAAAGAACGATGCATAACAGAAACAAAGCCTTCTGGGTCAGCTGCAAAAGAATCCCAATAGCAGTTTTATAAATCAATGAGAATTTATTATTTAAAGTAGGACACTCAACAATAAACCCATTGATGTTATTAAATAAAACGTGCTGTTGAATTGCCTTAATCTGTGGGTTTATCAGAGGCTAGTGACCATCCATGGGATTCATTTAATCAAATAATCACTCATGATTTAAGTGAAATTGTGGAACACTTGGAAGAAACAAGTAGTGATGCAAATAATACCCCAAATGTAGCTGAAGCGGAGATATCTCTGCCTGGCCCTTCCCATCAATCTGATTTACATGAAACACGATAAAAACCAAAAGATGTGCAGGTGCATGTACATGAGACTTTGTCCGCCCTCACCAATTACTTGCAAGGGCGTAAGACATAAGATAGAAATGCCGCATTTGGCGATTATGTTGGCTTGTCGTTGTCTAAAATGCCAACAGAGGAACAAAATTACAAAAGGTTAAAAGTAGTAGAAACATTAAACAAAAAATATAATTAAGTATTATATTTACAGTTATATATAAATAATGTAATATAAAATATTTATCCATATTATGGATTTATTTTAGTGTATGTATAATAAGTATTGGAATTTGGTTATTTAATTATCTCTATTTCGACAAAAACCATCCTCCAGTACTTTATTTTGGAATAGTATAGCACCAGCGGGAGAGCAAAAATAATCTCTCATCATATCTTGCATAGTGTATAAAGCATTGGTCGAGCGGTTTGTTGAAAGACACTGATTTTAAGGGTTCGATATCATCACACCATGTTCTCATGTTCTCATCGGAATCCACAAATCCTGGTGGACAATAAGAAAAATCTTGTAGCAGCATTGACTCGTGTTTTGCATAATTATACAAACACACAATTGCTTTTACAAAAGTATCTATGTTATCTACCTTTGCCGTAACCATTCCGCAAAGTAACCGCCATCTGTTTACCCTAATGCCAAAGGTGTTTTTAATCACACGTCTTGCTCTTTTAAGACGGTAATTAAAAATCCTATTGCTTGCTGTTAGATTTCGTCCAGGATATACCCTCATTATGTAAGTTTTTAACGGGAAGGCTTCATCGGCAACAATTGTGTATGAATGCACAATGTTAGAATTTGGCAATTTTTTAGGTGGTGGTACATTCAATTGATTTTGTTCCAACATATTCCCAAAAATTGAATTTTTGAATACTCGTCCATCACTTTCACTACCGTATGCACCAATATCAATTAGCGTAAACGAATAGCGTCACAGCATGCTAATAAAGCTATACTGAAGGTTTCCTTGTAGTTAAAAAACCTGCTTCCACTTTTTGCTGGAGCCTGAATCCGTATGTGCTTCCCGTCAATTTGGAAAACTCAATTTATTGTGAAAGCCTTGGGCATTTTTCGGCCATTTTTCTTCAGTAGAAGGATTCTTTAAATAATTACTGAAAAATGTATTCCAAATAGCCTCTGCTGTTTCATGGACTGTGCTGTGGCCCATATGATATGTCCACGCAATGGATTGCATAGACGATCCCTGAGAAAAGAAACCAAAACATTACAAAAAATTAACAATGATGACGATAATCTTAATATTCCAACTGACTGCAGCCTTCTTCTTACAATTAAATATGGTTTTAATAAATTTAACAACTTATCAAAAGATGTAACAGTTAACCGAGTATATTCAAAAAACTGTTTTGGGTCATTTTGTTTCATTAGTATAAAATACATTTTATAAAAACCGTATCTTGTTCGACTCCTGTTTATTATTCTTGTCTTGAATTGTCTGATTCTCCTATTATTATTCAACAGAGTGAGCAACACAGCACTACACCTGCTACGACTGTTACCTCGTTATCTATATTTATACGTTCGTACAATACACACACCTATGTCCAAAATTTACACAAACACTACTAAAAGTCTATAGAAAAATATATTAACATGCACAAGAATAAAATCAATTATTTACTAAAATCTTATCTACGTCAAATTTTTATGGTTCTTTGTTTGAATTTAAAAAATTTGAATTGTACTCGCAGTGTGCATGCGTACTCCGTTACCGTTACATGCAGCACTATGAATGCAATTCTTATTTCTTATTGCTTACTGCTTACTTCTTACGTCTTATTGCTTACCGTTACCGTACTATAAATCCAGCTTAACTGTACGTACGGTCATTCTTACAATCGACATAACCAACAAAATGCTAAACAACAGAGTAGAAATTGTAATACTTACAGTTCTGTTTTATCCAGTGGAGATTGAGCTAGTTCCGTACCAATATTAAATTAAAACGTAAATGAAATCTAACACAAAAACGTACGTACGGCGTATCACAAGTACATTCTTTTTTTAAATGATAGAATCAATGAGGATAGCCAATGCGTAGAGTTTCCCTTCGACTTAATATTGTAATTATTGGTAAACGTTGGCAACAGTTTGATTTAAATTATTTTTCTTTTCTGTTTCATTAAATATAATTTATTAAAAATATAGACAACCAATTAATTCTAGACAGTTTTAAATCTTTAAATTTCCCACTTTCAAATTCCTGTTATCAGAGGAAGTTTGGTCACTTTTAAAAGTCATTTTCTGATTCTATTATTACTATTAGATATTTGGTTGTGCATGGTTGCTTCGATTTTATGTATGCAATTAAATTATGGATTTATTCGAGGCATCCTTTTGTAAATCGGTGAATTGGTCATTGGTAACGTAAATTCAAGTTTGGGGACCCAATTCACTGTCTGGATTAGTGGGGATATAGCTGCATTTCCTAGTTTCTATAAATAAATAAGCCACCCACCATCTTCTGGTAAGACTCAAATTATCTGATAACAACATTAACGCTATATCCTTAGGGTTTTTCTAAGTATCGTTTCAGTGCGTGTTATTGTGCCATATATGTTTACTTCCGTGGATTGGATTTTTCACATTGCAAAACGTGTCCGTCAAGGTGTGCTTGTCAAGCCAGGTACCGTTACCTGTGGGATTATCTTGAAGTAACGACTCTTTTCTACATCGCCAGGTACGCTATCAAACCCACAAATTTCATCAAAGAGGTTTGCTTCAGATTGTAACCAAGGTCAGAAATATATCTTGTTACCTAAAATTAAACGCTGAATGACATTAAGATTATTTCAACTTTTAGGAGGTTACGCTATTTTGTAAATGTGAATGCGCGTACCTCCCTTATGGTAAAATTATTAGTTTGTTTAGGTATTTTCTTTTTTTTTTGGTTGTTCTGTATATCCAACCCTCTTAATTTGTACTTGTATATTTATTTTGAACATTAATGTTACTTTTGTTACTCTTACTACTGTCATTGCTACTGTCACTTGCGTAGGATTAGTGTCCCAATTGACGTAAACGGGAATGTGTGACGGATATCATTTATGACCGCAGTTGCAATGCAATTTTATTCATGTTAAATAGTTTGGAGGGTAATGCGGGTGAGATCAACAAACATATTTAATTTATTTATTTTAAGTTACGTATATTACAGGGTCTTTTAATAATTACGTTTTATTTATTTATTTCAGTGATTTATTTATTTTGCTTGTTACCCGCATAAATATAACCTTTAAATTCATGTCAAGAGTACTTTTTTTGTTCTTTCTGCAATATAGCTACTGCTGTTTAGGGTATTTATCCTTCCCAGGTTTATTATTATTTATTTGTTGGACGTTGAATTTGATTTTTGTTTTTTCTTTTCCTGACAATAAATAATTTTTTTTAATAAATTTTTTTTGTATCTCTTTGCCTTCCAGAAAGTATCATAAATGCCTCCAAACCTTTGACGGTGTGAATTTCTTAATTAGCAACGTGATGTCATGGAAATGTTCCAAAATATACCTTCTGTTTGTTGTCTCCACCGACAAAGGAAACGTGTGGGGATATACGATCCGCTATAGACAATTATGGAAGAATCAAATTAAACCTCAATAAAAAAAATAACGTTTTACCCCAAATAGACAAAATTCGATTGCATGTTTACGTGGAATTGCGTGAAATAACTTAATGATCAAAGCGTTGATGGGCTTAGATACCGCTAAAAAGAGGTCTGTGTTGCACAAACGTTACCGGAAGAAATAAAATCATGCTTTTAAAATTGTACAGTCAACCACGAAAAGTGGGCGTGTCGAGAATAAATCTTATGCTAGAAAATTTTTAATATACTACATTTTTAACATAACAGCTTGTTCACTAACGGCACACTAGTGAACCAATTGTCGCCTGTGATATTACGCTTAGAAATGACTACTAGTTCTACCAATCTTAGTACGACATTTTCGAGGGTGCTATGGTTGCTTATATGGTTGTTCAGGCTGAGTATCTACATAAGTTTCTAGATTAAAAGTGTAAAAAGTTTTGGTATCCACCAGTGCAAATGCTTTTATACCGCACTTTGCCGGTTTTAAAGAAACAAATTGACAAAAGCAACATCAACCTCGAAAAACCAAAAGCTGCTCGTCGACAGTCAAATTTTCTCTAGCTAAAATTTTTTTGAAAAAAAAAGTATCTAAAATTATCTCTTATAGGAGCCAGTTAATGAATTTTTTTCCTTTGTTCCCTATTTCTCGTTAAATCTAATACGATTTAAAATAAATCTAAAGTGTTTTTTGCTCATTGTGAAATAACAGGCTATAACACCTTTAGAATTATCCTATAATAGTTTAGCATTCTTCCATAAGCTACGTAGTACACCAATTAAAAAAAAGAGACCAATTATTGTCTTTACTTCTCTTACGTCTGTGAGCTTGGCATCTGGTTCTCATTAAAATTTCTCGTAAACAGTTTTAATATATATTAGTACACGTTGTAATTACTTGTATAATTTTATCATCTAAAAATAATTCCAAAGTCTCTATTTCTGACATAGCATTGCGAGAAACAGATTTTACCCTAAGCAAACTTGCAATTATATTATGCTTACAAGTCCTCACTTGTACCCTAGAAATTTCTTTACTTCATTTAATTTATTTATTTTTACCAAATTAAATATTTTTTGGCACTTTCCTGTTTGTCTTTGCTATACTCAGAAGCACCTTGTTTAGTATCAGTATTATAATCACTAACTTTGACATTATCTTCTTCTGGAGAATCAAGGTCTTCGTCCTCCATTGGGCTCTCTTCATCACTGTTCATTCATTATACCACTTCATCCACATGTTTGGATCACGACTTCTTTAAAAAAAAATAATTACGTGTTTATGTTATTTACTAAAACCACTACAAGAATTGTTGTTTGTGTTTTTTCTTAAATTGTATTCTGGCTACAGCTTTACATACGCTGAAAAAAATGTAATTTTATTATGAAAATCATTGGTCACAATGATCAATAATTTTTACATCAAAATTCTTTACTGAATAGAAAATTAAATTATTCAAATATATTTCTAAAATAGTATTACATTTGTAATTTTTACATACATGTTAAGTGATTTTACGTTTATAACTAATTATTAGGTACTACAAAAATATTACATTTATAATTATGCAATTATTACTATTACAGATATGTAATTTAATGTAAAAATACAAAAACTTGGGAGTGTTTTGTGTACAGATAAGAAAATTATTTTTCTACCTTAAAAAATATTTTAATAACGACTATATATAGCTATCTCAACCACACAAAAAACACAACAAAAAAACAAAATGCTAAGCAAGTGTAAAGCCGAGATTAAGAATGATTACATAACTAAGAGGATATGTATAATGCAGATTATGTTAAATTATTTTTTGTACTCGCCGCCTGGGAAGTGAAGTTTTACATACGTGTGCAGCCAATTAGGAAATTGTTATTCCCGCACGAGTGCGGGAAAAATCACAAAAAACACTGGCATTTACAGACGTTTAAACAATAATATTATAATGCAATTTTAATTTGTAATTGTTAAAAACCGTTTTCCCAGTGTTTTTTATTAATAAAAACAAGAAGTAAACTTAAAAAAGCAATACAAAGTATACAAAATATGATCAGCACAAACACTTTAGACATCAAATGTCAATTCATAGCACTCTACACTTTTCATCAAGGCGACTATATCAAAATTTGACATTAATATAAAATGATTGCTTCTGCTTATCAAAGGAAATATTTGCTTGTTACAAAAAATTATGTACAAACCTCTTGCGGGAAAATCATTCTAGCATTCGCGCTATTAAAGCACTCCCTCACTTCGTTCGCTCGTGCTTTAAATGCGCTCGTGTAGGAAAAACTTCTTCCCGAACTTGGTTTGTAAATAACTATTATACATTTTCACCGGATATATGTAACTAATATATAAAAATAGTAACTGTAGCCGCAAAAAGTTCATTAATCTTTTTGTTTTTTGTTTGCAAAAATATGACTAGTAGTAGAGAAACAAAAAAATTAATAACATATATTTTTGTTGTGCTAAAGGTATTAAAAATTGTCCACATAAAACAAAAAAACTACAATGTACACATTAAACTGTTAAGTTTATAATTACTATTTTTGTGTTCTCTTTCCAAATGCGCATTAAATTAGATTCTAAAAATGTTAAATATTGCTTTTTTAACAGATTAAATTTAAGAACCATGATTTTAAAACATAATTAGTAGATATAATTTGCATAACGACTTATGCATAAAACAACCTTAATTTATACACAACACACTTTTAGTTGCAATAAATGTACCTTAATACATAAAAATGTTTGATAATACGTTAGTTTTAAGGATTTTTTTTTATTTTACGTATAACGGATACACTAAACAAGAAATAATAGCTGTGATCTAACTGTATCACAATATCTAAATAAATTAAAGAATGTCAAGCAAGGTTTAAGTATACTTATATTATATTATATTATTCAAATTAATTAGAAAATTAATTTTTTATTTTAATACAAATAGGTACAAGTACATATAAAGTACAAAATTCTCAGTCTAAATATGTTTGTAAATAGCAATTAAGTGTTCTGTAAAATCGTTATGAAGTAATACTTATAAAAATTAGTAGAAAAATTGAAATACTTAAACTTACTTTTTTATAATATAAAAATTGTTGCATTTTATTACAATAAGAAATATGTCATGTTTGAGTTAAAATTTGTCTGTAATAAATTTGTACAAATTAAAAAAAACTAATTACGTAAATACACCAAACTTTTATATTTACAATTTTTGCATTTAACTAATTTAATTTTTAAGAATTTTTATAGGATCAATTTGATCATAAGATTTTATAACGTTAAAGAAACATACTAATTCCAGATTAGAGATAAGTGTTTCAAAATGCAGTAGATACCAACTCAAACGATGATGTATTGAAACCGTAGTTTATTGACTATTATTATAACTATTTTGTTACTGGGCTATACTTAAACGTATATTTACAATTACAGTTGCAACACTAGTTAAACTTCTTTGTTAAGTAAATATGAACATTAAAAAGTATTGGCGTTTATCGTTACTCAATATCATTTCATTATTGGAAAGGAATGTCTGAATAAACAACTATAAAAAAAAATTAATTGAAAATAAAAGCTTCTCAATACTTTCTTACGATGTATAATTTGCGATTAGCACTACAGGGAGTATATTAATCCGTATTATATGTGAAGATCAATCAGTAGCGATCACTAATAGAAATTCAGCACCATTTACTATATATCGCTTCGTCATTTTGGTTTAGTTAAAGTTAACTATGATTATCGATGGTCAATCATCAAAAACAGGCAGGTTTTTTTTATTTGGCAAGTCATGATATGAGGGTGGTACATCGTTAGGTTTGCAGCTGCTTAGCACTTTTACATTCTGTTAAAGCTTTTTTTAACAGTTTAGCCTGGTTTATAAAACTACAATCAAAATAACACTTAGCTATTGTCTAACAATTAAAGAATTTTTATAGTTTTAAGTGCATAAATACCTTTTGTTTTAATGATTCTAAACTGGGCATTTTAGATTGACCAGATGGTCTATACGAGAAAGACCGGTTAACACATTCAGCTTAGAAATAATCTCGTAAAATTGCCATTATCTATAGTACCATACTTGTATACAGTTTAAATTATACGTTATTTACTTACAATCATGATTAGTTAATTTTTTTACTTAAAAATCAATCTAAAGTGTCTGTTGACGCATTTTGATTGTAACTTTTTAAATATAGTATTTCTTATTACGTAACTGTTAAACGTATTTAAATTTTCAGGTTTATATATACTGTATTACATTGCAGATGGTGTCCTAATATTTATAAATTAATTCATCTTGTTGAGGTGTTTAAATTAAACGCTGTTTGTATGAATCTGTTCGTTAATAATCTACTAATTATATGACGTTTTTAAAAGAAAGACTTCCGCGGCACCTGTTAATTTTCTACTTACCTCATAAATATTTATTCACAAATATTTACTGTCGAGTTTAAAACAACCGTGATTATGTCTACTATATATTTTATGAATAAAATTTCAATTACTTATTTTTCATTTTTGAAAACGTTGCACAAAATAATTTCCTTGCCAAACATCGATAAATAAAGCAAATAACAAATGATATATTACAAAAATTAAATATAATTTGTTTAACCCTTTCAAGGCAGACTTTTTGATTAAAATTTTTTTAATGATTACGCTAATGAAATAAGGTTAATATAATTCAAGAAGCATAAAAAATAATGCAATTATTTTTTTTGTATATTGGAAAAAATTATATCAAGTGGTATCCACCATAATACCACCAAGCAGTAAAGTAATTTCGAAAAGTACACTCGTATCTACATATTTATTAATTTATGACTACAATACAAAAATAACTAATTTTTCTCATAATGCATTATAGAGGAAGCTAGAAAAAAAATTATTTTTTGTCATGAAATCTTAGAAAACAGTTCTTTTTGTCGGTAAGGCAGAGCCCTACTTGGCAGATAGTACAGGACCATCTGGTTCGATGCTGGTCGGACTTGGTACTGCACAATCCACATCTTCTTGAAGTTCCATGGACAGGCATGTGGGCCGCCTTGTCCCATCTTCTTTCCAGAGGAATATTTTTTTTTAAATTTGCTTACTGGATTTTCTCCACTCGGTCTACCCTTTTTGACTTGATCAGGGCCGGCTCCTACGAGCCCATTTACGATTGCAATCCTGAAGGTTTTTAGATCCATAGTTCTCTCTCCAGACCTTTCGGTGAAAATTATAAAAGAGTTAACTATTGCTACATCTAGAAAATGCCAGACAATCCTGTGCCACCACTCGTGACTTTTCCTGTTGATTTCGTAAGTCGTTTTAAGTTGGTCTGCCTTATCAACAAACCCCATATTAGTATTATAATCTTTTAGAATGAGAGGGCACTGAATAGTCTCTTTCTCCCCATCCTTCTTTTTTCTATCCACCGTATCAGCCAGGTCAGGTCTATGCCAATTGCTTGCCAACAGCACAGTTTTCTTATCCATCCATTTTACAAAACAGATTCCATCATCTGTGATTCGCCAACCAGAGTCACCCCGTACCATGGTTTTATCAGCTTTCAGGTCATCTAGTATTCCCCTTCTATTTTTTCTTATTGTCCCACATGCGTTTATATGGTCTTTTTTCAGTTCACGTAAAAGTGGTGGGGACGTGAAGTAGTTATCGAAATACACATGATGGTTATTTCCAATAAGTGATCTTGTCAAGTCCGTCACAACTCTAGGTCCTAGTTGCTTTTCAGAGATGTTTCCCACTTTGTCGGTATAGATCTGGAATTCATCAATATAACCACTAGCGGAAGCTCGGGCCCAGACTTTATAACCCCTCTTTATTGGCTTGTTTGGCATGTATTGTCGTAAAGAGGACCGACCTTTAAAACGAATCATAGATTCATCTATGGAAACGCGTTTTGATGGCGCATAAAATGTGGAAAAGGTCTCGGAGAGTTTGGTCAAATAGGGTCTAACCTTATACAACTTATCAAAATTCACGTCCTCACGTTTAGGCTGGAGGATATTGTTATTCATGTGCAAATTTCCCAACAGCCAATCAAAGCGAGTTCGTTGCATCAAACTGGAAATATAGTTATCTCTGAGTTCTACCCTAGTTGACCAGAAGTCTCGATAACTTGGCAATTGCTTTATGCCCATCATGATATTGATTCCAAAAAAAGTTTTAATTTCGTCGCCTTTGGTAGGACTTTCCTGTTCTAGCACTGCACTGAGTCGCATACAGATTTGTTTGGTACGCGATGTGCTCAAATAAAATGTCTGGAAATAAACATAGAAACACATCTATAGGGAGTTCGACACTTTCAGGAAGGTTTCGGGGCCCACACTCTTCACTGAAATCAGCAGGTGTGATATAGTTGACTACTTGGTGTCTCCAAACAAACTTGTTCCTATTCAGTTCAGCTTGTATTTCAGAAAGTGGAATGAGGTCTTCGTCACTGAAATCCTCATTGCTATCGTAAACGAAATTGTCATTCGCTGGAGCTTGAATGTCAACACTTTGATTCAGAAAATGTTGCGCATTATCAGGTTCACCATCCTCTTCACTGCTTTCATAACCACCTACTTCCGATTCTGGGTCGGATGGAATTTCCTCAATTATTAAATTCTCGTATTCCCGATAATCCATCTTCTCCAGGTCTTGATAACTCCAGTTTCTCCCTAACATAAAATATATACAATATTTCTTACTTCATTTGGTAACGGACATCAAGCAGATGCTGCTTGGTGGTCGTTTGAAACCACCAATTAGTATGCAAAAAACTACTCGCAGAAGGCAGATAACAGGTACGTGACATAAAATGTCACAAATCGAAATGATATTGTATGGATATATATGACTTACCGTCCATTTTCTTCAAAATTCACAAAAGAAACACTCAACAACTTTATGACAGCAACAACTAACAAAATCCGGCAGGAACTTGATGAATTACAGGGATCTGTGGTCGTTTGGGATGGATAATGGCTACAGTGTATTTTTTCTCGGAGAGAGGACACCACTGCACAGCTATTCAATAGGTGGTACCGGCTTGAAACCGCAGCGCTGCATTTGAAGTAATTTTTAGAAAGGTGGTGTCATTATGATACCACAAAGCTTGAAAGGGTTAAATAAACAGTATTAATTGTGTTAAAATATGTGTTTAGGAGCGTTACAAATATAATTTGAAAACAAACAAATAAAACAAGAAATGTAATTAAATATAAAAAAATAATAACTACGTATAATTTTCATTATTAAAAATTTAAATTTGAAAAATGTTTTATAAAAAAAATTGACTAGTGGCAGTAGTAATTTTTATCAATAATCGTTTTTAAACATTGTAAAATGATCTCTTTAAACGCCGAGCAGTTTATTTTCAAAAATGATTGAATTGACATTTAGTTAGTATAAATAGTTATTACTTAAATTATAAACAGAGATTAATTTTTCTAAATCTTTTTGCAATTCAAAAAATGTAAACGTAGTTGTGCAACAACATCCACAAAAAGAAATGTTGAGCGTCAACGTATGAACTATGAATTTGAATGAAATAAATTTATAACAATAAATAATAATGCTACAAGTTAAATAATCTAAATTTTAGCTTTCGTCGTTTTACTCTTGCAGATAGTTTCAAATCTACATCACTGAAGATCTCGGTCTGATACTCTTTTTTTATTTGCCTTTGTAAAACCAAAATGCCAAAAAAACTTGTTTTTCATATGCTTCAAACGCGGGTTGTAAATTTTAATATTTTGTTTATTTATATAAATTATTCTAACATTTATTTGCAAAATGTAAAAAATATAGTAGAATGTAGTCATATTTGTATCGTTGGTGCAATCAACGTTAAAAAACGAAACTTCAATTATCATTAACCTCTAATTTAAGATTTTGAAAAAGAATCTCTTGAAACAATACGTGCTATTAGTGTGACGTCATGACGCCATTTTTATTGTACCAGGTCATGCTCAGGTTTCCAAACAAACCATTTGCTTATGGAATTTAACATTAATGATTATTGTGAATGCTACTTATAAGTTATTGTGAATTATTTAACGTGTGGTGAGTACCGATTGACGTTTATTATTTTATTACCTACGTAATAGTATATCATACTAGTCAAAACTAATTGTATTTATTTCTATTTTTCAGATACTTTACTCTAGACTTTTTTGAAGTTACCTCGAACATTTTTAAAAAAACCTTTGAAAGTAAAAATAACAATAGCACAATCATACTGTGATAATAGGTAAATAGAACCACATAAACTTTTACTATATTATATTTACAGGTAAATACATATAGTAATAAGTTATTTAAGCAGAGTTTAGTTTGTGAGTATTTATATTTCTCATATGTTTAGAGAGTACTACAAATCTAATTTATTTATAGGTATTTTTAGTCATAAGTCTGTATAATTAATTGTGTCAAAATGGTTATGTGTTGGGCACCCGTATGTAAACATTACAGTGAACGTGATGCATGTAAATTTTTTAAATTTCCCCAGGAATACAGTGGAAAAGACTTTGTCGGTATGTAAATTTGTTTTTCAATAACATAAGGATAATGTGAGTTATAACATTATAACTATATGTGATGCATTTTTAGGCGAGATGTTGAACCAGGTCGTGGAACATCCCTCTGTAGCTGCCATTTTAAAGATGGCAAACGAGAGAATGGGCCCACAATCTTTGCACACAACATAAACAAGAGTTTTACATTTGCTTCTCCTGAAAAAAAAAACGGAAAGTTACTGGTACAGCATCATCCTTTGGTGAAGAGGTGATTGAAACCATTACTAGTGAAAGGTATAGTACAAATACCACTTTTTGTAGTATTGATTAAGTTAAATATATTAATGGTGATTTACAATTGTACACTGTTAACTGAATCCATAGTTAGAAGTTGTGAAATGTCTAATTTATTGTTACTTTCAGCTCGGTTGCTGTAGAAACAGTAAGCGTTACTGATTGTGAACCTTCAACTTCAAACAGCCAAAAGTGAGTAGCCCTAAAGACATGATGTGCACAATAATTGGTTATTTTATTATAGAAGTGTAGTTTCTACATCTTCAACCTTTGCTGAACCGATATTGACAACAACCTTAGCAGCTGAAAACTATTTTCTGCAACAAGAAGTATCTACAGCCAAAGCACAATTACAACACTTGTCTGTACAATTTTCATATCAGCACGTTTCTAATAATGATAAGCTAATTTTGCTATATACTGGTATCTCACCTAATGAAATTTTTATGTGCTTGTTCCATATGATAGAGCACGTAGAAGTTAATTATTATTTAGGGTGGAATGTAACCGTCTTATCACGTGAGGATCAAGTTCTTATGACGTTAATGAAATTACGCCAAAATTTTCCTCATCAAGACTTGGCAGTACGGTTTAACGTATCACAAGCTACAGTAACAAACATTGTTATCACGTGGATCCATACATTGCATCACACCTTTTTTAAAAAATTAATGGCAGTAATTCCTCCAAGAACCCCCTATTGTTTTAGTTTATTTACCAATTGCAGAATAATTTTAGATTGTACTGAAATTTACACTACGATTCCAAGAAGTAGCATGCTGCATCAAAAATTGACATACAGTACTTACAAACATAGAAATACTTGGAGGACGTTAGTTGGTGTTGCACCAAATGGTGTAATTACTTTTGTATCCAGGATCCACGTCTGACAAAAAAGTTGTACAAAATTGTGGAATTTTAAATCAAATGCATCCAGGTGATTTAATTCTTGCTGACAAGGGGTTTTTAATTAAAGACTGTCTGCCAGCTGGTGTTCATATTAATGTACCTCCTTTTCTAACAACTTCACAACTTACACCTCAACAAGTTCACCAAACGGAATCAATTGCCCGTGCTCGCATTCACGTCGAAAGAGCAATTCGCAGGATGAAATGTTATAATATTTTAAATTTGATCCCCCAAACATTGTTACAACATGCTGATGTAGTTGTCCAAGTCGTTGCATCATTAACAAACTTTCAGTTTCCTTTGATTAAGGAGGTACAACAGTACTATTGTAATGATTAGTGTTAATATCTTACGGATATTTAGAAGTAGTTTGTTACTTATTTTTTATTTCAATAAATAATTGTTGGCTCATTTGTAATTTATTATAACTTTTTTACGTCCAACAACAGTTATGTCTAATGCATATTAGCATTGCAACTAACTTTAAAGGCTATTAAACTGTGGTTAATATAAATTCACTACTTGTGGCAGCCATTTATTAACTAGGGGTTTCACTCCTCTATGATCAACATGAAGGGAAATACTGAAGAATGCGTAGTATATTATTAATATAAACTGAAATATGAATTAAAATTTTTAATTTATGTAATTATTATGTACAACTTATATCAAAGAAGCTAGTACACATACCTATGCACTTTATTAATGTTATTTATTGCTACTGAACGCACAGAAATGTAATAAATTTTGTTAAATAAAATTCTTTTAGTGTAGATATGTTGCTATTCCATTCTTCGTCTTTATAAATTTCCGTGATTTCACATTCGCTAGGAGGCCACACTACTTAATAGCATTTAGATCTATTGGTAAAATACAGCTGTCCCTGGATTTGGTGCCAGTATGCATGTTTTTTATTTATATTTATTCGTCCAGTTGGATCTTTTAAAATAATATAGTCATTTGCAAATTTTAGACTCTCAGATAAGGAGGAATTTCTAAATTTGAAGAGGCATTTAACTTCAATAATGGTATCTTCTCCAATCAATCCGTCAGGTGAAGCACCTAGTAATCCATTCTCGTGCATCCATAAACCAGTAGATGTGACATGCTAACCTGTGGTTGCTTCAAATGTTGCTACAGCAACAGTCTTATGGTGTCTACCCCATTGGACAGCTTGAACTCCATTTAAATCATATCCATCAAGCAAACTCATGAATAATAATTTTGGATATTTGTTTTTACTGCATGCCGATAAAACAATTCCAGATTTGCTGCTTGTTAATCTATGTCGTTATTGTTACTAATTTTTTATTATATCTATAATTATTTCTTAAGATATATTTGAATCTGGTTTTATTTCTATATTGATGATACGTGTACTAGTGTAACTGTAGAAATCAAATCGAAATACCTTACTTTTAGTTTGAAGTAAAGGCGGTATTGCGGTGTGTTCTAGCGTTGGGATGAGGTCGCGTCAAAATAAACTTGCGTCGAGATGATCTCGCGTCAAGATGAACTTGCGTCGAGATGATCTCGCGTCAAGATGAGCTCGCGTCGAAATGATCTCGCGTCGAAACGACGGTGTCAAAATGGATGCGTCGACGTGGTCGCGTCGAAACGAGCTGCTTAACAAGCTTCTGTATAAATTGGGAGTGTTTATCACGAATGAGCCCACTAGGAAAAAAACGCCAAATTTCGACAGATCGAGTTGAATACATTTTATTGTTCGAACAAAGACTACGAGGCTTGCGAAATCTCTCAAAAATAGTTTGACGTTTAGGATGATAAGTGCGAGTTACATTACTGTATTATCTGTTAAAGTAAATAATTAAATGGAAATTTAGTATCAAATTTAAAGTCATCATAACAACATTATTGTTATAAACGTAATCTTCACATTAACACGCAGTTTAATAGTTATTTACATACTAAGTGCGGGAAAGTTATGTTCCCGAATGAACGAGTTGAGTGAATTCGGAAACCATCTTCCCGCAAGAAGTTTGTACAATATTTTTTGTACGAATACTATTAAACTTGTTTAATTTATATTTCTATTCATGTATTAATTCCAAAACATAAATATTTATAAACAAAATTTATATGAGTATTAAATCAAATCACCATAAAAATGAAATTTGAGAGTTGGCAAGCTTTTTGCTTTGTCGATTTACGTACTTATTCAATTAAAACTTTTGTTATAATTGTTATAACGTGAATAGCACGTGATTTCGGTTATATGTATATTGTCATGATCTTAGGGGTTAAATAACTTAAATTATGGGTGATAGTGAAAATATTATGGATTGCACACCGTCGGAAGTACGCCAATGAGGCATTGGTAAATTTACTACAAAAGAAATCTAAAACAAGGTATGAATTGGCATACTAAAAATTTGTCAATTGGGCCCAAACAAAGAAAGTTTTTAATTTTACCGAAAATGTTTTATTAGCATATTTTCAAACGTATCCTAATAAAAAGTTTTTGTGGTCTGCGTATTCGATGTTAAAGGCGTGCTTAATTTTACACGACAACGTCAATATTTTGAATTATTCAAAATATCCAACAGCGGAACTTTAAATATAAACAGTATAAATGTTAACATTTGTAATTCAAGCAATCATCTGTAAAATAATTGTTCCATTGTATGAAATTATAATTACTCTAGTCCCTGTTGTTTTGTTACAGATTATTAAACATTTCCTTTTCTTGTTCTTAACTTGTAAAAGATTTAAATAAAAATTACGGAGTAGGTCAACAGATGAGAACAGCCAGATTACTGCTGCAATCAGGGTAGCCAGATACAAATGTTAAAATTCTAATTCGATTTATAGTAAAAAAATTCCTCCGCCAATGTTAGGTTATGGTATTTCAATACTTACGAAAATAAGAATAATCGTCTAATACTATTACATTTATTTAAATACTTACATTTTCTGATTATGTTGTAGCAAATTTGATACCTAGCAAAGATTTATTAACACAATTATTTATCAATTACTGATCTTTAGTTATCACACAAAACATGTTTACCACCCATAATTAATTGGTATTGCCAACTTCATTAATCAAATCAAAAACCTTATTATTTAGAAAATCAAATATGATTACAATTTCGCCACTTAATCTTAGTATTTGTGCGGGAAGTACACTCCAAGAAATTATATTTTCTTATTTTGAATATAATTTTTAAATTAATCCTCTAGAAATGCCAGTGTTTTTTTCAATTTTCCCGCACGCTGTTTGACGTTTGGATGCGGGAAATAAATGTTATTCTGGATGGAGATGTTCCTAAGAACGTAGAAGGTGGTAAATGGCATCGAACAGTATATGAGTACAAAAAAGTTTTTTTAAAACTTAATCACGATTTTCACAAGTTTAATTGACATAATCGGTAGGATTTGCTGACGTTACTCAAACGGTCGGTTTCAACCGTCTACAGCGAAAAACCAAATTAGAACAAAATTAAAATCAAAAAATTTTCCAAAGAAGCCAGCATTGCTAATGCCACGAAATATACAATAAAGAAGTACAAACTCAAGTCTACAGAGCCCGTAAATAAAGACCCAGACGACAAATGAAAATTGCATTCATCATCACGTCCATAATACTGTGAATGAAATAGAATTTTAAATTTACGTTTCATTTTACGTAGGTTATCTTTTGCAAACTTATCATAATGCCATCAGAACCTGAATTAAAAGAATTCCATGTTCGTTTAATTCTCGAATTCAATGGGAACCCCAAATTGTTATCAAATTTTATTGAAGTTTGTGATAAACTAATTAACACAATTTACGATATTGTCAATATAAAAAATTTTCAAAATGACTTTTCAATGTTAAGTATCAGAAATAAAATTGTTGGACACGCGGCAGAACAATTAGCAGGGGTAGTTATAAAAACTTGGGTTGATGTAAAAAACGCACTGATAAGTTCCTACGAAGACAAAAAAGATAATCTAACATTATTAGTAGAAATCTCTTCTTTGAAACAAGAAAATAAAAGATATTTAGATTTTTATAATCACTTATCGAATTTAGTAAATTTGCATTGTGCTTATATAAAAAATCATTACCAAAATTCTATTACGAAAGAAACGTTAAAATTAAATATAAACAAATTAGCTTTAAGAGTCTTTACGTTAGGTTTCAAAGATGCAATAAGGCCATTGATTAGGTATAAAGATCCAAATTCTTTACATTCTGCTTATCATTTATTAACAAATGAATTACATATAGAGTATAATAAAGATTTTCAGAAAAACAATTTTGTAAACACTACTAAATTTCAAAATTTCACATCAGTTCAAAGTAAACCTTTTCCTTCACGACCTATAAAATTTAATCAGAATAAAAATGTCAATCAGAATTCACAACAATTTGCTCCTCAACAAAGTAATCAGAACGCAAGATTGTTTAAACCTACTCCTATGAGTATTAATACTAAAATGACAAAACCATTTAACAATCGCTTCCCAAAAAACCAAACTGTTAACAATCAAAGAAATTTTGTTAGTGAAAAAAATGTTTCTAATAACGTTGCAACAAGAAGTTCCGGTCCCGGTGTCGAAACCACAACTGAAGAAATTGAAAATTCAGACTCTTTTTTAGACTTAACAAGTCTCAACTTTCAGGAGAACTCTTAAATATTAATTGTAATTCAAAATTACCTTATTTGAAAATTCACCAAATGCATACTTCTATTAGACACAAGTTCTTCAGTAAATTTAATTAGTAAAGATTATAATACTCAATTATTAAAAATGTATAAAGACAAATTTTTATTTATTACGGCAACTGGAAAATCATTTGGCAATGAATTTATAATCATGAAAATAGAAAATATACCTATAAAATGCTACTTATTTAACTTTCATAACAGTTTTAATGTATTATTAGGAAAAGAATCCTGGAAATTACTAAAAACACAAAAAGATTTAATAAGTCAAACAGTAAAAATTAAAAATAAACAATTTAAACAAAACTACTTTTCGTCAAATGAAAATTCTTGTAATAAAATAGAAAAAAACATTAATTTTCGCAAATGATATTGAAATTAAAGAATTAACAAAAATTATAAATTCTTATAAACATTTATTTTTAAATAATAACAAACAATTAACTCACACAAATGTTATAAAACATCAAACTAAAACCACTGATGACAGCCTATTTACACAAAATCTTACCGGTATCCTGAAATTTATTATAAAGCGGAAGTAAAAAATCAGATTGACAAAATGTGAAAAAATAAAATAATTCAAGAAAGTTATTCCCCTTGGTATTCCTCAATTTGGATAGTACCCAAGAAAATGGGTGCTTCTGGAAAGAAAAAATTTCGAATGGTTATTGATTACAGAAAATCAAATCAAAAAACTATTGACGATAAATTTTCAATACCGAATATAACCGAAATACTCGATAAGCTAGGGAAAAGTATATATTTCACAATACTAGATTTAGAAATTGGATTTCATCAAATTGAAGTAGGTGAAAAGGACATACAAAAAACTGCCTTCAGCATAGAAACAGGACATTATGAATTTCTAAGGATGCTATTTGGTTTGAAGAATGCACCTAGAACAATCAGAAAATATTAAAAATGTGTTTCAAAAACTTAGAGAGGCAAACTTGAAAGTGCAAATAGACAAATCAAAATTTTTTAGAAAAGAAATAGCTTACCTAGGACATATTGTTTCAAGAGATGGTGTCAAACCTAATCCCCAAAAAATTGAAACCATAAAGAATTATAGTTTACCAAGAACGCTAAAACAAATCAAAGAATGTTTTCTTTGAAAGACCCCAATTCCAAATGATTAAGATGCAAGATAAAATTAGATGAATTTAATTATGATATACAGTATAAAAAGGGTACAACTAATACCAACACAGATCCATTATCTAGAATAAAACCAAAATTTAAACTTAAGGTAATATCAGGAAATTTATTAGATAGTAATAACATTACAACTCATTGTATTAAGGAATTGTTTAACAATTAGATAAATACTTTTTTTGTAAAACCTATTTAAACACATTAGATATAATAAAATTCGATAAAATAATTCTAAATATTTATAACAATAGAATTATATCTTATTTAGTGACAAAGGAACACTATCATGAAAAACGAGATCACAAAATTTGACATTCTAAAAATATGTACGTGATTAGATAAAAAAAAATTTGAAAAAATTAAAAATTATTGAAAGAAATATTCAATAATACTAACCTAGAATTAACTATTTACGATATCCAAGAAAATGAAGTATTTATATCAGACACTTCTATCATAGTTGCAAATTCAGGATCACTCAGCGGACGAAAATGAAATAAACGAAATTACGTATATCGAAGGAAATATTAATATAGGAAAAAATCAATGCATAATATCAAAACACAATAAACACACTGAGATAAATGTAATTAATCTCTTTGAGAACACGAAAAAAAGAATTATAGCAAAATTAAATTCCAATAATCTTAATAATAAAATCATAAATTTTATTAAAGAGTATATAATATTAAATACAAAATATTATTGTTATTTTGACGATGATATTCATTTAACCTTCAACAATATTTTACAACAATTATCTACAATGAAAACAGTGTATTTAATAAAATGTTCAGCAATAGTAGAAGATATACAGCAAAAACATGAACAAATAGAAAAATTAATTAATTACCATGAAGGTAAGACTAACCACAGAGGAATTAATGAAACATATCAAAAATTAAAAAGATACTATTATGGGCCCAACATGATTACAACAATTTGTTTAAAAAATAAATATGAAAGAGGTCTTATTAAAGTAAGTGACAATTTAACTCCAACCCCAAATTTACCATTTGAAATAATTAAAATAGACGCATCTTTAGAAAAAAACAAATTCTTAACTATAATAGATCAGTTTTCAAAATTTGGACAAAATTACCATCTTTCTAACTATAATTCTATCGAAATAACTAACTTGCTATCAAAATATTTTGCAACTTACACCGTTCCTAAACAAATCATAGTTGATCAAGGAACAGAATTTAGTAATCATTTAATCAAAGAAATATTAAAATTACATAAAATTAACATTCATATGATCTGTGTGGATAACCCAAAATCAAACTCACCTGTAAAAAGGTTTCATTTTACTATAATAGAATACAAGAATATTTAAAAAAAAGACCGGAATACGAAAAAAAATCATTATTTAATAAAATCAGTGGCTTAATAGCTTACAATATTTCTATCCATTCAGTTACAAAAAGGACTCCTCAAGTAATCTCAAACGTTAGGTATATTTAAAATAAACAATAAAACAAATCAAGATATTTTAGAATTTCATAAACAGAGAATTAAAGCTAGACAAAATTTAGTTAAAGCAAACGTATTGGTAAATAAAGAAAAACGTTATAAACCTCAACCGAATCCAAAAAAGTTTCTTCACACTGCATATTTAAAAGAACAACATCCTCGAAGATCTAACAAAATATCAAAACCAATTTATCAAAAGATTAACCTAAAAAAAATTCCAATAATTTAATAAAAAACTACGATTATTCCTTGGGTGTAATAAAAGATGAATTTAACATAAAACATCGAATTTGCAAATTAAAATGTCCTCATTTTGTTTCAAATGTTGAATTGGAGAAGACCTCCAAAACTGAAATGAAAATATTGGACTAAAGGCGGGTTGCACAAAGCAAATCAAAAATGTAGCAAGTGATTATTTCTGAAATCAATTGTTACATCACAAATAAACGTGGTTTCATTGGCTATGTAGCAATTGTTTTGAGAAATAATCAGTTGTTACATTTTTGATTTGCTTTGTGCAACCCGCCTTTAGTCCAATATTTTCATTTCAGTTTTGGAGGTCAACCCGCCTTAAGTATAGTAAAACTAGGTATAGCTAACATTTTTTCAAATACATACTATACATATTCATACAGTTTAAGTAACATTTTAACGGAATATGATAAATTAAATAAACGAAAGGATGGAATTAGAAACTCATAATAACATTTAAAATTTTATTTTTTATAGATTAAACAACAAAATTAAGGCGTTATTACCAACCCCTCCCAGCTGCAGTGGGGTAGTAATAATAAATACAGGAGAATTCCAATTGGAATTAATAGTCAAGAAATATTGCCCTAGCTCAAGAGAGGGGAAGTAGGTGAGAAATAATAATGCAGCCGAATTCGGATTTGAATTAAAACTTGTAATTCTGGCTAAATTACCAAAGCCAATCAAAGATATCAATACACACAGTAAATATACTTAACTACTTAAGGATACAATAGATATAAGAATAATATACATATATAAAACAAATTAGACATAAGTTAATATGGACTCTAAATACATAAGAGTCAAGAACACAAATTAAAGAAAGTTAGTAATTTTTACCGTTAGGGAGTAATTTCCCTCGGTGCCATCATCGTCGTAACAAATTTTCAGTAATTACTCGTAGAGTAATCCAAACAAATTAAGTAAGATTAATTACGATTAAGTAAAATTAAGTAAGATTAAGTACGATTAAGTAAAATTAAGTAAGATTTGTTACGTTTTCTTTTAATTAGTAACGTTCTCAGCGTTCTGCAACGTAAATATAAAATGTGCCTCTACAATGAGATGCGGGTTTGGACTAAGTCTAAAGGTTAACCAATGTTTTACTCGCATTTGGCGTTCTTGTCAACTTGTCTTTTAGTTACTATGCACATGTAGTTTTACGGTTGCTATAAAAGTTAGATTTAAATGATCAACTCTTAGCTTGGTAAGTTTTCTAATCCACATTTTATTGTTGCTAACTTAGACAAATATTTACAGAGGGTTTTTTTTTGTTTTCTTTATTTCTCTTGACTGCTTTCTTCCTAAATGTAACCGTTTCCAAAGAATAAAAAGGTACATGGCGGGTGACAGTCCAGAACGTCGTACCTCTCTCTTGCGTCGATGCTAAAGGGCCGACGAGTGCCGTTATGTGTTATAATTACGATGTCTGATTGAGACAATTTATCTAATCCTTACTGTTTGATTTGGAATAATTACGGCGTATGATTGTTATCTACAGGATTTCATTGGAGGCAGCCCATGGAAATTTCCAATGCTAATTTTTCTTTTTAAGTTAAGTAAACGTAACGTCAATTATCAGCTTCTATAAGTAAACTAATGTATTGTTGTAATTTTGCTTATGTGCTAACCTACATTAAGTGTGAAGTGTGGTACTGTTTTACTTTTGTGTTTTAGCTAATTTCTTTTCTGATGGCTAAGGACGAACACTTGGGCAGAGCTCTGGACAAGTCGATCGATCTATCGGTATATGTAAATCATTGTTACCTGTGACTCGAGTAAGGTAGTATCCTACTTTTTTTTACATTTTATGTAGTGTTATTTGCTTTGAAAACTCATTATTGGTCGTGCGATTTTGACTAGACCAAGTTTGTTTAGACCTCTTGATTGAGTGCACATTTACTTAATCTTACTTAATTTTATTTAATCGTACTTAATCTTACTTAATTTTACTTAATCGTACTTAATCTTACTTAATTTGTTTGGATTACTCTACGAGTAATTACTGAAAATTTGTTTCTACGATGATTGAACCGAGGGAAATTACTCCCTAACGGTAGAAATTACTCGATTAATTTGTGTTCTTGACTCTTATGTATTTAGAGTCCATATTAACTTATGTCTAATTTGTTTTATATATCTATATTATTCTTATATCTATTGTATCCTTAAGTAGTTAAGTATATTTACTGTGTGTATTGATATCTTTGATTGGCTTTGGTAATTTAGCCAGAATTACAAGTTTTAATTCAAAATAAACTACCTGGCGCCTGTATCTCTAGATATTATCTAAATCTCTTAAGTATAAAAGTGGATATTATTTTTAGATTATATATCTCCAAATTTGGCTGCATTATTATTTCTCACCTACTTCCCCTCTCCTGAGCTAGGGCAATAGTTCTTGACTATTAATTCCAATTGGAATTCTCCTGCATTTATTATTACTACCCCACTGCAGCTGGTAGGGGTTTGTAATAAGTGGCGATCAACGTGTGAGGCCTCGAGATAGCTTACTAATCTTTTTCTTCTTTTCTGCGTTCTTTGATTTTTACTGGTGATTGCTAGTATTTTGCTTTCGAAAATGTCTTTGTGGAAATGGGAATATATGAATAATATGAACTTATTTCTAGGGGAGTTGAGATAGGGGAAAGGGTTGATTCTCTTAGGAGGATGGTTCGAAATGTCATTCAGGCGGAACTAAACAAATCCTTTACTCAACTGAAGCATAAATTGCCATTTAAAGACGACAAGATGGCTTTGGATCAATCTCTCGCTGAATTAAGCACACTTAGCAAGGCGTGGAAATCTTTCTTTTGCTTCTCTTCCCAGATCATTTACTTTGTGGCTACACACGCAACGACGTTGTGAATTACTTAATGCTGAGTCTGAAGAACAACTTCACGACCAACTTCTTATTGCTATACATACTATAAAAGTGGATGTCGAAGAGCAGATTACTAACTTTAAGCGTACTATTCGTTCTTGTACTTCTATTGCTAGCCCTCAAGCTAATTCTACCAACATTCCTTCAACAAATGAGCCTGAACTTTTATCTTCTGGGTCAGACACTGAATCAGAACGTGTTCCTCAGATGGATTCTTATCCTTTGGCTATTTCTAAATTAGGATTAACTTTCTCTGGCGATTCGTCTTCTTCTCTCTTGGACTTTCTAATTCGCGCGGAGGAACTGCGAGTGACAAGGAATATGTCTTATCGACAATTGTTTTTGGGTACTGCGGAATTGTTAAGGGGACCGGTTCTTTTACTTTTTAGAAGTAAGCAATCAACTTTATCTTCATGGAAAGAGGTGGTAGCTATGCTAAAAGCCGACTTCCTACCGGTAGAGTATGACGAAAGACTGATGAATGAAATTCGTTTTCGTACTATGAGATCTTCGGAGACCCTGGCCTTATATGTTGCTACCATGCAGTCTTTTTAGCCGACTCTCCAAATAAATATCCGAAGAAGAACAGTTGACTATTATTCTTCGTAATCTCGCTTCGTTTTATCAGACTTCGTTAGCGTTAGTAGACGTTTCTTCCATCACTCAGTTACTGGCTCTCGGAAAACGATTAGAGCTGAACAAATATCGGGTGGATACGTTTAAACCGCCACCTTCTCGTAAGTCTTCTTGTTTGTTGAAACCAACTTTAGCCTACGCCAGTGAACAATCTGACTCGTCAACATCAACACGTACTGTTACATTTTCTGAAGTTAAAGCAACTTTACCTAAGATTTCTACGCGTTCTACTACTCCTACTGTGACTCGACCTCGGGCAGGTCCTACTCCTGTTTTTTCTTCGCTTTCGGGAAAGGTTGTTACTTGCTGGAATTGTCATCAGCAAGGACATGTCTCGCCTTCTTGTTCTAAACCGCAGACTTTACACTGCTATGGCTGTGGGAAACCAGACACTGTCAAATCTAGGTGTCCGAGGTGTTCTCACAATTCAAAAAACTAGGTTCTGATCTTGCTAGTCGAGGGGGATATCTGGAACTACTTCCATTCTCAACCATTCCGTTTGATGGACTTTCTGACGAACAGCGTATACTTTTGAGCTTTCTTTTTTCTAGCGCTCAAAACGATGAACGTCCTTTTCTTAGTGTATCCATTTTGGGATTTTCTTTTTAAGGTCTCTTAGACTCAGGATCTTCTCGCACAATTCTCGGAGGACCTAGTTGACAGATACTTAGCTCGCTGAATTTATCACTGTCAAATAAAACCTTTACGACTTGTACTATTGCTGATGGAACTAAGTGCTCCATCTTAGGATCTCTTTGGCTTCCTATCTCTTTGGAGGGACGAGTGAAAACTCTTAACGTTCTCGTCATACCTTCTATTCCACAATTACTTATTCTCGGCATAGACTTCTGGAAGACAATGGGTTTTGTCCCAGATCTTCGTAATGGTCACTGGTCTTTCTTTTCTAGTGTGAATGCTACTAGTAACTCTCATATCTTACCTCTGACCGAACTTTCTAACGACGAGCGTACTTTTCTCAAAGATCTACTTGATCTACACTTTGCTCATAATTCTGATACTTTGGGGTGTACTTCTTTGGTGGAACATAAAATCCGAACCACCGGAGAACCTATTAAACAGCGGTATTACCCACTGTCTCCTACTATGTTGACTATTGTGAATGCGGAGTTGGATGCAATGTTAGCTCTAGGTGTGGTAGAACCATCTACTAGCCTGTGGTCAAGCCCTATCGTACTAGTCAAAAAGAAAGACAATTCTTACCGATTTTGTGTCGACTTCAGAAAAGTCAATTCGGTTACTCAGAAAGATGCATATCCTTTGCCGTATATCTCGGCTATACTTGATTATAGCTATCTACAGTTAATTTTAATCACATAGTAAATTTATACTATGAGATGGCTCTATCAAACACTTTTGAATGGTAACTTCGTCATACCTAAATATAAAGCTATAAGGGGCGTCAATGGAATTGTGGGAACAACATTAGAGTGTATCTCCTACTACTGATGAGCCCCAAAAGGGCGAAACAGCTGTCTAGTAGTTCACTCCCAATTAACATTCAAGCTTACGACAAGCGTTACATTTCATTTTTGTAGGATTGTCAATGCCAAGCTTTACAGACAAACCTTGCAACACCGTTTTCACAGTCGCCTAGATCTTCTCAATATGTAAAGCTTGCCAATGAAAATGCAAAAATAATGATTAATCACTGGTGTGCACGCGCAGTAGCAGAGAGAAGATATACTTAGAGGGGAATCTCCTGTATATAAACTTGGAACACAGTTTATGGCGCCCTACAACGGTTGTGGGGAAAACAAATAGCGCGAATTTTAAACTTAATGTGTGGGTGTGGGTAGCACCCATTGTTATTAAAATTATTTATTTTGAATGTTTTCTTGTTTTTGAAAGAATAGTTATGAAAATTGTCACTTTTTTATAATTATGCATTAAAAAAAGCGACTTATTTTATATAACATTTTTTATTTGCACAAATACTATATAAATAACTTCCAGTTTCATTCGAATGAACACCGTGTGAATATTGTAACAACTTTTCTTTAGAACGAATATGAAAACCTTCAGTTTTTAATTAGTAATAAACGTTAGAATCAAACACGTGTAAAAATAACTTGCATTATTTAGTCGATTTTATTCGAGAAATACAATTCAGCGTTTTTAGCCTTCAAGGTACGAAAAAGAGGGAAATAAAATTTGCTGTGTTTGTATTTTTTACCGATAATTATTACCTAGTGGCCTCTAACGGTTGTGGGGAAAAGTTAAAACGTTATTCCTTTTCTCTCAATTGAAGTTACTCGTCTACAAATACTTAGTTTATGCGCAGTAGGCAGTAGAGCGTAGTTGTAGTCAACGTGTCAACGTTGTAGTCCCGTTATAATCCACTGAACCTCATGTGAAAGTTTATTTTCCCGCTTTATTTTCTATATATTGTGAAGTTAAAAACGGTTTTATATTCAAAACTTTTAATATAATATATTAAACGTAGAAAAGTTTTAAATTGAGTAAGTATAATTTAAATCTTTTAAATTGATTTCCAAAAATATACCTAACCTATAATTAGTTAAAAGAAAAGGAATCCCTTCAGTTTCTAAGCAATATAAATACCTATTGTACTAAAGAAATACGAATTAAGCTCAATTAAAGATAGTTTTAAATTAATTAGTTATTTTTTTATCTTAAACAGGAATGTTTCGAAAATCGTACTTGCAGTTGAGTCGACAAGGAAAATCAAAAAGACGAAACATTTATAAAGTTTGTCACGCTCCTAAAAATTCTCCAACTACTACAAAATTAGCCGATAGTTTAAATATCCCAAGTGTGAGTGCAAATGATAGCATACCCAATGATTTATCAATCAAATCTCAAATGAGTGTTCCGGAACATACTGAGTGTGTCAATCGTGAAAAAAAAATTAATTTTCAGCCTCCTTCTGGCTCCCATTCATCACCTTTGAGCGATTTATATTTTAATGACATCTCTTCATCATCTGATTTTTCAGATAATAATAACGATGATTATAATCCATTTTGCAGTGAAAATGAGACAATAAATAATAGTTTACGAGATTGGGCTATTCGATTTAAAGTAAGTCATGTTGCTGTAACTGCCCTATTAGTTATTTTAAAATTCCATAAATGTTTTACTAATTTTTTACCTTCAGATGCGAGAACTTTACTTTGTACACCATCGAATGTTTCTGTTGTTGTAGTTGAACCTGGTCACTATTCACATTTAGGTCTAGAAATTAATTTGAAGAAAATATTACTTAATGTTAAGGAAAAATTATCATCTATTCAGTTACTTATAGGCATTGACGGTTTGCCACTTTTTAAAAGTAGTTCTGTGGAACTCTGGCCTATTTTAGCTTTGGTAACTAATATTTCTTCTATTCGATCTATTGTTTTTCCTGTTGGCATTTATTGTGGCAAGGGTAAACCTAAAAAGTGTGCTGAATACCTACAAATGTTTGTCAATGAAGTTAGGCAACTTATACAAAATGGAATAGTGGTGAATGGTAAATGTTTATCTGTCTTCATTAAAAGTTTTATTTGTGATCCCCCAGCTAAATCATTTATATTAAATGTGAAAGGCCACACGGGTTATCATTCTTGCACAAAATGTATTCAGGAAGGAGTTTGGTTACATCATCGTATGACCTTTCCACAATGTAACGCCTTAAAACGTACACATGACTCTTTTTTAAGACAAGATGATGAAGATTTCCATACAGGAAATTCTCCTCTGCTTTTAGTTCCAGGCATTGATTTTTTAAAATGTTTCCCATTGGATTACATGCATTTAGTTTGCCTTGGTGTTGTACGTACTCTTATTTACTTATGGATGTTTGGACCAGTATCAACAAAACTTCCATTTCGTATTATCGAAGCAATGTCATGTGAGTTAATCAAGTTAAAAAATTGTTTACCTTTAGAATTTAATAGAAAACCTCGATCCTTAAATGAAGTCAAAAGGTAAAAATATAGATCAATTTATGACCATTTCATGTCTCTTTCAGTATCTATTTCAATTCTTCTAAGTCCAGTATTCAGCAAACATTTCTGCGATTATGCTAATGACTTACTCGAACATTTTGTGGAAATGACAAAAAAAATCTTTACGGACCCCAGTATATAACCCACAACATGCACGGTCTGACACATCTTGTAGAAAGTGTTAAGGATTTGGGCTGTTTGGATTCATTCAGTGCATTTCCTTTTGAGAATTTTATGCAAGTTTTCAAAAAAATGATTCGAAAAGGAGATAAACCATTAGAACAGGTTGTAAAAAGATTAACCGAAATGATGGCTTCAAATTACTGTTTTTCTAATAATGTAGTTTTAGATTTAGACACCCCAAGTTTTTCTAGACCTCACTCTTGTGGCCCTCTTCTTCCCAGTTCTGATGAATTGCAACAATATTCTTGTGTACAGTTTTCCACGTTTACTATTAGAACATCCAAACCTAACTCTTGTTGTTTTTTGAAGTGTGGAAGTATTATTCTAATTGAAAATATTGTGTTTTCCAAAGAATTGCAGGGAATGGCAATTGTGTATAGAGAGTTTGTTGAAAAATCAAATTTTTACTCCAATCCGTTACTAGATAGTTCAACTCTAAATGTCTTTACTGTCTCAAAATTATCCCAACTGCAAGAACAACCTATTAGCAATATAGAAAAGAAAATGATTTTAGTCCCTTATGAAGACAGACATGTTGCTTTTCCTATGCTACATTGTTTGTAATTTTACCATCTTATTTTAGTTCAAGTTATATGAAATTATTTTTTTACTCTTTAATGTTAAGAATGTATGCTATCGTGACATTTCCTAACGAAAAAGATGCACCTGGAATAATAGCAACAAATGGGGTAGACTATGTTAGGAACATTTGTTATTATCCCAATGTGGAAAGCCATGTGAAAAAGCTACTTATGAACAGAACTGCTCCAGAAAAAACGTGGAATGAACATCCGATAAGAATTTTGAAAGAATTTAGTAAGTGAATGCAAAGTTTTATATTTAAAATAACCATTTTTTCTTTTTGCAAGATTCATTCCGAGCTGCTGAACTCCATTTAAGTGAAGCAGAATTAACTTCAAATATTGAATCATCGCATGAATCAGAAAATTATTCGGGACGAAAAAGGACTGTTCGTAAAAAGAAAATTCATTTACCAGGTGAAGAAGTTAGTAGTGAAGAGGACTATGACGTACCTAAGGAGAGACGTCAAAATATAAGTACAAATATTTCATATCCTGTACCTCCTACAACTGCACCAAAACCACTTTCGCAAAAAAATGCTGACTGTAACAATAGTTACTTCTGTAATTATCAAAACTTAGATCCACCAAGATTAATGAATCAAGACCCATTTCCAACACAACTGAGATACACAAACATAGGAGAACCAGGAAACAGTTATGCAATCTCAGGTGAATCTTCTTCTGAAATAACTTACGATAAAGACCTTGATGTGCATTGCAATTCAAGCTCGGTTAATTTACCGGTTGCTATACAATCAAAAAGTCAACGTTTCTCAAACGGATATGCAAACTCAGGTAAATGTCATGTTTTGTTTATGTAATCCTTGTATACAGGTGGTCATTTGCAAACGAAACGGGCTATAACTGTCTTAAAACGCTTCTGTTTCGTTTTCAAATGGCCACCCTGTATATTAAATTTGAGTCTTCAATTTTTTATCTGTAGCTATTATTTTTATGACTAGAAAGCAGTAGGGACGTACGTCAACTCCATTTGAATCAGGAAATGATGTGGAGTGTAATTAATGAATTAAGTGATGCTTTAAAGCGTATAAAAGGAAAACTAGACAACATTGTAGCTCTTCTGCATTCCACAAATGAAGTGCCTACTCAACCACAGCCACAACATAATAGCAACAACGAATTAATTGCACTTCTGCCAATAAATGAAGCTGGATTTGATCACCTTAACACTACATTGGCAGATAGTTCATCTTTTAAACAAAAACTTGTAAGTATTTTTGAGTACATTAATAGCAAATACTTAGATTTTTGTAAATTCTAATTTTTTTTCTTACTTTCAGACTAAGATTTTGCTGTCGGTAGGTGGAAAAGATGTGAAGGCGTTTATAGCAAACATACTCAGAAAACTTATTAGTGATGACCTTGCACAACTATATTCATTAACTGGCAAACTAGTAAAGAATGGTGGGGCTAAAAAAAGTTTCGAAAAGACTGAAACATTTAGATTTATATATGGTACGTTAGTCATTTTTTGATTTGGAGTATCTTTACGTTATTAACGTTGATATATGACAACATGAACTTTAATTGTATTTATTTTCTAAATCAAAACTTAATTTACATAATAGGAAAAAAGGAGTAGTTTGAGTTTAGTTTAATTACATATCATTTATTGATACATGTATTATAGTTTTTCATAACACCTTAGAGCATTTGGGTATTCCTGTTTTAAATCCAGGCACAGTTAAAATTTTTCTTGTGTGTTTGATATAATTATTTTTATAGCTAATTTTTATTAATATTTTATTTTTCAGATATATCCATAAAAGCGCACAAGGATGCAAAGGAGTCAGTAATAAGAGAAGGCATTAGCGATTGGCTAATGCAAGCTAAATTTCGAAAAAATCGAAGGTAATGATCTTTGTATAACTATCTAATTTTTTTTAATTCGCAACTTTCAACAGGGATTCTAGAAAACCTACCAATGAAAGTTTGTAGAAATAGTAGAATAACTTATTATTTTCTATATATTCCTTATGTAATTATTTTGTAGATATAAGTTTCAATACATAAGATAAAATAAGATAGAATTTGCAATGGTTATCATAATAAACTACTGTTTTTTAAATTCCTTACTTTCAATCAGGGTTCTAAAAAGACAATACTCACAAAAAAGTAGAATAATGCATTTTACAATTGATATGTAATTATTATATTGTAAATTGTCTGTATCTAAGTTACTTTGTAGACATATTACATTACTTAATATCTTTTTAATTCAGAGTTTGCAATAAGGATGGTCATAAAATGTACAATGACTTATTTTTTCAATGAATGTGTAATTATTCTGTGCATATATTGTTATTAATATTTTTATAAGTTATAAGTGCCTTTTGTATTTAATTTTCAACATAAATTACATGTATTTTTGTATAAAACGTTATTTAACATAAAACATTTACTTTTTAAGTTGTTTAAATAATTTTTTAACCTGGTATTTAAACAATTTCATTAAGGTTTCTATAAAGTTATGAAAAGCTTTATAACCTTGTCGCATATACTTTTTAAGTGCTTGTAAAAGTGTTGTCGTTTACTTGTTACAAGGCTTTCATTTGTGGCTATGGCAAGCTTCTTGCAAGGTTGCTAAGTGTCTACTAGGAAGCTTGTCACAGCCTTGTCAAAACCCTCGTAAACTTGCCAGTGAAAAGGTTGAAAAAACCTTAACCCCTGTCAAACAGAAGCTTAATGTAAGCTTTTGACAATCCTTAATTGTTATCTGGGCTCTGGTGGCGTTTACACAATTGCATTGACATTGCTCATCCCCAATGTCCTTTTACGTTGTGGTTTTATCCCGACGAGTTTTTCAAAGCTTATTTTGAATTTCGCGGGTGTTAAACTAACTCAACGTATTTACCATCGTTTATAGCTATCTACAGTAAATTTTAATCACATAGTAAATTTATACTATGAGATGGCTCTGCCATCAAACACTTTTGAATGGTAACTTCGTCGTACCTAATTATAAAGCTATAAGGGGCGTCAATGCAATTGTGGGAACAACATTAGAGTGTATCTCCTACTACTGATGAGCCCCAAAAGGGCGAAACAGCTGTCTAGTAGTTCACTCTGGTGGCGTTTACACAATTGCATTGACATTGCTCACCCCCAATGTCCTTTTACGTTGTGGTTTTATCCCGACGAATTTTTCAAAGCTTATTTTGAATTTCGCGGGTGTTAATCTAACTCAACGTATTTCCCATCGTTTATAGCTATCTACAGTTAATTTTAATCACATAGTAAATTTATACTATGAGATGGCTCTGCCATCAAACACTTTTGAATAAATTTATATTATATATGAATATAAATACAGTCGAACTCCTATATAGTGATGTTCAAAATTTCCTTCAAAAACATCATTATATAGAAACTTCATTGTATAGAATTTATACTTAAAAAATAAAACACAAATTTAAACGTACATAAGAAATACATATTAATTATAAACACTTTCGTTTCGTCATTTTTAACCAACTTTACACTTAAACAGCTTGAAACAAAAAAATTGCAAATGAAACGTGTTCAATAACATGACAATGCATTTCAAAACTCGAAGAAAATCCTATAATCCTCTAAACAATTCATGCATTTGTGTCATTTACAAATGTACAGAATTTTTAGTACAATTAGTAATAGCCTTTCTGTCTTGTAAATTAAGAGGTCTTATAATCCGCTTATCCTTAAATTGTACGTGATTCCAAGAAAAATTTAAGTATGTAGTTGGGTAACATTTTCTTTGAAAAAGATCATAATATAGAATTTGAACATCATATTTTAGAGGTATTTTTACACGCATTTTAACCCGAAGGTCAATATCCTAAAGAAAACATCACTAAATAGAAAAAATCATTAAATAGGAGTTCATTGAATGGAGGTCCGACTGTATATAAAAAGCAGCAGCATTTGTTTTATCATTTGTTTCGTTATTAGAATATTAGTCGATTGTGAGTAAGTAATAACTACGTCGGCTGTAAACTTATCAACGTTCTTAAATCATTAATTTAGTTTTTTTTATAAAGCCTATAATGTCACATAATCTAAGATCCTTCGCCCATCTGCTTGCAGTTAAAAAGTATCTTCTATTAAATATTATCAATAAACCAATATTTCGCAATTGTCTTGCCTATTAAAATATGTTCAAGGCTATTCTTAATCAAAAAAAAAAAAAAAAACTAAAACAAAAAATTTTTGTGCTTGTTTTGCTTGCTTGTGTACCGAACAAATTTAGTAGAAATTGAAATTATAAAGCATACAAATCATGCAGACGTTGTATTGCCTATAAACAATAAAATATATGTATAAAAACAAAAATAATTCCTGTAAAACTCGACTTCCACTACAAAAACGGATAAACCTTATTTAAAAACTAAGACTACTAAGCATAACATTAACCACTATATTAAAAACCAAACGAGGTTCCAATTACTTTAACCGTAGAATCCATATCTGGCGCAATACCTGTTTGTACATAAACTGTGTCTTACAGACCCGTCTATCAAACTGTGTTCAATTGCTAAAATGTTTAAGTGCTAAAACTAAAGTGCTTAATTAAAAATAAACTTGATGTCTTATATTAAATTGTTTACTAACAGTTTAAACGCACATAATTTATTATTTTGTAAATGTTTTATTTAGTGCATTTATTGTTATATTCCATTACGTTTTGGGTTTGAATTAATTTATTATAATTTTACGACACATAACTACGTTACCGTTCATTAAAATAAACTAATTTGATTAATTTGGTTTGTTACGTCAACTACATTATGTCTTAATATGTTATTTTAAAACAATCATTTCGTTCAGTGCTGCTATTAGATGTATAAATATATAATTATTTAAAAAAAAGTTGATAATAGGCGAACAATGACCATATTACAAGGTATTTTTCTGATTTATGATAATTATGAATTGGCATGACAATGATTAAATAACTTAATTAAATATAGGCAAATGTAATTAAATAAGAAACGTGTGTGGTCTAAAAAGAACCGACATGAAATTCTTCAATCATCAACCCTACCGTCTGCTTCCTTAAATACGATTGCTGTACTTATCTACAAATTTTCTAGTGGTAACAAAAACTAAATTACTTATTAAGCTCTAATATATGCACCTATGATGTACTTAACGACACGTGTTCATTTAAATTCCTAAATTAAAATTACTAGTATTAGTTTTTTATACGAATGTTGATTTAAGGTGTATCTGATTTTTCTAACGGCAGGTGATTTTTGTTCTTCCTTAGTTGATGGCTACATATAAGCATAAAAATGAGGTTTTGTAAATCAGTTAACCATAAATTTAGAAGAAAAAAAAATTATAAATTACGTGATATTTAGCTACTATAAAAACTTTCTTTTAGTAACTTTTCTAATTCTTTTTTTATTTAGTTTTAAACAGAAATATAGTAGTCCTACTTATACATTAAATCATTTTTCATTTAATGCCACATATGGTCTTTTTTTATATATTTTTATATTATCATAAAGCTAATTTAATAAGATTTTAATACTTGAATTGATTGAAAGCAGGCAACCCAGTCATAGTTCGACTCCAGGTGTAAGAAACTGTGAAAGTTGAAATTAAATTAATGTAATCAATTAATATCGTAGATGATGTTTTAAATGCATTAGTTATTATTTCTTTAAGTTTATTATAATATTTCTTTGTTTGGTTAACTTATTGTGAAAGTTGCTGATTTAGGCACGTTTTTGTATGTACTTACAGTATAAGAACTATTTGTGTAATATACGCTTTTTAAACTGTAAATATCAAATACTATGTTTTATTTATGTATTTACTATATCACAAATAAAATATATAATAAAAATTTAATAAAACGATTAAAAAATAGTTGTTTAGTAATTTTGTACATTTTTGCATTTGTATCGGAAATGCTGTGATATTAAGGTATTTGTACTATATTCATATTCCGTTGTAACATAAGCGCACCTATGGGTGGGTTTTGGCGGACACTACTACTTAGAAATTACTTTAAATTACAATACTAATAATTGTTCACATTTTTTTAACTATCGTGATAGCGTTAGTTTGTCGAGTTAGCTCTAGTTCTAGCTAGCACACTCGTTGAGATAAGGGTGAGTCGGTGTTATTAAAAATATTCTTCTGCAATGGCAAATCGCAAATTAGTCTTCTTGGCGCTAATTGGACACTTAACATAAATTCGTTTTTTTTGTAGTTTGATAAGGATACGTTCAACGTTCGTAGCGAATAAACGTGTGTGTAACGTACTCTAGCAAAATTTCAATTGAAAACTACTCTGTTGTAATTCTAAACTAATAATAGTAGTATTGACAAGAGATCAAAATATTGAAATTACGAAAATAATCCAAGAAACAGTATCTGTTTTGTGTACTAAGACTTGCAATCGAATTTGCGCCCAATAAGTATATTGTCAATGCTATCAAAAGTATTATGGCTTCTCAGTGGCAAAACTATCTTCTGTGTAATGAAATTATTCCAGGTATACAGTCAGGTTTTAAATCGGTTCATAGTTGCAGTACAGTTTTGCTAATTATTACGGATGATATCTTTCATGCTACTAATAAAGGGTACAACACGCTCATGGTATTGTCAGGTTATTCAAAAGCTTTTGTTACTACAGACCACAAATTATTATGTGTAATTCTTAAACAAATTGTATTTATAATTCACTCTATTGAACAATCACCAATTTTTTTTTAAAAGTAAACAGTTGTACTAAATGGAAAGATGTCTAATCCACTTGCTGTAAATAAAAGAGTTTCCCAAGGATTAATATTTGGACCTATATTATTTAATATTTACACCTGTCGTTTTGTACAGGCACTTCAAAACATCAAAGCGCATTTTTACGCCAATGATACACAATGATATTATTCATTTCCTATAAAACAACTTAGTCAAGCGTGTGAATTAATAAATAAAGACTTAAATTACATAATAAGCATGTCAAAAATACGATACTTTTAAGTTAAAGAAAGAAATCTCAGGAAATATTACTTGGCAACAAAAAAAATAGATTAGCTTCTCTAAATATGGAGATAAAATTAAGTAAGAAACCTATACCGTTTCTTGACACAGTTAAAAACCTAGGCTTACTGCTAGACTCAAAATTACTTTTTAAGGCACATATTTCTAAATATGTTATTAATGTTTCTGGCATACTTAAACAAGTTTATCTGCATACAAAAGTATTAAATACAAAAACCATACTTTGCTTTTGTACTCTCTAAACTCAGATACTGTGATGTTGTGTAAAGACGTTGCTTAGATAAGATAGGTGCAAATAGTATACAAAAAGTATCAAATTAGGTGATTGGGAAGTTGTAGTTTTTGGGAGATTTTAACCCTTTAACTCGACAGAAGTATTGACAAAAAATCTCCTTCAATATCGAACTAAGTAACGAATCCGTTGAATAACGTGAGTTTAGCAATAGAATATTTAAACAGAATACAGTTAACTACTACACTACCGGAAACTTAACTCTTATTGATACTGCTTGCTTGTTACAACTCAAAGAAGTTAAGCTTCACAAGTTAGAATACTTTTCTTACTACATGTTTTTGAAAAATTACCTGCAAGTGCGTTGCTTATCGCTGTTAAGCTGTACTTATGTGACCTTTGCGAACACTTGCAGCGGCATTGTTAGTTGCGGAACTCGAGGCGTTTATTTTTCAACAAAGAGAATAAATTTAACTTAGATCTTATTTATATCGTTACAGGTAGCTGACAGAAATCGTTGTTAAACTTTCCAGAAATACTACATTTTTGAGATATTAAATATTGCAAAAATATGTGAAAACGGTTATTTGCATTAGAACGTTTAATAATATTCTATGGAAATGATCTGACCAGGTACGCTTCATCAACTAAAAGTAAAACTTATTCAAAAGTGTTTGATAGCAGAGCCATCTCATAGTGTAATTTTACTATGTATCTAAAGTTAACTATAAATAGCTATAAAACGACGGTAAAGACGTTGAATTAGTTTAACACCCGCCAAATTCAAAATCAGCTTTGAATAATTCGTCGGAATAAAACCACAACGTAAAAGAACATTGGGGTAAGCAATGTCAATGCAATTGTGCAAACGCCACCAGAGTAAACTACTGGACTGCCGTTTCGCCCTTTTGGGGCTCATCAGCAGTAGGAGATACACTCTAATGTAGTTTTCACAATTGCATTGACGCCCCTTATAGCTTATATTTAAGTATGAAGAAGTAACGATTCAAAAGTATTTGATAGCAGAGCCATCTCATAGTGTAATTTTACTATGTATCTAAAGTTAACTATATATAGCTATAAAACGACGGTAAACACGTTGAATTAGTTTAAACTAATTCAACGTGTTTACGTCAATGCAATTGTGGGAACTACATTAGAGTGTAACTTTTACTGCTGATGAGCCCCAAAGGGGCGAAACGGCCGTCCAGTAGTTCACCCTGGTGGCGTTTGCACAATTTTATTGACATTGCTTACCCCAATGTCCTTTTACGTTGTGGTTTTATCCCGACAAATTATTCAAAGCTGATTTTGAATTTCGCGGGTGTTAAACTAATTCAACGTGTTTACCGTCGTTTTATAGCTATTTATAGTAAAACTTATATTTTGGTACACATTAATGGCTAGATTAGAGGAAAACCATTAGCCAAAAAATGCACTTTCTGCTTTGGCATATCTTGAAAGCAACATTAATAGATTCAAATATCAGAACTTTATTGGCTTAATTGTAATATTGCCACCGCAGAAAATAAAAACAAAAATCTTTATTAAAATGTTTAAATAGTTACTTACGAAACGTATCTTCCGACATTCGATTAAATGGTTTGACACTCCAACTATTTAAGATAAACTAGCAGAAAATCTTAAAAAACTTAACATCAGCCTGCATTAATTATGATATATTGTATTATACAGTAACACGATACCACTAACAATATAATCCGTGATCATAGCTAAAGTAGTGGTACAGCTATAACTAGAGCAAAAACTAGATTGGTTATTAAGAAGCATATTACTAGATTTTAAATAATTTTAAAGTTGGATTGCAACTATTTTTTCTATAATTTTAGATAACACAAGTAATAAACTATAGGTCGTAGGCCACTAAAAATTTTTATTTGGCTATTTTTGGGTAAAAGTATAATTTTGACTAATTTCACGACGACAAAAAACAACCATTCAACAAACAACAGTAAGAAATGTGTGTTAGAATGAATTAAGAAAAGACAGCAAAAATTGATCATCATTATATTAATATTACTATATCCAGAAGCTTTTGATTTGATGTCTCTAATAATCCATAAAATTTGATTCTGATATTTTGTTTTGTTAAAAATTTGGTATGTTAAAAATTTTTGAGCATAAAATGTGTTCTCAGAACGCCCACTTTTCTATGTCATTATGACAGTCATGCGCTATAGAGTGGTTGCTTTTAACAACTAGAATTTTTCAACGGAAGAAAAACTATTTTTCCGGTGTCTGTGATACACTTTCACATGTATGTTTTAATGTAAGCGCCCAACGACGTTTTTACTTCTAAAAATTTTACCAGCACGTGTGTTATAAATGGGTGTATTATTATCGCTGCTTTTGTAAAAGTTTTGTGGGGTAAGCAATAACACATATTTTTGTGATTTACGTTGGTTTTCCCGTAATCGTCTTAGCGTTTTACAATAACACCACGTGTTGAGGCAAGTTGGCAGGATTTATGAGAAATCCATTACTTTCCGCTGGAAGCTATACTTAAAAGCACGTACAAAAAAAGGGCTCTCGATCAATTCCGCCTCTCCGGAGACAAAACCCACCTGCATTTAAGAAAGTGAAAATAACTTGAATGCTCGACGCATTTATTTTGCATTCATGGTTTGTCAATAAGCAACTAAATTGTGATACGATTCTATATCTAATCTTTGCTTCCCTTAGCTATTTTAGGCTATGATTAGAGCCTGAGATAGTTATCTGCATGGACGACCGTAAATATTCGCTTTTTTTTTACTTTGTCAAACTTGAAATACATTCAAACTAGATATAGCTATATCACAATGAACGCATGCATATTTTTGTTTCTATTAATGAACGATTAATTCTGAAATTACGTATTATTTAATTTGCTTAGGTAATACTTTTTTTAACCTCTTATTCTCTTCTTATTAGAAAAAAAAAATATATAATTGTCGTTATAATCAGGGTCTTGTCATTTATTCTGTTTCAAGGTTATATAGATTTAAACGGTGTCTTATCATTCTAGCTTCTAATCGTTTTGGCGCCTTTTAATTTGTTTTATAATTTAGCGCCACGAAGTTTACGACCGAAATCTCCGAATTTAACTGAGCTAGTCGCTAACAACTTTTGCTACGAGGAAACTGTTATAACAATTTCTGAAAATTTATAGTTGAAATAAAAAAGTAAAATAAATTATTTTGATAATTCTCTCTCTACAAATGATTACACACTAGTAACACTATTAAAATAATAATTAACTTTATCTGGATGGCGGAGATCTTAGGCAATGGACTGCATCTTGCGATTACAAATGTTTTTTAAATTATTCTCGAGTTTTTTAGATTTTTTGCAAAAGGTATATTATATAGTTCTTTTTTTGTTTTAACGATCATTGTAATACAATTGCATAAAACGTTGTAATACTTTCTCTGCAAAATCTTTTTAGTTTTTTTACATTTGTTTGCTTTAGCGTACCTACTAGAATCATTAGTTTAATGTTTTGGTTGCTTACTGAGCGTCGGTGTTATATAGTAATTTACTGAAATTATGCATGTAAAAATTCTACCTTATCATTAAACTTATCTAGTTGGTATATTAACCACTAATTAATAGAATTTAAAACATTTTTAAATAAATTAATATTAAAATTTCTAAAACTACAAAAGGTATGTATTTAGAATGGCATGGTGTAATTGTCAAAACAAATCCTACAAAAAATAGTCTCATACGTCTTTAAAATCGTTTATGTTAATAATTACTAATCAAGTAAGTTTCTTCATGTATTTGGACCTTCGGAGTCCCTTGCTTAAACATTCCTGTAAGTTTCCGTGTTGCGTTTTTTGTTTATATCTGTAATTTTGTATAACTTATATAATTGTGTGTTTGCACTAAACATTGTCAAAAAGAAACTGGTTAAATTAATTCCAGAGATAAACCTAAGAAAAAAAAACTTTACCATGTAATATACTATGTATTTATTTTATAATTTACATTTCGTTATAAATTTGATCAAATTTCTAACAAATTCTATTATTTACAATTTAAATTTTTTTATAAAAATAACAATTGTTTTAATCAATTTTTCTATTAATGGTTTTTTTATTTTTACAATATTATGCCGAAAAAAATGTAAAGTAGCAAAGCTTTTATATTTTGGACAATATTTATAATCGTGTATAAGTTTGTACATAAAAACTATAAGTTACTATACAGATCTAACGTTGTATGCATTGTGTAGTGAATTAGTAATTATCAGTGATGAGCGCGTAATCTACATATAGTAACAGTGTTACAACTTTATTAAAATCCGCTTCTCACTTGATCACTGACGTTTACATCAACTTTGTTTTAGATTGGTAGAATTACCATTCATTAACATTCTCAATGATCATTCTGACGTTGTCATTTATATTTTATTGACGTTTTTCTTCTTCTTCATTTTTATAATTTCAAACAAATATTATCATAACTATTCAGCAATATTTGTGTTTTTTGTATAATGAATAACAGTCGTAATTTTGAAGTTATCTAATTTTTGTAATTTTATAATAATAGCATTTCAGAATGTTTACTCCTAGACTATTATTGTAATAACGCATATTGAAATGGTATTTACAATCCTAATGGAACTTTAGCAAACTTTAACTACGATACTTCTCGACAACATAAATTTGACAATTTTTTAAATGAGAATTTAATTTGCAAGGCAAAATACACAGGAAAGCTTACCGTTGTAGCTGTTGTCGAAGATATTCGCAACTGTATAGAACAAAGTCCCAATAAATCGGCATAAAATTATCTGACGCAACAGGTAAAAACTCATAACACGTTCAATTTTTAATTTATAAGCACTCAATTTTTAGGATTGTCAGTTAGAACTATCTACAGAGCATTAAAAAAGAACAAGGTTTTAGTTTCTTAAGAACTACGTGTTTTTAACATTTTGCAAGGAGTACAGTTTTGTAAATGGTTTAAGCAACAATAATTTGTTGAATTTTACTTTCTTTACAAACGAGGCATGGTTTTGTTTATGTGGATAAGTAAAAAATCTAAGTTAAGGTACTTGGGTAACCAGAAATTTAAATAATTTTGTAAAAATTACAATTACAACCTTTGAAAGTTGGTGTATGAATTACAATGTTAAAGAGAAAGATAATCGGTCTAATTATTTCTTACGATACTGTAAGCGCAGAACGTGATTTTAATATTTTGAGTGAATTTTTAAGCAGTTAGGTGACAACAAACTTTAATTTGTTTACTTTCAGCAAGACAATGTAAGCGTTCATATCACTCAAGCTATAAATGCTACAATTGAATTTTTTCAACAATTCTACAATAAACGTGTGATAAATATGGATTATATCCTTTACGGTTTTCAGATTAAATTTTAACCTTTACAAACGTTAAAAAATATAGATTTGGAACATGCAATTACTATTGCTATTCGGAATATTGAAGTTGATGAGTTTTGTAATGTTTTCCAAAGTTGAAAGAGAAGAATTAACACAAGTATTGAAGTTAAAAGATAACATATTGAACACTGGTTACAAATTGTTTCTTCTTGAACCAAAACCGGAACCAAATTTTGTTCAAAGTGGATTTATTGAACCGCAACCAAAACCATTGTTTATTTTTCGGTTTAAGTTGTAAACATAATTAAACGTAAATTTAAGTTAGAATTTGATTAATCAGCAACATTTCTCAAATTTTTCACACGTTGTATACGCGTAATCGCAAACCATTTTGAATTATTTGTAAAATAAAAATAATCTATATATCTATAAAAATAATAGAAAAAATGACCATAACAAATGACTCCATTAATAGTGTCTAGCATAGAAACAACGACTACAAATTTAAGTTTTAGTATCCTACTATTCTTATATTTTTTTATAAATGTTTAGTATTTAATAATTCGTGATTAGATGTTAACATTAATTATGCAGTTAATATTTTTTAAGTTATAATATATTTATTTTTTTTAATTATGTATAATCTAAAAAATAAAACGTTAGTTAACTAATTTAAATAAATTGTGTAAGTATCAAGTGATAATTTTTTGCTACTTTTAAAAATTTGTGATTTGGTCAAAAACGAACGTATAAAAAAACGTGCCCCACAGTTTGATAACTTAGCACAAATAAATTTATTTCGGCGGGTATATAAGAAGTGTAGCGTGTGAAACTTTTGTGAAAAATAGACAATAACTGCAAAATCAAACTTTATTTCTTGTTATACTTAAAGTAAAGTAAAGATTTTTTATCCTTCTCCGTTATTACAGTAACTAATATAGACTTCTATGCTTCGGAGGAGCATGCGACAGCACTTTAGTCTATTTTTGTGGCAACGTTTTGTGCTACTAGCAAGCACTTAATCACGCCAAAAATAATTTTAAGTGGAACAGTAAAGTGCTCGCTGGTAGCACAAAACGCTGTCACAAAAATAGACTAAAGTGATTTTGCATGCTCCTCCTAAACGAAGAAGTCTAAGTAAGTTACTGCATTTTTGTTATATAAATGGAGATACTGTAGATACTATTTGTGTTGCAGATTCAGTTTTTTTTCCTTATTCTGTTTAACATATATGCGTTAAAACAAATGGCTGAGGTAAGTAACAGCACCTGAATTCAGTCAGTAAAGTAATCACACGAACGCAATAACTTTATCTTTTTTTGATTATTTACAAGACCGTTTAAACCTTTTAATTTAGTTGGCTTACCATTTGTAATTTTTTTAATGTTTTAATAAAATTTCTGTTTGAAATTTTTTTGTTTTTATCAATACTTTTGCTTTCTAAATGAAAAGTTATTATTTAAATATTCTATTGTAAAAAATGCCCATAGTGACTATAGTACCTTCAACTAACTTCATATACCATATTGCGCTGTGTAAATAACTTTTGAATTTTTGAATTATATAACTAAGTTACTAGAATCTAAAATACAAAAAAAAACACAGGAAACAGAATATTTCCAACTTTTGTTTATAGGGGCCAAACCAAAATTAAAGATTCTATTACTGTAAATAGCTATAAAAGCGGAGAACGTCGTAAATTAATTTTAAATGCGCGTAATTTAAAATGGTTTTGAATGAAACAGCGCGATAAAACCACAAAGTAAAAGACATTGAAAGTAAGGCAATGTCACAAATGCATTGACATAGCTTTACCTACATTACGCGGTTTAAAAATCAATTTACATCGTTCACTACCTTGATAGTTATTTATATAATTGATTACACTGTAATTTATGCTGTAAGACAGCTCTCTCTCCTAAAAATAGCGTATAGAACCAATACAAAATTAAATAGGTTTCAATGGGAATCAATAGGATACTTTGGAACCAATGGGTATATAAACGGTATTTTAATTAAATTGTATTGATGTGTTTTACTATTAAGAAATATACAATCCGTAATTACTTATCAAATTTTAACAGATTAATGGTCTTTTATAGGGACCCATTTAATAATTAATTACACATTAAATTTGAATTCACCAACACTGATTAAAATAGTAATATTGTGTTTAAGATACAATTATATATGTCGTAGTCATAATGCAAAATTAGGCTTTTTGTAAAATGTCTAGGGATTTTATAAAAAGCCGGCAAAACGCGAACCAACGATGCAATTTTCGTTATGACTACACCAATTCAGGCAAATTGATAATATGCCGGCAAAACGTGAGCAGAAGAATATATCTCTCGTTCTGACTGATTACTTTCAGGCATTTTATAATCTGCCAAAAGCGATGTAGTCAAAACGCACAATGTTGCTTTCCCGCTTCAGTTCGCGCCAACCAGTTGCACCGAATATAACCTAAAACGTGAAACGTGTTCGTTGTTTTGCTGTTTTTAATTTTGAAGTGCACTTAAATACATTAAAATGAACGTTAACCGAGAGGACATAACAATCAACAATGACAACGGAGATTTAGAAGTTATGAAATTCCAATTTAACAAACAGTTACAAAGTTTTTATAGTGAAAGAGTGGAGAAAGATGTAATTAAAAAGCCTTGGACTGCTGATAGAATTAAAGAAGTTATTGAAGACATCAAGAGTGGTAAATTAGCTGTTTCAACAGGTAACAAAAAAAGCAATAAGCAGTACCATTCCATAAAGAAATACGACGTTTTCAATATCGGCATTGAAGAACATCTAGTGGTTAAACGAAACTCTCTTGACCAACCCATTGTTTACATAATACCTATAGAACAGTATTTTGACGTGTTGTTAGAATGTCATCGAACTACAGGGCATGGTGGGAGGGATAAAATGCTATTTGCCTTAAAACATAAATACAACATTCCTAGAAGAGCGGTAGAAATTTTCATTTTACTATGCAAAGAGTGTCAACTTAAGAAATCGCAACCCCACAAAGGGTTAGTGGTACGTCCAATTCTTTCTAAAGATTTTAATGTTCGCGGGCAAATAGATTTGATAGATTTTCAATCTGCTCCTGATGGAAATTATAAATGGCTTCTTAACTACCAGGACCATGCTACAAAATTTTTGCATCTTCGTCCTTTACATAGCAAACGTGCAGCGGAAGTGGCTATAGAGTTGGTGAAAATATTTTTGGATTTTGGAGCACCGCACATATTGCAAAGTGACAACGGCCGGGAATTTACTGCTTCGGTAATAGAAGAAATTGTCAGCTACTGGCCAGATTGCAAAATTGTTCACGGCAGGCCACGTCACCCTGAAAGCCAAGGTAGTGTGGAAAGAAGTAACCAAGATGTTGAGAACATGCTTCGATCTTGGATGTCCGATAACTCTTCTACAAATTGGTCCCTTGGCTGCTATTTTGTACAGTGGCAAAAGAATTCCTCGAAACATCGCATTATTGGAAGGACTCCGTACCGTGCATTATTTGGAGCTGACCCAAAAGTTGGATTAAAATCAACAAACCTTCCAAACTCTGTAATTAAAGAGCTTCGAACAGAAGAGGAACTTGAAGATATAATGCGTTCTTCACAGACAAGTAACAGTGAACATGACAAACAACTGGGTGATGAAGAAGTGAATGTTAATGATACTTTCAGTGATATTATTATGTATTGTTGTGCGTGCAGTGACAAAATCACAGATACATCTACATTCACATGTGAGATATGTAATGCTACAGTGCATTTACATTGCAGTTCAGGATTGTCTTCAAAACCGGAAGTAAGAGTTTGTTCCCTTTGTACAACTGAGAACAAAATTGAATATGAAAGACAGAAGTCTTATTCTGGCCAAAAAAAGAGCAGCAGAAAAAATGACTGAGACATCTAATAAAAAATTGAAGGCACTAAAAATCGGATCATATGTTTATTTGGCAGTTCCGAAGGTAGACCGAGGACCTCTCGATTCAAAGAATCTAACTGGAAAAGTGTTAGACCTGAAAAATGGTCTTTACAAATTAGGTACATCTAAAGGAATTCTCAAAACTTGGTTTTCCAGAAATGCTATTCAAGAAGCCTTAGTTGGTTTTGAAGATGAAGTTCCTAATAAACTAATAACTGTAAGAGAGGCAGTTGCATATCATTCTCGATTCGGAGGTCAGGGGTTTCAAAAATGTTCATGTAAGGCTAGTAGCAATCAGTGCAATACAAAAAAATGTGCTTGCTTAAAAAATAACAATTTATGTATTTCGAAATGTCATGGAAGTTCAACGTGCAGTAATAAGTAAAATTAGTACCACAGATCTGTGTTAGTACCTGCAATAGAGCAAAAATGGAAACTACTATCAAGGTTAAATAAAATGGACACAGGAGTAAAGGAGAAGAAGTCATTGTTTATAAGTGTGGAAGTGGTATAACACGACTTTGACATGACAGTTTTTCACTGCGCACATAACCTTGAGAGCAGTTTATACTTTTCTTTTGTAATGTACCTACCATAAAAAATATGTGTGGTATTATATTATTATTTACCAAACGATTTGTTTTTATTTTTTGCTTGTAGGTAAACACCAACATTCTTTGTTATCATTTGATAATTTGATATGTTATTTTACAGAATGCCTACCTAGTAATTTTAATATCTTTATACTTTGGTTTTGACTACATCGCTTTTGGCAGATTATAAAGTGCCTGAAACTAATCAGTCAGAACGAGAGTTACATTCTTCTGCTCACGTTTTGCCGGCGTTTTATCAATTTGCCTGAATTGGTGTAGTCATAACGAAAGTTGCATCGTTGGTTCGCGTTTTGCCGGCTTTTTATAAAATCCCTAGACATTTTACAAAAAGCCTAATTTTGCATTATGCCTACGACATATATACATATACATTAAATGCTGGCGGATGCCTACGTATTATTTTTACTATTTTATTTTGTTTGAGGGATTAATTCGAATATTATGATAAAACCCTTATATACTTTCATTAATAAATTGTTAACGTTTTAATTATCTATGCCGATTTGATCATTTATCAAATTTGTTCTCTAAACTCATAGTATGCTTGGCTAAACAAAGTAAAAAGTTAGTGAATCTGACTTTTTTTTATTTTATTTTTTTATAGAAAAGTACGCTTATATATTTTATTGTGCAGATGTCGTGGGTTGTCTTTTTATATTAAGTTCCGTGTAAAAAGGTTTGATTAACTGTTGTGTCAATATGTATATTGAATATACTAATATTTATGTGTTGTTTTTGAATGGTTTTCCATCTAAACCTGTGCTTAACCAAAACTTAGCGGTGGAAGATCATATTAATGGAAATCTTATGTTAAGTCAAATGTTTTTACATTGCCATGTTTAAAAGAAAATGTACAGTTTTTATTAAACAATGAGTAAAAACACACTAATAATCTCGTCAGTTACAGGAACCGCCTGCAACTTATTTGAAAAACTGACTACTAAAAAAATTTTTAATCATCGATTTGTGATTTTATCACTCACAGTTTCCTTGTCACCACTAGGTTGGGATTAATAAGGAATACCCTATTGAAAATGAAGTAAAATGTTTTAATTTGGAATTTACAATAAAAATATTATTTGATATTGAGATTTAATTCATAATTACGTATTACGTAAGTATAGGTTTTTATTGGTTTTAATGGGCTTATCTGCATTAAAGAGTATTTACCTATAGAAAATTAATGGTTTTCTTTTGTTTTCTAACCGAATAGCATAACTTGTAGGTATTTTCTTATTGAATTTTAATAGTATAAAATAGGTAATTACCAGGACAAAAACCTATCTAGATACTTATTAAATCCAATTAAATAAAATCTTATTGGTTTCTATGTAACACTTTTTCTATATTTTTTACGCTACTATCTGCATTTTTTCTTTCTCTACACATTTCTATTTATATTCAACGTACACATGTAAAAAGTTAGTTTAAACGTGTAGATGTTTATCATTGGTCATGTATACGTAGGATTGTATGCCACACTAATTTGTAATTAAATTGTGTTCCCTGTTTTCTTGGACAAACAAAGCTATTCTAATTTTTAGAGTTTAGACTAAAGAGAAAGGTGGCAAACCCTTCTAGTGTAGGAGAAGGTAAAAAAACTGTTGTATGTATTTTATTGGCGACGTTTTGTGGAACAGTGTGTTCACTTTTTCAAGCCATTGTGTTTAATAATGAAACACAACTCTAGAAAAAAAATACTTACAAAAACTAAAATCACTAGTGATGGTCTACTGACACAGTCAACAAACAGTTAGTTAAAAACGAGTTGATATTTTTAGCTCTTTGTGAAGGAAGGGCATAAAAACTACTCGGGATTTTTAGGGTGACGTTTCGTGTACCATGTGTATACTCCTTCAGGTTACTACAATTTATTGCACGTAAATTCTAAAAGTATCAACTGGAAGTTAAACAGGAGGATAGAAACCTTATCAGTTAGAAAACGAGTTCATAGACATAAAAATGACAACAATGCATTACATTTAATGGAGAAGGTTGTTATATACAGTACTGAGGTTACTTGTATCTGTACTAAAATTTACATTATTGTCATGTTTTGTTATATCTAGGTTTCGCTAAGATCGTGGAGTTACTAAAATCAAATTTATACCCAGTGTTATTATGAGCAATAGCTGATTCTGATTTTTTGTTTTTACAATAAATGATTGTTTTTATACAATTACCAGTTATTTTATATGTCTGTCCCATATAACATTTATTACATTCCATGCACTTGACTATATATAACATTGTGTTTGTCGTTTGATTCAGTTTTAACTTTTGTTTTGAAGTAAATCGTGTTGTTATTATACGTCACTATTTTTAGGTTAATGTTTTTGAAAATCGGAATGAGTGTTTTGTTAGACCAGAAACGTTTATAAATAAAATTCAAGTTACTTAATGCGGATGGTATGTTATTAGTATTTTTGTCAACAAAAACTAACTGCATTAAGGTTGTCTAAAGCAAGATCAACGTTCTTTGTATACAGCATAATTACTAAAAGTATGGTAGTGGTAATAGCAACATAAAAATTTCTTTGTTATATTCATAAATAGTTTTGTTGCTGATCCAGTTTCTTTAGAGTACAGTGTGACAAAACAATGATGCAACATTCAATAAAAACACAATCTAAAATAGGAAAGATAAATAGAGTAACTTTAATCTTAGTACAGATTGTAATTGTAATAATTGCATTTTAGAGATTGTGCTTTAATCTAAAAATATTTGCAAAAATAATTTATTTACGATATTCCCAAGGCGCAAATTTATTAGAAAACGTAAAAATTGTGTCAAAAAAAATTAAAACAAAATTGTATAAAACACTTTAAAACAACAATGTAAAAACATAAAAATACTGACAATAATTTTCAAAAACAATGGCAAACTTCTTTTTTAAATTATTTGCTTGTGTTAGGTAAATTTTAGATTAGATCTTACAAAAAGATTTTAAATTTGTTTGATTATTATTTTAATCTACTGAGAAAACTATTACATAAAGCTTTTGTTCTATTAAAATTTTGTTTACTTGTTTTTTATGCATTACCAAAGTTGTTTGCTTGTCGTGTAGGTATTATTCTAAGTTATTTATGTAATTAATTGTTTTACAAAATTGATTACGTCATTATAATTGTCTTTAAATATATGTATCTGAAAAGTTAAAAGCATTTCCTTGATTTTCCAATTTACAAATTAACAGATAATAATTATAAAATGAATTAAATATTACTTTTAATCAAATATAAAAACAAAATTTAAAAACAATAAAAAACTATTGTTTAGCTCGTTGGCTCTTGTAAAAATTTAAAAGTTTTGTTCTACATAAAATTTTTCTTTGGTGTTATTTATATCTTCTTTATAAATTTTAAATAACATAAGATGCTTTTTTCCCAACAGGAAAAGATTTCTAACTAATTAATTGTTTGATTTTTTTTTAATTTGGCAATGTTGGCGTGCTTTATCGGACCATCAACAGTAACAGAATCATTAAGTTTTTTTTTACCAATTTCGTTGTTTTATTATAATGAGTATTTCATTTTGTATTTATTTTCCAATCAATAGCAGTTTAAGCATAATTAAATAACGTTTCTGTAATATAAATGACTTTTTAATCGTAATAATGTTCTGCCTGGTTTATTTATGTTTAAAGAACAGTAAATTTATGAGACTGCAGATATTTCGTAATAATGCATTTTTATTGTTAGCTTAAAGTTAAAGTAGTTTATAATAAATTACGATTCAATCGAGTACCGTAGGAGTCTGAAACATGAGTTAATACATTAAAGTACTCGCAAATTCATAGATTACTCGCCATTTGTGGTTTCGGATAAATTATATGGAGATTATTAAGCTATACTGTAAAATATATCTACTGGATTTAGCTCATAAATATGTTCAGATCTTATTCTATAAGAATTTAATCGTTGGACAATTCGCTTGCAATATGTAATTTTCCGACATGTCATTCGTTATTAAAACGTTATCGATAGATATAAAAAATGTCATACGGCTTCCGGTGTCTGAAATAAGTTAACTATTATTTATCTAAACATACATCTATTTTTGCATCTGCCTATGACATATTTAATACATATTTATTGAGAAATTGTTTAGGTATTCATAAAGGCGTTGCTTACTAAGGCGTATGTATAATAAAACAATGAATAATTTAGGAACTTTAGTTCTGAACTTCTTATCAAGCCATAGTTTTTTTCATTAGTTTTATCATATAAGAAGAGTGATATCTATTAAAAAAATTAAATGCATAAACCCTTTAGGTGTTAAGTCGATGTTACAATGATCGGAAAACCGCAGCTGTGTCGTAATAAAAACAAAAAGATAAATTAAGTTAATTAAATTAAGGTCATTGTTCTTCTATAAGGTTCATTAAATTTTTTTAGATATAAACCAGTGCATCTGTACATCAGGTATGCTTCAATAACTACTTTAAATTTATAACTAAATGACACTCTGTCTAATTTATATCTGAGAAGATGTAGTTAATCGCTAGTCTTTGAATTACTAGGTTTTAAGGTTGAAAAACACCCTCTTAGTAACGATAGGGTTAAAATTCATAAAACAAGACATCAGTATAAAATAATTGGTTTAATAAAGCATGTCGCTTAGGTTTTTTCATTTTGCTTTTCCAATGTTCTTATTTAAACTACAGGTGATTATTTTTTTTGTTGTCATATGCTTATTTAGGGCACCTGCCATATATTCATCTAATTTTCTACCCCACGCATTTTAGTTTTTTGTTCCTTCTAATATTTTGTCAATTTGTCGGTATAATAGTATAATTTCAATCTACCACTTATCTTATAATGTACTTTTTGCTTGATTTGTTATTGTTTTAATTTAATTATAGAATTAGTTTTTATTTTCTTAGAAACTGTTTTTGAATAATAAAAAAAATTGTAACAAATATCTGCGTATTAAAGAAGCTGCTAGGTAAACCTTTAATAATGATTATAGTAATTTTAGAAGCAGTATTCCAATTAAACAAGTGATCGCACAAATAAATTCTAGAAAAACTGCGGGTAGATAAACTGAATTGCGTGCTACTTGACGATAATTATAACGATTTCTCAATTGGAAACCCTCGAGGAATAAGCACTGATCGTTATGTAACATTTTTATAAATTAAATTATACGCTTATGGCAGGAAACAATATATTGGTTATGAAAATACTGTGAAAGCTATTGAAAAGCTTATTACTGTACCCGCAGAATAACAGATGGTTAAAATTATTTTTCTTATTATTTTAGGATACTGTGTCAAGTATTATTGCTAAATCCATAAATTTAATTTTGTTTGCATTGTATAAATTATAAGGCAAAACCAAGAATACAGTTTATTATACAGAAATTTTCTTGTATACACTAACTTTATTAGTTTAGTAAAATTACGCTAATTCTAAAAAAGAAATTTTAATTAACTTAAATTGTAATTCTTATTAAAAACTGTGTTAAAAACTTACTAATTTGTAAAAAAATGATTTTATTAATTTTTATCTAAATCAAAATTGTTGTTTTGATTTTATTTTTAATTATTGTATAAGTATAATGAGTGATTCTTGTTTATAAACATATAATTCAAATTTAAGTGAAACTAATTTAAAACAATATCAATTAAAAAAAGACTTTATGAAAGTAATAGTTTACAAAATTATACCAATAATTTCTATTTTTTTAAGTGCACTATCATTTTAAAAAAGTTATTTTTCACTAATTTCAATGTAATTTATTTAGATTTGTTGTGAAAAATGTGAAAAACAATTGCTCACAATATTATTCTAAAAAAGTTGTTTTAATAACAAAAAAAAAACACTAATAATTCTTTGAACGTTCCATCGAAGTATTTGGTATATTTCATACGTAAAAAAGTTTACTTGCGTGTGTTTTCTTACAGAAACATTTTGTGGATCAAGAGTTTCACTATCACCACATCAACCGAATTTGTTATTTAAAATAAATATACAGGATGAAAAAATTAGATGTTTTCGATTACAATTATAACACAAAAATTTAAATTTAGTGGACTAAACTATAATTTACTTGCATATATCGAAAGGTTACTTAAGTAACACTACAAGTAATTAAAGCGGTCCGTAAGCCCAATCATCAACCAAAATAGTAATGAATGACAAACTTATTAAATAGATAACCCACGGGCTAAAAACGACAAGACATTTTAGAGATAATATTAGCATAAACTGTACTAAAGTAGTTTCCATCAGTATTTATAAACACTTACTCTTTTTCTCTCGATAGTAACTTATTAATAATAATTTTACTAGAAAAAAATAATATATATTTTTTGATCAGATGTTCCTCGTTCTCAACTTTAGAATATTTTAAGTTCTTTGTGGTTTTCAATTTTTTCTGTACAGGACCGTACTCAGTCTTTTTAATAAAACACTCTCTATATTTTTGTATTTTTAAAATCAATATTTCAAACTTTTATCTACTTAAGTATACTCGTTTAAAAGGAAAAAAGTACTTTTTAAATGTTTTTGACGAAATTCAATCGTTAAAAGCAGAGCAGCAAAGTTTGAGTTATAAAAAAACGTTTTATTTATTGATCTGTTGATTTTAAAGCAAAAGCAAAGGAAAAAGGGCGCATTAATTTATATTTAACGACAACAGGAAAATTAGCAAAAACAGATTTTTTTAAATAGAACACCCTGTATAATAAATAAACTTAATATAGTCGAGTTTTTTTAAAGTGGCGTTTTATAGATTTAAAGTTTAAACGCCTATAGAGATAGACAAACGTTCTCTTTCTCGTTTCGTTTCATTATTTAAATGAGAATTTTGTAATGCCTACAAAGACAATAACTTATTCACGTAAATCTACGGCATGAATATGCTTTCTTAATTTAAGAGAAAGACCGCGGTAGAACAACAAAACGTAGAATACTGAAAGCTAAATTTAATTTTGTGTTGTTTGTTTTACTGCTTATAAGCCTCTTAAACAGTGAAAATTCTACGTTTTATTGTTCGAGCGCCGTTAAAATTTTGTGACAAGTGACAAATTATTTGTTTCATGCCTTTGGACAGATTACAGATAACATAGGTGTTAACAAAAAATAACAAAAAAAATATTTGAAGCAAATTGCGTTATTTTTGTGGTTTATTTTAATTTTAGTGCAGATATTAAGCAAAAAAACAAGACAATTCAAACTAAAATAATTATCCCCGAATACATATTTAACAAAAAATAAACTTATATAATAAGAAATGTATTCATTAAAAACTCTAAAGGGGATTCTATTTTTTAAAAATGCTTTTGCTAATTTTTTTATGGTTGTCAAAAAAAATCAATATGTCTCTTTTACAACAAATTTGCTTTAAAATTAACATAAATAAAACGCTTTTTCAATTCCAAAAATAACTGAGCCAACCAAAATGACGCGCAACCGCTTATGTACTCTGCGTTGCTTTTTTGGTAGTTTTTTCAGTTTTAACGCTTCGGCCTAATGATGCGGCATTTTAATGAATTTAATTAATAGGTATTTACCAGTTACGATAGATACAAAACCATTTTTATTATGTTTATTTTATAAGCACGTTTTTGCTTACGAATAAAATAATAAGATAACGATAAATGAACGCTCCTCACTTTGTTTATTTGCTAGACAGCAGATGCTACGTTACATATTGTAATGTCGTTATGTGTAAATAGTATCGGCGTCTTAAAAAAAACAATCTAGTAAAACACAATTAACGTTAGTTTTTTATTATACAACAAATTATATAGTAAGTATTCAACTAACGGTAATTAGCAAGTCCGACACACTTTTCATTAAAAAAAAATTAAAAACAGGTTGGTTGACGCAAAAAATAAAAAGCTTAAAGAAGTTGACTTATGCTCAACTTTACCGACAGTTTCTATAGATAAATATGTATCAAATAAATACGACATAGGTATTTACGTTAACTAAGTAGAAAGTGTCACGTTTCAAAATTGTTTGGACGCCTAGGAATTCGTATGTGTTTGAAAATCAGATAACTGGAACTAAAAACTATTTCAAAGATGTATATGGTTAGTTTATTCGAATATTTAAAAAAGTTCCTTTTGCAAAATCTGTGTACTGTTCTTGTGCAAAGTTAGTGTTAGAAAGGAAAATTATGAAACTCTAAAAACCTAGTAAATATTCATTTCAAAAATTGAAAAAACGCGTTGTAATTATTTGCAAGTCATTCGAGTACTAAGTATCGTAAAAAACACGTTGCAGTGCTATTTTTTCGTGTAATGGATGGTCATTAAAAATATGTTTGTAAAATGTTAGATAATTGCAGTAAAGAGAAAGTTGGGTCATTGAAATAATAAATTTAGTGGCAGACAAGACTATCATTAGGATGACACAAAGACATTGGAAAACCGTTAATAAACCTGATAAAAACAATGGAAACTTTAGAGCATTGCTACGGTACCAAATGCGTAATGGCGATGTTAATTTACACTCGTATCTATACTGCAACTGTGGATGCAACTTATATAAGTCCTGAAATTCAGAATGAGTTAATCACCTTTATTGGATCACAAGTTCAGAACGTAATACTTAGGAAAATATTAAAATCTACGTACGTTATGAAGAGGGATGTAAAATTAGGAAATATTTTTTTAAATTTGTTGCGGTTCACAGCACTTCAAGAGGTTTGGCCATCCTCTTAAATAAGCCTCTATTTCTTTAAAAATAAATTTAATAAAGGGTTCATTTAGAGGTGTGCAAATTATGATACCTGAAACCTTTCCAAAGCTATTTGCACGCATTGGGCATTTCACAGCCTCAACTTGTGCTTAAACGGCGCTTGTAGGTAACACTTGTTTAAAATAGTTTTAGAACGATTAGTGAACTTTCCACATTTTTTTACATTTTGGCGAAGAGGTCAAAAATTCTACAGGACAAATTGAACAATCTTAGAGACGTTACAACCTTAAAAAAAATTGTAAAAGTTGTTGGGTAGAAAAACACGATTCTATTTTTTTATTTGCAGATGTTTTACCGTGTATATAATCCTTATTTTAAAATATTTACAAAACTATAATAGCTTAGGAAAGGCAATATTTTTGCAGCAAGCACATTTTCGTTTAACGTCTTTTTGAAATGTTAAGAATTACACGACAATTGTTGTAACATTTGCTACAAAATCTTTTGCTCTTTAGAGTATTCAACATATTTAAACTCTCTTAACAAAAACTAGACAAAGTGCACACAGACAGTTTAAGAAAATTTATAATAAATCTATTAAAATAATCAAAAAGTTTGGAGTACAACTGTCTTTGCCACGTCGGATTAAAACTCAATTGTACAGAGAATATATAACAGCAGATGACGTGGAAGAATATTATCGGCGCACTTTGTTGATTGTTTTTGTCAATAATTTAATAGTTTTCTTAAATAAATAATTTTTTATACAAGATATGATTCTAAAATCTTTAGAATTGATTGCACATATAAACGTCATTCATAAATGATTTTTGTGTAGGAGTTGTATTTTATTGCACATGCAAAAGATTTTGATACAATGTGGTACTAATACAAAAAAGTAAATTGTGTTTTATTTGCTTTGTATGGCTTGTTTTTGTTAAACAAACATAAGACAGTTTAAAGATAAGACGGCAATTGCACCGAAATTTCATTTTAAATATGTATCAAAGCTGCCACTATCAAATGCAGGTCTACAGATAAAAAAAACACAAAACTATATTTTATAAAAGTTGTAATATATGAAAATTAGTTTTAGATTTTGTGTGAACACTTTCCTAACGGATTGTGATATTAACTTTCAAGAATATTTATTTTAAATTATTAACAAAATCATTATAAATAATTTAAATATATTTGAACTGAACACTCTTCCGGGGTAGCTTGCGGTAGATACCTTGAGATAAACAAACACAATAATATAAACTCAAAGTATATTGTACTAATTACAAAAAACGTCTTAAATAAATAATTTTCTGGCGTGTTGTTCTTCGCCTTTGAGCGGCGCCCCCAATGTGACGCCTCTGGTAGATTTAGTTCGCCCTGCAAGGTTAATAGAGGTTATTAGTTTCAATTGCGCTTTTACGAAAATGGCGGCGTAAATTTCCAGCTGCGAACTTTGCTGCAAGTAATTTAATTAAAATACGGTGCTCTGTAATTAATCGAGGTGTTAGTAGGATTTACACAGGTGAGTTAATGTGTTATACAAACGGTAAAATAACAGGGAACGGTTAAACTAGGAATTTTCAAGTTAAGTCGGACCGGCGTGTTATCTACAGGTGTGTGGAAAATTACCGGTATGAGTTCCAATAGTAAATGAACGTGAATGCTACTAGCACAAATATTAAGGGAGTACAAGGATCGTTTATGCGATACAAACAGGATCTTAAATGTAAACTACGAGGATGTTGTGACTTGTACGAAGTTTACTACAGGGTATGTATGAATTGTGAAATGACAATGAACGAATGGGTTTTTAGAGATGACAGGATACAGGGATGGCAACTGACTTTAGGGGAAGATGTAGGGGTCGAGAATGTTGTTTCGGTAATTAATACTAGTTTTCAAGATTTAACGATAATGAATGAATGCTACGTGGAAGTACGGTGGAGGCTAAATCCCGTTTTATGTATCAGGGTTTTGGTGCAATGATTACTCAGGCAACTATCGGCTTTTCGCCAGTGTCCACCAACAAGCAATTGTGTTCCCGGAGGCTTTTAGAGGTCAAACGACCCAATACGGAGATTACGTTGGGTAGTGCAACTATCGGCTGTTCGCCGCTGTCCACACTGGCCCCAATACGAAATTGCATATCAGAGGAATTATTTACAACAGGGATGTATATGAAATAACGAAATTAAAAAGGACCATTCAGGTAAAATAAAATAAAATCGATCAATACTGGTACAAAAGGGTGGCTACTTACAAATACAGGTGCTGGCGATGAATACACTTAGTACAGGTGACAGGACGAGGTACATGCGAGAGGTACGGAATGAATGAAAGATGATGATGATACAAAATGCAATAAATATGATTGTGGTACAAAATGAATGAAATATTCGGATGCAAATGGTAAATCGCGAATCAGAAGAATTGTCAGGTACGGTGCAGGTTGTTAATAATCTTGGACGGTTCAGGAGGGTTATATTTCCAGGTAAACACAAGAAGAACTGGTAAAATATAGATAGATTTTTCCCCTGATGCATGCTATTTTATACTGCTGGTGGTCACGCTTCGGTGGACATTTAGAGTAGGGATTCTTCGTCTGCGCGATCATGTAATCTTGTAAACGCGACGAGGTCGAAGTCCACGCGTATTTGTTGGGATTTTTACACAATTTTATTACAAATACGGACATCACAATCGGTTTCGTTACAGAACAAATCTATGATTACGTATTTCAATTCTTCTAAGAAAGTTATTTACATAACCGAAGCTGCATGTATACAATGTCCTAACAGGTTTTAACCAACTTCTCAACAAAATATCTTTAATTTTTAAAATAACATTTCAATTTTTTAACATGTTGTTTGATAAATGTTACTTGTTTGTAAATTTTTGTAAAGGTTAATAAACGTAATTTCAAAAAACTAATTTTAATTTGTTATATAGTAGTTATATTCTACCGCAATGTCAACCTTAAAAAAACTTTTTTTCTAAATTTCGAAAACGTTCACGTACTTTTTATCCACGTCTAGAACATTCACGAAAGAATATAGAAAATTCTTGAAATATAGCAGAAATGTATAAATGCAGTACAAACAAATCATAGGTCACTTATTTCAGTAATTCAAAGTCTGCAGTGTTAAGAAAATTATTCAAGTTTAAATAAATAAGTGATTAACGCGTATTGAGATAAATATAACAGAGTATAACCTTGTACGTGACTTGAATGTAAACAAGTGTAAGTGATTAGATAAATAGAAGTTATCCGCGAACTTTATCTTTCGGTGCGTGTACTGTATAAATTAGCGTAAGTGCTTGTATTAAATTTCCTTAGATTTAATTAGTCCGTTAGTATAAACGTCTGAAGATTTTATGAGTTCTAGAATTCGTTACATTATGTAACTTGCTTAAAAATATAAATAATAAAATGTATAATTTTATTATTAAAAAGCATTAATATTTATCAAACGTTTTCTGATAGATGTAGTTATTTTATCAGGTTAATTATTGTTGAAAACAGTATTATAACTAGTAAACATATGTTATCTATATAATGAAACGTTTTTAAGTTCGAGAGCCTTTACGAAGTTGTTATCCATTTTCCAGAACGTTCACCGAAAGATATAGAACATTCGCGAAGGATTACCAAAATGTATAAACGCGGTACAAAAAAATCATAGGTCAGTTATTCCAGTAATTCGAAGACGGCAGTGTTAATAAGACTATTCAAGTTTAAATAAATAAGCGATTAACGCGTGTTATAAATAAATATACGAAGTATAACCTTGTACGTGACTTTAAAGTAAACAATAAGTGTTAATCTAAAGTTATCCGTGGACTTAATCTTCGTGTAACTGATAGTGCTATATATAAATTAGTGTTTTTATAAAATATCCTTAGACTTAATTAGTTCGGTTGGTTATAAACGTGTACATATTTTTAATGTATATAAATTAGTTTTTAATAATTGTTAAAATAATTAAATTAACTGGAACGAATAAGCATAATGGATAATTAGCAAATTGATGGCAGAGCCATCTTATAGTATTAGGTACAGGGCTTTCACAAATATTTGTTTCTGACGTGACATATATGTTAGGCAAGCAACATTTCTTAGAATAGTATTAAGTAAAACAAAAATTACTAAATGAGAAATTTAATTTGTAACTTCTAAATTAATGTTAAGTAAATAATTAAAAACTGTAACACATTAACAACAGCTGTTTATTTAAAAGAAAAATAGATAATAACAATGAGAGAGACACTTGTTTTTTGTTTCAGGAGGTTCAGATAATAACTTAAATGGGTTAAACGATAAATTATTAGTTTTTAGAAATTACGTTCCCTCCCACCATAATTTACAATTTTTTAAATTATTAGCGATAGTGCTTCGCGATATTATATCTGCAGCGTTTTGTTTGCTATCAATAAGATGCCATTATTCAAAATTTGAATAAGTTTGTATTTCGGCAACTGTTGGCTACGAAAGTTTTCCATTTATTTGGTGAACCTGCTAGCCAAGACGAAACAATAGAAGAATCTGTTCAATAATTATACCAATTTATATTTAAACAAAGATCTGTTTTTAGTTTTTCCATTAATTTCGTTAATAATAGTGCTCCACTTAACTCTAATCGAGGAATAGAAATAATGCTTAAAGGCGCTACCTTAGATTTAGCGCATATTAGTTGACTATGATACGAACCGTTTTTATCCAATGTTCTTAAATATATGCACGCTCCGTAGCTTTGTTCAGAAGTGTCGCAATATCCGTGTAATTAAAAAAAATGATTGATTTGGATTTATGTTTCTCAAAATATTAATACATGAAATATTTGGCAGTTCTTCTAAAAATTATTTCCATTTCAATTCAATATTAGCGGGTACTGATTCGTCCCAATTGATTTTAAATGTCCATAAATATTGTAATAAGATTTTTGCATCAATAGTGACCGGTCCGATTAAACCTAAAGGATTATACTTAATATGTTGCGTTTCGTAATCGAGTTTAAAGGTAAAATAGGTATTTTAATTTATCTTCCATACAGTAACTCCTAATATTTTTGTATCTTGTTTATCTATATTTATATCATTATTACATATTATTTGATTGATTACAATGTGACGTTAATTCAGGAATGTTTGACGCCCACTTACTTAATTCAAATCCTCCTCGACTTAAAAGTGCAATTCATGGACTATGTAATTCACGTGCCGTTTTTAAATCATCGATACTTGTTAATAAATCATCAACATAAAAATTGCTAAATTAATTTCGCTTCCTTCATCTTGTTCAAGTTGACGAATTGCTCTAATAGCCAAAAATTGTGCCCATGCAGTTCCATACGTTACTGTCTTTAATCTATAATCGTGAATTGTTTCGTTAAAATTGTGTCGCCCCAAAATTCTTTGATAAATGCAATGACCTTCTTGAATAAAAACTTGTCAGTACATTTTACATGTGTCTGCAGATATTGCAATTTTACGAGTTCTAAAACGTACTAATAATAAAAACAAGTTATGTCGTATTGTTGGCCTTATCATTAAAGTGTCATTTAAGCTTAACCCGGATGACAACTTTGCCGATCCATCAAAAACGACCCCCAGTTTGTTTTCTGAAGATTTAAACACAGCGTGGTGTGGAAGAAAGAAATAGTTTTTTACGTTAATTTCATGCTTTAGCACTACCTCTATGTGTTTTACATTTAAATACTCAGAAATGAACATTGAAAAATTTTCTTTTAAGTTGGGATTTGCGTTAAGTTTCCTGTCTAATTGAAGAAATCGCTTTGTATCTACTTTTTTGGTATTTCCTAAGCTTTTAAGATTATTTTTAAGCGGCAAGCTTACGATATACCTATTAAATTTTGTTTGGATATATCAAAAACAATTGTTTATTTTATTTGTAACGTTTTAAATTATAAATAAATTCTTTAAGGAAAATTATAAAAATATGTGTGCATTCTACACTTTTACAAATGCAAGTGCCTTGTCCGCTTGAATGTATTGAAGCGTCCTTGGCGATAACAGGGAGATATAAAAATGTATTACAATGTGCGATTGTAAATATATTAGCAAATATTTAACACGCCCTCTCAAGTCGCACATTATTCACAATCGTGTTTCCAGCTACCAATTCCAAGTCCAAGTTCCGTTAGTACGTCTGCTATCATATTTTTACTTGAAATGTGCTTCAAAACAAACTTTCCGTCATTAATCGATTCACGCACAAAATAATGCTTGATATCGATGTGCTTCGTACGAGCATGAAATACAGGGTTGTTAGCTAAGCATTCAGCTCCTCTGTTATCAACGAACAACGTCACATTGCATATATCATTTATCTTTAGTTCACGACACATACTTCGTAAATAAATTGCCTGTTTAGCTGCTTCAGATAGGCTGACGTACTCAGTTTCTGTAGATGATACCACAACCGTCCTTTGTTTTTGCGATTTCCACGAAATAGCTGCACCACTAAGTAAAAACACGTATCCCGTGTACGACCGTCGATCTACAACACAACCTTCCCAATTTGCGTCGGCATAACCAATTAATGGTTTTATTATTTTTTGTATATATTAATCCAAAGTCTGCAGTTCCTGCTATTTACCGTAAAAGTCTTTTTACACAGTTCCAGTGACACATGCGTTGCTTATCAACGAATTGCGCTAATCTAGAAATAGTATATGAAATGTCCGGACATGTTCCAACTGAATTCACGATACGGATAGTCTTGTGACAAATTCTCACCAGCGTTGTTAAAATCCACGTTAACTACAGAAGGAGTTGCCACTGTATTGCACTGATCCATTCCGTACTGCTTTAATAACCCTCGTACATAACCCATTTGTGAAAGTTAATTTCAAAACCGAGACAATTTTCTGCAAGACCAAGGTTTTTAATTACAAAGTCTTTCATTAAACTTTGTTTAATTTTTATAACAACTTTTAGCTCTCGCGAAGCGGTAAGAATATCGTCAACATACACAAGCACAAGTACTAAACTTCCATCACAATGGTCGTAAAACAAACAAGGTTCATTCGTAAAACACTTAATTCCTAAACTCAAAAGTTTTTCACTAAGCTTCTTATACCATTGACGGCCTGCTTGTCGTAGTCCATACAGAACTTTCTCCAACCTACACGCATTGCCCCCATCGCGTAAACTTTGAAGCATTTTCTTTGCTCGAATTTCAATATCTAAAATCAACTTGTGCCTTGATAAAATTCTTTCTAACTTTCATACAACATATCGGGCATTTTTATCGTAACTTTTTCGTTTAAATTTCCATTTAAATATGCCGCTACAACGTCGAATTGATAGATTTTTAAATTGAACTGAACTGCAAGAGCTAACAGTAATCTTAATGTTTCTAACCTAGCCACAGGAGCAAACGTTTGATGATAATCAACACCATATCTCTGACTATAGCCTTTAGCTACTAGTTGAGCCTTGCGTTTTTTAATTTCACCATCACAATCAAACTTGTTTGTTAAAACGAGGCGACACCCAATAATGTTTCTACAATTATCTTCCTTAACAATTTCCCATGTGTCATTTTTAATTAAACTTAACATTTTGGTTTCTATCGCGTCTTTCCATTCATCACACGCGTCACTTTTTAAAGCATCTTGAACACTAACTTCCGCGACTTTCACAAAAACGTCATCATCAACGTCCCGTTCTACTTCGTCAATCTGAGTTTCTTCTGTATTTTGCAATACAGAACTACGCGATTGAAATAGTTTCCTCGGTCGCCCTCTGCTACCAGTACGCAACAAACGCGGTCTGCCAGGACCTCTTGTTATGTTATTGGAAAATTGCACTTTTATAATAGGTTGTTCATCGGGGACTTCGGTTACTTTTGACTGATGCGGTGAAAACTCTATAGATTTTTGAATATCTGGCACTTTGTCGACTTCGTCTGTTGGCATTAACAAATGATCTAACTCACACGTATCATATGTTGCATTTCCGTAAATACCTAACAATTTCACATCACGAGCGTTTATAACTTGTCGTAAATTTGGTATCCACACACGAAATCCTTTTCTATCACGGGTATATCCCACGAACACACCTTCCATAGACCGGACTTCAAACTTGTCTTTTAGGGGATTCTTATCTAATACAAACACTTTCGACCCGAACGTTTGAAGATTGTTTATTTTTAATTTCTTTTGTGTCCATTTTTCATAAGGAATCTCTCCTTTCAAGCTACTAGTTGGACATCGGTTACGTATATAACAAGCGGTAGCAACCACATTTGACCAAAATGATGCACATAAACTAGACTGCAACAATAAACATCTCTAATAGCGTACGATTCATTCGCCCTGCTACACCGTTTTGTTGCGGAGTTCGAGGGATTGTTAATCTTCGCTCGATGTCTTCTTCAGCTAAATATTCATCAAGCTCAGTGTTACAATATTCGCCACCGTTATCAGATTGCAGCCATTTCACCTTCTTTCCAGTTTGCCTTTCTACTAATTTCTGATAAAGTTTGAAAGCATCAAACACACCGCACTTTTTCTTTAAAAAGTAAACGTCGCACCACCTCGTGCTATCATCAACAAATGACACAAAATACTTAGCACCACCTGTCAATTCAGTTCTAAATGGACCAACCACATCCGAATAAACAATTTTTAAAGTTTTATTACACGGTACCCTATTTTTTACAAAAGGTAACGCGGTCATTTTACCTTTTAAACACACCTCACATCGTAATAATTGGTCGGCGTCTTCAACACCATTTGCGGATATGACACCTTTGCGAACCAATTTCATTAAAACCTCGCCGTTCAAGTGTCCTAATTTCTCATGCCATTTCCAAATTTCAGAGCACTCAGCTTGCAAAACAGCTTGAGCACATTTAGGATTTTCGCGCACATGGTAAAGATTTCCTATCCGATCGGCAATTACTATCACATTTCCACAGTTGTCACGAATATACGCGTCATTTTGGCGAAAGGTTACTTCATGTCCTTTGTTTGTAATTTTGGCGACCGAAATTAGGTTTGTTCGGATATCAGGCACAAACAAAGTGTCTTTGAACTCTATGAGTTGATGACCTTTATCACTCGCTACCGAAATATGAACAACACCCGTTCCTTTCACTTCAGCAGACGCCTGACTCGCTAGTTTTAGTTTAACCTTTGGAGACTCACTAATACTCTTAAACAACCTTTCTTCACCGCACAAATGAGCAGTGCAACCACTGTCCAAAAGCCAGACTTTATTTTCATTACACCTTTCCTTATTCGCACTGTCTATACTAGTAATTGTATGACTTGCAACATAAGATTCATTAGGTCTTCTTTTATCAGTCACGTGCTTATTCTCATTACATGCATTCGCTTTATGACCAGAGACACCACATTTGTAACACTTAAGCACACCACGTTTTGTTTTCCATTTTCCTTTCCTTGTAGTTTGAGAATTTTCATTAATTTTATCGTTACCAGCGGCCATGGCGATTACAACATTATCAGTTCTTTGTCTGCGCGCCTCACTCTCTTCTATAATTTTTACTTTCAAATCTTCGGCGGTAGGGAGTTCATCGCGTGTCTCTATTGCGCATCGAAAATTTTCAAATGTTGAGGGAAGGCTATACAAAAGCATGATAGTTAACAAATTTACATTAACATTAACATTCATATTTACGAACTTATCAACAGCGTCGAAAAATTTTGCTAAATGTTCTTTCACGTCACCACTTTCTTCCAATCTCTGAAGCATTAATTGTTTCAACAACGTTGCTTTTCGTGCAGGACCTATTGAAGCATATATTGAATCCAATTTAATCCATACGTCCCTTGACGTTTCGCACCCACAAATTTGTTTTAGTTCAGATGGTTGAATTGACAAAATTAAATCTGCTTTCGCCTTTTTATCAGCTTTCAACCAATTTTCTCTCAAGACATTTTTGCTTGACGAGTCGTCACATGTACCTGCTAACGGCAATACATTGGTTCCATTTACATATTCCCATAAGTCGTTTTTTGTAAGTAGAGCTTCCACCTGCATACTCCACGTGTCATAGTTATCTTTCGATAACAACTCTATGCGTGAAGACGATGTTGTCGTAGCCATTTTCAGTTAACTTCAGAACTGTCTAAATACAGAAACACACACTACTGGAACTTAATCACAAAAACGTTCTGGGCCCATAACCTATTAAATTATGTTTGGAAATATCGAAAACAATTGTTTATTTTATTTGTAACGTTTTAAATTATAAATGAATTCTTTAAGGAAAATTATAAAAATATGTATGCATTCTACACCTTTACAAATGCAAATGCCTTGTCCGCTTGAATGTATTGAAGCGTCCTTGGCGATAACAGGCAGATATAAAAATGTATTACAATGTGCTATTGTAAATATATTAGCAAATATTTAACAATACCTGCCGCTAGAGTTTCTAGAAATTGTTTTTTTAAAATGTACTTCACATGCATTTTCTTCGTCAGAATTTTTTTTTGTCCGCGTATTTTTCAACTTCCCAGAATTTACTTAACTGAAGTTCGAATTCTTTGTTTGGAGATTTTATAAAAATATTTGTAATTGCTAAATTTCAAATAGTTTCTTTAGGACCAATGTTACCTCCAGCTATCCAACCAAGTACGGTATCTTAGAAATATGGTTGACTTTTATTAATTTTAATTTGCCCCGTTTTAATTATTTCCCAAAATAAATGGGCTCCTATTAATATCTATGGAAGACGATATATTAAAATACGTGTCTGCTAGTTTATGTTTATGTAATCGGAAATGTTATTTTGGGACAAATTAATAGTTATAAGAGGCAAATTATTTGTGATTTTTGGTAAAACTAAGCAATCGATTGTTCGTTTGAATGAATTAAAACGTTAATCTATAGTTACAGTAGCGTAATGGTTAATATTAGCTCCTGCGTTGCTAATCCCGGCAATTTGATAACAGATAAGCGTTAATTTAAGATTTAATTTTTGACACATTGAATATATAATAAAATTGCTTTGGCTACCTACATCTAACAATGTTCTAACTTTACTTACTTACTTGAATTTACGTTTCTATCGTTATCAATTATTTTAAATAATGCAGTTGACAAAAAAACTTCTGAATGTTGTTGGTTATTTCTCAAAATGTATTAATTATAGAATTATTCCATATGGTCTGGTTACCATTACCTTTTTTTCGTTGTTTTCTACATAATTTATATGAAGAAGTGATTGATGTTTTCTTTTACATGTTTTGCAGCTATTCGTTGACTTACAATTAAATGTTGAGTGATTAGCTTTAAAACTATTGTTACATAACTGTAATTGCTTTACACGTTGGGAGCGATCGTTTACTGATAATGCTTTAAATTTTTTGCACACTGTGATATAATGCGTTTCGTTACAATAATTACATTTTATACTGCTATTTGAGTCTATTAAATTATATGCGTTGATCTTTGGTTGATTAGAATGTGATTGCAAATTTTCGTTTGTGCGTCGCGTGTCAAATTCTAAAGATTCAAAAGTTTTAGAACGTTTATAGAAAAATTACAAAAGTCGCTAAATTTAAGAATATCTTCTACGTTATGTTTTTTCCCACACTCGTTTAGAGGCAAAGTCTAGTTTTGAACAAATTAAGTGTACTAATAAAACATCCCTGTAATCGGTTGGCAAAGATAAATTGTTAAGAATCTTAATATGAACGTTACTTTTATCAACTAAGTCACGTAATTATAGTGATAACAGTTTTTTGATTTCTTTAAGATTAATTAGTGGGGTTACATGATCTTTTATTGTAAGACCCTTATTGTCGTACCTTTAATTAATAAATTAAGTGCAATTTTATAATTATCACTAGTGATCGATGATGTATTGATTATTTTTGCCGCTTCATCTTTTAAATACGATCTAACATAATAAAGTTTTTGAATATTAGTTAATTGGTGGTGGCAATTTAGTTTGGCTAATTATTTCGTTGCTTTTAAGATTGCCGTTATAGCATTTATCTAAAGCGGATTGAATTGACAAGGAGTTATTCAACAATAAACGAGCTTCAATTTTTGCCATATAATAATTATTAACAAATTCGTCTCGATCTTATTCTTGTTATAGATTGATTAGTTAAATTTTGCTTTAAATTGTTTCATCTTTCTACAATATTTATTTGACCAATAGGATCGTTTTTCCCAAATTTTGTTATAAAAGAACGAAATCTTGTAACCTATGTCTTTAAAACTGTAGGTTTCGAAATTAGTGTTTCTATTTGACTTATTGACATTTTGTACGTAATAAGTTAATACAATTTGAACTTTTTATAAGAAATACATATGTCTAAGTAGTAATCGGTAAAGCAATATATGTGATAAGGATAAATTCACCAATGTATTCGTTGATTAGAACTTCGTTGATTCACCAATTGTGCGTTGTTGGGAACCTCGGTACGTTAGGATTTCTTAAATTTGAGTTTTAATTTCCAACCAGTATACGAGTTGTTCAGATACGTTTTGGATCCAGATATTTGCACTCACAAACTCACGTTGTGTATACGATTTATTTGAATTTACGTTATATTAATTGAATACGATTAAATTATAATTTTGCTCGAAGGATCATGTTTCGACGTTAATTAAACGATTGTTAATTGTGTTTATTACGTTAATTTTACTACGCACAATTTTTTTACGCTTACGCTTGAAAAACACTTCTGCTTAAAGTTTACAGAAAAACTTGAATTCAAAAAAACTACCTGCGTAGTATTTATATGTTTATGTACTACAATCTTTGTGACGGTAAGCCTGAACAGGTTACGTAAGAAATAGGTTTATCTAAGTCTCTGTATTATGTATCTAAACTATAATGTTTGTCGATGCAATTGTGGAAATACATTCGTGGGTTCCTATAGCTGACAATCGGAAAGACCCGTTTGAACGCGACCGATTCAACGCAACCGTTTGTACCCGACCATTTGAACACAATACCTTCGAACGCAAGGACTTTTGAATGCAAGACTCTGGACGTAGGGAAGTTTGTACGAAGAGAAGTTTGAACGCAAAACGCAATTTAAATTTTCTTTTTTAAAGTTAGAAAAGTAAGTGTAGCTTTTGTGAGAAGCAGCTTTATTTTGTACCTTGATCATTATCAACGTTTACATTTGACGTAATAAATAAATGCCAACGTTTACAATTACACTAAAAATAGATTAACAAACAAAATTTAGAAAATTTAGTTTCAACAAGATTTGGGTTGAAAAAAAAAACGTAATAAAAATTAACCTTCAATAAAATTAAAAAACCAAAATAAAACATTAACACGGTTTAAACCAAATAAATTGTTTCGATTTTTTCGTTTTGCACTTTTCACTGTAACTTTAAATGTTTGTTTTCTTTAATAACCAACTTTTTTTTCATATTTTACCAAAATTTTTCAGTCAAACACGTTTTTTTCTTTTTTTTGTACTTTCAATGGAAAACAAATATTACCTTTATTTTACATTTTCTTACATCTTTCATATCAAATATTTTTTAAATAAATTTAAATTCATTTTACAAAAAAGTGATGGCTTATAAATTTTCTTTATTTTTTTTTTTTTAATTTCATCACTTCTTATTTTTAGTTTCAACGATTAATTTTATTTAATACATCACATTGCTGTTTATGTATTACCAAAAACTTCAAACCGATATAAAAACTAACTTGATTGTTTTTTAAATTTTTTAATAGTAATTAAAGTAGTTTCAGTTTTTTTACATTTTCTTTTTTAGTTTTTTCTTACTTTACTTAAGTTCTAACGATTGGTATTATTTATTAACAAGCAAAGTTTCTTTTCTCCTTATTTTTTGTTACTTTAAATTTATACATTGCTTTATTAATCTTGTTTTTCTATAATTTTATGACGTATTGCTTTTAATTTGATTGTTTTAATTTATTTAATACTTTTTTTTTCTTCAAAAAACATCAAAATACCTTTTTTTAATTTTTGCTGACTTTTCAGTTTTTTTTTAAATTTTTTTTACTTAAATTTGATAGTTAATGAAACTAATTCTATTATTTATCTTTTTTCTGTACTTTGTGTTGTAGGTTCTTATACAAAATTAATTTTTCTGGAATTATTTTAAAAACATGTATTCGATAGATTTTGTATTTAAGTTTTTTTCTTTCATAGTTTTTTAGTTGACAAAACTAGTTTTTCTTTTTTTTTCTTTATTTTACTTAATGTTTCTAAAATAAACTTTAATATATCTACTAAGAAAAATTGTAATCAAAAGCATTTCCGTCTTTTAAATTTTGATTTCTTTACTGTCTTCACCAAATCTTGTTTATTTTTTACATTAAATCTACTACGTCGATTTTTTTTGTTTTTTTATCAAAATTTACTGCTTAGACATACATAGCAATAAACTACTTTATGTATTATTATTAGTAGATATTATATGTATATTGTTTATTAAAATAAAAATGTGTCCGATTTTTACTGTAGTCTACATTAAAATATTAAATAAGAACAATTTCATTGTTCAACAAAATGTCATATTTTACATTGTTAAAAAAATTAATAATTATATATCTTAATATTATTGCAATTTCACAAAAAAACATATTTATTGTGTCTCCGTTTGTTTTGATGTATTTTACAAGCAACATCATGGGATGGAAAAATTGGTTTTCCGGACTAAGCCGGTAATGCTTAGTAAAATTTTGTAACTAGAAGTTGACAGCAATTCTTCTCTTTTAACAATTGTTTTATTGTATACGTTGCGCCATCTGTGGTTGCTGAACAAAACTAACTTGCGATATGAGCAGCGGCTGAGCAGAAGGAAGAGGAAGATAAAGACAAGCATCGCGATGTAAGCAACCACTCCCGAACAATTTCTCTTGTTGAAATTATTTTTTAAACGAAATAAACCATTAACAAAATTCACTTCGAACTTTATTTAAAGTGGGGTACTACCTAAATGCGACAAAACAATTATTATTTTGTGTAGAACTTAGCTACGAGTATTGTATTAAATTGTTCATAACAAATTTACACTTATTTTAATTTTATTGCCAAAAACAAGAACAAATGCAACTGTACAGTTAAAACTAAACTGTAACATAATGATTTAGCTTAGTATATTTGTATTAACAATTGAAATTTAAAATTCAGATTTCAGTGTTATCAATATGGTGATTTAAAATTATTCAACAAAATAAATCACTTTATATGAAAGTCGACACAACAAGAGCTGTTATCACACGCTTTGAAAGTATTTCAGAAGTATGAGCATAAGACGAATACTCGTAAAATAGAATACTGATACAAATAACTATTATCTGGATGAAACACGAGTTACAGAAAAAACATGTAAAAAATAAAACTGATAAGACTGATTCTTCTAGAACTAATCGTAGAGAAATTTTGGTAATTAATTTCATCCAACAGATTCAGTCAACTCCTTCATTACTATATTTGAATCACTACATTTGTTCGGTAGTGTAAAAATTTCTAATTCTAATTCAAAATGCGACGTTTAATTATAATCTACCTGAATTTAAATAATGGTGCTTTAAATTGGTTATTTCATAATAAAAAAAACTAGAAACGCAAAAATGCATTTTTGAGTGTCAATAAAAGAAAAAATGTGTATCTTGAAGGTCTAATTAAGTTTATAGTACAAATTGTCCCTTAAAATAATGTTTTGTAAACTTTTAAACACAGATTTATGTAAATGAAACTACCAGTACTACATTTTTAATTTGCATAATGTGAATTAGACTCAAATTCTTGCTATTAAAAAATAATCGGTAATTGTCCTGCAATGTCTAAAAAAATCACTGATTGCCCAACACAGCAATTAGAAAACTTTGTCAAATACATCAAAATAAAGTCAAAAAATATAAAAAATAATACATAACACAAGAAAAGAAAAAACGCGAAGTAATAAATAAAAAAATTAAAAAAACTGGTATAAGTTAAGAAAACTTTATTTCAATATTTACAATTTATTCAAACATTTAAATAAATTAATAAAACTAAAAATATAAACGTTACAGTAATTATTATCTTAAAATGCCGTAATAGTAAGCAAATAATAATTTCGTAGATTACATAAGGTACAATAAAAAAGCTAAACGAAGAATTCAACGGTTTTTTTAAAATTTTCTATTGACGATAGGAAACGATTGTTGCTTATAAAATAATAATTGCAGTTGTTTTTATCTGAGTGGGTGTATTTATTTGATTTGTCATTATTTGTCAATCAAACGTCAAAGCGTCAATAGCGTTTTTAAGATATTGTTCGTTTATCCTCCACATGCCAAACAAGCCATCCAAATATAATATAACAATGTTTCTGTTAGTTACCGTCGATAGCAATAAATAATAAATAAAAACCATGTATTTTCTATTTACGCCAGTAACTTAACAAATTTATTCAACTTTAATGCAGTTACGTTTGTTAAATTATTATTATTGCAAAACTATTATTAATGCAATAATTTTTTAAACATATTAAGAAGCTAATGAAATAACGATTATGTTTTATTTTTGTTTTTCACTGATATCTAAATCAATAAAATAATTCCTACAAAATATAAATGTCATCGTTAGGAGTCGATTAAGATTAACTTTCTGTATACAAATGTATAAGTTTTTACCAAAAGTAATGTAATTAAAAAAATTGATTTCTTTTAATAACTAAAAATAAATAATTTTATACTTACAGTACCATCTATATGCGAGTAGTTACATTTTCTATTCTAAAGTTTCAAACCATAACTTGTTTTTAGATATACCTACAAGGTTACACCAAGATATTGTAGATGGCAGATCCACAAAAGTATCACATTTAACTCAAAATAATAACAATATTAAATCTTTATTGGAATTTTAAACAACTGTTTAGCAATTAAAAATACAGGTTATACAATTTGGTAATTATAATAGTTTTATAATGATTTTTGTTTTATTATTACATATTTTAAACAACTTTGATTGAACTAAATATGAAATACATATTATAACTGGTTTAGTAATATCAACCTTTAAATAAAGTAAATTTTTGTTTGTATAAATAGTAGCCTGTTCATTATTGGCATTTACTGCCTTTCAAAGTGTTTTGTCTACACAAGACAAATACAGTCAAGCGCGCAAAAGGATTGCGTAATACAGTTAAAGGAGTTTAAAACTAATTAAAAACTAATAAGTAATTGATTTCTTTAAATAAGTTAGTTGTAATGTTTGTAATTTACGTCTTTTAACTAAAAACTAAAGCCATCTCAAATGTTTTACTGTAATTCTTACAACAAATTAATTAGTTTACAAGCTGTGATTAGGTATTAATAAGAAATTGTATTATCTTTATTGACAATTTTCTAATTAAAATTTTCTGAAATTAAACAAATTAAATTCACATATTTAATTAAATGTTTTTTGATGTTTCTATTTACAATATTGTTACCAGTGCTTTAACTGTAAAATTCAAATTACTTTTGTTTTAAAATGTATATAGAACATACTACTCTTATGTTATGTGTATGCCAATTATAGAAGTAAATTTGGATAAAGCTGTTACGTTTATATATTTTGCTACGTCTGCTAGCGCTCGACCTACAAATCTATAAAAAGCTTCCAGGCTACTTTTGTTATATACTACAAGCGGTTCCTAAGATATGATTAACGGCCTTTTTTAACGGGCCGTCCTGTACGTTAACAACTCTATAGTTTCTCGTGAAAAAAGATTACAAAATCTTTGTTACAAATTAACTTTTCATAATTATTTCAATTTACTTTTCAAACACATCTTTCTTGTGATGTCTGTATTCGCCTTAAAAATACATTAAAAAAACTGCAAATTATGTTTAATTTTTCAGCTAGACTATGTATTTGATCTAATGTGTTCATAAATGTAAGATAAGCTTTGTACCAGTGGTCAGTAAGACACCGAACTAAAGAAAGATGTTTAAATCCATCTATCGTAGAATGGACTACAGAAAGCACTACTTAGTGTATTTTTTATGGCGACGTTTTGTGAAAAGCATGGTGTTCACTTTTTCAGACTACTGAGTTTATGAAAGAAAAAAACACAAGGTAGATAGATAACGAAAACTGATTTACAATACGAAAGATTATGTCATTTTACAGATAAGATTGTTGCTTACAGTACTAAAATTATTTTTATCTATGCTAAAACTCACATTATTATTATATTTAGTTTTTTGTTTTGACTGTTCGATATATCATTGATTTCATCTTGTGAACTCAATTTTGTATGTAACTTTTTGTTTGTCGTTTAATTTAGTTTGATCTTAACCTAATGTCTCCCTCAACCTTGTAAGTGAAACATAGATATAGATCGTATTTATTCAAAATGTTTAAAGTGATAAAGATATTCTTCTCAGACATGCAAGTGATAACATTTTCTACGTATCATAACAATAATATGAGTAGAAAAATGAGTTTGTTAAGTACATACTCTAGTGCATGCCTAGACTAGCTAACGTTAGAAATGCCGGGTTACCTATGCCAGTGCCAGATATTTACTTTTGTAAGTTAGATTTTTCTACAATAACGAAGTAGTGTTTAATTTTTTTTAGTTTACATTGTACTAAATCATCAAGTTTTTAAAATTATATACTACAATAAACGCTCAGCAGTGTAAGCACCTAGTAATGGAAACATCGTGCTAATGCATAAAATTTCCCATCCTTATAAAAAAAAGTTCAAACAATACTTCTTGAGGATGCAGAGAGAATGTTGACTTTTTGCAACTGGTTTATTAATTTTTGCAGTCAACAGCCGAATAACTTTAAGTTTATTCAATGAATAGATGATTCAAATTTTTCTGAATTAGGTATAATCTTAAGATTTTGTGATATGAATTTTTTTTCTAAATCAGACAGGTAACAAAAAAAATTTACATTTTTTAAAACAGAAAAAAACCTCTTATAGCAGCTAGACTTTATTTCCAGTAAGATCGAATTCCTGCTAATAATTGTATTGGAAGTACAAATTTATTAAATGAAGCTTTTGGTAGAAATCGAATAGTTAGAAATGCACCAACAAGTTAGCGTACACGTTCCCCGTACCAAACAGATTTTTTCTTTTGGAGTTTTGTAAAGACAATGGCAACATTTTTAAATGTTTGATAAAGTAGCTAAAGTGTGTTTTTCGTTTCGGTTGATGCTTCTTTTGTGTAGATACTTAATTTAAAATTTAAGTGTATTACTGTGAAATATGAAAACTTTAAACGCTTCTTATTGATTTATTTTAAATTTAAAGTAGTAGTACATAAGACATTTGTTATTAAAAACTTTTCTTTTAAATATCTATTAAAAAACAATATTTTGTATGTTTTTATTACACTGTCGTAATCTACGGAAAAAAATGCTTCAAATTTTTGCTAATTTAACCCAACTTGTAGCTTGAATAAGAAGATAGCAATAGTGAACAGATAATTTTGGACACCTGGTATAATGTGTTGTTCTATAAGATACGCTTATCCGTTTTATTAAAGGCATTGAGCACAATTCAATTTTATTATTTTTAAATACAGAACGAGATGGTACTTAACTGTTACATTTTTGGCGTATTGGCCGTTGGCTGGTGGCTGTACGTTGTCTTGCGGTTTTGAAAAGGTAACGCTTTCTTTAGTTGTTGGCGCTAAATTTAAATTTAAATTTAACTCCGCCACATCACCCCTTTTCTAGTGAGATTGTGTTAAATTTATTTAAAGATCAAAACAAACTAGCAACTTTAATAGGTCATCCCGACTATGTTTTACGGCGTTAACGTGATTCCAATTGAACTGTCAGAGGCCTCAGTCAAAATCCTTAATTTGTCGCAGTCCGATGCCGTTAGAAAAGCGAGCTTCAATCTTTTTACAGATATATTTTTTAACTTGGTGTTGACTTTCACTTCACTTAAATTTTATGAGTAATCTGGGCGATGACCTTGTACGATCTAGTGTAGGAGGGTTGCAACAGTCGTCGAACCAAATTAACCCTCACGGAAACGTGACTACTCTTTGATAGTTTAGGTTGAAAAAATATTTGTTGCTTTCCATGGGTCATTGCAGGTGTTGGTCGCAGCTGTCGCATGTGTTCACGTAGTTGTGTGACAAACTTTCTGGATCATTGGTAACATCTTCGTTTTTGCTTAGAAAAAAAAAATTTTAGCAAGCTTAAAAACAGACATTTTTGATGTGGAGCTTTTTAAATCCATCTTAAATGTTGTAACGTCGGCCTATTTTTTAGTTTCGTGACACGTAATTGCAGTTTTTAACGTTCTGTGCGGGCGTTCTAGAATTTCGTTGTTTTAGAGGTTGTATGCTGTTGTTCTTCTTCGTTTTTTTCTAAACATATTAATTAATGAAAACAAACGAACGGATTCGAATTGCTGTCCTTGATTTGTTATATTGAATTAGAGAATCCAAAACAAGAAATCGTTTCAAAAACTGCTGATACTACAAACTCAATGATTATGTTGGTGAACACAATTGCTTTAGGTCATCAAGAGAATTGGTTTACCAGTGTTAGGCAATAACAGAAACCGCGAGAACGCGTCAATAGACCCACAATGTCTAGGTGTATGGGTTGAAACCGTCTGCTAGGTACTGAAAAATGACCGATAAGCAATTTTCTATGTCGCTGTATTTTTGACCGTTGACATAAACTACAAGTTGTTACCCATTGAGTAACGTCTTTCTGCATTGACGCTAAACGAGTTTCTTTGTCAAATGTTCCAATTTTTATTGTAAATTGTTTGCTTACATGTGCTAAATTATGAGTTGCGTTAAAAATTTGTCGGCGTAATATTTTAGAGATGTACGCACAAATGCTACCTGTAAATATGTCACACTACAGTGGTAAAGTGTCGTTTTCGGGAAAATACTGTTGTAGCACAAGTGAGGTAGTGGGTGTAATCAGGAGGTTCAAAAGTTTTCTTCTGTTTTGTTCACATACGACTTTATTCAAGTCTATTACAGGTAGTTAAATAGGTTCTAGATAGAAGAGCGCGTTGGCTAATGTGCTTTCCACACCCGCTGTAAAAAGAATGGTAAACTGATCTGTAAAATCGAGATGTCGTTGCTGCCGTGGTGAAGCGTTATTTGATTTTGCTAGAACGCGAGTGTTAGAGGTTTGTGATTCGTTTTTATTATTAAAGGGCGTTTTTTGATTATGACCCTAAAATGCTTTATCAGGGCGTATATTGCGTAAAGCTCTTGATCGTGTGCACTGTATTTTTCCTACGCGTCACTTAGACTTTTTTGCAGTGCAAGTGTTTGCAATTTATCAATATGTAATTGTTCTAGCACTGTACCTACTGCATAATCGGATGCGTCTACGGTAAACGTTAAATGTTCAACCTTGAAGGAATGCGCAAAGAATGCTGCATTTGCAAGGTCGTCCAAATATTTTTTAAGGTGCTATAATACTTTTAAAATAATTAATCAGTTATATATCTACTCTTATTACTCGGCGCCAAACTACCAACCGGGGTACCTTTCATACAGCAGTCCCTCAGATAAACTTGTGAAAAAATACAGTAGTAGTCTTGAACATTAATAATGCCTACAAAAAAACAAACTTTACGCTAAAACAGTTTGATCTACTTGTTTCTGTCCTAATGTAGCAACAATTCATTAAAAGAAAAGATCGAATTTGTAGTTTTCCAAACACTTTTGAAGATTTTTATAGATTTCTGTAACATTGCATATGTTAAAACTGACAATACTAGCCAGATTAGTATTCTCTGCTTTTCTTAACAAAATTTAGTTTTTTATGCCTCTTCATAAAGATTAGCGAAGAAACCAGACTGTATTTGGATAAAATCAAACCGTAACTTAGATTGCAATATTGTCTTATGTAGTCTACCACTAATAATTCTTAAACACTGGTTTACTGGTATATATTGAGGTAGATCTATTTGCGTCATCGTCTTTAGTCTTTGAAGCTGAGCCACCTCCAGGCATTTTTAGCTTTTTTAAGCAATGTTTTAAAGTTGTTTTATTTATATTATAAATGAAGCGCGATTACAAGAAAATTTTTTTTGAAACAGTGTCATTTATAGTTTTTTTATGTTCTCAATTATATCATGTCTGTTTGTTTTTTTCTTATAATTTTTAAAGTAAAAATGCAAATAAATAGTCAGGATAATGTGATCTTAATTTAAAAAATGGCTGCATGACTTATAAAAGGGTACATTAGACGTGTAAACGGAGTAGTTTTGACTTGTCAAATTTACAGCGACATCACTACGTTAAATTAGCCTCATTGTTGTAAAGCAATTTTATTTGAAAACGTGAAAAAGGAAAAAAAACGACAGTTTATGTTGGATGCATTATCACCGGTAGTTTTATGCACACGCATAAAATAATATAAAATTGCAAGGCTTACTTAAAAAACAGTTGTAAAACTAATTCGTTTTCCAACACTTTTGGAAATATCTGCGTAAATCATCGAAGCTTTGAACACAAAATAAACATAAAGGTTTATGCGCTGATATGAAATGTATCATTCCTATAAGTGAGAATTGCCTAGCTTAACATTTTTTGGGTATTTTCAAAAATTTGTTCGCCTATAATGATTTTACAACTATTTTCAGAAGATATCAGTGCATTATTTGTTACTTCAAAATAGTTAATATTATCCAAATATTCTTCTACTACTTCCAAACTTGATTTACTAGAAGTTAAGATTTTTTCATTTAATTGTCGATACAATAATTGATAGTTGTTGTTGACTAAGGCGTATACGTAACTTTTACTGTCTGATAAACTACACTTGTTCAGTGTTGGTGATTCACTACACACTGCTTGATTTTCAATTTTCTTGCATTTATACATGTTATATATCACCTGTTGACAAAATGCGAAATTTTGTGACTTCTAATATTTTAAAAATATGAACTGTGTCAAATTGGATTAACTAATTAGGTTAATAAATTAACTGCAAATGTCTTTTAATCGCAATTAGTTCAGATTTTTAAATAATTTCTTAATTGTTAGTTTCTGAAAATGCCATTGAAATTGTTCTTTTAACATGCTGAAGGATGTTTAGTAATCTCATACTGTGATAATTATTATATTGAATATTTAATTGTACTTCAAAGATATCGGTAATATTGTTAATCGCGTTAAAAGGTAAATTTATGTTTTTTTGAATAATTCGAATGTCATTTGAATATCGTTCAGTAATCTGATTTGCAAACGATGTGTATTTCTTTATTTGTTTGATTACTTTGTTCTGATTTTTAAAAAGCGTGTCTAAATGTTTATTAATTTCTATTAAATCATTATTATCTAAGTAACTCGTTATGTATTTAATGGTATAGTATCTAAATATTAAACAAACCTGTATTTATATTATATTTAAATTTTGATAATTGTTCTTATATGCGTTTACAATTATTTTTCAAAATACTAATTGATTCCAAGACCATAGGGTTCCTACTTTTTGTTTCTAAAATTGCTACGTTAACCAATTTCTTTATATAGCCAATTTCAAAACTGGTTATGTTAAAGTAAAAATAAAACTTATGATAGTGGTTCAGTATTTTTATGTGTCTCAAATATTCAGGAAAGTATCCATTGGTTTGAATTTCTTTAAATAGAAGACCACTGTTCTGTACTAGCTACAGGGTGGTTCTGCAAAGAAAATTTTCTCTTTATTCTCTTTAATTTTCTAGCGTGAATATTTGTGGGTTTTTTTCACAATTCTCTAATTTATGAAATTTTATTACTGGTAATATTTGTAATGTTAAGTTTATCATAATAAAGATAGGTTTTTGCAATTCTTTGAGGTGTGATATATTCTAAGGGTTCAGTAATTCTAAGGTTTGAAATTTTGTCTTTATTTTATGTTATTAATCTATTAGTACATTTTTCTAGTTATTTTTTATTTAACTCTTTATACAATGATAATAATTTATTTTTTCCTTTTTTGTTATAGACCTCGTATATAGTCTTATTGTTGATGTAATTTTCCATAGGCTAATAAAAAATATTATGTTTATAATTAAATAACTTTAATTAATTTTACATTGTTGAAATGTGCAACCTGCCCAATGTTTGGGGAACAAATGACATTGAATGAATGAATACTTAAAACTACTCTATTAGTTTTCTAAACACAGTCATGCGTACTTCTACGCAACATATTATGCACCCCCTTGAAATATAACAAATTTCAAAACATTTTAATTACTATAAAATATACAATCAGTCAGATTTTCATAACTACTAATGTTTATTATGTTATAAATAGGTTACACTAAAATCGCGCACTAATTTACACTAATTCGTGGGTAATACACGTAACTTTACTAACGCACGCTTCACTAGTCCAAACGACGTTATGATTGTTGCTACTCTTGCTAGCCCATCTGATCCGCGATGTAATACTACAACTCTTCCTAGTGGCGACAATAATAGTGGTGTGTTCTCACCTTTGACTAGTACCATTGTGCCGATGCTGATTTTTGAAGAAGTCTTGTTCCATTTTTTTCGTGTTTGCAATGTGTGAACATATTCGGCAGACCATCTTTTCCAAAAGTCTTGCGTTACTTAATCAAGTTGTTTCTAATACGATAAAGGATTTGTTGGAACGGTTGTTTTATCTTCTTGAGGAACACAATTTAGCACATCACCAATTAAAAAATGTCCAGGTTTTCCTTAATTGTCCCTAAGAATGGCGCTGGTGCCGTTTCGTAAGTTATTGTGTTTAATTGATAATGACGCATTTGCTCTGATTGGTCGTTTCTCCAAATAATACGTTGAAGATCTCTTTGCTCTTTAACTACATTAATCTGCCTATACATTTTTGTAATATCATTACGTAATTATGCTTTCTAAACCTTAAAGAAATAGATAATAAATCATCCTGAATATGAGGACCTACGCATAATTTATCGTTTAGCGAAAACCCGGAACTAGATTTAGCTTATGCGTCAAACACTATTCTTAATTTTGTTGTTAAGCTATGATTTTTATATATACCATGACGAGGTAAATAAAATACAGATTTAGTTTGACTATCATCAATATTATTTAATTGACTCATATGTCCGAAACGTTCGTATTCAAACATAAATTCACAATAATTCATTTTAAATTTTAAATCTTTCTGAAAAAGTTTCTCTAATGAAAGCTGTCTTTTGATAGCATTGTCAAGTGAGTTTTTAAAATCAAAATTTTCATCTTGCGTTGGTAACTTAACTTGAATTTTGTAAATTCGTTTGTTGTCGGTAAATCTTGTTTGCTAATTGAACTTCTTTTCCAGTCTTGTTTGCTAGTGTTATCTAGTTTATTGCTAATAATATAAATCCATAAAATGTTCCATTTATCCGTTGGTAAATTTAAATTTTGTGAAGATCATAAATGTTTTGTAAAATTATCTAATAATAAACGTAATGATTTATGTGAACCTTTATTAACCGCAGGTAGATCAAAAATACGTTTAACGTGAGTATTGATTATTAGTTTTTTATTTTCGTTTCTATCTTTTAATAAATTCCAGCTACATCGTAATTAGACTAAGACACTTCTAATGAGTTTAACATATTTGCTGCTTCCCCTTTTAATGACGGCTTTAAATAATAAAACCTTTGAATATGAGTTAATGGTTGATTTTTATTTACAAGAGCATGAAATGTATCGTAAAAATTCATCCGGCAATCGTAATTACCGTTAAATTCCGGTAAATTCATAGTTGGTAGTTTAATCATAGGATGTAATTGAGAGCTCTGAATTTGTGAATTGATAGCTACAGATGCATTTGATTGACATAATATTTTTTTTCAATGTCTTCCCGTTCGCTTACATGATAGGTATCCCAATCTAAACACTCGATTTCTTCTTGAATTAATTCGTAATCAGACAAGACCGTTTCAATCCTTTGAAGGTGTATTTCTAATTCGCGGATATCATCTGAATCGCTAAAACTATCGACATATTTTTGAAATCGCGTTAATAATGATTTGATTTGTTTTCGTTTATTAATTAATTCGCGTAATTGCGTTTCTGCCATAATGATTAATAATAAATTACTATAATAATTTCGAATATAAAATAGTGTAGTATTTATACGAATTGAATGCTTAGAAACAAAGGAAATTGAAATAGACTAACTTTCTTATCTTCTGCTTTAATATAATACTCGTCCTTAGATTATTGAGCTTGCATACAGTTGACAAGTTCTTGTAATTGTTCGCACTTCTTTGTTGTTCCAAAAATAGAATTTTTCTATTACCTGGAGTTGGATACTGCTTTTTCTTTTAGTACTTGTTTCATGTATTTTGTTTCACTCCAACTCACACAATAGTTTAATAATTTTAATTGTTTTGATTAAAACGAAATTTTTTTATATCGGGTTTTGAAGGACCAATTGATGTAATTTTCCATGGGGTAATAAAACATATTATGTTTATAAATAAATAACTTTAATTGATTTTACATTGTTGAAATGTGCAACCTGCCCAATGTTTGGAGTTGTCGTTACTTCAATTGACATTGAATGAATGAATACTTAAAGCTACCATATTAGTTTTCTAAACACAGTCATGCGTACTTTTACGCAACACTTATTAAAATAAATTTCGGGTGCATTAACATTTTTGTATGGTCCATAAAGTAAAGTTAATATGGTCTAACTTGTAGCTAAATGTATTAATTGATTATATACTAATGTTGCAGAAATCATTAAGTTCTGAAGCGATTTGTTTTAATTTTGTGATTTAAAACCTCTGATTTTTTCTAAAATTCTTAAATGTAACTGTTCTACAGGGGAGTTTGAACTACTGTTGTAATTAGTCGTGTAATTCGATTTTGAACAATTCACAGTATTCTTGGAAGATTTTATTCTTAAATTCCTCGACTGCATCACAAACAGTTTTCCTTGGAAAATTATGACGAGAAAAGAGATGACGAAGTTTGCTTAAAATTGTAATACTAGTAGCATCATTTAGAAGATAAGCTTGAGCGTATCGGGAAAATAAGTCTATTATTGTAAAAAGTTTGTGTCCTTAAATTATTGTATCAAGGTGTATTATATCGAAAGGTCTTTTTGCTAGGAGTGGTCTACAGGATTGAATTTTATAAGAGTGTCTTTCGTATTTATTAATCAGACATGTTTCGCATTTGTTTATAAATTTATTAATTTTTGTTTTTATATCGATCCAATAAAACTTTGATTTCAAATGATTATACGTTTCGCTAACCCCGTTATGATTAAGACAATGGTATTGATTAATTGCGTAGTATTGATCATCAAATTTTTCTAAGTCGATAGCCAAAATATTACTTTTGATGAATTATCTTTTGTAAACGAACAGATGTCTTGAGGTCACAAGAAATTTTGATTCTAGCTCTTTGTCGCCTAAGTATCTACATAAAATATTAGGGTTTATGACTTTTTTAAAACACGTATTTAAATTCTCTAACTCATGTCCTCTTGTAATAGTAACGATTATGTTTTGAAAATGGTCTCGTATACTTTACGTTATATTGATCACTTAACTTAATATTAAGGGTTGCATAAAATAAATAATAGGATTTTCGGATATTAGTTTAGTAAATACAGGGTTTTCTAAAGAAGTGTGCTGTGTGTTTTTAGTAGATTATGTGATTTGCCGATCTTCATTGGTATTTAAGATTTCATCCAGTTCATCTAAAGAAAATTCTAAATCATTATCTACGTTTGGGAGTATAAAAAGGTCTAGGTTAGAATCATTACTCATTAATTCTTTAGTATTTATTTCGATTTGAGATCAAGCCTCTGCAACTGAGTTTTTCTTTAGATTAAGCTGATTAGCACGTATGACTTCTGAAATCTTTAAATTCGTACTAAAATTTAGATTTATTAAATTAACATTAGCAATTGGTTCTACGTTTAAAAGAAGAAAATTTATTGCAATATTTGTATTATCTTCAAACAGGATTGTACAGAGGCCATCTTTTAAATAAGCAAATGATTCTGGAATAGTATAGTTATCTAGCTTAGTTTCAGAGATAACGACTTGACCTTCTTCAATGTTACTGCGATTTTTAGGTGAGTACTAACATTTTGCTTAAAAGGTTTATAGTTAAAAGGATTTAACATTACCTATTTGTAATGTTTGGTTATAGTAATCTATTTTAACTCCTAATTTCCATTGTTTCCTAATAATGCGCCAAACCTATCGTGCCAATTGACGTGAAAACTAATATCACTATTTATGCCATGTTCTTTTAAAACAAGAGATGATACATTTAAATCAGACGTTACAGTTTAATTAAAACTTTTTATAGTAAAAAATTTTAAAAAAATTATTTTTAATATAGTTTTAAGCTGGGCCTGGGTTCAATATTGAATTTGAACCACCGCTGTCTATCAAAATTATTAAATTAAAACTGGGTATGGTAATAAATAGTAAATTTGGTTTGCTCGTATTAAGATTTAGGTCAATGGTGATGTTTTCGAGACTATTGTTGCAAAACTTGGAATTAGTTTGAGAATTTTGAAAATTATCATTTTCTTCAAGAGGAAGTAATTGATTTTCTTTGTTTTTCAACATTATGAAGTTCTTCTAATACGAAATTGCGTGAGCCGGTATTTCAAAAATAATTATTATTATATGGTCTCGTTGTATTTCTTGTTGTAATTGACATTGGGGTAGGTTTAAATTCGGGTTTTCTCTAAAATATTTGTGGATTAGTGGGAAATCTTGTAGATACTGGCCTACTTTGAACATTAATTGGTGCACTAAGAAAATGATTTTGATTTCGGCTATAATTTTGTCCGTAATTTTGGTTAATGTTTTGATTACGGTACTGATTATAATATTAGTAATATTGGTTAGTATTATTAAAGTGAGTATTGTTTATGGATGTAGGGGACTTAAAGTTTTGATTTTGTGTATTACTTTTATGCGTAGATTTTATAGGTTTTTTTTGTATAATTAAATTTAAGAAGCTAACTTATTGTTTGTGATTATCGTAATTTCTAAATTGTAATAATAAATCTTCTAACGATTCTACATTTTTGTATGAAATAATGATTCTAATAAACCTGCTTTAAAAGTCTCTAGGGCTTTACGGGTATATAGATTCGTTTTATAAGTTTTAAGATTGCCATCTTGTTTGTGAATTGAAATGTGTTCTAATAAATATAGTAATTTTCCGATAGTTTTTTCGGAATATGTGTCTAATTATCATTTGTTTCTTGAAAACACGTTAGCAAATTATTTTCTAAAAGGTACTCATTTTTAGGATTACCAAAACTGCGGACTTGACATTACTTCAAGTAGAACAATTGCAAGTTACTAAAATGTCTGTTGCAGCATTAACTAATTTAGAACAAATTTCAAAAAGTAATTTATTTAAAGTACAATTTTCTTCTTTGTCACATTATTGTAGAAAATAAGATGAATTTCGACGTTCTCTTTCGTACTGAGGAATCATTTCTTTGACTAGATTTATTTATGTATAGTTTGCCATGACTACTAAATTAGCGCGATTTATTAATAAATTTTCTACTTTAGAAACCGAGTTACTATATCAAATTCTAAATTAGTTTTGGATTTTAAATTATTTATTTTATAAGGTGACCGATCGCGAAAGCTCATAAAAAATAATTCATAAACATGTATATAATATAATAAAAGTAATTATGCAATAAAAGGATTACTTACAAGATTAAGGTTGCGAATAACATCTCGTAGTTGCAATGTTTAGCGTGTCTAGTTTTCAGCCAGGAAAGTTTCTCTAAGATAAGTTTTTGCGTAGATTCAGGCGTTTCGGAAATGCGAAGGCCGTCAAAGTTTAAAGTCCTACGTTACCGATGAGCCGAATGAAACTTCCAATACTTTATTTCGGATAACAAATAATTATCTTTGTTCTTGATACACAATTAAAACTTAAAAATCACTGACACTAAAGTTGAGCCGTTTCTGTATCCTGTTCGCAGCGCTAAATATGTCAAATACAACTTTAAAGAATTAAAAAATAAATTTATTTAAAAATTACAAAGTTAATGTTTGGAGAACAATAGATTGTACAATCCTGTCTTAAAAATATTCTGTGTTGAGTTTTTATTAACTCGGGAACATCGCTAATAAATACATTTCATCAATAGCTTAGTTTAATGTCAGTTACACATTGCAATAAACTTTTTAACATAATAATAATAAGCAAAGAAAGAAGTATTAATCAATTATTACCGTTGCAAAATTAGTCATGATGATTTGTACAAAAGGTTATTGAATTCGGATATAATTATATACTAACTAATCATCGTTGAATAAATAACTCTAAACAATTATTATTATTCGAGTTATAGAAGTACAAACTGTAGATTAGCACAAATGAATTTAAAAACAGTCATAAATAGTGTTACTACAAAATATTGTCAGTACCTATTTAGTTCAAAATAGCGAAACTGTTAAAAATTTTTATTCTAACATTCTTAGCACACAAGCATCTTATTGAAATACGCATTTCTGACCTATTTATTTTATCAAATAATAAACAATAAATAGGCAAGTTAAAAATATAGTACTTTAATATATTATATTTATTTAATGGTTTACGACAGACTACTTAAAGAAATCAAACTATTTATAAATTACAAAGCATTCGTATATAAAATATTTTGTCAAAGAAAAACGTTTAAAGTTGATAGTGGGTTATTCGTTATGTCGAATGTGCCCTCTGCAGGTTTGGGTGTGTCCTGCCTGTTCTGCACTAAATCACTATCGGCCCTGACCATCAGCGTAATTGTTTTTGTCGATATATTGTAATTGTTAGAAAACAATATTTTTAGGATATTGAATAAAAATTGTGTTTACTGTTTTTATCATATACTATTTTATCCTTATCTCGTTACATTTTTTGAAATAATTAAATACGCAATTATCAAAAATTACTTACTTTTAAATTTAATTAATTATTTTGAACTTGAATCAGTTAAACTGCAATTGGAAGTTAAAATAAATCTTAAACTCAGTTAAACATAATTGCACATTATGGAAAAATACATTTTCAGAAATAGATGTTTAAACACGTATATTACTCTACATAGTTAACATAATAATTATTTTACAAGTATACATAATCTTCTAATTTGAGAACGTACGGACGTTATTCAAAAGATTGCTTAATTATTTTATCAAAATACATGTTTAAAAAACATTAGACGTAAATGTTTACAGAAAATACTCATATCCAGTTTTAAATTGAATCTAAGTTAGTGATTGATTGATTTATGATCATGGTATACGTTTCTTTAATTTTGTTTAATTTTTTATTTATTCAATTACTGAATTAATGTACTATCATTTAAATGCATACATAGTTTGTTTGTTGTTGCTTAAACTGAATCGCGAATTCTGAACTGAAAAAAAAACAAGAAACGATAAAGCTTCGGTCTTGTGTTATTTTCAAAATGAACATAGATCTAAAGATAGAAACTTCATGTTGCACACATCTGACACATAATTGTTTAGAAATTACAAGGCAGTCTATACAGGAAATTGATGTAATTCCTGTTCAGTGACAAGATATTATACAGTAGTTCATTCACCTGTTGAAATTGTTAATTATCTATAACAATTATTCCCTTGAGGAAACAACCAGTTTAGAGAAATTATAATTAGATTGATATTCACAAGTAATTAATGTTAGTAAGTTTTGTTTTGCAGAATTTCTTTTACTAATGACAAGTTACATACTTAAAAGTATATTTTATTGGTACACAATTAACAACGTTATTTTGTTTTGTTCTTGGTTTTTGTTAAGCTTTGTTCTATAAAACAATAGCGTAAATACGCAAATTAAACCTCAGCTATTTACCACTATTGATGTTTTCTAAATGCTTTGTTCAATTGATGTGAAATTCGCATATTAAATTGCTTAAATTTACTAAATGGTTAAACTAGAATTAGAGGTGTACAATATGTATACTGACACTTTAAAAATATTTTGTGTAATGTGTACAATCGCAAGAATGAAACAAAAATTTGGTATAATTAACTAGTATTATCGTCTATAGCGTATCTTTTAAAACTTATTTTTATATTACACTTTTATACAATCAATTAAATAAATATATATATATTAGAGGTGTAAACTTTAACGCAAATTCTAAGTTAAATATTTTTACACTTAAAACTTATAAATACAGTAATTTATATTAAAAATTTAAATTATTTACTTTTTAATAATATAAAAAATAAAAAAACTTAATAACAAAACAAATTAATAAAGTGCTTACATAGGATAAAGTCGTCAGGTGAGATGATTGCGTCAAAATAATATTAAAGTACTCAAAGAATATAAACATTATAACCTTGTTATAAAATTGTAATGGTTGCATATTACGTGCCGCTGTAAATGTAAATATAGAAATTAACTTTTAGTTTCTGCAAATTAAATGATTACAATCATTGGCGGCTGGTGGCTAATGCTGCGAGAGGGTTATATCAGTAATTTTATTTTAAAAACGCATTCTTACTTGATAAAGGATTTATACTTATTTAAAGTCAATATGAATTAAATAATTCAGAGTATATTCTAAGTCTACGTTTCTTACTGTTGTGTTGTATTTGTTCTTGTGTTTAATTAATTTATTTTCAAAGTTAGTTCTTGTGATTAATTGGCTTCATAGCGTAGGTCAAGACACACCATTTTTGTAGTCTAAAATGTAAGTGTACTTCTTGTAGTACTAATTATTGATAACATATTTGCAACAATTACAATTTTTAATAAAACAGAGGTTTGAAGAAGTCGCACAAAACGTTGCCTTACATAGACACATAAAGTGTTTTTATGCCCTTCCTCATAGAAGAACCCAAAAGAAATTGTGGTAAGTCCAATTAAGGAGGAACATATACAACTTACCGTAACAATTAACCATCTTTAGAATAAGCAAAATGACACGTTACATATCTTCAATCGTAAATTAATAACGATTAATAGTAGGGTCATTGACCAAAATTAGTCAAGGGTCATTGACCAAAATTGACAATATTTATTAAAGAATTTAATTTCTAAAAATATTTAAAACCAAGCAGTAGGTTTTATTTGTTAGCTATATATTTTCATTATTTTAAAAATAAGTAATTGGAGCTTACATTTTACGTCTGTTTCTTTACATTTCAACTATATTTTCAATGAACTGTAAGAAAATGCTAACGGAGTATAAAAAAACCAAACTTAAATCTTGGAAACTAGACTAAACATAATCTAAATCGTGAAAGTAAGATGAGCAATAATGTTTTGTACAACTAACTAAAGATGATGATAAGAAAAGGACAAGAAGATCTAATTAAAAATGTAACAAAACTAGAAAAGTTGTTACTTGAACTCAAAAAAATGCCCGCGTCTGTAAAACAACTGTATTACTTAATTTCACGTGTAAGCTGTTGCAATAGTTAACTGCGTTACGTTCTAGCTACATTGCTTTTACTGTGTAAAGCAATATAACAGACAAAAAGATATTAAAATACATTGTACAGTCTTTGTTTAATTTAAAACTAATATGAAAAACTATTATAAATAATTATATAAAATAATTTTTTGAATTAGCAATGCATTTTGTGACGTTCATGCTAATTTTTTTAATTTAAAATTTAAAAATTTTTAATAATGACTTCGGTTATTATTTTTTACTTAATAAATAAGGCATTTTTCTGCTAGGACTTTTGGGCTATCCCTTTGATTTCCTACAAAAATGAAAGAATTATAACAAACAGTTTTATATTGCAGTACTATACATAGAATAACGAAACCTTTACCTAATTGGGGCCCAATCTTTAAACAAACTAAATACAAAATACATTCATTTACGGAATACAAAAGATATCTTAAAAATCTAACCTTTACGCATGTATATTCACTGACAGGTAAATTATGGCGTTTTACTGGAAACCATCTAATCTCAGCGTCGGTCGTCTTCAAATGAGCGGACTACACTAAAACCAAAAGGCGTTACGTTGTCATACTACAGTGCCAATGAATTCGTTTTATTTAAGAAATAGATCTGACCTACCAATAACTATATATGTGGGGTAAATCTCTTAGCCCGTAGAACAATAAAATCCACTTGGCTAGATTGCCAATTCATGGCAAGGAAAAGATAAGGAGATAGAATTGTGGTGATTTCAAAAACGAACGACTTTAATCAGTTTGCAAAGCAATACCAGTTGTCTGTTCAAGTAACGCACACTTTAGTGTATATTTTATATATTTTTGCATATTTAATTTTGTTAATTTTGGTTATTTTTTCTCTTTCTTTCATTTTCCTCACAATATTTTATTTAAAATTATTTACCGTATTTTTTCTTGTTGTGAGCATTCTTTTGTTGCTTGTGTGCTTTCAATTGAATAATAAAAAATAAAAAAATAAAAAAACAAATTAAGAGTTATATTATTTTCTATAATTATGAAACAGTTCTGTAATGAATCTGAAGTCCGCCGCGTATTTGTGTTAATAAATATTCAGAATTTAAGTCAAATTACGCGTGAACTTAGAACCCTGTGCAGATGAGCCACCTCCACACCGACGAAGAGCGCGCCATACCCCACTCATGTGTCCTCGTACGTGATAACACGCTATAAAAGGAGATCCGCTAAAAGAAACGCTACTTAGCCTTAATCCTGTTTACCTGTGCTCTACTTACCTGTAAACCGAATTAACTTGCCGAAATCCAGTAACGACAAACCTCGCACCGTCCATTGATAATTTTCTGTTCGTTTTAATAAATAACCAGACCATCCGCTATTTACCTTGCTAATTCTCTAACCTATTTATTCAACAACAACCGCTACGTCTTGGCCATCTTTCCTGAAACCGACTAATTATTCCTGTTACCAGATACCTATTACACCGAACTAACCTGTTGAAAATTAATAATCCTGTTAACACCGAACCTTGCACCGTCCCTTGATTAATTTTTTTCGTGATTTCACCGATTAACCTGATCATACGCGATTCACCTGGCTCATTCCTTCGATTGCTTTGTGATACGATAATATCTACGTACTGACCAGATTTCTTGTATTTCATTCACGATTGTGAACCTGTTAGTAAGTTCACCGTTTAATTAACTTCTAGTCTAGTCTTATACCGAAACCAGCAGCATAGCAGAGCTAGAACAGTAGGAGATTAAGTGTACAAAGTAACTAAGCCTTGTGTATCGAGGATTCGCTACAACTGCTTATTTACGATTGTCAACTTACCCTCGTAAAACTCTGTTACAGACTACAGTTAACTCGGTACGTTTGTAATCGTTTTAACCACCTAGCGTAAAGTAAGCTCTCGAGTTAAACAAAAATAGTGTATTGGGGATATATTTGTTCAAAGTCGTTGGTTTACCCACCTGCAACGTATAGTTTCACGAGAGCTAAATCTACGAGTACTATTTTAAAACGACCATCACCTGAATTCAAGTATCAATCGTAGCCTTGTATGTTTAATACGATTTTCCTGGTCTAATTGAATTGTAATAACTTCGTGAACCACCCTTGTACTCAGAATTAATTACCTGTAGAAATACCGTTTGCAATTAAGCCCGCCGTGTATTAAATACTCACCTGGCAGTCAGCATAGTCCACGTGTATTAACCTCAACCAGCAAACAAACTTCCCGTAAGATTATCGACCTAATCCAAAGTAAATATTGTAAATCCAGTTAAATTGCACAGTAATTCTTTCCCGTAATTATACAATTAACTCCACAAGTTCTTTATTTTATTTATTAGCAGTTTACCGGCACTAACCTTTCAACTTACAGATAATAACGGAAGTCAACCGTAGCGCCCTCTAAGTGGAAGATCCCGGGACAAATAACATACAATAATTTTATTATACAATATACAGTGTATATACAAAATAAACTCAATTGTTAACATTGTAAATTAGCTAGCTGAGCTACCAAACCAGTAACCTGTGCCAGTACGTGACGGTACAGTTCCTAATTAAATTATTTCAGTTATAACCTCGTATACTAGTTTTTCAGCTCGTAAAGGTACTGTAGTGTTCCTAATGTCGTTTTTTACCTATCATATTATTTTGCGTGTTCTTTCTTTTAATTATAGTAGATGTGATTATTTGGTTTTCTCTTGCATCCAGGTTAGTTTTTTCCAAACTTCTGATAATGTTCATGTTTTGTTTGTAATAATCTGCTCTCTGTTATTTTTCTCCTGTTACGTGCATAAATTTCAAAGTGTAATACCCTGCACATTCATTACACTGAAGTTAGATTTTTACTTTCGACGCCTTCTAACGAGTTTCATTTTTACTTCATTTCCTGTCAAGACGTTAAACCGTCCATTACTCAAATTTTTGCTTGCGATGGCTAAATTAATTTTCTAACATCATCGGCGTATGTGGAAATTATGATATATATAAAACGAAAACGCATTTCTATTAGTTTATTCATCACAGGGTAAAATTTTACTATTTGTTTTTAGAAATCATTGGTAATTTCCAGGTTAATTTATTAGCACGACCCGACACGTGTTAGTCCACATGTTTTGGTGCATTCTCCACCAATGAGGGCTTAATATCGACCAAATACCTTCATGGAAATATTATAATATTGGAAAGCTTACGTTAAAGTTAAAAACGAAGTTTTGACAAGAAATATTCTCCGATGTACTGTTCCTTATGAGTCAATCGATTGCGATATCAACATTTAATTTAATGTGTACAACAGCATTCCGGTTTTATGTCTAATTTCTTTTAGCATTAAAATAGTTTTGTAGATTTTTGTTGTCGTGAGTTTTTGTGCTGACACGATTTGGTCTGTTCATTAATATTCCAAATCGACTCAACGACGAAAACGTTTTCTTCGGGCAAGTAATGGATTGTAGGTAAGTCTTATTTAATTACATTTGTGTCATAAAGGTCTCTCACGAAAATTTGGCTTGTTATTCTAAATTACATAATTACATCACTTGTTTCAATACCATTCAGGTATTTTCATTGATTCTTTTTGTGTGTCGCATGCTGTGAATCATAGATATTTATAATAATAATAATAATAATAATAATAATTTTATTGTTTTCAGAAACAAAGTTCTATAACAAAGAGTTGAGTTTTGAAAAATTAACGTAATGATAAAGTAACAAAATTAATATATCTAGTACAAAGAAAAGAAAACAGTATTTTTAAATCTCATACACTTCAAATCCGTAAGATACTAAACAAAAAATATTTTTTTAATGTAAACTTATAGTATAGCAACAAAACAAAATAATTTTTTTTGCTTATTTAAAACTTAAAACTTAAATTAACAAATTATTCATTTAAAATAAAACTTCTTATTTTTAATGCATTTATAGTAAAATAATAAATTGTATTCATTTTTAAGATACTTAAATTACTAAACATATCATGAATATTGTCTTTGTTAATGTTAGCAAACTGTGATTTGAAGTTATTGTTTCTGATGGGGTTGTAAATAGGGCATACGATGTAGAAATGGTACATGTCTTCTAGTTCGTGACAATTACAAATGGAACAGATATTTGTCATTATCAATTCAATTTTTTTCTTGCTATCAATACCCTATATGTAATTTATGCCTATGTATTGTGTGTTGCGGATACTTCCGGCATTTATATAACCTTCGTTGAATAATTTACGATAAATTTCTTGTGCTCGTTAATAATCTACGATATTAAGTTAAAGTTGTTATACATATTCATCTTTCTTTTTTTTTGTTCCGTTTAGAATTACGAACCTGATTCTGTTGCAAGCTTGGACGTTCTGTCTTGTTCGAAACAGAAGTTTTTCGACTAGCGCGAGTTGGTCTGAGCAAGGTTCGTAACACCTATAAATTTGTAGCACTCCTCTAAATTTTTATGTCGTTTTGTGTTTTACCCATACATTAGTACTATATCTCAATCTTATACTACTACAATGTGTAGTACTACAGCAACTTCTACTTTTCCTATTTCCTTTCAGAATATAACCAATTCTTCTCCTTCACCTGCTCATGATAGCGCAAAATCTTCTTTTTTGTTGTCCCCGGCCACGTTGCTTACTTACAGGCTACTCTGGTGCGTAATAATAAGGATGGTAGGAGAAAAGAAGGTGTTGGTTTATATGTAAAATCCGACATTAAATATAAAGTTCTTTTGTCTTCCACTAGTTCTATTATTGAATACCTGATTATCAAGCTATATTTCAGTATAGATGTTCTATCCACTATACTCGCAGCTTATAACCATACTCTGTTATGCTATCTGCAACACCTACCTTCAACCAAACTCACATAGTTGCACTTTGCTCTCTTGGTCTCTCTATCTTTCCATCTAGGCCTATTCCTTCCTCCTCGGTTTCCTCTTTTACTTCTCAATTTTTGTTTGTAAAGACCGCTTTCTGTCGTTTATCTTATGCGCAACTTAATGTTTCGGGTGTATCAGAACACTCCTAGCTATTTTGCTCCTATAATTTAAGAAAGGGAAAAGCTATAAACATATGGTGGACGCTCGTCAAATAAAAAAACATCTGTAACTAGATGTGATGTGATGACAATCCGCTGCTGAAATCCCATAGGATGCAGCATGTGGAGTAGGCGATCCCGATTTAATGGTGAATAGTTTCACGGGAATCACGGATCAGCCATCTACTTGATCAAGTTGCTCCTGCTATATGGTTTAAGTTAAGAGATCTTGGTACCTCTTGGTTTAATCCCCACAGATCAAAAATTAATAAAAACAGAGATAAGACTTATAGAATTTAAAAATCGTGTAATGATCATAACGTTTATAAATTTTATAAAAATGTTAAAAAATAAAGATAAAACAAAGATTAGAAATGCTAAAAGAGAATGTATTGCTTCTGATCCTTAACTTAATCTTTCTTCTAAGACATTATGGTTTAATATTAGGAAGCATGGCTGACAGCAGTAGTCTTATTTGTGCTGTTGACATAAAAAAACTACATGAGCATTTTTCTGGTCATTCTAGCAATAGTACCTCCTCTCCCGATTGTTGTCATGTCATATCCTCAAGTAACTTTTGTTTTTCTGTTATTGCTGAAGCCTTTAATAAAGTTGAATCTGGAGGAGTTGGTATTAATGGAATTCCTATTCTTTTTCTTGCTGTAACTCTTTCAATTATTTTCCCCACCATCACTAAAATTTTTAGTTTTTTTAATGTTGTTTTTATTTCCTGTTTGTCAAGGGTTTTCTCGCAACGTAAATGGTTAACGACTAACTCAGTTGAATTTGGAGGTTTGGGTTGTAAGCTTTGTGGTGGTAAATTATAAAACAAATTAAAAAGGCGCCAAAACTATTAGAAGCTAAAGCAATAGACACCGTTTAAATCGTTTCAACACATTTCACGTAAATAGACACCGTAGGAACAAAAAAATCTGTATGCGTTAATTGTGATAATACTAATCTTAATGCAGGAGCGTCTACAAGATTCTTTGAACATCACACGAATTATAAATATGACCAATTCCTCTAGATTGTTTCCAGCGGTAATGGATTAATTATAAATTCTTCCAAAGTGGCCCAACACATAAATCACTATGAAAATTACGGGAAAATCAACGTACGTAGCAGGAAAACTTTCACAAAAATAGGGATAATAAAATACCCATTTATAACACAGGTAGTGGTGAAATTTTAGAAGTAAAAACTCCGTTGGACGGAGAGACGTCAGAACATTTATGTGAAGTATACCACCGAAAAAATAGTTTCAATTTGACATTTTATCCCCACCCTTGCGATAAAAATTAGAAGTTCCGATAATAATTTCATACAGGGGACAAACATCAAACTAAAACATTTTTAACATAACAGTCTGTGTGTAAAGAGTGCCAGAGTTTTTCCAATGCCAAAAGTACAATCTATGAAATTTTCATCGATCAATATTTTAGCGCCGCTATCCAAGATATTTAAATATATTTTAAATAATCAACTTACCACTTATATCAACCAGGCGTAAATTTTGATTTTTAATCAGCTTGGACATAAGTAACCCCTTTGTCTCAATTGATTGTTATCTTTTGGGAACAAAACTATATACTAAGTACTTACTGTCTTCTTTATCTTGCAAAATGTTGTTTTCCTATCTTACTAGTAGAACACAACAAGTCCATTATGGTAATTTATTGTCTACCTTACAATCATTCACGCGTGGTGTGTTACAAGGGGGAATCCTGTCGCTACCATCATTTTCCCTCCTTATAAACGATCTATTTAGCAAATTAAATGCCTGCGAATACCATTTGTATGAAGATGATATCCTAGTCTATAGTGAGGTCGATAAAACTAATTTTGAGATTGGATTATTAAATCTTAACCAAAGCATTGACGAATTCTCAAAGGGGTGTCAACTCAACGATTTTTTAATTAAACTTTATTAAGTTTCAAGCCATATATTCTCTAAATAGTCTTTACCCAATCATGCTAAAATTATTATTAAAGGAACGCTCGTTCCATTTTTCAAGTAAATCAAGTATTTAGGGGTCATCTTTAAATTACAACTTTCTTGAGTAAATATTGTTTCCCAATTATGTCGCCGTGTTCACTTAGCTCTTCGCTCCCTCCGTAGACTGGCAAAATTTGACCCATAGTGTATTTGTCACCAATCGGTTCTTTGCTTAATCTTCCTATTCTTTCTCTATTGTGGCCCAGTCTTTTTTAATGTCGACTTAAAGTCCCTTCACCGCTTTAACGTTGCATTTAGCTCCGTTATATATATAACCTTAAACCTCGTGAGCATGTCTCTTTTCTTTCCTTTAAAATTCTCGGTACTGATTTCAATGCTTATCTACGTTTTCATATGTCGGCGTTTGTTTTCAAAATACTAAAGAATTCTTCTTCTCCTTACATTTAAAACAATATGCCATTAAGTTTATTCGATTTGTTTTTAACATAAAACCAAAATCATGGCAGTGAAATGTCGCTGTCTTCCTTCCGCCACGCTTCTTCCGTTTTTTTAAAATCAGTTTTACCCTAAGTTTGTGTTAGTTGTAATATGCAACATTAGCATTAGTATCAATTTATTGTACGCTAGGTGGAGCTTATGCTCTATGTACAAGAAATGAATAAATAAAGTAAATAATTTTTGCAGTTTTGAATTTTTTCATTCTTGCTTACAAAACTTGAGATTTATATTTGGTTAATATGTAATAGTATATTATATATCAAGGTCGAGAAGTGCGTCTCGCGATATAATGTATCGCTTAGGTTATAATGAACTTCTCAACCGTGGTATATATACAATTTTATCCACTACTAGAATTATTAAAACCTTTCTACCTGTTACTAAATTGAATTTAAAATTTAAGATATTAATTATAAATTAAAAATCAAGTCAGTAATTCTGACAGTTGTCATTAGTTTAATAGAACTAATTTTGACGTAATTCTAAACTGTGATTTAAAACACAAAAATAAACAGATAACGTCAGTTTTTATTGCTAAAGTTGTTTAGATTGTTTAAAAACATTATTATTTTAAGCATCGATTATATCTAAAACATATTTAACTCAATAATATTCATATTTAATTAAGCGCGAACTTCAAATAACTTACTTTTTAAAATCAAATTAATTTATTAATTGAACGATTTAAAAACTTAAATTAGCATTAAATAAAATCTCTTGCTCTTGGTACGCAGTTTCGTAATTTTTTTTTCTTTGAAACTGTTGTACTATTATCAAAAAATGTATATATGTTCATTATTAACTACTAGTTAATAATGAAATATTATTTACCTGCGCTTAAAATAGGTACAACTTCACGACCTACTATTATACGTAATATGCAAGCGCATACAACTAGTAGTGAAAAAACAAATTTAATTCAATTAATAATTAAATTACACTTCACTGCAAGGATACTTAATACATTTTCTTTTTTCATTCCCAACAACTTGCTTAAATAAAAAGATAATAAATTTATTTTAGCAAATGAATTTTAAGACATTTACAATGACAAAATAATTAATAAATTTGTATAAATAGTTTATAAACCTACTACTGTTGTAGCACTCCAAAATTGTTTTTTTTAATAACAATAACTCAATAACTATATAAATAACTCTTGGAAATCTTAATATGTACATATTTAACTGTTTTTATTGAATTGAATAAACCGTTTTATTGTTTTTTAATTGTATGTGAAAGGAAATTTTAAATTTGTCAACACTTGGAAATCACTATACATAAACTTTTGATGCAGTTTAATACTGAGTTGCAATATCTTAACTACAAAATTGGGCAATCCATTATTTCAACAATTTTTAACAAAGTATTGTAAAATGTTCACGTGCCTTCTGCCACAACTTAACAAAAAAAAATATGTTGACACCATCTATCAATTCACCGCTCAAACAATTAAAACTGCTATTAGAAAACAATCAATATGAATACCAGTTAATTGATTTTAAAGGATGTTATATTACAAGTTTGATATATTGTCCGCAAGTTTAAACGGTAGTGAATGTAGCACCGAATAATTAGTTTCAGTTAAAGAGTTGCAAAAAAGCAGTAGTTTAACTATATCTAGATTTGTAAATAAATCCTTTTTTATTTTTTTTATCTGAACCGGTATCATAAAATTGTTTTTATTAATGTTAAGCAATGCGCCATACACGATGGATGCAGGACAAAATTTATAAGTATTTTTTCTCAACTTGTGTAAATTCTTTAACTAATATGCCTCTACTACCTGAACCTGTGATTACTACGTGGGGAACAACCAAATCACCAAATCTAATGGGAAAAAACACATGTATGCTCAGTATAACTGAAGGTCGCTAATTGCTTGACTTGGCCACAAAAGTGATAGTTATTCCTACAAAAAATTACGAAAATACGACAAAAACAAATTAAAATTCACATTTATTTTTAATGTCTTCTGTTAAAATTATTAATTAAAAATAATCAAACTACTTACATTTAACCTTTATTAACAAATCTGCATCAGCACTAAGACGAGCATTGCATTTTATGTCGGCAATATCACTTTGAAAGTACCCTTTATTTTTTCAAAACGCAACGTATAATGCTGTCTCTCTTATCTTTCGTCTTTGTCGTGTAAGCTACAGCAAATTCTTAGGCCTCTATTTCACTGGAGATGTTGGTTTACGTTGACGACGTGAATGTTTTCTTTACGGACCAGAGTAATAGTTGAAGTGCTATAAAAAATGTTAAATACATTTTCAAAATACAATAATGGAACCCCATTTAACACATATTCAAAAAACATTCGTTTATATATTGTTTCATTCACTAAACAAGAAAAACGAAATATTTAACTGAACCAGTTTTGAAATCATTCAAAATTAAACATCTAATAATAATAATATTTTAATTTACACTTAAGACTTTAATAAATAAATTTAAATTTGTTTCATTGACGTCTTGTAAAATGGAACGCACATTTTTCGCCTACGAGTGTTAACAGATACACGACATTTCATTTTAGAAAATTTAGAGAAACACTTAAGATATTTCTTCAGTAGTAGTAAATAAATAATAAATGTAATAAGAAATCATTATAATTTATAATGAAATTAAAAAACATCGTATTATATTAAAATATGTTTTTTTTATTCTAACTTATCTGTTTTTTTTTAGTATGTATAAACTCAAGCATTTAGTGCGTATTTTAAATTTAATAATGTACGTTTACATTTATAATTAAAAAAAATAATATAATAAATAAAGTTTTTGAATATAAAACTCAGAAATTATTGATTATATAAATTTACGCTATACGGCTCAGAATATTGTGACCAAAATACGCGACTTTTAAAAAATTTTATTTATGCGATATAGGTATAAAAGTCTATTATGATATCTTTTTTTAAATTATTTTTATATTATTAAGGGTGTCCCCGGTAGTTCAGGTCGTCAGGCGTTGTATTTAAAACATTATTAATTCGAACATAATTAACGTAAATTTGTTGTATAAAGTGAAATGTATTTGTTACAATAAATTTTATATTTTCGGTAGTTTTATCGCACTCTGTATATAACTAAAAGCTTATTATTTACCATAAATGTATTAATTCCAAAATCTAGTTGAATGCAGCTCACGCATCAAGTGGACTTGTGGTTAAGCTAATGCGTCCCAAGCTGGTAATCTATTCTAAAAACAAGTTAATTTTTCTAAATGAGTCGCATCAGGTATAAATGGCGTGACGGAAAATAACAAACTAACTAACTATTGTAACACCTTCCTGCGCTTCACGCGTGCTACGTTTTAATTCTTTAGAATATTATCTAATCCCCGGCTTTACATGAGATAAAGACTCTTTTCTCTCTAGGGGTTTGTGGGCAAATAATACTCCTCTTATTATTAATAATTGTAATTACAAGGCAAACTGTATATTTTGTACTCAAACCAATTAGAAACGTTAATTAACAAACATAAATAAAGATTAAATCAATATTGCATTGATTTTAAATAAATTGTTCTACCTAACTAAAAGTCCAACCTTTATTTGTGTTGATTGCTTTAGGTGTACTTGTAACACTGTGGCTCTCGAAAGTCAATTCGTTTTAGTACGCACAATAAGTTTAGCGTCACGCGTATCATTGAATGTAGATTCAATTACGCGGATTAGATTACTTAATTTATTTGAAATAAGTTTATTAAAACTGAAGCTTTGGTAACCTTCACTTATGGTATGTTTGCCGGCACTAGTATAAAAATAATAATGAAAAATATTTTCACAACTTGAAATGTAATTTATAATCGAACATGCTATAGTGGCGATAATTATAACATACCAACGATTACATAAAACAAAAGCAAAATATTTATAACAGATGTTTGGAATGTTGACCATTTTTAGACATTACATTTAAGAACCACTCTAATTCTGGTTAACATTTGTAAAGTTACAGTTTCAAAAGTGTCTTTTATGCGTCTTTTTATATTGTGTGGTGTTGCCAATGGTAAACCATTTTTTAATGTATCCCCATGAAAGCTTGATGTAATTTGTTTTGGATATTTAGGGGGAGCGAGCCAATTCTGAAATCTATTTCTTCGAATCTACTTGATTTATTTATTATTTATTGTTTTTGTATTATTACCATTATTATTGTTATAATCTGTTGAATTAAAAATTATTATTTATATAATTAAAGGGTTTATTGTAATACCGCGATATGCTACAAGTAAACAAAAGTTAGTTAATGGACTTCAAAGATTTGTAAAAATATGAAAAATAAACTATTATTAAATTTACATGTGATGTATTTTTAGTAAGCTTATTAGGTACTTTTTTATTAAACGCGGATGGGAAAAAGACAAAAAAGCACAAACGGGCTTCAAAAAATGTTTCTTTTCAAAAATAATGTGGCTTATCATATTATTGCCTACAACAAACAAGTAAAACTTATAATAAGAAAATTGTTGTTAATAATTTCTACTACATAATTTCAACGTTTTCCTCTTCATTTTCTATAGAAGCTAACCCTGTAAAGAAAGAATGTGCATTAGAGGTATACACGGAAGAAAAGATTGCACGTTTTGTAATTTTTTTGCTGAAATTTTTATTGGCTCCATGTATTTCGTTTTAGATCACATAAAATGTATTTACAGACCTTACCTTATTTGAAATATTCACATTTTTGTATTTACCGTTTACAGTATATTTTATAAAAAAAGATTTCGTACTCTTCCCAAACTGAAAAAATCTTTTTGCTTTATAACTGTGACCTCAATAAGATTTTTATTATTAGAATCTTTAATGACCTTATGCCAACTTACTAGAGAATTAATTTCAGGAGCATATTTCCTGGGCTTTTTTTCTATTAAAACAAAGTTTATGTCCAATGGCAAATGTGTGTGTCCAGTAACAAGAAAATGGTTTGTTGTTGTTTTAAACTTTTTTTCTTTAACGATTTGCAACCAAAATGCCATAGGCAGCCAATTTATGTTTTGGCTGAGAAAGTTGTCGTTGAAATAATAGATGATCTACCTATTTCTTATGCTTCAGAAATTTGAAGAGTACAGAAGCAATTTTATTTGATCGCTCCGTCACCAGTTTTCGAAAATCTTGCATTGCCTAAGCACTATTTCTGTGTAAATTTATGGAAGTTGTTAACCGTTGCACCTCCACGTCGTTTTTGTTTTATTTTGCAGTATCAAAATGTATATTTGTCTCGTCGAATATCTTACATGTGTTAGACTTTGGCAGGTTAAAACTAATGTTGCATTTTGTACAAAATATTTTGCGTTTGCGTGTTGACACCACTGAACATAAAATTCGTTGAACAGGTGTGCAATTGTCATACCACAGTTGAGATAGGTTTAATTTATGTTATTGGCTCTAATATAATAGCTGTGATACTTTCAAATTTCGTCAATATTGTTTAATACGGATTGTTTTTAGTCAACGGTAAGTGCATTAGGCTTCTTTTCATATTTACCACGTGCGTCTTTTCTAGGAAAAACAGATCCGGTTGTTTTCATTTTAACTATATGGTCAATCCTTTTTTGAGAATCTTGAAGTCCATGAACATGCATGAACACAACTTTGCATATTTTGATAATACTATCACCATCAATTATTACAGTGTATTTAGCAATAAATTGTCTATTAGATTCTTGACGTTCTTGGTTTTTCTGCTAAAATCGATTTTTTTCCAATTCAAATGCAACCAAAAAGATAACTGTTTTGCAGATCCTAAGACCCTGGGTCACAAAATTTTGTAAAAATAATTTCATAGCTATTACTGAGATTTTCTCTGTAATTATTTTTGCAACTACGAAAAGAACGCAATGCACGAGGTTTCATAATTTTATTGTTTTTTGCTGTTAAACATAATTGTCTTAATTCGTAAAATGGATCCATTTATATTATTGGTATGATATTAAGTAAGTGTAATAAATGTCTTCCAATAATCAAAAAATTGTTCAAAAATATTTAATTATTTAATGTTGTGACATATGTTTCGGCTAATTTAAACTTTTAGCCATCTTCGGACACAAATTGGTCATAAAATAATATATAAAACAATTAACAATTAAATAAATAAATTACAAACAATGTACATGTCAATTGACAATTGTCGACATGTATGTACAGGTGTAACAACGCCGTTAGCCATTCTGGAGTGGCTTATCATGTTTTAAAGTACAACTTGTACAAAACTGACAAAATGCAATAACTTCATTTTCGGCATGGTGGTGACATTTGTTGGACAAGAAAAAACACGAAAAAACTTAGGAACATCCTAATACTATTCGATAGGTAACTAAAACTGCCTTTTTGGTAAATTAATAAATATGGCGTTCTATTTAAATTAATAAACTTATAACACCCTGCAAAGGTAATTTGGATATAAAATATGATCTAATGTTACATTTCACTGTAAATTTTGCTCATATAATTTAGATACTTATTAAGTATCTCAAGCATAAAAATAGGTTACTGATTTATATAAAAATGTAAATCTTTAAATTTTTAGTATATTTAGTTCAATTAAATGACTGTATATAAAAGTTATAGTTTCTGGCATTACTAAACTTTTTTTAAATTTTACTAAAACAAATGAATTAAGTTACATCATTATTTTTATTAATTTAAATCTACATCTAAAATTTATTCAATAACTATATTATATTTATTTAAAACGTTCTCAGTAACTTTTTTTGTTAACCGCAATATCATGATAAAAACGCTGACAATTTTTATCGCTAATAGCTAGTAGTTAATAGCAGAAATTTGTTTATCTGTGGTTAAAAGTATGCAACTTTACAACGCAATAATAATAGCCTCTACTAGTAGCACTATGTGTACAAATCGGAAGTTTATTCATAAAGTAAGTAAAATTAAAAAACAACAAAAAAATTAAATAATTCGTGTACTTAATATAAAAAATAAATTAGAATTGTATTTAATACAAATGTGAGTTGATAATCTTAAAAGAATTGAAAAGTAGTCGTTTTCCCATTACACAATCATGTTTGCTTCAATTGTTTTTCAAGTTGATATAAATTGAAATTATTTTCTACATGTACTGGTATTCAATTGAAATAATATTCTTTTTAAAAGTGTTATTAAAAAATAGCATACATGCGAAACATTATTTTATAAAATTATTTCTTACGATTTTTTTCTACTTGTTTTTTTTTCTTTGCTTGGTGAGATATTTCAAATATTTTTTATGTTTTGAAAAAACCGCTTATTTATTTTAAATAGATGTTAATAAACTGATAGTTGTCTGCTACATAAAACTTTTTCTGTTTTAAACTAGCCTTGATAACTAAAAACTGGCTATAAATATAAGAAACAGCTCAATCATAAAGAGCCATCATCGAAGGTTCAACATGATGGTCAAGCATGTTAGGATTGAGCGGCTCGTTCAACATTGGTATTATACCGTGGATGTGCTGAACGGAATTCGGTTCGATAGCTACCTTCAACGGCACACCCATGTTAGACCGTAAATTGTTGAGCAACTCGCCTGACACGCGCTCAGTTCTCAGTTACCTTGTTCTTTGTAGAGTAGTATAAAGTAGTGTGGAGCGTAAATTTTTTTTCTTAAATTGCCTACGCATTATATGCCAAAAGGTGCCAGTTTCATTAAAGATTACGTCAACATTTTACTTTTTGTAATCACCGACCATCTTCAGCATCCGCTTGATACCTAAAAAAATCAGGTGACTTAATTTTTTGTCTCACTATTTAAAAATTACATTGTCTATCTGAAATTTTATTTTACTTGGGATTATGAAAATTTAAGACCTCCTACAGAATTCAAATCTTAAAAAAAAATTGATTTGAACAACCGTAGCCTTAAGGGTCCGTCGCGAGATCAAATAGTCATACATTTCGGAAAAAGCGAATAGTAAAGAAATAATACGAACCGGGCAAATTAGCGGATGTTTCTAGTCGAATAGTAGCTATAAGTTTAAATACGACCTTGACTAAATTCGTCTCATTTATTGTTTTAGTCCGAACGTTTTCTCAGTTCTACTCAAAGTGTTATATGAGATAGTAGTGCGGTGAGAAAGTTTGCTCGTTGTAACACGTTAGACAATTTCGTTATATCGTTAGTGCAAAATGGCAAGTGCAAGTAACTTAAAAACAAGAAATAAAAGTGCCTGTTCTATATTTGGACAAGGAAGTGATTTGGACAATAGAGTTTTACCGACATATTACGCCTGAAATTAATTCTAAAGAGGCAACATCTTTTGATATTTCTCAGATTCTTATACAAAAAATACAAGAACAATGGAAACGGGCTTCAATTCCAACCCTCAGTAAGCCAAGAATAGTAAAAATGTTAAAAGAGTACCATAAAAAGTATATGAACATCAAAAAATCATCCCACAAAAAAGACTTTTTTTACTTGAAATCAGATGCTTTTGTAAAGCAAGCAAAAACAACTATGTTTGATATATCCTACTGCAAATGCAAGAACTGTAGTTGTAGTAAGGATAAGAAAATTCCAAAATTGGAACAAGCTTTTATCATAGATCAGAGAACACTTTGACAAATGGCTATAGAAAAAGTAGATATTAAAACAACACAACAAATGTTAAAAAAACTTAATCGAAAGTTAGCTTCAGAAACAGCTCGTATAAATTTGCAAATAGCTGCTGCTGCAAGTAATTCAAAATAAGTTGCTGTTGATAACGAACAAGAAGATAAAGAAATTGTTCCAGCAGAAACGACAGATTTGTTAGATAGATACTTTATCTGCAATATACAAGATGAACCGTCTACTTCTTCAGGGGTGATGTCAACACAAATGAGAAAATCTCTAACAATAGTAGCTTTAGAATTTGATAGGACTTCTGTTTCTGATTGTAGAGCAGCAAGAATTGCCTCTGCTGTGTTAATGGATTTTGGCATCATATCAGAAAATGCAAAAAGTAACATAATAAACAGATCGAAAATTCGAAGAGCTAGAAAAAGACAAAGGAACTTACTCCAAGTACGTGAAAAGGGAGAACGTCAATGCCCTGCAGCAGTTTATTTTGACAGTAGAAAAGACCGAATCGTAAAAATGGAACGACGTGGTAAAAAATATTACCGAACAACTGTGGCAAAAAGTATGTTAAATTACTAGAAATCATATGCAGACTTATCCCAACTCGTAGCGTTGGGATGCGACGGAACCGTTACGAATACTGGTACAAAGAGGGAAATTTTAAGACTCATTGAAATAGATTTAAGCCGAAACTTACATTGGTTTATATGCCAGATACATGGCAATGAACTTCCTCTTCGGCATTTGTTTTATAGCATAGACGGTACAACAACTGGACCAAAAAGTTTTTCTGGTCCAATTGGAACTCTACTTGTGACTTGTGAGACATTACCAGTAGTGACATTCGATAAAATTGACTCTAAACTACCATTGATGGACGTAAAAGACCTTAGTTCTAATCAGAAATACCTATTGGAGATCAGTTAAGCTGTCATAAGTGGAAAAGTGTCTGATGATCTGGAAAAAAGAAATCCAGGAAAGTTGGCTCACGCACGTTGGGTTGCTTTTGCTAACAGAATATTACGACTATATATTTCCACCAATCAGTCAAACGAAAATTTGAAAAAACTGGCGGATTATGTGGTAAAAGTGTATGCACCTATTTGGTTCCGCATAAAAAATATAATTTATGTACAGATGGTGCAAATAACCTGTTTCATCTCATAAAACCTTCCCGCTATTTAAATGAGAATGACAGAAAAAATGTCGATGCGGCGATTTAAAGAAACGCTTATTTCGCGCATCCTGAAAATGTACTTCTTTGTATGGTTGCTGATCCACGACAGCATATTAGGGAGATTGCATTACGCCGCATTTTAAAAGTGAGAAGCGCTAAAAAGAATGACATGGCAGCTACATTTTAATGGTAGACTGGCAAAATTGTGACATAACCGATCCACCAGCACTAGTTAAATATTTTGATGAAGAGCTCAAACGTTTTATACAAACTAAAGAATCGCCAGAGGTTCCAAAATTTCCTTGTCACACACAGCCGGTCGAAAGACATATTAAGCTCGTTACGGAAGCTTTCTCATCAATGTGCGGCCACATAAGAAGAGATGGCTTTATTCGCTCTAAACTTCATTCTCTGAATTTAAGGCCCAAATTTGAAACAAAGAAAGATTTTAATGCAATGTAAAATTAAGCAAGGTTTTTAACAAATAAACTTATTTACTTTAAAATTTCTTTTATTGCCACATCTTCGATTTATAAAAATTCAAAAACCTAAAATTTAAGGGTGGGGCGGACCCTCATAATATTTTTTTATCTTAAAAAATGAAATATAGCAGTCATTTAGATCACATTATGCAACATTCCCGCCCTAGTGCTAGTTCGATTTGTAAAAATTCAAAAAGTCGAAATTTAACGGTGGGGCGGACCCTCGTAATATTTTTTTATCTTAAAAAATCAATATAGCAGTGATTTAGATCCCACAATGCAACATTCCCGCACTAGCACTAGTTCGATTTATAAAAATTCAAATAGTCGAAATTCAAGGGTGGGGCGGACCCTCGCAATATTTTTTAATCTCAAAACATAAAACATTATAGCATTTTATATCAAAAAATGTTAGTTTCTATCACTAGTGTCAAGTCAATTTCCAAAAATAAAAATTTTGGATTTATTTCGTTGCAACCTAGTATACAGTAATCGTTGTTATTTGAAAATGTCGTTAAGTAACAACGAACAGTTCTAGACAGAATAATATGTTACCGTCACATCGCACCAAATCTCAATACCTGCAACTACTCACAGAAACATCGCAGAAGTAGCAAGTGCACTCAAATCAAAAGTTTAGGGTAATCATTCCGCACATATGACTACTTTGTGCTACTGCTTTCGTAAGACTGTGCAATCTAAAATAGTAATTCTTGTGTGTATTATGTATAAAGTTGGTAGTAAGCTAGATCAACGCATTAATTTTAGTCAATGCTAAAATCATCAGAACAGTTATCTATTGTCAAATATTTTTAAATATGAAATTAGAAAGTAGGCAGACGCTGATAACTGTAACGGGCTGATTTTTTCTTACAATCGAATTCCTTTACTTGGGTTTTTCTCATTGCGTGTGAGCAGCGTGGGTTGCCTGCAATTTTAAATTAATTACGGATTGTAAGTCAATCTAACATTCATTATAAGCATAATGTTAAAGATTGGTCTACGGAACTATTATTTTAAACCGTTCTGCATTATTGTTAGAATTACATTGTATCAAACAATAATGTCTATTGACATATTAGTGACAAATGTTCTATGTATTACTTATCTTACTACCTGGAATACTGAAAAAAAAATTTAAATTTAAACTAATTTCAAACAAATCCTTATAACTTATAAAAATGGATATAGGAAACCTTTATACCAATTCATGCAGAATTTTATTGATTTTTTAACATCCTAGTATGTATCCGTTTGAAAAAATTGAGTTTTACGCATATAAAACTTGTTAACTTTGGCATTATATTATGAACACTCTGTATTTGTATTGGACCTTTACAAAATACTGTTGAAAAGATGATAATTTGAATTAATAGTGATAGAAACATCGAAGCTTAAACTTCGTAATTTGACAAGATATGAATTTTTAAAGTTGATGTTACAAATGTGAAAATTTTCAAAAACATCTAAATATCTCACAAACCGTCGACTTTTGGGATAATGAGCTACAAACAAAATTAGTTTAAAATTACACGTAAGATTGAAAAAATTAATAAAAAGTATAGCATTCCATATAAAATAAAAAAGCTGATGTCATTTCCGGTATAACCGAAAGTGATAGGGTCTTGAATATGTTTTAATTATAAAGCCAATAACCATTTATTTAATATTTAAAAAAATCAAAATTAAATTCTGATTGGAGGTATATAAACTTTTAACGAACGGGTTACGGGAAAAACCCTGTATATAATTGTCAAAACTAGCAGCTTTTAAATATCAACTTTTTTATGTAAAGTAGGTTAAGTTACAAGAGAATAAATTAATTATAATTAACTGCATCTTTTAATTATTTTAATGAAAGAAAAAGATTTAAACAAAAGCCTGTAATTTGATCTCCCTAAAATCTTTTTTTTTCATGGAAAGTGTATTTTATAAAATAAAATAAAGTTAACAAATTTAATGTTCAACAAAAATTAAAGTATTGTTATTACATTATAAATTAATGTTAAATTCAGCCATAAAATGTAATTATATAAACCATAATTAAATAAACTAAATTAATGTTACATTTAATTATTAGCATCGTCTAAATGCCGCAAAGTTTAGTTGTGTATAAATAGCTGTTAAAATTATATAAATTTAATACAAGTACAAATTCAAACACTTTATTTTAAAAAAAAATTAATTTAATATTAAAATAACAAATATATTCTATTAAGAACAAAATAAATGTATCTACTTTTGTGGGTACATCAGAAAAATAACTTTTATACCTTTAATTGTATTCAATTCGCTAAATTGGGTTTTATATTTTTAAAAACAAATTTTCTGATTTGGCAAATTGTATAGTTTGCATTACATTTTATTACGAACAGAAAAATGGTAATATTCTATTTTCTTCAAAGCATTTATAGGATATTTTAAAATACGAAACGCTTTTGCCGTACAAGATTGTCAACTATGTAAGCAATCATAAAAGGATTTTATATCGTTTATCTTATAACGAATAAAGAGAAATAGTTAACATTGACTTTTTATTTTTATAAAGTGTCGTGTAAACAATGTAGAAGTATGCTTCAAAAACAAAGTTGTCTTATTTTACATAAATCACGAATTCATGTCTTTGAAATCGCTTCTTGTGATATTTTCTGCTTTATCTCGATTCAAACTGTTTAAATTTCTTTTGCTTGCTTACACAAGGGTTTTCAACATATGGGCGTAATAAAAATAACCCATATACCAACTCAACATAAGGTTTGTAATATTCTTTTAGCATTTTTGTTATTTAATGGTTTTACGTGGGTACGATACTGATCCGTTTGTATTTTAACAAAAATCTTGCATAACATATTTAATTTATACTAATGATTTATAAATTTAAAAACCATATTGTTTGTATTTTAAAATAAACAAACTGTACACTTTTATTTAATTTAAATTTTAAAGACTTGGTTAAATAAGTCTTCTTGTTCTAAATTAAATTTTACAAATAATTGTTTCTCTATTACATTATACTATCTAATGTAAATTAGATATAACTTTTAGTTTAGTAACAAGCTGATATATTGAACAGATAAATTGTTAGGTTAACTTAACTTAATTTAATCATATGTATTAAGCACGTAATAGTACATAATACTTAGAATAAACCAAAAACATAACTTATTGTAAATAATTATAATAGAACTATTTCGTAACTATTTTATTTAAATTAATGAGATAGTATCTTTTAGCTTTATAAACTAGTCAATTGCTAAACCAATGCTCAGGAAAAATGAGTTACATTCATGTAAAATGTATATTATCAAATGTTCTAATAGCTAAGAAAGGACTTATATTAATATTACAAAACTTTTACAAAAAGATTCATTTTAGTTCAACATAAAATCATGATTTATTCCTATTGAAAGAGAGGATTAATGAAAACAGAAACCTTTTAGTTCATTAAAAGATAGTATATATGAATAAACGAAAAATACTTTTGCGGTTCTTTTATGTACGAATTAAAATAAAAAAACCTTTTTCTATCTATACTACGCAAAAGCACACCAATACTGTTATAAGCCCGAAGCTTTAATAACCGCAATAGTTGTACTGTTAACAATAAGGGTACAATCAGAACAGTAGAGAGCAAACAAATCCGTCCATATATACAAAGAGGCGCAAACATTAACAGCTGAGGGCTTGGCAAATATAAACTATTACTAATTTACAGTCACAATATGTATGCTGCTTAAGTCGAAGCAATAAGCCATGTAAAGCTCAATCAAAAAGAACACTTTTAAAATTGGATACTAGAACTAATAGAATACAATGTTATTAATTTGTAAAATATTATATATTGCATTTAAACTGTTCATTAGTAACATTTGTTCATTATAAATAACAGCAACACATTAAATCTATAGCAATTGAAATGTGTAACTATTAATTGGTGTACTCATAATTATGTTTAAATAATTATATAACAAATTTTAATTTAATTATCAAAATAATTTTGTTTAAATATTTTTTTTATATTAAAATAGAGAAATTCATTTGAAGTTGTTTACTTTACGTAAACAACAGATATACCATAAAAAACAAAAATAAATCTAATATTAAATTAACTTGCAGAAAAAGACGTCTGTGTTGTGTACCAATATAGTTTTTTTTTGACAACCCACATAGCAATTTTTGGATTTAATATGTTTTAAAGAAAATATGTATTATAGCTATTAAAGTTTGATAAAAGTTTTAAAAACGTCTTTTGTCGCATTGTATTTAAATGTCTATAAAACGGATATAAAAACCTATAAATATTTTAAAATCCACAATACAAACATATTAAAACTGGAAAATTATTTATTCGTATAAGTATATAGCAAAAAATTATAATTAATTGTCTGTATAAACACATTTTGTTAGTATTGCTATAAAACAAATGTATAACATTTTTCTATTAAAAATACTAAAATTAAAAAATAAAGATGTCGTAATTGATACTTACCGATTCTATGCAAAATTTGTAGTTTTGCCAATTTAGGTAATTTTAAAATTGCTGTTGAACACAACCCATTTTTAGTTAAGAATTGCAGGATACCTAAGACATGTGTAAAAATGGCTCGGGACGTAGAGGGTAGTTTTAAGAAGAAAATTATTGTTTCTAACGATCGTAACAGCAAATATATGTTACTCGTCCCGCGGTTCATTACAGTCAAACAATTTATCATCGGTGCCAGTTTACCAGAAAGACCTTTAAAGAACAAATTATTTAATTTTTGTTTTTAAAGAATCTAGATTAAAGAAATGGTTTAAAAATTGGTTAAAACAGTTATCATAAAAATAGATTCAGCACAAAATAAATACAGTATTTTCGACATGTTTCAATAAAATAAAAAATAAATTTTATATAATATCTTATCGCTTTAAAAAACTTGCAATTTTTAAATAGTATTAATAATGCAAAAAAAACTTGTAAACAATATTTGATTATAGTCCAGTCAAATAGCGAAAACAACCGGTAAACTTCTTCAATTTGATAAAGACGTTCATTATGGCAAACTTCTTAACATACTGAAAATCCTGGACTCAATCTGTTACGTTCGAGCCGTCATATTGGAAAAAAGGTGCTCCTATTCGCTTTTTCGTAAATATCTCTGAAACCGTTAATTTTATCGGAATAATTGTGTTACAAAAAATATAGTTTATTAATTTCTCTATAACTTCCGTATATCTGTTTCGCGGTTTATCAACGTCGAATATGCCAATAATCATTATTTTTGACCCGATTCTCTTAAAATCTAGTTTTTGGCAGTATAGTTACTGAAAAAACCTCAATAAACTAAAAACTAGTATATAGTATAGTAGATTAGTACAGAAGTAGTAAATGTGTGATACGTTGGCAGTATTAAAAAAAAAAGAAAAATTTCAATAAATAAATTTTTTACCAATAAAAATCGTAGAACGCGACGTACTAGGAGTGATATTATTTAGGGTCTCAGGTTCTTCAACATCATCGGGATCTACATCATCTTCTTCAATTTCTTTCTCGACAGAGCTCTCACTCTCCATTTCAATGATCATATTCGAGTTCATTCATATACCACTAATGTAAGAAAATTTGGGAAAAGAAAATTCGGCATGAGGTAATGAGAAGTTAGGAATTACTAGCGATGCCTAAACCATCCGGATCATCTTAAATTTAAAGTTCTACGTTCACATATCTGTGAGTGTTGTGTTGTGAAATGTTATGTCAGTGTCCGTGCAGTTTTCACAGTTGTTAGAAGGTGTACAAAATTTTTATAAAAACTTAGTGAAAGATAATGCAGAAAGAAGAAGACACGTCTCTACTATTAATCGTAAGTTAGAATATTTTCTGCATCCGCAAGCCAAACTGCAGTTTTTTTTTGCAATTGCAAAATACCAGATTAATCAATTGATCTAGAGCAGGTGGGTTCAGTGTCAACACAAGTTCGAAGAAAGCACGTACTCTTTTCCAGCCCCAAAGTTTGGGACATTTTTCATTCCCACGCCACTTCTGTACCTGATGACACACGCGCAAGGAGTGTTGCTAAGCCGCAGCTGCCGTAGGTGGTAACGCAGCTAAGTTCGGCTTACTTCTAACTTGATTTTATGAACGGCTAGTATCTATGTCAATTCAAAGATGTTGCAGATACGCCATATACTTGGTCGTTTTCTCAATATTTTTAAGACCTTCAATTTACCTTTCTGGAAAAGACAGGATGTTGTATCACATTCGCTAAAAGAATGAGCAAATAGAATCATATCTTGTAAATGTGATTGATGCAATTGTAGACTTTGCTAACAATAGATTCTTTTTTCAGTTCGTCCTTTTCCTCGCTTTGCAAAGTAAATATCTCGTTTAGGTGGGGCCACAGTCGTCAAAATCACTACAAAATCTATATCCTCGCCTATGATGACAACTTGGTTTTCTTCCGATATCTCGATAGCCGTTCTTACGATTAAAGTCTTGGCGTCGTCTGCAGCTTGTTTAACGGTGAATCCTTCGCTTTCGAATTTCGTTGACAATATTGAGATGAATCGACTCCTATTTTTTCATTACTTTTCTTGCGTGATGGCAACAGCCATAGTTTCATCAAAGTGTACGTCTGCACTGGTGTGCTTCAAGCTACGTCGGGTCTGCTCGGTTTTCTTCGTATTCACAGTGCTGTTGCTATAGCCATCGAAAATAATCACGGAGCTCTCTCCAAAATGATTTTGTACATAATTAAAGTAGCCAAAGCAAATTCCAAGATAAGATAGATTTCGGTGCCATAGCACGCGGTGTAAGAGGAATCCACCGTCGATAAATTAAGTGCAGTCAACAGGAATTGTGTTCGCAGACGTTTTCTTGAAAAAATTTTGTCTTCCTCATGTGACGCTAGTTCATACTCCAAGTAATCTGTTAATTCGTCGTAATCTTTTTTTGCAATCATAATTCTTTGGAAAAGCAGTACCGGATCAATTAGAACTATCGTATCATGGATTTTTATCGCGGAGTTAACAGTAGTCAGAGACAATTCTCTACTAGCACGTTTTATCTGAACATACTTGAAATTATTTTTGATGATATCCTTCATTGCTTTCTTTCCTAATCTTTACTGCATTGTGGGAAATTGTTTTTTTATTGCCAACTACTCCAGTACTGATCGACATTATTTTATCACCAATCGAAAATGGATCATGACATGAGAACCAGTTATCTAGTCGTTAAGACGTCATCGTTATCTCTTTTTACTCGAAATTATCTAGAATCCACATGGTATTCCCTGATGCAGTATTCTTCTAAAGTTTCGCAGATAGCATGCTAAAGTTCATTTGCTAAGCACGCTATCAATAAAACTTTGACCAGCTAGACCGCCGACAACCTTCATATTTCTTATGAGAATATGTTCAATGGTCCAGATCAAAACTTGTCCGTTCGTCTTATCCTAAATAATCCATAGTCAGCAAATTTGCGATACTTGTCAATAGGCATCTTGGATTTCAGATCAAGCATGTCTTGAAGATATATATGACAGGATTTTGCATAAGAAATATGTTCACTCGCGTGTACAATTTCTAAATGACTTATCCAGTCGCCTTCCCTTTCCGTTTGGATATATTGTTTTACCAAATTAACCATTCGAAAATATTGGATCCACAATTTTGCCGTTGGATCATTTGTTTCAATTTGTAGTAATTGTAGTTTTATTTTCTCGCAGATCCGTTGGATAGTAGGTTCTTCAAGAATCGATGCCAAAGTCGGAGGATCATTATCGAAATCAGAATATTATTAACGGCCTGACGCTCAACAATTGAGAAATCGTCGTTGTAAAAAATTATTTTTGCGAGGGCCAATTGCACTAGCAAATGTCCTCGAATGGCACGTGCATAGGCGTGACCTGTGAGCATTTTTTGGCCAAAAATTAAGCCTATATCACGCTCAGCAGCTCTTTCAAGCCACTTCCTGCCATGATAAATCTTATGCAGCCCAGAAACGACATTATCAGATAAAATCCTCTTAATCTTACAATAACATTAGATAAATTTGAATCTGCACCCAGTGACGAAACTATATCGAGTGCTCTCATGTATAAGCGCTGGCGAAACGTGACAAAAGTAGCACAATACCATTATAATACTATTATGTCTAAATACGAAAAGTGAAGAGCCAGGATAAAAAATAATGATTATTGCCATATTCGACGTTGATATACCACGAAACTAACACATACACGAAAAAAATGTATTCATGCTTTTTTATATAATTTAATTTAATTTTGTATAAAAAATTATTCCGATGAAATCAACGGTTTCAGAGATATTTACGAAAAACCGAATTGGAGCACCTTTTTTCCAAGATGGCGGCTCAAACGTAATAGATTGAGTCCAGAATTTTTAGTATGTTGAAAAGTATGCCATAATGAACATCTATTCCAAATTGCAAAAGTTTACCGGTTATTTTCGCTATTTGTCAAAATCAGTTTTAATTTGACTAGACTATAACAATAATGTATATTTTTTTTATGCGAACTAGACCAGGTCCGCTTAAAATACGGAAACAAGTATTTTCTAGCTAAACTATTAACTTTCATTTAATGGTCTTTTTATAAGTCTGCTTTTATTAGTACTTTTGTTCCATTTCTTTTATGTGCTCATGAAACTTCTCTATTGTTAGTCCCTTGTTTGTTCAATACTGTCGAGAAAGAAAGATTAGGAGCATGCAAAGAGTGAATTTTGATGCTCACATAACATATTTTTAAAGATGTTTTTATAATCTTGTGGTTTTTTAAATTTTTTATTACAGTTTTAAAAGCATTTAGTTTTTTTCTTTGGAGTCACGGTATAAAGTATTTTATCTGCTTTCGCTAAAGATATTCTTCATCATCTTCATATAAAATTTTTTTTAACAGCAACTTTAAATGGTCGTACGTTTCCTTTAAGAGACTGAACGAGCAACTGGCATAGATACATACTTATTTTTATTATAGGTGCTCCTTTTAAACTAATCTCATAAAAAGTTCATTCATTAGAAACATACGATGGAACACCTAAGGTACGTACCAGAAATATCACTGCAATGTATGAGATTATTTCTAGGTAGAATGCAAGCTTTCACGGCCGTTGTTTAATGTAGCACTGTTTTTCTGGTGTTGCCGCCTCACTACACTTTTACTTAACGTTTCGCTGATCATGCGGCAACACCCGAAAAACAGTGCTACAGATTATTTCTTGTAAAAAATACGGTATACATGGAAATTCACGATTTCTGTACCACATAAACGATTTACCTAAAACAAGTTGGTTTTTTGCTGAAAGTCGAGATACCAAAAGTATTTTTCGGTTGATAACATAATTTCGTAAGATCCTGAACAAATCCTTTATTGGAAGAATATGTAAATTTGTTTATGAAGTGGTATTATTTGATGTATTTTTTGTTCTTTGAATTGTAACTTGCAGCAATGCATATACAAAAGCAGCATTTAGCATTACAGAAATAGTGAATGGCAAACACCTATTTTTTTCGTAATTTCGTTTTTTAAGATGTTCAACCTATGTACGGCATATTTCAAGTAATGCTAGTTTTATAGCAAAGTTTTAGTTTTGCTACCGATAACAAGCGTTAAGGAACACCTTGGCGCATGAAGTCAGTATTAGATCCACTCCGCAATTTCAGACAGCAAAAGCGGTACTCGCTACTGGAAAGGCGTTTGCCTTTTTCGTCAGCACCGATTAATTTCCATGTCACTGCGTTCGTTTAGAGGTACGACGTTTTTTTCTTTCTACAATTAAAGCAAGTAACATTAAATTTCTTTACGCCATTTCACTTTATTCCGTTGCATTTAAACTAGCTTTATTAATATAGGTAATTTTTTTAGTAAGTAGGAGAGAGAAAAAAAACTACTTTATGTGTTTTTTTAATGCGATGTTTTGTAGATCTCGAGTGTTCACTTCATTACGCCAACTAATTTTTTTGAATAAAATTTATTCTGATTTTAAAAACATTCGACCTTAAAATAGCGACATACAATAACAATACAATACATAACATCATTTATTTCAATATAAAAGACAAAACAAGTTATCGAGCTTAACATTACCTTCAAGGGCCGTAATAGTCATGCTTCAAAACTTTTATTTATTAACCTCTGTTATTTTAGTTTTAAAGCATTATTTGAGTCTAACATGACACATGCGTTTTTATATTCTTTTATATAGTTCTCAGTTGTTTTGTCTTTAATAGAATGCAGACATTTTACTTCTACCAACGTGTCGTACTCTGTTACTCCATCAGGACTGGCACCTAAAAAGTTGTATTCGGGGACAAAAAAAATTTACAACTTCTTACTTTAATATTAAACTGTTCTTCAAACCTTCTAATTGCTAATGTTTCATTTTCAATTCCATATTGAACTGATTTAGATTTTATATCTGCGTTTTTATAAAACATATCCTTAATTAAATTGTGGCAATGGGTGTTACTTCGTCGCAAACATATCCGTCCAAAATACGATGCTGTTTCTACGCGTTTTATGCCAAATTATATTGTTTCTTTGTCCTATTGTACACTTTTCTAAATCAATAGTATTTACGACTAAACTACTAATAATTTTTTGTTTTGCAATTTCCAAATCGTCCAAACTTAGATCGGGTTACGCACAATTAGATCCATAATCTATATCGTCATCTTGAATTTTGATTTGTTTTTGTTTTCTTATTGAATGTTTCTTCTGTTGACGTCTTCTACATAACCTATCTAAAAAGTAATTGTTTGGAGATATTAGTTTATGAAACGAAGGTCCCCAATTATATGCCAATCCAGCACCAAAGCATCGAAATCTGTATACTCCTCTTTGAATCAAGTTTGTTCGTTTCCCTCCTGTAAATTTAGCTGTTACGGAGATATATCCTTCTGCGTAATTTTTGATAACATTTTTGCATAAACGATCTGATTTTTGGATGACACTATTGCTTATTTTTAAAATCTCAAAAAAACCTTCTATTTTCTATTCTATTCTAATAAAGGCACCTCATTAGCAATAGGTAGTGTTTTTTTGTACATACTTCTGTTCTACAACTATTATGATTACCAAAAACATTCCTCGGGCAGTTCTTCAAATTAATGCGCTAAAGATTTATGTCGCGGGCGCGTTGCTATTATAGTTCTAACTAAACCATTTTGAAATGTTTGATTTTTAGTCAATTTACATAAATTTGACGTAAATGCTTGAGTTACGTGATTAGCACATTCAAGTTTTATTACGTATCGCCCGTAACTGACATTTTCTAAAATACGCGTATACACACTTGAATCGCCGTCTCCTATAAAGTATTTATATCAAAGTCCATAATCTTTCTAATTTTTATTAAAACCTTTACAATAATTTTTTGTTCCATACTAGTCGATGATCCTTCATAGTTTTTACAACACACATGGTTTTTTTTACCTTTAGCACATACATAACAAAACTTATTTTTAACACTAATATATAACAGTTATTTAGTTTTTTGTCCTATTATGCAAGCGACGCCCGACAATGCAGAAAAACTTTGTCAGTAGGACCTCTTTGCCCAACCACCATCGACCACTACCGTTATAAACGGAATGTCATGTTCGACATTTCCATTTTCAATTGCAATTTTTTTCTCTACTTTTGCATTTTCTTTCATTTGCTTAACTACTAATTCTTCCCACATATGGTGCACAGTGCCCTTAGATGCTTTGTACGTTTTTGTCATAATAGGAATATTGAAAACAGAAAACAATTTTTTACTTTGCGCATATCCCGAACAAATTGAAGAAATTCCCCAAACAAACGCGTCATTTAATATATTTGAAAGGTGAGTTCTAATCGTCACTTCTCGAAGACAAACTGTGCACTTAAATGTTATAAGTGAAACAAAACCATTTCTAATTTCTTTTACAAGTACCATTTCTCCTACAGTACATACGCGATCATGATTTCTTATCATCTGCATTTGTTGAATAAAAAATGCTATATCTACGATACGGTTTCCTGACAATTCTACTGATGTTAGATTAATATTTTCTACCTCTACATGTAAATCCGGAAAAACTTCTTGAGGTAAACTAAAACAAAAAGTTTATTGAAACAAAATAGCATAAAAATAGTGAGTTTGATAATTTTTAGCATACGAAAAATGTTTTTTAATTTTCAATAGACATGATACAATGCCTTTAGTTACTTTGAAAAATAATCCAAATGGGCATCTTTAGAAACGTATATGTCAGAGTTTTGAATAACTTCTAACACTCGAGTGCGTTTTATGAAACTATTTCTGGATTTAGCAGCTTTATTTCGTTTTTTGGTAATACAGCTACTACGTGGCATATTGTTTATTATTGAAAATAATATGTATACCTTGCCATAAGAGCATGGAACTTTTAATTTGTGGTAATATTATGTTACTTTTAAGTACAAATGTTTATTAGGAACATTTTTAATTTTATTGATAATACTTAAATATCCGTTATCAACACTCAGAAATTCAGTATTAATAACAGCAGACCGAAATTAGAAACTGGATGTGACATTTAAACCTAAGCTTAACTACACCTCATTTGAAGTAAGAACAGCCTTAAATGTTTAAACACATTTAAAATTACAAACGGCAAATAATACGAGTTATATCGCTACGATTCTTTCAGCTTATTAAATTATCAACACCGTATAAATATATAAATAAATAAAGATAAAGATAAAAGAAAACAAACAATAAAAACAAGGTTAATAACTCTGACAATTTAATTTTCTTATAGAAAGTATTATAAACTACAACAAAATGAAAAAAAAGGAATATATATTACAAACTTACAAAATTTTATGTTAAGAGTTGTTTAATGAAAAGGAACAAGGTAAAAGTGTTATTAATGATGTTCGACAATATTATACTATAAATTAATAAGCACTAAATAAATTAAAAAAGGTACTCCTCGAGTTCAATGTCCAACATTATCGAGAACAAATAAGATTCGATTTAATCTCAACATTATAGCAATATTTAAAAACACCTAACTAAAAGATTTAGTTAATGTAAATATAATATTGGTCAAAATTAATTGTTTTTTAAGTACACAGTATTTAATTTATAGTATTACATTTTCTTAGAAACCCAAAATTATTCTAATTATCTATTTTTATATAATGCTTATTTAGTTTGGTAAAAAACAAATCATTTTCGTCATTTTATATTTATGACAACACGTTAACGCAAAGATGCTGGCAGTAAAATTAAAGTTTATAAATGTTGTTATGAAAATTTTTTACAATGTCACAACAAATATACTTACAATGTTAATTTAAAGTTGTTCCAACTTAAACATTGAATTAATTATAATTATTTACTTAACAAACAATATCAAGAAGTTAAAAAAAGGTTATCGATTTCACAAAACTTCAATAATTTTAAAATATAAATTTTATTTTATAAAATGTTAAGACTTAAAACAATATTTTTATCACAATTATTTGTAAATTAAATATTCACATTTTTACATAAACTAAACACGTATAATACTGTAAGCTAATAAAATTAACAGTCTTGTTTACATCTGCATGAAATTTTATGTGTATTAGTTAGTGATTACTACAAGAAACTGTACTTGGTTTAATTTTACTGCTAATCACGATCAAATTTGTATTATTTTGTTGTATTATTTACATTCAAGAAAATATTAACTGTTGTTTTGTAGGATATTTTTAATTTATTTTCAATACTATAAGAATTGACAACTTTTCTTATTATATCCAAATAGCGTATAACATAGATGTAAAATGATTCCACAGTTAATATATATATATATATATATATATATATATATATATATATATTTATTTTTATATATTATTTATATAAAAGTAAAGTAAAAATTTTAAATATAAGCACCATAACAAAAGGTGCGGTTTCAAAAACAATGCAATAATACTTAAATAAACGTTCTCTTTATTTAAAACTGATCATTACCGAATAACTGTTTGCATGTATTATATTGTTACAATGTGTTTGTTTGAATGTACTCTTTCAACATTCAGTAGCGTATTTGTTTATTATGCTTATTCAAAATTTTGTAATTTACAAGCAATTAGCAATTTCGAAATTTTAATTTTACGTATTTTAACATGTAGATTTTTAAATTAAATGTAAAATGCAATAACTTTTGTAAATTGAATTATCTGTTACTTATAGAAAATGACAGCAATAGTAAATATCACTCATACTCTATGTTCTAGATAATAATTATACTTATTTATTATACTATATACTATGTTAGATAAATACAAAAATAAATAAAACTGCGATAATATAGTATATAGTGGGACGAAAGAACCATCAGTGTAATTATAAAAAAAACGTCTTGCAAATTCAGTTTTAATTAAATACCTTAATTCTGACGCTGTGTATAACATTACAAAATCTATAAACAATTTTATTTGGAATTACAAAATATAAAACTAAGCAACGAACATGATAAAAAATAAACTTTGTTAATTGTAGTTATCATTGTAAGCTTTCCACATTCTATGTACGTGTAGCCAACTTCTCATAATTTAAGATTTATTACTTTTAGATTATATATTTTGTAAATGATTTGTTGCAACATGCATCCCTACTATAGAATTGCGATTTTGTTTTGTAAAGAATTTAAAAAACACACTGTTATTTCAATTAAACTTTTCTTACTTTTATGTTTGGACAATACATAACGGTAGTCAAAATTAGAATTATAATTCTCAATTCTAATGACTTATGTCTTTCTTATTTATTTTGCATTTTGTGAAGTTTGTACTTGTTCATGTTTGTTATTTTTTTTGACAATTGGTCAAAATTATAAATTTTTTAAATCTATAGTAGTTTTCTATAAGAATTTGTGCAAATAGCTTTTTTGTTGTTTTTTGCACAAGTATTTTTATATAGATTATACGTTTTACAATTATTTAAAATAATATTCTAAATATACATTTTTGGAAATACGATACAAGGTACTCGCATAAATAAATCAATTACCAAGCAGATTCTTAGTGACTTAATAAAAGCAATACTTTTTTATACAATTTCAGTAAAGTCGTTCATACAGCTGTAACACTCTTCCGGGGTAGCTTGCGGTAGATACGTTGAGATAAACAAACACAATAATATAAACTTAAGTATATTGTAATAATTACAAAAAAACTCTTAAATAAATGATTTCCTGGCGTGTTGTTCTTCGCCTTTGAGCGACGCCCCCAATGTGACGCCTCTGGTAGTTTATTTCGCACTGCAAGGTTAAAGGTTTATTAGTTTCAATTGCGCTTGTACGAAAATGGCGGCGTGAATTTCCAGCTGCGAACTTTGCTGCAAGTAATTTAATTAAAATACGGTGCTCTGTAATTAATCGAGGTGTTAGTAGGATTTACACAGGTGAGTTAATGTATTATACAAACGGTAAAATAACGGAACGGTTAAACGAGGAATTTTCAGGTAAAGTCGGACAGGCGTGTTATCTACAACAGGTGTGTGGAAAATTACTGGTATGAGTTCCAATAGTGAATGTTACTAGCACAAATATTAAGGGTGTACAATGATCGTTTATGCGATATAAACAGGATCTTAAATGGAAATTACTAGGAGGTTGCGACTTGTACGAAGGTTACTACAGGGTATGTATGAATTGTGAAATGACAATGAACGAATAGGTTTTTTAGAGATGACAGGGTACAGGGATGGCAACTGACTTTAAGGAAAGATGTAGGGGTCGAGAATGTTGTTTCGGTAATGAATACTAGTTTTCAAGATTTAACGATAATGAATGAATGCTACGTGGAAGTACGGTGGAGGCTAAATCCCGTTTTATGTCTCAAGGTTTCGGTGCAATGATTACTCAGGCAACTATCGGCGGTTCGCCAGTATCCACCAACAAGTAATTCTATTATAAAGTATATTTACAGGGTTTACTGGGAGGTTTCGGTTCGTGGATGCAATCACTTGGGCAACTATCGGCGGTTCGCCAGTGTCCGCCAACAAGCAATTATGTTCCCGGAGGCTTTTAGAAATCAAACGACCCAATACGGAGATTACGTTGGCTAGTGCAACTATCGGCGGTTCGCCACTGTCCACAATGGCCCCAACACGAAATTGCAGATCAGAGAAATTATTTACAACAGGGATGTATATGAAATAACGAAATTAAAAAGGATCATTCAGGTAAAATAAAATAAAATTGATGAATACTGGTACAAAAGGGTGGTTACTTACAAATACAGGTGCTGGCGATGAATACACTCAGTACAGGTGACAGGACGAGGTACATGCAAGAGGTACGGAATGAATGAAAGATGATGATGATACAAAATGTAACAAATATGATTATGGTACAGAATGAATGAAATATTCGGATGCAAATGGTAAATCGCGAATCAGGAGAATTGTCACGTACGGTGCAGGTTGTTATTAATCTTGGACGGTTCAGGACGGTTATATTTCCAGGTAAACACAAGGAGAACTGGTAAAAATAGATAGATTTTTCCGGTGATGCATGCTATTTTATACTGCTGGTGGTCACGCTTCGGTGGACATTTAGAGTAGGGATTCTTCGTCTGCGCGATCATGTACTCTTGTAGACGCGACGAGGTCGAAGTCCACGCGTATTTGTTGGGATTTTTACACAATTTTATTACAAATACGGACATCACAATCGGTTTCGTTACACACCACCTCTGCCTGGGGTGAAAGACGACGGACAGGTGGACACATACACTGAAAACATATAACATTAATTGTCTGCTCGTGTTTCCTCCTCTGCCGGCAACAAGAGGGACTCCTGCGTATCAGGAGTAATCTTCAGGTCTTTTACATGAAAACGACCCACCACTTTATGTGAGTCTGGGGCACGCAGCTCGACAATCACCGGTGATATAATTTTTCTAGTATTTTTCTTTACCAGGACTACAGGGGAACTCCATGGACTTCTAGATGGTTCAAGGATATCGTCTCGCAGCATCCGATCGATTTCCTCGTCCATGATAAACTGCATCGCCGGGTTTCGGGGATAGTACCTTTGTTTGACAGGTTCGGTTCCGGGCTTCAACGGTATTCGTTGGGAAACGTCTACGGCTGGTCCATTTAGTTCTTGAAATCTTGATAATTCTTGTTGCAAAAATTCGTTCAAGACTGGTAATTCGGCTTCTGAAATACAACAAACACCTCCCAGGCCGGAGCCGTGATAGTTACGGCACGGGACCGGCTCGTTGTTCAGAACCAGGAGATGATCGACTACGTGGAGGACGGCACGGTGCTGCAATAAAAAATCTAATCCGATTAGCACATCGGTGGTTAAGTTATCCAGGCCTTGGCACTTAAAGGGAATGCTTTGCAAACCTATTTGAATGGGAAACAAATAATTACCGTTGGTGGAGATGAGTTGGCCATTGGCTAATTGTACTCGTCTGCGCGATCATGTACTCTTGTAGACGCGACGAGGTCGAAGTCCACGCGTATTTGTTGGGATTTTTACACAATTTTATTACAAATACGGACATCACAATCGGTTTCGTTACACAGCCATCTCACAAACATAAAAATTAAAAAAAAATTACAAACTGTATGCTTAACAACATCGTAATGCAAAGAATACATGTGTTTAAATTTACATGCGTTATAGTATTTTGTTCTTTCTCTAAAAGCTAAAATACCATTTACTAGGAGACTATAAACTTTGCTTGTTTGGTAAGACCACCCACATTACAGAAATGTTTAAATACTCTTGTACTACCATTGTAAGATTTTTTTTTATGGCATACCATTGTAGAAATAAGATATTTGTAAAATCTTGACAATTTTCTTTGCCTGTGTTTCTATTTCTTTTTCATACATTCAGTTTACAAGTGAATTGAATTTTTCTATGAGCTATAAAAATTTTTTTTTATTAAAAGTTTGAAAAGTTAAACAAAGTTATAAAATCATTTTGACTTCTTGAGACTACCACTAAGGGGTGTAATGGTTATGCTTAGAAATTTTGTTTCTTAATAACTCCTGATAGACAAAGGCTATGTATTTATGGGTTTTAATAGAATTTTAAGCTTTTAATCGTCTAAAAATAACAATAGAAAACCGTAGCAGGTACTTGTTATTTGACACGATTTCTTTAAGGTTCTTCTATGGAAAGGGGCAACAAACCTCTTTACGTGTCTATATAAGGAGACGTTTTGTGCAACTAAGTTCGCACTTCTTCAGGCCTATTTATAGACTAGAGAAATGGTGTGTCTTGAGCTGCATTATGAAGACACACCATTTTTCTAATGTACAAGTTGGCCTGAAGAAGTGCACATTTAGTTGCACAAAACGTCTCTTATATAGACACGTAAAGTGTTTTGATGCCCTTCCTTAGAAGAACCTTAAAGAAATCGTTTCAAGTCCATTTAAGGAGGAAAATAACAACTTACCATACTTATTGTTTAATTAAAGTCTAAAAATTTTTATACATTATTTTGTAAGCTGGCAATTTTAAATATTTTAAACAACTTACGCTTAACGTATTTGACAAATAGTTATAAAAATATAAAGGGTTATCTACATTATACGGTACAGAATACTGTGGTCAAAATATGTAACTTTAGAAAAGTTCTACTTTTGGGATATATATATTTTATAGTTACTTTTTAAAATCACTCTTATATTATACAGGGTGTCGCAAAAAACCTGAAAATATTAAAGTTGTGTCGATTTAAATGACTTAAACTTTAAGGTTTTTAAAATAATTAGAATGTTGTTAAAATATAACCTAGTTTTCATATTTTTGATATTTACGAAGTAGCTAAGCTGTCGAAGAAATTTACAGTCAAGTGTAACAATAGACCAATTAACATAAAATTTACGTTTTATATAAATTATTAAAAAATGAAAATTTTTCAATTAAGAAATTTAAACTAAATTGATAAACTTAAATAGAACGCCATATTTTTTAATTTACTAGGAAACTTATCGAATGGTATTAGGATGTTTAATAACTAAATCTTGCCGTTTTAACTCAATACGCCAAATAATTGTTTTTGTACTATTTCATGTTTTTTTTTAATAAATGTTCTGATAAATCTAGTTGTCTATTGTATTTAGAAATATCAGGTAATAGCACATATCAGAATAATAATGAAGTATATTTTTATAAATGCTTAGAAACTTAAAACGTAATTTATAATCATTAGCAAAAGATTGATGACAGAACCATTTTATAGTATTAGGTACTAAACTGTAAATAGCTATAAAGATGTATAAGTTGATTTTACACCCGCGTAATTCAAACTATTATTTAAAGCGGTGGCGTATTACAGACAATTTTTTATGTAGATTCATATAAAAATGTGGTGTAATTAAGTCCAGGGATTTGAGGGACCAATTGCGAAATCCGATAATTCCAAATCCACTAGTTTTATTTATTGTTTATTATTTATCGTTAGTATGTTATTATTACGGCTGTAGTCTGTTAGATCATAAAACATTATTTTTATAATTGTTAATTATCTGTTTTTAAACACAATAGGTAATTAGATTCATCAGAACTTTTATCAAAAAAACATGAAATGGTCCCAAAAACGATTATTTGGCGTATTGCATATAAACGAGAAGACGTAACTATAGAACATTCTAATATTATTTGATCGGTAATTAAACAATACATTTTGGTAATTTAAAAAACATGTTTTATTTAAATTAATCAGGTTATACTCACTTCAATTTTTTAATTGATAGATTTTTCAACATCCTGTAACACAATTTTCTATTCTGGATACTTCCCGTGTTGTCGTTATCACACAAACTGAGCTTTTTTCACACGTCGCAGTGCAAATCTTTAGAGCCCGTAACAAACTGATTGATTGTTTCGTAAAGTCTCGATTTTGTAGACCTGCCTCCGATTAATAAAGCTGGTTTTCAAATCTCCGGTAAAAGAAAACTAAAGTCTAGATTAATATTAAAATTTAATTTAAAACTAAGTCATCATATAAAATCTGAATCTGCTTCAAAAGTATTAATTCGCGCAGGTCTTTCGTTAATTAGAGATCGTATTAATTCGATTAGAAAATAAATTAATGAACTCGCCATGATCTTTCCGCTTTCTGATTAAAGTCTCATTGATCGAATTTCTTTTGAACAAGCCCATCGAGTCAAAGAGATGGTTACAAGTGATTATCTTAGGAAATTTAGTGCCAACAAAACGTCTCGTAGATAGAGAAGCAAACCCGAGACAGCGATTAATTTAGCTTCATAAAAATTTCATTGTTCTCTACAGAAACAGCTATTTTGTCAAAAGGTTTTAATTTTGTATTTGCTTCAAAACAACATCTTATTGAAGATCAAGTGCTGGTACAGATACGTTGATGACACCTTTGTCATTTGGCAACATAATACTTGTACGTTCGAGTTTCTGTGTCAATTTTTCAAAATATTCGTTTTACTATGGCATTAGAAAGGATCTCCTCTTTACCATTTTTGGACGTTTTAGTTAATTGAAATGAAGATGGTTTTTTTCACATTCAGTTTATCGAACACCGACCTACACAGATAGATATCTAAACGGATTGTCTCATCATCACTTTTCTCAGAAATTATTAGTAGTGAATTCTTTTGTGTACAGAGCTGTTTCTTTAAGTTTACTTCTGACAAATGAAGAGTAACAACAGAATCTATGTTTCAACCAGTGTCTATCGCTTATCTACCCTATGTTGAAAGTACGACGGACCGTATAGGAAAAATGTTGTCAAAACACAACATTGTTACTCGGTTTTCTACTTTTCGTAAATTGGGTCAACTTTTAAATCCGGTGAAGAACTTTATTCTTTTTCAATCTGACAACGTTTATAACGTTCCTTGCTTTAGTGGTTCATGAATACTTAAGAGAAACGGGTAGAAGCGTGGGAATTAATATTAAAGAGCATCAAAAGTGAAGTCCTCTTAAACAATATTTGAAGTCAGCGGTGACGGAACACGGACTAGAAACGAGTCATCAAACTATGTTTGAAAACACTCAAATTTTGGGGAATGTTTCTAATTATTATCAGCGAAAAATTAAAGAATTTATTGAAATCTTTAGATTTTTTTTTATTATTAACCGAGATTCTAGTTTTTCTTTGCCGGAGATTTGAAAACCAGTTTTATCGATCGAAGGCAGGTCTATAAAAGCGAGACTTTACAGCGCAATCAATCAGTTTGTTACAGGCTCTAAAAATGTTCAGTACGACGTGTGACGAAAGCTCAATTTGCGTCATAACGACAACACGGGAATTATCCAAAATAAAAAATTGTGTTACAAATGCAACCCTTGGAAACCTGAATTCCACTATCCTGTATAAGATGTAAAGTTTATTATAATGATTAAAACATACAATATGATTTCACTACACTGTAAATTTTGGAAGTATAAGTTAGATACTTGGTAACTATCTAAAATACGAAAATTAGGTTATATTTTGACAAAATTAAAATTATTTAAAAAACCTTAAGATATAGTCATAAACGTTATTAAAACGCACACTTATTTTAAGCGAAGAATACAAAAATGTAAAAAAAGGTTTTATAAAAAACTCCCAAATAAGATACTCTAAGAGCCTTTGCAACACTCTGTATAATATAAAAATAGTTTTAAAAATTAGCCATAACAGACCTCCATAGATCGCAAATGTAAAATATTTAAAAAATCGTTTATTTTGAAAGCAATATTTCGTGTCGTATAGCGTATATAAAACCTTGTATACAAAATACAAGATTATAAAGAATACCTTAAACACAAAATTAAACATTTAGGTATGCATCAAAAAATAAAATCTAACTAAACTATTATTTGTCAAACGAAACTGTGGTTGTTGTTTCCAATACAACCTTTGCAAAATTGACTTTTTTCTCAATTTGGAAAAAAATAGAAATAAAGACTGTGTAAAGTTTTTGTTACTGTTATTATTCTATTTTAAATATAAATGCAAACTCGCCACATCAATTATAGTGCATTTTTGCGACGTCAATTCTCAGCGTCTTTCCATTTCTTTGGTGATTTTCCTACTAGTTGTTTTCTTAGTGGTTTTCCATTTACTACAATTTTTGCTATTCTTTCTCCTATTATTCTATTTAGTAGTGTTGCATCCTCTTTTTTTACCGACACCGGTAACAACATTTTTTACAGTGCATATTTCTTTGATATTATTGTTCTGCATTTTCCAACTCTAAGTACATTAAAATATTATAAAAACAACAAAATTAACTTTTAAAAACATCGTACGCGTTTTGATAGTTATGCTATCACAATCAACGGTACATCAATAAATTAAAACTATTCTATAAAATCTTAAGTTTTCGTGGTTATTTTGATTATGATTATAAGCGACGTTCGGCTGAGACCGCGTCGTAGTTTCACATCCAGACTTTTTAGGCTTGGTCCTAGTCTCTCCTTGAGAGCCAAAACAAGAAGTGGAAATTGGCCTTTGCCGTATTGTCGTTCGTGAACCCAAACAAACTGACGTTTTGCAAGACAATGCAGCTTGTATCTTCAGAGTGGTAAATGTCACTGAACCAGTCTGGATGTTTAACTACGACGCGGTCTAAGCCGAAAATTGCTTATAATCATAAAACTAATAAAAAGTTTTGAACGTTGTCTTGTCAATTATGGACCATTTTGTATGTCCATACTGTCGTACTTGTGTTACCTTCCTCTTATCTTAGTATAAAATAACACCACTAGTCTGAAGATAACCTTAACTAATTGAAACATGTTACAATTACTGTAAATTATAATAATAATTGGCAAGATAACGATCAAAAGTTTTTTATTTTGCTAAGTCAATTAAAAGTTTACATAGATATTTTTAAACTTTTAAAACTATTCTGTTTATCACTTTGTGCGTCATACAGGTTTAAAAATTTAGAGAAACCTAATCGTCCCCGATCGTCTTTGTTTAACAATACTTTTTTAAGTTCTACAATTCCTAAGCTTTCATTGCATCACGGTCGTTTCTATTCTTAACTTACTCAAAGAAACATACATATATCGTTTGCGGGATGTCAGAATTGAAAGCGAACTACAGCGTGAGTATTATTTTTCTATAGTGTGGCTGCGCTACGTGGACGACATTTTTGCGATAATAAATACCAAGATATGCAATCCTACGAAGATCCTGGATGAGCTTAACCCAAAATTCTCATCTATCAAATTTACTTATAAATCTGAAATTAATGGAAAATTACCCTTTCTGGATACCTCTGTTTGAAGAAAAAACGGTAATATTCAATTTGAGATATACCGAAAAATAACAAGTACAAGTAGGTTTGTGACAAGTCATTCCAACCACTGTATACAGCATAAACTTGCAAACTTTAATTTCCTAGTCTACAGATTAATAAATTTTCCATTGAGTAAACAAATTTAAAAAAAGAATTTTATACAAAAAAGAATTGCTTCATACAATGGAAAGTTCTATCAAACATGATTTGAAAACAAAAAGAAAAATTACACGTGAAAAACACTACCACTTTAAAACAAAATGAAAAAGATACACAAAAATATGTCAAATTACATAATTATCCTGCTTATACAAAGAGTCTATCTAAGTTATTAATAAAATGTGAATTCAAAGCAATTGTCAGCTCTAAAAATAGCTTACAAAGTTATTTAGGAAACCCAAAAGATCCAGTAGACGTTAAGAATAGATGCAGAATATATAAAATAAATGGTCAAAACTGCAAACTAGTATATGTAAGACCAACAAAAAGACCGATTAAAGTTTGATTTAAAGCGCATTTGGTTCACATTAAATACAGAAAATTAGATAAGTCCAGTGTTGCCAGCCATATGTTCAAATCAAGAAATCAACATATGTTTAATCAAACAAGTAAAAGATAGAAAGGAGTATATGGTTTTTACTTCAGGTAGAATGATAACTTTGTACGCAAACTTTCATTCCTAATCCAAACTTGAGACTGGCAACAACATTATCATAAACAACTCAATCCATCCGAATAAAACTGCAGCTGAACTTTACTTTTGTTTCCGATAATTCAGTTTTACATAACTTTCATTAATATTTTTAATTGATTACTGTTATATAACTTTTTTTTTGTTGAAAAACTATTAATCAATCTAAAATTGCGTGCATTACAGCACTACACCTGTTATATTTATACATTTAAAAATTTTAAAATAACTTATTTACTTCAAAATGTTAACATGCATTTTCCATGAATCGTATATTTTTCAAATGTTTTTGTAGAGGGCATAGGTTTGTAATGAAACTTCAACATTTTGCTTTTGCTATATTTCAACGCGCTAAGGTTTCTTCACGGTATTATCTTTTTGGTTTTTAACTACATATTACCTAAGGCGTGCTGTATTTTCCAATAACTTGTGCGGGTTTACAAGTTTTAAGTTTTGTTTTGACACTTTTTAGGACGCATTACACTGCATTGTTAATATTTTATTTGCAGGCATTATCTGGAAAATCCAAAACAGAGAAAACTTCGCAATAACAGTGATGGTGCCAAAAGTCGCTCAAAGTTCATTTTGTGCAGTTAGCTTTGGATTTCTGCTGATTTAGAAAAAATGCGCGATAAATAAGGCGAAAGATTTTACAAAAATATTTCAGAAATAGAAAAATGATATCAGGATAGTTAGGATCTCGTCATGATAGGAGATTATTGCAGTTTTCTCGTTAGAAAAGGCAACAGCCAACAACAAAAAAAAAAGAAAAAATTATGCATAACTTTAGTATGTCAGCAATTTTTCTTTGTGTACAGTTAAGTCTTTTGTATTCTTGAAACTAACTAAACATTTTAGTTTTTGTTATGACAAGATTTTGTACATATCCATTTTTTTACTCCTGTTTAACAACAATTGTAAATACAATTACTATTTATTTAGTAGCGGGGTATGATTATAATTGGAAGACGTGATAGAAACATTTTGGCTATACTTTCATATAAAAACTGAACTATACAACCGTTTTTACTACAGTTATTCATAATAATAAAGCATAACGTGTTTTAGAAATCATCAATACAAAATAAGAACATTATAGAACAGAATTTTTTCAACTACTAATGATTTTTTTGTAAAATTACATTACACAAACAACATTTCTATGACTAATAATGATTACAATAAAACTATTGGTACTATAATCGTAAACACATTTAAAGTATTCGTTTTGCACTCTTATATGTATGTTTATGCATTTTGATTTAATTATTTAGTAAAGTAAAATATCTTAAAAATAAAATTAAACAAAACTTTTTATTTCGTTAATTTTGGTTGGACTTCTTTGCATTTATGGAATAGGATACCTTTCTAATCAATAAAATGGATTTAATAGAATAAATCAGTGCACAAAAATAACTCCAATTCTTAGAATATTCATAAAAAATTGCACAAAAACAAATTAAATAAGCAATAAATAAAACAACATAAAATTATTTTAAATCTTGCTTCTTTTTATATTAATTAAAAAAATAAAATTTACAGGTAACTCTTACAATAATAAAAAATAAAACACTAACAAAATAATTTAAAAAAAATCTTTTAATTTGGTGTTTGTTGTTAAACAATTGATTAAATGAAAAAGTCCTAACAATGGTAGTAAGTTTTTTAAATATGTTACTTATTTGGAGAAGACACAGTTAAGTTAATATTATACTTACAAAATAATATAAGCAGTTTTTAGCAATTGTTCTCATAAGAGCACGTATTAGTATAATAGTATAGAGTAGATTAAAAATATACAATTTAAAATTTAAAGAGTATGCAAAGTGTTTAAAATTAGATTAATATTTATAAAAAAACGTATTTACCTTTAAAAGGAAATGTTTAAAATCAGCATTCTTGTCATATTTTGTTTGAATAAGTTCTTGGGGATATTTTACCAATACCTAAAACTTTCACGTAGAATCGTTTAATCTGTTTCTCATCTTTAGTTTTGTCGTTTGTATTCCAACCCAACTTTTGCAAAGTCATTTATCTATTTGATTTCCACCGGGTAGATGAGATTATCTTACTTTAATTCTTTTTTGCTTATTGCGTTACTTTATTTGTATATACTTAAAATTATAAAACTATACTATACAATATACGCAAGTGTTTATTAAAACTATTGAAAATAGTTAATAAAACATGTGTAACAACATTTGTTAATTTAAAATAAAGAACTCGATGTATTGAATATTGTCAATCACGCTCAATGCAGAGACTCCGCAGCACGCACTCTCAGAACTCTCGACTGGGAAATTTATTTTAGTTTGATTCCGTAGTTTTCAATTTGTGTCAACACAAAGTTTGAAAGCTAAAATTAAATGTAGTTAAAAATCTATATTCAATTTAAAATTTAAAATTTTGTTAGTACTAAATTGACAAAGTTATTTATTATCTAATAATAATAATAATAGATTACTAAAATATATTTTAGTATTTTAATCGTTTTTGCATTTGCGTAATCAAATTTGATAAAAGAATTTTTTAGTTTAACAAAGTTATTTTATATTATCAGTAAGAATTTTAGCAGAATTTATCTCTGGTTACTACGGACTCGACCACAGTTTAACATAGACAAATGTGTTGCATTTAATTATTCTTAGAAACTTAATACATGCTATGATCTGAAAATACTAAAAATAATAGTTTAGCTTTAAATATCTATAATATAGTTTTTAATGCGTAATCAAATTTTATTTTCTTAATAAATTATGTTACTTTTTATATAATCACAACGTAAAAAAATCTTGTGTAAAAATTTTTCTTTCAATTTTGTTTCTATTCTTGCAATATTATTATTTTTAATCAATTCTTTGTCTTGACTTTAGAGATTGGTATTTCAAACCCGAGTTCAACTCCAAACTTAATACATTTGTATCAAATGTATACAGTAATTAATAAAAAAACAAATAGTTTACAAAGAAATTGTAATTTTTTTTAGAAAACTATTATTAAAAACACACAAAAATATTTTTTTTAAACTGCATGCATTTTATATCTAACCTTAAGCAAATTAATAAAAAATAAAAATATGTTTTTGGATGTAAAAAATATACTCTTAAAGCATAAGAGTTCTACTACGTATTTCTGTTTTGTAAAAAAATTGATTTATGCTATGATTGCTAGCTGTTATTTTGAGAGGAATCGTTGGTAAGCATTAGTCTATTTTTTATAGCTAGTTTCTGTGCATGTCCTGCAAAAATAAATGATAGTACGCAACATAATTTTTTTTGTAACTATTTTTTAAAATAATTTATAATAAACCTGTTTTTTTAAAGCTAGATAATTTTTTCTATTAACAAATTTTTAGTATATTTGTATATCAATATAAACAATACATATAATCGTAATTAAGATTTTTTGATAATTTTTTGCTATCTAGTCATCAAAACTAATTGTTTAATAAACATTGTTCAAAATCAATATAATAGTAAACATATGTATTAACTAAAAGATTATAAACAATAAAGTATAATCATTAACTGAATTTAATCACATAGCCATCTGATAGTATAGGTTAGTATGTATTAAGGATATTTGTAAATAGTTACAAAAGAACAGAATCTTCAAAGTTGATTTTACACACGCGTTATTCAAAATAGTCTTTAGTAGCACTTGCACAACTGCATTGACATTGTTTTACCTTCAATGTCTTTTACGTTGTGGTTTTAGCTCGCAGTTTTATTCTAAATAAATTTGAATTATGCGGGTGTAAAATCAACTTTCTTTGCCATTTACTTTCTCTGCCATCAAATTTTGCTAACGGTTATCCTCATCGTACATAAATATAAAGCTATAAGGTATGTCGATGCAATTATGGTAATATATTAAAGGCTGTCCTAATGTTGATGAGCCTCAAAAAGGCAAAATGGCCGTTCAGTAGTTCACTTTGGTGGCATTTACAGAATTGCATTAACATATATTTATTTTTTACGTTGTGGTTATAACATGCAGTTTTATTCAAAACTATTTTAAATTATTAGAGTGTGTACTTGTCTTTCATAAAAAATTCTTATATTTTTTTACACAGTTAAGTAAAAAACAGATCTTAAATTGACCAAAAATTGAAGTGTCGTCCTATCTTTGCAAAAATGTATGACAAACTCACTACATTTAGTTTTTAGAATCTTTCTTTGCTAGAATCATAGTCAGTAAAATGTAACTGTAACTGCTATTCAAATTTTACATTTTAATATATATTTTTACTAAAAATTGACCTGATACACGCATGTTCCAAATTGGAAACGTTGGCCAGTATACAACACAATGTGTCAAAAATCGACGCCGAGTACTACAAGTGCAAATTACTGCAATTCGCAACTTGTTGTTGAGGCGTTTCTTTTACACACTGGTTTGCTTGTCGAGTAGTTTTTATTTAGCATTTGAACAGTGAAATTGTTTTTGACTGAAGTGTTGTTTTGTGTCGGGTATAAGTAATTATAGAGGCAATGGTGTTTTACGGGTTAGTCTTACAGTAAAAAATATAAATATTATATACTATAAAAGCAATTAAGTTTTAGATCTGTCGCCAGATAAAGACTTTTGAGAACCGCGGTTGATGATGTTGAAGCATCAGCGTGTGCAAAAGAAATGGATGTGGTAATCCTTCCTCTAGAATCTGGTGAAAAAGACATTGACAATGATGCAATTGATGATGATGTACTGCATTTACATAAAACGCCCAAAGAAGTTTCTGGAGAAGTGAAGTTACATCTCTAAGATTCTTCAGATTATGAAGAAAAAAAAAGAAGAAACGTCAAAAAAAAAGAAGAGGAATGTTGAAAAATGCACAGGCAGTGTTGTGACGTTAAGGATCTTCCAAAAGTAGGCGTTGGAAAGTCGGAATATAAAATATTTTCTTTAATTCTTACCAAAATTATTTATTTCTTTTATCCAAAAACAAACTCATCTCTATGCCAGAAAAGACAAAAATGTTCATAGTTTTAGTGTATCTGACGAAGTGATCTAACAATTTCTAGGATTACTTCTAATCAGTGGTTATTATAGCCTTCTAACTAAAAACGATTACTGGTTTACAGCTGAGGATATGCAAGCACTGATTTTTGCTAAAACATTGAGCAGGGAATAATTCCAATCTATAACGCGCTAGGTTAATTTAGTTAACAATCGTAGCTTTTTTAATTCTAACATGGTAAAAGTTTTGGTGTTTTATGAAAAACTAAAGTTTCAACAGTTTAGGGTATTTCACAAACATCTTAGTATAGATGAAGCAATGGTTTCAGATCATGAGCGTCACTCAATGTTTATCAAAAATAAACTGATAAGCTTTAAATTCAAGATAAAGATGTTTTGTGGAAACGATGGTTATCCATATAACTTGTGTTTTAGATACCATCAACAAGAAATACTTAATTAACCTAAAAGTTCAAAATGTTGCCTTCGATTCGCTATTGTAGCATATTTTTAGACTCTCCTGCCTTTTTTCTATCGGTTTAGCTGGAAATTTTATCAATCTTCACATTGACTTAAAAGTACTATTAATACCTGTGTGTTTTAGATACTATCAACAAAAAATACTTAATTAACCTAAAAGTTCAAAATGTTGCCTTCGATTCGCTATTGTAGCAAATTTTTAGACTCTCCTGCCTTTTTTCTATCGGTTTAGCTGGAAATTTTATCAATCTTCACATTGACTTAAAAGTATTATTAATACCTGTGTGTTTTAGATACCATCAACAAGAAATACTTAATTAACCTAAAAGTTCAAAATGTTGCCTTCGATTCGCTATTGTAGCATATTTTTAGACTTTAGATTGTTAACCAATCACATAATAATATTTTGGCTACCCTATAGATCGCGGGCTTTGGTTTTATTAGTTACTATTACGTCATAGTTATTTACATAAGAACATACATAGTTATTTACATAAACAAAATAGTTTTCCGGAGCAAAGCGAAGCTGAGGTATACAAAACTTTGGAGATATCATAAATATTTTTTAGCAACGAAATAAATCACTCAAAAAATTAAGCAGTTTATAAGACAATAAGCTAAAATAAAAGTTATTGCAATTTATGTCAAGTAAATCCATAGCAAATTATTTTTCTTAGCAACGAAACTAATTACACAAAAAAAATAATGTTAATAAATACAACGTGATCATATATATTTTTATAGCAACGTACTTTTCTACTCATGGGCATGATTAAGTTACGCTTTGTTACGAGGATTTTCTTGTAACTTAATTGCTAGCAAATAACTCAGTTGAATCGGTAAGTGGATCGCTAGTATGTCGGTATAAATCACAGACAATAATTCTTGATACGGGCCCCTTTGGTTTGGCAACACGTCGTACATAAAATTAAACTTGTGAACATAACTTTTACATTCCAAACGAATAAATTTACATTAGTAGATAAAATACAAATATGCAATATCTTGATAATTAAAAAAATCTGAGTGCACCTTTTAATATTATATTTTACATAAAAAAAGTCATACATACGTGCAAATGACTGACAACCTAGATGAAAGATAATTAGAATTGGAAATAACAATACTTACAATTTATTTTTTCTTTTGAAGTATGCGGTTAACTAGCGGCATCATGGCCAGAGTTTCTTAATTTTACATATGGCGTTCATATGATCTATAAGAGAAAACCAGATGCGCCAAGTTTCCCTCAGATTAATATGGATATTTTAGTGGTCTTTCTAATACGATTGCAATTGTATTATCTAATGCGTACAAATCGATATCCTTAAGCAACGTAGAGGTAGCACTTTTTTCATTACATCAAAGGCGTGTGACGTCATTATAAAATTTTTTGACAAATCACAAAAATAAAATCAAAACTTACTCCATTACCGTACCACAAACAACGAAAAAATGGTTTTATTTCAGTTGACAACCACTACTCACGTTGTAGCGGAAAGTAGGCGTTTCGAAACCAAACTTATACGTCACAAAAACCACACCAAAACATTATTAATAAAACAACTTTTGCGATTGGTTGTTGATGTACTCGAAAGTTCTACTTATGCATCACAATAGTAGATAAAAGTTATTAAAGCTTTTCATATAGAATAAATCATGTGTATTAAAATATTTACAAGTCGTGTTTTGGTCACACGTAGCGATAAAGATCTTCACAGCCTGCAAAAAACTATTTTTTGTAAGTTCTGTTATTTTATTTTTGCAATTTGTTAATGATGCTATTGATGTAGTTCATACAAATGTAACCAAAAGAACACAGTATGTAATTTTTGCTATTATAGTTTTTTGAAATAAAAAACTAAAAATATCAATTTTTTTAAAACGACAATTCAAAAATATTTAGTCCTAATGCTTTTTAAGTACCAAAAAATTCATAAATTTTAAGTTTATAAAAAGATAGATACTCTAAAAATTATCTAACAAACCGCAATAAACACCAAATGCATATTACCATAGTATTAATACTGAGCTTATAAAAAAAATTGAATAAAACACAAACATAAAAAACTAAGACAATTTTAAATCATGTAAAATAAAACCAGTTTTTTATGTTGTTGACGTGAGCCATTAAGTATTCAAAATTTGATTATGTGGAATATAAAAGTAGATTAAAATCAAATTATTTTTTAACAAAATGTTTAAATATTAACATACCGATTTATGAAAGTAATATTTTTTTAATCAAAGTTTGATTAATTTTATTTAATTGTACTTTATGGTATAACTTTAAATTAATTTTTTTCCTAAATTAAATATGTATTTTTTAAGCTTATTATAATGTTGTTCAAAACGTAATGATGCAAAAATAGCTTTTTAATAAAAAAATAAGACATTAATTTAAGTTTTCTTAAGCGTCAATCAATTAATGTTTTAATTATTAACAGCGTTCGTTTGTATAGAAAGTTTAAAAGAAGTTTAAGTATGTGTTACAAAGTTTGGCATTAAACTTTAGTAATTTAAGTATTTATAAATACGTTGTATCAAGTTTGACTGGATATTGTGTAAGTGCATTTAGAAAGTAATAGTTGCAAAAGTGAAGTCGTACAATAAGTTTTCGGTCTATCGAATTGAGGGTTGATGTAAACTTTCATGAGAAGAAACTCGCAGAAAACAATGAGCCTCTAGGGATTGAGCATCCGCCACAAGAGCTTTTCATTCTAACGGCGTCGTTGTGTTTGTTACATAACGTTCATTTTACAATTCTGCATAAACGTCAATTGTAACATTTGTTGTGATTTGCTTTTAATCAAAGAAAATATTCAGAGTTATTGCACAAAAGTGAAACACAAAAAGAATTTAAATTAGTAATTCCGACTAGATGCTTGCTGACTATAAAATTGTATAAGAACCATTTAGTATTTGCTTGAAATAAAGTAATAGAGTACGTGTTGCAGAGGCACAGCTTGCAGAGATCTAACAATCGCTTCATTACAAACAAATCCTATTGTTTTTACTTGCAACATTCGGTACAGTATTTATCGTTTTAAGTCATAACATAAAACTCACAATGTTAATGTGATTTTTTTTTGTTAACAGCTGGCAGCAATTAACAGTATTTGTATAACTGAATGTTTCTATATTTAAAAATTTGTAAAAGTGCGATGTTAATAGCAAATGGCGTCGTCAATTTCAACTGTCAATCGGATTTACGAACAACCTGAGCGTAAATTTGCAGAACGGTGACAGGTGTTAGGGATAAGATTTTTCCCACGGTCCATCACAACTTGAAAGTTATTTGTTACGATCGGTTCGAGCTAACGTAATCTATTAAGACGTTTTTATCAATATTTCGCAATATTACAAGATGCTCTTTTAGAATAATAAGGAAAATTTAATTTTTAAATGCCGTTCAATGTTTATTAAGCTCCTGAATGTATAAAGTTTTATTTTACTTAACGAATTTAATATTGATTCTACCTATATTTAGAAACGCAACTATTTCTTTAAACTAAATTGAAAACTGCTTATTACACGTCCTTTCACAAACATCACTAATTTATTCTGAAATTATTTTCTTAGTATTTTCCCTTACTTTTAATGATCATCATAAATTTAAATTTGAATTTGCCTTACCGTCGCGCATTGATTGTAAAAGTGTACTATTTCATGTAACTGTAAGATCAATTTATTATATAAATGTTTTTTGTGACTATTGGTAATTACTGGTAATAATCAGGAACTGACACCTAGGTGTCTAAATCACCATTTGATCGTAGCTTCTTGAGTTCACATTGTGATATAAATTTAATGATAAAAGTAACTTAAAATTATATTTTTACTACTTATAATCACTACAGCTTGTGTAAGACTAATTACTTAAATTTCTATTAAGTAAATAACGCAAAAAAGAATGTTTATAAGTTTATAAATTTAAACAACTAATTGTAAAAATTTTGATCAAATTTTTCTTTATTGAATTACAATTTTATGTTTACTTAAAGTAACATATTACAAGTATTTATACAATTTTTAGTTATTGTTACGAGTTATGTGTTGCAGTAGAGATTCAAAAGGTCTATATAAAAACGGGTAGATACGTTAGAACGCAGTTATAGACAGAGCTTGAGATTTTAAAGGCTTTTAAATTTTCTATAAGTACTGGTTGGCAAATAAGTTTGATTGGTGTTTAAAGATAAAAGAAAACCTATTACTTTAGTATACTTTAGTATACAATAATTACATACGAACCAATATTTACAAATCATTGCCGTTTTTCTACCAATTTTATAATGCCGCGTTTATGCAATCTCTATCGTTTATTGACAAAAAATTACTCAAAGTACGTTTTTATAGTTTTCCTATTATTGAAGGTGTAACTTGATCATGACCGAGTGTAACACAACTACAGCAAAACAAGTTTTGCATGGAACGCAGCTCCGAATGGGCGGACGAAATCTGCGATCTTCGGGATGTCTAATTCTTAATGAAGGCGACCTGTTTGGAAAAACCATGAAACGTCTGCGATCATTCGGAGAATCTTGTTTTAGAAAACCTGAATCCTGGTGGTGTGAGTTTTGGCAGTGTAGAACCATATTTGTGCTGCGTAGGTCATGGAAGGGCGGATAATCCTCTTGTTGATGAGGACCTTGTTGTAGATGTTAAAGCGGCTGTTGTGAAATAACATCGGATTTCATTTTACGTTGAAAGAGGCCAGCTTCTAGGTGTTATGGAATTTTTTGTGTAGGGTGAAGCCAAGGTATTTGATCTCGTCCACTCAAGGAACATCGTTGCTTTTGATGTGGAGGCGGCTTGTGAGGGCGATGTTCTCGCGGTTGAAGAAGAAAACGACGCTTTTCGTAGTTTGATTTTTATTCGCCAGTCGTCGTACCAGGTGTCTAATGAAGTGAGGGCCATTTAAAGATTTCTTTCAACTTTAGTGGGATGTTTCCAACAGAGCAGTGTCGTCGGCGTAGAAGGTGTAGGCGAGCCCGTCAATTTTTGGAGGGTCGGCCGTAAAGATGTATAGAAGTGGAGATAACGCAAATCGTTGAGGAACGCCGGCTTTTATGTAATGTGAAGTAGATTTGGCGGTGAGAAGTTTGATAGCAAATAAACGTCAACTGAGAAAGGAATCGATGAGCTAGACCATTGGAGCGTTTATGCTCAGATGTAAAATAGACCGCAATGCCAAATCTTGTAAAACGCTTTCCCGAAGTCGCGGAAAGCACTGCCGGTAACGTCGCGGTTGTTGAAGCTGTCGGTGATATGCGCAACGACTCAACGGGCTTGGTGGACGGTGGAGTGTTTCTTGCAAAAACCGAACTGTTATTGGGGAACGATTTGAGTAGTGTCGACCTGTTTAAGCCAATCGCACCAAAGACGGTCTGCCAAAATAAACCCTCAATTTGGTGGACAGTTCTACGCAGACCTACTGGATTCAAGCTCAACACATAATTTTAAACGAGCAGACCTGATAGACCAGCTTTAACGACACTCTATTACCTACGCTAATCTGTGAAAATAAACACCACTAGTAAAGCTACTATTACGTACTACCTAGGAAAACAATCATACAAGGACAAACGTTTAGCTGCGCCTGACCTGGTGGCTTCAATAATTATTTTTCAACAATGTTTAAAAACACGAAAAATTGTCATGGATTACGACTGCAATTGAATCCACCTGGAAGAAGATCAGGACAGACCATCTACCGAGCAAAACCTTTGCCGGCGGTTACACCACAACCCCCCGACTATAGAACCATTAATCACGGGTTTCGGGATATACAACTAACTCGTTTGGAAAACATTTATTCTGACTTCCACGGTACTTTAGAACAATAAAGAGCACTCACCACCACTTTATCCACGATCGACTTTAAGAAAACGTACTATCTAGGCTGCCACCGTATCGTTACTCACCAGCCAAAAAAATTCTAATTGCCCGCGAAGTTAAAAGCATGCTAGTCGATCTCATTATCGAACCAAACACGTCCGACTACAGTTCACCCATTGTCGTAGAGACCAAGAAGGATAGACAACTTTACGCGATCTCAGAGAAACTAACATTTTTTTAATGTTGGACCTGAAATCCGGTTACTGGTAACTCTATGCATAAAAATCTAAGACTCTTACCGCGTTTGCCATCCAGATAGAGCAGATTATCAATTTTGCGTCATGTCTTTTAGTCTAAAAAACGTCATGTCTACGTTTCAAAAACTGATTTCCCGGCTATCTTAGAAGATTTGTTTTGGTGTACTTAGACGGCATCATAATCTGTAGCAAAAGTTAGGAAGAACACTTAAACCACTTACAGATGGTCATGAAACGTCTACAGAACCACCACCAATTCGGGTTGACAAGACTGACTTATTTGGGACACACAATAACAGTCGACGGTAACGAACCTTGACCCAACCACTTATAAATGTTGCAAGCAGCCGAACAACCAAACGTGTTAAGGCCCTTTTGCGTGTTGACGTTATACCTAATCTTCAATCTGTAATTTTTCACTCTCAATCATAAAAACATCATTTTTCATATCCAAATACATATATTCCGTAATTTCCTTTTCCATTCTATTTCTATTTCCATAATAATTTCTTTGGTGATGTCTGCTACTAGTACTTAATAATTGAGTACTACATTTCTTAAAACAGGGTTTTTTGTGCGTTTTTGTCTTTTTGCTAGTTGCCGTTCAAAGTCGCACTGTAATTGGTAGATAATGTGTTTTATCTTTTAGAAACATGTTAGGACAAATCATAGTTTTTGTAGTTTTCATGTCGACTAGTAACTAAACATTTCGTTCACTGACTTTCCCATCAAAGTAAAAGAAACCGGACATTAGGGCACCGCCGATAGGGCGCGAGGACAGTTGGGCGCAAGGAAATAAAGGGGCGAGGACAATAGGGCCAAAAGAGAGAAGAACGCGGGACAAATAGGCAAAGGACAAAGTATACAACTTAAACAAAACTTGTAGATTTTCGGTTAACAATAAAAAAAGTCATCAATAAAGTAAAAATAGTTTCATTCGAAAATATCATAAAATATATTAACGCTATTGAAAAAAAATTCAAAAAAATTAGGCATTCATTTCATAGTTATGAGAAATGTCACGTAAAAACTCGACAATGTTCCTATTGTGATAGTCATCTACAAATGGAAAACAATTTTTTTAAATATTCTCTAATGGATTGCACATTATAGCAAAAACCCTGAATACATTGTTGGAATTTTTGTGTTTAAGCAAATTCCGTCATATTTGATATTTTTAAAATATCTGTGTATTCTGTATATTTCGAGTTTCAAGAAAATCTACCAAAAAAATAGATTTTTTTATTATCCCTGACGGCCTGCGTAATGTTTGTTAATACGAAACTTATATAAAAAAATTATTCTTCTATTAAAAGGCGCGCTCTAATCTCACCAGCGTCATACTGTCTACGCGCATTAGGTTTTATTAAGTAAGTTCCTACTTTTTTTAATCATATATTACAACACTACAGTTTGCTTGAAGCCTGAAGAATAAAAAAATTAGAAGTTATGTTTTGTGTTGTATGCTTTGTCCCGCGCCCTCATGTCCTAGCGTCCAACTGTTCCTGCGCTCTAACGGTCGCGCTCTTTCGGTCGCGTCCTATCGGCGGCGCCCTAATGTCTTAGACTCCAAAGTAAATGCTGTGCAACTGTTGAGTAACTGATGCAATGCAAATACTGATTTCCAATGCATGGGTTGTTGAGATCGATCTTCGTCTCTTGTAGCCAAATTGTTCTAGAGTTCCAAAAACTTTTCTTTGTCTGCTGTTTAGACTTAGCATGGTGTCGTTGTACGTAGTTTACTTAACCGCAATTCAAAGTCGTCACTCATTTGTTACATTATTTCTTCTACACTTTCTTGTTTTGCAGCACAGCGAAATTCATGATTGTTTTGATGCGGGGGCATTTTTTCACGAGTTTCAGGCCAAAACGCAGGTGACACTAATATTAAGTGTTTTATATCGGTGAGCAAAAAGTTCTACCTGTATTAATAGATTATTAGTTCCGATTTAAAATTTGAAAAGTCTTAGGAAGAAGTTCTCTAAAGGATATTGGTATTAACTATTTTTCTGCAAGATCTTGTGAAGATTTTTTTTGACTAAAATCTAGATATAAGCCGTATTCTTTCAACTTTTAATGGTTTCTGCGTTTAGTGTGTTTACTGGTTTTAAATAAAGAAAAGTATTATTGGTGCAAATCGTGGCGTACATGGAGATTGCTCTTTATAAAAGCTAAAATTCTTACATTAATAAAATTCCTCTAAACTTAAGTAACTGTCATTTAGGAAACTTTACCAATGTTGTCACGTGGGGATGGGTTTCTCTTCTCTTCCGGCTAAATAAGAAATTTTATTTGATACAAAAGTTTGGTGTGTTTCACAAGAGATAGAACCTAAAGGTTTGATAAGGGTTAGAATATTTTCATCCATCAACATCTACCTTATGAATATGTTTCTTTTAAGAAATCCTGCTATATGATTCGCATTTAAGACTCAAAAAGAAATGCGGTGTGATTCTTAAGAACAAAATAAATAATAAAGACAAATGATCTAGCAAGCTATTCATTAACTATGTTTAATACGTTAGTGACCCAAGCGGGAATACGCATAATAATGGGCCAATACGACTACGTGCTGTAGGGTAGTACGTATCGAACTTTGTTTTTGCGGGTCTGGGGTATTTTCTTTTTTTTAGCCCAGACGTTCGTTTTATTATAAGATTATTTTCTACACATAAGAAAAAATGGCGCTAGAGCACGGCTTACCCAAAGAACTTAGGACTGACGATCGGACTCACAACCATTTACGACGGAAGCTAGCCTAAAGTGAGCCGAACATCCATTAATTCTTTGTTTTCACTTTTACAATATTACGTTGCACTTATTAGTCTTTTAATTTATCTCCAACAAATCCTAACCAAACAAGCTCACCAACTAACAAATTCTTAGTTGTTACTGAAAAATGAAAATATTGGCTACTTTGCTAGGTATCTTTTAAAACGCATATTAAATCATACTTGTCATTCTTGTTGTCTTTGTATATAAGTAAAAACAAATAATTTTTTTAATTTAAAACGGAAATAAAATGAGTAAGATATAAGCGTCGAAGCTATAAAATACTGTAAATAAAAACATCAAAAATCAATGTCGAACCAATATGTAATTATTCCTAATAAAATTGACATATTTTGGTCTTCTAATTATGTATGAGCCATCATCAGATAACTACAAAAAATATAGAGATTATAATGAATCTTATGGTTAAACCAGGTCATAAATTATAATGATAACAGGTGTTAATTACGTTACAGTATGCTAGTATAGATAACGATATAAATTCTACATACCTACTTAGCACTAACGTATGTGGACAGGAATATAATTGTACAAATTGTATAAATAAAACATTAAAATAAAATCAATAAACAAACTAATTGATACCCAAGCAACATTTTGTAACCGTGGTTACGTTGTAAGCAGTTGCAAATTAGTAACATTAGCACCATGGTAAATAAACCGTTGCAGCAACGTAGCAGCAACTTTCGTAATTTACTGAGGTTTCAAATCTATTACAGAAATAACCATTTTACAACTATGGTTATAAGTAAGTTTTTCTTAAACCCTTATGTAACTACAGTGTCAATTTAGTGACATTAAAACCTTCATTTCGGTTTCGAGTGTAACAGTCTTGAAACTATGGTTACAAGTGTGAATTTCTAAAACTACACTACAGTGTTAATCTATGCTTTCAAACAACAACAGAAGAAGTGCATTTTACGAGATTTTTATAAGAAACATAGTCCATTATCATTATCCAATAAACAGTACCGAAAGTGTTTCTAATTCAAAACTACGTAAGTACAATTATTGGTATATTATATTACTATAATTTTAATCGTGCATTTAAACTACTGTTTCTAATTTAATCAAAGTTGAAGAATTAGTTGCCAATTATAAGTAAGCAAATTTTAAATTGATTTTATTTTCTTCTAGGATAAAATAGAATTTGATTGCAAGGACATTAAAATATTACACACAGTGACCAGAACGTGTAAATTAGATCGCCATTGCGAACACCTATAATATTTAAAAAACCAGTCGAGATTATGATCATTGAACCGATTATAATTGCACATGTGCATTTGTAGCCTAATACAAATATTTAACTAAGAATTACGTAGACGCATTAAACTATAACACGTGAGGAATATCTTAATCCGCCATGGTCTTTTAACACAAAGACATTTTTCTCTTAACAAAATTTATGCATTTACTATTTACAAAATTTATGAATAATAGACATAATCCGCTTTTCTTGAAAATTTGCCGTAAAAACCTGTTTACTGGTACCTACTTGCAACAGATGTAAAAATTCTTTTATTATATCTTTTTTGTTTGAATTTAGTTCTATAAGAAACTATAAAAATTTAAATAATGTACATTTATTATAATTTTTTATATATCTGTATCAATTTATTAATATATTTTTATTTCTACTTTTGTTTTAATCTTTATGATGCACTTAGTAACTAAAATCTTGGATAAGTTGCTTAACAAAGCGGTTATAAAGTAGTTTCAAATAATAGTAATAAGCATGTTTTCAAAACAGTTACATAGCAGTTGCTGTAAACGGTAACTACAATGTTACAAATCAATTACAAAACCGTGATGATAAACCATTACAGAAACGATTCAGAATAGGTAAACATGACTTGTAAAAAACCGTTATAGCAACGCTGCAAAACAGTTACAAAGTAGTAATTGCAACGGTTTCAGACACGTTGTAAAACGGTTATAATATTACTGGAGTTGCTTTGCAACTGACCAAATCTGGTATTGACAACGTATCAGGAAAGACTCAGCAACTATTCTGTAACTAAATACCTTACTGAAACCATAGTTGCAAGAGAGTTTTACAACCGTTTTGTAACTGATTTTTGCTACTTGGGTATGTTCACGTCTAATTGTAAAATGAATTGAACAAACAACATATATGGGACTAGATAGGTACCAACGACGTATAAAATTGTAGAAAGTCAATAACCAAAACTGTAAAGTAAAAGTTAATAATTTAAAAATAGTTGTATGAAATTACTTTTATCATTAAGGGTGATATCTTTATGGGACGTGATATAGATCATCTCCAATATATCTGTTAGACAATATAATTTTGTCTGTGGGATGAATTATGTGCGTTTGAATAAGGGAATGCGTCTGTTGCAGCACAAGTTCGGCAAAGATTAATTTCATAGAATTAGGATTAAGCAAATATTTGCTGAGATTAAAAATATATATATAGTGTGTTTTTTGAGAGGGGCACTGAAAGGCCGGATAGTTCTCCCAATATAAACACGACCACAACTACACTCTAAATTGTAGATACCACTACGGTCCATAGGTTCAATGATGTCTTTTAGATGTGAAATTTGTTTATGTAATTTTGGAGGATTAAGGTAAGAAACTCAAAAAATGTTGTTTTTGTTGATGCTTGGTTAGTAATCGGTGTAAGAGCTGTGATCGACCTAATCTTATGTTTCATTAATGTTTTGTGATAAATGTTGTTAATTCAATGTGGTGGGAAGTTATATTCTTTGGCAATGAAAAAAATGGTATTTAACTCTTTATTGTAATTGGCAGTATTTAAAGGCGTAAACAGTAATCAATTAAACAAGTATTAGAAAGCAGCAAATTTATGAGAGAAGGGATGATTAGAATCGTATGGCATAACATGGCTAGTGGTAGTAGGTTTACGGTAGATATCAAATAAAGATTCACCATCCACTAAAGAGATATTCAAATCGAGGAAATTTAGGGAATTTAACTCTGACGTGCTTGCTGTTCAAAAACTCTAAAAAACTTTGAGTTCGCACCTTAAATAATGCAAAAAATCTCATTGACATAGCGTCACAGTAAAACGAGTTTGAGGAAACCAAGGCTTGTTAGTATAAAATGAACTTTAAAATGGTTTAGAAAGATTTCTGCCAAAATTGGAACCAACGGCAAACCCATGGGTAAACCCTGTATTTATTTGTAGACTGTTTTATTGAATTAAAAATAATCACTACTGAGACAAAATTTGTTTAACTTGGAAATTAACTACAAAGTCAGGAAAATCTGGAAGAATTAAAAGATTATCTAAGATAGGCAAGACATATAAAAGTGGGACAGATGAGAAATTAATTTCCATCCTATTTCAATTGTAAAAAACACAAGGGAAATTATTAATACTTTGAATAGTTTTAAACTACCAACCAATTACCAAGATGTTAAACTTATCTCTTTTGATGTGGTGAACCTATTCCTATCAGTTAGTTTGTTTAATTATGTAGTAGATTTATTTATTTTAATGTTTTATTTATACAAATTGTACAATTATATTTTTTTTCACATACGTTGGGTGCTAAGTAGGTATGTAGTATTTATATCGTTATCTATACTAGTATACTGTAACGTAATTAAAAGCTGTTATCATTATTATGACCTAGTTTAATTGTAAGATTTATTATAACCTCTGTATTATTTGTAGTCATCTGATGATGACCCATACATAATAAGAACGTCGAAACATGTGAATTTTATGAGGAATAGTTACATATTCGATATTGGTTTTTTGATGTTTTTATTTATATAATTTACACAACCAATATAAGATTCTTTTTATCAATTATAAAATACTGATAGGTTAAAGAAATCTAGTGTGGCCACATTTACACAATGGGTATAATCTTTATTATATTGACCCATCAGGTACGAATTCGCAGCAGGAAACTTTACTATGCTTACAATCATAGGCGTACGTAAATCACGTTGAAATCGTTTAAAATTTGTATTTACATATTTACGTATATTCGCTATTTTAGTTCTACAAGTTTAGTTATAAATATATCACAATTATTAGATAATTTTCTAACTATTTTGTATTTCTGTAACGGTCACCTGAACATGTTTTATTATTAACATTTATTCATCTCTAAAAATAGAATAATTCCCAATAAAAAAAATGACGGTATTATTAGTTAAGTTATATGAAATAATTGAATTCTCTAAGTACATTTAAGGATTAAAATTCCTAAGAATAAGACTAATCATTAACATAATCAAAATGATTTTTAATTATCTTTAATACGTATACAAGAAAGAAAGAATGTTTTACCAAGCATTTAGAGTAAGGGTATTTTAAGGGTATTATTCAATTTACAGGTCATTTGTTAATTCGTTATCTATCGAATAAAATGGATGTTTTTAACAGTTCAAGAAGTTTTCGTGCGCACATTGAGCAGTTTGGTCTTCCACAGTTTTTGGTGCATTGGAATACTTTACCACATCAAATTATTTGTGTACACTGTGGTGGTAATTCTACAATAAATCGTCACAGAGAACATCTATTGTATCGTTGCACAGCCAGACAGTGTACAAGAACAACTTCCCTCAAGCGAATCAATTTTTTTCAAAATGTGCGTTTAAGGATTGAAGTGTACCTTGAAATAATTGTGATGTTTATATTAAAATACCCAACTTGCATAATATCAAGGGAAGCAAACTTAAGTGTTCCAACGGTGAGGAAGTTAATAAAGAACATTCGCCTATTAATATCTGCGTACATAGAAAAAAATAGTGAACCAATTGGGGGTGTTAGGAGAATAATTGAAATAGATGAAAGTGCATTTGGTAGACGAAAATATAATAGAGGGAGAGTAACAGCCACAAAGTGGATCATTAGTGGTGTATGTCGTGAAACTAAAAAATGTTTTTTTAATTCACGTGCCTAACAGAAACGCTGCTGCAATTTCTGACGTAGTAATAACGCACGTACTTCCAGAAACAACCATTGTAACGGACATGTGGCGCGGTTACTTTCCATTAGCGAGAATGGGGTATCACCATTACACCGTCAATTATTCAATAAATTTTGTTAATCCCAATGACAGAAATCTACATACCCAGAACATAGAATCAAAATGGTCCTCTATTAAAAGAGATTTACTACGGCGACTGGAAATTATCATTAACCGAAGAAGTTCTCAGCGAGTATATATGGCGATCTGTGTACGTTACACCGGAGCAATTGTTTAGAAGCATCGTGGATGCAAATCATTTATTTTATCCGCAATAAATAAATATATATGTTTTTTGTACCTTTATATTTGTAACATTTTTAAATTTTTAAGAATAATTTTGTTAGCATAGTTTTTTTTAAGTTATGTATTATTATCGTGACAAAATGTGTAAACTCATTGAAGTTATTATATTATTTATAAATCCGAAATAAAATTTTCATTTCGAATTACTTTCTTTTTGAAGAACAATAAATGGTAATAATGGTTAATGTATATTTAAGTAGAAAATAAACCATAACTAAATAAACAGCATTTACAAAGCTATCTCAACATTTTTTAATAATGTAGGACTTCATACAGTGATTCTGATTATATATAACTATCTATCAATTTTGAATTATTTCACCGTGATTTACGTACGCCTATGATCGTAAACATAGTAAAGTTCCCTGTCGCGAATTCGTACCTGATGGGTCAATATAATGAGGATTATATCCATTGTATAAATGTGACCACACTAGATTTCTTTAACCCTATAAAAGTAAGAAGAAACGTAACACGATTTTTTACATATCTTGTACAAACGAAAAAAAAAGTTTGTTTCATTATGTTGTAAAATAAAAAAATACACAATTTTTTTTTGTATTTCTAGCTTTCTCTTGATCATTAAATAAGTGTAGCACTTAAAAATCGTAGTTTGTAAAATTAATCAATAAAAATAACAACACTGTTTTTGCAAGCTTACCTTTTTAAAAGACAAGTAAATTCTAAGACTTTCTGTAAAATTCATGTCATGCAACAAACAAAAAATAATATACAATATTTAGTATTAAAAATAGTTTACAATCTTCTTAAAGTTTTATGTCAGTAAAGTAACTTTTGTAGACAGTTACAATGATGTTCTAAAAGGTTGCTTGTACAGCAAAAATTATCTCTTTACTAACAAAAGTTATTTATATATTTTTTATAAAAAAAAAGTTTTCATAAATGTTATTATACGCAGTAAAAGTCATGTAGTGTATAAAAAACAAATGTACGTGTTATATAATTTTAAAGGTATAGATATAAAACTATAAACCTATTAAATTATCGTAAATGTTAAAGAAAGAACAATGAATTTATTAAATTAACAATAAACTTAAAATTAATATATGATGTCTAAATAATGGCAACGAATAACAACAAGTAAATCATAATTTTTGTTGTATATTAGACACTGACGGAAACGTATAAGCAACACAAACAAGAGATATCTATCATAGAGAAATTGAAATGCAAATCAATATATAAATAACAAAATTCAACCTAGAAATGAATATCATAACTGTCAAACCTACATCAACGAGCTTTATACCCGATACAATACAAAACAGAAACGCTTTAGAGACACTGCTGAGTGATCCATTCGATGATCTACTTCAAATCCGCAGCTACAATCCGTCAAATGTGTGAAAAGTCTTTTTGATGGATTGGATTGAGACCTACTTACTTCGTCTTAGATACATGCTATTAGGTGTGAACTTCAGTAGTCGGATAAAATATTAGCATAACAAAAACTTTTGTTGTTTTGATAAACACATTGTATAGCATGTAACGAAACTTTTCGATAAGAGCTCTCAATGTTGTAACAAAATTAAATGACTGATGAGGTTCCAATATCTACTTGTAAATTGCTTTTTTTATTTTAGTTTTAATATTACGTAAACTATGATAAAAAAGACCACATACATATATAAAACTTTAAAAAAGTTTACTTTAATATTTATATATATAAAACATCAAAGCTTATAAAATCCAATCTAATCATTAAAGTCTAGCTACACTCTTTTAATTGCAATATTCTGAAAAAGTACTATAAATTATTACCAATATTTAACTAAAAATTAAAAACATTTTTACGTTGCTAGTCCCAAAATCAATAACAAAAAAATAATTAACAAAAAAACTAATTTTTTGTAAATAATGAAATATATATTTATAATAAAAATGTATGAGTATTTAGTAAAGTAATAAAATAGTAAACCAGTATGCAAACAAAAACATTTTTGGTAATATAATGATGTAAAACGATAAAATAAGTACTTACAATGGTTATTTGAAAAGTAAGATGCGATTTCTTATAAAACATAAATTGCCATAGATTTTTCCAAAAAAATTTCGTATTGAATTCCTTGCATGTTTCTCTAACTTTTTATATAATATCTATATTTTTATAAATATTTGTATAACCGCCTACAAGCTATTGTCAGCCTAGGTCATAGACGCGTGCCGCCTGAAACTTCGGACGTCAGAAATCCATATCGTACATAAATATGTGTTTAAATTATATTTATGTAATTAGCGAATGGCTTGAACATCACAGTACAATCAATTATTGGTAAACAAATTAATATCTAAGTTAGAAATATATTCAGTCGACTCTTGGGTTGCCATTGAGAAATACCTGTGGGTCGTCTTGTACAATATGTCTTACAGTTTGTCATTCAGCTTCACAGATGGAAGTTTACCCCACCTCTGCAAGAAGTCAGCGGATCTCCCACAATTGGATCTTATTCGGTTGAGGGTAGACAAAATTTTGCGATGGCAGTCAATCCTTTAGGTGAACTCAATATGCATGGCACGTCGCGATACCTTGGAGCAACCTTGTTTTCCCATTCCTCCTTCCACCGATCATTCAATATCCAATATTAACTTATAAGTATGCAGGTAAACTAGCTTCTTGTTTTTCTCTAGAGCATCATTTAGTAGTGACAACACTAAACTACATTATTGTTTTTCTGTAGTCTAACCAAATTTATTGTAGGAATTTGTTTATGACGTCTGGTTCACCGTTGCAACTAACTTTCACTTGCATTTTCAAACCTAAAATGTTTATTGTTAAAACTTTTTTATCTTCGAAAATGTGTATTCGAATTCTCACTGTTTTTATCGTAGATTTTAATGTTTTCTGGTCAACCTATAATTTTATACCTTTAATAATAATAATAACTGATAACCAAACCAAAAGAAGAATGACACAAGAACGAATTTACGTAAAATCCCGCTCTTTGGGCTGCGATAAGACTGCAGTAGTGTACCATTATACGTTTCAGTTTTTAAAGACAATTTTTTAATGTGCGATTGTTTATTTAAAAAAATAAGTAAGTATTATTAAAAAGTAATACATTTGCGGTAAAAGTACAATCTTAAATAATTTGTAAACAGATTTTGTTGAAAACAATTTTTTTCTTAAATCGCCACCTGTGTCTAGTAAATAAGATAGGCACGTACATCATCATAAATTAGTTCCTACAAACAACTTACAAAATAATTATTATTCCTCTTCTTTCACTTCTTATACAGTCCATTTTTGTCTTTCCCGCTGTTCTTCTTAATTGTTTTATTTCAGCTGCTTTTATCATGCTTTAATGTTTTTTATTTGTTATCCACGATTCGCTACCGTATAGTAGGTTCGTATGCTAATAGAGTGGTATACTTGAAGCTTTGTCTATTGTTCTATTTCTCTCTTGCCGAATATTGTGTTGTTTACGATGTAGTATTTTTTTGTCGCCTTTCTTGCTCTGTTTGTTATTTCGAGGTCTATTTCTTCTTTGTTTGTAAACATCCTAGATACTCGCATGTTGACACCATCCTTATCTTTTGCTAGTAGCATATTTGTGTATCCTGTCGTTACTTACAGGTTTTCTGTCCCTTTCTTAGTATTTTAAATTATTGTTTCCATTGTTAATATGAATTGCGTCGGACCTTCTTGTTTAATTTCTCTATTCATATTCAATCCCTTCTCCCTCAATTTTCTTTTTACTTTGTTGTATGTACTTTTAATTACTTCTATAATTTTGTGATTTCCGTATGTTATTGTGGTCAATTGAACCAAAATCCGTTTTAAGATCAATGAGCATAATGTATAGTTTATTTCCTATTTAATTACTTTTTGTATTTCTATTTTCTATTTCTTTGTATAAAAATATTAACCGTAGTTTGTCTTTCTCTTCTAAATACTGATTGTTCTTTCTCTAATTTTTCTTTCCCTCTTTTCTTAATATGCCTTCTACCATTCTTGTGTATAGTTTGAATGCCAGTGATGACAAGCATATATCTCTATAACTTTCGCACTCAAATTCATCCATTTTTGTGAATTGGTACTATTAAGTTCTATCCAATTCTTTTGTCGCACTTCTATTTCATCTATGCTTATTTTTTCTGTCTGGATATTATTGTCTTCTATTTCATATTAGTTCTTCTTTGCCCTCGTATGTATTGCTAGTTTCTATTCCTTTTTATTGTATTTATCTTTATAATATTCCTTCCAAATTTCTATTATTTCCTCTAAGTTGGTCCTAATAATGTTATTCTTGAATCTTATGCCCTTTATCTGTTTTGTTTTCCCACTTCTTAAGGCTCTTATTTTACTCCAGAATCTTATATTATTTACTTTGTAACTTTGTTCCATTTCATCTCCAAAGTCTTTCCAGCTCTTTTTTTCTTTCCTTTATGAATTCTTTTATATTCTTTTTATATTTATGGTATGTTATTTTATCTTATTCCAACTTTGTGTTGTGATATTGTTTCTATGTTTTTTTTTAAACTTTTTCCTGTATTTCAGCAACACTACCCTGTTATTACTGCTATTCTAGTATAATTCTTATCCTCTATCTACTGTATCTTTCTTCATTTCAGTTTTGCTTTTACTAGCCTATGCTGTGTCTCTATTTTTGCTTTGTTCTCCGTCATAATTTCTTTTATTTCTTTTTTCATTTCTCTTGTGTATACTATAGTCTATTGTGCTTCTTTCTTCTCTTTTTTCCGTTATAATTGTGTATTTTTCTGGTAATAGTTGTTGTGAAAAGGAATTTCTTAGTTTATTTGGCAGAATCTAAACACATTTTCTTCATTTCTAATATTTGTTCTCCAAATATACCCATGCACTTCATTCCTATGTCTTCGTCATCTCCTATCCTCGCATTCCAGTCTCCCATCAGTTATGACCTTCTCGTTTCTTTCTTTAGTTTCATCTAGTGCGCTTTGCAGCTCCACATAAAAATCTTTCATATCCTCCTCCTTTGTTGCTCACTTATTCCTATCAGCTGCATTTTTAATTCTTCCATTTCTTGTCCCAATTCATTTATTTCTTAGTGTTATTATAATCCATGTTCCTATTTTCACATTTTCTACATTTTTCTTATTTGTTATCCTCTTGTTGTTTTTTTTTCTTTAGTTTATTTTTCATAGCGGTCGTTTATTTTTATGAATGTCCTGATTTTTTTCTTTGTTAGTTTTTGGATGTCGTCGAGTGTATGTTATTGTTATTATTTCTTTTCTTATTTTGGTGTTTTCCTCATCTTCTTTAGGAGATATTTCACTAGTTGTTCTTGTTTTTAGATTTTTGTTCCAATCTTTATTTTTTCCACTATTATTAACAGTCCTTTTGATCTTTTCTAATTTATTTCTTCTACTGATTCTATCTTCTCCAGTTGCTCCAGTGCGTAAATTTTGATTTTAACTTGTAATTTGTTTTATCACATTTTTGCATTGTTACCTATGCTTCTTTCATATGTTTTATAATTAATTTTCTTTCATTCTGTATTTGTTTTGGGTAGTCTTTGTTTATTCAAATTTTGATACTTTTTAGCTTTTTTGCGGATTTAACTATTTCTTTTTTTTTATTCCATATTAATAGTTCTATCATTATTGGTCAGTTTCTGATGCTTTTTTTCTCTTCCTTCCTTCTTAATCTCATAATTTTTTGTATTTCTTTTTCCATTTCTATTTTAACTTCCATGTTTCTGAGGATTACCTTCACTTTTTCTATTAATTCTAATTCTGATTTGTTGTATTTATCTTTCACTCATTTTTTTGTTTCTTATCTATTTTTCCAGTATTACAAATCGTGTGTTTTGTGGGTTTATTACTATCTTGAATTTCTCATTTTCCATCTGTATTTCTCAATTTTTTTATTTTTAGTTGTTTCATTTTGTAGTTTATTTTATTAAATGTTCCATTTATGTCACCCGTTTTTTTGTCTAGATCATTTATTTTGTTTATTTTTTTGTTAATATCAGCTAGCATCTTCTCAAATTTCTCCATTTCTCTACTATTATCTCTAAACCACCATTTCTTTGCCAAGCAAAAGGGTCTATTCCGGTCGACCCGTCGTAAAGTGTTCCCACTTATCGGCGTTACGTTATGTTATTCAATTTTAGTTTAATGTTATAGTCCGTCTCTGCTTGTTATTTACTCATAAATCGCTGTTTAAACGTAAATTCGAAGTTAAAATTTGCTTGTTATCAATTTGTTTGTCGCGTTATCAGTTAATCCTAAAACTGCATTCAAGTTTTTGAGCCGAGCTCGTTGTTTATTTATTATTATTATAAATAGAAGAATGTTTCTATTAATTAGGTTATCATTTATCCTACTTTACTTTATTATATTTCTTTTTTTGACACTTGTTACTCTTTTTCACTTTAACTATTTTATTTAATACTTCCTCTTACTCATTAATTAGCCAATTGTAGCTTGTACTGTTCTCACTCACATTACAGGACCGGCCATTTTTCAAACTTGTTATAACAAAACATAATAACCGAATTATTCATATGTATGTAATTAGTTGTCTTGGAATTATGATACACGCCACTGGATCTACTAACTATTCATAAGTAGTCTCCTTTGGAGATAAAAGTGAGCCAATGCAATTTTAGTTTCATATCATTTCACATCAAAAAGTTGGTACTACATTAGCTGCGCGAAAAATGATTGACGTTCTAAATTTTACGCGAGACAAGTTCTAATAACAATATTTGTTATTTACAAACTATCTTTAAATGTGTAAATTAAAATTTAATTAAGAGCATAAATATAAGAGATATCACAACAATAAACGTAATTGACGTTGAGGTAACTAAGATTATGTAGCATTTTCGTAACTTAAAAATTGCGCTACAGTTTATACAAAAACAAAACGTTTGTTAAGAAGTAAAATTATAAAATTATAAAAAAATAAAATTAACATCTTTGTTGGATAAACATTTATTTTCGTCGATCGTTTGTAATAAGTTATATTAACGTATAATAATGTACCAGAAATTGATTGTTATTGACCCTTATCATTGGAAGATTTCAGCAACCATTGTTTTAACGATCTTTTACAACTACTAGATGTTAAAAGGGGGGGTTAGATTGTATATCTTAATTTTTCTATAATTTTACCTATTTTGCTAGATGCAAGCAACGGAAAACTTATATAAGTAATTCGATTGTTAGTTGACGATTATTAGTGTCTACAACATTAACGCGTTCGCTCGTTACACTCGGTCACGAAAATAACTAGCTTTATTATTAATTGTTGTTAACAATCTTGTTTGTTAAATAACTATTAAACATTAAATAAAAAAGTTAATTCTGCGACTAAACGGTTAAGGGCTATGTATTTTTAAGCTTCTTGATTTTTTTAAATGAATTATTGAATGGATTTTGATCTAATTTTAGCTATGTTAGCTTCTAGACGCCAATGAAAAACTATTATAATTGAGCTGTAGAGGGTGTTTTGTCTTGATTTGGGAGCTTTAACATTGACAGGAAATTAAAAAAAAGTTGTGTTTTACTTGTAACTTTATAATTTTGATTAAATCCAAAAAAACTGAAAATTAATGCGTTTTGTACTTTTATTTATTGCTGATTTTTTTAAATTTTGTGTTAAATATTTTTAGTTTAAGTTACAATGTGTTTTTCTTGATCTAAAATGATTTTGTTAACTTTAATAGTTCAAGTAGGATTTACAAAATAATCTAATGTGGTTTTCATATTGTGTTGTACACGTTAGTTGTGGAAATACTATAATTATTTCTAACAATACCTATATAAAACATTTCTTTGTAAAACCACAAGAAACAACGATATTATTAACGATGTATACAAAAAATATATTAACTTAATAAGTTTGTCATTAAATATAAATTCTAAAATTATACAAATATTAAATTTATTATTAAATAGTTTGTGGTGTTTTTTGTATTCCAAAAAAAATAAGCAGATATATGTTATTGCAATAGAATTTTAATCAATTGCAGTTAAGTTGAGCAAATTCAATTTAATTTTTTTTTCGTAATTTATAAAAAAATTTTAAAGGAAAAATATAAATCAAGTTTCTGATAAAAATGATGGTTAAAGTTTTTTAGATTTAATAGAGTATTTTGTCGCTTGTGCTTAAAAGTTTCTAAATAAACAAATCAAAAAAATAGTGTTCGATAATGGTGCATTTAATTCTAACTATGAAAATAAAAAAACTTTGTAACGTATAAACCAACACGTTTTAGTGGTTTTCTGTAACTGTAGTTTACTCTCGCATCCCATTCTTCTTGGCAGTCCGTATATGCACTAATACTCTAGAGCAAATAATTCGCTAGCTGAACTTCTACCTATTCCATTATTTGTGGGCGGCTTGTGCTTGGCTTTCCTATAGCTGCTCTGCTTATTACAGCAGGAACCGCTGATAGATGAAGGTTACTCCAGAAAATGTGTTTATTCTTGTACGTGAAAAATGGTTTTTAAGCCACTAAGTTATACGTTCTACTAACAATTAAATTTTTAAATATATCTTCGCGCATTTTAGTGCTTTCAATGTGTAATGTATAAAAGCGTCAAATTGTTCTGTCAACTTTACTACTTTATTATCTGTTAAGCTACAAAAATAATTATAAAATACCTATAAAAACAAACCAATTTATTTTTCTTATTTTAGGTTTAGATAAAAGAACTAGTAAAAAAATGATTGCAACAATTTTTATAATTAATAATGATTTATACAATGTATGAACAGCAACATATAACAAATGTTACATTTATTTTCAAATATAGTTTAAAACGTACTTTAAAAGAAAATTTTAGTTTATTTGATATAATATATAATTATTTTTTAAAATATTTTAATAGAATATCATTTTATGTTACATAATATATATATTGTAAATGGTTTTAGTTTTACACAATTATTTTTAAAATTGTAATTATAAACTGGATCATTTTCATTACAATAACATTTAAATTTATTGGTATATTCAAAAAAACTTTGCTGACAAATTTTATTTAAAAAACTACACGTTTTTTCCATTCAGTTTTCATAAAAGTATTCTTTTGTTGAATCATTTGTTAATATTGTTAGTATATATTATGTACTAGTTAAATTATTAAACAAACATTTGTAAAGTAGACGGATAAAGTTGTAGAAATTTTGTCTTTTGTCATAAAAAGTTTCTTAGACCAAAGACAAGACCTACTTTAACAGATGATTCAACTATTAACCAAAACTTTGTTATTCTACCTTTTGTTTTCAACATAAGTGACAAAATTGGAAGAATACTAAGTACACATAACATAAAAGTTGCTTATAATACTACTACTAAAATTAAAAATTTGTTGAATCCTATAAAGTCCCATGCACCTGTGGCAAGGTATATACTGGCGAAACTGGTAGAACTATAGATACAAGATTAAAAAAACATAAAAAACATATTCGTTTAATCCAACATACTAAGTCTGTAATTGCCAAACATGCACTTGACACTCTTCATGATATAAACTTTAAGAAAACTAAAACAATTTCTAAAATAAAGAACTGAAAATCAAGAAATATTTGAGAAGCTATTGAAATTATTAAACATCCTAACAATTTCAATAGAGACAGTGGTTACGAACTTTCTGACACATGGTTACCTGTTATTTCTTAATCTTAATTTGTCCACCATTTACACTTAAGCTACGTCTAGAGTTTTTATGGTGGTTTTCCTTTAGACCTTCGAGCGAATGCTGTAGCTAAATAAACTTGCGCTTAATATCTAGTTCCCTCATAGTTATTGTTTTTAGTTACCTTAGTTTTACAATTGTCAAATTAATTTAATTTTGCCTGACGAAGAACTTAGACCAAATTCGAAAGATCGCATATATATTTTCTAAATAAATAATACACCATTTACCCTAAAAATATTTTAATAGTTAATTATTTATTGATTAACACCATATTGTATTCAAATAGAAAAAAACTAAACACGTTAATCTGCGATATCGATCATAGCACCTGTTTTTTTAAATTAATTTTTCTAAATGATTTCACCCAAAAACAAATTAAGTAACAAAATGCATTAGTTTTGTTATTACTCATTTGGAAATATTTATACATTTACAGCCATACATATAAAAATAATAATATCTATTGGATTGAGAAGATTCTGAACTTACGACGCGTCGTAACATGCTTACCCGTGCCAGTGTTGGTATTACCAACTGACCATTTATAGTTTTATTTTAACCTGGTAGTCAATAATTATTGTTTTATATGAATTGAATTTAGTTAAGCACGAATTTTTTGATTTCTAAACTATAATATGTTTGTAACTGATAAAATTCTTTATTAAACAATATTAATAGATTGCACACAATTTTTGAAAATTCTAAAGTTGGTCTGCATAAAAACTTTATTTCATATAAACTACTGTAATCTTTATTTACAATTAATGTTTCAACCACTTTTATATAACGTGTTTTGTCAACACTTAAATATTTTTTACAATTTTTGCACTTAATTTTTTTATATAAATACTGACACGAACAACCCGCAATATGAGCTACGGAGCAAGATTCTAAAAAAAATTTTACGTTTTTGTAACGTTGATACGACACTTCTATGTTTTTAGTTATAAAAATACCATCCTTTTTTTTTTTTTCTATTACTTTTTCGTCGTTATTGTTTGATCTAGGGTAGGTAACAATTTATCACTATCCATTTCACAGGTTGCTTGTTAAATTGATACTAAACGAATCTGCATGTTGTGTTGTAACGCTAATCAGAATTTACAAACAGATGGTTGGGAATTACCTTTTCCTCTGGCACAAATTTTCTTTTTTTTTAAATCTTTCCATAACATTACAATTACATTTATAGTCCGTTGAAATCCTTTTACACAAGATATATTTTTTCTTTCGTTGCCGTTTCTAAAAAAACTTACAGTGTCGAAATATTTCAACAATTTTTTTTAATGTAATACAGAATACTTGTGGGGCATATTTAACGCGCATTTTTTAAAAATTAGACGGATTTCTAATTTAACCTATAAAATAAAAAAATGTCAACAAAAAGCATAACATTTATCTATGTATTTATTAAATAAATGTTATCAAGTTTTAAGGTTTTATTTTAAAAAGTGTTCGTATTAAAAGAAAATGTTTCATAATGTAATTAAAACTTCACAAAGCGGAGTCTTGCATACAGCGGAAAATTTACCTACTTCCGGCAAATTTTAACATGTTTCACTGCATGTATGTACATAGCAAACAATTTAAATATTTACGTTACAACCTTTTCTAAAGTATTCTCACAGAAAAATGTTATTATATTATAAAATAAAATATTGAGATTTTCAAAACAGCTGTCAACTTATCTGGCAGGAATAGTTCAGCAAACTAGAAACAAAGTTTTAAGATGTAATATAATGTGTTTCAAGTAGTAGGACGTAGCTACTTCCCAAGTAGCAAAAATCAGTTACAAAGCGGTTGTAAAACTCTCTTGCAACTATGGTTTCAGTAAGGTATTTAGTTACAGAATAGTTGCGGAGTCTTTCCTGATACGTTTTCAATACCGGATTTGGTCAGTTGCAAGGCAACTGCAGTAATATTATAACCGTTTTACAACGTGTCTGAAACCGTTGCAATTACTACTTTGTAACTGTTTTGCAGCGTTGCTATAACGGTTTTTTACAAGTCATGTTTACCTATTCTGAATCGTTTCTGTAATGGTTTATCATCACGGTTTTGTAATTGATTTGTAACATTGTAGTTACCGTTTACAGCAACTGCTATGTAAGTGTTTTGAAAACATGCTTATTACCTTTATTTGAAACTACTTTATAACCGCTTTTGTTAAGCAACTTATCCAAGATTTTAGTTACTAAGTGCATCATAAAGATTAAAACAAAAGTAGAGATAAAAATATATTAATAAATTGATACAGATATATAAAAAATTATAATAAATGTACATTATTTAAATTTTTATAGTTTCTTATAGAACTAAATTCAAACAAAAAAGATATAATAAAAGAATTTTTACATCTGTTGCAAGTAGGTACCAGTAAACAGGTTTTTATGGCAAATTTTCAAGAAAAGCGGATTATGTCTATTATTTATAAATTTTGTAAATAGTAAATGCATAAATTTTGTTAAGAGAAAAATGTCTTTGTGTTAAAAGACCATGGCGGATTTAGATATTCCTCACGTGTTATAGTTTAATGCGTCTACGTAATTCTTAGTTAAATATTTGTATTAGGCTACAAATGCACATGTGCAATTATAATCGGTTCAATGATCATAATCTCGACTGGTTTTTTAAATATTATAGGTGTTCGCAATGGCGATCTAATTTACACGTTCTGGTCACTGTGTGTAATATTGTAATGTCCTTGCAATCAAATTCTATTTTATCGTAGAAGAAAATAAAATCAATTTAAAATTTGTTTACTTATATTTGGCAACTAATTCTTCAACGTTGATTAAATTAGAAACAGTAGTTTAAATGCACGATTAAAATTATAGTAATATAATATACCAATAATTGTACTTACGTAGTTTTGGATTAGAAACACTTTCGGTACTGTTTATTGGATAATGATAATGGACTATGTGTCTTATAAAAATCTCGTAAAATGCACTTCTTCTGTTGCTGTTTGAACGTATAGATTAACACTGTAATGTAGTTTTAGAAATTCACACTTGTAACCATAGTTTCAAGACTGTTACACTCGAAACCGAAATGAAGGTTTTAATGTCACTAAATTGACACTGTAGTTACATAAGGGTTTAAGAAAAACTTACTTATAACCATAGTTGTAAAATGGTTATTTTTGTAATAGATTTGAAACCTCAGTAAATTACGAAAGTTGCTGCTACGTTGCTGCAACGGTTTATTTACCATGGTGCTAATGTTACTAATTTGCAACTGGTTACAACGTAACCACGGTTACAAAATGTTGCTTGGGTTATTAGTCACAATGATTTGTATTTTTCTTTTAGGTAATTGCACGTATAAACTTAAAACTTAACGAACACCAATGATTCGAAAAGAGACATTAATTTGAATTTGTAGCATAAGAATAGCACAGTACGATTTATTGTTAGCATTACTAAAAAGGTATTTTAAAATAATTATTCTTTTAATCAAAATATAGCAACTTTCATGTATTTTGTAGGTTATAAGTATGTGATGTGACCCAATAAAAACCATGGCTAATAAATAAACGATCTGAAATTAATGTACTACAATTCTATCATGGGTACTTTTTAAGTCTAAGCTAGGATTGAAATGTAGATAATTTTATTACTATTTGAATTACGGAATACACTTAAAAAATAATTTAATATTTAAAATGTATTTATGGTTATGAACAACTACAACGCATAATATTACGATTTTTTAACTTAACAAGAGTTTATGTTTGATTAATAGTTAATTTACTTAAAGGTGAATTAAACTGATACTTAAACTGATAAAACGTTATCCACGTTCGCTGGCGTTATAAATAACCTACGTTATAAAGATTAGCATTACAGGCTTTCTAAAGAAGTGAAAAAATTATATTATATTATTTTAATTTTTTATTCGGTCAAGTATGAGTCACTAGATACTTCTCGTAATTACGACTTTATTTTTAGATATAGTCTGTCATGTACAAGAAACTATACAACTAGACTCTTTAATTAAAGTAACAGCAATACAACCTGAATACATTGATAAGTTTTATTTCATACAATAAACATTTTCAGTCTGCTTCATTGTACGTATAATTATTTACTTACATTTTATACGGATTATAATTTAAAAAAAAAATATGGGAAAGATGTAAAAACCTTAAAAAATAAAATAATATAATACTAACCCACTCAAGAGTTTTTTTTTTAAAGAATTAATGGAAAAAATAATTTTCCATAAACAACTACTAATGTCGTATATAAATTAATTCGTAATACCGGCAACATTGTTAAGAAAGTATTAAATACTAGCAATTAAAGGAAACCACTAGCAACACTTTACAGTACACTACACAGTAACGTAACAAATTTGTTTAATACAAAACTACACTAACGACCACTAGTGCGCAACACAATTTTATGGGCCGCATATTCCCGTAAGGTTGACTATCTTTAAGAATATTTTAATTAAAATATGTAAAACAGCAGTCTTCTGTACTGGATGGTAGTGGGATTTGGCGCTTAAGTATCTATTAGTGTGCGTTTTCTTACTATAAACGGAATCCTCAAATTTTCCGTTACTTTTCTTTATCACCAGTACATCATGAAACGCTCCAAAGTTACGCTAATAATTTAAATACCGTCACTTACACTCTCTTCTTCAGTGACATTTACCTCTCCGAAGATGCAAGCTGTAATGTTTTGAGAAACGTCAGTTTGTTTGAGTTTACGAACGACAATACGGCAAAGACCAAGTTCTACTTCTTGTTTTGGCTTTCAATTTAAGCAACAACGCAATACTAAGTCTCTTAACACTGTCATAATTTGGGACTGGCAATACTAAGCCAGTTATAAGGTTGGCTAAATTATTTCTGAAAAAAGAATATTTATCTAATTTTTAAGTAATCGTTTTTTTTAATGAGAAACCTTTTTTTACATTTTTTGAAACTGGTTTCTTGATGCAAATTAGCGGTATTAAACAAATAAAGTAATATTTTATATTACTCGCTTTTCTAAATATCCCTACTGCACATTTAGCTTTTGCTGCCAATTCTAACTTCAATGTTCTGTCCCATGTTTGCCGCTAATCCTTGTATTCCTATTTGTGTTGATATTATAATTTGCAATTACAAATTATTGTTTAGATAAGCATCTACGGTATCTATATACTTACCTAAATCAAAATTGTTGAAATATTATTGTTGACATCAACAGTATCCAAATTATTAAATAACGCTGCTAACTAAAATCAATAGTAAAATCACAAGCATGTGGCAAATTGATGTTTAATTTGTTTTATTTAAACTATTTGACTCATGTTTAATAATTGTTTATATAGTTTGCGTTTTAGTTTTCAAGAAATTACTAATATCAATGTTAATATATGGCTTTATTTGTGGGTATAGAAGTTTTATAGGTGTCTGGAGCTGGAGTCATTGAATTGGTATATTCTTTTTTGTTAACTCTTAAAAAGCAAAAAGTCATTTGACATAGAGTGCGGAAAAAAATTTGTCGAGGTTGATTTACAAAATAAAAAAATGTTTTTTTGAGAAAAGTTGTAGCAGTAGTAAACAAAAATAGAATATTAGAACTAATACACGTACAAACAGCAACACGTTTTTAGGAACTGTTTATTAAAAACAGCAATACAAAATAAACCTGTAAAATTTCCAACTTTTCAAGTTATTGTAGATGATGCCTTTTCGTCTAAAACTTTATTAATAAAATTTTATTTATTGCTTATCAAGCACAAACAATTGCAAGATTTTATAAGCAAAAAGAATAGTCAAAAATATATTTAGTATATTAGCAATGCAATTTAGAGCAAAGGAATAGAAAGTTATTTACGCTATAGTAATAAAACAGGCATTTTTTTATACTTATTAATAATAAATAATTAAAACGTAATTACTGACTACATTTTTAATATCAATAAACTTAAAAACGTTTTTAACAAAAACTACATAGTAATTTCGTTTTTCTTTTAAATACTTAAAATTAAACACTCTAATACCGTAGTTTCAATAATGCAATAAAAATAGAATAAAATAATTGTATAAAAACTGCAAAAACAGCAATAAAAATTAAATTGAGTTATTGGAAATCATAATAAAGAAAAGTTTTGAGAATGTTTATAAATAGTAGTCGTTAACGGTAAGCTAAGTGGAGTAAGTAAAAAAAGGAGTTACATGCAAACTTTGAATTTGCATTTAATTATTGCTCTTTAATGTTTCTGTACAGTAATAACATAAGTAATCATTTTTCCGTTTACTAATACTTTTTTTAATATTTTCGAATTGTAAAAAAAAATGTTTTAAATGTAAATTTTATGAGCTATTCATAATTAATTTAAAATTTATTTGGTATAGATTTTTTAAACAGATAAGTATTTATTACTTCACACAAGAATTTATTATAATATTTTTGATATAATTTTTATTATACTCAATTTGTGGGTACATGTACATACATGGCAGTAGTCACTTTTTAAATTATGTTATATATAAACCCATTCACCATAAATACAAATATTCGATTATCCGCTTTTGAATATTTAATAGACCTCATTTATCACAACGTAAAACACCAATAAATTTTACTACCATTTTTAAACCCTCTAAATGTTAAGAACGTATATAAAAATTGTTAATAAAATTCAGGTAATTGAATAAATAAAAGGTAGAAAACTTTTAATCAATAAAAAAAAACAGTTACTAATTTTTTTAACTCAATATTGTTAAAAAATTGTAAGCTAAAAGATAGACTAACTCTAAAAACGTTATTAAATAGTACTATTGGTAAACTCGTTTGTTTAAACATTTACCTTCATTCTTTTTGTTTACTACTAGTAAAAATATTTATGATTGAGTTTTATTGTTTTTTAAGATAATAATATAAACATATTTTGACGATACTTTTAAATTATTGATTATATTAATAACTAATTGTCGAAATGCAAAAATTAAACTATTTCAATTTAGTAGTAGAAACTATCAAATTGAATTATCGACTGTATCATGCTTTATTTTATTAAAGATAACTTATTATAATTTGTATAAAATTCTAGATAATTTAATTTTTTCGTGCTTTGATTGACGTTTTTTTTGGTGTAACTTTAGAGTGGTTTTAGGTAAATTTTTTTAAATTACAAAAAAATCACTACATTAGAATCTGTACACAAAGCACATTTTGTTAAGCTAGGTCAGTCTAAGAAATAAACATTAGTAGTTGCTTTAATAATGTTATTAAAAATTTATTTTGTGGATGATGGAAAATTAAAGAAAATGGACTGTACAGCACTTACCCACCATCTACCGCATAGTTACAATGAACAGTCAATTTTCATATGTTTAGATAGTCCTGACTGGCCTGAAAACTTTAATTGCAAATATCTTAAAACTGGGTCACTTTAAACTAAATATTTAAAGAAATTCTTTTATATAACACCACAAGGAAACTATTCTTTGAGTTTGTAGTCGCATTTCAGATACACTCTGTATACAATGTGGAAATAAAGAATTGTATACTTTCTTTAACTCAGTTGATCATAATTTTCTGAAAAAAATCTGAAAAAACTATGGCGATTTTAACCATAGAGACTATTTTTATTTTATTTTTAGTAGCAAAAAGCAAAATAATGATACCTGTAAAACGTGGACAATTCGTAAATGTCAGACAAGTCTAATTTGTTTTGTTTTTTTAAATTTTTGAAAAGTACTTAACACTTTACAAAATGTTACAATTCAGCAAGAAACAAAAAATTAAAACGTTAATGAAGATTAGTTATAAAGACCAACCTAGAACACGTTACGAAGTGTGACAACTTTTTACATAAAAATTCCCGTAAAAATTCCTATAAGTTAATCAACAGTTAGCAGGAACTAAAACAATCCACATCTAAATACCTAATAGAAAAGCATTGCTCTGGATTACGATATAAAATACACTTCAGTTCTAAATCTTTTGATAATTCAAATATGTTACTCATGTAAAGTAAAGATTGGTTCATGAGCTAGGAGAGAAAAACTTTGATCGTAAACAAAAATTTTGTAATCAAATGATAAAAATTTGCGTTCACAATCCAATGTTTTCCCAACTTGTTGTATTAGTATTTTGTCTAAATAATCGTCAACAGACAAATTTGTAGATATATGGTGCTAAAAAAATCCTTTTGAATGCAGTATCCCTAGAAACTGAATGAATGAATAGAATTCATTGGAAACAGAAATTTTGGTCCATTCTTTTTTTCTGAGTGTATTATTTTTCAATGCAGACAATCTTGACCTATCAAATAATATGATTTGGTTGCAACAGAATAGCGTGATGCCTCATTACGCAATTATCATGTAACGCTACTTGAATAAAATTCTACCAGAAAAATAGATAAGAAACAAAAACGTATACACAAATCCACCCAATACCTTAAAAAATTTAAAGCAACAAATTTGAGAAGATATTAGGGTAATAACACCTGTTAGCGCAAGTGTTCGATTTTAGTCGTTTCTGCTAGATGTTGCTCCCTACTTAAGTTGAATTGTTACTTTAAATTTTTTTTAGAATTTTTCGATTACTTTTACTTTACTTGACGAGAGTACTATACGTCTTTTTTCTTACACTTTGGTGATTGTTGTTTTTGATTGTTAAAAGTGGTGTTTAGCAATCAAAACCTGTGATGCTGAATTTGTGCGTATTAAAGACTTAATCCGCCAGCTTCTGGCATAAAAAATTAGAGCTAGCAATCGCTCATTTCTAATCGAATCGAGGCTTAGATTTATTTCGGGGTTAAGTGGTTGTACGCATCTTACTTCCTGCAGGTTTTATGAGGAGTTTACGTAAATAAATTTCAATTTCTATTTTTAGAACTACTTTTTGTTCTTCTTGTGGGTTGCTACCAGAAGTTTCCTCTATTTTAAACGTAAAATACAGTCAACTGGCGACTTCCGTATGGCCAAAATAACACCACAAATGCTTGAATATGTGAGACATACATTTTATAATTGCTTTGGTGATTTCCACTTGGTACATACAAAGTTGTCAATTTAAACATTTAGTATATTTTAATACTTATATAATTAATTTTTCATAACCAACGTAGTGTTATTACAATGTTTGTTTTACTAACAAATTTGTTACTACTAATGTTTTACGGAGCAGATAAAATATGTTTGTATGCATTTATACTTCAAAATAAAAACGATTTTTTCGTCAACGATAATCTGTCAAGCGTATGTAACTGGATTCATTTTGCTAATTTAATATAATTTTAATATTTGTAACGTTAATAAGTTTCTTATTAGTCATTTGGCAACTTTGCATTTGGTTTTATAACTGTCATTTCTTGTCAGCTGATCTAGTTTGGCATTTTCATCACGTTAATGCTAAAGTAAACACAAACACGCAAAATTTCTAAAAATTGTGAGTTGCCAATTTCTATGGAAAATTCAATGAAGCAATATCTGAAATCTATCGGATTTTTGCTGCGATATGTTACGCTTATTCGTTTTGCATTTAAATAAATTTTTTTCATCATTTGTAACACTTTTATGGACTACGTGTTTATAAACCAAATTTTGTATTCTTGATATCTAAGTTGTTTAAATCAAATTTAATCCGCAAAACCTAATTGCGATACTTAATTCTGCAAAAGAAACCAAAAACAAACTTAAGTTTTTCTATTACCGTATAGACTAAACACGATAAAACAGTGGCATATATGTTGTATTTTGTATCAATTATAATTCAATGTTATTTTGTGAGTATCTGTGCTCGAAGCTTATTATTACTGTTTTAACTGAACTTGAATTGTTTGCAATGCATCGACTAGGCCTAGACAAGAAAACATCGCAGTATGTAATTTAATACGTTGATTCTTTTGTAGTAAGCAATAGTAAAATTTGTCACAAATATAGTAGCTTTTGTTAGAAATTAGAGTAATGTAAACTCTGCATTAGGAGTATTAAATTAAACTGACAAATGACACATTTCTTAATAACAATCTTGACCTAGACTGTCTTGATGAATTTAAAGCAGCCAAATACAGTATGTCCTTGATGTCAGACTTCATCTTCATAAATAGTTTATTTTCATGTACATTATAAAGGGCCTTCATAAATGATTGGATCCCACGTGACACATATGTTAGGCAACCAACATTGGATTGGTATAACGTAAAAAAAATTACTAAATGAAAAATTTGATTTGTAACCTCTAAATTAATGTTAAGTAATTAAATAAAAATGGTAACACGTTAATAGCAATACCTGTTTATTTGAAATAAAAATTGGTAATAACATTTATTTAAAATTTATAACCAATATTCAATATGTTGTGCTTTAGCTGCAATACATGTGTTAATTCTTCTCCTTAAATTTTGGAAAATATTGATAGACCATAACCTTCTACGGAGTCATCAAAAGCTTCTTTTTTGGTGCTTTGTTGCAAGTTTCTATTGATAACCTTAAAAATTGAATGCTTATAAGTTATAAATCAAATTAAAATGATAATATAGAAAACTATAAATTAGTACGGAGGGTAGAAAAGTTGTCATTGGATTTAATGACAGCGAAAGTCAATGATCTATTGACAAGTGACGCTGTCTAAATCCCAACTATAAAATAGGTTAGGAACAATGTCAGTACAATTGTGAAAAACAACATCCGAACTAGCGGACACCTGTTTCGTTCTTTAGGAACTCGTCAGCGTTAGGATACACCGATGTGTTACCATAACGATACCACAGGATGGCGTTTCAAAAACATTTTAAATATGTTGGTAATGTCTACACGACATAAAAGAGTACGGTTGTTTGTCGGTATGGTTGTGGAAACACATTGGTGTATCCTAGCTCATATTTTGTTTATGTTACTTACATTATTTATTAACTATTAGCAAAAGATTGATGGCACAGCCATCTTATAGTATAACGTACTATGTACGAGCGATAACTGTAAATAGCTATAAAAGTAAACGTAGGTTGTAAAATTGACCCGAGTAATTCAAAATAGCTTTGAATAAGACTGTGGGATAAAAGTACAACGTAAAAAACGTTGTCTGGTCATAGATCACGTTCTAAGGCTTGTGAGTTTTTTCTAAATAAATACCCTATTTGCCCTAAATGATTTATTAATTGTTAAATTACTTTGTTTGTTTTATAACCGTTGTTAATTTTTCAATTGCAGCAGGAGCTACTTTGGTAACTAACATGTACTATTTCTACCTTTTGTTTCTACAGAATTATAGTTTAGTGATTACAAGTAAACAAAACACTACCGGTTAATAAACAAACACGGTTTTCAAGTTTTGACAGGACAATTCCACATTTCAATCGCCGTAATTTCAATTGTAACATCAGTCAACTATTTCGATTATATACGGTTGCAAACAAACTAATAATTACCAAACTACTACTTTCAGAGCTATCCACGAAACTGGAGTGTTATGTAAGTTTACATGTACGGTGTGGTTTGTCAAATCTGGCCTTGACTATGTTCACTGGTATAAAGACAGCATACTTAAGATAACTTCATAGGTGTTTTATAATTACGACCATAGAACATATAAGGTAAAGAAGTTCAATGCTGGGGAGAAACATGTGGTATAGTCTGTAAAATTTAACATTTTCAGTTTCGGATTAGCGCTTTATTTAACACCGACATATATACACTATTGCCGTTTCCTTCTTACATGTAGGATTTCATCAAGTAAAGCGAGCACGTACATTAGTTATCTGAATTAAGATTACACTACACGTTTGAAAGTATTCGTCATAACAACCATTAAGTTAGAAAGAAATAACAAATAAAGCAACCATGCGCTTTCTTAAACACATTTAAAAATTTTACAAACAAGTTTTGAATGGGATTATTCATTCACCTGTGAATTATAAATCTGGCCAATTATTGCATGAAAACTTGCTTAATAATAATAAAGTCAACGGAAAAGTTGACGTTAAGAAAGAACGGACCTAGAAAATGTTATAGAAATTCTAATCCAGATTCTGGCCTTTCTGCGCATTTTTTTGTAGAGGATACTGCCCAAACTCCCGAGCGATTAACTACTTCCGTAAATACGCAAAACATAGAGGTAAGTTATTTACTTTTTAGTAATATTGCATATTTTATAATTTTCATACGCTTTTAAGAGATTTTTAGATAATTTTTAGTAGCATATTGCTATACAATACTCGTTATTATCCAAAGTTTTTTGTTGTTAGTAAATTATTGTCATATTAAAAATTTAAATAACTTCGTGTATTTAGTTGAAGAAGAACGATGAATGAGTAAATGACATTGATGAGATAAGGGGCTAATAAAGAAAGCATCACTTTCGCTTCGAAAATCGGTTTCAGAAAAAAAGCTATTTATTTTGCAATTATTGTCTAGGGTTTTAAAGTTCAATACGTAAACGAGTTAATGAATAAGCAGGAACAAGTCTTTTAATTATTTTTTTACTTTTCAATTTATTTATTACAGGCTTTGATGGATATGCGAACACCGACCAAAATAAAGAGATGTAGGGAAATTTCCGTCTCCTCTTACCAGCAACGCATACAAAAATTACAACGGAAAGTTGCATCAAAAAACGCCATCATTGTGCGCTTAAAGAAGAAGGTTGTTAATATTACAGCCGCTTCTGCAAATTCGAATTTACTGTCATTAGCAAAATCAAAAAGTGTCCGTGTTTTTATAAACATGCAACTTCACCGTAAACGTGGTAACCTATGGAAGGAAGAAGAAAAACAACTGGATTTAAGCCTTTATTATAAATCACCGTTCATGTATTTTTTATGAGGAATACCTTAAAATTTACTCTTCCTTCCAAAACAACCATAATATCTTGGTTGAAACTGTCTCAGTTAGCTACTGGAACCGAAACGGAGCTTCTGGAAAAATTGGCCGTCAAAGTGCGATATATGTCACAAGATGAAAAACAGTGTGTTCTTTTATTTGACGAGATGAGCATCAAGAGAAACTTGGAATATAATGTTCGGCAGGATCTTATTGAAGGGTTTGAAGATTTTAGTCATCTCGGACGCTCAGATAAAATAGCAACGCACGCTTTGGTATTTATGGCTAGGGGTTTAATACATAAATGGAAAATACCTGTTGTTTATTATTTATCTTCTTCTGTTACACAACATGAGAGTTTGCAGAAATTATTAGTAAACGTTGTTGAACGTTGACAGGCTATTGGATTACATGTAAGGATTACAGTTTGCGATCAAGCGTCAACCAACCGGACTACATTTCAAGAATTAGGAGTGACGCATAATCGACCTTACTTTTTTGTCAACAACAAAAAGGTATTTGCGATGTATGATGTTCCCCATTTATTCAAGAGTGTGCGGAATAATTTAATCAGCAGAGACATTTACGACAGCGATGGAAAAGTTTCATGGAGTGACATTGAACAGGCTTATTTCTTGGATAAATTGTCTACAACTACAAGAGCCGCCGTAAAAATCAGTGATTCGCATATTAGACCCAACAATTTTCAAAAAATGCGTGTTAGTGCATTAGTGAGTACCGCAGCAAAACCATGCAGATTAAAAGTAACAGCGCCCTGCATATCGTTGAATTTTTAAAGAAAATGAACAATTTGTTTGACGTACTAAATAGCCGTTCTTTATATGACAGGAATCCGTATCGTTGTGCGATTTCTGCTAAATCAGAAAACTTTGAGAGTTTCCTTCCGGAAGCCTTGAAGTGGGTACAGTCCTGGCGAGTATACGGCAATAACAATAAAGTAAAAGAAGGAATTTATTGTTTTAAAGGACTTGCCCTATCTATACAAGTAGTTATGGATTTATGGGCAGAACTTAAAAACGAAAATTATAAATTTCTCCTGACGAGCAGATTAAATCAAGACCCCATAGAAAACCTGTTTCAGTGATGAGGTATAAAGGTGGACATAGCTCAAATCCCACTGCAAAGGGTTTTAAGCAAGCACTACAATTTAATATGTTTATTAAACTACAGCCTCCTTCCGAAAGTTCCAACCACCAAGATCAAATTATAACCTTCGAGGATAATGCCATGTCAAATGAGAATTTTTTCATACCTGATGAACAAGTAGATGAACGATGTACCGACCTTAGTCAAACATGCCTTAGTGAAGACGAGATTATGATAGAATTGCACGTATCCACTAGTCTAGATTTGAGCGTAAATGACAACAAAGTTACGTTAGAGCAATGCTCAATTGTGTATTTTGCGGGATATTTAGTGTACAAGGTTTTAAAAAGATTTAGTGGTTGTGAACAGTGCTCCCTTAGAATGTGTACAAATGATAGAATTAGTAACAGAAATCAGTTGTTGCTATTAGAAAGGGATTTTGGGAAATCTGATACTGTAACACATTTAAAAAATCCTACCTATTTAGTAATCGACGTAGTGCAATTACTTCTGCAAATTTTTGTAAAATATTTCAATAATTATAAAATATCGCAAAATTTAAAAAAAAAATTGTTAACGTTAAGTATTGATAGCATAAATAAAAATGTCCCAGAGTGGTTCAATGAAAATGATCAATGTTATGAACACAATTTATTTTTCATTAAGCATTTGATATTTTGTAAATTAAATATGTGCCTTAAGTGGTTGTCGCAAGATTTCCGAACAGTTGGTCAATATAGTAAAAAAATTAACTATATAGCTAATAAGTGACATTTTGTCGATATTTTTATGTTACTTATGATCTTTTGTTTTAAAACATTATGTAAATAATTTATAATTTGAACACATACTACTTTGTAATGCACTTTATGATTTTTTGCTTATAAAAGTAAACAAAATGTGATAGGTAAATGATTTGTTTCAAAGATATTTTACGTATCGTGTACTTTTATTGTTTCTGTTTAAAAAAATAAACTAGGTGTGTTTATTATGTACTTACTTTAGAATTTTTTAATTATAAAAGCATTACCTACAAAAACAATGTGGTTTTTTGTTTAAAAATTAATAAATGTGACTAATAATCTATACATTGTTTCAATGAATAAACAATTTGAATAAGAACTGATATCTTTATGTTGTAGACTTTTTAAAATTTATTAATAAAAAATAATCTGCTTAGAACAAAGTATCATACAAAAAAACGGGTTTTTTATGTAAACATTGACCGTAAGATATCATTGCTAACGTGAAAATACCAAACATTTCATTTCCAACACAAATTTATATCAAACATGACAAATCTACATTTTTTAAATTTTTATGTAACTTTAAAAATATTTAATTTTGAAAGCCAAACAGCTGTAAATTTACCATACTTGTAGCTTTATATTTTGTACTTTGTGACGGCAACATTGTCAAACCCAACGTCGACAATGCATCGCTTAGGTAAAATTCTGCCACAATGGGTCGTTTCCTCGCTAAATTAGTGCATTTAATAACAACGATTTCTCAAATTTTATGTATGCAACCAACATTACGACGGTTACACTAATTTCTATGGCGTTGAATCTTTTTAAGCTTATATGCTCTTTGTTACGACTAAAAGTAAAATGATTTAGTATGATCTTCAATTAAATTTTTGATAAGTAAGTAGTAGGATGTAACTAAATTAAAAAGTGGTTAAGGTTGAATAAGTAAGCAGGAAATTTAATACAATTGCGAAATTTAAGTATACAATAATTAGCAAACAAATTATAGCGAAGCGCGAGTCACTTATTGCCATCGGCGAATACGTAACGATACGGAGGTTACTGGATCTGCGACACCATTCCCTGGAATATTATTCTTTCCGCAGCTTACTAAAGCTGGGAAAGTCGCTTCAACTCTAAAAAATTCGCTGTTAACACCAAATCAATCAAAAATTGCCTTAATCATGCTAGAATACGGAATAATTCTTTATTACAGCGTAGTTTAATTTAGCAAACAAGCGTCTTATTAAAATCAATCGTTCACAGCGGCTTAAAGTATGCAAGTAAACACGCATAGCCCCTGACGCGATCCCTTTTTGTAAGTGTCAAATAAAACGAAACTTTTTATCCAGTGGGGTCCGCAGCCAGTGACTTAGTAAAATTTAGTTAGAATTACAATACATGTAACAACTTACTGGCAAAAAGTTAAAAATAAATAATATTTTAAACTGTTTTTACTATTATAATTATAATTAAAGAATAATAACAAATAATGCAAAGACTAGTATAAATTAAAATTTTTGCCGCAAGAGGTATTTGCTACAATTTCTTATTCGCAATTAAACGACTGATTTGAAATTTTTTAATTTAGTGTTAATATTTTCCTGGGTTTTTGTTTGCTTGTAATTTATTATTTTTGATATAAATAAATTATTCTATTTAGGTTCCCCATTCAAATTTAAACATTTTGATTCATTTAAAAAAAAACTATTTTTGATCAGCAATCTTGCAAAAATACAAACAGTTTTAAACATTTTAAAGTTTAAATCGATAAAAAATAAACACTAAATACTTTTATTAAACACAATTTTTAATATTTAGATACAAAATTAACTAATAAAATGTAGCATAGAACAACAAAATTAAATTTATAAAAACAGTACAAAATATGTTTAATGTATAAAATGGTTAAGCAAACAATAAGTAAAAAAGTTAAATACGGCATTGAACTGTTCAATATTCAATTTGAACAAAGAAATAACAATATATTTCTAAAAATCTTTGTTGATTTACTTTAATTTATTTTTTTAAACATAATGTAGACTTTTGCAACAGACAATAAAATATAACAAACCAAACCTTTTTCAAACATTTGTTTTACATGTTTTTTTGTCAAAAATACATATTTACTTCTTACATGTAGTTAATAGAATGAAGTGTTTTATACCGAGCCATTTATAATTTTATTTTATTTATTTTTTTTTAATTGTTCTAAACTTTTAAAAAAACAATTAACCAATCTCTTTTCATGTTTATAAATTGTTTTATTTTAACTTTCTTAACAAAAAACTCATCAATAAATAAACTTTTTATGATGCATGATAATTTTGGAATAACTACTATGACTAATAAATCAAACATAGATTAAAAAAACAACTACTCACATAAATATGTGTTCAATATAGGCAATCTTTGCACACTAAGTAAAGTCTGATTTTTTTAAAGTGGCGTTTTTCGAATTAAAAGTTTAAACGCCTACAGAGAAGACAAACGTTCTCTTTCTCTTTTTGTTTTATTATTAAAATTGCAAATTTCGCAACGCCTACAAAGACAATAACTTATTCACGCAATTCTACGGCATCAATATGCAATCTTAATGTAAGAAAAATACGGCGCTAGAACAATAAAACGTAGAATTTACTGAAAGCTAAATTTATTTATGTGTTGTTTAAATACTACTTATAAGCTTCTAAAAGCAGTGCTAAGACTTGTGGTGTGAAAACTCGCTACGCATCCTAATTATTTTCTACTGAGAGCACCACACTCTCTAAGAGGTATAAGGTCTGGTGATGTCACCTACTGATATCGTTGACTAACCGCAATTTCAAAATTTGCCGTGTTCTCAGAAAATACGAATTGTCGGCTTTTTTTTTGTTTGTCATAAATAAATATAAAATGTATGTAGTTTTCCAGTTTTTTTAAGTCTAGCAGCTTATATTTTTCAAATCAGTGTCTCAAAACTGCAGATTACCTATGAATTATGAACAGTTACAAAGTTATGAACTATGATTTTACTGGAAATAATTTTGATATTTTTAAGTAGAAATTTGACTAAACCACCTTTAGATTTTTTAATGTATCAAAAAAACGTGCACTCAACTATTAAATTTTAGATGTTTCTATATTAAAATAGACTCTTCGATGTGGAGGATAGACACCATTCAGAAATAAAACTACGTGGTTATTCTGGCTACGTTTCGTTAGCTAACGTACCACATGTATTAAATGATAATTATATTTTAATTATAAAAGTATTAGTCAAAAACATTATTAAAAAGTCAATATAATTAAAAACTTACGAACTAGAATAATAAATTACAATTACAGCAAAAATGAAAAAATAAACAAAGGAACTACTAGAATCATATTCGTTCACTAATATTACGATTGTGTTAGCAAGATTAGAATCGAAACTTACCTTAACCGAAAACGTTTAATTTCTGTCCATACATACAAGTAATTAACATGAACAGTAAGTACAAGACGAAGATATATAAATTATACGACACAAACATAACCCACATAGTTGAATTACAAGGAGCGAAAGAAAGTAATGTACATTTAATAACTGAAAAGAGTGGGAAATTGTATTTATAATGATAAGGTTAACGTGTTTTGTAATGCTATATAAATTATTGAAATAAACTTGTTAGTGAATTCGTTTACATGTGCATATAATATTGTTTAAAATAGTATTCAGATTTTGCCAGATTCGTCACATTATCATTGTATAAATTAGTAAAAAGCATCTCAGATATTATCAATAGAATTTATATTACAATCATCGTTGTGGTTTTTAATTTTATTTTTAATTTTTTGTTTTATTTGACCATGATAATATTTATTGCATTGCTTGCAGTTGATTTTATATACATCACATGATTTGTCTAAGATGTTAGTTTTGTTTTTAGTTTTGTATAGATAGTGTTGTATATAGTATTTTGGTTGTAAAGAACGATTTTAATGTGATTCGATTTTTTTTTAAATGTTAATTGTGTTATTATTTAAACCTGGAATGATAATAAGTTTGTTGTATTGTATACTAGTAGTATACTTTTGCAATTCCTCGCATTTAATTACCTTTAATGTAATACTCGTTTTACAATGTACTATTGTAGATAAGGATAAAATAGTTTGTCAAAAATACTATTCTGATACCTATTAACCAATAATGTTAATGGAATTATTTATTAACCTTTAGAAATAAGGCGTCTAGTCTTTTTGTGATTTAGTCAGAATAAGATTAGTATAATTCCTTCAACTATTTTAGAAACAGCAGACAAACAGATTAGCTAATAATTTTCAAAAACGTTTGTCGTTTTGGTGCAAGGAATATGCTATATTAGCTTAGTTTAAACCAATTATTTATTCCAAGTGATTTATTTACGACATATAAAATCTTAAGTTTAAGCTTTGTTTGGTTTATGATTATAAGCGACTTTCGGCTTAGACCGCGTCGTAGTTAAACATCTAGACTTAGGCTTGGTCTTAGTCTCTCCTTGACAGCCAAAACAAGAAGTAGAAGAATTAACGGACCTTATCTTTCCGTTACCGCTTAACTGATTTCGTTATTACACGGAGTGAGTGTTTGAGTCCTATCCAAGAAGAATATAGAGGATATAATACTGGTAGCCAAGATTTGCTGAGTTTTAAACAGTCTTCTCGGTTTATATTTCATGAATGTTTTTCTATTTCCACAGCTTTGCGGATTAATTTTGGAAAGTCGAAAGGAGTTCAAGCCAACACTTTAGTTTGGTCAAAGTTTAACGTGTGTCTTTGGTTGCACACGTGTTCTGCCACTGCTGATTTAGTAACTCTGCAATGTTTGTAGTCAGCCATATGTTTTTTTTACTTTAACTTTAATAAAGCGTTCTAAACCCCTTCATGTTTTAGAGCCCCTTGTTTGTCTCTAGCAGATGTAAACCAAGTGTTTAAGGTATCTTTAGTCGGAAAGACAGTTTTAATATTATGTTTCTTTAGCAACCTGCTTATTTTGTCTGTCAAAGCCATACAGTATCGTAAATAAGCGGTGCTAGTAGCAAGTGATTAATCTTCTTTGACTTATTTTTATATTTATTGCTTTCTTTCATGCGTTTTGGATTTTTTTAAATCTACTTTTTGGAAGTAATCTTCAACGTGTTTACCGGCGTTTATAGCTATTTACAGTTAACTTTAGACACATAGTAAAATTATACTATGAGATGGCTCTGCCATCAAACACTTTTGAATTATAACTTCGTCAAACTTAAATATAAGCTGCTATAAAGACCATCAATGCAATTGTGGGAACTACATAAGAGTGTATCTCCTACTGCTGATGAGCTCCAAAAGAGCGAAACGGCCGTCCAGTAGTTCACTCTGGTGGCTTTTGCACAATTGCATTGACATTGCTTACCCTCAATGTCCTTTTACGTTGTGGTTTTATGCCGACGAATTATTCAAAGCAGATTTTGAATTTCGCGGGTGTTAAACTAATTCAACGTGTTTACCGGGGTTTATAGCTATTTACAGTTAAACAAATTACGTTATGTAGAAACGCGCCGATTTTATGCAAGAGTATATTAAATTAAATCACATGACTAAATTAGACAAAGATATGAGTGAAGTAAATGCTTTCTATATTCCCCATCATTTTGTAAGAAAATATACAAGTATTACTAGTGGTATTAACGTGGATTCATACAGATTCAAAAAATTGAAAGGTGTTCATAACTAATAGAATTTCTAAAATACTAACGTTTATTCGCATTTCTCACGACTCGTTTAGACTTGTTTACTAGCTATTCCAAATTGTCCAAATTACAACCAATAATGTATTCAAAAAAGTTTTTGAAAATTGCCATAGTTAAATTATTTACAGAATTAAGTCCGAAAGAGATAAGTTAGCATTTTATTCCTTCCAGATCCCTAATTTTGGAGAAGCATATACAACAGTTTAACTTATGAAAAATTTGCTATTACACTTGCATTGATTGATACATGTTTAAATTTTTGGCCTATGCATCCTATTTCTAACGACCTTACCAACTACAGCCCTTTAACCATGGATATTTTTATATTAAACAGCTACTGACATCACTCGCGTCACAAAACATATCCAGTTATATGACTTGTTTTCTATCTCGGTTTAGGCGCTGTCAACAAATACAACATTTTTGAAAGCGGTGGCGTTAGTCAAAGGAGTAAAATCCGAGCACCAAATTTGAAATAAATGGAGACAGTCGAACGTTATTGAAACCTGGTTGTAATAAAGGATGAACATTTATCCCCTTTAAGACAAAGCTTAGGTCGCATTAGTCAGCTTTATCTTGGTGCTGACAGTATTTCAAGAGTGGTCACAGTAAAAATTTTTAGTACAGTATATAAGTGATCTACGGTAAAGATGTGTGTTCTACCAATAAGTGACTGTGAAGTGTTAAAACTTTAAGCATACTGTTATTAATACTTTCAAAGTGTGCGGCTATGTTCAAGACTTTATATTATATTTTTCTTATAAGTTTTGTATGATACTGTACGTGTAAATTTTAAAAGAATTCCTTTTGTTACGAATTTACCTCAAGTAGCAACCCTTTTTGAGGGTAAGAGTTAGAGTTTGTCCAGATAAATATTTAATTTAATATTCAATTTGTAACGTTGTTAAAATACAGTCCAAATTTGATCAAACGTTTTATTAATTGAAACCAGTGATACCATTAGGATTGATACGTTATTATTTATGCTTATGGTAACACAGTTTTCATAAGTATTTATGTATACTTTTACTCCGTATTACATTATAATCTTATATAAACAACCTATCCGCACGGTCTCGCTACCTGAATCAAAATTTAATCAAAATTTTTTTGTACTTACGTTAAAATGAAGAATACAAAAAAGACGTTACGATTATTACAAGAATAATGCAAATCAATGGTGTATACATTAAAAAAATTATACATTTAAAAGCAATTATAAACAAAAACACTTTATCACCGTTATTTTAATTTTCGTAATTGCCTTTTTGCTTTTTTTATAGTATCAAACTTCTTAAGCTAGTCTACAAAAAATTTGTTTTGTTGAAAATTTAGTTTTTATTTCAATATATCTTATAATTAAACCTATTCACAGTAGATTGTTGCAGTATTATTATTAGATCCATTGACGTACCTAATTTTGTCTTGCATTTTCTAAACGTAAATGTTTGTTTTAAAACCATTAACTTAGTTTTTACTCCAAAGCAATGGTATTAAAACGATTAAGTATTTAACTGCAATTTTCTTAAAACTTCCTTAGTTCATAAAACTTAATTTTAATAATAACATCAATTCATTACAAATACACTATTTAAACATTTACAAAATTACCTTATTTGCTTTGTAAGTCATATTTACATACATGTTATTTTGTTGTAGCTTCTAAAAAAATAACGTTTACATACCAACATGGTATTTGTCAGAAAAGATTGAAGACATTGTTAACAATTCAGGGTTTGGCTTGAATAGATTTCTTTTATTTACCGGCTGCAAAACGATGTAAGTAATTGTTCTTTTTTAAACTGATCTAGCTCATTCATATTCTGCTTAAAATTAGTTGAACAAATTAAAGTTTTAAATGACTTGGAGTTGCTTGTATTTAAACCATGTAAATTATACTCATTACTTTTTTAAATAGAAACAAATAGCGAAAAGTGAAAAATTAAATATTAATGATAACAGTTACAACTTGTAGGATGAACGCTTACAAATTGACATAAAATAAATACATGGTTTGCCATGTAATTTCTTAGTTGTCATTTTTTTAATTTAGGTTATTTAATTTTCAATTTATTTGTTCTCGTAAAAAGTTTAACTTCTATTTGAGTTTGAATACGAATTAATAATATGATTGTAAAAAAAAGTATAGCGTATAATTCGTAAGGAATGTGTCTAGCCAACTCATATGAATTGCAGCATCGCCTTTGGCTCGCCTCCAAATTTTCATACTTGCTGGCAATCTATTTTTAACTTATTATATAATATATTATTTTTATTGTTATGGGTTGATTATGTATTTCATTTACTATGTATGTATAATATACAAACGCAATTGAAAAATGTTTAATTAAAAGCATTTTTCTTTCGTGTTTTATTATACTTAGTAATAGCAACATTATTTTTTACTGTAAAAAGTGAATGTAAAACAGGTATTAAGCATTTGACACACTGTATTCTAAATATACGCTCTTTCAAGAATTTAAAATTTCTTTTCAACCATTTTTAAGCGTTGATATTATCATATAAGTTAAATTTGAATATTAAATCAATTATTGATTTTTATAATATTGTAGTCAATTCTGTCACAAAGATATAAAAAAGCAAAAATCCAAGTTTGTAAGTTTGCTCATTTAACGGCAGACGTTTAATAATAACCAAAGTGACAATGCCTTTCGTTTCTTTGAACCGCTTGTAAAGTGAAAAGGTTATTAAGGATCACATTCTTTTCACTACAATATTTTTACACAAAAAAAGCAAATATAATAAAGCATATAATAAACAGTAAAGTTGGCGGGATATATACAGGCTAAATAATGGTAAAATTACTTTTATCTGAAAGTCTGATTTATTTCAATGTATATTACAGAATATAAAAATTTAGAAATTGAGAATCCTTCAATTGAATATTTCTTAAAAAAATTATATTAGACGTATAATATTGTATACTGTTTTTAACCTGTAGAAGCAATTGCTCCTTTTATTTGTGTTTTGCGACATAATTTAATTTATGTCTTGATTAAATCTAAGCATAAGCTTACGTTTGTTAAGGTTAATATTAAACATAACAAATAATGTGTTCGTTTTTATTAAATTCTTGGGTTAGTTGTTATTACAGTCATTACTTATAATACGATGTTATTTACTTTTATCAAAATTTGATTTTGTCGTAAACTTTTATTATCGTTTGAATGCTTTTTTCTTTAAATAATAAATAATAATTATAGTTAAAATAAAAAACAAATGTATTTTTTAAAACTAAATGTATATTATGCAATAGTAAATAGATAGTATAATTCCCCTAAATCTATGATAACTAATGTAAGTTTAAATTAAACAATAAATATAGTATATAAGTGATTAAAAAGTAGAATATTGAAACATAATTTTGTACAAGTTTTTGTGAAAGTTTTACTTTCTCATCATTTTGTATCTTACAGAAGAAGAGTTGTAATTTGTCAAAATAAATTACAAAAAGCAAATATAAATGCTCCACAACCAGAAAACAACGTAAACTTATTTTGCAATTCGAAGCAAAATAAAATAGGTTGCGAATATTTGTATTTAGAAAAATATTCAAACGCCGATGATGTACAAAATGAAGACAAAACTATTAAAACAATTTTAGTACAAACCTACAAGTTAAAAATCCTGACGTGTTATCGATCAAGTAATGACATTTTAAAATTGAAAATGTTCTACTTCAAAATAGAACAATGGGTTTTATAGTAGAACATAAAAAACTAACAATAACAAGCTACAATTATGTTATTATTATCAAATGCAAAAATTAATTTAAAAAAATTAAATGCATTAAACAAAATGCACTAAAAAATAAAAAATCCTGATTTGCATAATTTAGTTACAAATAAACGACAAAGTTTTTATTTTGGACGTGAATAAACACCTTTCTAATTCATTAGAGGTGTACACTAGATGTGCCATTTGGATCAAGATTATTGCTAGTGCTATAATTATTATATGGTACATTTTGAGAACTGTGACCAAGATCATTATATAATATATTTTGAGAACTGTGACTAAGACTTGTATTTGGTACATTAAAACAGAAACACTAAACTTTTTATTAAGCATTTGCAAAATTTCATATTTAGTTTTGGTTTAATTTTTTTTAACGTTGCTCGCTAATGACAGAGAATAAGGTATCATCGTTTTGTAAAATATTTCGTGTGCATGGTCTAAATTCTTGTCAACTTGTTAAAACTACTTATGTCTGTCTTTTATTTATTTTTCTTAGTTATCGAATGAATCTCTAAGGTTTTTCCATTTTTTTAAAAATTAATAATTAAAACAAAAAAATATATAAGTTTTTACAACGCGGTGTTGTAGCACCTACGAAAAGGTTTTCAAAAACATACCTACTTTCCTAACTGTATTGTAGCTATTGACGGAAAACATATTTGTATAATTAAATCCACAGAAAGCGGATAACTATTTTTTAATTTCATCACTTTTTAAGTTTTTTTTTCACGTCAATATTAGCTTTTATGAAAGGGTCTTAGACTCTGCAGTTTACTCGAACAGTAAAGTTTATTATAAGGTGCAAAATAATAACCATGACACTCCCAGCGAAGAACCTCTAGAGAGCAATAGAAACACTAAACCATTTGTTTTAATTAGAGAAGAGAGTTCTCCTCTTTTAAATAATTGTTTGCGTCTATATGCAAAAAAATTATCTGGTAAGAAAAGGTATTCAACTTTTGTTTATCAAGTGCTAAAAAAACTGTAGAGTGCGCTTTAAGAGTTTTAACAAATAAATGTTTCATACGCTTTTAAACGTATCAGTTGATTTTGCAATCAATATAGTTATGATCATACATTAACTTATGCAGATCTAGACCATCTAACGGTTTCTCATGGTAGACGCAGCAAATCTGTAAACACCAAAAGAGAAGAATTATCAAACTGTTGTATATTTCCAAAGGAGCAAGTTCTTTGGCAATAGAAAAGAATGGCAAATTAGAATGATAAATATAACTTTAACTCTTTTAGTTCCAAATGGCTACTTTAGCCTAAATTTCAGCAATGAAATATATATCAAACTTCTTTATTTTGTTAATTATGTCACAAAAACAACACACTTGTCGCCGGGACAGGCGTTCAAAAACTAATCTGTATAAACAGAAAAACGTAATCGGTGTGTAGTCAGACAATGGAATTAGCAGCAGTTGAAATAACACTTTTTACATGTCTTTTAAATAGCAACGGCAGGTAGTGACAGTCAACTTCAAAAGCTTCACTTTTTGTAGTCGACTTTGAGTGCAAAAAATCGCCCGTCTGAAAACTACCATATATACAAAAAATAAAAATTATCAGTGTACAACCGATTCAGTAAAAATTGATGCAAAAGTTTGACCCCTTAAAGATTGTTGTCAATTTATCTAGTTTGGTCCTCACCTCAAAACAGGAGTCGGTGCTCTCTAAGGGTTTGAATTTTGCGTTTGCTCCCAAACGTATTCCTAAAGAACATATTTTATGCGCTGTTGAGTCTTCTATAAGACATCTTCTTCGCCACATCTCAGATCCCATTCCTATTAAAACTAGCAAAATCCTTGAATCATCTAAAATTCCTAAATCCAACATTTCTAAGTCAGAAAAGTCAGCTCTACAAAGTCTTCGTAAGAACCCTGCTATTATTGTTCTTCCACCCGACAAAGGCAACGCTACTGTAGTTTTGAACCAAATTGAATATGTTACAAAAATCAATTCTATTTTGTCTCAGAAAAATTACGCTCTTCTAACTCACAACCGCACTACGAGGATTGAACTTGAGGTCAGCCAAATTATCAAATCTTCTAATCTACTTCCTGAAACTAAACGTCGACTTACCCTATCTGATTCTAAACCACCTCGTCTATACGGATTTCCCAAAATTCACAAACAAGGTATTCCTTTTCGACGTATCGTCAGTACTATCCAATCTCTTACCTACAAACTAGCCAAGTTCTTGTCCAACATTCTTTGCGAGTATACAGGTAAAACCTCTTCTCACATCCTCAACGTTTAGCATTTTATTCAACGTCTAGAAACTATAAAACTTGAACTCCAAGATCTTTTCGTGAGCTTTGATGTTACTTAACTTTTTACTAAAGTTCCTATTAAGGATTCGCTTATTATTATCAAACAGATTCTGTCTCAACATGGCAAGGACTTGAGTTTGGTGTATACCAAATTTCTTGTTTATGTGGTTGAATTTACATTGGTGAAACCGGTCGTTCCGTCATTACTCGCATTTCAGAACATGATCGTTGTATAAGGAAAAGGTATATTTCCAAGTCTGCGGTTGCTGAACATCATTTTATTACAGGTCACAAGATAGATTTTGATAATGTTTCGTTGATTGCCAAATCTCCATTCTTTTTCAACAGGAAATTCCGAGAAAGCATAGAAATCATCAAACACCCCAATAAATTCAATCGCGGTAATGGTTTCGAGCCGTAACTCAATCAGAGTCGAGCTTAACCATCCGTGACGATCCTTTACCTTTATATACGGAGACTATTTTTTCTTAAGTCACTTCTACGGAGTTTAGAATCTGGCTTGGTTCACAAGTTGATTACCTAACTCGGTAGTGGTTCTTTGTTAGATTTTCATTTGCTTTTTCAAGTTATCGTTTTCTTTCTTACCTTTTCAGGGTTTAAATTATAGCTTGCTTCACAAGTGGATAACCTAACTTTTGAGGAGTTCTTAGTTAGATTTTGGTTGCTTGTTGGAGTTTTGCGATTTATCTCACGCCCTGATGAAGCTCCTTAAAAAAGTGGGCAAAACGTTGGCACCGTTGGTTACAACAACAATGACACGGTTCAAACCCAGAAGACATTCTTATCTTAGTATAGATTCCGGCCGTGGAAGTCTTCGCTATTACCAGTTTTCCTCTTTGCCAAAAATTTTATCAAATTCAACTTAAGCAAGCTAAATTATTTATAGTTTTTGGATTTATGTTTATTATGATAAATCAAACAAATTACAAGAATCTGTCATCTAGTTAAATTCAACAATATTTATTTTATACAGCTAATTAAAAATGAAAAAACCGATTGTGTTCTTCAAGACTTTGCAAATTTACTTACAATGGGTGTTAATATTGTTAGAATTAGAATGGGTAAACATTGTTGTATGACAAAGTTTAATACTTTTGACAAAAACTTAAAAAAAACCAAAAGTTTTCAGTTAAGATGCAAGTAAAAATAAAAATCCCACAAAGCTGACACAAATCAAGTTATAGTAATTATTACAAATACAATAAAACGCAGCAAATATTGTCGAATTTCTGCTTGTTTTCTAATTACCTTTTTTTTAATCACTATCTGGAGATCTTTCAATAACGCCAGAACTTAATGATTGGTAAATAATCCACTAAAAATGTTTTTTTAAGTTTTTAATATATGTTACATGCTAGAATATGTTACCGTAAAATTGTTTACAAAACGTAACATAAAAACGTTTGCTCAATGAAATAGGCGTAGGTGAAACAATAATTAAAACTTGTGATAATTTGGACGTATAAGGAAACGACGTAAAAGATCAAATAAAGACTGTATTGTATGATGCAGGAACTGTTTCTTGTAAACTGTAATCACACTATTTTCTATCTAGATTTTGCAGCATCTAGTAGCTCATCGAACTTCGTGGCACTTTGAGGTGGCGAACAAACCAAAATAAATGTATAAACTTAATATTAGATGTATTCAAACATAATGCAACATTGAAATGTATTTACTACGAAGGTAACATAAATAATATAACGGTACGAGCCGCTTAAAAGAGGTTAACTAACAAATACAATGTAAGCAATTCTTAAGTAAGTTTTTATGTAAAGATACATTTAAGGTAATTCTTAACATGTCTCCTGCCCTGAAAGTCAAAGCTTTCAAATAAAAAAGAAAAGACTATACTAAGCAAAACAACGAACAATAGATACATTAAAAATAAAATTATACTGTAATAAAATAAATAAATGTCACTTTTTTGCTCTAACTGAGTCTATGGGCAAAGGACAAATTTTAGTAAGGTAGTTAGTTTAGTAGGTTGTCTTCTTTCAGAAGAATTAGCGTGCCTTCTTCCAACTCGGAACCATTTTATTTTCATTTTATGCGTTGTTGAAGTGTTGAAACGTATTTTTTGCTCTAACTTTTCCATTTGCGTTAATGTAATTTTTGTATACGTTGGTAGCAGGTAAGTCTGGATTTTTTCAGTTTGCTGACGTTCGGATCCGGTAAAGACCTGAGAGGTTTCTTAATGAGAAAGTGAAAACGAGAAAAAAACTGGAGACTATTATGATCAGAAGATAAGGGGGATAGTGGACAACAATTAAGAGCTGCTTCTACTTGAGCAAGTAAAGTGGCAAACTCCTCGTAAGTTAAAATTTCATTACATACAGTTCGCTTGATGTGTTGCTTAGCTGATTTAATTCCAACCTCCCACAAATCTCCAAATTGAGAACTATGCGCGGGTATAAAATGCCATTCACTTCCCTCACTAACAGCCGCATCAGACAATGACAAACTATTTTTATTTAAAAATGTGACTAATTCTTTAAGCTGAGAATTCACGCCAGAAGAGTCAGTCCCGTTATCGGAGTAAACACGCAAAGGCTTACCTCTGCCAGACAAAAAACGTCAAAAAGTCATAATGAAAGTTTTAGTAGACAAGCTTGTGACTAACTTTAAGTGTACAGCTATCGTAGTAAGCAAACAAATAAAGATAGATAGGATTTGTAAAGTTTGAATCCAAGAGAAAGGATCTCATTGATTGTAAGAGAGCTTTGATTAAGATCTTTAGGTAAGGTTGAACAATTTCTGCGAAATCGAAGTCAAAAGGCTATCACCCTTTGCAAACGATTCAAATTGGAGCAGTTAGTGATTGGTATTGAAACATCAACTACTGTAACATAAGATTTCAAAACCTTTTTTATTTCAAGAATGTTTGAACTTACGGAAAATGATTCAGGCCATTTAGCTTCTTTCTATATTAACCATGATGGGCCGTGCCACTAAAAGTCAACACATCTCAAAGCTTGAGGAGTGATACCTCTAGATATCGACCGGATTATCTTTGGTAAGCACATGTATCCAAATTGCAAAAGACCTGCGTTCTTGTATGTCGGAAACGCGATTGCAAACAATGGTATTAAAAGATTCGGCTATAGATAAACTGCAGAAATTATCATATTTAAAACATTAAGTATTTGTCCTACTAGCTTGGATAAAAGAGCAGCGGCGCATAATTTGAGCCTTAGAATGGTGGTAGGTTTTAAGGGCAAAACCTTTGACTTTGCGCATAAGAGGTGTGACTGCATAAGACCGGTTTGATCAATAGATCTGACATATATGCAGGCCCCATAGGCGTACATTAAAGCATCGCAGAACCCATGGAGCTGAACCTCAGTTGCATTTTTACATGAGACGTGCCTAGAAACTTTTAAATCGTTAAGGATAATTAACTCATTACGATATGAACACCATTTCAGTTATTTCATCCATGATCAAGCAAGACAGTGAAACTTAAAGCTTGTAATAATGTGAACGTACTATTACGTCACATTTTGAATCGATGCAAGTTGTGAAATTGTTTATTCCAGTAACGACAAAATTAGCGTCATAGATGCGCACATTGAGTTTTTTGCAAAGAGAAGTTCGAATAAAATTCGATTGAGAACCTGAGTTAAGCAAAATTCTAACAGTATAGTCTACCGTCAGAATCAAGAATTTAACCAAACGCTGTAGGCAATAAAACTTGAGATAAAAGTTAGGCAACTAAGCTCACAGAGAACCAATACTAAAATCTATAAACAAATATATTCAAAATAAAAGCTCAGTAACAATAGAACAAAATTTAGGCGTAACAATACATCAGATATTAATCTATACAACATGTAAAAATAATTATAGAAATCTAAAAAATCTTAAAATTATTTTGTTGTAACCTAGGAAGTTTCTATTATTAGGCTAATTTTTTAATTTTTTGAAAGTGTTATACTTATACAAGTATTTAATTTGACTAGTAAATTTTGTTAAGTTTATTTTTACTATTTTTTTTATTTGTTTTAATTTTTATTATTTTCAGATTTCCATAATTAGAATTAACAGTTTTGAATGGATGTTAAAAGACACTGTCGCTTCCTTAAAGTTACCAAATCCAGAGAAATATACCGGGCACTGCTTCCAAAAATCCTCTGTGTCTCTTCTTGCTGATGCTTGTGCAATTATATAGACTTGAAAAAGACACGGAGGATGGAAATCAGGTACCGTAGCTAAAAACTATGTAAGAACCTCTTTAGAAAATAATAAAATGGTAGCCAGAATAAAATAGTAGCAGAAATCTGTTGTGGCTATATCTGCAGGTGTAAATATAAGTAATTGTAAAGATTTTGTTATTAATGTTTAGAGTGAATAATTTGTTAATGTTCATATATTTGTAAATGTTTAGTAATTATAAATTTTGTAAACCAATTAATTAAAAAAAATGTCTCAGTTATTTGCTAAAATTTTTATGTTGGAATTGGCAGTGATGTAGCACTAGTGCGGCAAGGTAGGACTTTACAGCACTAGTGCGGCAAAGTTTGTCATTACGTCATTAAAATAACAGCTGTAAAATTTCACATTACGTATCGACAGTAGGCAAATACGTTAACAACTTTAACAATCTTACTGAATCATTACCGTAAATATAATTGTATAATACTAAATTAAAATCAAAAACGTTTTAATAAATGAAAAATTTTAAAACATCAACTTTTATAAAATAAAAGAACAATTACTACTATAAAAACAGTCTAACAATTTTTTTTTAAATTATATTAATAAGTGTCAATTAAATTTAAAACCAGATTTAAATTTATATTAAAAAAGTATTTTTTATTTATATAAATTCTATATTGATATATCTAAATTAATTTAACTGAACGTATTTGATTTTATACTATAAAATTATTTGATTTCGTAAATTTTTCATTGAATTACAAAAGCAGCGTGTACACTAATGTATTAGACTATTAGAATCAACAAAATTAGTTTCCACGTTGCAGTTAAATTATTAATATATATTCAAAACAACGCAAGAGTGATTAACGACCGCAATAATATCAGAGTATTATAAATTGATCATCGAATTTTAAGTTATCAAATTTACAAATCAACGTTTGCACGGAAATATTCCGCTTATTTAATAGCTTGTCGATTGAAATAAAATAAAATTACTTTAATTATAAATTTCATAGCAAACGATATAAATTTTCAGTCAGTGGAACAAATTGACGCCCGCTTTAAATTTATGTAAGCAATAAAAGTGTATTTATTTGCTCTTTGAGACAAATTTAGAAAGCGGATGATAGCGTTGGGATCTATAGAATGAATCGAGTCTTCACCTGAACAAAGCATTGACCATACTAGCAAACAAACTACAATTACAATGTAAATTTAGACGAAGTTAAAAAATATAATTTAAAAATATATAATAATAGATTTTCTGTTTAAATTACTACTATAATATATTTTTGTTTGAGTATAATTAATGATCGTTCTGGCTAACGTTGATTGGAATGAATGGTTTGGTATCTCTATTAGCTTGGCGTTGATACTACTGCAAGTATTAAACGCTCTGGGAAGACTAGCGCTTTAACTTGAGCTTTTCCCAGCTTTCTCCTTGCTCTGACGGACCGTGAAACAAGTTGCGCGGCTGTCAGAACGCTGCCGAACACCAAGCTCACTCATCTGCTGATTCCCATGATAGCTATATCTTTCTTTTTATCGTTATAGACTTTGTTAATTACCGTTTTATTAATAGAAATACAAAAACCCTAGATCGTCTGTAATCGACGTTGCTTTCAAAAGCTTATATAATTATTAGCGCTGTTTTTCAATTTCTCTACCGATTAGAAGTTTTTTTCAAAGCATATCCCGATACGTACGTTCTATTAATACTGCAAAAATTTGTATCAACAATATAAAACGTACTTACAAAGAAAAATGAAACAACCGTGGTTATTGTCTCGGTTGGTAAATTTACTGTTATTGTCTTTTTGAAAGTGTAATGCTATAACGTTACTACAATTTTTCTTTTAAGGAATAACTTTTTGTTATTTTATTAGAACATAAACACATATCTTTGTTTAGTTAACCAAAATGCAATTAAACTTAGACGTGCATAATTTGAAACGTCTGCAGTTTTAACTTGAATTATTAATGCAATTAGTACAATGTTTTCGTTTGTTCTAAAACAATATAAATGTATTGTAACTATTACTTCTATATAGTTAATTTTATTTGTTTTTTAAACGACAAATTATTATAAGTTTAAAAATGTTTAAAAATCATTGATTTTTGTTTCTGTAATGTAAAAAGAATCAATAAATGTTATTCTTTTTTAAATTTTGATATTCTTTTCAAGAGCGGTATTCGATATTCGCAAATTTAATGTTTACTTTGAAAACTGTACAAAACGTTTAATTTGTACGTTTATATGCATACTGTTTATAATTTAGTTTTTGATTTTATTAAATTTTCTGTATGTTTATCTTACAAAACTTTGTTTTATAATTGTTTGTAATTTACTGAAATAACTTTAATTTTGTTTATGGATTTTTTTTTGTGTTTAGATAATAGTTTTTAAACAAAATTGCAGTAAACAAAAGTTAACTTTTCAATGTATTAAAACTTTTAAAAACAATTTGCTTAGAATTGTAGACAGCGTTCTGCTTTTACTGTGCATGCGTTTATTTTTTATTAGATTTAGCCACATTTAACTAATGTAAAGTATAAATAATAATAACGTTGATATTTACTCTTGATTTTTTATTTTTTTATTTAAACAAAAATCATACACTTAGTAAGTACAGGTACATACACATCAATTAATAATAAACATACAAGGTCGTATAAATATATGATATGTATTGAAAACAGTCGATAATTTAAGTACCATAGCTAGAGAAAAATGTTAAATAGAAATGTTTTAAGCTTTTTTAAATGTATTAGAATAAAAAAAATTCAGTATGCAGTCAATAAAAAAGTCACAGAAATTACTTTTTGTGCAGTATTTAAGTTTGTTTTAAAATTATAAAGCAAAATTGTATAGCACATCACATACCTAGAATCAACCGTTTTCAAGATGTCGAGTTATAAAATATCATTGTTTTAATAAATGGTTAAGTTGATGTAATCACGTCAAGTTAGGTTTGACATTTTTGATCTTCTTAACGACTCTGTCGTTTTTTTTTGTTAATTAATTATTGTCAAATATTAATTGCAAATAACTTCTGCGCAAACGTGGCACGTTTAAGTAAAACCAAGCGTATTGAGGTTTTAATGATGATGTGGTATAGTAGTAGAATTCAAAGTTTTGCCGAAATAGCAAATATTTTTATATATTTGAATCCAGGCCGGAATATTATCTCTAAATCAACTGTTTTAAAAACATTACGTTTTAACAAAACTAAAAGATCGGTTAAAAATTGGAAGTCTAGTAAGAATTTAAAAAAATGTTGAATGAAATGTTAGTTGAAGCGGAAAATATAAAAAAGTTGACTCAACAAAAGGTTTAACTAATGACATTATTAATTCAAATTCAATAAAAAAATTTTGAAAACTGAAAAATTACGCTCATATAAAATTCATTTGTTACAAGAATTAGTTAAAGATGATTTTCATTGCAGAATTGAGTTTTGCAAAATTGTTAGGAATAAATTAAATCAAAATGCCATTCTTGCCAATTATATTTTGTTTTTTGGCAAATCTACATTTTGCTTAAATAAGTATGTAAACGGACACAACTGTAGGTAATGATCAAACCAAAATCTACATTGAATGGAGCAAATTTACACCCAACGATGACAAAAAAGTCAATGTTTGGTGCAGTATCTTTGGTGAATACAAGATAAAAACCTATTTTAAAGATAAAAACGCTTATTATAAAAATACATTTGTTACGAAAATTTTTTCGTAATTTAATTGCGGGTGACTAACTCAGTTGATTCGGTAAGCGGGTCGTAGGTCTCGATGTGCTAATTATAACGTAAAATTAAAAAGGCACCAAAACGGTTTCAAACTAAAATGAAAAACAGCATTTAAATCTATCCAAAGCTGAAAGAAAACAAATAACAACATACAAGTTGTAACACAAATATATTTTTATAGATCACAGAATATAATTTTTGATGCAAACCTCCTTTGGTAGGCGTAGGTCGTACATAAAATTAAACTGACAACGTAAATTTAAGAAAATTAGAATAGGAAACACAATACTTACAATTTTTTTCCTTCATAGTATGCGGAATTTTTTAAAAAATGTTTCTAAAATTTGCTGAAACAAACAATAATATACATATGGCGTTAACACAAATAAGTTCCCTTCCGTTCATACAATTTATGAGAAAAAATCCAGATGCGCCAAGATATATGGATATTTTAGTAAGTGGGCCTTTCAATACGGTTACAATTGTAGTAATTAATCGAAAGTTTTGATATCCTTAATCAATGTAACTGCAATACACTTTACTATATCAAAGATTTTGACATCATCATAAGAATTTTCCTAATATGAATTAACAGGTGTTAATATCTCCGTCTCAATGGAATGCGTGTGGGTATACAAAATCGTCCAGAAAGATTCACACTAGCAGCAAATGTATTACACTTATTTATAACGGGGATGCGTGTGAATATTTAGTGATGAAAGCTTAGCCAGGCGTGTATCTTAGATGATTACCATACTATAGACAACGAAGAAATGGTTTTATTTGAGTTGACAGCCGCTACTCTCGATGTAGCGAAAATTGTGCAAAACTTATACGGTACAAAAATTCACCAAAATGCTTTTAAAATAACAAATCCCAATCCCACACCAACATAAAAACCTGTAAAGTAGATACTAGCTAAAAACCCAAAAAAAGACGTAAATGAAAGATGTTATTTTAGTTCGTTAAGTATCACCAATCAAATGTGCCTAAAAGAATTATTAGAAACACCTCGTTAACCTAAAATAATCTTGTTTACCATCACCGTTTCTGTTTATTTTAATTAAATTCAGAGAATATTTGTAATAAGTTTTTGAAGCTAAATCACCTAATTTACTCAATTAATACAGAAACCAAAAACGTAGTTAATCTTAACCTTTTTTCCTTACAGGTACTTAGATATACAAAAGGATTGATAGAAGGCAGCCGCAGGAACCCCTAGGTAGTGGCTCCATTACCGCCGCCGGAAATAAGTAAATTAAAAATTAAAGGCATATTTGAACCTGGCATGTTTTTCCCCGACTAGACGCTACCCGGAAAGCCGCAGTAAACTGCAGAGAAAAACTAAGAGCACACGCAGTGGCCTTTTTACAGTATTATGCCTGGTCCAGTGCTTGAGGCTACGGCATTGAAAACAACCACCTTCCCGGACGCGTAGCGGCCAGAGAAAGAAAGGCAGGAAGATTGAAAGAGAAAAGAGAGTACGATGGTATTGTACGGTTCAAGTAATTTTCTCTAGATAGCCAAGCCCGAGTAAGTTACCTTACTGCCAACCAACCGCCCAAAATAAATAATGGAATGGAGCTATTCGCACTAAACTCGGGTAGAGATATAGTGCTGTTTAGTCATTCAAAGACTGTATAATATTCTTCCAAATATAAAACTCAAACCAAAATAATAGTAAACACCTACGAGTGCCCTATAGGCGAACTAACTTACAGCTACAAATTTACTAAATTCAGAAAAATAAATCAAAATCATAAAAAGGTCCAACAAAGACTACTATCGTCTAAAGAAGCCACAGAAAATCTAGAACGTAGTTTCCGCTTGACACGTTGACTGAGCGACGGCTTACTTGGTGTTGAGTCTCATTCGAATCACATTCCAAAGAGCTTTGATCTGGTTTAAGATCCCTAACATTCCAGGTACCCACCGATTGACTAATAGTGGTGACTAACTCATACGACCAAGAAAATTTAACCGTTAATAATAACAGGTCCCAGGAACTTGGGACTTTCTGTACACGCCCAAAAAATGCAAAAAACAAGTGTAAGTCAATGACCTCGTGTTTTGTAGTACGAATAGCACAGCCAATCTCCTGCAGATTCGCATCCCGATGCCAATAATTTTCTTTGGCATACGAAGAAATGATGGTTTTTTTGACAAATTAATCCGTTAGGCGGGATTAGTCCTAGGATAATATTTAGCAGTAAGGACTATTGTTATCCTAGAAGTGGCGCAAACTTTTACCAAATTCTCTACTACAAAACTGGACACCATTGTTCGTAATAAGATACTGAGTAGCACCAAAAAGAAAAAAACATGTGTTTTTCGATAACTTTACAAATAGAAGTAGCGAGAGCTGAACGTAACGAAAAAAACAAAGGAAACTTAGTAAAATAGTCAGCGATAACCAGTACATAACTATGACTTTTAAAAGATCTCAAACCTACAATGTTACAGCAAAAAACTTCCCAAGGGTGTGATGCCTTAGCACAAGGAGCAAATATTCCAGGCGGAGCAACTTGTTCCACCTTATGCGCAGCACAGAGACGACAACGACAAATATAGCGAACGACATCTGCACGTAAGCAGAGCTAATAGTAATGTCGTGTGTAGCGATAGGAGGATCGTGATGGTTACGAATAATTTCCACAGGTTGTTCAGTAGGAATTACTATTTTCACATCATCAGAAGATAAAGAATATTATCTTTTACTAAGCATTTCACAAACTTATGAGGAGTATCCCTGGCACGTTTAAAAAGGTTACCAACAATTAGTAGACGGCAAATTAAACATTACAAAATAAATTGCAGACAGATGGACCGCTTCTAGTGCAAGAAATGAGCGAGGAAACGCATTAGCAGCGACGGATATCCTTCCCTTTCCGACAAATTATCGGAAATTACTATTGTTGTAATCTAATAAATCAACGAGCTAATTGTCCTAAAAGACTCTGCGATTTAGTTACAGCAACAAATGATGATCGGTTATTACAGTGAAATGGGATCCTTCCGCATAGGGTCGGAACTTTGCTATGGCCAGACATTCTTGTTCAATACTAGAATAATGTAGTTCCGTTTTAGTAGGCGATCAACTGAGGTTACTAACAATCCTTTCAGCATCCGCAATCGTTTGACTCAATACATCACCTAAACCAAAATCCGTAGCGTTAGTCTGTACCACAAAAGGAAGCAAAAAATCAGGACACGACAGAATCGGATCTGCAACCAAGCTGTTTTTAAGAGAATCAAAAGCGGTCTGACATACTGCTATGCAACAAAAAGAAACGTTTTTACGATTAAGAGCCTAAAATAAAGACCTAAAAGAAGAAAAAATAGGAATAAACAGACGGTGTCAATTAGTCATACCAATAAATTATCTCACATCAATGACGTATAAAAAAGGGGGAATATTAAGTATCGCTGTTAATTTATCCGTGTTTACCAACAGTTCACTTTTGTTAACCAGGTATCCGAGGAACTATAGTTCCGGCAATCAATTTTTTCACGACGTAAGGTAAATCTAGCAGAGATTAAACGTTCTAAAAGTTTTCCTAGTACTATAATATCTTTATTTAAAGTAGGTGTTGCAATGTTAATATCGTCTAAGTATACGAAACAGTAAGTTTTCAAATCCATGCCCAACACTCGATCAATCAATTGCTGAAATGTCGCAGGCGCATTATGTAGTCCAATGGGCATGCGCCTGAACTGAAAAAGACCACGAAAAGGAACAATAAAAGCAGTAACAGCTTTAGACTCTTTGGAGAACGAAATTTGCCAATTCCCAGACAGAATATCTAAACTGGTAAGAAATCGTGCATCTCTCAACCGATATAAAATGGAAGTGATATAAAGTTCACCTTCCTAAAATCGACACAGAACGAATAAGTGTTATTTTACTTTTTCACTAAAATAATGGAATCTGACCACAGACTACTCAACGGCTCTACGACAGCCATACTTAGCATTGCGTCCAACTCCTCATTAGCGACCTTCTGCAACGCAAACAAAAGAAGATAATAGCGCTGTTTAATCGATTCAGCAAAAGTACGTATTTGGAGCAGAACAAGAGAAGTGTGACCAATCTCAGAAGACAGAACGCGTCCGCGACAACGTCGTTTATAAGTTGTTGATCCGAAAGAAACTCTAAAATAGCATTAATATTGAAGGAGATATAACATTAAAAGTCGAAAGTCTATGCCGAAAGTCTGGTATAAAGTTCATCGTTTTCAAGAAATCAATGCCTAGAATCAACTGTTGTGACACTTCAGGAATAACCAAAATGATAGCGTTTTTACGTTACCTTCAAAAAAAACGGCAGAGGAACTGAACATAGTACAGTACACTTATCGTCGTTAGCTAAATTAAAAGAAGACACAAGAAAGAGAAAGACGAATATCCAAAAACTGTAAAGTATGCCATCCCGGACTGTCTAGAATGATTAGAGAAACATACAGGTGCTCAAGAAAACCTAAGAAAGAAAAATATAAAACACTAATTTTTTTGAACACTTCCATCAAGTTGTTCTTCAAACGACATTTCAAACACGATCACGTCGTCTACATAAATTAAGCACGTCTTGCAAGACAGTCCGCGCAAGATGGTATTTATCAAACGCCCGAACGTCGCAAGAGCGTTACACAAACTAAAAGGCAACACAGTGAGCTGCCCTAAACTAGTTCTAATCGTAAAAGCTGCGTTTTTACGATCCTTAGGATTTAACTTTAACTGCCAGTAACTAGTTTTTAAATCCAACGTGGAAAACTGCTGGTATCCTGACAAAGTGTCGAAGGTATCGTCAATTCTCGCTAAAGGGTTATTGTTTTTTTGGTCACGTTCAACCGTCTGTAGTTTACACAAAATCTCGTTGATGCATATTTCTTCTTCACTAGCAGCACTGGAGACGCCATAGACTATTTACAGGTTTAATCTTTCCATATCCGAAATTATTTGTTCAGTTTCTTCTCGTTTTGCTAAGGGAAGTTTACGTGAATGTTGTCGTATTGGCCGAACGTCTCCGGTAAATTTTCTATTTCACTATGTTAGTTCTTCCTTTGGAGCAACTTTCCAGCGCAAGCATATCTTGATACTGCTGGATCAACATTTTACTTTAGCTAGCTGGTTTTAGCTAAAGTTTTAGCAATTGAAGGTAAGAATGTCTAATAGATGTAGTAGGCACTTCTTTGATGATGTTGTTTTACTAGAATTTACGCATTTTATAATTTGAGATATTAACGTACATTGGTTTACCATGGTATTTTTTTCAACAGTACTAGATCTAAGTTTACATTCAAAATCTTTAGTGGCATCGTGTTTTTCACTTGCACTAATGCCCTGCCAACTAGTAATCTCTTTTTAACCAAATCGCCCTTTATTGGTTTAATAACGCGAATGTAACTTTCCCGGAGATTTCCATACAAGTGTGCCATCACTTCACTTTTAGTCATTCCAGAGTCAGGAGTCACGTCTTAACTGAATAAAACTTGCACTGCTACCTTTTCTAACGAATGAAAAGGAATTTCTTCAGCGTCAATCTTCAGGACATTTTTCTTCATATCTAAATGAAATCCATACTTTTTTATAACGTCCATTCCCAGGATAACTTCTTCCGTGATATAGGCTACCAGTGCTTGATGGTCGAGTACTCCTTTTACCAAAGCAATGGTTATTTTTACTTGTCCGTGGGTAGGCATTTCTTCGCCCGTCGCCGTTCAAAGTCGTATCGTTACCGGTAATCTTTTCTCATTTTCCAATAACATGAGAACGAATAATGATCTTCGTCGCTCCCGTGTCAACCAGTAACTTAATATTTTCGTCTAGTAATCTTGAGATTAAGATCAATTCTGTGCAGTTGGTCCATAGACGATACCATTTGAATGGTGATCTCCGGTACATGACTAGATAAGATTAAGTTTTGTCTCTTTTAGACAACTCGATTAAGATTTTTGAGTGCTTTTGTTACGGTGTCATCGTATGTAGCCTATTTCACCGCATCTGCATGTAATTGTTACAACAACAAAATAATTTTTTGGTTTGCGTCGCATGCTGTGGCAGATGGGTTGGAAAATAGTATATTTCATTACTAGGCTTGAAAGAAGGCTTTTCCCGGGCAAGCTTGCGAGGGAACGCATGCGAGAACGGGAAAAGCTCTTTCTGTCGTGTAATGAACAATATTTTTCATTATACCTATCTACAAAACTAGAATAAAACATAAAAAATTAAAATACTTATGTCTGAATCACTCTTCATTAAAACAATGCATATCTAGAATGCATTGAAAATTTCATGCATAATTGTTTTGATGTGGGCCAATATTTTAAAAGATGGATTCTGTAGAACATAATTTTGAAATACCAGAAAATATTACTCAGCGAACAGCAGAAGTACGAGCAGAATTACTTCCTAAAAAATCTCGAGACTGATATGAAAAAGAGTATCGTTTGTTCTATGAATGGCGCGAACAAAAAAATGTAAAATCTGTCAGTGATGATGTTTTTTTTCTTGTTTATTTGTCGGAGAATGCTAAACTTTTGAAACCATCTACCCTGTGGAGTCGATTCTCTATGATAAAAAGTTGTTTATCTATTAAAGAAACTGTAGACATTCTATTTTTTACTTATACACTGATGTATTCATTCGTACAGATTTCCACATACAATCGCATTTCTCAAACGTCAAGGTGTTGGTTACGTACCTAAAAAAGCCAAAGTATTAACAGCAGAACAAGTAACTAAATTCATTTGTGAAGCTTCAGATGAGAAATGGTTATTGACAAAGGTTTGTGTTTGTCTTATATGTAAAAAATGTTCCTTCCGATAGTAATACTAACCATTTTCGAACAGGTACTTTTGATATTTGGTATTTATGGAGCATGTCGACACTTCCAACAAAAGCAAATCGGAGAGTTCGATTAAACTGTAAATATCAGTAACAATTCAAATTGTCCCAGTAATGTTACATTTAATTAATTTATTGTTAAAAATAAAGGTTGTTCGGTTAGTTCTTCTTCTACTATATACATTCCTAAAAAGCAATATACCATAATTGGCTGTTTACCAGGAAAATTTATATCTTACATGTCACTCGATACAGTAAGCTTGAAATAGAATTTACTACAAAAATTTCACAATAAAAAATGTGGCTCAATTTTGAATACAAATAAAGAATTTGACGGATGTCAAAAATTTAGTGTAACAACTGCATCGCCAACAGTAATTTTATGGCGCGAAAATTTGACTTCAATAAAAATGTTATTATAAGACCCGAATAAGACCGAAAACTGTTAAATTACATTGAAAGTATACTTTAGGAAAGGATTAACTCTAGCTGAAGTATCTAAAAATTATTGTTATAAGATTAGTCGTTAGTATTGTTACCTACAACTAGAGTCACTAGTGTAATGTTATTTTTAAAGGTTGGTAACAATGGAGCACGGGAAAAACTTTTTTAAATTAACTAGAGACAAGACGATAGATACACAAAACATAAATTGCAACACACAATAATTATATTTAATATTTTCAAGTAAATAAAATTAAAGCAATATTTTCAAGAGAATACATCATGACCATTTAGCAATTTTTTTACTTTAATCAGGGTACAACCTTTTAATACAATCGGAATCACAATCAAAATTCTGCTGGTATCACGTGCTACCAAATTGTTATGGAAGCCTACCTCACCGGACCAGTAGCGTCTTACGTTAATGGTCCCTACTCTGGTTCCAAAACGATAAAATACTCGGGTATTTTTTTTTAAATTTTTTACGTAATCCAAAAAGTCTAAATACAAAACGGGTATTTGTTGGTTCGTATTCCTTCTTTTAAACTTCTACAATCATTGTTTTTCTATTTTCTGACTGTTTTCTCATATTTCTTTTCAATTTTATGAATATTTTTGAAAAAATTTTACGTCTTACTTACTAGTATTTACCGGGGCAAATGTTTACTTCTGTGCGCTGTATATAACATTTAAACACTTAAAATAAAAGAAGACAGCTAGTTTGATTTAGATAACTTACTTATAAATATAAGTAAAAAATGTGTTCTAATATAAAAATGAATCAAACACAACTAAACCGCAAAGCAATTAAACAAAAAAGTGAATTATAAATAAAAACTTAAATTGTTTGACAAGTAATTATGAATTATCATAGTTTTGGTTTTTGAAGGTACTATGAAAAACATAAAGTAAACTGTATTTACAACACCAAGTACACTACAAAAAACAAAGTTATTTTTACTTAACAACTTTTAAGCTAAAAGTATACAATAATTTAATTAAATAAGCATAATACAAAACATTAAGAAAAATCGATAAAAACAAAATAACAATTAGAAATTCCAATAAAACCTAATGAAATAGAGATAACAGTGTAAGAACCATTGTTGAAAACGAAGATGCCGAGAACGGCAGTGTTAAATAGATAAATTCGTTTTCCTGAAATAGTTAAAGTAAATGTTTAGGTCCTAGAGGTAAATATATTTATTATTAAAGTTAATTCAATTCAATTATTTAACTTACAGTGTATTGCATATTACACCAAATATAATTTCATTAAAAAAATTTTTAGCAACACACAAATGTAATGTTTTAAAGTTTATTTGGCGATTTCAAAATGAAACTTTTATAAAACATTTTTTAGTAGATTAAGTACACAATAGAATTAACTTAAGATGTATTCATCTTATCATATAAGTATCTACGGTAAGGAATATCTGATAACTAAAATTTGTTAAAGCAATAGCAGTAGTTCTACAACTTTCTTAACTGCAAAATTTTAGTTCCTTAAACATTTTACAGTTATTACGTACTATTAAAGTTACAAAACTAAAAAAAACAAGTTGAAATTAAACTAAATTTTATATCATCACTTAATCTAAACTGTATCGAATGTTACGTTACGTAAAATTGAACGTTGTTAATCTATATGTGTTCTATTACTGTATTCGATAAACGTTAACTTTATTTTACGTCAACAAATTAATAACCGCAGAAGATGTTTTTAGTTTATTAAAGATTTGCTTTAAAATAAAAACATTTATTTAAAATACAATAAGCATTTATTAATAATTACAATTACATTAAAATTATTTTATTGTTAGTTTAAATTTAATAATTCATATTTATGATTGTTTTTTTAAAGCCAACAAAATTTTATTTGATTACTAAGCAATCGCAGCTTACAGGTCTTATAATTTACAATTCAATGTTAATTCATTAAATACATAAGTTACTAATTTTGCTATAAAATTTTGTTTTTTTTAATTCAAATTTTTGACAAAATAATTAAGCGATGTACTTCAAACAATTTATAGTTTTGTAGATTTTACAATTAAACCACAACTATTTATTTAGTTCTATTAAGACTTTTAGTAAGTTAAATTTGCATTATTTTTGTTGAACGAAGATTGTAGCACAACACTAAATTTTTGTACAATACTTTCGTACGTATTTACGCAACGAGTTTATCTTTTTTCCAGCACATGAAATCGTTAATATATTAGAAAGAGAAACGTGTAAAAGTGTCGCAAAACGTCGCAAGCGTTAAATACTTTTGTGTTTGCTAAATTACTTTTATTTTCCAGAATCCCCTTTTACAGTCTAATAAAGTAAAACACTTATCTCAACTGCAATCTTTTCAATCGTTTTCAAAAGAAACTATAAGTCAGTCTTTATTTAAGTTAGTAAAGCCAATAAATATTTTTAGATTTAATAGTTTTTTGTTTAATTATCTATATCTTATTGACTATTTTATTTTACGTAATAAATTTTATTTGTGTAAATAATTTAACTTGTACAACGTTCTTATATTTCTTTTTATACAAGTTTTAGTGGACCATCACTCTGTTACTTTCACTGTAGAATAGAAAATAGTTTTCTTTAAATAAATTTTACAAAGCTATGCATGGTAAATAAATCAGTCACCGGTGTCCACTTTGACCTTTCTAAGTAAAATTGTTTTATTTGGAACAAGGTACCACAGCAGGTTTATGTGGCCGACATAACTTTTCTGTGCAATATGCCATGGCAGTCAGTTATCTGAGTGTCGTCAGCCTAGCATGTGATTTAGTGTTATACGAGTTACGAGTTAAAAAGCGGTTAAAATCTTACAATTTGTACAATCTTGCAAGGTGAAAAATTGTATGTTCTTGTTTTTATTGTCAATCAAGTCTTGGTTGTCTCATAATAAATTAGACAACTGTAAATAGCTAAAAAGGTTGTAAGTCGATTTTACACCCGCGTATTTCAAAATAATTTTGAATAAAGGATAAAACCACATTGGGCTTAAAGCAATGTCAATGCAATTGTGCAAATGCCACCAAAATGAACTACTGAACGGACAATTCGCCCTTTTGGGGCTCATCAGCTTTAGGAGATACACTCTAATGTAATTCTCATAATTGCATTAACAAACCCTATAGCTTTATATACACATACGATGGGTATAAACATTAGCAAACGATTGATAGCAGAGCCATCTCATAGGATAAGCACAGTATAATGCTTTCAGACCCAGTAGGTTCACTCTCAGGAGTGTTTTTCCGTTAAATTTCACGGAGCATGATCGACTCGTGGTAACTAGCGCAGAAGCTTGTTTTTGGTATTTGTTATTGTTTACTAGTTTTATAACCTTTTTCAGTATAATATATGGTATTATCTTATAGTTTTTGTGTAGTGTAATATTTATCATTTGTTTGCTAAAATAATAATAGTAATAATTCGAACCTTAGTTGTTTTCGTGTTTTGAAACTTTGAAGTATCTATCGTAAAGAAATTGAAAGTTTGGAAGTGCATTGTTGGAGTTTATCATGTACGTTATAATACTAAACTTATTAATACGACATCCTCATTTATGAACTTCTATAAAATCTTAAAATTCAAAATTTCTTTTAATTTATTGATACGGAAACGCTGACATCTTAACACAAACCTGATAATACATTACATCTCCCTTTTTAAGTATGCAAATTTTACAAAAAACCTACAGGTTTCCAATAACTCTATTACTAACACTTAGATACTTAAACATTGGGTTTTATACTATCAATACTTAAACTAGATTTTACAATGTCATTAGCTTTTACATTTAAATCTATAGATTTGTTTAAGTCTATATTTGAGTTTTCAAATACGTTTGCTTTATTATTTGAATTTGTAATTTGTTCTACTATAATAGAACTGTTGCATTGTAATATACTTTTTTATTATATATTGATCCATTTCCTACCCGTCATGAATATGTTTTAAAACCATTTTTTTCTTCTATAATTGCAGGTCTCCAACACTTATCATCAACTAATAAGTAATCTCTAATCATTACTTCATCTCCCTTTTTCAATTCTTTGTTGCTTCTTCTACATGCAAACTCAACTTGCTTCTCTTTAATTACATTTTGATAAGAAAAATATTTTGGTTTAACTAAAACCAATTTGCATTTTATAATTCTGTTCAGCATTAATTTACAAGGATTTTCTCCTGTTGAACAGTGATCAGAAGATCTACATATCGTAAGTACCTTACATATAGTTTCATGGATGTTAACGAACTTTTTAATAACATTTTGAAAATTCTTACTGCGTTTTTGACTCCACCATTTATAACTGGATGGCCTGGAGATTTTTGTCTTATTTTATTTTGATTTAAAACCTGTTTAAATTCTGCAGATGTAAATGTGTACCATTATCCCTTACAATTACATCTGGTGAATTAAATCTAGAAAATACTTCTAAACATTTATTTATCGTTTGATGAGAAATTATTTTGTTAATGATGAATACTTCTAACCACCTACTAAACGCATCTATTATGAGTAAAAACATGTTGACATATACTGGTCCAAAGAAATCCATGTGTATTCTCTGCCATGGGTGTTCTGATGTGTTTCTGGTATAACTACTCTATAACTTCATGATATAATATTTTGCTCAGAACTAAGTTCATTTCTACGATGGCTTTATATTTTTTTCTTCTGTGTTTAGCCAACCTGTTAAAATAGAGTCTCAAACTTTCGATAATATAAGACATGTTAATGTATTTTTTCTTATTACATTTACATCAATAGTTGTGTTTTCATCAAAAATATAATTTAAACCTATATAGAGGACACGTTATTTGTGCAAAGTGTAGAACAAATTTTCCATAGTAATTTACTAACCCATCAAACGCTTTTACTTGCTGAACATTCGTTAGACATGGCGCATTAAAGTGTGCTCTAATTTGATCGTTACAGCCCTTTTTTCTTAATAATGTATACTAAATATTTTATTTCTGATGGAAACAATTTAGATTTTTCTAAATTAAGTTTTAATTCTACTGAATGTAATTTTTCAATAACATTTTTTAAATTATTCATATGCTCATGTTTATCTTTACCTGTAACAATAATCTTATCTAAAAAATTTATTGTTTTGTTAATTCTCTGTAAAATTTGTTCCGGCGTTCTTTGAAAATTATTACTTGCAGGCGAGACTCCAAAAGGTAATATATTTACATTAATAATAACCACAAATGTGCACTCCATGCACACATTAATGCAGATTCTTCATCTAAACATAGTTGATTATTCAAAAGTAATCAGATAATTGATTATAAGCTCCATTTAAAACAAATTTAGAAAATTTATCACTACCCTGCAATTTTTGAAATATTTTATCAATACTTGGAAGAGGATATTTAACTTCTTCAACAAATCTATTTATAGTTATTTTAAAGTCGCTGATTTTTCTAAACGTTTAATTTGACTTTCAACTTTCATTTTATATACTAAAAGAATAACACGTGGTTTATGGCAAACGGGTTTAAAATTAGGTTTTAATTCATTCTTATTTTTCATTTTAATTTATTCATCATGTTAATTTAGCATCATCATTTAGCATTTTTGAACATACAAATTTGGGTTTTGGAGTGTTTCTTGCCACATGCTTTACATTTCTATTTTCTTGTTTGACTTTTATGCTGCCACGTCATTTGATTTTTCTTTCGCCTTTGTCTGATACACATTGCTTATATCTTCCGCTCTTTGTGTTATATTTGATTCCCTACTTATTGCGATTTTCACCATCCTTTCCAAACTGATTTGTTTTACTTCTTCACATAGTCTGTATTGTATAGTCGCTTTCTTCATTTTACTAAAAAAATGTTGTTTGGGCATTTCTTTAAAAATTTCTCTAAATTTGCAATTTACGGATAGATTGCGAACTCTGGCATACTAATCTGTCGGTGATTTATTAGCATTTTGTGTCGCTTTATGGAACGCAATTCTTTCTCTGTATATTGAAGTTTGCTTGCCAAAATGTTTCGTTATAACATCACATCATTCTGTTAACGGACGTGTCGGTATCTGATTCAATTAACATTATTAGATGTTTATTCAACGAGAACAATATTTTATGCGACATAGTACTTATTATTTAAAAATGTTTGACTTCTACATATTTTACTTTTTGAGAAAAAGTTTTACATAAACATCAGGAGCCGCCATAAGTTATTCGCTTGTTGCTAATGTATTTATGGAAAGTTTTGAGAAAAAAGCTTTATCCACATTTTATCTAAAACCCAAGTGCTGGTACCCCAGATGAAATATCAACATTGATCAAATATATGTGCAATATGTTAGCAACGTTGTATAAGTATGGATTATATATATTGGTCCAAGTTAACGATAACATTTTGCAATAATAGAGAAATATTTTATTTTAACATTGGCCATATAACCATTAATAACATTTGTTACGGACGAAATTTGTATTACGTACGACTGTGTATATTGACTTGAAATTAGATTCCGGTTTTGACGCCCTCTACCGATCGTTTTCTCGTGGTTGTCATTTGGCGAAAAATCGTGATGCTGTCAATTGCATAAATTGGTCTAGACGTTTTGAGTAATTTCTTGATCCAATACCATCCGGAATAATGGATATTCAATTGTAATTACATTAAGTATATAAAATATTTGAGGCGTCGCAGGGTAAGATAATTGCTGTCGTTTATTAAAATTCGTTCGTAATTCCTTTTTCATTTAACAGCCATTTTTCATCCACTTCGAGCACATGTACGTTTCGATAAAGGGGATAGTGAATAGTAATTCTTACTAAGCAATCACGTTACCGCACACATACGCTTTCGGAAGGCGGTTTCTACGCCACGAAAATTGGGAAGCGATACCTTGGGGTTCTGTATAATGTTTAAGGAAGAAGTCGAATGTGTTATCAGCCACCTGTGTTAGGATTATTTCTTACAGTGCACGATACAACGGGTTTTTATATGCCATTTGCTTATTTATTAATGCTATCTTTTGTAGCTTTTGTTTTGTGTGAACTAGATTGTGATCCGATTTGCTGGTTACTATTTATTACAGGCCACTGACGAAAAAACGTTTTCTACGTACAAGTGGACGCTGGATGTTAGGGTGAGTTACTTGTTTGACTTTTATATCGAGATCACCAAAGTTAATCACAGAATTATATTTAAATGTTAATGATCGTAACTGCGTTATTGCTTATGTACCAATAAGGTAATTTTTAAACATTTCATAATTGTATCGCATGCTGCGAGGGAAAACCTGGTTATTCTGGGACTGTCGATGCTGTCCTTTTCGACATAATTTTCATATGTAATGTGTGTTGCCGTTACTACAGGCATTTACGTACAAGAATTGTGATATAATCTAGTAAATTTTAAGCGAATACTAAATCAAAATCTCCTCTAATTGCGAATGCAGATTGTTAGACATTTTAGTAATTAGCATGCTGTGATATTGGTTAATTATATGTAAGAATCTTGTAAGTACGGATTTATATAGTCTTGTTAAGGTAGGCCATTCACCTCTTAAAGTGATTAAAATCGTTAAGCTATCTTGTTGGTTTTTCTCTCCTGTGGTTACTGTGATCTACGAACTAATCTTAGGTTACTCGAACAGCCGAGTATAAGGATTACGAACCTTCAATTGCGTTACAAGTTTGAACCGTTCTGTCGTGAGCGAGACAGAAGCATTACTTTGGATCAGCTCTGGCGCCCTTAAACATCTTTTCTGTATTTAATGTGGACCTCCCCACCTCCGACTATTGTGAGTTGGCCGTGCAAGGTTCGTAAAACCAAAAGCTTGTAACACATTGTGCCAATCTCAACACACAGAAGTGGGCCAATGTTTAAAAACAATAACGGTGAAATAACATTTATCAATATTGTGCAATTTACAACAAATCAAATTGCACCAATATTGTAGAGATTGATAAAATGATAGCAGATAACATAGGTGGTTGATAGGGTTACAATATTATTATCATGTGCAACAATGGTGCTACATAAAGTAGAAACATCAAACCATTGCCGATAAATGCGGATAGTATACATATTGAACGTTGATATTGGTTCAATCCTTTTGCCAATGTTGTATCAATATTGAACTACTCATGTTGACCTAATGTGTTAAATCGAAACTAATAACAGGATTTGTAGAGGTGAGCAGATACATAAAAGAAATCTGTGAAGTAGCATTTGTAACAAGTTTTATTATTATTAACAATTTACTAAAGTACATTACAATTTATCTAATGTAGTTAATAGTAAACTTCCCAAACTCTTCATCTTGCTGAAGTTGGTCTTCCAGTGTATTTTATTCTTCTTAATTTTTTAGCGGCAACCCGCAGTTATTTTGGAAAAAAATCGGTTCTGTAGAATTGGCTGCAACTGCAGCAACAGATGTTGCAATGTTGATGACAGCTTTTTTTATCTTTTTAATATCATACTGAACGCCATAAATGCTGTTCAATAATTTGTTGTACTGTATATATTGGTACAGTTAGAAATTGGTTTTGTAGAACGTGCTGCTGAACCTGAACTGGGAGTATCTGGAGTTGGCGCTTGGGATTTTGATGCACTAGCAATCTGCAGTTTGACCTGAAAAATAGCAAATTATTTGCAATATGTAGCAAAAAAAACATAACATAATAGTATATTATGTAACGAGCGTAAAATGTAAGTCATACCTCTCATAATATGACCATTTTACGCTAGTGAAATACTATATTTTATCTACAGCTGCACAAATATGGTCGTGGAAATTAAAATCTGGGCATTTCTAAAATGTCATGACAAATCTCATATTACACATGTGTAATATGAGAAACATTTTACTTCCGTCTATCAGCGTAAGATGTACATATATTACAACAGTTGTAGATAAAAAATTAAATGTTAGATAGAAGGCAACAAGTGAGACAATTTCAAACAGAATTAAATGTAGAACAAACCTATGTAAATTGAAGTAGAGACTGAAGCCGAAGCTATTCCACTATTCAAATCGTAAGTTAAGGTGTCATCCTCCTCATAATCAGAACAGTCTTTCTCTATGTTTACATCTGAGTCTAGACCCGATTCAATATTTGTACAGCAATTCTCACTTTTCTTTTAGCGGAAAGACATGCATCTAAAAGTGTTTTTGCTGACATTAAACTGGTTCTCGTCTCCTTGTACTCAGCCTCAAACTCAATATATGTAACTGAAGAGATTGGTTCTTGACAGTCCTCAATGGCACTTTACGTTCGTGAACTAGAAATCTTTTGCCACAAGTAAATAGTTTTTTTGTCATTGGCACAACCACGAAAATGGTATATAATACATGGAATTGTTTTTTTTAAAACCACTACATCCCAGGATTTCTTAGCATCAAGTCAGATTTTTTGTGATCGTAACTTTTTCTTAATTTAAACAAAAATTAAGGAAGTGTGGTATAAAAGAAATAGAAAAAATTGTTTTAGTAGTATTTGTTTACATTGGTAGTTAGTTATCTAAGTATCTAATTCACTTTTCTAACTTTTAATTGATAAAGAAGTAGTAATAGAAGTCTGTTGAAGAAATAAGAAAATAAAAATAGTGTGCGAAATATAGTGATTTAAGTCAAACAGTATTATACGGTTAGTAGTGGTATGTTTTCTATAAATCGCATATGTGAAAGTGTTATTATGATTTAAAAAAATTAATTGATTTTTAGAAAACTTAATGGTAAATTTTATTCTATTATGAATATTATTTAAAAAAATCTAAAAAAATTGTTAATTTCATCATTAGAACCATTAAAAATACCAAAATTGTCATCAACATATCTTTTTTGCACAACATGTTTCATCGCAGTCAATTTTTTTTTAATTATTTCATCTTTTTAATAACATAACCTAAATTTTTTTAGAATTGTTTCTAACTTGCACCATCTATCTTTCTAATTTAACATTTTGTAAAAAAATTTGTTATTACCTAGCTACTACATATTTTGATTTTTTTATATTTGATATTTAAAAAAAATGTAAGTTAAATTTTAAAATCTTATATTTTTAATAAGTTATTGTACATATTTTTTTAGAGCATCCTGAAGATGAGCTTTATTAGTATAACCTAACATAACATATGTAAATACAATTAATTCATTTATAAATTCTTGGTAGATATATAAAAACTAATAGCTATGAATTCTCTTAACAATTTGCGGTATTTTGCTAACTTTATGGAAGGTTAGCAAAAAACACATCAAACAAAGCGGGTTGTGAGGAAAAAAGGTTATAATAGCAAATCTACTAAAGTTAAATGTATTAATATTTCCGATCAGCAATTAAATGTAGGGAGTTCCATTTTAAAAAAAACATAAGTTTCTTTTTTTATTATTGAAAACAAACAATGAACAACGGAGAATATATAGGTAATATAAAATTATTCATTAATAACAACTACTACAACTTAGAAGTTTGAATGTAATAATGTAATGTAATAATTGGACATGTGGTTTTTTATTTTGTCATTCCCATGGCATCTATCTCGTAAAAAACAAAGATGAATGAAATTTTGAAGACGTAAATATTTCAACATTTTGTACCCACGACTAAAAAGAGGTAAGGATTAGGTCTTAAATAATGATTGTAATTACCCATTTATTTCCTACAGCGCCACACTGGGGCAACAGACCCTCAAAGTTGGCAAAAAATCAAAAAAATTAAATTGCAGGTACACTTTGCTCGCGTGTATTTTTTGCTGCATTAGTACCCCGTACAAAATAAACCAATCGACTTCGGTTGTCAATTACACTCCTATCCTCACCACAACCTTCAGTCAAAGACAGTTACTTACAAATATCTAGTTGCAAAAATGTTTATAAAATTTTATAAAAATAGTGTACAATAAAATGAACGTTCAATGTTAAAATTTGAAATAATTTCTAGAAACACGCAGGCTATTAATTGTGTTCCAAGTTGTAATTTTTGATTTTTTATAATGATTATTGGTTGGGCTTTTCATAATCGGTTTAGCTTTTTGCACTTATTTGCACTTTTCGTCACTATTCGAGTTTTTTTTTGAGGCTAGTAAATAAAAAATAACGTTTCGTACATATCAATGTAACTTAAATTAATTTTCTTTCAGGAACGAGTTTGAACACTATGTTTATAGTGAGAAGGGAACTTCTTGACATTATGAAAAATCCTAAAAACAGTAACATTCATGAACAATTAAATTATTTGAAAGAGGAGATCAAACCACGAACAAAATGCGATGAAAAGTATCTTAAAGTTTTGAATAAAAAATTATCATATTTTAAATCAGAATACAAATCTCGTTAGATAAAGGCATTTAGAATAGACGATAGGTTTTTTAAAAACAATGCTAAATGGCGGGACTCTTCAATTTCATTTCAAACCAGAGAAAAAAAAAGAGACACCAGAGAAAAAACGCGAGCGCCCAAAAAAAATCATTTGAATCAAGTTCTCGCCGTACTAAGCGACTAAAAACAAAGGAGTTGAGATATTGCATACCCGTAAATATATTAAATTATGCTACCCAAATGGGCTTAAGAGCAACGGGACAAACACAAGCCTCAAAAGTGTAGCATGAAATTACAAGCACTACTCCGAAACGTGCGAGTAAATATAGAAAAACCTACGCAAAATTGCTCGAACAAGTTATGTCATTATCTCGACATCAATATAATATAATCAGGATGAGTGCGAAAAAGATATTTCCTTCATACAAAGTAGTTCAAGTTGCAAAGAAAGATTGCTATCCGAAGCGGGAATATATTTAAGTGACTTCCACTTGTGCAAAAGTTACTTTGCAAGTTTTGCTTGACCATACTGTGGAACGATTATTAATAACACTAAAACCTGTAATATAATCACTTAAGGACCAAAACTGAAAAGACTGTATTTGTTTTCAAAATGGAGCTTTGATGGCAGTTCGGGTCATAGTTTTTACAAACAAGCGTTTCATGGTCCTGATGCCATGATTCGGCTGTTCTTATTACTTTTATTGTTCCACTTCGCCTTGTTTGTAGTGAGATAATCTTCTGACAAAACCCACGTCCAACTTCTACCAGGTACTGAAGACCATTAAAAATTGAATTTGTCAAACAGTTTACTGATGCTTTAATAAACGAAAAAAACCAAATGGATAATCAAATGAAGTACTTACGGAAAAATACCTCGTTACTTCAAGAAGAATCTTTTAATGTAAGTCACAATTTAATCTTTGCCATGGTTTTTTATAAGTTTCTATGTAAGAAAAGTTCTAAGTAAAGAAACATCTAAAATGCTATCCATTTTTTTTAACTAGACGCCATTAAAAATCAAGTTAGAACCTCATTCATAGAGTCTGTAATTTATTCCTAACTTTGAGGGCCCGTTGCCCAAGTGTGCAGCGTGAAGCTAATACTTTAGGGATTTCTGTTTCTACTGTTAAACAAATCAAGACAAGAAGTACACTTAATCTGGTACTATCGAGGCCTGGTAAAAAAATACCACGAAATAAAACAAAAACTAAAAGTATACGTGATATTTCAAAAACGATTATAAGAAATACATTGTACAACAAGTATTCTCAAAGTAAGTCAGTGTTTAAAAACGAATTTTGGTTATTCAAACTTTCTCGTATTACAGAAAAAGTGTTACAACTAAAACTTTAAATGCTGAAGTTCCAGAAAATGATATTCTGTTTAGTGATAACAGTTTGAATCGTACATTACACGGAATAGGCTTCATGTCTAAGAAGGAATTTAATTGTAGAGCTTTAGTTGAAAAAACCAGCATAGCACCACTTTGGCTGAAGGTCTACATAAGTAATTTAAAATCACTATTACAACTACAACTTGTTTTTATGGACGAAGCTTGAATTTATTAAAAAAGAATTACTGGAAAATCGTGGCAAGATAATAACGTACAAAGTTTAAGCAAACCTGAGAAATAGGTTAGTAAAAGATTTATCGTCATAGATGCAGGTTTAAAAAAGGGGTTTACAAATAATGCTTCATTAGTATTTGCTTCTAAATCGCAAAAAGAAGATTATCATGGTAAAATAAATACCGAATTATTTAAGAAATGGCTTGTTGAAAGAGTTATATTGCTGGTTGGCATACAAATCATAATATAAAATATAATTCAACATTATTAAAAGCAAAATTAGTTGCCTTAACAAAAAATATCCAGAAAGAGAAACGATACAAAGTAGACGAATTAATTCGAAAAAATGATCATGAGATATTGAGGTTACCACTATATCATTGTGAATTTAACGGAATATAATTAATATAGACACATGCTAAAACCTACTACAATAAGCACATAGGAACAGATGGATATAAAGATCAAAATATGCTAACAATGTGAGCAGAAGCTTTGAGAAACTGTCCCGATGTACTTTGGGCAAACTGTATTCGTCATACGGAAACCGTTACTACAAATTGGTATGAACATGAAAAAGCTTTGAATACTACAGTGGAACTGATTATACAAGTTAATTGTGATTCCGATTTAGATACTGACGGTGAAAATGATTAATTTTTGTCAAATAAATTTTAAGAAAAAAATTGTTTGATCGTTAAAACTGCAACGACATAGTTGCATTAAAAAATTGTAATTTTATTTCTTTCAATAAAAGACAAATGTAGTAATACTTTTTTCTTTTATTGGTACAGATCAAAAAAACTTCGTAAGATATCATCGTCTTAAAGTTTTGCAATGGTGTGGTTTATATATAATCATAACTCATAACCATAATATATTTGTTGAAATTAAAACGAAATTTTGTTGGTTCAAGGTTTAAAATTAACGTTTCCAAAAGTACTTTAAGGTGGACTGTGACTGTTGATTATAATGTTATTGCATTGTATGAATTTCATTGTTATTATTGCAGCACCTTATTTGACTGTTTTTCATATTAAACTATACACATGATTGTTGTGACGTAGAACTCTTCTTTCGTGATTACAAGTATACAATTATCAATCTTAAGGAGTACTTTTATTTATAATTAACAAATTTATCACACTTGTAATTATTTCACTACTTTTAGGCCCGGTATTTCAATAGGCAAGTCTCACACTTTTAATTTTGTTCATAATTCGATAAAATTAATCTTCCTAGAATACAAGTCATTGGCAGAAAAATTTTAAAAATTTTATTAACAGAGTTATAAGCAAAACAATTTTGTTATCAATGCGAGGCTAGAAAACGTACCTAATAAGGAGACCACCAATGTGACGTCAGTAGCGTGCAACTTCAGTCTGTGCTTCATTCGAAACTGAAGGTTTATCTAGATTAAACGCTTCTTCTGCGAAATCATTCACCCTCCTAACATCTACAAGATGTTTTTTCACTTTCTTCGTATGTCTACTAATTTCATAAATTTTATATTTGACCCAACTTGAGCTAAAACGGTTTTTTTCCAATAACAAATTATTGAAGAAGCTGATTCCTCCGACCGAGACATTTAATATCTTTAATTGTATTGTTGTTTTCATTAATTTTGCTTATGACTGAATAGGTTTTAGTCGCACTTTGTATTCAGGCAAACGCGTCCACAAACAATACATATAATACCTTCTTTTTTCACCTGGACGTATCCTACGGATAAATCTCCATAATTTTCTCTTTTATTTTAAAAATAGTGTAGATTATATAATAAATGCCCTTGACTTCAATGTCGTTCCCGGTTCATATAAACAATGGTATCAATTTTGTGTTTCAATAAAGAGGGTATTGTCAAAAATGACTTTTTTACACGAATCAATTAAATTAATATTTGTAACCCGTATCGTAAACCGTAGGTACGTAGACTATAGAAGTTGATCTTTGAGACAAAATTTTCTCAATGTTTTCATTTGTATGTATGTAAAGTTTATGATTCAGTTTTTCTTTTTAATTAATTCTATTACACAAAATAATAAAAGTGCGAGAAAATATTTAGTTGTTTCTGAGAAAAATGTGTAAAATGGGCTGTTTTTAAGACACCTTCGCACATTTTTTTGTGCTTGAATCTTTGTCGGGTTCTTACTGTATCCTTCAATAAATATAAATGCATATTTAAAGAATTTGCGTTGATTGTAAAATAAAAGTTTGTCTAAATATTATAGTTATCTTATAAATTTAAGTTTACCGAGCTGTTGAAATACCAGAAAAACTGGACGTAAAGTGAATAAGTTTATATAACATTTATACATCAATACGTGGTAAAATTGTATCTGTCAGCTTTTTGAAACACCGTTTCAGTGTTGCAGATTATAAACAATACTAAAAGAATAAGTAAGTGAAATATAGACCACTATTTACGAGCCTTCCTTAATGCAAGTACGCAAATTAAATATTTTAGCGAGCTACTAACGTCAAGCCAATCAAAAACGTTTTACTTTGCGCGTAAAATATTTAAACTGTTTATGGATATTTTGAAGTCGTTAAGTGATATTTTCCAAAAATTCTTTCGTTGGTATAATACGACTTAGTATTTTTACATTTTTGAGTTGTAAAACACAGTTATAAAATTTTTGGGACTTCCCTAGTTATTTTAAAATTCTGTCATATTATTGGTTAGCACAAAACCAATAACCAATAATATGACAGTATTTTTAAATTTAGCTGAGGTTAAGTTAACTATAGCTTAAACTATGATTGAAATACCGGCCCTATAATTTTTAATCAAAACGTTAGGTATTTGCTAAGGTTAATAACATCTAAAATGCGATGTACAAAATAGTAAAGTAGTATAGTAGTAAAGCGCACACGTCTTTGTTTACATATGTAGTGTCGTAATTTTTCTAACTTATTTTCATTGTAAATTAACTTTATTTAATTCAATTGAACTTATATAATAAAATGAATAAATAAATTATTATTAAAATGGATTTAAACGCATAAGACAAGTATGAAAAATTGTAGTAGAGTAATGCTTGTAAAACATTAGTCTTTTGTTCATGATTCTCAAATATACCATTTTAAAGATTTATGTTGTAAGTGGACAAGAACATAGTTCGTTGGTTGCTTTAATAACGGATGTTCTAAGAAATAAATCACAATGTTAAAATGGAACGATAAAAGTTATACAGACTAAGTACGCGTCAGTAGGTATCTCGTGCAACAGTCGGATTGCTAAATTGCTAAGCAAACTTTTAGGCAGTAAATTGAAAGGATTGGTTAGTATTTAGATTCATGTAGCATGCATGTATATATCGGTTACGCCTCTACTAAAACCAATTTAGCTTTTCGCTATCCTCGGCAATCAAGAAAATAATTACTACTTTATCTTATCACAGATCAGTTAAACTCATTTGTATGTAAGGCTTTTAACGGTATCCCAAGTCAGATCCTATTTAAAAGCAATGCAAAAACACTATAATAAAGTATTGCGCAAACCAGCTAAATCTATTTCATTTACTACGGTAAATTACATTCATTAAAAAAAAAACTTTTTTTTAAATAAACTATAAGGGTCAAAAGTTTCGTGACGTTTTGTTTTAGATATTCTAATTTATTCACCTAGATATTACGTCTAAATTTCTGCAATTAGTATTACCATTGTATATTTTAATATTCTACCGTAGCGAAACTCAATAGCTACTTATTACCAAATACGGTGCATACAAAATTGGTTTTGTAGATAAAGCGTTTGTTAATTAAAGTTACATTTAACACTTACACAGCTTTTTTATGTCTAACAACATAACTTAGTCTTTAAGCTCGTTTTATAATTTTGTATCAGATTTATGCTCTATTTAAACTAGCACTAATTAAACCAAAAATATCAAATTATAATTAAACTGTTGCAGATAATGGTTAATCAAACACTCTAAACATATATTAACATTTCAGAAACAAGATTTAAACAATTAATTTTAGTTGTACCGTAGTGTTGAATGTATTTATCTGTTACATAATAATATTATAGTTTTGACTGACGTTTTTTTTTTGTACAAATAATTTTTTATTTTAAAAATAATTTTTATTAATGCAACTTAACGTATACCTTAATTTAGTATTTTATTGTTTTAACTATAGTTTAAAAATTTTAAATATTTTTACCAATTTAGCAACTCGTTGTAGGTTTATTGAAACGTTTTGCAAATCTAATTGCACAAGTTGTGTTTCTAGTAGATTGTTTAAGTATACAAAAATTAATTTTTTATGCTTCCGTCCGTTTTGACGTATTTTACAAGTAGTATAATCGGTCGGAAAAATTACTTTTCCGGACTAGGCCGGTAAAGTCAAGGTTAAATGTAATAGAATTTTATAACTAGAAGTTGGCAGTACAGTAATTCCCCTTCCTTCAATAGTTTATGTGTCATGTCATTTATGTCAAAATTATTATTTTATGAGCTTGGTTAACTATTATACTACTCCAAATTACCTATAACGACTTTTCTAATAACGAATGCAAACTTATTTCAATCTTATTGACAAAGAGAACGATAAAGGCAACCGCAAAATTAAAAATCACTTAAACTTATATCGATCAAGTAAGTATACCTATGTATATGAAACATCGATAACTTTAAATTGTAACTTTTAGTTTAATCAACAGCATATTAACATCTCTATCATTTATTAAAAGGAACTTATTTATTTAAATTAAAGTTAATTGTGCAGTTTGAAATATTTATATAAAGTAAAGTCGCATCATTTAAGTTGAATTGTAAATTTTGAACGTTACAATTTGGTTGAATGCCATCGACATTAGCAAAACTTATGGAACACTGTGATATGGAATTACATTGTCTTGTTAGTTGATTGTCTATTGCGATTTTACGTGTCAAGGAGTCTTCTATGTATTCTTCGACAACAGTACTCTCCTTTTCCACTACGAGATATTAGTTCCTTGACTTACTAATGCCGTTCCACTATTTCTGCAAATGCAGTGTCTTGTATATAATAAAACATACTTATTGTAGACGTTTGCTGAATTTTTGATACACCAGTTAACAAGATCGTGGTTTCCAGTACCGATCTGAAGATTTTGTCGGTAACAAATTGTTATCACATTTTGTGCAGCTTCGTTAATGTGTGGAGGAATATCCATTTTAAGACGATACAAATACATAATACTTTTAATCAAGTTAATTAAATTGTAACAAAATTAAGTATATTTACATAAACAATTGAAATTCAAAATTACAGATTTCGTTGTTATCAACATAAAATATTTAAATTTAGTTAATAAAATAAATCATTTTTTAAACATTTTTTTTAAAGTTTGGCACAAAAAATGTTGTGTATCACACGCCCTAAAAGTATTTTGCGAGTATTCGCCTTTTGTAGGCCTCTGCTTCGCCTCGGCCTAGAAATATGCTCATACTCGCAAAATAGCACTTTCTGGACTAGTGATACAAATAACTATTTTATAATGGTTTTACTAATTAAACTTGTCGTTTTGATAGTAAAGTTGTATTTTTCAAGCGGAGCGGAGCGGGTCGGGTCGGGCCATAAAATATTAAAAGCATTAGGACAAATAAAGGCTCTCACACACAAGCGGGTGCAAGCGTAGGACCCGCCGTGATCCGTCCGAGTTTAATTTTGAACGGAGCGGGTCGGACGGTCCGCTTGAATCTGTTTCGAATTTTTCAATTGGAGCTCTCATACTAGCGGGCAAAATGCTTGCAGACCACCTACTTAGCACAACGTAAATTAAGACTGTGGTTTACGCAATGTGTCACAAATATAAATTTTTGTAATTTTTGATTAACAAATGTAGCAATCTATAGAAGACATACAATAAAAATAATAACTTACAGAAAAGAGTGATGAAATAAAAATGGTTAAATACATATAAGCTTATTTTTCAAAACTTTTTGCTGTTTATAAGAAATTTTATTATACACTTTTGGCCAACAAATTGATAAAACGAATTAACTACTGCGTAAAATCATTTATCATTCTCAGAAAAAAGCAGTATTGTTACGCACTTTCACGCAATGACAAACAGACGCATGGTATGTTGAAAACGTTTTCTTGAAAACTTGCTACATCTGGACTACAGGTCTAACTTTAAATTAAAATTTAAAACATTAAAATATGTGAACAAAACCAACAATTTCTTAGTAAAAGATATATTATTATATTAGTAGAATCCAGAACTAACGCTTCTTACAAGTAATGTTAATATGCAACTGTACTGATGTCAAAACGTCTTAAGTTCAATCACATCGAGTTGAAATATTATATAGTGAAATAAAAAATTATTACCTCTGTAGCGGGTAAACCGCTTGAAAAACGTCAGTGTGAGACCGCGCTTATATTGCGCTGTTCCGGGTATAGACTCGTGACAAACATATTCTTCCATACTGGTGCTAGGTCAATCTGATTGAAATTATAATACTACCTGATTTTAATAGTTACCGTAAAATTGGGTGAATAAGTACAGTTTTTAACTTTAGTCTTAAACGAGTTGTGGTAAATATTTTTTTAAAGAAAGTAACCCTAGTTCACTACTTGGGTCTTCTCTTCTTCTTTGGATACTTTAACCCTAAAAATTAAATAAACACATTGTATACAAAAAAAACTATATATAGTGTTTGTCATCACCCTACATATAAGAGTAAATAGGAACACAACTGTAAAATTCACGTCCGTTCGCATTTCGACATGTAATAAATAATAAGTTCAAATAAAATATGTGAAGAATCATTAGAAATACAACTATTTAATAAAAACAAATATAGAATTTATAAAAAACTTTGTTTAAACTTAATACAGCATTAAATTACTTAAATCATTTTCAATACTGACCACATCCTTAAAACGAGCTGATTTGTTTGGCTTTAGTGAGAGTTTTAATTGTTTTAAAATGTTCTTAGCAGAAATAAATGCTTCTTCTCCTGTTTTGAAAAAATTTGAAACAAAAAGAGCTTTTAAAAAAAATTCCAACATACCCGTCACCTTGAAGATACTTTACTAACGTATAGCCTGTAAGTGTCCTCGGTTTTGCCATAAACTTTAACAATTATGCGACTGTACAAATTTTCAGGGCGTTATTGCCTTTCTAGATCTTCAGGCTTCTCTTCACCTTAAGGTGCTTCCTCAGATGATAACATTATCATTATTTTGTAGGAAATACTCTAAATCTTCATACGAAGACGAATCTTGTATCAATCTTGTCTTTTTTTAGGGCCTGTTTAATTGATGGATTTCTAGTATTTGCACTACACATAAGAATAGCTGAAAATCCGAATTTGTTACCTATTACTATTGATTTTTTTAAATTTATGTTTATTTTTGTTTGTTTTTTCTTTGTTTGACACGGTCGTAAAATTGATAACTCGTAAAAATGTTGTCGATGGCTTCTACCCGTGTTACATTTCCATTCTTGTTGTCATTAATACCAGCGTTAGAATTAGTTTTCTGCAACGTTTTTGCAATCTAACTGCACAATTCCATACTTTCTAAAACCAGATTCAAAGTTGTTTTTCTTTAAGCGAATCGCACAATTGTTTCAATAGAGCAGAAAACTTATTTTTGGGCACTGAACCTTTGCCTCTTTCTGGTTTCTTCTTTCACTTTCTCTATTTACTCAGGCCTGAAAATGCAACTTCAAGCGGCTGGGTGAGGTGGTTCGAGTTACTAGGCAGAAATATGAATTAATTTTTTTATTGCACAGTTTCATTACATCCAGTGACAGATATTGTCCACAATCAGAAATTCGGTTCTTCCAAAGTCCTTAAAAAACGGTTTAGCTACTAACTCTAACCAATCAAAAAAGCAGAAGCTGTAAAAAACTACTCAGACTTGGTTCTATTTGACCTAGAGTTTTTTAGACCCCTTTTCCCTCAGTTTTGATACAAATGCTTGGTTTTAAAAACTACGCATAGTGGCATTATTTTGCCTTTTTTGGTATCGGCAAACATGATTGATTTAGACGATTTCTATAACATTAGGATCCTTTCTGGATATTTAGAACAACGTCTGAATATTAGTTTTTTGCATCGTCACAAAAAATAGTTTTATCATAGTTTATTATATGACTGGCAGGAATGTCTTTCAGTTGTAGTTGCAATTTGTCGAAATATGCTGTTACGAGAGTTTTAAAAAGACGCCAAACCGGTGAAAGATCGACTAACAACGTAAATGAATAGAATTAAAATTGGAAAAATAATCCTTACAATTTAGTTCTCCTTCGAAGAATGCAACTAACTTGCAGCACCTTTCCAGAATTTCCTAAAATTTGCTAAAATATAACAAACACGTACATCCCAGGTAGCACAAAATGTTGGTCAAATTATGTTTTTATATTGGCACAATATTTATTCATTGTACATTGTATTTAAATATTTATTCAATATTATTTCAAAGTTCTTTTCTCTACCTTGAAAAATTATTATTTATCCAATATTGAAGTACAGGTTTTCGGCTAATATTGTTTTTTGCAATATTGGCCAAATGTTTGTGATTACAATATTTAAATTGCAACATTTAAACAAACTATATCCGTTAAATTTATTTATCTGCAATTTTTAATGTGTACCAAATATTTGCGGTTTCTGTGTATAAGAATTTGAATTTAAGAATGCATGCAATGCGTCGCAGTATACGCTGCAAAATTATATGACGATGTTAGTTTACAATGACGAAGTGATAGACACATTCACAAAGGTTGTAGTTTTTTTGCAAATTAAACATTTTGCGCTTTTAGGAAATAGTTGACTCCCAGCTCTATAAGTAAACTGTCCTTAAACTTTTCCTTTGTAAAATAATAAATATTATTTATAGGCGTGCACAATTATTGCTTTATTAAAAGAATTAAAAACTACGTTTACCTTGCGGTTTTTTACATTACATTAAAATAAGTAAAATTAAAGAAACGTGGCAATATAGCAATACATTGAAACATTTTCTATAATATAACCTCACTTTATTTGCGGCGTTGTGTTTGTTTTTTGTAAGCAAAAATATACTTCCTTTTGGCAAATTTGTGGTAAGTTTAGTTGACATTGTACTTGTTTCCGCTGATATTGATTTTCTAAAGAAATTTCTACATTTAACTGAAACAAAATATTCGATCTGCACAACGTAAGTAAATTTATTACACTCCTAGAGTGATTAACTTGTTATCCTGCTTTAGGTAGCTGTATTTTTGACCAAACACAAAAAGAAAAGATGAATTACTTGAATTTTGAAGTGTTTGAAGTTGTTTACCAATTTCTTGTACAATTGGACAGTTAGACTGGTATACATCCATACATAATTTAAACTTTGCTTTTCAGCTGTTGCTGTTTATGAAAATGAAAACATTAATGGGCAGAGACATTTGCCTGGAATATTTATCAGTAGGAAAGAAGAATAAATTTCACTTCTCAAGTACATTATTGTACAAAGTAGTTATAGGTACCAGTAATTGAATAGATACATAGTTTTTTAACTCTTATTCAACATTAGATGCAACGTGATTCCATTTTAATTGTGCCACAGAAGTTGAAGTACGACAGTGGTTTGGCAACGGCTGGTGGTAGGTACAGAGGCAGAAAAAATAAAAGTACCAGGTATGTATCCTACAGTGACCATCATTACATGAACAATTTTTGATTGTATAACATCAAGACTAACAGTACACATATCTTTAGGAATGATATAATTAATAAACTAAAGTCATTACAATTTGTAATATTCTTTAAATTTCACGATATATAGTATATATCGGCTCGAACTTGCAGGTTTATATTGGTTCAATATACATTTTTAAGTATAATACAATATTGAAAATTAAAATAATATCAATATTTAAGGAATGGATTGATTGGCGATAAAAATTAAACCTCCTAAGATTATTGAACAGAATGGTGTTAAATCCTTCTACTTAGAAGGATTTAACAGCATTCTGATCAATATTTAAGTTCGTTACAGAAACAATATTTAAAAACAATACAGAATCAATATTAATGTCCACAGTTTTTATTGGGCCAATGTGGATTATCTATACTGGACCAATAAATCTACTATATTGGATACATATTGGTAATATATTGTCGTGCTACTTGGGATATAGTGTTATCAGTAGTAAATCCTATTCAGTTCATACGATTAATGAAAAAAGTAAATGCGCCGTGTTTTCCCCAAGTTAATTCTGTTATTTTGGTAAGTGGGTTTCTCAATACGGTTAGAATTATATTAATTTACCAAATATTTCTTTAATCAACGTGGCGTAACGTCATCATAAGAATTTTCCCAATAAACGAAACGGGTTTTGATATCTCTACACTAATGGAATAACGTGTGGGTATCCAGAAACCGCTAATGACAATACGAGAAAATTTAAGTAAATCACAGAAATATAAAGCAATGAATACCGTAGAAAAATTTTCACAAAATAGCAAAGATACTAAATCCATTTATACCATGGATGAGTCTGAATAATTAGTGAAAACTTCGCTAAGTACTTACGTTACACGTACTAAGCGTACCACCAATACCGGAAAATTTTGTTTTCTCCCATTGATATTTCAATGTCAAACATTAACGAATTGACAGCAATCACTCCCAATGTAGCGGGAAGTGGGCGTTTTGGAGAATAAGTCTTATACGGGACAAACATCATACTAAAACACTTTTAACATAATAATGCATTTATTGTCTCGGGAAAAACTGCGGTTTAATGTTCTGGCACATTCTCGATGATAAGGATTTATTGTGACATTTTAAAAAAGAATACATCCAATCACGGACGGGTGTGTTGTCTTTGAACTTCCGTACCCGTCTTCTTTGTCGTTCCAGAAAAGCTTTTACTAACAGTCTTAGCGTAAATGAATCAAATGGATAGCTTCAAACACTACAAATTTTGAGTCGATCTACTAAAACTGCTGCTTCGTCTTCAGTAAGTGACGTTTAACCGTTTTTTTTTTTTTTTATTTGATTATTTTTGGAATGCCTGTGTTGAGATTCCTACTAATATTTTGTAAAACTGCAATGTAAATACAAGATGTCCACAAAAGTTACGATTCTTTTATAGGGTCTAGAATAAACATATTAAATTAGGTGTTTTAGATTACATTAAAAATTTACTGTTCTTAATACGTTCAATGCGGACGTGGTACATCGGTAAGTTCTTGCGCCCTATGCGCTTGCAACGTAGCGTACCACATGTGAGTCGCTAGTAATAGAAATAGAAACTAACAGAAACAGATTTTTATAAAACGCAGCAATGAAATTAATAAAACACACACGTTTGGTTATTTGCTGCTGGTAATAAGAACGCGGTACACGGATGTGTAGCTTAGAAAAAATGGTAGATTAGTTTGTAACGTAGTCATTGCACAAACAAATGAATCATAAATATCGCTAAGTTTTATTTTAATTCAATTTATAATACAACACAAAATGCTGCTCTTGAAACCTACTAAATACAAAAATATTATAAATTGGATTGCTGCTTCTTGACTTAAATATCATCTATCAGTTGTAGTGAGAGACGCTTACAAAAGCCGTTTCAAATAGAAGTTCGAATATGACCTTGTTATACCAATTTGAAATTTTTTGTAGACCTGAATCATACAGAGCCATTTGATCTGATAAATCCACACTTTTTTTTGGTAACGTTGTAACTTAAAACAACCCCTGATCTTTTTCTATTTAATTTATATGCGGTTATTCTCATGTGCTACCGTTTCACTTTTTTCAAGTATATTACAACCCTTACCAGCTGCAGTGAGGTAGTTAATACGAACACAAGTAAATTCCAGGTGGACTTAATGGTAAAGGAATATTGCCCTAGCTCAGAAGGAGAGGGAAAGTAGGTAGCAAATAACAATCCAGCCGAATTTACAGGTAGCTTATAAAATCTAAATAAACCCCACATAAACTCAGAATATTTAGCAATGACCCGAAGATATAGGCGCCAGGTAACTTATTTTGAAAAACCAATCTGTAATTCTGAGAAAATTACCAAAGCCTAGATACCCATACAATCGAAACCCAAAGCAAATTCCGTATTATCAATACAATAACAGTAAATATACTTAACAATACATAGGTATAAGAATAATACTCAAAAATTCTAATATAGACTCTAAATACAGAAAGTCAGTAACACCAACTAAAAAGTTATTAATTTTTACCGATAGGGAGTAATTTCTCTCGGTGAAATAATTGTAGAGAAATAAATTTTCAATAACTAATCGTAGAGTAATAATTAAAAAACATTAAGTAAGATGGGAAAATTTCCCAACGATTAAGTAAACGTAAACACAATCAAATATGTCTAAGCCAACTTGGCCTAGTCCAAATCGAATGGCCAAAAGTGAAATTAGAAGCAATAAACGCTACATAAATGTAAAAAAGTAGGATACTACCTTACTCTAGTCATATGTAACGCTGGTTTACATAATCCCATAGGTGGGTAGATCCTTGGCCAGAGCCCTTTCCAAGTTCTTTTAGTCACCAGAAAAGAAATTAGCTAAAACACAAGAGTAAAACAGTACCACATTTCGCACTTAATCTAGGTAACCAAAATTACAGCAAAACATCAGTTTACTTATACGATTAAATTGAAGTTACGTTTACCTAACTTTAAAAAAAAACCTGGTGGCGTAAATTTTCCATTGACGGCCTTCGACGAGATCCCGTAGATAGCGATCCTACGCAGTAGGGATTCAAAATCAAACGACAAAAAATTATAGACAAATTGTTTCTATCAGAAATCGTAATTACAATCGTAATACAGTGAGATCAAGATTATTCTCAAACCACGTGACCCTGTAGTATAGGTAACGCAGTAAATATCCATTAGAAAAGTAAACAAACAGGTCACGTAAACTGGATCACCCGTTAGTTGTATTACGTCCCATAAAAGCACTCGTCAGCCCTTTAGCATCGAAGAAAGAACGATGTACCAGAGTCCTTGAACGGCATCATTCATATTTTTTTGGAAACGGTTACAAAAACCCAGGAAGATAAGAAACAAAAAGAAAAACTCTCTGTAACAATTTGTTTTATTTAGAAACACAATAGAATTTGGATTAAAAAACTCACCAGGATAAAATTTGAACATTTAATTCAAATTTTACTGCAACATTAAAACTACTTGTGCATAGCAACGCAGTGAAAAATCTACAAGCTTTAGATTTCGTCCAAAACCGTATCTCACTGTAGAGGCAAATTTATTATTTACATTGCAAAAAATTAATAAAAATTATTAACTGGTGCCTTCATTTGAGAACGTTACTAAGTGTATTTTTCATGGAATAGGCATTTGCTGGTACTTCAAATTCTATTACATCACAAAGTTTTTTTAGATAGAATATTGATTGCTAGCTCAATATTCGTATAGAAATTAAGAGAATCTACATCAATCAATCAATCTACATCCTGTTTTTCATATCTTTTCTCTAGTAATCTCGATTAATTAATCGTATCTGAAATCTAAATATTGTAACGTACCTGGCTCATTCTCTCACCGTCCATTCTTTGATTTACCAGTTAATCAACTACCTGTTTGTTTCATTTCGATATATTATCTCAGTATTGTAATTATTACCATGCCTATTGCTTAACAATCCGTTTAATTTATCTTATTATCGTAAAAATTTTCATACTTGTTCATTAACCACATGTTAATCCATCTTATTATGTTTACTTCATCAGCAGATCTACACATTCTGGTAATTCGTTTCGGCTCTGTGTTTCGATTAACAACCACCAACAACACTTCTTGTAATCGTTCTACAAGTAAAAGGGCTAAGTTGTCAAAGCAGTACTTAAAGTGCCACGAGATCCGTGGCGCTTATTGTTTATTGTAAGTCGTTAATTTACCATATAAAAAGATTCAACCAGCGCTTCTTCGGTGCATTCTGGGTGGGTTTTCTTGTCGAGAACGTCACCGTGAGAAGAAAGTTAAAGGCCCTCCCGTTTAAATAAAACTCATGTACTTGACTTAATCACATCAAGTCTTCGTTCAGGTAATTGATTTTGGTAGCAGGTAATTAATTATCATTTCACAAATTAACACCGCCATTTTTATTTCGTCTAAATAATTAATTCTAACTTGTAGCAAAATTCACTAAAAACAACAAAAAGGATCCAGAAATGACGCCATCTAGTGGACATTCACGGAGCTCACATGATTATAACAAATTGAATATCACTTTTATTGTAAATATTATTTGTAATCCTTCAATAAGGTTGTATTTAACTAGCTTTCCGTTAATTAAAAACTGATCCCAACACTACCGTGAGCTGAGCTTAGCCGGAATATTACGCTATATAGGTTTTGTTTGTACTGGCATTTATAAAGTTTATCTTTGGCGTTGGTAATAACACTTTATAAAATCAGTACTAACTAAAATCTATAAAATTTTTTAAGGTCAGGTTTTTAATTTGTAACAGTAATTTTAAAAGTTTTTGATCAACTTACTAAAAAAAATTAATTTTTTTCTAAGTAACGATATTTTCGTGCGGTATTACAAACATTTTGCAAAAATACGATACAATTTTTTGCAAACCTCATTTTTATGACAAAATACCTGTGTTAATAACAAACACTACTTAATAGTTATAATTCTTAGAAAGTATTGTCAAGCTGTATTGTCAATGTGCCGCAACAGTTGAAATGCTCTTCATGGCAGCTTTATTAAACAATTATTTTCGACGTTTACAACACGTCTTAAAGAATAAACTTAGATCAAAACTACCCATTAACTAGAGATAACTTGTTATTGATATATTCGTCGTTTCTGTATAAGAGTTTTCTTCGTCATACATTTCAAACCAGTATGTACAAGAATAAAATAAAGAATTTCAGGGTTTTACAAACTCACTCAAAGCAAAACAACAATTATATAAAGCAATACTGAAATGAATACTATTTCTGGTATTCATTTATAATTATTTAATTAATAAGGAAAATTAATTTAGTGGTGATGGTTGGTAAATTTAACGATAAAAAGCAAAACATTGCTATATGATTTTTGTTAATAAAAATTATTTTCTAAATGTAACCAGTTCATGTCATTTTCAGTTTATTAACAGCTTTACACAAACATGTTTTCAGAAAAACTAATTCTGAAAAGCTTGTTTCTAAAAAAATATATTTGTTGTGTTTAAATTTTATTTTTGTTAATTGTCTTTATTAATAACAAATACAACAAATATGAATATAAATTGTACTTGAATTTAAAATGTACAAGCATTTTTACTTTTTATAACACTGGAAATGAACATGTTCTTATATGTAAATACGCTTTTACTGTAGTTGACGTAGCTCCGGCTGAATACAATATTTTTTCTGCAAACACTGAACAACTACAAAACTCACGACACACCGCATAATGTAAATTTATCTTTTGTAAAATTGTGTCAATGGCATGTTTTGTTAAAACGACGCAATTATAGGCAGAGTAATATTAATGGTATAGAAAGTTTAGTGGCTTTTAGCGTTAGTAGTAAAACACACTTTTATTTACAGATATCTGCTGTTACTATTTGACACAACTTTAGAATAACAATAATAAATTTTGTTGTATTGTTTAAACAAAGAATTTCATTTTCTGTCGTAAGCAGTTTATATGTTAGCGTCGACTCGTCAACAACGCGCTTCGTTCACAACCATCACATTTTATTACAAGATCGCCGGACTATGAAAGGGTTAAGAAGGGATAGAACAATAAACCCAATGGCTTTAAAGTGTCCGGATATTTCATATTGGTCTTGCATCTAAAACATGTAATGGCTTGATTAAATTTTACAGTAAGAAGGTAATGGTTAACAACAACGTTTACAATATAACTAGCAATTTAAAAATGTTTTTAAAAACACATTTTAAATTATTAAAATTTTTAATAATTAATTTAATAGGTTTTTTGAAATTGTTTATAGAAACAATTGATAATTCTATTTTTTTACAAAAATGTATATACATACATCACAATAACATTAACTTTAACTAAATTTATTCAGGCATAATTTTTATAGAAACTCTATAATAAGAAATAATACTTAGTAATACTTAATACAATAAAATAGTCGGCGTAAAATAAATCCATATATACAAATAATATTATAAATACATTCTAATATTAATTAGTAAAATGTACATTAAAAACATCCTACCGACTAACACAAAAAGTTACCGACTTTTTTTATACTAAAATTGACAGCAGTTGTAAATTTATAAATACTTTAATGAGGAAAAATTAAAACGTCTTTGTCAGTATACCTGTATACCATGGAATTACTGCAACTAACTATTTTATTTTGAACATAAAACAGTTTAAGCAATTATAAATTAAGTGACTAATACTATTTATGAATGTTTATGTTTTAAAGACTTGTTAGTATACAAGGATGTTGTGAAACAATATGCTTCATTTCCATGATACAATCATACTTAAAAGTATCAGTGCAGCTACTCAAACTGATACAGGTGTTTTAATGTAGACAAAAACGTTCAAACAAAAAACATTTTAACTCAGAAAAAGCAGGTAAAAGCAAATTACAACGGTGATTTATATATTGTAAAAATGCTTACGATAAATTGAGTTTGTTACGTGCAAGAGATGTTATTAAAAAAATGTCTAAATTAATGTAACATAAACAATGTTTCTGCTTGCTGTTCAGTAGAGAAAAGATAGGTTGGATCAAAAGTAAAATTTAGAAATCTCAAAAATTTAAGTATGATACTCAAAATCGGCATGGACGCCAAACTTGAATACAATGTAGTAATAATCTTCTAAGTCTTTGTTTATTCAAAAATCTATCAGAAATGTTACAACTTTTAATAAACTTACTTTTGGAGTATCAAGTCACAAAAACGGTATATAGTACTCGAAAGCTGTTCTAGCCAGAAAATTGAAGTTATTGGGGTGTTTGATGATTTCTATGCTTTCTTGGAATTTCCTGTTGAAAAAGAATGGAGATTTGGCAATCAACGAAAAATTATCAAAATCTATCTTGTGACCTGTAGTAAAATGATGTTCAGCGACCGCAGACTTGGAAGTATACCTTTTCCTTATACAACGATCATGTTCTGAAATGCGAGTAATGACGGAACGACCGGTTTCACCAATGTAGACTAAACCACAAGAACAAGGAATTTGGTATACATCTTGAGATGAAAGTGTAGGAAGTTTGTCTTTGGGAAAAGGAAGAATCTGAGAAATTTTTCCTGTCAAGTTGAATATGGGTTTAATACCATTCCTACAAAGGAGTTTCCCTATTTGATCTGTAACCTTGTGAATGTAGGATAAAAAGGCCAATTTCGGGTTGGATTCGGGAGTAAAAATGAAACGACGATTAATAACTCTATGAATATCTCGCTTTACATAACCATTGTTCACTAAGGTTCTAGTAAGATGACGGAGTTCTAAATTTAGATTCTCAGGTTGACAAATAGAAAAAGCACGATGGACCAAAGATTCAATAATAGAACGTTTCTGTGCAGGATGATGATGAGACGAAGCATGAAGGTATCTGTCCGTATGGGTGGGTTTGCGATAAACAGAATGGCCCAGAAGTCCGTCGGGCTTACGAGTCACAAGAACGTCAAGAAATGGAAGAGAACCATTACTTTCGATTTCCATAGTAAATTTGATATCTAAGTGTTGATTGTTAAGATGATTAAGAAACTTAGACAATTCAAGATGACCATGAGACCAAACAATAAACGTGTCGTCAACATATCTAAACCACACTTTAGGTTTTAATGTTGATGATTCCAAAGCAATCGTTTCAAAGGATTCCATAAAAATGTTAGCTACAACAGGTGATAGAAGAAAACCCATAGCAGCACCAGAAACTTGTTCGTAAAACTTGTTATCAAATTGGAAGTAAGTAGAGGACACTTTTCAATTTTCATGTTGAGACAGAATGTGTTTGATGATAATAAGCGAATCCTTATATGAACTTTAGTAAAAAGTGAAGTAACATCAAAGCTCACTAGAAGATCTTGGGGTTCAAGTTTTATAGTTTCTAGACGTTGAATAAAATGCTGAGAGTTAAAGATGTGAGAAGAGGTTTTACCTGTAAACTCGCAAAGAATGTTAGACAAAAATTTGGCTAGTTTGTAGGTAGGAGATTGGATAGTACTAACGATAGGTCGAAAAGGAATACCTTGTTTGTGAATTATGGGAAGTCCGTATAAACAAGGTGGTTTAGAATCTGATGGAGTAAGTCGACGTTTAGTTTTAGGAGGTAGATTTGAAAATTTGATGATTTGGCTGACCTCACGTTCAATCCTTGAAGTGTGGTTATGGGTTAGAAGAGCGTAAGTTTTCTCAGACAAAATAGAATTGATTTTTGTATCATAATCAATTTGGTTCAAAACTACAGTGGCGTTGCCTTTGTCGGCTGGAAGAACAATAATATCAGGGTTCTTACGAAGACTTTTTAGAGCTGACTCTTCCGACTTAGAAATGTTGGATTTAGAAATTTTAGATGATTCAAGGATTTTGCCAGTGTTAATACAAGTGGGATCTGAGATGTGACCTATCCTATTAAGGATTCGCTTATTATCATCAAACAGATTCTGTCTCAACATGGCAAGGACTTGAGTTTGGTTCCTCTTATTGAAAAGTGTCTATCTTCTACTTACTTCCAATTTGATAACATGTTTTACGAACAAATTTCTGGTGCTGCTATGGGTTCTCCTCTATCACCTGTTGTAGTTAACATTTTTATGGAATACTTTGAAACGATTGCTTTGGAATCATCAACATTAAAACCTAAAGTGTGGTTTAGATATGTTGACGACACGTTTATTGTTTGGTCTCATGGTTATCTTGAATTGTCTAAGTTTCTTGATCATCTTAACAATCAACACTTAGATATCAAATTTGCTAGGGAAATCGAAAGTAATGGTTTTCTTCCATTTCTTGACGTTCTTGTGACTCGTAAGCCCGACGGACTTCTGCTTCATACTTCGTCTCATCATCATCCTGCACAGAAACGTTCTGTTATTGAATCTTTGGTCCATCGTGCCTTTTCTATTTGTCAACCTGAGAATTTAAACTCGGAACTCCGTCATCTTACTAGAACCTTAGTGAACAATGGTTATGTAAAGCGAGATATTCATAGAGTTATTAATCGTCGTTTACATCCACGTACTGGATTACCTAAGGACATTTCTACTCCCGAATCCAACCCGAAATTGGCCTTTTTACCCTACATTCACAAGGTTACAGATCAAATAGGGAAACTCCTTTGTAGGAATGGTATTAAACCCGTATTCAACTTGACAGGAAAAATTTCTCATATTTTTCCTTCTCCCAAAGACAAATTTCCTACACTTTCATCTCAAGGTGTATACCAAATTCCTTGTTTTTGTGGTTTAGTCTACATTGGTGAAACCGGTCGTTCCGTCATTACTCGCATTTCAGAACATGATCGTTATATAAGGAAAAGGTATATTTCCAAGTCTGCGGTCGCTGAACATCATTTTACTACAGGTCACAAGATAGATTTTGATCATGTTTCGTTGATTGCCAAATCTCCATTCTTTTTCAACAGGAAATTCCGAGAAAGCATAGAAATCATCAAACACCCCAATAACTTCAATTGCGATCATGGTTTCGAAATATCCCCTCTTTGGTTCCCGGTTATTAGTCATTTATCAAAAACACGCCCCCTAGCAACCGTAACCCAATCAGGGTCGTGCTTAACCATCCGTGGCGATCCTTTTCCTTTAAATACGGAGACTATTTCTTCCTAAGTCACTTCTACGGAGTTTAGAATCTGGCTTGGTTCACAAGTTGATTACCTAACTCGGTAGTGGTTCTTTGTTAGATTTTCGTTTGCGTTTTCAAGTTATCGTTTCTTACCTTTTCATAGTTTAGGTTATGGCTTGTTTCACAAGTGGATAACTTAACTTTTGAGAAGTTCTTAGTTAGATTTCGATTGCTTGTTTGAGTTTTGCGATTTATTTCACACCCTGATGAAGCCCCTTACGAAAGTGGGCAAAACGTTGGCAGCTTCGGTTGCAACAACTATGACACGGTCCAAACCCGGAAAACATTCTAATGTTAGTATAAATGAACGCCTTATGAAATCATTTATTAGAAATTGATAATAAATATTAAGTAAATAGTACACTATCTTTTCATAAGTATTTTTATTTTTTTTAAATCAAATATCATTAAAATATTAAGCAGCCCGTGGACGTAACTTGTATGTGGTAGGATAGCTCAGTTGAAATATCAAATAATGATGAATTCATCAGATCAAAGGTTCAAATCTGACACTGGAAAAATCCAAGCAAGTATTATGTGTGTATAAGAAATATGCGTTTTTAAAATATACATATATAAAAAAATCTGTGAACACGTAGGCAAACGAAGAAGTGTAAAATAGTTACAGGAAATAAATTATTTTATTTTTTATATAATTTTTAAGCTACTTAACCGGTACAGTTGCTTCCGAAAGGTAATTTCCGGTTCTTTTACAGCTTGTTTAAAGCTGTGCTAGTACCACAAAGAGCTATATAAGCCTGATTGTAATGCATTTAAAGACCTCACTAACATCTACATAAGTGCGTAATTTTTATTAAACTTTTTCTGACCCGATGTTCGACTAGATATTTACACGCGCACAGACAAAAAATTGAATAATATGACAAAATATTACTTGCTTAATTTAAAAAATGTTCCTTGTTTATTAAAATTTGTGTCTATATTAACAGAATTATTACAAAACGAACCATTCCATAAGATAAGTATTCAACAGCAGTTTGTTCCAGGTTCTGAAGAATTCCACTGTGACTTGCGACGAAAGCTTAGCTTCTGTAATAACGAAAACACGGGAATTATCCAGAATGGAAAATTGTATTACAAATTTATTGTTTATTAAAACGTCTCGAGACTTCAAGATTATTTAAAATAATAATTGTCCAAGTACAAATACAACTATAATTCTGGAGCCATATTGTCTTTGCAAATATTAACGCATCTATCTAAAACAACGAAAAATGTATCATCTTTGCTCCCATACGACGCGATGCAAAAGTAATCTACCATAAATAATATTTATAAGTATAATGTTTAAACTAGTTAATAATTAATATTTGCTGTAGTATGATCAAGATCGGAAAACACCAGCGCAGAAACGCATTTGAAATTAAAAAAAGATGCTATAACAATATGAGAAAGATAAAGATATTACAGTACATGCTAAACACATTTATTGGAAACTAAGTCAGTTTTTCGCAGTTTGTTGTTGATATTTGTTTATAGCTTTACCTCGATACCAAAAACTTCTCTCTCACACAATGCCATATGCTGAAACACCCCAATAACTTCAATCGCGATCATGGTTTTGAGCTATCCCCTCTTTGGTTCCCGGTCATTAGTCATTTATCGAAAACACGCCCCTTAGCAACTGTAACCCAATCAGAATCGAGTTTAACCATCCGTGACGATCCTTTTCCTTTATATACGGAAACTATTTCTTCTTATGTCACTTCTACGGAGTTTAGAATCTGGCTTGGTTCACAAGTTGATTACCTAACTCGGTAGTGGTTCTTTGTTAGATTTTCGTTTGCTTTTTCAAGTTATCGTTTTCTTTCTTACCTTTTCAGAGTTTAGATTATGGCTTGTTTCACAAGTGGATAACCTAACTTTTGAGAAGTCTTTAGTTAGATTTCGATTATTTGTTTGAGTTTTGCGATTTATCTTACGCCCTGATGAAGCCCCTTTACGAAAGTGGGCGAAACGTTAGCAACTTCGGTTACAACAACAATGACACGGTCCAAATCCGGAAGACATTTTTATCTCAGTATTAAAACTTCTGTTCGTCATAAAAAGTTAAATCTCGATTTTTTTCAAAACAACTGTACTTTTCAGAATAACCGCGTTTCATTTTTTGCACTTAGATTCGCATCGGTTAAAAGGGCAGGACCCAATAAATTTTTTGACTCTGAAGATGTGTAAACAGAAATGCTTAAAAATTGTCATAATAAATAATATGATTGACAAAACTTAGAACATATTTTGATACACGAACGACAACGTTGGACAATGCTTTAAGATTTGGAACGCTTTCTGAAACTGTTATCTTCAGCACAAGAATATATTTCGAAATCATAGAAAAAAAACCATTTGAATCGCAAAGAGCAAAGAATTTCAAACCTCATTTAAGGGTTATTTGGTATATAGGTAAAGTATGGTTGCCGATATTTTTGTGGCGTTTTCTGTTCGTCTACGCAAAGACAAGCGTTAGTACAGATAAAAAAACACTTGTTGAAATGATCTGTAAGCGACCGAACTTTAAATAAATGATTATCGCTTGCTATATCTGTTTCTGCTGCCGCCAAATTATCCTTAAAATGGAAGTAACGCCAAATTGCCTCAAATCGTAGAATTGGCTGGATCTGACAAACTTCTTCAAAACTATTTTTTCTTATATATGAACAAACCTTACCGATGAATTTACTTGTCATGTAAGCCTTTAGTCCACCTTATTCAATAAGTTATGGCAACCGGGAACTTTGTAATTGTTTGGGAGTTAGAGTAAGCGGTGCATTAATTTAAGTTATTATGAAATGTTTGTAGAAAGCACTGGCAATTTGAGTTTCAAATGCAACTATGATGCATTTATGGTCAATAGATTATATGTTTGCTTTTGCGACAATTTTTGTAGACACTGCTTTTGCTATTTCTTCTAGACAATTACTAATTGCCAATCTGTTTTCTAAAGTCATCACATTATAACTTGGCGTTGTAACGGTGTCATCATTGCTGTCGTCTTTCTTCTAATCAGCGATGCCTTTATCAACAAAAGAAATCAAATTCATCAAGTCTCTAGTCTCATCCTTCAACATTTTTGATAAGTTGTAATATTGTCGTTAATAAGCCATAACTAAACATAACAAAACTAGACACCTAATTAATAGTACATCAACAAACAATACAAAATATTCATTCATTTACAATGCCTATACATATACAATTACAATAAGGAATTGAAATGAGAGCTATCGCATTGTAATAATTAATGTTATGCTACAATGTTAACGGCACGGTTGTGCACGTAATAATTTAATACTTAATTTGCCTAATTGTTATTTGTGATAAGTAATTTCAAAGAAACAAAAACTTTTAAATTTATTTAATCAAATATCTATAATCCCTGCTCAATCATTGTTTCTTTGAGTGTCATTAATGCTATACAAACCGGCCCATATATGAACTTTAGGGAAAGTTAACTTTAAAACAAATTAAGATTTTTTTAATTGAAATAATATTGAATGAAATGTTTAAGCATGTAGAAAACCATAGATGATAGTGAATTCAAAAATTTTGCAAATACTAATTTCATTTTTTTTTAAATTGCAAAAATCGCAAACAAAAGCAGTTGACAGCTGTTTTTCCATTTTGAGATTTATGAGCAGTGGAATACTCTAATGTGGTTTTTACAAATTAAATAAGCAAATTGAAATAGTCATATCAACAATGTCAACACAATATCTTACAGAGATTTAATCATTTACTGGCTCATTTTACAAGCAAGGTTGCCATGATATAACGGGTCTGATTTTTAATTTATTCTAATTTCTAATCTAATCGTGTTACTGTTCACGTATTTTTTGCGAGTGGCAAACTTATTTCAAATGTAAGTTGATTCTATATTTTTTTGTTTTTTTTATTTTTTTAAATAAAATAAAACTTGATACTGTTTTTTCTTTAGCAGTATATACGTTTTCAGATTTGTGCACCTGTATAACCGTTAGAGATAATATTTACTTGTATCATTATAAACCGAAATTGCTGATGATGAACTTTTGTTATATTATTTCCATACCACTAACAAAATAGTCTTTAATGGGTGTTTCGGATTAATTGTAAGCTTCCGGTAAGTAAAATTCACGTAAAGCTTCTGGGAATTATTGACTGGAGTTATTGATTTTAGAGATCTCAATCCAAAACCAAAACGTAGTAATGTCGAACGAAGTAAATTATTTTAAACCAACCTGGCTTGATCAATCAATGCGCCAATCTTAACTACATTAAAGGGTGAAAACGTGTATTTGAAAATAACGAGTGGATTTCGTTCACGTTCAGCAAATCCTACGCCAACCTGGCCCAAACGATTCGTTGATTTGCTTACGGGACTGAGGTTCGATCGATGCGAATAACACTAGATAATGCGAAAGCTGGTGATCAACACTAAAGGACGGCGTTTTGACGTAACAGAAGTTCTTATATACAACGCAGAAAATTAAATGCGTTAGAGTAGCAAGGTTCGAAAGCCGGTCTTTGTTATACGGTTGGAATTGAGAATGTTGGAGTACGATAGCAAATATTTGTTAGTCGGTTTAAACGGATTTACGGTAACCGGATTGGTTCAACAAAGAGTTACTTAGGTACAAACCATAAGTTGTAAAATATTATTCGGGTCAACACAGGTATCAGATAAACGGTTCTACCAGGACTAAATCGTAGAAGAGAGGGTTTCTACCAGTAACGGGTCGCGGTAGAGAAGGAATTTTTTAGCTTTGGCGGTTGCTTTTATTCTGTTTTTGGTTACTGTTGAATGATTTTAAACAAGGGAAAGTCGCGTGTTTTTAAGCGGAGGAGGTGGCCGTCAGTCCAAAGCTCACGCGTTTTTTGACACAAATTTCTATGTAATTTTAAAAACAATTACGACCACCTCCGCCGCTTCGTTACAAAATATTACCGATATATGAAAATATCGTTTCTTAATTACTTTTCTTTTACGATAATTTTATTACTTGCATGTAACTGTTTATTACAAATAAAAAATTGATAAGGTTCTTATAAACACTCGATAAACGAAACCTTGGACTTCATAATAATTCAAGTGCTACATAGCATCTACAACAACTATCAAAGTGCATAGTAAATATACTGATCAACAGAAGAATCGATGCTAATTTCTTAGCGGCGAGTATAATTTTTTGTCACAAAATACGTCGAAAAATTTTTCAGGTACATACTACAATCATCAGTGTAACCTTAAGAATTTATCAAAAGAAAACAATTTGTAACAATTTATAAACTAATTGAAATTTAATTTAAATACACTCGGACCTCCATTCAATGAACTCCTATTTAATGATTTTTTCTATTTAGTGATGTTTTTTTTAGGATATTGACCTTCGGGTTAAAATGCGTGTAAAAACACCTCTAAAATATGATGTTCAAATTCTATATTATGATTTTTTTCAAAGAAATTGTTACCCAACTACTTAAAGTTTTCTTGGAATCACGTACAATTTACTTTACCTTTACAATACCGCATTGTTAAACGGATAAGCGGATTATAAGACTTCTTAATTTACTATACAGAAAGGCTATTACTAATGTTACTAAAAATTCTGAACATTTGTAAATGACATAAATGCATGAATTGTTTAAAGGATTATAGGATTTCCTTCGAGTTTTTAAATGCATTGTCATGTTATTAAACACGTTTCATTTGCAATTTTTCTGTTTCAAGTTGTTCAAGTGTTAAGTTGGTTAAAAATGACAAAACGAAAGTGTTTATAATTAATATGTTATTTTTATGTACGTTTAAATTTGTGTTTTACGTATTTTTTAAGTATAAATTCTATACAAGGAAGTTTCTATATAATGATGTTTTTGAAGGGAATTTTGAACATCACTATATAGGAGTTCGACTGTACTATTGTATTAAGAGTAGTTTTTCCTAATATATTTAATTTTTGGAAATTACCTTCTCTATATACAAAACAAAACTGTAATGATTTTTACGTTTACTACAGTTTTTTAAAGCTTGTTGATAGTGCTTATTTTTATCAGTTACTTTTTTATAGATTTTTTAATTTTTGTTCGTTATTCCAGTTTTTTCGATTGGATTGTCTTTATTTTGTGCTTGTCCTGTTGCTATTCAAAGCAAATCAATTATTTTAGTTTTTGTAAGATAATGCAAAAAGTTGTTACATAATCTATAAAAATATGTTATAATACTTTTTTACTTTTTTATTGGAAGCAATATTTGGTTGTTGATACTAATGTCACACGGTTAGGAGATTATGAATAATAAGTTTAGAAGAAATATGAAATCAAAAAAACTTAGCGATCAATATAATTACTTCAAATCAAATGTTATGCTTTTTTACTGAAATTGGTCCAAATGAATACACGAGAAATGCTTATTTTTTTTTATGTACTTTATTAATACCCAGCTTACACATTTTTACAATTAAAAGCAATATATATTTATAGCAAGCGCCATTTTTTAACGTTTGCTTTAATATAACGTATATTTATGATTTTTTATTAATTCAAAACAAAAGTAAATAGTAAAAAATACATTGATATTACAAATACTACCAAATTTAACACTTTAAAGTACTGTAATATAATATTTTACAAGGTACGTTTATTAATCAGACAAACACTTATGTAAAATACTAAATCAAGCTTGCAAAAAATTTTGACGACATAAGTTTGCACTTATTTTTATTTCCCATTAAAGATTAGCTATAAATCAGTCTTAATACACCAAACCTTTTCTTTTTGACCCTTATGTAATATAAAACTTTCAGAATAATTTTACGAAAACAATAAAAATAATTTAACATTTTTTTCGATTTTATGTAGATATTTACAATTTTTGATTAATTTTTTTTTATAATTTTAAATTTCATTTGCAATTGATAAAAAAAAGTAGAGTTGTGTGATCATTACGAACGAAATGAAATGAAAATATCCCCAGGTTCTAACTAGATGGAATGAAACGTTTATTTGAATAAAGAATCCTGATTTATGCGTTTAACGATGTATGCCTTCCAGCTTTGGTTTGATGTGTTTTGCAAAATGAAATATTTGATGTTTAACAGCTATTTTAAATGTTTATTCGTTTTAAGATTCTTTTTATATTTACCAAATTAAAATATTTGCATCATTAGTACTAGTATATTTAATAGAAAAGATACATGCAAAGTGCATTATGCAAAATGCTAGATTGTTTGCTTATTTTTATACAGAGAAATTGCAGTAATATTCAGTAGAGTAAGCTTTTTTAGATTGAGAGGCAGTAATGCCAGCAATAGTCCCTATTTTAAGGTCGCAAATAGCATTTCAAAGTCTAGGCACGATGTTTCAACTTTAAATCTGCTCTTTATCTATTCTGCGTGGACTACTAACGACTATTTGACAAAATCACAACAAAACCATACACAGTCTTTAAATCCTTTCACAACAGTGACAGCAGAAATTTTGTTCCTCGTAAAATTTCGATGCAAATTTTATATGAGAAATTTTATAGAAGCTATAACACTAACTTTATAATGTAGTTATTTTTAGCGTACATAGAATAACTTGATTTTGAATGATAATGGGCAAATATAAAATTATCGACGTCTTTATCTCATTTTAAACATCGTTATTTTAAGACTTATTTGAAATATTAAAAATAAGATCGACCATTTGCTACGTGTAATATAAAAACCTCTCTATAAGTAGAAAATGATCAGACACTTAGTTTAACGAATTTTATAGAGGAAGCCGATGGTAATATAAATTTAAACGGTGCTTTTTTAGAAAACCGTGTCTGCCACCTGTGCTCATATGCCGGTGTCAGATGCCAATAGAATGCGATCATATATAAAACATGGAACGTTTTACAATTTTAATCTTAAAAAATATTAGAAATGTATTCTAAACATGAACAAAATTTAAATAAAACAATTTTTATAAATCTTTTTTTATTGAGTTTGGTTTTTGAAAGAATGAGCGCATTTCATACTTGCTAGAGTAACACTTTTGAATGAAACGTTTAAGTATTATTTACACCTTAAAATATGTGTAAAACAATTTTTATTGATGTTCCTTCTATAAGTTTAGAGTATCTTTGAAAACATGTAATTTTATGCATATAATTATTTTATACAACATTTTGTTAATTCAAGCGTGTATCCAAGAAAAAATGTTTCAAGGACTAATTCGGATAATACGACACCCTGTATGTTTATTTGCGATTAGGCAACGTTGTGCACTGTGTTTATCTCATTTCATTTCTGTACAGGTCTAAGTCATTTCCGTACAGATCAAAGCCGTTACAGTATAGTACAATGAATTATGAAAAAATAATTTAGCATATACAAATATTCCGTACAATACAATAAAATCATTTAGAACCGTATGGATGGTATTGCATTAGTTGCGACGGTAAGACAGAATAAAAAAAGTTTTGTGTTTAAATGAAATATTTTGGTTATGTTCGCAAACGTTGGGATTTAAAATTATAATTAATTAAAGCACCTTATTTGCCAATTTACTACTAGTCTTTTTGCAGGTTTTTTTTTGGGAAATAAAGGTAAACAGTAATTTATTAGAATTCTTAAGTAACCAAATCCATCAAATAACAAAATCACTGAATTGCATTAACAACATGTCCAAATTAACTTAAAAAAGTTATATATTATGTATTAACATAGATCACTTTTTTAAACTATGTGATATTTCAGAAGAGATCAATTATTTATTGGCATTCATCGATAGTTGCAAGTCACCAAGATGCTTCTTCCGAACTAGCCTGATATCTATACGTTATTATTTATACTTTTATAGTGTTAATTTAGTTTTCATAAGTATTTGTATATACTTTTACTATGTATACCATTTTATAAGTTTTATTGACTTGTCAGAAACTGGTAAAGCTTAGGTATACTTAAAAAAATGTGTATTTAGAAATTAATCACCAATAATTTGTACATTAAGTTATAATAAAAATTGTTAAGGTATCAAGACTAGTGGTTCAAAATCTATGTTTATACATTGAAAAAATTGCATAATTAAACATAAGTAGAATCCTTTAATTAGTTATTTTTGTATAAATAGGCAACCAACTTCACTTTTCCTCTAGAACACCATTTTCTCACATTTTTTTAAGTAATTTTTTTTATCGTAGCATTCCTGTATTAAAACTAAATTTTCAGTACATTTTCTCAGAATATAAGGTCTATAACACTAATTAACTTTATTACATTGGTGAGTCAATGCTACAAAAATATCAAGTAGGACACTAAATCCTAAGTTCAGTTAAAAACAGAAGCTTCAACACTGCATCAACGTTAACAGACAATTATACAATTCAAAAATAAAAATTATTCTAAATATTGCATTACAAAATTGTACAAAAGTAACATTTAATATTGTAAACAATAAATAACATTTTACACATTCGTATATTACCAATTATTATTATGTCATAAAACTCTGGTATTTGATTTAGCCTGAAACATTAAAAAAATATTTGATCTACAAATTTAAATAAAAATACCTAAACAATCTTTGTTTTTTAAATTATTTTATTTTATTTCTTAAATACGATTACCATAATACTGTGATAATTTAGTTCCACAAACGTTTTCTTTGATCGTAACATTTTGTTTGTATTTAAACCTAATTTACATACTTGGTTGGTATGCCTATACCATATAATTCTTTTAATTATTTAAACAAAATGATAAGCAATGATATGGAAAACACCATTAACTTTTTTTCTTCATAAAAGTTTATATTCACTGTTTTGTTCGTAGAACTTCATTTTTATAAATAATCGTTTATTATAATTTATCGTGAAACATTTACAAATTTACCTTATTTGCTTTATAAACCTTGTTGATTTATAAGCCTGATCAATAGGTTATTTAATTGCAGCTTCCAAAAAGAACATTTACATACCAACTATTTATCAAAAGAACTTCACATTGTTAACAATGCAGGGCTTCGGCATAAATAGATTCCTTCAATTTACTTGCTGCAAAAGTTTACTTAAAATTAAAAAAATAAAAGTACACTGAGAAAATAGATTACGATCTACACAATACTGCGTAGTTGTTACTACAAAACTGTATAAAAAATTTCAAAATGCAGTTTTGTTATTCATTGTATATTTAGCTGTTTGCATGTATAATATTATTAAATACTACTATTGACACGTAAAATGATTTTGCTATTTTTCAAAAACGGGGCATTAAGCAGTTGTAGTCATTTACAACTACACGCTAATACAACACATGTAACATACAACTACGTACTCGACTACGTACTATTAAATGCGGTTATATTGTAGTTATCTTATATTAATTAATCGAGGTAAGTGACGTAGACCTTCGCAAGCATGATTGTATCTTGGCGAAATTCTAACTTAAATGTTGTTCGTATAAACTAAAAGTGATAAATACAGATTCTGCTGTGTTGTTTGTTTTAGCACTCACGACTTTACAGTTATAACGTTTTTCACACAGTACGTTTCTAAGTTTTCGTGGTCGCGGTATTGTAGATAACTGTGTAAGTTACTGGATTACTACTAATTAAGTGGATCTTCTTCACCTTATCTTCAAAGGAATGATGGATAAAATTAAACACTTTGAAAAGACAGTATTTTAATCTCTAAATTACAAACACACCATAAGTATTGCATTTTTCTACGAAGACATTCATTGAGTTCCTTTTTTATAGAAAATTAGACACATGGAAGCTTTTAAAATTTGCCAAGGAGAGTATTTTAATCAACTTTTTCTAAAATTAGGAATATAAAATAATATAATCCGACATTGAAAGAAACTGGTAATAAATGTTTTATTACACTATTATATACAATAATATACAATATTAGTGTAGTGTTTGTACAATCATCTGTTTTTCTTGAAGAGTTTATAATGAAAATTTTGTCTCTCGTTACGGAACTAAATACTTAGTTACATTTTTTAGGTATTCAAAATATGAAAACAACTTATAATGTAAGAAGCTAATTTTTAATTTGTTTTTTTATCATCAAAATTAATAGTATTGTTAAAAGTAAATAAATAAACAGAATGGTTTTAAATCCTTCTAGGTAGAAGAGGGCGACAGAAAACACTACTTCATGTGTTTTTTAAGTGACGACGTTTCGAAAAGTTAACAATCAAATCTATGAAAAACAAAATCATTAGTTTAAGTAGTCCACATTTTCACACAAAAAACCTAAACATTTTAAAAATTACAATTATCCTAAGAATCTAATAAATAAAATATTATTCCATACAAATAACACAAATAACATGCCATTACCATCGATCAAAAGAAACACTACTTCTAAACGTTCCCGGGTTAACTAAAAAACGAATTCCGATTTTAAAAAATACCAACTTGAAAATAACGACCTATAATAACATCATTTACAACACCATTTATTCCAAAACGAAAGATAAAACAAAGTTAGACAACAATCCAAGCTTATATACAGAATCGAGTGCATGGGATGCAACAAATGTTATATAGGGCAATCAAAACAAAAAAAATATAAATCGGATTAAAAATCACCAATATGATTGCAAAAACAAAAAAGCAGAATCGGTTTTTGCTTTGCATCATATTAACACTGGCCACCATTTCGATTTTAGTAACCCCATCATCTTAGATGTGGCACCCAAATATAATAAAAAATTAATATCTGAGATAATTTTTATCACTAAATATAACAACAATGTACATTTTAATACAGATACTAATAATCTTAGTACTGTATACAATAACCTAATCAATAAAATGTCATGACCTCGAATTCTTAACCGTTACTTTTCAGTGCCAACATTTTCGGTTAGTTGGTTTTTGGTCATTGTGATGTTTGTGAGTTTATTGTAACCATTGTTTGTTTTTTAAATCATTTACAATTTAATGTTTTTTGTTATTTATTATTTTTACCAATTGACTGTGTTTGGCGAATTCATCGCTACTTGTTTTTAGTTTTTTATAAGTTGTTTTTTGGTTTTTTCTTATATCCTAGTTTTTAGTTATTCTAAAAGTTAAAAACAATTTTATAATTTATTAGTTTAAATAATTATTTAAAATTACCTGGTTTTGTATGCTTGTAATAATTATGTTGTATTTATTAAATACAGTGGCATAAAGAAGTGGACACTTTGTCCTCGAAACATCGTCGCTTAAAAAACACATGAAGTAGTGTTTTCTGTCGCCTTCTCCTACCTAGAAAGAGTTAACACCATTCGATTCAATAATCTTAGGAAATTACTTATAGTGAAATATTAATTTGAAGGTAAGTAAGTATTAAGTATTACCGCTACAATTCTCATTATATATCGACGTTTAATATACCAATTATGACTACATGGTTTTATATAGTAACAAACAAGCGATAGTACCAATACAAGTGGCATAATCTATATCACACAAATCTTGTAGTTGTATTAATAACAACGACGTAGTAGTACGCGTAAGCAACTAAAAGTAAATCTATAAGACATATCTCGATAATATACTATACGCTATTTAAGTAATATTTTGTAGTTGTAATTAATAATAAGTGTAGCTACTGGCGCCTATATTAATACTACATAGAGAATTTATTAATATTTTTCTAGTATCAGTTAAATATAATTTTTCTCAGTGAAGTATATGACTTGAGGTTAAATAACATTACAGGTATTTAAAACATGTAAATTATACTCACGGTTTTTTTCCATACATATAAATATGTCAAACACAACTAGAACCAAAATATGGCAAATTGAGCTTATGTTGTCATATCGAATAACCCCTCAATATTACTTTCCCTTCAGTAAAAATTATTATTTTAACGTATCTTGCTTTTCCTTCAAGCTATTGCATTTTTTCCTAAAAAACTTGTCGCAGGCTGGATTCGAACCTATATTATATTTGTGAATTCATGTTAAATTATAAATAAAATATTTAATACTGTTGATGTTAAAATTTTTTTTATTTAAATAAATTGTTAGAAAGAATGATCTCTATAATAAACTGTAAAAATAATTCGATTATATATTATCAGACCCATCTTTTGATAAAATCGAGAGAATATGAAAAGCCAGCGCCATACCAAAATCAAGTTACTAGAACTTAAGGAAGATGCAGCACTCCGTGTATAAACAAGTCAAAAGGATATAGAGAAAAATTGTTATTTTTAACGTATCTTGCTTTCCTTTCAAAATTATATAACTTTTTTCTAAAAAAAAGTCGTCACAGGAAGGATTCGAACCAAGATTATATATGAAATTTACCTTAAATTATAAATCGAATATCTAATGAACTGTTAATGTTAGAATATTTTATTTATTTGGATAAATTGTTAGGAAGAATTATCTCTATAAGAAATTGTAAAAATAATTCTAATTATTTACATACGTACAAAATTATATAAGAACAACTGTTAACAATGGCGGATACACCCACTTCCGGTTTTTGTCTCAGACCCATCTTTTGATAGAACCGAAATAATATAAAAAGCCAGCACCATACCAAATTTCAAGTTACTAGGACTTTCGGTTAGAGAGTTATCGCTATACTTTCCTTATAGGAAAGTGAAAAGTATTAATCAATTATAATAGTCGCAAAATTACTCATGATGATCTGTACAAAAAGTTATTGAATTCGAATATAATTCCTCATCTTTTAAGTCAGAACGTCTTTATTCTTTGGATAAGTTTCTTTTATATTTTTTTCTAATTCGATGTCCCTTTTCGTTTATTTTTTGTTTACTGATTTTAATTTATATCCAAACATGCACCATAATAAACAGTTTTATTCAAAAACCTTTTAATCGTTAATTAACTGAATGTGTTTTGTTTTTTTTTTACTATTTCAAGTTACTGATTTTTCACTACAAAATTACATAAGCGAAATTTTTAATGTGCTTTGTAGTTAATTTGACCTTTCTTTTATATTTTAGGAAACCATAAATTCTCATATCGCACATGCGGACAGTCCGTAAATATTTAAACCAAACCTATCCATGAAGATAGATTGGGCGCAAATCACATAAGTTATAGCCTTCACGATCGCCTGATTTAAATACATAGGATTTTTTTGTAGAAAAGCGTTATAATCGATGATATGATGCAGCGCGTTAGTGATGCGTTTGCATCAATTACTGTTGACGAATTTAAACATTTATTGTAATAATTTTTGTTATCTTTTTTTTATTTAATGCGTTTCACTAGTTGGGTGCAAATGTAACAACGTCTTACTAAGCTGGTCGTCGTTACTTAGTGTTTCGCTTTGGGTAACTAGTGGAGAAAATTTGTTAACTAAGCACATCGATTTAATACAATATGTAATTTACAACACAGAATTAATTGGTTAATTTGAACTGTACAATTGCAAGGCTTCTGTTTACAGAAATTAATTTTTAACTTGTATATTTATTTGATATTCATTTATCCAAGTTTTGCTTCACTACGATTATAAGCGATTTTCGCATTAGATTGCGTTGTAGTTGAACACCCAGATTTTTTATTTTTTTTTACTTTGTACTAGTCCTTGAGAGCCTCAAAAAGAGACTAGGACCAAGCCTAAAAAGTGTAGGTGATTAACTATGATGCGGTCTAAGCCGAAAGTCGCTTATGATCGTAACCAAAGAAACCGCAAAGCTTGAGAATCTATATTAAAAACCTCTAAGGCGAAAAGGTGTTTTTACAAACTACGCATTTAGTGTGTTTGCGCCAAAAGAAAGAATAGCTCTCAAGGAGAGACTAGGACGAAGCCTAAAAAATCTGAGTGTTCAACAACGACGAGGTCTAAGTCAAAAGTCGCTTATAGTCGTAACCAAAGTAACCGCGAAAGCTTAAGATTTTAAATCCGCTTTACTAATTCTGCTAATGCTAATAATTCGAACAAGGTGTCAAGATCTACAACAGAAAAGATGGCGTCTAACGTACGAGTTGGACAATGTGTTGTCGTATGTGAATTTCCATAGTTTTAACTGTAAGCAAATGGAGATTAACGGGTGTACATGGTTTTGGATATTACAGGTAAGGTCAGCCAGCGTTGACCATGGATGCTTATGCGATTATGATAACAGTGACTAATGTTATTTAAATACGGTGACCGGACCTTATTTATCGGTCTTAACCGATCCGAGTGATTTTGCTTGACAACTATTAATTGAGTGGAAGTCAATCGGTAGATGATTGTAATTAGGGGGATAATTAAACGAAATTATCAATGTCGTTCGATCAAGTTTGAATACAATGAAATTTGGATGGTTTTACCGAGAATAAGTTGCGGAAAAAAGATTGTACCCGGGACGGATCTCGGAAAACAGGTGTCGATGAACTTGGTGCAGCGGATTTTATAGCTCACACCGTCTCATAGTAGAATGCAAGCTTTCACGGCCGTTGTTTAATGTAGCACTATTTTTTGGGTGTTGCCGCCTCACAAAACTTTTGCTAATCATGCTGTCAGCTTCTTCAGAAGAACCCGAAAAATAGTGTTACAATAACTCCGTCTCGTTTGACTGTGCCTATGGAGGGGATCGCAATCACAGAAACAGTTTCCAACTATTATATTGCAATTATCTTTAATAATATTAAGAAAATCTTCTTAAAATTTATTTAAGGAATTTAAAAATACAAAACTACACAGGGCGCTTTATTTAAATTTACAACAGGACGTGACATTTCTGTACAAAGAAAGCACGGGGTTAAATCAAAATTAGTTTTAGAAAACATTTTCAATAGTTCTATAGTACTTTTGTCCATGAATTTTTTTTGTAAACCAAGTGTTTAATAGGTAAATGTTGATCCACACACTATTTACTCACCCAGCATGTAATGTTTATATGTCTACTGTTTTAAGAACATAAGAAAATATATATTTTATTCTATAAAAATATTTGTGTATATTAACTTTTGTTATGTTCTTTCCAATCACAAAAATACATTGTTTGATTACAATTTTAAAGCAAAGATTCATTAAAACGTAAAAACTAATCGAGCAAAATTACAAATTAACATTTATATAAGATTAACAATACTAACAATATACCAACACCAATACACGTATAACCATGCAGAACAGGAACTTTATTGCATCAGTTTCTAAATCTTTATTCATACTCACGTACCTTTGCTTTGTCGGTATCGAATAGGTAGATACAATATATAGATATAACATCGTTGTCTATATTGAAATAAAGAAGCTGCACGTATGCTATATTACTAAAGTAACGGTTTAATACAGATACAATAAATAACTTTGTGAACGTAACGTAAAGATTAAATATATGTACGATACAGGTTTAACAAAGAATTTTATACATTCTTTCATTATATTAATGTAATAGTATATCGGATAAGTTCAGGTGCTGTATAGTTTAACTTTTCTCTAAAAAATTTATGCTTATTATCTCGATCGAATCAAAAAAAATTTTTTGAATTCTCATCGTCATGAAGTTATTATTAATACCTGCAGATTTTATAAACATACATACACAATTTCAAATTTACGCATTTTAAATAGGGCAAAAGTAGGGTTTGAACCGTGGTATTTGGAGTTGAAAACACAGTTTGTTATTCACTGTGCTACGGTGTCTTCTAAGAACATGTAACTTTTAACCGTGCATTTATAGGTAGATACAAAACTGACTACCTACGATTATTGTTTTTATTGTGTCAACTTTTTAATAATGCTAAAACAAAATCTTCGACAATCTCGTCCTCATAAAGGCCCTGAAGTAGTCAGGTATTACAAAAGACGAGAGTACAATTTTGCTAATAGGAATCAGAGAACTAATAGAACAGGGTTAAAGGTCGGCATGTGAAAATTATATCGTAATAAATATTATTATATGTTATATGTTGTGGTTTCGCTTACAATATTAATCGAAAGCCTATAAATTACAGATTCAAAAAAATTTGATACCATCAACGGTCAATAGGATAACATAGCTCATCTAGAACCTTGATCTGTCAAACCTAGCAAAATTAGCATGAACTCATTATTAGCAGTTGATAAAGATTAAAATAGAAGTGGTTCTAACATATACGATAGTGAAACTGAGATTTGTACAACAAATTCAGAGGACGATAATATATTAACTGATATAGCCATGTTTGTGGAAAAGCTACGTGAATAGGCAATACGAAGAAATAATAAATTGACACAAATTTTTAAATGACTTAAGATTCTGCTCAATTATGGTAATCATACTGAGCTTCCTATAGACCCAAAAAGTGAATGTAGTTCAATTAAACAATAGATACTATGTGCACATGGACGTTAATTTTTTTTTTTTAATTTATACTTTAATGAAAAGAAGCTGAATATTTCAGAATTAAATTTAGAAGAATTAGAGTTATCATTTAATATAGATGGCACTCCTATTAGTACCAGCGGTGGTTCTGATTTTTGGCCAGTTTTGGGAAGTGTCAACAATAGTTTAATGGGGAGTCAACCCAAAGTCTTTCTGGTAGGAGTATTTAATGGCGGCGGTAAACCAGAATCACATAATAATTATTTAAGATATTTTGTTGATGAAATGAAGGATTTGATAGCTGACGGATATCAATGGGAAAGATGATGCTGGTCACCACATGAACAAAGAGCGTAGTGTCTTGGAACAGGTACAAATTGATATGATTAAAACTTTTCCCATAGACAAAATGCATTTAGTTGATGAAGGTGTTGTGAAGAAGATCATTAAATTGTGGCTTGGAAAACCAAGTCCTCAGAAATTGCCTGCCTTCAAAATAAATATACTTAATGAGCGACTGAAGAAATCTTATCCATACCTACCTATGGACTTTCAGCGTAAACCCAGAACTTAAAATATGCAAACATTCTAAAAGCTTTGGAATGTCGAGTATTTTTATTGTATACAAGACCTGCAGTACTAAGAAAAGTGTTATCAAAACCTTACTACAAACACTTCATGTGTTTAAGTTTGGCAATAAGAATTTGAACATCACCCACATATTATTGTTTATATCACAATTAAACACAAGTGTTACTTGTGTTACTGTGTTGTGAAGCATTTTTCAGCCCTGTACGGTTCACAAAACGTCACCTATAACGTTCATGGGCTTTTTTATATAGCACAAGATGCTCATGAACCTGGACCGTTAGATAACAAAAGTTGCTATTTATACGAGGCATACATAGAAAAGATTAAAAAAATGCTGCATTCATCCAATTGCCCATTACAGCAGTGAAGTAATAGAGTATAAGAAATGACAAAATTAAATTTCTCCACTACTATTAAAAGTAAGAATCAGCAACAAAGAAATCGTCCAATTTTTTCACAAAATATTTATGGCACTAACAAGTTTAACAACGTTTACAATTCGAGCAAATAGAAAAAGTGATAACTGCGTAATGCTCAAAGATCACACAGTTCTTCAAGTCTGCCAAACAAAAAAAAAACGCCCAGAAAATAATTGTAGGTCAAAAACTCACTAATGCAAAACGTCCTATCAAGCAACTCAGAAATTTAGAGCAACTTTTCTGTATGATGGGGAATTTTGATAAATTAGTGAAAGAATATTTGATTGATGACACATCTATATTATGTAGAATGTGTTGCTTACCAAACGATTGTGATGAAGATTATGAATGTTTCATTATACCAATAAACCATACCTTAACAGGTTAATCATAAAATTGTTATAGTGTAAAAAATAATACATTGTTCATTTCGTTAATAAAATAGCATTTTGATTTGATAATACAATGTTTATTTATTTATACAAGATACAAACTGTCCATATGCAAAAATAGAGATTAAAAAACTAACTGAACTTGTCTTTCACACATTTGCCATGAGCTCTCTGATTCTTTCTGCAAATCTAACCCGATCGCTTACATGTTGCATATGATACAAATACTTATCGATGGCTCCGGCCTCTGTTCTCCCAGTATTTGGCTGCAATACATCTAGAAAAACAATATTGCATTTGCATCTAAATTTTGTATTTTTGTTTTTTAACCAATAATAATTTTCTAATAGCGAAGGCTTCCACGGTCGGAATCTATACTAACATTAGAATGTCTTCCGGGTTTGGACCGTGTCATAGTTGCAACCAAAGCTGCCAACGTTTCGCCCACTTTCGTAAGGGGCTTCATCAGGGCGTGAGACAAAAAATCGCAAAACTCAAACAAGCAATCGAAATCTAACTAAGACTTCTCAAAAGTGGATAACCTAACTTTTGAGAAGTCTTAGTTAGATTTCGATTGCTTGTTTGAGTTTTATCTCACGCCCTGATGAAGCCCCTTACGAAAGTGGGCGAAACGTTGGCAGCTTCGGTTGCAACTATGACACGGTCCAAACCCGGAAGACATTCTAATGTTAGTAATAATAATTTTTGTTTGCAGTAACGTACTCATGCCACATTTTCCTTCCCGTCGTGTATAATTTACTTTTCCTTGCAATTGCAACAAATAAACTGGACGTATGACGTGCCTAATAACAATTTTTAAGTTATGTCCTCCAAGCTGAAGTAAAAATGATCTCTGCAAAACAAAAATGGCTGCATTATTGAAATCAAAGCAAATTATATTTGGCTTACAAAATGATTCACAATAGTGTCATCTATAAGCATTTTTTCCAATTGTTCAATTGACTCGAGAGTTTTTGGAGGTAACGTTAAATCTGGACAAGAAAATGTAAGGTTTGAATCGTTTTCAATTTTTTTAAACAAGTCTTCAAAACCAAGCCTTTACCCTTTTTATTTAACTACCGAACTATATGCATTAGTTGCTCAATTTTAGTGCTTTGTTTTTTTTATTAAGACATTTCGTTCCGGAGTTACGACTTTTAATTCTCTTATATCGTTAGCCGTAGCTAAAGTTACAGGGACATTTTCATGAACTAATATAGACTGTTCAGTAACTACTGGAATATTATTATCCAATGAATTTATGCCTACAAATGTTGGTTTATTGTGGTTATAGATATTGTGATCATTTGAAATATTGTGAAAGCTAGGTTTGATCTCAATTGCCTCATTGCTACTTTCACCTTTCAATGAACGCTTATGTTCATGTGTCACATAATTGGTGGCAACATTTTCATCAACGGATCTATTATAATAGTTATTGTTATGTTGACCTTTATAATTTTTATATATTACTGGTACAGGTGGTGGATTTTCTATGTCATCATATTTAACGAAGCTCCCATCATTACTGCTCTCATCTGTTTCTGACAGAGTGCCGGGTTTTATGACGGGCCTCCTTTGCCGCTTTTTGTTTAATATCAAATTTAGACGATACAAGTTCTCTACATCAGTAGAATCTAAATCACTTTTGTTCAGCAATATTGTCTCAGCTTGATAAGCTCTACTATAAGACTCTGAAAAAAAACGATACAAATTTAGAATAAAATTTTCTTAATATAAAATAGTTATTATGTAGGAAAGAAATAAAGATAATATATTGTTTTCAAAATCGAGTAAACATAACTTACCAAAAACTTTGTCGGACAGGGGATGAACTTTATAGGTTGGCCATTTTTTATACGGCTGTTTACCATTCCGTACATACTCTGACGCCTTCTTGCTATCATATTTCACATTGTATATAAATAATTAAATGTAATATAATGACAAAGTAAAAGAACACTTAATCCCGTCAACTTGCAGCACACAAGATTCCAATGTTTTGGAAAATTGATACACTTGATACATTTTTTTGCTGGTTGCCATTTTAATTAGCAGCGCGTTAAACAGACATCCATTTGAAATAAATATATTTTGAGGTTAGGAGATATTGAGGAAAAAATAGTAGTTATAAAGACAAAAATAGAGATGCAGTGCATTTCGAATTTAAATTGAACAAAGTTCATACAAAAGGCAGAATAAAGATTATACGGTATAGACCAAGGATACTAAATGAACAGGATTGCTCGATTCGTATTCTCGCAATGTAAGCCGCCCCACTCCCCTAAATCTTGACGCGTGACGTCAGCCGGAGACCACATATCGGCTCGCTGATTATAAATAGTGCTTAAATACACTTTAAATCCAACGGTTTTGGGATTTTTTTAATAGTAATTATTACATTTCTTGGTGTTTTACTCGTTCAAATACGTGCCTACAAGTTGCTTATAAGAATTTCGAATTATTATCAGGTTTAATTTAAAATGTAAACTTATTTACATTATGTTAGATACTGAGGTATTTGGTTGCGATAACAACCCGATTGCAACCAAAAATAAAAATCTTAAGATTATATAGATTTAGTGTCCATTACAATTAAAAATGAATGGATTAAGCGTTGTAAAAGGGCTGATAACATGAACCCTAATACTAGCGTAATTTGTTCTACTCATTTTACAGAGGAGTTGTATGAACGAGATTTACAAAATGAATTATTAGGTTTTTCAAATAAAATTGATTAATATAAATTTAGTAAACTTTAAGGTAAAAAATTACATTTAAACATAATTAAGTTAAAATTAATCTGCTGTTTACATTATTTTCACTTAAACGGAAAGAAACTTTCACAAAAAATTAATAGCGTTTGCTGTTTGATGCATTCACTTTGAACATTTCCACGGTGATTCTTTAAAAAAAAGCCCACAAGTTGTAAAAAAATTAAGTATTAAAATTAAGAAAAAAGAAAACATTTCTCTGGACATTATTATGGCGTTTTGCAAATTAAGGACCATTATCAGAATGAACTATAAATATTTAAAGCTTAGTGAAAAAAGACGTGGAAAGAAAACAGCAAATACAACAGCTCAAAAAACCGATGAAGAAAGAATAAGACGAAGAAAATTAAATAAAATTTCAAAATAAACTTGTAGTGTGTTATTTTTTATTTTTGTCAACCTTCAATTTGAATACATTTATTTAACTAATAATAGTACACTTTATTTTGTCCATAAATTATAAAATTAATAGCAATTTTTCTATAGTTCAATTTAAAAATGAATGCATCCACGTCTTTTTTCACTAAGCTTTATATTTTTATAGTTCATTCTGATAATGGTCCTTAATTTGCAAAACGCCATAATAATGTCCAGAGAAATGTTTTCTTTTTTCTTAATTTTAATACTTAATTTTTTTACAACTTGTGGGTTTTTTTAAGAATCACCGTGGAAATATTCAAAGTGAATGCATCAAACAGGAAATGCTATATATTTTTTGTGGAAGTTTCTTTCCGTTTAAGTGAAAATAATTTAAACAGCAGATTAATTTTAACTTAATTATGTTTAAATGTAATTTTTTACCTTAAAAAATTATAAAAAAAAACATCAAAACTAATTAATAAAAAAAATATTTCGATTATGAACATTATTGCCATTACTTGTTAAATCAAAAGTTGTCAAATTTACTCAAATAAAATATTTAGAAGCCTTTTAAAGTGCATCTTAATACAGATTATAATAGAAGTATAGAGAGCGAGGTCTCCGCGTGACGTCAGCGCGTCACATGATCCCGGCAGAATAAATCGAGCGATCGAGCAATCCTATTCATTTAGTATCCTTGGGTATAGACGTAGTATAAATGCATTCAAGGTTTTACGTTTATTTGTAGTAAATTTGCGATATAGTTAGAACAAAGACGTAGGTATTTAAATCTCAATAAAGCCAAATATATAAAGTTAACAAATACATCTGCTGCATGGTTGCGATAAAGATTTTATCGGTAAAGTTTAGAATACAGGGTGGCATTAGGTGCTATAAATATACTGCCGATAACGACGATTAAATAGGGTAAGAGACCCAGTAGTTGGCAGCGACCCAGTAATTGGCACTTCCAATAATTTTTACTATTTATAAGATTTCATTATAGTGTAGACTTCAAGTGCAAACAATCTTGTTAAGATGGCACTGTCTACTAAATGGGCGATGCAAATTTCTGGACATATAAGCACCTGGGTTTTATACATTTGACATAAATGAACGTTGTGCTTTTGCAAGTGTTAAATTTAGTGTTTTTATTAGGATCGTGATATTTTTAAAAGTATGAAGATAGTCTCCAGTTACTGTATTATTTGTTGATTGGTTTAGAATAAGTTACTATAGTTTACTTAAACTATTTTTCATCAATATTTAGCAAAATCTACATCATTTTAAGTTAATTTCGCGGGTGCCGACTATTGGGTATAAAATAATTCGGTTGAGTAGTTATTGGCAGTTTGCCAATCACTGGGATTAATCAACATTTTACGCATAACAATTATTGGTAACTTTTAATTTTGACTTTTTCTTGCAATTGAAATATCATTTCTTAATTCATATGTACCTAATATACGCATGTATGTTTTGCGTTCGATCCTTTTGTTCCGATTCGAATAAAATATCACATAGGTAATTTTTAAATTTTATTGCAGAATAAAATAATTTGAAATGCCTAAAGTCAAAAAAGATTCGAAGTACTGTAAATCATACAGCGAAGAAGCGCTTCAAAAAGCTATTGAAGCAGTAAAAAATGGGCTGCCTAAAGCCAAAGCTGCGGAAAGATATAACATACCACGGCAGACCATTTAGTATCGCCTGGGGAAAAAATTTAAAAAACCTCATCATGGGCCTCTCCCGATTTTGACTGCTAATGAAGAAAGTTTATTAGAGCAGTGGATATTAGAAAGCCACAGGAAAGGATTTCCACGAAGCCGCGATGATCTTCAGTTGGCGGTAAAATCCTTTCTAGACAAAAATCCTAGACCAAACCCATTTACAAATAACACCCCAGGCAAACACTGGTACGATGCATTTCTAAAAAGACATCCCTTGCTGGTTCATAGGATTCCTGAAGGAGTTACCCCATCAAGTGCCAACGTATCCAAGAAGGATATAATGGGTTGGTTTAAGAAAATAGAAACTTACCTTCAAGAGAAAAACTTTACTGATATCCTTCAAGATTCATCAAGAATTTTTAATAGAGATGAAACCTGTTTTCTGTTGTGCCCCAAAGAAGACAAACTGTTGGCCCCAAAGGAAACAAAAAATGCATATGAGGTGAACCATGGAGTTCAAAATCTAATCTTACAGTGATGTTTACTTTCTCGGCTTCAGGCTCAATGACACCACCTATGATAATATACCCTTATAAACGCTTGCCAGTTAATATTGCTGCCAGTGTTCCAGATCACTGGGGTATTGGAACGAGTGATAATGGATGGATGAAATCAGAGGTGTTTTATGAATACATTTCAAATATATTTCATAAATACCTCAATGAAAATAAGATTAAAAGACCTGTAATCCTATACGTTGATGGGCACAAGACTCATTTAACATATGAGATAAGTACTTTATGCACTAAATTGGAAATAATTCTTATTACCCTATATCCAAACACCACAAGAATTCTGCAACCTGCAGATGTCGCTTGCTTTAAACCCCTGAAAACGCGCTGGAAGAAGGTAGTATTAGAGTGGAGAAGAAATAATCCACTGGTTCAGTTGAGTAAACAGCATTTTGCACCTGTATTAGAAGAAGCTATTAAGAGTTTGAAAGAGTCGACTATCAAAAGTGGCTTTAGGGCTTGTGGTCTGTTTTCGTGGGATCCTAGTACCATTGACTTCAGTAAGTGTTTGGGAAAATAAAAAAAAGTCGAAGACCAACATAATCCAGATAACTCGATTAACAACAATTTTTGCTTAAAATACGAAGATTTTTGCAATATCATCGGACCGACCAAACTTCAGGATTTACAGTCGTTCGATGAAAATAATTTTGATGACAATTTTCAAATACTTTTTAAAATCTATAAAAAGTCTAAAACATCAGACCTTGACGATTTTACAGAAGAAGGTCGAAATGAATTCGTCGTTCAAGTAGAATGTACATCTAATGATTTAAGCGAATTTTCAGAACTGGACTTCAATGATATGCCTATAGTAATCAACGCTTGCAACAATGAAAATATTGAAATAGAATACATTCAAGAAAGTTTTGAGCCAGGCGTGAGTGAGCCATTCATTCCCAACTCTGAGGTAGAAAATATCATCGAAATTTCAAAAGTTATTGAGGTTGAGTCATCTATTCCTAATGTAAATAAAGCACCGGAAAACTTATTGGATCAATCCAATAAGGGCAATAATAATGAACCTCTTTCTTCAACATCTTCGGAACTAAATGATTGCCTAATGTGGCCCAAAACACCTGAACGAAAAAATAAAAGGCAGATGGAAAAATTTATGAAGACAAACTGAAGGAAAAAGTTTACTTTTGTATTTATTTTTGCAAAGTTAGTCCAGATAGCATGCCAATCACTAGTATGGGATGCTAATAACTAGGTTTATCTTACTGCCAATCTCTGGGACTTGATGCCAATAATTAGGTAATTTGTGATGCCAATGACTAGAGATTACTGCCAATAACTGGAAAATGACATTCTAACGAGAAAACATTATTTTTTGACTATATAACTAATATTTATATTTACTTTTTTTCATTTTTTTGGCAAAAGAACCTTTCGAGATCTTGCAACAGAAGCCATTTCAAAATTACTTTATTTTTTATTGCATAAAAATGCAAAATATTCAGACAAGCTGCTTAAGATGCCAATGACTGGGTATTTTACCCTATGGCATCTTTACCTATCACTATCTAATAAAAATATCTATACTGAATGGTTATACGGGTAAGATTTTCTAACATAACCACTAACTCAAATTTTACAACACCAAAAGTATTAATAAATATGTATGGATAAGAACGATTATCTATCGTATTATAGTAAAGCAGAATATGAGTGACTGGGAAAATACGAATTATTTGTCTATCATACTAGTGATAGCGACCTTAAAAGAACGTAACGTGTAGAAATTAAATGACACATTAAATTTGATTTATTTATTCTTACAAAGATTATACCCGTTTATTTATACACGACAATATTTTGTATAAAAATAAAATGCAACAAATATCTTTTTTGACACAAAATCATTTCACTGTTAATAAATTTTTGTAAGTGTATTAGCAATTATTTAAAACATTTATTATAATGGCCTTTTTTTGACATTTAGACCAAAAAGGGGCTACTTAAAATGTGATTAAAACTTAAGAGGAATAGTCTATATAAGCGACTTTCGGCTTAGACCGCGTCGTAGTTAAACACCCAGACTTAGGCTTGGTCCTAGTCTCTTCTTGAGAGCCAAAACAAGAAATAGAACTTGGCCTTTGCCGTATTGTCGTTCGTGAAACCAAACAAAATGACATTGCAGCTTGCATCTTCACAGTGGTAAATGGTTAAGTCGAAAGGCGCTTATATAGAAATAATCTTATATTAACAATGGTATTAATAGGTTGTTATTTAGGTGTATTATAATATGTGTATATGTGTTAAAAAAATAGCCTTAATAAAGTTTATAACGCAATGTTTCAATATGGAACTTTTATTTACACACAATAATATTTTGTGTAAAAATACTGTTTACTGTTCCGAATCATTAAAAAATAAGATTATATTGATTTTTTAGTTTTTGCGGATAAACAATTTGACCGTCTGGTATTGTCAATGTTTATTATTTGTCTAATTTGAATGTCTTTAATAACATTGCAAATGGCCACAAATGGTTGCCAATCGCATTTGCTAACAAGCCTAGTTTACACCGCTAACTATTCCAATCGAACAAACAAAGGTGTCCCGTGTTTTGTTTAGTTCAGCGTATCTGGGTTAACTTAAAGACTAATACCTATCCTTTTAAAAAACAAACAGTAAAAATAAGTAAATATAATATAAACACTACATATATGCACCATACTACGTTCAAAAATAAAACAAAACAAAAAATCGTTTGAAGAACCATCTATACGACTGTAAAAACAAAAAACCTTAATCAACTGTAGCTGTACATTACGTTAATACTGGCCACAATTTTGATTTTTTAATCGTAGATGTAAACAAAAATTTTTTACATTTTTCCAAAAATTAACATTATGAAATTGGACTTATTTGTTTGTTAACAAGCTTTGAAACAGGTTAATACAGATATAAAAAATTGATTAATTTATATTGGTTGACCTAATAATCATTTTAATAACTTAAGCAACTAATGACAATGAATCCCCTTAACAATTTAATGTCAGAATAAATTAAACTGTAACAATGTATATTGAAATAAAATAATTAAATGTTTATATGTAGTAGACCCCACTAAGCTTGTATTTTATATAACTTATTGAAGGGAATTCAATCTGTTTGTATGTTTTTTTTTAATTTTTAACATATTTTCTTTACAAACTTTAAAAATATTTGAATGTCTTTATATACTACAAAGAATTCTAAAAATAGCCCAATTGTTAATGTCTTACACTGTATGCATTAATTAAATTTTTTCTCAAATCTCACTGAAAAAAAAATGTTTAAAAGGAAAAACTCTTTATCTTGTGTAATGATTAATCTTGTACTAAAGAACTTATAATTACATTATATTCAAGAATATTATCTAAAACCGGGTCTTTTGAATTTTTTACGGCATTACATTTGTACTTTATACTTTTAGTTGAGTATATAATATAACAACTTTCTCTTTAAAATATAATTGCAACGTGAATTTTGTGTAAATTACGCATTAATTTTAATTTAAATGTTTAGAAAATTAATATATTATTTTTATTTGCAGAAATTTAGATTTCTTATTTGTCAACGATTTTGTCACGCTTATGCATTACAAATATAAGCACAAGCAGAGAAAACAAAATAAAGCTATACTTACACTAGTTACTTAAAATATAAATTTCACCATCGACATCAATGTAAATGCTTTGTCTTAAAATAGTAAATCTAAGACAGTCAAAATTTAAACAAGCGTTTTAGCACGTACCGATCTTTCTGAGGTTTTATCATAACTGAGCTTGCGTTTAAATCTTTTTAGTCATTGCTTTAATTGCAGCTCTGAATTTAAAAAAATTGTACAGTTAAAATCAAATTTTTATTTAATTTTACATCAAGGATATACATAAGTTACTATCAATATAATTTCTAACAATATAGTATATTTTTAAAATAGAATAAACTTAAGAGGATTTTAAATTTGGGATTGAACAAAAAATTTCAAATTCAATGTATACAGTAAATAAATAAACATTAGTTTTCTATAGTTACGTTATTCCCATTTCTATTTTTTGCAACCGCCATCAGTAAATTTAAACGTCTATAATTTTTCAGAAAAATCACTAACGTGGATACAGAAACCATCAAGTTTTAGGTTTTAGCTACGTAATTCCTAAAAAACGCTAACATCCCAACTAGCATTTTTAGTGATTGCGACGTGGCAGCCACAGTCGCAGGAACTGTAGAGTGGCATGCCACTAGTCACTACCACGTTACAGAAACAGTTCTATACCGTGGCTACTACCAAAATGGGGAACAAATATTGGGTGGTCGTTACGTGATTACAACCATTTTATCACTTATAAAATAACATTACAGCCAGGTAAAATTCACGTCGCTGCCAAGTGGCGGCGTGGTGACCATTAGTGGCCCTGAACATTTCAGAAACTGCTTTAATGTATTTATATCTCTGTCTCATTTTTAAATGTTGTTTACTTTCTCATCTAGATCCCTTCTTTATTTTACAAATGGACAACTAGGTTAACTTCGATCAAACTGTTTTAAGTTTTTATGAACTACATGTTTATTATTGAATTTGTACAACATTTGCTAACAGCAAAATTGCAACAAATGCAAGTTTACTGTTAAATGTAGAGGTTATAGTTTGAAATATAACCATGCGCCAACAAAATCTTCATTTTTTTTAGAAAACCAAAATTAAAAAGTCCTAAATATAAAATAAAAATTAAGTAACTATACAATCTAAAACACATTATATTAGTATTTACATTATAAATTTAATTATAATTCATTAATTTCTTACATTCAATGTGTTGTTACTTAGAAATTTTATATATTTAGAATAATTGGCAAATTTTTGTTAATGGCGGCATAGGGATTCTTCATAAATATGGCTACTTAGAAATAAAGTAACTGTTAAGTGGCAAAAACTAAGGATAGCCACTTTGGAGTTACTTCCACTCCTAAGTGGCCAAAAGAACTAAGAAACATCTAATCAGATTTCAGAACACTTAAAAGTGATTTTTAAAAGTGGCAGCATTGGTGGCAACTACGTGAATTTTGTTAAACGGCCACTCAATAAAATTTACATGCTTTCACGTTCATCTTCATAATGAAGTTGGATACATAACCTAACTAATTTATATTTTATTATCAACTTCATTTTATAACGTATAATTACAATCAATTATTTTGAACACTCTTAATAATATTGTTATCCAGCTTATACATTTGTAATTGTTCTAAATCATTTTCACATTATGGATTATGTGTGTTATTAAATGTCAAATTCCTAATAACTAACTTCACTTTACGGATTAAACTTTTGATGTCTTTCTGGAAAACAATTTTAGGTTAGACAGATTTAAATACTAGCAGTGTATTTTTATTTATACCGAACCGATGTGCATTGTAGAAAATAGGTCACTATTTAGTTACTGTAACTTAAAAGTGGATTTCAGAAGTAAATGTCACTATGTAGTGGCTTTAATCTAAAATGTCTCGTGAAAATCACTTGTAGAAGTGGCTAAAACGTTACAACAACGACAACATACCACTCTAGAGTGCACCTACATTTTAGGTATATTTTAAGTTTCCAAAACGTGGCCAAAACTTTAATAGCCACTTTAAAGGGGTTATTACTTTAAAGTAAGATTTTAGTGATTCGATTTAGTGGTTGCCACTTTAATTTGCCACTCTAAAGTTAAAAAACTTATAAGTGATTTTACTTAGTGAAAATAACGTTGAAAAAACTTTACTTTTCACCACAAAGCTACAGAACTACAAAATGGTTAAGAAAGGATGTATCCACGTAATTTCCACTATAAATCAATAGAATAAAGTTATTATTACTATGAAGTTGCATATAAAGTGTTAAATACGTAATAATCACTAAACTGAAGTGGCAGTATAAGTTATTCTCACTTTGATGCTACTTGGGATATGACACATAAAATCAGTGAAAAACAAAAAACCAAAACCGGTTCAGTCATTTCTAAAGCTACATCTCTACGTAAGCAAGCGAGCTGCTTTACTGAGTCCACAACAATTGTTGAAGCAAGTCAAATATTATTTTTGTTGAAGAAGGAAACCCCAATAAATAATATAATATACTAAACATATTATAATTTACAGATGCAATGTGTCCAACAGACACTGTTATTTTTTTCTCCTCAAAAATCTGTTTTAAAAACAAATAATACAAATGCAGTTTAGTCACCAAAAGGGAAAAAAGGAAAGTTATAATTAGAGAAGATCACGTTTTTAAATGTTGAAATCTTAATACAAACACTAAAAAGTTCACGTTATTCCAACAAATAACTAGCATTAACAATCTACTTTCTGGAACGAAAGAATATAGGTTTTTGTCTAAATCATTTTGATTGCCTTAAAAAAGTATAAAATAATATAATAAAAACTAAAAAACACATTACAACAGAATTCTCGTTTGTGTGTTATGTATGTGAAAAAAATGTCAATAAAAACAAACTTGTTTTACAATACAAGTAGAAACAAAATAATAGGTTTTTACGAAACATTTAAAAAGAAAAATGATGAATCTGCACAAACTGTACTTGTAATGGCACGTGGTGTAATTTCAAATTAGAGCTTTTCTTAAAGCCGGTTCAAATGAATTAAAAACTATTACATATGATTAAATTGACTAATTGGCTAAAATAAGATTAAATATAGTTAGTGTAATTTTTGATCAAGATATAATTTTGTTAAACTTAAAAAGAATTATATATTTTTTAAAACACCATATTGTATTGTAAATTTTAAACAATCTTTAAGTGCAGAAGAATGCAGATCTGCAGTAACTGTCGGAGAAAAAGAGATGCACGTTTTAAATATAATATAATGAATAAAATATTTAGAATGGAAATGACAGTAACTATGCTAAGATTCAAACGTTTTCCAGGTTTAGACCGTGTTGATGTTGTAACCGAAGTTGCCAAACAAATCAAAAACTTAAAGGAGTAAACGATAATCTAACAAAAAATCACTACAAAGTTAGGTAATCAACTTGTAAACCATCCAGATTCCAAACTCCATAGAAGAGTTTAAAACCTGGTTTAGAAATTTTTTTTGTTTCAAACCCGATTCTAACCCCCTTAAAAGTTTCTTCTATGAAGTTTAGAATATGACTTGGTTTACAAGTTGACTGCCTAACATTGTATTAATTTTTTGTTAGATTATCGTTTACTTTTTTAAGTTTTTGATTTCTTTTAAACTCTGATGAAGCCCCTTACAAAAGTGGGCGAAACGTTGACAACTTCTTTTACAACATTAACACGGTCCAAACCAGAAATATGTTATTTTAGCATAGACTCCGGCTGTAGAAATCTTTGCGATTACATGATATTCACTAATTAATAATTTGATTTACAACATAAACTGAACAATGTATTACGTAATTAATAATTGTTGACGCGGGTTTTAATTTTTCCCGTTTGGAAAAACTTTCCACTCTTTTGTGTCAGTTCCGGGGTCAATCTACAACCAAACATTAAAATAAAATAGTAATACTTACTACATTGGCGGATAATGGTATGACCGATTAGAAGTTTAAAGTAGGTTATTGCAGGCTTTTAAATCTACAATTAGTGACAGGAGTACTTGGAGGCTACCCGGGAGTAACGGACAATTTTTTGAAAATTAACCTTTGATTTTGACCAGAAGTCGAGCCAAGTTTACAGATTTTTCATTGAATTCAAGTAAATTGGTCGAGAAAGTAATCACAGGACGTAATTATCGCTAAAGTCGTGTGCTTTAATGTCAACTACGTTGTCTAATGACCAGGTGATCGTCTGAATTAGTACAACAATTAATTTCTCCAACCATTAATTGATTTACTAAAATATATTAACACGTTTGTGCTTTTGCCAGGACGGCGGTGTCGTCTGCGTAGAAAGTGTAATTGAGGCCGTCGATTTTAGGGACGTGTGCCGTAAGATACTGTATAACAGTGGTGATGGCGCAAATCCTTGAGGAACGCCGGCTTCTACGTGACGTGGATTGGATTTGGAGGTGAGAAGTTTTGAATGGTTAATTCTTAGCCTGGTGAGTTTTCTAAACCAAATTTGATTGTTTCTAAATTAGAGAATATGTTACAGAGGGTTTTTTTCTTTTGGTTGCTTTCTTCCTGGTTTTTGTAAACGTTTCCGAAAAAAAGGTGAATGATGGCGGGTGAAAGTCAAAGACTTCGTACATCTTTCTTTCTTTGATGCAAAAGGACGGGCGAGTTCCGTTATGTGATGTAATACAACCATTGCGATTGTAATTACGATTTCTGATGGAGACAATTTGTCTATAATTTTCTGTCGTTTGATTTGGAATGCTTACTACGTAGGATCGTTATCTACGGGATCTCTTTGGAGGCAGCCCATAGAAAATTTACGACGCTAGCTTTAAGTTAAGTAAACGTAACGTCAATTATTACTTTGTATAAGTAAACTGATGTACTGCCGTAAACTTGGTTATGTTCTAACCTACTTTAAGTGCGAAGTGTGGTACTGTTTTACTTTTGTGTTTTACCTAATTTCTTTTTCGGTGAGTGTACAGAGCTCTGGACAAGGATCCACCCGATCTACAGGTATATGTAAACCAGCGTTACACGTGGTTCGAGTAAGGTAGTATCCTACTTTTTTACATTTCATGTAGCGTTAATTGCTTTCAACTTCACTTTTGTTCATTCGATTTTGACTAGGCCAAGTTTGCTTAGGCATCTTGATTGAGCGCACGTTTACTTAATCGTTGGGAAATTTTTCCCTCTTATTTAATTTTTTTATTACTCTACGATTAGTTATTGACAATTTGTTTCTACGATTATTACACCGAAGGAAATTACTCCCTATCGGTAGAAATTAATAACTTTTTAGTTTGTGTTACTGACTCGTATGTATTTAGAGTCCATATTAAATTCTCTAATTTTTATATATATTATTCTTATACCTATGTATTGTTAAGTATGTTTATTGTTTTTGTATGGATACGAAATTTGTTTTGAAATTTTATTGTATTGGTGTCTAGGCTTTGGTAATTTTGCCAGAATTACAAGATTTGTTTTCAAAAGAAACTACCTGGCGCCTATATTTCGGGTAATCTTTTAAGGTTATGTGGTTTTTTTTAGATTATATAAGCTACCTCCAAATACGGCTGCATTATTATTTGTTAGTTACTTCTCCTTTCCTTCTGAGCTAGGGCAATATTCCTTTACCATTAATTCTAACTGGGATTCACCTGTGTTTATATTTACTACCTTACTGCAGCTGGTAGGGGTTGTAATAGATTGAGTTACGAGCCAATGACCTGGGCTTTTGGAATGTTGATGCTTAGACTTTTGGCTTAGACCGCGATTCCAAACCTTGTGGAACGCATACTCGATGACAGAAAGACAGCGCCGGTTACGTCGCAGTAGTTAAAGCCATCGCTGACCTGTTTAATCACGCGGAAGGTTTGGTGGGCAGTGGAGTGTTTCTTGGGGGATGATTTGGTTGGTATCGACTTGTTCCTTTAATCTAATAAAAATTAATATTTTCACTTACCAAGCATCTGAACTAAGCTGATTGGACAGTAGTGTTAGGGCATGATGTGGCCTTTTCCGGGCTAAGAAATTACTATGAATTCCGCGGTTTCGCATTAATGTTGGCGTTTTAGACAATCGTTGAAAATCGGTGGCTATATTTTGTTTGAATAGAAGTTTAACGGTTTTGTTAAAATGTCGTCGTTCCCGGGAGCTTTTCGCGGTTTGAGATTTTTTATTTTGTCAACAAACGCTGTGGTTTTGCTCAATCTAAGTTTTAATTGTGGTTTGAGCTGTGTTAAAGTCTCTTTTATCGTCTGGGCGACAGGTGCCTTGCTATCTACGTCTCATTCAGTTTTTTTTCGGTAATCTGGTCGCGGATGTAAAGTTTAAGTTAAAAAGGGATCAGATTTAGTTTGGTGATTGTTTTGTGGCCTTCGAGACGCATTTTTTGATGAGGTCTGCAGAGTTGTCAACCGCGGCAACTTTTGGTGTTGTATTTGGTGTAGTTTTGGATTTTGGAGTTGTCGCAGTTTCAAAAATGGGTTTTGGAGACGAAGGCAACATAGATGTTGCTGCTATAAAAAATGCTTAAAATTCAAGTTTCTTGTTGAGGAGACTGTTGGTGTTCCAAATCGCAATACGAAGAGAGTTTGGTTTTCTTTGTGGTCGTACAGTCAGTACTGGTTGCCGGAACGGAGGTAGGCAAGAAACTCTTGATGAGGATGAGTGCGGGTTCTATATCCGGCCTTGGATGTCTCTGATATCGAGAATTGACTTTGCCTGTGAGATTTTCCTTAGCTGAACAAAGAAGAATGAATTTGACTGCTTGGACCGACTTTAAACTATACAAGTTCTTTATAACGTCCATACCTTTACTACGAAGGTAGGTTTCGTTTCGTCAATTGACTCGTCGCACAGGGCACCCCTCTGATTACAGATTTCAGCGGTTGGTCTCTCTTGAACTCGTAGGAGTCGAACTCTTGGTGTGCCTCTTCTAAAGCGTGCGTCGCTGTTTTGAAGTCCTTGTATGAACTGAGGTGGATGGCAACTCCATTCCTAGTCGTCACCGCTCTAGAAACATCAGCGTTCCAGCTTATCGGTCATTTTGGCAAACTAGTAGCGGAGTTGGAAGTTCTTTTTGGTGAAAGTATTTATCTGAGCGGCTGTAATGTTGTGCCAATTGTGCTTGGAGGACGTGATTGGATTCATGTTGATTTAAAATCTTTTGATATATTCTGATTTTTTTTTCTCAATTGAGAGTACTTAATATAAAAGCTAAAGTGGTTGAAAACTTGGTATAGTATTATTTTGAAATATGTCAAATAGTATTAACAATTATATACTAGACGCTTAAACCAAGACTGTCTAGAACTTTTTTTTGGAAAGATTAGGCAACAGGATGGGAATTACAGGAACACAGGGTTTCTTATGCAATTTTCCCGTACATATAAAGAAATGTTTTCTTTTGGCATATGTTGAATATTCGGATGGTACAAAGTGCATGAGTGATTTGGACGATGTACTAGTTATTTAAGCCACTCGAAATAGACACATCACAATACAAGCAGCTAGATTTTCTAACCAAAAATGGATTTTCTATGAGGGTGACTATTTTATCTAAAACTGCATTCAAAGCGTTTGTGCAAGGTATGTTTAACTTAACATAAAAACACTAATGATTTAAGTTGCGGTAATCAAAATTGGTAATCTTTAGAAATGTCGGCAAGTTTATAAAACAGGCATTTACCACAATTGGATTACCATCACAGGTGCAATAATTTTCCTTTAGATTACTTTTTATTATTGTTTGTACGGGTGAGTATTTACTATGCATTAAAATTTACTAATGAAATGTTTACAAATTGTAAGGATAAAAAAAGTTAAGCAATGCGTACAATAGCGCAAATTTAACCACTTTTATTTCAGTTTATATTATTTTCATTTTATGTATTATTTAAAACAATAAACAAACTTTTAGTTTTGCTTACACTGACATTAATATCTTTTAAAATATTTTCAATAGTGATAACACTATTCAGACATGTCAATTCTTTACCCTGATTTACGTAATCATTTTAAAATATTATGTTATGTTAAACTCGTATTGATGAACTTTAATTTAGTTTTGTTTTATTTAATTTAAGCCCGGTGTTAATCATTTCTTTTTCTTGAGTCGTTTACTTTGTCTTGTATGTATTTGTTGTCACAGGACAGCAAACATATATCATCTGCAAAATCTAAATCTTCCAGCATTTCACCAATATTTCTTAATACCCGTTTTTCACTTGACCTATGACGCTTACATCAACATTGTTTTAAGTTGGTAGTGCTACCATTTAATGAAATTTTCAAACATTATTCTGAAGTTTTGTTTACATTGAGTTTACAATTTTATTTTTTTAGTCATTTTTCTAATTTTTCATTTTCATATTTTAAAACAATTATAATGGTGCATAACAATTCAAACGCATAAAACAACTAACTGAATTTGTTGTTTGCTGTACCTGTTAACAAATTCAGTTAGTTGTTTTATGCGTTTGTGTAATGTTGTTCACTTACCGTAAATAAATTTTCAGTGGCCTGAAGAAGTGCACGCTAGAGGCACGAAACGTAGCCATAAAAACAGTTTAGAGTGGTTTTTATTGCCCCTCCTAAAGAAGATAAAAAACTTAAACTAACTACAACTTGCCAACAGGAGGATAAACTACTTTACCATTAAACTAAAATGTTTAATATTATACGTTTATATTTAGTTAATCTTTAACTTAATAAAATCATAGCAGACGTAACATCTTTAGAAATAATGAATTAAACACTAGACACTTGGTGTAATAACTAAGAATAATTTTCAAAAACAACAAACAATACAGCATGCAAGTAAAAAATACATAAATACATCACTAAAAAAAGTAATGTTTTTCAAATATCTATAAGTTGAATTAGTGACCAGAGAAAACCGTAAAGGAAAACTCGAAAAATAATTTGATAAAGCTGCTGTAATGTTTAAATGTCTTAAGAATGCTGTGTACAGTAACTAATATATATACGAAAATATAGTAAAATAAAGTAGGTACGTTAAAAAATCGATAACACAAAAAGTTTTCATATAAGACGCTGTTGGTGGCAAATTTTTGAATCTATCAGCTAACTATTTGAGTAATTATTATTTGAAAAACAATTTTTTATTTGAAATGTAATCACTGTAGTACAAAAAGATAATATACATTGTTGCACCAATGGTCAAAAATCATTCGAACAGTCGTGTAGAGACTACATATACAAAATGTATGTATGTATGTTTAATGAATTTTTTATAGTTTTGAACTTTTTAACATAAATAATGCGTTTGTTTTGTTTTTGAAGACAAAATATTAAAATTTACGTTTTGGCGTTTAATTACTTACTAAAATTATTATCTGCACTGGTTTTCTAAATAAGAACTTTACTAATGTAAAAAAAATTTGCTAGTTAATATTTTAAATCTAAGATTTTTTACGTATAATTAAAACGTAAAAAAATCAGTCATATGGGCAAATAATATTTAAAAAAATTATTAATATGACAATTATGTCGTAATTAAATTCACAGGTTTGACAAATATGTTAACTACTGAAATAACAACATATAGATGATTCGTACAATCTTAGTCAAAAAATTTAAAAACATAATTTGATTTATTACTTATAAAAGAAATATCTAAAAATATAGGTCTATATTTAGTTTAATATAAATATTTATGAGAGAACATTTTTTATATATTTTGTATAATAAAAATAAATTTCAATTACTTTAAAAAATTGGAATTTTATTTATTTGATACAATGATGTTATTTTGTTAAGAAAAAAATAAATATCTTTATGTCAATCTTACCCTTGTGTTACAAAGTTATGAAACGCGACGTGTTATTGAAAATCAATTTTCTTTATTTGCACTTGAAATTTTTTTCTAAGTTTTCAGTTTTAAATGGTAAACAAGGGAGTCATTTTCAATAATATACAATTTTGATAAATAAACGTATACAGTAATATAACAAAATAAATTAGCATAAATAAATACAACGAAGTTTTCAAAACTCTTTAAATATGCATTAAATTTTTAAAGATATAAACTATAATAAAGGATCTTGCCCTTTTTAAACGATATAAATAAATTACTTTTAAATTTATCCAGTTTAATCTTAAAAGATAAACGCATTGAAAGTTAAATCTATTTTACTTTTTCTTTCTTTGATTTCCTAAGCTTCGGTTTTAAAAGAAAAACTTTATGTAAATACAAGTAACATGGTCTTACTTGGGTTATTAAATTTTAAACAACGTTAACATTTACATAAACGTAATACTTATTGTAATTTTCAATTCAAGGTATAATTTATTTCTAGTAATTTTAGCATGCTAAAATATCACATTTTAAAATAAATGGTGGGTTTCCTTGCATTTAAATAGACTCTTCTGCTAAAATAAAATATTTCAATCGATCTTGATAATAAATCGTTTTAAAGGAAATATAATTCTGTCGAAATTGTGATTATTTTCGTATGCATTGAATCTTTTTCGGAAGACGCAACGAGCGCTGTAAAACGATGGGGCGGAGATCCACATCGTATCGGTTCTCATCCTCCTGAACGGTACTTATCAGGACTTGTCAAGAGTCAGAAGAAAAACTTTACCGATGTGTCTTCCGTTTGTTTTTGTGCAACATCCGTTGAAGTGAGGATAGGTTCAATAACTATGCTTGATTTGAAAGTTTGCTACAGCTGACGTCGACTTTGTTTAAGTTTTCAATGTTTCTTTCTTGTAATTTAGTTTTATTTCTAAAGTTTGTTTATTAAATTTTTTTAAACAAGTGGGTGTATTGCATCGATGCTGATGATAAAAAAACGGGGTAGGTAATAAAGATGTTTTTCTCGAAGGAAAAGCAAATTAAGGAAAGGGTGATTTATGACTGCCTGTTATAAGATTTTAGATAGACAAAAATGGTGTACTCAAAAAGGCATCAAGAAATCATCAGAGTGTAAAACAAGCAATAATATTTCTGAGTACGCTTCGAGAAAATTGCAATATTTTATTGAAACTTCTTTAAAACGTCGGTTGCAAAACGCGCACTAAGCTCATTAAGCTAATGATGTGTGTCTTTAAGTTGCTTTGATATATTTAATGCATCTTGATGTCCGTCATGCGAATGATTTGATTGAGAAGTACGACGTAGCAACCTACCGTATCTCTATGAACAATCTAGCAGGGATAAAAGGGCTCTTACATTATCAGATTCTTAAACTTCATTGACTTTCGTACGCTACATTTATGTTTTATCTAATTTCAAGGTGTTTCTGTATTTCAGAATATTTTTAAAAATGAATAGAAAACGCAACTTCAAAGCACTTGTAAGCATGGTTTTAAAATATTTTCTCTTCGCACTTTTATCATTGCGAGAAATTTTAAAAAAATTATTTTATATATTTCTTATGTTCTTGAAATTTAAATTTTGTGCTGGAGTTTTTAAGGAGTTGAATCGCTTGTGCACTTATTTCAAACTACAAATAATCACCTAATAACATTGTAGAATCATTTTTAAAAGCTTGTTTTCATATTAATGCAAAATTGCATTTAAATGTTTAAAACCAACTATTCAACATTATTTCTTTAAAAAAATATTGTGATTTAATAAACACCTTAACTAAATTTTCAATTAAACTCACGCAAAACAGATTGTATTCGTTTTTTCTATAAAGAATAATTCCCACAGTAATTTTTCAAAACAAAACGTTATTTGTTTTTTATTATTTTGTAATTCTATGTTAAAAAGATCCTTGGAATGAAAGAGTAAGCATCAGTCAAAAATAAAATTAGTTAGTTATTTCTGACTACGTTTCGTAGGCTGTTGGTCAACTTCATTAAGCCAATCTCAGTTGTGAAGGGTAAATTTTTGGTTTAACATACAAGTAATTAACAAAACTTTAATTTTAAAAAACGACATTATTTCACCTATTTGATACAAACATAGCTCCCACATTCATGTGTTTATATTCATGTGCCTACCCTGCGCTTTGAAGCATCGAATTATAGAATAATAACTAATATTTTAGAGTAATTCATACCCTTACTTGATAGTAAGTTATTTATTTTGCTACTTCATAACAACAAAAGAAATGAATCAATATAAAAATTTGATATGTACACTAAAATTAGTGTAAAATGTTACCTTATTTGACAAAATTATTTTTTAAGTATTTTTTTGAATAGACAAAAAACGTTTTTTGATTTTATGCATAGTAGCAAAGTTTATTAACTGGTACAAATTTGTTTTAATATTTACTTACAAGAATGTGAATATTTTTTGCAAACCTATACTTACAATAGCAAAGATACATTTGTTTTACATTTAACAACAGTTTACAAAACTCAGACAGATACCTTAAACTTGCCACATATTGCGGTAGGCGATAAGGACGGGCGTGGATAAAAATTACAAAACTTTTCCAAAACGTATTTTTCAAAATTCAATTTTGTTCACGATATAAGTAAGCAGCAGAATGGGGCAAGGCAGAAGTAGCAACCATTTTTATTTGTAGGTTGGCAGTATTGTGTAATTCAAACGCTATTACGTCTTTTTTTTTGACGTCTTGTTCCAATCTTCCAACAATAATAATTATAGTTGATTTTTGCATGTGACTAACTACCTAAGTTTTAGTGTATTTATTGCAAATATCGTTTTTTAAGCATTGTTTCCACATAAGAATATTAAGTATACCGATCTTTTCTTATCTTGAAAATACTATAACCTAAATAGTATACTCTGGAGCACAATGGGTAAGACGGAACAAAATCCTTCCTTCGGAAACCTGGCTAGATAGCATCTGGGTTGTTTTGAACGTGTTAATTTACAAAAACAACCATAGAGTCATCTTTCTTACTGATCTTATTTATTTTGACTTATGCTCAAAACTGTGCTGTTATTGATACTGCAAAAAAAAACTGGATTACTATCGCTTTAATTTTTACCTTATTACTTACTACTTTGGTATTATCCTGATAAAATTGTAACTCTAAACTCTTTATTCTGTTTGAAACTGCTTATCTGTAGTTTGCAAAACTAATGATTAAAAGAATTGGGATATGGACTATAAATGACTACATATTTTCAGAAACAGATTTTTATTTGAAATGAGATCATAACTTTTGTACGAAAGAATTATGATGATGATAGACGATTCTTATTTGACGATTTCTATTAAGTTATAGTTGGTACAATGTTTTTTTAAAACATAATATAAATGTATTAAATGTTAATATGTCGTTTTTAACTAATGAATTGTTAGTGAAATTCAATGGCAAAACCACCCTATAGTACACATTTACCACGTATAAATAATATGTAAATGGCTTTAAAGATAGATACGTCAAAACCTGATTTTATATTCAAATAAGTTTTGAATATTGTTGTATTAAGATTTATATATACTGCTTACTATCAATATGTGGGAAGGCTGTGGTAGGTTAAGTTAAATTTTAACCGAAATTTCTCCTGTTCAGTAGAACCCGCAGTAGGACGAGAAGAAAAATCGAAGAAACCTTCCTGATCCTCTAACTAAATGTAAATCCAAGATTATTACAGAATTTAAAATTATCCAGTAACCAGTTTATAAATAAAGTTATCAATAAACATCGGAAAGTTAGTACATCCCGCAAATTTAAGTCAATTAAACACATACCAGAAATGAGAACGGGTTTTAATCCTAACATCATTATATTAAAGAAAAGACAAGTTAATGAACTGACGACCAGCAAATAGCTGCAGCGCTTCGGGTTACGGAGCGGGTTGCTCCCGTAACCAGGACAATTAAAGTTGAAGGGTCGGTACCAACAAACGTGGGCCAAAAATGCACAAATCATACACACATTATAATATATTAAAAAAATGATATAAACTTTAAGGTTCATTATCATGGAAGCAACCTACAGTGACTTTAATACATAAAAGATAAACTACTTAACATAAGTACAAAGTCCTCATATTATGAGAATTACCTGCGATCACACGCTGTTTGTCCATCACGGCAAATAAAATAGTAGATTGCGTTTTATAAAGCATTACATACATTGGGGTTTTTCCCATTAGAATCATTATCAATACGTAAACGTTACGATCGCACTAACTTTGGCCAATTTTTATATTATCATATAGACAAAAAAAACAACCAAGCTATTATGCATAATTTAAAACAGAAGTCAGATATTAGCATTAATAACTTGCAGAAAAATGATTCAATAAATTAACGCAAATTGATTCTAAAACACTTTACAAGTACATAAATAACAAAATAAATAAACAAAAACATTTAAGTAGCTACCTTTTACAAACACAAAAACATCTGCACGAAACTGTTTTCATTTTTAATAACCTTTAAATTTAAGTATAGAATGGTTAATTATTTTAGGTAAATTTACGACGCTTAACTTTGCATCCAAAATTACACAGAATTAAAATTATGAATTAAAGAAGACTGCTACGAATTTAAATTATATTTCAAGCATTCTTTTAAAATATGCCGATTTAGTAATTTTAAGTATTAATTAATAATTGGTAAAGAACATCGTCTAATTATTCATTTTGAAATACATCGTACACATAAAAACAATTGAATCGACAAAATTGAAATGCCGGCCAATGCATTTGTTTCAACAAAACAAAAAAAAACAAGTGGTGTTTCTATAATGCTTGAGTTTTAATACAACGGGTTCACAAATTTTAGTTATTTTTATCACTCTTTACGTTAGCTAATTTTAACCTTTAGTTACATATCCATAAAATTTCACAAAACAAAAAAAAAAAGAAAAACTCTACAAAATTTTATATTATCAATGCTAATTGTAACGCAGGTCGGAATTTTTCTTTTGCTTTCGACGTGCGCAACCCCAGATTAGCAGAAAACGTTAAAGACTCACTCCATATAAATATAAACAATATACATTTATTTAGCAATTCAACGTTATTGTTGTCTTGGTTCATCGCCAAACCAAATACGTGGAAAGCTTTTGAGGTCGCACTGCTGAAATTCATAGTTTGTATAGTAAATCAGATTGGTGCTATATTAAAACAAATGACAACCTTGCAAACCTATGCAATCATCCATATTTAGTTTTCTTAGTACGATCTGAGCATATACGATTGCTACATGCAGGACGCGAATTATTACTTGCATCTCAACGAAAACGCTATTGGATTTTAGGTGATAGAAATTTAACAAAAAAGGTAGCACACGAATGCGTCACTTGCTTTTGTGCAAAACCCATAGATTCAAATTATTTAATGGGCGAGTTACCACATCAAAGTGTAATGCCTGGTAGGCCACTTTTAAATGCCGGCGTAGATTGCTGTGGTCCATTTAAATTACGGGATCAAAATACTAGAAATTTTAAACTCACTAAGACTTAGTATTTTTGTTTGTTTTGCAACAAAAGCAGTTCATATAGAACTTATTATCGACTTAACGTTCGATAAGTTTTTAACATCTTTAAGAAGTTTCGTGGCTCGCAGGGGTACAATAAAAAATATTTATTCAGATAACGCGACTAAATTCAAATTAGTTCACTCAGAACTACAAACTTTTATTACAAATTTGACTGGCAAATTTCTAACTCAGAAAGCAGAAAGAAAGTATTTTGTTGCATTTTATCCCTAGTAAATCGCCATTTTAAGGCAGTAGTTGGCGATGCTTCCTTAACCTATGAAGAATTTAGTACAGTGTGTTCACAAATTAAATCATGCTTTAATTCCAGACCCTTATGTCCCTTATTGAGTGATCCTCATGACTTTTTATCTTTACTCTTGGACATTTCTTAATTGGACAAATTTTAACGGCCCTACCAGAACAATGTGTGTATAACGTCAACGCCAACAATCTTTCCAGGTTAAAAAGACTACAAAAAGGTCACAACATTTCTGGAAACGAAAGTCAAAAGAATACTTTGCTGAATTACAAGTCAAGAATAAATGGAAAAACCGAAATTCAATTTTGATTGAACCTGGAGCTATGGTAATTCTTAAAGAGAATAAGTTACTTTCTCTTAAATAGAGACTTGGCCGAATCACAAAAGTCCATCCGGGCAGAGATAATGTTACACGGGCTGTGACCGTGAAAACTAGTGTTGGTGTTGTAAAGATCGGTTAAAAGTGTATGTGTTTTGCGAATTAAATAAACAATATTTATAGTAGTGTTTAATATAAGATACTTATGTATAAATCTATTTTTTCTTGTACAATACTGTGCGTTAAATTAAACAATAAGTGACCTTGAAGACACATTGTTTCGAGGGTGGCGGCTTGGTGAAGCAAAAACAATTTATAAGGTTTCGCAAATGCGCTTAATTATGATTGACAGTTCTATGAGTATAGTATTAAACATAATAAATAAACTGCAAAGAATCACTGAAATTCCTGAAAGTACCGTCATTGTGTATATAATCTGCGACCTTTGTTACGATTGATTAGAACAAAAATTCGTTAGTGTTTTTACCAATCCAGTAGCGAGTAATGTTTTCTTTTAATTTGTAATAATTTTAAGTTTATCATTCAGTTTGTTATTTTTATGTTCAACGCATGTTTAATAAAAATAATTTTAAATATGTTTATCTAGAGTACGTTTTAATTTTTAACTAGAATGATTAACAATATCAACTATTTTATCAGAAAACCCGTAAATAAAAACTCGCAGCAACAACATGAGTTTTTTTTAATACTAACTGATTAAACTATTACAATGACAATTTTCTTTTAGCAAAAACAAGTTAAACCATTCAAATTTAAATAAAGTTGTACAGAATCTACTAGTAGCAAGTTTCTTAAAACGATTCATATGTAGAAAATTTTTCAGTATAAAAATAAAACAAAAATGTTTTTCTTTTTTATAATTTAAGTAAATGTTTTTTTTTATTAATTTAAGGTTAAAACAAAGTATTTAAAAAATAAAGTAAAATAAGCATTCCTACAGAAGATTGGAAACAAATTAATTAATTTCAAGCAAATGAAGTAATGCGCTTATTTAGTTTAATTATTAATTACGTCTAATGTTTGATAAAAAAAATACGGTTTATTTTTATTTAGATAAAATCTGTTATAGGTTAAATTAGCCTAAAATACTTTTATATATACAATATAACTATATTAATTTTGTACATAAAAGATATTTTAAAAAAATGAATTGTAATGTATTTTGTACGATTACCTAAAATAAACAATAAAAGTCTTTGAAGTATATTTTGATAAAAATTTAATTTAATTTATAACATTTTTAACTTTCCGATAGTGGTCCTGAACCACACAGAACTTTAATTTTTGAAAGTCAGAGAAATCTTGAAATGATACAAAATTTCAATAATTTTTTTGTAGATTTTGGAATGGCCCTAAATTTGTTAGAACATGTTTATGTTGTGTTGGCAAAAAGATACGGAAAATGCATACTATAACCTTCTACTGAATGCATCCAGGGCAACTTAAGACAATGTTTATGTAAACATTGAAACATTAGCCCCAACACTACATTGAAAATCAGTTACTTTTAATTTTAAATTGGTATGGTAATATTTCACAAGAAATTTGAGAATGTTTTTTCTACTTAGTGATAAACGTGAAAAATCATAAGCGCAGTTAACTAAGCGCTAGAGCAGTTACGCAAAATATGCATTATTTACCAAAATGATTAGAGCATTGGCTAATGCCCCAATGCAAGATACGTAAAACGCATTAGATACGTTGTCTGACAAGTTGCTTGACGATTTAGAACCGATTTTGGATTACATTGGTTACTTAAATCGATGAAATAATGTACCACGGCAATCTATGTTTTCAAATGAGATGTGGAACAAGTATAATAGAGTTTCAAAACCAAGCAAACAAAACACAATACAAAGGTTACAGTAATTGCAGATATAAAACGAAGTATGAACTTACAAGAACTTTGATTTCCATAATCCAACAACTTTAGATGTAGAGAGTAATTTTAGAAAAAGGCTGGTTTCTGAAATAATATTTATCAATACTCACAAATATAATATTAATTTTAATAGTAATACTAACAATTTAAGTAACATTTATAACAGTTTAATTTCTAAAATTGCAAGGTTGTTCAATATAAGTTTGATTGTTAGCAAGTATTCTTTCATTTTAAGATTTTATAAATTGATAACATTTTTATCTTGACTTAAATTTTTTTATTATACAGTCATTTTTTTTGTCATAGTGTTATATTGTATTTATTAGTTACTTTATAAATTAATTTATTGACTTGTTTATAACAATATCTTATCTAAGTTTCATGTAAATTTGGTCATATCTGTTGTCCACCAAATTCAGCTTCTCAATAAGTTGTAACTTTAAGTTCATACGTGGTTTTATCAAAGAGTACATACTAGGGAAGAGAAGCAACGTATTGAGTTTAAAAATATGTTTATAATGTGTCTTGTCTACACATCAAATACTATAATTTTTAAACGAAAAGTTTCATACTACATTCAAAAAATGTAGTCTTCTTGCTACAAGAAAAAAAGAGATGGAAACCTGACAAAACAGAACACCTTTGCAGGACAAAATTGTTTATTCAAAATCATTGAACACTGTTGCCACTAATAACTTCCATTTTATAGTTGGTAAACATTCGAGTCCAATGCTAAACATTATACTTAAATAGCTAATGTAATTTTTAAATACAATTCCTGTTATTACTTTTATTTTTCATAAATAAAAATGCAATTTAATAAATATGTTTATTATATTATTATAAATTAATATAAATTTATGATTATCAATCATTATAAGATTACAAAGGAGTAAAATGAAAGTTGTCATACAAATCAGAAAAATAAGATAAACATAAAGACATTCTTATCACTTTTGTCACAATTACTATGACTATAAGTAGACTGATGGGAAATATCAATATTACAATTTATGAATTAGATAGAATTTAAAGTTTTTTATTATTTGTAACGCGATTACAAAATCGTAAATCCGGAGATATCCATTTTAAAGTTTTACTTTACTTGCAAGTTATCACGTGATCAATTAAAAATAGTTTGTGAGTATAACAACTAGTGTTTGATTGTACTCAATCAGTCACTTGCATTTTTATTTGAGTTAAACAAATTAGTAATAATTTTTTTTTGAAATTTTTGTTTGATCGATATTTATCAAAATAATCAGTAAATTGTTTAAGCAATATAGTTACTATTTCTATTACATAACTGGCTGGTACCTTTAAAAATTTAATATAGTTTTTAGTATAACTTTTTAAACTAAAAGTCATTCACGTTTGTCACACAAATTATCATCTAAACATAACTGTAGTTTGCACTGGTCACAGTTGAACACAGTTTTATGCACAACGTAACCAGCAAAATACAGCGTTGCGCATTCTTCTAATTTGACACTATTATTAATGGTATTTCAAAAATACAATTTACGTTAAACATTTAAAATAAAGCATGGTTCGTCTGTGGGCTCCCTGGCATCTTCTATCATGTGGTCCACGTCTACCACTGGTTTTCTTACGTCGGACAACTCATTTTCTACAATAACATTTTCCATTTCTAAGTCTATATCTTCACCTAGTTCACTGTTGGATGTTGCCGCTGGCTGTAAAAGTTTTATTAACATATTTCACTGAAAATAGAAATCCATTATATATTTGTGTCAATGTTTATGCTAAACCTTAAAAATTAATTAAAGTACTTATTAAAATTTGATTTATTAGAAACGCCGCACTTAGAACGGTAAGGTTAATTAATGTTTTAAAACAAAAAAAAAAGACAATTGTGACAATTTTATTAGGCAATTAGTACCGGATTTAAAAAAAGATCTTGATAATTATGGTGACCTGCTGAAGCGGTATCCAGATACCAATTGTAAAAAATAAGTAGAACGAAAATTTGTGTTGAAATCCTTATCAGCGAGACCACCTGTATGATAAAATCCGTAAGAAAGACAAGCAAATCTACTGCTTATTTAGTTGTAAGTTATTTAATGATTTATTTTATTACACCATGGCGTAACGAAATAATTATTGTAAAGAAAGCTTGCTAATCTTTGAGAACACCACGCGTCCAGATTTTGGTAGTAAAAGTTTTGGAGGTTTTCCATTGTAAAATTTTACATATTTTAAGTGGTGTCATTGAGGGCAGCTGGCGCCTTTTTTTCTTAATAGTAAAGTAGTAAAGCACAAGCTGTAGTCGTTCGTTTTTTTAATACTTAGATAGCCCTTACCTACGACTTCAAAAAAATACTAGCCGGAGTTGTGTTACCCGTTTATATTTACAAACGCGCGAACAACGTTGGGTAAACGATTTAAAACGATTTGAACACTGTTGTTAAGTAATTTCTTCTTAAGACGATTGACAGAAGAATTTTTAGCATTAATTTTTTTTTATAGAAGATGAAGGCGAAGTTTATAAGTTGGCGATGCTACTTGCATTATTCTTTTTTTTTCTTTGGTGTTGGCATGTTAATTTCAGTCTAGAATATGACATGTCTAGTTAGTAACTTATTCTTGACTTTAAAACAATAAGTAATGTAAATAAAAATAATAGCAGTTTTTTTAATGTGTAATTACATAAATATATTATAAGCTATTATTTTTAATTTAAAATCATATTCGCAACAAATGGTTTATTGGTTTAAAAGGCATAAAATCTCGGAGTTCGATTTTTTTTAATTGCCATGGTCTTAATATTGACTTTAAAAACAAAATTGACAAATCATACTTTAACGCGTTTTTAGTTTTTAGTAGTGCGTTAATTTTATATAGGAGTTTATTATTTGTAAAACTTTTACGTCAAATATTTAGTAATTGATCGAGCCGTTTTCAAGTAAACTTGGCTACTCACTGACTTACGAATCCCAGACAAAAAATTATTGGTAAAAATGATGGAACTAAAAACCTTCAGAAAAAAAATCATTTGGGAAAGACTTGTACAGAAAAGTCACCCTAGAAAAAATTGCCAGAAATAAAGTCACTCGAAAAAAGTTGCAAAGATATAAATCTAAAATCCCTTTGCAAAGATTATAGAGAAGAAACACGAGGCATTCCTAATTTTTTAAGAAAATAAGAACAATATACGTCAGAAACGAAGTTTAGCGTAGAGCAGAGTAGACTATGCTTCTCACATTAATTTAAAAAATGTGTGTATTATTTATATGTATGACTTTGTATTTTACCGGTGATTTTCAGTTTGGGTGATTTTTATCAATTACCAAATTTGAGAATCAGGCAATTTGTCACTGAGTTTCACTCAAATTTTGTTATTGGTAAATGTTCATGTTCTTTGTTTAAGAAAATCATAAAATTTTTAGGAAAAATATGCAAAAGTTGCAATAAGGATATAAAAAATGCGTTTTGTACAAAAAAATACGCACAATGCGTATTTTCATGTCTACATGTCATGTCATGTAGCAATTGTGCTGTTTAATAGTAATAAGAATAAATACTTATGAAATACTTACAAGGACGATTTTGGCAGTACTAATTAATGACTCTAATGAGTAATGTAGCATTGAAAGGATATTAATAGTGTTAGAAAATGTTGAATTACGATTCATCGTTTCTTGTTCTTTCTAATAAATTTATTCCACAGTCAAAATTCTAAGGTATATTGTTTGTAGTATGTTCTATAAAAATGGAACTTAATTATATTTCTAAAATATCGGAATACATCAAAAATAAATCTGGCAACGCTGTTCTACCAATTAGCTAATTTATTACCATTAGCTAAAGGAAACGATAAAATTCATTATATTCTACGATTATTGTAAAACATGATTAGTGGTAATGTCCTCTACTAGAGGGATTCTACTAGCGTTACACCGCGGTGGACACTTTTTAATGTATACGATATTTATAAAAGCTTTGCTCCTCTTTCCTATTATGTACTCTTTGGTTTCATAGTTGTCATTATTATAATTTTTGTATTTTGTTTTGATTGTTTGTGGAATACTTACGTTTAATAAATTGTAGTGGCTTGAAGAAGTGTACATATAGTACACGAAACGTCGCCATAAAAAAACCTGATTAGTTTTTATGCCCCTCCTTAATGAAGAACCATAAAATTATTAGCTGCAAATCAAACAGAAGGATAGAAACCTTATCCGTTTATTTTTATAGCTAGAGAAACTAATGGTGATTTTACAATTTCTTTTTAAGTTTAATGGGTTCTATTTTTTGAAATTAAAGATGCTGTCATTATTTGAACTAAAACTAGATTTGAAGAAAAATTTTAATGTGGTATAGATTTTAAAACAAACGTTATTTATTACAACTAATACTTATTAAATTTTACTATTTATTTTGATTTTATAAACAATTTAAATGTAACGGTTGTTTCTTAAACTTATATTTGTTGCAAAATATTAAATAAAAAGATAAGGTTACCTAAATTACAAATTCTGCATTCTATTTTAATGTTGTTAACTTTAATATGCGATTAAATTACATTATGTAAACAATTATAATAATTGTTCTATAGAAATTTGTGTATTGGAAGCAAATATTTATTTAGTTTACCGTAATTCTATAAAATTGTTTTTATCATATAAATCACAATGTTCCTATAAAATCAATTTCGCTGTTAAACATTTGTTTTAAAATTATCAACTTAAATAATTAGTTTCATTTGTAGTAAATAGTAATTTTATCATTAAAATGCGAAGTTATAAGAACAGGTTTATTATATATTTGTTACTTTGTAACTTATTACATTGTACTAAATACAATTTATGATTAAAGCAATTTATTTGTGATTAAAGAAATATTTGTAATTATGTATACAGTTGTTAGTTAAAATATAAAGGTTTTGTTTTGTATTATAAAAAAAATTGCAATAATTAAAATCTGTTAATAATTACTTTTGCAATAATCAGTTAGCACAATGAAAATTGCATCTACATAAAAATATAGACAAATAAAAGTAAATAACTACTGAAATAGTTATGCGTGTTTATAGAATTAACATACATAGATATTTAAATTTAACCAAACAAATTGTAAAACGCTGAATTAAAATTCAGCTATGCTATTAAAAATATTATTAAAAATAATAACAAACGGAAAACAATAAACTTAATGCTGATTGTTTACGAACTATATATATTTAAACTAAACGTAATTTTCTCTATTGTGATTTAGTGTTAGCAGCGTTGCAAGGTGTCGACAATGTCACGTCAACAATTCAATTGTCGACGCGTCGACAATGGCCACGTCGAGTAAATCATTGTCGACACATTGTCGACACCATTGTCAACACCAATTATAATTACCTCAAAAATTACATATTAATGTTGCAAGTCATATACGCGTTATTTATTTTATTCAAAAATACAAAAAGTAAACTAACACGTATATTAAACACAAATTTGAACTATAATATACATGTATCTATAAAAACATGGTAGTGTACCTACTACTAGTAGGTATATTCAAAATCTAAAAATCTAATTGTCCAATTTATCCCAATCCCAACATTCCCAACTAATGTCCGCGATTGAGTCTTCTTCACTTTTGTCTCTCAGAGTGAAGTACACATGTACTCATTTTTTAGACGTTTCAAATTTCAGTCTGTTTCTTAATAAAGAGTGAATGTTTCCCCAGTCGGAAAATAATCTTTCTATCTGCGCTGATGCTGCAGGTATTTTTAGCAACTTTAAAACTATAGCAGCTAAATTGGGATATTCCATTTTTGCAAATCTCCAGAATACCAACGGATCGTTAATATTTTTGGAAAAAAGTTGTTTGAAAAGTCCTTTTTTTTCATTATAGGCGTCCCAAGCATTTATAGCATCACTGTTAAGATGCTTAAATAAAAACCTGTTAATCTCATTTTTATGATGAGATAACAACTTATTATTGTCATAACTAGGGTGAAAATAGTAAGCTACTAAACTGTAAACGTTGAGAGCCATTTCTTGACGACGTTTAAGTTGATCAGTGAAGACCTCTGGCAATTTTAGGGATAACCACAAATCAGCAGCATCTGCTATTGAGGTAGTTGGTTTCTGACAGATGTTGATGATGTTGCAAACCGGTTCTTGAATTTCTATTTGAAATTTGACTTCTTGTACAAAATCGTCATCAAAAATTGCTTCCTTTACAGTGTTTTTAATTTTTTTTGTTGTGTTTGCAAGTACCTGTTTCATATGAATTAGATTCTCTAAAAATGATTGAAAAGTGTCACGATAAGTGCACCAGCGCGTTTCTGCGGGAAGTTTTATTCTGTGTCCGCCTCTGTCCACAATCATCTGTTCTAGATCAGGCTGCTTAAATTCTTTCATTACTACAAGAAGTCGTTTACACAATTCTTTGTCAACTATATCTTTTGCTAAAAGATTGCCTGTATGACTGCTGCAGGTACTTGGCCAAACTGCATGCTGTAAGAGATTTCCCATTTTAACCGTAGCGCTAGCGTTGTCAGTATTTCAACTGCATAAATATCAACATTATATTTATCTTTTGCAATCTGTTTTGATTCTGTTATTATTTTTGCAATTTTTCACCAGTTTCAGATTCGGTAGTACAATCCCATGCGTTAAGAAATGCTTTTGCACCATCTGTCGTGCGCAACATAGTAACGACGCGTTTTGTATTATTTGATGAATTTTTCCATCCATCACATATAACAACTGATTCATTTCCTAGATGACCTTGAACTTCGCTGATACAATCATTATAGCATTTATTCAGAAGGGTAGTGCTAAGCTTAGTTCGACTAGGAATCATGTTAACATAAGAAGGTCTTAAAGCTTGAACAAACTCTTTAAATAATTTTGATTCCACAATTCTAAATGGCAAATTACAGCCAAATATAAATCTAGCAAGAGCATCATCAATCTTTGATGCTTCGTCTTTGCTAATAGAATCAACATAATCTGTCATAAGCTTCCTTTTTTTTGTATTATTTGATGTTTAACATCTACTTTCAGTTTTTTTGAGTATTGGAGTGTGCTTAAATCCACTAGAATTCGAAGTTGAACATGCTAGTAAATCTTCCACTTCTGACATCTGATCACATCCATCATGTAGTAATTCAAGGTGACCATCTTCTAAAACTCTATATTCACTAACTACATTTTCATTAATAATAAACATTTCCTTAAGATTACTTGATGAAAGGTTACTAATAGCTTCTGTGCTAATAGTTTCGTTTGAGCTAGATTCATTGTTCTCCTCAACCTCAACTTCGTTATACATAGTACATACATTTCTAAAATTAAAATATATCAGTTTACTTAAAAGGGTTAAAAATAACTTAACTTACCGGTGCGCTTGAAGTCGTTTGTATCCCGTATTTTTTATAACATTTTTACAAATTACAACGAGCCGCATGGCGGTTATTTACTTTAACTAATTGAAACTTTAATTTGCTGAAGTTATCATTCATTTTTCTTCTACTCATGATAAAATTTAAGCGCTGGACATAATTCACAACAAAAGAAAAACAAACATAACTTCAAAACAACCGGTATTGGCTTTGTTGACATATTTGACATTGTTGACGTATTGTTGACATTCACTCGACGCGTCGAGGTCGACATTAAAGTTGACGCGTCGACAATCAACGCTGAGTGTTAGTTAAATATATATGATTTGTAAATTATTTCACAGATAAAACCAAATTAAATATTTAATGAAAATTTAAAATTTTATTTTATTTTTGTACTATATGGGAGTTGTATTTGTTCTTATTGATAATTTAGTACTGCAACAATAACGTCCACTATAAAAAAATATAAAATTGTTTGTGTTCCTCAATTTAATGTATTAAGTCTGATTCTTTAACTTACTGATAATATGAATGAAGGTATCGTTTCTACATGATGTACGTACTTCATTGGATGAATCATAAATGTGTGTTCTTAGAAATAACACAGGACATTCTATAAACGCAGATATTGTGTATTTATTATTTATGCACGTTCCTAGATGTGACATATGAGCGTACAACAAATATTTTAAAAAAATTTATGAATGGAAGAAAGATCATCAATGGATGTTATCAACATATATACGGAATGTATAGGTATTACATTTTGTCATGGGCCGTGGCACTGTAATTGTATTTTGCCGAAAATTTGCTACTATGTGACCTACAAATATATAATTATATTATGGTTGTAATTTCGTTAAAGGTCATTTTACTTCAGCTTCCATTTGCGATTTTTGCATATTTTTCTCATATTAATTTATCCTTACTATTCATGCATTATTGCTTATTTAAAGTCTTTGTAAAGACTATTTTCCTTCTAATTTAAGAGTTCACTGTATGTAACATTTTTAAGATTTTCTAGGTTAACAATTTTTCTGTTTGTAGTTTTTCAAAGAAAGGGTTTGAATAAAAAAGTTATTCGTAGTCAAGAACGTGAACTTATATATAACGTTTACAAATTTATGTTAACTAAAAAAGCTTTCGATTTCTTTGAACAGCTGTAGAGAAAAGGTAGTAACAGCTACTGGAGTTGTGTTAAATACTGTGAAGCGAGTTCTGAAGGAAGCTTCTGAAAAACCCAAATACAATAAATTGTATTTGCTTAAAAAAACTGTTGAACAAAGAAAGCTCAAAATCATCTGTAGACAAATTCAAAAAAGAAATTATACGACGAATGATTTATACTTATGCCAACATTTATCATAAGAGACTAACAATGCAGGCGATATCTCAAGAATTACAGAAAAAAAGTCATTGTTGACTTTTAAAGAAAGTTTTTGAGAGACTTAAAACAGTAAGGAAGAAACATTGTATATTGTAATGAAACATACTTGCACCGTTCACATACAGTTCCAAAAAGTTGGGATAATGGTGACAAGTGTTTAAAGTCACCAGCTGCAAAAGGCTAACGTTTAATAATTCTCCATGCTGGAGGCCGAAAAGGATTTCTTCCGAGTAGCTTATTAATGTTAAAACAGGTTATTACCGCGATGATATAAATAATTTTAATTTTACAAAATGGCCGAAAGAAAATTTTCTCCCTAACATTAGACCAAATTTAGTGTTAGTGATAGACAATGCTGCATACCATAATGTTTCCGTACATCGAAATCCTACATTTGCATGGACGAAAGATTTAACGCAAAATTGGTTAGCAAAAAAAAGAATTTTGTTTGAATCGTATGAAACATAAGTTGAGTTGTATGCGAAGATTCAAATGAACAAACCACACCATACAAATTATGTAGTTTATAAATTACTATCGTATGATGTCTCGTTTATCGTTATATAGTATTTTGAAGCAGTTAAAGTTTAATTAAGTTTGATTGAAAACAACCATTATGCAAAATCATATTTTTTATATTTTAGGTATCTGAAAAAAGGCGTAAAAGCATTTTAGTGGAACGCAACGACATTATTAATTGGAGACAAAAATATTTAAGTAGAAAACAGCAAACAAACGTATATTTTACCTTGATGAAACTTGGTTAAATGAAGGTCACCCGAAACAAAAAATATTGGGCGACTAAAGTTTAACAAGCAAGCGTCCAGCATTTGTTAAAGGGTTAGCAACGGAATTGAAGAATCCATCGGGAAAAAGAAGACGGTTAATAATTTAACATGCTGGCTCAGAACAAGGCACAACGAATTATTAGTTTTTGAAAGCAAAAAATCAGGAGATTACAACGAAAAAATGAAGGTAGCGGTATTTGAGACATAGTTTTCTGAATTCTTAACTAAATTACCAGAAAGGGCTGTTATTGTAATGGACCATGGTTGAAACGTGGAAAAAATTCCTACATCAGCATCAAATAAAATTGATATGAAAAATTGGTTACAATTAAAGAATATCGCATTTGAACCACACATCGTTCGGTCTGAGCTTTTACAGTTAATTCGTGAACACAAGTATCAACATAATTTAGACACAATTGATGAGATGGCAAAGAAAGATAACAAAATAGTGTTACGATTGCCACCGTAACAATGCGAATTAAATCCGATAGATCTGATATAGGCTCAAGTAAAGAATAAAACGGCAGTTAAAAATAAATATTTCAAGTTGTCCGAAGTAACAAATCTTTTAGAAAAAGGGTTATATAATGTGTCCAGTACCAATTGCAAAAATTGTGTGGGACATGTCATTAAAGTAGAAGAAAAGAAGTGCAACAAAGATGGAATAGTCAATAATTTAATACAACCACTGATAATATCTATTAATAATGACAGTAGTGATAAGACTTCAAGTTCCGAATCGGACATTGAGTAGTTTGCATGTGTTTGCTTACATTTTAATGTATTTAAAATTGTATTTCTTATTCTCATTATTTGTAATACAAAATTTTGTAATTCGTGCAATTTCGTTACTTGTATTATGATTTACATTAATAAACATGTTCTGCATTTTACTATTCTAGTAATTACAAAGAATTTTTTTAGACGTATATGTAATTATTAAAATTATGAAAGCATGCTACTTTCGAATTTATTGCCTCAAATTATTCGGTTATTTATCTGATGACTTTTAGCAGTGTAAATAAATCTTTTGCAATCGCTCCTCATAGTTTTTTTTAATAAGGTATAGACGTGATTGTAAATGAATTAATTTGTTAAGCAAATAAAAAATATACACATAACTTAAAATGCATAGATGCCTTATTTCTTAATTTTTCGTTTTACATATAAACCGAAGTAACAACGCTTGTTTTGTCAATAAAAACTGTAACAGTTATGTTTACATTTTAGTCATAAAACGTTGTACTTTTGAAAATTAAAGTCAATAAAATTTTTGTTTAGTGTGTACACATATTTTGTATTACGCACCACAAAAGTTAATTTGTTAATGCATTCTTTAATTTTATTTAGATATAATAACGTTCAACAAATATACCGTAACTTTTTCAAAGCTTTCTATTTGTGAACATAATTTTACTTTATTATATATCCTTCTAGCGTACATTGTGTGTGACATTTACTTTTATTTATATAACCCGTAAAAATAAATGTAATGCATATTACAAGGCCATAAAAGAGCTATATAATTTGAAAAGTGTATGAAAGTAAATCATAAAGTACGATGTTTTTCTAAAACCTTACATCTTTGTAAATTTAGTATAAAATTACGTTTTACATTTTTTCTACAATTTATTTTATAAAAACTGAAACATAAAATTAAAAATACCGGTTCATAAGCTCTTTAAAAAATCTTATATATTATAATATTTTACTTAATCAATAAAACCGAAAGTTTTATTAAATGCTGTTATTATGCTTACGCAATGAAACGCCGTCTTACTTGGCACGGTGCTTATCAAACTACACCATACATAAAGTCATTCTTTATATTATGTAGACGTAAGTTTATATTAAACCTTTTAATTAGAATACAGTCTGGGGACGAAAGCCGAAAGAATTACAGAGGTATTAGTAATATTTTTTAGTATATGGTCAAATGTCTTATCTCTTATATCAAATGCATGCCAAAAGTAATACAGCATCAATCAAAAGTAATTGACCAGGAAGTGCTGATGTCACGTTTGTGGTAGGATTTACATTTCAAACAGTGTTAGGGATGTTTTCACACACTGTGAGAATTAAAATTCTTTGTGGGCGTTGCACTTTTTCATAATATTTAAACGAAGATAACAGTTTTATAGTAAACGTTTGTAAAAAACAAAAAACTACATTACCAGTGTACGTGTCATATCATATTTTACTATTAATAACCTTAAGATAAATTTTACTGATTTGCAAACGGGCGGTAGTAGTAACATTTTGGTATAATCAAAAACAAATTTTGATTTGTTGTATAAATTGATCCCAACAATGTAATGTTTTGAGGTTTCTGCAAGATAAAATGACAATAAAATGGAATTTCACATACGTGTTTGTCAGCCATCAAACATCGGAAAAGTTATTTTCTAATAAAACCAATTCTTCAAAATAGTATAACAATAAAATAACCAAATGGTTTGAACAATCATACTAGTATAAGCCATGATATCTACATTTTAAACACGTTATGATTTGCATTGTTGTACTATTGATAAAATAGTTTTATTTTCTCAAATGTTTATATATTTTCTGGTAACGTACTAATTTATTTTTTAGTTCTAATTATTAATAACTGTACAACATTAGACTAGAACTATGTAACTGAAACATGTATTGATGTATATATTTGACATAAAATTTTCACCATGAAATAATTTTTTTTTGGGTAAATAGTGTATGATCTATTTAATTCTATTCTACAAGCTTTTGTACATGAGCTATGTTCTTCGCCAGGCAGTATCAATTAAATTGACAATTATAAATCTAAGGAAACTAAAAACAATAAATCGTAAGGTAACTAGATAATTGACGCAATTATTATTATTTAGCTGCAGCATTTGTTGGAGGGTTTAAAGGAGAACCACTATAAAAACTCTAGACGTAACTTAAGTGTAATTGGTGGAAAAATTAAGATAAGGAAATAACAGGAAACCAGGTGTCAAATAGTTTGTAACCATTGTCTCTTTTGAAATTGTTGGAAAATTTAATAATTTCAATTGCTTCTCTAATCTTTCTTGATTTCCAGTTCTTAGTTTTCAAAATTGTTTTAGTTTTGTCAAAGGTTATAGTATGTAGAGTGTTAAGTGCATGTTTGACAATGGCAGACTTAGTAAGCTGAGGTAAACGAAAATGTCTGTTGTGTTTTTTTAATCTCGTATCTATAGTTCTAACAATTTCACTAATATATACTTGGTACACTACACAAGTATTGTTAAGGATTTTACAAGATTTTACAGGATTTTACAGGATTCAACAGATTTTTAATAGAATTCAATAGAACAACAAAGTTTTAGTTATTAGTTGAATAATCTGTTTAAGTATGTTTTGTTTTTGGTCGTAAAAACTTTTTAATTTGCTGTCTAGTGAAACCATTTTTTACCAAAACTTTTTTACTGTGATCTAACCCTTCTTGTAATTTATCTTTATGACAAATTATTGTTGCACGGTTATATAATGTGCGAATCGTTCTGGGTGATGGTAAACATTTGCTTAAGTTTGGAAGTTTGTAGAATATAATTAAATAAATTATACACCATTTACCATACAAAATTAGCATGTATATAGTTTAAAAAAAGACTAAACATGTTTATTAAAAAGAAAGTAAGCTTTTCTTCATTAAGTCGAATAACTAGAAATTATAAATTTATAACAAAAAACGCAACTAAATCAAAAATTCGACGTAAAAATAGAAATTTAAATTTTTAAAATAAAATTGAATAGTTCAAGATTGTAACATTATTATTTCCGTTGAGGACGGAAACGCTTGAGTATAAGCAACCAGCTATATGCGTCATTAAGAAATACTCAAGTACCAACCCGTTATATGAAAATCTGTGGCGGACATTATGGAATCTCAAGAGAGAAATGGAGTTCCGCCATGTTAAAAAATTGGCAGTACCCAAGCTTGGTTGTGGCTTAGATCAACTGATTTGGAGTACGGTTCAAAACAGTGTTGGTCTGTAAAAGTCCATTGACTGTTACTTTTATGGTCAAGGAAGTTTCCAAAATGGAAGAAGCTGCCGCTATCGCCACGATCCTTTCTACCGGTGTCGTATCCAGTGTCCTGTTCTGGGACAGAACAGTTCTAAGAAGGGGGCAGTGAAACGTTCTCAAATTCAAGAGCCTTCTCGAAGTTTTATCCATTTTCCAGAACGTTCACCGAAGGATGTGCAACAATCGCAAACGTTTCGCGAAAGTGTATAATATCGGTGCAGATAAATCAGAAATCAGTTATTTCCCGTAATTCGAAGACGGTAGTGTTAAGAAGATTATTCAAGTCTAAATAAATAAGTATTTAACACGTGTGAGATAAATAATCTGGTACGTGACTTTAACGTAAACAAGTGTTCAACAAGTGTGTGACTTTACCTTATCTTCGTGTCAGTGATAGCGCTATATATAAATTATACTGTAAGTGTTTTTATTAAATATTATTAGATTTAATTAGTATGGTTAGTTTAAGCGTGTATATATTTGTAGTATAAATAAATTAAATATTTTTAATAATAAAAAACGTTACAGTATATTGATTCTCGTATGCTCACACTAAAAAAGCTCTACACTTTAGTCAGTCCTGCGAGCGATCAAAGCACCTTACAACTACCTGGTGTTTTCTTGGGGTTTTGGCGAGCTTAGCCTTTCCGCAGTGGTGCGCGGAAACTTCGACGAGGCTATCTGGCGTTCTATTATATTGTAATCGGATCGAAATTTTCAGCTGGATTTTTACAGATAACAAGATAATACAAATAGCAGAGTGTTAATTGTAGATCTTTTTTCTTGTGCGTTAGTAGTAGGAAAAATACGACTAAAAAACATCCTTAAGCGTCGAGTTAAAGACAAAAAAAAGAAACTAAAATGACAATATGTTTAAGTAGTAGAAAATTTTCGTTGCAGTTAAAGCAACAATTAGATAATTACGTTAAAACTATAGAAGAAATCTACGTACAACTATTCTTTAAAAGTCAATTATTATTTAAATAGAAGCGTGTGTTTGATAGTAACTACATTTAAAAATCTCTCAAGTTCTGTTAGATTAGAAGAAAAACGCATTAAAAATTTTATAAATTCAAGTATTTTATGTTTATTAGTTGGTACTACTTAAAACACTCGCATTTCAAACTTGACAGATTTAGTTAGCTATAGGTAAATATACAGGGACTTCATTAAAATCTATTTTCCACGTGACCTAGGAGTTGAGCATCAACATGGTTTTAGGTTGGTAGTGTACTTAGTGTTACCGTTTAGTAACATTCTGTATTGACATTCTTGTTTAACGTTTTGTTTACATCAAATATTATTTTTTGTCGCTTTCCTTATTCCTTGTTTTTAGATTTTAAAACAGTTATTATTATAGATATTCAGCACTAATTTTGTTTTTACTGAGTATAACAGCTGTTCTGTTGAGGTTGTCTAATTTTTATAATTGTATATTAATATGATTTCACGATGTTTAGTTTTGAACAAGACACGGGGCATTTTTGAGTGGTACTCCCAACCCTAATGGTACTTGGTTGTATTCTCTTCAAACTATCGATCAATTCAAAAAACATTTTCCAGATGCACACTTTACTTACGATACTTTATGACAACGTAAACAAGTTTTATTAAATCTATTTTTAAATTTTTGCATTTGTAAGAAGAAACCTACAGTCGCAGTCGCATGACACAAAGTCCAAATAAATTGTTGACAAAGTTATCTACGGCAACAAGTATAAAGTCATTTTAAGTTGTATTTTTAAATCACAAGCATTCAATTTTTAGGATTGCCAATAGCAACTTGCCACAAAGCATTAAAAATAATTTATTGATGACTTGGTACAAAGTTGATTAAGAATTACGTACTCCTGACTTCTTGCAGCGTGTACAATTTTGTAAATGGTGTAATGAACATTTAAATAAGGATAACTTGTTAAATTTATCTTTCTTTACGGACGAAGTATGTATGTGGGTATGTAAATAGCCGAGATTAACGTACTTTACTGAAAATCTACACAGTTTTACATTTTTTGAAATTTGCATTCTTTGAAAGTTGGTATATGTGTTGCAATGTCCAGAAAAAGGATAAGGAGTCCAATATTTTTTACAATACTTTAAATGCAAAACGTTACCGTAATACTTTGGCTAAATTGAACTTTAAACACAAAAATTTCAATTTGGTTACTTTCAGCAAGACAATGCAACGGCTTATACTACTCGGGCTACAATTAAATTTATTCAACAATTCTACAATGAAAGAATAATAAGCCAAGGGTTAAATTTTTACCGCTATGTATGTTTAAAAATCACGGTATATAAGAATCGACTGCGCAATAATAAAAACTCGAAACATGCAGTTACTGATATTACTCGAAATATTGACGTTAATAAGGTAATGTTTTCTAAAATTTAAAGAAAACGGTTAACACATGTATCGCAACTGAAGGACAACATATTGAATATCGGTTTTAAATTTTAGATAATTGTTATTACCAATTTTTATTTCAAATAAACAGGTATTGTTGTTAATATGTTACCGTTAAATAAATTAATTAACTATCAAATTTCTCATTTAGTAATTCTTGTGTTACTTGATACTAATCTGAGCAATATTGGCTTCCTGATATATGCATATGTCACGTGAGATACAAGTATTTATAAAAGCCCTGTACTACCAACATTATATTAGTGATGCAATAAGTAATTAAAATTCTTTTCTTAGGAGTGAAGATTCAAAGTCGGGTCCATGTTACCATGTACAATGAACCTACAATTCCAAATCGTCCAAATTCTGGGTGATTAATTGATTGATTAAATTTTATGGTTGATCACAACGTTCACCTCAAACATAACTCCCAATTGGTTTTGGCGATTACAATGTATTAGCGTTTCAGTTTAATTATCATTTTTTTATAATTAAATGTACGTACATAAATTGTTGGTCTATACTTTATTATTTGTTTCATCTTAACTATTTGAAAAAATGCTACTAGAATACTTTGTAGTTTTTTGTTTTTGATTATTGTCTATATGGTTTTCAGGGTTTAGAAAATTGTTATCGTTTCATGTTTAACGTCCGATAAGGAATTGGAAACAGAATCAAAACAATGATGAAAACGGAACAATAAGAAACATGGTTTCTTTAAGTTTTCTATTTCGTTTTAATTAAATAACTAGTTTCTAATGGGCTCTTAAAACAATTCAAAACCAAAGTAATCAGTAAATCCATATATTAATAAAATAATAACTATAGAATCTAATATCACCGACTTACACCAACATAAAATGAATCTGAACAATTATAATAAACAGTTAAGATAAAAGAAAACAATATCATAGGCGCAGCAGGGATACGTAAAGATAGACTACAGTTTAAAAATACATAAAATAAATATATAAAATAATTATAAAAAAATATTAATTATAACATTAAATTAATATAATTTAATTATTAGAAATTTAATTAATGAAACGGGAATGCATTGTGATCGCAGAAACCAGTTAAGAATTATGTTCGAATTAGATGTGATCAACAGCGAAACTTGGGCGTTGTGATTAAGTTCGACGTTGTAATTAAGTTTACGTAGTAATAGAAGAAAGGCAGATAAGGAATTTTTCCAAGCATATTTGTAATGCTTTTAATGTGGTTCATTTGTAAGTTTTCTCAAAAATTTCACAAAGGGCAAAATAATGTATGTTACTCTCTTCGAAAGTGTAATAACATCACTCTTATGCAGCGAACGGTCTATGTTTTGCTTTTAACGCTTATTACTTAAATTGCTATTTAAATAAGTTAGATTAGAGCATGTTAGAAAAGCACAAAAATAAATAAAATTAATAAATCAAAAAATTGAAATGTAATTATAGGGTAAACAGTGCAGTTATTAGGTACCCACCAGTTATTGGACATTTAGCATTTGAAACTCTGTAAACAGAATAGTAGGTTTCTTTTTGTTAATTTGGGTGTTTTATCCTGGATGGCAGCACATTACTGTTTATTCAGTTTCCCGCCAATTGTTGTATAATGTTTCTGCATATTGTTTAACCTATATGAAAGAGAGTTCATGTGACATTAAGTGTTGTACAACTTGACTTTTTTAGTATTCTAGCTAGATTGTAGATCTTGCTAAGAAAGGGTTTCCAAGAAGAAAAGGATGACAATATTTGTAGTGTACAAGATTACTTAACAACATATCCACAACTTAACTCATTCAAGAATAGTCAACTAGGAGATAGGTGGCTAAAAGTAATAGATTCTATCTATATACAATTTTGGAAAATTAAATATTTATAGCACAACGTATGCTATGGGTTTTAGTCATTTTTTTGACGACACCTTGAAATTACAGAGAAGACAAGTGTTTATTTGTTGGCTGATGTTTGAATAAAAACTAATTGGTTTCGAATCAAACTTATATTTTAACACACATAAAAATGTAACTTGAAAAGTTCTAAAACTTGATAACACGTGTATTCACCCTTTTGGGTTCGTTCTTCATCTAGCGGTGATAACACCCTCATGCCGGACAAACGCATTCAAAGATTATCAAATTACAGGATACAATAATTTACAGAATGTACATTAACATAGCGACCACCTTAAAACGATTACGTTTTAATAAACTTATCTAAGAAACATGAAAATGTATAGAAAAAAATAAACATTATATATACCGACATAACCCCTATTTAATTTAAAACATACAAATCAAATAAATTGGGTATAATGCACAATTCACTTAAACAATTAAAATACACAATTAAAATAAAACTGATATTGCATAATCGCTAATAAATTTAAAGTATACAAATAAAATTATAAATTGTGAGTTTATCCACTGTAACACTAAAGTTTAGTATTACAGTATAACTTCATTGTTTTGGCAAAGCACAAATTTTTGCAAATAATTGCAGCACAGCACCGTTTGCAATTTTAACACTAACCATTCTCACTATTCTTTATCGGGATGTACTTCAACTATTCGTCCAAACTTCTATTGAAGCGGCAGGATGTTGTCTTCCTTAATACGACAAGAGTATCTTTCTTTAATAGCAAATAATTTGTTTTCCATTTTGTTCGTTGCTGCAGTTTAGAGATATACGTTTTGTTCTATCGTTTCCAGATATGCTGATGCAATTGTTCTACCCTTTCAAACGTACATAAACGATTTTCCGGCAACGTTAAGATATTTAGATCCGGGAAGTTGTTAACTTTCTTGCAACCAATGAAATCGTTAACATCCACCAATTTAACGATATTGCAGAACTACTAGATATAACATCGGGTTACGTATGCTTAAGTTTCCTTATAACTTTACACGTTTTACCAACGTACGATCAACGGAAAAACTTTAAAACTAAGTTCCGTTTCACATGAAGCGTACGGTACGCGCTAGGCTCTACGCTTTAAATACGTTTACATTGTATGAGATACAAGGTTTCACATAGGCGCGTTTTTCAAACGCGACATGCGCGCGTTGGGTTTTACGGAGCACACGCTCAGCCCTTGCGCTCCGCGTATCTACGCCGCCCGTTTAATTGAAAACAAATTCAGGCTTGCCATGTGTACCATTTTTCCCTTCTGCTTTTGCTTTCCACAATACGAATAAAGGTGCGGCAGTGGCAACAACGTTTGTGTACATTTTTTCAAATACATTTTATTACTGCTCCATGTGGAAAAAACGCTTTACGCTCTACGTCGAGCGTAGGGCGTAGCGTGTATCGTACGCTTCATGTGAAACGCGACTAACTCGTTTGTTAATCGGCGACAAATAATCTCGACAATATTAACGCGTTTGCTCACTACACTCGCTCTTGTTGCTAAAATTTCTTAATTATTAATCGCTATCATTAACAACCATGTTCGTTAAATAACTATTAACGCTAGATTCCCAAAATCCTCCAAAATGAGAAGAATTAGGTGGTATAAAAATGCCACTCAACACCAATCTTTGAAGAAGCATGCGATAAGTTTTTATTATTAGTTTTCAAAAATTTATAAAGATCAAATAATTTTGAATTTGCGCCTACATACGTTGTTGCATTATCCGAGTGAATTTTTAATGGTATTCCTCTGCGTGCGATAAAGCGTTTCAATGCCAAAATAAAACTATCAGTTGTTAAATCGCTAACCAGCTCAATGTGCACCGCTTTGGTAGCGAAACAAATAAAATAACAAACATAACATTTTGAGCATGTACATCCTCTTCCCTTGCGATTATTAATCAGAAGAGGATGTGTTTAATAAGTACTCAAAATAGAAAATGGAAAATTTTGTGTTACTATGTCAAATGGTAAATTATTGGATTTAGTGACTTTGGAGCAACTCTAACACATTTGACGCATGAATTTACAAGACTTTTAGCTAAATTTCGGCTAGATGTGGACCTCAACCATTTACGTAAGATAGAAAGTAAACGTTATGGTCCAGCATGCAATAACCTATTATGTTCGTGTTCAAACAATAACTTAGAAAATAAATGTTTACAAGAGATTAAGTACGAGTGTTTTTTATCAAAATTAAAATACGAATTTATTAATTTACCACCTACGCGTATTAATCAGTCATTATCTAAAAATGGAGAAATACTTATAATGTTACTGCCTTTGTTCAAAGCTTTACATTGACTAAGCATTATTATTTCACAAGAAAATGATTTTCTAGTTAAAAACCCAATTGTTTTTGAATTAGAATTTAAACAGTTGTGTTTAAATAAATAACTCTACTACATAATTTCACAGTTTGTTAAATTATCTAGTAGAGTTATTTATTTAAATGTTTTATTTATACAATTTGCACAATTAAATTGTGTTTAAATCTCAAACAAAGTGCAATTTGTTTCTTCTAATTTACAAAGATCCGAGTATCGATCAAAATGAAAATAACTGATATGAGTACAGTTGAGACTATGTACAGTATTTCTTATTTTAGGTAGTTCACCCGTTGTTTCCTTTAAACTAGACCAAAGCGTTTCAAGATTATATAAAAATTCTGGACCGTTCCACCATAAATCATTATTTTCAAGTACTGAAAGCATAACACCCCTGGATAATAATCAGCCGGGTTAAATGCGTTGGGAACATGTCTCCAATTATAATTACTTGTCAAAGTTTAATTTTCAGGAATACGATGTGCGACAAACGTTTTTAATTGATTAGGCGGGGTTTTGATCCAATCAAGAACAATCATGGAATCTGTCTATAGGTAACAACAAGAAATAGAACAATATACAGCGTTATATACATGTTTTACTAATCTACCTAGCACAGAGCTCCACAAAGTTCAAGTTTTGGGACAGTAATTGTTTTTAACAGAGCAATTTTGCTTTTAGAACAAAGCAGTTTGCAATGAACCTTACCATAATTCAATATGCATCAAATGTAAACACAAGATTCATAAGCCAAGGTGCTGGCATCTGAAAATCCATGTACTTCAATAACCTGTAAATGTGCACAAATTATGTGTCAATGAATTTTTGGTTGAGTTTTGCCAATTCAGAACGAAAATTAATCCACTTAATTTGTAAATCCACGGGAATGAATTCATCTCAATCTAATTTGTGCAACCAAAGTTATTGCAGAATTAATTTAGCGACCACCGTGCAAGGATTAAATAGTCCCAACGGATCAAATACTTGAGATAAATCCGATAAAATTGATCTTTTTGTAGTGATACTTTCTTTATACTGAGATATTGAATAAACCAAATAATTGGTTTTAGAATGCCACGAAATGCTTAATGTTTTTGTATGTTCATTAGAACCTAGATTTAATAAATGTGGGTGATTACTATTTACATTTTTCAATATTCGAGGGTCATTTGCAATCTATTTTCTTAATGGAAAGCATTCTGCGTTTAAAACTTTGAGTACGTCGGCACACAATTCTAGTGCTTTTTCAAGAGAATTAGAACTTGATATAAATCGTCTACATAAAAGTTATTGAATATGTATTTTGACACCTTTGGATACGTAAGCTTACATCAATTCCCAGTTGATGTAAACTTTGAATAGCTAAGAACGAAGCAGAAGCAGTGCCGTACGTAACAGTATTTAGTTCAAACGCTTGAATTTCTTTAGAAGGATTGTCTCTCCATAAGACACATTGCAGATGCCGTTGAGAATGATGCACTAACACTTGCCGATACATTTTCTGTATGTCAGCCGAGCATACATAACAATATGAATGAAAATAGAAAAGAAGTCGCGTTGCCGTACAGGTCCGACCATTTGAAAATTATTAATAGAATAGCCAGACGTAGAAGGAGAAGAACTATTAAACACAATTCAAAATTTTGTCCTAACGCTCTCTTCTTTTAGCACACTATGATAAAGTAAAAAATAAAAGCCTTCGATATTGCATAGTGTAGGGCTCATGTGACCAAGATCACGGTGTTCACGCATAAATTCAAAGTATTTAAGACGAAGAGACTTATTGTTTTTAAACTTCTTTTTCAGATAATGTAAACATTTTACAATATTGAAATAAGAATTACCTAATTTTGTCAAATCACGTCTAAAAGGAATTCCAACAATAAATCTGACACAGTTACCTCTAGTGGTATTGGTAATGGTTTTTACATTCCATTTCTTCGATAGACATTGGATTAGAAGAAAGTAATATTTCCAGTTCTCAAAATAGTAAAAGCTGGTATTGAATACTTAAAGTGGAAGAAATATAACAAATGAATCTAGCTTGAACAGTGTATTGATTTAATGAACCGCTAACAACCCAACCAAGAAAAGTATCTTGAAATTTGGGTTCATTTCGTCCAAGAAATATTTGACCAACAGCAACATTAAATTATAGATCCGCTAAGGAAACATCTGTTGGAGTATTCAAATGAGAAATAATTATTAAGAAAAGCGTTTTAAACCTTCTAATGCTTGAATAAACTAAGATTCGTAAATCCTTTATTTTGTAGAAGAGGCTATAAAAACTGCTTGATAAGTTTTCTTAGGGCGACGTTTCGTGGAACGGTTGTGTTCACTTCTTCAGGCCAACTGAATTTATTAAAAAGAAAACAACATAAGTAAAAAGGCAGTTATAATTCGGTGAGAGCTACAAGTTTATCTTCTACTTATTGTAAATTCTGTTTGATAATTATAGATGATTACTTACGGAAAACAAATACACAGTAGAATGGTCCGCAAACAACGTCATTAATACAAAATTAATAAATAACGAAAAACAATTAATGTAAAAATACACGAAAACTAAATCACTAACATTACAATTTTATGGTCGTGTGATATAAAATATGAGCAATAAAGAATAACCCAAAACATTCCCAAGGTCTAGGAAATTTTTGAAAAAATAAAGGTAACGCTACGGTTATTATACAAAGAGATGAACACGAGGACAAAATTTATAGCTTACTTAACGATGTAAACACCTATAAACAAATGTTTAATAATGGACACATTGATTTAATAACATATAAAAAATTAGTCACTTATACCAGCATACCTCTTAAATTTTATGGTTTAATTAAAATACATAAAGACGACAATCCAGTTAGACCTATTGTATCGTGCATAGGTGCACCAAGTTATTTTTTATCTAAGTTCATTACAAGTATTGTTAATAACATCTCTTACTTATTTAAATATAATATTTCTAACTCTTACGAACTAGTTGATAAAATTAATAACAGTATCATTCCATCTAATCACATTATAGTCTCCTTCGGTGTTACATTACTGTTTACTAACATCAGCTGGTTTTAAAATTAATACAAAAATATTAGAGGTATCTTAAGAGTCATACCACTATTGAGTTGTTAGACTTTACTGACATTATTAATTTCTTGTTTGACTAGTTATTTTATATTTAAAGATGTTATTTATTTACAAAAATCTGGCACTGCAATGGGTAACCCAGCATCCCCAGTTCTAGCTAGTTTGGTTATTGATTTACTTGATTACGTATTAAGTAAACTATCATTTCATCCCATGTTTTTGTTATGTTATGTAGACGATGTCATTACTTGCATTCCTGAACATGAGGTTTTAAACACTTTGAATGTTTTTAACAGTTACGATTCACATCTATGTTTTACTTATGAAGTTGAAATTGAAGGCCCTCTAGCGATTTTAGATATTAAGATAATTAAGCATAACAACACGATAATAACCGATTGGTTTATTAAACCGATAACCTCAAATCGTACTATAAACTACTTTTCAAAACATGCTCACCATCAAAAAATAAACATTATATAGTCTATTAAAAACAAAATATTAAGATTAAGTAATTCTAAATTCCATATAAAAAACCTTAGTATACTAAAAAAATACTGAAAAACAACAATTATCCTAATAACCTGGTTAATAGAATTTTGTTTCACACTAACACCAGCCACGGTACGCCATCACCATCTATTCAAAATAATTCTATGAGTAAATTTTTTAAAATCATTACCGTTCCTCGTCTTACTAAGAAGCTGATTCCTATTTTAACAACATCGAACCTTAAAATAACAACTTATAATAACAATACTATTTACAACATTATTTATTCCAACATTAAAGATACGACCAAGTTATTAGACAAACATAATGTTGTATATAAAATTGATTGTATGGATTGGAGTAAATGTTATATTGGTCAAACGAAACAAAAAACTATTAACAGAATTAAGAACCACTAATATGAAAATAAAAAGGCAGAATCAGCTCTTGCTCTCCACCATATTAATATACAGCATAATTTTGATTTTAGTAATCCTTTAATACTAGATGTGGAACCCAAATTGTATAAAAGATTAGTTGCAGAAATGATATTTATTACACAACATAAGAATAATATTAATTTCAACACTGATACTAACAACCTTAGTACAGTTTATAATAATCTTATCTCAAAAATTTCCTAGACCTTGGGTATGTTTTGGGTAATCTTTTCATTGCTCATATTTTATATCACACGACCATAAAATTGTAATGTTAGTGATTTAGTTTGTAGTGGTTTTCGTGTATTTTTACATTAATTGTTTTTCGTTATTTATTAATTTTATATTAACGACGTTGTTTGCGGAACATTCTACTGTGTATTTGTTTTCCGTAAGTAATCATCTATAATTATCAAACAGCATTTATAATAAGTAAAAGATAAATTTGTAGCTCTCACCGAATTGTAACTGCCTTTTTACTTATGTTTTCTTTTTAATAAATTCAATTGGCCTGAAGAAGTAGACACAACCGTTCCACGAAACGCCCTAAGAAAACTTATCAAGTTGTTTTTATAGCCTCTCCGAGAAATATTTACTGAAGCACTTTGAATTTTGCCAGTGATCAAAGGTATTACTAAACAAAAAATGTCAAATGAAAATGTCGAATGCATAGCCATCAAATGAACAAAGAGAATTAGCTATCCGCATTACGTGTATTTTTGTCTCACTTTTTGGCAAACCTAATATTTTAAACAATTTAGCCGTAATAAAGTAGCTTCAACTTCCAGACTCAAGAAGAACTCTTGCTTAGTGATATTTGCTATTTGAATCAAAAACATTAACAATTGCAGTAGATAATAAAACAGTGCTGTTGCTGGAATCAAATGATGAAACTGTGGCATCGACAGTTGAAGCGTTCGGAACTTCTTCTAGAGTAGGATTTCTTGAAATATGTAAAAATGTATTATGTTTTGATTCACAAATACGACATCTGTACATTGATCTACAATACTTTGAAGTGTGGCCTTTACTAAGACAATTTAAGCACTTTCCGAGATTTCTTGCAGTTGTATATTAAATGAGCAGCTTTACAAAAGTGACAAACGGGATCAGCAGCAACCAAATATTTTGAGCGCGTTTCACGAAAATCAGAAGAATTAACCTTTTTACTTGGTTCGTGCGTAGACAACAAAGAAGTTTTACTTTTCTAAGAATTTAATGAGTTTGCTTAATTGATACTACTATAGGTTCTTGCATTTTCAAATTCCCTTGAACTATTCGGATCCAATTTAGAATACAACAAATGCACCAAAAATATATTTCTTTGATCGATAGGATCTACTAAAGTATCTAAAGACATTAAATTTCTTTAAAAATAATCGATAAAGTTTCTAATTTTTATAGATGACTCATTAATAATTCTTTCTAAACTAAACAATGGTTTAACCTGATGAAATATCAATGTTCGCGAATTATTGTATCGGTCGTTTAATCCATCCCACGCAATTTTTGTTTAACGCGGTGGTGGGAATGTTCTTAAAAAATTTGGCAGCTTTACCTGTCAACGAGACTCTAAGGTAATGCAAATTGTGTACATCGACAAGACAAAATAAATTTAAAAGCGGTTCAACGGTAGACACTTGCATACGCAAACGCGTCAAATCTACTACTGATAACGGCATATTATTATTAACATGAATTTTTAATTGATTTAAATAAGTTTCAAAACAATGATACTAAAGAATCGCTTACAAAGCGTCAAACAATTGTGTAGGTTATTATCGCGTCGATAAAAAGGAATAAATAAATGGAATCACTTACTTTTACGATTACGTGTTGAAACTGCATGTGTTGTGTTGCACCCTCATGCCGGATAAACGCATTCAAGGAGTATCAAATTACAGGATACGATCATTTAGAGAATGTACATTAACAAAAAGTAAAGCAGTTATTTCAGCAAGTTTTTGTGTTTCTCAAAATGATACTCCAAAATGATTTTTCGAAATAAAATATTATGTAAAGGGGAAAATTTTTAAAAACGTAATGGAAAATTCTTGTCAAATATTAAACTGAAATGAAACTGGTTTTCAAACATGCTCAGCAACTGGTAAAGCTTTGGCACCAAAGGGTTTAAAAAATGTATACACATTTGATGAAAGATCATCGAAGAAGAATATAACAGTTATGTTTACATTTTTGGAAAATACATCAACATGTTGCCCTATGACAGTCTATCCATACAAAAGAATGCCAGAAAATATTTCAGTCTGTTCTAGCGGATTTGGGAATTAATCGCAGCAATAATGGGTGGATGACCGTTGAAGTATTCTACGAATATATTTTAGTCTTCTATCTCTATTTAGTTATTTAGTTGCACAAGGTATACCATTCACATTGATGTTATTTCTTGACGCGCATAGGTCCCACCGGTAAATTCAAAACGTATTTGAATTATGGGGGTATAAAATCAGATTTTAACGTTTTCATCTCTATAGCCATTTAAAAAAACCATTATTCATACATAGTAAATTTTTATTATGAGATGGCTCTGCCATCCGTATTTCATTCATCTTAAACGAGATTACTATTTCTGAAAAAAAACTATTAAAAAAAAAGAAACTAACCTCAATTTAGACATTTTTTGTAAAGAGTACTATAGCTTCAAAAGTAATGCATTTTACATTTCATTAACAATTGTTAAAACTGAAAAAATTGAATTAAGAAAATTAATGTATGAGTTTGTAAGTTACATAAAGAAATGTTTTAATTTGTCAATACTTAATTTTATTTTTTTATTGTTATATAGTTATATATTTAACGAGTTTCTGTGTAAATTTATGCGTTTTTTTACGAGTGGACATCTTTATGTTGACAAGTGCGCAAAAACTATCAAAGACGGTTTACAGAGCGTAAAATTAAAATTTATGACAATTAAGAACAATAAAAGAATGAAACAAAAAAAAAGAAAAAATTATAAACCTTAAAAAGTAAGGAATTAAAGTAAGAATTAAATTTTATGTAGTATTACGGTTTCATAAACTTTATTTAAATTTTAAAGTTTCCAAAGATAGTCTTTTAGTATGTAAAACGTAAAATGCATTATCCGATCCTGCATAATTAACAGAAAAGTTTTACTTAAAGAGAAAATTATGTTTACATAGAATATTGTTGTTCGTTTAAAAATTAGTACAAAATAAAAAATTAATTCAAAGTATATTCAGTTATAATTAAACTAAAAGTTAGGTCTAATTGATTTGTTTAGAAACGCCATTTAGATTTCACACTGTAAAAAATGTCAATGTCAATTCAACCAATAAAATCACTTTTTCGATACAAATTCCGGAAGTTAAGTGAAATCCTGTAAAAGTCTCGACTTTAGAGCAAATCCTAAAATGCGTGCACGTTTGACAGCTGCTCTATCAGAAAGTATATCCTCTTGGGGAATTAAACATGGGGCCCGCTTTCCACTTAGCTTTCGCGACAATAGCACTGCCACGCGGTTAAAATATTGAACGTAACTTCAGCCACAACTATGCAACCTTTAGATTTGCAACCACTGATTTTTATTGTAATTTAAATTTTCTTACCATTATGTAAGTTTGATATAAAATTTTTCATATCTTTCAAATGTTTTATCTTTTATATGTAGAAATAGAAATAAAACTATAAATTCGCATTGAAGTAAATCGATTTTAAACAGTTTTATGCAAAAATGGAAAAATAATGATATTCACTTTCTGTAGATGAAGTGTCACGTATGTTTTATGATATTGCCAAAGGGTACTAGTGACGGTGCGTGTGTTATATGTTATCTAACAGCGTCTGGACGCAAATGCCGCCCTTGCCATCATTCGTTTATAACATAACTATCATACATATTTTATCACTGCCTTCCTAAGGGAACATGAACGCTTTGGTTATAATGCGGGAACAGTTACATATGAATTGGTTTTTTCATTTTTGTTTTTATCTATAAAAAATTATACCAAACTTTTAACAAAAGCAAAAAGTTAATTTTATAATAATAATCTAAAATTATATTACATTAACTTAACATAAAGCTTTTTCAAACGACATAAATTGTACAGACACCTAAAGTCATTTCCTTTTACTTCTAAACGAGCCATTTGCATGCATCGTGACTGTGAAAACAAATGCCTAATTTCTCATTTAAAAAAGAATAGAAACTAAAAATAAATCTAAAAATGTAATGGCACGAAAGAAATTATATTTTCTTAGGCCATTATTTATTTACAAATTATGTTTAAATTAAATACGGTACCGATAGATAAGTATAATAAAGTAATATAAGTTAACAAACTATAGATACTTATGGAATACTATTAATACCTTTTTTTAATTTAAGTGTTTGTTGTCTTATAAGAAACGCTTAGACAAATATTGAAAAAAAATGCCACTAAACTATTAGTAAAAAACTAAATAAAAACATAAACAAAAACTTTTCCCAACGTTATTAAATATAAATTAGAACAATCGCTATAATAGTTAAAGTTTATTTTGTTAACAGTTATTCATAATATATAGATACTAACTTTTGTAAGAAAAAATGTAAATTTATTTAAATAGATTAGATTTTAAACAATAAATAAAACTCTATTAACTTTAATCTACTTAGAAAATCTCATTCAACAAACGTGAAATATAGCTTAACAAAATTACAGTATAAACATAACAATTTTGCCAAAAAATGCATACATACATATAAAACAGAATGGAATTTTTAAATTGTAAAACTTGCCTTTTACGAAGAATTTCTTAAAAAGTTTTGATTTTAAAGTACAGCTTTAAAACAAAAACAAAATTGGAAATTGATAACAAATAAATGTAAAATTATAAATTTTATTTATTTATTTTTATTTATTGCAGTCTATATTCCAACAACTTTTGCAAACCTCTTTAATGTTATCTTTTTTTATTATGTTTTGCACTCCTTAAATTTCTCTATTTTTTTTGCAAAATTTTAATGTTTCTAGCAGGAGCGTTTAAGAGTTGGTTGTTTGATATCTATGTCACCACCAAAATTAAGCACTAATTAACTAGATTCTACTCTTAAAGGTTATAGAAACATAGGTTTTAAATAATTTGTTTTAGTTATTCTTCCGTTTTGGTGTATTTTTCAGACATGATAATCGGCCGGAAAATTATTTTTGTGCTTCCGTCCGTTTTGATGTATTTTACAGGTATCATAACCGGCCGGAAATTTTACTTTTCCGGCCTAGGCCGGTAAAGTGTAGTAGAATTTTATAATTAAAAGTTGGCACTAGTAATCATTAATTAATTAATAGTCATCTGTCATTTTGTCCGATTTATTAACATATACCATTATCCGTGTTATTGTTTAGAGTAGCACTAACAAAAAATTTTTAAACAAATATGACAAATTTGCTTATATCTTACAATTGCTAAAAACAACAATGATTTTATTTTCACATAAATGAAAATGTAATAATATTATATAGCTGTCAAATTAATTTCAAAAACAATTGTATTTCGTCATTACAGGTTTTAGTTTTATCAACATTTGTTATTAAATTTTATTAAAAATTAATACATAAATAACTGCTTTTAATTAATTTACACAATAAAAGTCAACACAAAAAATGTTGTGTATCACACGCCCTAAAAGAATTTTGAGAGTATTCGCTTTTTGTACAAATATGCTCATACTCGCAAAATCTCACTTTCTGGACTAGTGATACAAATAACTATTTCCAGCCTAGGTCGGTAAAGTATAGTAGAATTTTATAACTAGAAGTTGGTATCAATAATCATTAATTAATTAAAAGTCATCTGTCAATCTGTTAGAATTATTAACATACACCATTATCTATGTTATTGGTTAGAATAACACTAACAAAATTTTTTGAAACAAATATAAAAACTTGCTTATATCTTACAATTGCTAAAAACAACAATAGTTTTTTTTTTATTTAGGGAAAAGGAATAGCCATAACCGTAAATTCATTGACTTTATAACTAACTAAATTTAATTATTTATGTAAAAACTAAAACTATAGGTACTATAATAAAATGAACAAGTGTGTTTCTTTTAAGTAACATAGTAATTTATAAATGTTCTTGCACAAAATATCTTTTAATGTAATATTTTTTAGTTGTTAAGCTTGCCTAATATTGCTATATTTAGTACATTTGGTTAATATATGAGTTACAGTTAATGGTTGGTTGTAACATGCAGTACAGTTTGGGCGAACTTTCTTAGTGCACAGATAATCGTGCGTTAGCTTCGTAGGTGCTATTCTCAATCTGCTGATGGCTGATTTTTCTTTGCGGTTAAGTTCAACGCTGGGTGTCCATTTTATCGATTCGTCTTTAATGATTCTTAAGGTTCGTGAGCTTTCTTCATGCTAAAGTAACTTTTTCTTGAATCTTGCTTTTAGTGCATGTTTTGTATATTTGTATATTGTGTTGTATATTGTTCTTTGTTGTGTGTTGCTGATTTAGCTAATTAAGCTGCTTTTTCCTTTGTTGTTTACCAACGTGGGAAGGTATCCATATAAAAATATTATTTTTATTTTTGCTGCCTAATTGTACAAGACGGTCTTGGATTTCTTTGATGTATAGATTAAAAGGTTTACTATTTATCTAATCTAATGATTTGATTATAGCAAATAATTCTGCACAAAAAATTGAACTTAATTTGTTGATCTTAAAAGTTTGGTGTATGTTATGTAGTAAAGCACATCCGGTCTCGTCTTTGGTTTTTGATCCGTTTATATATATATGATGGACATGTGTGTATTTGTTTAGGATAGGGTTTAATATATATTTAATTGTACTAGGATGAGTTTTACTTTTATTTAAACTTACTAGTTTTAGGTTTATGTTAAAAGACGGCTTAAGCCAAGGTGCAAAATTGAAGTTGTTAGGTAATGTGGTCAAATTTAATTTTGAAAGTTTTTAGGATTATATACGCACTGATGTTAAAAGGTAGTGAAATATGTTGTTTGCTATCCTAAAGATTTTGAAAACTTGGAGGCATTATATATTAACATAGTTTGGATGTTGTTTGTTAGCTAATATTAAAGCTGTATAGTTTCTAGTTTCTGAATACATACTAATAGTAGAACTACTTCGAAAAGCCTGTGTAGCGTATCGTAAACCATTGTTGTAGGTTGTATCTAATAGTTTTAATATATTAGGTTTTGATATACGAAGCAGCCATAATCCATTTTTGATCTTACAAGTGTTTACAATTTGTATTATGGTGTTTGTAGTAGTTAAATCCCATTTACTGTGAAAGATTGTTAATATTAAGTTTAATGTTTGTTAGCATTTTTTGCGGAGAAGTTCCTTAAAAAATTTAAGGGAGCGGTTATTCATAAATAGACTTGGGTTTTCGTACACTCGTTTTCTGGTAAAATTAACACATTTTGTTTTTTCTTCACAAAAAGATAAACCATTCTTCTTGCACATATATTGATCGTTGTAACTATTTTTGAGTTTGATTTATGTTTTGATCGTTGTTGTAGATTACTATATCAGCAAACATAGTTATTTTAAGGCCGGGATGGAGCTTGTCAGCCAAATCATTAATTGCTACTAAGAATAAAACAGTCCTTCTGAAAAGGTACTACCTAATCTAACCACAAATGTTCTGCATTTTAAAAAATTTTGAATAAAAAAAATTATATAGCCTTGGAGTTTCCATTTTAATAGTTGTTTTATTATTTTGTATTTCAAAGCTTTATTGTTTGCTTTGTTAATATCTAAGAAAACTGTAATAAGATGTTTTCTGTTAACGATTGCGTTTTGTGTATCACTCCCTAAATGTGCAAAGGCGTCAACAGTTGATAGATGTTTTCTAAAACCATATTGGTATGGTGAAATTTTATTTTGTTTTTCTAAGATCCAGGTGAGACGGTTATTTACTATTCTTTCCATAAATTTACAAAAGGTGCTAGTGAGTGAAATTGGTCGGTAACTATTGACGTCTGTTCTAGTTTTGTTCTGTTTTAATATAGGTATGATTATAGCTTTTTTCCATTGTCTTGGAAGAACGTTATCTATATACGATTAAAAAAATTGTAACAGTTAAATTTTAAATGAAGCAGGAAGGTGTTTAATCATAAAATCTATCTATAGCGGGAGAAGAATCTTTGTAAAAATGTAAATTATATTCGAAATCTTCTATAGTTATAGGTAGATTATATTCTTCAGTAGTATTGTTTGGTATGTACAATGCTTGTTTTTCTTTAGTTTCTCTATACTGTAAAATTTCTGGATCGTACTGGGAAGAATTGGAGTTTACGGCAAAGTTTTCTCCAAGAATGTTTGCTATGTTTATGTTTAAGCCGGCTATGTGAAACGGTGTTTGGTAACCTTTTATGCTTTTGATCTTTTGCCATACTTGTTTATTTTTTGATGTATTATTAATATAATTTATATATTCGGTCCACGTTTATTTTTGTTTTATTTTTCTTCTTACAGTTGCTCTGTACTTTTTGTATTCTATAAGTGTATATACAGTTTTATACTTGACATATTGTTTGAAAGCCATAACTTTGTTTTGAACGGCTGTTTTGCAGTTTTGTGTCCACCATGGTACATAATGTTCCAGTTTGAGGTATTGCTTTGGGCTGCTTGAATGATAACATTGGTTACAATATTGTTCATTATGTCTACATCGTCTGCAGGATTAAAGATGTAGTGATTGTTTATAATTTCAGTTTGAAAAATGTGCCATTAAGCCTGTAGCACTCTCTAATTTTTTGGGTAATTTCTTGATGTTTGTCTGTTGGTGTTTGTGCGGGATATTATTATCGGGCGATGGTATAGGAAGTTGTTCGATAATTTCATGTACTTCTTCTACGTTTAACTGGTAGTTGGTTGTTATGTAAATATTGCAAGTTGTCATTTTTTGTTTTAAATAGAGAACTGTTGCTGACGTTTCTAATGTAGTAGTAAGAGGAATTGATACAAAATGTATGTCTAACTTGATAAAAGTGCATACTCCACCGCTAGCGTGTTCTGTAATACGCTGATTGTTGTGGATATTGTATCCTTTAAGGTATGGTTTGTGGCTTTTTTTGAAATGTGTTTCTTGAATACATAATGCTACAAGTTGGTGTTTTGTAGTAAGTATGCGAATGTCATTTATATGAACAAAAAAACCGGTGCAATAAAATTGGTTAATTTATATAACCTTATCGTATATCAGCATTGTCTATATATGATTCTTGAGAAGAACTGCTGTATTCGCTGTCCCGTTCTCTCGTTTTTCGTATGATGTTAATTATTCGAGTGCAGCAATATTTTATCTTTTGATGGGTGAGGAGCAGATATAGATCTTTTAATGTCGATTGATTTGTCTATATTAGGCATAAATGATACTGCTACATCTAATGGGTGAGATGATGTAATGTAATTTTATTATAAAAACTTTTGAATTGGAAAAGTAAATTTATAATTATCTTGATTACTTAGATACTGTTTAATTGGTGATAACATGCTTTCTACTGCGTCTTTTGTCGGAGTTTTGTTTAGGTTTCTTTGTAGGTTTTGTTCGTTTAGTGGTTACACTTTTTTGTGATTGCTTAAACGTTGCTAGAGTTTCCTCAATATGTTGTACTATTGGTTTTACTTTTTGAGTTTCAAACTTGATTTTGGTTTGTGATGTCTATTATATTTTTTAAATTAAACTGTTTCTTCGGGTTGTAAATTAAGGGTTTGTTCGGTTGGTATTTTAGTTGTTTGAGTGCATTTTGCTGCTAGGTGGTCTTGCTTTCCACATTTGTAACATTTAGATTCGTCGATTTGTAAAATTATGCGGTAATTATTTCTTTCAATATTTATCAAGCGTGAATTGAAAATATCAATATTTTCTTTCTATGTTACATATGTAAACCGTCGAAAGTTATAAATATGGGCGTATTCTGCGTTATCTAGTCGCGCTTTGATAAAATGTATTGGTGACATTAATTTCGAATGTAAATTTTATTATTGCAGGTTTCAGTTTTGTCAACATAAATTGTTAAATTTTGTTAAAAATCAATACTTAAATAACCGGTTTTAATAAATTTGTGCTATAAAGGTCAGAACAAACAATTTTGTGTATCACACGTCCTAAGAGTATTTTGCGAGTATTCGCATTTTGTAGACCTCGGCTTCACCTCGGCCAGCATTCTTGACTTTGATACAAATAATTATTGTCAAAAAGTTCTCGTTTTTCTTTTACGCATAAGCTATTTTATACTCCAACCATTACTTATTTATTTTGCTCAAAAAATTAAATTAATTAAATTTTTTTTTTTTAATTTTACTGCTGATACCTGCTACAATATAAGTATAATAGTTGTAGTTATTACAAAAACATTTCAGTTATTTTATCCACAATAAATTTGTTTAAAAATGGTAACATAAACAGAATAAAAAGCAAAACCAAATTTATAAACTTGTACAAAATTTGTGAACTTGTGAAAATACATAGATATCTTAAATTATTTTAATTGGTAAAAAAACATAATTATTTAAAATAATATTAATTTTTAATTTTAATTTAGTGTTTGTATTGTTCATAATTTACTGCTTGTACAAACTAAAATTGTTTAAATAAGAAAACGTTTATTGTTTTAAAATTTTATAAATACTTAACTAATTTTGTAAAAGTTTAATTAAATCTCGTTAGTAAACAAAATGTCTGAATATCTTATATTTTTTTTATTAAAGTATGACAAAACTTCTATATTTCATACTTGTTAATTTTAAATATTAATTGTAATTGTAGGTATTTTCTTAAAAAACATTCTTCTAATTTTTGTATGTCATTTGACGTACAAAATTATGGTAAAAAAATTGCTTTATTGAAATGTTTATCAAAAGAATTTATTCACGTAGTATTGAATATTTATGATATATTCAAAATACGTTCACAATATTTTTAATTGTGTGTTCTAAGTATATTTAGAAAACATTATATGCATATTTACAGAATGTGCTAATAATATTGAATATACATGTTGTTAAGCATAAACTTTGCAAAATCTTTCGTTATTTTTAACCATCGACGCAAAAAGAGAGATGTATAAGTTTAACGTGTGTATTTCTGTGCTTGTCTGTGACATCGTAGTTCTAAAACAAATAGACCTATTTTGATACAGTTTTTTCTGTTCGAAAACTAATGTGATTGAAATGATTCTTATTTATAATTTCTGAAGATCTGCTCCGGCGTTTGAAGATCACAAGTTATTTCCTACTTGACAAACGGGTCTAGCTAACTTTCACAACTCCGATTAATTTAAAATTTTTGTAATGTTGTTTCAGTGGTAGAAAATAACGCTTACGTAAACTGACTAGAAAATAATCACTTAAACTTAAAGAAATTACTTTTATTATATTATTCAAGCAAAGGTACATACGTTTCAGACGGAAACTTAATCTTTTTTGTAATCAATCCCCCTAAACCAACCATTAAACTAAATTTTATCACGTATTTATTAAGGTTTATAAATTATACTGAGCAACAATAATAAAAATGTTTCTTTAGCGGTGCACCGAAGCGACGACGCTTGGATAAAAATAAAGTGAAACCTGTAAATGTGACCATCTGTATAAACCGACCCATTTCTTATTACCATTGCGTAAATTGACCACCTGCCTTTTGCGACCATTGACCACTTTTACTGCAAATACTTTAAGTAAAAATGCTTTTATAATCTGACCAGGACAAAAAACACTTTGTGAACATATCGATTTTTATTTTAATTCATTTAGCTGCCTTTGTTAAAACAAAAGATATATATCATATTATACCATCTTAGGTATAAACAATTGTTGACGTATGAACTGGAGTCTTGCAAAATTTAACCCCAAGACATTTCCAATGCTGACTAATTTTGATTATTGTTTACTGAAGTGATCGCTAAATGTGAGTCAGAACTCAGAAGATTTAAGATCCGTTACGAAAATTGCAGCTAAGGTTAACGTTCTGGATGCGGTTACGTGAGTATCAGAAACGTGGCGACAACTAAAGAAGAAGAAACAATTATGAAATCTATCAAAAAGGCACGTTTTGCATTTAGGGAATTAGAAAGCAAACCTTCTGAACTTAATTCTTTTGAAACACTATCTCTACCACAATTTAGCAAGTTCGATATGGATAAGGATAATTCTTCTGTTTCTAGAAAGTTCAGTGCGGAAGAGATTTTTAAAATGGTATTGGAAGATCAATCAAAGAATAACTTGCAAGACGATAAATTTAGTAATAGCGATGGCGATACCGATAACAGTGCAACAGCTTTAGTTGCAACTGAAAATAAAATCACTCTAGTATGTTAAATCAGTTGATCAACTTTGCTGTTCAGTAGAGTCCTAAAAGTTTGACGTACTTATATAGCGTTAAAAATAAAGTTCACGAACTAATTTGTGTCAAACAAAATAATCCTAAGACTAATTGTTTGTATGTACATAATTATCCGTGAGTATTGTGATATGCATGTGCATAATTATTTTGTTTTATTCTATACATTTCTTTAGATTAAAGATAATAATATAAAATAAGAAAGTGTTAATTTGTAAATTTTAGTGTCTAAAACATTATTTCTTCTAAAATGACCACCTGGTCAAAGTGACTATTGCCTGATAGTCCCAAAGGTTGTCAATTTACACAGGTTTTACTGTATTACTAGGTACTTACAATAAAGTAAAAAAGCCCATAAACCCATTTTCTTTTTTACTTTTTAGAGGTTTTTTAGTATTCGGGGTGTTATATATGTGAACAAACCAGTGTGTGTGTGAAATCACCGGAACAGCTAGTGACAAGCAATTGAAGTCTGGTTTACACATATTCAAGACTCTTAAATGAAAATGCATTGTAAAAACTAAAGTGAGGTCGATTAAATAAGTAATCATAATAAACTACAAATCTTATTTAATTATTAAATTACATAAAGCATATAAAACATGGCGCAATTGTGTATTTAAGAAATTAAAAAAAATATTTATCACCATGTGCAAATTTAAGTAAAAGAAACAAATATAAGTTAAAATAATTCATACATTATGACCAAAAGTTAAAACAATCAAATAAATAATTGAATTTCTATTAAAATAAAATTAGTAAAGTGAAAATAAATTCAAGGTTACCTAAAACAATGCAGAAAAAATAGCGGAAAATTTCCGTAAGTTTAAACAGAATTTTGAAATTTATTTGAAAGCATCTATAATACATTTAAACGTAATTTATATGATGACGTTATTAAGCAATTTGAAGCGTGTACAAATTCCAAAAAAAAAGTAATCTACAAGCGTTACCTTTTATTACTAAAAAACAAGAGTCTGAAAGCATTGACTTGATAGACTTGTTTTATGTGTAAGGCATTAATCGCGTAGCTTAACAGATAGTGAAAAAAATTATGCTCAAATCGAAAAAGAATTATTTTCAATTGTTTACGCGACTCAAAAGTTTCATCATGTCATTTATGACAGACGAATTAAAGTAATAACAGATTACAAACCTTTATTAAGCATAACGGAAAAAAAGTATCTCAAATAATGTCACCCCGTTTACAAAAAACGAAACTGAAGTTTTTGAGATATAATTTAGGGTTAGAATATTGTCAGAGGTGTCGATTTTGACCTTTAGTAACCGGTTAACCGATGAAAGCTAAATTAACCAATTAACCAAGTGATTCATTTTTGGTTAACCAGTTATTTTTAACCATTCTTGGCAACTTATTCATTTCAACCAACCGATACATTTTTGGTAACTGATTCGTTTCAACTACGAGTGTTGATTCAATGAATTAAAGCTAAATAAACCAAATGATTCGTTTTAGTTAACCAAATTTTTTAACTCTTGCTTATGATTTGTTTTAAGCAACTATTGTTAACCGATTCGTTTTAATCACTTTTCTCAACTGATTTGGTTAAATTAACTCTATAGTGCATACTTAATCTACTTAATCAAATAGATTATTAAAATATTCTTAAAGATCCTTATTAGTGTAAAAAGTACTGATTAGTTTTTGCTTTATATATAAAAACTGTTAAAACGTCGAATAATTAAAAACCTAGTAATTTATATTTAAAGTAGTCGCCTTTCAAATTGTAAGATTTTTTATTATGTTTTATAGTTAAATTGTAGACGAACAGTTTTTTGTGTAAACAAAATAATTTTAAATATTTTAGTTTAATATTTATATCAGTGGCAATAACCAGTGGCCAGAACGATCATTCTAAATAAGAATGCGATTGCGATCACCTAGCATCTTTAAAAAATCATTCGCAATTGCAATCATTAAACAAATAAAACAAGGATTAAATTATCTTACCTACAAAATAAGGAAATAAAAAAAAAAGATTTCTCTAAAAAAATTTGCATTTGCTCAAACTTAATTTAAAATTTATTTTTTAGACAAGGCAGGAATGACTGCGTTGTTTTTTTAAAATTACACTATTGGTATAATTAGATCGATCTTCTAGAACAGTTTTGTAGCACTAGATAAGAATATAGAACATATCAATTAACGCGCCTTGATTAAAATGTATAAGGAAAATTTAAACTAAACAAAAAACAATAAATAACGGTAACTTCAAAAGATAACAAAACGACAACATGAAAAAACTTATATTTTAAAACCGAATGTTTACATTGAACAATAGGTTTTATTAGAAATATTAAGAAGTTAAAATAATATTTATTCTTTTTTGTTATAGAAAGTCTAATTTTGTATAAGTAAACTAAGAATATTTTATTTAAAACGAAAGATTGTTTCAATTAAAACGTGTTTAATTCGCTTTTGTGATTGATTACATTATATGAATTACAGAATAAATAATAAATTTTCCCCGTGGTTTTTCTTCGAAGGGCTTTTTCCTAGATTTATCAAACAACGATGGTGATTATCGATGGTTTGTAAAATAATAATTGTGTTCGTGGAGAAAAAATCGTTAACTTTAAAATGATTTGGTTAAGAATTAAGTTTTCTTGTTATTATGGTTTATCTACTTTGACGAGACAAAAAAAAATAAAAAAATGCAAAGATAAAAAGAAAAATTAAAAATTGTACACGTGCACTTGTATACTAGAGGCTTCAATCTTATATTTTACTTAATTAGTTATTGTAAACTACATAAAAGCATCAATCTCAATTGAAAATTAATTTAACTAAAAATTACATAGACGCCTTGCACCATAAAATGTTCCTCTGCGGAGAAGACTTTTTCTTAACAAAATTTATTAATTTATGATTTACGAATAATAAGCATAATCCGTATTTCTTGAAAAAGTGCCGTAAAAACCAACTGGTTCTAGTACCTACTTGCAGCACAGATGTTTCTTTACTAACTTGGCTGTTGTTAAACCCAACGCCGCCAATACAGCCTCCTTACCGTTGGTATGTGCGTTCTTATATACAGGTAAAAGGTACAAGATATGTATTGTCAACGACGAAAGATTGAATAAGTAGTCTTAAACACCTGGTACAATTTAGTACACATACGTAAAGACTAGCACTTCTACAATACGTTAATGTGGGCACTTTTTGTAGTACTGGCAATCCATATAGAAAGGATTTTGCTGTTTTGAATGTATTTATGTTTTAGATTGTTAGAAGTGTTTTAATTTAATTTAACAAAACAACAAAATAAAACTGGAATATTAGTGAAAAGAAAACTAATAAAAAAACTTTAAAAAAGTGTCAGGTGATTTGTTTAATTGTATCTAAATAGTTTATTTAAATTAATATAAATGAAAATAAATATTTTTAGTAAAAGTAATAAGTCTTCGATAAAAGTTTGCGAGTTTTCTATTCTAAAAATTTATTTTAAAAATTGTTTTTTAAATTGAATCCTCTAAAAAGACAAATTTTAACTTTTTAAACAAATAGGAATTTATTTGTTAAATTTCCAAAATTTGTTTTCTTAAATTAGAATGCAAAACAATTGCTTAATCTATTTATTAATTCCAAATATGTAATACTTATATTTTGTTTTGCGCCGAAGGTTTAACCAAACATAGTTAAAATAGATAATTTAATAATTCGTGATTTAATGGTCCTTTAACCAAAAGCCCTTGAAGTAAATCGTATAACAAAAGATGGCTAAACTGGATCGTTTTACGAAAGATGGTTAAACTGAATCGTTTAACCAAAGACGGTTAACCTAAATCGTTTACCCAAGGATGGTTAAACTGAATCGATTAGCCAAAAGTGGTTAAACTGAATCGATTAACCAAAAATGAATAATTCAATTTGAAATTAACCGGTTAACCAATAAGAAAATGATTCGGTTAACCATTTAACCGAGTCGATTCAACACCCCTAATTATTGTCCTAACAAAAATATCTTTAATTCTGTAAAAAGTACCAACAAAACAGTGCTAAAGATGATATGATTCCTCATTAAATACCAGAAAAAACATTTCAAAAAATGGTTAGCAATATTTTAGAATTTCGAGCAAAAACTCATGTGGTAATAAGAGACTATTATTCTAAATGGCTAGAGGTGTTAGCTTTGCAAAACAAAGCATCTTATGAGATAATAAATAACTAAAAATTTATATTTGCATCTCATGGAATACCCTGTTAATTAGCTGTAAAAAATATGCAGCACAATTGCTAGGAATGTCGGCAATTTGCTTATAGTTGAAACCTTAAAATTATTATAAGTAGTCCTCATTACTCTCGTTTAAACGGACTATCCGAAAAAGAAGTAGCAATAGCTAAAAGCGTTAAAAAAATCTGGGGATCTGGCTATTAGCTTATTAGAAAATACAAGTAATGCCAATTGTTGATCTTAATTATCTATCCCGGAATTACTAATGGGCACATCATTGAGAAGTAAATTGTCTATTGCTGTTAATATATACCTGTAAATTATAATAATTTCAAGATTAAAAAAAAACAGAATGTAGGAGATTGCTTGATAAATATTATTCGGGTAGAATTTGTAAAATTACAAATGATCTAAGAAAGGTTGAAAACAACAAAAATTGAAAATGAATGTAATAGTCTAAGATCATTTATATTTAGAGATGAAACTAATAGATTGAGTAGAAGAAATAGCGTTTATCTGAAAAAGTCAAATAATACACCTGTCTTTAAATACGTTGATCATGATTTAGATGAGCGTTCAAAATTGAAGCAAAATTATACAACTTGTACCTAAACGGCAGACCAAATTAAACGGCTATCAATACTGGTGCAACATTAAAATGTAAAACTTTTATTATATATAGTATATATAAATTGGCAACGATCTATATTCTACATTAGCAACCAATATTTTGGTTCTAGCTTAGTGACCAATGTGATTTTTTCGTTGGTGACCTATCTAGGTTACACATTGTAAACCAACATCAATTTTAAATTAAAAATTGACAAATATTGTACATTGATAACCTATATTAGTTCTGCATTGGTAACATGTATTAGTATTACATTGAGAACCAACTTCTATTCTTTATTGGCAACCTGTATTTGTCCTACATCACCAACAATTGTTCTAGATTCAAAACGAATCTTTATTTTATATTAAATAGATTAGTTGTTAGTAATTGATTTACTAATAATTTAGTAACGTATATAGTATATTCTTTATTGTTTTCAAAAAATATAGACAAATAAATTGCATGAATTAGATAAAAATAAGAAACAAAAATTACAGTTAATTAAATTAAAAATAAATCATTAATTATCATACACAAAACAATAATACATAAAACTAACTAAAAAGTTATAATAATTTTTCTTCGGCGCAGCGGTTGCCGTGAACATCAGTGATAATGTTTTTGAATACTTGTGTCTTTTAAAGCATATTTACAGCTTACCTAAAATAAATTCATAAATTTTCATTGTACTACAAAATGATAATTTATTCTTTTTTCTAAAACTTGAGTATAAAGCTATCGCCTAGAGTTTTTTTCGTATCGCTATAAACAAAAATCAAAATTTCTTTCTAAAGTTGGTAATTGCAACTTACCTATGTTTTGTTTTTTTCGGTTCTTCTAAATCTTCAACATCTTGATTCTTTACTTTTCACCGGCAGTTTATTACATACAATAGCTTGAAACTGATAATTTGCTCTTGAGTAGAAGCAATATTCAAAATTTCTGTAATAATTTAGTTATAAAATTCGATATATTAAGTAGGCACTGGGATTTGTTTATTTTAAGACAACGAATTTAATGAATTAAAAGTAACACTATTAAAATCTTCTTTCAAGGAGGGGCATAAAAAAACTGCTCAGTTTTTCTTTGAGGCGACGTTTCGTGCACTAAATGTGCACTTCATCAGGCCACTGCAATTTTATTAGAGTAAGTACAAAACAACTATCTAATTTAATAAGTTAGTAGTAACTAAATTACAGATATAACCAGAAAACAATAAACGTAAGAACTTACGTAGAACATTAGAGCAAGTTACTCCGAAGTTTTTCGACAAACATGAAACACGTCCTAAACTTAATAGATAACAATGTGATTAGTAAAAAGTCAATGAATAAAACAATAAATAAGTATAAATAATAAATAATAAATGACAAACAATTCAACATGGGAACAAACACTGTGATATGTATAATCAAACATTATTTCAAGGTAACCTGTAATCAAATAATACTAAAAATTGAAAATAACCGCGAAACACACTAGTAATTTTTTGTAATTTTAGAAATTATATTATTATAAATACTACTTAAATTGTTAGTGTCCGTATTAAAATTAATATTATTTTTGTATATGTTGATGAAGATCATTTCAGAGACTAATCTTTTCTTGTAATTGTTTTCCACATCTAAAATAGTAGGGTTGTTAAAATCGAAATTATGTCCTGTGTCGATGTGATGTACAGATAACGCTGTTTCTCCTTTTTTAGTTTTACAGTCATATTTATGGTTGTTAATACGATTTTTAACTTTTGTTTCGTTTGTCCAATGTAGCAACCTTGACAACCCATACATTCTAATTTATATACTACATTGTGTTTATCAGTTATGTCAATTTTATCTTTCGTTCTGCTGTAAAACATGTTGTAAATAGTATTCGTGTTATACATTATTATTTTGATGTTATCTGTTTTTAAGATCGGAAGTAATCTTTTGTTAGGTTTGGGACATTAATGATTTTTGTGTACATAATATTATTAGTGTTAGAGTTAGCTTTAAGATTAGTCGTAGTTAGATTTACAGATGGTGAAGTATTAGTAGCTGTGTTAGTGTATGTTAATAATTTATTTACTATATTCTTAGGATAGTTATTATTTTTAGTATCTGCTTTAAAATGCTAAAATTTTTGCATAGAATTGTGGACTACTTAAAACTAACATTTTATTTTTCATAGCCTTGATGATATTAACCTTTTGATGATGTGGGTGTTTGGATAAATAATTTATAGTTCTGTTCGAGGCTATAGGTTTGGTGTACCAATCACTAACTAAAGTATTAGTAATACTGTCTTTACTAAGCCTAACATCTAAGAAAGGTAAAGAACCATTCTCTTCTATTTCATACATAAATTTTAGATGTGGATTATAGTCATTAAACGTGTTAAGAGTGTATTGAATCTCTGCTTCAGGTATACAAGTAATAATGTCATCAACGTAACAAAATAAAAATGACGGCATAAATGTTAAATTGTTTTTACATATTTAAGTAAGTCATGCATAACCAGGTTAGCTAATATAGGCGACGCAGGGTTACCCATGGCAGTACCAAATGTTTGAGTATACATTACATCCTCAAATATAAAATAACTCGAATCAAAGAGAAACTCCGTGAGTTGGACAACATCAACTAAATCTAAAGTAGTATGGCTTTTTAGTTCTATCCAATACTTTCTTATAAGTTTAACCACCAATTCTTTAGATATATTGGTAAATAAAGAAGTGACATCAAATGACAAAATCGTATAATTTGATGGTATTATTATATTTTTAGTTTTTTCTATCAATTCAAAGGAGTTTTTTATATTATGTTCAAATAAGTAAGATATATTCTGTATTATATTAGAAATGTACTTAGACAATTCGTACGTAGGAGCTCCTATACATGAAACAATAGGTCTTATCGGATGTTCATTCTTATGGGTTTTAATTAGGCCATACATCTTAGGATCTTCTAATATAATACAGAATATATCTTACTTATTTGAACATAATATAAAAAACTCCTTTGAATTGATAGAAAAAACTAAAAATATAATAATACCATCAAATTATACGATTTTGTCATTTGATGTCACTTCTTTATTTACCAATATATCTAAAGAATTGGTGGTTAAACTTATAAGAAAGTATTGGATAGAACTAAAAAGCCATACTACTTTAGATTTAGTTGATGTTGTCCAACTCACGGAGTTTCTCTTTGATTCGAGTTATTTTATATTTGAGGATGTAATGTATACTCAAACATTTGGTACTGCCATGGGTAACCCTGCGTCGCCTATATTAGCTAACCTGGTTATGCATGACTTACTTAAATATGTACAGAACAATTTAACATTTGTCCCGTCATTTTTATTTTGTTACGTTGATGACATTATTACTTGTATACCTGAAGCAGAGATTCAATACACTCTTAACACGTTTAATGACTATAATCCACATCTAAAATTTATGTATGAAATAGAAGAGAATGGTTCTTTACCTTTCTTAGATGTTAGGCTTAGTAAAGACAGTATTACTAATATTTTAGTTAGTGATTGGTACACCAAACCTATAGCCTCGAACAGAACTATAAATTATTTATCCAAACACCCACATCATCAAAAGGTTAATATCATCAAGGCTATGAAAAATAAAATGTTAGTTTTAAGTAGTCCACAATTCTATGCAAAAATTTTAGCATTTTAAAGCAGATACTAAAAATAATAACTATCCTAAGAATATAGTAAATAAATTATTAACATACACTAACACAGCTACTAATACTTCACCATCTGTAAATCTAACTACGACTAATCTTAAAGCTAACTCTAACACTAATAATATTATGTACACAAAAATCATTAATGTCCCAAACCTAACAAAAAGATTAATTCCGATCTTAAAAACAGATAACATCAAAATAATAATGTATAACACGAATACTATTTACAACATGTTTTACAGCAGAACGAAAGATAAAATTGACATAACTGATAAACACAATGTAGTATATAAATTAGAATGTATGGGGTGTCAGGGTTGCTACATTGGACAAACGAAACAAAAGTTAAAAATCGTATTAACAACCATAAATATGACTGTAAAACTAAAAAAGGAGAAACAGCGTTATCTGTACATCACATCGACACAGGACATAATTTCGATTTTAACAACCCTACTATTTTAGATGTGGAAAACAATTACAAGAAAAGATTAGTCTCTGAAATGATCTTCATCAACATATACAAAAATAATATTAATTTTAATACGGACACTAACAATTTAAGTAGTATTTATAATAATATAATTTCTAAAATTCAGAAAAATTACTAGTGTGTTTCGCGGTTATTTTCAATTTTTAGTATTATTTGATTACAGGTTACCTTGAAATAATGTTTGATTATACATATCACAGTGTTTGTTCCCCATGTTGAATTGTTTGTCATTTATTATTTATTATTTATACTTATTTATTGTTTTATTCATTGAGTTTGTACTAATCACATTGTTATCTATTAAGTTTAGGACGTGTTTCATGTTTGTCGAAAAACTTCGGAGTAACTTGCTCTAATGTTCTACGTAAGTTCTTACGTTTATTGTTTTCTGGTTATATCTGTAATTTAGTTACTACTAACTTATTAAATTAGATAGTTGTTTTGTACTTACTCTAATAAAATTGCAGTGGCCTGATGAAGTGCACATTTAGTGCACGAAACGTCGCCTCAAAGAAAAACTGAGCAGTTTTTTTATGCCCCTCCTTGAAAGAAGATTTTAATAGTGTTACTTAAAGTTCAAATAAGGAGGATAAAGAAACCGTACCATTAATGAATTAACATTATTATAATGTTATTTATAGAGTTAAATTCTATTTCAAACTAAAAAATGTTTTTATCTAAACCCAAATTAAAAACATGGCAAATTATACAATTAAAAATGAGATTTAATGTTATAATAAAAAAATTTACTTACGTTAAATCCAAGTAGGTACCTGCTGCAAACACAACTTAGTGTGGGATTCATAAACGTTACTTAAGCACAACTCATACTTCACTTCTACTAGACTTGACTAAGTTGAACTTTTACTCATACTTAAGAAAGGTATTCTTAAAGCACCCTTAAGTATTACTAAGTGAAGTATAAGTAAATGTGACTTTTAATAATTAACAATATTGCAACGTCGCTTTTGTTGACGTATTTATGTGGCGCATACGCAGTAGTTCATTAATCTGTCAAATTCTTTGGTTATTTTCGTTCCCGCGTACTAATATTTTGTAAACTATTTATCATCTATCTTTAATTTTAATTAATTATCAATTCTAACCTTAATTTTTTTATTTACTATTATATGTACCATAGTTACTTTTATAATTAGTGTAGTTTTAAGGTTAAAGTTGTAAATATTTAAATAGAATGTCCGGAGAACCAAAACGTGCCATATTTAGTGCTGACGAGAAAGAATCGTTAAAAATATTAGTGAAAAAATATAAAGATATTTTAGAAAATAAAAAAACAGATTGTGTGAGTGTATCACAAAAAAAAAGACATGGATACAGCTAGCTGTAGAATATAATTCTTTAGCAGAGAATTCATCTGTAAGTATAACAATTAATGAAAAGCAAGTAATTATTTTTTTTGTAATTGCATAATAGCGAACACCACAGCAACTAAAAAAATGTTGGGAGAATTTAAAAAACAAAAGAAAAATGGAATTATCGTTAGAAAAGAGGGAAAGACTGACCACTGGTGGTGGATCATTTCATCCTCCAGCAGATAATCTAGAAGCCCCTTTAACGGATGACATTCTTGGTGGAGTAGACATCGAACTAAAAGATGTGATCGATAGCGACATCATACCGCAAGAACATGAAAATGAATGTATTGAAGCCTTTATTGCAGAAGGTAACTAGTTCTTTAGTCTTAATCGAAATTACTGTATTTAGCTTTGTAGATATTCCACAAGAAACTTCGGAAGTTACCTTAAATTCGATTGGTTTAGAGAAAACTCAAAGTTCAAAAAGAAAAACATATGTAGGAAGAGGTACCGCCATTGAAAGGGAACTTGCTGTACGATTAGACAGAATTGAACTTTTAAAAAACAGGAAGTTGAATTGCACGCAGCAAAAATGCAAGAACAACAGCTACGAATTAAGGAAGCTGAGTTAAAATTGCTACAAACGGAGGAAGAAGGCAGACTTCGTATAGAAATTTTAAAAGAACAATTGTTGCAAGAGCATAATAAACGCAATATATGTTAAACATGTTTTATATATACATATATATAAATACATTTATGAATAATAATTAATTAGTAAAATGTCTATGAATAAATGCTGCACGTATTGCATGTCCTCTTTCTTGTTGAGCAACTGGAGCAACTGGAACATCTTGTGGCATAGCATGAACATCTGCTACAAACTGTTCTCTTTCTGCAACGGCAATATTATGTAAAACAGCTGTAGCTCCAATAATTTTAGTAACCATTCTAATCGGGTGGTTTAGCATCAAACTTATGCAACGAAAACGCTGTTTCCAAATACCAAACGTTCTTTCCACTACATTTCGAGTGCGTATATGTGCTCTGTTATACCGTATTTCTTCTCTAGTTTCTGCTGCAGCTACAGGAGTATACAAATAATTTGTTTGTGCATAAGCACTATCTCCTAATAATATCCCTGATATTTGATTGGTTTCTAATTTTAATTTCAATAAACTGTTGTTAAATATTCTACTGTCATGTGCAGAGCCTGGCCATCGTATCACTATGTTGTAGAACTCATAATTTGGACCTGCTACTGCCTGTACATTTATCGAAAACCAGCTTTTACGATTGCGATATATTTCACCTTGCTCTCCCCCAGGATTTTTAATTTCAATGTGTGTACCATCAATACACCCTATAACACCAGGAAAGTTTGCAATAAGAAAAAAATTTCTTTTAGTAGAGATCAATTCTTGGCCTTCTGGAAATTTTATAAATTGGTGCAACTTGCTAATTAAAATATCACTGACTTCCTGTACAATTCTTGATGTAGTAGATTGACTTATAGAATCTACATCACCGCATACTCTCTGTAAATATCATAATACAATTTTAAAGTTCCATATTGCTTTAAACTATATAAATTCAAACCTGGTAACTCCCTGTAGCAAAAAATCGTAAGGCACAGCACAATTTTATGATTATTGGCACAGGTAAACCACGTTGCTGTCTTTGATCCCCATCGGGATACACTAATGGTAACAATACTAATTGAATGCTGTTGTAACCAAACCTGTATCGTTGCAAAAGTTCTTCGTTTGTATATCGTTCTAAAGGATTTTGCACGTCTCGTAAAATCATTCTGCGAAATAAGAAATTAGTGAATATCAAAATAATATAAAAGTTAATACTACTTACCTTGGTATAGGCAAATATTGAAAGTTATCATTAACATGATTAACAAATTCCCAAAAATCATCCATTGATTAAAAAACGCGTTTTACAAACTTAAACTAGGTATTACTTCTCGATAAGTAATCACAAAGTGTTCGTGGAGCTGTACTTAAACGTCACTTATGTTTTGGCAGTTTGACACTTTTCCTTGTGCTAATGCGCGTGCGTCACTAATGTAAAAAATTTTATGAATGCCGATAATCGACTAAGTGCTAGTAAAGTGTAAGTTTCACTCAAGTATCTTTTATGAATTTCACCCTTAGTGGCATAAAGAAAAGTGCGTATTAGACGAAGGGTACGAAAATACAATGAAACTATATTTACAAGGGATCAGTAAAACTGCGAACAGAACCTGTCGACCTTGCGCAAACAATTTTTCGTAAACGTAAAAATACAAAAGTAAAACACAAAAAATCTAATGTTTTAAGTATTTAATCAACAAAACACAACTATGTAAACATTTACTTTTATTTGATTGCATTATAAATTATAATTATATAACGTTTTAAACTTTCTATTGTATAATTTTGTTGACTATGTTATATGTATATACTGTGAGTTTGGGACAGATCCTTTCACATCTACCTAAATAATAAGTTGTAACAAAAAATTAATTTTAGCAGAATGTTTACATATTACTATGTATTATTCTACAATATCTTTAATTGTTTTACATTCGATGTTTCTACACGTTGCATTTATGCAGTTATTTAATCATTATTTACTCAGAAACAAATCCTTACCCTTACCGTTATGAGCTGGTAAACTTTCGTAAATTTTTGTAAAAATAGATTTATTTAAAAATGTACCACAATAAAAAAGTTCTAAGTATGCACAAAATTTTACGTTTTTAAAATAAATAAATAAGTAAATGTTATCGTTTCAAAAGTATTTAAAATGCTTCATCAACTAATAAATCGTTTAACTATTTTGATGATTATAAACCACTTTTAAACAGTATTTATCAAAGAAATTATTTTTTTATTAATTTAAGCAATGTAATTAAAATGTACCTAAGTATAATTGATGCGACCAAATATTCAAAATAATCTTAATTCAACACATTAAGAATATTGACTAAAGATTCGATCTAATAATAGTCATTAATAACTATGTATAGTACATAGTATAGTAATCAAGTTTTTTTTTACAATATAAGACAATAATAGTTTGCAAATATTTTATTAAGATCGGATCTACACACACAATCCATATTACTCTACCTAAATAAATTTAATGTAGGTCAATATTATATCTAATTTAATTTTACGCGGTCATTCAATATTAGTTATTTTATATAAATTCAACGTCTATTTTACATCGTTTTACTACATTGGGTAATAATTGGCTGCTAAGATTGTGGCAAGATGGGTTTTAAATGATCAATATTGACCAATATTCAAATATCGGTAACAGATCGGAACCATATGGTTCCAACTTTGTGTGCTACTAAGGTAAGTGTATACTAAATAAGCAGAAATACCCCGTATCTAGCAAACTTATCTTCAAAAATTGACAAAATTAATGACCCTCTGTTAAGCAACTAACAACACATGCATTATTTTCTCCACGTTTTTGAGAAATTCAGTAGATTTTGCAATAACGCAACAAAAACTTTTGAATGTTTTGATAATTTTATCATCGACTACATATTTGAACAAAATAGTAATAAATACACGGTTTTTGCTTTGTTTATTTTAATCAAAAGTGAAATAAAACATTACATTTAAACTTTAGGATTACTGACTTTACCTGCTTATAACGGCATATAAGATAAGTAAAGCACAAGTTTAAATTATTATCAATAAAGGATAATTTGATTGTCATCAAAGATAAATTTCTTTTTTATAACATTTACTAAAAGTTGCAACGGTTTAAATTCATTGGCTTAAATTATGATTATTTATGGTATTTTAATCGCAGTTTCAATATACCGATACATTTATTTAACGCTTTTATAAATTATGATACAATTATAGAATGATACCTTTACAACGATCAAGAACAAAGTAAATTTAAAAGAAAAACAGTTTTTTTATGAATCGCTTCATTTTAGAGTTGTAACGATTTTTCGTAATTTAAGTTTTACTTAATTCTTTGGGTATTGTAAAATCTTTTAAATATTATGTCTCTGGGAAATGTTTGTTATCAAATAGCGCATATGGTAGGTATTTTGATTTTAAAAAGTTTTACGTTATTGTGTGAAATCGTCCGAACATTATTCCGGAGAAGTTTATTTTACCATTTTCTTTTGGAAATTAATTAATTTAAAATTTCGAATTTTTTCGGATTGGGTTTTCCTGTTTATAATTTAGTCTAAACAAGACAATTATTTTTCTAGAAGTTCTTCGAGAGCGTAAGTCTGTTTTGTTTATATGGGTTTTTACGTCGCCAGCATTGGAATTAAGTCCGATACCTGGTCGTCGCTAATAAGATTAGTTCTTAAAACAATGCGGACTATCAGCTAGTAAGATAGTATTGCATAATTAGACTAGTTAGATATTAATTTAGTTTAGTTTATTATCTTAATGTACTTGCTAGATAAGCGTAGTGAAATAATACAGTTTGTTAATTCTATAATTTTTGTTCATTGCTATTCTGGCGTGACAGAGTTATAGCAAGAAAAATGTAAATACAAGAATTATTATAGTATTATAGCACTTCAAGATTCAATACTGATAATCAGGAACGGTACATAAATAAGATTAAATTAGTTAATTATGTAGATTATTGTAGATCCATATGACATGAAAGACAAAAATTTTTCCAATAACTTTGAAACAACACCTTTAATCCCTAAAAAAAACATTATAGAATACTTTCTCCTAAGGGTTAGCCCATTTACCCAAAAAGAGTAAGCACGTACAAAAGTCTGTCTGCATTTGTTTATGTCGTTTGCATTTGGGTCAAAAACTTTAAAAGTCACTTAGATTTTTATTTTTAGGAAAGATATGAGTGCCTAAATGTCATTTTTTAATCACAATCATCGCTCATACGTTCTAGGTATCTCATTAAGAAAGATTAAATGAATCGCCATTGAAACCGTAGTACATTTATGATGGAATGGGGAAAATCATAGCTTCACATTGCAAACGCAAGGTAGGTTTTGGGGATACTGCTTGTATCGTCCAACCTCTGACATACAGCTTGACAAATATAGAAACACATTTGAGAATTAGCACTGGATGCGCACACCCTAGAGTGAGAACGCATTCAGAGTACCAAAGGCAGAAAATACGCCTGACTTTAAACGACATTTTGATGTTTATTAAACTTTGTATTAACTAAATGACTTTCTTTTTTTTTAATCTTTGTGTTTGACTTTTGACTTAAAATCGATCTCTCACTACTTTACTAGCTTTATATTTAATTATAAATTGCACTAACGCTGATTTTAATCAGGCGGATGCAAAATAAAAACAAGGATAATGTGTAGTGGAGGTACATGACCTACTGCGCATTGGTAGGCAGTTCTTTCGTCATGTAGTCTTATATGTGTCAAGCTGTACATGTAGCAGCCACTGCTAAATCATGATTTAGAAATTATTATTGCGGCTCTCAAATTCAATCTTTGAGATTTTTCAAATCTTCAAACCAATTTTTTAGAAGCCGCTAAATATAAATATTATAGTAAAAACATAATAAGTGACGCTGGACCTAGCTCTAGACATAGCGGTTAAAACAGTAGAGCAGAATAAAAATGGATGGAGAATGCAAAGTAGGTGTAGGAGTACTGCTTCAACTCGCTACTATTTATATGATTTTGTAATGAGTTCAAAACTTTTCATTTAAGAAGGACAAAAACAAACCGTTTTAAACTATTTTTGTAGCAATGTTTCGTGCTGTAAGTAAACACTTAATCAAGTCAACGAATAGGTTAAAATGGAATAATCCACCAGACCACAAACATAGTCAACTTTATATTACAAAAACTACAAAAGTTTTCTAGCAGCACGTAGATCACTATTAACAACTCGGGAAAATCTATCAGAGAGACTAAACTAGAATTGTTCCATTTGGCCATTGGCCGAAGATTAAACGATGGTAGCTTACATGGCAGGACTCCCGCGTAAAACTAACATTAACAATAGCACACGCACAAACGAGCCTTGATTTTTGTCTAATAAATGATAATTTTAAATGGATCACAATATTTTTGAACGGAAAAACATTTTTATTTTCCAAAGAAGCTCTAGTTAAAGTTTGATGGACAAATTAAGATTAGGAAATAACAGTTAAAAATAATTCGTAACCACTGTCTCTATTGAAATTGTTAGAATATTTAATTTATTTCAATAACTTATCTAATTTTTCTTGAATCCAGTTTTTGTTTAGAACTTATTTTAGTTTTCTGAAAGTTTAGATCATGAAGTAAAACCGAAGGCAATTGCAAGTAAACACCCACTCTGTTTTTGTGAAATAAGATAAAAACAATTTATGAATTTTTAATTGCCTTACAGGTCATTATTTTTGACACTGATTGTACAATATTTCTTAAATATTTTAAGTATTTTTATTAAAAAGTATATACACAATCAGTGCACGTAATTTGTATATTCACTTGGAATATTATCTGAATGTGCGCTGGTGGGACATTAATTGTTTATTAAATTAACGAGTAACTGCATATAATGTTATGTACATTATATGTAGAAATTTTTATATTTTGCAAACTTTCGATATTTTTTTTAATATCCACTGAATATTCATTAAATTTGTTTCTATTGTGTTACCCACACATGATTACAGTTTCCATTATTACACACAGAAATTTCCTTCAAATACAACAACACAATACTGTTATTTCTTTAATTCAGAAGCTACATTATGAACTTTTTGCTTCAGAACAAAAAAATACATGATTATTATTAGTCAATAAATTAACATAGAAATTAGAATAAAATAAATTCTATTTGTGCGAATTTAAACTAATTTTTATGTTTTATTAACAAAATTACAACTAAATTATTTTTTGTACTGTTAAGATATTTTTTTTAGTAAAACATAGCATGCAAAAAAATTGTGTAACTATGTAATTCTAATATTTAACATGTTATAAACAGATCATACATTTCAAAAGCACTTTTTTTTTAAAGTAATAGTAAAAACTTTATAATTTTCATATAATTTATATAATCTAGTTGACAAGAATTATTAATTGTATTATTACACAAGTATTATGTTTTAAAAATAATTTTACACTAAGTTGAAATCAAATGTTTAAAAGTTGTTTTTTCAATTTACAATTTTTCAGCTTTATGAAGTGAAAAACAATTTGTTTTCTAAAAATATAACTTAACGTGTCATTTTAGATCTATTACTCTTTCAAACATCAAGTTTTTTTATTGTTATTGCTTGTAACCATGAAATACTTTATTTACTTATATGAGAATATATTAGTTCTTATCGTAGTGATGATTGATTTTACAAACAAAGTTTTGTTTTACTTGTTTATTAATATAACAATAAGTACTAACTTTAAAAACGTTATAGACAATTTATTAATTGTTTTAATGTATTTATAATAAGCTGTATAATGGCATAAAACAGTGCTGTTTTTGAGTTGAATTAAGTTAAAATTTTTATTGAAATTGCTAATACAAGTTTTGTAAAAATAATATAATACGCATAAGAAAAACATTTTAATTTGATAAGTAATTTTTGTCTTACAATAAATTTGTAGGTAAATGTGTCTGTTACTATTGTGCTACTCTTATATAAAACCAAGAACATTATACGTCTACAAATTCATTTTTTAATTAAACTGGCAAACAAAAATCAACTTTTTTATAGATAAAACTACACTAGAGAGCAGAATATGACCTTGGATTTTCTCTATCATCTATACACTGTTTGATACAAAGTGTGCATGCCGGGTTAATCTTAAGTAGTAATCAGGAAACAAACTAAGACTGTATTTGTTTTGGTATTGCTTTTTCATGGTTGAACGTCTTAGTGGAATTGTTTATTATGTTCTACACTTTTTTGATTTGCGTAAGAATATACTATTTTAACCCGTTCAGCAACTGAGTATAATATTTTTACAAATTCTTTTGTATAAAATTTAACAATGACGCACTTTCAAGTAACAATGAATACTAAGATGTAAATCTGTACACAATAAGTGAAAAGCTTTTGATAAAACAAAATTACAAAAAACTTTTATCTGCTTTTCCTGTTTATTGTTATCGAGACTCTATATCCTCAAAAATAATTGCGCCGGATATTCTAGAAAATAAAACATTTTATAATTATCCCAAAAATAAAATTTTTTTATCACAGTGTAATTTTATGGGTTGAGACCATCTTCCCAAACGTTATTTGCTAATTATTTCAAAACTGTCAATTGTTTGTATTAATACATTGTGTGTTCTTTACATTTTTGTATTTAATGTATAATGTAATGTATTTTGTAATTGTTCAATAAAATTTTGTTACTATTTCTAATAAATTTGAAATAAATAGTGCTCGGATAAAATGCACACATCTGTAGCACGAAACGTTTTTGTAAAAGTTTTCAGAAATGGTTTTGTTGTCCTTTCTTAAAAGAAGAACTTAAAAAAGTAACAAAAAATACTGTTCCATAATAAAGATACTTACTTACTTACTTTTCCGGTGACTGTGGTCCGCTTTTATACTCATCCAAGGTATAAATAGATGTACTATTTTCGCAGCTTTGCAAAAATTTTCCTGGGCGGTTTTTGAATACCCACACGTTATTCCATTCAAGTGGAGATAGCAAAACCTGTTTCGTTTATTGGGAAAATTTCTATGATGACGTCACGCCACTTACCAAAATAACATAATTAATTTGGGAGATATTCAGCGCATTTGGTTTTCTTATTAAGCGTCTGAACCGAATGAAATTTACTTGTGATAATACCGCATGTACGTGTTTATTTTATTTCAGCAAATTTTAGGAATTTTTGGGAACGTGTTGCTAGCTAGTTGCATTCTTCAAAGGAAAACTAAATTGTAAGTATTATATTTCCTACTTTAATTTTTTTTATCTACGTTGTCAGTCGGTTGCAAGTACGACTGTACGTATATATCAGGTTGTTGTCACAATTAACTATAAAACCTTTTTTTGTATGTAACATATTATTAGACCATGCGCATTGATTCTCTAAATTATTAAAGTTTGTAGATTCGTGTTTATTTACAAATACAAATTTATTCTATTGAAATGTAAAAGTTAGGCCGACAAGCTTAATTTTTTGTACGGCGTGTTGTCCAACGTAAAGGGACCTACGTTCTAGCGTTTGATCGCACCTATGTAAATTTACTTTGTTTCTCTTTTCTAACCTATCTTTCTGTGATAAAATAAATATATTCGTTACAACCTGTGTTTTGTCATTTGTTCTCTTTCAGCTTTGAATAGATTTAAACGATATTTCCCATTCTAATCTTTCATTTTTGACGCCTTTTTAAATTGTTTTATAATTAACATATTAAAACCTACCATCCAATCACCGAATCAAACTGAGTTAGTCGCTAGTAATTAAGTTACGTAAAACAAACAATACACTAATATTTCCGTATTGTTTCAAAAAAATTCTATGGGTGTTTACGTTGAAATTTTTACCTTCGGTTTTATCTCGATTATGTATGTAAGTACTCGTCACGTACTAGCCAAAGACAGATTAATACTTTCTGCAGTAAAATAAGTGTTAGTTATATGATTCGATTTTTTTTTGTTTTGAAATCTGTTACATATTTGAATAATAAATGTAAAAATCTATGAATAATTAATTGAAATAAAATATTTTTGCTTTCATATTTAAATCCAAAGTTAAATAAAATCTTTACATTTATACTTTTGTATTATTGTCCTGACTTATGCACGTTAATAAATAAAAGTTTTAATTATTATAAACAGTATATTTTCAAAATACAACTACAGCTTCCGTCACGAAACCTGGCGATTGCCGGCGTCCCAGATTTAACCGATGTCTACTACAGTGCCATAGGTATAATACTTATTTGTAAATTTAACAAAGAATAATGATGCTAAATTAAATAAATACGGATTGTCCTTGAACTTCTTTTTATGAAAATAGATTCAAAAATACCTAATAATCCTACCGATCGTACGATTATGGAATCTAAACTATATCACGCCTTCTACACCTAAACTGCTCTTGCCAGGTTTCCTAACGGCAATAGTGATCAATTAATAAAAACTAAAAGTAAAAAAATTGCAAAGAAATTTTACGTTACAAATTTATGTTAAGTTTTTTAGGGCAATAACCAAACAATACTATTTACATCTACATCCAAAATTGGACAAGGACATGAAAAAAAAGAAAAAGAATAATACGCAACTGTAGCTAAAACATTTACTTTTGACGGCGCAAACCTTAGAAATTAAGGCATTAATGTCTATGTAATCAATTGCAATACATCGTCTTGGAGTCTGTACGAGCAACAACATATTGGGCATTGTACTACAATCACAATTATCATTTATTAAACAAAAATCAAGGCTGGTTTGTGCATGTACTATTGTTCATTTTCTTTCGGAGTTTTTTCCGAGTTTTGAATGGTGATTTACGTTCTACTGTAATTATTTCGTAGTTTGTTAAAGAAGTTGTGATTTTGTTCATTGTGATTTGCTCGAAGTATTTATTCTCTTGTTTCTATAGTGCATTCACGTTACCCTGATATTTTTTCTATTGTTATTCAGATCACAAACAATTTTTGTAAAACAAGTAAATATTTACAATTGCGGTGCCCTACAGTGTAAAAAAATAATAACAGAAATGTTTTAATTTAATTTTGCTGGTTATCTAGGAGAAAAGTACTGACACGATCAGTGGAATTGCGTAACAAAATTACAATTTACTTGGAAGGACAAACTGAATATATTAAACATCTACTGGACAAGGAATTCATTCTCAAGTTCACATAATTTGTATTTGCAAGGTTCAAACGGATCAGACATTTTTGCAGTTCACGATAAAATTCGAACGTTCAGTAAAAAAGTTATGTTGTGGAAAAGCTGTATTGACAATGGTAAGTATAATTGTATTGAAACATTTGAAATTTTTGTTATTACAAACCAAGTGCAGCTTAAGATGAAGGTACTGTAAAAATTAACTTTGGCGGCTGTATTGGAAAAGATATGAAAATCAAATGATTTGTTGAGTTGGATTTATAACCCATTTCAAGACGACTTACCAACTAGTATGTCTAAAATCTTAAGCTTTTGCGGTTGTTTGTAAATGCCACTGTGTGTGTCAGTGACATTTACCACTCTGAAGATGCAAGCTGCAGTGTTTTGCAAAACGTCAGTTTGTTTGGGTTCACCAACGACAATACGGCAAAAGTCAAGTTCCACTTCTTGTTTTGGTTCTCAAGGAGAGACTAGAACCAAGCCTAAGTCTAGGTGTTTAATTACGACGTGGTCTAAGCCGAAAGTCGCTTATAATTATAAACTACTATGTCAACAAACGCAAGTGAAGAACTCATTGATTTATGAGAAGATACGTCACTGAAAAATAGTTTTAATCGTAAACAGTTAACGAAATTGAGAGGTTGGCCTCAAGATTGGAAACTTTTTGTTACATATATGAGTCGGAGCCCAGTTAACTTTGGGAACCACTAGTCTAACCTAACTAACTACATATGAACTTGCTTAGAAATCTCCAGGCATAGTTATTATCGTACAAATTATCAACTAAAGGTGTAATTTAGCAATTCAGCATGTCAGCCATGGGGAACTGGAGATGCACGCTTAGTTAATCAAACCTAGTGGGCAGGTCGGATGGCTTGAACCGCTATAACCGTTGAGTATCATTGCCCTGTGCTAGTTGAGTGGCTAGCTCATTAGAATGAATTATGTGTTTAACACTGTAGTTTTTAATAACTTTGCGCACTGACTCAATGTTAAAATCTTTTTAACATTAACAACACACCGAAGCATTTTTAAAACCTTTGCAGGATCTCAATGTTAGAGGTACTGGCAGTACCCCCCGTATGTCCATATGGGTCGGAGGATAGATTTATATAGTAAGAGTTTATTTTCTAGTACCGGTTGAGATTCTTAGTCAAGCAGCTAGTAAATTAGCCGGAATTTGATGCTGTTTTCTATTTGTAAATATGTGCTTACGCCAGGTCAGCCGCCGGTCCAGGTGCATGCTTCGGTAATTAACCTCTTTAGATTGGCGAATCATGGTGCTGTTAAATGTTACTGGTGGTGATGTACTTAGTCTCGTTGTAAACGTGACATGCAATGACTTTGAGGTGTTAGCTTGAGTTTTCTACTTTTAAATCCAGTCTTCAACTAAGCTTAGTCTATTTTGGATATTTTCAATACCGACATTCGAGTTGCTAACTAAAGCTAATATGACTGTGTCATCAGCATAGGTGCTGTGGTTGTTGCGTTCGTTGTTAGCAAATGAGCTGTAAATATTGTGTAGAGGATTGGTGCGATTACGCTCCCTTAGGGTACACCAGATGTAACGGCGTACAGGTCCGTTGGCTCTTCGTTTAATTTCACCATGACCACCTGCTTTTCAGATAAGAAGTGAGTATTTCGTAGTAGTATACGGTAGTGTCAGCTTCAGTTTGTATTTTAGGTTTTTGTGCCACACTTTGTCGAATGTTTGCTTTATGTCTATAAACGTCGCAAACTAATACTTTTTAGATTCAAAAGCAGTGGTTATTGTATGAACAATCCGATGTACTTATTCCGTCTTGCCAGGGTGGCATCTAAACCCAAATTGATGGTTGAGTTTGATTCCGTTTTAACAGTAATTTTTCTAAAACTTTTGATAGCAGCGGCAATAGGCTTATGGGTCGATACGACTCAACGCTGTTTAAATCAATACCGGGTTTTGGGATTAATATTATTTCAGCTATTTTTAGTGTATGTGGAAATTTTTTAGTAGGATGGTAGTATTAAAGAGAAATGTTAATGCTTTAGACATTTTGGTGTAATTTCTTGCAGTACTTTTTCTATAATTAAATTCTAACCTAGAGCTTTTTTTGTATTTATTTCTATTAGTATTGTTTTTTTGACTTCCAACATTGTAAATGGTATTTCCATTTAAGAAGGTGCATCTAATAAACTGTAGATTTCGCGTTTTTCATCTGGGATCATCGTTGACAGGTCATGATGTCTGTTATGTTCTTTTGAGTTTTTTGGTGGTTTTCTACAATGAATAGTGTGTGGCTTCCGTTGCTGTAAGTGTACTAAAATATTTCTGTATATTTTGAATTTTAATGTATATTAATAAGTGTTTGAGATTTTGCGCAGTTGTATTAAAATTTTTTTTATCTTTTGCCGACCATGACCATCTGCCAGCGTTTGTGTAACCTTCGTTTTATTGGGATTTAACCTTCACGATGAATAGCCGAGTTTCTTAAATTTGCACTTCATGCGCGTCTGGAGTTGCCTTCCAAGTTGCTTCTTGGATGGAATTTGTTATTTCAGAGACTGCTGCATCGATGTCTTCTTGAGAGTTAAGCTGTATGTTTAAATTGACAAAATTTTTCAGAAGCGCTCTAAACGCTTCCCAAACGGTATGCCTTCACTGCAGTGTTGCTTGTTGTTGTTTCTGTTGAAATCTGGAGTATATAGTTACTAGAATGGCTGAGTGGTCTGAGGAGAGATCCAATGATGATTGGGTCTTGCATTTGCAAATGTTGATGTCTTTTGTTAGTGTAAAGTCAGTGACGTCAGGTACCTTGCGAGGGTCTGGCGGGTAGGTTTGTCCGATGCAAGGCAGTGCAGATTTAAAATTTTTATTGCAACCAGTAGTTCCCTACCTTTTGTGTTTGTAAGCCGTGGTCCCCATTGCGGGTTTTTGGGGTTATAATCGCCAACGGAAATAAATCGATTTCTTAGTGTTAGCAGATATAACCAGCGTGCTTATCTGATCCTCTATAGTTTGTGGCTTGCAAGTAGTCGCATTGATATTATTTCAACTCAGTGTGCTTAATGTTTTGTCGAATAACTACAGCAGTTCCTCTATGAGCTTTTTCGTTAGCATGCATTGTACAATTGATGCAGTAGTTTGATATTTTGATATGGGTTTTAGGTGTAATATATGTCTCTGAAATTAGTGTGACATCAATCCTATTTAATTAGAGAAAGTGTGAGATTTCTTGTACATGTTGTCTCTGTCCGTTGGCGTTAAGTCATTAAGCCAGTTTGTTAATGACGGTGGTTTATAACTTTAACATGGTGCTCATTTGTGCCATTAGTGTCTGCATCATCGTTTGGAGTTTAGATAGTGAATTTGATTGTTGTGGTGTGTTGTCGATAAGAGTATTAGTAGTTTGTTGTAAAAGATTACGAGTCGTTTGTTGAGTTTAAGTCAATCCAGGTTGAACAAATCTAGTTGGGGTAGGGGTGACCTTACGCCTTAATGCCGGGTAGAGCTTCTGATTTAATTGCTTATAAACCCAACACCCTCTGTAGTTAGCAGGGTGGCACCGTTACAGTTTACCCACCTCACTACATCGTTTTTTCTTTCCTTCAACATTTCCTTGTAGCGTGATTTCTTATGCATTTGACGCATCTGTACGGTTGATCACAATAATTCTTGGTGTGACCGTACCTCTGGCATTTTGCACATTGTGATATTTCTCTTTGTTTCCAAGTCAATAAAAAACATAGATAATGGAGTCTTCGTAATTCTGAGTTTGATGTTCCATGTATTGATGACTTGATGTCCTAGTTGATTTAATTCTTCTTTTAAAAGTTTTAAGTCTCATGAAGAATAGAAATTTTTAAGTAAAACGCTAAAAGTCCGTCTTGTTTGGGTTTATACGTATGAAATTCAGTTTTACGTTTTTGTAAAGCCTTGATGATTGCACGAGTTTTGAGATTATAGTTGTTTTTTGACAGACTTTTAAGAAGATCTATAAGCGGTTTGAAGTTACCCAGTAAACACGGATTGAAACTGTTACAGTCACAAAATTAAAACAGTTGTTTTATTACGTTGTTTCGTGTTAGTTCCATTTTGCTATCATTTACATGTAACTAACAGTGAATAAATTGAAAGAGTTCCGATTTTTCACAGTCAGTTTTAAACCGTTTCAGTACTTGCAATTTTTATCCCATAATCAGCAACCGTTTAAAAACTGATTTATTAAAACCGAATATTTTTTGAATAATTAGAATTGTTTAAAGATCGATTAAATAAGATTGAATTATTTTCAAAACAGTGAAATCGTTCTAGGAAAAATGAATACTTTGTGATTAGTCAGCATTAGTCGTTGCTATACTTTTGATTACTGTCGTCAACGCTTGCGCTGCAAATTGATATCTTTTCACTTGTTCGGTTGTAGTTTGATAAGTGATGCTGTGTGTACAATTACGAAATGGAACAATAAACGGTAAGTCGAAACATTTTATTATAATCCATAAATGTAATCGATATTATTATCATTTCTGTTCTTTATGTATCATGTTTTAATTTGTATAAAAAAATGTAAATTAACACACATGATTGCGTTAAGGTAGATTATTGCGTGAATCTGATGATACTTTAGGATTTATAATTACAGTTCAATTCTTCAAGTTTTCTATACGATTATGTACAGGTAAAGGTATTCACAGTGTTTTTATAACTTTCTAATGATTCCTAAAGTGATATTTATATTAAGTTTGTGTTGTTTTTGATTAAAAAAATGTAATTAATTTTGTGTAACTCTATGATTATGTAAAACTGATGCAGTTTTCGAAGCTTCCGTGAAAAGATCACATCCAGGAAAGTTGCAATATGTAAAAAACTCAATGTGATATTGTATTTAAAAATATTTATTGTGCAATAAAATTTGAAACGTGCATTCGAAAATGTATTATTATATTATTGAAAGAATTGTTTTAGTTCATTATTGAAACAAAAAAATCATACATGTATCGATCATTTAGTATCAGTTCAAGAACGAAGCTTTTAAAACGTAAACCGAATGCAACAATTAGTTTGCAACAGATTTGAATTTAAAATACGGAAACTATACTGATTCAAATAAGTGAAACAGCGATGGACTTATAGCTATTTTATTGCAGTTAGGTTTCTTTTATGTTTGAAGCAAGAGTGAATCATAAATTTTTTGTTTTGAAACTGTTACTAAACATTATCAATTCTGTGTTTACTGGGTAGTTACATGTGAGACAAAGAGTGGCGGTGGTTTTGGTTCATTATTGATTGTTGATGCAGGATTATCGTCCATGCCCTTGTCTTTGGGTAATATTTTGTATCTGTTAGTTGTTGTAACAGGATCACTTAACTAGTATGTTACAAGCTTTTGCTGGTTACGAACCTGCACGGCCAACTCCCAATAGTCGGAGAGAGGGGTAGGTTTTCTAGACAATAATGAAAAGATAATTAAGGGCGCCAGAGCTTATCCAAAAGTACGTCTGTCTGCTCACAACAGAAATGGTAAGTAATAAACTTGTAACTAGCTGTTAAGTTCGTAACTGCTGAAAGAAACGAATAAAAGAGAAAAACTAAATCGTTAATAACAATTGCACTTTAATTACTCGATCAAATATATCTATATCTTATATGTTTAAATATAGTCGAAATTAAATAGCCACATCTAAGCAGACGCTAGTGAGAATTACAACATCGAATCACAGTAGGATAGGCAACTTACATGACATAAGTGAAGAACATGACGACGAATAGTTCGCAGTAAATATCGTTTACATAATTAGAAATATGGCATTAACGACAATAAGGCAAAATAATTAGTATAGCATTAACATTAAATTATCACAATAAACAAGCATAAACAGCATACGTAGTATAAGCAAATTTACTAACTAATGATATTACAATTACGATAATCAGTACGAAGTTATGATTATTGTAAGTTTCGTGAGTAACCTCGTTGACGACGAAAGAAAATTTATAAAAACACTTACCACCACATACAGGCGTTCTTTTTGTGCGTAGGAAGTACTTCCTTCGTCACGTATCCTGTAAGAAATTTTAAGCACAATCCGTGTCAATCTAATAGCTCACGAAATCCAAATCTACAAAGTCATTACTTAAATTTTAAAATGTACACATAACACAAACCGAACGTCGGATGCTGTTATACCCTTTTCCTATGATTTAATTAATTCTAACAGTAGGCCTTAGCAATATTTAGAATCGTCCCAACACAATATTCGTCGAGGGTTATCTCTCGTCTTTCGGTATCGGATAGAATTCATGGGCCGGATGGTGGTAAGAATAGCCGGTGACGATACAAACACCCCACGATCGCAACGAAATCACAAACTTTCCCTGATGGGCTTTAAATTATAGCCAGAATGCCCTTATTTATTAGGTGACACATGGCGGGCTGCGGGAGTAAATTAGTTAATTAAGGAAACTACATAATTTCCATCGTGTCCCTAACACGTGGATGAATTTAGAGAACGAACTTTCACTCACGCAGCCCTAGATATTACCCGTTACAATGTTAGAGTCAAAATACCGGAAGTCTCATCGGAATGACGTCTGCTCAATCCAACGTAACCCGATAGATGGCGTCAAGAAATATAAAAGCAACTTTTAATTAGACTGATATACAGAGTAATGCATTATTTAAATTTATGTACGTAACAAGTATTTTGCGTTTTGTTATTATGATACAGTTTGCCATTCACTGTTTTTTTAAATCAGTAATGGCGGGAAGTTATGAGATATTTGTTGTTGAGATTGTTGCTGGTACTGCTGCAGCTGATGGTTTGTTTGGGATTGGCTACTATACATATTCACTTGTTGGATTGGTTGTGTGTGCTGGTTGTTGGGTTATGTGTATTTGTGATTTAGAATCATAATTGGGAGCCACTGGTGTATATGGCAATTGCATGTGTTGGTTGAATGCAATTGTTAATAACTATTGAGTTGTTCATAATTGTAATACGATTAAGTGCGATGAGAATTTGAAAATTTAAACGATTTAAAAATGAAATTAAATTTAAATATTTGTTTATTAGCCCGGCTCCGTATCTGGCCTTTCGGTCTTCACTTATTTAATACGATACTGATATCACAGGCGTTCGGAACAACCTTACTCTTTGTAAATCAAATGTAGACTAATAAGAAATAATTCAATCCTTGATGACAATCGAATTATCCATCATTGATTATGATGTAAACTGGTGTTTTATTTATGTTATATGCCGTTGTAAGTAGGTAAGGTTAGTAATACAAAAGTTTAAATGTGAAAATTTTATATCACTTTTGAATAAAATGAATAAAATAAAAACCGCTCACTCATTATCTTATTGAAATATGTAGTTGATGACAAAAGAAAAGAAAATGCCATTTGTCTATTGTCGGTTGCTGAACAAACAGTCATTATTTTTGTTACAGTTTATGCATAGCTAACATTTTATAGAAGACAAACCAGAAGATAAAAATAGGACACAGATTGTCCATTTTTTACTTTCAAAAAAGATTTTAGCATGGATTAATGCGGCGACAGTAAAACAGGTGATTTGTCTTCTTGTTCAAATAATCAAAAATTACATTTTCCGTTATTAAATAAACTTTGTTTTTCTTTGCCAACCACAAAAACTTGCGTACTTTCTTGTAAGCAGTTTTAGATTTTATTACCAACAATATTTCTTGCAATATATGTATTTTTTTTTAAATATTTTTGCGAATTTTAATTTTCGTTTAATTTTTTTAGTAGTTGGCCAACAAAAAAATATTTGTACGAAAACGTTTCAAGTTTTCGGTTACCAATGCTATTCGTTACGCTATAGAATTTTTTTAATTTGTTTCAATTAAATTTATTTTTAATTAATAAAAAAATAAAACTTATCTGTAACTTAAGAATAATTTTTGAAATGAATTCAATTTTGGTTAAGTTGTGTTTAAAATAATTTTAAAATATTAATTTTTTTAAATAGTTATTTCAAACATGTACAATGTAAATTTAAAAACAACGTAAATATTCAATAAGTAAATCAAATAATAAATATTTGTTATCATAACAACAAGCAAAAACGTATTTAATGTATTTATTTCAAATTTTTAAATAATAATTATTCTACAGTAATATCTAAATAATACATTTAGCACTTGTTAACTTTTAAATTCTCAATAAACGTAAAATATACAAATACAAATGAAATATATTATTTTTGAACAATTGTAGAAACGTGCGTTATTGGTTTTAGTGCTTCTTTCAAGAGTAAAACAATCAGAACGATTGAGAATTATTAAAGAAAGACGGTTGAGCAAACATATTTTTCTTTTTTTTTGTTTTAGTCGTTTATCGAACTAAAAGTTACTCTTTTTAATTGTATCATAAATATGGTTAAATAATAACTAAGCACGTAACAAAAGCATTTTCTGCTAAATGTATGTATAGACTTTATATATAAACATAATTCTTGTTAAATTTATATAAAATAATTTATTTTAAATAATAGATAATTGTGTTATTGCAGAAAATGTAACATACGTAATTTTGTCAAGGGTTGAAGCATTCAAAAAGCACTCAGGCTCGCTTTCAGTATACAATAATGTAAGCTTCTATTCTCTATAACAACTGATAACGTTACTGCCATAAAGAAGTTCTGTAAGCATTAATATCCAAAGCCGCAGTCAGCCAAAATTTATAATTTTAATAGGGAAACGCGATAGGACAATGGTAAACTCAGATAGCTGACAGTGCAAGTCCGAAAGAACCCCTCGATTCTAGAATGCTGATTGGTCGATAGGGTGATAGCGCAAGACAAAAGCTACCTCTTATTGTTTATCGTGAAGTGTTTTATGTTGTATGAAAATCCGATATACAAAATTATGCAGCATTGCGGGACATATTTTCCAAGTCGACCAACATTAGAACAGAGAATGCTTTAATATTCACAAAAAACTTTTTTTTTATTTAAAGAAAGACTTTTATTGCAATTGGCTTCGGGGCAAAATTACAATCATACGTTGAGATAAGCTCTTCGTTTTACAATGATTCTCTAGCTATGCTGTAAGAGAAATAATAGCACTTGGATGCTTGAATAATGCAAGAATATTATGAATCATCAACGTTCCCATTTTCGTTTCCCTGCAGCTCACATAATTATTCCGCAATTATATAAATTTCCTCTAGATGTTTCGTACTCTGCAAAAGCAAATAATTTCAAAATACATTTTAGATGAATTCTGTTTTTTTTTCAACTTAAATCTTATAACCATGTATTTAAAATTAAAGTATTTTATTTGCACATTTTTTTATTTTAGTGAACGTAAATTAATATATGAAATTTTAACGTTAATGCCATTAAAAGGAATTAAGTTTCAAAACGAAGATAAAACATAAGTACAATTTTTTTAAATTATCCAAACAGTTTAAACTTTTAGTAAGATGAAGAATAAGAAAGCAATCAAGTACGATGATCCTAACCTTTAAAGGCCTAAAGTGCATGAGATATTCATGTAGACGCATTGAATTGTAAAAGATTAGGGTGAATCGCCTACCCTGTTACATATGTATTTTCGGTTGAATTGTATGTTTACATGAATACTCTCATTCACACACTTCAATGAATTTAAATACATACCTAAGAGGCACTATCCATAATTTGGTAAACACACTGTATACTCAAAGTAAATTTTTTATATACCTAATGCTCTATAAAAATGAAAGAGTAAATTACTTTTTTAACAAAAAGGACACGAAAGTCGTACCTATGCTAAGTTTTTGTTTTCGTCTAAAAGTGTAAAGTTCTGAACCGTATTGCATTATGCATCAAATGTGGAGTTCGATTAAATGAAATGAACTCTTTCCTTTCTCCCTAGTTTTAAAGTTTTAAATAAAACGTGTTTAAGAAATTTGTAAAAAATTGACACTTTAATTAAAGATTTATAGGAAAGTTCCAAAATGTATTTACAATTTTAATTGATTGATAATAGTTTTAAAAGTGGAGTTGGAAAGATAATTGTTTTAATGAAATGACTACTACATTCTTGCTGTGTTTACAAGAAATTATAATGCAAATTGATAAAAGCAGTAGTTCATTCTATTGTATAGTTATCTTAAATTATAGCATGTCCCATTCCCGACTACTAAAAATACGTCGCTTTCATGATGAATAGAATTCAGAAAATGTCAATTTTTATTTCATAGTTTTTAAAAGCTTCCAATTTTTATATTCATAAACTAATATAATAACGAGTTAACTAACTACTTTTTACGATCAATAATATTAAGAAATTTTGAAGTTTTCATAATTAAGATTAACAATTGTAGCCGTGTTAAAATTAAACAAAACAATAAGAAAAGTGTTAAATGTAATTGTATATATTTGTATTGGTTACATACGTAACATATCTTCAATAGTCTGTGTTTTACCTTTAGACACAAGATATTACGCAACTATTCAATTTATCGAAATTATATCCCATAGCTATTGTGAGAAAGCTGAAAATGTTGCTATATTGAATTTGGCTCGGAAATGTTTAAGTTAGGTTAGGCTTAGGCAAATTTAGTTTTAAATTATAACTGAGCAGTTTAATACATTGGCTAGCGGCTTTTGTTCAAGAAAATTTTTGATGTAATGAAAATAGTTGAAGAGCAAATAACGTAATTTCCAATCACTGTAACTTCAAACGTATTTGATCAACTACTTCGTTTACTTGCACGAGTCATTCTTTGTTATCCTTGGTTTTAGTTGTAAGGCAGATTCCAAAGGTGTTAATCAATTGATTTGAATCGTAAGGCTTCTGGAAGCTACCCACCGAGTATCCCCATTTACAAAGAAACAATAATGATTATACTAGGTTTATATCTTAGAGAAAGCCGTGTTATAGCCCCAAGAAACTCGCTATGAGGTTAGAGGTATTGAAATTAACAAGACGCAATTTTAGAATTTAATTTTACCTGAAAACACCAGGCAATTAACAAAATCGCTAATCCAGTTAGTACATTGAACAATTCATCAGCACATTCAAATGTAGCGGATAGCGTCCTGATACAACCAAACGTCTCCTGAGATCACAAGTACGTAAATGGAGGAATTCCTTTTGGTCCGCGCTCCTTGTCCTCGTAAATGTTGTAAAAATACCCGTTACAAGACAGTGTAGGCGGCAAATGCATAAATAACGACATGTGACTGTCACTTTTGTGTTGTAAAAGTGGAAAAAATTTCAAAAAAGAATAAATACGAAATAACATTCAGATATTTTATTTGTAAGTAAACCGTCGAAAAGAACTGATTGTGAACCACAATACTTTTAAGTTCTTTTGCAAATTCCACGGACGAGAAAAATATAAGCAATGTTTTCTAACTTTAAAGTATCTGACGTATGTTCTATCTATTGAACCACATCAGATCTCAATGACTTGATACGAAATTTGGATTTAACTAAAAAAATCACACATTTTGGGAGGCATGAAATCCTTTACATTCCGCTAAAAGAATCTTTTAAGATAGGTCCTTTTGCAACTTGGGACCAAAAATTTAAAAAAAAGTTAACTATAGTGCACGCTCACGGCAAAGTTACTAAAAGGTACCAAATGCGAGTTAAAAGTATATTAGCGCGCTATCTTACTTACATTGTGCAATTAGATGCGTATTTTAATTCGTAAACGTGCAAATCAACTTAAATATGTGATGCTAAGTAAATAAAATAAACGACTGCCATTTATTGTGGAACTGAAAGTCGCCAAGTGGTTTTATCAAAATCGCCAAGTTGTTATATGACTTTGTTTTTTTTTGTTTTTTTGTGTTGTGGAAATGAAACTTGTGTTTATTGTTTTTTTTTGATACATAATTAAGGAAAAAACCGATGTGAAAACAACTTAGAGAGAACTAATAACTGCGATATCGCCGACACGAGCTTGCAAACCTGGTGTATCGTTCGCAGCCGGGTTAATGGGCATCCAAGCATTGCAAATTTGAGTTTGAACTTAATTCGATATTTTATTATAGAATTTGTTTAATGTCACGTATTGATATAATGGCCATTTAAGTTTTTTTTTTATTCCTGTAAGAATTAAATGTGTTTACGTAAGAATTAATGATATTGTTTGAACTTACATATATTAACTGTAATAAACGAATTTAAGTGGATTGTTTTTATTTTTTCTAATTATCACGGATTTGTAAAGAGAATAAAAAAGTAATTCGTTTCAAAACAATGCCAAATGAAAGTCAAGTAACCTTTTTAAACCTACTGGAGTATTTAAATAAAAAAAAAGTCATTTTGCATTTGATAAAATTATTTCCAAATGAATTTATGACTCATAATTATTAAAAATATTTTAACTTTGGTGAATCGATAAAGTTGTTTAAGTTTTTCCTTATTAACCCTTTCTATACTAAGCTAGCCTGTGAAATAAAAAGTACTGAAGATAAGTCGACTAGTACTACAGACAAAAGAATTTTAAAAAAAAAATTATTACAACAAACCTAAAAGTTTTAAATCAACAATAGTAACTTTCGTTACAAGAAGAAAATTTGTAAAAAAAGATACATTATTTTAGACATAATAATAGTAAAATAATTGAATATTAATTCAATATCGTTGCATAATAATTATTATTAAAGGTAAATAGAATTTTATTTTAGCGGCATTATAAACTAATCAGCACAAATTCCCGCATAAAGTACAAGGTCTAACAACGGTCTAATCTAAGACAAAGAAGTTCTTCTCACTATGTATATTTTGTAACATGTTGACCTGACGTTTCATCGCTGTTGTTCGTGTCGTTTATGTTCACTGGATATACTTCTAAAACGCGTAGAATAACTAATTTTCATAAAAACGAGTTTTGTTATATAATTTCAAGTACATTAAAAAAGTCAAAATAAAATTTATTTTTGTTGCCGGATTGCATAAATATAAATATCTAGTAAATGTATAAATAGTTAGACTACTTCAGTTTTTTCATAAACATGACGCCACGAAATAAAAGTTTGTGGGATATTAATGCGTTTTTAGAATAAATACTCAAATTATTGTTTTTCAGTTGCGTATTTATTTTAGTTCTGATTAATGATTATTGCTATTGTAGAAAATGCTCTTATATGGTCCCTTTTACACTAGAAAATAGGTAGCGATTACAGTTAAATTTACTTATTTGTTCCTTGATTAATATAAGTTCCAATTACCAAGCAATCAATTAGCTATGAGAATCGTACTAATAATTTTGTATCGAAATATTTTTATTAAAGTGACACTCGGATGTCAATAAATTGATAGCAATGCTGAATTAAAACACAATCAAGATTTATGATGATTAAACATATTTACAATGTTAACATAAATGGCTACTTGGGTATATACTAAAAATATAATAAACAAAATAAATAAACTGCAAATTAACAACATAACATAACTCTCGTAAAACAATGAAGCATTACTTCAAGTCCAACTGTTTCTCTTTCTAATGGTTAATTTGCAAGCTATGGTGTACATTTTCTTTCTCTTTCATACCGGTGAATTTCGGTTAATTAATGCCAATCCCGTATCAGTGGTGCCTTTTTTTGTGGTAATTCGGATTATTGAAACTGGTAGCAACTAGAACTCAATGAGATTTTGCATGTAAGTTTGAACAATCACGTTTAATTTTAGTGAAACTTTGACCTCGTGTACTTAATTAAAATGTAGTTACTGCGGTGTAAATAAAGAAAATGCGGCGTAGTACTAGAAAAAAAATTAATTAAGTACAAGTTAATTAGACCACAAATCAAATTAGGATGACGTTTTCTATAGTTTTCCAAAATCGCGAATGAGCCTTAGACTTATCCATGAAGATGGATGAATAAAATGTAATAAAATGAACTTTAATAAATAATTACGAAGCATCTAACACAATGCGGTAACAAAACAAACGTTTGGACCATTTGCTTAAGTCACAGATAAAGAGTTACATAAAGTTGCTGTCGAACATGAGTAAAATGACTCGATGATTTTTGCGGCATGAGAAACTCAGGTTTAGATGGTTGCAGTGATCGGTAATTGTTCAATCAGCGGTTGCATCAAATCGTCTAGGTATAAGCGGCAGTCGTTATTTAAATGGTAAATACACTGTTAATTTTTAGCTTGACAGGTTTTAAAATTGGTACCGTCGCGCGCGTCGACTTGGCGTTGGCGGGATTTACGTGTATGGGGTAAACTCCACGCACAATTTCTAAATTTGTTTAAAATTGTAGATTTTAATTCCGTCTTTTTTACAACAATAAAAGTAATCTTATAAAACAAAGTTTACTAGAATTTGACCAAAAACATTTTTATTAATTTTTTTAATTACGTTGGACCACAAACGGTATACTAATAATAATGATAAAATTTTAGTTGTCACAAAACAAGAAATTATACGACATAATTAAAATTAATAATCGGAAAGAATCTAAATTATTGTCCTATTTATACAATTTAAAAGAAATTATAACAGTATTGCATTAACCTTCTCAGCCTCGGGTGGGGTGAGTTCTCATCCCAGTTCGAACTTTTTTGCTTGAATTTTTTGTAATAGCCGTTTTATCCGGTTCATATCTTGTTACATTGTTCTTTGTATTTTTAGTTACTTGTTAAATCAGAAAATAGTCACAACCAGTTAACGGTTTTTCAGATATTTTTGAAAATTGATAGCGATGCGCTGACCAGGTGTGAATTCACACCACGTGGTATTAGGTGGGATATACCTATTGGATGCTGTTTTGTCAAGTTTTTTCGATATTCTTTATTGCGGTTCTTTATATGATCACTGAAGTACCAGATTACATCGTTTGGTACTTTATGTGTAAAGTAATTAGCATAGAAAGTTCAAGTACTACTCTAATTACCTATCAATCACGCTGAAAGGCAGTAATTAACTCATTAGAGTTATTCATATTTGGAAAGTTATACTGTTGTCATTAGAAATTCCTTAGAATTCCTTAAATTAGAAAGTCGTTTTCAAAAAGGATTATTTTACAAAAGTAATTACAGGTCACTACGGAATGTGATGATTATCCCATTAAGCTAATAAAAGTTTGGAAAAATATTTCTTCTTGAAGGGTATAAATACATGTAAGTGTACTACTGGTATTTATACTTACTCCTGATTTATCAGTTTAAAGTCTGTGCAAAGGTGTGTTTTAATTGCTTTTGGACGATGGCTAATCAAGTTCAATTTCGAACCCGAAGGATTATTGAATATATACACTTCTCAAAAGTCTTATATAATATTTCATATATTTTTCATTATTTACGGATGAGTAATTAGAGAACTGTTTGGATCCCGATTTGAATTTGACGGAGTTAGAGGAATCTTTAGAAACTGAAGATAATTTTGAAAGATTTTAGAAGACGATGACGAAATTACAGTGAAACGATGAAAACGAGGGAATTTCAAACGACGTCCAAGATATGTTTATTGCTAAAGATGACACAATTTGGCTGAAGGAGTCCTTCAACCGAAAACGACAGCGATCGAAAAACACAATTACTGTTCGTACTGGTGTTCCTGTCCAAGTACCTAAGTCCATCAGTATGGCAAAAGTGTTCAAGTTATTTATTTTTTCCTGATATGGCGAATGAAATAGTAAACTTCACAAATCAACGAGGTGCTTTTAAAACTGATTATCGTAATAATATGGTAGATGATATGATTTGGAAGGATGTCGACAATACTAAAATATATGCCTTTATTGGTATGTGCTAGAGTTCTAAAGGCTAATCGTGAGCTCATTCGGATACTGTAGCAAGATGATTCCTGTTCCCATCGTCAAATTTTCTTGACAACAATACCCCGAAGAAGATTTTCCCAAATTTCCAGTTGGATAAGATTTGACGATAAAGACACAAGGCTAACGAGAAGAACAACAGACAAATTAGCACCTATACGAATTGTAGCTGAAATCTTCATAAAGAACTGTGAAATGGATTACAACTCAGGATAACACTTGACAGTAGAATAACAACTGGTGCCGTTTTATGGTAGATGTCCTTTCAGAGTCTACATGAAGAGTAAGTCTGCCCAGTACGGTATAAAAATTTGGATTTTCGCTGACGCAGAGACTTCTTACTGAAAAAACTTGCAAATCTATTTGGGAAAAGAAGGAAATGTACCTGAACCAAACCAAGGCAAGAAGATTTAGTTTCGTGTTTGGGTCCTGGATACGGGGTTACGACAGACAACTTTTTTACTTTTTTAGAGGCTGAGGAGTTACTAGACCGCAAACTTACAGTGTGTGGAACACTCAAGAAAAATAAAGCCTTCATACCTGCAGATTTTTTGAAACAACGTCCTGTGCATTCTTCAATTTATGCGTATCAACCACAGGTTACCATCTCACACAGCAAAAGTTAACCACAACTGCAGTAATATTGCTAATTAATAACTATTTTTTTACTACACTTTTGTTACATTACTGCAAAAACACGTTCTTGAAGGTAAAAAAAAGTATATTACACATTTCTAAGCTAGTTATTTTGAAAATAATAGTAATGTTACTTAGTTTGTACTTTAATATGTTGTGTAAAAGTAGTATGAACAATAAACATCTGAGAAACGTATAAAAATATATATATTACGGCTTTTAATCTTTGCTAAAGAAATGAAATTGTAAACTTTCTCAAATAGAGATACAAATTGGATATAATCTGTTAAGTTTAGTATATGTTTACTATTTACATCCAGATAACAGTAATATTTAGTTGTTTTATTTTATTGACTTAACAATGTGGAATGGAAATTAGAATTTTTACACTAATTTCTAGTAAGTAAATTTTGTTATATTAATTTGGTGTTAGATAAAACTTAAATTTGTTACGATACTTTTGATTTCATCATTTCATGACAACTTTGTGTTTTATGTAAAAATAGTATAATATTAAAAACGTGTAGTAAGTATAGTAGACAAGTCTCACCTAGTTACGACGCAAAATAAATGACATGTGATATAATGCTATATAACCCATAAATTAAAATTACAATGTTATTCCATTTACAGGTAAGTATACATATATTGAATTATTGTTAAATAGAGGTTTAAAACAACAGACAAGAAAAGCATACTTATCGCACGCCTTTGCGTGAGTCGTAACAGAACATTTTTGTAGTTGCATACAATTTTCTATAATTATGTTCACTTTTTTGCAAAATCCAATGGTAAGCAACGCACAGGTACGTACCTAACGGTAATATCTCGCTTTAGTGTCAATATACTCAACCAAGTATTTGCTTCAAGTCCTTTCACAAAAAAGCAAATTTATTCATAGAGATGTACAACTGTACTACCTGTTAGTAAAAATGATTTTTATAACCAATATCATCACAAGAAGTAACTATTACATTACTATTTGCATAGAATACGTTAATCATTCTTTGACAATTTTGTAGCGTTTTCCTAACCATTTTTTAGTCTTTATGGTTATATTTGGTAACGTATGCATGTGCTTCTTTAAGCACTATAAAGTTGACTAACAGGAACGAGAACTTAACTGTAGATACAACAAAAAAGTTCTTTTTTGTTACTATAATGGTACCATACCAATTATAAAGTAACATAAAGATCACTTAATAGTGACTATTTGTTTACAATTTTAGTGACATTCTGTACTATTTGGTAACTTAATGCAAACTGTTTTATTACATTTTTGTACTAAGTTACGTGTATTTAGTTACTATATCGTTAAGAAATAGTTAAAATTTGCTGTGTGGGATAGTATCGTATGTTTCAAAGAAAAACAATTGCGTTATTTTGCTATCATGTGAACATCGCGATGGTATGGTTACGGAAGAAGAGCACAAGAAACCGAAGAATATATCTCACTATAATAATACTAAGGGCGCAGTTGATACACTGAATAAGATGATGGCAGAATATGATTGCAATATACAATCAAAAAGGTGGCCAGTCGTCTTCTTTATGAATTTTATCGACGTTGCTGCAGTTCACAGTTTTGTTTTATGGAGAAATATGAACCCAGATGGGACATCAGGGTGCCGCCACAAAAGACGATTGTCCTTTTGGAATTGGGAAAAAAATTAGTAGAACCCCAATGACAAGGAGGATTAGTAACCCTGTCATACGCCCCAGGCTAGCTAGAAAGACAGTTCAAGAAATAAACAAAATATTAGACGCTATCAGTCAGTAGCCCAACGCAAATCAAGAGGAACCAGTAAAACCGGCGCGCGAAACACGAAAACGAGGTCGATGGCATGACAGTCCAATCAAAATGTGCCTTGTGTAAAAATTTTGTATGCCAAAAACGCAGCAAAACGACGAAAATATGTAAAAAATGTTAACTTTAATTGTATGCACAATGTTCCCAATTACATTTCAGCAAAATAGACGATTTTTTAATTTTTTTTTTATTAAGTTGTCCAAATAACTCAAACTGTACCAAAATATGACCAACAAATAATAATTCGTTCATTGTTTCCTTCCTACTAAAATTAAGAGTGTGAACAGTACCAATAAAGTTGGGGTGAACATTCATCACACGCAATGTCAGGAATTTTGAACATCACTCGGGGCCGGAAAGCTTAACAATATCATAAATAAGAATAAAAAAATGTATTGATTATTTTTGGTTAATTTTGTGTATAGGTATTAATCCTATAAAAGCGTTTATCAAAAATTTTTAAAAGTAACTCAAATACTAATATCCTATAATTATTATTAAATTAATAAAATGGCAAAAGTTCACTAATATTGTTTTTTTTTTATAAAAATGTAAACGCATTTGAAAATTATTTAGCAGTTTGTTAGTGTACTTCTTAAAAATATTTCGTTCATGTGAAACATTAATTTTACGATATCTTAAAATAAGCATTTATTTTGATATTATATGTTTACGACAAAAATATATAGTAATTAGCTTTTTATTAAATATATATAACACACTTCTATTAACAATTTTAAAAAATATCCTGAGTTTTTTATTAACAGTTTAAACGAATACTAAATGAAAAAGTGCGTTCTATTGACTATTGCTTTTGGAATTTTGTTAACAGTGCCTAAGAAAACACACAAAATTATAAACTTATACGATTTCTAAACACACATTTACATTATTTTGGTTTCTTATATTTTCTTCTTATATGTTAAAATGTCATTTAAAAAACGGTATTAATTAAACATTTTTATATTATAATGTCCCAATTGTACAGTGTTAAAAAATACGCAAATAAAGTATATTTTTTATACTTCAGACACATCTACAAAAATTTTTAATTACATAATTATTGTCAGTATATAATAGCTGTGTGTATTTCAAATCAAAATGTTAACACGGAAAGTTGTTATTGTTGTACCAATTATACGTCAGTCAATAACATACAGTCGAATAATAATTAGGTTTCCAATTTTTATTTATACATATTTACGTAGGGGCGTTTACTTTGTTAATTTAATGTTAAACTATAAATGCATGCATAACCTACCCTAAAACTGTAATTAATTATATTAAACGTAAATTGTAGTTTCCAGAAATAACAAATCAGCATGCAATGGTTTTTATTAGATTACATTTGTTTTAATAGCAACAGTAATTCACAAAAAACAAAACTTGAACAAAAAAGTTGTTTAGAATATTAGGTTCACTCACGATACACTTCATTTATATTCTATCTGTAAACATTACTTATCTATACATATAGTGTAATATTACATAGATTCTGTTTACGCTTGTAAATTTCGAGGCTTTTCGCTGTCGGCAAAGCTTTTAAATAAATCCTGTATTTTCGCGGTGTTGTGTGTAATCCACTCCTTTCAACACCGCAATGTCAGCATAACAGCTCAAGATAATGTAATACGCTTTATTTTATTATACCTTTACAAATTACAATTAAGTAAATGAGTTTCTTCAAAAGTATTGCTTTATTTTTTCAATAAAAGATCAAACAAAACCACCGTTTATGTTACTTTATATGATATCGATAACATAAATATTTCAGTCAAATTTGGACATATATTGTTTAACCTCAAAAACTAAACATTACGTACCTAAGGCAAACTTGTAGCAATCAAAAATCATGATTGTAATTTCCCACAGGTAGACTGAATCAAATGTCGAATGTCGCATCAGCGTCAACCGCAGGCGTCTCCCCACTATCGTTCTTTCTTGTGGTATACACTCGATGCTCAACGTCGCGACGGCACATGGTACACGGAAACCGTGACGGAATGATCATTCGTTTCGGGTAGTTGTAACGTGCGCTAGTTTACGTTCGTAAAACTAATGTACTTTCAGTGATTAAAATAAACGTTGTTTTTAGGTAAGTTTCGTTGACGGATTTAATTGTAGAATATTATTTTTACAATTCATTTAACGTACTTTTTAATTTGTTATAGCTTAAACTAAAAACCAATCTGCAAAACAAATAACTTACAGCTTTTTCTAACAGTGCCAAAAAATTATATAACATTTTTATTTATCATAAAACATCAAAAATATTATATATTACAAACAATTAAAATTAAAGTTTTTAAATGCATTTATTTCTAAATTATGTTTTAATTAAAGTTTTGTAAAATTACCTCTGCGATAAGCCTCTGATTATAAAGTTTTGAATTTTATTTTAATTACTAAGAAGTTTTTTTATTGTAAAAATAAGTTAAAGATTTTGTTATAGGAAGTTTTTATTATAATTAATGCATAAAGTTTTTCTGGTGTGCAATTCACAGAAACTACAAAGTAATATACAATTTGGTAAAGTTTAAAAAACTTTGTTGAGAAAAATTTTCATTTGATTTCTGGAAATTTGTAGCATTAGACTAAACCGTAAATAGATCGTGACCCAGGAATTGAACTGCATATTTGCCGCAGTTGCTGCGTTTCAGGCAGGAAATGAAGCTTTCAAAGTTGCGAATTTAGTTATTGTATGAACATGTAGTGATTGGTATTGTATTATTCAGTACAAAACTTTCAAAAAACCTGAACGTTTGCATGAATTTTTAAAAATTTTATTTAAACTCTAATTACTATTCTATATCTCCAATCACCGAATGTTTACGGTTGAATTACGCTGTAACTGTGTTTAATACAAAACGACTTTTAATATGCTTAGTCCTAATGTCACAAATGCTTTATGGAGTTATCAAACTTTACAAACTTTATAAATCTATTTTGCGTATATGAATAACAGTACACTGTTTACCCATTTAGTTTACTAAATAAATAGTCCTATAAAATTATATCTATTTTAGGTTTGTACTGAAAAGATTTAAAAAACATAAATGAGATTCTTGTTATAATTTTTTTCCAAAGATTTAATACACAAAAAATTATATAATTTTATTTGGTATGATATACGTGTAGTTTGAAAAATAATTGCTAGATTTGGGTTCTAATTTCTGTTGTTTTGGTTGTAATGTATTAATATAATGTTAAAATAGTTTTGATAAAATTTTTTATGATTAGTAGATGTCGCAAATTTATAATAGACATGTTATGCGTTGAAACTTATAGAAACTTATTTTTTTGCTCAAAGCAACAAATAAATTAATTGAAAACTGCAAATAATTATTTAAAAACATAACCGGTTTACTGAAACTATTAATTGTAGTGATAACTTTAAATTTATGTTTGGAAGTGCTTTGATATTATTGTAACGTTTGGTTCAATTAAATCATTACAATTTTAGAAGCAATATAGTAAGGCATTATCCCAAATTTATGTATATTCATTAATAATTTTAATATTTTTCAAAGCATAACAGTTTACTTAACGAGACAAGTAAATTAAAACTTTTCTAAAAATTATATGTGTTTACAATTTTAAGTTTTTAGTATAACTGAATCCTCGATCTGCATGGACAACACAAATAAAAAAAACTTTATTTAAAATTTTAAGGTATAACTAAATCTTTGATTATATTACGTATCCCAGTTTATTTTTAAATTTAAATTTTTGCGCAAAACTAGTAACTTAACAAAATATTTATGTACTTAATCAAACAAAAAACCTTACTCTGATTAACAGTTTGCAAACCAATCTGTGTTTTTCTAAAATTCATTCCAATCTATTACAATCAATAAAATTTATAACCAATTAACCAAATAAAAATAAATTTTGTATCTTGATTTAAAAAAAAATCATAATTAAAGAACATTAAGAAATAAATACATACAGTCTTGAGTTTGAGCTTAACGCTAATTTTAACATATGCTTATTTTAAATGTGTTTAGCTACAATATAATTCCACTCTTTGTTAGTATTGTACATCATTTTTGTAAACATTTTTTATGCTTACAAAAACTTTACAAAAAAAAACAATCAAAAATCAATAAATATACCTGTAATAACATTAATCAAGTAAAATACACACTAAAACCAAACACAATTTAATTTACTAAAAGTATGAGTGCACTTTATTAACTTTATAAAAATTGTTTGTGTGAATGTACACGTCGCAGTAAACATCTTTGAAGCCTGGAATAAACTAAAGATGTTCACTGCGATGTGAGACAAAAGCTGAAGTCGTGAGAAAACAACCACATATAAATTATCCAAATATCCATAACTGTAATAACTATGTTTATGTTTAAAAGTAAAGTATAGTCTTACATAAAAAACAAAAACTTTTAATGATTTGCAACCTGTGTATAAATACAAAAACAATATTAGTAATCATTTGTTTACATTGAAATTTTAAGATATCATCTGTTCGATTTTAAATTTTCAAATTCAAATTCAAATAATTATTAAAAATGAATTAAGTTTTAAATTTTGAGCAGTTTACGTCATAGAAAATAAAACGTATAGCTTTTAGATCTTTTAAATTAAAATGTGAGCAAAGCTTTAAGTTCTAAAAAATTAGAATTAGAGTTAGTATATGTATTGAAATTGAATCATCATAATTTTCATCGGACCTCAGCATCGGCAGATTTATGAGGTCAGCTATGCCCTAGACGCTATATTGAATTGACTATATTAAACTGAATAGGTTCATAGCAGTTCCCAACATATAAGTTTATATATTTGTACCTGGATTTTCAAAACGCCGAAATTAGTAATAATTAATGTCAATGTATAAACTGTGCCAGTCAATTTGTATTGTATTAACGTACTTAACATAAAGCTAATGCATATATGCCTATATGAAAGAGCTTATTATTGTATAAGTTTCTTTAGCAGAGGCGCTGCAACAAATTCAAAACAGGCACAACGATTTTTTGTCAACGTTTAAACGTCGCCGACAATTGTTCGTTGCTTGCGTAAATAATTTCACATTCAGTCTATTTCAATTGCATTTGCTGCTGCAAAAAATCGAGTTTGCAGCTGTGTTCTATTATTATGGGGGTTTTGTATTCTTCACATTTTATATAGTTAAAAAAAAAGTAAAGTGTTGATATCTGGCTACGGGATGATCAGCGTCTAGTGCCCTCTTTTCCAATCCAACGACCAGTAAAATTTATACACGCGGAGAAGCTTTATCCTGCATAAACCGCATTGTTTTGCGAACTTTGAGAGGCAAGCCATCAAATTCTTGAGAAAAAGTTTCTCTACAAGTCGCTTGTAAGTCTTTATGGTAAAATAAACGGTCCCTATAAACTTTTTTTTTAAATACCTGCCAAAACAGCAATAAAAACCGCCACTAAAAGTTACTTTGTTGAATTTCGTTGAGGTTTTTTTCATTCAGCATTCCATTTTGTATAAAATAACACACATCTGAAAAAAAATATGTTGGCACTCAAATCAGACTCAAAAGCTTCTTGTTGCTGCAACCAATCACAAACTCAAAACACAAGTCGCAGTTTAGAATCAACGTCGGTTAACTGTTAAAACAGTTGAACATAGTAACGGTACAAAAAATAATTCTTATGTCCGATATTTTACAATTTACAATATCTGCATATAAATTAAAGAAAAACAAATACTAAAGCTTTGATTTTACTGAAAAGATTTATTTTTCTTATGTTACTGATACATACGTTGGTTTTTCTCGAGCACGGCTTTTGTAGGCAACAAGAACACCTCCAGTTTCTCCAAGTCCTTGCACATACGGCAAAATAAAGTTTATTAAAAGCAATTGTCTATTAGGATATTGTTCAATCAACCTAAATTTTGCATTAAACTATATATGTCTTGTTTTGGATACAATCAAAGATAAACGTAATCGTGTACATAAAATACATTTTGTTAAGCTAGGTCAGTAATAATGCAAAGAAATAAACATTGCTATCTGCTTTAATTATTTTATCTACAACTGATTTTGTAGATTATGGAAAATTAAAGAAAACAATAAATAACACAAATTTTTATATTTTAAATGCGGGTCACTGTAAGTACTAATGTTATTTAATTCTTGACTGTTAAATTTAAACATTGACACTATAACAATAGATTGGTTTGAAATATTTTTTTTGTATGATTTATTATAACGTAAGTACAAAGCGTTTATAACTAATTCTTTAATATGCAGTTGTATTATGTATAAGCTATGGAACCAACCGAAATTTTTAACACGGTAGCGGCACTGTACGAATTGAATGTTTTTTAATAAATTATAATTTATTTTACAGTAAGAATATCTATAAATACTTCATAATTGACCCGTTCAGCGCAATACTAGTAATATATGACTGGTTTCAAGATTTTCATTACGGCGGAACCTTCTTACCACACATAACGAAAGTTTGTTGTTAAATGGAATGAAGAGTCAGGTGTGTGACCACTTAAGTTTAGATCCCGAATATAATCGTTGTTTATATACAGTACCTCATCTGTAATTTTGATAGAGCTGATTCGCCTAACGAGTTATCACCATATAGAAATTTGATTATGCAAGAAATGCTTGACAGTAGTGATGATATTGGAATGATATTACGGTGTACAAACATGAACAAAGAACAAACGTTGCCCTTGAATTGTGTAAAATCTCTTTGGTTGTCTTTGAGCTTTTTTATAGACAACGACGTTATGCAGTTGCTAGTAAGTAAAACCAACAGATCTAAATCTTGAACTAAAACTAATGTTGACGAAATGTATGCCTGTTTTAGTATTATTGTATGTATGGAGTTAGTTCGGTTTCACACTATTCATCATTATTGGTCTAAAAACAACTTGTCAGGATCGCCTTTTTTGTGTCAGACCTCTATGGGATATGCTTAATAATAAGTAGCAAATCATGTTAATTCCTGAAACAGATGTTGTGATTGATAAAAGCATGATTTCATGGCAAGATCGGTTACTTATGCGCCAATACAATAAAAGTAAGCAACATAAATACTGTAGCTTCCTATACTCTCACTGTTAAAGTGGAAAAAAATAAACTAAAATTGTCTCCTCGAACACTCCTCATGCAATGAAAGTTGTTATGAATCTGATAAACATTATTTTAGATAAAGGGCGTACTTAGTTTGCTGATAACTTTTATTCGAGTGTTACCTCAGTCAAACAAGAACAACTTTTTATCATGCTTAAGAAAAAACAAACAAGTTTTCGGGGTCCATAATCTAAAAGAGATAAAAATAATCGATTATCAAGAAAAGAAAACTGTACTTATCATTTATAATAAAAGAGAACATGATGTTACGGTTGCATGATACTGGAAGAAGAAATATTCTCTTGCAAGCTATGTTAAAACCGTTATGTGTTATGAAGTGTAACAGAGAAAAAAAGGCGTCGATATAAATGATGTTCTTGTTATATACCAGTTTAAGGAAAACCCTTGAATAGTAAAGAAAAATAATTTTCTAATTTTAAAATTTCAAAGCATGTATATTTTTATATGTTAGACCTGTTGAAAACAACCAAACTTTAAAAAATGAGCTGATGTATATAGTTTTGATAAAACATATAGTTAGTAATAATTTTTGACATTGGCGTATAAAAAAATTTAAAAATGGGTATAAAAACATAAAGTTAAAAAAAAAGATTAGAGTCCACATAAAATATAATTTTTACCAAACATTCAAATGAAACTTTCAAAATAAACTTGAATTTCTACGATACAAAAACGTTTTAACTGTTATATGTTTTAGTACTCTTAGTACTAATGGGAACCATCTTTTTATATTTGAGATTTAAAAGTTTAAATTGTCTAGATGGTCGTTCTGGCGATACAACTGCTTCAGATTTGTCTACTTTTTTGTCCTGTTTTCAAAGACTTGTTTTACTTCTTGATTACTTTGTTGCTTTTATTGTTGGCACTACAATACTTGAGGTTAAGAATCTATTGTAAGTATTCCCGTAAGCCAACAATCTAGGATCTATTTTTTTTACATTAATTTTTTCATTGTGCGACTCTCAAACAGATGCTTTGGTCCATAATAGCTTTGTAGTTAATCAGTCCAACTTGGTCTTTACAAGTAACTAGTTTAAAAAGGCTTGGTTTTACGCTGAATTTGATCGTTCTAACTAGAGGAAAGCTTTACCATTGCTTTGGTGTTGATTAAGCCCATATTACGATAACATTTCAAGTAGGTGTAGCTGCAAGTTGAAACAACCTTTTTTACACTTTGAATCCGATTTATTTTATGGACATAATAAAACGTTTGAAACAAAATATAATTCTTATTTTGACCGCTACAAGAATTACAAAGGATCATAAGTTCTTGCACTTCTGGGTTCATTCCATTAAGAATGTAATAAAACAGAATAGAAACGACTTTACTGGCCCCATCTTAACCGTTTTCTGCATATATGTATTAAAAATTACCTCCCCACTGGCTAAAACATGAATGTTGAACAGATAAAACAATTATTCCTTTTTATAGTATACGTCATTGGTGCTTGCGTTCGAAACTTTTTCTCTTAAAGAAACCTTACTAAAATGAAGTTATTTGTATTTAATGCAGCTAAACTTGAAGTTTTTGCAGGATGTGCTTTTTTTACTTCATATTCATCATGCTCAAACTTATGTTAAAAACTGTTTAGAAAAATAAAACTCATACAGAATTGATTTTTTAGATGCAATTGTTAAAACCTTTCAAACATTTTTTGACGTTTATTCCTATGTGCCTTTATTTAAATAATTGAATATGAAAATAGACCGCGTCCGTTGTTTCTTGCGCTAATTTATTTGGCCGATTGGAAATCCAACAATCTTGACCAACATATCCATGTCCATCTTTATCAAGTACTGAACGTTTTGTAAACGATTTGCAGTAATTCCATGTAACAACAGCATCGTTTTGTAGCAAATAAGAATTTCCTTGGTAACACTTTTTTGCAAAACTGGTACCTTAAAAGCAAATTAAATGTGAGTAGAAACGGAATTAAAGACAAAACGAAGTATTAGATACCTAGTATTTATAGGAGAAGGCATGATAATTTACATTTTCATCGTTAACTTGCCTTTTCCAATGCTTTTTAACTGATTGGTATGTAATGAGACCTCCCAAATGGATGCTGTGCTCTTTGTGCGATTTAAATGTATTAAAGTATCTAATAATTGTTAAACGGTGTTGAACACCAATAACATCAAAACATTTTTATTTTGAACAATTACAATTGTTACCGTTTTGATAGGTTTGCAATTTTAGTTTTTTTGTTGAAGATCTAAAAACATGACCTAATTTTAGCCTTTTTTACAAACCGACAGCCAGGTAGCACACACCTTTTAGACATTTTAAAAATGCTTGGGAAACACGGGTCCCAAACTAAAACACAAACTATCACACACGACCCTCTCTTACTCAAAGCAAAAGCCCACTACTTAAAATAAAATACCTCCGGTAATTAATACAACGTTATAAGAAAGAGGGGTAAAGTGCGATATTTGTTTATCATACATGCGATAGACCTTCATCCTTGTACGGTCAATATTAAATCGCATTTTATTAGGCGCCTTTATTTGTTTTGCACTGTACAGTATAGTAGGCAGAAAATAATGTTTTTGGATATGATTTGTCGTATTTATCTTAAATATAGATTTTTATAAACTCCTATCTTTTGTAGCCTGTACTCTTCAATTATTAACGTAGACATGTTTAAAAAAAATATTTTAGTATATTGCCACTGTCGATTAATACCAGAAAACAATTCGTCTTTTCTAAATTGCTATGCAATTTAAAAATTAATTGCTATTAAGAAACACTAACTTTTAAACGATAATGTGCACATTTTGTTATTAAAAATTGTGTAAATATGAAGTTTGACTGATTTGATTACTTAGGCTATCAAACATACAATTTTATATATGATTGTAAATTTTCTAAACGTAATCCTGTACATAAAGTACATTTTGTTAAGCTAGGTCAGTAATAATGCAAAGAAATAAACATTACTATCTGCTTTAATTATTTTATTCACAACTGATTTTGTAGATTATGGAAAATTATAGAAAATAATAATTAACACGAATTTTTATATTTTAAATGCGGGTCACTGTAAGTACTAATGTTATTTAATTCTTGACTGTTAAATTTGACACTATAACAAAAGGTTGGTTTGAAATATTTATTTTGTATTATTTGTTATAACGTAAGTACAAAGCGTTTATAACTAATTCTTTAATATGCAGTTGTATTATGTATAAGCTATGGAACCAACCAAAATTTTTAACAAGGTAGCGGCACTGTACGAATTGAATGTTTTTTAATAAATTATAATTTAATTTACAGTAAGAATATCTATAAATACTTCATTATTGACCCGTTCAGCGCAATACTAGTAATATATGACTGGTTTCAAGATTTTCATTACGGCGGAACCTTCTTACCACACATAACGAAAGTTTGTCGTTAAATGGAATGAAGAGTCAGATGTGTGACCACTTAAGTTTAGATCCCGAATATAATCGTTGTTTATATACAGTACCTTATCTGTAATTTTGATAGAGCTGATTCGCCTAACAAGTTATCACCATATAGAAATTTGATTATGCAAGAAATGCTTGACAGTAGTGATGATATTGGAATGATATTACGGTGTGCAAACAGGAACAAAGAACAAACGTTGCTCTTGAATTGTGTAAAATCCCTTTGGTTGTCTTTGAGCTTTTTTATAAACAACGACGTTATGCAGTTGCTAGTAAGTAAAACCAACAGACCTAAATCTTGAACTAAAACTAATGTTGACGAAACAGTCATTAAAAATAATCATAACTACTCTATAACAATGCATTAGCGACAGTCCGATAAATTACTGTTGATGTTTTATTTCTCTCAAGAGAAAAATACAAAACAAAACTCTACAAGGAATTAAAACTAATAGTGCAGTTGCAATTTAGACGCTTTGATTTATTCTAAATTGAGTTTAGGTTTTCTAAAATACATTTACATTTAATTACATTAAAATTTGTAAATACCAACGTTTACAAACATAAACAAAAGCATTTAGTTTACAAACCAGTTTTACTGTATACATACCGTCAAAACGAAGACAACAGCATCCACACGGCGTTAAACAATTTTGTATTCAAATTTTATAATTGTGGTGCAATCAATATGTGTAAAAATTTTCTAATTTTCTAATTTATTATCCGGTACGGTAATGACATTGACATGTACGGAAATGGCTTGCACTTGTACAGAAATTAGATTGGTCATAAAAATGCACAACGTTGCCTAGCCGTTTATAATCATCCAATGTGTCGTATTACTTAATAGTCTTAGAAAATATTATTAGTAATATAATCCGCCAAACTGTAATATTTGCTTCTAAAAACGTTGCAAATAGAAAAATTACTTTCTTACAGAACTTTATACTTACTGTGTTTTTAGTACAAAGTTGTATTTGATTTGTAATTATCTTTCAAATTTTAAATATGTGCAAATTGCTTAGATCAATTAATTAGTTCATTATTATTAATTATTTATTTGTCTTATTACAAATACATTATTTCATGGTAATTTTCTTTCTAAATGTTTTGATTTATTAAAAAACACTTTGTAAGTGTACAAAAAGGTAATTTATGACTTTGTATATAACCGACTAAATAAATATTGGAATATATTAAAGTCTGTATACACAGCTTAAGGTAACTGAATTATAAAACACACTATATCTAAAGTTATCAAGGAAACATCAAAATATTTAAACAATATGAATTATTAATAAGTAAATAATTTATTCAATGTTTCGTTACAGTAAAGTTTCTTACCGTTTAAATAAATACAGATTTTGTTCAGACACCTACATAAAAACATTCAAAATAAATAAACCAAAATTGTATATTATAGACATAGAAATTTTCCATTATAACGCAGTTGGGACTCTTAGCATTCCCTACAGTAATAGTAAATAGCTTAGTGGGATGCGAATATTACAAGTGGACGCAGTAGCAGCAAAATAAAGATTACATTTTGGTGTTTTTTTATATTTTAAAAATGCTATGAAATTATTATTGAATTGCAAACATATTTTTTTATATTTCGTATAGTAGAAAGTGCAAGTATACCTTTAATATGTCGGATATTTGAAATAAATCCATTACCGGCATAAATGGGAAAGATAATCAAATTCTAAAGATAATTTCATGCAAACACTGAAAATGGATTTGCAAATCTAATAAACTATTTATTGTGTTCCACTTACACTATTAATGTAATGAGGAACATTTTAGTAATGGAGATTGAAAATACTCCATATAATAGCACTTAGAATTGGGTTATAAACAGTATAACTTAAAATCAAATGTTTCTCGAGTTACGAATATCTTATTGCATCAGTCTTATTTGTTGTTTATGTACTTAATATGTTGTGTAAAATACACGAAAGTATAAATGTCAACTGAAATTACGCGAGACAGTTAAAATTAAATTTTCTCATTTTTAGAAGCAAAAGCAACATTTCGGTTGCTATTAAATTGTCGTATGAGTCGTTACAGCACAGTATTTCTTAATAAAGCTGTTTCATATTGTCTTTGTACAGGATCACTAACCTGACCTATATGGTTCATAATGTTACTGAAACGGCCACGTATAAACATTTATTGCAGATCGTAGATAATATTATATTACTTTAGTTATAGAAGTTTGATATAATGTACCTCTTAATAGATAATAATTACAGCTTTATCAATATATTACATGCAAGGGAGACACTAACATTGATTAACAATTTTGATGTAATTTGATGTTGTTTATATTACACAATTATGTAATAATACTTAGATCTATATTATTAACCAAAATCGGTTATGATTATACCATTTATTATTTTTATTTCCTATTCATGTTTTTTTTATAAATAACTTTTATGTATCGTTTCAATTTCATTATTAAAAATTGCGTTTAGTTATTAGTAGACAAAAAGTATTTTGGTGTTGTTTATTAAAAGTGATATAAACAATGTAAAAAAAAACGTTATATGTTCCTTATTTACTATAGATAATAGTCGTTACTTAAAAAAATTGTGCATTTATTGTTTTTATAAATTTATTATTATCACAATGGTTGAATGATTAATATATAAAGCTTGTGGTAAAATAGTTAACCGTTATGTTTATTTATATTATGAATTTGGTATACTAATTGGTTATTTATTATGATTGATATTATTAATGCTATACGAATTGTTAAAGTGCGTGTTCAATTATTTCTAATATGTATTGAAGTTCAAGTTTTTACAAAAGAATCTGATTTTACTTATGGTGTAGCAAAACAAAAATTAGTAATACTGTATATTAAAAATTGACGTATAATGATTTTCCAACTACGATATCGTAATTAATTAGAAGTTTTAAGTTTAGCGACGTAAAAAATTTAAAATGTTTTCGACAATTTACATTCTTACTAAAAGTAAGTTATACAAAAAGTTTGCAGCAAATGACTAATTTATTTTTTTATTAATTTGAGGAATACAACTTTTTTGATTTTTCAGTGATAGAGGAAGGCGGATCGGGCATCTTAAGATTTAAACTAATTTTTTATACTTACAATATTGCATTATCAAACCTATTTATTGCTGCATGAAAGCTGTAACAATTTGTTATCATTGCACTAAGTTTAAAACCACTTTTATGGGAAATTTTGATCCTTTAAAAAAATGTACAAGCAAGGCCTAAATTTACGAATCAGATTAACTAATTAATGCAAAAAATTTTTATTAATGGTTTACAATGAAAACAAAACAGAAAAATATTTAAATATTAGTTTTTGCACAAATCACAAATTAAAACGATCTAATCACTATCGATGCCAGCGTATGAATTATGGGCGCATTTTTGACAGACACCCTTCTATAAATGTTCTTTCTTTAAATTGATTTTGAATAAAAGTCTAAGCAATACAAGCACTGAGAATCGCCATCTTCACAATCACTTAGGTCAGAAGTACTTTCTTTGTTATAAACAAGGCAGTCCGGTTATGAATTAATAACAGCGTTGCCGCTAGATTTACAGTTGTTTTTAGTAGTAATTATTTTTCTTTAGCGTTTAAAGTATTCCTTTTGATTTGCTATTAGATAGCTTATATCAGTAGCACATGACGGCATGTAATTTGTATCTCTGAAGATATGAATAATTTGTGACCCAAATATCGTATTTTGAAAAACCATTAATTGCAATTTTGATTTTTGATAATTCAATAAATGCTGCTCTAAATAATGTTGATATTTGAACCATAGTTACTACTTTTCCTAGATTGCAGGGTACTTACTGTCGCACTTCATGCTCGTAATAAGTGCTCAAAGCTTTCATTAAACTTATGTCGAGTGGTTGTAGTTTATGAGAACAGTGTGTTGGAAAATGTAGTAGTACCACATTGTTGTCCCAGACATAGTTAACTAAATCAGTTTTTTTTATATAGGTCAAGTGACCATCCAAAAAAAATGCACATTGTGTTTCTTAGATGTCCTTGAAAATGTAACAATTTTTTTAGAAACACTTCTTTATTTATTCAACTGTTACTTGTAACTTCTACCATCGATCTAGCTGGTACCAATGCAGAAAAGCACACTTCAGCAGTAACTCTTTGCCCATTGCTCAATGCAATAAGCTTTGAGTGGGTTTTTGAAGTGACTTGAACTCTAGTTTTGTCACAGTTGTCTTTGCAATCTATTGTAAGTTTTTATTTGTCTATATATTTGCTTAATAATTTTAAAAAATGCGTTACTATAACGCGATTGAAGCGCATTGCACGCGCATGTTGCTACTGTTTTTTTCCTGCTCAAAATCGGATGCTTTTTCATAAACTCACAGTTGACATGCTAAACGTCAAAAATTTGTTGTTAAACTAAATAATCTTGATTTTATATTCTTTGAACACTGTTCTAATTCTGTCTCTTGTTTTTTGGTAAACACGCACAGAACTTTTTTTTATTTTTGTCGATTTTAACATTTTCTCATAATTTTTTTTGCTGAATTCATCTTTGCATTTGTGATAGACATTTCCCCACTAAGAAACAGATTGAACAGCATTGTTAATTGAATCTTGGCATGGGTATTTTAATTAGGCCAAAGCGAGAACTCTGCCCATTTTACCCCGGTCCACTCTGTCCCTAGAGCAACAAATATTTTTGTACCTTTTTTGAACTTGCAAAATAATAATTTGTGTTTTTGAAATAGCAAACTTAATTTTTCTTTATCGTATATTGATAAACAAAAATTTTTTTTAGTCTCACTACAGCTTTAAGTTGTCGTTTTAGTAAATAAACACAAAACTATACGCAAGCTTTAACGTTAACGTAAGTTTTAGTTATTTTATAACACAATCGAATCCAAAACATTGGGAGTCTTTAAAAAAATTTTTAAGGTAATTTCTTAAAAAGTATTTTTAAGTAAGTTAAGTATTTTTTTTTTATTTTTATTTTTCTGTGCCTGCAAGTAAAGTTACGAAAGCAAACTTATAGCACAAAACATTAAAAAACAATGAAACATTTTTTTTTTAATTAATGTCGATTCAGTAACACTTTTCATGCTCATTAAGTAACCTAAATCTTGATATTGGTTGCTACCAGCTATTAGAACCGAGATGGCCACTTGAACTATCAATTTATTTACGCATTTACCAAATAATTTGGTATACGTTACATTACCTCACAGCACAATAAAGTGTAAATACAAAGCTCCATAGAATGTTACAAAAAAATTATTTATGCTACAATTGTATATTAAAGAACGCCAGTTTCATAAGGTCGGTTTTATGGAACGAATCCAAGTTTAGAAAATTGGTGACATAGCCATGAGTTTTCTATGGATGGGTTTTATAAAAGCTTTATAAACGAGTTTTTTATACTATTTTTTAGAACTTGACTCTTTTTGAGCTAATTTTATACGAAAATTTAAAATTATAAGAATCTAAGAAATTTTGTAGAGATTGGTACTAAGTGCTACATATTTTTTAAATTACTTGTCAATTAAAAATAAAAATGTTTAAGTAAATATTAATTATATTATTAAATAAATACATATAATTTGTGAGTGAAGAAAACATTAGCTGTACCACATTTCTAATACGAGAAATTACTAAAAGTACAATCCAGAATTTACTGCCAAATAAATATCGCCCAACTTACCAAAAAGAATTAAAAAAATAGGCGCAATTTCCGAAACTGTTTTATTGGCGTATTTCAAAACGCAACGTAAGATCTACAAATCTTCTACGTTGTGGACTATATACTCAATGTTGCGGTTATGTTTAAACATGTACAGGAACAATGACATATTAAAATACAATAAGCTTCAAGTTTTATTAAGACGGTGTTCAAATTGGTATACGTCAAAAAAAAATCAAAAATTATAGATCAAGATCAAAATAACAAATTTATAAGAGAAATATATGATTAAGCGTCTTTAGCACGATACAATAAAAAAATTTAAGATACACGAAATAATAAAAAAGTAAACAAAATTGAGCGTAGGTAGTATATACCAATTTACCAAAAAAAAAATAAATATAACTAAAAATTATAAAATACTAAAACTACTAATTAGTAAATAACCAATTAGATAATATAATAAAGATAACTGCAAAAATACTAGTTATTCACAATCTCGTGTATTCATATTTTTTAATAAATTCAGGTTTGTCCATAATATCCCCTGATTGCTCTATGATATTCTATGATTTTTTTATGTAATTTTCATAATATCCGCAAGATATTCTTGATGTTTCCTAGATGTTCTCAAAGCTGCTGATAAGATATCCACGGAGGTTTACCCCTCGTCTTTAATTCTACGCATGTGGCTGCACAAATATTAGTGTTTTGTTGTTGTACTTCATCTTTTTCTAGTTTCACGTAAAACTTATATTGTAACGACGTTTAAAACTAAACAAAATGCAACAGTATTTAGGCAAAAAAAATTACATTAATTTATACATCATTATTACTTAGTATTTACTGTCCGCACTTTTTATCTATTTAAAACTGGTCTTTGTTTATGTTTACAACACGTTTGCAACGTTATATTTATCTTGTCATTGGCACTCGCATCATACACTTAATTTATTTAAACCGACAGTTTTCTTAACACTTCTTCCGACTCAATTCAAAAACTGAACTTGAACTTCTTCCAAACATTTTTTACATTCTTTCGTTATAGAAATTCAATATATTCAAATTTTTTTGATAAGCGTTCCAAAGTTTTCAAATACTTCGGTAACGCTTCAATATTTTTTAAAAATGGTTATTAGTAATAATTAAAAATCTAAACTTAAAATTTTTTAATCTTTTCAAATACAATTCTCAATCTCTAATCTAGCTGGAATAGAGCCCACCAATTGAAAATTAAAAAAAAAGGTTTTTGAAAATTACGCTGTTTAGGCGAAACTAGATTTACATTTTTGAAATATTGTAAGTCTTTTTAAACACGTTAATATGTTGTTTTCTTTTTTTATCACATTAGTTTCTTGTATCGTTAAAACTAATCACCTTTTAAAGTACTTTTTTCACGTTACGTATAATTCTTTTAATAAACTAAAAAAAATGTAACCAAGTAAATGAAAAAATGCTTGTAGACCAAAGAACAAGTAGGAGTTTATAAAGTATTTATAAACAATATTTTAACCACAAATTTAGATAGTTCTTTTATTTAATAGAATAAATTATTAGCATAGAAATATTTTTAATAATCTCAATTACTATTAAAAATACAAAATATAAAAAAACTTTCATTATTATTGTTGTAAATTTTTATTATCTAAATTGCGTTATACATTATTAAAATTTAAAGAAGAAACATGAATTGAAAGTATATTTACATTGCTTCTGTTGTGATATAGCATTACAATATGAGATCAATAACAAAACCAAATTCAATTTATTGGCAGAATTTGTAAACAATTCAATTTTATTCTCAATAACTTTTTTACAATTTTTGTGTTAGATTTAATAAATACACATTTATTAATATTGATAAAAAAATTTTTAAATAAATTTACATACAATATATAATATTTAGAAAATATGAATAATTGTTTCAGGTGTTTTTACTAATCAATAAATTATTTTAGATTTATTATTTTTCTGTTTATGAAGTTTTTTAGGAATATATCACAATAGCAAAATAGTCCCGCGTCTAGTATTTTTAGGTTCTCATTACGTTGGTAAATTGAGTACAGGGCTTTTATTTCTACGTCCGTATGTATTCTAAAAAAATCACTGTAATACACAAGAAATTCACAGTTTTAAATAAAACGTAAAAACAAATTAACAACTCTATATAACATTAAATCATGAATATACAATTAGGCGTGCAGTTATATTTATCAGTAATTACCGGAAACTTCAAGTTTTAATTTGATTTTAGATAACAACAAAACTAAACTAATGCTAATTTAAACAAAATGAAAATTCGCATGCAAACTTGTTTAGACAAACTTTAAAACTGTTATTAAGATTGATTTCGTATGTGGGCGTTTGTTAAATTATTTATTAATTGATTAAGCTAGAATCTTTGTCAGTGATTTGTTAATTTAAACAAAGTTTTTATTATGATTGAGACTGTCAAATAGTTATGAGAAAATTATAATAACAAATAAAAGATGAACTCACGTTGCAGCTTCAATTAGTTTACTAGCAGAGTGAGTAGGACGCAAAAGAAGCAAAAGAAATGTTTTAGTAAATGGATACAGTAATTATTTGCTCTGTCAAAACGATGAGAAAGACTGAAAAATTATGCTCAATTAAACGCTTGTCGTTTTGATTTTGTTTTATACTATTAATATTGCGTAGTCACCTAATAAATAATTTTTGTTGGTTTACATAAACACTTGTTCAGTATCAAAAAATGAAATAATACCAAACTATCTAAAATGTCACTAAGTAATAAACAGTAATTAAAAATTTGAAACAAATATTAATAAACCAAAGACTAACATAAGATAAACAAATTAGATAATTTACTGAACAAACGTAATCATCGTTTTATGTCTAAAGTAAAGCAGACGTGTCACGTTCTTTGCCAGATTTGAAATTTCAAATGTTTTATTTTTATTAAATTATTTATTATAACGTTATTTTTGTAATATTACTGGAACGTAAATTTAGTTTTCAAGTACTTACTAACAATCCATTTCATCATCTGTGCTGTCATCATCACAATTTTGGTTAAAATCGAAACAGTCATCTTCGCTATTATTATTTAAATTTATAATTAATGGTTCCATAGCCACATCTATCAGGTTTTGTTTTTATGTGTAAATTTTATCGATTTTTTTAGAATACGCGGTTAGGTCAAACTGATGCGGAATGAATGTGTTAATTTGATTTTTTTACATAAGCCTATATAAATCTAATTGGGTTGCATTTGCAACGAGCTACTAGAAATCAAAAAAATTACATTATCTTGTTTGATTACATTTTTCCAAGCGAGATTTTTTTCGAAAAACGATATTTTTGCGATAGTTCTGCTAAAACAAGTATGGTCTACTTGTTGGAGTTAGCAACTCTTTCTGGCATAGAATTTGTTGGATTTTGAAACTGTGCTTGATCTAACACAATAACTAATTTATCAAATATTATTCTTAAAACAAGATAGGTGTTCTTCATAATGTTGCTTATTTATTTATATAATAACTATTCGATCTGTTCTTACGAAAGAAATATTTCAAGGCACCAGATAAAAATCTGTTTTTATTGCTAATATGTGGTATAATAAACCTTTTGTCTTGCACTTAAAAGTCGTTTAAGTCCATTTGTATACTCGTTGTACCTTTGAACTGTATTTCAACATTACCCAAAATTGTTTCAGTTTTCCAAAGTTACAACTTCCACTTATCCAAACTTTTTAGAATGATTGGCTCCACGCCATGTTTCTTCACATAAAGCGCGTCGAATGAGTTGATTACGCAAACTTACCACACACGCCACAGCGTTGTTATCTTTTGTTTAACTAAATTATCTGTTGTTACCAACATAACATAATTATTAGTATCTATTTGTTTTATGTCTGTTTAAAACATGCAAAAATTTAGTTTTTTTAGTCTCTTTACTATTGTGCTCCATTAAAATAGACTATTGTTCCAATTTTCTACAAGGAAAAATTCATACTTTTAACTCAGTTTTTTAATTATATTTGGACAAATTAGCGAAAGTTTTATATTAAACTTTGTAATAGTAGGAATTTCTTTATTCATATAAAGAAGTGTTTGCTTCCTAGTAACTGCTTTTAAAAAGTCGTCAATTTCAATTTTATTTCTACCATTTCTAGATTGTTTGATACCTATTGTTCTCTCTCTCTCTTTGTCTTATAAAATTTGTTTGACTCTGCTTCCTTTATAAACAAACATTCAGCTGTGCGTTTTGTAACTTGCACCAATAAAATACTGTCTACTTTATGTTTTTTATATTCAAAATAATTTTTGAATGTTAATAAAAATGTTAGTAAACACTCTTTTCTCGTCATAGAAATGGACCAGTTAGAAAAAGCTTTTATTGTTCATCGAAAGACAATAAATTTTTTTAATTTTACAGAAGCAAAAAGTTGCATTGCATAATGAAATAAAAATACATAAATGTACGCATAAGTAAGGAATGTTTGTGTGCCGTTAAACGTATATGTTGTTTCCGACCATTGTAGCAGTGTATACTAAGATCAGAATGTTTTCTGGGTTTGGACCGTGTCATTTTTGTTGTAACCGAAGTTGCCAACGTTTCGCCCACTTTTGTAAGGGGCTTCATCAAGGCGTAAGATAAATCGCAAAACTCAAACAAGTAACCAAAATGTAACTAAGAACTTCTACTAGTCTACGAGTCACAAAAACGTCAAGAAATGGAAGAGAACCATTACTTTTGATTTCCAAAGTAAATTTGATATCTAAGTGCTGATTGTTAAGATGATCAAAAAACTTAGACAATTCAAGATGACCATGAGATCGAACAATAAACGTGTCGTCAACATACCTAAACCACACTTTAGGTTTTAACATTGATGATTTCAAAGGATTCCATAAAAACTTGTTATCAAATTGGAAGTAAGTAGAGGATAGACACTTATCAATAAGAGGAATATAGCTACCTAATAACATTCATACATATTACAGTAGTTGGTAAAGATTCTTTCTCCTCCTCTGTATGTTTACTAATTAATTCAGACTTTTTCGTTTAAGAAGGGCATGTAAAACCACTTTAATTTATTTTTGTGGCAACGTTTCATGCTAAAGGTGAGCACTTCATCAGGTCAAAGAATAAAATCAAGTGGATCAATCCACCGACCAAGGACATCGGCAACTTTACGAGATAGTGTTTAATTAACAATAAATAAAACATTAAACATAAAATGGTCAATAATTAACATTTTTTATATAACGTCAATTGTTTGTTGAACGTTTATGTCCTGCGTTATATAAAAAATTTTAATTATTGACCATTTTATGTTTCCAAAAGTCTCGAGACACAGTTATACGTTTTGAACAAGTTTTTTTAATATTACTTTTACATAGGAAAAAAAAGAAACACATCTCTATAAAGCAAAACCCGATATCTAAATTGTTTTAGAAATATTGAGGGGTTGACTACCAAATGGAAAAATAAAATGTTTTGATGTTTTTTGCACGTTTATTACATTTTTTATAATATAAATATAATAATATTTGTAATTTATGTCTGCATTTTTACTTGTACATAACTGTAAAAACAAATTTAGAAGTAATAATACAAAATACAAATGATTTCTGCAACAGTGACTTCGTAACCTGTTATTTATTACATGCTTTTAATTGCTGTTGTAACATTGTATTAAATTTAGTCTTACGTACTTACGTATTAGTTATCTTCTTTTATTATTGAGTTAAATCAAACTTGTTTTATGTAAAATTTGCTTTTATTAACTCTAAAAATGTTTGAAAAACTGAACAAAACAGGAAAAATCGTGTCTTTAGGGTCAGAAAAAGATCTTACGATGAAATGCGGCACGTCTTTTTTTAACATTAACCAATTTCTAAATTAACAGTGAAAAGATACTGTGTTACTGTCTTTTATTGAAGAACCTTTAAGTGTTTTATTAAAAGCGTGTAAAATACATAAACTTGGTAAAAGTTCTGTTACAATATTTGGAAGAAACAACTATTTTCCTTATAAGTTTTGCTTAGTTTAGGAATTGAACAAAAGTGATTTCAATAAACAATTAGAATTCTGTGAAATTGTACTTTCTACTTGAATACTAAAGGATAATAGACAGAATTGTTATTAGGCTGGCAAAAATCTAGGTTTAATAAGAAAACATTATACTGAAGGACCGCAAAAAATGAATGTACGAAATTTTATTATGGGAATGAATTTAATTAGTCCATTTTTTATTAACGTAAATTTGAACGTAGACAAATATCTGCAACTGTTAGAAAATCAGTTGTCATGTGGTACGCCTGAATGGTACTGATAATAAGTAGTTCCAACAACATGGTGCTTTTACACATTTTAGTCACCTACTACGATCTCTTGATCTAAAGCCACTTTGGTAATTTGGGAAAAGTAGAGGGTATTGCAACAAAACCAGAATCAATAAATGATTTGAAAAATTGCATAGTTAAAGAAATCGTCAATATCACTAAAGATGGTTTGACAATTGAAACATTTGTTATAAAAAATTGTAGTAAACGTGCAAAAAACATTTTATTTTTCCATTTGATAGTTAATCCCTTGTAACTCTTGAATGAATTAAGATATAGAGTTTTGGTTTATGGGAATGTGTTCCTTTTTTATTACTTGTATAATAAGGTAAAAGTCGATAGATGTTGCTATTTAAAGATGTTACGGTGGTCATCTTCTAAAAACTTCCCGTTGCAAGAAAGTTCTAAACTGTTTAGGAATGTAAATTTTATGACTTTTTCCCAAATTTCATTTTTTTCACTCGTTCGGAACTTATAGCTCCGTTCCAGGACTTTTGGAAAATACTGTTATTAGTTAATTAAAGAATAATTAAATTTACATTTATGACTCAAAATGTACAACCTTTCTAATACTTTTAGTTATAACTAACGAATGCTGTTATTTGTATTTTGTATCTAAAATAAAACTATTATTTTATTTTTTGTATTAAAAAATTAAAAAAATTAGGTAATTCGTTTTTAACTAAACAAAACAGAGACAATCGCGTAGTTGCGTATATGTGATAGAAAAGTCATTGTTGATTATGCGTAATTTTGATTTGACAATTACTAATCTGTAACAGGTAATGAAATATCAAATAGCAACAGTTATAATGTAATTTTTTAAAGATAGAATATTAGTAATTACTTTGATTATGTTATATTGTGAATATATAATTTAATTAGTTTATTTAATTGAATAGTTACTCAATTAAGTATTTTATTGTTTTATGGTTTTTATTTATTTATTTTATTTAATATTACAATTAAAAAAAATTTTTCATTGATAGTAGTACATTGAAAAAATTGCAAACAACTAAACGTAAGGTTTGTAAATAACGAGTGCCTACATCAAACATTTAAAAAATTTATTAAAATTTCTTACGGGCACGGTTTTATAACATTAGAATATTTGGTTACTAAACTTAATATATCACGACTAATAAAGTGTTACTATATTAAATTTTGTCAGATTTGCTGTATTATTTGTATAATATATATATGCTTATTTTAAATTTTATATTTTACATTTATTGAAAAGTTGCGATGTTTGCTACTTTATAATAATACATTGTTGTTATTTATATTATACGTGAAATGAATTTTATAAAACACAAAGGGCAATATCTAGTACAGTATATAACAGTTTTTGTCTTTAAGACTGTTGTAAAGAATGATTAAAATAGAATTTAGCTTAACGTAGATACGGCTTGTATAATACAATTTGCACAAAGATCTAACAAATTTTTTATTAATGTATTTTTTCTTGGTTTTTTGACTGATTTTTATTTATTCTTTTAACACAATGTTTAATTACTTTAAAATGATAATTTCTTAGATAGATAAGGTTGAGTTTTAAAATAATTTTAATAAAAAATATACTTGTAGGAAAAACATAACTCATATACTCTTAACTGAATAATTTATTATTTCTTATTAAAATGTGTGTTTGTTTCAGATGGACCTTGCTCAATAGCGTTCGGTGCTAACTTCTTTCTGTAACCTTAATTTTAACAGTAATGTTTTCGATTATGAAGTTTAAATATAGCTTGGTAATGAAAATCTGACCCGGAATCGCTCAACATGTTATTTCGCACATTGATAGCAATCTTCGTACAAATTTTTCTACACCCTGACGGTGAGTAATTATTTTTTGTTACTTATCAGAACAAAACAATCGAAAAATGCTTATAATAACTTTGTTTAGAATTTTTTAAGCGTTTTTATACTAGTTAATGATCTTGTTAGAAAATGTTTCTTTAACTGTTTTAATTTGATTTAAAATCAAAAATAGTTTTCGTTTAAAGTAAACTATTTATTATTTTATTTTTTTAATTCTTTTCTTCCTATGTTAAAAGGAATTCTAAAGTAGTAAAGAGCATTCAAAGTTTCTGCACGTTTTGACATCTACCGCCTGAAAGCGTGTGCTTGGTAAGTTTTGACCTAAAACGAGTATGTGATACTTGGATATTTCTTCGTAAAATATTAATTTAATTAAAAGATTGTTGAAACGTATAATTTTTAATTTTAATTAGATTAATTAGACAAATAAACATGAATGTCTTTAGTTAACAATATCTAACGTTATAACAACACTGGCAACTATCTGATCGTTATTTTATCAGAACTCGTATTGCGGCTACGTCTCACTTAAAAATATAACTGAATTAAAATTTACGTGTTATTTTTAATATGTTTGTAAAATAAATTTTATGGTTAAAATTTTGTTTTTCATAATGGTAATGTTCTCAATTGCTAAATAAGTGTGCAAAACAAAAATGAAGAAGTAAATTGCTTTATTAAACCTTCAATTAATTTAAACACACTTTTATAGCAAATACAGTAATTTTAATTCTTTTGTATTTTGTAACAACATTGGTGAAATAAAGAAGTAGGTAACCTTACTAAAGTAGAAATAAAAGGAAATGAATTTGTGTTTAATCTTGCATACTAATTCTGTAGACGTGAAAGGAAATTGAATTGGAGAGAATTCCTATAGCAGTAATCAGTTATCTTATTTATAATTAAATTATTTTTTACGCTAATTGAATTGAATGTAAAGAACTACTACGTTGTATATAAGCAAATTATTTAGTACACTCCTTTATTAAAAACTGTATAAAATATGAGTAAACTAATCTTTGCCTTAAATATAAAACTTTAAAAAATTTACTGTCCTTTGTAATACAGGAATATATATTATTGATTATACTATATACATAATATACGTAGATTACAATATTGTTTAATTATGCAAATATTTGCTTTGTGATATCACTTATAACAAAAATCTTTCTCAAAAGTAATAATTTAGTTATTTAATTACAAAACAAAAATTAACATCATCTAACCATAAAACTAAACTAAAAAATAAATTACAGAATCTGTACGCCCGACAAAACTATAACTCCAATATTACTAAACGGTGTTTTCTGACGAGATCACTCAATGTATGGCGTTGTCTCCGAAGTTTATGTGTAATTACTATAAGAACGTACCCATAATTAGTTTAATCAGAGACACGGAACACAGACCCACATGTCACTATGTTGCAGAAAAAGTGATTCTAAAAACAGCTTGATATCTCAAGACTTATTTATTAAGACTTTAGTCTACAAAAAACACAAAAATTTTATGCTCGATTAAAACTCAGCGCTGTATGGTGGATTCCTTTTTCACACAAAAAATCGTAAATTTTGTAACAGGACAAAAACAAAAATTTGATTAAAAGCTTTGATGTGTTTTAAAAATAAAAGGTTTATTACATAGTCAAAATTTATAACAAAACAAAATTACTACGGAATTTAATTTAGTTACAAGATTTTTATTCTGAAAATTTAAATTAATTTACAATTTTTAATGAAACTTAATTAGATTATCGCAAAAACAAAATTAACGGAATTCAAATAATAAATATAAAATAAAATCCTAGACGTAGTTTTCTGTGTAGTTAATGATAAAAATTAAAACTAATTTAAAAAAATAGAAACTTGAATTAACTTAATAAACTTAAGTACATTAGTTTAATTTTGGGTACATCAAATTATAATTCAAATAATAAAATTTGCTCTGATTACAAGTTAATTGTCTTTATTTGGTAAATATCTAAAGGTGCAGTTAAAAGTTCATAAACAGCGTGACTTTGGTTATGTAGAGACCCGTGATGTTGACTAAAAAACGACGTGGTTAAAAACCTGGTGCGTTAACCAAATAACATGCTTTGAAAGCGATGAATAATTACGTGAAAAGCAATAAGTTTAATTTCCACACAACCAAATGAAAATACTTGAATTAAATGAATTAATAGTACCGTTACTTATATAAAGAAACAAAGTTTTAATTTTTTTACGGACAGTTTTACAAACCACCACCACTTTCATGCACTTAACTTGGAATTAAAGCAATATTGAATTACAATCAAAATATCTACGACTAAAACAAAATATTTATGACTAACGAGAATATTTGAACCATTCTAGGTTCGACGGGTCCCGACTGTCGCTATGTTCCGCATCAAAGTTCGTTAGCAATGTTTTTTTCAGTTTTTATTAAAATTTCATATTTTACGAATTTAAATTTTTTATTTAAAATTCACTTTAATCGGTTTTTTTGCGTTTTTAAATTTACTTTTTTATTTTACGTTTTTTAGTTAGGATTATAAGACGGTAAATTTTGCAGTTTTGTCATTTTATTAAAAAAGTTATTAATATCATGGCAATTATTAAGTAGCTTGCGGTGGTCTACCCGCTTACGCCAACGACTCTTTCGGCCACGGGCGCAGCGGCCAAGCTCCGATTGCTTGATTTTCTATATTTTACTTACGGTTACTGACCAGTAATGTATAATACTGTACCTTTTTATTTTATTAATTGTTTATTTCTAATTACGTTAGTTCTCACTGTATTAAGTAACGGTTTAGGTAACTGTCGTTAAAATTATGTTTCAAAACAGTAAAATTTTGGGTTTGTCATTCCATTTCAAGGACTATAATTATACTATGATATAATTTTTTACGTTGAAAAATCCTATTATGCAAATATATAAGAATTTTTTCACAGTTTCCAAAATTAAATTTATTTTTACATACAATGAGTAAAATTACACGTTATTGTATAATAACGATAGCTATTAAAACCCAATAAAAAATACAAATATTTATAACAAAATTATGTAGCAATATACGTAAGTATTCTAAAAATTATTTATTGTTCTAGTTTTCTACAATGCAATTTATTCTAGCTGCACAATATCCGTATACATTTGTAGACGTGATTAGGTTTCTTCGACGACCATTTTATCTATCCTCGGTTTGTCACAGTGCTGCCTTTTTTTTTTCAAACAGTTAATAAACTTATGTAAACTACCTCTGAAAATGCACAATGCTTTAGCGAATTGTTTGTTTCCGTTAGGCCATTTAACCCGTAACTGGTGAGATGAAGTTTCCCAAACCCCTCCTATTCTAAAAACCTTTGCCACGTATTGTATAATAATAAGAGGCCCGCTATCGCTTGTGTATTTTTTGGTTAGTTGTCCGTCAGTGCTCTATTGGTGCCAACAACGCTCGATATTTTACTTGGTGTGCGATGTTACGATTTTTGTACGAATTGGGGTTTACCTTACCAGTTACGGTTTTTTATCGATTGTGTTTTTACGTTTGTGCTATGGTTTCCACGTTTGCTATTCGTGAAATGAAGTTAGATAACCCGCGTTTAAGGAGTGGGTTAAAAGTGTTTTGGGTGACCTAGAAGTGGTAATAAAAGTGACAATCTAATACAATACATTTGAAGTGATAATGTGACTAATTCAGAAGTAGAGTTATCCCAGAATGAGAGGGATAATATTGTAAAATTTAAGCAGTCAGACTCATCTTCTAGATCACCTGATGACCAAATTTTGTCATCCAAAGCAAAGAAAAAGAAAAGCAACCCTAAAAATTATTATGGGACAAATAATTTCAAGTGGTTTGCGGAACCTCCAAATCCAAACGTTCGTACAAAGAAGCATAACATAATCTCACATCTTCCAAGCAATGTTGGTCCGGAAAAACAGCTAAAAAATATTGTAGTCAGTTTCCTTCTTGGGAGCTGCTGTACACTCAAGGAATATTAGATTAAATAATTCTCCAAACAAATGAAAAGCTGTCACAAGTTATACAAAAATTATCTGTTTTAGATTGACTTGATTACAACAATATAAGCCCTATAGATTATTTTTGGGCATCTTGACATACTCGTCAGTCTTCAAATCAAACAATGAGAACCTAGCAGCACTGTTTGTAACGGATTTTGTTGAAGCGAGTTTTGGTCATTTTAACTTGCTTTCGTTTTGGCAATGCTGCAAATAGAGTAGAGCGAAAAAAACTGACGATACCGCTGCAATAACATAGGTTTTTAAAAATTTTATCAAAAATTGTTCATCATTTTACTGTATTGGAGAATATGCATGCGTAGACGAAATGCTTGTTAGATTCAGAGTGAGTTGCAAATTTCGTATGTATATGACAAACAAGCCCCGTAAATAAAAAATTATTATTCGAGTTTGCCAAAATCGCGGTGACAAATGGGGAATGAGGTTCGCGTACGTGTTATGGGAGCAACGAATGCTATACATGCAGCAGAAAGACAGAACCATCTTTCATATACACAAAATTTATGCCCGCTTGAAATGTTAAGAGTGCACAGAACAAAGGCGCGGTTAGTCTTTCACTCGTCGTTTTTATCACATCCTTGGTGCAAATGCGTATAGTGTAATCCTTAGTTTGTTCAACAGAAACTGTTTTAATTTCAGACCTAATTGTAGAAGCTATTTTAAACATGTTGAAGTCATCATCCTAAGAATTTTCAAAATTAAAATGTGTGCTGCTTCTTTACGGAAGCAAATGATACTAGCTATTCCTGATGAACTAAGAACCACAAGATTATTACCAAGATAGTCTAAAAGTTAAGAAATTAAATGTCTACGACTTCTTGTACTACCAGTGCTCATGGACGTAGCCATACATCTCTACAGAATTTCACTTACGACTACGATTAATTTTCATACTGAATATAACGAGAGTAAAATTTTTGTCCTTTTTATTTGAAACACTAACCACCCATTTGTTCTGGGCACTCTTTTTTTGGGCGGGCATAAACTTTGTGTAATGTGCATGAAAGATGGTACCGACTTAGATCACTCATTGCTCCCATAACACGTACGCAAACCTCATCCCCCCATTTGTTCCCACGGTTTTGGCAAACTTGAATAATGTTTTTTTTTTAAGTAAGTCAATATTTTTGTATTCAATGTTCTGCACTCTCTGAATATTCAATATTCAAAATATTTAGGGTCAGGTCGCAAAGATTCCTGCTCCCAAAGAAACAGTAAAGAAGAAACTGAAAGCATTCATAGAATTATCTGGTACGCTTGGGTTTACTGCTGCTTGTTTGAAACTGTTGTTCACATTTATTCTTTGCTGCACTTTTAGAATGTTCCTTGGATTTATAATTGCTTAAACAAACCTTGTGAAATTGCAAATTCTTTAAACTCCCGTTTTGTGAACCATCTTCAATGTGTGTATGGTTGGAGTTACCACGCTCTTCACTGGCTTTAGCAATTTTTGTTAGTCGATATACTCCACCAGTCACTAGTGAATGTACAATAACAAATAAAAAAACAGATATTTGTATCTTTAGACGTGTTTAACCTGCAAAGAAATTCAATAAATAAATAAAATAAAACATTATGAACATTTATTAAACTACAACTATTTAATTTTGATACGCCGACTCCTTTTTATTCGCAACCTTGACCCTACATATTATGACGTTTCTAATACTTATCGATTGAGAGCGAATAGAATCTAAAACTGCATTTAATGCTATATTTGTAAAAATTTTTATTTGTTTTTGTTTGTCATTATTTATGTGCAAATCAACAACAAAATTCATTTTCATTAAGCAGAAAGAATAATTAAAGTGATGGGATATTTTCTAGTTATTTTAATTCAATTAAAAAAAGCTGGAAAATTTAGCTGTCGGCATTAGACAAAACACCATACAAAAATTATTTAAATAAGGACCACCAGTAGCTATTTGGACAATGTTCATATTTTGTGATTCTTACTAATCTTGTTTTTTTTCTAAGAAATCCATTAAAATATTTTTTTTCTAGTAAGTTTGTTTCAGTACCTGACTGTTGTAGTGGGAAAAAAATAAATAGTGCCAATATATAATATTGAAAGCTATATGTTATATACCATTTTAAAATTTAGTTTTTTTAAATAACCTAACAAAAGCAGAACATTTTATTAGGTGATAGGTAACTATTAAGGTTATTTAATTATTAATAAATTATTTATATTTTATACTATATAATAATAAAATTTTCAGTAAATACATAAATATGTTCAACCAAATACTCGTTGTTTCTTTCTTGGGTAAGATTGTAAACCTGTCGATAATATTAAAATTTCTAAGATATCAACACAATTTCGTAACAATAATATCATACTTTAGTTAAACTTTGTTATTAGATGAACATAATAAGTTTAATTTAATTGGTAGACAATCAACTGTACCACTTTACGACCTTATCGTTTGGCTTTGAACACTTTTAGAAGTTTGTTTCTAAAAACGCAATAAATCCATTGATCTACTCGATACAAAATCAATTTTCTATTTATATAAGAACTTTTTGTAGAATTTTTACCTAATTACCATAAAGTTCAATGCTTTAATGTTGAACCGATTTAGTAATGTTTGCCTTTTTCCACGTACTGTTCGATACATTATCTAACATATTTGTAGATTCGTTTTATGTTTTTTAACAATTAATGTTGACAGTAATGCAAAAAAAATATTTTCTTATGATAATTTTCATTTTTTGTAGAAAAATAATATAATTTTGCTCTATCAATAAAGCCTACATTCCCTGAATCTAAAAAAAAAAATATTTGTGTTTGTCTACAGGTGCCCACAAATTAAAAACTAAACCAGGTGTTCTTGTGCAGATCAATTTGCTTCTAATATAATTATGTTTTGAAGCTTATTATTAACAAATAAATTAAAATACGCCAGCACGTCAATTTTATTTTGTAAATTAAATTAAATTCCAAAATTACACAAAAATGGTTATCGTAATAGTAAGATTTGGGACATCAAGATTTATTTTGCTCAAATTTTCATTAATTTTAGACTTACTTATAAAGTTAGCCAATTAATCCTGACATACTTTTTGATAAATTTTTATACTCAAAAATGGATCCATTTTAAAAATCTAAATTGCGCAATTATTGTTCTGAGACACTTACTGTAAAACATTCACTCGCAAACTATTTTACAACAATACATATTTTTGGTCATAATGTCACTAAACTTAAAAGAAAATAAATTAAAATATATAAAAAATCATAAATTTAAGTATCATTTACACAACTGTACAAAAGTGAGGTGCGTACTAATATGTAAATCTGTAAATAAAATTGCATACGTTATGTTTGCATTAGAAATAATTATATATAGAATAAATTATACTGAACTGAAAGAACCATGTAAATGTCATCCATAGACCATTTCATATAATATTTTTTTATATTATATTTCTTTCCTAAATTACTGTGGGCGAATACAATAAAATAACATCAAATTTGTAATCACCCAAGTCATTTTTTAGCTTATACTGTATTGCCCAACTCAGCCTGAGTTCTTAAGGAGTTAACACTCTTTAACACTATTGCACCCAACTTGTGATTTGCAAAAACTTATATATGTAGTTATTTCAAAATGATATATAATTATGCTTGTATACAACGCTGGTTTGCTTAAAAAAATTCTAATACATAAATGTAGTATTAAGTATTAATTTGTAGATGAATATCAAACGTTACGTTTTTTTTTAATTAGGTTAATAAGGCTAACATTTTTGTTACAAGAACTTTCTACTACAAAAATTTTGTCTCAAGTTTTGTTTATACAATATTGTCTCAAACAATAGTATATTATCTTCTCTTTTAATTTGCTTAATTTTTTAGTATAGTTAGTTTTGTATACATCATTGTTAGTGTCTTTGAATACAAATGCATACGTATCATAACGGTTTGAAAATAATACGCTTGATAAATTAAGTTCTGCTACAGTAAATAATTTTATTAATGTAATCTATTTTAATAAATAAATTACTATGACAAATAAAATCTTCTACTAAAAAGCGGTATGCTTTGAGTAATTGAAAGTTTTTGGAGGTGTAAAATGCTATTTCAAAAGGTGATACAGACGTAAAACTCCAGTAAGAGTAATGGAATAGATTTAGAAATTCTTGAGCTCCTTAAAAAACCATCACTTTATCAAGCTAAGTACGAAAAGAGGGTTAAACGTAAAATTAGTAACAGAAATGTAAAAACATATTTTAAAAATTGAAAATGTAAATTTTGCTATCGCCCTAAACCGATTTAGGTTTATTGGCTATTTCTGTCACACTTGGTTATTATATCTCGCGTGTATCTGTTTGTAATATCGTGTATAGCAACATTCGATAAATTACTAGTTATTATTTATTTTCGTCCGCCAATTTTTATCTGAAAATATGTAACTTTTACGTAAATCGTTTAAAAACCAATGTAAATTTACTTCTGTTGAATTGAGAGATTGTAACCGAAAGGGTCGTTATAAAAAGTAGTAATTCAAAATTTACTCTATATACCATAATTACACAAACAAACATAGTAGTAACAAAAAGTAGAAATCAGAACAGAGTGGTTGGGTAAATACGAATGTAATCAGAATCGACTGCATAACCAAATCAATCAATACGAGGCTTGGAAAACAAATCAGCGGAACGAATTCCGGAAACCAATTCCAAACAACATAAATCATGAAAATGCAAAATGCTCTTGACGTGTCATAAGTCACGTGTGCATACTTTAATTCAAAGCGCGAACTGTTATTAAGGTGCAATTTTATTACAGGAACGCCTGAAGGTCTTTAAGAATAGAACCAAGAATTCGTTTCATACCCGAAATGAATTTCCTAGACAAGATCGTGCTATATTGCACTTTTTTTCATAACTACTCTGCGTATGAACTATGCATTATGAAATTGTATAAAATCATAAAATATTTTATTCATTGTTTACTGATGCACACAAATACTCATTCACACGTAAAACGTTTACATAAATCAAACAAATTGCAAACGTAATAATACCGGTTATATTTTATTATTTTACAACATTATCTAGACGTTTCCAAAAAATATTATTAAAGAAATACGTAAAAAATGGTTGACCCTTCGAGCGTTTCGCTAACACAATGACCCTAATGTTGTGGTAGCAGTAATTTTATGTACTTATATGGCTATTACTGTTGTGATTTATACCGGTACTGGTCAGCTTACTAGTTCTATTTTCTAAAGACGAACAAAGAAAATATACTTTTGCAACTATCGTAAAGATAAGGCATTCTCCTATAAGTATTACCTTTTAATATCAGTTTTTTATGAATGCTTCCTACCGTTGTTAGCATTATTGTTTGCAATCATTAAACTAAAATTTCATTAGTCGATGTAATTTTATAAAATTCTAAGCATAACTTATATTCAAGAGTAATAATAACAAATACAATTTTTTAATTGCGTATTTTTTGTACGTATTGTTTTAAAACTAATTTATTTTTATTTACATTAAGAATAACATTTTTTACACTCTAAAAATAAATTAAAAAATAGTGAAATTGCATAACTGGAAAAACCTGTAGAAAGTGTTAATTATTTAAAAAAGTTTTTGTTTTAAAGACTTTATTTTAATGTAAAACCGTTGAAATATTTTCGAATGTACTTGAGTAGCGACAATTTCTTATAAAATAAATAATGCATGTGTTTGTAGTCATTGTTAGAATAAGAACTGTTATAAATGTAATTGAAAAAATTGCAGTATAGAACTGAATTGTTTGTTTAAATAATAAAAACTTGTAATGGTTTTAAATTGTTGTAAATAGGTAGGTACACACAATTTTAGCATTTAATTTTTATTTTTAGAGGTTTTTAAATTATAGAAATTTTGTCTACAGACAAACAAAAAGAAGTTTTTAGTTAATTTTTCTTTTACAAATTTATAATCTTCAAATTAACTACATATACAAACTACACTTGAAACAAAATATAGGTTTGTTAATACGTATTTTTATATTAATAGCAAAAGTCTAAACGATTCAGACATTTTTAACAGACTATTCTTTATTAAGTGTCAGATAATGTAAATAGTACCAAACGCTTGTCTTAACCACTGTTGAACCAACTCAATTAGAAAAATTCGCGTGACAATGCTAGCACATGTCATATAATCCGACATCTTTCTTGATACATATCTTTGTAATAAAAATATTTTAAATTATTTATTTGCGACTTTTTACTCTCCCATTAGATATTTCAGTAAAACACATATCTATCAAGTTTTCTTGTATTTATTTTTTATTAAATGTTTCAGACATAATGTGTTTTCCATCTTATACATTATCAGTATAGAATCAGCCTAATACTGCCTCGCACTTCGATCTGTTTATATACATACATATATCAATTACATTATGACGAGCTGTAATATTTATTCTAAATTATTCTAAAAAAATTAATTTGTTAACGAAAAATTTTTGTAATTTTCTATAACAAAACAAAAAAGAATTTCTTGTTATACAAAATTAATTTAAGCAATATAAAAAACATGTTCCAAAAAAATAATAAACGTTTAAAAATATATATTTTTTATATAAAAAAAATATACATTAACAACAAAATATGAATCTTACACAAAACCTGCAAATCACAAAATAGACAAAAAATATTAGATTTGCTGTACTCTACTCAATTTTTACATCTCTTTTCCAAACACTACAAACAAATTGGCTGTTGACACTTAGTGCATAAATATGCAGTCGCATTTGGATGGACAAATGTAGCAATACTCTCTTATTTCAAGCTTTTCTTCATGTTTGTTAGCTTTATTTTCTAAAATATCAAAGATACTTAAAATTATTTTTTTTTGATTGTATCGTTAGTATTTCAAACCTTTTATGCAAATGCGAAGAAAATAGTTCATCTTCCACAGTTTCTATAAATCTAAATCTAGTCCAATTATTTGTGGCTACAGAAGCAACCACAATGTAGGAATTAACGCCACTTTAATCTATTCTTTTATAAAAAATAGCCATAGGCCATCTTTGCGTTCTTCGGCTACAAAAATATTTTATACATTTTTGCTCTAAAACGTTCACACCTCCTTTGTTAGGTTATAAAGAAAATGTATTTCTGGATTTCTGGAGTTTATAATATTATTAAACGTAAGCCAAATAAATACAATTTAAAAACGTTTTTATTCTCTAATCGCTTTTTGAAAACAAACCACTGTATTTTATAAAATAAAAATTATTATTTAACCAGAAAACAAAGAAGAAAACGACTCATTTAGTCTATGTAAGTCGTATAATATAGTTGTAAAATGTTGTTACAGCAAGATAAAAATAAACTGGAATCTGCTGATAATTTACACTCACAAGCGGCGGAAGTAACAACATTATCTAAAGATATTTTGCAAAATTAAATAACAAACCATAATTTTTTTAAATAATGCCATAGAACATTAGATGTCACTAAATTGCATTAAAAAATTACACTTAAGGGGGGGAGGGGGTTCCACATAGTTTAATTATAGAAAAATTTTGGTTTCGCATTTCATATATAACTTTTTTTTAAATCATAAATTTATTTAAATAATTGTTATTTAATTGATCATTATATCTTGAATTTCTGATTTACTTAAAGAAAAAATTCTGGTGAATATTGGCGTTATTGGTATATAAATACTGTCAACATTTGCTAATCTTTAGTTCAATCCTTCTTTGCAAATTTTCTATAAACTACCACCTGTGTGTATCTCTGTTTGCAGTATTCAAACGTTCCGCCTCAATTTCAGTCAGTGTTACCAAATGTTAAAGTAGCTTAGCTGATTTTCGTAAGAAGCGATATGTATGTTTCTTTTTGTAACCGTTAAAATTAGTTTTACCTGTAGCTTTACGTTGTGAGTGTCAATTATAAATGAATCGATTTTTAAAAAAAATATTAACATCGCGTCATCAAAAGAATGCTTATGAAATGGGTACTACCTACAGTAATACTGATGTGGTTTGTTGTTTTAGAAAGGGGAGACCACTCTACAGTACTTCCACAAATCCATTGACAGTCATATAGCTTTATATTAACAAATGATGTGATCAACATGATTGAAATACGATGGCAGAGCTGTAAATGGTTATAGAGATGAAAACGTTGTAAACTGATTTTAAACCCGCGTAATTCAAATAAGTTTAGAATAATTAATTGATCGAGAACACATATTTGAGCATCGAATATATTGACCAAAGGGTTGAAACTGTTTTTTGCTTTCTTACTAAAGTAAGCCTTCATTACGTGTTTCGTGTATCTTTTAACCGTCTTTAAATTATACCATCGTATTGCTTTTCATATTTACACTTGAACACTTGAAGAATACGAAACTTTAGCTCACTAGTAAACACTTGATTAATTTGGTAGCGAGTGTTTTGTACAATTTGTTGCGCGTGTTCTACGGAAAATTTCGTTGTCAAAAGCAAGCGCAAATGCCTACTTTGTATATTGATTGTAGAAAAAAATTAATTTAATAAACTTATTAAAAAAGGATGAACGGCAGTATTAACGTTTTATTTAAAAGAGAGTTGGTAGGTGTAAAAGTGAGGTTAGATTAGTTTGAATTTTTCAATCCATTAATTTAATTAAGTACTTGTTTAAATGGAATAATTTTATTTAAAACTAAACAAATCCAACATAAGAAGCGATGAAACGTTTTTATTACTTTAAGCAGACCTACATTTCGCGCGCAAATAAGATTAACTTTAATCTTAATTAATTTAAAATTGTCTTACTAAATGATATTGATATTAATATCTTCATCAAAAGTATGCTTAATCAGATTTATTACATTGCATTTGTATCTAATTCTATCAAATAGAAACAAATATTAAGATGTTTTAAGAAATAACTTCAGTTTTTTCTTTTAACATGTATTAAAAAGAAATCGCGAGATTTTATGAAGTTCAGACGTTTTAAAGCAGATGGCGTCTTTTAAGAAGATTAAATATATAATGTGAAATACCAGTGTTGTGAATTGTAGTAGAATTCTACAAAATTTAGGGATTTTATGTAGATGCGGGTATTTTTTAAGTTTTTGAAATTGTTGTGGAATTTTGGGGAGAATCCTACATTTTATAATCTGTATCAGTTTTGTAGAATAATGTAGCAGCATTTATACCAACAAACTAAATTTATAATACCTAAATAAATTGTGGAATTATTAGTAAAATTGTGGAATTTTTATATAATTATATAAGATTTTTGCCTTTTTTTGTTTTGCCTAAATATTTAGGTCAAAACTTAAAAACAAGTATTCAAAATTATCAAAGATTAGACTTTTATAAACATTTCGAATTGCTGCAAACACTTGAAATACTACACTGTGCAACAAAATTAACGCACAACCAAAAATTTACCTTAAATTTAAAGCAATGTGTTTTTGTCAGTTTTTGTTCGATTTTATTTATTTATTTTTTAAATTGTAGCCTGTTTTCTTGAGAATATCACTGCCTTAGTTGTTTCAACTACAAATGTCATTTTCATATAATACCGGGTGTTTTAAAAATACCATTTTTTTTCCAAATTTTGAAGCATCCTGTGGGATATACTGATTACAGCAAGTCATTGCGAATTTAGGCAAATTAAAGCCTCAAGTTTCCTTTACATTTTGTTTTTTTAATCATTTATTTATCTTTGTTTCTTCATGAGATATACCCTTTTAAAATATCATGTGCTTTTTTTACGGTAAAATGCATTAACTTGAAAGTTTAAACATTTAGGAGGCTATGGAAACAAAAAAATTAAACGTCATAATGTGACAACTTGTGTTATCAGTTTTTTTGTTGACAATCCAACAATCTTCAGTAAATAATGGAACGGCAAAACAGAAACTTAAGTCGTGATGAATGCGTTGAGGCCGTTACATTACATGGTGAAGGGTGGAGCTTTAACCGTATAGCGCAAAGATTTGGTGTGTATCACACAACCATTTCGAGAATTGTTCGCAGATTTGCTGACACGGGAGATCATCATCATTTTATTAAATTTCAAGCAATGCTTATTTGGAAAACGATAGCTAGGAAAATTCAATAAAAAAACACGTTACTCTATAACACTGAATATCTCGTGAAGTAACAAAGATAAATAAATGATTAAAAAAACAAAATGTAAAGGAAACTTGAGGCTTTAATTTGCCTAAATTCGCAATGACTTGCTGTAATCAGTATATCCCACAAGATGCTTCAAAATTTGGAAAAAAAAATGGTATTTTTAAAACACCCGGTATTATATGAAAATGACATTTGTAGTTGAAACAACTAAGGCAGTGATATTCTCAAGAAAACAGGCTACAATTTAAAAAATAAATAAATAAAATCGAACAAAAACTGACAAAAACACATTGCTTTAAATTTAAGCTAAATTTTTGGGTGTGCGTTAATTTTGTTGCACAGTGTATTTAGCAATTTAACTTTGTTTAAGTAGACGGGTAAAATCTTATAGAAGGAGTATATTAGGTTTAAAACTATGCCACATAAAAAGTAACAAGTTGACATTTAAAAATACAAGGTTAAAAACATTACTACATTTCGATGACAACTTTTAATAATAATAATACTATAACAATAATATTTGTTTATTCCTACAAAATAAGTACATTAGTTTTGAATAAATTAAAATGAAATTAGAAGTAAATTCAAAATTTAGAAATCACAAGACTTCATATCAAATACGCATAGTCCTTGATCTTCCTATGGAACCTAGATTAGTTTTTTTTTTTAATGAACGATACCTTTGTAATATTTACGAAAGATATATTATGTACACTCTGCAAAGTCAACTTATTTTTTGCTACATTTGACTTCAAGGCTACTACAGTAGTAACTTTTGTTGGAATGCAGACGAAAAAAATTTAAACAAATTAAAGAAAATATATCATACAAACTATGCAGCAAATATTCATACCAAATGTGGCTTTTGTAACCTATAGGACGCAACAAAAACTTTGGACTGTGGTGTAAGTTTTACTACTTGTGGTAAATAAGTATCATTTGCCCTAGTACAATTTAACATTCTGTCACTTTTTTCAAAAATACAGTGTTTCTAATATGGAAAAAAAACCTTTCTAATCACTATTAGAAAAGTGAAGCAGCCGTAATTGACCTGCGTAGTACTGGAAATTTTATTGTTTTAATGTTGGCTTACTAGAAAAATTATGTTAGTGTATTGTAAATTTCGATTTAACTAAAAAATAAAACAGTTTTAATTTGTCACTGTATGTTTCTAATAAGGTTTCTGTGTTGCTTTAGTTATTTTAATAGTTTTAGTGTCAAATATGTTTTAGTTGTAACGTTTAGTTTGATTTTTTTATATAAATTGTTAATTGTGTTAATTATTACTGTACACTTTTTTATAAAAACCTTTGTAGTGTGTTTGTGACATTGATTTTACGAAGTACCAATCTAATTTATCTAGTGATCAATTTAAAAAAATTAAAAAAATTAGTATTACGGAGTTTCTACGCATTAAGTCTCTTGTTATCAAATGTATAAACATAGTATGTATGAAAAAAAAAAGATTTTTATGAACTTTTTAACCCTGCTTTTGTTTTTACTTATTTTACAAAACAAAATTCCAAATAAACCCTTATAAAAAGAAGAAATTTCTATATGACAAACCAAGTTATACTAAACGAATTGCAATTACTAAATATAGCAATTTGCAATATTACATTTTATTGCAAGTTACAAGGTTAAATCTCGCGATAATTCCAGTTAAGTGTTACGTAAACACATCAAAGTTTTGACATGTGATTACGTATGCACAGCGCTATCTTTTTTCTTTATTACTGCATCTTATTTTATTAATTTTCAATTGTATCAACATCTCATCAACAAATCTATTTAGTTTGATTGATTTACGCAATAACTGCATTTACATTTGATACGAACCGCACCAATCTAAACCGAAATTCTCAACGTTGTAACATGCACGTGCTTTAATTGAAACAACTCGGTTTAACCATAATTAAAATCTTATTAGCGTTAGAGTTATTTTTGGCATTATGGGCTAGAGATTTCTTCAAAGTACCAATGAATGACCCATAATTACTATAAGTACTCTTCTTATCGGCTCGATTTACTGGTTTACATTTTTTGATTTAAGACATTTTTCTTGGGTTTGTGCAAGACTTTAGTATTTGCGACAATTTTCTACTGAAAAGATGCTTCTGAACTTTGTTCTTAGTGAAAAAGGCAATAAAAAAATATTTGTGGTCATTTATGTGTTAAAGACAAACGAAAAATGTCAAACCGCCAAGTGTAATAACAATTGACGATGAAATTGTTAAAGAAGGTACATATAACCATGTTAGTGATGCATCTCGCGTTGAAAGTGTTAAAGTTTTAAATAAGGTCTCAGATGCTAACTCCGCATTATATTGTTTCAAGTGCATCTCTTGAAGTTGGCCCAGCTGTAACAGCTCAACTTTCATCGGTTGGTACTATGAAACGAACAATACGAAATGTTAGGATCAAACATAATCCCGGACCAGAAATTACCACTACATCAAAGAGAAATTGTTTTTCAATAAATATATATGAAACGGAGAACGGTGAATAGGCTTTGGCATTTGATTCCGACCTAGAAGAAGATCGCATGCTTGTTTTTACAAGAAAAAGAAACATATAAATTGTGTAATCGATACTTTTGAGTACCTATGAGATAACAACGTGTTTCCTCCAGAAGCGCATGGAGTTCTTGATTATTTTGAAGACAACTGGATTGGCAGATTAAATCAAGGTTTCTGTTTCTCTCTGGGATTGTTACGATGCTGCATTGCAAGGCTTACGAAAGACCAATAATTCCTTGGAAGGTTAGCACAGAGGATTTCAACAAGTTTGTGGAGATCGCCCAAATTTATGGAATTTTATATCTATTATAACAAGAGAATAAAGCATCAATGAACTTCGTATTAAGCAATACGTCAGTGGCCAGGAACCTCCCCGCGGTCGGAAGAAGTACAAGAACTATGCTGAAAAGATTACGCGTTTAGTGCTAAATTATGATTCAGCAAACGATGTGATGGAGTACCTACGTATTATCGCTCATAATATTTAATACTAGGTTTTATAAACAAAAAGTGGCAGTAAAAACGAACCACACATCTCAAAAAATTTAACATACACAAACTAACAAAAATTTTTTTTTCTACTTTACATACTTTAAATAAATATATGTTTTAAATGGATTTATTATTTAATTTGTTGATCTATTGCATATTTAAACCTTGTGTATGAATTTCGGATGCCATTCTGTCAACAATTAGAAAAACGTTATTTCGAATAATTTCAATTCGAACAATTGTTTATTCGAAAAATGTCTGTTCGAACCAATGGATTCTGTAATATTGCTTTTCGGAGAATTGTTCATTCGATAAATTGCTTATTCAAAAAATTGCATTCGAAGAATGTCCGGATAAGACAATACGACATTCTAATTACTTTGAACTGCCCAAAATATTTTTTAAATTAATAAATGTTTTGTTTTCAAACAGGTAGAGCATACCAAAACCAGTCCTACGTTTTTCTTTATCGCTACGTTCCGCAAGTTACTGAAATTAATAAATACATAGAGCAACTGTTTTAATACTTATTCTTGTTATATATAAAAAAAAATCTCATTAAATTTAAAAACATAAAGCACAAAGGATATTAACGTTTAACAAGCAATTAACAAGTAATTAATATATACATATATGAGATATAACTACAGTAGCTCTCAGTAATATTTGCAAAAACACATTAAAGTTATCACGCAACTGAAGAGTCCCAGATTGACGAAGCAGCTGTCCATGGTTTGTTGTTTTTTACAATTATACTGACTGCTTATTACATTTTCAATTGTTGTTTCTAGTACGGCGTTTTGTGAACTAACAAATACATTTTTAATAGAACTATTTTGATTGTTTTTATTTACTTTAAATAAGTTATTCATAGCAAATTTTAAAATGAATTTTACAATACTTTTAGTTATAAGGTTCTTTGATTTAAATACTCTATCAAACGTAACTGATCATTAAATAACTACGAGTGTAATCTGATACACCGAAAGATAAATAATGGTATTGGTTGAATAAATTACTTAAACAAGTTTTAATTCCCGTTTTGGTTCAAGTAAAAGTAATGGTTTTGCTTAGTAAAAAAAACATTTTTTAGGTACATGCTTAGAGAATAGTTTCTACGAATAAATGCTCATCACTGCGTCTTGCAGGTTGCTAATAAAATAAAGGCGAAGTAGTTGCAGAAAAAAAAAATTGGTAATATGAGCCTAAATAACAATAGCCGCTTTCGAAGGATCAAAGAATTGAAAAATATATAAAATCTAAAATTTTTGAATAATTACCAAGTAGTGAATTATTGTTTACGATTGCAATCAATGGTAGTGGCAAAAACTGTAGTGCTTTTTAGGAATGAAGATAAAAGCTTGCAGACTTATATGCCAAGATACTTAAATGAGGATTTAGCGGAAATTGTCTAGATTGTCAAATTTTTTGTCACATATTATATCGGGTACACAGGTCTATAAATTATGTGCAGATTTTCTTTAGTATAAATTAAAAAAATATTTATTGACAAATAGATTGTTTCTAAAGAAGTGACTTGAAGTAGTTTTAAATACATATAAGTAATGACGGTTTATAGTTTGTGTACTTAATAGTAAACATATTACGACGTAGAAATACATACATATCTACATTTGAAATAATGGATATTTTTAAATATATATACCAAATGTTACTATTATTCGAGAAATAAAAACAAAAATAATTAATAATATGCCGAATTTGAACAATCTAGTCAAATGAATGTTTTGTTCCTCTATTGCAAATGATTTGTAAAAGATTTAATTAAAATAATGACAATGTCAAGTTAATGCAGAAAATTTATGGCACGTCAAACGATTATAGGAAGGGGTGATATATTCCAAACGCAATGTTGTAAAATTAAAAATATCATACAAAAATGCCAATATATACATGATAACTATTTTATGAAAAATAAACGCTTGTTAATAGACAGCGTCTTTTCTAAAATAAAACATTAAACACGAATTCTTAATTTTCTAAAGCAAAACATTATTTTGTGTTTATTTATTTTTTACTAATAGTATGAACGTGTCAATTTTAAATACTTATGTTAAATTACTTTTCGTCAAATATTTACATTTATTTAGAAAATCAGGTTTAAACGATTTAGTTATTGTTGTATATTTTATTTACTAATTTAAATTGTTTATTTTCATGTTTTTGGTAACAAAATTTTCAGTAATGATATACCGATTAAAACAAAAATATTTGAAAAAAATGAAGCAGCATTTATTTAGGTAGGTTAAAGTAAATAAAATCAAAACTTCTTACGACATTGCTTTAGTTTGGTGTAAGTGTTTACATATATAGCAATAAAGTAATTTTTTAAATAACATTTTAACATTGATTATTTACTTTATACGTTTATTAATTGATGTATCATTGAATGTAACGATAATGTTAAAACTTTCACAATACTTTAAGTTTCACCTAGAAATGAAAATATTACGTTTATTAAAAATTACTAGAATGGTGACATGACCGCATGCCAAAAAAAAGCAATATTTGTATGGAAAAAAAAAGAAAGGCGAGTGACAAGAATGTTTTTCAAGACAACATCTAAGCTTCCGCAAAGCTTGCCATCAGACGTTTCATGCGAAGAGACGGTGTCAATCACGCTTTGGGATTGATCTACTAACAGACGCGCATCGCGCTTAAGGTGTTCCTTCAGAACCTGACCCGTAATACCATTACTGATACGGAACACGCGAAGCGTGGGACAGTGACCTACGTGGAAGTCGTTCATGCTTTGAAACGTCCAAGTCGTACGGTTCGGCGGTTAAAAAAGATCAAAACAAACACGATGCTAGAAAGCAACAATAAAGTATTAGAACATTCAATAAATCGTTCTAAAAATTCCAGAATTAAATCTAAAGTCTACGATAACATCGACATTTATTTATTAAAAAAAAATTTGAAATTCATATAGTATGTTGTTGCGGAATTTTAACATTGCTAGTAATATATGTCTAAATTTAACATTAACTATTAATACCATAATAATTGATTTTTACAGATATGTATAAATATAAAAAAAATTACAAAATAATTATGATAACATAGAATAAAAAATTGTTTTGTGTGTTGCGGCAGAAATATGTGATATTGCACAGACGAACAAAGTTTTACAATTTCTCACAGGTATTTGAGATATATCTACATATTTAGTATTTTTAATTTAAAACAGTTTTAAAGAAATTAACTTTTACCTATAGTATTATATTGTCTGATCCATATCAACAAATATACAAGGTACTAATACTGAAATACAACTAGCTCTGTCGCTATCAGATAGTGATTATAGAAAAATCGATGTAAATATTAGGATGCCAGTCCTCAACCAAAAAGTGTTACTTGTGAGAAAAGTCAGGTCTAATTGTCTGAGAAAGTACTACTGCTAATGAACAAAAACATGATATAATGAAGGCAATAATATAAAAACAAAACACTTCTAACAGTGGTTTTCTTAATTACTTCAAGTATTTATGATATTTATCTGAAGTTGTAACTGAGCGCCTAAATAATTTAAACGTACCTAATAAAAAAAATACAATCTGACAAACGTCAAGCAAATATAATTTATGTAGCAGAATTATAATTATGTATAATTTTGCACAAAAACAAAAACATTAGGAATTGAAAAATTAATTCAAATGCCTTAAAGCTATAGTCATTATTTAAAACAAAATTTTTACTATAACTTAAGATTGCTGAAGACTAAACATAACCACTATAAAGAGGAATTATATTTCAATGTTGTTACAAACGGAACCAACTGTAATCGTCAGTCGCATCGCAAACGTCAATATTTGTTTGTTAGTGTAGTTACGTAATGGGCGAAAAAACCTCTAGAGCGTCATAATAAAAAGTACAAATCCACATAAAACTAAGTCAGTCAATTATTATGTTAGAACAAGTAGTATTTAAAAAATCTTAAAATGCAGTTAACATTAAAAAAAAAACTATGTTGAAGTCAATGTCAAATTTGACATATTTAGTAATAAATGTAGTATCAACATTATATTTCTGATAATTTCAAATTTTTTTTAAATAAAACAAATGTAATTTTACAAAAGGTAACATAAAAAATAATGTACGTTACTCTAGTGGAAAGTTTATATGCTTTATTTAATTTACATCAATTTTTGTTAATGTTACGTTAGCTATTTCTGAAACTTACCGTTTATAACATTTTTATAATTTGGTCAAGTCAAAATTTATATTGACGTAAACACCAAAATTTTTAATTATTAGATACAACCTACTGTAGGTAACTTTATTTAAATAAATTTAAAATTACATCTGTGATGCCATTCAAACAAATATTTTTTGATTGCAAAAAAATTGTTGTTTAGAGCATTCTATATTACTGCGCCAAAACTGTTAATATAGTTTAATAAAAATAAAAATATATAACTTTTAGAAAAATATAAACGGTAGTGTAATGTATCTTTTTGTTTAGTTATTATTACTAATTGTAATAAAAATTAAAATTAATATGTAAATAATATAAAAAACAATTAACTACAAATTATAAATCGCCCACGTGTTATTTTGCAAAAAATATAAATTATCTAAAAGTAAACGGTCTGTAAACTTGACACCAGCAATTAAAGGTTAACAAATATTTTGCTTAGACTAGTAGTTACTCCATAAAACGATTAACAAATAATAGTTGATACCAATAGAATTTAGTTTGTATACTTATGCATTTGCTTATTTACTGACGTAATGTGGCTAACAACAAATTTCCGTAATTTTAGACACTTGAACATATAAAACTAAAACAGCGAAAGTTATTACAGTTTGTCGTTTCTTTATTTTGAAATTATGTACAAATCGTTTAGTAAGTAACTAAAAAGATTATTGACGTATTTACTTCTTAACCAAAGTTATTTACTGTCTCGTTAAAAATCATACAAATTTTTGTTTAAAATTTTAATTTTATATTACATATTTGTGCATATGTAAAACTGTTTATACGTACTACTTACATATTTATTTAAACAAGATCTAAAATGTTTTATTGTTTGTGCAAATTAAAAAATTTGTAGTACATATTTTTTTCAATTTTATCTCAATGTAAAAATTCATTATTTTCAGTTGATTCAAAAAAGCGCGTTAAGAATCGTAAATGATGGCAAGCTTGAGCTAAAGTGGGTAGAAAATCTTCTATTACCGCTTCTTCGTCCTCATCCATAAGTTTTTCTTTATTACTTACGTTAGATACAATTTTTAAATCCCTAAGTTCGGCAGTTGTTATTGAATTAAGTAAATACAAGTGTTACTTACCTGTTACATCTGTTATTTAACCCTTTTACAACAAAATCTTTTTTTTTGTATTCAAATTTTTGCCTACAAAATATATACACATTTCTTGGAAAATTAATCAGTGCTAACTTAGCTTTACTTTCAATCTTTTTTTTAACAGCCGACATCTTCAAGTTTAGAAAACCGTTATTCAAACAATATAAAATTTAACAACTAACACTGTATATTGGCTTAGTAATCTAATAGGTAGTTTTTACAAGACTCTTATTGTTAGTTATTTTATAGAAAATCAATAGGTATATATTTTAAAAAACATTAAGCAAATACAAGTGTTACCTACCTATTACACCTATTATTTTAGTGCATATTTAATCTTTTTTAACAATTTTATTTTTGTAATCGAATGTTTACCGACAAAATGTATACAAATTCCTTGAAAAATTTCATTAGAAAAGAATTTTGAAGAGCTTTTTTACCGTTAGAAATTGTTTAATAACTGAGCTCAACTTACTACAACTGTCTTGGACTTATGACCGTAGTGCCGGAATTTTTACTTTGTAAACGTTTGTACTTAGTAACCGACTGCTTATTAAGCAATTTCTACTGTATATTAAAAACACCAAATTGATTGATTAATAGCGGGTTGCACAAAAGATAATCGACCAGTAATTGGAGTTTAATCTTTGATTAAAGTATGATTATCTTTTAATTGTAGTTTAAAGGGCCATTAACGGTCAATTAAATATTTAATTGAAGTCGAGGTTAATCAGAGATTAACGGTCAATTAACTATATTTTGCGTTGCACAAAACTATAATCTCCGATTAAACTCTTGTCAACAAAATTTATCTAATTGGCGATATTTGTATGATTAACCTATAATTAAAGTTTTTCAATAATAAAAAGTTCATGATTTACAATCAAAACTAACTAATAAATTATAGCTACGTTTAATTCAAGTTTCGTTTAATACAAAATTATTAAAAAAAATAATTATTAAACAAAAATAATTATGTTGTTCCACTTGCTTTGAAGACAGCTTCGCAGCATAAGGTTTATACAAGATAAAGAAAATCCTTTTGAATTGTTAAACGACATTGATTTCAAGAAGAGGTTTCGTTTAAATAAGGCCACCATAATAAACTTAGTACATGCAATTAAAGATAGAATCGAACCAACAAGCTATCGAAACTAATCCTTTGATGCAATATTAATGCTCTATTTAGCATATCACAAATGAAATGGTCAGGCTCTCCCATTAATATAGATGCCTAGAACTACCGAACAGTTAATGGAAACAAAAAAATGGTTCTTTCGCATTTCTGGTTTTCTACGTGTTGTGGGAGCTGTCGATTGCACACGTGCATATACAATCATCCGATAGTCTAAATGATAAATCGTATCACAACAGAAAAGGATATTTTAGCATTAATGTTCAAGGGATTTGCGATGCCAACTTAAAATTCATGCATTTTATTGTTTATTGGCCAGGATCAGTACACAACACTGTTATTTTTAATAAATCTCTTCTTCTGGTCGAATTTCACATCAGAAGATATGGCAACAGTTACCTATTAGGTGATAGTGGATATCCATGTAATTCTCATCTGTTTACATCCAGCAAATGCCAGTGAAGTAGCATAAAGCAGAGCACATATTATGATAAGTAATACCATAGAAAGGTTTTTTGAAGTTTTGCTTGCAATACGGTTGCCGACTTTTAATTAGCACAACATTAATTGCAACAGTTCTTAATATGCAAAATGTATAAAAACAATTTATTGTAATTTTTTATTTATAAAACTAATACTGTGCTTTATATTTTCTTAAACTTGATTAAATAATATTACTTCTTTCAGTAATTGACAGTTTATAATTTTTTGCTTTTGAAATTTTTCTTATAAATAACTCGGGAGTTGCCACAGGTTCTGCAGTAAATACGAATGTGCGATAGACAAGAATACGAGTTGTCCAGGTTGAGGTTCAGCCACATGAAATGAATTTGCCCATTTTTAATAAGGATACAAATTAATATTAGATTCCATTGTAATTATCTCCCAATTTACCAAAATAGTAAGCTGTAAAGCAATTCAAAGCAATTTTTGTGTGGCTCACTTTGGTATGCAATGTTCGCCAGCAAAACCTCCTGATTAGCAGTTATTAAGAGGTTGAAAACTCCACGCGAAACAAATTTTTTCATCATACATAGTACAAATTTTAAGTCCTTGCTTAGATGTCCTGTTTCACAGATCTGTTTTATCTTCAGTTTCACATATACAAGCAAAGTTTCAGGTATTTTGCTGTTCGGAGGCCTGTTTTAGTCGATGCATTACATTCGTTGGTGATTTTTGTTGACACCGCACATTTTCGCGTTTTAGGGTACATTTTCTGTGGAAAATTAGTTTCTGTTTTAAAATAATAAATAATTTACGGGTAAAAACGGATTTCTTTTAAAGAAATCTTGAATAAGTGATTTTAATTGGCTTCTTTCTTTTTTCACCACAAATATTTGTGACATAAATCCTTTATCACTGCATTAACTATCTCAAACAATGAAAAGATAGTTTTATTTTCAAAATTTTACTTTGAAATTGTAATACAAAAAAGGTTTGAGATTCCAATCTTATTCGTGTGATGAGGCATCTAGATATGCATTCACTTGTTGAGCGGAAGTTATTAAAGATTTGTTTCTGTTTTGGATTTTGTGTTTCTATGGTATTTCCGATCTATCTTGCTTTCTGTTTATCAAACCTTTGAGTTCAAAACTGCAAATTCTAAAAACTCTGACCTCCCCATTTCGTGAACCACAAAAGGTTTTTTCTTGCTTACAAAGCGAATAAGTTGAGCCCAATCATGTAGGTGTTCCATTTTTAAATGACTTTTCTTGTTTTTATTCTCAATAAGGCTATGGTATGTATTGCATTCTATGTGGGTATTCCCAGGCAACAAAAACTTATGGTCAATAATAGACAAATTTTTACAATTCTGTAATGCGACGAGACAAGCGGCTAAGATTTAAGTGTTCTTATTTTGACTCTTACATGAATCAGAGTACATGACAATATGGGTAATCAAAGGGTCGAGATTATTTTTTAAGGAATTGTAAAGACTTGAAACTATCTTATTTGCACCCCTCTTGGCTAACAACTTGAACCATAAATAGCAAAAAGTGTGAACATCATCGCAGTCTTAAACTGTGAGATTTTAAGTCCACAGCTGTTTTTTATAAAATGCTTCCCAAGTTTGAATATCTGGTGTTGGTAGACACTGTTGTAAGTCAAAACAAATGGTTTTCTTTTGAGAATCATTGGAAGCTGTTTTGTCATTACTTTTACTGGTATAACCGTTTTCAGCTTTTTGTTGATGTTCTTGTATATTATGGGTTAATTTAGTTTTCTTGTTATCCGATTTTGCCATGTTAAGTTTTATTTGGAGTTTGTCACAATTATCTCACGTATCTTTCTTCGGTTCCTTAATTTTGATGTATAATGAATAAGAAATCTTTTTATATTCTCTTCTATTTACAAATCTTGTTGGATTCTGGGCTTTAAAAACTTAATATAAAGCAGTTAAAATATAGCGATGAGGTAAATACCTCTTAAAAGAGTGCTTTCGGGTGTAATGACTTTCATATGCAGGGTTAGATAAAATATACTCTCGTGCTATTTGTTTCTCTTTATCACTAATATTTTTTCTATTTTCATGAGTCCCTCTAACATCTAACTGCATTATTCATTACATATTATTTTCTGTTTTTTTCTGTATGATTAGCTCAATAAGTTGATTATTTATTTCAAAAGTTTTTTTAAAACAATCTTTACATGTGCGATTTAAACTATTG